>OY728129.1:1539944498-1544908248 GCA_963277665.1 Viscum album
AAGTCAAAGCTACAGATCTGAAGAAGAAAATTTGAAGACTTTAAAATGGAAGAGGATGAATGTGTTAATGACTTCTTTACTCGATTAAATGAAATTTTAATATTTTAGGCTTTGGTGAGAATCTTAATGACACTATAATTGTTAATAAATTGATGATTTTTTTCATATTTGATATTAAAATTTCATCACTTGAAGATAAATAAGATCTTTCTCTTTATGAGATACATAATATTCTCATTGCTTATGAAATGCAAAAACTCCCAACATTCAAAAAGAAAGAGATAGCTTTTGAAGCCATGAGAAACATGAAAATTCAAAATGAAGATGTTATTAACACTAGTGATTCTGAGAATGAAAAAGAATATTAAATAGTTCTTTCATTTATTTCTAAAAGTATTCAAAGAGGTTAAAGCAAGAACCTAGACACATTTTTTGGTAGATTTTTCAAAAGCAATGGTCGTGGACATTTTGTAATTAATTTATCAAAGAAGAAAGGTGCAGACTACGAATCCGAGAATGATAAAAACGAATCAAGTAAATAGGTGGATAAAAACTCAAATGAAGCTTCAAAGGCTGATGGAAGCAATTTTTTTTCAAAAAACCAAATAGAGAAATTTGATGAGAAAAGAATAGGAAGTTAATCTTGTCTCTTACAGTGACATTGATGAAGTGACACAGGAAAAATTTACAGGTTTTTTGGATCATGTTTATAAGACTGTTGATTAATCTATAATTGATGGTGATGATGATTCAGGACAAATAGATTATTAATACATGATCAAAGATGAACTTAAGACATTTCTTGAGCAAAATTAAATGCTTAATAAAGAGAAAAATAATCTTGTAAGAGAAAAAAACTGGTTGCTGAAAAAGGCGATCAAGCAAGAAGAGAGATAGTTCTTACAGAAGAAAATAAAAAACTCAGTTTGAAAGCTGTCTAATATGAGAACTGTGTAGGTAATATAGCGGGCACTATAGTAGGCACTGTTTGGCACTATAATAGCCGGGAATATTCCCCCGTTTGGGCCTTTGGGCCACTGATTTGGTCCCCAAGTCCTTTAAGGCCTTTAGACCACCCTGTCCATTAGGTCAGTAAGGCCTTCCGGTCACCTCAAGGCCTTCAGACCAACTCATGTGCAGATGAAAACCAGACACCTACAAGGAACAAGCTTCAGAAGGAGGAGCAAAGATCTTTCTCTATAGCAGAATCTCAATGGATTGCAGGAATGAGAGGGTATTCCACCTGCCATCGAGACAAGCCTATGCATGCACGGGGAAGCCTAGCCGAACAGCCATGCGAAGGTGGAGAGATGATTTCACGATGAAGATGCTGGGGAGGAGTAGTTCCAAGTAGTTAGTCTAGGTTGTATGTAATTTTTCAAGCCTACGGGCAATGATTTCCTCTAAGGCCTATAGTCCATGTAATACTTAAGTCTACAGGCATTTTAAGGGTTCCACCTCACCCCTAGAAAGGTGGATTATCAAAAATAAATAAAAAATTAAGGCCTTCGGTCCATTGGAGGATCAAAGATTGTGAAGAAAAACTCTCTTTGAAGGATGAAAAAATATCAATAGAACAATCGAAATGTATTGATGCTGGGAAAGATTTGAACAAAATCAAGGACTTCAAAAGCTCTATTGAAGTCAAGGGAGAATCCTCCAAAGATGCTAAGAAAATTCTGGTAATGTCTGCTTATGAAAATCATGTTTCGAAATATGTTGATACAAACATTGTAGGTCTAAATCGTAAACCACATCAAATATTGACCAAGAAGAATGAAGAAAAATTACCTATAAAAGTAATTGATGATAGAAGAATATTAAATTAATATTCTTTTCAAAATCATAAGAGAAATCATACCAAATCATTTTAGCTAATTTCAAATTTTGGACAAAATATTTCTGAATGTTACCTTGGCTTCTCAAGGAAATTTTGATTTTAGAGTTATTGCTGGTGTTGTGGAATGGTCAGACATAAAGCCTATACATGTTGGTATAACATGTATTTACCAGGGAGAAGACAAGAACTGAGGGGGAGCAGTTCCAATGATAAGAAAGTAGGTTATGTAAGAATCCATGTAGAGAAGGAAACCAATCATAAGCTGACAACAAAAAATATATTTGTCTGTCTTGCATCCCAGGGCTTTCTCATAGAAGAGTGGGGCGGGAGGATTGATGACTTTGGTTGGGGTTGCATCACTCAGGACAACTGTTGCGGAATCATCGGGAGGTGTAATGACAGAAACGAGAAAACGAAAGAAAGAAAGCAACAAGAACACAATGATTTACGTGGTCTGGGAGTAATCCCTACATCCATAGGAGAGGCAGAATTTCACTATATCGGTAGCACAAGATTACAGAGGATTTTTAGTAGTATCCCTATCCTGAAAATGTTATATAGAACAATGAAGAAGACGATCACTATTCGAAAAGTTAGTATGCGTCGCTACAGTGACCGACGACCAGCTTTGTCAAAAGCGCTGCAGTGGCTGCCGGCTAGAAGTCAAAAGTGCTACGGTCCAGTTGACCCCAAAGTCCGCACTGCTACAGTTATGGCCCACAAGCATTCAGCCCAACTGGATCGGGCTACACCAATCCAACAACAACCCCATCCATATCTTTTAGATGACATCGTCCCTCGCTATGTCGTCGAGAGAGGCGCTGGGGCTCCTGAGGTGGTGGGAGTCCATGTGTTTCCTGGTGAGATGGTGGAGCATCTCATACTTAAAGCATCTGAGGGAGACCTTGGTGAGATGGGACACCTAAGGCAGGGCTAAGGTGGTGACTATCTCGACCATGAGGTGGGAGAAGGTCTTGTGGGTGACGATGTCAATGCCCATTCCAGAGAGCTTCTTTTTTAGCTTTGTGTTTTAGTGGTTCTTGACATCGTTGTCGATTCGACCTGGGAGCCGAGCTGCCATGATGGCCAATCTGAAAGGGAATAAACCCATTGAAGAAGAAGGAGGATGGAGGGGGGTGGATAGGGTTCACACAAATTGTCGAGGATGGAGTAAAACTTAACGATGGTCTGCTCATCCGCATTGAAGAACTGGCTGCACTTGAAGTCAGGGCAGAGGTAGTTGGTCCAGCGGAGCCGACAGCTCTTCCCGCATCTCTGGATCCCTAAAAATTCATTCAACAACCCATGTTTCAAGGTCAGGTAAGTCCCCATTGATTGTTGATTGATTGTTTTCTCCAATGGAGGTTACAGTACCAACATTGTTGGTGATGAGGCGCTAGTTGTGGGTATCGTGTTGGGTGATGTAGGAGGAGAGATTGTTGTAAGAATCCTAGCAGAGAAGGAAATTGGTCACAAGATGATAACACAAAATATATTTGACTATCTTGAAGAACCTTTTGATATGTGTGATCAAAATGGGAATAGGACAGAGAAGTGTATGACTAGCTTACCTGGTTAATTCCCTCTCAAAAATAAAGGAAAAGCAGTTCAAGTGTTCAATGGAGAAAATTTGTGCTTGGAAAAAGTGGTTTTCTAGGACAGCAAGAAAACAATGGAGTGGAAACTTTATAGTTGGTTTTCCTCCCAGATGCCTGGTGATGTCAAAATTCATAAGAATATTGAGAAACATAAAGGGGGTACAGTAATGTTTGGTAATGAATCCTCTCAAAAAATCAAAGGTATTGCAACAACTCAGATTAGAAATTAAAAATTGAGATCAGATGACATTCTGTTTGTTGAAGGGATAAAACAAAATTTATTAAATGTAATCAAACCTTGTGGCAATGGGCATGAGGTACCATTCAAGGAAAATACATGCATCTTTAAAAGCACAAGTGATGGAAGGATTGTTTTAAGCTAATATAAAAAATGGAAACCTATTCTTGATTGGTGATCCATCTAATGCATACAATGTAAGCACGAAATATGAGAACATTCTATGACATAGAAAACGTGGGAATCTCGAGAAAAAGATCCTAAGAAAGATTGTAAAACCTAAATCCATGTGAGATTTACCTAAGATGATGAGAGATCAAGATGGAGTTTGTGGAACACGTCAAAAGGGTAAGATAACTCAGATGACTCACAATAAGGTGGATATGGAATCCACAAGACCATTAGAATTAGTCCACACAGATATTTGTGGGCCCATGAGATAGAAGCCTACCCGAGGTGATCTTTATTTTATTACATTTATAGATGAATTCACTCAAGAATGAAAGGATATGGAACCTGCCATCGGGACAAGACTGTGCATGCACGGGAAAGCCTAGCCGAACAACCAAGTAAAGGTGGAGAACTAATTTCACGATGAAGATGCTATGGAGGAGAAGTTCCAAGTAGTTGGTTTGGGTTGTATGTAATGTTTGAATCCTACGGGCACTGAATTCCTCTAAGTCTTATGGGCCATGTAATTCTTATGCCTACGGGCCTTGTAAGGGTTCCACCTCACCCCTTGAAAGGTGGATTATCAAAAATAAATAAAAAATGAAGGCCTTCAGGCCATTGGAGGATAGATGAATTCACTCATATGAACAATGTTCTTTTCATCAAGCATAAATATGAAGTGGTGAGGATGTTGAATATATACAGAAGATAGGCTGAAAAAGTGTTTGGTATGTGTATTAAAAAACAGAGATCATATAATGATAAAGAATACACATGTGATGCATTTGAAATTTACCTTAGCAAACATGGAATCAAGTATTAGTATAACACACCTTATACTCCACAATAGAATGGTGTGAAAAAGTGAAATATAAGCATTGTGGAAATAAGAAGAACAATGCTGGCTGAAAATGATGTTTCAAAACACTTTTGGAGAGAAGTGGTGAACATTCAGAATAGATGTATATTGAGACCTGAAACACATGCTGCACCCTATGGAACATGGTACCAAAATAAATCTATAGTAGGATATTTTAAGGTCTTTGGTAGTCCTTGTTATATTAAAATCACAGGTAACATGTTGCGAAAGTTTTAAGAAAAGGCTTATGATGCTGTC
The DNA here is from genome assembly GCA_963277665.1 of Viscum album. Classification (NCBI taxonomy): domain Eukaryota; kingdom Viridiplantae; phylum Streptophyta; class Magnoliopsida; order Santalales; family Viscaceae; genus Viscum; species Viscum album. The sequence goes on from OY728129.1 coordinate 1,539,949,463, forward strand.
TTTATGGAGTATTTATCTAATGGAAAAGGGAATAAAAGATTGCATAAAATTTTAGAGTGTTCAGATGTAAATATTGATAAAAATTTGGTGAAAATGAGTCCGTAAATTCAAGCATATTTTGAGCATTATTTTGAAATCAATGAGAATATTTATGAATAAATACCTGAGAAAGTTACTAAAATAAAACCGAAAACAATTGATGCAAACTCAAAATGCTCTAGCGACGGTGAAGAAGGTGCTGGTTATCACGCCCCGGCCTCCGAATGGCCCGAAGCTGGTGCGTTTAATAAAACATGGTGTGATTTTTTTATAAAAATAAATGATGATAAATTACACATCATGTTCTACTAAATATGATCTTTTCAGTTTAGATTATTGAAAACCAAATACAAATTTTACAATCCTTCGAATACTATACAAAAGAGACTCCACAAAGCTACCACCAATCAATGTAACTCAAATCTACTAAACCTGTAAAATTTAAATTGAAACATAGGGTGAGCATAAGAATACCCAATAAGGGGGTTTTAAAATAAAATATTATTTCAATTAAAACCTTTTAAAAATATCCCTTAAAAAATATTCATAAAACATTTTCTTAAAGAAATATGAAATACATGAAGCATACCATAATAGTTCTTCCAAGAATTACTAGTGAACATTTTAAGGAATATTAACAGGGCTACAATAAAACACGTTCCAATCATAAGTATGCAGATACAAAATATATGATGTGAATCATATAAATCAAGAGTTATTCTAAATATACTAAGTGTGACATGAGAAAGTGCAAGTAAAAAATTTACAATTGAAAGTATTACCTGATCAGAGTTGCGCATAAAATAATAAAATTAATTTCCTACCTTAATAACTATATATAATAAATTTGTAGATAAATTTTTGTGTGCTAAATAAATCCTTATGCCATGTGAATTTACTTCTTCTAATACTCACAAGTACATGATCTTAACCAAGTATATTCTAATAGTTGAATATGCACTTGGTTAATTAAATACTGTATACATAATGAAGAAAGTGCATATGTCAGACATTCTGAAACATTTCATCAAGGCCTCGTCCAAGATATCTAAAAATGATTAAGGCCTCAGCCAAAACCATATATCAAATTTAGAAAGTCCTCGTCCAATTCCACATCTATTTGTCTCATGCGACCTACCGATGTATCGAGGGGCTATAGCGGGCCTCACTCGTTATATACTAAGTCCAATTCATTCCTCATTTGTATAGATGCCTTTAAATCAAAGTGTTCCACATTTATTAAATTCTATATTTTTATTTAAAGTGTCTCATACCACTTTGAATTATTAAATTTCTCATTTATCAAAAGGAATCATGAGACTGAAGGTATTTGGTATGTAAATATATTTATATATGTAGTATGTAAATTTATATGTTTGTATATTGTTTATTAAAACACTAATTAAAATTTTCAAATTTATATTTAGAAGTCTTAAAATCAGGTATCAAAGATATTTAAAATTGTGTGATTATATATATATATATTTAAAACATATGTATAAATAAAATTATCCCTTGCAACGTGAATAAAGATTAAATCCCTTACACCAAATTGGATTTAAAAATAGTTTTGATAAAGTAAATATAATCTTGAAATATTTAATTGAAGAAATCTCTTACTAAATAAAAATGGAATTTTTTATGGATAGTATTTGAAAAATAATAATCCCTTAGAAAAACCAGAATAATAAAATATTACAACTTTGAGGTAAATAAACGAAGTTCCTTCCAAAAATTTATGAAGCACATATGACACGAAATAAATCATAAATAATCCCTTGAATTTTGATGCTTGGATACACTAAGCAAGGAAGCGGAAGTAGGGTATGCAATACCTTCAGTAACAAGTACAACACAAACCAGAGGATGAAAAACACAAAAAATAAAACACCAGAAGCACTACTAAAAATTCGGGCTATACCGACCGCCATTGGCGGTCGCTTTAGCCTCTTCGCAATAGGACAACAGCGACTGCCAATGGCAGTCGCTTTAGGTGGGCGAAATTCTGGCCTACAGCGACCGCTACACGGTCGCTCTGCTATTTTATGGGTCAGCATTAGCGACCACCAATGGGGGTTGCTATAGGTTGCTGAAATTCCGGCCTACAGTGACCGCCATTGGTGGTCGCTAATGTTGACTTGGCAGCCTATAGTGACCGCCATAGTCTGGGAAATTTTTAAAAAAAAAAATCACGTTGCATATAAATGACATATTTTTAAGATTACAAATGTGTTTTATCATAATAGAAAATAAATAAAATACATTTATTTAAGGTTATTAGTGAAATAAATATATATATAATATTAAATAAAATATTTTTCTTATTCATTCAATAGGTTTTTTAACCATATGGAAATAATAAATCAAATTTTATGCTTAAAATTTGTATTTCTCTAAAAAGGTAATTTTACTATCATTTCTGGATTTTTTTCTTATTTGGTTTAGTTTGTGAAATTGTTTTGTTGTCTAAAAAGGAATGTTCTCCATGCACACCGCACGTCTAATGGGCGTTCTGACTCCTCCTACATGTCACAAATAATATTCCTATTGTTTTCGTGTGGTTTCCGGTCATTCGGAGCATGTTTTCTCTGAATTCGACCGTCTCACGCCATTTTGGTGTTTTATGACTCTGGAAACGTGTTTCCGGTCACCGCAGTCAAATGATACCTATGAATGACGTACCGTCTACTCGAACATTTCACAATTCACACAACGTCTATTGTCGTATGATTTGATGGCATTCTGAGGTCATTCGGGTGGTTTTGACCCCCCAACGCGCCCTTTTAGCGCGCGCCGAGGTGCTGAAGACGACAAAATCGGTCGTACCACGCGCACCGCATGTCCGATGGCAGTTCTGTCTCCTCCGACACATCACGAATAATATTACTATTGTTTTTTTGTGGTTTCAGGTCATTTGGAGCACGTTTTCTCCGAATTCGACCGTCTCACGCTGTTTTTGTGTTTTGTGACTCCAGAAACGCGTTTCCGGTCACCGCAGTCAAACGACACCTTTGATTGACGTGAAGGCTACCCAAAAATTTCACAATTCACACAACCTCTGTTGTAATATGATTTCATGGAATTCTGAGGTCGTTTGGGTGGTTTTTACCCCCCAACGTGACCTTTTACCACGCGGCGAGGTGCTGAAAACGACACAATCGGTCGTACCGCGCGCACTGCACGTCCGATGGGTGTGTCATCTCCTCCTATACATCACAAATAATATTCCTATATGTTTTCATGTGGTTTAAAGTTATTCTGATCATTTTTACTTTGAATTCGACCGTCTCACACCGTTTTGGTGTTTTATGACTTCAGAAACGCGTTTTCGGTCGCCGCAGTCAAACGACACCTCTGAAGGGAGTGTCGTATCCTCCTACACGTCACGAATAATATTCCTATTGTTTTCATGTGGTTTCAGGTCATTTGGAGCACATTTTCTCCGAATTTGACCGTCTCACGCCATTTTGGTGTTTTATGACTTCGGAAACGCGTTTCCGGTCACCGCGGTCAAACGACACCTCTGATTGACGTGTCATCTGCCCGACCATTTTACAATTCACAAAACGGCTGTTGTTGTATAGGGGGGGGGCTGTCCGGGGGGGGGGGGTGTCCGGGGTGCTGTGAGGGTCTGTCCGGGGGGGGTGTCCGGGGTGCTGTGAGGGTCTGTCCGGGGTGCAGGGAGGCTGTCCGGAGTGCGGGGAGGGCTGTCTGGGGTGCGGGGAGGGCTGTATGGGGTGCGGGGAGGGCTGTCTGGGGTGCGGGGGGGGGGGGGGGGGGGGCTGTCCGGGGAGCTGGTAGGGTTGTCCGATGTGCGGGGAGGCCTGTCCGGTGTGCGGGGAGGGCTGTCCGGGGTGCGGGGGGGGCTGTCCGGGGTGCGGGGGGGGGGGGGGGGCTATCCCGGGTGCAGGGAGGACTGTCCGGGGTGCGGGGATGGTTGTACGGGGTGCGGGGAGGGCTATCCTGGTGGGTCGGGGACTAAAAATAGTGAACCTCAACTCATTCATCAAAAACAAGTTTCATGGCTTATATTAGGAATCACATGGTTTTTTCAAAAATATTACAGAACATGCAATTGAAAACATTGAAGAATTAAATGAACAAAAAATATCCAAATCATTAATCAGTTTCATGGTTACTTCTCAATTCGTGCACACAAAAATTGTATCATGCCAAAACACACATGATACCCCCAAATCACAAAACATCTCACTAGAAAACCAACCTAAATATCAATAACAACCCCACCATTAAAAACAGAAACACACCTTGTGAATATGATGTGTCATGCGTGGTCATGACTACTACCTCCATCAGGTGGGTCAGGGGCCTACAACAAAAAAACATTATGAATATTTAAATTAAAAAATAATATAAATTAAATAAATAAATACAGTATAAACCTACGCCATCTGATCCCCTGCACCATCACCTAGACGCACATATTGCCGCAGTGCTCTAACCTCAGTGATCAATTGCGTATTTACATACTCGGAAGCATGGAACCGTGCCTCGAAATCTGACAATTGATGTGTCATCTCAGCAACAGCAGGGCCGACAACCGCAGTGCATGACACTACAGAACGTGGAATCCCTTCTATATGTCAAACTATATCCATGCCCGTCCCGACCAATAATACGATGAAAAATATCATCCCTTCGCATGGGAAGTTATCAATGGTCCTCTGGAAGATGTTCTATCTCAGCTTCAAATTGAGCCTGTGAAATATTTAAATATATATACAAATATTAATATATAAATTTTATGTAAGTATTGGTAATGAGTACAAGCACTTACTATCATTGTTGCAGCCACTGGATCATTGCGATCATGAGTCCTCATCCACACTGACATTTTATCAGTCGGTGCACCTTGCTCCTGTAACTGTATATGAATAGAATATAAACACAAAACCATATTAATTAATAAATTAAAAAATGAATAATAAATGCCTCATGTCAGATCTGACACACGTGACGATTCCGAAGCCTATGAGGTGGTCCCTGCAATGCTCGATTCTCAGAATGGCGTGTTGACACCTCCTACATTCGATTCATTCAAATTTCAATCAAATAACACATTCTTGAAAATATATATACCAAAATAAATATACAAACCGCAACACCCTCAGTAGACCAATATGTAACTAAATCACGCCACTAAGCCGGGAGGACACCTCTCGGGACTTTTTCCAGAATGTCGGGGGCACCCACATTTGGTACCCAGTGGTCCCTCTTGACTTTTCCTTTATAGTCTTTCCACATCTTACGGCATTTTCTCATACACACTGGCCGAAACTCATCGGGACATACTTTCAAAATTTTCTATTAAAGAAAAAAATCCCAATGTTATTATTGTTTATACATAGGGAATAAAGTAAAATGGTCTTTTTACCTAAACCTCCCTCCAAAGACGATCTAATGTGTCCTGAGGGATAGAAGCCCAGTCATGCTTGGTCAATGGAAATCGATGTGGGTCACATATGATATGACTCAGCTGACGTATAAATGCATGTGAATTCCATCCCACAGGATGAAATACCTCATCAAATGAAACATCAAAAGTCGTGTCGGAATTCCGTGATAGTATGCCATGACCAAGGCCTCTCTTGCGAGAGGAAGAAGCAGTCGAGTCTGATCCTGTTGAAAACAATTTTATATATAATTTGACAGATGTTATAAATATATATATATGTTTACCAATTACATAAAAAATAGAGACAGTGACATTCAAACATACCTCGACCCTGAGATTTTGATGCCTCAGATGGATGATGTGGATCTGCTGCCTCTTCCCCTGACATGCCTGCAGTCATGGATAACATTAGTAAAGAGACTATCCAAAGTGTCCAAATGATAAATTGGATTGTTTTTTAAAAAAAAAAAATTTGTACAGTTGTTAATCAAACAAAAAGGTTTTGAATAATTAGTTGTGAATGAATTTTAAAAAATCATAAAGTTAACAAAACAGATATACAAATTATGTACAAAACCAATCAATGCATAGCCAAATTTCAAACTGAATTAATAAAAATTCAAGTAGCACATGAACCAAATGAAGAATACCTCAAGTGGTGGTGGTGCGGTGAGGGAGGGGACGAAGATGGAGGGGACGGGGGTTGGCGGGGTGCGGGGGGATGTTTGGGGTGTGGGGGGGGGGGTCCGAGGGGGTGGAGGGAATAGGGCAGAGGGGTCAGAGGCCGGAAGGGATGGAGGCCGGAGGTTGGAGGTGGGTGCCAGGAGGCCAGAGGGTAGAGGGAGGCTGGAGGGCGGCCGGAGGGCTACCGGAGGTGGGTGGCGGGAGGCCCGGGGGAAGAGGGAGGTCGGAGGGTGGCCGTAGGGTGGTCGGAGCCAAAGGGCAGAGGCGGAGGAAGCCTGGAGGAGATGGAGGGTAGGACAGAAGGCAGTCGGAGGGTAGACGGTGCAGGGCGGAGGCCGACAGGGCGACGGGGGACGGCGGCGAGGGAGGGCGCGCAGCGATGGGGCAGGGCGCGCGACGACAAGGGAGGGCGATGAGGAAGGGAGAATGGCGACGGGGGAGGGCACGCGGCGAGGCAAAGGAGGAGGAGGGTTCAGGGGGGCACTGAAGCGGCGAGGCGAGAGGACCGAGAGGAGGGTTCGGGGGGGGGGGCCAAAGCCCCCCTTTTTTTGGGAAAACCTAGAGACCGCTAGTGGCGGTCGCTATAGGAAAGGGGGCTCCAAAGCCCTGTTTTCAAGTAGTGAAGGTAGCACAGAACTAAACCATAGATTGACAGAGGGAAAATGGGTTCGTTGTTGTAGACACACACACACACACACACACTCAATGAAGCTTACCTGATAAGACATTGAAAAAAAGGCAGAATCGAACAAAACTTCTAATTACACCAACATGACCAACCTATGATAAACCATAACAAAACAATTAAGAGAAATAAAATACACAATTTAATAATCAAAGAAAGATTCGTTCAAATAGTAAAACACTAACAACTTCATTTTAAAATTTACACTATAGTATAATCTAAATTAATTGAAATAACCAAAACAAAACAGTTGACAGATTTATCTGAATACAGTAAAATTTAAAAATACAGAGTTAGGACTAGGAATAGAATTAATCACGTATATTAATCTGACTAAAGATATTCCATAGACCACAGTAACTCAGAAAACCAAAACACCAAGAACCAGAGTTTAACAAAATAAATTCAATATTCCACAAATCAAAACCTACCTATAGATCTGCAAAAATGAGAGTAGGAGGAATACAACAACGAAACGCCTACCTCGCATAGACCGAAGACTGAAGAACAACAAACTTGCTCGAAGACTTCAGATACGGATTTGGATCTTGACTACAGCCGCGATAGATGTAACGCCCCGACCACAGAATCCTAGAGCCGGTGCATTATTTTAATACGTTGGCATGATTACAAGGAATCAAGTCCCAAAGTACCGACCAGTTTAGCAGTCTTGGAAAATTGATTAAATACATGAACTTTACATTAAAATTTCTAACATAAAATACAACATAGATAATCTTTTTTGAATTCCATTATTCATCTAGCTTAAACCTATGTATAAAACATAATACACTTCTTGTCATCTTGGGAAAATAAAACATAAGAAAGGGGTGAGCTCAGATGCTCAGTAAGGGTAAATAGTTTAGCGGAAGGTATAAACATTTAAGAAAATATTTGTAATAAAAAAATCATTTTTAAACATAATCGTGAACATAATATGGAAAAAATAAATCAAACATTACTATATAAACATGTACATGGATATTCTACTAATCGAATAATCACATGTGATAACTAATTTCATAATGAGGGAATGCATAATGTCAGACATCATAATCACATAGTCAAGGCCTTGTGCCAAGATTACAAATAAATATTTTTTCAAGGCCTTGTGCCAAGATACTAATTTTTCTCATGAGACCTACCGATATAGCGAAGAGTTATATTGGGATCCACCCGTCACTTACTAAGTCCAATGCGTTCCTCATATGAAAATGTTGAAACAAAACATAAAAATTCGTATTAAAACTAGAATACGAAATGTCAATAATTCATCCATAAATCATGAATGCTATAAAAATAACACATTCATAGTCAAACATATCATAAATCATTCAATAAAATATTTAAGATTTTATTCATAATAAATCAACCTAAATCAAGAATAATATTCAAAAAGGATGTTGACGTAGTTGAAAATAATCTGTAAAACCCTTTGAGAGAAATATCTTTTTTTTTATGAAAGCATTTAAAATTATCAAAATTTATAATGGAAGTCATTTAAAAGATATTTTTGAATAAAAGTGTCCTATACCACTTTGAAACTTTTGAAAATAATTAACATTTTAAAACAATTATGTCAATATGATTAAATCCTTAAAATCATTTTGATAACGTGGACATTAATAAAATAGATTTAGAAAAATAAATCTTCAAAACGTTTAAAATAATGATCAAGTTAAATATTCTATTCCATAAAACCTTAAAATATTCCTTTTGAAAATATTTTTAAGAAACATGGACATGTATGGTAAATATGTTCTAGTAAATACATACATATAAACAATCTCAGATAATAATGAGATTGAGTAATTAACCCTTACATTGTAATTTACTTTGGTCGATGGTACATTTAACCTCATGTATAATGACCATATTATGTTATTAAATTATATCAGAACCATATTAATATTTATGATATCATAATTTATTCATTTATGGCTTTATACTATCCATCTAATAATAATTTCTATGTTAAAAATAATATTTCAGGTAATAATTGCTTTCTCTATTGTACATGTTTTAACTTGTTATTATTAATCGTATCACGTATATAATAATTTAATTTCTTTAAGAATATAAAAAATTATTTATGTATCATATATATTCAGAATATAAATATGTATAATAGATAGATACATGAAATGGAAAACATCATTTATGGAGATGATAAGTCGTATGTACGCATAAACGCAGTTTCCATTTTCATATCGTATTGAACGGAAGTAAGTGAATAAGATATATGTATATATATATATATCCAGTAGCATTATTATTTCATATATTACATACTTATTAATAATATATATTTTTATAATCATCGTTGAATGGTGAATGTGGAAATGAATCTCATCGCGTCGTGGAGACGGTAAACCGTACGTACGTATGAGCGACGATATCATTCTATTGGTGGTGAAATTGTATGTAACTGGATGGTATATTATATATAAAGAATCATTAACATGTTATATTTATTATTTACATCAATTATACTCATTATTATACCCATCCAAATAATAAAGTGTTGAGTAACAAACTACACCACGACGTGGAGACGGTAAGTCGTACGTATACACGTATGGTGACATTTTCATTCATAGGATAGATAGAATAATGAATATGGTTGTACCATAGTTATAATAAAATCTCAGTATGTATAAGTTACTAGATTTATTATTTTAGTATGGAAATAATTAAAGAAAGAGGAAGTGGAAGAAGAAAATAACTTTGATAGAGGTGGTGAAGTAATTAACTCTTCTTCGGGTTCTTCCTTTTTATTTGATAAAAAGGAATCCTTAGGTTGGATTCTGGTCAAAATAAGGTCTATAGGTTGAATTGAGGGTATTTTATAGGATATTTGAGTTGGGTTTGACTGAGCCAAATGGATTTGGAGGTGTGATTTTGAAAGAAGAGGAAGTACCCTTTTATAAGAGAGGTGATAGTCACTTTAGGAAAAGCTTGAAATATTATTTTATTATAAAATAATTTTAAGTTTATAATGGATCGAAATGGATTTATTTCAAGTATAATGTGTGTATGTGTCGAAATACTATCAACTAATTTGTTTTAGGAAAGTTTAGGTCACCATATTAACCTTATCTTTTAGATATCTTAGTTAAATGGTTTATCTTTTATAATGTCTTCTAATATTTTTATATTACATGGTTAATAAACGTTCAATAAAATGCCAAGAGAATCTAAAGTGGTTCATTAATGAAATATATATCATTATATAAGTATTTTGGCCGAACCTTATATTTTTAGAATTATTATATCATTTAATAATATAGTATTTGTTTTAAAAACTCATTTATGTCAATTTTGACACAATTTAGTATTTGGTTTTTGTGAAAGTCATAACAATATGATTACTTATAAATAAATTTATTGAATCAGTACTAACATTTCATATTAACCTAGAAAATTTTTGGATTTCATCAAAAGTCTCAATTTATATTTATTTTAATATTTATAGCATCAATTATTTTAGTATTTCATTAATAAGGTAATTACTGCATCATCATTGTGTCATAAATAAATTTAATTATTTAATGTCTAAAAATTATAAATAAAATACAGTGATGTAGGAAATATTTCTTTCTTTCTAATTCATGTATATAATTGAAATTATCTCATGCATAAACCTATATTAAAAATGTTTCAGTTATTAACATTTGAATTTAACACCTTTAACTCTTCTTTAAATAAAATAATAATAAACGTGCTAATCTAATCCAAGTGGACCAAAAGGATCATATTTCATTCATAAGGATGCTTTTGTATTAAATACACTTATCAAATAGAATTGGGACATGTGTTAGGGTAATTATAATATCATTTTTACCTTTAATTACTCTATTTACTTTAAACCGTGGTAAATAAAATTCAAAATTTACTCTTCACCAAAAAATATTTTCATCCTATTGAACCAAATTTTACTTTATGATGTCAATCATATTTCTCAGATTTTTTAAATTCAATTCACAGAAGCGATAAAATCATGTTTTATGCAAATTTGCAAAAATGCCTAGAAGGTGGGTAAAATACGTTAAAAATTTTAATAAAATTTTATACATCTAATCTTATTATAAAATGCCTATAAAGAATTAAATAGAACTAATTTAGGTATTATGTATCTATTTTTACTTTAAAATAAAATTAAATAAAAATAATTATTATTTAAATAAAAGTCAGTTTTAAACAATAACACAGTGTTTTTCACTATTTATCAAAAATTGAATGTCTTCTGGAAAATACCAAAAATTCACCCTAAGCTAATTTTGATATTCTGAATCCAAAAATTATGTCTATTTTACCAAATTAAAAACATATGAGTTGCATTAATTAATTTAAAATTAATTCAGGTTGTCAAAATCAGAAAGCGGGTTTTTAAGAAGTAAAAACTATCAAAATATTGACATGTGTTTATGTACAATTTAAATGTGAAATTACATCCAATGACCGAAATTATAATAAATTATAAAAATATAATCTAATTATACTTTAAAACTAGTCAGATTCATAATTTAACAATATAAATTATTTTGATTGAAAATGTTGTTTTTAATTAAAATTTAGTAATTTTCACTATTCATCAAAATATGAAAGTTATCAGAAAAGTACCAAAAATTTATCCAAAATAAATTTTTATGTCCCTCTTTTAAAGAAGAATTTAATTTCATTAAATTGAATATATAAGTGTCTAATATTGGATTAAAAAAAGTTATCCATTAAAAGGTGGTAAAATTGCATTTTTTGAAAAAAATATTTCTTTTATCTGAAAAAAATGAATTTTTTCTTATATTATGTCTAAGAAACACATAATATGGATTCTAAAATTATAAGAAGTATATAAAATTTAAAATTTAGTTAATACTATTCATAACCTCTTTTTGAACGGCTTGTTTGGTAAGTCCTGGTGCGCTCGAACTTGGTGTTGCGTGTAGCGCAAGCTATTGAATTACTTTAAAGAAGTAACATACTATGAAATCTTGGGGTGTTAAATTCTCCCCTCCTTAAATAAATTACGTCCTCACAATTTGAAATTTTTCTTCAAAAATAAATGGTTTAAAATAGAAAATACCTTTGTGGAAAACTCTAATCAGAAATAGGGTTAATAAAATTTATTCTTAATAAGAGGGAAAGAGAAATGAAAACGTCACCACCTAATTAGGGGTTTTAATAGGAGAATATTGGTGGAAATTATGGACATATAATTGAAGGAAAAACGTAAATATTAATAGGGTGTGATTGAGCTCATCGATCACAAATAGGTGAACAATAAATGGAAAATTGAGGGCCTCAAAGCCATAAATCTATGATGATTTAAAATATCATCAGTTCAAAAAAATATAAGGTATTAAGACAACACTTTTTTGGTTTTAAGATCCTTTTTCAAAAGTTTAAGAATTAATTTCTTCACAGAATAAAAAAAAGAATACTTGACAAGTAGTGTTCTGTCCTTTAACTAATTTCTACCACAAACCCATCGTTCACTCCAAAAGATAATAGAATTCAAAAATATTCTATTTATCTTAATCCTATAGGGTTCTAAAAATAATGAATTTCTAATTCATCTGTTAGACCATTTAAAGAAACTACATTATACAAACTAGGACATCACGTAGGCCAATGGTAGGTGATGAACCCTTGTCGCCCTTCAGTTGCAGGTTCAATTCTCGCAGCCTTGTCGGACATGACGGGTTGTCGCCCGACCTCCAGGTTGTCCTTTTTATAAAAATCCAAAAAATAATATTAAGAAATGCTTTAACCTTAACAATAGTATCCAATGTCAAACTTAATTCATTCCAACCTTTACACTTATTCACAATACTGTTGTCTGAACTCACAGTCCAAAATTTATAAGGAAGGTCACATAACATACATGTGAATACCTTCATCATGTATTCTTTTAAAACGTGGTAATAAAATGAATTACTAGAAAACCATATTTGAATAGGTATGTACTTCCTTATTCCTTCTGTAAAACATAGAATACTGGATATACTCCTTAAATCCAAAAATATTGTAATCTACAACAATGATGGAATAAACAAACCATTAATTAGTATCAAGGTAGTCAATAATATCCAATATAATTTATCCAAATCTGTCATCTATTATTCCAAAATCAATACCTCGGTATTAGGACCATATTAAAGTTTATCTTTCCTTCAACCATGTATTATTCAAAAAGTTTAACTTGCTATTGAGCCACTTTTCTTAGTACCACACAATCTCAAATCCTTAATGAAATAGTATTGTAGTATAATCCTTATATACTCCATAATTATTATAATGAGTACATCATTGATACAACACTCAAATGACATAATTTTTTAATAATAACATAAGAACACTAGTAATTCCTCTTCATCTGCGGTAGTATCATAACTTGATTATTATGCAACAACATCATTTGTGGTATACTCTAATGATTGGGACATTGATTCGTATAGTGTCCCAACTCCTTGAAGGTGAAGAATTGTACATTTGAAACCTTTTTCTTACCCTTGAAATCACATACTTGGTGTCCTTTTTCTCTATAATTATAAAAAACAATCATTCCCTTCAAGCATTTACCAAGGTGATTCTTTTCACAATTATCACATATGGGAAAATTCATCTTTTCCTTCTTCCCTTTTTCTATATTTCTCTCTACCATCATTTTCTTCTCTATTTTCCCTTCAAATACATAAGACTCAAAGAATTATTTACTTATCTTATTAATACATGATATTATTTCTTCATATGATGTGAATTCTTGAGAAACTATTTACCTTATAAATGCTGGATTAAGACTATGAAAGATATGATCCTCTTACTCTTTGGATCAGGCGTATTACTGGAGTTCACATTCCTTCTACTGGGAACCATTTCTAATCAATGAAATCCACTAGGTTAGTTTATGAATCACAATGCATAATTACAAACTTGTAAAATACCTAACATAAATTGAACAGTTTATACATATAATCCATAATCATAAAAAAATATTTTCTTTGAGGAGGTATTTACTCATAAATCTTTCATAATGATTTGTAAAGAAAATGTGAATTATCCTAAGCATAACCTCCAGGAGTGTCATAACCAAGAGTGAGGCAAGTCCTGTTGTCGTGTACCAAGATACACCGGGTCAAGCCCGAAACTCCTTGTCATATTTTTCACTCCTAAGTACATCTGCGCCAGAGCTGCCTCTACCTGCTCGTATCCAGACTGGGATGTACTGCTTGGAAAATTGAAAAAATCTTTACATTACCAAAATTCTAGGAAGTTATTCTATAATAATCCTTAAGGTCTATCTTAGGTTAATGTTTCAAAATTAGAGTTTATCTAAATCTATTTCCAAGGTTGTTGCTAAACTTCATTTGATACCAAATGTAACACCCCGACCCCAGAAGCCCAGAGCCGATGCATTATTTTAATACATTGGCATGATTGTAAGGAATCATGTCCTGAAGGACCGAATCTGGTCCGGTCCTCTAGATAGGAGTGGCCCACCAACTGGGTGCGGACCCAGCTCCCCACTGAAAGGACCGAAGTTCGTTCGGTCTTCAATAGGCGGAAAAAGGTTGGCACCACCCGTTCAGCTAACTGGTCCCATGGATCGGTTTTGGGCGGGATCGGTGGTCTGAGTCTTCCTCCGCCGTGATCAGAGCCACGACATCTCCTCTGCAGCGCGCTTCCGCGGTTCGCCACCGCCGTCAACGCGGTCGAAGCCGCCGAATCTCCGTGACGTGTTTCCATAGTGTGCCACCGCCGTTAACGCGGCCGGAGCCACAACATATCCTCCGTGGTGTGCTGCTGCGGTGCACCGCCGCCTTCAACGTAGCCTGCGTCGGCCGGCTGCCCCCTATCTTCCACGGCGCCTTCGTGCGCCGCCCCCTCCTCGCGTCTGGCAACAGCCGGCCGCTGCCTCCTCTAGTTTCCAGCGCCGCCACACCGGCGGAGCTTCCACGGGCCTCTGGTGAAGCTTCGGAGGTCTATTTTCTTTTCTCACTGCGCCTACGAGCCTCCTAGGACACCACCTACACTGTGTGGCCCTCGATTTATTCTTGCGGCCTTGTTGCTCAGCCACCCACGAAGAACGCAACCAAACCAACAACGACGGAGGGTTTGGGCCTTGTTTGGTTTGGCCTGCACCCTTCGCATTAGCGTTATAACAAGGGAAGAGTTGAAACATCATCATGAAAAGGTGAATTCATAAACTATTAGAAATAAATCAAGACAAAACCCTACTTAGAACTCATTCGAAGATACTGCAGATGAGGAAAAGAGTATGTGTTCGAAGATGTTCGTCGGCGTTCGTTTGATCCTCATTCTTCATTGGAGTAGGTTTCTATCGGTGCTTCTTTAGAGCTTCCTCATGTCGATCCCCAAAACCAATTCCATAGGTTTTTTTAAATAGAATAATAGGAACCACCCACATTGTGTTTTATTAATGCGGTTCATTAATGTAAGAACCCAAATCTTCTTTTCAGGTACGCCTTTCCTTTTTCTGGTGTCTTTGAGAAAATTGGAGTTTCTGGAAATTTTTAAAGTGCACGCCGTGTACTTTATGAGTACACGCCGTGTACTCTCTTCCCGCTTGAAGTCATGTGTTGGCCGTGTCCAGGCCACACACACGGTGTGTAGGGATGATGTGGAGGCCAATTTTAACGGAGTATGGAAAAACCTATTACACGTTGTGTACTATAAAGTACACACTGTGTACTTTATTATTTTTTTCATTAAACAGACTGGGGTCGCGCCTGACGTACAAAAAGGTCTTCTTCTAGGTTTCGTTCGTCCGAGAGCATCGAGGATCTACGAATCTTCGACGAGCCCCCGCCTCTTCATCCATTTTCCATTTTGAGCACCGTTGATTGCGTTGGAATCACAACGGTGAGTTCTCCCTTCTTCTTGAGCCTTGTTTTCCAATTCCTCCTCTTTCTCAAGATATCGTGGTTTATGTGTTTCAGAAGTTTTCTCAGATCTACAATGTTCTAAGGAGAATCTATTGTCGTTGTTCACATATATCGATCTCCTAGGATCAAGGTAGGTGGTTTATGCCTTTCTGTAGAAATTCTTTGAGTATTTTGTGCAATTTCACCAATGCTCTTGAACGAGAATTGTGTGTTTTTCTATTTTTCCCCTGATTGATTGCCTGCTTGCTTGATTGTTATAATAGTGGTTTAACTTTGTGAATAGAGTATTGTTTGTTGTACTATGGATGTTTGTCGTACTTGCATTTCCTGTTAGGCATTATGCCAGTTGTCATGCCTAGTTGTAGGATAGTGGAACATTTGTGCTGTTTTTCTACTTAGCCTTAGAATGATAGCCAAGTAGTTCATGAGGATTACTTGGGTGATACACGCATGTTATGCATGTTTATATTACACAGGGCTGAGAGAACCTAGTGTATGGACCAATGGGAGAATGGATATAAGGACTTCTCCAGAGTGTATTTAATTTACATTGTGAGACCACATGGGGAATTGATGTTGAGTGCTTATTCAGAGATTATGTAGTTCCTCGACGTGGGCCACAGGGGGAATTGACATTGAGTGATTCCCCAGAGAGCCTTTTGTATGATACGAGAATATAGGGGGAATTGACGGTGAGTGCTTCCCAAGAGAGTATACTCTTTAGCTGAACAAGAGGGGTGAGACTGTGTGTGCCTCCCAGGGGGTTTATAGTACTTATAGGTTGAACCATAAGGGTTAGGCTGTGAGAACTACCCAGGGGGGTTACATTTGTTTTACTTGTTGATTGTTTTATACTTTTGTAGTTTATATGCTAGACAGTAAATTGTAGCTGTTGTGTATTTTCCTGTTTACTGTTCCTTTACATTACTTGTCATGTATTCATTGACTATTAGGCATAGATCTTTGGGTGGTTGCCTACTGAGACATTGTCTCACACCCTGTTTGGGACATGCTTTTGGGCCCAAGCAGACTTTTTTGTTGTAGGTATAGATAAGGGAAAGCACCCTTCTATTTCAGGTGGTTGACTTGCTGTGGAGCTGGAGAGGATGAGACCAAGCTACGACTTGCGATGCTGCTGGAGTTGCTATTGCTTTAGTACTTTGTGATCAGTTGTATTTCAGCACATTGTTGTGTTTGATGCTTTCCTTAGATACTTGTACCTTCTGTATCATTATCGTCATTGTAGTATATTTATTCATTCGCTGTTTGGTTACAGTTATGTATGTTGTTACTGCGTCCGCTATTGACTGTTGTGTCCTTTACCTTGTATACCTTATTAAATGATGGCATAGTTTCCACAATAACATACCAAGGCCCTCGCTTCTAGTTAGCAGCCTCTGGAGTTTGGGGAAATGCACTTGAGGTCATGTGGTGAACCAGGTACGGGGCACCAGTGGAGGGGCTCCAGATTCGGGTCTTTACAATTAATTAATTGCAATTAATGTTCCATTAATTCTATGAATGGCGTGGTTATGCAACCCAAGGTTCATTTCATTAAATGAATCCCATTCAATCATAACATTACACCGTGGTCCCGCCATCCGCCGCTCGATGGTGAGAAGATAATAAAATAACCAATGGATTTATTTTATTATTTTTTTTGTAAAGTCTGAAAATTAACCTTTTCGTCTGACCCTTTCCAGTTGAAGTTATGTTTCACATAAGCGAATCTCGGAGCTGAAAATTCAACAGTGCCCTCAGATTTTTAATCTGATCATTGGTTCAAATATATATAAATTTCCACTCACACATTTATTGAACATACCTTCAAAAAATAAAAATTCTGTTTCAAGCTCTTCGGGCATCAGAATCACGTACCGTCAATTTTCACAGATTCATAATAATTCCAAATAATTTTTAAAAAAATTATATGGAAAATTACAGGTGTTTACATCCACCCCACCTTAGGGATTTATGTCCCCAAAATCCACTACAAAACTAGAGAAACAAGTGGGGGTACTGAGCACGTATCTGAGCCTCCCGCACCCATGTGCTCTCTTAGAGGTTCTTGTGCTGCCACTGAACTTGCACCAAAGGAATCGACTTCCCATGAAGGACCTACTCCTGTCGATCCTCTATTTCCACCAGGAACTCTGTGAATGTCACCCCATTGTCAATTTCCAGCTCGTCCCAGTCGATAATGTGTTATGGATCATGCACATACCTCCTCAGCTGCGACACATGGAAAAAATTATGAGCTCGGTGCATCTATGGGGGAAGAACTAGGAGGTACACCACCTCGCCTACTCTACTGAGGATCCGAAAAGGTTTGATAAAACTCAAAGATATCTTGTCGCCCCAGCCAAATATTTACAATCCTCATTGGGGTGAGACCTGTAGGAAGACATGGTCTCCCTCCTAGAACTCCAAGGGCCTCTGTCTCCTGTCGGCATAAGGCTTATTCTGGCTCTGTACGGTCTTCATCCGCTCCTAGATGATCTGCACCTTGTCAGTGGTATCTCATACCAACTCTGGACCCATAAGTAATGACTCCTCTGGTTCTGTCCAGCATAGAGGTGATCTAGAGGCCTCAAATGGTTCCATGCCGATAGTGGAGTGATAACTATTGTGGTATGAGAACTCCACCAGTGGAAGGTGGTCCTCCCAACTGTGGCCAAAATCAAGGATACAAGCACGAAGCATATCCTAAAGTGTTTGAATGGACCACTCCATCTAACCATATGTTTGAGGATGAAAGGTGGTTCCCAAGCATAGCTGAGTCTCGAATGCCTGCTGTAATCCCTTCCACAACTGGTATGTTAAACAAGCATCATGATCTGAGACGATCATCGATGGTACCCAGTGAAGCTGTACAATCTTCTGTACATAGAGGCCTTCCAAGCCCTCTACTGATCCCTGCTCTCGGTTGGGTATAACGTGGGCTGACTTGGTGAGTCATTCAATGATCACCCATATGGAATTTTGGCCCCTGGACGTACATGGTAGCCCTGTCATGAAGTCAATGGAGATGACATCTCACTTCCACTCTGGCACGTCAAGTGGCTGAGTCAATCCTGTTGGAACCTGGTACTGATCCTTCACTTGCTAACAAGTGAGGCATTGTGAAACGAACTCCACCACTTCTTTCTTTATCTCTGACCACCAGTACTAACACCGAAGGTCCTGGTTCATCTTCGCTACACCAGGATGTTCCGCCAAAGGGGATGTGTGATACTCTCTCAACACCTCATCTTGTATTATCACTTGTACCATGGTGCGTCCTCTTAAAAGGATGATGTGCTCCCAACCTTCAAAAAATACTTCAGGATCCTTTCCTGAGGATATCTGAGCACGTCAGGCGTCGCATTCAACTTCCCCAAGTTGTGCATCTCATACTCGCTAAAGGATTGGGGTAGTGACAGTCATGGACTTGTGGTATGCTGCTCCATCTCTATCCACGAAGTATAACTGCAACGTGACTAGCTGCTCTGTCGCCTCACTCAACAATTGTAACCCAGAACTCCTGTTGAGTGAATCCGCCACCATGTTCCTCTTCATAGGAGTGTATATTATCTCAAAGTCATAGTCCTAGAGTAATTTCATCCATCACCGCTATCTCAGGTTCAGGTCATTCTGTAAGAAGATATACCTAATGATATTGTGATCGGAGTAGAAAATAAATCATTCCCCCATAAAGTAGTGCCACCAAATATTCATGGAAAAGATCATTGCTGCTAACTCTAGGTTATGGGTAGCGTAGTTCTTCTCATGTTGTCTCAAATGTAGTGATCTATAGGTGATCACCGCTTGCTCCTGCATTAGGAAACATCCCAGTCTGGTCCCTGATGCATCTCGGTAGACTACATACCCAACGCCCTCTTATGATAGCCTCTAGATGGGGGCACTCGTCAGTCTCCACCTCATCTCCTATAAACTCAGCTGGAATATCTCTGTCCACAAAAAATGTTGTCCCTTCTTTGTCAATGCTGACAAGGGTGAAGCTACTCTGGAAGAGTAAGGTACAAATCTCCGATAGTACCCAACCAACCCCAGGAAACTCCGCACCTCGGTCACACTATTGGGTGGCTCCCAAACAAGCACTACATCTATCTTTGCTGGATCTACTACAACTACAGCCTCTGATATAACGTGTCCCATAAAGTGGACCTCTCGTATCCAGAACTGGCATTTCGAGATCTTTCCATAAATTTGGTGCTATCCGAGTGTATCCAGAACTATCGGAAGATGCATAGAAAGCTCCTCCTCCGACGCCGAGTATATCAAGATGACGTCAATGAAAACCACTATGAAGCGATCGAGGTAAAGCTGGAAGATCCTGTTCATGAGTCTCATGAACACTGACGGAGTGTTGGTCCCTCCGAAATGCATCACCAAAAACTCATAGTGGACATACCGACATCTGAAGGCTATCTTTCGTACATCCTCATCCCATACCCTGAGCTGAGGATAGCCTGATCTGAGGTCTATCTTTGAAAACCAACTACATCTCCTTAGATAATCGAAGAGATCATCAATCCTCAGGAGTGGATACTTGTTCTTCACTGTCACCTGGTTTAAGTGCTGATAGTCCTCGCAAATCCTCAGACTCCCATCTGCCTTCTTGGCGAACAAAATCGGGGTTTCCCACGGAGAAACATTGGGCCTTATGAACCCCTTTCCCTGAAAGTCCTCCATTTGTACCCTCAACTCATAAAGCTCTGTGGGGGCCATCCAATATGCTGGTGTAGATATAGGTTCCGTCTCGGGGTATAGGTCGATGTAGAAGTCTACCTCTCTATGAGGAGGTAATCCCGAAAAATCATCAGGAAAGACATCAACATAATGCTCCATCACAACAGGATAGCTCGAACTCCACTCATCCACTACACCGAGGGTGAGGCTAGCCAGCTGATGAGTGATCGGCTGCACCCTCCTCCAAGAAAGTCCATCATGAGCTGCGAAAATTCCCTTCTCACCAGTGAAGGAAAACCTGGTGCCTTCCACATAGTCACACCACACTTTGTGCCAAAAATATTCGATCTGAGCATGGAATATGGATAGACAGTCCATACCCAAGATGACGTCGTAAGGCCTCGATGCTGCTACTAGGAGATCACAGCCGAAGCTCTCACCTCCTAGAGTAATCTCACACTACCAGCACCAGTGCGTAATCATTAAATCCTCTCCCGTAGGAGTCTCTAATCGTAAGGATTGAGTCAATGGATCTACCGAAATATCTGAGATTTGAGTGAGAGTCGTGTAAATAAAAGAGTGACTGACACCTGGTTCTATTAGAACTACAGCTAGGGTGGAGTAGACATAGATCGTACCTCGAATCATCTCTGGAGCAATGTGGTCGTAGCTCTCTGTTGCCTAAAGATGAGCTCGTTCCTGTCCACCTACTAACAAAGGTTGGGGTGGACCACCTGGAGGTGGTGGCGGTAGAACCTCAAACCATCACCCACCGCCTACTGCACGACCTGATCCTCTGCCACGCCTGCCGCTCTACGTACCCCCCGATCAAATCTTCGCCTCTACCTCGGTGATCCCTCGACCGTCTGCTGATCTTCGGTACGACGGGTCGGGTAGTCACGAGCCATGTGACCCTACACACCACACGAGTATCATAGTCTGCTCCTCTACTGACCTCCTCTGTCTTGTGAGCTCTGCACCTCCGACCCTATATCCTGGGGTCGTCCACCAGATGGTTTGGCCCACTTGGGCCCCTGCGTTAACCGCCTACTGCTTACTACAGATAACTCGGCCACGTGTCGTCTGGTGGTGGCTCTCGCTGTCAGTGCCTACTCACCTAGGAATCTCTCAACCAGAAGTTCTCGCTCTAGCACTCCCGCCTGCGTCGGTATGTTGAGAAATATCTTTGATGCTATGATCTCCCATTTGAGACCCTGCTCAAAGATCTGGGCACTGAAGAAAGTGCCCCGTACCATGTCGGTGGAGTGGCAGGAGAGGTCAGTGAATCTCATTGAGTACTGGGCTACTGTCAAGCTTCCCTATTGTAAGTGAATGAGCTTTTGAATATGCACAGAGCATAGAGTCGCTGGAACGAACTCCGCCCTGAAGAGGCTCTCGAAGTCCAACCAGGTGAGGGTCGCCTCATCACGCATCTGGAGTGTTAGGCTCCACCATCACCATGTCGTTCCCTAGAAGTGACTAGCAACTAGGATCACCATCTGGTCTGCTGGTGACCTAACTAGGAAAAAAACTTTAGCCACTACCTCCAGCTAGTCCTCAACCGCATGCAGATATGTCTCACCTCAAAACCTCATAGGCCTCTACCATTGGAAATAGTGCAACGCGCTAAGTCAGCGTGCACCATCGGCTGGTGGGGATGGTGGAAACTACATCCCTATAGGTAGTGGTGCTTCTGGTACACCACTCAAAGGTACCATCGTCGTAAGAGGGCCCTGCGCCGAAGCCTCATCGCTCAGTGGGCCATCATTGCGAACTCTCTATGGAGTCTTAGCTGACTATCTACATGGTAAAATCCTGTAAAGAAACAGATGTTCCATGCTCAATAAGTTATACTTGGTGAGATGACTCAAAAGAGATCAAAAGAAAAACTTTTCAAAAACACATGCAATCAGTGTTTTTTTATCAAGTCCAAAATCAGATCTTAGGGTCCTGGTGTATAGATACGTTGACCGCCGCACCAAAACTGGACTCCCCAAACTAAAAACCATACTCAAAACACTTAACACTATTGCCCCATTGAAAAGATCAGAGTCTTAGTTTTCAGTAGAATCGACTCCTTTGATACCACTTTGTCATGACCCGTCCCCCAGGGCCCGTGCCGTGACAATCCCAAGCCCGCCTTCCATAGTCCAGGGGTTTTTTACTAGCACCAGAAAGGCATATCCCTAAAAATGGGAAGGTATTGCCTTTAAACCTGAAAACACACAAACCAGGTACACAACAAGAACAAAACACATAGTATAACTACTGAAAGTAAAAGTGTGAAATAAAGTAGATTGTTCCATAATACAAACCCAACTAAAAGAAAATGCAGAAAAAATAAAAAACAACTCCTGAGGTCATTCTCTAAGGACCCTACCTAAAGGGTAGGTACAACTCATCACTGCAGATCTCCGCGTCAACTGGTCACCTCCGTGCACCATCTAACCCTCGATCCTAAACCGTGGTCAAATCTATCCATCATCTGCAGAAGACACAACAAGGTGTGGGTGAAACCCATGCAGGGGTGAGTATAACAATAACCAGTAGGGACCCTAAGACCCCCAAAGGTCTCTCAGAATTCCACAAAGGAAAAACCAGAAAACATGATCTCAATCACAAAGTACAAATTAAAAGACTCATCTCAAACTAGGTATATAACTTAAAGAACATGAATAATGATGATTAGTCGTAAAGCTAAATCATCTTATTCCGTTGAGAAGTTACATTGTTGAACCATGAAGAATTATCTCTGTCATCGATCCACACAGGGTTGTAAGTCACTAATCCACACAGGGTTGCAAGTCGTCGATCCACACAGAGTCGTATGTCGCTGATCTACGACGGGCCACTCTAAGGCTGATCCTCGTCGGGTCACGCTACTGCTAATCCACACAGGGTCGTAAGTGATCGATCCACATATGGTCGTATGACGCTGATACACGATGGGCTACTCTACGGCTGGTCCTCTTCATGTTGCGCTACTGCTAATCCACACAGGGTTATAAGTGGTGGATCCACACAGGGTCGTAAGGCGTCAATCTACATAGGTTCGTAAGTTGTTGATCCAAGACGGGTTGCTCTATGGTTGGTCCTCATCGGGTCGCGCTACTGCTAATCCACACAGGGTCGTTCTGATGCTGAACCACAAAGGGTCGTATGTCACTTGACAGCTAGCCACAAGATTCCCGCACTTGGTGCGCTTGAGTTTCCGAGAAACCACTCCTTAAGATATCAATCGTACCTCAACCTCCATGAAGTCCCGCAAAGAAGAAACTCAATGAACTACCATGTAATAAGGGTTCCAATGAAATAGATGGCGCATCAATTAGACACTCAGTCTGTATGTTATAGATATTTTAGTGTCGGGGGCCCGATTGGATTCGAGTCCAATCCAGCCTGACCATACTTCAAATTTCTACAAAACCTAAGTGGAGTATCCCAAAAGGACCGCCTCTTCCTAAGGGTTCTAGCTCTGTGAACGGTTCGTCAAATGGATATCCGGTTTAGGAGATATCCCCTTTAAGCAAAAATGGGCTCAAATGGGTCCGAGTCCGGTCCGACCTGGTCAGACTGACCCGAATTGACCTGGTATGGGCTAACCCGACCCGGTCTGGGTTGACCTGGGTCTAACCTGACCAGGCCCGAACTAGCCTGGGTTGAACTGGCTAGGCCCAGCCCAGATCGGCCAGACCCGACCCGGACCGGCTCGACCCGGTCCGGTCCGCCGACTGGGCGCGTCCCGCTAGCTAGGTCCGAACCCAACTCCCTACTGAATGGACTGAAGTTCGTTCGATCTTCAATAGGTGGCTCCAGGGTGGCACCACCCCTTCATCTGATCAGTCCCAAGGAACGATCTAGGGCAGGACCCGTAGTCCGGGTTCGCCTATGCGGCGTGCTGTCGCCATCAACGCGGCTGACGTCAGCCGACCACCCCCTGTTCACTGTGTCACTTTTGGGCATCACCACCTCCTCGCGGTCGGCGAGAGCCAACTACCGCCTCCTCCGGTCGCCGACGCCGCCGCACTGGCGGAGCTTCCGCTAGCCTCTGCTGTAGCTCCGAAGGTCCGTTTTCTTTTCTGACTACACCTACAGTTCTCCCAGGATATCTCTTACACTGCGTGGCCCTTGGTTTAGCCTTATCGCCTTGTTGATCGGTCGCCCACGAAGAACACAACCAAACCACGAACAACAGAGGGTCTGACCCTTGTTTAGTTCGGACCACGCCCTCCGCGGTAGCCTTATAATAAGGGAAGAGTAGAAACATCACTAAAAGAAGGTGAATTCATAATC
Organism: Viscum album; assembly: GCA_963277665.1. NCBI lineage: Eukaryota > Viridiplantae > Streptophyta > Magnoliopsida > Santalales > Viscaceae > Viscum > Viscum album. Next base: position 1,539,974,178 of record OY728129.1, read on the forward strand.
TCTTAGAAATAAATCAAGACAACCCTCTACCTGGAACTCTTTGGAAGAAGCTGTAAATGAGGAAGAAGGGTCCTCGCTTGAAGATGTTCACTGGCGTTCGTTCGTTCCTCATTCTTCATTGGAGTAGGTTTCCGTCGGCATTTTGTCAGAGCTTCCTCATGTCGATCCCCAAAAACCATGCCATAGGTTTGTTTAAATAGAAGAATATGAACCACCCACGTTGCGTTTTGTTAATTTGGTTCATTAATGAACCGTAATTAATGTTCCTTTAATTCAACGAACGTCGTGGTTATGCAACCCAAGGGTCGTGTCATTAAATAACTCACATTCAATCCTGACGTTACACTGTGCTCCCTCCATCTGCCGCTCAACGGTGAGAAGATAATAAAACAACTCTTGGAGTTATTTTTTTATTGTAATGTCCAAAATCATCTTTTTTGTTCTAGCCTTGCCGGTCGAAGTTATGTTTCCCTTAAGCGAATCTCGGCACTGCGAATTCAATGGTGCCCTCAGATTTTTAATCCGATCCCTGGTTCAAAAGATAGAAATCACCGCTCGCACGTTTACTGAATGTACCTTAAAAAAATTCAAAATTATGTTATGGTCTCTCCGGGCATCAGAATCACGATAGTCATTTTTCGTAGACTCGTAATAATCCCAAATAATTTAAAAAAATATATATAAAATTACGGGTCTTTACATGAATCCACTTGTAGTGTCCAGAGAGAGATGTATTTTTTTGATAAACCGCATACTCTATACTAACCAAAATTTAGGGATGTTTTCTTATACTTAGTCTTATCCCTAAGGCTTTCACTAGAGTTCTCTAGTCTTAATTCCAAAAATTACTAGACTATGCTTTGATATCAACTATAACGACCCGAGTTATTTATACATATTATTACATGATTTTAAGCATAACTAACCATCAAATACAACCAAGGATCATAAATTCTAGTGTCTTTGGAAGATTAGGTACATAATTAAACATCATGAAACCAAAATAAATCATCTTTTATTTAATCTTCATAAGTAGATACTAACTTTATTTGAGCCCTTAGGATACCTTGAGAAATACATGAACAAAGGGATGAGCTAGAAATCTTAGTAAGGAAATAAGAATGAGAATAAAACATAGCACATGGGTTAGAAGACAAAACATGATAGCATAAAAGGCATGGAACATGAATATACATAAGGAAGAATAACACGTATAACATGATAACATATAATCATGAAATCATAGAATGTTACAACAACATATAACATGACATAAACATGAGTCAAGGCTAATTTTCAAAACTATATAACATGGTGGACAAAATCCCATAAAGGAATCAGGTTAACTCCATATACCAACATGATGTCTCATGAGACTAAACATTACCCAATGCATTAAAGCATTATCTGGGCAAACCCATCATAAAAATTTCATGAATATGTGTTCCACATGAAGAATAAACAAAAGAGTTACTCATGGAAAGAAATTGGTATCATAATCACGTCACAAGGCATAATGAATAAGCATATCGTAAATATTTCAAAGAAATAATGGGTTCAAATCATACATGGAAATTCATAAGGGAAAATAGATATGGATCGTGATAATTTATGCCCAACTGAAGTGGAAACATGTAAAAGGAGTGTTTAATAAATATTAGAAATGAAACATTTTTGTGCGATTTAAGAAAAATATTAATGAGAATTTAAGGAGGAAAATACATAATATTTTATCATAAAACTATAATTGAACCAAGATAGTTTTTCATGATAAAATGAATTATTTTAGAAAAATAATGGTGTCTTAAAACATATTATGTATGGTATTATAAAATAGGTAAGAAATTGAGAAGTTCTCTTTATTCAGGCCTGTATTTTGGGAAGAATTGAGAAGCGAACCTTATTAAAACTTGTATATCCCCCAAAAAAGAAAAATGAAATGTTATGGATACATGAGTTTGGAAAATATACATAGAATTTAGAATAATTATATAAAAAATAATATTTATATTAGCTTAAAGATAGAGAAAGTGTAACCTGAAGAAAAAATGGTGGTTCAGGTAGAATTTCTTACCTTATGTCTGAAATGGTTATGTACTTGATCTTAATGTCCTAAATAATAAAATTAGATTCATTAATTAATAATTTAATAAACTTTTAAAAATTTAATTAATTTAATATAATTTTATTAAGTACATTTATGGTCTTTTTTGATGAGTTATAGTGTTCAATTCCATCGTTTGAGAGTGATGGTTTTCTTAGTTTTCATGATCGGTTCACTTATATAAGAGTATGGAGGTTCATGTAAAATGGAAATAGAAATACAAAATTGAAGTTATAAGTTATTAATGAAAATATAGAAGGTTAAATTATCTTATAAATAATTTGGTTATATGGTATGAGGATTAATCATTAGATAAATAGCTAATGATAATTGTTTTGGTTAATTTGGTCGTTTCTCGATCATCATGAACTAGTTTTATTCTACTATTTAATTTCATATATATATGATGGTTCCAGAACATCACATAAGATATTATAAATATATTATAATATTCTTCAATCATAAAAATGGTTTAATGACCTTCCTTGAGGATAGTATTATAAATTTAAAATCCATCATCGTTGAATGTGACAAATTAACACATCACAAAAGATGTTTTCATTTTTTAAACAAAAGGATAGGGAAAGAATTGATGATGTATTATTACATAAACATAATAACATTCCCGTATATGTGATATAATATAGTTAACATTCCAATTGGATAATGTTAGGTGAGTATATAATAAGAAAAGAAAATAAATTAGAAATAAATTAAATAAAAAGAAAAAAGTTTTTACCTATTGAATTCTTCTCCTTGAGAACCTTCTAGAGGGACTTAAGTTTTGTCTTTTGGTGAGACCAATGACTTCTAGATGTGAGGAAGGGTATTGGGAAGATATTTGAGTATAAATTGGACAAATCTCAAAGCTTTAGAGTTGCGAGGAGAAGAGGTGTTGATAAGTGATATTTATAGTCGAGGAGATGTGTGTTTTCTCATTATTTTAATCATTAGTTTATTATTTTGGCTCAAGAAAAGCAATAATGAGGATTCATGTGAATAAATAAAATAAATAATGCATGTGAGTTTGAAAAAATGGTGATTACCTCATTCTTACATCAATAATGACTGAAAAATTCACGTATTTATCATTTATCATAAATTATCATATTTTACTATTCATCACATATTCAAGTATTTTTTTAAAATCCCAAAAATTCACCCTAATCATTTGTTGATGTGTAGAATTGAAACATGAACTCCATTTTATGAAAATAATTTTTTAAATATGAGAAATTCATTTTTTAAATAGAATCACCATTTATTTGAAAAATACAGATTTTAAAATTATAACTGATTTTATAACACTTTAAAAAATTAATTAAGGTCTCATAAAACTATCTTATAATCATAAAACAGGAAATATTAATTTATGAATAAATTTTATGAAAATAAATTTTCTTTTAAATTATTAAATTAATCATAAAATTATAAATAAAAATTTATGACTTAAAAATTTACCAATACTTAATTAATAATTTTAAAAATATTTATTTACTTATACTATGATATAATTATATCATATTTTCACTTATAAGATGGATAAATTTTATTTATACTTTTATTGGTGAGATTACTATTGAATTGTCTAGTTTACTAATAATTAGGGTCACATTACTATTCTAAAGGTCAAGTTAATATTTCATCGGTATAGGTTCGTTAACTTCTAGAAATACTTCTTATTTCATTCATTCTTCATTTATAATGTTTTTATTGGGTTATTAATGTTCCATTTATTATACTATATGACATATTTAAAAGAAATATATTTACATTAATAAAATTTTGGGTTGGTAAAGTTAATACCTTTGAACAAGTATTCTTACCCTTATTGATCTCCTTGACTCCATTGGAGGAGTAGGTTCCACCGGTTTTGATGTCTCGTGCTTAGATTCATCTTCCAACCATTCTTGCTCTTTCCACTTTGATTCTTTATTCTAATTTTCATCTTTAACTGTATGATGATCCTTGTATGTGGAACCTTCATTAAATACCACATTCTGGATTCTGATGTTCATCTTGTTGCAATCATCCTAAAAGCGACAACCAAACTTCTTAGTATCATATCCAATAATGAAACATGGTTTGGACTTAACACCAATCAATTCTCTTTCATTAGAATCTACATGTACATATTCCAAACAACCAAAGACTCGTAAATATGAGTCTTACCTTATTCTCAGACAAAAGATCCTTAGAAAGTCATTCTCCCATCGGTACAAATGGACTTTTGTTTATGAGATATGCTTCAATGTTCATTTCCTCTGCCCAGAAGGTTTTGGGTAACCACGAGTGAAATTTCATACCACTGGAACATTCATTAAATGTATTATTCATCCTCCCAGTCACACCATTCTGTTGTGGTGTACCTGGAATTGTATTCTCTCATTGAATTTCATTATTAGCACAGAATTCCTTGAACTCGTGACTTCCATACTCTCCTCCACTGTCAGACCACAAGCATTTTTTCCTTGATCCTAACTCATTCTCCACCATGGATTTTCACTTCTAGAACATGTTAAACACGTTATATTTTATTTTCAAAAAGTAAACCCATACCTTGTCAAGTCATCGATAAATGTCACTTAATATTGTGACCCTCTGCAGGAATGTATCAGTACAAGCCCCTAAACGTTTGTGTACACCCAGTCTAGCTTCTCAGCCTTTTTTATTTTTCCTCCTTTTTCAAATTATATCTTCTTCTGTTTCCCAAGGATACGATCTTCACATAAAACAACTTCCACCGACTTTAACTCCGACAACATTCCTTTTGTTTCTAGCACCTTCATATCCTTCTCACTCATGTGGCCTAATGTGTAGTGCCACAGTTGTGAATCCTCAACAGAGTTTATGGATGGAAGCATGTCCATTTATTCTTTTTCAAGTTGTACAGATTATCATTCTTTTCTCCCCGAGTTATGACTATAGATCCCTTAGTAATCTTATAGGCACCACCAGTAACCATGAACTAAATCCTGCATCTTCAAATTTCCCAATAGTAATAAAATTTCTTTTTAAACCTAGGATATACCTCACATTATTTATAACTAGAAAAATCCCACTATTGGTCTTGATCCTTGCATCACGCTTTCCCACGATTGACAAGGGTTCATCATCAAAAATATGTACCTACCCAGAAATTATAAAAATAAAATTGTTCAGGAAACCATTCACCGATGTGGAATGGAAAGAATCATGTAAGTCTAAAATCCAAGACTCCATCGGGCTGTCCATGTTCAACAGAAACACATCGTCCATTCCTTCAACCTCCGTGTTTTCTCCATTGGTTTCAGGTGCCTTTTTTTTTCTCTACGCTCTTTCTTGGCGTGTCCTTTCTTCCAAAAAATATAACAGGTCGGACCGACCCCCTTTTCCTTGTCTCATATCATTTCTCTTTACTATGGTTGTCCATTTCGATTTCATTGTGCATATTTTCCTCTTCCTTTAACGTTCAAAGAAGAACCAGAGAATCTACCTGATTCTCTCCTTAGAATGTCCTCCTTGAAGATTAGGTCCCACATATCATTCAAAACCAGTTAGGTATTCTTCGGAGAACTACTCACAACTGTTACAGTCGCATCTTAACTATCAATTAATGAAGACAGTAAAACTAGTGCACATACCTTATTTTCAAACGCAATATCCACCAATGTCAACTGACTAATGATGGTGTTGAATTCATTGACTTGATCTGTAACATTCCTCCCTTCAATCATTTTCAGATTGAATAATCGTCGCATCAGGTAAACTTTGTTTGATACTGAAGGATTCTCATATATATTCGTGAGAACTTTCATCAGTCTAATCATCAACTTCTCCTCTCTGATGTTGAACACCACATTTTTTTCCAACGTATGATGCACAACTCCCAGCACCCATAGACCCAACAGCTCCCACACTATTTTATCCATGTCCGTTGGCTTTAAACCAAGATGCTTCAATGCAATTTATTCTGGGAAAGATAGTCTTCAATCTACATTCTCCAGTACCTGAAGTTAGTTCCATCAATGTAGTAAATCTTCATCTACCTTCTTACACAATCATCATTCAATTTGAGAAATCTGATCTTGGACTCTGATACCAGTTGTTGTGGAAACACCAGTGAAGTCACTAGGGTCGTAACAGAATCCGGTGGGTCAGATATTTTAGAATTTTAATTGTCGGATTGTCGAGACTTGTCGTCTTCGATGATTCGAGTCCCATTACAGTCCTAGTATCTCATGAAAATTAAATTGAGCACAAAATTAAAAACGAACACATACCTTGATTGAAACTGAAGTCGTGGTTGACGTCTACTTATCACCGATGATTGTTGTTTGAAGGATCCAAACTCGAATCCCTCTATATTTTCCACACACTCTTTAAAAATCCGTAGGAGCAACAATCATTGGATTTCAAGAGCTAGTGCGACTATCTGATGCTGCCTTCAATGTCCCGACGATCACCGCTTTAATGTACCTTCAATACATGGATATCAGCTTGATCCAATTTCCAAGATTGAGAGTTTCTCTCTCTAGAAATAAGGAGAGGATAGAGATACTCTGTATTTCTCACCCTGAATAGTATGATGCATGCGCCTCTCTCAACCTATTTATAGTGGATTTCTAAAATACCTCAAAGGGTTCCTCAATCCCCATTTATTTAACATCCACTAAATAAATAAATATGATGAATTAAACTGCGTTATAATATTATTTATTATTTTATCACATACCTGTAATATATATAAAATATATTACGTGATAAAATCAAGGTTCATTTATCTTGACTCATCATTCCTGCTTGATATTAAACTAATCTAGAATATTAAAATAATATTCGTTCGATTAATATTATTCCTCATATTTACTTAACTTGTAAATACTTTTAATAAATAAATTCAAACCAATTATTCTTTACTTGAATAATAATAAATTTATTTATTTTTTGGTGACCGATAACTTGAATAACACTCAAACCCCAATGTGGACCCCACTATATCCAATATATATATCCCCCTAAATAAGGTGAATTTTTGAATATGATATTGTGTCTGACCCTCTAGGGCCTTATCTTGATAGTAGTGTATAATATTCACGGACCAATAGTAGAGTCTAGCAACTCATCAAGGCCTCTAAAGATGCAAGGAAAGTCATAACAATGATAACCAACATACAGACACACACTATGTACTATAATCTCTTTATATTTCATATCTCATAAATCAGGATGCACACATATGTCATTACCCTTTCCATTCTTTATTATTTATTGATCTAACTTGATGGATTTACCCTCGACTACCTCCACCAAGTACTTATGAAGGAACTACCATCCTTATCAACATTGTCCGGGATATATTACTTATTCAACTCGTAAGAAACAAATCCTTTCTTGACAATTCAACCAATTTCATACCACCAATAATGCACCAAACACAAGCTACCTCACCATGATTTTAATATCATGGTTTTTACCTTCTATCAATGAATGTTATCAAATGACACACATCGATAATGATCTCATGTCAAGAGACCAATACACATGTCTGTATATTGGAACAACCAATGGCACCCAAAAAATGTGGTGTTCCTATTGATTAGTTTGTCCTCAAGATCTCTCTAATAGGGAGAACCAAGTGAAAACTTCATGACAATACATCTCAATGCTTATGATCCCCCAGCACCTGATAGTCAAAAATCTATTTTGTTCAGTTAGTATGATGTGTTTAGACCATATATCCTCTGTTTAATATTAATGTAAAAGTATTTTGATGATCTCATTATAGTATGAGATATGCTATAAACTTTGATACAACAATTAATCTATGGAAATTACCATTAAGTAGTGGACATAGAAATATCTACACTATAATGGTAAGTAAACATCATGTATAACCAACTGTATACATGATATGGTAATCAAAAGTACTGTTAAAGTTGGGTCTAGGACACCCACTGTTACAACACTCTCATTTTAACTAGATCCAACTTGCTAACGAACCTTGTTAGCTCTCACATGATAAATATCATGTTTCTGCTGAGTAACGACTCCAATTACTGGGTCTTCCACGTTTCTGCTACGTGGCTATTCTGCTATATGCGAACTCATCTCCTTGAGTAAAAATTCTCAAGAGATGGTATCCTCAAGTATATCACATTTTTCTAATGTCAAAACAAAACATTTTGTCTAGTACTAGTAAAGAATTATCATGATGAAAAAAATTTACTTACTAGGTGCAATTCCAAGAACTGGAAGAAATTTTTTCATTTAATAACTTATTTTTAGCTGCCTCAGAAGCTGCAACGTACTTAGGATTTTTTAGATATTGATACCATTAGCTTATATGAACTTTTATCACTCATCACCTTATCCTAACTATGATATGAGATCAAATTGATCCTAAGGAAGACTAGTTTGTGCCCCACCAAAAACTAGTATCCTTTTTTATCTCCACTTACTAGGTATATATATTTTGTACTTTTAAAAGTACAATCAGATTGTTTTGAATACTTTACTTGCATTTCTCATGGATATAACCGATATTTTTATTCTATAAAGTATATGTTGGAAATATCATATCTTTTACATATCATGGTATAAGTGATTGATCTATCGCAGAAGCAAATAGAACTCAACTCAACACTTATCTCCTCATATGACTTTCCATGTACACTTAGAGAGATTTATTCCATGTGACACTAGCAACAATTCTTCTCTTGAATCGTTCCAACTTGTATTTTTTAATACCATGTCACTATATGTATGATTGACTAGGTCTAAGAAACTATTAGATCTACCTTAGTAGATCTTGTTCCCTAAAATATAGGTTTCTACTTTAAATCAATCTCTGGAGAAATTAATTTTATGTTGGTCTTGGATTACTGTAAGACTAATTGTTGTTTTCCATATGTTACTGAATATATTTTATTTGGAAAACTTTGGTGCTCCAACTAATCTCTAGTAGACACATGGAAAGCATTCATTATAAATGAATGATCTAAAATTTTGTTTCTTACTTTAATCCAAAACTAGATTTTAGTAAATTTCAACCCTAATTGGAATCCAATGGTGTCATCATCCCTTTCTGGTTGTGTCGTATAAATACCTTCCAAGAAAGTTTAACTTGATACCCAATGACCAATTAAATGATCTTAGATGTAATCTATGACAAGTAAAATTCTAATGGATGACATACTAACTTGGTATAACCAATCGAGCCTTATCATTACTTCTCTTGTAACATCCATGTATCATCTCATTTGAATACCCATTGTAGTATTCAATATAATAAGCCCCTTTGCACTTTGATACATGAAATCTATTATTGAACTTTAATTAACCTTTTCAATCTTAACTTATTTACATATACTACCTACTTGTAGGAAATGTTATTAAAAATGAATAATATATCACCAACCGCGGGGAATATAAAACCATCACCATGGTTTTAACCTTCCTACGTAGTATGTGTCTCTAGAACATTCATGTTCCTCATGCACATGTGGAACCAGTTCCTATGCGAACTACATGTGCATCTCTGGAATTGACTAAACCCAAATCAATCTTGCTCCCACTATCTCCAATAGGGAAGTGCACCCTTATATAGAAATATAGTCTACCACTTGACTACCACTTTTTTATCTTAGGGATTTAGGTAATATCCTAAGCAACCGTTAGAATAATTACTTAGATGCACAATGTGTTTTTCTTGATGCAAGTTTTTTTATATCTTAACAAAATATTTTCATCAAAACACATGTTCTTATGAAATAATGAATTTACATCATACTATGTCTCTTATGTTATAAATTTGTAATTATATTTTACATATGGTTATGATATTTCATTGTTATTTGAAAAGCATGTCTTGAAAGATAATGGAAGTTTCTGTAAGTTGTTACATTGACACTACTTACATCTGTAGGATCGAAATAACAATGTAGATTCTCAAAATACAAGAGGGGGGGTGAATTATACACTTTAGAAAATCCTTTAAAACCTTTAAAGTTGGTTACAGATAACTATGTTCTCCTTAGACAAGGAAAATTCTAAGTTTAACAAATTTAAACTAAGTAAATTCACAACACTTCTAATCACCAACTGGAAAACTGGAACCAATGTTTACAATATAAGATTCTACCTTAAAGCATATAGAATCTTAAACTAATCAGAGTACATGTGTAAGGAGATATAATAATTTTATACTTTCCTTACAATACAATATGAAGCGGAAACAAACAAGTAGAAAAACTACAAGTAATAAGATATAAGTCTTTTAACCCAAAGAGAAGGGTATCCAACAACTTTGGATAAATGTCCCTTGATTTATACTTTCAAGCAAGTCTGTCTTACCCACACCAAGGTAAGCCCTCGATACGAAGATCGGAATCTCTGTCTTGCTATCCCCCCAAGACCTCAACTTTAAGGTAGTTGGAACCTCTGTCTTCCTCAGCAAGGAAGCCCTCAAACTTCAAGGTAGTCGGCACCTCTGTCTTCCTATCCCCGGAAGTCCTTGAATGTAATCACCAACATCCAGAGTCGCACAAAGCAATCTGAACGAGCGGTTCAGTACGCAAAAGGCATGAAAAATATTCTCTCTCTAGAAATCACCTTAATAGTGTGTGTTCTATAGATTGATCAACTTTTTCATATCTCTTCTGATCTCTTTCAAATGAGCTCCTATTTATAGGCAAATTTCCAACGGTCGACTCCCTCTTCCAACGGTCATATTTTCCATGAAATTCGGAAGGACCTGTACACATGTAACTCAACCAATGGTTAATTAGAAACAGAATAGACGACATCGTTTTATAACAAACCATGTATAAATGAATTCACGACATCATTTTGAAACAAAGAATATGTAATTAAAATCTAATCAATAGTTCGGAGTGTAATAAAATTAAAAGTTCGGAGTCTAACCAAAAAGAAGTTCGGAGTCTTTGTTAAGAAATATTCAGATTCTGTTTTATAGGAATTCGAAGTCTGGTTTCACCAGAGATCGGAATCTGAACTTGCAGAGTTCAGAGTCGAACCACTTAAGGAGTTTGGAGTCGAACTTCATAAGAGTTTAGAGTCGAACTACTTGAGAGTTCGAAGTCTAACTTCTTCAGAGTTCGGAGTCGAACTTATTCAGAGTTCGGAGTCGAACTGGTTAAGAGTTCAGAGTCGAACTTCTTCAGAGTTCGAAGTCGAACTACTTGAGAGTTCGGAGTCGAACTTACATGAGAGTTCAGAGTAAAACTTCTTCAGAGTTTGAAGTCCAGAATTCGGATTAAAACTCCATTACAGATCACATCCAGAATTCAGTTCCTAAAAACAGAACGCTCCAAATATTTTCGTTATATGGCTCCGGAAATTTGGTTAGGAATCCTGTTTTTTAATTTAAGAATAATATTTCTATGTATAAGAAAATCTTGGTTAATTTAAATTTCCTTATAGAAGTAAATTTTCCTTATGGGGATAAAAATAATATTTGCTAAAGTATAAGGTGTTTGTGATTTTCAAAACAAGAAGTAATGGAAAAGTCACAAGGAAAACCTTATTGACTCAACAACATCATGACTTTGATGTATAAAATGTGTGTTTAGGAATTGATCCAAACTACATTTTTTTATCAATGTTAACATGTATGGATTATCATCGATCTTATTTATAAACATCAATGTAGTGATTTAAATAAGGTAATGTTCATTTAGGAATTACTCCACACTATATTATATTGATCGATGAATATTTGGTCAAGATATTCTTGGCCATACCAACCCGAAGCAACTCATATCTTCTGACCATGCTCATACTTCACTATAACATTTCTTAATTACTTAAAGGACTCTTATGAAGTATATTTTTACCACTAGTTTACTCTTGGAATAGTTCACGCTCTCTTGTTGAACTAATTACAAATGATTTATAGAATACCTTTTTTTATAAAGGTTTCTTTTTTCAAACTAAATATGTCGATAATACCAACGGTTTTTAGCTCTACTGAGTCTAAATACCAAACTTGGTATATCCTTTATGTCCAATTTTAGTTTTTCTTGACAAAGAATTATCTTTCCACAATTGGGTAAATAAGTCATACATTTTATATTCATCATCTATTTCCTACGATTCAAGTATCATTGAACTATTGGTTGAGTATGAAACACCATAAACAAAATTCAAACCTGAACTTGGAATGATGTCTTATTATGTCTAATGGACACATGAGATAAATGATTTTCTTATACTTAATAATAGTTTACTTAAATCATTAACTTGACAATTAGAAGTTGTGTGGTTCTCACCACTGACTTAGGAATCTCCATTTCTCAGCCGCTGGAGAATACACTCTACTTTTTGTAACATTTATATACTTTGTTTTTGTATTCAAATACACATATGTGATTGGAATATTTTTATTTTATACCTAAGAAGAATGTTAGAAACATTAATTGATGAATATACCTGAGGAAAAAAGTGATAACTTTCTTCTGTAATTCATATTATTGCATTTATTCTTCCATAGATTTATTTCATGATATACAAAAAAAAATAACCTCATGTTGATTACCTCTTTCTTTATCGAACATTGAGAATGTGTCTTTGGTGTTACACTTTCCATTGAACTTTTTTCTTTTCCTTTCAATTTTTTCACCATAAGAGTTAAAGATTAACATGTCTTTATTCCTCTTATTTCTTAGAAAACCTTTCCTAAAAAGTAATGAATTATTTACACCATACTGTTTGCTATGTAACATTAAACGAAACTGGAGTAATTGGGTGTAAGAATCAGATGACCTGAAAGATCATAATCTACTTTCCAATTTACACAATGCCAGTGTAATATTCACATTCAAATATTACTTCACATTCTCCTTGAGAACTTCTATGATATGAGACAACACTTGTAATCATACACATCCTGATGTAGTAACTGTAACTAACATTAGATATTGATGATATCATAAGTACATAATCATCATATGCGTCAGTCATGTGTCTCCTGTAAGAAATGTTACACCCTCGCTTCCTGAGGTGGCTTAACTAGTATAATAACAACAACATATTGAATTTATGATATAGTTTTATCTTTGCTCAAGCGCCTATACTACACTTGGAAATTCATGCTGGATGTGACATTAACCTTTTCCAATTTATCACAGTATTTCTTGTGGTATTACTTTCCATTTTTAACAAATTTTTTTCAAATTGTACTTTTATATTGATTATCGAATTAGACATTATTGATTAATTTATATCATTAATTGTGTCCCACTATTTTTGTTAATTCTAGGAACCCTCTGTACTAGAATTTCAATACCCCATTGCTTGAGTATTCTAGTGACAATGATCCATGAACCTCATCTCAAGTCTACAAGTTTTGGTTATACCCCTATTCAGAGGGTTTAAGGTAAGCGTTTGGTTATCCAACCTCATTAACTCACGGTTCCTTGATTTGTTGAGTGAATGTCCAACTTCTCAAAATCAGAACCTTGATTCCCTCAACGCTCTCCTCTAAAATTACAATAATCTATATTTTAGTACGTATTTGATGCAAATTTATTTAAGTCAACTCATTACTCTCATAAGAATGCCCTGGTAGTAAGAGACATGCTCAACTTTAGCATGATAAGCACCCCAAACACCCGATTTTGTTCAAATTTGAATGATGGAAGATGGTAATGATTTAATATTTCTTTGAGGGTTTTTTATATTCACTCTCGATGAATATAATCCATTTTTATTAACCTTGTTTATCTATGTTGGCGTTCTCACAACTAAAAGTTAATATAAAAATATTCATCGATTCTTTATGCATTTTATTATTTATTATTTTATGTATTTTCCGTTATGCATAAAATAATAAATAAATGAATAAAGGTAATAAACTACCCGACTAGACTTGAGCATCTAGAATGACCTAGGGACATCATACCTAAGTCGTCTCTTGACTCTTGATGCATCACATCCTCATTCAATATGTTTTCTTCTTGTGTGGATATCACCTCATCTTGGAGGGGTCCACATCATGCATCATCTTCATCAAAATGTACTGCCTCATCTTGGAGGGATCCACGTCATGTATCATATTCATCAAAACATACCGCCTCATCTTGACGAGATCCACACTATACACCACCTTCGTCCAATATACAAAAGTACTCGTGCACATGTGAGGGATACTAGGGGTGTAATATACATAAGATGAGTTTAGACATGTAGACCCTTATACAAATTGACTGAAAATAAATGATGACACAGAGACTGTCAAAATATTAACTTCTTTTTACAATCATTGCATGAATGTAATAAATAATTAAATAAATAATTAAATGTAGACATACACAGGCCAGTGCTTAAGAATAGTAAGTGGGTAAAATTAACGCACGATAAAAGAAATTAAATTGAAATAAATTATATTATGAAGGTATTTAATTAAATTAAATGAACTAAATAAATTCAAATAATTTAATTATTTTTGGTCCCTTAATTAATTTGATTTTAATGCCCAAATTTAAATTAATTTAATTAATTCAATTTAATACCAAAATTGAATTACTTTCATCAGAGTATTAAAATTATAATTTTCTAATGAAAATTATTTTCTTAATAAATTTATTTTAATTCTAAAATTAAATTAATTAATTTAATTAATTTAATTAGTTCGGGCCTCGAAACCCCCCGTATGCCCAAGGAAGGTTGCACCGAACGCGCGTAGACCCGTTTCGGGCCATGCAAAGCCCGTGCAATGCAATTATGGGTCAGACAGGTCTGCCCATACCCATACCTGGTTGGGAAGACCCGCCTGAACCCATTTCGAGACGGGTCAAGTCACACTAAACCTGCAATAGGGGTTACCTCATATGGTAGCACGCTTCATAGAGGTCCGCAGACAAAACTGAGAAGATCTACCTAGCGCGCCTCAGGGCGACGCCTCATGTGGTGTCTAGGTGGCGAGGCTGAGGTGAGTCCAGCTAAGAAGAAGGAAGCCCCCAAGGGGTGGGATAGCTTCCAGGGAACTTTGTGCAATGATGATATCGTTCGGGCAGTCATGAGAAAGATCATGTGAGGGGGTTGGCCAGATGATACTCACCAGGGAGGAGCGTAGGCAGCGCTGGGTAGCGGCGACACTACTGCAAATATGGCATTTATCAGTGATAAAAAAGGGAATTAACAGCACTAGAAAAGCACTGTTAATCAAGAAACAAATATGGGTTCCCTTTTATCAGCACTTAGAAAAGTGCTGATCAAGGCCCCTTTAATCAGTGCTAAAAAAAGCTGATAAAATGTGTCTTTTATCAGCACTTAAAAAAATCACTGATAAAAATGTACTTTATCAGCACTAATAAAGACCCCTTTTATCAGCACTTATTTTAAGCGCAGATAAAAATCAAAAAATTTAAAAAAAGTTAAAAATAATATATAATGTGGGGGAGAGCTTTTAACTATGGAGTTCTAATCAGACAGACTCCCGAAAAGGAAGGTGCACCTTTCCAGTGTGCTTTGTCCTCACTCACACACACCCTGGAAAACTTCCCATAAGGTCACCCATCCTGATCACTACTCCATGCCAAGCACGCTTAACTGTGGAGTTTTAATTTGACAGACTCCCGAAAAGGAAGGTGCACCTTGTTGACATGAGTCATATCATTTAGTCATTTAACACCTTATCATTCGGGGGTGTTACAATCCCCCCCCTAGAGCAGAATGCCCTCATTGTGTGACCTACATATCAACCCACAAAGGGCACCGTACGTAAGGCTGGGTACCACTTCTGCCACCAAATGTGACAACCAGGTTCCGGTGACAGCACAAACACCCCGCCTTAACATGGTCGTCGGGTCCTGGCCTACCATGTACCACCAGTTGCCCCGCAGACATGTGGTCCCCACCCAAGGGTCCACCCACACGCCTGAACAGGTAATCTGACTACTAACAGTCCCCACATGCCAACACATTTCCTTTTCAGTGTGCTTTGTCCTCACTCACACACACCCTGGGAAACTTCCCAGAAGGTCACCCATCCAGATCACTACTCCAGGAAAAGCACGCTTAACTGTGGAGTTCTAATCAGACAGACTCCCAAAAAGGAAGGTGCACCTTGTTGACATGTGTCATATCATTTAGTGTGCTTTGTCACACATACCCCTTATCATTCAGGGGTGTTACAATCACCCCCCCTAGAGCACAGTGCCCTCGTTGTGTGCCCTACATATCAACCCAGACAGGGCACCGTACGTAAGGCTGGGTACCACCTCTACTACCAAATGTGACAACCGGGATCTGGTGACAGCACAAACACCCCGCCTTAACATGGTCGTCGGGTCCTGCCCTACCAGGTACCACCAGTTTCCCCATAGACACGTGGTCCCCACCCAAGGTTCCACCCACATGCCTGAACAGGTAATCTGAATAATAACACTAGAAAGGTGCACCTTTCTTTTCGGGAGTCTGTCTGATTAGAACTCCACAGTTAAGCGTGCTTGGCCTGGCCTACCAGGTACCACCAGTTGCCCCGCAGACACGTGGTCCCCACCCAAGGGTCCACCCACACACCTGAACAGGTAATCTGACTAATAACAGTCCCCACAGGCCAACACATGTCCTTTTCAGTGTGCTTTGTCCTCACTCACACACACCCTGGGAAACTTCCTAGAAGGTCACCCATCCAGATCACTACTCCAGGCCAAGCATGCTTAACTGTGGAGTTCTAATCAGACATACTCCCAAAAAGGAAGGTGCACCTTTCTAGTGTGTTTTTTCCTCACTCACACACACCCTGGATAAATTCCTAGAAGGTCACCCATCCGGATCACTACTCGAGTCCAAGAACGCTTAACTGTGGAGTTCTAATTAGACAGACTCCCAAAAAGGAAGGTGCCCCTTGTTGACATGAGTCATATCATTTAGTCATTTAACCCCTTATCATTCGAGGGTTTTACAATCACCCCCTAGAGCAGAATGCCCTCATTGTGTGCCCTACATATCAACCCAGAAAGGGCACCATACGTAAGGATGGGTACCACCTCTGCCACCAAATGTGACAACCGGGTTTCAGTGATAGCACAAACACCCCGCCTTAACATGGTCGTTAAGTCCTGGCCTACCAGGTACCACCAGTTGCCCCGCAGACACGTGGTCCCGACCCAAGGGTCCACCCACACACCTGAATAAGTAATCTAACTAATAAAAGTCCCCACAGGCCAACACATTTCCTATTCAGTGTGTTTTGTCCTCACTCACACACACCCTGGGAAACTTCCCAGAAGTTCACCCATCCAGATCACAACTCAAGGCCAAGCACGCTTAACTGTGGAGTTCTAATCAGACAGACTCCCGAAAAGGAAGGTGCACCTTGTTGACATTATTCATATCATTTAGTGTACTTTTTTCACACACACCCCTTATCATTCGGGGGTGTTACAATCACCCCACCCCACCCACCCTTTAGAGCACAATTCCCTCATTGTGTGCCCTATATATCAACCCAGACAGGGCACCGTACGTAAGGCTGGGTACCACCTATGCTACCAAATGTGACAACCGGGTTCCGGTGACAGCACAAACACCCCGCCTTAACATGGTCGTCGGGTCCTGGCCTACCAGGTACCACCAGTTTCCCCACAGACACGTGGTCCCCACCCAAGGGTCCACGCACATGCCTAAACAGGTAATATAACTAATAACAGTCCCCACATTCCAACATATGTCCTTTTTAGTGTGCTTTGTACTCACTCACACACACCCTGGGAAACTTCCCAGAAGGTCACCCATCCTGATCACTACTCCAGGCCAAGAATGTCTAACTGTGGAGTTCTTATCAGACAGGCTCCCGAAAAGGAAGGTGCACCTTGTTGACATGAGTCATATCATTAGGCATTTAACCCTTTATCATTCGGGAGTGTTAAAATCACCCCCCCCCCTTAGAGCACAACGCCCTCGTTATGGGCCCTACATATCAACCCAGACAGGGCACCACACGTAAGTTTGGGTACCACCTTTGCTACCAAATGTGACAACCGGGTCCCGGTGACAGCACAAACACTACGCCTTAACATGGTCACCGGGTCTTGGCCTACCAGGTACCACCAGTTGCCCCGTAGACAGACTCCCGAAAAAGAAGGTACACCTAGTTGACATTAGTCATATCATTTAGTGTACTTTGTCACACACAACCCTTATCATTCGGGGGTGTTACAATCACCCCCCCCCCTTAGAGAACAATGTCGTCATTGTGTGTGCTACATATCAACCCAGGCAGGGCACCGCACGTAAGGCTGGGTACCACCTCTGCGACCAAATGTGACAACTGGGTCCCGGTGATAGCACAAACACCCCCGCATTAACATGGGCGTCAGGTCCTGGCCTACCAGTGTTCTTTGCCCCGTAGACCCCTTTAGAGCACAATGCCCTCGTTGTGTGCGCTACATATCAACCCAGGCATGGCACCGCACGTAAGGCTGGGCACCACCTCTGCTACCAAATGTGACAACCGGGTCCCAGTGATAGCACAGACACCCTGCCTTAACATGGTCGTCATGTAACACCCCGACCCCAGTTAGCCAGAGTCGGTGCATTATTTCTTAACATTGGCATGATCACAAAAGATCAAGTATCGAAAGACCGATTAGTTTAGTAGCCTTGGAAAGACTAGATACATTCATAAATGTTACATTACATCATAAAGTGAAAAACTACAATAACAAAGTCTCCATAGTCGACACTCATATCCTCTTCTGACTAACCCTGTAGGTCATTCATAAAATACTTCTTCACATCCTGGAAAATATTAAAACATTTAAAGGGGTGAGCTCAGATGATTAGTAAGGATATCAATATTGCGGAAGCTTTCGTAAATAAACATTAACATTTAAGGCAATGTATAACTAAAACAAAAGAACATCAACATAATATGGCAAAAATAAATTAAATAATTCCATTTACTTACTCACATGGATATTCTACTAGTCAAATAATCACATGCAATATCAATAACCAATTTCATAATGATGAAATTCATAATGCCAGACTATCATAACCACGTAGGCAAGGCCTCGTGCCAAGACCACAAATAAGATTTTGTCAAGGCCTTGTGCCAAGGCACTAGTATGTCTCATGAGACCTGCCGATGGATCGAGGAGCTATAGCAGGCTCCACCCGTCACTTATTATGTCCAATGCATTCCTCATATGAATAGGTTTAAACCTATCATAAACCATAACACAATCGTATCACATAAAACATGCATAAAGGAAACATAACATTTCCACATTTCAATCACAGGATATCAATACAACACATTGATATAATAAAAAAATTATCAAGACCGTTTTCAATACCAAAATAAAAGAAAATTAAAACATGGTATTTATTTTTCATTTAAAAAAAAGTTATGGCTTGTAGAGGAAGCCGAAACTCAAATAATAGTCACGGCGGCGGAGAAGTCGTTGTCGCCGCATACGTAAGAAAAAACATTCCTTCTGTCGTTTAGTAAAAATGCTTCGTATAAAAAGATTCCTTTTGAATAAAAGGAAAAGTCAAAGGGGTTTATACACCGTATAAAGGAAAGTTGTGTATAAAACAAAATATGCCTCAATGAAAGGAGATTGAGACGAAGTCTTTACAAAGATCATTTTTTTAAATAAAATAGATCTATTATGAGTATTCACTATAAGTACAAATAAATAATGTATAAATAAACGATAGGACATAATAATATCATGGCATAATTTGAAAGTAGGAGATTAACCCAAAGAACGGAAATTGGGTTATGAAATTCTCTTAC
The DNA here is from genome assembly GCA_963277665.1 of Viscum album. Classification (NCBI taxonomy): domain Eukaryota; kingdom Viridiplantae; phylum Streptophyta; class Magnoliopsida; order Santalales; family Viscaceae; genus Viscum; species Viscum album. Next base: position 1,539,994,034 of record OY728129.1, read on the forward strand.
AAAGATCATTATTATTTTTAAATAAAATATATCTATTATGTGTATTCACTATAAGTACACATAAATAAAGTACAATTACAAGATAGGACATAATAATATCTTGAAATATTTTGAAAGTAGGAGATTAACCCAAAGAATGGAAATTGGGTTAAGAAGTTCCCTTACCTTTTGTCCGACTTGACTCGACCGTTCTTTAACCTCCTTAAAATCGGGTAACTCTTTTTGATTTGAGCCAAAGGATTCCTTGGGAAGACTTCTGCCCAAAGTGAGGCTTCTAAGAGTAAGGTAGGGAAGTTGAGAGAGTATTTGGGAAGAGGTTGGCCAAGCCAAAAGGCTTTGAAGGTGTGAGTAAGTTGGTAGTGGTGGGGGCCTTTTATAAGACGAGAGAAGGGGCACTCTTGGAAAGATTGAAATGTTACAATATTATGAAATTATTTTTCGGATTCTAAAGGTCCCTAACTTATATATTTCTAGGATAAGGTGACAAGGGTTATAAATATACTCATCCAATATGTTTTTGACAAGTTTATGTCTTATATTTTACATTATCTTTTCATTTTATTTAAATTGTTAATTAATGAGGTAATCGCTGCATCAGCATCGTGTCATAAATAATCTAATTTATTTAATGTCTAAAAATTATAAAAAAACTATCATGATGTAGGAAAGATATCTATCTTTCTAATTAATATTTATAGTAAAAAATATGACTTGTATCACCCCATTTAAAAATTATTTTACTAAAACAACTCTTGTTTGTGACATTTTTATTTTAACATTAAATAAAAAGTTATTAATGTCATTTTCCTACAAAAGTGGCTCCATGGGGTCCCCAAGATGACCCATGGATTGTCTTGGTCGGCCATGACACATCCAATAGTGGTAGGACAAGTGTAAAGGTCATTCCATATTTTTATAATATTATTTTACCTTAAATTTCACTAATTACCTTTAATCGCGATTAATTAAACTTAAAAGTTACTATTCACCAAAAAATTATTTTAATCCCATTGAACCACATTTTACTTCGTAGTGAAAACCATGTATGTAGGATTTTTGAAAATCAAATCACAGAAATGGTAATGTTTCATTTAAATGAAAAATCATTTTTTAACTACCACTTAGTGGTTTCACTATTCATCAAAAATTGAAGTTTTTCAGAACAATGCCAAAATTTCACCCTTAGCTATAATTGATATTCCGAATCAAAAAATGATGTCTATTTTACAAAATTCAAAACATATAAGTTGCATTAATTAATTTTATAATTAATTCTCGCTGTCACAACAAATAGCGTGTTTTTAAGAAACAATATATATCAAAAGATTGACAATTGTTTATGTCCTATTTCAAAGTGAAATTAATTCTAATGACCACCATTGGATAAAATAGTAAAAATATATTCTAATTATACTTTAAAACTGCTCAATAGTATAATTTATCACTATAAAATACTTTGATTAAAACAGTTGTTTTTAAGTATTTTTCACTATTCATAAAAAATTGGATGTTCTCAGAAAATTACAAAAAATTCAACTTTGGATAATTTCGATATTACGAATACAAAAATGAAGTCCATTTTGAAATATAAAATTTCTATAATTTTAAAAAGTGGGTATTACTATTCATAATGGCTACTTTGATTAGTCGCGGTGTGTTAGAACTTGAACTTGCGTACAATGCAAGCTATTGCATTATTGAAAGAGAGGCGTATCATGGAAGCTCGGGTTGTTACACGTCAGGTCCTGACCTACCAGTGGGCTTTGCCCCGCAGACACGTGGTCCCCACCCAAGGGTCTGCCCACATGCCTAAACGAGTAATCTGACTAATAACAGTCCCCACAGGCCAACACATGTCCTTTTCACTATGCTTTGTCCTCACTCACATACACCCTGAGAAACTTCCCAGAAGGTCACCCATCCTGATCACTACTCGAGGCCTAGCACTCTTAACTGTGGAGTTCTAATCAGACATGCTCTCGAAAAGGTGCACCTTGTTGACATGAGTCATATCATTCATTTATTTAACCCTTTATAATTCGGGGGTGTTACAATCACCCCCCCCCCTTTAGAGCACAATGATCTCATTGTGTGCGCTACATATCAACCCAGGCAGGGAACCGTACGTAAGGCTGGGTACCACCTCTGCGACCAAATGTGACAACTGGGTCCCGGTGATAGCACAGACACCCCGCCTTAACATGGGCGTCAGGTCCTGGCCTACCAGTGTTCTTTTCCCCGCAAACCCCTTTAGAGCACAATTCCCTCGTTGTGTGCGCAACATATCAACCCAGGCAGGGCACCACACGTAAGGATGGGCACCACCTCTGCTACAAAATGTGACAACCGGGTCCCAGTGATAGCATAGAAACCCCGCCTAAACATGGTCATCAGGTCCTGACCTACTAGTGGGCTTTGCCCCGCAGACACGTGGTCTTCACCCAAGGGTCCATCCACATGCCTGAACGGGTAATCTGACTAATAAGAGTCCCCACAGGCCAACACATGCCCTTTTCACTGTTCTTTGTCCTCACTCACATACACCCTGAGATACTTCCCAGATGGTCACCCATCCTGATCATTACTCAAGGCCCATCACGCTTAACTATGGAGTTCTAATCAGACATGCTCCCGAAAAGGAAGGTGCACCTTGTTGACATGAGTCATTTCATTTAGCAATTTAACCCTTTATCATTCAGGGGTGTTACAATCACCCCCCCCCCCCTAGAGCACAATGCCCTCATTGTGGGCCCTACATATCAACCCAGGCAGGGCACCGCTCGTAAGGCTGGGTACCTCCTCTGCTACCAAATGTAACAACCAGGTCCCGGTGACAGCAGAGACACCCTGCCTTAACATGGTCGTCGGGTCCTGGTGTATCAGGTACCACCAGTTGCCCCGCAAACACGTGGTCCCCACCCAAGGGTCCACCCACATTCCTGAACGGGTAATCTGACTAATAACAGTCCCCACAGGCCAACACATGTCCTTTCAGTGTGCCTTTTCCTCACTCACACACACCCTGGGAAACTTCCCAGATGGTCACTCATCCTGATCACTACTCCAGGCCAAGCATTCTTAACAGTGGTGTTCTAATCAGACAGGCTCCCAAAAAGGAGGGTGCACCTTATTGACATGAGTCATATCATTTAGTCATTTAACACGTTATCATTCGGGGGTGTTACAATCACCCCCTCCTTTAGAGAACAATGCCCTCGTTGTGGGCCCTACATATCAACCCTGGAAGGGCACCGCGCGTAAGGCTGGGTACCACCTCTGCTACCAAATGTGACAACCGGGTCCCGGTGACAGCACAGACACACCGCCTTAACATGGACGTCAGGTACTGGCCTACCAGGTACCTCCAGTTGCCCCGCAGACACGTGGTCACCCATCCTGATCACTACAGCAGGCCAAGCACGCTTAACTGTGGAGTTCTAATCAGACAGACTCTAGAAAAGGAAAGTGCACCTTGTTGACATGAGTCATATCATTTTTCCATTTAACCCTTTATCATTCGGGGGTGTTACAATCACCCCCCCCCCTTAGAGCACAATGCCCTCGTTGTGGGCCCTACATATCAACCCAGGTAGGGCACCACACGTAAGGCTGGGTACCACCTCTGCTACCAAATGTGACAATCGGGTCCCGGTGACAGCACAGACACCCCACCTTAACATGGTCGTCGGGTCCTGGCCTACCAGGTACCTCCAGTTTTCCCGCAGACATGTCGTCACCTATCCTGATCACTACTCCATGCCAAGCACGCTTAACTGTGGAGTTCTAATCAGACAGGCTCACAAAAAGGAAAGTTCACCTTGTTGACATGAGTCGTATCATTTAGCCATTTAACCCTTTATCATTCGGGGGTGTTACAGTCACCCCCCCCCCCTTAGAAAACAATGCCCTCATTGTGCGCCCTACATATCAAACCAGGAAGGGCACCGCAAGTAAGGATGGGCACCACCTCTGCTACCAAATGTGACAACCGGGTCCCGGTAACAGCACAGACACCCCACCTTAACATGGTCGTCGGGTCCTGGCCTACCAGGTACCTCCAGTTGCCCCGAAGACACGTGGTTACCCATCCTGATCACTACTCTAGCCCAAGAACACTTAACTGTGGAGTTCTAATCAGACATGCTCCTGAAAAGGAAACTGCACCTTGTTGACATGAGTCATAACATTTATCCATTTAACCCTTTGTCATTCGAGGGTGTTACAATCACCCACCCCCCCTTAGAGCACAATGCCCTCATTGTGGGCCCTACATATCAACCCAGGTAGGGCACCACATGTAATGCTGGGTACCACCTCTGCTACAAAATGTGACAACCGGGTCCCGGTGACAGTACAAACACCCCGCCTTAACATGGTCGTCGTGTCCTGGCCTACCAGGTACTACTAGTTGCCCCGCAGACACGTGGTCCCCACCCAGGGGTCCACCCACATGCCTGAACGGGTCATCTGACTAATAACAGTTCCCACAGGCCAACACATGTCCTTTCCAGTGTGCTTTTTCCTCACTCACACACACCTTGGGAAACTTCTCAGATGGTCACCCATCCTTATCACTACTTCAGGCCAAGCTGGCTTAACTATGGATTTCTAATCAGTCAGGCTCCCGAAAATGAAGGTACACCTTGTTGACATGAGTCATGTAATTTAGTCATTTAACCCTTTATAATTCAGGAGTGTTACAAGGGATGTCTAGCTAGGGAATAGGATTTTAGGGCCCCTAGTGATCCTATGTAAGGACTCTTGACCTACTGAACGACTATGTGAGGCTACACTGAATGCGGAGTAGAGACCCTAGGAAAAGGTACATGCATCATAATGACTTGTGTTCTTGTGTGTCTATGGTGTTTTGTGAATTTAAAATAGAGTACAAACAAAAAATTAAAAGGAATTTTCCACACTAACTGTGCTTAGAAGTTTCTTGTTTTCTTTTCTTTTTGTGGCACATGGGTTTCATCCACGAGTTATATGAGCAGTTGAGGCCCAGCAGGTTGATCTGATTGATCAGCGAAGGGCCGATCAAGAGGAGGTGGACAACCAGTGGCATAAGACACTTCGTGCCTTCCAGTGGAAGACTCTGGGATAGTACTTGGGAAATCTATCAGACATGGAGACGGAGGGCTAGCTCGAGGAGCTGGTGATTGGTTTCATCTTGATCCAGGCTCTAACAGAGTACTGAGTTCCTCTGGAAGTGATCCAGATGTGTGGTTCAGCACATCAGTAGTGGATGCTTTACCTTAGGGAGAGGAAGGAGACTAATGTCTCATGGACTAACTTTGAGAAGGGATTTTAGGCGGAATTCCTTTCTTCAATAATGAAGGCTGAGAAGAGACATAATCTTCTCTCCCTTCAGCAAGGGAGTATGTCACTAATGGATTTGGGAATCAAGTTCAAGGATCTCCTTCGTTTTTCTCCGGATCTCTTTCCAGATGAGGAGTCACATGCAAGATGCTTGGAGGAGGCACTATGACCTTCTATTCAGTATGCTATTACCCCTTTACTCTACTGACATAACTGGAGGTTCAGAAGAAGGCTGAAGTAGTTGAGAGGATGCACACGCTGGGAGGTGTTCCATGAGAGGGGATCCAGCTGAGTTCGTCAAAGGGGAAGGTCGTAAGCAGAATGCCTCTAGTTCTGATCTCCCAGTCCTCTCCCTTTCCCCATGGGCCTAGGACCAAGATACTTTATTTGTGGTAGTCGTGGGCATCTTCGGAATCAGTGCCTTGTTCGAGTGAAGTATAGTGGGGGTGGGCAGGTTCAGTAGCCACATCAGTAGCAGCAGTTTCCAGCCAAGCCCTTCCAGCAGTAGGGGTAGCGAGATCCCTCTCCACCAAAGGTGGACGGTGCCGTAGGAGGCCTACCTCAGGTTTTTCCCCAAGGACCTCGACCAGGGCATAGCAGGGGAGGCGGTCGATAGGCAACATGAAGAGGGGTTGGGCGTGGGCAGTTGCACACCGTAGAGGCAGCAGTTCAAGTGGAGCCAGAAGTTTTTCGAGGTACGATCAGTATGTTTCGTACTATTTCCTATGCCTTGTTTTATTTAGGAGTTTCACACTCCTTTGGTTCAGCTAGTCTAGCCCATTACTTGGATCTAGGTGTTGAGATACATTCCATGGCCCTGTTGTTGAGTACGCTATTTTGAGGTCAAATCAGCATGTTTGATATTTTTTGAGGATGTAGACTAATGTTGGGGCCGCATCAGTCTAGTGGGGATCTTCTTCTACCACAAATGAAACCATACGATGTCATCCTAGGCATCGACTGACTGTTTTCCGTGCACGCTATTATCAACATCCACATAACCCTGTAATGAATTTCCTTTCCAAAATTACAGAGAAACATCCTTTATTTCCTTCAGGCATCTCATTATCCACTTCACAGATTCCCAATGTTTCTTTCTAGGGTTATCCATGTACTTTCTCACAACTTCCACTGCATGAGAAATGTCATATTGAGTACGGACCATGGAATACATCAGACTTCCAAAAACTGATGTGTATGGAACCTTTTCCATGTACTAACCCTCTTATGTTGTCTTCGATGATTAATCCTTTGATAATTTGAAATGACTCATCAGGGGAATAGAGACTAGATTTTATTCTAGCATACTGAATCTTCTCAAAACCTTTCCAATGTAGTAATCCTGTGATAACATCAAGATTATATCTACACATTCTCTCTTGATCTTCATCCCCTAAATCTTTCTAGATTCTTCAATATCTTTCATCTTGAACTCCTTAGCCAGCTATCCTTTTAGTTCATTAATCATTTGCATACAAGATAATGTAATGAGCTTGTCATCCACATATAAAAGAAGTATAATGTATTCATCACCAAAAGACTTGGGGTAACAACATTAATCCATGTCACCCTATTTGTATTCATTTTTTTCATAAATGAATCAAACTTTCTATTCAATTGCATGTGTGCCTCCTTGAACCCATATAAGCTCTTTTAGAGTTTGCTCACTAGGTCTTCCTTCCCATGATCAACATAAATTTCAGGTAGCTACATATATATGTTCTCCTCTAGATCTCCATGATGGAAAGAATCCTTAATATCAAGCTACTCAAGATGTATGTCTTCTGATTAAAAAATGTTGAGAACCACCCAGATGTTGGTAAACTTCACTACAGGTGATAAAATTTTAGTTAGGTCCACTCATTCCTTCTATTGAAAACCTTTTACCACCAGCCTTTCTTTGTACCTCATCTTTTTATCATGTTCTTCCTTGACCTGGTATACCCACTTTTTCTAAAATGATTTCTTTCCTTGTGGAACAGGTGTCAAATCCCATGTGTTGTTATCATGAAATGAGAAAATCTCCTCCTTCATAGCTATCTCCCACTTTCTTGACTCCTTTAACTGCATTTCATTTTCAAAAAATTTTGGTTCTCCACTGTCAGTCAATAATAAATAATTTAAGGATGATGAATACCTCAGCACAAAAATCTTACCCTTTTTGATCTCCTTAACTCCATTTGAGGAGTATGCTCCCTTGGTTTCGGTGTCACATACTCAAGTACACCTTCAAGGTGCACTTTCTTATGGAAGTATAATTCTTTATTCCCACTATCAACTTTAACTACAAGAAGATCCTTTTACATTATAGCTTCATTCAATACCCCCTTCTGGATCCTGATGATCATCTTGTTGAGATCATCCCAAAAGTGGTAACTGAACACCTCAACACCATAGCCAATAAAGTAACATGGTTTAGACTTAGCATAAAGCTTGTAATATTTCCTTAACATCAACATATATATATTCCTAACAACAAAAGATTTGTAAATGTGAGTCTTACCTTTTTACCAGACCAAAGATCCTCGTGTAGAAATTCTCCCATTGGTATAGATGGAATTATGTTAATGAGATATACTTCCATGTTCGCTACATCAGCCTAGAAGGTTTTGGGTAACCCTAAGTGCAGTATCATAATCCTGAAATGTTCATTCAATGTTCTATTTATCCTCTCAACCACACCATTCTATTATGGTGTACTTGGAATATCCTTCTCCCACCGAATTCCATTATTACAAAAAAATTCTTCGAACTCCAGACTATTATAATCACCACCCTTATCATACCTCAAACATTTCAACTTAGTTCTTGACACATTCTCCACCATGAAATTCCTCTTTTTATATACCTTAAAAATATCATATTTTCTTTTCAGAAAATAAATTCATACCTTCCCTATTGAGTTATAAATAAATATCACATAATATTGTGACCCTTTAAAATAATGTACTCGTTCATACCCCCAAAAATCAGTGTGCACTAGCTCTAGCTTCCTAGAAATCGGTGTTCTTCCTCCTTTCACAAAATACACCTTCTTCTGCATTCTAAAGTTACAATATTCACATAGGCCAACATCTGCTGACTTCAACTCTGGTAGATATCCTTCTGTTTCCGGCACCATCATCTCATTATCAATCATGTGTCCTAGATTTTAGTGCCATAATTGTGAATCCCTGATAACATTTATTGATTTAACCATGTCCATGAAAGTTTCTGTCATATTGTACAAGGAACCATTCATTTCTCCATGAGCTATGACCATAGCTCCTTTGGTGATATTCCATGCACCACCCATGAATGTGGTACTAAAACCTGTATCATCAAGATGATCAACAGAAATAAGATTTCTTCTTAAAACATGGATATACCTCATTTTTTTAGAACTATAAAACTACCACAGTTGGCCTTGATTCGTGCATCACCCTTCCCCCATGATTTTCAAGGGTTCATCATCGATAAGATATACCTTGACAAAATTTCCATAAACATAATTGTTCATGAAACCCTTATCTGATGTGGAATGAAAAGTCATAACTGAGTCTAAAATCCAAGACTCCATAGGGTTATCCACACTCATTCACAACACATCATTAGTTCCGTTAGCCATCGTGTTTTTTGTATTGGTTTTAGGTGCCTTTCATTTTTCTCTACACTTCTTCATGACATGTAATTTCTTCCCACAAATTTAGAAAGTAAGACCATATCCCTTTTCCTTGTCTTGGTTTTTTCTTCCTGATTTTGATCATCCTCTACGATTGTCTCATTGTGCATATCTTTATCTTCCTTCCACATTCAAAGCAGAACTAGAGAATCCCCCAGATTCTCTTTTTTGAATATCATCACTGAGGATCAAGTCTCACACATCATTCAAAAATATCATGGTATTCCCCAATGAACTGCTCACAGTTGTTATAGTCACTTTTCAACTGCCAGGTAAGGAAGAAAATAAAACCGATGCATATACCTCATCATCAATTGCAATTACCACTGATGACAATTGAATTGTGATGGTGCTGATTTCTTGGATGTGATATTCAAAAATCAACTCTCGAAATATTTTCATATTGAATAATCATCGAATCAGGTACACTTTGTTTGACGTTGAAGGGTTCTCATACATATTTTTGATATATTTCATCATCTCAGTTACCCTCTTCTCCTCTATAATGTTGAAATCCATGTTTTTTGGCCAAAATAAGGTGAAACATAACCAGAATCTATCAATCCAGCAGCTCCCATTCCTTCTACTCCATAATCATTGATTTTACACTCAGAAGCGGAAAGTGAAACTTCTTATGGTAAATACAGTCTTCAATATGCATCCTCAAGTAACTAAAGTCAGTTCTATCAAAGCGGTCAATGTTCAACTTTCCTTCTTCCACAACCATCATTCAAATTGATAAATCTGAACTGAAGCTATGATACTAGTTGTTCTGGAAACGCCAGGGGTCACATGACAGAGGCTTGCAGATAATGAAAAGACAGAAACAAAAGAAGAAGAATAAGAACATAGAAAAAATGATTCATGTGTTTCAGGAATAATCCATATGTCCATGAAGAGGCAAAATCACTTCACTAAAAAATTCATAAGGACAATTACAGAGAGATTTCATAGTTTCATACCACACACAAAACCCTAGCTCGAATGAGCTAATAATAAAGATGAAGCACTATGCCCCCAACTGCACCGTAAGTACACTATGCTAAAGTAAACGGTGGCTATAAGTCTATATTACTATAGTTTTGTGGCCACCCAAGTCCAAGTTGTTACAATGACCCATGGCTAGAATTCACTGAAGCTACAATACCACTTTCTACAATGTCTGAGCTGCTATAGTAGCTATTCCAAAGCTCGTACTACTACTGTTCCCTGTCAGTGTTGCCTAGTTAGGGCTATAGTTGGTTAGAGTTTCTACAGTTCCCTAGAATTTGGGATGGGGGCCTTTGTCCCATGAACCCCAGAGCAAAGGTGTATTTCCCTTTACAACCCCCAATGAGCTCACCCCGAAGCTTGAACCGCAAGAGTTGCAGCCTGATATTCAGTATGAGACACTATCATTCAAGCTAACATCATCCAAATGGATTAGGATACACCAATTCATCATTATGTTCTTTTTTTTCTATATGTATATAATATGATCAATTAAGGAACTCTTATATCGAAACACTAAACAAAAGTGACTAGTGTTATAAATAGTTTTCAGTGAGTGTAATCAAAAAGACCCCAAGTAATTTTGAAAAAGGGTTATCAACCACACTCAATTATGGATCAATTTTTAAAAATAAATGATGTTTTTTTCCTAAAAGGACATCTATATTTAAATTATATAAATAAATAAATTTAATTAATTTGTAAAAAACCTTTTTTAAATAGGTGACTTATATACAAACACTCAACTGATAAGTGTTGTAAACATTTTTCAATGAGTGTAATCAAAATAGGGACCATGTAATTTTCAATAAGTGTTATCAAATAGGTCCTTGAACTATGTTATTTATATAGATGTCCAAGAAACACTTAATTATGAAACACTTAAAATAATAAATATTCTTTGTTATTTATACAGAAACACTTAACTAAAGAGATAATTGTTGTAAAAAGTTTTCACTGGGTGAAAATAAATAGAGACTAAGTAATTTTCATTAAGTGATATCAAATGAACCAAACCATTCTCTTATTTTACCATAAATCCAAACCACACTCAATAATGAATTTTTTTAAAAAAAAATAAATGAAATTTGTTCTATTTTTGAAAAGAAAACAATTATATTTAAATTTTGAAAATAATCGTACTTAAATAAATTACCAAAAATCATTTTTTAATAAGATAACACTTAACATAAATGATAACTAATTTTTTTTATAGAAACACTAAAAAAAGGTGATATGTGTTATAAACAATTATTGATTAGTGCAATCAAATGACACCCAACTAATTTTGAGTAAGTGTTATCAAATGGACCACTAAACAATGATCGTTATTTACTATAAATCTATGGAATACTCAATTTTTCACTGAGTGTGTTCTTTATTCAAAACACCTAGTTTAATACCACGTACTATTCGTCTCTCACCTTACTAGGATAATACATATGTAACACACTGATAATTTAGTTTAAAAAGAATACTATATTCGATTATTTGTACCTCACAAAATTCTGAACTTAAATAAAATTGTGATCTACTGCTAAAATAATATTATTTATATCCCTCTAGGTGAAGCTCAGTGGTAGATTCCCTTGTGGGTCTTAGCAAGGTCTTGAGATTGAGCCTCACTAAGTACTTTTCTACATTTTTGTGGTGCATGATTTTCTGTGTATTGTAGCAACTTTCCCCTGTATCGATGTAAATATTTTTATTTAAATATATCCGTTAAAACCTAGTCATTGAATTAAAAAATATGAATATAAGTAAAAACATTATGAAATATATGTATAAAGTTTTTTCCTTGATAAAATAAATATTCATACATTTATTATCAATTGGTTATTAATGATGATAATTTTCTAAAAGTTAAAAGAGATATTTTTTATAAAACTATTTTTAGGTGTGCAATGTATTTTTAATATTAATGAAATAAACCGAACACCATTTATAAATGTTTATAATGAAATGAGTAAATTATATATCCAATAAAATTAATTATCATTCATTTTTAGGTTATCAAACAAAGAATGTGAATAAAATGATTGTATACTTTAAAAATACATTTTCTCCAAAAAAAAATTACTTTATTTTGTGCATGAATATTATAATTAATGTCTACTACTTTTGGAAATTTTATTTTTCATAATGGAAATCATTTTTTAAATTATCATGTCAAAATTTTCTTAGAGTAAATTTTTTAATTTTTTTTAAAATATTGATTTGTTAGAGAATAGTTAAAAATGCTAATTTTGGAAAAACTCTCATTTATTTTTTTAATATCATGTAATTTGAAAGACCTATTCTATTTTGGATTTTATTTTTAAGTAAAATAATATAATTATGATTAAAAATAATCAAATTAATTCCATAGGAATCAAAATTATAATTTCTTTTAGAATAAGTTTATTTTTCATGCTTATAAACGCATTTTTCTTAAAAAATGTTTTTGGTTGTGTTTTGTGAAATTATATTGAAATAAATTTGTGTCACTTCTATAAATTTAATCTTGAAAAATTTATTTCATATTTTGAATATGTAGGTTCAAGTTTATTATTGGGGTGATATCATTTTTTATCATTATAAATACTAATCTTGGTAAAAATGTGGTCACTATGGTAAATGAGTAAAATGAGTTAATTAATGTGAAATCATTTTGACTAGGTCAGAATCTCGTTAGAATTATTATTGGATGAGAGTATTTTGATTGTTATCACCTTAACTTAAAATTTTAGTTATTTTAGTGCCACATGCCCATGAATAAGACTCTTATAATATTTAGAAGTTAAGAATAATTACAAGCAAGTTATTTCCATCACTTATAAAAATCAACCTCCTCTTCCCAATTATCCACATCACTTGATTAGTTTAGCTCAACCACGATATGCCAAAATCCCTCCCCAAAATTACTACATACATCCTAGAGGTTCTGTTCTCACAAAAAGACCAACCTAGAAGGCTTAAGTTGTAAGCTAAAAGAGGTTTTTCAAAGATAATGTATAACTCTTAATCAAGTTATTTCATGTTTATTTATTATTGTACCTCCTTAAAACCTCTAATAAACATGATGATATAATTACATCAATTTTTAAAATATATTTAAATGTTATTATTTTTTATGTTACAATCCTTTTTCATTCCATTTTACAATCTATAAGAAATGAAAGCATCGCTCATGCGTATGTGTGGACCACCACCTCCATAAAGTCATGTGTTTCATTTTTCATTTTCATATCACATTATTGGTTATTATGATATATTTAATGAATATATATTATATTAGAGATGTAATTATGATTCTAAAAGAATACAATATTACTTACCTTCTTACCCTTCTATTCATTGGAAAACGTTAAACGCCCCCTGTGCGTACGTGTGAACTACCACCTCCACAAAATGATATTACTCATTTTTCATGTATTACTTTAATGGGTGGTTCTACAATTTTATTTGATGTATAATCATGATAAATATTTCATAATTAATATTATTTGGATGATGGAATATTGACCCCCTTGACCATGGTCAGTCTATCGAAGCTGTCTTAAGATTATGAACCAAACATTCTCAAAACATCCAACATGGAATTAATCAATTCATTAATTATTTAAGACATTTTAATAAATGAAATAAAATAAATTACAACATTATAATAAACATTAAAAAGTTTTTTAAACAATTAAATAATTAATATAAGTTTATTATACATGATTTACACGGTGATTCATACTCAAGGTAAATAAATTTCTCATCTTAATTGAGTAGGATTTAACCTATTTTCACCATATTCTTTATTTTGTGTGGTGTATTAATTGACTTGTGAATTTTTTTATCATCTATTTCCTCAAATTAAAATGTTTTACGAATTATTTTTATGTTCTCTTTCAATGTCCTTTTGATTCAAAATTTTTCAAAGTCATAAGAGATTTTCATTAAAACATTGTATAAAATATTACAATAGTTCTGGGAAGGGGGATGAATACAATAAAAATCCTACACTAATTTTATTTGGAAATACTTGTCATGACTTGAACCTGATACCTCTCTAAGACCCCATAGGGTAGCAACCACTGAGCTAGACCTTGGGCGTTAAAACCTTTTATAGAATGTTTTAATGTTTTTTGACACTTTTTTCTCTAAATCCATATTAATTAAAATGTTTCATGAATGTTATTATTATACTAAAATGGTTGTTTAAAGTTATTTTAAATGTTTTTTGATATTCCTTATAGTGGTTTAAAAGTTATCTTTTTATTGTTTTTAATTTGGTAATTTATGAAAATGTGTGAAAAAATATTTTTTTTAATGTGTGTGGATTGAACTGAATTTCTTGATGTTGTTACATTTATTCTTTAAAAATATTCTTCTATAAGTTTTCATGATTTTTCAAAGAAAACCATATTTCCTCTTCTTTTGAGAAATTTTTATTTGAAGTGTTTTCAAATAAAAAAATATCCTTATTTTTACTTGAATCCTAAAAATGCTTTTGTATATCTGTTAAACGGAATAATTTATGAGATTTTATGAAGAAAGTGAAAGATGATATGTGTTTTATGCATTTTATGGTCTATGAAAATTGTTCTTGATGACATACAATCCTGATATATCTTTCCAATGCATTGTGTAATGGTTTTTTTCTTCATGGAATATATGTTGGAATTAACTGAGTAGTTTATTCTATTAGTAAGAGTTCATAGAAGAGTGATTGAAAGAGTGATATGAAGATGATGTCCCAAGGTACCTTCATGTCTTTTTAATTTCTGTAAATAATTTTTCATGCAAGTATTTTTATTTTATAAAGTAAATTATTGAGATTATGTTTAAAGTAATGTTTATTCTCCCTATAAGGGTGACAAATATCTTTTTCATGAAAATTTTTCCATGAGTACTCATTTTTTACAAGAAACCCCCATGGTTATGATATTACCTTTAATATTTTCTTATGGGATGTTTTATAAAATGTTTTGGGATGTGAATGCGATTTCTTAAGTAAATTTTATTTTTAGCTTAATGTTCTTTATATAAAAAGGAAAATTATCTATGAGATTTCATGTTTTTCAAAATGGAATAATGATTTTATTTCATTTTTCATCCATTATTGGGTTTTTTATACTCATCTTACATTTTAAAATATTTTTCACATAACTTAAGATAGAATAGGAACTATAGAAAATGGTCAATATTTCTACTAGGAGGATTCATCTTAAAAGAAGTGAACGTGCTTTCGATGAAACATGAGTTTATATTTAAGAATCCTATTTTTATAGAAAATAGAAAATTGAGTGGAATTGTCCACATTGTATTGTAAGGGTTTTACATGTAATATTTTTTATTGATTCTCTAAAATTCTAAACTTAAAAGATCACAAGAATGTTAAAAAATTCAATAATTGATATTAGACTCACAATTTTGGGTTGATTAAGGTACATGTCCATATAGTTGGTATTAAAGAAAAAGTTTATATAAATGTAAAGGTTGGGTTGTTAATAGTTGAGGATATTCTAAAATTTATTATATTTATAATATAGTTTATTATGATTTAATATACTAACAATAACCATTTTGGTTCTAGTATTTGGCTGTAACATGAAGGATCCCTGTTAATGATGGGTGTTAAGGACATTGCGATGGTTGTATGAACAAGAAGCCAATTGAAATAGAATTAGAGTGAAAATTTTTATGGTTATGCCTAGTCGGATATCTTGAGTTATGATTAACAACCCAAACATATGTGAGTTTTTTGAAACACTAAATAAGATAAAAATGGAGTTTCAAGGACAGTTAGGTGATAAACATCTTGGGGGGAAAAGGAATCAATTTTCTATATGTCATGAATGTGAGAAGATGTATCCAGACAAATGGATCAAAGGAAATGGGAGATGTCTTAAGTGTTTTGGGTATGATCATTATACAGATCGATGTCCTAGGAGGAATACTTAGGAATTAGATCAATAAGGCCATATGAATAAATATTTTTTTGAAAAATTTGAGTAAAATAAAAATAACATATGAATGGTATGAATTATTTTTACATTATTACTTATGATAAAAGTACGAGACATGATTAATTTGAGATTGACGAATGTTAGGGCCTAGATACTTCTAGCCCATTCATTTGCGTGTTTCTGAAGTCTGCGGTTCTTAGAGGAATCTTGGGGTACGTTTGGTGGTGTTTGGATACTAAAATCTGGTTATAGGTGGAATTCATGGCATGAAGTGGTATTCACAACGTGAGAGAGCAGTTTACGACCCAAATGATAATTTTCATCCGGATTAAGGGCAGTTCAGAGGGTGGAATTTATATCGCGTACAAGTAGATTCACAACGTGAAAGGATGAGGATCATATTTATTGAATTTGTCCTCGAAAACCAACAATGTCAACATTAATCCCATGAAGTGAAATATTCCAGGTTTATTTGATCTTGGCAACACATTTTTCGGTGAGTCTTAAAACTCGGTCAATTCACAATGTGAATGACCCATTTATGATGTGAAAGTGCATATGGCAGTGTGTCTATAAATCCAATTGCACCATAATATTTTTCTAAATCTCTATAGTTCTCTCCCAACTCCAGGTGGCCATATATAGTTATTTAGGGTGTTTTGAATCACTTTTTAAGGATATTGTTCCTCATCTTCCCGTGTTCAATCCATGGTGGTCTGAGGAGTGTT
The DNA here is from genome assembly GCA_963277665.1 of Viscum album. Taxonomy (NCBI): domain Eukaryota; kingdom Viridiplantae; phylum Streptophyta; class Magnoliopsida; order Santalales; family Viscaceae; genus Viscum; species Viscum album. The sequence goes on from OY728129.1 coordinate 1,540,010,671, forward strand.
TTTCCTTTTTCTCTTATTATGTTTTCCTTATTTGTCTTTTTTACTCCCATGTTACCTTTCCATGCTATGATTTTTTATCTTCTTTTTTCTTATTGAGTTCCATTTATTTATGTGGGAATGGTTGTGACGCGACATCCTGGGAGGGATGTAGATTTCTTGTGGGATAGGTGATTGAAGATTTGAATAAATGTTCCATTCTCATTTGAAGAACATTGAAAGTCTTAATGTAGGAGATTTTTTTATTCACCTATTTTTATATAGGAAATCATAGAGTTATCATTATTTATATCTTTGATTAAGGTTACAATTAACCCTAATAAAGATTAAACCTGGTTGAAGAATTGGTTTTGGTTTTGGTTATAGCGATCATATGTGTTTTCACCATGTTAACGATTTTCCTCTTATTTTTCTAGGTAGTGTGATATATATGTTTATGATTTTGATTATCATGTTTGTTCGTTCTATGGTTTAACATTCTTGATATGATGAAATTGGAAAAAGAACATAAAGATGATAATTCTTGACATGTAAATAAATAAAGAAGCATGTTAAACTGTTTAAATTTAGTAATGCTTGTTGGATAAATTAATAGAGGCATGTTTAAGAGAAATTTTCTTCCTTATAGTTTAATGAAACAAGATTTTATCCTTGAAAACATGTTTAAATAGTTCATAACTATTGATAGTTCATGCATTATGTTATCTTTGGTTGTAACATGTGAAAAAATGAATCAGTTAATTCAAAAGGTTAAACAATTGGGTGTTTGATAAAAACAATTTTTTAGAATAGAGCGAGCCCGTTTGTTTGTGAATCCTGGTTGCAGTGGTTTTAGGGCATAAATTTCCTATTTAATTTTTTTATTTTATTACTAACTTATGTGATTGATCTGGATGTGATCCTTGTGATGCAATGTGATTTGAGTTTGAGATGGCTGATGTTTTGACAAGACATGGTCATAGAGGCCCGAGTTTGTGGTAGTAGTTGACATCTGAGATGAAAAGATGCATGGTGATATGAATTGTGGTGTTAGGGGATGAAACTAGGATGAATGAAATGGTTTGAAGTTGTGCTTACCTATTGTTGTGTTGAAACCTGGGAAGCTTAATTGTTAATAAATATGTTTAAAAGGTTATATAGATCAGTTGCTTGTTTCTACATTCATTTCTCCATATCTTGTGGCAGCTTTTTGTGTATGATTTATGCATCTATTTTATGGTATGTTGGGTCGAGTCCTAGAGTAATTATATTTATTGAATGGTAATTAATAATAAATTTTTTAACCCATGAGGTTGGTGTCTTATTGCAATGAAAATGTGGATAAACCTTGAGAAACCGTGAGATTGGTTAGATTATGCCTGAAGGGTATAAGAATCAATTGATGACCATGTTAAAGTGATTTTTAATGGTTAATAGAAATATTTAATGTAATTTGAATGTTCAATAAAAATAATTAATTAAATTAAAGTCTTTTGTAATGCTTCTGTGCATATAGGATAACTAGTCCATAATAGTCGTAGCCAGATGCCTAAGAGATAATAAATGCATTTGAGTTTAATGACCGGTAGTTTCCCATAGTATGATCGTGAACTATATGTATATTATTATGTTATGTGATTTCCTACACTACCTCACCCATGTTGGTAGGTCGACTGACACCCAATGGACTATCGGAGTGTTTTTTTCCAACATCTAGTTCGGTAAGGAACATATGGCTTACTACCCCCTATTGCCCCTGATCTCTTCTCCTAGTAGTTTTATGTGATGGTATTTATGACTGTAATATTCCCACATATGTGTGTGTGTAGATGGTTGTAATGGATTGTGGTTATTTTACACACATGTATCTCCAGATATAGTATCGTAAGGATTGTTATTGGTATGTTGTGTATGAGCTGGGATAGATTGAGGTATAATACATGATGTTCGAGCTATAATGGATCCTGTAAACTATTAGGTTACTATATAGATATTTTGATGATGTGATGTATGAGGTGCATGATATGTGGTGACGATGAGATGTTGTTATGCACGAGATGCATGGCATGTTATAGTTTCCCAGGTCTCTTCATGTAGACTTACTTTTGGAGTGAGATGGATCAAGAATTACGATGATGGGACAGAGTAGTAAACCAGTATGGTAATTGGTAAAGGGGAACATTATTTGATATATGTTGCATGTAATATTATTCTTGTATGAAATACTTAGTGAGAGGGCCTTGGTGAGACTGAGGACTTAGCATACCTTTTTTGGATGTTGAGTTGGGTTAACTTGCTGTTTAATGAGATTTAGTATTCTTTATCTTTTTCAGGAGAGGGTTTGAGGAGGATCCTACCGAGTATACCTATTATGCTCACCTTATGTATACATAAACTATTTTTCAGGACCACATGAGCTGGTTCATGATCGGGGTTGAATTTACTATCTTGTGGTGACGTTAAGGAGTTGTTTGGGCTTCAAGGTCACTATCGATGATTTACTTTTAGTACTTTTAGTTTCTTTTCTAGTTGTTTTAGTCTATATGAGAGTACATGTATGTTTTTATGATCCTTTATTTTTTTTATCTTGAGAACGAGTTTTATGATGGTTTTATCTTATCTCTCTTTCCTTATGTTTTTCTTAGAGGGTAATCCCTCCCATTTTCGTTTATGATATAACCTATGTGCTTGTCACCAACCCATGACCTATTTGAGGTGGTATTCAGACGTTATTACATCCTTGCATTCATTGGTAGATCAATAGGGACACCTTTGGTTTAGAGGGGGTCATGAAAGAGTGGTATCAAAGGTTATGGTTAAGAGATATGATGCAGTTTGGAGGCTGACACTAATGAGTACTACATGGGTTGGTTGGGAATAAATGTTAGATTAATCTAGAAAGTGAGGTAAAAAAGGGAGAATGGATAGGAAATAGGTATTTAGGGCCATCGTGAACCAATAAATAGACCTATCTATTTACTGATCCCACTAAGCGAACTCATACTAGTTGAGGGCTAGAGACCTTGGAAAGGAACATACATCATTCTTGTTTGCATCTGAGTTTGAAATGGGAAACCCTTAGGAATATGTTAAATTGTAATTAATAAATATTGAATAGTTAATCTTAAATATTCCATATTTCGGGTTTAGTATCCCCTAACCATTTTTTATTTTGAAAATATGAATTCTGGTCGACCTTCTCATCAGGTTTTGGACAACAATGTTCAGCAGGATGTGATAGTAGATCGACTTAGGGTTGAGGTCAACGACGACAACACTTAGAAGAGGAAACTCTGAATGTTTTATCATCAAAGTTTGTATTAGTGTGAGGGATTTGTTTTAGACATAGGGATAAAATATTGGTTGGGGGAGGAGGAGATAGCATTTTGTTCGATTCATGTTCGGAAGGAGAACTGGGTCTCGTTGGTGGTTATGATATTATGTGGGGAAGCTAGACAGTGGTGGTTCTTATTCTACTAGGATCGTGAGGATACATATTTCTCATGGGATAAGTTAAGATATTAGTTCCGTGCAGAGCTTCTTTCTTCAACCATGATGGCAGCCAGTCACCAGGAGGTGCTTCCCCTTCAATAGAGGAGTTCCTACACGCAAGATTTTGAGATCCATTTCAAGACCCTTCTCCAATATGATTTGATCCCACTACCATATGAGTAGGCTAGATCAAGAAATTTCAAGGAGGCTTTGTGTCTAGAGGTCTAGTACTAGGTCATCTCGTTTATGATAAAAAAAATATCAAGGTACTAGTGAGAACACATGTTGTTAAGATGATGCTGACCAAGAATGGATCGTCATGAGAAGGTAATCATCAGGATTTCCCAAAAGGTAGAGTTGTGGTATGAGGTCTCCATTTTCATGGTGAAAAGATTTCTCAGATAGACGGAGGTAGGTCCCAACCCTCACCATGAGAGGGTTGTCGTCAAGATTTCCCATAAAGGAGAGTTGTGGTATGAGGTTTCTTGTTTTATTGGAAATCATAACGGATCCCCTCTCATTAAGATCCAGTCTTGTCCATTGTCATCTTAGCAAACTTTTATATCACTAAGCAGAGTTGTGGTATGAGGTTTCCAGTTTCATGGACAAAAGAGTTTTCGGATAGCAGGAGGTAGGTCCCAGCCCTCACGATATCGTTTCTCAAGGTGTGGTGGCCCTCATCCCCCTGTCAAGGGATCTAACATCTGTTTTAATTATGAAGGTCATAGTAATCAGTGATGAGAGAACCCGACCTTTCTAAGAAGGCATCGTGCGGCTAATTTTTCACTTCATGTTTCATCGTTGTTGTAGGTTTAGCCGAGGCAGTAGCAGTAAGGTGCTCCAGATTTTGATCAGCTGAGAGGGGATATGTGGAAGGTATTGTAAAACCTCGTGATGATCCTCATCCTCAGAGAGCCTAGAGATACCATGTATGTGGTTTCCATTAGGGTCAGAGAGGTTATGGGGATGTTCGCAACTAGTTTCATACTTTGGAGTTTCCAATGCCAGATGAGCCATATTTCATTTGAGGCACCCTTTTCTTGTTTTTTTACTTGGGTTCATGCTTTGGTTTTTTTTAAGAGCTAAAAAATCCTTCATATCACCTATCCTATACAGTGCTTTGGGACTTTTGGTGGAGAGGTTTCCAGTTCCATTCACATTGTCTACACTAGATGGATGTCAAGTTTTTCTATATGATGTTTGTAGAGACTGTGAGCTAGTACTAGGGTAGTAACACTCTTGGAGATACTTCCTAAGTTTACGGATACAGTCACATGATATCATCCTTGACATGAACTTATTATATTTGTTGTAGGCTATCGTTGATTGCTTTTGGAGGGTATTGTGTTCTAAGATGCTAATAGAGAGTCTTCTGTGTTCTATAATGAACCATAATTTTCGCACATAGATATTACATATCATTAAATGAATGTTCATCACATGAAATTACGATCCACACCAAAACCATAAAGGTTTAATTTTTTCATAGACTAAATACATAAACATATTATTTCATGAATGATCTGTAATGTCTTCCACAAAGATATTCCCATATAGTACACTTCTTAGACATACCCCACATAGAAACTTTTTTCACAACCGGTCGAAAGGAAACATAAGAAATGGTGAACTAAATTTCTCAGTAAGGTTGAACATAAGAGATATTAATCAATGATCATAATTGAACATAACATAAGCATAAGGGTATGATAACATGACCATAAAATTCAATAATCATACCCAATCAATCAAAAATCCTAAATCATAAATCATGTTACAAGGATTTTTCATACCAAAATACAAAAGTCATATGTGTGTAGAATCGTCAATAATCAATTATAATCCATGAGAACACATCATAATCATAAGATACAAGTTTTTAGAAAACACAAGCATAGAAAATCATTTCCTTAGTCAAGACTTGTTGCTAATACTATCATAGTGGATTGAGTTCACTCCCCATTCTATCATATCCTTAATCAGGTTTGACTCCCAAGACAATCTTAGTGGACATAGTCCCTTACTAAACATGGTTCATTCTCCATTTCAATTATAATTATCTCATGGGATATCCATCATTTCCGAATTCATTGGAAAACTGTATAATTCTGAGTTCACCCATCACATAATCATAATCTATTCATATGTGTGCCACAAGATCATAAAACCTTCATCATGTCATCATATCATAACCTATGAAATGAAAATAGGTTTCATAAACATTTCATCATTTCACAACCAATGGAAAATAAATGGGTTTGGTAAAAATCTCATCAACATAATCATAAAACATCTAGAAAAAGAATAAATATGATATCATTCTATCATATCCCCAGTAAATCATAATTAACATGAAATGATTCTATCATAGAGGAAAAATTTCATTAAAATATTATTAAAATATTTAGTGAGGAGCATAACTTTTTTATTTTGAAACCACTTATTTAAAATAAAAATATTAACAAATTCTTAAGGAAAACGTTTTCTTTGAAAAGAACCATGAAAACTTGAAAAGGAAGCTGTAAAACATTGAGTGGTTATGACTGCGGTAAATTCTGTTCATGTCGTAATTGTTAAAACAATGTTTCTCTACGCACCTTTTATAAAAATTACATTGTTTAGAAAATGAAACAAAGATTGTTTTTAATCCTTTTTGTAAAAAGTTAAACGTGGTTAAAAATTATTTTAAAAAATAATTTAAGAATACTCAAATAAAATCATGAAAACTTTTTAGAAATCATGGATATAGAAGAAAAATGTTTTCTAACTGAAAGAGGAGAAATAAAATATACTTTTCATAAAAATATTTTCTGAACCATTTGGAGTACTAGAAAGAGAATAATGACACTAAAACATCAATGTTATATAAATAAATATAGGATAAGAAATATTAAAGGTGTTATTTAGAAAAGGATCATATTATTTACTCAATGGAAATTCAAGAATAATCAAACCCAGTTAAAATGAGATTGAAACATAAATCCCTTACCTCAAGTTTTATCTTGATTTGTACATGTTCAAACCTACTGTATAATAAATGTAGATTTAATATAAATCTATTCCAGAAAAATAATCATATATATCATACCATATATGATTTACTTATAGCATCATACCACACATTAAAAATTCTTTTTTTTAATCACCATTCCAAGTGATAACTGCTTTGTTTTTCATTGATGTTTCGGTATAACAGTCTCTGTAATTGTACATTGATCATGGTTCCATCATCTCCAAAATGGTAATCATGATATAAATATAATATATATTTATTATATACATATTTAAAAGAAAACATTATAGGTATAGATAGAAAAATGATTTACATTGATCATGAAAATGGTAGACCATACAGTCACATGAATGTGATTTTTATTTTCTAATGAAAAGAAGGAAAGAAAGATAAATAATATTTTATCATTCATGAACCATAATCATGTCAAAAATATAATATATAAACAGTAAATCAATCATAATCATCATCCATTAATGATGGTGATGAAAATGAATTATATTGCTACATGGAGGTGGTAGTCCAATGTGCAAGAGCGATACTTTCATTTCCATTTTAATGGAAAAGGGGTGGATAATGGTGGTTCTTGTTGAAAGTGGGTGCCCTAGACCCAACTTGTGATGTAATTTTATTACCACTACATGTATACACTTTGATATATATATATATATACTTGTGTTTATCTTACCATAATAATATCTATATTTCCGCGTCCACTGTATTTTTGGAAATGTCCTTAGATTATGTGTTGTATTAGAGGGTTATAATAGATCTCAGTATATAATAAGAACCTAGATATACTATGATAGTAATCTAAAAGTAATGTCATATGGTCCAAATACATCATACTGACATGAAACAGATGATGTGAAAATATCACATGTTGGGGACTCATAGGCATTGAGACTTCCTTCCATGAAGATTGCACTTGGTGATCTCTAGTAGTTGAGATCATGAGGAAAAACCTGCCTATAGGAAAACCATATGTTTTGGGTGTCGTTGGTTGTTCGTATCTATGAACATGTGTATTGGTCTCCTGGCTTGAGATAATTATCAAAGTGTGTCATTTGATCGTATAATTTTTGCAAGGTGAAAACTATGACAATGAAGTCATGACGAGGTAGTTTGTGTTGGGTGTGTCATCGGTGGTATGATATTGATAGAATGTTCAAGGTAATATTTGTATCTTTTGAGTTGAGAAAGTGATATATCAGGCCTAGTTGATCAGAATTGAGGTACCTTTATAAATTCATGGTCATGGCAGTCCAAGGTACGTTCATCCAAATAGATCCACAAATAATAAAGAAAAAATGGATGATGACACAAGTGTGCATCCTTCTTTATGATACATCATATGCCAAAGAGATTATATTACATAGTGTGTTTTTGTAGGTTGGTTGTCGCTATAGCTATTCCTTATCTCTTTATGGGCATTGATGTGTTGCTGGACTCCGCTATTGCTATGGGAATTCTACTAACTTTTATCGAGATAAAGGCCCACAAGGTCACATATAATAACACATTCGAGAATCTTTCCTATTCAACTGAATATGTATATGAGACATGGTAGACCCCAACATGGGGTCTGAGTGTTGTACAAGTTTTATTGACCACTGATAAAAAATAAATTCATTATTATTCATGTAAATAATACTTTAGTTAAATTTAATTATTAAATGTATTTGCACGTATTTAAGTAAATATAAAAATTAATATTATACAAATGAATATTATTTTAATATTCTATATTTGTTTAATATTATAATGAGTTACAAGTCGAGTTACTGACTCGGGCTTATCAGGTAATATTATATATATATATATTACAGGTATGTGATAAAATATAAATAATTTTTATGATACAATTATTTCATCATAATTAATTATTTTTATCACCGATTTAGTGGATGTTCAGTGTTTGAGGCCAGGGAACCCTAATTGGGTATTATGAATATCCACTATATAAGTGGAGATAAGCTCATTCAAACGTTCTATTCATGAGTAAGGAATTGTGGGTTTCTCTCTCTTCCTAAATCTTAGAGAGTGAATTCCTCAATATGAGCGAGCGATCCATGTTCTCCTTCGTGGATCGAAGGATGAGGACCGCAGTGATAGACATTGTGTCAAAGAGATCGTCAGAGCTTCGTGCTAGCACCTGGAATATGAAGAATAGTGTATTCATTGATTTGAGAAGTGTGTGTGGATGATATAGAGGGGTTAGATGTCAGATCCTGCGAGCAATGATCACTACCTACTTGCGACAGATTTTTGTGCTTCAAATCGGAATGAGATATTCGTTATTTTAATTTTCTACACTTCGATTAAACCACATGAGATCCTCAGACCATACCAGGTTTTGAATTGCTGGAGATGACGAAGTTTCATTGCTTTGGTGATGAATTTTTTTAAAATCCCCGTCCCACCGGATTCTGGTGTGTGCCTCGGTACCAACAATTGGTATCAATGTGAAGCACATTGTTTTTATGAGTCAAGAACAAATATGTTACTTTAAATTTAATTAGAGGGTTGAAATTAGGTTCCAACTGATTTGACCACGCTTCGATCAGATTCAAAATGGCCAAGATATGACCATCCTAAACACATTTTATGGACCAAAACACTATTGATCAGGTTTTAAGCTTTGGATATTAATTTTTGAAGAACGTGTTTTTATACATGTTAAATTTCTCTTTTACTATGAGAATTATTATTCTGGATACTCTGTTAAATCCAACCAAAAATTCAGTGGAATCCGGCCACCGAATTACCTCTGGCGGTGACCCAATAATTCCACAGATAGAATTTAAAAAATTATATTATTTATAATTTTTTTAAAAGAATTTCCCACATAAAAAAACTTTGGGGGCGACACTCATGATGACTTTATGGAAAACAAAAAGAGAGGTAGATTTTGTTGCGCTTGTGGAAAATCCTTTTTAGGCTAGCCACCTTCTTCAAATAAGACAAAGGAAGACTTGACACATGGGTATCCTCTCCCTACCTACCCTAGTGTGATCTTTAGAGATCGAACTTCTCCTTCTTATCCCGCGGGTGCCACAATGAGCTAGAGTGCAACACCACCTACCTACCTTGAAACCCGCCACCACCTCCTGTTGAGGCTGGACCCCTACACATATCTCAACCGACCACCCTTCATCACGACCCACCGATACCATACCACCGCTCTCCGTGTCTCCTGTCGCGGCTAACCCGAACTCCTATTGGGTCTGCTTGGCTCCAAACGGGCTTACGGGGCAACGACCCAGTACGTAAAGGGTCTATATAGGGTTTTGGTGCTCGAGTTAATTTAATATAATCAAAATTAATTAATTTGATTAATTTAAGTTTAATTTTGAATTAAATTAAATTAAAATGAATTTTGGTTTTAAATTAATAATATTTTAATAATTCGAAATATTATTTTTATTTTATTGTTTAATTAAAATTATTTTTTGTAATTAAAATTAAATTAAATATGGAACCGAATAAAATGAATTGTTTGAATTTATTTAAATACTCTCATACGTAATTTTTTACAATTTTCATTATCACGTGTTTTTTATACTGACTGGTTTTGATAAAATTGACTGAATCCATGCATGTCTGGATTATTTAATTATTTATTTCGTGTGATGATTGTAATAAGTAGGTAATTAAATGATGGTTTGCACATTGTATTTTCATTTAATATGTATAAGACTCTGTATGTCTAATTTATCTATTGTACATTGCACCCCAAGACCCTCTCACCTGCGTGCGAGTATGCATGATGATGACCCATTAAGATGCGGACCATGCCATGATGAGGTAGAACTTCAGACAAGAAGAAAATACACTAGACAGGGGGTGTGGTGAAATGTGATTCATTAATCATCTCGGGAATGAAAACCCCTAGGTCGAGATGGATTCATTTTTATTAAAATGCACCAATCACAATTAGATGCTCAAGACCAGTTGGGTAGACCAATTTCTTTTATGCATTTCTTGTTATTTTATGCAAGTACATGTTTACTAAGTAATCACATAAAATAATAAATAAGATAAAATGCATAAAGACACGACACATGTTTTTCTATTAATGCATGTTCAGTTGTGAGCACAACAACATAGATTGGACATATTTAATTGAAATGGATTATATTCATCAAGAAACAATAAAATCGATCAAAGATATATTAAGTCATAATTCTTTTCGTTGCTCAAATTTGTACATCACCGGGTGTTCAAGGTGCTCATCATCTATAGTAGCGAGTGTCTATTAATACCGAAGAGTTTTTATGAGAGTAATGGGTTGACTTAACAAAAGTCAGTAGTTAAGGATTACCCATAGTTAACTTGATATCACAATAGCGGCAAATAGTTGAGGGAATCAAGGTTACAATTCTGATAATATGAGACTTCACTCAAAAGATCAAGGAATATCCAGTTAAATGTTGTAATAGTGGGTTCCCTATACCAAACATAACAATACTTTTGATTACCATATCATGTATATAGTTGGTTATGCTTTGTGACGAACCAAATCTGGTCACCACCGAAACCAGTGCCAAACCTGGCCCGTGACAATTCCCAAAGGGCATTCTCGATCCCCACGGGCTGGCACAAGTTCTTGGGTATCATAAAATGAGAATTGTGAATGATTTACCCGAGTTTATAAACATTAAACAACAAAAGAATCCAATAAAACGAATCTGGATTTTTCAAACCAAACAATCTTTTAAAAAAATTCAGAACTGAATTGCATAACTTAAAACAACTCAAAAAGACTATACCAAAGGTACAAAACCAAAATGAAATAGACCAAGAACCCTCATGGCATGAGGCACCGCCCTCAAGCCATCTCCGCAAGACTTCACCATCAAGGACCTGCTGGAAATCCGAACCACTCGAACAAAAAAAATTGTACCCAACCTGCGACAATAAAAATAACCAAGTCTACTTACACCTAAAGGTGTAAGTAGGGTGTGATCCAATGCCCAGTAGGATACCACCACTAAGAGATTCCATGCGATAAACATTCAAAGACAAAAAGCATGCAAGTTTTCAAAAACATGTAATTTCTAGTTACAATTTCTAAAAGATGCAACTTAAAAAAAACAGTTTTCAAGTGGGATAATTTAAAGAATAAAAACTTTTAAAATAAATACCAAGGCTACTAAATTTTCCAGCTACTCATACCGTATGCTGATTATAAGCATAAAATATCTATTGAGCACAAGCAATAGGAAATAACTCCTAGGCACTAGCTAGTTGTGGGTCCCAGGTACCTCGTATCTCGGTGAGAGTAACCATCACAAGTATCCATTCTCGTGCACGAGCCACTATTAGGGTACATACTCATAACCTAGTGGTCCCCAATCATCATCATCATAATTTATTTAGAGTTGTAAGCATCAATCTTGCTATGTGAAACTGAGGCCAAACCTCACAGATTCACTAGCATACTAGTACACGTCCACCCACCTAGATACCTGGGTTTTCCCTTTTTGCTCAAACAAGTTCAACAAGTCAATGAATATAATATTCACAAGAAAATATCATTTCCATATCATAAATTCACCAAACAGCCCACATGTATAAAACACAAGTCCCAAAATACAACTGTTCATTCAAATTGATTTTGAAATCCGACTCACACCAAAATAGCCCACAACACTTTTCACATTTCTTTAACACTTCCAGAAATTCATTAAACAATTTTATAAAACCATTCCAATATATTACAACTCTCATAACATCTAACTCACTTGTTACATAACACCCTTTTTACCTTCAAAATCATTTTATCATTAAACATACATGAAAGAGCCCACAAACACGTTTCGCTCCAACATCATAATTTAATAAGACATTACAGAAATTTACAAAACATTCTAAAAATATTTGAAATATTAAAACATCACTTCACCTTTCAAAACTCCATAATACGTGAACACATATACCAAACAGTACATATGCACCCTTTTCCCACTTTGTTTAACCAACGAAAACATTTACAATTTTCAGAAAAAGAACCCAAGTGGTGTAAATATGTCTTGCACACAAAACCCATTTCAAAAACCTATTTTTATGCCAAAATCACCCCAATCTCCTACAAAAATAGAGTTGGAATCCCAATAAACATGTAATAATCCACTTTCAAATGTTATATAATCACCTTGAACAATATCGCAAAAGATACCCATGAGTACACAGAAATCCATAAAACACTTTCAAAAGGTATAACAAGTTTATACATAAAAAACCATTCAAAGACCCTCCTTTTTAGGCCCACATGACACTATATTTTTACCCAACCAAAATTGGAAGCCCCGTCCGACAACTAATAAATCACTTCCACGTTTTACAAAACTACCACAAGAGATAACACATGAAATACATTTGAAAAATACACACTTCAAACAAAAATGTTACTTTAATACCAAATTCTTTACTATTTCTACCAAAAATGGTTTTTGCATAATGAAAAATATATAAGGAACATGAAAAATTATTTAATCAAGAAAACAAACTCATCATTAAATAGTTACCCATGGAATCACCTACCTAATGTGTCGAAACCCTCAAATATTGGGGTGAAACATCAACTGCATGACCGCCGCACCTCAAGGAAGTTAAAAGAAACCTTAAAACTCAATATTTCACCCAAAATACTGTAATTTAGAACCTAGGCACGAACCATAACTTCTGTAATTTTTATAATTCATGAAATAGGGAAGAAACCTAAGTAATTTAAAAGAGTAAAGACATGGACTCACTTACTTGAAGTATCCTGAATTAATCACTCCAAAAACAATAGTTTCTGAAATTGAAAACAGCCAAAATTCAGGGGTTGTTCGAAAAAAATTTAGGAGGTAATTTAGGAACTGGAATGGAGGGAAAAAAGTAATAATTGAGAGAGTTAAGAAGGGATGAAGGTTCCTCTTCAATTCTGGCCGATTTGAGACACCCTATGAAGTTCATCCCTAATTCAAGATTTCAAAGAGCTACAAGGAGGGGGAAAAGGCAATGGGAGCGCGCCTAGGTTTCTTAGGGTCGAGATGGAGGTAGGATCACCAAAAAATCCATTATATTTAATAATATATTAAAAAATTTAAGAAACATTTTAAAACTGGAAAATGGGATTTCGGGATGGCCCAATTCTTAAATAAAAACCCAAATCCTCCATGATTATGGATTTATAAAGGCACCAAATTTAAATTTTGGTGTTAATAGGTCAGAGGATACCATTTAGAAATTGTAATGGGTGAAAAATATTAAAAAAATGAAAATGTTATAAAAGAAACAAAATTTATTTTTAAATCTGGAATTGGGCTCACGGTTTGGCCCGATTCATAAAAACTCATCTATTCCTTCATAAAACCTTTGGAGACCCTCCAAAATAAAGCATGAATGGAAAATGAATGAAATTTAACTTCAAAATAAGTCATGTATGTGACAATTCTCCCCACCATGAAAACGTTATGTCCCCAGAAATCTACAGAAAGGTCAGATATGAAAACCAAAGCCAAATGATAAACCAAGATGTACTCCCTTTCTAGGTTTCGCCCCCAAAGGCCAAAACACCTCCAGTGATCAATTAAGGAAGGAAAAATTCACAACAAAATTATACACCACTTTCCTGAAACAATAAATCACATTCAGGCTTTATCCCAAAGGAAAACTCCTCAAACACTATCCAAACAAGACTCGAGCAATTCACTCCATCGAACAACAACATCGAACAAGGTTACACATACATTGCTTTAACTAAATAATTGGGCACTCTCCAATCTAAATAGTTACCCAAGGAAGATTTATGTAGCTTGATAGATCCGAACGAGACTACCTACCACCAATCCATGACCATGGATAAGTCTATGTTATTAGTACGGGGGAACAAAAATAGGCCCCCCACCATAAGAACCAACCATCTTAATCGACCAGCATGGACCGGTACAGAAAGACCCCAAAATATAAAGTGTTGGGATGACCACATGGTTAGTCTGCACGGTTTGGGAAACCATGAACTAACAGTGGGGATTCTTCTATCTACACGGTTTTTTTGGGGCATGGTCACTACTAACCAAGTGCAAACCATGTGGTCAACCTTTCTAGCCAAACATCATACCTTTCTCTAAAGACTCAATAGAAACCAAAGGGGAAGGGAATAACATTGGGCGATGACATGGGTACAAGGCCCTCCACCTATTTCCACCGAACATGAATAGAAGAAGAATGATGATGAAACCATAGGTTTGAACTCTTCTTATCTTTCATACTGAGGATAGGACTTTGAACAAGGATTTAAATGACCTTGTGATTTCCACTGACTACGAGCCAGCTTCTCATCGAGACCTATGGCTGGATCTCAAATGATTGAAGCATCTTCGGCCTCACAGTTAGGCTTTGGAAAGCCCCTGAATGAGAATTCTTCATTCGTTGCAAACAACAACTACATCGCAATCCCCGATAAGTTTTTCCAAGACATAACACATTCCAAACTCACTTTACCCTAACTCGATATTCACTGAAATAAGGGCTTAGAAGATGTACCCACATCACACCTTGTTTGTTCGGGTGAGAAACAATAGAAGTAAAGAACACTTATACTCACCTTCCTCTAAAATGGAATATTTTTTATGTTTTTTCAAGGGAGACATTCTCCCAACATAATAGAGACTCTCAGATGATTTCCCAACTTTCACCTATACGGTCAATCGAGCACATGACATCACAAGGAGTCACCGAACATGACCATTGAGATTGATATAAACAATGAATAGAGAGCGAACATGTACAACATCCCCAAACAACACACAATTCTAGAAAGTGGCTATAATATCATTTCATGACCAGATTTCCCACACTGGTAGTTTAACGTGAACTCCTTCTTCGAAGAGACTATGAAGGACCGAGAGTTCCTCTTAGACACTATCCAAATACTCATCCATGCTAACAACCCCAGAACACTTCCACCTTCGAAAAATTAGGAAACATAAGAGGCTAAGGTCACTTTCAACCATCCATGATCAATCTTCCACTACAAGAGGATACAAAAAACCAATAAAGGAAAGGGTGTATACTCAATCTAAAAATCTCAAGAAAAAGATTCCTTATATTGATCAACTGGAGGATTTTCCAATGGAGAAGAAATCTGGGTTGCGCTTCAGTTATGCATTAACCTTTAATGGGGGCATACCTTATCCAATGAGAGAACCCAAGGACCCAACCAATCTAGTCCATTGGTCAAAAAAAGCCATAAAACAGCTCCAAACACATGAAGGGAACCACCGTAAAGGCATCCCAAAACATTTTTCAAAAGAGACCACTAACCGTCCCTACAATACAGCTTCCCGACCAAAGACAAACCCAAAACACAGTTCAAATAGAAGGGGTTCTTGGACTCAAAACATCCCACAACATCAACATTTTCAAAAACCCATAATACAAACCATACAAAACTATTCATCAAGACATCATGTTTTCCTTTAAAAGCAATTCTTTGAAAAAAAACAGTTTAGCAGTAAGCGTATCCACCAATGGTACCCCATGGGCATCACACATGCATGTTTTTATGCCACACCGGGAACCCTCCTCATATCCATCCCGAAACTCATCCAGTCATGGAATAAACCATACATCATCCCATATAACCCCATGCATGTGGTCACTCACAGAAATACCAATGTTTAAAACAAAGATTCTTTCCACTTTCCAAAACCAAAACGGTCAACCAACACATCCTTTTTCTAAAAACTGCTAAGCAAGAGATCCAAATCCCAATTCAAATATTACTAAAATTTTCATAAAGACACAACCATTTCGACAAGAACTAAATTTCATGTTATTCACATCAATTTCATAACATCTCATCCCAACAAAACACCCTATGATATTTTAGAAAACTCTATTGGAAACACTTTTTCAAAACCAACTTCAGTATAGTTTCTGCTTTCAAAAGAGGTGTAAGCACACCATTTTCCATTTCAAAATAATTCTGAATATTCAGTTCCAATATTTCATAAATCAAACCATTCCATATTTATTTGAAAATCATTTCACAAAAACTTTACACTTCTTAAAACCAAGTCACTTTAAAACCAATGTTCCAAGATTTCAAAACTAAAGAACACAAGACAATGCGAGAGGAAACTAGTTTCAGTGGCTGACATGGACATATGGTTGGTGGCCATATTCCAATCACTTCACTGTCATAGAGAGTGTACTTGGGAATATCCACAGCTCCACATGGCTTGCCAGGCCTTGCGAGCTTAATAAGACCATTAACCCAACTGTCTTTTCATTTCCCCTAATCATCATTAAACTAAGAAAACCAAAGGACTCTGAAAGGTCATGACTTCCCCTAGAGATGTGAATCCATTCATGAGTTGTGGTGATCATCCACACTACTCATAACTGAAATTCAAAGTCCCAAAAATCCTAAATCCAGATTATCCTGATTGTTCCCCAAATAACATGACCCAAAGAGAGTGAACCACTGTAACAACCCGAGATTTTATAAGATACATTCTTTTTAATTTCATTAATATCTTCTATTGTACGACACACCAAGATTATCTTGTGCTATACACAACACCGTATTAGCTTGCAGTATACGCAACACTTTTCTTGTCTCTTGTTACACACAAATTTCAAGTTCGTTTGATAGAAGTTATTCTACGCAACATTGAGTGTAAATATATATATATATATATATATATATATATATATATTCAATGTATAAATAAAATATGGGTGGATTCTATTATACGCAACAACAAAGGAGTCATTCACTACACGCAACCCTGGCTTGGCTTGCATTACACGCAATCGTGACCTTCCTTGATAGCGTGTGTTGTACGCAATACCGGGATTTACAAAACAACGATATATTATTATAATATTGTTATGAACTAGCCGTTATGAATAGTGTTAACTAAATTTTGAATTTTATAACATTATTATTCATCTTACACATTTTATAGAACATAGTATAAGAACAAAATAAATTTTTCGGGTAAAATAAGTATTTTTCAAAAAATGTAGTTTTGCCGCCTTTTGATGGCCCACCCACTATAAATATAGTTTTTTGACATGTTTATAAGTTCAATTTGACAAAATAAAATTATTATTTTGAATCATGATATAAAAATTTACATTAGATAATGTTTTGATATTTTTCCGATAAATTTCATATTTTAATGAATAGTAAAAACACGCTATATTTTAATTAAAAACAACTTTTTTCATCGTAATATCTTATGTGGTTAAATTATAATATTGAATGGTTTTAAAGTATAAATAGAATATATTTTTACCATTTAATATAATGTATGTCATTAGCATTGATCTTACCTTGAATTCGTAGGTTAAATCAATTCAATCTTTTTCAATGTTTTAAAGAAAAACCCGTTTTCTTTCGACAATGGGATTAATTTTAATTTAATTTCTACATATTTTGTGTATTTAATTTGGAAAAATGGATTCCATATTTAGAATAAGTGGGACCAAATTATGTTAATAAGCTAATTTTTATTTTTGGGCATTGTGAATAGTAACTACGGTAAATTTTATTTACTATTGTTAAAGGTAAATCGGCTAATTAAGGGTAAATATAAGATTATAAAATTACCCTAACACTTGTAAAAATCCTATTAGATGGCTAAAAGTAGACCCATATAACCTAAGGGTCGGATTAGATTCATTTTATGGACTTTGTTCCTTGAAAATAATTTAATTATTATTAAAACCAAAGAATGTGACAACATGTCACTTTCTTAAATCCTATAAGTATAATAATTTTAATTTAGTGATAAACTTCATGAAACTTAGAACATGAATAGTATCCATAACTCTAATACAATTATCTACATCATAGGAATTTATTTAGAATTTTTAAGGATTAAATAATTATCATTTATTATGACACAAAGATGATGCAGTAATTGTCTTATTAATGAAATATTGACAAAATTGATGTTATAAATGACCAAATAAATGTAATTTGAGACTTTTTATGACTTAAATTAATTTTATAGGTTAATATGACATGTTATTGGTGATATAAGTAACTTGGTTTGAACTTATCATTCTGTTATGAATTTCATAAAAATCATGTACCAAATAGTGTCAAAATTGACATAAATTAGTTTTTAAAAAAATATTATATTATTAATTGTTATTTAATTCCTAAAAATCTACAGTTCGGCCAAATGACTTAGATAAGGATATATATATTAATAATAAACAACTTGGTGTTCTTTTGACTTGTTATGGTATGTTTATTAACCGTATAGTGTAAGAAAACAAAAATACACTGTAAAAGTTAAATTATTTAACTTAGAGTTAAATCTAATTGATAAGGTTACAATAATAACCTAAACTTATCTAAATCCTATTGTATGAGAGGATTTCGACCCATCCCCACTTTAGCTTCGAAATAAGACCCTTGGGAACCATTATAAACTTAATTTGACCTTAATATAAAATAATATTTTGAGATTTTCCTAAGGTGCCCCTCTCCCCCCTTATAAAAGGGCACCTCCTCCCTCTCCTCCTCACACCAATTTGAGCATTCAATCTCAGCCAACCCCTGACAAAATATTTTCTCCACTTCCCTAGTATCATCCCAGAGGTCATGGTCTTCTTCAAATACCATCTTTAGTTCTTTAAGTGGAGGTTAAGTGTAGGCGCGTCAAAAAGAGGAGGTTTGGATACGTACAAAGCATATCGGACATAAGGTAAGGGAAATATCACAATCTCATTTTTATCCAATATTGTTTGTACTTTGGTATTTACTAGGGTGTATTTTATCATCCACATCCATGTTTCCTCAATATGTAATATTATTTCTATTCACCTACAATTTTTTAAATCCTATTTTACCCTTCGGTGTGTTTTTAGTAAAAGATATGAAAGGAATCTTTTGTCGTTTTTCGTACGAGGTACTTTTTTGACTTTTCCAAAAAAAGTACAAAGAATGTTTTTTTAACTTATACGGCATGAATGTATTTTTAAAAAATTATTTCCAAGAAGATTACTTTACAAGTCTTCAAGTTTATTTTTAATCAACTTCTTTTAGTTTATAATTGTACGACATGTTAAGAAAGGAAAAGTGTTTTTGAAGCAGAAAGAATATTTTCGTCAAGAATGGAGTTCAAGTGTTTTATAAAAATTATTTACCATCTAAGATAATAAAGGGTACTATTTTTATCCCTATTATTACATTTATTTGATTATGTTGTGATGGAATTATATTTTTATGAATTCCTTTATCTTATATGAATTGTTTTATGATGTCACGATGTTTAAGATTACCATTTTTATTACATGGGTTATGCTATGATGTATGGTTTTCTGATTTTGTGGCACACATAAGAATGGTATCATTATGAGATGGGTGGGAACTATATCTCCCTCCAATGCATTGGGTAAAGACTTTATATCTCATGAGATAGACATGGCTGGAACGGTAGGTTATATCGGTTCCGTGAAACAGGACTGAAACGAGGGTGACTCGGTTCAGAAAGGGAATTTGTCCACTAAGATAGTCTTGGCAATGAGTCTTGACTAATAAGAAATGATTATCTATGATTATGTGTGTATTCCACAAAGTTTAATGTTTTATGTTATGATTATTGGGATTCCATTTCACTACTATGATTTATCCCATGTTATGAAATAATGATCTCTTTTGCAGGTTAAGATTTCCAAAAGATATGTTCTTATGAATATGAAGAGATTGATATTTTTTTTGTTTACCCTTACTGAGCACTTGAGCTCACCCTTTTATGTTTTCTATTCCCCAGGACATAAAGAAAGGATTTCGGTTTAAAAAAGAAGAATATCTTTATGAGAGATGTTGAAGATCTTTCACCACGATTAGAAGATTATATTCCGAGTTTCCAAAGACACTAAACTATTACATTCTTTGTGTGTTTGTTTTAATTATGTATCAAGTATTCCACAAATGTAATGTCATGTCCATGTACGTCAGGCTTTGGGTCTCTACAGTTGGTATCAGAGGAAAAGTTTAGTCAACCTTTGGAAACTAGGATGCGAAAACGTTAGTGAGATCCCTAGAGATATTTCGAAGGTATGTCTAGGTATGTCCCAAAGGATAAGTATATGTATAGGATATAGTCCTAGAACTATGGTAACGATATTAGATTAGAACAAAGATGTTAGATATTTAATTTACTCCCCCTTTATTATGATTTTTTCCTCTCACACTATTCTTTTCGGGTTTTAGGAAATGGCTGGAAACAAGATGATTCACGATATTGGAGGATATGATGGACAATGGAATGATATTCTTCATGAGAAACCAAATGAAATGGGATTTGGAAGTCCAAACATCATTATTATGCTGAATCAGCAATCTCATAATATGATCAATAAAGTAAAATTTGGTAAGTTTCCTGACTCGGCTAATAAGAGAAAGATGGAGTTTCATGATGATCATAGAGGAAAGAAAGTTCACTTTCCCCTATGTAAATCATGTGGGAAGAGGAATCAAGGAGAATCTTTCAAAGGAACGGGAAGATGTTTTGGGTGTGGAAAAGAAGGACACAAAGCCAGTAAGTGCAAAGGAAAAGGTTCAGTTAACACCAGGGATGAGGATAATGGTATTGCTACGTCATCAACAATGGATAAATGTTGTAAATGTGGAATGTACGGGCATTATGCAAACCAATTCCCTAAGGGAAAGTCTCATGAAGAGAATCAGTATGGTCGTGTGGGTAGTATTTATGTGGATGATGATGAAGAGACTATAAATGATATGTGAGAGGAAAGAATTGTTGAATCTCGGTCAATGGTTTAAGAATGTAGTGGAATGATTACATGTTTATCATGTGTAATGTTGTATAAGTAATCTCATGGTACTATGGAATAAAGATACATCCAAGGATTGTTACACTGTTGTCTTTCCTTGAGTTTTGAAAGTGTATGATTAATGGTACCAGTATCCATGAAAGGTTATTCAGATATTTTTGGAATGTAGATGATATGCGCATAATGAAGGGATAAGGAGAAAATTAAATGTTTGATAGTATTCATGAGCTCATGACTGATATAAGGAGAAGGTTATATCATGGTTTGAGTATATATAATTTTGAGGATTTTGGTATGTGGAAAGTGTTAACGTTTAACTGCATTCATTTTTTCACTAAGGTTCAATGGGTATTCAAGAGAATACATGATTAAGGCCTTTGAATGTTTAGAATGTGACCAACAAGACATATCTTATGATATATGGAGATCAATGATGGTATTAAATATCTGGTAATCGTTTTCACTATATTATGAGAGTGGACTGAAGTATTATGGATAAGCCTAAAGATTGGAATGGATTATGTTGGACATAAGTTAGTATTGTTTAAGGATAGAAGTGTTTTCGATATTATTGATGGGATGTTATAGTAATATAGTTTTAGAAAAAGGAAAACCTACAGGACGGGCGACAGCCCATCGCGTCGGACAAGGCTGTGGGAATCGAACCCACAACCGAAGTGCGACTAGACTTTATCGCCCACCACTGGCCTACAGGAAGTCCCTAGTTAGTAGAAACTAGTTTTATTTTATTACACGGTATGATATATGAAGTATAAGTTCATTTTTTGAATCATATACGATTAACTTCACTATAGATGGTCTTATGTATTTTGTTACCTTTTGTTTGAGACAGATGGAATGACCCATCATTCTATCACATGATCTGCTAAAACATCATGAATGAAAAATTCAACTTCATTTCTTTAAGAGATGAAGTATAAATTGTCCAATGAATGACAAACGGTGAGACTATACGAAAATCATGAAAGTATTTCTTATAATTCCAATTTCATCAACTTTAGGGAAATGATCTTGAAAAACCAAAAATGTTGTCATACTGCCCTTATATCTAATGAATCATATGGTACCTTAGATAATCACAAATATATGGCTTTGTGATTGTTGGCTTTTTCATAGCCATGTTCTCTACCACTCTCCATCAGAACATGATGGTTAGATTTCTCTTCCATATCCATATTTTCACCCATGTGGAAACCCAGTGAATAGTTTATTTGTGTAACCGTTACGTTTCATACTTTTGTTTTTAAAGATTGGATTTGGTATTCCTTTTTACGATGTGGGTTTCTATTAAAGAAACTATCGAATAGTAAACCATTTATAACCCCGACGAATTTCGAGGGCGAAATTCATTTTAAGGGGGTTAGAATGTAACAACCCGAGATTTTATAAGATACATTATTTTTAATTTCATTCATATCTTCTATTTTACGACACACCAAGATTATCTTATGCTATAGGCAACACCGTATTAGCTTGCAGTATACGCAACACTTTTCTCTGCTCCTGATACACACAATTTTCATGTTCGTTTGATAGAAGTTATTCTACGAAACATTGAGTGTATATATATATATATTCAATGTATAAATAAAATATGGTTGGATTCTATTATACACAACAACAAAGGATTCGTGCACTACACACAACCTTGACTTGGCTTGCATTACACGCAATCACAACCTTCCCCGATAGCGTGTGTTGTACGCAATACCGGGATTTACTAAACAACGATATATTATTATAATATTGTTATGAACTTGCCGTTATGAATAGTTTTAAATAATTTTGAATTTTATAACATTATTATTCATCTTACACATTTTCTAGAACATTGTATAAGAACAAAATAAAATTTTCGGGTAAAATAAGTATTTTTCAAAAAATGTAGTTTTGCCGCCTTTTAATGAAGCACCCACATTAAATCTAGTTTTTGACATGTTTATAAGTTCAATTTGACAAAATAAAATTCTTCTTTTGAATCAGGATATAAAAATTTACATTAGATAATGTTTTGATATTTTTCTGATAACTTTCATATTTTAATGAATAGTAAAAACACGCTATATTTTAATTAAAAACAACTTTTTTCATCGTAATATCTTATGTGGTTAAATTATAATATTGAATGGTTTTAAAGTATAAATATAATATATTTTTACCATTTAATATAATGTATGTCATTAGCATTGATTTTACCTTGAATTCGTAGGTTAAATCAATTCAATCTTTTGTAATGTTTTAAAGAAAAACTCGTTTTCTTTCGACAACGGGATTAATTTCAATTTAATTTCTATATATTTTGTGTAATGAATTTGGAAAAATGGATTCCATATTTGGAATCAGTGGGTCCAAATTTTTTTAATAAGCTACTTTTTATTTTTGGGCATTGTGAATAGTAACTACGGTAAATTTTATTTACTATAGTTAAAGGTAAATCGGGTAATTAAGGGTAAATATAAGATTATAAAACACCCCTAAAACTTGGAAAAATACTATTGGATGGCTAAAAGTAGACCCATATAACCTAAGGGTTGGATTAGATTCATTTTGTGGACTTTTTTCCATGAAAATAATTTAATTATTATTAAAACCAAAGAATGTGACAACATGTCACTTTCTTAAATCTTATAAGTATAATAATTTTAATTTAGTGATAAACTTACTGATACTTCGAAAATGAATAGTCTATAGAAAGATAATACAATTATCTACATCATAGGAATTTATTTAGAATTTGTAGGGATTAAATAATTATCATTTATTATGACACAAAGATAATGCAGTAATTGTCTTATTAATGAAAAATTGACATAATTGATGTTATAAATGCCCAAATAAATGTAATTTGAGACTTTTTATGACTTAAATTTATTTTCTAGGTTAATATGACATGTTATTGTTGATATAAGTAACTTTGTTCTAACTTATCATTCTGTTATGAATTTCATAAAAATCATGAACCAAATAGTGTCAAAATTGACATAAATTAGTTCTTTAAAAAAATATTATATTATTAATTGTTATTTAATTCCTAAAAATCTAAGGTTCGGCCAAATGACTTAGATAAGGATAGATATATTAATAATAAACAACGTGGGGTTCTTTTGGCTTGTTATGGTAAGTTTATTAACCATATAGTGTAAGAAAAAAAAGACACTATAAAAGTTAAATTATTTAACTTAGAGTTAAATCTAATTGATAAGGTTAATATATAACCTAAACTTGTCTAAATCCTATTGGATGATAGGATTTCGACCCATCCCCACTTTATCTTCGAAGTAATACCCTTTGGAACCATTATAAACCGAATTTGTCCTTAATATAAAATAATATTTTGAGATTTTCCTAAGGTGCCCCTCTCATCCCTTATAAAAGGGCACCTCCTCCCTCTCCTCCTCACACCAATTTGAGCATTCAAGCTCGGCCAACCCCTGCCAAAATCTCTTCTCCACTTCCCTAGTATCATCCTAGAGGTCTTTGTCTTCTTCAATGACCATCCTTAGTTCTTTAAGTGGGTGTTAAGTGAAGACGCATCAAAAATAGGATGTTCGGATACGTACAAAGCATATCAGACATAAGGTAAGGGAAATATCACAATCTCATTTTTATCTGAGATTGATTGTACTTTGGGATTTACTGGGGTATATTTTATCATCCACATCAATGTTTCCTCAATATGTAATATTATTTCTATTCACCTAGAATTGTTTAAATCCTATTTTACCCTTCAGTGTGTTTTTAGTAAGAGATATGAATGGAATCTTTTGTCGTTTTTTGTACGAGGTAATTTTTTGACTTTTCCGAAAAAAGTACGATGAATGTTTTTTTAACTTATACGGCATGAATGGATTTTTAAAACATTATTTCCAAGAAGCTTCCTTTACAAGTTTTCATGTTTATTTTTAATCAACTTCTTTTAGTTTATAATTGTACGACATGTTAAGAAAGGAAAAGTGAGAAAGGATATTTTCCTCAAGATTGGAGTTCAAGTGTTTTATCAAAATTATTTCCCATCTAAGATAATAAAGGGTTCTGTTTTTATCCCTATTATTACATTGATTTGATTATGTTGTGATGGAATTATATTTTTATGAATTCCTTTATCTTATATGAATTGTTTTATGATGTCACGATGTTTATGATTCCTATTTTTAATACTTGGGTTATGCTATGATGTATGGTTTTCAGATTTTGTGGCACACCTAAGAATGTTATCATTATGAGATGGCTGGGGCCTATATCTCCCTCCAATGCATTGGGTAATGATTTTATATCTCATGAGATAGACATGGCTGGAACGGTAGGTTATACCGGTTCAGTGAAACAGGACTGAAACGAGGGTGACTCGGTTTAGAAAGGGACATTGTCCACTAAGATAGTCTTGGAAATGAGTCTTGACTAATAAGAAATGATTCTCCATTATTATGTGTGTATGCCACAATGTTTCATATTTTATGTTATGATTATTGGGATTTCATTTCACTACTATGATTTATCCCATGTTATGAAATTATGATCTCTTTTGCAGGTTAAGATTTCCAAAAGATATGTTCTTATGAATATGACGTGATTGATATTTCTTTTTTTATCCTTACTGAGCATTTGAGCTCACCCTTTTTTGTTTTCTTTTCCCCAGGACATAATGAAAGGATTTAGGTTTTAAAAAAAAGAAGATCTTTATGGGAGATGTTGAAGAAATTTCACCATGATTAGAAGATTATATTCCGAGTTTCCAAAGACACTAAACTATTATGGTCTTTGTGGGTTTGTTTTAATTATGTGTCAAGTATTCTGCAAATGTAATGTCATGTCCATGTACGTCAGGCTTCGGGTCTCTACAACCACCCTCTGATACCATTTTGTCACTAACCAAATCTGGTCACCACCAAAACCAGTGCCAAACCTGGCCCATGACAAGGCCCAAAGGAAGTTCCCGATCCCCATGGGCTGGAAGAAGTTCCCGGGTATCATAAAATGATAACTGAGAATGATTTACTTGAGTCTATAAACTTAATACAACAAAAGAATCCAATAAAACGAATCTGGATTTTTCAAACCAAACATTCTTTTACAAAAATTCATAACTGAATTACATAGCCTAAAACAACTCAAAAAGACTATAACAAAGGTATAAAACCAAAATAAAATAGCTCAAGAACCCTCATGTCATGGGGCACCGCCCTCAATCCATCTCCGCAAGACTTCCCCACTAAGGACCTGCTAGAAACCCGAACCACTGGAACAAAAAAATTTGTACTCAACCTGCGACAACAAAAATAACCAAGTCTACTTACACCCAAAGGTGTATGTAGGGTTTGAGCCAATGCCCAGTAGAATTCCACCACTAAGAGATTCCATGCGATAAACATTCAAAGGTGAAAAGCATGCAAGTTTTCAAAAACATGTAATTTCTATTTACAATTTCTAAAAGATGCAACTTAAAAAAAATAAGTTTTCAAGTGGGCTAATTTAAAGAACAAAAACTTTTAAAATAAATACCAAGGATACGGAATTTTACATCCACTCATACCGTATGCCGACGATAAGCACAAAATATCTAGTGAGCACAAGCAATGGGAAATAACCCCTAGGCACTAGCTAGTTGGGGGTCCCAAGTACCTCATATCTCGGTGAGAGTAATCATCACAAATATTCGTTCTCGTGCACGAGCCACTAGTAGATTACATACCCATAACCTAGTGGTCCCCAATCTTCATCATCATAATTTAGTTAGAGTTATAAGCATCAATCTTGCTATGTGAAACTGAGGCCAAACCCCACGGATTCACTAGCATACTAGTACACGTCCACCCACCTAGATACTCGTATTTTCCCTTTGTGCTCAAACAAGTTCAACAAGTCAATGAATAAAATATTCACAAGAAAATATCATTTACATATCATAAATTCACCAAAAAAACCACATGTATACAACATAAGTCACAAAAGTCCACTTTTCATTCAAATTGATTTTGAAATCCGACTCACACCAAAATAGCCCACAACACTTTTCACATTTCTTTAAAACTTCCACAAATTCATTAAACACTTTTATAAACCCATTCAAATATATTACAACTCTCATTACAGCCCAATCACTTGTTACATAACACCCTTTTTACCTTCAAAATAAGTTTATCATTAAACATACACGAAACAACCCACAAACAAGTTTCGCTCCAACATCATTATTTAATAAAATATAACAAAAATTTACAAAACATTCTAAAAATATTTGAAATCATAAAACATTACTTCACCTTTCAAAACCCCATAATACGTGAACACATATACCAAACAGTACATATGCACCCTTTTCCCACTTTGTTTAACCAACTAAAACATTTACAATTTTCATAAAAAGAACTCAAGTGGTGTAAATATGTCTTGCAGACAAAACCCCTTTAAAAAACCTATTTTTAAGCCAAAATCACACCAATCTCCTACCAAAACAGAATTTTCATCCCAATAAACATGTAATAATCCACTTTCAAATGTTATATAATCACCTTGAAAAATATCGTAAAAGATACCCATGAGAACACACAAATCCATAAAACACTTTCAAGGAGTATAACAAGGTTACACATTAAAAAATCATTCAAAGACCCTCCTTTTTAGGCCCAAATGACACTATATTATTACCCAACCAAAATTGGTAGCCCCGTTCAACAACTAATAAATCACTTCTACATTTTACAAAACTACCACAAGAGATAACACATGAAATACATTTGAAAAATACACACTTCAAACAAAAATGTAACTTTAATACCAAATGCTTTACTATTTATACCAAAAATGGTTTTTGAGTAATAAAAAACATATAAGGAACATGAAAAATTATTTAATCAATCAAAATAACTCATCATTAAATGGTTACCCACGAAATCACCTACCGAATGTGTCGAAACCCTCAAATATTGGGGCGAAACATCAACCGCACGATCACCGCACCTCACGGAAGTTAAAAGAAACCTAAAACCTCAATATTTCACCCAAAATACAGTAATTAAGAACCTAGTCACGAACCATAACTTCTGTAATTTTAATAATTCATGAATTATGGATGAATCTCTAAGAAATTTAAAAGAGGAAAAAAATTGACTCACTTACTTGAAGTATCCTGCATTAATTAGTCCAAAAACAATAGTTTCTGAAATTGAAAACAGACAAAATTCAGGGGATGTTCGAAAAAGATTTAGGAGGTAATTTAGGAACTGAAATGGAGGGAACATAGTAATAATTGAGAGATTTAAGAAGGGATGAAGTTGCCTCTTCAATTCTGGCCGATTTGAGACACCATATGAAGTTCAGCCCTAATTCGTGATTTCAAAGAGTTCCAAGGAGGGGGAAAAGGCAATGGGAGCGCGACTGGGTTTCTTAGGGTCGAGAGGGAGGTGGAATCACCGAAAAATCCATTATATTTAATATGATATTAAAAAATTAAAGAAACATTTTAAAACTGGAAAATGGGCTTTCGGGTTGGCCCAATTTTTAAATAAAAACTCAAATCCTCCATGATTATGTATTTATAAAGGCTCCAAATTTAAATTTTGGTGTTAATAGGTCAAGGGATACCATTTAGGAATTGGAATGGATGAAAAATATTAAAAAATAAAAAAGTTATAAAAGAAGAAAAATTTATTTTTAAATCTGGAATTGGGCTCACGGTTTGGCCCAATTCATAAAAACGCATCTATTCCTCCATAAATCCTTTTGAAACCCTCCAAAACAAAGAATGAATGGAAAATAAATGAAATTTAACATCAAAATAAGTAATGTATGTGACATTCATGATATTCTCTTATCATTATATTATAGACATTTTTGCATCCACTATTAAATGGCGATTTCCTGAGATTAATTGTCATAAAAATGTTATAGCAGATCTCATTATATAATGAGAACCTCGAGATACTATAACATTAATCTTAAACAAAAATCCTATGGTCTAGATACAAAATACTAACCGGACATAATTAATGTTTTATTATCAAGTGTTGGGGGCTCGTAAGCATTGAGACTTCTTCTCATGAAGTTCACACTTGATGATCTCTAGTAGTGAGATCATGACGACAGAACCACAAATAGGAACACTACATGTTTTAGGTGTCATTGATTGTTCCTATCTACGAACATGTGTATTGGTATCTTGAATTGAGATCATTATAAATATGTTTCATTTGATTGTATACTTTGATGTATGGAAAAAAACCATGATAATGAAATCGTGGAAAGGTAGCTTGTGTTGGGTGCATCAATGGTGATATGATGTTGGTTGAATGACCAAGAAAAGATTTATCTCATCCATGTTAAGTTATATATCTTGGGCCTAGTTGATTAGGATGGTAGTACCTTCATAAATCCTTATCCAATGTTGTCGAAAGATAAATCCATCCAGTTAGATCAATAAATAATAAAGAAAGGAAAGAGAGATGACACATGAGTGTGTCCTACTTTATAAGATATCTAAAGAAAAAGAGATTATAGTACACAATATGTGTTCGTAGGTTAGTTGTTGTTGCTATGGATTTCTTTATCTCTTTTGGGGCTTCGATGGGTTGCTAGACTCTGCTTTTGGTCTATGGATACTATTCATTGTTACCGAGATGAAGGTCTAGAGGGTCACACATAGTATCATATTCCAGAATCCTCCCTATTCAATTGATTAGATATATCAGACATTTTGGGCCTCACCACGGGGTTTGAGTATTTTATATATTATCAATCACTGATAAATAAATAAATTCATTATTATTCAAGTAAAGAATAATTGTGATTAATTAATATATTATAATTATTTACAAGTTAAGTAAATATGTGGAATAATATTAATCGAACGAATATTATTTTAGTTCATCATAATTATTTATATACTGGTTAAATAAATTGGGACCAGGGAACCCTATCGGGTATTTTTAACATCCACTATAAATAGAGAGAGGTTCTCTCACACAACCTACTATTCATTATGAGATTTTTAGAGACACTATCTCCTCTCCCACTTCCTAGAGAGATAATCTTTTGATCCAGGTGATCAAATCGAGTTCTACCTCACAAAACGAAGGCACATCGATGTGGTGATCGTTGGGATGGAGAAAGCATCGTCGAATCTCCGTGGTAGCACCCAGAATTCGAAGATCGATGCTCCAACAATTTTTTGAAGCACATGTGGATGATCTATAGGGATCCTACTTTGGATCCTTTAAGCCGCGATCTCTAGAAACAAGAAGATTTCGAGAAAGACTTCAAATCTGAATAAGGTATGTTATCAGTTTATGATTTTGTGATTTTTTTAATTTATGTGAGATCCTCATACCGTACCGGGCCTCAGATCATCATAATGACATGTCTCGTCATCCCGACGATGAAAAATAATTTAAAATATTCGGCCCACCAA
Organism: Viscum album; assembly: GCA_963277665.1. Lineage (NCBI taxonomy): Eukaryota > Viridiplantae > Streptophyta > Magnoliopsida > Santalales > Viscaceae > Viscum > Viscum album. Next base: position 1,540,041,393 of record OY728129.1, read on the forward strand.
CTTCCCATGTGACCCTGGTACCTTCAATTGGTATCATAGGGATCACATAAATTTACTTAGATAATAAAAATTAAGTTTCATTAAATTTCATTAGAGGGTTTAAAAACGGTCCATCCAACCACGATTCAATCCGAGGTCAGATAACCAAGATACAACCATCTGAAGACTTTATTTATGAATCAGGCGTGGTCGTTTCACGAGTATAAAAATTGCGAACAAATAATATATGTTCGTGTTTTATTTTTCTGTTCCCAATGAACCTTGAAAAACATGGCTATGATCTGACTGTTTCGGATGACCGAAAATAATACATGTTTTGTGGAAATTATAATATTATAATGATTAGATTATTATAATATTCTAATAATTATATTTTTACTTTTTTATTATAATTTTTGAAATTATTTTATTATTATAGCAATATTATAGGTTATCATATACTCTGATGATTCCTAGAATATGAGGCCAAAGGGGGCGGTTGTATGTGGATAAATCCAAAAAAAATCATTCCGTTTAAAAATAAAAAAAAATTGGTCTTTTTTCTACTAAAAATACATATCAAAGGAAACAAAAAATGGGGCTTTGAAAAGGGAGGGTGGTCCCCGCTATCGACCAACCGCTCGAGCCAGGGCCTCGGTCGGACACCGCCTCCACGATCCGCCAGCTCGCTGCCATCTGTCAGAACCCCACGCCACCCGTAGCTGGTCTCCACCCTCACTAACCGGGAGTCCCAACCTGTGACCTCTGCACCATCAGGACCCCATCCCGGTCCTCCTCCAGCGCCCCTGGCTGTCGCTCAGTCCGCCTCACCCCCCGTACCACTAGATCTAGCAAGATCGGACACCGTTGACCCTTCCAACTCTCATTTATGGTCAAAGCACTAGGTTCCTCCATGGGCTGCGCCGTTAGGAGCCAGTCTCCCTCCTCCCTTCGGCAATCCCTTCGACCAGGGTTGACCACGACAACCTTCTAAGCCGAAAGGTCATCCCCTGCCAGATCCCTATAGTGTGCCACCGACCACCCAGTGAGGTACCCCTCTAACGGGTTCTACTGGATCGAGTCACCCCTAAAGGTGTCTCAGACAGGTCCGTCCAACCCAGTACAGGTCTCGACGGACTGTCCTAGCCCAAAATAGTCCATAACAGCTTCCCACAAGCCTTGTGTCGAGTTTCAAATCTTAGATTAGATTAAATTAAAACAATTAATTAATTTTATTTTATAATTAAATTAAATTAATTAAAATATTAATTTGTGGTTTAAAATATAATTTTAATAGCCATGGAAAATTAATTTAATTTTGGTTTTAAATTAAATTAAATTAAATTTATTTATTTATTTTTTGGTATGAAAATTAAATTAATTAAGGTACAGAATGTGAATTAAATAAATTATTTGAATTTTATTTTATTTTATTTTTTAATACCCTCTGTACTTTAATATATTTCAATTTAGTTTTTATAGTGCTTTAATTTTACCCGGTCTTGAGCAATTGACCGAACTGAGTATGCCTACATTTAATTAATTATTTATTTGTAACGGCAAATGATGATTGTAATTAATTAAGATAGTCTGTGCATCATCGTTTATTTTTCAGTCAATATGTATATGGGCCCATGTGTCTAATTTTATCTATTGTACATTGCACCTCCTAGTCCCCATCGCATGCATGCAAGTATATTTATACTTTGACTGAGATGATGCATTATGTGGACCCCACCAAGACGATCCAATACACCATAATGAAGATGATACATGGAATGGACCCCGCCAAGACGAGGCGGTACGTCATGATGAGGACATTGTATGATGCAGACAAATTCTGGTTAAGGAAAAATCCAAATGAGCAGTGGACATACTGGATAGGGGTGAGCTACATCACGAGTTAAGGGACGACTCAGGTATGATGCCCCATGGTCGTGATTGCTTCATTGAATTTAAATAGATCAACCAATATTAGATTCTCAAGACCAGTCATGTACTATATTTCCTTCATGCATTTATTTTTTATTTTATTCATTTTAGAACTGTGGGAAAATACATAAAATAACAAACAATAAAATGAATAAATACGTAGTGAATATTTTTTATATTAATGTTCAGCTGTGAGCGCGATACCATAGAATGAAAAAATTAATATAAATGGAATAAAATCGTCGAGAGAAATCAAAAAACCCTCAAAGAAATATCAAGTCATTAAAATGTCTTCCATCATTCGAATTTGAACTAAAACCGGGTGTTCTGGGTGCTTGTCACCTAAAGTTGTGAATTCCTCTTAATACTGGAGAGTTCTTTTGAGATTGGTGGGTAGACTTACTAAATTTGTAGCAAAGAAGTAAACAAATATAGCTTGTTGTAATTTTATTATCAAGTGTTCAAAAAATCAAGTTTATGATTTTAGAAGCTGTGACGTCACTCAACAGATCAATGAACCGTGAGTTAATGTGGCTGACCAGTCAAACACCTACCTTGAACCCTCTGAGTAGTGGCATAGACAAAAATTTTAGACTATGAGGGGAAGTTCAATGATCATTTCCATTGGAATAATCAAGCGACAAAGTATTCCATTTTTAGTACATAAGGTTTCTAGAATTCAAAAAAATAGTGGGAGACATTTAATGATTTAATAAATTAACCAGTAATGTTTAAATCGGTAATTAGGATAAAAATTACAATCTTTTAGAATTTATTTGATAAGTAATACCACAAATACATTGTGATAATAATTAGAAAATGTAAATTTCCTATCCAGTGTGAATTTCTAAGTGCAGTACATACACTTGTGCATAATACTATGATACAAGAAATTCAAGGTGCTCGTGTCCCTATACCCGTTAAGCCACCTCAAAAAAAGGGTGTAAAATTTCTTATAGGAGGCTCATGTATATAGCATATTATGGTTTTTTCATTATTCTATCATCAATGTTTAATGTCAGTTGTGGTCACTACATAATGACATGAGTGATATAACACGTAGTCTTATCTCTGAGTAGTTTGAAAGGAGAATGGGAATCAAGATATGAATGAGTGATAACTATATTGGTCTTGTGTAAATTTAAATATGGATCATGATATTTCAATGGATCACTTTCTCATACCATTTTCACCCATTTACTCTATTTTTGTTTAAGATTAAAAAATGATTAGTTTGGAGAAAAATGATTCATTTCCCTTTGGGTAAGGTTTTCCATGTAAATAAGAAATTAAAGAAAGTATAATCTTTAATTCTTATAGTGAACTAATTGAAATACAAGGAAAAAGGCCAATGACAAGTGGAATTCCAAAGGCACGTTCACAACGAGTTTCAATGAAATGAGGATGGATATTAAATAACAGGTTATTTTCATTGCATATCATGAAATAAAAGCATGGATGTTTAAATGCAATGAACTAAATTGAATAAGTACTCGTGTCTTCTTCAGTGTATATTCATCAAATATAAGTATTGTTTATAACATACATCTTGGGTATTCAATTCAATATGATTATTACATATGTGTATCAAATTATAGTAACCAAACAAGTATAGAAACATTACTATAAGTAAGGTATATTTTCCAAGGGCTTAGAAATGGTGATTCCTAAGTCATCAGTGAGAAATACACAACTTCAAATTTCCAAGTAATGATTCTAATAGAACTTTTTTTGAGCATTACCATAAAAATTTATCTCATGTTTCCTTTGGACACAAGGAGACATTATTCGAAGTTTTGGAATTAATATTGGTTGTAGTGTCTCATGCTCAACAAATAGTTCAGTGATACTTGAATCATAGGCAATGCATAATGAATATAAAATGTAAGATTCATTTACCCAGTTGTGGAAATATAATTATTTGTTATGTAAAACTAAAAGTGGACATCAAGGATACCCAGTTTGGTATTTAGACTTAGTAGACCTAAAAACCTAAGGTATTATCAACATATATACTTATTTAGTTTGGAAGAAGAAACCTTTAGAAATAAAGGTATGCCACAATGATTTTGGAATTTGTTCACCATGAGAGCATGAACTATTCAAAGGGTAAGATAGTGGTAAATATACTTCATAAGATTTCTTTAAGTCGTTAAGGAATAAGAATGTGAAGTATGAAATATGCATGGTCAGAAGATATAAGACGCTTCAGGCCGACATGCCAAAGTATATCATGACTAATCGATCATTGATCAATATAATATAGTTTGGAGTAATTACTAAATGAACACTACCTTATCTACATCGCGACATTGTTGTTAATAAGAAGTTTCAATGATAATTCTTACATGATAACATTTATTAATAAAATGTAGAGTGGAGAAATTCCTAAACACACATTTTATACATCAGATTCATGATGTAAGTAGTATTCATGTTGAAACTTGTAGAGAATTCCATTACATTTCAAGGCCTGCTTTGAAAATAATAGTGATATCCCATAACCATATACCAACTATCATGAAAAAAGGACATCGTAATAGTTGTATTGTGATGGAAATCCATTATCATAAGAAAAAGTGTTAAGATGCAAAATGTTTGTTAGGATATAAACATACTTGCATCAAGAAAAATGCAATGCGCATCTAAAGTAATAATCCTAAATGTTTATTAGGATATTATAGAAATACCTAGGATAGAAAATTGATAGTCAAAGTTATTCAATATATTTCTATATAAGGGTGCACATCTCTACTTGAGATAGTGGAAGAAAGATTGACTTGGTTTTATTCAATGCTACGAGATGCACAAGTAGTTGGAATAGGAATAAATTTCACAATAGTATGTGGAAGAGGAATATTCTAGAGAAACATACTGCATAGGGTGTGTGAGACCAAAGGCACAAATAGTTAAATCCAGAAGCTTGGTGGGCCGAAGCCCGGGTGGAAGTGATGCGTGTGGTATGGGTGCTGACCCCGTTGTCGTCTCTATGAAGAGGACGCCACTAAATGAATTATATTATAGAGGAAATGTAGTATAAGATTTTGATGTGGGATGAGGCACATCACATCTGGACTGTTCAATCATGACTCCCGTATATCTCAGCCATTTGTCTCAATCCCACAGATCATGAGTTCAAAATAATTCGGTCCCGCACCATGCAAATTCAAAACCGACCAGCACGCCACGAGACCTCTGTCTTCAACCTCTAGTTCAACCAACACCCTCCTACACCGCTGGTTTGACATGGAGACTCATAGACAGTCGCATGATCACTCAGTGATCACCAGGATCGCCATTGCCAGTGCTTCGCTATTTTCATGACAAGTCTGAGACAAACAACATGAACCGCCATGGGATCCGATCGAGAACACCGGTGGCCTTCCACGAGATCCCCTTATAGTGTTGGAAACTGTCGCATGATCATCTTTTTATCATGTGACCGAAGTTAAGACAATATATAGGGTCATCGCGAGCTGTTTACAACTACAAACCCTTCTGCCTCCTCAATGATTGTCATCTGATTGAAATCGGATTTTTTAGATCACGTGTCGTCACCAAGGGGACGAGGATCACACGAATCTACTTGCGACTGCATGATGTAGATATGGGAAAACCTCCACCACCTCAGTTGGTGCACACAAGATCTTCCTAGTGCAAAGTGTCATCAAACTCGACCTCCCATGATTTACCCAAACCCTACTCCTGTCAAGAAAAAAAAACTCAAGGGGAGAAGAGGGAGTAGAGGAGAATAAAGGTGGAGGAACATAGTGTTCTAACCACCACCCATAGAATAACATCCTTAGGAGATCATAAAAATCCATTTAATGCTCTTTTAAAGAGCAAAATATCGCATAAAGAATTGAGCATCAAGAGACACCTAGTTCATGTAGGGTGTTCATGTTGGGAATGACGGGAAAGCGACGAACACACAAACCAAAGAAAAGCGAATGCGCAATGGAAATTAAATCTTTTCCCCCAAATAGTGGATGTGTAGTGACAAAAATAAGTGAAAAAAATAAAGTTTACACCAGAATGTTTTACGTGGAAAACCTAAAAGAGAAAAACCACGGGACCCAGTCCAGAAAGAGGGATCCACTAAAATCAATAGGTACACAGTAGAGACTCCCCAAAATGGAAGGGATCTCAAAAGTAATAATCAAGAGTAAAAGTGTGGATCAAAAAGTGGAGATAAAGAAATATGATCATCGAAGAAAGGTGATCACCAAATGGGATTTTCTCTCAGTGTTGTTGATGCCGGTGATGATGAAATGACTTATCGTTGTCTCCTTATATAGGAAAAAGAATCCAAGTCAAATAATGTCTCTGGGTCAAAAGCATGTCATCGCGTGAATTAATTCACGCTGTCTTGGTCCTTATTAAAAGCACATCATAAAAAGAGAAACAGCTTGGCGCTCCAATTGAGGAGGTGCTATGCGGTGAACCAACCAGGAAGGCGCCCAACAAAATCCTCCTCCCACCTAGGTGGGGATCACCGCCAACCCTGCAATCAGTCGACAAGTCTCAAATTCTCCTCTGGGTAAACTCTTGGTCAACATGTCTGACCTGTTTTCATCATTTTGGATCTTCTCAAGCTTTAACTCTCTTGAATTAAGGATGTTGTAGATCCAATGATATCGAACATCGATATGTTTCGACCTGCCATGAAAAGTGAAATTCTTTCCCAAGCAAATAGAACTCCGACTATCACAAAATAAAACATACCTGTCCTGATTTAAACTGAGCTCTTGAATAAAAGTTTTCATCCACAACATTTATTTGCACACCTCAGTAGCTATAATAAACTCTGACTCTATGGTAGATAAAGAAACACATCTCTGCAATCTAGACTGCCAAGATACAGCTCCCCCTGCAAAATTGATCAAATAGCCTGAAGTAGACTTCCTCAAATTGATATCTCCTTGAATATATGAATCTATAAATACATAAATCATAGGTTCCCATTTTCCAAAACACAATATCAGATCAGAAGTACCACGAAGATAACGAAAAATGTACTTCACTACTCTCCAATGATCTCTACCTGGATTTGATAGAAAATGACTGACCACACCAACTGCATGAGCTATATCAGGTCTAGTACATACCATTGCATACATCAAACATTCAATGACATATGAATAAGGTATGTGTTGCATCTCCTCTCCCTCTTCTTCAGTAGAAGGTGACTGACTGGTGCTGAGATTAAAATGTAAATCAAGAGGAGTACTAACCACTTTAGCTCTATCCATAGAAAATATCTGAAGAACCTTCTCAATTTATCTCTCATGAGATAACTACAATTTCTTGGCCTTCATGTCACATAATATCGTCATGCCAAGAATTTGTTGTGCTGGCCCCAAGTCTTTCGTCTCAAAAATATTGAAAAAAATCTTTCTTCAATTTGTCAATTCTAGAAGTATCATGGCCAACAATGAGCATATAATCAACATAAAACAATAGTATAATAAAATCATCATAAATAAATCTTTGAACAGAAACATAATGATCATAAGATGTCTTCCTAAAATCCTGATGATAAATGAAACATTCAAACTTCTTATACCACTTCCTCAGAGTTTTCTTCAAACCATAAAAACTCTTCTTCAACCTGCAGACATGATTTTCTTTAACTGTTTCAAAAAAAAACCCTATGGTTGCTCCATATAAATCTCCTCCTCTAAATATCCATGGAGGAAAGCTATATTCACATCCATCTGCTCAATCTGTAGATCCAAACTAGAAACCAAACCAAGAACAACCCGAATGGAAGACATTTTGACAACAGGTGAGAAAATCTCATCAAAATCAATACCTTTCTTCTGACAGAATCCTTTGACAACTAACCTTGTCTTGTATCGTGGAACAGAACTAGATTCTTCATTTTTAATTCGATAAATCCACTGATTTTGAAAAGCTCTCTTCCCGGTTGGTAACTTCACCAGCTCAAAAGTGTGGTTGTCGTGCAATGATGTCATCTCGTCATCTATTACCACAACCCATCTGTCCTTCTGTTCACTCTCCATTTCCTCATCAAACGATTATGGTTCTCCCCCTTCAACGAGGAGAACATAATCATCTGGTGAATATCGAGTAGAAGCGGTGTGATGCCGAGATGACCTCCGGAGTGGAACTGTGGGTTCATTAATAACCCCTGGAACAAGATCATTAGAAAGAAAAGGTGCATTGGAAACATCAACTCCAATCTGTTTACCTTGAGCATCATTTGGTACATCATAATGATCATCATAATCAATAATATGAGGTATATATGAATTAGAACCCGGCTCAAGACTGACAAAACCATCAGAAGTTATAGAAGAAGCTTTTTATCCCTTATCAATGTCTGTAATGGTCTGATCCTACTTAAACACTACATCTCGGATTCTAACAAGTTTCTTCAAAACAGGATCATAGAACCTGTACCCAAACTCATCGTTTCCATAGCCAATAAAAATACACTGGTGTGTCTTACCATCCCGCTTGGATCTCTCATCTCTAGGCACATGATCAAAAGCCTTGAAACCAAAAACACACAAGTGATCGTACGTAATCTCTTTGGCATACCAAAACTTGTCGGGAACGTCTGTCTGCAAAGAAAAAACAGGTGAAAAATTTAAAATATAAGTAGCAGTAAGTAAAGCATCACCCCAAAAATGTCCAGGAAACTTTACGTCAGAAAGAAAACAATGAACTCTTTCTAACAAAGTCTTGTTCATCCGCTCACCTACACTATTTAGCTAAGGTGTCTTGGGCGGCAACTTCTGATGCCGAATAACTTCCTGCCTGCAATAATGATCAAACAGACCACAATACTCTCCTCCATTGTCAGCGTGAATATATTTCAATTTCTTGCCTGATTCTCTCTCAGCAGAAACATGAAATTTCTTAAAAACACTGAGAACATGAATTTTGGCATTCAAAACATAAACCCAAAGATTTCATGAGTATTCATAAATAAATATAACAAAATAAAGACCGCCAATAAAGGTTTTAGATTTCAAAGGACCACAAATGTCAGAATATACCAATTCAAGTACTTGTGACTTTCTGTGTGGAGGATGACTGCTGAAACTCACTCTGCTCTGTTTCCTAGCCATACAATGATCACATGTGTCCTATTTGACACTCATCAAATCTAGAATAAGATTTTTCTTGGATAAACAACCAGGACCTTTTTCACTGATGTGACTGAGCCTCTTATGCCACAACTTGAATGAAACACTGCACTCAACAACGTAAGAAGTATCGCAAGAAATAGAAGCACTAGTCCAATACAAACCTGATTGCTTCTTCCCTTGAGCCACAATCAAAGATACCTTGGAAATCTTCCTTGGCAATCACAAAAAGTGCTAATAAACCCTCCATCATCAAGAACGCTGGTAGAAATAAGATTCAAACGAACCTCAGGTGCATGTAGAACATTCTTCAAAATCACTTTACTCTTTGTACTGGTCTCTAAACAAATAGTCCTGATGCCTACAACGTTAGCATGACCATCATTGCCCATATTCAAAATCCCAAAATTACCTAGGCTGTAAGATGTAAAAAAATCCTTCATCGATGTCACGTGAAAACATGCACCACTGTCAACAACCCAGTAAGAATCATCAGAAGCAATGTTAATATAGTCATAAACATTAACAAGATCACCCCCTGTAGTGGTGGTGACATGATCATCTCCATCGCCATTTTTATTCCATGGTTTTTCCTTCAATATGATCTCTCTTTTCAACTGATAACAAAACTTTTTAACATGCCCCTTCTTACCACAATGATGACATTCAAAATATCTCTGCTTCGATCTGGATTTGCTTCTGCCTCTGCTCTTACCTCGACTACTCTGCCCCCGGTCCTGGCTTCTCCCCCTATTTTCTAGGACTAAAAGCCCTGAAAAATATTTCTCCTTAGTGTGTCTCCTGGCCTCTACATTTAAAATAGCAGACTTGACAAAACTAAATGTCACAACACCATTAAGAGCAGAACCAGTTAGAGTAACACGTAAATTCTCCCATGAATCGGGTAAAGTATTAAGCATCAAAAGAGCTAAAACCTCATCATCAAAATTGATACCTATGCCAGAAAACTGATCAAAACATCCTTGATATTCACTTAAATAATCATAAATAGGCGAACTTTATCTATACCTCAGGTTCATCATTTTCTTGAGAAGAAACATTTTGTTGTTTCCCGTCTTGGAAGTGTAGGTCGTATTAAGCTTCTCCCACAAAGTTCTTGCGTGAGAGATGTTGACAATGTGGTTCATCACGTTGTCTTCAACCCATTGGCGAATGAAGCCACAAACCATCTCATGCTCAAACTACCATTCTTCGTCTAACATCCTCTCTAGATTATGGGTACTAAACACTGGAAGATGCATTCTCTTGATAAAAATAAGATCTTTCATTTTAAGTCACCACATATGGTAGTTGGTACCATTCAACAAAATCATCCGACTTTAATTGGCCTCCATAATAAATATGAAATAAAAAAACCAAACCCTCTGATACCAGATGTTGGGAAAGATGGGAAAGCAATAAACACACAAATAAGAAAAAGAGAACGCGCAATGGAAATTAAATCTTTCTCCCCAAATAGCGGATTCACAACGATAAAAAAAAGTGTAGAAAATAAATTTGACACCAGAAATTTTTACGTGGAAAACCCAAAAGGGAAAAACCATGGGACCTAGTCCAGAAAGAGGGATCCACTAAAATCAAGAGGTATATGGTAGAGACTCCCCAAAATTTAAGTGATCTCAAAAGTAATACTCAAGAATAAAAGTGTGGATCCAAAGGTGGAGAGAAAGAAAGATGATCGTTGAAGAATTCGATCACCAAATGAGATTTTCTCTCGGTGTTGTTGATGTCGGTGATGATGAAATTCCTTGTTGCTGCCTCTTTATATAGGAAAAAGAATCTGCGTTAAATAATATCTCCACGTCAAAAGCGTGTCACCGTGTGAATTAATTCACGCGGTCTTGGCCCTCATTAAAAACACCTCATAAAAATAGAAATATCTTGGTGCTCCGATTGAGGATGCGTTACACGGTGCACCAACCAAGAAGGCGCCCAACCGTTCGTGAGATCATGTGATACCCTACCCTTTATTGTTGGTTTCATGACTTCTCCAAGAAGGGACTTCATCCACGTTGACGGTCCTGGTGTGCACCCTTTTCACTCACCCACAAGATGTCCTGAACGGACCTTCACTTGCGTCACGTGATCGCATGAGGGATAAAACCTCATGTGACACGATAATAAAGGCCCTCGAATGTGAGGAGCACCCATAATGTTTCCCATGAGTATTTACCGATGAACATGCCAACCCTGAATATCATGAATAAGATGAGCATGTTTGTATTGCAGTGATTACATGAAACCATGGACATGTCTATCTTGGCCTCCAAACATCCCCTATGGGTCCCTGATGTGATAATAGAAACCACTGCATGATCCTTTCTTGAAGACATGTGAATCGCATGACTGAAAGAGCCTCATGTGAACCTTATTTAGCATGAGATGTCCTCACAAACCTATGATCATGCCAGATGCCACCTTTCTCTTTGAAATACAAGAAATGTATACCCCAATTCTTTCCCCTAATCCCAAGATACTTGGAGTCTCCATGTATTGCGATGATTGCATGCGACCTTGGAAGTTCCCCCTTGAAGTGAAACATCCCCACATACACCTTCTCCATCCAAGACAAATATTAAAGATGCGCGATCCACATGCCATGCATCCTTTTCATGCATAGTGAGACCTTTCCCCTATATGGGTCATCGACAAACAGACCTTCACATGGTAGCTGAACCCATTATAAAAACTCTTGAAGGTCATGCGAACCACGAGCCTTCATGTGTTTCCATCGTGCATATAACCCTCCACATGTACATAGCCTTAACCCAAAAGGGAAATAACAAGAAGACAATTCCATATCCATGCATACCTCTTCATAGGAAAATATTTCTTATACATACATAGTGAATGATCCCTTTGGATGTTCATTTCTAGAACTTAAAAAAACACGAGACCTTAAACATATCCACGATGTAAGGACCCAACCCCAGTTTCCTGGAGCCGGTGCCTTATTTTATTACATTGATATATAAACAAGGAATATGTATCCTGAAAGACCAAGTAGTTTAGTAGCTTTTGGAAACAAGATACATATATAAGTTTAACATTACATCATGAAGGGAAATACAACACTAATTTATTCCATTAGAAATATCCAAGCCTCTTAGATTATGCCTGCATGTCATTCATAACTAAATTCTTAATATCCTGGGAAAATGAAACATAAGGGGTGAGCTCAAACGCCCAGTAAGAGTAAGCAATATAGTGGAATATAACATAAACATAATCATTAGGCATGGTGAATAATTGAAAACACATGCCTTTATAAATAATAAACATGAACACATTATGTAAAGAATATGAGATGAGTTAGTAATGCCATAATAAAACATAATCATGGGTATTATAATAGTAGAATAACCACATGAACTTTAATTACTAGTTTAATAATGAGGGAAGTTCATATACCAGACATTTGGAAACATTTTTTCATGGCCTTGGCCAAGACGTTTAAAAATGATTAAGGCCTCAATCAAAATCATATATCAAATTGGGAAAGGCCTTGGTCAATTCCAAGTCTATTTGTCTCATGAGACCTACCGATGCATTGGGGGGCTATATAAGTCTCCACCCATCAAATAATAAGTCCAATTAATTCCTCATATGTGTGAGGATAAACATAAACAACATATATATTCATATTGAAACTATCATATGAAATATAACTAACTTTCCCCAATCATTAAACATAAAACACTAACCATTCTGAGTAATATGGTGAATGGTTTTAGGATAGATAATCCCTAATAAAATTAGTCATAAACCATTAAATAAAATATGGTATATGAAATCATAAATTATTAAACCCAATAATACATAAGAATCAACAAGAGTGTTTAATCAGACGAAAATACTCTTTTAAAATCATTAAGCAATTCTTGAGATAAATACTCTTTTATTTTGAAATGAAGAGTTATTTTGGAAAAATATTTGTATAAAACCAGAAGTGAAGTAAGATAGTATTTTCATAATAAAATTATTGATTTTATAAATATAAATTTTTCCAAAAAAAAACATATTATAGAGTGCCCTTGAAAATTGGTAAGAATTTGAGAAATTCCCTTGAATCAGGCTTATATTTTGGAAACAATTTTGAATGTTCCTTTTAAAAAATTTAACTATCCATAAAATAAGGAAGGGTTCTGGTTGTTAAACATATATATAACACTAAAACATATTTTATGAGGATTAAATAATAATATTCAATAATTTCATTTAGGTAATTAGGCAATAAAAGTAACCTCAATGAAAATGGAGGTTCGGGTGAGAAAACCCTTAACTTCAGTCCGAATGTGTTCCCCTATTGAACTTAAGGTCCTGGAATATGAAATTATACTCATTAATAACTTAATTCAGAACCTATTAGACATTTATTTAGTTTATCATAATTCTGTTTAGTTCATTTATGTCCTTATTGATAAGTTATAATATCAAATTCTGTCATTCTAGAGTGTTAGTTTTCTTGATTTTCATAATTAGTTCACTTTTTTTAAGTAATAGAGTTCATATAGAATGGTTGCAAATCTCTAGAATTGAAATTAAATATTATTTATGAACATACATAATTTTTAATGGTCATTTATATCATTTGGTTACATGGAATGAGGATGAATCATTAGATGACAACCATTTCGATTATTTGGTGGTATTTGGATTATCATGAACTAGTTTTGTCATAAAAATTAATAATATGTACATATAATGGTTCATGAATATTAATTAGATTATAATAAATATATTATAGTCTGGTTCAACCATCAAAATGTTTTCATGACTAGTAATGAAGGATACATTGAAGAACAAAACTTCGTCGTCCATGAATGTTATAAATTGGAACCTCATGGACGTTGATTTTGTTTATAAAAATAAAAGGGATGGAGTAAGAATTTTGATGATGGTTCTTCCATTCAAATTATATAATTCCATTATATAGATGATACTAGAGTTATCATGGTCATTTAGACAGAGGAGGTGAGGGTAGGATAACAAAAGAAGATAAATTGAAATGAAACTAAATGAAAAATAATCACTAGTAGAAATAGGACCTATACCAACGGTTTTGGCCAAAATGTTGGTAAATGTCACTAATTTGGACCTATACCAATGGTTTGGCCAAAACTGTTGGTATAGGGAACTTCTATGGACCTATACCAATGGTTTGGACAAAACTGTGTTATAGGTCCAATATAGTGACCCTATACCAACGGTTTTGGCCAAACCGTTGGTATATGGTGGACCTATACCAACAGTTTGGACAAAACCGTTGGTATAGCTCAAAAAATAAAAGCACATATACCAACGGTTCTCAAAACCATTGGTATAGGTCTATACTAATGGTTTTGAGAACCGTTGGTATAGGTACATGCATTCTTTTATGGAATCATTCATTAAATAACATTAAATAAATCAAAATTTAAAATACTTATGAATATGGATATCTATATTTATGAAATTATATTCACAAAATTCATGTTAGCTTAGTGGTTAGGTTGTTGGATTATAAATGGGAGGTGCTGGGATCAAAACCAAGCTAGGTTTATTTTTTTTTGAATTACCTATACCAACTGTTTTATGAAACCATTGGTATAGGTTTTTCATATGACATATACCAATGGTTTGTCAAACCATTGGTATAGGTCTATACCAATGTTTTTCCCAGAATCGTTGGTATAGACCTGTCCCCATTCAAAACCAGCCAAATTTTCTCCAAACCATTGGTATGGGCTATACCAAATGTTTGGAAACCTATACCAACAGTTCCAAATCGTTGGTATAGGGTATTTTCCTCTTAGTAAAGGGTGTGTTACCTCTTGAAATAACCTCCTTGTGAACCACCTTAAGGGAAGGGGTATTGGTATTTTGGAAAGACAAAAATCTTCTTGTACATGGAGAGTGACTAGGGAAGGGTAATTAGGAAGAGATATGAGGATCTTCAAGGCTTATAGGAGTGAAGAGAAGAGGGAGTGAGGGGGTGTTTTTATAGTGGTGGAGAGGGGTAAATTTTGAATATTTTATTCATTATTTTATTCTTTCCATCAAGAAAACCAATAGTGTTGTTTCTTGTGACCCATAATAGTAATAAGTGTCTGTGAGTTCAAACCAAGTAGAATTACATCACTTATGATTTCATAAATAGTGTATTTAACTGATAATTTGAATATACAATATTTTATCGTATTTCACTATTCATAAAAAATTCAAGAATTTCAAAAAAATCCCAAAAATTCACCCCAAACATTTTTTGGTGTGTAGAATTCAAAAATGAACTCCATTTTTAAAAAATAATTTTCTAAATATTATTAATTTAATTTTTAAATAAAATCACAGTTAATTTGAAAAATAACAATTTTAAAGGTATAATTAGTTTTATATCACATTGAAAAATTAATTAAGATCTCATTATCTTATTACTTTAAGAAAATAAAATAATATCATTATTTACTATTCATAAGGGTCATATTACTATTCATAAGGGTATGTTACTATTCATAAAAAATCAAGTTTGTTCTATCAGACTCCAAATGACTTACAAATCACAACTCTAGATGACCATTTTTTGAAATTCAAAACATAGTAGAGGCAAGTTTTGTTTAATGGATAGATTATAAAATGCATTAAATATTTATTTTCAAAACCTTGGGGTGTTACATTCTCCCCACTTAACAAAAATTTCATCCATGAAATTCACAAAATGTTACCTATAAAGATTCCTGTATGTCTTCAACATGAGCTCCTCAGGCTCCCATGTTGCTTCCTCCATCTTATGATTCCTCCAAATAACCTTTACCAGACGAGTCATTTGATTTCTCAATACTTGTTCTCTAGTATCAAGAATCTTGATAAGTTCGTCACAATAAGACATATTTGGATCAAGTTATATTTCTTCATAGGTGAGTATATGTGTTGGGTCTGTCTTGTATTTCCTTAACATTGACACATGGAACACATTGTAAACTTTAGAGAGACTTGGTGGAATTGCCAAATGGTAAGCTAAAGCTCTAATTTAGTCCATAATTTCAAAAGGTCTGATGTACCTGGGACTTAATATTCCCTTCTTACCGAATTGTATAATACCCTTCCATGTAGATACCTTTAAGAAAACATGTTCTACTTCTTGAAATTCTAAATCCCTCCTTCAGTTATCAACATATCTCTTTTGACAACATTGAGATGTTTTGATATGGGTTTGGACAATCTTCACCTTTTCTGTTTTCTCCTCAACAAGTTCTTGGCCTACGAGCTTTCTTTCACCAACTCCATCACAACAAGTTGGTATATGTCATATCTTTCAATATAATGCTTCATATGGTTCCATCTGAATACTTGAATGGAAGATATTGTTATAGGAAAATTCTACAGGAGGTAAATACTAATCCCACATACCTTGAATGTCATGTGAAAAAGACCTCAACATGTATTCCAAAGTTTGAATAGTCCATTCTGATTGTCCATCAGTTTGTGGGTGGTAGGCAGTGATCAAAAAAAGATCAGTATCTAGGGCCTTCTGAAGACTTTTCTAGAATTGTGATGTAAAATAGGGATCATGATCAGAAACAATTGATAAGGGTACACCATGAAGTCTTAAAACTTCATTAATATATAGTCTTGCTAAATGTTCATGTGGTAAATCTTCTCTTATAGTAAGAAAATGTGCTGATTTTGTAAGATTGTCAACAATGACCCATATCGTATCATTCTTTCATGGATTCTTTGGTAGCCACATGACAAAGTCCAATGTAATATCATCCCATTTCCACATAGAAATATGAAGGGGTTTCGTGAATCCTCTAGGACATTGTCTTACAGCCTTCACCTATTGATAAACCAAACATCTCGACACATAATCATCAATCTCCCACTTCATGTTTTCCCACAAAAAAATGTTCCGTTATATATCTATACATCTTTGTTCTACCTGGGTCTATAGTGAAATTAGAGCTATGACCATCATCCAATAGTTCCCTCTTTAGCTCAGAAATAGCGGAAACACAAATCCTCTTTCGGAATTTCAAAATGCCACCTTCATATACAAATTCAATCAACTTCCCACCATTTACATCTTTAATTTTCTTTTGAAACTCCTCCTCATCATCCTAAGAACTTTTTATCCTTTCCAGTAAAGAAGTTTTGACAACCATTTTAAAAAGTAGTGTTGTGTTACATTCCTTGATAATTCCCATATACATCTTTACTGGATCCATGAACAAAGTATCCCTTTAAACACTCATCTTGTTCATAATATTGTGGTCCTTTCTACTCAAAGCATATACCACCTTATTTTCCTTCAGTAGGTGGTAGTGTATTGTGAAATCATCATCCTTGAGTAGCTTAATCCATCTCCTTTGTCTCATGTTGAGTTCTTTCTGTGATAAGATGTATTTCAATGTCTTATGATTTGTATATATCTCACATTTTTTACCATAGAGGCAATGTCTCTAAATCTTCATAGAAAAGATTACCACTGCTAACTCAAGATCATGATTTGGATAGTTTTTTTTCATGATTTTTATCTTCCTAGATGAATAGGCAATCAATCTATCGTTCTACATAAGGACACAACCAAGTCCTTTCTTTGATGCATCGCTAAAGATCACAAATCCATCATTCTCTGATAGTAGAGTCAGGATTGGATCATTCACTAATATTCTATTCAAATATTTTAAACATTATTCATATTCCTTTTTCCATATGAACTCATCCCCTTTTCATGTACGTTCAGTCATTGGGTTGGATAAACGAGTGAAGTTCTGAGCAAAATGACGATAATAACCTGCTAAACCAATAAAACTACGTACCTAAGTTATGTTCATTGAAGTAGACCATTTTTGCACAACCTTTGTCTTCACAAGATCTACAAATATTATACCCTTAGAGAAAATGTGGACTAGAAAATAAATTGATTGAATCCAAAAATCACACTTTCTAAACTTCCCATATAATTTATTTATTCTAAGAGTCTTCAGAATAGTGCGCAAGTGATTTTCCTAATCTTCATAGCTTTTAGAGTATACCAGGATATCATCAATTAACACAAGAATTTCATCAAGATATTCCTTGAAAACTATATTCATTAGATTCATGAAAACATATTGTGCATTAGTTCGTCTAAAATGAATTATGGTAAACTTGTAATGCCCATACATGGTTCGAAATGATGTTTTTTGGAATGTCTTCCTTCCTCACAAGAAACTGATGATATCCAGTTCGAAGATCAATCTTCATAAAATATTGGGCTCTATGAAGTTGATCAAATAAATCATCAATATGAGGTAGGATATACTTGTTCTTTATTGTTATAATATTGATCTCCCTATAGTCAATGTATAACCTCATAAACCCATCTTTCTTCTTAATGAAAATAATAGGGGCTCCCCATGGAGAAACTCTAGGGAGAATGAATAATTTATCACTCAATTCCTCTAGTTGTTTCTTTAGTTCCAATAACTCCACAGTGTCCATTCTATAAGGGGTCTTTGATATGGGCCACGAACCAGGAATTAAGTCAATGGAAAACTCAATTTACCACTCTAGAGGATGTCCAGGTAAATCCTCTGGAAAGACGTCAATATATTCTTGCACAACAGGTACATATTCTATTTGAACATTACTTTCCCGCCCATAGTCATTACATTCCTTTCCAACTCAATAATTGAATTCAGTAGAGCTACTGGGGGTGTATCTAGATGAGAATCAGATTATGAGGATTCTGCTCTAAAGATAAGGTATTCTACACAATTCTCAAAAATTGTAACTTCCTTCTTCTTGAAATAGATCGTCGTATCATAATTTGATAGCTAATTCATTCTAAGATTTATATAAAAGTCAATAATTAGTATGATGAAAAGGTTAGAAACTAAAGCACATTTATGTGACATGAGGGGGACTGATCTACATTCCTTTGTTACAATGATACATCCACTAAAAGTTTTGACTGATAAATGATTTATTAAATCAAATTGGACATGTCTAATTTTCTTGGAAAACTTGAAAGATATAAATGAATGAAATGATCTGGAATCAAATAAATAATTAGATAAGTTTGATCAAATGATTAATGTACCTTCCACCACTTCATTAGGAACTTCAATATCAGCAGTTGTGGTCGCATAAGCTTGTCCCTGCTCCCTTGGCCTTTTCTGTTGCATTTTTCCTTGATGCTTTGGAAAATCATTAGCATAGTGTCCCATCTCCCAAAAACTATAGCATTGAACATTACTAGCTTATTTCTTCCCCTTAGAATCACCAACAAGATGAAATTTTTGTCCCAATTTGTAGCATACTATTTTTCCTTTTAAGCAGGCACCATGGTGTTTCTTTCCACAATTGTCACAGGGTGTAAATTCAACTTTTCCCTTCTTCCCTATTTCCTTATATTTCCTTTTATAGAGTTTTCAACAGCCCTAATATTCACTTTCATTCCCTTAAAGTCATAAGACTTGGAAAATTCCTTTTCCATTTTGATATCACATGAAACTATATATTCATATGATAAGAAAATATGGGAGACCAGAGCCCTCTAGAGGAATAGATTTAATCCATCAAATAATTGATCAATCATTCTCCGTGGATTTCGTATGTAGTCCACAACATGCCTTGCTAACCTTGTGAAGTTAGCTTCATACTTTACAACATTATCATCATCCTTTTGCTTCAAATTTAAAAACTACCTTTCCATACCCGCTCGCTGTTCATGAGGAAATTATTTCTCTAGAAATATTTTCTTAAAGTCACTCCATTCCATCTCTTCTATCTCTTCCTCCTCATTTGTGTTTTGGATTAATGACCATCACTGATCTGCATCTCCCGATAGATGATGAAATTCCATGACGACCTTCTCTCTTTTTTTACATCCCAAAGCAAGAAATATCTTCTCTAGGGAACTTATCCACTATTCAGTAACAAATGGGTTTGTAGACCCATTGAATGATGGAGGTTATTGTCGCATAAAGTGATATAACAAAGCTCCTCCATGTGGAGGATACATGTGCTTTATATGGGTAAGGTTGTTGTTTATAACCTGAGTAAGTTTTCCTAGTATAGTTATAAGTTTCTCTGCACCAGTCGCAGCACCAGAGCCTACGTAATTATCTTGTGTCGGAGGGAAATCCCTACATGGGATACACGTGTTCATGCGGTTTCCATTTCTTCCACTAGGAACTACTTCTAGATAATGACATATGATAAATTATGTTATGAATCATAATCTATAATCTTAACATAACAAAATACTTATCCTAAATTGAGATCCTATGCATGGATAATCCCATAATCACATAAATTGGTTTTTTTGAGGAAAAATTTACATTTAAATCCTTCATAATGGATTTAAAAAAAATGTGAATTATCCTAAGAATATTCCCTGGTAGTGTCAATACCAAGAGTGCAGTAAGGCACTTTGTCTTGTACTAGGATACCCTGGGTCATGTCCGAAACTCCTTGTCAGAGATTTCACTCCTAGGTACATCTGTTCCAGAGCCACCTCTACCTACTTGTATCCAGACAGGGATGTATTTTCTAGAAAGATATACATAATCTATTCCCTACCAAAATACCAAGATGTTCTTGTATGCTTATACTCAAAGACTATCTTAGGGATTTTTTCCCTAATCAATGTTTTCTAAATCTAGTTTCTAAGTTTTCTACTAAACTTCCTTTGATACCAACTGTAAGGACCCGACCTCAGTTTCCTAGAGCCGGTGCCTTATTTTATTACATTGGCATATAAACAATGAATATGTATCCCAAAGGACCAAGTAGTTTAGTAGCTTTTGGAAACAATATATATATATATATATATATATATATAATTTTAACATTACACCATGAAGGGAAATACAACACTAATTTATTCCATTGAAAACATCCAAGCATCCTAGATTATTCCTGCAAGTCACTCATAACTAACTTCTTCATATCCTAGGAAAATGAAACAAAAGAATGGGGTGAGCTCAAATGATCATTAAGAGTACGGAATATATCCGAAGATAACATAAACACAATCATTAGTCAAGGTGAATAATTGATAACACACGTATTTATAAATAATAAATTTGACCACATTATGGAAGGAATATGAGCTGAGTAAATAATTCCACAATAAAACATAATCATGGGTATTCTACTAGTAGAATAACCACATGAACTTTAAATTACTATCTTAATAATGAGGTAAGTGCATATTCCGGAGATTTTAAAACATTTTCTCAAGGCCGCGGTGAAGGCCTCTAAAAATGATTAAGGCCTCGGCCAAAACCATATATCAAGTTGGGAAAGGGCTCAACCAATTCCACGTCTATTTGTCTCATGTGACCTACTGGTGCATCGAGGGGATATAGTAGGCCCAAAACTTTACATTATGTGTCCAATTAATTCCTCATATGAGAAGGGATAAACATAAACAACATATACATTCATATTGAAACCATCATATGAAATGTAACTAACTTTCCCCAATCATTAAACATAAAACACTAACCATTCCGAGTTATATGTTGAATGGTTTTAGGATAGATCATCCAGAATAAAATTAGTAATAAACCATTCACTTGAATATGGTAGATGAAAAAATAAATTATTAAACCCAATAATATATAAGAATCAACAAGAGAGTTGAATCAGAAGAAAATACTCTTATAAAATCATTAAGCAATTCTTGAGATAAATACTCTTTTATTTTTAAAAGAAGAGTTATTTTGAAAAAATAAATGTATAAAACCAGAAGTGAATTAAGATAGTATTTTAATAATAAAATGAGTTATTTTATAGAGATAATGGTTTTCAAAAAAATATATTATAGAGTGCCCATGAAAATAGGTAAGAATTTGAGAAATTCCCTTGAATTGGGCTTGAATTTTGGAAACAATTTTGAATGTTCCTTTTAAAACATGTTACCATACTTAAAATAAGGAAGGGTTATGGTTGGAAAACATATATAGAACACTCACACAGATTTTATGAGGATTTCATAATAAAATACCAGAAATTCTTTGAGTTAATTAGACAATAAAAGTAACCCGAATGAAAATGAAGGTTCGGGTGAGAAAACCCTTACCTTAAGTATGAATGTGTTCCCATCTTGAAATTAAGGTCATGGAATATGAAATTATACTCATTAATAACTTAATTCAGAAACTATTAGACATTTATTTAGTTTTTTATAATTCTATTTAGTTTATTTATGTTCTTATTTATAAGTTATAATATCAAAATCCATCGTTCCAGAATGTTCGTTTTCTTGATTTTCATAATCAGTTCTCTTGTTTTGAAGTAATGGAGTTCATGTGGAATATTTGTAAATATATAGAATTTAAATTAAATATTATTTATGAACATCCACAATTTTTAATGTTCAATTCTATCATTTTCTTACATGGAATGAGGATGAATCATTAGATGACAACCACTTTGATTATTTGGCAGTATTTGGATTATTATGAACTAGTTTTGTCATCAAAATTAATAATATGTACATATAATGGTTCCTAAATATTAATTAGGTTATAATAAATATATTATAGTCTAGTTAAACCCTAAAAATGGTTTCATGACCATTAATGAAGGTTAAATTGAAGAATGAAACTTGGTTGTCCACGAAGGTTATAAATTGGAATCTCATGGGCGTTGATTTCGTTTATAAAAATAAAAGGGATGGAGTAAGAATATTGATGAAGGTTCTTCCATTAACAAGATATAATTACAATATATAGATTATAATAGAGTTATCATGTTAATTTGGACATAGGAGGTGAGGGGAGGATAAAAAAAGAAGATAAATTGAAATGAAACTAATTGAAAAAGAAGGGTGCTTTCCCACTTGAAATAACAACCTTGAGAACCTCTTTAAGGGAATGGGTTTTAGTCTTTTGGAAAGACCAAGAGATTATTGGATGTGGGGAGTGACTAGGGAAGGGTAATTGGGCAATTATTTTAGGTGATTCAAGGATTAGAAGAGTGAAGTGAAGAGGGGGTGAGGGGGTTTTTATAGTGGAGGAGAGGGGTAAATTTTGAATATTTTATTCATTATTTTATTATTTCCTTCAAAACAACCAACAATGTTGTTTCATGTGACCCCTAATAGTAGTAAGTGCATGTGAGTTCAAACCAAGTGGCCTTACATCACTTATGCTATCATAAATAGTATATTTAACTTATAATTTGAATATACGGTATTTTACTGTATTTCACTATTCATCAAAAATTCAAGAATTTTAGAAAAATCCCAAAACTTCACCCCTACCATTTTTGACGTGTAAAATTCAAAAATGAAATTCATTTTTAAAAAATAATTTTCTACATATTATCAATTTAATTTTTAAATAAAATTATATTTAATTCAAAAAATAACAATTTTAAAAGAATAATTAGTTTTATATCACATTAAAAATTAATTAATATCTCATTATCTTATTACCTTAATAAAATAAAATATTATTATTATTTACTATTCATAAGGGTCAAATACTAATCATAAGGGTATGTTACTATTCATCAGAAATCAAGTTTTTCTATCAGACTCTAAATGACTTACTGATCACAACTCTAGATGACCATTTTTTGAAATTCAAAACATAGTAGAGGAAAATTTGTGTTTAATGGATAGATTATAAAATGAATTTAATAATTATTTTAAAAACCATGTGGAGGTACACGCAAGACCACGTTTCAGGAATAATTTAAGGGAAACCAATCGTTATAATCGTCATGGGACTCAAGATATCTTTGGGCATATTTGGACATGTCACTTTGATTTTGAGACAATCCTCAGAAGAGCCAGATCGATCTCACAATAGCCCCTTAACATGTCACCATTGTCATGCAACGACCCAATGCCAAGACAAGTTGATCTAGTGATAGACCCTCGACATGTCTACTTTGTCACAAGACAAAATCAAGAGAAGTCTGAAAGATATCAGGAAAACTTATAGACATGCTAGCATGATCACACGAGCAATCACTGACATGTCATCATTTTCATGCTAGAGTCTAGAGATGGGTCACTTTGATCATGCGATATTACATGGTCACGTCTACTGTGACTATGCGCAGACCCCATACATGACCACTTTGGTTATTTGAAGCACCTTGTACAAGTCTATTTCACTCATGCAAAGGCATCCTAGACAATTCAGTTGACCATGAAAATGGTCCTGGATACATTCTCTTTAACCATAAAAAATATCTTAGAAATATCAACCTAGTTCATGAAAAGCATCATGAACATGTCAATCATACACTGTTGGACATGTCTGCCATAAAATATTGACACCAAAACATATCTTTCAGACAATCAAGACATTTCTAGAAGGCATCCAAGACATGTTGGGAAAATCCCTTATGACATGCTCACTCTGTAAAAAAGTCCCATTTGGGCTAATGCCATGTGGATCCCAACTAGGAACTTTGACTACATCCCCCTTTTATAAGGGAAGTATCCTTGATGATCTAGGGTTACACACTCCTGCGACCCTACCAATTTCATCCTCTCATATAGACATTTAATGGTTAACACCTCTCTTTAATCTATTAGAAGATAAATAATGAGTGTGTCATCGGGAAACCTCAGAGCGTAAGCCCTGACCATTCGGGCAGCATCAGAGCATTATCCTTGAACAATCGAGTATCCTCAGTGCATAAGCCCCGATTACCAACATAATATAATATGTCCCCAATGATAGGGAAGCCTCAGTGTGTAAGCCCTGACCAATGGGCATCCATCTTGTTATAATCCCCTGACATTCTTGAAACCTCAATGATAACAATAATATATCTGAGTGTAATCATCCACCTTAGCCCATCAGTGGGTTAAGGGATAAGTGAACTATGAGATATCTGATCCCTGCTATAACTAGGATACATAAAATGCCTTCCTAAGGCCCGATATCCAACGAGAATTCACTTCGGTGTAAGTCCCTCCATATCCCAAGTATTCTCGACTTAGAGGAATAAATCCTCCCATAGGTTTGGTATTCTCCCTCATCCATGAGTAGATGAGAAGTGGGGTCATGCACATGCATCATTATAAGTATAATCCTGGATCATTCCCTCAAGTACATCAAACCCATCAGTGGGTTTGGAATGAACTGAACTACAATAACTATGTTTCCCACCATAATCAGGATACGTAGGATGACTTACTAAGGCTTGATATCCATGTCATATCCTCAATGAGATGGGTAATCATGCCCATCAAATGGAAACTTTAATGTGTAATCCCCATACCAATATACTTTCATGAAATGTGCACAATCTTCCACAATCTCTTGTTTCTCACATCGATCATGGCTCACATGGGCTTAGAGACCAGCGATGATTGTATCAAAATCATGCTGAGGTCTCTCCCAGTGTGGGCCCACCATTGGGAAGTAAGCATGACTATATCTCATATTTTCTCAAAGGGAAACATCCCTAAATATGAAACCCAGGGTAGTCTCATATGCATAAGTCCCTCTTAGGGCCTCTATTTTCATACCTCTCATGACAAATATTCCCATCATAAGAATTATCTAGAATTAGATTCCTGTATTAAATAGGATACGTAGGACACCTCATTGAGGTCCGAGCCTGATATTCACGTCCTTACCACATGATGTTAAACTGCATGGATGGATCCAGTCACATGACCTTAAACAATTCAAAATAAAAAACGTGTGTTTTGATTACTATTTTCACAGGATACATAGGATGCGTCATAGATGTTCAATCCCATCTCCAAGACACTAACTGCCTCCCTGGATGATAATAAACTCTAGAGTGCTCGAACATGACCATATCTAAGAACATCATAAATAAATAAGAGAGAAATTGAGAACCCATGTTATGCATGAAATTGTTCCTATAAATGCATGCTTGTAATCAAGTCATTGAAAGAGGGGTAACTGTCCTGTATCTGGGTCTGTGAAGGATTCACAAACATATCTTAAATATATAAGAGAGTCCCAAAGTAGACAACAATTTCCCCCAAAAAGGTGTGATGAACCCAACTTCCCATTCTCTCAACCAATGTGTGTTCCTAAGTATCATTAGGCATGAAACCCCAGAGGAACACCTACCTTTGGAAAGAACATGTGTACCCAGTTATGAATGTGATAAACTTTGGTAGTTTCTAGGGAATAATAATGAAATGAAAAACCAAATGCTAGCTATTGGGTGAGGCCTTAAACCCTCTTCCATCAAAAACGTTGGGTGAAACCCATTCCATGCCTTAAATCCTGACAAAAAAATGATTAACCAATGTGAATTCCTTTAACTATGTAATCCCATTCACAATTCATAACGGATAAATTTACTGGTTCACTTTAGGCTAGTTTATGGTGTGCTCATTGCACAAAAAATGGTGAACCTAACATGTTTCTTTTAACCACATTGAACCATGTGTAAAAATAAGGAACTACCTCTTTATCCTTTAACTATGAAACTTATTGATCAAAAATGTACTCTTGTATATGATTCTACACTGTTAAGGTGACTTGTTTTATTCCTCTGGACATCCAGATTCCTTGAAATAAAAATGACATCATCCAATGTGCCAACAGATTCTATGATTTTTGAAAAATTTATTTGATCATGAGGCCCTGGTATACATTGTCACCAACACACCACTTCTAGTATCAATTGGTGAACATCTTGGGTCAGGAATACCGCATCAACAACTCCATTTTGACTATGTAATCATCCTATAAAATCCTTCAGAGAATGAGTTCCTACTGGCCATCTTTCCCAAGACAGGTTACATATGAGGAAGTGGCCCATGTTTCCACTTTCATCCTCTTTGGGACCCTATCCCTAGAGCACAGTAGTTCACACCTTTCCTAACTTAGGGAGGCGGATTTGGACCCATGATGCTCCTGAAAATGGACCAAGATATTCCCCACCCCCTACACTCAGGTCACTAGGCTCTTAACTGGGCCACTCAACTGGGCCGAGTATCATGGATATCTCCCCTTGGCAGCTGGGGATTTATCTCACCTCCCCAGATAATCGAACCCAGGGTGGACTAGCATTTAACCAACCAAGGATCTTCTCTAGTACCACTACACTATATCGCGTAGTGGTACTTGTGACGCTCCCTAGTGGTTATTAATTCGAAGGTCCCAAGTTCAAATCACAGGGGAGGCATTTTAAATCCCAGTAGGTCCTGGGAACAATACCTTCCACATGGACGCATAACTCTCCAATAGACCGTCCCGTGAGTTAGTGGGAACAGGGTGTGGCCAGACTACTACCCAGATAGTGTCATAGGTATTTTAAAAAGGAATATTTTTAGTTGGACCTGTGATGCTCTTGAAACGGACCAAGATACTCCCCAACCCCTATACTCAGGTCAATGGGATCTTAACTAGAACACTCAATTGGGACAAGTATCATGGATATCTCCCCTATCCAGTTGGGGATTTATTTTTCCTCCCTAGAGAATCAAACCCAGGGCTAACTGGATATCTTCCATTCCTCAAGACAAATCTCAGGGTTCTAAACCATTGGACTCAACAGTCTATAAAGAGACACCAAGAGATACTACCTCAAATAAACCCAAGGACAACTCTCTAAAAAGGAAACTAAAACAACCATGACTTTTAGAGCCCGAGAAGTGCGGAACAGGATGAATAAGGACCCCTAATATTAATACTCTACTTTCATACAAGACCTTTCTAGTGGGGAGGGGTCCACATAAAATAATCTGAGACATAGACCCTTACATGGTCATGTCCCTAAAATCAAACCAAACTATCCCAAAACACACATGAAAAAAATTCAAAAATAGAAGCTTTACCACAAGAAGAAAGGTTTTACTGAATTTATAATTTGAAAACAAATACTTCACTAAAAAATAGTCCTTATTCCATTTTACACCAAACAAAAACCATTTTAAAAAGTTGAACCCCAAGTCCTTACCCAACATGGTTAATTTTAAAATGTTTCCAAAACCAATTTCATAAAAATACCACTTGGTTTTAATGATAAAACACCATTCTAGGTTTTAAAATTAATCAAACAAATTATATTTGAAATAGTTTTTAAATCACCTTGAAATACACTCACTAAGGGTTAAAACCAAAACATGCCACATAAATTAATTTGGAGAAAAATTATTTCCCTTAAAATAGGAAAACCACATTTAAAAAACCTTGTGACCTTTATTAGAAAAACCAATCACACATGATTTTTTTTGAAAATTTTATAATGAAATCAACTGTTTGAAAACATTTTATTTAACCAAGATGATTTTATTAAAAAATACAGAAGGACTTTTTTTAAAATCAAAAATATTTTTCATGTGAAATCAATTTTTCACCTACAAAAAGTAATTTTCATCACATTCACAAAGCATAAAAACTGCACATCATAAGATTTATTCAAAAACCCATCCAAAGTTGCCAATATCTCACAAGAATAACCATGACCTCTAACCCATTTACCTTACACACCAGGAAATCAAGGGTTTATGCAGTCTAAATAAAAAAATAACATGGGATGAGGAACCATGATCTACTTGGACACATGGTTGATGTCCGTATTCTAATCGTGTATTGGTTCCTAGAACATGTATAGAATAAAGTCTTTGGTTATCACAAGATTTTTTAGACCCTATGAACCAACATCACATCTTGACTTACTTATTTGTCACCTTCCTAGAATTTGATCTAATCCCCAAGTAAACTCAACTGTGATAGTGAGGATCAATAAATCATCAATGGAAAATCCAATAAAATCAAAAACTCAAAATTCAAATCCTGCATCATATGGAAACTCGAGGCTTAGGGTATGCAAGATCTAGTTAGATTCTCCTCTCACCTACCTCCTGAGTTCTAATGAAAATTCTAACTCGATCTTACCTTGACACCCCAAATAACTAAGGGCACTCCAAAGTTTTATACTCCTATAGAAAAAAGAACCCAAACTTAGATCTGATACCATTTTTTAACAAATTGGTATAGTTCATCCATGTGATGGATTTTTTTACCCCTCTCTCTTGGATTTTAATGATCACAATCACTCTCATCGTGTTCTAACTTGTTTTCAATTTTGTTTGATGATAGGAAAAAGGTTGCCAAAGAGTTGGCCCAAGGAGACTGGAAAAGGACTCTCTGAGTCCACCGGCCAGCCGGTGGTCTCTGGCAGAAGCAATGCTCTCTTCCAGGAGCCACCGGTCAGCCGGTGCCTGACCACCGGCCCACCGGTGTGTGGACCACCAGCCAGCCGGTGGAACCAGACAGAGAGCTTGCTCTCTGTCTCGACCACCGGCCCACCGGTGTGTGGACCACCAGCCAGCCGGTGGAACCAGACAGAGAGCTTGCTCTCTGTCTCGACCACCAGCCAGCCGGTGGCCCATCACCGGCCAGCCGGTGGCCAAGCACCGGTCAGCCGGTAAGCCCAGTCAAACTAGCCGTTGGGCTTTGACCAGACTTGTACTTTTGACCACCAACGGCTCCGGAAGCCCTCCAACGGCTATATTGAAGTATTTGGGGATATTTCTCCTATAAATAGACGAGGATGGACGCCGGGAACATTACCGAAACATTGGAATGATATTTTGATCCCTTGAAGCTCTAACGACAAATTCTCTAAGGCTACTTGTGATCCTTGAAGCTTGGGCTGCCTCTACATCAACTACTCTCACACTCTTGGCGCTCAAGGATTCCTCAAGTTTGTTGTAATTTATTTATTTCAATTGTTTAGTTATTCATTGGGTTTGTATTAAAACAAACCATCCTTTTCTTCCTCACTTTCATTTTGGGTTTCTTGCTACAACCATCATGAAAAAGCAAGCAGTATGAAGGTGATCTAGCCTACCTTAAAACGGCTAGTGGGTTTCTTGCTACAACCATTAAAAAGAAACCTGAATTAAATCTCTCAACGGTTGAGTTGGGAGCGGAGACGTAGGCTTTGGTTTAAGCCGAACTCCGTTATAAAATTGTGTCTTGCCCCTTTTTATTTCCGCTGCATTTATAAATTGTTTTTAAATTGTTAATTAATTTTTAAAAAAGGCAATTCACCCCCCCTCTTGCCATCGCTCTCCGACCAACAATTGATATCAGAGGGACGTTTGTGTAATACCTTAACCGGTTACAAACCTAAAATCCATAGTGATGGCTTCTTCCTCACAAGCACCCGAAGGGTATTCCATGACTCGGGCTCCATTCTTTGATGGAACCGACTACACTTATTGGAAAACTCGCATGATTACATTTCTTAGAAGTATTGGCTATCCTATATATAGAATTGTTATGCAAGGCTACACTCTCTCTAGCAAAGATGAGTCTAAATGGACCCCCGAAGACATTGCTAATTTTGAGCTTGATGGAAAAGCCATGAATGCTCTTCATTGTGGGTTAGACCGTAATGAATTTAATCGTATTTCTACTTGCACCACTTCTCATGAAATTTGGAAGATTTGGAAGTGACCCATGAGGGCACTAACAAAGTCAAAGACACTAGATTAGATATGTATCGTCAAGACTTTGAAAGCTTCACCATGCACCCACACAAATCTATTACGGAAATGTTTACTCGCTTTACTGATGTGTGTAATGGGAGAAAGTATCTTTGAGATGATGTTTCTGCAGAGACGATGGTCAAGAAGATTCTTTGGGTCCTACCAAGCTCATGGGCTCCAAAGGTGACGGCAATCCAAGAAGAGAAAGATGTCAAGAAAATGCCGGTTGCAGAACTCATTGGATCACTTATGACCTATGAGATTACCATGAAGAGGCAAGCCGATAAAGAAGGTAAAATCTTCAAGGAGCAAAAGAACATAGCATTCAAAGAAAAGCAAGAAAGCTCCTCCGATGATAGCGGATCCGAGATTGCTCAACTTGCAAGAAAAATGAGCAAGTTCATGAAGAAAAAGAATAATTTTCAAAGGACACGAAAGGAAGAGCCAAAAGCAGAAAAAGAAGTTACATGCTTTGAATGTGGAAAGAAAGGCCACATCAAACCAGAGTGCTCTCTTTTCAAGAAAAGGTTAAAGGAAAAGAAAAACAAGAAGGCTTTCAAAGCGTCAACATGGAGTGCAAGCGATGACTCCATGTCTTCAAGCGCTTCAAGCGATGAAGGTGGAAAATGCCTAATGGCACTTGATGAGGTATCTTCTTCCGACTCCTCTTCCTCATCTTCTTCTTTTAATAATGATATGTCTTATGAAGATCTCCAAAATGCGAGAGATCAATTAGAGGAATGTTTTCACGAACTCACCTCTAAATTTTTGGCCTTAGAAAAGAAACACAAAATTCTAATTTCTGAAAAAGATCAACTTCTCAAAAAGAATGAGGAACTTTCTCTTATGGTCCATGATATTCCAAATGTTGATTATTTTAATTCAACTATTAAAGATTTAAGGGAATCTCTTGCCAAGTTCACCCAAGGTGAACAAAATTTGACCAAATTTCTAGGTTCTCAATGTTCGGCTAGAACCACACATGGACTTGGATTTAACAAGCAAGCCACCTCTTCTAGAGCACCCACTACTTTTGTAAGGGGGATCTCTCAAAATAAGTTTTGTAATTATTTTAGAAAAACCGGACATATGATTTATGAATGCGATTGTAAAAAGGCTAGATATGGCCGCCCCAAAATCATTACCTACTCGGATGAATATCTTAGGATGTATCCCTCTATACAAGTATGGGTTCAAAAGTCTCTTTTAGCTAATCTTTCCGGACCCAAACTTATATGGGTACCAAAATCTATTCTCTCTTGATTTTGTAGGATAAACACCAAAAAAGTAGGCCTTCGAAAGGCTCGTGGTATCTCGACAGCAGATGCTCGAGGCACATGTGTGGAGATCCCTCCGAGTTCAACTCCCTTGAAGAATTCGATGGAGGATACGTCACCTTCAGTGACAATTCAAAAAGAAAGATCATCGGAATAAGTACCATTGGTTTTGGTAGATCCTCCATAATTAAAGATGTTTTATTTGTTAAAGGTCTAAAACATAATTTAATTAGCATTAGTCAACTTTGTGATAGTGGTTTTTCGGTGAATTTTCAAAATGATTTATGCAATGTGTTTGATTTTCAAAACAAATTGATATTTTCTGCTTCCGGTTTTCAAAATGTTTACATTATTGATTTAAAGTCTTTAGCTAGCCAAAATGTTAAATGTTTAAGTGCTCTTGACAATGAGTCTTGGCTTTGGCATAGAAGGTTGGGGCATTGTATCTCTCATTCACTTCTAAAGTTTAATAAGAACAAGCTCATCCGTGACCTTCCTAAACTTAAGTTTAAGAAAGATTTGATTTGTGAGCCATGCCAACTTGGCAAGCAACACAAATATTCTTTCAAATCTAAGAAGGAAGTGTCCACTTCAAAATCTCTTGAGCTCCTTCATCTTGATCTTTTTGGTCATACCCCTGTAGCAAGTCTAGGTGGAAAATCCTATACCTTTGTCCTAGTAGATGACTTTTCTCGTTTCACTTGGGTTTTCTTTTTAGCTCATAAAAATGATGCTTGTAGAACCTTTTTGAAATTCTCTAGGAAAGTAGAAAATGAAAAAGGATATAAAATTATATCGCTCCGTAGTGACCATGGAGGTGAATTCGAGAACAAAGAATTCGATGAATTGTGTTCATCTCAAGGATACAACCACACCTTCTCTGCCCCTAGGACTCCACAAAAAAATGGAGTGGTTGAAAGGAGAAACTGAACTCTCCAAGAAATTTCTCGAACCTTCCTTAGTGAATTCAACCTCCCTCAATATTTTTGGGCCGAGGCGGTAAACACTGCTTGTTATACTATCAATAGAGTCCTTGTAAGACCCCTTCTTAAGATAACCCCCTATGAACTTTGGAAAGGAAAATTGCCCAAAGTTGGTTATTTTAAAGTGTTTGGTTGTAAATGCTTTATCCTTAACACAAAAGATAACCTAGGGAAATTTGATGCAAAATCCGATGAAGGTATTTTTCTTGGGTACTCCAACTCAAGCAAAGCCTATCGTGTCTTCAATAAACGTTCAAAAACCATCGAAGAATCATCTCATGTCAAATTTGAGGAAACTCTTCCAAAACCTCACCCGGTCATTGAAGATGTTGAAGATAAGCTTGATAAGCTTCATTTGAATGATTCCTCATCTCCTCCCAAAAAGGATGACCATCAAGAACCCTCTTCACCTTCTTCTCCTTCCACCTTGCCTAAGGTTTGGAAACCTTCTAGAGACCATCCTTTAGAAAATGTTATAGGTGATCTTCAAGCCGGTACTCGAACTAGAAGATCAATCCTCAACGAGGTTGAACATCAAGCCTTTCTTTCTCAACTAGAGCCTCAAACCATTAATGATGCCATTAATGATGAGAATTGGGTTCTTGCAATGCAAGAGGAACTAAATCAATTCTCTAGAAATGATGTTTGGACTCTTGTTGAAAGACCCAATGATCATCCAATTATTGGCACTAAATGGGTTTTTAGGAACAAACTTGATGATCAAGGAAATATAACCCGGAACAAGGCTCGCCTAGTAGGTAAGGGATATAATCAAGAAGAAGGAATTGATTATGGTGAAACCTTTGCGCCCGTTGCTAGATTGGAATCCATTAGGATCTTGTTGGCATTCGCCGCTCACTTAAATTTCATACTTTTTCAAATGGATGTTAAAAGTGATTTTTTAAATGGTTTTATTTCAAAAAAAATCTTTGTTGAACAACCCCCCGGTTTTGAAGATCCAAAATTTCCAAATCATGTTTTTAAGTTAACCAAGGCTCTATATGGCTTAAAACAAGCCCCTCTGGCTTGGTATGAGCGGTTAACAAAATTTATTTTAGAAAATGATTTTAAAATGGGTCAATATGATTGTACCTTATTTTTAAAACACACTTCCACAGATCTTTTAATTGTCCAAATTTACGTTGACGACGTTATCTTTGGTTCAACCAAAGAATCTCTTTGTACTGATTTTTCAGATTTAATGAGAAAAGAATTTGAAATTAGCTTTATGGGGGAATTAAAATTTTTTCTTGGTTTTCAAATCCTTCAAAATTCAAATGGTATTTTTCTAAACCAGGGAAAATACACAAACGAACTTTTAAGTCGTTTTGGTATGGATCAAGTAAAGAAAATTAGTACCCCCATGAGTACTTCTTGTAAACTTACGTTAGATGAAGCCGGGAAACCGGTTGATAACAAGCTTTATAAAAGTATGATCGGGAGTCTACTTTACCTAACTACGACCCGTCCTGACATCATGTTCAGTGTTTGTCTTTGTGCTCATTTTCAAGCCAATCCCAAAGAATCTCATTTTAAATCGGTCAAAAGGATTTTTAAGTATTTAAAAGGATCCAAAACCATTGGTTTGTTTTATCCCTCTAATACATCTTTTGAACTTTCTTCATATTCGGATGCTGATTTTGGCGGATGTCAATTAGATCGTAAGAGTAATAGTGGAACCTGTCATCTGCTAGGCAAGTCCCTTGTTTCATGGAGTAGCTAAAAGCAAAACTGTGTTGCTCTTTCTACTGCCGAGGCCGAGTACGTAGCAGCTGGTAATTGTTGTGCCCAAATTATTTGGATGCAGCACACTCTCTTGGATTATGGACTTTCCTACGATCATGTACCTATACGGTGTGACAACACTAGTGCCATTAGTATTTCTAAGAATCCAATACAACATTCTAGGACTAATCATATAGATTTAAGGCATCATTTCATTCGTGACCATTTTCAAAAAGGGGATATCGCTTTGGACTTCATTTCTACTGATTTCCAATTAGCTGATATTTTTACCAAACCGCTCCCGGTTGAACGTTTTGATTTTATTAAGGGGGAGTTAGGAATGATTCGTCAATGAGCACTATTAAATATTTGACTCTTTTGGCTTGCTTATATTTCTTTTTAAGTTATTTAAACTCCTTTTTTATTATTTTAATTTTTTATGAATTTTAAGACCACCGGTCAACCGGTGGTACATCACTGGTTAACCGGTGGTGTCGGGTTTTTATTTTTTGGGCCGGCCGGAGGAAGGGTTAAAATTAAAACCCTTCCCATTTCTCAATCTCTCTCTCGTGCGGCTCCTCCAGACCCGCGCCCCCTCCTTGCCCTAGCCTCCCTTCTTCCTCCTTTCCTTCTCAAATTCCCATTTCTCTCAATCTCTATAAGTTTTTTCTCCTTTTGCCATCATGGGTCCTCGCTCTTCACGCAAGGGAAAGGGAATCGCTCAAGAAGCACCTCCTCCTCCTTCAATCCCTCAACTTCCAGACATTTGGCATGAAAAAGTCATTCTGCCGGGTAGATTAATTGATTATTCTTGGCTTTCTTCTGCTCGTCTCGAGCTTTTCTCCATCATTGAATATCAACACTGGCATTCTTTTTTTGAACCTCCTGAGAAGGATGTTATTTATCGCCTTCTTGTCAAAGAATTTTATGCTCACCTGACGTGGTCGGTTTCTGACGACGTCGATACCATTTCTACCACCGCTCTTGGGCAACCCATCACTATCACTTATTTGGAGATTTCCAGGATGCTAGGGGTTCCTCATGTTGGACCTCATGCATTTGCTCAGGGGGAGTTTCCTCGGGACCCTGATTTTGATCTTGTTGTCGCTCTTGAGCATCTCACAGGGCAGCCCACCGATCCCATTGTCAAGATCTCCCAGCTCTCCCCTAACCATCGCATCATTGAGCGCCTCATTCAGACCACCCTTGCACCCCATATCGGTGATCATGATACGGTGAAGTTTGTTGATATTTATCTTCTTTCTTATATCACCAGAGGTGTTCATTTCAATTTGGTCCGGTTCCTGTTCCGGGCCATGTCTTATGTGGCTGAGCACTCGCGCCGGTCCAAAACTCTACCTCACGGGTGCTTGTTGACCAAAATATTTACCTTTCTTGATGTCCCTCTCCGTGCTACCTCCTTCGAGCAGCCAAAGAAGGATAGCATCATCAATTTTATGATGGTGCAACGGATGAACATTCGGTGGAATCCTTGGAATCAGGAGTGGATTACTGACAAGGAGGGCCTTCTCAAGGCTTACTCCCCTCAGACACATCCACACCCTCCTGCCCATGCCATGCCTCCTGCCATTGCCGCTGCCTATCCTCTTTCAGATAGTGAGGACAGTGGTGCTGATGAAGAGGAAGGGTGTGGTGACAGCGAAGGTGAGGCTGCTGCTGCTGCTGTTGAGGGAGATGGAGGGGGTGATGATGCATCGGAGCCTGCTGAGGCCGTGCCCCCTCCCGCTGATACTAGTGGCTTGTCGGTGATGGATGATGATTTCCTTCGCTTCCAGGATCAGATTGAGACCCGGCTCGACTTACAGTTTTCTTACTTCAGCTCTCAGTTTGATCAGCTCCACTCTCGGATCGATTCTCTAGATCGTCGCTTTGAGGTGGTCCAGGCTCCTCCGGCTCCTCCGACCTTCAGGCGTCATCGTCACTCTCGGCCCTCTAGGAGTGAATAGAGCCGTTCCTATTTTTGACTTGTCTTTGTATTTGTATTTTGAACTTTCTATGTAATGTTTCGTCTTTTATAAAATTCAAGTTGTCTTATCTATCAATCCTTTTTGTCATTGCTTACTTCTTTATTATTGTTTTTCTAATTTTCTTTCATACTTTTCTCCTATTTTGATAATCCCAAAGGGGGAGAAAAACTCTCTATTACTTAGTTACTTATTTCATTTAATTAAGTGCTCTTTTTAAAAGTTCAATTTTAAGTTATTACTTTCATCAAAATCTATTTTTAAATGGTTAAGTTTTTGCTTTCAGTTTTTTCTTTTAAATGACCTATGATTACATTTTCAAAATGAACCATTCTCTTTATTTCAATCCTTTCAAGATTAATATCATTTTCAATACATGATACATCTATGAAATTCTTGTATTAAAATGATCACTAAAATTTTCCATGTCCAAGTTTCTTATTTCTTTTTTACTTGGCATATCCTTTTTAAAAGCGTTCTCTTTTGTGATTGTGATCATCAAAATAGGGGGAGATTGTTGTACCCTTCTCTCTTGGATTTTAATGATCACAATCACTCTCATCGTGTTCTAACTTGTTTTCAAGTTTGTTTGATGATAGGAAAAAGGTTGCCGAAGAGTTGGCCCAAGGAGACTGGAAAAGGACTCTCTGAGTCCACCGGCCAACCGGTGGATTACCACCGGCCAGCCGGTGCTCTCTGGCAGAAGCAATGCTCTCTGCCAGGAGCCACCGGTCAGCCGGTGGAACCAGACAGTAGGCCTTGCCTACTGCCAGGTGCCACCGGCCGACCGCTGTCTGGACCACCGGCCAGCCGGTGGAACCAGACAGAGAGCTTTCTCTCTGTCTCAACCACCGACCCCCCGGTGTCTGGACCACCGGCCGGCCGGTGGAACCAGACAGAGAGCTTGCTCTCTGTCTCGACCACCGGCCCGCCGGTGGCCCATCACCGGCCGGCCGGTGGAGCCCAGACAGAAAGCTCTGCCTTCTGTCTGGAGCACCGGCCCGCCGGTGGCCAAGCACCGGTCATCCTGTAAGCCCAGTCAAACTAGCCGTTGGGCTTTGACCGGACTTGTACTTTTGACCCCCAATGGCTCCGGAAGCCCTCCAACGGCTATATTGAAGTATTTGGGGATATTTCTCCTATACAAAGACGAGGATGGACGCCGGGAACATTACCGAAACATTGGAATGATATTTTGATCCCTTGACACTCTAACGACAAATTCTCTAAGGCTACTTATGATCATTGAAGCTTGGGCTGCCTCTACATCAACTACTCTCACACTCTTGGCGCTCAAGGCTTCCTCAAGTTTGTTGTAATTTATTTATTTCAATTGTTTAGTTATTCATTGGGTTTGTATTAAAACAAACCATCCTTTTCTTCCTCACTTTCATTTTGGGTTTCTTGCTACAACCATCTTAAAAAAGCAAGCTGTACGAAGGTGATCTAGCCTACCTTAAAACGGCTAGTGGGTTTCTTGCTACAACCATTAAAAAGCAAGCTGAAGTAAATCTCTCAACGGTTGAGTTGGGAGCGGAGACGTAGGCTTTGGTTTAAGCCGAACTCCGTTATCAAATTGTGTCTTGCCCCTTTTTATTTCCGCTGCATTTATAAATTGTTTTTAAATTGTTAATTAATTTTTAAAAAAGGCAATTCACCCCCCTCTTGCCATCACTCTCCGACCAACATGGATGACTAAGCTAGACCTCCACATGTCCAAACTCCCCTCAAACAAAATATTACCAAGAAATAGAATATGTTCTTGGATATACCTAAATATTCCTAACGTGTGAGGAATCAAACCCTACAAAGGTATAACCATCTAAACTCGCTACTGACATGCACTAAGTCCAATAATTGGTAGTCCAATTGGCCCACACAAGTGTCACTGCAACTACCAACCCCCATATAACCCTTATTCCTAGCACAAATGGTGAGAATCTAGTAGCATTTGAACTAAATAGAGAAAAAAATTATATCTTCAACTTAGTACCTAGTTACCCATGATAAATAAAGTAAGTGAGGAATAATAATAAATTAGGAAAGTCTAACACATAAGGAATAACCAAAGATACCTTCACCCCAAACACCCAATGATGAAATGACCTACATACAAGTTGGACTATGATATAAACCATCCAATTCCCTAACAAGGGGATAAAAAAATCATCATATTGTCATAAGTAACCCACAAAATTGGTAAACAAGAAAGGGGAAATCAAGGGATGCCTTTCAATATCACCATGTTAAAAAAAATTTTCAATCGAGCCTTTAACACCAAAAGATTGCTCATATTTCCAATCCCTTTGACATTAAATAAACAACATCTCGAAACACAATTTTTAAAATAACAAAAATTATACATACATTCAAAATATTTAAAATCCACTATAAAAAGGTATTTCTATAGAAAATCAAAGCAAGGCCATATGCCAATAATTTTGATAAAACCAATTTAAAAATATCCATCAAGGAATTTTCACAAGGGGATACCTCACACGCATTTTAAATCATTATTTAAAACTGATTTAAGAACCCTTTTTTAAAGCACTTCGAGATATAAAACTCACTTAAAAACTAAATTCCCTTTTTAACATTTCTTTCATTCCTTGAACACCAAAACCAGGTCAAAACCCAATCCACAACATGTAATCCATTTCAAAAATCCATGTAGTCATTTTATAGAAGCTTAGAATATTTAATAATTCCATTTCAAACATGAAAACATGGAATTGGCATGAAAAAACCTTTATGTAAAGCTCAAAATACAATGAAATGGTTTCAAATAACAACATAGCTATTACATATATTTATACATTCTAAAAAATGAATTTAGAAAGCATAAGAACACCTTGAATTCCAAAATTAAACAATTTCATGGAAAGACCTACCACAAAACATGTTGCCTATGATAATGACCAGTTGAATCCACCATTTTTACACATACACATATATACACCTTCACATATATATAAGAACACCATCCCCCCAATATGCATATTCACATTAC
This sequence comes from Viscum album, assembly GCA_963277665.1. NCBI lineage: Eukaryota > Viridiplantae > Streptophyta > Magnoliopsida > Santalales > Viscaceae > Viscum > Viscum album. The sequence continues at coordinate 1,540,080,856 of OY728129.1, forward strand.
CGTAATTGAATATGTAAAAGGGGGTCCTTATATATATGTCCATATTTTCATATACATTTAATTCACCTTCAAAGAGTTTCAAGACAACCTAAATAACAGAAGAAACTAAAAATTACAAAATACCTTATTAAAATTGGTCTAAAATAAAAGGGAAGAAGAAAACCTACCTTTAAAAATGTCGGGTGAGATGAAATGGTTTGAATCATTTCTCCTGCAACGATGAATGTAGAAGAATGCAAGAAGAGGACATGAGAGACCCATTACATACCCTAAAAATAGAATAAATCTAAAAAACTTGGTTAACCCATTGACATAGGGTTCATATGAATGAACAAGGTGACGGGGAGAAGAGAAAAACACCCAAAATGGAAGTAGGAGGGATGTGGTGGCCTTAACTTGGAGGATCAACTATGAAATTCCTAGAATCTAAGTAAAATCTATATAAGAGAGGGAGAACATCGGAGGAGGGAACACCGAACTAGGGAGAGCAGGGGTTGGGGCATCGTTTGTCACACAGGATAGGGTGGGGGTGAAAAAAAATAAAAGTTATAGGATAGAAAAAATAAAATAGAAAAGATATAAGAATATATTTTTTCCAAAATGGAAATAGTGTACTATTTAGTCTAATACATTACAAAACCATTTGTTAATCATGATACCCATACTAGAAAATATCAAGCAACCCACACAGTTACCCTAAGGCTGTCACACGGTTCATATAACCATGCTCAAACCATGCGATTTAGATCTATCCTGATGACAGTACCCCATGAAAGGTTGGTACACAGTTACTCCTAAATGTGAAAAAACATTGAAAAATACCACTTCCTTTAATGTTTTTAAAATGCTCATCCAAAAATTTCATGAACCCAAAACGGATAAAAATTAATTAATTAATTTATACCATAGTGACACAACGAGTGTCACACCTTGGGTAGTATGGAGGAGCTAGGTGGGCCTGATATATACTAACCCAACCAATATTGAGTCTTCATGCAGTGTTACTTCACACAACAAGAGTAAAGACTACATATCTAGATGATAAGGAGGCAGCTGCATTAGGAGAAGGCCCCTGTTTGGTGGTGGAGGCCGCACGACGGCTCTTCAGGAACTCAACGGGGGGAGGCCTTATGGTGGGAAAGGCCTACTGGAGGCCGAATCCATAGAGGCCAATGGGAGGTGGAGTTATTGATTTAGATTAAATTTGTGGTGCTGAAACTGAGGCACTTGGGCTTGTTGATCGTGGGAAAGTCAGAAAATTAGGGGGGTCGTTATGGGAGGGTGTTAGGTGGAAAGAAGCACCGTCAGTGGGATGAGGCAACCTGATGACAAGATGGGGTGAGAGGGATTGGTAACCAGTGGTCCTGGTATGACTTATAATAGGTCCATTCCTTTTTTTTATTTTTTTGTCTCTTACTAGCTACCGACATTCCCTTTTCAAAAAGTGTTTTTTAATCATCTTCCAGGAACAATATCCCACCTTTATCCTTTTATTTTGTTTGTTTGTTTCCACTTATTTTCAAGCCTATTAGATTTAGGTTTTTAAAAAATTTATATTTTACAAATTCCCATAATAAAGTGGAAGGAGGTCTTGGTCAGAGAAATTATACTCTATCCAGAAAACACTATTCTGGCCACTTGACACATGACTGAAAATAGGGATTTAATAGAAGGAACGCCTCCAACGACTTCCTTATGATAAAAATACACACACTCACACACAAATATATATATACATATATATACTTTTTCTTTATAAATTAACACTGAAAATATGATATTGATCCATATTTCAATATTTGGGTGACTATACATCAACCATTTGATATCAGTTTGGATCGTCATCTATTGTGTTGAGTTAGTTATCACTTTATCTACATGAATTTAAGCTAAATTTTAATTTTTATTGGCTTAAAACTACCACATTATTTTTTCTAATACCAATTGAAGGTACCAGAGCATTCATTGGAATTAGATGGGTTGGAGATTTATAATTTTTCATTATCGAATGACGTAACTATTTCATCTCTAATGACACACTTCCTGGTAAAAATGATAAGGATATCATGTGAATAATTTTATACAAAAAAATAAAAAATAAAAATACCCTATTTGATTTGGAGACACATCCATGGAAATTTTGTCGATGATGACCATTGATCAAAGGAACCAAATCCATATCCATTTTGATTATCCACACATACCTCAAAGGTCTATAAGAGTATCAATCGTCGAAATATGGGTGCTAGCCTGGGGATCTAAGGATTCCATCTATATCTCGATGATCACCACAACAGTGATCCATGAGGAAGAACTAGGACCGGGAGCTCAGATCATTTACTTCTCTCTATAGGAAGTGGGAGTTGAGAGATATGCTCTCAACTTACATGCATTGAATAGTAACCATTAGACAGCCTCATTATCCTTTAAATAGTGAGTTATAAAATTACCAGGAAAAGGATCCACAACCCCAGAATAGTTATTATACACTAAATATGCCATAAATGACATGTTATTAGTATTTTACTAAGTCACAACTATTATTTATATTTTTATAACATTCTTATAATATAGTAAATATATATTAAATGATAAATGAAAGTCATTAACTTGACTCATCATTCCTAAAAATATTAAAATAATCCTTTAATATTAAAATAACATTTGTTCGTATAATATATTTCCATGTATTCACTTAATATTTTGAATAAGTTTAATAAATAAATTCAGTATCAATTATTATAAACTCAAATAATATGAAATTATTTATTTAATAGTGATTTTATATTCTATAAAATAAACTCAGAACCTAGTGGTGGTCCCCAACTATTCTAGACACACACCAAGACCCCTAATGATATAAGTAAAAGTCATCGAAAAAAAAACTTTTCCTACAAACACACACTGTGTAGTATATTATCTTTGTCTCATGATATCTCAAAAATCATGATGCGCACTTTGTGTCAATATCCTTTCTTACATTATTATTCATTGAACTAAATGAATGGACTTACCATCTTATACCATGTCCATGGATTTAGTTAAGGTACTACTATCCTGAAAAACTAGTCCAAAGATATAAATTTCTTTCAGAGGTGACAAATTCTACCTTGATTATTCAATAAATTCCATTCCACCAACGACTCACCCAATACATTCTAACATGGTATGAAATCAATTCCATATTTTTTGAATTGCATCAATGTATGTGATCAAATAGTATACTCTGATAATAATATCAAGTTAGGATACCATTATACATGTTCATAGATAAGAGCTACCAATGACACCAAAAACATGTGGTGCTCCTATTAGTGGGATAAGATTTATGATCTCATCTACTTGTGATCACCAAGTATGAAATTCATTAGAATAAGTATCAGTGCTCATGAGCCCCCAACACTTGATAGTCATGAAACATATATTTCTATCCAATATGATGTATCTAGACCATAGGCTATATATTTAAGATTAATTTCATAGTATCTTGATGTTCTCATTATATCATGGGAACTACTACAACCTTTTGATATGGAAAATAATATAGGGGCATTACCATGTAAATAGTGGATGGAGAAATATAATCACAATTATGTCAAGTATTCATCATAAATATCTCAATGTATATATGAAATGAAAATAAAAATTCACTATTCAAGTTGGGTCATGAGTACCTACTTTTACAATACTACCCACCAAAGTGTTTTTTTTGGGATTGTGAACTGAATGTACTCAAAATATTCGACATGAATTTAATCGATTTTGTAAATATACAAATATGGTATAAAATGGAAAAAAATGGATTATGATATGGAAATAAACCCAAAAATGTTTCTTAAATAAATAAATAACTAATATAAGTTTATTATGTAGTAGTTAAAGAATGTATGTGGCATGTCGGACTCGAGGCAAAGATATTTCTCATGTCAACTTCCTTTCTTTGATGCCTAAGTCATTTTCATCACACGTTTTATTTTTTGTGGTGAATATATTCCTTATGAATTTATTTTGACATTCATTTTATGAAATTAATGAATTTTATATAACCATATTAATTTATAATTCAATATCCTTTTGATTGAAAAGTTATCAAAGTCATAAGGGATTTTATTTAAAACCTTCTTTAAAATGATTTTACAATTTTTCCCAAACTTTTTCCTCCATATCCATGTTTCCTAAAATATTTCAATAATGTGATTATTATACTCATATGTATGTTTAAAGTAATTTCAAACTATATACTATATTCCATTGTCATTATTGTAATTATTTTAGAAGCCACCTCTAAAAATTTTAATGTATTTTTTTTATCAAATATTATTTTCCATTATTCTAGGATTTTTTAAAAAGTTTTCAAAGAAAAAGGATTTTTATCAATATTTTTACATGAAGCCTGAAAATACTTTTATATAAATGTTAAATGGAATAATTTTTGAGATTTTATAATGGAAATTTAATCTTTTAGGTTGTTTATGTAGGTTATGGTCCTTGTACATTGTTCAAGATAATGGTTGAGACTGATATATCTCTCAAATTCATTCAGTAATGATTTTTTTGATCGAATATATATTATAATTAACCAAGTAGGTTGTTCCATCTATACAAATGGTTGTATGAGTGATTGTAAAAGTTAAATTAAGATGATCTCCCAAGGTACCTACATGAATTTTATATGATTGTAATTGAGTTTTCATATAATTATATTTATTTAATAATGTAATATAATGATCTTATGTTTAAAGGAATTTTTATCCATATTTTAAAGTATGTTTTCTGGAAAAATTTCTCATGAGTACTCATGTTTTATAAGAAACCCTCATAATTATGATTTTTTTCTTTAATATTTTTTATGTGATATTTTATAAAAATATTTGGAATTTAAGTTGATATATTACGTAAGTAAATCATTTTTTAACTCAATGATAGTTATATAGAAGGAAAATTATCTATTGGATTTCATGTTTTTCAAAATGGGTTGACATATTTCTTTCTTTTTTTATCCCCTACTGAGTTTTTTGTGCTCATCACACATTTCAATTATTTTTTGAAATGTGTCAGGATAAATATGAATTTTATCACGATCTATCTTCCCATTATGGGGTTCAACTTAAAATAAGAATATCTATTTTTAAAGAAACACGATTTGAAATATAATAACCCCATTTATTATGGAAAAAAAGTCATTAAGTTGACGTGTTGAGTTGTATTTTAAAGGTTTGATATGCAAGAGTTTTTTCTAATTCTGAAAAACTCTTAATTTAAAATATCATGATAATATAGGGAAATTCAATCATTGTTTATAAAATAAAAATTTTGGGTTGATTAAGATAGGGTTTATTTTACCATATATCAAAAGAAGAAAACAAAAGGAGTTAAAAATGATCAAATGATTAATGTATAGGGATGCGAATAGTTAATGGAATGATAAAAATCCTTTTTATCACTAGTTATATCATTATCCAATGAAATTTTAATAAGAATAAAATAATAAAATATTGATAGAGATGTGAGAACCACCTAATGTCTCGCTTTATCAATTGTGTGTTATTTATAACATCCCATTATTTTATTTTAGTTACTTATTGAACCTTGTTTTGATCACCTTATGTTTGGGGATCATCTTAAGATGTTTTTGGTAAATTATGAAATTTTTTTTAGATTTTGGGGTGTGAGAATAGTTGGTGAATGGTTAGAGAAAACCATGTAGTTTGGCCTAGAACATAGTGCACCCTATGATGAAAAACTAGATGGGGGTGCACAGTTTTTCCAAACTGTGCGACGACACCTCCAAACAGTGCACCCTTGGACTGTGGTGTTTTTCACAATTTCTATATGGTTAAACTAACCATGTTACCAAACTATGAGCCACATCCAAAAGACCTATAATAGTGCATAGTTACTACTAACTGTGTGGCCTGACCAAGCGAATCATGTGAACAATTTTTTAATCCTTTGAAAATTATTTTTAAAACATTAGGACCCCCTATTTAACCCCAAATCACCTCCATGTAAAACTAATATGATTCCTTGGTCATTGATGGATCTCAAGAGGTGAATCTGACTCCACTAACTTCTTCTCTATGATTATTGAAAATCCGATGATTTCGTCTAATCTCTTTTCGATAAGTGGGTCTCCTCTCATTTCATTTCTCCCAATCATCCTTTACATCCTTCTTAGTGGGTGATATATCATCATGATATTGATGGATTTAATCTTCTATTTTATGGATCTTGATTCTAGGTTTGATTCCTTATTCTCCTTCTCCTTCATTATTTGTTGTCATTTCCCATTGCGGGTGTTGGTTTGGTCATGTGATTAAAGGCATGTGGTTTCAGGTGGAAAGAAGAACCATCAGTTGGCCGAGGAAACCTGATAAAAATATTAGGTGAGAGGGAGTGGTGCCTAGTGGTCCTGGTATGACTAATCATAGGTCCATTCACTTTTTTTCTTTTTTTTGTCTCCTAATAGCTATCGACATCCCCTTTTTCAAAAGTGTTTTTTCTAATATATTCAATGAACAATATCCTGCCTTTATCCCTTTATTTATTTGTTTTTTTACACTTTTTTGCAAGCCTATTAGATTTAGGATTTTTATAAATTTATATTTTATGAATTTCCATAATAAAGTGGAAGGAGTACTTGGTCAGATAAATTATACTCTATCCAAAAAACACTATTCTAACCACCTGACACATGGCTGAAAACATGAATTTAATGGAAGGAACGCCTCCACCAACTACCTTATCCTCTCCAATGGCCTGAAGGCCTTCATTTTTTATTGATTTTAATAATCCACATTTCAAGGGGTGAGGTGGAACCCTTACAAGGCCCGTAGGCATAAGAATTCCATGTCCCATAGGACTTAGAGGAATCCATTTCCCGTAGGCTTCAAACATTACATACAACCCAGACTAACTACTTAAACCCACTCCTCCCCAACATCTTCACTGTGAAATCATCTCTCCACATTCGCATGGATGTTCGGCTAGGATTTCCTGTGCATGAACAGGCTTGTCCCGATGGCAGGTGCCATACTCTCTCATTCTTTCAATCCTTTTAGCTTCTGCTATGGTGAAAGCTCCTTGGTCCTCCTCCTTCTGAAGCTTGTTCCTTTTAGGTTTTCTCATTTTCATCTTCACTTAAGGTGGACCAAAGGCCTTTAAGTGGCCTGAAGGCCTTACTGACCTGAAGGCCTGGGTGGCCTGAAGGCCTTAAAGGACTTAGGGACCAAATCGGTGGCCTGAAGGCCCAAACGGGGGAATATTCCCAGCTGCTACAGTTCCAAACAGTACCTACTACAGTCCCACTACAATACTTGCTATAGTACCGCTACAACACTTCTATAGTACTTCTACTGTGCTGCTACAGTACCCCCAGAAATTAGCCTCCGCTTGGATTTGATCACGGGTCTTCTGGATGCACTTAAGGAGTCCTCACCAACTGGGTTGAGGCTCATGTTCCAAACTGCCTTATGATAAACACACACACACACACACAGACACATTTTATTCATAAATTACTACTGTAAATATGATATCGATCCATATTTAAATCTTGGGGTGACTATACCTCAACCATTCGATATTGGTTTGGATTGTTGTCTGTGGTGTTGGGATAGTTATCATTTCATCTACACGAATTTAAGCTAAATTTATTTTTTATTGTCATAAAACTATCACATTATTTTTTTGATACCAATTGAAGGTACCAATGCATTCAGTTGAATCGTATGGGTTGGAGATTTATAATTTTTCATTATTGAATGAAGTAACTATTTCATCTCTGATGATGCGAATCCTTGTACAAATTCTAAGGATATCATTTGAATAATTTTATGCACAAAAAATAAAAATACCTCATTAAATTTGGAAACACGCCTATGAAATTTTTGTCATGGACAACCATTGATCAAAAGAACCAAATATAGATCCCTCGAGATTATCCACATGCACATAAAAGTTCTGCAAGAGTATCAATCGTTGAAATTTGAGTGCTAGGCTGGGGATCGGAGGATTCCATCTACATCTCGATGATCACCACAATAGAGATCTGTGAGGAAGAACTAAGACCAGGAGATCAGATCATCTACTTCTCTCTATAGGAAGTGGGAGTGGAGAGATGTGATGTCAACTTAAATTCATTGAATAGTAACCATTTGAGAGCCTCACTATCCTTTAAATATTGAGTTATTAAATTACCGAAAAAAGGATCCCCAACCCCACAATAGTTACTATCCACTAAATAATCCATAAATGACATCTAATTACTATTTTACTAAGTCACAACATTAATTTATATTTTCATAACAATCTTATAATATAGTAAATATATATTACGTGATAAATTAAAGTCATTAACTTGACTCATCATTCCTAAAAATATTAAATGATTCCTTGAATATTAAAATAATATTTTTTCATATAATATATTTCCATGTATTCACTTAATATTGTGAATAAGTTTAATAAATAAATTCAGTATCAATTTTTCTAAACACAAATAATATGAATTTATTTTTTTCATAGTGATTTTATATTCTAGAAAATAAGCCCGAAACCCAGTGGTGGGCCCTAGGACGTCCTATACTTCTATTCATCAGAATAGGCCTGGCTTTTCAATAAGCTAATTTTTTGACCCTCTTAGCCCTTATCTTGATAGTAGTAAATACTATTCATAGACCAAGAGCGGAGTCTAGAAACACATCAGGACCCCTAATGATATAAAGAAAATTCCTAGAAAACAAAACTTTTCTTACAAACACACACCAGGTAGTATAGATTCTTTGACTCATGATATCACATAAATCAGGATGCACACTTTGTGTCATCATCCTTTATTACATTGTTATTCATTGACCTAACTGGATGGAATTACCATCTTCTACCATGTCCATAGATTTAGTGAAGGTACTACCATCCTGAAAAACTAGGACCAAGATATCAATTCCTTTCAGGGGTGAAAAACACTACCTTAATTATTCAATAAATGACACACCACCAATGACACACCCAACACATTCTAACTATGTATGAAATCAATTCCATATTTTTTGACTTGAATAAAAGTATGTAATCAAATAGTATACTCTGATAATAATCTTAAGTTAGAATACAATTACACATTTTCGTAGATAAGAGATACCAATGACACCTAAAACATGTGGTCCTCCTATTAGTGGGTTAAGATTTATGATCTCATCTACTTGAGATCACCAAGTACAAACTTCATGATAAGAAGTATCACTGCTTATGAGCCCCCAACACATGATATTCATGAAACATATATTTCTAGCTAGTATGATGTATCTAGACCATAGGCTATATATTTAAGATTAATGTCATAGTATCTTGATGTTCTCATTATAGCATGGGAACTACTATAACATTTTGATAAGGAAAATAATCTATGGAAATTAACTTTTAAATAGTGGATTAAGAAATATTATCACAATTGTGATAAGTATTCATCATACATATCTCACATTATATATGAAATGATAATAAAAAATCACTATTCAAGTTAGGTCTTGAGTACCTACTTTTACAATACTACCCCAAAGTGTTTTTTTGGGATTGTGAATTAAATGTACTCAAAAAATTAGATATGAATTTAATCAATTTAGTAACTATATAAGATATGGTATTAAATGGAATAAAATATATTATGAAATGGGAATAAACCCAATTCTTAAATATGTACATACGTAATATAAGTTTATTATGTAGGATTTAAAGAATTTATATGGCAAGTCGAACTTGAGGAAAAGATATTTCTCATGTAAATTTCCTTTCTTTGAGACCTAAGTCATTTTCATCACATGTATTATTTATTTGTGGTGTATATATGCCTTATGAATTTATTTTAACATTAATTTTATGAAATTAATGTATTTTACAGATCCATTTAAATTTATAATTCTATATCCTTTGGATTGAAATTTTATCAAAGTCATAAGGGATTTTATTTAAAACCTTCTATAAAAGGATTTTAATTTTTTTCCAAAAATTTTTCCTCTATATCAATGTTTCTTAAAATATTTCAATAATGTGATTATTATACTCAAATGGGTGTTTAAATTCATGTCAAACTATATTCTATATTCCATTTTCATTACTGTAATTATTTTAGAATCCCCCTCTAGAAATTTTTATGTCTTTTTAAATAAAAACCTATTTAACATTATTCAAGTTATTTATAAATGTTTTCAAAGAAAACGTATTTTTATCAATATTTTTACAAGAAGCCCGAAAATACTTTTATACACATGTTAAATGGAAAACTTTATGATATTTTATTATGGAAATTCAAGATTTTAGGTGGTTTATACATGTTCTGGTCCTTGTACACTGTTCAAGATAATGGTTAAGAATGATATATCTCTCCAATTCATTGAGTAATGATTTTTTCGAAGGAATATATGTTAGAATTAACCAAGTAGGTTATTCCTTTTATAAGAATGCTTGTATGTGTGATTGTAAAAGTTAAATGAACATGATATCCCAATGTAACTACATGAATTTTCTATGATTGTAATTGAGTTTTCATATAATTCTATTTATTTAATAATTTAAGATAATGATCTTATTTTTAAAGTAATTTTTATCTACATTTTAAAGTATATTTTCAGGAAATTGATTTCATGAGTACTCATGTTTTATAAGAAACCCTCATGATTATGATTTTTTCCTTCAATATTTATTATGGGATGTTTTATGAAAATATTTTGAATTGAATTTGATATATTAAGAAATTAAATCATTTTTTGAGAACAAGGATAGTTATATAGAAGGAAAATTATCTATTGGATTTCATGGTTTTCAAAATTGGTTGACATATTTATTTCTTTTTTTATCCCCTACTTAGTATCTTGTGCTCATCCCACATTTTAATTTTTTTTGCTATGTGTAAGGATGGATATTAATTATATCAAGATATATCTTACCATTATGGGGTTCATCTTAAAAGAATAAAATATATTTTGAAGGAAATGAGAGTTGAAATTTAAAACCCCATTTATTATGGAAAAATATACATTGAGTGGATGTGTTCAAATTATATTGTAAAGGTTTGATATGTAAGAGTTTTTCCTAATTCTCAAAAACTAAAAATTTAAAAGATTATGAGAATTTAGGGAAATTAAATAATTGTTAATAAAATAAAAATTTTGGGTTGATTAAGACAGGGTTTCTTTTACTGTATTTCAATAGAAGAAAACCAAAGGAGTTAAAAATGATCTAATGATTAACATAGAGAGATATGAATAGTTAATAGAATGATAAAAAACCTTTGTGTCACTAATTATATCATTATCCAATAAAATTTTAATAAGAATAAAATATTAAAATATTAATAGAGATCTGAGAACCAGCTAATCTCTCACTTGATCAGTAGTGTGTTATTTATAACATCCTGTTATGTTATTTTAGGTACTCCTAGAACCTTGTTTTGATCACCTTATGTTTGGGGATCATCTAAGGTTTTTTCTAGTAAATTTTGAAAAGTTTTGGAGGTTTCGGGGGCTGTACATGGTTGGTACATGGTTAGAGAAAACCATACAATTTGGCCCAAAAAATAGTGCCCCCTATGATGAGCCACCAGATGGGGGTGCACAGTTTTTCCAAACTGTGCGGTCACCCCCCCCCAAACGGTGAACCCTTAGACCATGGTGATTTTCCAGATTTTTGTATGGTTAAACTAACCATGTTACTAAACCGTGATCCTCATCCAAAGGACCTATAAGAGTGCATAGTTACTACTAACTGTATGGCCTGACCGAGAAAACCATGTGTATAGTTTTTAATCCTTTGAAAATTATTTTAAAAACATTAAGACCCCCAGATTTAACCCCAAATCACCTCCATGAAAACCTAATATGATTCCTTGGTCTTTTAAAGATCTCAAGAGGTGGATCTGACTCCACTAACCTCTTCTCTTTGAGGGTTGAAGATCTAATGACTTCATCAAATCTCTTTCTGATAAGTGGGTCTCCTATCATTTAATTTCTCCTAATCATCCCTTATATCCTTCTTAGAGAGTGATAGATCATCGTGATATTGATGGATGTGGATTCTATTTAATGGATCTTGATTCTAGTTTTGATTCCTTATTCTCCTTCTCCTTTATTCTTAGTTGTCATTTCCCATTATGGGTGTTGGTTTGGTCATGTGCTTAAAGGCAAGTGGTTTCAGGTGGAAAGGAGCACTATTGGTGGGATGAGGCAACCTGATGACTGGATGAGGTGAGAGGGAGTGGTATCCAGTGGTCCTGGTATGACTAAGAATAGGTTCATTCACTTTTATTTTTATTTTTTTCATCTCTTACCAGGTACCAAAATCCCCTTTTTGAAAAGTGTTTTTTCTACTCTATTTCCATGAACAATATCCCCCCTTAATAATTTTATTTTTTATTTGTTTCCACTTTTTTTCAATATTATTAGATTTAGGTTTTTTAAAAATTTATATTTTATGAATTTCCATAATAAAGAAAAAGGAGGGCTTGGTTTGATAAATTATACTCTATCCAGAAAACTCTATTCTAGCCACCTGACACATGGCTGAAAATAGGGATATAATGGAAGGAACGCCTCCACCAACCACCTTATGGTAAAAATACACACACTCACTCAATCACACACACACATACATATATATACATTTTATTCATAAATTAATACCTCATATATGATATTGATCTATATTTAAATCTTCGGGTGACTATAAATAAACTATTCGATATCAGTTTGGATTGTTTTCTAGGGTTTTGGAATAATTATCAATTCATCTACATAAATTTAAGTTAAATTTAGTTTTTGTTGTCTTGAAACTATCACATTATTTTTTTCAAACCCATTGAAGGTACCAGAGCATTCAATGGAATCATATGGGTTGGAGATTTATAATTTTTCACCATAGAATAATTGTAGTTATTTCATTTCTGATGATGCGCATCCTGGTACAAATGATGAGGATATAATTTGAAGAATTTTATGCACAAAAAATAAAAAATAGAAATACCTCATTTGATTTGGAGACACATCCATGAACCTTTTTCCGCTGATGAACATTGATCAAAGGAAAAAAAATCCATATCCCTCTAGATTATCCACATGTGCCACAAAAGTCTTCTAGAGTATCAATTCTCAAAATCTAGGTTCTAGCCTGGGGATCTACGGATTCCATCTACATCTCGATGATAACTACAATAGTGATCCATGAGGAAGAAGTAGGACCGAGAGCTCAGATCATCTACTTCTCTCTACAGTAAGTGGGAGTGGAGAGATATGCTCTCAACATACATGCATTGAATAATAACCATTTTAGAGCCTCATTATCCTTTAAATAGTGAGTTATAAAATTACCAAGAAAATGATCCCCAACCCCAGAATAGTTATTATCCACTAAATAATCCATAAATGACATCTTGTCTATTTTACTAAGTTACAACTATAATATAAATTTTTATAACATTCTTATAATATAGTAAATATATACTACATGATAAATGAAATTCATTAACTTGACACATCATTCCTAAAAATATTAAACGAATCCTTGAATATTAAAATTATATTTGTTCGTATAATATATTTACATGTATTCACTTAATATTGTGAATAAGTTTAATATATAAATTCAGTATCAATTATTTTAAACTTGAATAATATGAATTTAATTTTTTCATAGAGATTTTATATTATAGAAAATAAACCCAGAACCCAGTGGTGGGCCCCAACTTGTCCTATACTTCAATTCATCAGAATAGGCTTGAATGTTGAATATGTTATGTTTTTGACCCTCTAAGCCCTTATCTTGATAGTAGTGAATACTATTCATAGACCATGAGTGAAGTCTAGAAACACATCAAGAACCCTAATGATATCAGAAAAGGTCATAGAAAACATAAAATTTCTTATAAACACACACCAGGTAGTATAGTTTCATTGTCTCATGATATCTCATAAATCAGGATGCACACATTGTGTCATCATCCTTTTTTACATTATTATTCATTGAACTAACTAAATAGACTTAGCGTCTTCTAATGTTTCCATGGATTTAGTAAAGGTACTACCATCCTGAACAACTAGGCCCAAGATATCAATTCCTTTCAGAGGCGACAAATTCAACCTTGATTATTTAATAAATTTCATACCACCAATGACACACCCAACACATGCTAACTTGGTATGACATTAATTCCATAGTTTTTTCCTTGTATCAAAGTATGTGATCAAATAGTATACTCTAATAATCATATCAATTCATGAGACAGTTACACATGTTAATAGATAATGGCTACCAATGACACCTAAAACATGCGGTGCTCCTATTAGTAGGTTAATCTTTATAATCTCATCTACTTGAGATCACAAAGTACAAAATTCATGAGAGTAAGTATTAATGATTATGATCCCCCAACACTTGATAGTCATGCAATATATATTTCTATCCAGTATGATGTATCTAGACCATAGGATATATATCTAAGATTAATTTCATAGCATCTCGATGTTATCATTATAGCATGGGAACTACTATAACCTTTTGATATGGAAAATAATCTATGGACATTACTATGTAAATAATGGATGAAGAAATATCATCACAACTATGTTAAATATTAATCATACATATCTCTCTGTATATATGAAATGATAATAAAAAATCACTATTCAAGTTGGGTCTTGAGTACAAACTTTTACAATACTACCCACCAAAGTGTTTTTTGGGATTGTGAACTGAATGTAATCAAAACATCCGACATGAATTTAATCGATTTAGTAACTATATAATATATGGTGTTAAATGGAATAAAATATATTATGATATGGGAATAAAGCCAAAAAAATTTCTTAAATAAGTAAATAACTAATATAAGTTTATTATGTATGAGTAAAAGAATGTATGTGGAAAGTTCGACTCGAGGAAAAGTTATTTCTCATGTTAATTTACTTTCTTTGAGACCTAAGTCATTTTCATCACATGTTTTATTTTTTTGGTGTATAGATTCCTTATGAATTTATTTTAACATTAATTTTATGAAATTAATGTATTTCACCGATCCATTTCAATTTATAATTCTATATCCTTTTGATTGAAAAGTTATCAAATTCATAAAAGATTTTATTTAAAACCTTCTTTAAAATGATTTTAAAAATTTTCCAAAACTATTTCCTCCATATCCATGTTTCCTAAAATATTTCAATAATGTGATTATTATACTCAAATGGGTGTTTAAAGTCATTTCAAACTATATTATATATTCCATTGTCATTACTGTAATTATTTTAGAAGCCCCCTCTATAAATTTTTATGTCTTTTTAAATCAAATCTTATTTTCCATTATTCTAGGATTTTTTTAAAAGTTTTCAAAGAAAACGAATTTTTATCAATATTTTTTCATGAAGCCCGAAAATACATATATATACATGTTAAACGGGATAATTTATGAGATTTTATTATGGAAATTTGAGATTTCAGGTGGTTTATTTATCTTATGGTCTATATACATTGTTCAAGATAACGGTTGAGTCTGATATATCTCTTTAATTCATTGAGTAATGATTTTGTTCCCAAGGAATATATGTTAGAATTAACTGAGTAGGTTATTCCATTTGTAAGAATTCTTGTATGAGTGATTATAAAATTTAAATAAATATGATCTCCCAAGATACCTATATGAATTTTCTATTATTTTAATTGATTTTTCACATATTCATATTTATTTAATAATTTAATATAATGATATTATTTTTAAAGGAATTTTTATCCACATTTTACAGAATGTTTTCAAGAAAATGTTTTCATGAGTACTCATGTTTTATAAGAAACCCTCATGATTATGATTATTTCCTTTAAGATTTATCATGTTATTTTTTATGAAATATTTGGAATTGAAGTTGGTATATTAATTAAGTAAATCATTTTTTAAGATCAAGGATAATTATATAGAAGGAAAATTATCTATCGGAGTTCATGGTTTTCTAAATGGTTTGACATGTTTCTTTCTTTTTTATCACCTATTGAGTTTTTTATGCTTATCCCATATTTTATTTTTTTTCAATGTGTAAGGATGAATATGAATTATATAAATATCTATCTTCCCATTATGGGGTTCATCTTAAAAGAAGAAAATATGTTTTTAAGGAAATGAGAGTTGAAATTTAAGAACCCTATTTATTATAGAAAAACAGATATTGAGTGGATGTAATCACTTTGTATTGTAAAGGATTGTATGTAAGAGTTTTTCCGAATTCTCAAAAACTATAAATTTAAAAGATCATGATAATTTAGGGGAATTCAATCATTTTTAATAAAATAACAATTTTGGGTTGATTAAGATAGGGATTATTTTACCATACATTAAAATAAGAAAACAAAAGGAGTTAAAAATGATCTAATGATTAATGTAGAGGGATTTTAATAGTTAATTGAATGATAAAAAACATTTTTCTCACTACTTATTTCATTATCCAATGAAATTTTAATAAGAATAAAATAATAAAATATTGATAGAGATGTGAGAACCACTTAATCTCTCACTTGATCAATTATGTGTTATTTATAACGTCCTATTATTTTATTTTAGTTACTTCTTGTACCTTGTTTTGATCACCTGATGTTTGGGGATCATCTTATGTTGATTATAGTAAATTTTGAAAAATTTTGGGGATTTTGGGGGCTGTGTATGGTTGGTTCATGGTTAGAGAAACCCATGTATTTTGGCCCAGAAAATATTTCACCCTATGATGAGCCACCAAATGGGGGTGCATAGTTTTTCCAAACTGTGCAACCACCCCTCCAAATAGTGTTCCCTTGGATTGTGGCGTTCTTTCTAAAAACATTTATGACAAAACTAACCATGTTATCAAACCTTGATCCCTATCCAAAAGAGCTATAATAGTTCATAGTTACTACTAACTATGTGTCCTGACTGAGAAAACCATGTGTATAGTTTTTTAATCCTTTGAAAATTATTTTAAAAACCTTAAGACCCACCGATTTAACAAAAAATATCCACTATAAAAACTTAATATTATTACATGGATTTAATCTTCTATTTGATGGATCATGATTCTAGGTTTGATTCCTTGTTATCCTTCTCCTTAATTATTTGTTGTCATTTCCCATTGTAGGTGTTGGTTTGGTCATGTGATTAAAGGCATGTGGTTTCATCATGAATAGTATACAATCAAATCCCTAATTTATTGATTTATTTAAAATGGGTTTTTAATTTATTTGAAAACCTATATTTGAGATGATATAATGTATGATTTTAAAAGGTAATGGAAATTTTGAATAATCTCCAATTTTAATGGAATTAAAATTGTTTGGTGGATTTTGAGAATAATGATATCTTGAATTGAATGTTGATTTGATGAAATTATTTTATGTTTATTCTTGAGAAAATTCCCTTATAATGAATGATTATTTTAAAAGAAATTAATTTTATGGAAGCCTATGATTATGTTTTGAAATTAAAAAGGTTTGTTTGACATGAAATTGGGAAAATTGAATTGTGAATTATGAATTGATTTGAAATGAATGATTTTACCAAGAATGGCTGATTGATTGATTTATTAAATCACTTGTGATATTGATTAGTTTGTAGGAAATTAGGAAAATAATTATAGGACTCTGAATCCCAAGAAATAGATAGATTAAGACAACACTAACTAAACAAGTTCAACATGATTTCCTATGATGGTACCCCTAACGATGTTTTGATTGATTATACAGAGGGCTTGAGCTTTAGGGAGTTCATAAACACACACACAAACACACATACACAAACACACACACACACTTGATATATGATAATGATGATGAAGATTTAGAAGTGTGGGGATCCTATATATAGAGACTAATGTACCTCAAGGCTTATGATCATGGTGATTTTCAATATTTGACTTGATTATACATATCATTATATATAGATATATTTTATTCATTCTAGTTGTTTTATATAAATGTTTTATATAAAATTTTTATTTAATAAAATTTTGATATATTTGACATCTTTCGACATGAAAACATATTTTGGTTTAAAATATTTAAATGAATTTCCATGCCTTGTTTTTTTTAAATTTAAAATATAAATAGTTTAGCTGTTATAGAATTTATTATAGGACACTTAGTGAGATCATACTGGGTTGTTTAGCTCACACCCTACATTTTCCTTTAGGTGTTTATAGATCTTGTTATTCTAGGTCTAGGG
The DNA here is from genome assembly GCA_963277665.1 of Viscum album. Classification (NCBI taxonomy): domain Eukaryota; kingdom Viridiplantae; phylum Streptophyta; class Magnoliopsida; order Santalales; family Viscaceae; genus Viscum; species Viscum album. Next base: position 1,540,099,073 of record OY728129.1, read on the forward strand.
AAAGGGAAACCACCACTTGGAGGTGGTAGTTGTTCTTGATCTAAGATATGCTGGAGTGATAATGTTGATAGGTGGATCTATGATCCACTTGTTGCACAGGGTTTGAGAGACAATGTATTGGAAGATGTTGAACTTTATTTTGGATGATGTATAATTTGGGTTGTTTATTTTACTATTATATTACATTTCTCCTTTAGGAGTGTTTGTTATATAAAAAATGTGTTTATTTATATTCCACTATTTTATCATTCTTTGTGAAAAGACCATTCACTTTAATCCTCGATATGGTTCTAGGTGATAGTCTCTAACCTGTGGGGACGTGGAATGCCCTCGGGCCATGTCAGGATTGGTCTAAGCTTCAATGTACCAAGGTATTTGGGTTGTTTTTTGAAAAAATGGAATCAAAGGTAGAAGAACATATTTCCTTGACATCAGTTGTTTCCAATGGAAAATCAGTTTCCCTGACATTTCATTGCACATGGGGGGGGGTGGTATTTTTGTGCAATAATTCATGTCGGGTTCAATATTTTTGTATGGTTTCCAATAGGTTTGTTTGTGGAACCAGAAACACCCAATGGTTATATATACATGAGGGGCCTACTTTCCCAAGGCATGCGCTTATTGGGGAGTTTGGTCAACGATGATTAATAATTCACAATAGTTGAGAGGATGAGAGTTCGATATCATCACAACATTTTGAGGGGAATTATTCCCTACACCATAACTCTCTTAATGATTTATGTTTTCTTCATAAAGCCTGAATTAATTCCAAAGTATGATGTGGGTCACCCTATAATTAAATATCAATTATTAGCGTGTAGGGAATTTAGAATCATCTATATGTATATGAAGTTCTTTATTGAGGGATATATATTTATGTATCTGAGGTTCTCTATCAATGGTATCCTCTTATGTACTGATTAGAGATTATTTTACTGTTATTATCATGATGTTGGTTTTCATCCACACATTGTAGTGCTCTAGAGTGTATCGTGATCTAGGGAGATAGGAGTTGTTTTGATGTTGGGATCCGACCCATGGATGAGCATCCTACGTATCCTTGTGGAAGGAATTAGACCCACGTAGTTCAATGGCACTTAATGAAGAACATCATACCTTTTAAGGTCATGTGATAAGGACCAAACCATGCAGTTTATCATCATGCCAAAAGGAAGTATATGTAAAAGGTTCCTAATAAAAATTTATTGTGGGACTTATGAAGAAGAGGCCTAGAAACCTTGAAGGGATAGGAATTCCTAGATTGAATAACACTCTACCAGTAAAGTGGCCCATAGGGGATTAGGGTTGGTTTGAGGTGTTGGGTTTGGAACTCAAGGATGCTTTCTATGTATCCCATTTAAGTCAGAACAAAATTCCATGCAGTTCGGTTTTGAGGAACCATGACTATGGAGGCCCTACAAAGGTTTTTATTATAGGGTTGTATATCCCTTTGAGAGGTTGAAGTTGGGGATTACTCCTAAAATGGATGCCATGTGAATGAGGCCATGAGTGATGTCTCAACGCATAGTGATTTGAGGGATTTTCTGGGGCTTACACCTGAGGAGGGGGCCAATGGATGAGTATAGTGATGTGGTTGGGACTTATACCAAGTATTTGGACCAATGGTTTGGATGGGGATTACTCATGAGGAAGATTACCATTGATCTCTGGCCATATATAGGTGTCCTACATATCCTAGTTATATCTGGAATCAGAGTTATCATAGTTAAATACATCATGGCTTACTCAACAAGGCTTATTTAAGGTTTGAGATCATATGGATTCCATGATCACTACCAACCCCTAATCCCATGTGAGTCATGTTTAGTGTGAGAAAGAGGAAGTGATAGATTTGGGGAATCAAAATATTTTATTTTCCCGAAATTTGGATACATGAACTTGAGGACCCATGCCTATGGAGGCACATTAAAGGAAGGTGAGAGGAATATTTAGAAGAAGATCCTCTACCAAAACATGCATATGATCATGTGGATGTTATGATCATGAATATCCCTTAATCCCACACCAGTCATGATGAGTCATGATTGAATGCGAGAAACAATAGGAAGTAGAAGATCCTAAAAACAGCATTATCCCTCTTCCGCAGGTGAAAGAGGCTGAGGGTATGAGAGAAGATGAAGGGCCTTGGATGTGCCCATTACCTCGCCTATTTTGTATCCAAGATACTCACATAAGACTACCCAGATGGACATAACCTAGTGGAAAAGAGTGGTAAGAGTGTAACCTCCCACAAGAAAGGCTAGGGGCTTACTCATTGAGGGATTCCCTGAAATTGTCTCCATAGGAAACGAGGAGGATCATGTTCCATATTGAATGAAAAAGAAAGAATCATACTCATCCTCCCCAACAGGAATTAGAGGCTCCTGGTCATAGAGAAATATAGGGAAGGACATGGTCTTAACACTATCCCCAGGGTCAGGGTCCTCGTGACCATGAGAATTTATACTCACATGCACCTTGAGTGATATAACCATTAGATAGGACCAGTGCATGAAACCTTTGACTGTAGGAATTCATACCCAAATATGAGACTCTGGTGTGCCTCTTTACAAGGGGTTTCAAGTCCGAAGGCTTAGATTGAGGTTTTTGATTAGCCCCCCTTGGGTGAGGTATCCAAAGGAAGATGATCCCTTCCATTGAAGGTTTGGAAGAGGACTAAAAGGGGGGATTGTTCTTGTACTATATTGGAGGGAAAAGATGACTTGTACAAGGCCTGGGGGAAATTAAAGGTGCTTTGGGTAGTGGGGTATAAGACCAAATGAGCTAGATATTCCTTGGTAAATGGAAAACCTGGGAAACAAAACTTGGGTGAGGATTTATCTTAGGCACCATAGGTCTCCTCAGGTGTCCCCGGGTGGGTGTCGTGCAGGCCCCTGATTAGGGATGGGACCTCGTGCAAGTGATTATCCACTAGGGTAGAAGGGATAATCCTATAGTTTTATTGTGTTTAGAACCCTTAAGGGTCATTTATCTCACTTATACCCCTTTATTATCTCTTCTATTGGATTTTGCAGAGCTACCTGATGAATTTTTGGAGACCTGGGCGAAGGGGTTGCACAACCAAAGTTTGGGGGCCTCTTCCAATTTTCTAGTTGTTCAGATGAGGAGCCATGAGACCTATTTATATATAAATTGGCGAACTTGGTTGAATGAGGTACCCCACATAGGTCCATTTTGTAGGTTCCTGGTGTAGCCATCCCGCGCAAGAGTGTCCTGCCTTTTAGTACTGCGGAGGGGGGGGGGGATTTTTGTGTGCAAGGGTGTGTGAATGCCAGTTTGGGTAAGTCCCTTTGATTATTCTTGGGGATATTTACTTATATAATATGTCTAATATGATATTAAGAATCTTTTAATCATATTTTACCAAAATGGAGTGTTAACAAAAGCCCCCCTCATGATTGGCTCTGATCGAAAGAAGAGGGTCTAGTCCCAAGGTAGATTTAGGGGAAGGATTATGAAGGTGGAATAAGAATTACATGAATTATGCCCACATAAGAAAGTAAAATAGGCTCAGGGATCAGTATCATGATGTAGTCACATGGTTTCAATATATACCACATGCCCCTTTGACAATTTCTCACATTCGATGTTGGTTTTTTTACTCTCATTGTGTATGTAGTCCGCCCATACATGCCATGATTCTTTTTTCACAAAGGTCTCTTGAAGAATTTCCTATGGAAAACCACTTGAGAGATGGTTCTTTGTAGGTATAACCTTATCGAGGAGTCTTTGCAAAGAACCAGATTGGGGGGCTTGTGTGAGGCACTGGATCAAAGGGCTTTCACAAGTCCTTTCCTTTGCAAAAATTTTGAATTCTTCCAAGTAAAAATATTAAAATATCTAAGTAAATATTTTACCCTAATGAGAAAACATGATGCATTTTTGTAGGTTTTAAATGGATACTATGATGACTTGTACTGAACAAGATGATGTAAGTTCATCACATATGATCAAGGCTATTGGACTAGATTACTACGACATGGTTAAAACTACTATTATAGATTCAGAAAAGTATTTGGAACCATATAAATGTGAGTACCCAAGAATTGATTACCTTCCATTGTATGATCACAAATTTTTGAGGGACCACTTTATCCATGGTAATCAAAGTTACTTCCCGAAGTACAGGTTTGTGAAACACATCAACTGACCTTCAACCAACATTTATTCCAAGGGTGCTTATATTAATTAAGTAATGGATCTCATTGGTTGTATGATGCATCACAATATCTTCACTCCAAATATGAATCCACATATCCAATAATTTAATCCTCATTATTATAGATAAAGCATCCATGCTTCATAGATAGATTAGATGCAAAGTCAGAAGGGGGACTGGGATTTTTTTGATCTAGAGGGGGAGTTTGGACCGAATGGATGTAAGCATACTGGGTGTGCTAGACTTATGTATAATTTAAAAAGTATCTACACGACTTCCATATATATGAGGCTATTTGGGTAGGGAAAACAAGCATTTACAATAACTCAGAGATCTTTCCGGATCTGCAGAGCCGATGGAGTCCACATACAGATTCTTTCAATTTGACACTCAGTGAGGTCGATATTATCCTACGAGACATATAAAAAATTTATGGGGATCCCATTATGGGGGAAATTAACAATGTGTTAATCCTGTTAAATATAACAACAGATGGTGCTGAAAACGCACAACCCTAATCCCACAAGATTTTTTTGAGGTGGTGAAGAAATTTTAGAACAAAGATCCTCACCGCAAGGGTGACATCCATCTTTGAACATAGATGTATCCATTTCTCAACCTAGTAGAAGAATGTCCCACTTTCTAGTGCCCTATAAGATTCCACACACCATAGAATTAGGGTTCTCCTGGCACGTTCTGACCTACACTAGAGAAGGGCCAACATACACTTTGTGGTTATTAGGTCAATCCTAAAGTTGATGCGAGGAATCAATTGGATGGGTTCCATGCAATGTGGATTAGAATTTATCTGATTTTGGTCCATGAATCCAATGGTAGTGTTATTCTAGAGATGCTTTCTATAGATTCCAAACTGATAGAGGGGAGGTACATAGGGTTGGATTCCCCTATCCTAGAAATAATTTATCAGTTCTTTCTGCATAAATACAATGGGTAGGATCTATTTATAATTTCAGGGTTGTTTCAAGTGCTATGGGGGTATATTGTAGAAAACTTTAGTTCATATATAGTGTTGAGTCTAGTTAAAGTCCGTGATAGCCAATTCTGCCCAATTTTTTAGGTTGTTTTTGGAATCCAACCTCTAAACTTGACGTATGATGACGTGATGAGGATTCTAAATGGGTTGAGAGAATTGTATTTATTTCTATATAGTAACCCATATACATGGATTTGAAGGAACTATGCATTCAATGGAATCCCCAAAAATGGGATTTTAACAATTTGCACCGATGAATGACATGAACTTTTCGACGTCAACAAATAACTGCCCAATGACCTCCTCATGATCATGCATGAAATAAGTTAAGCACAAAATTAAACTGTAAAATACCTGGTTTAAATCTGAAGCCACACATGAAATCTTCTCATTATTAGTGATAACTACTCATAGACTATAAATCTGAATTCCTATAGATCATCCAAACATGCTTCAAAATTTTACAAGAGTGCCAATCATCGGAATCCAGGTGCTAGTATGGAGTTCCGAAAATGCCTTTGATGCTCTGATGATCACTACATCGCTCTACTTGCGATGCCTGAGAGAGAGATCACCCCGAGCTCCTTGGATTCCGAGCCTCTCTCTATAAATCATGGGAGAGAGAAATACTATGAATAGTTCCTAGTGGGAGGCTCTCATCTTCTATATATAGTGTGTAATTAAAATACCTAGTATTTCCTCTCCATCTCCTGAATACTTAATGCACTATATACGATATGTTATGACTTCTAAACTGAGTCATAAATATTATCATCACTTTCGTGTAATATATTAAGTATATTACTTGTTAATAAACAAGACATTAACTTGACTCATCATTCTCAAAAATATTAATTGAACCTTGATTTGTTTAATATTCATTCAAATAATATTTTTCATGTATTTACTTAAAACTTGTAAATAAATTAAATAAATGAATTCAATGGTCATTACTATTAACTTAAATAATACGAATTTATTTATTTATTTGCTGATCATTTACCCTTGAAAAAATCCTAGAACCCAGTGATGGGGCCCACTATGTCCAAAACTCCCATTCAACTGAATATGGTATATTCTCGAATATGCTATTTTGTGTGACCCTCTAAGCACTTATCTCAATAGCAGTGAATAGTATTCTCATACCAAGAGCGGGATCTAGAAACCAATCATGTCCCCTAAAGAGATAAATATTTTCGTAGTAGCAAAAACTAACATAAGAACACGTATTGTGTAATATAATCTCATTGTCTTTAATAACTCATAAATCATGACGCACACTCATGTTAACGTCCATTTCTTTCTTTATTGTTTGTTGATCTAACTAGACATATTTACCCTCGACTTCCATGGTTATGGTATCATGAAGGTACTGCCATCCTTATCAGAAAGACCTGAGATATACTACTTCCATAACCCAGATGCAACAATTCTATTATTTACCATTCAACCAATGTCATGCCACCAATGACGCACCCAACACAAACTACCTCTCCATGTTTTCAACTTCATGGTTTTCATCTTGCATCAAAATACACAATCAAATGGAATACATTGGTAATGATCTCAAGTTAGGATACCATTACACACGGCCATAGATAAGAACAACCAATGGAACCCAAAACATGCGGTGTTCCTATTGGAGGGTCTTTCCTTATGATCTCACTACTAGAGATCACCAAGTGAGAACATCATGAGAAGAAGTCTCAATTCTTATAAGCCCCCAACAACTGATAGTCAAACATCTACAGTTTCAAATCAGTAAGATGTATCTAGACCATACGACCTTTGTTTAAGATTAATGTCATAGTATCTCGAGGTTCTCATTGTAGCCTGAGATCTGCTATAACCTATCGATATGACAATTAATCTATTTACATTACCATTTCAATAGTGGATGTATAAAATTCTACACTATAATGGTAAGAAAACATCATGTATAGATAACTGTATGTGGAATATGGTAATAAAATGCACTGAATGGTTGGGTCTAGGGAACCCACTATTTTAACTCTACCACTTACACTAGATCTAACTTGCTAACCAAACTTGTTATCTCTCACATGATTAAGGTCATGTTTCTGCCGAGTCAGGACTTTAACTATTGGGTCTTCCATGATTCTTCCATGCGGCATATATGCTATTTGCAGCCTTATCTTCTTGGGTCAACCTTCTCATGAGATGGTATCCATGAGTATATCCCTTTTTTACACTATCAAAACTTGACATATTTTCTAGTAAGAATATCATAATTATGATAACACTTTTATTACTAGGTGTGACTCCATGAACTGGAAAAAAATAATTGCATATAACTACTTCTTAGCTACCACAAAAGCCACAACATATTCAGTCTTTGTAGGTATGGATACCACCGACATATATGAGTTTCTCTCTCTCATCACCTTATCTTAACTGCGATACTAGATCACATAGATCTAAGGAATACTAGTTTCTCCCTGAAAACTAGTATCCTTTCTTTTCCACTTACTAGGTACATATCTTTTGTACTTTCCGAAGTACAATCAGATATTAATGACTACTTCCCTTGTAGTTCTATGGGATATAATTGATATTTTCCTATTATAAAGTATTCTTGGAAATATCAGTTTGTGTACATATCATGGCATACATGATTAATCCATCAATTAACTGTATGGATTTTAACTCATCGCATTAATCTCCTCCCATGTCTCATACATGTGAACATGGAGAGATAATTTTATTTGACGTTGTCAAAAATTCATCTCTTGAATTGTTCAAACTTGTATTTTTCAATACTATGTCACTATATGTATGATTGACTAGGTCCAAGCATCCTTTAGATCTACCTTAGTAGATCATGTTCCCTAGAACTTAGGTTGCTACATTAAGTCAATCACTGGAGAATAAATTTCATCCCAGTTTTAACTAAATGTATGTCCAATATATATTTTCCATATGATTCTGAAAATATTTTTCTTGGAAAACATTTTCCCTCCCACTAACCACTAGTAGACACACGGAAAACATTTATTTCAAATGCATATTCTATGATCTCGTTACTTACTTCAATCCTAAACTGGATATCAGTAACTAAGAACCATTATTAGCATTCTGTGACATGAACAATCATTTCTGGTTGCATCGTATAGACACCTTACATGATTTGTGATCATTACATCTAATGATCAATATAATGATCATAGATATTAGCTATGATAAGTAAAATTATAACATATTTTGGAATAATGACTTGGTGAAACCAATTGAGCAATATTGGTACTACGATTGTTCCATCAATGTATCTACTTATTTGAATACACACCACTGTATGCAAAATTATATCCCCCTTTGAAATGTGATACATTGAATACATTTTTGAATTTTAGTTAGTCTTTTCAATCTCAGCTAATTTACATACACTAATTGTAGGAAATATTATTCACAATGAATAATAGATCATTGACCATGGTGAATAAAATCAATCACCATGGTTTTAACCTTCCTACATAGTATGTGTCACTGGAACATACTCTGTTCCATATGTGCTTGTGGAACTAGTTCCTTTGACAACTATTTGTGCATATGAAGCATTGAATAAACCCAATTCAATCTAGATACCACTATCTGAAAAGAGATGTGCACCCTTTTATAGAAATACAATCTATAAATTGACTATATATTTCCTATTTTAGGGATTTTTGTAACATCCTAAGAAACTATTATGATGATTACAATATATGCACAGAGTGTTTGTTCCTGATTCAATTTTGTTTATGTACGAATAAAATCATTGCATCCAAACACATGTCCCTATGACATATGGATTTATCATCATACTATTACTTGTATGATATCTATTTTTCATTTTAGTTGGCATATGATTATGGGATTACACCTCTATTTGCGAACCACATCATGAAATATAATGGAAGTTTCTACAAGTGGAAACATTGATACTACTTCCATCAATACATCGATGTATAAAATGTGCATTTAGGAATTTATCCACACTAAATTTTTTTCATAAATATTAACATGTAATAATTCATCATCAATCCTCCTCATCAAAATCATTGTCATGATGTAGATAAGGTAATGTGCATTTAGGGATTACTCCACACTAAATTGTAATGATTGATGAATTCTTGGTCAATGTATTCTTCGGTATGACGAACCGAAGAAACTCATATCTTCTGACCATGCATATAATTCACCTCATTATTCCATAATAACATAGCAGAATATTATGAAATATATATATAACTCTATCTTACCCATGGAATAGTTCACATTCACTTGTTGGACTATTTCCAAAGGTTTTGTAACATACCTTTATTTCTAAAGGTTTATTTATCCAAACTAAATATGCCGATAATACCATAGGTGTTTAGCTATACCGAGTATAAATACCATAATGGGTATATAATTGATGTTCACTTTTAGTTTTTCTTGTCAAATAATTATATTTCCACAATTGGGTATAAGTATTACATCTTTATATTCATCACTCATTTCATATGATTCATCTATCATTGAACTAGTTATTGGGTATTAAATTCCAAAAATAACATTCATTATGAAACCTAGAATAATGTCTACTTGTGTCCAAGGACACATGAGATTAATGTTTTGGTTATACCCAATAATAGTTCTACATGAATCTTTCACTTGGAAATAAAGAAGTCACATACTTCTCACCACTGGCCTAGGTATCACCTTTTCCCAGCCACTTAGTGAACACACCTGACTTCTAGTAAGGTTTCTATACTTACTTGGTTACTATATTATAATACACATATGTAATTGGAATATTGTATTTAATACCCAGTTAGTAAAACTGAAACATTACATTGATGAATATTCCTGAAGAATAAGTGGGTAACTTGATTCTTTATTCAGTTAATTGCATTTAAACTTCCATTGTTTTATTTTATGATATTCACAACAAATAACCTTTTTTAATACCTATTTCATTGATGTAAATCTCAAATATTCCCTTGGAATTAAATTCCTTTGGACTTTTCATCTTATCTTTCAATTTATTCTCCATAAGAATTAAAGACGAAACTGTCATTGATATTCTTATTCACTTAGAGAACCTTTCCTAGAAGGTAATGAAGCATTTACTCAATACTAGATCATTTTGTAAATTAGAACATGAATTGTGTAAAGGGGTAAATAGGAATTTAGAATAGGTTGTTTTGAAAGATCATAACCCTACTTTCAATTTACACAATCTAGTGTAACCATTACCTATTTATATCATTACTTCACTTTCTCCATGTAGACTTCTTGGAGATGAGACTTTATATTATATCATCCATGTCCTAATGTAGTGACCGAAACTAACACCAGATGTTGATGAATGCATAATGACACAAACCATCATATAATTTTTACATCGGCCTCTTATAATCAATTTTACCCTCACATCCTAAGGCAGTATAAGAGGAATAGGGACACTTGCACCTTGAGTTTCCAATAATATTGTGCGCAAGCGCTTGTAATATTCTTGGATACTCGTTCATGTGAGTAAATTTACCTTTTCCATTATTATTGTAGTTTATTTTGTGGTATAAATTTTCATTTTTTCTACAAATAAATTTTAGTAGATTAGTTCTTTTTTATCACGATTATCGGTTTAGACATTTTGATTAATAAATTAAATCATTTATTTTCTTCCACTATTTAATAGAATTATAGGAACCCTCTGTATTAGTATCAAAATATTCTATCGCTTGAGTATTCTAGTGGTATGGATACCTAAACCACCCCTCAGAGTCTAAAACATTGGCTATACCACTACTTAGAGGGTTCAAGGTAGGGTTTTGACTAGCCAACCACTTTAAATCACGGTTCCTTCATCTGTTGAGTGAAGTAACAATTTCTGAAATCGTCACTTGATTTACTCAAAACATTCCTCTAAAATTATGACAAGATAACTTGGGGTATTTCTTTGCTTCAATTTTAGTTAATTAAACCCACCACACTCATTAGAACACCCTGGTAGTAAGAGACACCCTCAACTTTGGCATGACCAGAACCTCAAAAAACCAGTTTTTTCCAAATTCAAATAATGGAAGGCAGTTGAAACTTAATATTTCTTTGAGGGTATTATTATTTTAATGTGAAAAAACAAATTATTTAATATTTTATGAGCATGTACTATGTGATCGCACTCAAAACTGACCATGAAAAAAATAGATAAATCAATTGTATCACATGTTTATTTTATCTTGCATGGTTGTTTATTATTACTCTATGTGTTCATGCATTAACTACACATAAAAAAATAAACCATGAAAAAAATAAAATGACGAAATGATAATGAGATAGTACTAATGGTTGACTCGTTTAGTAAATAAAAAATCAACCTAGACCCTAGGGGATATACCTTGAGTCACTTCATTTGCATCTCAAGTCACAACAACTACCCATCCAATGAATCAAGGTCTTATTTGGTGTGTCGCCATAAGTCAGCACGAAGTGCGTCAATGTTCATCTCGTCATTATACAAAAATACTCCCTTAGAGGCGAGGGGAACGAGAGGGTAAATATACAACTCAGAAGTGGATGCCCATTCCCTTATACATATAATGACTCAGAGAAAATACACAGATTGTCATTTATTAATTAAACTAATTATGAAAAAACCATGCAATAATTAAATAAGTAAATTAAATAAATAAACAAGCACCAGACATGCATTGGTCGGTCCACAACTCATGACCAGTCAATATGCATTAACTCACATATTTAAAATAAATGTAGAATTAAAATTAAAATTGCATTAAAATAATACTCAAGGGAATTATAATTGAATTAAAAATTTCTCTCCTATTTTTAATTCAACAATTATGTCATTTAGTCCTGATTAATTAATTTAATTTTAAAACAGAATATTAAATTAATTAATTAATTTTATTAAACACCAAATTAAATTAATTTACATTGCAATAAATTTTTAAACCAAAAATTAATATTTAATTATTTTAATTTGAAATTTAAATTTAATTAATTTTTTTAATTAATTTTTTTATTAAATTAAAATTACCTAGGCCCCGAAAACCCCAAGCAGGGCTTGTACGGGTCGATCCAAACCCACACAGGCCCATTCCGGGCTGTACCAACCTCGTGTAGGGATGTTATGGTCTAGGCAGGTCCTCCCATGCCTGTTTTAGACTCAGTAGATCTGCCTGGACCTGTTTTGGGTCAGATCTGGCCTAGCCCGCATTGTAGATGGGTTACCTCATGGGCTGGTAGGATGATCGTGGCATGCGGTACAGTGCTGGTGGAAGTGTGGTGGTTTGGGGAGAGGGGAACCATGCGAGCCACATATAGGATGGGGGCTTCGATGGTGGCTAGTTCAGTGGGTGGAGGTGACCCGGAAGAGACACTATAGCAGGGCGCCTAACTGAGGTGGTGTGAGGAGGAGAGGTGCACCGCTAGGTGGTTGGGTCCAACTGGTGAAGGCGACTCACCGATTTAGAGGGGCACTTATGGCTGGTCCGACCACTGCCAAATGTAGAGTGACGTGGTGGCAAGGAGTTGAGGCGGTTGGGCAGGAGGCCCTGCGGGTCTGGCTTGTCGGCTATGGGAGGGTCGCAGATGGGCAGTGACGATCAAGGGAGGCAGTACAGGTAGCTAGAAGTGTGTGTTGCAAGGAGGAGGCGGCCTATGTGGGGCCGCCGTGCCACATGAAGAAGAAGGGGGGCCACTCGACCCCCTTCTTTTGACATTTTTTGTAAACCACAAAAGACCCGTGCCCCATCTCCTTTTTTTAAAATTTGGATTTTAGGAAAATCCATCCCACACCTAGCCAAATAAAGTCAACCCCTTTATAAAAAATTTCTTAAAGCCAATATAGGCTTAGGAAAATAATAACAATATTATAATATTAAAATATTATTATATTAAAAATATTATAATAAATAAATTTATTATTATAATAAAACTATTATTGTAATAATAAAATTATCAAACCTCACAAGAAAATACTATTCTAGTCACCGGTCCAGTCAGAATTGTAAGAAATTATCAAAACGTTCTTCACAAAATTAAACACTCATAAAAACTTCAATCCAAAATAAAACATTAGATGGCTGCAAACTGGGCATCCAATGTCTGATTTAGAATTTGTCTGTGGCGTTGGGACAGTAATGAAACCCTCTTCAATGATTTATGTAAAATTATTTTTTTTGTCTTAAAAACTTTCAAGCGTCACTCTGATACCAATTGAAGGAACCAGTTACACAATGGAAGCCCCAAAAATGAGATCTTAAAAATTTTCACCGACCAGTGACATGATCTTTTCAACATCGGAAAATTCATTCCCGATGGACTCCTCAAGATCATGTGTGAAAGTAGTTAAGAAAACAATTAAACTGTAAAATACATGGTTTATATCTGAAGCCGTGCACAATTTCTGATCATCCTTAGCAGTCACTGCTCGAAGAATCTGAAGACGAATTCCACTAGATCATCCATATGTGCTTCAAAAATATACAAGAGCAATTATCATCAAAATATGGGTGCCAGTTTAGAGTTCTTGTTGACGCCTTCAACACTCTGAAAATCACTGCATCGATCTTCCTATGATGCCTGAGAGATACCTCTTCCAAGGTCCTTGGATCTAGAGCCTCTCTCTCTAGATCATGGGAGAGAGAAGAGGTGAGTGAAATCCCATGAATAGTCACTAGTGGTAGGATCACCTCTTCTATATATAATGTGTAATTAAAATACCTGGTATTGACTCTCCAATACCTGAATACTTAATACACTATATACAAAATGTTATGACTACTAAATTGAGTCATAAATATTATTATCACTTTCTTGTAATATATTAAATATATTACCATGATAATAAATGAGTCATTGTAGTTGGGGTTTGGCTTAGTGGTAAGCACCCTGTAATACTACTTAAAAAATGGGGGTTCAAAACCCATTGGGCGCAGAAACTGTAGCGGGTACTGTAGCAGCGGTGGTACTGTTGATCTGTGGGTACTGTAGCGGCGGCAGAGCACTGTAGCGGTGGTGGTACTGTAGCAGCCGGGTTACTATTCACAGAATAAGAATTTGGGAAAAAATTTGGGCCTATGGGCTATGTAATAGGCTACTAGCCCACTGGGCCTTCGGGCTATGTAATGGGTCTCCCTCTACCCAGTTAAAAGAGGTCTTTGCTTTGATTTATTAATAAAAATGAGGCTTCGGCCTTAACCTTTAAAAAAAATAATAAATGAGTCATTAACTTGACTCATAATTCCCATAAATATTAATTAATCTTTAAATAGTTTAATATTCTTTCAAATTATATTTTTTAGGTATTTACATAAAACTTGTAAAAACATTAAATAAATAAATTCAATGACCATTATTCCTAACTTGAATAATATGAATTTATTTATTTCATTAGTAATAATTTAACCTTGTACAAATCCCATACCCCAGTGTTGGGGCCCACCATGTCCAAACTCATATTCAATTGAATATGTAAGATTCTCGAATATGCTATTGTGTGTGACCCTCTAGGCTATTATCTCAATAGTAATGAATAGTATTCAAAGATCAAGAGTGAGATCTAAAAACCCATCATAGCTCTTAAAAAGTTAAATATTATTATAGTAGTGAAAACAAACCTATGAACATGCATTGTGTAATATAATCTATTTATATTTAACATCTCATAAAGTTGGATGCACACTCATGTCATCATCCTTTTCTTGATTTATTTTTTATTGATCTAACTTGATGTATTTAACCTCGACTACCATGACCATGGTATTATGAAGGTACTACCATCCTTATAAACATGGCCATAGATATACTACTTTCATATCCTAGAAGTGGAAAAAATCATTTCTTGACCATTCAAACAATGTCATGCCACCAATGACGCACCCAAAATGAACTACCTTTCCATAATTTCAACATCATCATTTTTTCTTGCATAAAAGTAGACAATAAAATGACATACATTGGTAATGATATCATGTCAGGAGACCATTACACATTTTTGTAGATAGGAAAATCCAATGACACCCAAAACATGTGGTGTTCCTATTGGCAGGTCTATCCTCATGATCTCACTACTAGAGATAACCAAGTGTTAACTTTATGAGAATATGTATTAATGATTATGAGAACCTAGCACCTGGTAGTCAAACATATACAATGTCTAATCATTATAATGTCTCCATACCATATGACTTTTATTTAAGACTAATGTCATAGAATCTCATGGTTCTCATTATAGCCTGGGATCTTCTATAACCTCTCAATTCAATAATTAATCTATGGACATTACCATTTTAATTGTAGATGTAGAAAAGTATAAACTATAATGGTAAAAAAATATAATGTATAGATAACTTTATGCATGATATGGTAATCAAAATCATTGAATAGTTTGTTATAGGGAACCCACTATTTTAAAGGATGTTTATTGATGATAGAGAGGAAAATAATTATGAACTGAGGTCATGCATGACAATATTCATAGACAACATACTGGTGAGTCAGATTGATAGTGAGATCATATGCAATTCCTATGATCCATATCGATTTCCTCACCAGTTTAAATGTATTCAATTGTAAAGAGTCTTCCCCTATATGTATTCTAGGATTTAGAAACATATGATGGTATCCTGATTGTTCTGGATCCTGATGGATATATAGGTATCCAAAATTTCAGCTGTGATGCCTTCATCTGATGCATCAATAGGGTTGGAGGTTGGGTATTCCAAGGAATTAATCTCTTCAAACCCTGAGGGGATATTGATGAAATATAGTTATTAGGGCATGACCACAACAACTTTTGGTCATGGTATGCATGGTAGAAAGGCTTGAACCAAGGGAGATGATGCTAAAGCTTTGGAGTCTTCAAGGAGATCTCAGGAAAAGACCACCGATCATGCTAGGTTTGAGGAAACCACACCACATGAACCAAGGTAATCTGATTTTCACTATTAGGAGGATAAATAAGTTCCATTTAACTGCTCTTTTATTAGATAAAAGAGTCATAAAGAGGCTTCCAAGTCGAAAGGTGTCAGGTCTTCCTCATAACCAGCCACATCGGAGCCAAATTACATGTGACCATTGGTGATCCAAGAATAGAAGAGAGTAACTCGTGATGTTAGAGATTCATATATTTTTCTATAGGATGGAATATGAATCCCAATGCTAGGATATATTAGAGAATCCTTTATCTCCATAATCATAGTGATTTAGCCAAAATGGGGTGGTATATTCAGGAGTTGGAGGCTTCGATATATACAATTGATGATTAGATCCTAGTCACAAAGTGAGTGTTTTTCATTCTAGATCAAGGAGAGACTGAGGGGGTAGTTAGTCCTCCCAAAGAGGAAAGGGACAACTACCTTGACCTTGTTGATTTATTTCTCATTTTCCCCTTCTATTTTCTTGATCATTCACGCTTGATCTTTCATCCACTATTATTAATTTTGGGGGATTCTATTTTCGGACTCAAAAGGGAAGAATAATAAGATGAAATGATTTAATAGGAACTTGAATCTCGGATGTTTGGGCCCAGATGCACCCTCATTGGGACATTTTGACACCCCAAAAATCTAATGAACATTGTATTCGACAGCGTTTAAGACACACGACACCGAGTGCGTAAAGTAATATAATATATTGATACTTAAAAATATATTTATTATTTAAAATAAATTCTATATATTTTAACACACTCAATACCATGTAGCTTGCATTACATGCAAGAAAAAACTTCCTCGATATCTTGCATTACATGCAAGAGCGACCTTTAATGATGGCTTGCGTTACACACAAGATCGAGTTTCACCAAATAACAATGTATTATTAAAATATTATTATTTAATAAAATATGATATAACATTGCTATTATGTTAGAGGTTATAATTAGTATTAACTAAATTATGAAAATCTACAATTTATATAAATATAAAATGAAATCATGGGTTACCAATTAACGATAAATGAAAATAAGAAACCATTGAATATAAAAAGAAATATTATTATTTTTATGCTTCCAAAAGAGTTTTATTGTAATAAAAAAAATTAATTAAAATTATTGAATTATATTAATGGAATACATATGTTATATATTCAATAAAATATTTTTGATAATCATCTAATAGATTCGATAGACATAATATAAGAATAAACTCCAAATTTCACGTAAAAAACCTATATTTTTATTAAGACGCTTTTAGCATCTTTTAATAGAGAACCTATTTTAAATTTTAATTTTTGACACTTTTATGAATCTTATATGTATAAATAAACATAATATTTTAAATTTAAACGTAAAAATTATCTCAGGGTAAATTTTTGGTATTTTTCTGTGAGATTCCTTTTTTAATGGATAGAGAAAAATGCTCATATTTAACTCAAAACTTATTTTTAATTTAATTTATTTATAAGGTTAAATTATGTTTTATATTGGTTTTAAAGTTTAATTAGATATTATTTTAATCAATTAATCAAATTTAGGTCATTTTAATCAAGTTCACTTTGAAATTTAATTTAAAAACATAGAACACTCTTTGATGTTTTTACATTTAAAACCCGCATTGTCGTCCCGTTGGAGGGATTAAAATTAAATTAATTTCGTCCAATTATGTGTTTGGAATATGGAAAAATTAATTACATATTTGAAATAATTATAATTTATAATTTATAATAAGGTAAACATAGTTTTTTACCAAATATATTAGTGAAACTAATTAAAATTAATTACAACGATTGAGGTCAAATTATGCTTAATAAGAGACTAAACCATTAACGTAAGGCCTATAAAGACATATAAACTTGTCCAAAATATATTTAATGTCCATATGTATAGCCTATATTCAATTGGATCTACTTTGGACCATTATTGACCCACATTCAATAAAAGAAAAATGTTGGTGGGGTTCCTTTCTTTTAAAATATTACAAGAGGGCCCCTCCTCCTCCATTATAAAGGCCTCTTTTCCTCCCACTTCTTCACACCTATCATGCCACACAGGTTCTGTCATAATCTAAAAAATTCACTCCTAAACATAAATCACTTAATTCTTCAATCCAACCTTTTTGTTATAAATAAAATCAAAGAATTATTTTTTGTGGAAACCAAAAGGATTTACCCGATTAAGTGGTAACCTCTTTCCTAAAGATCATTAATTTTATTTCCATTATATACCCCATTAACTATTATAATTACTTGTTTATATATAAACTCTAGTATCCTCAATTTAATATGATGTTTTTATGTTAATATTTTTACCTACACTGCCTACACCTCCATCTAATGGGTAACGAACATACTGTTTACGTGTATGATGAACTACCGCCTCACGAAATGATAATTGTTCATTTTTTCATTTAAAACCTCTCACGGTGACCATTATGATATAAAATATATGTATATATGATATATATGATATTTATTATGTCTTTATGGTTTTTTAATTATTTTACAACACATATATTTATACATTTCATTTTGTGTAAAAATAATAACATTGTTTGTGTAAGTGGGGACTACTGCCCCCTCAAAGCCATGTGATTCATTCACACTATAAATGAAATGTATAAATGATGGTTTTAATTGATCATATTTTACATAAAAAAATAATATATTCATTACATAATTAACTTTATGGAAATATAATATATCATTTTCTTTATTATGCTTTCACTCACTTAAAAAGTGATAACATCGTTTGTGGATGTGTGGACTACCGCCTCATCAACATGATGTGATTCATTTTACATAAAAATAATTATACATATAAGTATATATTATTAAATAATATGGTATTTATTATACCATACATGAAATATTTACGTTACTTACCTTCTTTCTGGAATGATCATTGAAAAATGGGAATGTTACTCATGCACACATATGACCTACTGTCTCAATGATTGTAACGTTGGTTCATTTTTCATAACCATATTCAATGATTATATTTAAAAGTATAGTTGTTGTAAAAATGTGATAATTATTTCATTAATATTATTATGTATATGTTTATAAAATGACTCATTTGACCATAGTTGTCCTACCAAAGTTGTTTTTGACACAGAAATCAAATTTGGTCAAAATACCCAATGTAAACTTAATTGTTTAAGTAGTTGTATAAGAAATGTTAATAATTGAAATAAAAGTTAATTATAAAAATAAAATGTCTTCAAGAATTTGAATAAATAAAATAATTTTTTTCTTCAGGAATATAAAGACATACGAGAAAAATCGGACACAAGGTAAGGGATTCTTGTCTCACTTTTCCTTTTGTGAGACATAATTTATTATTGTGCACATAATTTCTTATATATGGTGTACATACTACCGAATTGACATATATTATCACAAAATATATTATATTCATTGTATTTTAAAGTTTTATTTAATTATTATTACCTTTTTGTCTTCCAATTTATTTGTTACCACATTGGTAAGGGATTTTAATCTCAATTTACCTTCCATTGAGACTTAATTGTTGTTATGCACCTAGTTTATTTTATATGGTGTATATATTAACTTTTACATGTTATATCATGAATACATTTATTCTAATGATATTATAAGTTTCTTTTAATTTTATTCCTTCATGATTCTTATTACTTAAAATGTTTCAAAATGGTATGTGATACTTTGAGATGTTTAAAGATTATTTTCCTCAAGACTAATACTAATGATCTTTCAATGGAATTTAAATTCGAGGAAATTATAAAACCATTTCATTATTATATGATTATTAATGACAATTTTCAAGTATTGGTACCATTTTTGTACTCTTAGGTAGTCAAAATGGTTTTAAGAAAAGCTGAATTTATTTCTCTCTTTAGTCAGAGAACCTATTTTCTTCAAAAAACCAAGTTTTATTAAATTGTTTTCAACAATAACTTTAAAATTATTTGTTAAAGAAATATTTTTTTTTATTTTTAATAAATTTTTCAAAGTAATCTTCTTGTCGCATTCCCAACAATTAATTTTTCATACCTTTTTACAGTGCAAAAGGAATGTTCTTTTACCTCCTACAGTAAGTATAGATTTACTCAACGTCATTTATTTAAAGATTTCCTTTTCATGTATAAATGTTTAATTTTTAAATGAAACGTTTTTAAAAGTGAATTTCAAAGAAAAAATTTATAAAAAGTTTTTTCAAAATAAAACGATATTTTCCTCAAGAATGTTTTTAAAAGATCTTCTTATAACATTTCTATTCATCGATGCCAACAACCCTTTATTTTACTCCACATTGAGTATTTTTTATTAACACCATAATTAATCTTCCTATTGATAATTTATTATTGATTTGGATAAGGATAATATTCATATTCACTTCCTTGATTCGTTTTGTCGTATGAAATGTTCAATTTCCCCTGATCATTGAATATTGAATTCACCATATTTTACTATATCATTAATCATGGATATGTTCATTGATTAAACCATATATCGGTTTTTTATATGGTGTTAACGTTTATTTTTATTTGATTATTTGGGTAAATATTGATAAATCCGTATCTCTTACTCAATAAAAATATTTGATAAGAAACACTGTTAAATTAATTACTCAAGAGATGAGTATTTTTTTGGACTAGTACGACACAAGTGGGGCCTAGTTATAGATATCTTCTTAATTAATTGATAGTCTCATGGGATGATTCATTTGGATAGATTCCTAAGATGGGGTTTTACCCTATATGTTTTAAACCATATTGTGAAAGGTCTTGGTTTTAAAGGTACCATATACCTAGGGATCATGTCATACAATAATTAAGCATTTCCTTCATTTACTTTTAGTTATTATTCATCCATGATATTTTTCATCGACATATCTATGGATACATTTAACTTTTATTACATTTATTAAATGAAATGTGTTTTATTATTTACCTTACCGTATTTATTTTTCCTTTTCTATTTATTTGAATGGAATGTGTTTCTAGTTATTTCCCTTTCAATATTGACTATTTTCATTGATTATTTATTACTTCCATATATTTTTCCCATACTGAGCATTTGAGCTCACCCTTATTGTGTTTCTTTCCCCAGAAATCCTAGAAGTTTACTATGAAAGATATGATGGGATTTAATAGATGGATTAGTGTTATCCTAGAAATTATTTATTTAGAAAAAATAAAAAATATGTATTAATTAGTTTATTCATTTGTAATAAATGTCTCATGAATGTATGTAGTATACTAAGAATATGATTCTCTCATTCCTTAGAGATTTTATTCCTTGTAATCATGCCAATGTAATTAGCAACAGACACCTTCTCTGGGCTATCTGTGGTCGGGTCACTACAGTTGGTATTAAAGGAAGTATAGTCGAATCCATGGGAACTAGATTTAAAAAAACATAGGTTTGAGAACATAAAACTAAGGAAGAATTTGAGAAATAGTATAGAAGAACATACTATAATTTTGGTAAGGTAGAGATTATATGGATCATCCTAGAAATAAGTCCTTATATAGATACTATAGGTGGAAATTATTTTGGAATTGATATACCTTGGAGTAATAACTCTGACAAGGTGTTCCGATCTTGACTCGGGGCAACCTGGTATATGAAAAAGAGCCTTAGTGTGCACTTAGTTGGACACTCTTAGAGGATACACTTCGGATTATTCACATTTCATTTATAAGACATTATAAAGGATTTGAATATATAACGAGAATGAATAAACTAGGTTAAACAAAAGGTTTTTTATATTGGAGACACGGTGTCATTATTTAAGAATCCTATAAATGATAATATGGATAAAATCTAGACCAAGGAAGGACCTATGTGAAAATAAAAAGATGGAGTACTTATGTATTGAGGTTTTATTTAAAACCATAGTTAAAAGGCTATTTAGTGATGAACATTATTTCAAGGATGTCCATCATATTAATTTTGTAAATTATATTAATTTTGTTTTAGAAAAAGGAAAACCTATAAGATGGGTGAAAACCAATCAAATATGTAAAGTCCACGAGTCTTGAACCCATAACCGAAGGATAATAAGGGTTTCACACCATCCAGTGACCTACACAATGTCCTGGTTAAATATTCTTTGTTTTTAGTTAAAAAATTTGTCTAAAAAATGTTAATTATGAATTGGTAGTATCAATTCTGAGGATTAGATATTAATCTACTAACCATATTGCATTTTGAATATAGTTAAAGTCAAATAGTCATACATGTCACTTTTTATGGGCTTTAATATCCTTTAGAAATATATTTTTGTGCTTCATGCATCAATATTAATTTTTGAATGAATTGGAAAATATATCGAAGCACAAACAAATATTGAAATTATATTTATATAAATATATCAAGTAAGTTTACATATATATTAAAATAATTACCCAACATTAGAAAAATGACTTAGAAATAAAATGTTGTCCTAATACCTTAATTTCTATTGAACCGATGACCTTCTAAATCATGATATATTTATGGTTTTGAGGCCATCAACTTGCCATTGATCATTCAATTGTTTCTGATTAATGTCCTAATTCACTCCCTATAAATATTTATGTTTTCCCCCAATGTATTTATCTATACATTCCACTGATGTTCTCCTATTTAGAGATATAGTTACACGGTAGTCCATGTGACCTCTTTACTTTTCATTCTCTCTTTTATAGAGAATGAATTATGAACCCTTCCCACGATGTGGGATTTCAAAAATAGTAAGTGTCAAAAAATATATCACTATGATCGAGTTTAAATTTTGAGTACATAATTTAAATAATGTGGGGAGAATGTGACAACCTAAAATCTAAAGTAAGAACCTTGTATTTGATAGCTTGTATGAAACGCGACACCAAGCACATAAGGTAATATAATATCTAGATACCTTATAATATATTTACTATTTAAAATACATTATATATATTAAAATGAACTCAACACCAAGTAAGCTTGAATTATACATAAGAGTGGATTTCCTTGATAGGCTGCATTACATATAAGAACGACCTTCTACAATAGCTTGTGTGACACACAAGATCAAGTTTCACCAAATAATAATATATTATTAAAATATTATTATTTATTATAATATGATATAACCTATCCATTATATAAGAGGTTATAAATAGTATTAACTAACTAATGAAAATCTACAGTTTATATAAATATAAAATGAAATCATGGGTTACCAATAAATGGTAAATGAAAATAAGAACCAATTCGATATAAAAAGAAATATTATTATTTTTATGATTCCAAAGGAGTTTTATGGTAATAAACATAATTAATTAAAAATAATGAATAATATTAATGAAATATATATTTAATATATTAAATAAAATATTTTTGATAATCATCCAATTGATTAGATAGACATAAGATAAGAATATACTCAATATTACCAATAAAAACCTATATTTTTTATTAAGATACTGTTTGCAGTATTTTAATGGTGAACCTATTTTTAATATAATTTTTGACACTTTTATGAATCTTATATCTCAAAATAAACTTTATATTTTAATTATAAACATAAAAATTATATTAGGATAATTGTTTGGCATTTTTCTATGAATATTTATTTTTAATGAATAATGAAAAACACTAATATTCAATTAAAAATGATTTTTCATCTAATTTATTTGTAAGGTTAAATTACCTTTTATATTGGTTTTAAATTTTAATTATATTATATTTTTATCAATTAATCCAATTTAGGTTATTTTATTTAATTTCATTTAGAAATTTACTATGAAAACATAACAAACTTTTGAATGTTTTTACTTTAAAAACCCGCATTATTGTCCCATCTATGAGATTAAATTTAAATTCTTTTCTACCACTTATGTGTTTGGAATTTGAAAAATGAATTCCATATTTTGAATAATACTAATTTATAATGTCTAATAAGTCAAACTTAGTTTATGACCAAAAATATCCGTGAAAGTCACTAAAATTAATTACAATGATTAAGGTCAAATTAAGCTTAATAAAGGACTAAACATTAATCAGAAGGCATGAAATGACCTATATATTTGTCAAAAAGATATTTTATGTCCGTAGTTATATCCTATCATCTTATGGATCGAATTTCAATCATTATTTATCTACTTTTAGTAAAAAATGTTGGTGGGGTTCCTTTCTTTTAAAATATTACAGGAGTGCAACTCTTCCATTGTAAAAGGCCTCTTGTCCCCCCACTTCCTCACACATATCAATCCACTTAGTTTTAGAAAATATCTTCAAATTTACCTCCCAAAAATAACTCCCTTAATCATTGAATACTCCTTTTGGGAAAAAATAAATCTAATGAATTATTTTAGTGCAAACCAAAATAAGTTACTCGATTAAGGGGTAACCTCTTTCCTAAATATCTTTGATATTATTTTCATTATCCACCCACTAAAATATTCTTATTCCATGCTTATATATCAAATAAAGTATCCTAAATATAATATGATTTTTTATTCTAATGGTTTTAACTACACTACAAACACCTCCATCTAATGGGTAGCAAACATATTGTTTACGTGTATAGTGAACTACCGCCTCACAAAACAATCATTGTTCATTTTTCCTTTACCACCTCTCATGGTGGACATTATACTGGAAAATATATGTATATATGATATATATGATATTTATTATGTATTTATACTTCTATAATTATTTTTTAACACATATATTTATTCTTTCTAGTTTTTGTGAAAATGATAACTTCGTTTGTGGAAGTGCAGACTACCACCCCCTCAAAGCGATATGATTCATTCACACAATACATGGAATTTATAAAGGATGGTTTTAATTAAAAATATGTGACATAAAAAAATCTATATGAAATTAATTAAATAATTAACTTTATGGAAATATAATATATCATTTTCAATATTATCCTTTTACACACTTAAAAAGTGATAACGTCATTCATGGATATATGGACTTCCGCTTCCTCGACACAATGTGATTTTTTTAAATAAAAATAATTATATATATAAGTATAGATAATTAAATAATATATTATTTTTATATAATTTTAATTTTTGAAATATTTAAGTTACTTACCTTCTTTCCACAGTGATCATTGAAAAATGAAAATGTTACTCATGCGCATATACGACCTACC
The DNA here is from genome assembly GCA_963277665.1 of Viscum album. Lineage (NCBI taxonomy): Eukaryota > Viridiplantae > Streptophyta > Magnoliopsida > Santalales > Viscaceae > Viscum > Viscum album. Next base: position 1,540,124,315 of record OY728129.1, read on the forward strand.
ATCTCAATGATTGTATCATTGGTTGTTTTTTCATAACCATATTTAATAATTAGATTTAAAAGTATTATTTATATAAAAATATAATAGTTATGTTATGAATATTATTCTTTATATTTTTATATAATGACCCCTTTGACCATAGTTTACCTACCAATGTTTTTTTTGATACATAAATCAGATTTTGTCAAAACACTCAACGTAAACATAACTATTTAAGTAGTTCTATATGAAATGTTAATAAGTGAAATAAAAATGAAAAAGGTTCTAAATAAAGTAAATAATTGACATAAGTTTTTTATTCAAGAATATAAAGACTTACGAGACAAGTTGGACTCAAGGTAATGGATTCTTGTCTCACTTTTCTTTCTATGAGACATACTTTATTATTGTGAACCTAATTTCTTATATATGGTGTACATAATGCAGCATTAAAATGTAATATTAATCATTATATTATCTTAATGTTTTTTAAATTTTTTATTTAATTATTATTACCTTTTGGTTTTCCAATTCATTTGTTACCACATTAGTAAGAGATTTTCATCTCAATTTACTTTCCATTTTGACTTAATTATTGTTATGCACGTAGTTTCTTTTATATGGTGTATATAAATATTTTGAAATATTATATCATGAATCTATTAATTCGCATTATATTATAAGTTTTGTTTAAAATTATTCTTTTATGAGTCATATGACTTAAAATTTTTCTGAGTGGTATGAGACACTTTGTGATGTTTAAATATTATTTTCCTCAAGACTAATACTAATGATATTTAAATGGAATATACATTTGAGGAAATTATATAACCATTTTTCAATAAAACCTTTAATTATTATCTAATTATTCATGATCATTTTCAAGTATTAATACCATTTTCCCACTCTTTGGTACTCAAAATATTTTAGAAAATGTTTTTTAGAAAACCTGACTTTATTTATCTCTTTAGTTGGAGAACCTGTTTTCTTCTAAAAACCAAGTTTCATTAAAATGTTTTCAAAAATTATTTTAAAATGATTTGGTAAATAAATGATTTACCCTTTTCTATTTGCAAATTTTTTCAAAGGAATCTTCTTGTCGCTTTCCGAGAAAGGCATTTTGCATACCTTTTTACCGTGCAAAAGGAATGTTCTTTTACCTCATATAACAAGTATATATTTACTCACTGTTATTTTTTTGAAGCTTACTTTTCATGTCTAAAAGGTTAATTTTTAAATACAATGTTTTCAAAAGTCAATTTTAAAGAAAAGTTTTTTAAAAAAGTTTTTTAAAAAAAATGATATTTTCCATAATATTCTTTTATAATATTTTTTATAATATTTCTACTCATAAATGAGAAAAACATTTATTTTACTATGATTTGGGTATTTTGTATTGATACCACCATTAATATTTATTTGGATGGTTTATGATTGATTTGGAAAAGGATATTATTCACATTCACTTCCCTGATTCCTTTTTTCCCTTGAAATATTTAATTTCCTATTATAATTGAATATTGAATTTTACCTATTTTACCATATCATTAATCATGGATATGTTCATTTTCTAAACAATATATCATTTTTTATAAACTGTTCACATTGAATTTTATTTTATTATTTAGGTAAATATTGATAAGTATTTATCTCTTACTCTATACGGATATTTGATAAGGCACACTATTAAATCTATTATTCAATAGATGAGGAATGTTTTGGATTGGTACGACATGGGTGGTTCCTGGTTATAGATATCCCCTCGATGCATAGATAGTCTAATGGGGCTAGATATTTGGCTATCCACCTTAGATGAGTTATTACCATATATATTGTAAATCATCTTGTGAAAGGTATTGACGGTAAAGGTACCGTGTACCTAGTAAAAATGGCATCCAATAATTAAGAATTTCCCTCATTTAGTTTTAGTTATTATTCATCCATGAGATTTTTCATCGACATATCTACGGATACGTTTAATTTTCAGTTCATCGATTAAATGACATGTGTTTTAGTTTCTCACCTTTCCATATTTATTTTTCTTATCTAGTTATTTGAATATAATATGTTTCCAATTATTTACCTTTCTATATTGACTATTCCCGTTGATTAATTATTTCTTCCACTAAATTTTTCCCTTAATGAGAATTTGATCTCACCATTATTGTGTTTTTTCCCAAGAATCCAAGAAGCGTAAGATGAAATACATGAATGGATTTACTAGATGGATTAGATTTATCTTTGAATTTATTTATTTAGAAATAAGAATAAAATATGTATTAATTATAGTATTGTTTTTTAATAAATGATTCATGTATGTATATAGTTTACCAGTACTACTAAAATCTCATTCCTTTTAGATTTGATTCCTTTTAATCATGACAATGTAATTAGAATTAAAATCTAGCTCTAGGCTATCTGGGGTTTGGTCACTATAGACAGTGAACGAGGCCCTTTGGTCTACAAAACCATGCTCGGGTCAGAGGACTATGGTGTAGGAGATGGCGGTGGGAATTCCTCAACCATCACCTCAAGTGTCTATTTCCAAATAGGCTGATATGGGCCCTTCTCTATCTTGAGAGAGGAAGCATAAGAGGGTGATGATTTTAGTTTGAAATATTCACCATAGTAAGTATATGTGTTATTATTTGATATCATGACTTGTTTGACTTATTCTTTTTGACCATACTATTCTTTTTCAGAATCTTCATCGATTATTCCCTCATGGGGTATGGTTTTTATCCTTCAAGGATTGAGGAGGAAACCTTGGAGGATTCACAAACATGTTCTGATGAATTTTTCATCTTGATGGATGAAGTGTCAAGCGATTCAACTGAATCTTTCCCCATTCCTATAGAGAGGGGGAGAGCTACATTAATATCAGATATACTCCATAAGTTTTCATGTTCTATTTCTGGATTTCCTTTCTTCAAGATATTTTAGATCTATTTCCTACACTATAGGACCTTTCACCAGTCAATTATGGTGCCATTACTGATCTAGAAGGGCCTGGTAGGGATCTCATATTGTCCAATGAAGTCACTGATTCTGACCGTGACTCCACATGGCCATAAAATGTGGTTCCTATAGAGAATTCGACAGAGGGGATCGATGGTGGAGACAATTTGGGTCCTGAGAAATGTGTCTCGGATACCCCTACTAGTGAGGATACTATGATACTAGACACCATGTATCATGAAATTATGGATTTAATTTTTTTAAATTTGATATTCCTTGTCCCCTTAATGAATTCGAGGATTTTTGTAGGGAGCATGACTAATGAGATTTGTATCATTCTTGAATTTTCCAACAAATTTTATTTTCTTTCACCCAATTCTTCATACACAACAAAAAAATAAAACATTTGAGGGGGTTATTTTGAGGAGGTTATACACAACCACCTCTAAATTCATTTTCTATTACATTAGTGGGGGTTCTACACAAACCCTCTAATAATCAAATTTAGAGGGGGTTATGAACCCCCTCTAATTTCACTTTCAATAAAAATTAGAGGGGTAATTATGTAAAACCCTTGTTAATCATCGAATTTGGAGGGGGTTATGGACCCCTTATAATTGAACCCCCTCTAAATTTTTTAACATTTTTTTAATATCTAGTTATATTTTAGAGGGGGTTAAAACCCCCCTCTTATATCTTAAATTAAAGGGGGCCGGAACCCCTTCTGATGTCTTAAATTAGAGGTGGTTAAAAACCACCTCTAATTTCTTAAATTAGAGGGGGTTCAACCCCCTTTATTTACTAAATTAGAGAGGGTTCAAAACCCCCTTTAATGTCTTTAAATTAGAGGGGGTTGAAAACCCCCTCAAATGTCTTATATTAGTGGGGGTTCAAAACCCCTTCTAATGTCTTCAAATTATAGGGGGTTCTAAAACGCCCTCTAATTTAATAAATTACATGGGGTTGTGAACCCCCATAATTTTTTTTAAAAAAAGAAACGTCCATAATATATATATATATACATACAAATATATACACTCATATATTTATATAATTAAAACATAATATATAAATGTATTTAAATACATTATATGAACATATTATATAAAATATTTTTATGATTGTATTTAATCGTATTAATATTTATACATAACTATGTATAATATTATGTACTTTAATAGTTATTTATTTGTATAAATCGTATTTCATATAATATTAAGTATAAATGTGTATAAATTATATTTCATATAACATTGATTATATATAATACAAATATTAATTATATATAATATAAAATTGTATTTTATATAAACTTTTATAAATATTTGTATAAATTGTATTTCATAAAATATCAATTATATATAATATAAATATTTGTATAATTTGTATTTCATATAATAATTATTATATATTAATTGTATATAATATTATAATATTTATACAGATTAATATATATTAATGAAAATAATAATAAATATATGAATTGAAACACATTATATAAATATATTCTAAAAGACCTTATATATATATATTAAGTAAATACTTATTTATATATGTACATTAAATAAACATGTATATTATATATAAATATGTATTTAAGTATATAAATAATTTACATAAATATATAATATAAATGTATTAAGTATAATATATTTAGGATATATGTGACACCCTGAACTTATTTCTTTTGTAATAACAATATTTTTTGGTTTTAATTCTTTCCCATTCTATCCAAAATAGTACTTGAAAATAAACATAAGACTTTATTTATTCAATGAACACTAAAATGGTTACTTTACTTCAAGGCTAAGAGAATCCAACTAACCAAAAATATCCACTACGAGACCTGTTAGAATTACAGTGAGAGCACCCAATAAAACAAAGAACCCAAGAAAATAGTAGGGGTCCTTCAGATCTGTCACAATGAACATCAGTATAGCCAGAGCCACAGCAACCATGATAAGAATCAGAGGAATGATGAGTACCATCTTCTCTATCCCAATGTTTGAAATTGGAATTCCCTAATTCATGTTTTTATAAGCCCTAAGTAAAGTCAACTGTTGCCTCCTTTAGGTGATCGTTGAGTCTCTAACATCCATAAGACCATATATTCATTGGGTTTTCTAGTGGTTTAATTTAAAATAGCTTGGTAGAATGATTTTCCAAGTGTTTGAAGTGTGCATTGATGTTACAACTTTAAAAATATTTTTAATAAACTCTTGTTATATATTTTTGAAGGATAATGGGTTTGAATCATCCCAAGAGAAGTACACATTTGATACTACTTGGTTTTGGTACAAATAAAAATGTTTTTGAGTTTGAGATTGTACATTGAGAAAATGAAATTAATAACTATTGTTGTATTTAATATTTCAGCTATACATATTGAATTATGTATTTAAATATTTAAAATTTATTGAAAATATTTTATAAATGTTTTAATCCTTGGTTTATAAAACAAGGTCTTAACAAAAAATACATTTTGGATTTTAAATATAATATAACATTTTCTCTATGATGTACTAAACATTGATTTATAACTTTATATTTTGAAAGTCAATTGTTTTTAAACTAAGTAAAGTATTGGTTTTAGGGATTTACATTATTATAAAAAAGAATTCGTATTCATTGTTTGAAAACACCTATATATTTATATGAAAACTTATGTTTATGTTTAACAAAAATGAAATTTACTTTACAAAAATATTTGTGAACACCCCACCTAGCCGAAGGCCACCTTGTAGGCAGCCACTCAAGGCCTTGGCGAGACATCTCACCCACAACCCCTGGAAAATGGCCCACGGTGGTGCACATGCATGGTGCATGCTAAGTCGCGCATACAGGTGGCATAATAATCTCTAAGAGTGAAAAAGCGTGTGTGTGAAGGGGAACCAGAGCACACCACCGTGTAGGGTGGCACAATGATAAGGGTGGTCACAGAGCGCACCTGCAGAACCCGGTATGGGGAGGTACTGGGAGGGGGAGGGATTATTCTGAGCTATGTCTAGAAGCCCCGAGCTTATAAGGGAGCTCGAGAAGCCTCCCTGTTTCAATGTGGGACTGAGTGTTTTAGGCGAAATGCAATCTCAACCATCAGATCTCACCCCAAGAGATCTGAGACATCTGATTCGGTTTAGTCCTTGATTTCCAGAAGCTGTGGATTTCCATCCATTTTTAAATACTCGAATCCTTCTCAGCTATCCGATCATGTCTCAGCTGATCTAAATCGTTCTTCCTTTTTCTGCAGCTAACCCATCTCCTTCCTCATATTCCTTCTACGTGTGCTGAACCAGTAGCCTCACTTCTCCACTTTCTCCATTTTTCTTCACCTGTGACATCACCTTTCACCCGGTGGCCCCTCTTCTCACTTTTTTTCCACAAGACCGACACCCTCAGTCTTATTTTAAACCGAGGATTCCTTGGTTTTCCATGAAAGTGGAATTAAAAATATATTATATAATTTATATATAATATAGTTTATATAACCCTTGTTTTCACCCCTAACCTCTCAGTTTTTCCTTCCTCTCAAGCCTCCAGCAAGATCACTACAACACCATCTTGATCTTAAGCCATGTAATAAAATACTATCTTTCCTTCTTCATGAAATATCTTATATATGTTTTATATATAGGATATATATATATGTGTGTGTGTGTGTGTTGTTTATATCCAATTCTATCAGGGTTTTAAGCCTTCTAAGTTTTATTTTTAAATCCTTAATTGGTTTTTTTGAAAAACATGTTATAATTAAGGGCTATAACAGTTTCGGTTTTTAAAACCTATATATATATATATAATGTTAGTATATATAGTTTTATATAAATCTCAATCTTAACCTATTTTGAGTTTTCTAAATGATGATTTCCAGTATTTAACAGATTCCTCTATTGCGTATAACCCTTGGAAGGACTATTTTTCAGTTCCGTGTATAATTGAACTAATATTTAAATATATGTGTATATATATTTATATTTTTATATATAAAAATACCAAAACGTTTCTATTTCGTATTCTCAGGGTAATGAAATTGGTATGATGAACTTTTATCATTCATGTAAGAGATTATTTGGTTTCATTCTTGGATGTGCGAAACTCAGGTATACACTTCATATACATGTACATATGGTTATAAATATATTCAAGTATGTTCATTATACAACAAACCGGCGTGGTCATGTGTTTCAATTTTAAAGGCTAAAAACATACCTTTATATATATATACACGTTTACCACATGAGTATTCTATTTATTTTGTTTTAATTGAACTATATAAACATATATAAATATATATGGTTATATGTATATGCCTATGGGTTTTAACTATAATCCAAAGTAAATTTTCAAAAAACAAACTTTGGTGGTTAAGTTATGTTTTTGATATGTTTAATTAAATTCTCATAAAACAACTATTTCACTACAATTAAACTAGATACTATATATGTTTTCGGTAATTTATTTGACATAGTTGTTTATTAGCGCCTTCTTTGTGTATTAATGACCTATGTCTTAATTAAAAATTATTCATTTTAAATTATAAATGTTTGTTTCCATGAAATAATGATTTTTAAATTTAGGCGTTATCATTTTGTGACAGAACATGAATAACTATATTCGTTAGTTATCATCGCATGTGCTATAATTTTCCACCATACTTGTTATTTGTAGAATTTCCATATCCATATAGTTGTTAGTTTCTTTGTAGACACTTAATGCATAATTCAATATATATATATATATGTAAATTCTAAAGAATGTAATCAAACTCAAATGGCCTCTTATGGAATAAAGAATTTAAATTGTTCAAATTAGTATGGGACACTTTGAATTACATGAAATGAGAAACCAAGTAATATGTGACACTTGGAATGATATGTGATGAGTAATTTAATAAATAAAAGTGGTTTTATTCAATTTGATTTAAATAAATGAAGAATGAATTTGACTTATTATGTGATGGGTGGGCCCGCTATAGCCCCTCGATGCATCGATAGGTCTCATGAGACAATTAGATGTGGAATTGGCCGAGGCCTTTCCTAAATTGATTTATTATCTTGGAACGAGGCCTTGACAGAGTTATTATGGTATTGGAATGAGGCCTTGAAACAATCTCGCATTTTCACTTCCCTTATTATGAATATGAAATTTAATTAACCAAGTGAATATTCGACTAGTAGAATATTCATTGTTAAAGATCTAGTACTTATGAGAATCAGAATAAGTAAATTCTTATGGCATAACGTGTATCAGCACTCAGAGAATTATTTTCCAATTTATGGATTATAGTTAATAATGAAAGAAATTGAATTTATCATTTTATGTGTAACTCTGCTCATATATTACTCTCTATTGTAAATTTAGTACTTAGACTCTTGCATGTCCCACTTATTAAAGTTAGAATGAATCTTACTTTATATGCTACAAACCCTATATTTTGTATGGACATGTTTATGTATGGAATATGTTTCATTATGTCCTTGTTAGTATTCCTTGAAATGTTCACTTATAATTCTTGGAAAAATGTTATGTTTTGATTCATATATTTAAGCTTTCCTTATGAAAATGTTTTATGATTAATTTTAAAGGAATGTTTTCAAGGGGTTTTAATTGAAACATTATTTTATTTTAAAATCCCTTACTGGGAATTTGTATTCTCACCCTGCGTTTTAACTTAAATTTTACAGGTTTAATAGATTTGAGTTACACTGTTTGGTGGCCGCATTGTGGAGACTCTTGCTCTTTCAGTTTTTGAAGAATTGGAATAGTTGTATCTGATTATCCAGGACCTAAACCAAAAATATCCTCTTTAGTGGAACTTGATGTGTAATAATCATATTTCTTTTTATAAAAAAAATTACACACCATGTTTTATGTAAAACTGCACCAGCTCCGGGGTAGTCCGGGGCCAGGGCCTGACAATATAAATCATAAAATAAATGTATAGTATTTATAAAAAAATATATACTTTTTTTTTAAAGGTGTAATAAAATAATAAAAATTAATAATATTATCGTTATGACACCCACACACACACACATATATAAGTATATAAAAATGGTTAAATATATAAATATTAAAAAAATACACAAACAAACATAGGGAGGTATAAATGTATTTGTAAATATATATTTATATATGTAAATATAATTATTTATATATATTATATGAAGAAACATATATATATATAATATAAATATGTATTTAAGTATATAAATAATTCATATAAATATATTTTTAAATATATAAACATATATATAGTTTATATAAATTTATAGAATGGTTTTTATTTAAATGTATTGAAATATATTATCTAAATAATATTTTTTAAAATAGATAATCCCACACACACACAAACACACACACACACACACACACATATATATATATAAACATCTGTACATAAATTCCAAAAAACAAATTGTCTTAGTGGTACTGCCTCAGTCTTGCTAGCGGTATAGAGTAGCTTCTTCGGGTTTCATCCTCAACAAAAGTGAATTAATTTTATGTGGCGTAGTAATTTGAGAGGTGTAGGTAAACGAGAACCGAAGGGGCATAGGGAATTGGGGAATGAGAGGAAGGGCATGGTGAACTGGAGGGGAGACACTACGGGTACGAAGGGGGATGTGGGAAATGGAGGGGGCCTGGGAATCAGGGAACAAGAGTGGCGTAGGGAACTGGGGGGGGGAGTATGGGGATGTGGGAAATAGGGAACATGAGTGGCGCATGGAACTGGGGGGAGGTAGGGGGCTTAGGAAATTGGGGAACAGGAGGGTCGTAGGAAACTGGGGGGGGGGACGAATGAGGGGCGAGCATATGGAAAAAAAGAAGATACATTAGGGCTGGTTTAAACTTCCCCTAATGCACTTTATTAGTGGTAGTAAATTTTTATCAACATTAAAGGGGGTTTAAACCCCCTCTAATGCATCTTCTGCTAAATTCTATGTGATTTCACTAACGGTTCCTCAAAATTGCCTCTAATGATAGTAGGCACCATAGTAGCGATTGTTCCTTACATCCACCACTAATGTCTTTAGAAGGGGTTATAACCCCTTATAATGTCAAAAATATCCCCCTCTAATGTAGTAATTTTTTTAGTGACATCAAGGCTCAAGTTGTGTATATTTTTCTGCAAAGATCGTTTTTAGGGCACTTCATGAGCAAGGAATCCTAGTCCACCCCACTACTATTGCTGAGAGAGTGATGGTTGAAAATCTTTAAGTCAGATATCCTAGAGAGACTATGATCCAAGATGCTAAGAAAACATAGAGGTATTTCCCTCATCATGAGGTTCTTGCTTCGAAAATTAAGGCTGGGAGAACTGAAGAGGTATTAATTCCAACAACTGATCCAACCATGGGTGAGTGTTGTAAACTGTTTCAATCACTTCATTGCCTTTCCAAACTTTTTACCTCTTGAGGTTGATGATAAGTGGCACCTAATATTCAATGTCATCGAATTCTATGAATGGTCTTGACAAGGGGGCTTCCATGCCAGTTCCACCAAAATTGGTGGGTGAGACTCTGGCTCTTTTGGAGGGAGTAGAATAAGGAGGTTCATTGAGTTCATTAATCCTAGACTATGTATCTCCCTCTTAGTGTATCTCTGAGTCTGATATGGTGATGCATGAGTATTTCTTGAGTAAATGTCTTTTGGTCTGGTGGGATGTTTAGAATATAATCTGGGATCCACCTCTTGAAGTCATGCCGTTACGACTTCACTAACTTCTATTTAATATTTATATCCTGGGAAATGGTGGATTTAATTACCATTATATCCATGACTTAGTGAACTCGATCATACTACATAGGGAAGATGAGCAAAGATCATAAAATAACAAAGTGAAACTCATGGGTCAGTTTGAGGAACTCATAGCTTTCATGATCCAAGATGAGGTTAACAACTCCAAGAAGGTGGGAAATTACCAAGATCACCTCGATGAGAAGTATCTAAAAATGAAGTGACTTGAAGAATAATTAAATGATGTAAATGAATTGGTATCCCAACTGCACCGATCCTTGGCAGGGGCTTTGGCACAAATAAGAGACACCATCGGTGCAAAGTAAGAGAAGCTCCATAAAAACGAGGAGGATGATGCAACAAAAAGGCCAATCTTTGGTATGATGTCGAAATTGATCATGATATAGTTAAACTTTTCAAATCCTATGATGAGGAACAACTGTAAAATTTGATAGTTAGGAGCATGTGAAAGTTCCCCTACACTTTGAGACATAAATTAAATGTATTTTTTTCCCAATCACATGTTCTTGCATTTCAATCCTTACCATAATTGTAATACAACACTGAAAAATGAACCATTTGATTGAATTTCATCATGTTATAATTAGAATTATTAGGATGGGAGATTGATCTAATTTTTTTCCTAATCCATGTGGCCTAGAAAGTATAGTTATACTATTTCTATGGTTATATGAACAACCATAAAAAATTTGTATATTTTTATGACATCATCCTAATTTTTCGAAATTCTAATACGAAGATGACTCAGTGGGTGAGAATAAAATTTTACATAGGACACCCTTTGTTAGTTTTCATCCTAACATGTTTTGTTCCTATTTCTTTTTTACCGCTCGATCATTTTCCCGAACGATATGGAGTGCAGGTCTAGAGAGATGAGACTCAACTATAATCTAGAGTGACCTTTTCAATGTTTTCAATATAGAGAGTATTGTGCCTATTTTTATGTTTAGTTTAAAGTCTTGTAATCTGGAATAATGTGTAAGGTGTATTAGGTAAAATATCTTTGACTGTAAGTTTTGAAATGATGAACCTAACAAGGCTTGTTGTCCAAAAATTTTCCAACATTCTTCAGATACCCAATGTGTAATTTGTAGCCATGATTTTGCAGTTTCATAATATAAAACATGACATTAGGGATTAGAGGAGGTCCCTCTGGAGGAAAAAGTGACCACTTGTTGAAAAACCCATTTTGTGGGATACTTCATGAAAAGAAAACTTGGGCGTGTTACTACATCACCAAACAGCGGCATCCTTAGGATTATAAGACCTTTTGTGGTTGAATTATAAAAATCCAAATAGGGTTTGTTACATTATAATCAGGTAAAGAAGTTATCAGGAATTATGAAATTCTATTACTGATGGCCAAAGTATTTTTTTGGAGATTTGGATTTCTCAAGACTATTATGGGTGATTTTCATAAGGGATGGCGTTTGAGAGAGAAGAGAGAAAATGTATTGGAATTGGCCATGAATGGGAAACTTCTCCTATATGAATTTGGTTGTGTGAAGGATGGTATATTTTTTTAAATGACCGATATCAGAGGGAAGGTCCCTTTCTAATAAGGGTTGAAGCGTCATGTAGTTTAATATCTTGCAACTAAGAAATTGACTATGTAGTTTAATATCTTATGGAAAGGAAATTGTTTTATAGTTTAAAATCTTATGACATGGATATTATGCTATGTATTTTAATATCATACAAAAAGTACATTATTATATGTAGTCTAAATTCATAAAATAAGGAAATTAGGGAGGATATAATTTAAGGTCAATAGATTTGACCTAAAGGCTAATAATTATCCCTTTTTAAGGTAATCTATTTGGGAATGAACCATCAATTTTAGGTACGAGGAATGGAAATTTGTAATATGTATTTTGGGTATTTTTGGATATGAAGATTGGTATAGGGAAAATGATTATGGAAATAGAGGAGGTCTCTCTTGAGGATAAAGTTAGCAATGGTTTAAAAACCCATTTTGTGGGCTACTTTATTACCGTACGACTGGGGAATGTTACAACACTGTCAAATAGAGGAATCCTCTAGCCGATATTCCCTTTATTTGGGAATCTCATACTAAGACAACTGGGGTGTGTGAAAATATAGTCTGACAGATGATTTATCTTATTACGTTATATGGCTTATGGATGAAGGAAGTTTATGGAGATTCATATTTGCATAGACACTTAGTCTAGTTTCATTGAAGGAAAGTACCTGATCATAGGAGAGGCATATCAAGTCAAAATTTACCAATAATTTGGGGAATAATACCTCTTCATAGGTATGACCTAAAATGGGAAATATTGAATCTATAGTTTTAGGTCATATAACTAGGACCTTAGAATTATGAGAACTATAGGTGATATGTTGCCTACCAGACCAAGGTCATTCTTAAATACTTAATACATGAGGAGATAAATCAAAAACCATGGTCTTGGAGTTTTTAGATCAGAAAAAAGGACATGGAAAAAATATGAGAGGGATGATCGTAGACTGAATTTGAATCGTGTGTTCCAACATAATCTCATCAAATATTATAAGGACAGAAGAGGTTCTCCCGCGGGTGAAGTTACCATTGTTTTACAAAATAATTTTTTAGGATACTTTATGAAAAGTCAATTGGGGTGTGTTACGGCATAGTAAAATAGTGGCATCCTTTGGATTATATGCCTATTTTTGGTAGACTTTATGCAATTCCAACTGGGGTGTGTTACTACATAGTCTAGAAAAAGAGGCTTTTGGTATCAGACATTCTATCACTGAGAGTTAGAAAAATATTATGAAGATATAAGAGTGTCCATGATTAAGAGTGGAAGGGTTTATTCCACCAAAAAAGGAAATAAAAGGGAAGGATAGGTTCATTTAAATTTCTGTGGTTTTTGAGCCAGGAGGTATGATCCAGGTATCACTAAGTATCTCATTGGAATGAGAATTGAGCCACATATAGTCCTTGAAGAACCATGCAGTTTAACATCATGTGGAAAGGATGTAGGCTACCTAACATGAAAAAGTGGTATTGTAGCTATACCATGGGATAAGACTCTGGCATCACTATGTATCTTGTTGGAGTAAGAATCAAGCCACATACAGTTCTTGAAGAAGGTTCCCTATGTAGGTCTAACCCATACATAAGGAGTGAGGTATTTTTTTATTGTATTATATGTAACTGAGATTGGAGAGTTGGGTGTCACTATGTATCTCATTGGAATGAGAATCAAGACACACATAGTTCTTAAAATATGGTAACGTTTATCATCATGTAATGAGGATATTGAACGTGCAGTTTAAAATTTTGCGGTAAGGACATGGGTCATGTGATGTGAAATAAATACTGCAGATAGAATAGGATATATGATTTAAGTATCACTACATATTGTTATGTATTAATAATCAAGACACACATAGTTCTTGAAAATCTTCCCCGCATTAATAAAGATTTTATATGGGGAAAGGTGGATTTATTGTTTTCCAGAATGAGGGATGGATGCAAAACTAGAGGTCTAGGCACCACTATGTATCTCATTGGAATAAGAATCAAGATACATGTTATAAAAAAGTTCCATGTACAAGTCTGATTTGTACACATGTAAAAAGGGGATTTTATTTTTCTTTATCATAGATGGACTCGGGATGGGAGGTATGGGCATCACTACACATCTCATTAGAATGAGAACCAAGCTACACATAGTTATTGATAAGATCTTGCTGTTTATCATCATGAAATGAGGACTTAAAATACATAGTTTTATGTCATGGAGTAAAAAAATGATTATTTTGGGTCTTATACCAATAGAGGTGGCCCAAGTACCACCATGGAGTGGAAATGATATTAGTAGGTCTTGCACATGGGAGCTTCTCATCCTTTCTTCCTCATGTCTGTCTAAGAGGGAATCTCGACCCACTGAGGGGTTAAAAGGATGTGATTGGGACTTATACCTAAGATGAAGACCCATATTTAAGGGACCATTAGTAGTTTATCAGGTCATGATATTTTGGCTATTTCCTAATGTCGAATGAGGAGGATTTTATCTGTGATGTTTAATTCTGTGAGAGAAAATGGTGTATTTAAGTTTTAAGTCATATGAATAGCACCATATGTCAAAACGTTTATCATCATGTGACAAGGAAGATGATTTCATGCAGTTTAACATTGTGTTGAACAAATTTTATGTCATTACTTTTATGGTAACATGAAAAAGGAAAACTTCATAGTTTAACATCATGAAGTTGAGAAGTATGTCGTGCGATTACATGAAATATTTATTTAGGAACCTTGCATTGGTTGGGTTCATAATGATCTCTCCATCCATTGAGATTAAGAATAAGCTTCATTAGAGTGGACACTTAGCCTGGAGTATAGTCTTTATCACTTTATTTCAAGCTTCAGAGGATTCTTTCCTAGTATCATTGGAGTTCTAGGTACAATTACTTTTTCTCCTTGGAAGAATGAGCATGGGAAAACCTTCTTGTTAAAGGCCCACACAATCCGATTTTGATAGATTTCCAAGTGATTCAAGGTGTGAAAACTCTTTTCATCCAGTATCTACAATTTATCCAGTTATTCTTGGGATTTCTCATCTGTGGATTGATGGTTAAAGATGAAAATATAGAGTGAGGAAAATTGAACCTTGATGGACATGACTGCATTTGTTCTATATACCAATGAGTACGAGGTTTACTGTGTACCGGTACAGGTTATTGTCAGGTAATACCATAAGAAATGAAAGTGATTATTAGGATAAGAGTTTTTATATTTATCCACTATTTTTATATATTATGTTTAACATGGTCTTGTTGAAGGTATATATCTTTCCATTATCCATTGAATGATAGCAGGATGAATGGTTAGATCTGATATTGTACTCTCGATATAGCGTTCCCACCTCAGCAGAGAAATAATTGGTACCATTGTCCATACGTATTGTATGGGGGAAAAAAATATAGTAATGATGTTAGATTTAACAAATCATACAATTATTTTTTCCCTAGCTTCTTTGAGGGGTATTACCTCAACCCATTTGGAGGAGAAGTCGGTAGTAGTTAAGATATATTTGAACTGCTTGGCCAGGGCTGGAGGGTAAGGCCCCACAATATTCATTCCCCACATGGATAATTCCTAGGATTATTTTTTCATATGTAATAACTCTAATGTTGATGTATTATGTTGGAATGTACTTTGAAAGAATGAAATTTCTTGGTGAAATCAGTGTAGAATTGCATCATCAAAGGCCAAAAGTATCCAAGCCTTCAGATTTGGTGAGAATGCTTGTTCCCAAAATGGTGGGAACTTCAGGCTCTTGTGTACACTACATTCATAAAAATGATGGTTATTCTCCATCAATACATACTATTAGTACTCCATTAAATCATTTTTATAGAGGACTTTCTAGTGATTCAGTTCTTCATAAAGAATGATGTTGGCTGCTCACTGCCAGGTTTCTCATTCCCAACTATGTCCAATGGGAGTAATTCATTTTGGAGGTATTCTATGATAGGAATCATCCACCCAATATTAGGACCATATTTTTAGGGAATGTTCTGATTTCGTTGATCCCTTTCTATCTGATTTTAATAAAGGGTGAGACCATTCAACAATGGGAAATGTTGATGACCATTTCTTCCCATTTTAGATCTATCAGATCTATAATTGCATTCACCAATGCATCTACATGGACATTATATGATCACAGGATGTGAGTCAATGTTGGATTTGAAGTTAATTCTTCCATTATCCTTTTTCCATTATTAAGAAGGTGGATTATCTACTCTTTTATGATAGTATAATCATCATTGATATGTTTGATTACTAACTCTGAGTCACCTTTCACCTCCAGGAGGTCCACTGGTATTTGGAGTTCCAGTTCCAATCTTGCAATTAGGGCCTGATATTCAGCCTCATTATTCGTATATCCTAATGAAAACAGGAAGGAGTAAGGTAAATCTTCCATCACTAAGGAAACAGGCACAATCCCTAAATCATTTTTGTAGTGGTTAAGGTCTTCTATTATCTTTCCTATTGAGATCTTGGATGTTTTCTCAAAATACATTTCCCTTGTTTGGGGTATGCCATGAATAGAAAATATATATTCATCTGAAAATTCAATATTTAATGATGTTGTTTCTGCAAACATTTTTTCTTCAAGAAAATCCACAATGTATTAGACATTCATTTATTTCTAAGGAACATACTCTATATTGAACTGTTACTAGATAATCTCTCACAGTTTCAAATGTCCTTCCAACATGGGACGACTGAAGATATATTAGAGTTGGTTGTTAAGAGAGGAAAATTTAACTTCATAGTTCTATAGGTAGTGCCTCAATTTATGAACTATGAATATTAATTCCTGGCACCTATTATCAATATCTGAATAAAAATTCTCAGCATCTATCATGGTTTGACTAAGACAATAGAGGATTTTTTCATTATTAACATCATTTTTTTGAAATAAAGGAAGCTAGAAATCAATCTAGGGATATCATATATTGGTTGAGTGTATTTCTATCAATGGGTGACATTAATATTAGTGGACCAAGATATATTTATTGAGGAAATCAAATTCTTCTTGACAGTCACTGGTCCACTGATATGTGACTCCCTTATTCATCAATTTGGTAAAGCAAAACAATTTCCTACAAGGATAGATATGAATTTTCAAATATATTCAAGGTGTCCTTATAGTCCCCTCAATCCTTTGAGGTTTCTAGAAGGTGACATGCTAAGGATATCTTTTTTTCTTAGGATGCACTTCTAATCCATGATAGCATGTGGGGAATCAGAGAAACTTTCCCTAGGTTACCTAGAAATTACATTTGAAGGGGTTTATCTTTAGGTGATGTTGTCATAGATTATTGAATATGGTCTCTAGATTATCCATATGTCCAGAACATTTTCATAATACAACCACTAGAACATTAACATATAATTTGACAAAAATCTATAGGAAAGGTTTGAAGATGCGATGCATGGAACTTTTAATGTGGTACCGAAATTATTCAAGCCAAAAGGAATTACCCAATAGAATAATACTCCCTAGGGGTCCTGAAGCCAGTGACTTCTTTATATTCTAGGGAAATCCGAATTTGGTTATACCCCAAAAATCCATCCATGATGGAGAGGTCTTAATAACTAGCTGTTTCATCATTCAGGAGTTCTATGATTGGAACCGAGAAGTCATCATTCAGACACATCTAGTTTAGATCTCTTAAGTTGATAAAAAATATGATTTTACAGTTCTTCTTCTTATTCATAAGTACAATGTTGTATATCCATTTTGGATACTACACCTCTCATATGAAGTTATCCTTGATGAGATTATCCAATTCAACCTTATTTTCGAAGGTGTGAGTTGGGTGTGTCCGTCTGGCTGCCTGTTTGTATCCCTAAAGGTTTCTTGGAAATTCCATGTGATGGGTTGATATCTTGAGGCAAAGACCTAGAATCTATGTAATTCCAGACAAACACATCTTGGTGTTGCTTTAGGAATAATGTATATACCTCGTGTTCTTCATAATTCATGGACACACTAATCAAAGTTAGTTATGAATCATCATATTTACCTAGATTTATTTTTCTAAGTTCATCAATAGTGGTAGATAATCCTCACTAAAATGATGTAATGGAATCCCTAAGGTCTTCCTCCTCTTCCTCTTCCATATTATTTTCCTCTTATATTTCTTCTTGGGAAGTTGGTGATGAAGAAATTTTCTTAATATTAGGGGAGGGTCGTTGTTTATACATTTAGAAGATAAAGAAACCATTCCTGGTTGGATTGCAGGTGTGAGGCCTTTCTGGAACTCCGAAGGGGAAATGAGGGACTCAAAATGAACATCTTAATTTTCTCCCATTTTCATGACAACTTATTCTGGCCTAGATAATAGAACATGGATTTGTTGAATCTCCTGGGATGTATTGAAGACATTTTCATCCAATCTTTCATTATTTCTTGGAGAGTTGAAAACTTGTCCATTGATGTCAAGATTAGTTTTCATGATTAACATCATGGAATTTGTTGGATGTGTGCATGAATTCAAGTCCATCCCTTTGACTTGGTTTATGGGTAGCACATACTCTACATTGATATATTTTAAAGGGTTAGCTGGAATAATATTCAGGCCATTCATGGAATTTATCTGAGTGATATCCTCAATCATGGACTATTACCCTTCCTTATGATAGAATCCTACACTGACGTACTGATATTAACAAGATTTAAATGGTGGTTTTATCCATGAAATGTCTTAATTTTTCCATTTTTAAAATATTTTAGGAATTTTTTTATAAAGAAGGGATGGTCGCATACTGATGTAGCCAACATCATCCTAGGAGAACATTGAAGGCTATATCCTGCCTAACAAAAATGAATTCTAAATCATATATGTGATCCCCAAACTAAGTCCTGGGTTTGATTTCACTAAGATGTTTTTTATCATTATTTTCATATCCATATAACATCAAGCTGGAGGGGGATAATTGAGATTCATTTAAACCCAATTGATTAAGTGTTAGGATTAGAATGAGGTTAACTTTTAAGATGTTTTCAATGAAATCTCATTAGATATCAAGGTCAATTATTCTTCTAGATATGTAAAATGTTATGACATGTCCCTGTATGATGGAATATTCATCTTGGTCTATGAAAGGGATGACTGTGTGAATTTTCATTGGATTATTCACTACATGATATAGATCAATAACATAAACCTCCACATCATGTTCTTGAGGGATTAATAAGGCCTATATGACCGATTTCTGTAGGTCTTTTGATATACTTTGGACATTAAGTATTGAAACATTAGCTAGTACAAGGGACAATTTCTTCAACAAATCATACTTATGGTCAAAAGGTTTATTCTTTCCAGCATGGGGATGGTCTTTTTTATGTTATTTAGGAATAAAAGTACTTGATGTTGACAGATAATCCCTTGTAACATGAGTTAAAGGTGAATATTTTCTCAGTGTATTAGGTTGACTAGGATTTCCCACACACTGAGGTTTATTAGGTGATAACATATCCTCTAGTTGACCTTCTAGGGTGATTGTGTTAAGAAAAACTCTAACACGTGTGAGGGAGTTTTACTATTTTTTCTGAGCTCATTAAAGTTATCTTCTATGGGTTTCTGTTCTGTAGACAATTCGATCATGGATGTTGTTAGAGTAGTTACTCCTGGCATGAGCATGTCTTCCATAGTATCCACTACTATGGTGTCCTCTACCCCCAGTTATCAAATCAAGTGTAGGTAATTCAGGTTCATAACTGCATTCATCATCTGAGAAGATATCCATTAAGTGAATAATTTTAATGGAAACCAATATCATGTCCTTGTCTGATGTGGATTTCATCTGGATGATTGACCCTTGTTGTTCCATTTGGCACAACAATGCCTATTCTTCTAGGATGAAAGGCATGAAGTCCACTAAAGTCAAATTCAACTTCATCATTGGAACATGATCATATACCTATGTTTTCTTCTTACTCTTCTAGCCATGCAACTTTTTGAATACTAGTTTTTTGAGGATTGAGCCGTCACAGAAGTTGGTTATGTTATAGTAGAAGTAGTTATATGCACAATTGGATATTTTAGTTGTTTTTAGAGAATAACAAGAGACCGATTCATCATCCTTATAACCATCTAGTTACTAAAATTATGTTTAATTTTTCTGGTAACTTCCTTCTATTCATTTTACTCCTCCGGATCAGTGGAATAGACACATACTACTTGAGAAGGTGGCCTACACATCTTCACTTTCCCAGAGTACACCATCTTTTGCAGGATGTATTTGAAAACAGAACACTCTTAGATTTTGTGAAGTAGTACTTTATGGAAGGTTAAATAGTTTGGGAGATATTCTTCACCATCTTTTAGAGGCTTCTTGGGCTCTGTAAACTTGATCATGTTGTTCTATAATGCTATGATGATGTATCCAATGACTTTTTCATTTTGAAAATAATAGATATTTTTTTCAACTCCTAATTTTTTTCCACTACTCCATTTGATAATCCTGATAAGGAAGGTGTTATTGCCGACTCTTAGGTGGCAGAACTTCATGATATGGTGCAAGATTCAGATCAGGAGTGGGTATAGGGGATTACTTAAGTTTAACCATGGAAGCCTCTTCTTTCCCCATTATCATTCCTTTAGCTGATGTAATTACTTGGGAAATAGATTTTGTCTCTATGATAGAGTATTCCACTCTTTCAGTGATTGAAAAAAGTTTCCAAAACCCATCAATGTATTTAAAAGGAATAAGTGGCATACAAAACTCTTCATAATGATTCTCTATATATATGGGAAAAATGTATTATTTTAGGGAGTAGTAGGTTCATGGAGTATGAAAATCCTTTCAATTGAGAAATGAAATCTGAGACACTTGAATTCTCCCACTACTTACAATTTGAGAGTTCAAGAAAAATTATCTTCTTCAACGTCAAGATTAACAAGAAAAGAAGATTCTGATGGAGGTGTTACCACCCTGTAATTGACTGAGTGTAACACCCCAAGATTCCACGATACGCGTCTCGCTGAATAATACAGTAGTGTGTGTTGTACGCAACTTCATGTTCTAACACACACCACAACTAATTAAACTAGCCATTATGAATAGTAATACCCACTTTTTGAAATTTTATACATTTTATCATTCAAAATGGACTTCATTTTAGGATTCGGAATATCGAAATTAGCCTAGGGTGAAATTTTGGTACTTTTCGGATAACTTTCATATTTTGATGAATAGTGAAAATTTGTAAATTTTTATTAAAAACATCTTTTTTAATCGAAATAATTAATAGTGATAAATTAGGAATTTGTTGGTTTTAAAGTATAGTAAGAATATATTTTTACCATTTAATACAATTTTGGTCATTGGACATGATTTCACTTTTAAACCGGACATAAACAAGTGTCAATCTTTTGATAGTTATTATCTCATAAAACACGCTTTTTGTTTTGACAGTGGGAATTCATTTTAAATTAATTTCTGCCACTTCGGTGTTTTGAATTTGTAAAAATGGACTGCATATTTGGAATCAGGATTTACAAATTGTGTAAATAGGTAACTATTATTTTTAGACATTTTGAATAATTACTTCGGTAAATATTTTATTTACCATGGTTAAAGGGTAAATCCGGTAAATAAGGGTAAGAAAATAATATTATAATAATATTAATTTATCTTAATACATGTCCTAACCCTATTGGTTGATACATGTCTGACTATGGGCATCTTTGGGTCATTTTTGGGACCCCATGGTCCACTTGTAATTTATAATGACACTTTATATTAATTAAGTTAAAGTAAATACAAAAATGACATAAGCATATATCTTTTAGATTTTTTTTTCCAATGGGTTATATATGTTATATTTTAGACTATAATTATTCATTATAAATATAAAAATATTTCCTACATAATGGTATTTTATTTATAATTTTTATACATTAAATAATATAATTTATTTATGACACAATGATGATGCAGTAATTACCTTATTAGTGAAATATTAAAATAATTGATATTATAAATACCCAAATAAATATAATTTGAGACTTTTAATGAATTATACTAATTTTATAGGTTAAAATGACATGTTAGGATTGATTTAATTGACTTTGTTCGAAGTAATCATGCTGTTATGATTTTCACAAAAATAAAATACCAAATAGTGTCAAAATTTACATAAAAGAGTTTTTAGAAAAAATATTATATTATTAATTGATATTAAATTTCTAAAAAACTAGGGTACTGCCAAATGACTTGTATCATGATAGGTGTATCACTAATGGACCACTTTGGGGTCGCATATAGGTATATAGTAAGTTTATTAACTATATAATACAAAAATACAAAGTGACATGGTAAGTGTCAAACTAATTAACCAAGAGTTAAAACTAAAAGATAAGGTTTATATAATGAACCAAACCTGTCTAAAATCTATTGGTTGAAAGTATTTAGACCCATACCCACCTTTAGATTTGAATAATACACTTTTTATCCATTAGAAACCGAATATAAATTTATTATAAAATAATACTTTAAGTTTTTCCAAAAGAGCCCCTCCTCCCCCCTTATAAAAGGACACCACTTCTAACCAATTTTTTACTTCTTCAAAGCCTTTTTCCTCGGCCAAACTCTACCCAAATATCCTCCCAAATTCATTCAATTAAACATAGTGGCCTTAGTTTTATCATAAATCTAACCTAAAGAGCACTTTTGATCAAATAAAAAGGAAGAACCCGACGAAGAGGTAATGTTTTCACTACCCTCTTTCAAGTTCCTTTCTTCTTCCACTTATTCTTTCTTTGTTTTTTCAATTCTAAAATAAAAAATCTAGTATCTTATATATACTATAATGTTATTATAAATATGGTACAACCATATTCAGTATTCTATCCATCCTTTGAATGACATGTCACCATATGTGCGTACGTACGGCCTACCGTCTCCACGTCGTGATGTAATTTTCATTCAATATATTATTATTTGGATGGGTATAATAATGAAGTTTAATTCATGTAAATAATAAATGTAACATGATAATGATTCTGTATATATGATATACCATCCAATTATATATTATTTTAATACCAAAATAATGATATTGTCGCTCGTACGTACGTACGGATTACCGTCTCCACGAACGCGATGAGATTCATTCCCCATCATATCCATTCAAGAATAAATTTCATTTGATGAATAAAAATAATTTTTAGATACATGATATAATTCTGGATATTAATAAGACATATTACATCCATAACATATACGACTCGCATAACAAATAATATAAAAGAAAACGAAACCGTTAACATTCGAAACGACGATAATACTAATATATTATTAACAAATCAATGTTAAAAGAACATATATGATATCATATTAATGTAAATTACTTTTTTATAATTCAATGAAAATTATTTCACCATTATATAGGAGGTTATCCTACCTTCGACCAAGGAAAAAGTACAAAGTAAGGGGTTTCTTATCTCACTTTTAATTCTGTGAGATTTCCATTGTTCACCACTTATTCTTTGCATGTGTTGTGTGTACCACCCGTGATTGTATTCATTGTGTAATATAATTTAGTTTATGAATATTTAAATCATCATTGTATGATCCATCTTTCATGTGATGTATGTTTCATAAGTTACCAAATTGGTAAGGGAATTGCAAATTTCAATTTCCACTCATTCGTCTTTACGGATACTTCATTGATTATTTTACTCCAAGATTATGTGTGGAATCAATATTAATTTACTTATTTCATAATTTCCACTCCCCTTTCTGTGGATATAATTTTGATACACATAATCACTCCATTGATAAATTTTCAAGTCACCGATATGAACTTGATAAGGTTAATTTTAACTCAATCTCCATTTGTTGAATTAAATATCCAATTCAATGGTGTTGTTTTTACAAGAATATGTGTGAATGTCCTTTGATTGTTTTACACATAATATCCAATAATATTGAGTGTATTTATATTTTTAACACATAATTATGTCGTTGATTTATCCTTAACCTAAGGATATGGTCTTTATGAGAGATTTCATCTCAATTTATATTCCATTGAGACTCCTTTGTTGTTATACACCAAATCACTTTAATATGGTGTATATAATGTACTTTGACATAGTATATCATGAATCCATTTATTCTCAATATATTAAAAAGTTTTGATTACGTCAATTAATTTTATTCAAGTGTCTCTCTTTTGGTTAGGAACTCTAACTAAAATATCATTTTAAAATGTTTTAATGATTTATTATTCTAAATCATTCACATTAATGTCCATGTTTTAAAAATGGTTTTAAGGATTTATTTATATAGAAATTAATGTTTTCAAATAAAAATACCTTTTAAAAGTTTCAAATTGGTATGGGACACTTTGATTCAAAAATCTATTTTAAATGGCTTCTTGATAAATAGTGTGACTTTTAAATGTTTTCAAGAAAAAGGGGGATATTTCTCTCAAATAGTTTTGATGATTATTTCATCTATGTCAATATCCTTCATTATTATCACTTGAGGTTAATCTGATACAATAAATCCTTCCATATTGTATCTAATGAGATATGTTTGACTTTGGATGTGCTATTTTTATACCATTCATGGGTTGTGGTTAAAGTATTGACATTTCGTATGCTAGTTTTAATACGAATGCTTATATTATGTTTCAAACTTTTCATTTGAGGAATGAATTGGACTTAGTAAGTGATGGGTGGAGCCCGCTATAGCTCCTCGTTGCATCGGTAGGTCTCATGAGACAAACTAGTGTCTTGGCACGAGGCCTTGACAAAATCTTATTTGTAGTCTCGGCACGAGGCCTTGGCTACGTGGTTATGATAGTCTGGCATTATGCATTCCATCATTATGAAAGTGGTTATTGATATTTAATGTGATTATCCGACTAGTAGAATATCCATGTGAATAAGTAAATGGAATTATTTCATTTTATCTTTTCCAAATTATGTTGAAGTTCAAGTTTAAAAGGCTTTTGTTTTAGTTATACATTGCCTTAAGTGTTTATGCTTATCTATGAAAGTTTCTTTTATATTCTTATCCTTACTGAGCATCTGATCTCACCTCTTTCAATGTCTTATTTTTCCCAGGATGTGAAGAAGTTATTTATGAATGACCTTCAGGGGTAGTATGAGGGGATATGAAGACAATATGTTGTTGTAGTTTTTTTACCTTATGCTGTAATGTAAGACTTATGAATATATCTAGTGTTTCCAAGACTACTAAACTAATCGTTATTTCGAGACTTGATCCTTTGTGATCATGCCAATGTTATGTAATAATGCACCGACTCTGGGTAACTGGGGTTGGGGCGTTACAGTTGGTATTAGAGAAAGTTTAGTATAAACCTTGGGAGCTAGATTTAGATAAACTCTGATTAGAGCACATATCCCTAAGATAGACTTTGAGGATTAGTATAGAATAACTTCCTAGAATTTTGGCATTGTAGAGATTTTGTGAGTTTTCTGAGCAATACATCCCTGTCTGGATACGAAAAGGTAGATGCAGCTCTTGCACAGATGTACCTAGGCGTAAAACCCGAAAAAACCGCTTTGAGTTAGACTCGAACGGGAACTGGTGCACGACAACGGGTCTTGCTGCACTCTTGGTTACGACACTCTCGGGCGATATGCTTAGGATAATTTACATTTTCTTTACAAACTGATTTGAATTATTATATATAAGATGAGAGTAAATGACCTTGGTTAATCCTAATATGATTCAAATTGAGAATATGGTGACATGATATTCTCTAAATAATTTTATGACTACTGTTACTCACACAATGCTTTTTGGTTTTAGTCAATGGATGGATTCCAAGGAAATCATAGTGACTTTGAGAATGATGTACAAGGTGGGAACGGTGGTGGCAATGAGCAACAAAATGGAATGTTGATATGCTTAAAAGATATCGTCTTAATGCCAAATCAATTTTCCAAAAATATGATCCATAATATATATATTAACCAATTCCCGGACTCAACAAAGAAGAGAAAGGCTCCAGGAGTGGAGACCATAGAGAAAAGCATCCTCAATTTCCATCATGCAAGAAATATGGGAGGAGACAACCATGAAAGTGTCTCAATGGGATAAATAAATTCTTTACGTGCGGGAAGGAAGGACATAATGTGAAGAATTGCCGAAGAGAAATGAAGAGTACTATAGAAGAAGATAAAAATGGTCCCAAGAATCCATTTACAGTAATTTGTCGTAAATGTAGGGGACCTGGCCATTACCCGAGTGAATTCCCAATTCTATTGGATATTTTCTTGGTCAAAGAAGAAGCTATTTGGAAATAAATGGTTGGAGAAATGTTTAAAAAGTATTAGTTCTCCTTGTTGATGGGTTTACATTGGAACAATTTTCTATTGTATTTTTAACCCTACAGTTTCCCATGTGAGAATGATATTTGAGGAATAATTATCTTTTCCCTTGTGGATATAGTTATAAATAACCATTTGGTTTTGTATGATCATTGGGTCTGAGGCAATTACATGTTATTATAATTTGGGATGA
The DNA here is from genome assembly GCA_963277665.1 of Viscum album. Taxonomy (NCBI): domain Eukaryota; kingdom Viridiplantae; phylum Streptophyta; class Magnoliopsida; order Santalales; family Viscaceae; genus Viscum; species Viscum album. Next base: position 1,540,151,046 of record OY728129.1, read on the forward strand.
AAATGAAAGTTATGAGATAAAATTTGTGGTTAAAATATGTTATGGTTATTTTGAAGAATTTATCTCATTTTGGTAATGTTATAAAATATAGTTTTTGAAAAAGGAAAACACCCAGACCGTGTGAGAACCTGTCGTGTCGGACAAAGCTGTGGGAATCGAACCCAAAACCAAAGTGCGATTGGGATTTATTGCCTAACACTGGACTACATGAAGTCCCTAGTTATTGTGACTATTATTTTTATTTAAATGATTTTATTGATCAATAATAATTTGATTTGGGATCTTATGTCTTATCAAATGAATACCTTTAGTATAGGAAAATGATTTGGTGATTACGTGATAAATGTTATTTTGGAAGATGTTCACTTTTTTGGGAACACTATATTCCCAAGGAAAATAGAATAGTATGGGATTTCATTTGAGGAGTAATGGTGGATTTTTATCTATGTTTTTATTGTGTATTTATAGTGATTTGGGTTATTTATGGAAATTATTAACCTATAATAGGGAATATGTGATTAGGTTAATTAATTTTAAGTATGTGACTTTAAGAGTAATTGATGTCATTTTGAGATACCATTTAACGTGGAAGACTACACAACCAAATTCTTCTAAGTTTTAATTTTCAATATTATTTTGGATTTTATTAAAGGATTTTAAGGACAATTCTTTATAGAATGATATTTATTTAAATTTGGGGTATTGTTGGTTTAATTTTATAAATTAAGATTAGTATTTATTCCTCTAATGAAATAACCTTTTGCGGGATCATCAGATCTTATACTAACCATTTTTGTTTTAATTAATCTCTAAAGACAAGGTAAATATATAGTTTATTCTTAGTGGATCATGTGATTCTATAAGAATTTTATTGAAGCTCTTCTAATGTGACCAAATATTCTGGAATACTCATCGTTTAAAAATGAGTTATTAGTAGAAATTTATTAAAGAATGAAACTTTACTTAAATATTAAGTATATATATTTATGTTCTTAGTCAATCTCAGAAATGAATTCCTTATCTTCATGTAATGTTATTTTAAAAAAATAAAATAAAAATGTTGTCTATTTACTTTTCCTACTGGGAAACTAATGACCATTTGTCCCATCACATGTTTGTAATTTTATTGTTGTTAAATTTCTTTTGATCATGTTTTATATCCCTCTATATCAGAACTTGACACTTAGTTTATCATCCATATCCATGTTTTTCTACATGTAATCCTAGTATAGGTTATCTCGGGTGACCTTTGTACTTCTCTTTCTTTCTTTTAAAGTGATAGTTTTATTGACTCTTTTTTAGATGTGGGACTTTCCATTATATTCAAAAGCCCAATTTTAAAAATTGTGAGGACACAATTTATTGAAGGAGGGGAGAATGTAACACCCCAAGATTCCATGGTACGCTTCTCGCTGAATAATACAGTAGTGTGTGTTGTACGCAACTTCAAGTTCTAACACACACCACAACTAATAAAACTAGTCGTTATGAATAGAAATACTCACTTTTTGAAATATTATAAATTTTATCTTTCAAAATGGACTTCATTTTTGGATTTGGAATATTAAAATTATCCTAGGGTGAAATTTTGGTACTTTTCAGATAACTTTCATATTTTGATGAATAGTGAAAATTACTAAATTTATATTAAAAAAACTTTTTTAATTGAAATAATTAATAGTGATAAATTATGAATTTGAGTGGTTTTTAAGTATAGTAAGAATATATTTTTACCATTGAATACAATTTTGGTCATTGGACATGATTTCACATTTAAACCGGACATAAACAAGTGTCAATCTTTTGATAGTTATTATCTCTTAAAAACACGCTTTTTGTTTTGACAGCGGGAATTAATTTTAAATTAATTTATGCCACTTCTGTGTTTTGAATTTGGAAAAATGGACTGCATATTTTGAATTAGGATTTCCAAATTGTGTAAATAGGTAACTCTTATTTTTAGACATTTTGAATAATTACTTCGGTAAATATTTTATTTACCATGGTTAAAGGGTAAATCCGGTAAATAAGGGTAAACAAATAATATTATAATAACATTAATTTATCCTAAAATGTCTCCTAACCCTATTTATTGATAAATATTCGACCATGGTCATATTTGAGTCGATTTTGGGACCCCATGGATCCACTTGTAAGTGATAATGAAACTTTATATTAATTAAGTTAAAGTAAATACAAAAATGACATAAGCATATATCTTTTAGCAAAGAATTTTTTCTAATGGATTATATATGTTATATGTTAGACTATAAATATTAATTAGAAATCTAACAATATTTCCTACATAATGGTATTTTATTTAAAATTTTTAGACATTAAATAATTTAATTTATTTATGACACAATGATGATGCATTAATTACCTTATTAGTGAAATATTAAAATAATTGATATTATAAATACCCAAATAAATATAATTTGAGCCTTTTAATGAATTAAAATAATTTTATAGGTTAATAAGATATGTTAGGATTTATTTAATTAACCTTTTTCGAAGTAATCATGCTGATATGATTTTCAGAAAAATAAAATACCAAATAGTGTCAAAATTAACATAAAAGAGTTTTTAAAACAAATATTATATTATTAATTGATATTAAATTCCTAAAAATCTAATTTTCTTACCAAGGAATTGTATAATTATATTTTTATCATTAATGGACCACTTGGGGGTCTCTTGGAGGTATATTGTATGTTTATTAACTATATAATATAAAATTACAAAGTGACATTGTAAGTGTCAAACTAATTAACCAAGAGTTAAAACAAAACGATAAGGTTAATATAATGACCCAAACCTGTCTAAAATCTATTGGTTGAAAGGATTTAGACCCATACCCACCTTATTCTTTGAATAATCTACTTTTTATCCATTAGAAACTGAATATGAATTTATTATAAAATAATACTTTAAGTTTTTCCTAAAGAGCCCCTCCCCCCTTATAAAAGGACACCACTTCTAACAAATTCTTAACACCTTCAAAGCCTTTTGGCTCGGCCAAAATCTGCCCAAATATCCTCCAACCTTCCATCACTTCGACCTAGAGGCCTTAGTGTGATCATAAAGCCAACCTAAAGATCCATTTGATCAAATCAAAAGGAAGAACCCGAAGAAGAGGTAATGTTTTCACCACCCTCTTTCAAGTTCCTTTATTATTACACTTCTTCTTTCTTTGTTATTTCAATTATAAAATAATAACTCCAGTATCTTATATATCTTGTGATATTATTATAATTATGGTACAACCATATTCGGTATTCTATCCATCTTTTTAATGACATGTCACCATACGTGCGTACGTACGGCCTACCGTCTCCACGTCGTGGTGCAATTATCATTCAATATATTATTATTTGGATGGGTATAATAATGATGTTAAATTCATTTAAATAATAAATATAACATGATTTAGAATATGTATATATGATATACCATCAAATTATATATTATTTTAATATCAAAATAATGATATTTTCGCTCGTGCGTACGTTCGGATTACCGTCTCCACGAACGTGATGAGATTCATTCCCCATCATATCCATTCAAGAATAAATTTTATTTGATGAATACAAATAATTTTTAGAGACATTATATCATTCTGTATATGAATAAGATACATCCCATCCATAACAAATATGACTCACATAACAAATAATATAAAAGAAAACGAATCCGTTAACACCCGAAACGACGATAATACTAAGATATTATTAACAAATCAATGTTAAAAGATCATATATGTTATCATATTAATGAAAATGATTTTTTTATAATTCAATAAAAAATATTTCACAATTATACAGGAGGTTAACCTACCATCTACCAAGAAAAAAGTACAAAGTAAGGGGTTTCTTATCTCACTTTTAATTCCGTGATATTTCCATTGTTCACCATTTATTCTTTTCATGTGGTGTGTGTAATTCCCATTATTGTATTCATTGTGTAATATAATTTAGTTTATGAATATTTACATCATCATTGTATGATCCATATTTCATGGGATGTACGTTTCGTAAGTTACCAAATTGGTAGGGGAATTACAAATTTTAATTTCCACTCATTCGGCTTTACGAATACTTCATTGATTATTTTACTCCAAGATTATGTGTAGAATCACTATTCATTTATTTATGTCATAATTTACACTCCCATTTCTATGGATATAATTTTGATACACATAATCTCTTTATTGATAAATTTTCAAGTCATCGATATGAACTTTATAAGGTTAATTTTAACTCAATCTCCATTTGTAGAGTTAAATATCCAATTCATTGGTGTTGTTTTTACAAGAATATGTGTGAATGTCCTTTGATTGTTTTACACTTAATATCCAATCATATTGAGTGTATTTATATTTGTCACAAATAATTATGTCGTTGATTTATCATTAACCTAAGGATACAGTCTTTATGAGAGATTTCATCTCAATTTGAATTCCATTGAGACTCCTTTGTTGTTATACACCAAATCACATTTATATGGTGTATATAATTTAATTTGACATAGTATATCATGAATCCATTTATTCTCATGATATTAAAAAGTTTTGATTACTTCAATTAATTGTATTCAAGTGTCTCTCTTTTGGTTAGGAACTCTAAATAAAATATCATTTTAAAATGTTTTAATGATTTATTATTCTAAATATTTCTCATTAATGTCAATGTTTTAAAAATGGTTTTAAGGATTTATTTATATGGACATTAATGTTTTCAAATAAAAATACCTTTTAAATGTTTCAAAGTGGTATGGGACACTTTGATTCAAAAATCTATTTTAAATGGCTTCTTGACAAATAGTGTGACTTTTAAATGTTTTCAAGAAAAGGGGGATATTTCTCTCAAATAGTTTTGATGATTTCATCTATGCCAATATCCTTCATTATTATCGATTGAGGTTAATCTAATACAATAAAATCTTCCATATTGTATAGAATGAGTTATGTTTGACTGTGGATGTTCTATTTTTATACCATTCATGCTTTGTGCTTAAAGTATTGACATTTCGTATGCTATTTTTAATACGAATGTTTATGTTATGTTTCAAACTTTTCATTTGAGGAATGCATTGGACTTAGTAAGTGACGGGTGGAGCCCGCTATAGCTCCTCGATGCATCAGTAGGTCTCATGAGACAAACTAGTGTCTTGGCACGAGGCCTTGACAAAATCTTATTTATAGTCTCGGCACGAGGCCTTGGCTACATGGTTATGATAGTATGGAATTATGCATTCCATCATTACAAAAGTGATTATTGATATTTCATGTGATTATTCGACTAGTAGAATATCGATGTGAATAAGTAAATGGAATTATTTCATTTTATCTTTTCCATATTATGATGAAGTTCAAGTTTAAAAGGCTTTTGTTTTAGTTATACATTTCCTTAAGTGTTTATACTTATCTATGAATGTTTATGCTATATTTTTATCCTTACTGAGCATCTGAGCTCACCCCTTTCAATGTCTCATTTTTCCTAGGATGTGAAGAAGTAATTTATGAATGACCTGTAGGGGTAGTATGAGGGGATATAAAGACAAGATGTTGTTGTAGTTTTTTTACCTTATGATGTAATGTAAGAATTATGAATATATCTAGTGTTTCCAAGACTACTAAAATAATCGGTCTTTTGAGACTTGATCCTTTGTGATCATACCAATGTTGTGTAATAATGTACCGACTTTGGGTAACTGGGGTCGGGGCGTTACATTGAGTCTACAAGCTAGTGTAATATAAAAAGGTCTGTTCCTACAGTGATGTAGGAAGCAACTGAGTTTCACCACATCCTTTTGTTCAGGGGTCCCTATAATGGGATCACAATGAAATATGAAATGCGTCAAATACTACTTCGGTCACCCTAACCATTAAAAATTGGAAATGTAATATTCCCAAATTTTAGTGGGGTAAGAGTTAGATATACCCATTCAGGGTAAGGATTATTTTCTAGTTGTATCGGCACATTCCGTTCCTATATGGATTCCAATTGATCTGTGAGTGACTTAAGAGAATTCCTGAGCAGAAAGGGAATGTATGGATGAGCTGGTGCTCAAACAGGTGCAACAAAATGTAGGTCTATCTTTGGTGGTTCCATCAATATCTACCTTGGGTAGCCTATAGGGGAAGGCTGGTAAGTATGTACCTAGACCCATTCTAGTTTCACACCCAATGAAGGGAACTCTAGATCTCCTACTACAAGATTGAAGTATATTGGGGGTTGATATCCCATGTTGAGAAGATGTTCCAAATTTCCTTCAATTTATACAACAAACCCTCCTTATTGAGGTTTTCCAACTAGGAGTGAATGTTGAGGATTTTCTTATATTACATATTCATCAGGTAGTATACCTTTGAGTAGATCTTCATTGAGTTTCCTCAATTATTTCATTTCTTCCTCTTGTTGAGAAAATATTTCGTCAACTGAAATGGGAATAACATCCCTAGAAGGAAGGTGAGGCACAATATGACTCTTACCTTTTTCCTTTTTTGATTCCTTTTGAGGCAGTAACACTAGATTATTTGAGAGAATTTCTAGATTCATGGTAAGCCTTTGGTTTCGACCACTCACACCTCCAATTGTTTTTATGTGTACCACATTATCATCCAGAATAACCTTCTCCTCCTCCTCCTCTGAATTGGCCTTGTGTTCTATAGGGTCTCTAGTAAAGGTATTAATGACATTCATGGCTGCGTAATTCATTTTGGACATTCTGTTAGTGCCTTTGCTAGACTGCCTCTTTCTACTCCCTCCATGAAGCCTCATCCTCTCAGTTTCTAGTTCTCTATGAGCTATTTGGTGGATAGTAATCCATTGTTAATCTCTATATATTTCATTCATGAATGTTCTTACTGAGCGAACTAAATCATGGGATGAGACGAATTGGGAGGATCTATTCTATGGAATTCCCCCTAATCGGGAGAAGATCGGATTTCTCTCAGGAGGAGGCTTTGGAGGTAAAAAAGCCCCTATCCCTAAGGTTTTGGACTGTTCCCATTCTAAGTTCATGAATCTTCATAACTAGTTTTCTAACCTCAAAATTTGGGTTAAGAAATCCCCCATCATTACCAGCTGGGATTCCATATGAACTACCACAACATCTAATGCCACAACCTCCCTTCTGATTTTGTGAAGCTTTGTTCGAACAAGGGTTGAGTGTATCATTTGGTATGAAACCGAATCACCCAATTATGAATACCATTGCACTATTTACTACATTTTTTCTATCTGATGATTTAATTCTCCTAAGTGAGAGTCTAGATCAATATTTTTAGATTATTGATGAAAACTTCTCTGAATAGCCTACTCTCTTCTAGCCCGAAATTAGTGAGAGTTGGTCACACCTATTTTTATTGATAACTTCTTCAATTGGGAACATGGTCTATTTTTTGAAGCCAACCTGATGTTATGAAATTGCATGATACCACATTCAACAGGATTTACCGGTTGGGGATCATGGTAAATTGTAACAATCTATGTTTATATCACCCTATGATATCACATCATATGGGGAATCGATTATCTGATGTCTAAATATTTCTAACATGATGAGGCATTCTCATTAAAGGTATCCTTTCTATTTCTCAATCCTTGGATTCCCTACTTTGAAGAGAGACACCAAGATATTTTGGCCTTGCATCCCCTCTGTTACCTTGATGTGAATTCGATAATCATCATAGGGTAATAATTTTTCTCTCAAGTGACTAAGATCTTTCCATATTTTAAGGAAGGTTGTTATGCACACAATATTCTAATGGTACCTATAGAATGATATATTGAGGGGTGGAGAAAGGCTAGAACATGAATAATATGTCATATTTAGCCATCTATTTACTTATGTATATAATTCCATATTTATATTTTTTGTAGAGGATCATATACTTAATCTGATAAGAGTGAACACTTTCCTGTCACTTTATAATAAATAAAAAAATTGGTAGTGAATTACTATGTTACATTAGAATATTGATAGACCCAGTGTGGTTCAGAGAATTACCACTGCCCTTGGTTGTCTTTCGGCTGAGAAAAAATTTCACTTATCAATTAAAAGTCATCAAACATGACTGTCCTCGTTTTCCAAAGTGCCTCACAGTATGAGATATTTCTCATCACAACATCTCCAAGGGAAGGACCCTTTTGATGATGTGAAACACTACTGTATAGAGATAATTCATAAAGAACACCATCATGGTAAGGACTACCTTGGTGGATTATAGAAAGAGGAAGGCCCTATTGTTCCTTGATCTTCTGGACATGCGGAGGGCTTTTGTGACTCTCATTAGAAGATGGGATCTCGATATAGATCAAATTATGGTGATGAAGTAAGAATTCATGGTGAATTTTATGAGGAGGAACTTTATAATTACTACTACTACACCCGTAATTTGACTATGGTAGATTATTATATTAAGCTACAAAAAATAAGATTATGTGGTCTTCAAGAACTCTAGAATTATATTGATCGGGATTGTATATTAGCTCTTAATTTTACAGTTGTCTATGGTGAGGCTTCTTTTTGGATTCCATATTTTGAGAGACTGAGGACACTTACTAGGGGAAGTGATTTTTGAGGTATAAAATATTGCTTGAATGGATCTCCTATTTATTTCGGTGTTTTACGATAGGCTCCTGGAATTTCGACATGGGTTTGTCCCTACCTCAGAGTGGCCATTGGAATGGACTGACTATCTTATATTAGAAAGTGTGTATGTTCCCGATCATATTGTCTATATGTCATGGGGTATTTTTTCCCACTGCCCTCATAGATGGGAGAAGAGGTGTGTGCCTGCTTTGGGGTGGCATGCTGAAGAGCCCCCCCATTTGTGGGGATGGATCTGTGTGTCCATCCCTCTAGCATTAATCTTTCTTCTGTTATGATTTACTGAAAGGTCTGTAGTATGCATGCATGGATTTATGTCATCCCTTTTACTATTTTTAGGATATGTTTAGTGACTTCATCAACTAAAACATGGACATATTTCCATTACATATCTGGAGTAGCGGTATGTTTTTGCTAATGTCCCCAATTTATTATTAGTGGATACTAACATTAATCGTATGTGGGGGAAGAGAGTAGGGGCTCCCGCTTATTTTTATCAAGACTTTTTTACTGACTTCTCTGAGTGATTTTAGATGAAACAACAAGAAGGATTGATGAATGTAGTTAGGTGTGTGTGCATGCGTACAGCTTTCCACCAAACTTAGTTGGTGGGATTCTTTGAGTGATTCCAGATGAGTCTACTGGAAATCATGATTAGTGTGGTCATGTGTATATTCCTGCTAATGGTTTTTCTCTGGATTCAAATGATGTATTTCCTTCTATGATTCTAGTAGAGTCTATTGGATAACTGAATTAGGGCAGATAAGACTTTGTTCTTGCTCACTATTTTCCATGAAATTTTATTGGTGGGATTGTCTAGAGGGGAAAGTTGTGTAGTCATGCACCATGTAGGTTTTTTGATACCCCTGACAGTTTATCTTGTGTTCCCGAGTTTGGGTGATCGGGGCTAGGATGCTAAGGATGACACCCTCATCATGTTAAGGTTTCACTACCATGTGAAATTGGTGGTGGCGATTGCTGGAAGGATCCCTTTGGAAGGACCCCCTATGTCTTCTAGAAAAGGTCATCCATGGACTCTTCCTCAACCTCCCTGATATAAGGGAGGGATTGGTTATTACATTTTTGGGATAAACTCCTGAAATGGATGAATATGGGGGTTGGCATCGTCCACTTTTGGACCACTGGTTGTCACTGATTAGATGATCGGTAGGGCTTGGAAATCTAGAGGGCATGTCATGTGGCCTCTAGGGTTAGGCTCATTACACCCTTTTGGGGGGAATGATTTCCTACTCTGGGACTCTCTTATAATGTTAATAAATGTTTATGAATCCTTAATTAATTCCCATGTATGACGTTGGTCACCCTTGAATTATCAATCAATTATTAGAATGTATGAGATTTAGAATCATCTGTTTGTATCTGAGGTTATTCATTAATGAGGATATATATATTTATATGTGGTTCTATATAAATGGTATCATCCTATATACTTGTTGGTGATTATTTTATTATTATTAAAATGATGATGGTTTTCAGCCACACAGTGGGAAACTTTGGAGTGTATCGTCATCCAGAGAGACAAGCACTGTTTGGATGTTGTAATTAGACCCATGAATGGGATTCCTACATATCCTTGTGAAAGGAATAAAATTCCACATAATTTGGTTCCACATAAGAGGTTACATAATATTGTTTAAGGTTATGTGAAAAGGACCAAACCCTGCAGTTTAGCATTATGCAACAAAGACGTCAAGGTGAAAGGTTCCTAGTCAAATTCTAGTGTAGGACTTATACCAAAGATTCCTAAGAACATGGAAGGGATATAAATTCCTAGTATGAAAAAAAATCTATGAGGAATGTGGCCCAGATATGATTAGGGTTAGTTTGAGGTGTTGGGTTTGGACCGTAGAGAGGCTTCCTACGTATCCCATTTGGATGGTATTAAAATCACACATAGTTCTATTGGGAGGAACCATTCTTATGGAGGTTCTTTGAATATTTTTATTGTAGGGGAGTATAACCCTTTTATATTATGAAGTTGTGGATTAATCCTAAAAAGGATTCCCTATGAAAGGGTCCATGAGTGATGTCTCGACTTAGAGTTATTTGAAGGATTTTTTGGGGATTTAACTCAAGGAGGGGGGCCATGGATGAGTATAATAATATGATTGGAACATATAAAAAGTAGGAGGCTGAGAGGATTGGATAGTGGTTACTCCTTAGTAGGAGTCCCATTGATCTCAGGCCTTAGGTAGGCGTATTATGTATCCCGATTATATCAGGAATCAGAGTTATCGTAGCTCAATACATCAATGATTACACACAAAGGCTACCTTAAGGTTGGGGATTGTACATATTTCATGATCCCCACCATTGTCTAAGAACATGTGAGTCATGATCGATGTGATAAATAGGACTAAGTGTTAGATCATGGGAATCAAAAAATTTCCTTTTCCCTATGGTTGGATATATGGCTTTGGGGACCCATGCCAATGGTGGAACTCTGAAGGAAGGCGAGAGGAAGATTCAAAAGAAGATAATATACCAACAATTTTTTTTGATCGTGTAGATATTATGATCATTTCTATCCCCTAATTCAATATAAATCATGATGATTCATGATTGAATGTGAGAAACAAGAGAAAGAGTAAGATTCAGAAAACCACATGATCCCAATTCCATGGGTGGAAGAGGCTGAGGGTACGAGAGAAGAAGAAGAGTTTTAGATGCACTTGTTCCCTATCATGTTTCATATCTAGTATAGTAACATTAGACTACCCATCTAGACACAACCCAATTTTCAAATAGAAGTAAGAGTGAAACATCCATAAAGAAAGTCTAGGGGCTTACTCCAGGAGGGATGCCCTAAAATTTGTTCTGTAGGAAGCTAGGAGGATCTCATTCCATGATTATTGGAAAATAAAGGTTGATCCTCACCCTCTCTATCTGGAACTAAAACATTTTGGTCTTAGAGAAAACTGGGTAAGGATATGGTACTAAACCTAATACCCAAGACCAAGTACTCCCTAACACTTTCCTTAGGGTTTTGGTCCTTGTGACCAAGGTAATTCATACTCACATGAACCCCTAGGACCCTAACCACTTGGTTTAATGAGTGTAGGAAATCTATAACCATAGGAATTCATACTCAAATGGGAGACACACTGGTTTGACTCATTCCATGGTTTTTTCAGTCTAGAGGCTTCAGTGGAGGTTTCTAATTGGTCACCCTTCAGTGTGGGATCCAAAGGAAGAGGATCCCTACCATTGGAGGCACGGAATAGTACTTAATGGGGGCACACACAAGATCCATCTTAGAGAGAAAATGTGCCTCAGATAGGTCTGGGGAGGAACTGGAGGTTCTTTACTTAGGGGGGTTTAGGCCTTCAGATGATGGATATGCCTTGGTAATGGAAAACCTAGGAATGAAAATTTTAGTGAGGCATTAGACTAGGAACCATGTGTCTCTACACATGTCCCCAAGTGTGTCTTTTATAGGTCCTTAATTAAGGCAGGGACCATAATCGGGTGAATGTACACTTGGAGAGAAGGGTTTCTCATAGCGGTGTCCTGTGTTTAGACCTTGGAGGGACGTTTATATCACTTATCCCCCTTAATTATATATCATATTTTATTTGGTTGTGCTAGAAGATGAATTTTTGGAGAATTTGGTGAATGGGCTATGTGAAAATAGCTTGGGGGCTTCTTTAAATTTTCCAGTTGTTCAAATAAGGATTCCTAGGGCCCTATTTATAGGAAAATAGGGGACCTAGGATGAAGGAGGTACCTTGATCAGGGCCATGACATAGGCACCTAGAACAAGTATCTCACATAGGGTTGGCCTTCCTTTCAGTACCACACAGGGGGTGGGGGCCTGCATGGTATTTTTGTGTGAATGGGTGCACAGAGGCCAGTTTTTATAAGTCCCTTTTATTATTCTTGGGGATATTTACTTGTTTAAAATGTATATGGGTATCTTCATAATATTTTCATACTCTTTGAAAAAACTGATTTTCAACAATAGTGTATAGTTTGGGATGTTCTATAATATATGTGGTGGGATTATCAGGACTTAAGAGGTTTCTACGAGTGACTTCCTAACCAGATATCATTGTAGCCTTCCTTATGTCACCATTGGGTTTTGGGAAAAGTATTTTTTAGGAATTTTTTGGTCTAATTATATTATTTTTCTGACCTTTTATTTGAGTGTCTTGAAACCCCAGAAGTTTGAACTCCATCTGATGGAATTTATATTCATGTATCCCTTGATTTAGTTGATGATCCATGTATCCTTGTTGAAGTTTTCATGTTGAGTATTAAAATTTGTTTGGATCATACCTATTAAGAGGTGTTTGAATAGACTCGGGGGGGGGGGGGGAGCTTCTGTTGTGCCTCAATAAGAAAATCCTCCAATATATTAGAATCTTGTTGAGATTGTGGTGTATTATATCCAAGATTTGGGATATAAATTTACATCGACACCCATTAAGGATCCTATAGTGGATTGTTCAAGGGATGGAGAGAGAGATCATTCTCAATAGTTTCATCAGAATAAACTGCTATCTTTTCAAGGACCAAAATATCTTAAAGATAATGAACATTTGTTGAAAATATTGAATTGATTTTTCAGTTCATGGAAATAATTGATTCATTAAAGTAAAATATGTTACCTTCAAGTTTTAGGGGCCTAGAAGGTGATAGTGGGATCCAATGATTATGATTAAGAAACATGAATTATTGGAGTGTAAATCCTTGAGATATATTTTTTTGGAGTTATTACATCTAGAATATATGATATTTCCAATGTCCATGGAGTTTCTCCACATCTAGCTATGAAATCAAACCAAGAATCAGTTTGGGAACCATTTTGCTAAACATGTTTAGTTTTATCCTAAGTTAGTGGAAAATGAGAAACTAAAATATTTATGATTCAAAATGTGTCTTTGATATGATATATGATATCAATTTTTCATACTAAAACTCACTTCTTTTGTGGATATTCTGGATAAAACATCGAGTGCTGATCTTGACCAGGCTGGTACGTCGGGGTTGATGGGTGTTCATCCTACTCATAGGGGATGTTCTATTATTTTATTTAAAGGAAAGAGGAAGTGTGATGAGTCTCATGGTGGATTTTGATAGTACATATCATCCAGACCTACTACAATGTCCAAAATAGGCCCATTGACTTGATTCTAGTGTGGAAAATTTTAGCATTCTAATTGGGTTTTCACTAAGTCACCCAAGATCTGTGGTATGTGTGGTCGTTTAGAACATTTTTAGAAGTTCTGTCATGTATTTTCTTCCCCAAATAGAAAGATAGGCTCATCAAATCCAAAAAGTAATATGGTTTAGTTAGATGCTTCAATAACTAAGGGGTTATAGCCATGGAAATCTATAATAAATCTTATTCACATAGTGGTAGAGTCTCTAGAGGAAGCTGATACGGGTCCAGAGAAAATGAGAGGAACCATCACTAAATATTCATCTTTAGTGAATGCTTTATTTGATACAAAAACATCTCACACATTCATATCAACTCATGTTGTGAATTTATTAGACTTTTCCATGAAGTTTTTTTTTCTTATGTGATGGATACTACATCCCTTGCAATGAAGAGAGAGTAGGGTATCTGATATCCATCTTGTATATTATATCTATAAGAAGTTGAACTATGTAAATACCCAAACTCCAGTATGATATATCCGATGGTTACTTTTTTACATTTTTCGTAGATACTGTTTAAATAGTGGGAGCCCTAGACCCAAATATTCAGTGCTTTTGATTATCATATAATGTATATAGTTATCTATACATGATGTTTTCTTACCATTATATCATATAATTCTCTAAATCCACTTTAGAAATGGAAATGTCTATAGATTAATTGTTTTATCAAAATATTATAGCAGATACCAAGTTATAATGAGAATCTTGAGATACCATGACATTAATCTTAAATAAAGGTCATATGGTCTAGATACATCTTACTAATAGAACACAGTAAATGTTTTACTATCATGTGTCGAGGGCTTATAATCATTGAGTTTTCTTCTCATGAAGTTCGCACTTAGTGATCTTGAGTAGTGAGATCATGAGGAAAGACACACCAATAGAAACTCCACATATTTTTGGTGTCATTGGATGTTCCTATCTATAATCACGTGTAATGTTCTCCTGAATTGAGATCATTTTCAATGTATTTCATTTGATTGAGTACTTTAATGCAAGACGAAAACCATGATATTGAAATCATAGTGAGGTAGTTTGTGTTGTGTGCGTCATTGGTGACATTACATTGGTTGAATGATCAAGAAATGAATTTTTTTTCTTTTGGGTTATGTAAGTAATATATCACGGGACTTGTTGATAAATATGGTAGTACCTTCATAAGACAATGGCCATGGAAGTCAAGGGAAATCTATCCTATCAGATCAACAATAAATAAAACAAGAAAAGGATGATAACACATGTGTGTTTCTTTCTTTATAAGATATTATAGTTTAAGAGATTGTATAACACTGTGTGTGTTCATAGGTTGATTATCACTGTTGTGACAATACTCATCTCTTTAGGGGCCATGATGGGTTGCTATATCCCACTTTTGGTCTATGAATACTATTCAATGCTATCGAGATAAGAACCTAGATGGTCACACACAAAAGTGAATTCAATAATCTACTCTATTCAGTCAAATACGTATATTGGACTTGGTGGGCCCCACTATTGGGGTTAGAGATTTGAACAAGGAGATACAATCACTATTTAAATAAATAAATTCATACTATTCAAGTTTAGAATAATGATTATTGAATTTATTTATTAAATGTATTTATAATTTTCAAGTAAATACATGAAAAATATTATTTGAAAGAATATTAAACTATTCAAGGTTCAATTAATATTTATGGGAACAATAAGTAGAGATAATGACTCATTTATTATCATGTAAAATATTCAACATATTACAGGAAAGTGATAATAATATTTTTGACACAGTTCAGTAAAAAAAATGGTTTATAGTCTGTTAAGTTTTTGGGGGCCAGAGAGGCAATACTAGGTATTTTAATTACACACTATATATAGAAGAGGTGGGCCACCCACTAGGGACTATTCATGGGATTTATATCTCTTATTCTATCTCCCCTATTCTAGAGAGAGTGTCTATAGATCCAAGATCTCATATCATGCTCCCTTTCATGCATCACAAGAAAGGTGATGTAGTGATCATCGAAGTGTTGATGGTGTCATCGGAACTCCGTGATAGCACCCAGATTTTGATGATCAGTGCTCCCAATGATTTTGGAAGTGAATATAGATTATCTAGAGGAATTAAGATTTGGATTCTTCGATCATCGATTACCAACAGCGAGAAGACATCATGTGTGGCTTCAAATTTAAACCAGGTATTTTTTTGGTTTAATTTTTGTGCTTAAAACTCTTCACACGAGATGTTCCTGATAAATCAGGTAGTGATTCACCAACCTAGATGAGTTCATGTTGTACCTCAGTGATTTTTTTTAAATCACACCATAGGGGATTATTCTATGTGCTTGATACCGTTATTTGGTATAATTGGAATGCATGAAAATTTTAATCCAAGAAAAATTAAATTTGCGTTAAACTCTTTAAAGGGCGTTGTCATGGTCCCAATGCCACATATCATGCTTTAATCTGACATCGAATGACCATTATATGGTCACTTGAAGTTCTATAGTATATTTGAACTGATAATAATATGAATTTATTAAGTCAATGAACATGTATGTATTTATAAACCTGAAGGCAGTGAAAAAATTAATATCCAATGACTTCTGGTTAATCAAAAATGATCCGACCATGTTTACGACCTGAAAAGTTTTTTTCGGTGAGGTATAATAGTAATAATTTTTAAAATATTATAATAATATTATTATTATTTCTAACGTACATTGTATGGTATAGAAATTTTAAAGTCTTTGTTTAAAAATAAAATGGTGGGGGAAAATTTTCGTTTGGTTCCATGAGAAAAAGAAAAAAAGGGTGATCTCCAAGAAAAAAGACAAACTAAAAAAAGGTAAAGGGGAGACTTGACCTTGTGGGTCAAAAATAAAAAAAAAATAAATAAAGGTTTTATTAGAAAAAAGGGAGTTCGTGGACCCCCCTCTTCTTCTCTGTTCGAGTGTGTGGACCAGGCAACAACGCCTGCTAGCCTGCTACTCTGGCGTCGCCCTCCAGCACCACTACCAACATCCTCTCTCCTACAACAGTCACTTCCACCCACCTAGTTGGGCTGTAGTGCCAACCCTAGACCCCCTACTCGTCCGAGTCACCCCCACCATTGGAATCCTTCTCAGCCAGATCTGGATCTAGCCATCCCCATAATCTCTAGCAGTTTGCACCTCCTCGGGCACCACCTGTGCACCCGACCACACACTGATGCATGGTCCCCCTAACTTGCGACCTCCCGAGTGAGTAGAGAGGCTCATTCCTACCTCGCAGCTTAGTCGGACAAGCTGCAGTATGCCACCACTTCGCCTAACCAGGCGCTGTCAGAGTCACCTCTTGCGCTGCGCCCACCTCCATCGACCATCGTATAGCCTCGCCAGACCACCATGCCCCATCCCACCTCCCTTATCTATGAATCACATCCTCAGGGTATCACCCAACTATCCCTAGTGCTTGTAATCACAGGCAGTAGATCTGGTCCATTTGTAGCTATCAGAAGGTTTAGTTTAGTGCCTGTTGCAAGAGGGACCTAATAGACAAGTATCTCTTGCCACAGTTTGAACATTCCTAAAAATGGATCAGTTGGTCTGCTCAGCCCAGAACTCGATTGGGCAGGCTAGCCCAACACAAATTACCCCTGAATGGGGTTGACACTGCCTGGAATTGACCTGCCCGGGTATAGCCCAACCCGCACAGGCCCTCGCCGGGGTTTTCAGGGCCAGATAATTTTATTTTAATAAAAAATTAGTTAATTAATTAATTTAATTTTGGTTTAAAATTAAATTAAATGGATATTGATTTTTGGTTTTTAAATTATTATCACTTAATTAATTTAATTTTTCGATAATTAAATTAATTAATTAAATTAATTTTTATTTTTAAAATTAAATTAATTAAATAGACCGAATGGCGAAATTTATTGAATTAAAATAAGGGTGAAATTTTAATTCAATAAAAAAAATACCTTGTTTTAATATATTATTTAATGCGTATTAGACTATTCATGAGCCTCGGACTGACCAATGCATGTTTGGTGTGTTTTTATTTAATTAATTTATTGCAATGGTTTAGTAATAATTAGTTTACTTAAAAATGAGATCTGCGAATCATCTTAGTGTCATTATATGTATAAGCACATGTGTGCCCATTCTTAGAGTTTTATTTTATACCCTGAGACCCCCCACCTGCATATGAGTAATGTTGTATAATGATAAGATGAGTAGATACACACATCACACTATTTCATGGTGACACACCAGACCAGAGATGGATGCATTGGATGATAAATTGTTGCAAATCAAGTCTCAAGTGATGTGACTCAAGGTATATCCCCTAGGATCTAGGTTGATCCATTATTTACACAACAAATCAACTAATACTACCAGAACATGATCAGGTCTTTATTTTATTTTTTAATGGATTATTATTTTTTGTGAATGTGTAGTCTACACACGAACACATAGAATAATAATAAACTAGCTTGCAATATAAAATAAACATGTGATGTGATAGATTTTTCTATTTCATGCATGGTTATTTGTGAGTACTATCACATAGTACGTGCTAATAAAAATAGAAAATTATTTCTTTATTCACATTAAAAAAATATAAAACCCTTAAAGAAATAATATTTCTAAACTGCCTTCCATCATTAAAATTTTGAAAAAAATGGGTGTTTGGGGTGCCATTCATGCCATTGTTGAGGGTGCCCCTTACCTCTGGGGAGTTTTTATGAGAGTGGTGGGTTGAATTAAGTAAAGTGGTAGTAAGTATTATCTATAGATAACGTTCCATAATTTTAGAGTTATGTGTTGTGTAAATCAAGTACTGATTTTAGAAGTTGGGACTTTACTCAAAAGATCAAGGAATCACGAGTTCATGAGGTTGGCCAGCCAAACGCCTACCTTGAACCCTCCAAGAAGTGGAGTAGCCATAGCTTTTAGACTATGAGGGCGGCTTAGAGATCCTTTACACTTTAACACTCAAGAGATAGATTATTTCTATTCTAGCTCAGATTGTTCCTATAATTTGATAAAATTATAGGAGGCATTTAATTAATTAATTAATTAAAATGTCTAAACCGGTAATCATGATAAAAGTACTAATTTTCAAAAAATCATTTTAGTAGAAAAATGGAATGTTATACCATAAGTTTAAAAAACTATGATAAATAATGGAAAAAGAAAATTTCCTCACCAGTATGAGTATCCAAGAATAGTACATGCACTTGCGAAAAACACTATTGGAAACTTAGGGTGCTAGTGTCCCAATACCTGTTGAATTACCTCAGGAAGCAAGGGTGAAATTTATTATAGGATACTAATGTTTAAATCATAAGACGGATATGTCATTATTATTCCATTCACATTCATTGTTAGGTGTGGTCGCTATATTAGGTCATGGATGATATAACATGAAGTCTCATCTCCAAGTAGTTTTCAAGGAGAAAGCAATGCAATGATATGTATAGGTAATGGTTACAGAGGATTTGTGTAAATTGAAAGGCGAGTTATGATCTTTCAATACATCGTATTCTAATATCATATTCACCCCATTACTCAAGTTTTTTTAAGCTACCAAATGAACATGTATCGAGTAAAAGCTTCATTAGCTATTTAGGAAAATATCACCATGTAAATAAGAATATAAAAGACATATTGATTTTTAATTCTTATGGAGAAAAAATTGAAAGACAAGGAAAAAAGTCCAAAGTAAAGTAATGCCAATGTCACATTTTCAGTATCATTCAATGAAATAGGTATTAATAGGAGGTTATTAGCATTAGATAATAGAAAATAAAACTGTGGAAGTTTAATCTCAATTTAAGAAGTTAGTTATCGCTTCTTCATGAGGCTTATTCATCAAAGTAAATTTTAATTTTTCAGTTTTACTTCTTGGGTATTTAATACTATATTCCTATCATGTATGTGTATTGAAATATAGTAACCAAGTAAGTATATAAAAATTACTTGGATGTCAGGTGTGTTCTCCAAGTGGCTATGAAAGGGTGATACCTAGGCCAGTGGTGAGAAGTACACGACTTCTTTATTTCCAAGTGTAAGATTCATGTAGAACTATTATTGAGTATAACCATAAACATTCATATCATGTATACTTTTTGTCATATGAAGACATTATTATAGAATCTGAAGTGAATGTTTTTTGTGGTGTATCATACTCAACAAATAGTTCTGTGATACATGAATCACAGACAATAAGTGATGAATATAAAAATGTAATAATTATGACAAGTTGTGGTAGAATAATTCATTGAAATGAAACACTAAAAGTGGAAATTTGGAATATACCTAGTATGGTATTTAGGTTCGGCAGAGCTAAACACTATTAGTATTATCAATGTATTTAGTTTATACAAAGAAACATTTTGAAATAACAGTATGCCACAAAGATTTTGGAATTAGTTCATCACGATAGCATGATCTATTCCAAGAACAAGCTAGAGGTATATGTTTACTTTATAAGATTCAATTAAGTAATTAAGGAATGGTAAAGTAATGTAAAATCATGGTCAAAATATATGAGTTTCATCAATCCATCATTTTGAAGAATAGCTTCACTATGAAATTATTGATCTTGATAATATAACATGGAGTAATTCCTAAACACATATTACTTTATCTACATCACGACATTGATGTTAATGAGGAGGATAAATGATGAAGTCTTACATGTTAACATTGATCAAAAAAATGTTGTGTGGAGAAATTCCTGAATGCACATTTTATACATCATTGTTATGATGTAATAAGTATCAATGTTGCAACTTGTTGAAACATCAATTATATTTCATGATGTGATTTACAAATAACAGAAATTTTCCATAACCATATGTCAACTAAAATGAAAAATAGATATCATATGAGTTATAGTATGATGGAAAATTCATTATGTCATATGGACATGTGTTTGGATGAAAAGAGTTTGTTAGGACATAAAAAAACATTCATCAGGAATAAACACATTGTGCATCTATTGTAATTTTCCTAACAACTGCTTAAGATATTACATAAATCCCTAATATAGATAAGTAGTAGTCAAGTTATAGAATAATAAGGCTGAAAATCTCTACCTGAGATAGTTGGATCTATATTGACTTGGGTTTAGTAAATTCTTTTGATGCATATGTAGTTGTCTTAGGAAATAGTTCCACAAGTGGATGTTGAACATGAATGTTCTATAGACACGTACTGTGTATGAAGAATAAAACCATGGTGATGTTTTTTGTATTCACCACAACTGGTGATCTATTATTCATTATGAATAACATTTCCTACAAGTGAGAAGTATATGAAATTTAGCTAAAATTGACATGATAATTTAAAATTTAATAATGGATTCCATGTATCAAATTAAAAATGGGATTATAAATTGAATATTGTGGTGGGTATTCAAGTGAGTTGATACATGGATGGTATCAGTGTGGTTCTAATAGGGATTAATTGGTAATACCAATTTGGTATTCCTAAATCCATTAGAAATTTACCTGTCATAGCTAATTTCCATTATCATATTATTAGCCATTGTATGTCACAACCATCAATAATGGAAGGTGTCTATATGACACAAATATAAAGGGGTGATCATGAAACAAAATGATAATAAAGTTTGTCAGTTACTAAAATAAGTTTTATGATTGAAGTAAGAAACAAGATCATAGAATATACATTTGAAATAAATGTTTTCCAAGAATTTAATAGAGGTTAGTGGGAGAACTATTATTTTATAGGTAAAATATGTTTGGAAACATATGGGAAACAGAGATTGGTCTTTAAGTTAGATAAGACTAGGATAAAATATATTCTCTAGTGACTAACTTAAAGTAGAAACCTATGTTCTAGGGAACAAGATCTATTGAGGTAAATCTATAGATTGCTTGTCCTAGTTAATCATACATATAGTGACATGGTATTGAAAAAAATACAAAATGAAAAAATATAAGAAAAAATTGTTACCAATGTCATATGGAATAATCTATGCAAGTTGACATGTACAGGACATGGGGGGAGATTTATGTGATGAGTTAAAATCTATATTCTTATGCGATGGATTAACCACATATTCCATGATATGTACAAGAACTCATATTTCTATTACATAATTTATAGTAGGAAAATATCAATAATATTTAGGAGAACTATAAGTGAAGTAATCAGAACTATCTATTTGTGCTTTGGATTTTACAAAATATGTATACCAGGTAAGTGGAGAAAAAAGATAATTGTTTTAAGGGGATGAAAACTAGTATTCCTTAGGTCAATATGATCTAATATTGCATCTGGGATAAGGCGATTGTCGAGACAAGCTCATATAATCCAATGGTAGCCATACCTACACATATCGAGTATGCAGAAGCTTCTATGTTAGTTAAGAAGCAGTTAAATGCAACGATTTGTTATTGTTCTTAAAATCATACCTAGTAAGAAAAGTATTATCATAATATAAATTATGATATTTTTCTGGCCATGATGTCATGATTTGAAAGTGAAAAAAGGGATATACTTGGGGATACCATCTCTTGATAATTTTTACTCAAGGATATGAGGTCTCAAATTGAAGAATAACCACATGGACGAATCTTGGTATACCTAGTAGTTAAAGCTGTTACTCAGAAAAAACATGATCTTTGTTATGAGAGTAGCTAAGAAGTATGGTTAGCAAGTTGGCTCTAGTACAAGTGGTATTTTTGAAATAATGAGTTCCCTAGACCCAACTATTTAGTGATTTTGATTAGAATATTGTGCATATAGTTAGATATATATGATTTTTTCTTACCATTATAATGTATACTTCCCTACATCCACTATTTAAATGGTAATGTCCATAGATTAATTGTCGTATCAAAATGTTATAGTAGATCCCAAGGTCTAATGAGAAACTTGAGATACCATGAAATTAATCTCAAATAAAGGTACTATGGTTTAGATACATCTTTATGATTGGAAAAATTAAATTTTTGAATATCTAGTGTTGGGGGCTCATAAGCATTGAGACTTTTTCTCGTGAAGTTTTCACTTGGTGATCTCGAGTAGTGAGATCATGAGGATCGACCCACCAATAGGAACACCACATGTTTTTGGTGTCATTAGATGTTTCTATCTATGATCAAGTCTAATGGTCTCCTAACTTTAGATCATTTCCAATGTATTCCATTTGATTGTGTACTTTGATGCAAGACGAAAACCATGATATTGAAATCATGGTGAGTTAGTTTGTGTTGGCTGCGTTATAGGTGACATGAAATTTGTTGAATGATCAAGAAAGGACATGACACTTCCAGGTTAGGGAAGTAATATATATTGGGTCATGATGGGTTGTAGATCCCTTTCTTGGCCTTTGAATACTATTCATTGCTATCGAGATATGGGCCTAGAGGGTCACACAAAAAATCATATCAAGTATCTTACTTATTCGGTTGAATATGTATATTGGACTTAGTTGGACCCACTTTTGGGGTCTGGGATTTTTCCAAGGAGATATGATCACCAATACGATAACTAAATTCATATTATTCAAGTTTAGAATAATGAGCATTGAATTTTTTATTAAATGTATTTATAAGTTTTAAGTAAATACATGAATAATATTATTTGAATGAATATTAAACTATTAAAGGTTCAGTAAATATTTATATAAATGAAGAGTTGAGTTAATGACTCATTTATTATCACGTAATATATTTAATATATTACAATAAAGTGATAATAAAATTTAGGACTCAGTTTAGTTGTCATAACATGTTATTTATAGTGCGTTAAGTATTTGGGGGCCATAGAGGCAATACTAGGTATTTTAATTACACACCATAAATAGAAGAGGATAGCCTCCAAACAAAGACTATTCATGTGATTTTTATCTCTTATCCTCTTTCCCATGTTCTAGGGAGATCAGATCTGGATCTAGGAGCTCATATTGAGCTCCCTCTTAGGCATCGCAAGCAAGGAAATGTAGTGATCGTCGGAGCATCAAAGGTGTTTTCAGAACTCAGTGCTAGCACCCGGTTTTTGATGATCAGTGCACCCAAATATTTTTAAGGAATGTTTGGATGATATAGAGCAATTTAATTTAGATTATTCATCAAACAATCGTTTAACGTCCCAACCCGGGTCACCACTAATCCGGTGTCCGGGCCGGTCGCCACATGACCTCAAGCGCTTCTCCCCGTACGCCAGAGGCTGCTGACTAGCAGCGAGGGTCTAAGGATAGTCAGTGGGGGGATTATACCCTCTTGTCAGAGTTTATCAATGGTATATAATTGTGGATAACATATAATAGCAGAATCAGTAACTCATAAGTGACAAAAAAGGGAGGACAAATAATACTAATTTTATAAAAGTGGCCAATTCTAAATTATACAACAGATGCTTTCATGACATGCTAAAGATAAAAAAGTATAAAATAGTGAACAAAACAACATGTTTTACATTCCAATGAAGAAATAAATAAATAATGACTTGAAGCCCCAAGGGTGATCTCCTAGAGAATCCCGATCCTCCGGTCGTTCCTCTGCTTCTAACTCCCAAGTAAATGCAAACAACATAGTCCTACAACCAAATAGAATCTACTTGGGTACCCAGTGCAATGGTGGCCCGAGTAGGGTGTGAGATATAAATCTCAGTAAACTGGGACCACCAGTGTCTACCCCGAATCAATATTTTTAATAAATAATTTAAAACATGTGAAGGAATGCATAAAATAATGTTACCAGTGGAAAGTAACAATATACTCAAGTACATGATTCAGCCCTCAGCTGGTGCCTGAACCTGCACAATTAATTTTTCATGCATACTCAACAATCATTACATAATCATTTTCCATTTATCAATTACTCAAATATTATTATGAAATTATTGAGATTCGGCCTATGCCTGACATCCCCCATATAATTCACTCACCAAAGATGTCTCTAAAGGACATCTAAGTAATCAAAGTAAAGACCGAATCCAAGATTATTCTTTGGCTTGGATAACGCGTCATAAGTTATTCAATTTAATCTTTCATATATTATGTCTAAAACCATCCACTAAAAATAGTGATTCACTCCTGGGTCCATCCACTAACAGTGGTTCACCAAATTCATTAATATGCCTGAACCCTTTATCATAATCAATTCACAAAACATCATGTCACAACATCCTTCATTAACCATTAACTCATTTCATGCACGCACAACTGGACCCACAGTCCGATGTTAATTAATGGGTGTAGAACATCATGTCTAGAACCCTTGTGAGTATTCAGAGCATCAGTCCATGTCTCACAACCCATGGGTACTGGTAGCATCAGTCCCTGACCCATAATAGACTATTTGCTTGGAAGTTGGGTGTAGAACGCCATGTCTATCACCCTGTGAGTATTTGGAGCATCAGTCCCTGTCTCAAAACCTGTTTATCAATCATACATATACATCTATCATTGGTGTGGAACATCATGTCTAACACCCTGTGAGTATTTAGAGAATCAGTCCTTGTCTCACAACCCATTCCTCAATCAAACATATATATTTATCATTGTTGTAGAATACCATGTCTAACACCATAAAACCAATCCGTTAATTAAGTCAACAATTAATTAACAACACAAATCACTCTTCAGATAAGTCAACACTTAATTAATAATTCAACATCTCATTAATTAATATTTAATTAAAAATTAATTATTCTTATCAGGCCAACTGAATAATTAGCTCAGCACTTAATTATCTAAATTCTTTTACAAGTCTGAACCCGTCCATTCAAACAATGGTTCATCCAGGACTTTAACAATCTACAAGATCACCATAATCATCTCAAAACATGCTGAATTAAGCCAAGATAATTTAGTGTCCATCTCACCCAATATATAAAATCTCTAAATAACTCCCTCCAATACAACTTAAGGCATGGAAAGATAACACGCATAAAATGGTACCCTTGGACAACAATCGTAAAAAATAATCAATTCACAATCTTAATTTGACGCATGAAAATTAATTAATTCTAAAATTAATTAATCAAACCTTATCTCTTTAACCAATAATAAATTAGTTAACCATTTACCATTTAACATGTAATAATTAATCCCTCCATTAATTATTACCAGTTTCCAAATTATCCCCTGAACATGTCAAATATTCAATATTCCCAATAATCAGTAAAGGCCACAAACTCATTCCAAATAATGACTTAATAATTAATTATACAATTAATTATCCTTATAGTCAATCTCCCCATTTCAATCATTCAATTGTTCAATCATATCACTTTAACTAAAAGAGAAATCCATGCTTAAAATCAACACATGTTCAAGTCCTCATTTATCTCATGTGGGTGACATTATTTAATAACATCAAAAGTGTCATTCATCGACATATCAAAATCAAGGAAATTAACATTCTCAATTTATTTAAAGAATATATAATTCTTAAATAAATTGTTAAAGATTTGGGAACCTACCTCGGGTTTTGACGGAAACCACAACGAACGAAGAACCCTCAAGAGAAACGGGTTGATTCTTCAAGAACCTGCCATAGATCACTTCTCCTAGAAAGAATAAGACCAAAACTCATCATAATTTTCATCCACACACTTAGATTTACCCATAATTTGTGTAGATCTAAGAAACCATGAGAAGAGGAGATGTAGATCTATGCAGATCTAAGAAACTGAACAAGAACGAAGAAGAACATATACCTACCTCAAGAAACCGGCTTCAATTTTCCAAAAGAAGCCTTCAAATCGCCTCCAAAACGATGGGAGAACCTTCTCTAACCTAAGGAGAAGAAAAATCCCAAGTTATGGCCACTTAATAGAAAAAAAAAGATATCTAAAGGCAAAAACGATCGAGATCCACAATTTAAGGATCTCATTTAAGTGCACGCACAGTTATTTCACACGGTTTGACAAACTGAGCGCTAACCGTGCATTAGCTACTTCCTTGGGCACCCTTCTCGCATGGTTTTGCCACATAGTTAGACAAACCGTGCGCCGCCCATGTGGAAGCTACTGCCTCCAAGACCAACTATGCACGATTTGGCTGTTTGGTTAGATAAACTGTGTGCCACCCGTTTGACTTCCCCTTAACCTCAAAACTTATATCAAAGTTTGAAAAAAACAACATCATTAAGTGATCCAACACTCGGAAAATAATTTTGAAGATCGGTTTAAAAAGAATGACCCATTGATAAACCAAAAAGGAAATTTAGAAATATTCGTAATTTTAACCCGGTTCAAAACACGGGATCTTACATTATACCCACCTTAAAAACTTCTCGTCCCTGAGAAGCCATCGGGAACCACTACTAAAACAACCGACCTACCAAGGTCATTTAATCTCACTAGAAGTGACATGTTGCGTTCCCAACACCAAACACACATTTAACCCTTCTCAAACCTGATGGATAAGCCTTTTTAACTAGATACAAAGATTACTCTAAAGCATATACATCAAAATAGTTCTTCTTAGGTCATTAGAATGACCTTGTCAACGTAAAAGGTTGAACCTCGATCAAACAACGGAACAAGTTTCTCATGCTTCACTCAAAGACATCACGGACCCAAAATCCACTTTCACCCTTTATCCAACGACGTGCCTTTAAAAATATCCAAAAAAATCCACCAGTATAACGAAGTCCTAACCCAACATCTGGAAAAAAAGAATTCCATGTCAAGCCATCACAAGGCTATTTTAAAAACAACTGTGCCCAAACACGAAAAAGGAAGTAGCCCAAAGAATCAACGCATTCCATGTACTACCCAGATAAAAACTACTCATCAAGTCCAACAACATTTAAACTGTAGCATGGCACAAGACTGACGCTACCTTAGTGTCTCCATGACGAGGTCAAGATAGGGGACAGGCTCGTCGGATCCAGAAGAGCGCACTAAGAGAAAACTGAGGTCATGAAGAAGATCTGTCAAACCATTATCGGACCACTCTGTTCTAAAAGATTGGCATCACCTGCCAAGAAATTCATCATGAACAAAGTGTAAATACACACCTTAGGATTTCACATGAAATCTCAAGAAAAGATCAGCCACTCACCAACGGGCTAGATTAACAATAAGATCGGCATGTCAAACACCCAAGTCTTTAAAAAACCAATCCATGTATTGAAATGAAACTGATTCTTTAACGCTCAAGTTACTCTTCATGGAGCTGACCCGAGACCATAATCAATAGTACAAAAATACTTATTACAGAGTCATATTGCCTCATATGACCATTTTCTTGGACGAGGCCATATCCAGTCATCCATTACTAAGATGAAAGGGTCAAATGATCAAAAAAGAAGCCGACCATGCCTGATGCATGTCTAACCAGCTAAAAAAGAGCATTAATCGATTCTCAATCCCACAACAAGGTCAAGAAACACATCACCACCCATTCAAACAAGGGTGTCATAGAAAACTAGAAGTATTACCTAGGACAACGACACCCAACAACTCCAAAAGAGTGAGAAAGTCTATAGCGCTAGCAAGGCATTTAAGTTTTGAGGGTGCTACCGACCACAGGTTATCCCCTTACAAAGAAAAAGTGTCAAACCTAAACTAGGTCACTTGAAACAAGTCACTAGGCTCAAAATACAGACATAAGTCCATTTCTAAGGAGAAGAATGCCTACGGAAAGTACTCACGCTTCTGTTCCAAGGAAACTCAAGAGAAGTACGAACTACCCTTTAAATGAGGGTTTTAAACAGTGGACACCACAAAAGGTTCCATTTCCAAGACTCTTATATTTAATCTCTTTTAATCTTTAATCATCAAACAATTTAATCAAAACATCATAGCACCATTTTCAAAACACCCCAAGGAAAAACAAGAAAGTTTCATAAAACTCCCTTTTTAAAACATTTAAGTTAGTTGACATCCTGTCATTTTCAGGAAAATTATCAAGATAAATTTCTTTTAAGAAGATAAGGTGACCTACGAGGATCCCATTTTAACCAACCCGGGTTCTATATAAAGTAACCCAATAGAAAACGTACATGTATTAAAATTTTAAACACCGAAATGGGTTATCTCATAAAAACACTCCCCAACTGACCTACTTGGGTCTAGTTTCATTTTGGAAGCTCACCATTTTATTTGAGATCAACATTAAACGTCTTTCACATTTAAAATAATTTCACAAGGCATCAAGACATCACATTTAAAATGAGTCGTCATTTCTTAATTCATGAAGCGCCCATACACTCCATGGAATGAAAATTAGATTTGATTAATCGATACCAATGTCAATTCAGAAATTAACATGATCAAACTAATGGTCCAAATTATATGGGTTTCCACCTACCAATCGATAAAGCACCCATACACATTATCACTAGCTTTTGGCTCGCATTTAACACAATAAACATTTACTTAATATTTTATCTTTAACTCCCCTTTCACATATCAAAACTTCTCTAACATGTTAGCAAAAACAGTAACACATCAACATGCTATAACACGGAAGCATGTCACAACAACAAAAGATGCTAACAACCAAGGCAGTACAAAATATAATCACTCAATCATGTTAAATATATCACCATATAATTCTATCTAAAGAGGCCTGCTAAAGCAGTTCAAACATGGCATTGCCCCCAAGGAACCCAATCCAAATTAGCAGGCATCCTACTAATGAAACTACATGGCATGTTATATGCATGACATGTGAATCTCTAAGTGCCTAAGATGATGCATGTATGAAAATTCCTTGCCATATTAGTCCAACAAAATTATTCTTTTCAAAATTTCCAAAATCAGTAAACAACGGAAAATACACTAGTCACACAAGGTGAAATCAGATCAACTATAACCACTAATAGTACAAACATCAATTCCCATCCCTAGACACTTGGTCATTTCCCGTACATGAGGTGATCAGTCCCAAGAATGACTATTAACCCAAGTGTTGACACATTCCTAGTCTCCTGTCTACCAACCCCAATACAGTAAGATAGAGGAAAAGAAAGAAACCTAAACCTCTGATACCACTTTGTAACATCCCGACCCGGGTCACCACTAATTCGGTGGCCGGACCGGTCACCACATGACCTCAAGCGTGTCTCCCTATATGCCAGAGGCTGCCGACTAGCAGCGAGGGTCTAAGGATAGTCAGTAGGGAGACTATACCCTCTTGTTAGAGTTTCACAGCAGTATATCAGTGTGGAAAACAAACAATAAATGAATTAGTAACTCATAAATGACGAACAATGGAAGACAAATAATACTCATTTTATAAAAGTAGAAAATACCAAATTATACAAAAGATGCATGCATGACATGCTGAAGATACAGAAGTAGAAAACAGTGAATAAAACAACATGTTATACATTCCAATGCAGAAATAAATAAATAATGACTCGAAGCCCCAAGGGAGATCTCCTCGAGCATCCCAAGACTCTGCTAGGTCCTATGATCCTAACTCCCAAGTAAATGCAAACAACATAGTCCTATAACCAAATAGAATCTACTCAGGTAACCAGTGTAATGGCGGCCCGGGTAGGGTATGAGATATAAATCTCAGTAGACTGGGACCACCGGTGTCTACCCCAAATCCAGAAATTTAATAAATAATTTAAAACATGTGAAGGAATTCATAAAATAAAGCAAGTAATACAAAGTAACTATATATTCAAGTACCTGCTTCAGACCTGAGCTGGTGTCTAAACCTGCCCCATTCATTTTTCATACATACTCAACAATCATTAAATAATCATTTTCTATTTATCAATTACTCAAATCTTATTATGAAAGTCTTGAGATTTGGCCTATGCCCGACATCCCCCATATAAGTCACTCACCAAAGATTTCTCTGAAGACCATCTAAGGAATCAAAGTAAAGACCGAATCCAAGCTTGTGATTTGGCTTAGATAACATGTCACACGATATTTAATTTAATCATTCATATACTATGTCTAAGCCCATCCACAAAAAATAGTGATTCGGTCCTGGGTCCATCCAATAATAGTGGTTCAGCCAATTCATTAATATGCATGAACCCTTTCTCATAATCAATTCACAAAACATCATGTCACAACAACCTTCATTATCCATTAACTCATTTCACAAAGAAAAAATTGGACCCACAGTCCAATGTTAATTAATGGGTGTAGAACATCATGTATAGAACCCTCGTGAGTATTTAGAGCATCAGTCCTTATCTCACATCCCATGGCTATTTGGACCATCAGTCCCTGACCCATAAAATAATATTTTCATGCAAGCTGGGTGTAGAATGCCATGTCTAGAACCTTGTGAGTATTTGGAGCATCAGTCCCTATCTCACAACTCATTTATCAATCATACATATACATCTATCATTAGTGTAGAACATCATGTCTAACACCCTATGAGTATTTGGAGCATCAGTCCCTGTCTCAAAACCCATTCATCAATCCAATATAAATATTTTTCATTGGTGTAGAATACCATTTCTAACACCATAAAACCAATCCGTTAATTACTTCAATAATTAATTAACAACACAAATAACTCTTCAGATAAGTCAACACTTAATTAACCATTAAATATCTCATTAATTAATAATTAATTAACAATTAATTATTCTTAGCAAGCCAACTAAATAATTAACTCAGCACTTAATTATCCAAATTCTTTTACAAGTCTAAAACCGTCCATTCAAACAATAGTTCGTCTAGGACTTTAACAATCTACGAGCTCACCATAATCATCTCAAAACACACTGAACAAAGCCAAGATAATTTAGTGACCATATCACACATCATATCAAATCTCTAAATAACTCCATCCAAGACAACTTAAGGCATGGAAAGATAACATGCATAAAAAGGTACCCTTGGCCAACAATCGTAACAAACAATCAATTCACAATCTTAATTTAATGCATGAAAATTAATTAATTCAAAAATTAATTAATCAAACCTTATCTCTTTAACCAATCATCAATTAGTTAACCATTTACCATTTAACATGTAATAATTAATCCCTCCATTAATTATTACCAGTTTCCAAATTATCTCCAAAACATGTTAAATATTACATATTCCCCATAATCATTAAAGGCCATAAACTCATTCCAAATGATGACTTGATAATTAATTCTAAAATTAATTATCCTTATACTCAATCTCTTCATTCCAATCATTAAATTTTTTAATCACATCACTTTTACTAAAATAGCAACCCATGCTTAAAATGAACACATGTTCAAGTCCTCATTTATCTCTTGTGGGTGACAATATTTAATAACATCAAAAGTGCCATTCATAGACATATCAATATCAAAGAAATTAACATTCTAAATTTATTTAAAGAATCTATAATTCTTAAATAAAGTGTTAATGATTTGGGACCCTACCTCGGGTTTTGACGGAAACCACAACAAACAATGTACCCTCAAGAGAAACGGGTTGATTCTTCAAAAACCTACCTTAGATCACTTCTCCTAGCAAGAAAAAGAACAAAACGCATCTTACATGTCATCCACACACTTAGATTTACCCATAACGGGGGTAGATCTAAGAAACCGTGATAAGAGAAGTTGTAGATCTAAGCAGATCTAAGAAATCGAATAAGAATGAAGAACATCTACCAACCACAAGAAACGGGATTTGATTCTCCAAGAGAAGCCTTCGGATCGCCTCCATAATGATGGGAGAACCTTCTCTGACCTAAGGAGAAGAAAAATCCCGAGTTATAGCCACTTAAGTGGGAAAAAAAGCCATCTAAAGGCAAAAATGAGCGAGATCCACAATTTAAGGATCTCATTTAAGTACATGTATGGTTAGTTCACACGGTTTGACAAACTGTGCGCTAAACGTGCGTTAGCTACTACATCGAACACCCTTCTCACACACATGTGCAGAAGCTACTACCTCCAATACCAACTATGCACGGTTTGGCCGCACTGTTAGAAAAACCGTGCACCGCCCATGTGACTACCCCTTAACCTCAAAACTTCTATAAAAGTTTGAAAAAAAGGACATCTTTAGGTGATTCAACACTCAGAATAAAATTCCAGCGCTCGGTTTAAAAAGAACAACATTTTTATAAACCACATAAGAAATTCAGAAACATTCATAATTTTAACCCGGTTTAAAACACGGGATCTTACAGATCACCAATGATGAGCATACATCTTACTTGGCTTCAGATTTAAACAAGGTATTTTTTGGTTTAATTTTTCTTCATAAAACTCTTCACGTGAGATCCTCACGTTAAACCAGGTAGTGATTCACCAACATCGATGAGTTCATGTCTTACATAAATGATTTTTTTAAAATCCCACATTATGGTATTCCACTACATTCTCAATACCTTCAGATACAAGGGATCAAATCTTAAAGGACTGAATAGTTTAGTAGTCTTAAATAACTAGATACATTTCATGATTCCCATATTACATTGGAAATATAAAATAAATAACAATAAAACATTCTTTCATCCTTGATATTATTCATAATACCCTTTTACACATCCTTGGAAAAATGAAATTTAAATAAAATATTGAAATAGTATGCTTAGTAAGGGTTATGTACAGCAAAAACAGACATGAGTAAACAAGAAACAATCAATATATCATGTTAAATAACTTAAAACACATTCCATTTAATCAATAACTTTATTAAAAAAATTCATCCATGGATAATATCAATGCATTAATGTCATGAATGATAATAATAACTGAATTATATATATATATATAAATGATTAATATTAGATTCCATGATATGAGATATCATGGTATCTATACCATTGAGGCCTTATGCCAAGATAATTTAACATTATGGGTAATGACCCACTTAATTATATCTTAATGATTTTTATCATGGGACCTATAAATTCATTGAGGGGATATATAATTTCAGGCCCCATATATCATGAAAAGTCAAATGCATTCCTCTTATATCGGATTATTGATTTAATTCACAAACAATATGCTTTATCAATAAATATCCATTTTGAGTAATTACTAAATATTTATCAATAATTCCCTAGTAATTCTAATAATTTAAAAGTGCAACACTATATATAGAAATGGTATACTGTTTAGGCAATAATCATATCCATTACACAAAGAATATAAATATTTAAGAGGAAGGTAATATCGAATGATCCTAAGTAATTGAATGTTTCAAAGGATAGAATCATTTAAACATTTCCCCACTGGTGAAAAAGTAAAATAAAGGTTTTTTTCATTGATGAATAGAAATTGAATTAAAATATATTGAAAACATTTTTTAGGAAAATAACCTTTCCATTTTGGAAATTATTTATTTAAAAAAACTGTCAAATTTTAATGCAGAACATTTTCTTTGAAAATAAACTTATAATTATGTAAAGGAAAATTCAATGAAAATATTATTCATGTCAGAGGGAAAAAACTCTCATTCCATATAAGTTAAAAAAACATTCTTTCTATATTTGTTTTTGGAAAATTCACAAAGTACCTCATTTGGGGAACAATAAAAAGATTCTTTTGAAATCATTTTGTAAAAAGTCAAACATGGGTAAATTTTTTTTGATAAATAATTATATAAGTCTAACTTTTTTTGAAAATATTTTAGATAAAATATAGATATATAATAAAAATTAATCTTTTCAAAAGTGAAATAAATTTTTTTTTCTTTTCAACATTTTTTTACTTGATTTAAGTTACAGAGAGAGGAAACGTTGGAAGAAAATATGGAAACTCTTTAAGAGAGTAAGTTTGAAATGAAATTTAACCATAATGAATAAATTTATATCCATGTTAATTACCTCAATATTGTAGTTTATAAACTGCATAAAATTAACAGGTTCATGTTACCAAATATGTCTTAATGGAGTGAAAATTGATATGAAATCCCTTATCTCATGTCTGATTTGTCACTTAGGTGCTCTAACTTCCAATATATTAAATTTAAATTTATTATAGTTATAAAATAAAACCATATTAATATCTTTGATATCATAAATGATGAATTTATAACAATTTATCACTCATTTTTAATAATCTTTTATTACTATCATCATTTCGAGTTTTAACTGCTTTGTATTTTATGTACGTTTTGATTCAGTAGTCTAAGTAATTTTGTCTTTGTCATGGTTCCATAATCTCTAAAATTTTATTTAACATATTTTTTTAACTATATCCAATATATAGATGTTTATAATCATCTATATAAATAATGATAGAAAAAATAATTAAACATTTTATAGAGTGGGTAGGCCGTATATATGCATGGATGCTTTTCTCGCTTTTCGATGGATGAAATAAAAGAAAGTTAAATAATAGTTAATATTTACAGAATCATTATTATATCATATATATCAGATATTTTCATTAAATAAATCTTTATTTATATCCAAAAAAAATTAAATGAAAAACAGATCACATTACTTCGTAGAGATGATAGTCCACACGTACACATAAGCGACATTATCATTTTCCATTGGAATAGAAGGTAAGGAGTTATATAAGATATTATAGTTACAAAATAATATTTATTCCATAAATATCATAAATAATAACTAGTGACATATATAACCATCTAATTAAAGCGGTTATGAAAAAGGAATTACATCACTATGTAGAGATGATAAGCCATACATATACACAAGAGATGTCTTCACTTTTTATAGGATAAAAAAAGAGATGGAATATGGTTGTACCATAATAATAGTGAAAAATAATTATGTTTATGATAATGGAGTTTTTATTTTAGGATGGTTATAATAATTTAAGAGTAATTAGAAGAATAAATAAACTTAAAGGGCTTAGTAAAGATGACTACTTATTCTTTGATAGAATTCCACTAGATATCTCTTTATGGGACCTAGGGTATGACTTTTGGGGAGACCATAACCACAATAAATGTTATAATTATGTTTATAAGTAAAATTGGTAGGATTTTTCATCCTATATTACTCAATGTTCTATAAATAAGTGAATGAATGGGTTCCCTTTTATAATTGGAGTGAGGGACACTTTTGGAATTTCTTAAAATATTAATATATAATAACACTATTATAGATCAGAATGATTCCAAATGGTCATGAATTCAGAGAAAAGGTGTATATGGTTGAAACAAAATCAGATAAAGAAATTTATAAAGTTTTGATATCATTTTACTCCTTATTTTTTTGATTAACCCCTTGATTATTAATTTTTGACCTTAATAACAGTAACCACTATTTTAATGGAAAGGGTTAATTATTCTATTATAAATGAAAAAATGACTCATAAATTAATCGTGGATTATTTTTTAAACCTTTTTAAATTAATGTACAAAAGGATAATATTTTTATGACTTTTAAAGAATTTAATAAAATATTATTTTGATTTAATATCCTTAATGTCAATTTTGACACAATTCATTTAATTTGACTTTAAATACACCATAAAAAAAGGTTAATTAAAATATAATCATTTAAAACTAGCCTAAAATTTTATGTAGATACATAAAATTCATGGGAAACATTTTATCATTCCAATTATATCAATTTCAATATTTTTGAAATCATTTATTTTATTTTTCTGTTAATTTAATAAATACTGTATTAGTATTTCACATGCATTAAAGCTAAATATATTATTTATAAAAATTAGAAATAAAAATTAATCATGAAAATAATTTCATTAAGCTCAAATGGGATATTTATTTTCATTAATATCTTAATGTTTTACTCTTGTGGACACAAAATAGATATTTAAAACTAAGAGAGTGACATTTTGTAACATTCATTGATTAATATATTATATAGGTACTTTTCATGGACAAGTAACCATTAAATAAGTATATTTAAAGACTAATATTATAATGGTAGAATTATATTCATCAAATAAGAATTAATATGGGAAATTATTCCCTTATAACTTAGTTTTTACCCTAGATTAATTGTATTTACCTTTTACTAAGGTGTTAAATTTTATTGTGGTTAATATTCATATTGAAAAAAAAATAAAGAAGGTCTATTTACCAAATTTTGAAATACTTATTCCAAATATGGAAGTATTTTTCTTAAAATTCAATACTAAAAAGTGGAACAAATTAATTTTTAAATAAATGTGCAAAACATAAAAAAATCTTTTTTAGAAAAATATAGTTTTTAAGCATAAACTGGATTTATTATTATCCCATGAATATTAAAAACAATATATAAATGTTAAAATATTTTATTTAATACCTAATAAATTAATTTCATTACAATAATTCTCTGACAGTGATCAATTTAATTTATTATTATAAAAACACGTTTCACGAATAAAATCTTTATTTCAGAAAAATGCATTTTTATGTATAAAAAATATTTTATAAAAAATTTAAACATATAAAAGATCCAAATGAACTTTATTAGATTATTAATAATATAATATAACTAATTTTACTTTGAATCCATTTTAATATAAAATAGAACTTAAAAATTGGTTGAAACCAGAAATATAGTTTTCAATAAAAATCTATGTTGTTTACTATTTAATGGAAAAAGAATCATTTCAGAAAAAAAATTCACTCAAATAAAATTTTGATATTATAATATAAAAATTGATATTAATTTTAAAAAATATAACTTATTTAATATCAAGAAATTATTTATAATATTGTCTCACAAAAAGTAATAAATTTTTTTCTAAAGAAAACTTATTTCTGAAGCATAAAATAATCTTAATGAAAATTGAGTACTGATTTCCTAAGAATTGGTCATTGAATTTTTTTAGTAGTTCCTATTCTTATATATGTTTTATAAATTTTTATTACTATTTATACCTACCTATTAAATAACTAGGTGATATTTATAACATTAAATAATATTATTATAATAGTATATTGGGTTCCTTTAGACTCGTTGTTGTGTGTTGTGTACGATATAAGACATAGTGTTATTATTTTAAATTCTAGGGTTTTTACATTATCCACATTAAATAAATAGAATCCTCACAATTTTAACTTATACTTGGTAATCAATGTATGGAAATTTGAGAACCCACATTATAAAAAGTTTTAATAAACAATCCTCTTGAAAAGTGGAAAAGATTAGTTTCAATGTCACCGAAAAATTAAATTTCCAAATAGAAGAACATTTATGGGAATTGAAAATATGGAAATTAAAGAGAAAACTATCACCCAAGAATTAATAAAGAGTGATATAGAACATGTTTATGAGAATGTTAACAATCAAAAAATCATAAAATTTGTGATGGGATAAAATACTATTGATTTCATGATAAGAAAATTAAATAGATAAATTTTTTATTTAAATGTCATTTTCCTAATGTCAAGGGATTATTTTACTATTCAGATAAATTTCTCAAGAAAATAATCTTAGCTCATTTCCCTCCATGTCATAAATAAGTTCTCATATTTTGTTCATGCATCGATCTATTTCAACTTCATCTCTAGTGCTAGGAAATGGATATTCATGGTTAATTTATTTATTCATGAAACACATTTTAAATAATATAAATATCCCTAAGACATTCCTTCAACCTATAAATATTTACTAAATCCAAAACGGTTATCACAGATTATCTAACATGATAAATCATACTTTAACCTAAAAGATTATCTCACACCCTTCATTTTTCACTTCCAAAAACATAATAACATTATTAAAAAATATTCCTTTATGTCAAACCTAAAGGTTATATATACTTCAATCCAATGAAGTATCTATTAGAATGAAATTAATCACTTAAAAATCCCAAAAAAATTCAAAAATATTTGATCCAATATTATGCTTCCCAAAATTAACTTTCTATTCATATTTCAAATATTTTTAAGTAAAAACAATGTCATACTAACATAGACATCACATAGGACAGTGGTAAGTATCACACACTTGTTACCCTTCAATTATGGTTTCTATCCCTACAAACTTTCCAAATGTGATGGGTTTTCACATGATATTCAGGTTTTCCTTTTTATAAAACTATATCATTACCATTAATATGAAGAATATACTAAAAAATAACATTACTCATCAAATAATTTTTTTAACTAATATGATTTTCAATGTGGTATATTCCCAAAATGTACTAACTCTTTTACCCCACTAATCCAAAAATAATCCTGCCACAAAATCATTTTAACCTTAAAGGTTTTCAATAAATTTAATATTTTGTCCCCAAAATATGAATGACTTATTCTGTAAATAAACTTTTATGTAAAAAATATACTAAACCAAAGGGTTATATTCCCATAAATATCTCCCAAAATTTATTTAATCATGTTAAAATCCCATCATATAAAACTTAAGGAGGGTTGTATATTTCAATAAAATTATGATCAATAATAGAATTATCATCCCAATATATTTTTGTTTTATCACAATATCAGACACTTATTAAGGGTTATCAGTCCCTTAATATTGTGTTTTCCAAACATTCCATCTTATCACTAAATCAAATTTCTAGGTTATCTGTTCCATTTAACATATGTTTTCAAATACTTAAATAAAAACTGTTGTAGAATAATCCTTAGATGTTTCATGATTCATATATTCAAAATATTATAATATTTATAAAACACAATTCTTATGTAAACTTACATAAAAAATTAAATCCTTACAATTGAAATATTTACATAGAATAGTTATTTCATTTTTTTAGGAGTTAACCATTGTATTAAGATATTGACTCAGATAATTCCTATTTTCCCCACACATAATAAATCGAACTAAAATCTTTTCTGTATAATGTAATTTCATCCCTTCCATTATAATATTTATTTTTTCTTTTATAACTTATTGATTTATTATTTTCCAAAAATAAAAAAATTTCATATTCCTATTATAAATTATCCAATATATATATTTCCAAATTTCTATGATGAAGAAAGTTTCTCCTTCTTTCCTCAATGGTCGCCACTACCCGAGTTATTAGCAAACTATATCATTCACTTCTTTGGCGAGTCTAACAGTTTATTAAGGTGCAATTTTTTCATAAAATATCATGATAATTTACTAGGAATAATGATAATATCTTTGATTCTAGTCATCACCCCATTTGGTATCTCATAATCACCATATTTTCCATCTTGTTTAATATTAACATGGTTCCTTTTAGTTACAACCATTGAATGAAATTAAAGATCGTAGTATGAGAAACTATAATCATAGTGGGAAAACAAATAATATTTTACATAATAATTTTTAACATGTTATGATGTGCTTAGAATTATAGTCAAATTTAGTCATAGGGTTATGTTCCCTCATACATTTTTTTCATTAATTTTGTTCCCAAGGTTTCTACTATACAAATGTTGATACCAATAGTAATGACCATAACTCTAGTAACCCAGAGCCTATGATTACTTTATTACATTTGAAATAGATATATGGGATCATATCCGGAAGGAAAGAATAGTTTATTAGTCTTGAAGAATCATATGTATACATGATTCCCATATTACATTGTAAATATAAAATGTATATCATAAAAACATTCTTTCATCCTCATTATTTATAATATCCTTCTTCATAACCCGGGGAAAATAAAAAAAAAATAAAGGTGATGTAAAATGATCAGTAAGGGTTATGTACAATGTAATCTAACATGATTAAATAAGTAATAATAAATATGGAAATTTGAATAACTAAAAACACAATCCATTAAATCAATAACTTTAACAAAAAATACACCATTGGATAATATTAGTGTCGTAATCCCACGATTTATATTAACAGATGAATTCTCAATGAAGGAAATTATTATAATTGAATGACATGATCTCATACATCATGGTATATTTTCCATTTAGGCTATGTTCCAAGACAGTTTAAACCTAAGGGTAAAGATACATTTAATGCTAGCTCATTTATTTTTCTCAGAAGAGTTTTAGATACATTGAAGGGAAATAAAATTTTTGGCCCCACCCTTCACTACATGTGTAATGAATTCATCATATATCAAATGATTAATTTAATTCATGAAAAATATCCTTTATCAAAACATATCCATATTGAGTAAATACTATATATTTATCAATAATTCCCCATTAAATCAAATAATTTCAAATTATAGCACCGTATATAGAATTGGTAAACAATTTAGGAAATAATAATATCCAAGATACAAATAATACATATATTTAAGAGAAAATTAATATCCAATGACCATAATTAAGTTAACGATTTAAACAATAGTACCATTAAAACATACTACTAATGGTGAGTAATATAAATGAAGGGTTTTTATATTTAATTAATTTAAATATCCTTAAAATATATTTAAAACATTATTGAGTAAAATTACATTTCCAATTTTTGAAATCACTTATTAAAAAAACCATATAATTATAAAGTAGAACATTTTCTTCAGAAATAAAATTATAAATTTTTAAAGTTGATTCAAATAAAATATTATTCTTGATGGAGGGAAAATATACCCATATCGTATAATTTAAAAATAATTCCTGCCATAATTTTAATGTAAAAGTCACAAAGTACCTCATTTAAAAAATGACAAAAAGATTTATTTCAAACCATTTTTTAAAAGTAAATCAAGGGTAAACAAATGTTATTATAAATCAATGTTGAAGTGTAAAAATAATTTCAAACTTTTTTAGAGAAAATATGGATATTTAATAAAAATATATCTGATCAAAAGGTAAATAAGATCAGTTTGTTCTTTTAAACATTTCTTTTCTTGATTCATGTTCCAAATAGAGGAATGGTTGGAAGAAAATATGGAAACTCTTTAGGAGAGTAAACATGAAATTGACTTAACTAAATGTCAATAAATATATATTCATGTTAATTACCTCAAATTGGTAGTATATACACAACATAAAATTAGTAGGTTTATATTACCAAATGTATCTCAATGGAGTAGAAATTCAGACGAAATCCCTTACCTTAGGCCCGACTTGTCACGTGGGTTCTCTAACATTCTATATAATAAATATAAATTTGTTATAATTATATACCATAACTGTATTCACACATATTATATCATATATGATCCATTTATAAATGTTTATCACCTGTTTGTTAATAATCTTTTATTATTATCATTATCTTGGGTGTTAACTGCTTTGTTTTTCATGTATGTTTTGATTTAGTAGTCTCAGTCCTTTTGTATTTCTCTTGGTCCCATAATCTATTGAATGTACTTCATGATATATATATATATATATATCATATATATCCAATATATATATTTATAATCATCCATATTTATAAAGATATAAAAATGAATTACACTGTTCATAGAGATGGGAGGCGACATGAACGCATGAACACTATTTTCACTTTTTTATGGATAGAATAAAATATAGGTAAATAATAATTAATATTTATAGAATAATTATTATAATATATATATAATATATATTCATTAAATTCATCCTTATTACTATCAACGTAAAACCTAAATAAATAACATATCAAATTGCTTTCTAGAGATGGTAGTCTAGACATACACACGAGCAACATTATTGTTTTCCAACAGATTGGAAGGTAATGAGGTATATATTATATTATAGTTCCAAAATATTATTTATGTGATAAATATCATAAATAATAATTATTTCTATCTTTATAACCATACAAGTAAAGTGGTGATGAAAAATTAATTACACCACTACGTGGAGACTGTAAGCTATACTTATATAGATGTGATGATTTCATTTTTCATAGGATGTAAAAGAGAATATGGTTGTACCATAATCATAATAAAATATTAGTATATTGATGATACTAAATCTATTATTTTAGGATGGGTAATACACTTTAATATGAAGTAGGATAAGAAATAAACTTGAAGGACTCAGTAAAGACAATTACCTATTATTTGGGATAATTTATTTGGATATATCCTTAAGAGACCTAAGGTAGGTCTTATGGGGAGACGAAAACCTCAAGAACTTGGATAAGGATGTTTAAAATCATTTTTTCAGTATTCACTAGAAAATGAAACTTTTTAGAAAAATAAAAAACATTCGCCCACAGAAAAT
This sequence comes from Viscum album, assembly GCA_963277665.1. NCBI lineage: Eukaryota > Viridiplantae > Streptophyta > Magnoliopsida > Santalales > Viscaceae > Viscum > Viscum album. The sequence goes on from OY728129.1 coordinate 1,540,193,735, forward strand.
TTTGATATGATGATTTAATAAATGAGATTGCTTTTATAAAATAAAATTTTTGTGAGTTCTAGAAATTTATTATAATATTTTCTCACAAAAAGTAAAAAAAATAATTTTTGATTCAAACTTATTTCTTAAGAATAAATTAAACTCACTAAAAATTGATTACTAATTTCTTATGAATTAATTAAGGTATTTTTATTGATTTGGTTCTCTATCTCTCTCTATATATTTTATAATTTAGTAAATACTATTCATACCTCAAAATTAAATTGATAGGTGATATTTTTTTCATTAAATAATAATATTTTAATATTTTATTGGGGATCATTTGGACTTGGTATTTCATGTTGTGTACACTATCAATCATTGTGTTATTATTTTAAATTCTGAAGGTATTATGAAATCAATTTGAATTTTATTTTTGTTTATATGAAACCTCTATATTTCATTATTAAGATGTATTAGATTATTTTTCAAAAATATCACATTGACCATTATATCCGATGGGTCTCCTTTACTGTACTCGATGGGGTGTGCTATGTTTTTTTAAGGAGGGTGGGACCTAGGGTCAAGTATATCTAGTCATTATTTTCTAGAGTTGGACTACATAATTTTATTTTTTCTTTATAATATGGAGTGAGAATATTTGAGAGGTGATTTCCCTCTATTAATCATTGAGTTTCCTAATGTGTTTCATTTTGAATTTTCTGGATTTCCATCGGTAAGGAAGGTTCCTCTCTCTATTGATTTAGTACCAGGTACCCAACCCTTCTCCATTACTTCTTACCATATGGAACTAGCTGAATTGAAATATTTAAAAAATAAATTTTATGATCTATTGGAGAAAGGATTTATACACCATAGTGTATCCCCTTGGGAAATTCCTATTCATTTTTTCACAGAAAGTTGATGGAACACTTCACATTTTTTTGATTTAAAAAAACTCAAATGATTTAAAATAAAGAAAAATGTTTCCATTTTTATATATTGATTATTTTTTTAAACATTTGAAAGGGGGGGAGTGGTTTTTGAAACTTGAACATCAATTTGGTTACCGCTAGTTGATAATTAAATAATTTGATATTTCAAATACCTCCTTCAAGAGTAGGCATGGGAATTATGAGTACCTAGTTATTCCTTTTGGTTTAACCACAGATCTTTCAGTTTTTATGGAATTAATGAATAGAATATTCCCTGAGTATCTCAATTTGTTCATAATGGTTTTTGTGGATGAAATTTTGGTTTACTCCAAAAGTGAGGAATACCATGTCTTTTATTTGATAGAAATTATAACAGTATTGATTGATAACCAACTTAAAATAAACATTTAAAACTAAATTCACATATTCAAGAAGTAATGTTTTTGGTATAAAATTCATCAAAACAAAGTATTTTATTTGATACTAAGATGGTAATGGAATTTATGACATGGTAGAAACCATATAAGGTTTTTGAAATTCAGAGGTTGTCTGTTTTTATGGGGTATTATAACAGGTTCATTAAATATTTATCAAAGATAGATTCTCTAATAAATATTCACACTCGTAAAGAGGAGAAGTTTATTTAGGATTAAAAATTTCAGGATTATTTTGATTAGTTTAATTTATTTTGACTTCAGTTTTAGTGTTGACAATTCTAGAGGTTGTACATGGCTCTATGGTCTTTTGTGATACATGTGGTTAGGGTTTGGGTTGTGTTTTTATACAGGTTGATCACATGGTGGCCTATGGTTCCCAACATATTATGCCACAAGAGAATAATTTTCCAACCCATGATCTCAAATTTGTAGTTGTGATGCATTATATTATGAGTTCAATACATTATCTTTTCAAACGAAGGTTTAACATCTTTTCCTAATATAAAAGATTGAGTTATATCTTCTCAAAAAAATATTTGAACCTCCGATAGAGGTGATGTGTGACAACCCAGGTAAATAAATAAATAATAAATTTTCTTTTTAATTAATATTTTTGAATTAAATATTAATTTTACCTTAAAGGGGTTGCTATGTTTGATGGCATTCTCGATATACAACAACGAGTTTCTTTGAAATCTTACGTTGCACAATTATAATATAATATTATTATTTTAAATGGTAGTCAACACCTAGACATTGTATCGGTGGTAATGAACATAAATAACTATAATATGATTATACATGTTTGTTAAATGTTTTTACATTTATCCAATAAATGTTTGATGCTTAAAATGTGAATGAATCAAATTTAAAGCATAAATACTCTAATGTTATTTAAAAGGTCGATTTACCTCTTTTTGATGGAGAACCCTTTTTAAATATTTTTTTTGTCACTTTTATATGTACTATTTGATAAAAAAATATTATTCTGTAGAATAGGGACATCAAAATATAATTTGGATGAAATGTTGGCATTTTTCTCATAAAGTTCATTTTTAATGAATAGTAAAAATACTGTATTTTAATTCAAAACTACCTTTTGATCTAATTTATTTATGTTGTTAGATTATATTTTAATTGGTTTGAAAGTGTAATTATATTATATTTTTACCATTTAATCCAATTTTGGTCGTCGAAGTTAATTTCTCTTTGAAATTGGACATAAAAAAGTGTCAATGTTTTGATAGTTATTATTTTTTTAAAACATCCCTTTTGTTTTGTTAGCAGGAAATAATTTTAAATTAATTTCTGCCACTTCTGGGTTTTGAATTTTGAAAAATGGATTCCATATTTGGAATCAGGAGGTCCAAATTGTGTAAATAGGTATCTTTTATTTTTATACATTATGAATATTTACTTCAGTAAATATTTTATTTACCGTGGTTAAAAGGTAAATCTGGTAAATAAGGGTAATCAAATATTACTATAATAATATAAAATTACCCTAACATGTTTCCTAATACTATTGGTTGATAAAATTCTAAACATGATAATCCTTGGGTCTATTTTGGGACCCCATGGGGCTACTTGGTAGTGATAATGACACTTTTTTTAATTAACTTAAAGTAAAGATAAAAATGACATAAACCAATATCTTTTAGTAAATTAATTTTTAAATTGGGTTATATAAGTTATATTTTCAACTATAAATATTACTTGGAAATATAAAAAGATTTCCTACATCATGGTATTTGTTTTTTAATTTTTAGACATCAAATAAATTAAATTATTTATGACACAATAATGATGCAATGTTTACCTCATTAATAAATGATTTAAATAAATATGATTATAAAGATTAAAATAATATCTAAAACCTGTCCAATTATTATTGGAGGATTTTATTTTGACCACGAGTCATATTATATTCAACCTTAATATGTTTTTAACATTTAGAAACCAAAAATCATTATGAAATATAATAATATTTTCACACTTTCCTAAAGAACCCCTCCCCCCTTATAAAAATATCTCACCTCTAACCCATTACTCACACATATCAAGCCCCTTGTATCTTCCAACCTCTAGACAATTAATCTCCCTAAATCTATATCCTCCTCCTATACGCCTTAACTTTGGCATAAGTCACTTCAAAAAATCCTTTGGGTTCAAACCAATGGCAGTTACCCGATTTAAAGGTAACATCTTCTTTAAGTTCTTTTGTTTTATTTTACTTCTCCAACCCCCTAAAATATTTTTATTCATTTCTTTTATAAAAACACTATTATTATAAATATACTTGGATTTTTTAGGAGAAGGATTCGAACTACACTTACACAGAACTCCATTTAATGGGTAAAGAACATACTATTTCTGTGGATGAAAAACTAACGCCTCACAAAACGATGATTATTCAATTATCTCCTACCACCTCTCATGGTGGACATCATGATGGAACTGTATTTTTATATGATATATATTATGGTTATGTTTTCTATATGCTTCTGTATTTTCTATTTATAACATGCCTTTATGGTTTCCATTATGAGTAAATGCAATAATTTCATTTGAGGAAGTGCGGACTACCGCCCCCTCAAAGTGATAAGAATCATTAATTACATATGTGAGACATATAAAGTATGGAGTTAATGATATTATATATGATATTATACTATAATTATAATATACCTATGTATAATTATGTTTTAATTCCATTAAAATATGAAATATAAATGGAAGTAGCGTTCATGCTTACATATGACTTACCGTCTCCATGAACGGTGCATTTCATTTCATACCTCTAAATGTTATATACTATTATAAATAAATTTATATAATAGATATATATTATATATATTATATCTAAATCATTAATATCATTCTGGATATAATGTAATTTTGACCACATAGACAACTTGTAAATATAAGTTCATTTTTGACTCAAGTACCAAATATCAACAAAACGACCATTATTAATGTAATTGATTACATGACGTTTATAACATGGTAATAATTGATATAAAAGGAATAATAAACATGAAAAAGGTTATTAATCAAGTAGAAATTTACTTTAGTTTATTATTTAGAAGATTAAAGAACAAATGGGTCAAGTCGGACATGAGGTAAGGGACTTCGTCTCAATCTCCTTTCATTGAGGCATATTTTATTTTAATACATGACTTTATTTTATACGCTGTATAGACACCTTTTAATTTTCATTTCATTCAAATGGAATATTTTTCTATGAATTGTTTTAATAAACGACAAAAAATGATGTTTCTTTTAACATAAGTGGTTACAACGACCTTTTCCACCGCCACGAGTATTATTTGATCTATGGCTTCCTTAACAAGTCGTAATGTTTTTAAAAGGAAAATAAATACTATACACTCTTTTACATATTTTGGTATTGAAAATGGTTTTTATAATGGATTTGTTATGTCCATATATTTAAATGATATATTTCGATTAAAATGTGGTAATTTTATATTTACTTTGTGTTTATTTTATGTGTTATGAATATGTTATAGTTCTTGGGAATTTTTACGTATATGGGTGGTTCTCTGATAAAACTAGGTTAGGTGAGCCCAAGATAGCTCTCCAATGCATTAGGTAATATTACAGAGGTAAATGTGAATGTTTCTCCTATGATATTGAGGGAATATACTATTATGGGTATTCCAAATGTAACTCTCTATGTAGTTATGATAGCTACAATGTATGTATGATATAGATTCCCTAAGTTACCTTTATGATTTATGATTTATATGTATTATTCATAAATCTTATTATATCATGACATATGTTAAAGAGATTATGTTATGTATGTAATGATGAACTAATGTTTTATTTCTTTGTTTTATAACCCTTACTGAGCTTTTTATTCCCATCCAAAGTTTTGAAATGTTTTTCACAGGACCTAAAGATGAATAGGGTTAAGGATGTGATCAAGAAAAAGTCATGCTATCTAAAACATGGGACTAGATATGACTCTATTTTTCAAGAGATTTTATTTTATGAAAAAAATGGAAACTGAGTAGAAGTTCCTACCTTGTAATTTTTTATATGTAATGTAACAGTTATGACCAAATTCTCTAAAACTCTAAATAAGAAAAGATCATCAATGTGAATTATTCATTTATTTCCATATTTTGTAATGTTTAAGACCGAGTCATTATATAATGGGTGGAGTATATGTAGTATTTTGATTTTAATATTTCCTACTCCCCTGGTAAGGGGAATTTCATTAATGATGATTTGTGTAGGAATCATCCAACCTATATCATGAAAAAATCATCATAAGAGTTGAATTTGATTGATCTTTTTTTCTCACTTTTTTCCAGGGGTTAGGGGGTTGTGAAATAGATTTTTATGAAAAATGTTTAGTTGACCTATTCTCTTATTAAGTATATTATTCAAGAGAAACAACTTGATGATGAATTCCATGTAATTAGGGGCTCTCTTTATTTTATGGAGGCTATTATTTAGTGGTCATTCACCTCTGAGGGTATTATATGTATTCGAAACTGGTATGTTGTGCCTTTTTTTTTGTGAGATAATTAGTGGTGGGGATTAATATAATTTTTAGGGGCGGTTATTTTGGGTACCATGAAGATATTTTGTGATATGAGATGATGATTCTGGTGGCTAGGTATGAGGCGAGACATTGCTGAATTTGTTTCTCATTGTTATACCAATTATAAGGTTAAGTATGAGCACCATAAACCTTTGGGTTTTCTTAAGACCCTTCCGTTTACAATATGTAAGTGGGATGAGCTTGTTATAGATTTCATGTTTGGGTTTCCACATACTATTCAGAAGAATAATTCAATATAGATTGTGATTTATCTATTAATTTAATTGGATAACCCTATAACCATTCAAGATACAACCAAAGTTGAGGATTTTGGAATTATCTATGTGTAAGAGGTATTTAGATTGAATGGAGTTCTATTTATTTAAGATTCTGATCGGGATCTTCAACTCACTTATTTTTTTAGAGAGGCCCTTAGGAGGCATTGAGATCCCAAGTTATATTTAGCATGATGTATCATATGAAGATGGATGGATAGATGGAATGATCTATATAGATCTTATAAATCATGTTTCGTTCCTGAGATCTCATATTTGTTATATATTGGGATAGAAATTTGGGACTGGTATTGTATTCCTTTAGAAATATATATTTTTCATCCATCAGGTTGGATCCTTTTGAGGACCTGCATAACTAGACCTGTGTATTTTCCTTCTGTTGGACAGAGATTGATGAAGCTTCCTTGGTTGGATTGAACATGGTCCACGATATGATAGAAATGATTTAGTTGATTAATTTTAGAATGGTAATGGTACATATCCAGAATAAATATTATGTTTATCATCATATATTTTTTTAGTGTTTCCGGTTTTTGAATATGTGTTTTTGAGAGTTTCCCCATGTTTGGGTCACCAATGTCTTGGAAAGAAGGGAAACTATGCAGTGTGATTTGTGGGTCCTTTTGATATTTTTGAGTGGAGTTTAATGTGAAATACTATTTAGAGTTACCACTATAATTGAAATCAATCAACAATATTTTTTATGTATCGCAGCTCAAGAAGTACCTTTATGAACCTTCTCATGTATTGTTCTTAGAAGATTTTGATGTTGAACCCAGTTTATTGGTTACTGAGCATCCTACTTGGATTATTGATTATGAGATAGAGGTTCATCATGGGAAGACTATACGTTTGGTCCATGTGCCATGGTAGCATGGTTTTGATTCAGATGAAACATTGGAGAGTGAAACATTGATGAGAGATTAATGTCCTCATATCTTTAATATGAAATCTTCTATAATGGATTTCCTAGTACAAAAAAGTGTTTATGGTCGGGAGGTAGTAACATCATGTTATATTCTTTCAGGTACTTCTTAAACCTTTTTCTGATCTTCGAATGTTAGGGTCTTGTATCGGGATAATTCTATTGATGTTTGAAAAATTTTATAGGTTTTGGGGGCTATGAACAGTTGTCCAATGATTATGGAAAACCATGTGGTTTGTTCCAGAAAATCGTACACCCACTAATGAGCCACAGGAAGGGGGAACACTATTTTTCCAAACCGTGAAGCCACCCCACCAAATCGTGAACACATAGAAAATTGGGGTTTCATGATGGGATTATAGTTAAACTAAATGTGAATCCAAAACATGAACCCAATATAGAATCTCTATAAGGGTGCATGATTAGGGTTTTTGGTTACTACTAATCATGTGGCCCTAGCCATAAAATTGTGCACTTGGTTTTTCAATCCCATGATTTTTTTTAAATTCCCAAGACCCCTAGGTTAAACCCTAATAACCCCCATTATAGCCTAATATTATTACTTGGTCTTTTAAGGTTTTTAAAAGGTAGATTTAACTCCCCCAACCGCTTATATTTGTGGATTAAAGAACTGATGATTTTGTTTGTTCTCCTTCTGGTAGGTGGGTATCCTCTCTTATGGGTTATCCTAGTCTTACCATATCTTTTTATTAAAGAGTGATGGATCATCATGATATTTTTTGGATATAATATTTGATATGATGGATCTTGATTTTAGGATTGATTCCTTGATCTCCTTATCCTTAATTCTTCATTGGCATTTTTTATTTTGGTTATTGGTTGGATCTTGCGATTATAGGTAGACGGTTCTATCATTATTAACCTATAATTGAATCCCTAATTGATTGATTGATTTGAAAATATTTTTTAATTTATTTAAAACCCTGATTTGATATGATTTGATATTTTATTTTAAAAGGGCATGGAAATTGTGGAAAACACACAATTTTAATGGAATTAAAATTGTTTTGTTGATTTTGAGAAAAATGATGGCATGAATTGAAAGTTGATTTGATTAAATTATTTTATTTTTATTTTTGAGAAAATTGGATTAAAATTAAGGATGATATGAAATGGAATAAATTTTATAAAAACCTATGATTTGGTTTTAAATTTGAAATGGCATGTTGAACTTGAAATTGGGAAAATTAATCATGAATTAATTTGAAATTAATGATTTTACTAAGAAAAAATGAATGAATGATTGATTGAATCAAATTTATGCTTAATTATTTATTAGGTGATTATGAAAATCATGATGGAATTTTGACTCTATGAAAATGTATTGACAATGGCAATACTAGCTACACTAATTTTGGTATGATTTCCAGCGATGGGTCCCCTTTTGGGGTTTTGATTGATTATCTTGATGGATTGAGTCTTTTGGAGTGTTCATACACATTTGACCTGTGATGATGATGATGATAGAGAAGTGTGAGTATCTTATAACCATAAACGAATGTACCCCAAGGCTTATGATCATGGTTATTTAATTTATCTCACTTGATTGTACGTACCATTTTTTAATGTACTCTTTTATTCATGCCAATTGATTTATATATATATATATAATATGTATAAAAGATTCATGTAATATTGTTTTTATATATCTTCTATATTTTGAATTGAAATAATCTCTTGGTTCAAAATATTTAAATGAATTTCTATTACTTGTTTTATTTAAATTCAAATCATAAATGGTTTAATTGTTATGATATTGATTATGGAACACTTGGTGATACCCTACTAGGATTTTTAAATCACACATTACCTTTACCATTGATATTTTAGAGATCTTGATATTCCAGGTCTAGGGGAAGGGAAAGCACCACTTAAAGGTGGAAGTTGTGCTTTAGTTGTGGGACCCTAGAGTGATGATGATGAGTGGTGGAGCTATGATCCAATTGTTTTATAGGGTTTTAGAGATAATGTATTGGTTGATGTTGCGTTTTATTTTAGATTACGCTTAATTTAGGTTTCTTATTTTATTTATATGGTACTTTTCTCATTGAGGGTTGTTCGTTATACCAACAATGTATTGATTTATCTTCTCCTATTTTATCTTTCTTTGTGAAAAACCCATTACCTTTGATCCTTGATATGATGTTAGGTGATAGTTTCCAATCCATGGGGATTAGAAATTCCCTATGGTCCATGTCAGGACTAGTTAGAGTATCAATGTACTAAGGTATTTAGGCTAGTTTTCGATATTATTTGTCAATAATTATAGAGTAAGAAAGAATACAAAACATGAAACACAAAAAATAATAAATTGAAAATTAAATAATAAATTAAATTTCATAGAGAAAACATATGAGAATAAAAGAATATATTAAAACAAAAAATTGAAACTATATAAAAATAATAATGAAATCCCACACTACTCCCTACTAATCATAACTTATAGAGCCCCATGATGGATTGACCATAGGTTGGGGGGAGTAAATTGGTAGTCTTATTTTATGAATTCTTTATCTTTTCAATTCAACCTCTAGAACCTATTAATGTTTTAGATCCACTCAATTTTTTCTCACAACTTCACTTTATGTGTTTTATCAATATTATAGAGAATAAAACACATGATTTATAAGGTTCTATGGAAATTATTAATCCTTTATATATTGTTCAGATTCCACAACAAGGATTATCTATAATAAACACAAGTGGTTAAAGTAGTAGTTAGTTAGAAACCCAATCTCCAATCCTCTTGTAACTAGTTAGGCACCCCAATGATAAATATCTTATCTTAAAATTGGTTAGACTCCCCAATAACCATCCTCTTCAATAACTGGTTAGAAACCCCATTCACAAGCTCATATGGTATTGATCTGGAGATAAAAAGTACTCTATTTCTCATTATTTCTTTAGAACCTCCAATGACTAATCTTCCTCCACAAGAACTCTAGATTTGGTTCAACCATGTACTGCACATTCTAAAAATCATCTGCTATCAATGGAGAAGAACACTACTGGTCTTGAAACTCCATCAAGCTCTTTATAGATCTATATCTTCCTCCTCGTTCATGAATCCTTTGGTGTATAGGAGATAATACTCTTATTTCAAGGAACTCCTCTTCAAATCCTCTATCTTCTTGATATAGTAGAGTATTAAGATCTCATATTTCTCTTGCACTCAATGTTCATGAGTTCTCAATAATCTATATCTATTTATTCCTTACCACTGCATATTATATAATAAAATAAAATAATATAAAATGAATAATATCTTCCATATTTAAAATTTTGAAACTCAAAGATATATGGATATGAGTGTGATCTTCTCAATTAATATCGTTCAAAAGATATCCAATTTATTCTCATTAAAACTCATTTGAATTTTTGTCAAATCATTCGTTTTAAATTCCCTACACACTCTAAATTGTTCCCTTATTTTTTATGTTCAAAGGAATTATGATGCAACAAAGTCTTATGATCCAACTAAATTATTACAATCTAGATTAATGTCATAAAATCAGTGAATTTCTCTTAAAGACTTACATTTATGTATTTAACATTATCTATCATAATAATTCACAAAATGACCAATACAAATGGAATATGATCTATCCCTCACTATTTTTCTTCTCAATTTTTCTTCTCTCATTCAAGATACCACATCCATCACCATAACACTAATCAGTATGTCATTTATAATAGGTGGAAATTAAACACACCATAACCTTTAAAATGAATATAGATAATTTATAATGGATTTCTAGATTAATTATTTGATACATTTCATAAATATTATACGATGACAAAAAAACCAAAAAATATCTTTATAAATTTGACCGTAGTGTGTTAGAACTCATTTTGTAGGGAACACATCTTATTCAAATACATGATGTTCAAAGGATGCCCATTTTTAGACACAACAATCACTAATTTTTTACTGTAGAGATCATATACTTCACAACATCATCTTCAATTTAATGTTTATAAATTATTATCCATTTTGTTTATAATTATTGCATGAATCACAATATATTTTTTCATGTTTAATGAATGAAGAACAACTCAAATGAACTATATGATTTAATTATCCTTTATTCAGAATAATTCTCATGATATTTAAAGAATATTGATTATACAAGAAAATACCATTACCCTTACGTAGGTAGTGTTTTACCTTTATATATATCATGACCAAATTTACATAACCTCTTGAACCTCTACATTACCTTTATGCAACACACATATCCTTGAATCACATTTTCATATTTCTTTATGTTTGTATTACCATTACATAAGTCAATAGTTACCTTTACATAGCTTGTGGATTTTTGGTCTAACCTTTACACAGGGCGTAAATGACGTTTATGGAACTCAAGAATCTTCAATATTCCTTTAGGTTGTTTTTTTTATTTCTAATTTACCTTTATGTATGATATAGAAATCCAAGTTTACCCTTACATAGGTATTTTAATCTTATCAAAATTATTTAGGTTCTTTCTTAATAAATATCATGTCCTTAATTCTTCCTTTAAATGTTGTTTAAAATACCCTCGCCATCAGTAGTTTCCTTTTAACAGGAATAAAAACTGACAAAAAATTCAACACATGTACAAGATGTTTCTTTATAGCTATCTAGAAAAGGTCTTCAAATAATAGATCCAATAGGTATCTCAGGTCATGTACTTCATTGTTTTATCATTAAATATCTATATAACAATTTTCCAAACACAACTACTTCTAAAAAATACACACATTGAATCATTAATAATAAATACAATCTATATAATGGGAATTTCAACCTTACACTTCGAATATTATTACCAATACCACAAAAAACTCTCATGTCAATATATCTGTTTATTTTCCTCATCCTTATTGGAATGAAAAGAAATTAAAATGAAGGTGTCATATGTCATCATTCATCTAATTCTATATCTTAACTTCATACCCCCCTTTAAAATGTGAATTAATAATTTTTCCACTTATAAGAAATGTGATACTACATGAATTCCTTTAAAATGATCCATAAGTCAAGAAAATCTATGTTTATGTGGGTAAACCCACTTTTGAAAACAAGCGTGAATAACTAAGAAGGTCAATTCTTTCTATAAAATACAATACAAGTGATACCATCATAAAAACTCCTTCTAGGTGATGCTCATATATATTCATTAAGAAATTCATTTTATTCTACACAAATTTTAACAAACACATCAAAAAATTCAAGTAAAAATCACAAAACTCCACTTTTTTCTCACATTTTTACCTACTAATAGTCCCAATTTATAACATATTTGAAATAGTTAAAAATGAATATATGTATGCATGATTGAAATACCCCAACCTCTATATTTTATCAGGATATTATTATTTTTAATAATTTCCAGATTCATTGAGATTGTGACATATTTTCTACTTCATCATCTCTTTTTTCCCCTAAATGGATTCAATAATTTATCATCTCTATGAAAGATGAAATAATCCTTGAATAATTCCTTCTTTCTTGTTTAGTGTGTACAACACTCAATAAACCCATTAAATTACCTATATGCGAGCAAAAATAAACCAGAATAATAGGGAATAAGGTGGTACTTCTTATTTTTCTTAAAACAAATATTTATGCTAATAGTTTTCTCTCAACCTTGAATTCTTAAAATTTATATGCTCTTAATTTTCCACCCATAAATAACCTCAACATATTGTATTCTCGTGTCTCTTTTTTGAACTTCTTTATTTTTTAAATCTCTTTGATTTTCCACCTTGGATGTCAGGGGAACCACCTTATATAATACTTGAATCTTATTTCCATAAACACTTCATGATATAGTAATATTTTCATATAATCATTTGATCCATTTCAGGCTTGCTCACACATTTCACAAAAATTCATTTAAACCTTCAAGCCTATTTTTTTGAAGATTCCTCATGAATTTTCGATCACTATTTTTGGAAAACATCTCATGAATGTAAACTTATTCATGTGTAACCACTTTATTTCCTTTTTTACATCCATACATTATTTCTCTATTATATTTTCCATATATAATAAATATGGAAATATATTTAATAATTATTTCTAAACCAACTCTGTTTCTTTAAATTTCTCACATGTATTCTTAAAAGAATTAATATTATATGACTCCCAATGTTTTTATTTTCGAGTTTTCTTCCATTTCATATCATCAAAATTCCCTCTTGGTAATATTTTCATATAATACTCATTTTTATGACCATCTCGTACATACATACCAATTTCTTCTAGTAAACATCAAAATATTTTTTTTCTCTTTTCATATTTGGTGAAGACCTAGTCACAACATGATTTCTCTATGTTTTTCTCTTATTTAATCAACAAAACATCTCGTTGGTTCTTACCTCTTCACTAGAAAAGACATATTATTCTAGTAAAATAAATATTTTTCTCCATACCTTCTAAAATTATAGTGGAACCCTAGAAACATTGATATTACATATTTATTCTATATTTATCCAGTATTATGTTACTATATCCTACTTCAGTATATGCCTTCTTTTTCCAAGGGGAAATGATATTTTCCTGTTATTTTTTCCTTATTTGTGTGTGGAATATTTCCTACCATCCCCATTCTTGGTCCAAAAATTCTCACACTTTTTTTAAAACCTTTATTATTTGATGCATCAAATATATTTGGTGAAATATTAGTTATATATTCAAATTCCTTTTTATAAACCTTATTCTCACAGGTCTAATATGATTCACTTTTAAGCACAATAGGCTAAATTAATTATTCTCTGATCTTATTCAACTCAATTTGAGTTATGATAATTTTGGATTACTTCTCAGATAGATATTATTTCTTTTTAGAAAAATATTATTCAATATCACTTACCATTTTCTCATGTTCAACCACATTTATTTTTTATTTATTCTCTATTCAAAAAATGTTTCTTTTTTTCTATCATACTCAACCTTGTCAAAAATAGATTTCTTATTTACTTTCTCAAGTTTTCTATTTTATTTCTTGATATTTTTATTGTTCTCAAGATATGATTCCAAGTTTTATTTCCGTATCCAATCCATTTCAACTATTTCCTCACCATCATCATCACTACTTGATGAATCAAACCTTTTTAACTTTAATATAGAAATTTACCTCATTATCTAAAGAGTCACTTAAGATAAATCGAATTTATCATTATTTCTCATAAAATTACTCTTATTAATGATACAATTATTATTCATATTGTTATAATTTTTTTCTATTTACAATTTTTCTTATCTTTTTTATTAGACATAGATTCAATGAAATTATTATTTAGACAATCATATAGAAAGTGTCCAAGGATATCACAATTTCAGCAATTTAGTGAATGTTTTATTTTTTCTCTTCTATTTTTCTTTCTCTAAATCTATTTGAAAGAAGTAAAATTATCTTATTTAATTATTCCTCACCATTATTATCCTTAGAGTCAATTTATTCTATATCAACCTATTCTTTGACTCTTACTTTTTTATGGCATCAAATGTCACCTCAGATTTTTCATCCTTATTAAATGTTTTAGTTTTATTCTTCTTATCTGGTATGAGTATGTTGGGTAACTCAACCGTCATCAAATATTATCTTTTTTTCAAGTATTGATATTTTTTAATCAAACTGATTTCGAAAATTCCTCAATAATATTTTCATAATGATGGAATCCGCTTGCTTCCCACCAAAACCCAAGATTTTTATCTTAATATATCTAACCATCATAAAGTATTCATAGATGGTCTTATCATTGGATATGTTTATGTATTCCAATTGTATTCTTGGGACTTGTATCTTGGATTCTTTGACTTTGATATTTACTTCATAATTTCACTTTAAGTTTTCTAAGATCTTATTTGTATTTTGAAGATCCATGACCTTGGTATATGAATTTTTTGATAGAGAAATTAAGATGGAATTTTTGATCCTTCTTATCTAACTGTATATTTCTCATACTAGCTTGAGTAATAGATGTACCTTTAGTAATGTGTGGAAAATCCACTATTTTAGAATCTTTAACTTCTATACCATGTGATAAGATGTAAGGTGGTATTATTTTGATTTAGTTATGATAATTCTTTCCATAAAAAGTTGGAACATTGTAGATATTCATAGAATTTGAGATTCTCAATTTCTCAAAAACCTATTTAGATATTTAGAGGGAACCTTCAATTGGTTTCCACTTGTAGATACCTAGAATAGATTGAACATGGGGGGTGGGGGGATGAATCAATGGTATTCTATTATTAATTCATGATCTTTTCAAACCAACATATGAAACATGTTAAATTTATAGATCCACTAAAAATTACCACATAGGCTAACCTCATGTATACTAGTAATAACAGAAAGAGAAACACTCATCATTTAAAAATATTTGTATAAAACATTACACCTTTTCATGTTAGTTATATGATCTAACATAGATTCTCCACTATAAAAATAAGTGTTAAAATAGTGGTTGGTTAGAAACCCCAATTTTAACCCTCTAGCTACTGCTTATATAACACAATCTTAAATCTCATATACTATGATTTCTTAGATTCATATATTTCTATAATCCTTACTAAAATTTTTGACACCATAGTTACAAGCACCACTATTTTTATCTAGGTATAAGAATACCTCCTTTTGGTTTAGGTTGTTTAATTACCTCTAGATAATGATCAGGCTCCTTGAGCAGACAAGATCAAGTTCTTATGTGTATAACACCTTTAAGAAATTTAGTAGCCATCAATAAAGAACAACACTACTAGTCTTGGAAATCCCTCCAAATATTTATAGATATAAAACTTCCACATTATTTATGAATACTAAGGCACCCCATACCTACTATAAGGACCCAACCTTAAACATTACTTATTATTGAATTAAATGAATAATTTACATTGAGGATATTTTCAGGTTTAGAGTTTTAGAGAATTAGGACTTAACTATTACATCTCAAAGATTACAAAATAGACACATCTACTCAGCTTCAATTTTTTCACAAAATAAATACTTTTGAACAAAAGAGTCATGTCTAGTTCCTTGTTTTAGACAGCCTGACATTTCCTTGATCCCATCCTTGACCCTATTCAACTTTATGTCCTATGAAAAACATATAAAAAAACATGGGATGAGCCTAAAATCTCAGTAAGGGTTACACAAAGAAGTAAAACTTTTAGTTTTTCAAAACAACAAGTAAACCATGAATACTTTATCAAAGTAATACTTTTCACCTTTATGAAGTAGTAAATACTCTCCACTGAATAAAAGATCATTACTTACCCTTTTGTAACCAAAATATTACCATAAAACCCATATAAAGAACAAATTACATACAAAGGTAACATGGGACATAAACATACTTAAATGGAATAACCATAAGGTCAACTTCCACACATATCACTTAATGGAATAGCCATATGGCCGACTTCAATACATATCACTTAATGGAATAGCCATACAGCTGACTTCCATACCCAATGAATTGGAGGTTATAACGTAACCAACCATCCTGGTATTCACGGCACCACACATCATATGGTTTATCACGTAACCACCCGTCAAATGGCTAAATACCATTACAAAATCATAATACATAAAAAAATTATAAAAGAAAGAAAGCATTTCCATATTTCAATCACAATATATCACTTAAATATACTGACTTAACAAATCCATTATCAAAACTATTTTCAATACCAAAATACATAAAAGAGTATATGGTATTTATTTACTTTTAAAAAATATTATGGCTTTTTGAGGAATCCAAAGATCAAATAATACTTGCGGCGGTGGAAAGGTGGTTGCCACCGCGTATGTTAAATGAAACACACCTTTTGTCGTTTAGTAAAACAATTTGTATATAAAATATTCCTTTTGAATAAAAGTATAAGTCAAAGGGTTTTATACAACATATAAAATAAATTCTTGTATTAGAAAAAAATATGCTTCAATGAAAAGAGATTGAGACGAAGTCCCTTACAAAGTCGGTATCCTTAGATTAAGGATAAATCAATTACATAATTCTGTGTGACAAATATAAATACACCCAATATAAGAGTATATTAAGTGTAATAAAATCAGAGTTCATCCACACATGTTCATATTATGACATAATCAAGAAGTATAGGTTTAACCCAAATAATTGAAATTGATTTAAGAAGTTCCTTTGCAAAAATTCGACAGCCTAACGACGTCACTTGAAAATTCAGAAAATTAGTTGATGAGAGAAAGAATGGTATATAATCACTTGGACATAAAATTTACATCAATAAGGATATATAAGAACATATCCCAACATAATAAGATGTAAATTAAAAGACATAACAAAAGAAGTCTTTTAAAAAGAGGAGGGTGAAAGGTTCCCTTACCGAACTGGGTAACTTCCGAAACGTACACCCCATGAAAGGAGGAATATACAACATTGATGTAAATACCCATAAATGAAAGTATATTACACAAAGATTAGAATAATGGGAAGTACTACACCAATCAAAGGAAATGATTGAAAATGTAGCAGAAATCTCATAGGAATAAAAGTGAGATGAAAAATCCCTTACAAAAACTCGGCAGCCTAACACCGCCACATAAAACTTCCAAAAATGGATTTATGAGATCAAATAGGGTCTCTCATAATATCAAAATAAAAATAAAATTATGAGGAATATAAAATAACATCCCCAAACATAAGAATGTTGAGCTTAAAAGAAATGACATAAAAGGGAGTACTTAAAAAGAAAGAGAGAGGTAGGATCCCTTACCTCAAGTCCGACTTGTTTTTGTTCGTTTCTTTATATTCCTAAATAATAAACTTTGGTAAATTTATAATTTCATAAGGAACTCATTTAAATATTATTATTCATTTCATATAACATATTATAATGTTATAATAATTTTTTAATAATGTGAGTTCATATCAGACATTTTTGTCGATGTTTGGTACATGAGTCAAAAATGACCTTGTTTGAAAATGATTGTCCATGTAGTTATAAGTAAATCATTTACAGAATAGTATTAATGATTTATATATCATATATATCCATTACATATTCATTTTATACTATTACATAACATTTGTAGATAAAAAATGAAAAGCACCGTTCATGGAGACAGTAGGCCGTACGTACGCATGAATGCTACTTTCATTTTTTTGTCATATTAATGGAATTAAAGCTAAAAGAGATATATATATATTGTTATTCCAGAATTATATCCATAATTTAGATGTAATATATTACATATATATCCATTATATATATGTACTAATAATAGTACATAACATTTGGAGATAATAAATGAAATGTACCTTTCATGAAGACAGTAAGTCGTACGTAAGCATGAACGCTACTTTCATTTCTTTGGCACATTAATGGGATTAAAACTAGATGATATATATATATATATATATATATTATAATTCCAGTATAATATATATGTTATATGGATCACATATGTTCATCAATTTCATTCTTTATACATTCCATGTATTGCATGAACGAGTCACATCACATGAGGGGGCGGTAGTCCACACTTCCTCAAATGAAATTATCGCATTTGCACAACATGAAAAGAATAAAGGTATATATTAAATATAAAATAAAGAAGCATATAGAGGAAATAAATATAATATATATATCATAAATAAATATAGAACCATCATAATGGCCACCATGAAAGGTGGTAGGAGAAGATAGAACAATCATTGATTCATGAGGCAGTAATTCGCCATCCACAGAAACAATATGTTCTTTAACCATTTGATGGAGGTGTGTGTTAGTGTAGCTCGAATACTTATCATAAAAACATACTATTATATTTAATATAATGGTGTTTTTACAAAATAAAGTAATAAAAAGAGTTTAGGGGGTTGGAGAAGCAAAATAAAACAAAAGAACACTAGGGAAGACTTTACCTTTAAATCAGGTAACGACTTTTGATTTGAGCTCAAAGGCTTCCTTGGAAAGAATTCTGCCCAAAGTGAGGCTTCTATGAGTAATATAGGGATGTGTAGAGACACAATGGTCAGGGTTTGGCCAAGACAAAGGCTTTATAGGTGTGGGTAAGGTGGTAGAGGCAGGGGCCTTTTATAAGAGAAGAGGAGGGGCACTCTTGGAAAGTTATAAAATGTTACATTATTATAAAATGATTTTCAGATATTAAAGGACCCCAAATTATATATTTCTAGGATAATGTGATTATAATTCGAAATACACCCATAAAATAGGTTTTTTACAAGTGTAGGTCTTAGATTTTACATTATCATTTCAGTTTATTTAAATCGTTAAATAATGAGGTAATCGATGCATCATCATGGTGTCATAAATAATTTAATATATTTAATGTATAAAAATTATAAAAAAATATCATGATGTAGGAAATATTTTTATATTTATAATGAATATTAATAGTCAAATATATGACTTTTATAACTCAATGTAAAAATTGTTTTAGTAAAATAATACATGTTTGTGACACTTTTATTTTAACATTAAATAAAAAGTTATTAATGTCATTTTCCTACCAAAGTGAATCCATGGGGTCCCCAAGTTGACCAATGGATTGTCTTGGTCGGCCCTGATTCATCCAATAAGGGTAGGACATGTGTCAAGGTCATTTCATATTATTATAACATTATCTTTACCTTAAATTACACTAATTACCTTTAATCGCGATTAATAAAACTTAAAAGCTACTATTCACCAAAAAATTATTTTAATCCCATTGAACCACATTTACATCCCAATGATAACCATGTATGTTGGATTTTTGAAATACAAATCACAGAAGTGGTAAAGTTTCATTTAATCGAAAAATCAGTTTTTAACTACCACTTAGTGGTTTCACTATTCATCAAAAAATGAAGTTTTTCAAAAAAATACCAAAAATTCACCCTAAGATATATTTGATATTTTGAATTGAAAAATGATGTATATTTTACAAAATTCAAAACATATTAGTTTCATTAATTAATTTAATAATTAATTCCTGCTCTCAAAACAAATAGCGCGTTTTTAAGAAACAATATTTATTAAAAGATTGACACTAGTTTAAGTCCAATTTCAAAGTTAAATTAATTCCAATGACCACCATTGGATTAAATGGTAAAAATATATTCTAAATACACTTTAATATCAATTGAAAAGATAATCTATCTATATAAATAAATCAGATTAAAAGTAGGTTTTGAATTAAAATGCATCATTTTCACTAAAAATGAGATTTATCGAAAAAATAACAAAAATTTACACAAAGTAAATTTTGATGTCCAGATTCTAAAGAAGGATTTTATTTTGTCAAATACAACATATTAAATATTTAAAAGTATATTTAAAAAAGGTTTCTCCATCAAAAGGCGGTTAATCAACATTTTAAAGAATAATAGAAGATTTATACTTAAAATTGGATTCATTTGCATTTTAAGCCTCTAATATTTATTGGATAAAAGTAAAAATATTTGACAAACATATATAATAATTTTGTAGTTAGTTCTATTCATTACCACCATTACAATGGCTAGGTGTTAACTACCATTTAAAATAATATTATTTTATTATTAGAGTGCAACCTAAGATTTCAAAGAAACTCATTGTTGCATATTGGGTACGCCATCGAACATAGTGTTCCCTATGAAGTAATATTAATATTTTATTCAAAAATATGGATAAATATGAAAAAGTAATATTATTTATTTACCTGGGATGTTACATCCTTCCCCCCTTTTGGGAATTGCGTCCTCGCAATTTTTAAAATTGAGCTTGGAAAATTCATTGAAAGCCCTATATCAGAAAAGGAGTAAATTAAACTGTCACTTTAAAAGAAAGAAATGGAAGTACAAAGGTTACCCGAGTTAACCCATACTAGGATTCCTATGTAGGAAAATATGGATATGGAACAAAAAACAAAGGGTCATGTTCTGAGGGAGAGTGTTAGAAAACATGTTTAGGAGAAAGTTATCCACCAGAAAATCAAAAACTGGTGATGGGTTAAACGGTATTTGATTCCCAAGTAGGAAAAGTTAACATACAACATTTTTTTAAGTTACTTTTCATTGAGGAATTTATTTATGAGCCTAACTAAATAATAAGGAAACATACTTACTTGTCGTGTAGACTCTCATCTCCTACGCGATTTCTTACACAAACTCATATTTTCTCCAAAAGACGAGTATTTTGGATGACTTCCTCACATTAAGAGAGCTAAAATCAACTTCTAGAGAATCACCTAATCCACAAAAGAGAACTATATATTTCCCATGTCTTTAGACCTTAACCAAAACCAAAATTGTTAGAACAAGATCAGATAATCCACAAATGGATAATCCATTATAAAAAAGAAAATCTATTCTTAATCTCCAAAATTTGTCCAAAAAAACCCAAAGTTCAACAAAGACCATTCAATAAACAATTTTTCCATAAAATTATTAAAAGTAAACCAAACTAATATTGAAACCCAAATATTTTAAGGATTTAATCACATAGTCTTCCAACGTAAAAATTAACATTTATCTCCAAATAACATCAGTTTCTCTTAAAGTCTCATATTGAAAAGTAACTAACCTAATCACATATCCTCCATGATAGGTTAATAATTTCCAAAGATAACCCAGAATCAACATACTCTTGATTCATAAAATCATATAACTATAAATAATTAGTCAAACTAACTAGGGACTTCACGTAGTCCAGTGGTAGGTGATAAATACAAGTTGCACATTGGTTGTGGGTTCGATTCCCACTGCTTTGTCCGATGCGACGGGTTGTCACACAGTCTGGGTGTTGTCCTTTTTCCAAAACTATATAATTATTAAAACATTCCCCAAAAAGAGATAACATCTTTAAAAATAACCATAATATAATTTAACCTCAATTTTACCTCATGCCTTTCATCTTCCATAATATAGTAACCCATAATTACCTCATAAGTAAGGATCATATAAACCCTAATGGTTACCTTTATAATTATTACATGAACATCCACATCGAGTTAGTCATATCATACATGATGCATTAGAGAACTCACCAAGGTTCAAGTTGTTGATCATGACTCCTTGATAGTTGCTTTAGAATAACCACGAGTTTCCTTATTGAATCCCCCATTTCATCCAGTCTCTTAATCAGAGAACCACCACAATTTCCTTCAAACCCATTGTCACTTTGGTGACTGCTAGATCCATCCATTTACTAAAAATAGAAATGTTAGTGTGAGTATATCAACAAAACCATCATGTAATAAAGAGGAAGATAAACACTAAGATATACTTACTCATTCACTTTATCTAAAAACTATGACTCTTTCTAAAATCTTAGCCATTATGGTAATGTCCCTTATGCTTAGAGAATACCCTAACCTCTAAAGTTATCTAAACCGACCTCTGATACCAACTATAAGGACACAGCCTTAAACATTATATATTATTGAATTAAATTCATAATTCAAATTGAGGATCTTTTCAGGTTTAGAGTTTTAGAGAATTAGGACATAACTATTACATCTCAAAGATTACAAAATAGACACATCTTCTCAGCTTCCATTTTTTCACAAAATAAAAACTCTTGAACAAAATAGTAATGTCTAGTTCCTTGTTTTAGACACCCTGAGATTTCCTTGATCCCATCCTTGACACTATTCAACTTTATGTCCTGTGAAAAACATTTCAAAAATACTTGGGATGAGCATAAAAAGCTCAGTATGGGTTACAAAAAGAAGGAAAACTGTTAGTTTTTCAAAACAACAAGAAACCCATGAATACTTTATCAAAGTAATACTTTTCACCGTTATGAAGTAGTAAATACTATTCACTGAATAAAAGATCATTACTGAACCTTTTGTAACCAAAATATTACCATAAAACCCATATAAAGAACACATAACATATAATGGTAAATTGGTACATAAACATACTTAAATGGAATAACCATACGGTCGACTTGCACACATATCACTTAATGGTATAGCCATACGGCTGACTTCTATACATATCACTTTATGGAATAGCCATACAGACGACTTCCATACCCAATGCATTGATGGTTATAACGTAACCACCCATCCTGGTATTCATGGAACCACCAATCATATGGTTTATCACGTAACCACCCGTCAAATGTCCATGTACCATTACAAAATCATAATACATAAAACAATTATAAAGGAAAGAAAACATTTCCATATTTCAATCACAATATATCAATTAAATATATTGACTTAAAAAATCCATTATCAAATCCATTTTCAATACCAAAATACATAAAAGAGTATATGGAATTTATTTAATTTTCAAAAATATTATGGCTTGTTGAGGAAGCCAAAGATCAAATAATACTCGCGGCGGAGGAAAGGTCGTTGTCACCGCGTACGTTAAAAGAAACATACCTTTTGTCGTTTAGTAAAATGATTTGTATATAAAATATTCCTTTTGAATAAAATTACAATTCAAAGGGGTTTATACAGCGTATAAAATAAAGTCTTGAATTAGAACAAAATATGCCTCAATGAAAAGAGATTGTGACGAAGTCCCTTACAAAGTCGGTATCCTTAGATTAAGGATAAATCGATTACAGAATTATGTGTGACAAATATAAATACACACAGTATAAAAGGATATTAAGTGTCAAACAATTAGAGGTCATCCACACATATTCATATTATGACATAATCATGAAGTATAGGTTTTACCCAAAGAATTGAAATTGAGTTAAGAAGTTCCTTTTCAAAAATTCGACATCCTAACGACGTCACTTCAAAATTCAGAAAATTAGTCGACGAGAGATAGAATGGTAACTCATAACTTGGACATAAAATTTACATAAATAAGGATATAGAAGAACATAACCCAACATAATAAGATATAATTTAAATACATAACAAAATAAGTCTTTTAAAATGAGGAGGGTGAAAGGTTCTCTTACCGAATTGGGTAACTTCCGAAACGTACACCCCATGAAAGAAGAACTATACAACATTGAAGTAAATACCCATAAAAGAAATTATATTACACAAAGAGTAGATTAATGGGCAGTACATACACCACTCAAAGTAAATGGTTGAAAATGTAGCATAAATCTCACGGGAATAAAAGTGAGATGAAAAATCCGTTACGAAAACTCGGTATCCTAATAGCGCGACATAAAACATCCAAAAATGGATTTACAAGATCAA
Source organism: Viscum album (assembly GCA_963277665.1). Taxonomy (NCBI): domain Eukaryota; kingdom Viridiplantae; phylum Streptophyta; class Magnoliopsida; order Santalales; family Viscaceae; genus Viscum; species Viscum album. Next base: position 1,540,218,051 of record OY728129.1, read on the forward strand.
ATAGGGTATATCATAATATGAACATAAAAATTTAAGTATGAAGAATATAAAATAACATCCCCAAACATAATAAATATGATCTTTAAAGAAATGACATAAAACAGAGTACTTAAAAAGAAAGAGAGAGGTAGGATCCCTTACCTCAAGTCCGACATGTCTTGTTCGTTTCTTTATATTCATGAATAATAAAATTTTGTCAATTTATAATTGCTAAAGGAACTCCTTTGAATATTATTATTCAGTTCATATCACATATTATAATGTTATAATAATTGTTTAATAATGTGAGTTCATATCAGACATTTTTGTTGATGTTTGGTACATGAGTCAAAAATGACCTTGTTTGAAAATGATTGTCCATGTAGTTATAAGTAAATCATTTACAGAATAGTATTAATGATTTAAATATAATATATATCCATTAAATATTCATTTTATAATATTACATAACATTTTTAGATAAAAAATGAAAAGCACCGTTCATGGAGACGGTAGGCCGTACGTACGCATGAATGTTACTTTCATTTTTTTGTCATATTAATGGAATTAAAGCTAAAAGAGAGAGATATATATTATGATTCCAGAATTATCTCTACAATTTAGATGTAATATATTACATATATATAAATTATATAAATTTACTAATAATATTACATAACATTTGGAGATAAGAAATGAAATGTATTGTTCATGGAGACGGTAAGTCGTACGTACACATGAATGCTACTTTCATTTCTTTGGCACATTAATGGAATTAAAACAAGATGATATATATATATATATTATAATTCCATTATAATATATATGTTATATAGATCACATATGTTCATCAATTTCATTCTTTATACATTCCATGAATTGCATGAACGAGTCACATCACATGAGGGGGCGGTAGTCCACACTTCCTCAAATGGAATTATTGCATTTTCACAACATGAAAAGCATAAAGGTATGAATTAAATATAAAATACAGAATCATAGAGAGGAAATAAATATAATATATATATCATAAATAAATATAGTTCTATCATAATGGCCACCATGAGAGGTGGTAGGAGAAGATAGAACAATCATCATTTGGTGAGGCAGTAATTCGCCATCCACGGAAACAGTATGTTTTTAACCATTAAACGGAGGTGTGTATTAGTTTAGCTCGACTAATTCTCATAAAAACATCCTAGTATATTTAATATATTGGTTTTGTTACAAAAGAAAGGAATAAAAAGCGTTTAGGGGGTTGGAGAAGCAAAATAAAACAAAAGAACACTAGGGAAGACTTTACCTTTAAATCGGGTAACTCTTTTTGATTTGAGCTCAAAGGCTTCCATGGAAAGACTTATGCCCAAAGTGAGGCGTCTAGGAGTAATATAGGGATGTGGATAGACAAAATGGTCAGGTTTTGTCTGAGTAAATGGCTTGAGAGGTGTGAGTAAGGTGGTTGAGGTGGGGGCCTTTTATAAGAGAAGAGGAGGGGCACTCTTGGAAAGTTATAGAATGTTACTTTATTATAAAATGATTTTAAAATTTTAAAGGACCCAAAATTATATATTTCGAGGATAAGGTGATAAGAGTTCTAAATACACCCATACAATAGTTTTTTTAAAAGTTTAGGTCTTAGATTTTACATTATATATTCATTTTATTTAAATCGTTAAATAATGAGGTAATCTCTGCATCATCATGGGGTCATAAATAATTTAACTTATTTAAAGTCTTAAAATTATAAAAAAAATATAATAATGTAGAAAATATTTTTATCTTTATAATGAATATTTATAGTCAAATATATGAAATGTATAACCCCAGGTAAAAATTGTTTTAGTAAAACAATACATGTTTGTGACACTTTTCTTTTTACATTAAATAAAAAGTTATTAATGTCCTTTTCATACCAAAGTGGATCCATGGGGTCCCCAAGTCGACCCATGGAATGTCTTGGTCGGCCATGACTCATCCAATAAGGGTAGGAAATGTTTCAAGGTCATTTCATATTATTATAACATTATCTTTACCTTAAATTACACTAATTACCTTTAATGACGATTAATAAAACCTAAAAGTTACTATTCACCAAAAAATTATTTTAATCCTATTGAACAACATTTTACATCCTAATGACAACCCTGTATGTTGGATTTTTAAAATTCTAATCACAGAAGTGGTAAAATTTCATTTAATCGAAAAATCAGTTTTTTAACTACCACTTAGTGGTTTCACTATTCATCAAACATTAAAGTTTTTCAGAAAAATACCAAAAATTCACCCTAAGCTATATTTGATATTCAGAATTCAAAAATGATGTCTATTTTAAAAAATTCAAAACATATAAGCTGAATTAATTAATTTAATAATTAATTCCCGCTCTCAAAACAAATAGCGTGTTTTTAAGAAACAATATCTATTAAAAGATTGACACTAGTTTAAGTCCAATTTCAAAGTGAAATTAATTCCAATGACCACATTGGATTAAATGGTAAAAATATATTATAAATAAACTTTAATCTCAATTAAAAAGATAATCTATCCATATAAATAAATCAGATTAAAAGTTGGTTTTGAATTAAAATGCATCATTTTCACTAAAAATGATATTTATCGGAAAAATAACAAAAAATTACCCAAAGTAAATTTTGATGTCCAGATTCAAAAGAAGGATTTTATTTTGTCAAATACAATGTATAAAATTTTCAAAAGTATATTTAAAAAGGGTTCTCCATCAAAAGATGGTTAATCGACCTTTTAAAGAATATTATAAGATTTATGCTTAAAATTGGATTCATTTGCGTTTTAAGACTCTAAGATTAATTGGATAAAAGTAAAAATATTTGACAAACATATATAAACATTTTGTAGTTAGTTTCGTTCATTTCTTCCATTACAACGACTAGGTGTTAACTACCATTTAAAATAATATTATTTTATTATTAGAGTGCAACGTAAGATTTCAAAGAAACTCGTTGTTGCGTATTGGGTACGTCATCGAGCACAGTGTTCCCTATAAAGTAATATTAATATTTTATTCACAAATATGGATAAATATGGAAAAGTAATATTCTTTATTTATCTGGGATGTTACACCTACACACTCAGATATGGTTCTAAAAGTAATTTCTTTAAACACTAGATTTGATATATATAAGCTAAATATATCTTTATTTTACAACATTCACATAAGTTAAACATTAAATATCATAAATAATCACAATATCCCATGAAAGAAACGTTTTATGTATTTGAGGATCATCTACATAATAATTTTTTTATTCTTATGAATTTCCCCTTTAATCGAACTATCCAATAATCCCTTCTAGACTCATCATATGTTATACTCATCATCATAACCTGGGGAATGGAAACATAAGGAAATGGTGAACTCCAATGCTCAGTAATGGGAAAACTCATCCTCATATCATAAATGGTTAGATAATAATAAAACGAGAAAACATGAACATGAGATAAATATCTTATTAAAAATAATATGGAATAATAAGATTTTTCAACAAGGCATAATAGAATGACCTTTAGTAATTAATGTTCAAAAATATTCCATGGAATAACTATGAATAAACATGAAGAAATAAACATAATAAATGGTAGAATAACAAAATAATATAATATAGAAACATGGGATAACATAATACATTGGAATACATAACCGATTTGAGCAACCATTAATACCTGATTCTTATTGTATCACCTGAGCTTCCATTATAAAAAGTAAGCATTTTCATTCTAAATAAACTATAATATAATGCCCATAGAATTATTCATGAATGTTATTAAAACCTAAATTTTATGATTTCATAATTTTAATTGGATGATATGAATTTAATTTTTCAATTTATCATTTCAAAATTTGGTTAGGATGAATTTATGGGATTTTTTAGAAATAGTTGTTTTTGGGTGAAGAGTAAAAAACACTGATTATGTCACTTTTATGAATTTATCATGATATAAGAATGAATTTAAATCCCATAAAACATTTTTTCTAGAACAAATATACATTTAATAAGTTTAATAATTCAATTATAAATATAATTTTGTATATATAGATCTATTTTTCACATTTTGAAAATCAATGTAATGATTTTATTAAAATAAAAATAATTTTGTTTCTTCTTTATTAATCGAGTATTAAAAAGTTTAATTTAGGTTTTGTTTTTATTTTTAATTTTAAAAAGACTTATTTTATTTAACATAATCTAATTAAATCTAGGGAAATGAAAATTATCCATTAATTTTAAATAAATCCAATTTTATGCATAAAATAATCATTTTTATAAAAAAATATATTATTATATTGTGTTTTGAGAAGTTATATTAAATTTAATTTTTACCACTTATAAAAATTGAATCATTGAAAAATATATTTCATAATTAGAATCAGAGTGCCCCAAATTTTTTTATAATAAAAATATCATTTTTGGTCAAAATGAAAATTAACCAGTAAGATTCATCCTAATGGTTTTGGTTAAAATGAGTTAAAAAGGGTTAAAATAAAATAATAAGGCCTCTATATAACACAAAATACTTAACTAAATATCATTTTTACTATATCACTGCCTTACACATATTATCTTTTAAACCATGAGAATTTGGATCCACTTGACTTGAGTAAGACATATATTATATAATAATGTTTCATGTCTTTACAACTTTTCCAACCACCTCACTTATAAAAGTGAATCTAATCCCCCAAATTATACACAATTATTGATCCACTTATCATGATAAATATCTGTCCAAATATTTTCCTAACATCTTTATCCACATCCTAGAGTATCATGTGTTCCCAAAATAATATTCAATAAGGTTTAAGGTGTAATCCAATGAAGGATTCCCAAAGATGAGGTAATAATATTAATTGAATATTTTTAATATGTTTCTTATTCTGTATAATTTTGTATATATATGAATATAATGGAATTTTTATCATTAATCAACTAAAATTTTATTATATCAATGGGACAATGATTATATACCACTTCTCTTTCTGATGAAAAATGAAAAATCTACTCATGTGTATGTGCAAACTACCTCCTCCTTGAAGTGATGTATATCTTTTTTGATAACTAGATCACATGTCTGGTTATAAATATGGATTTAATTTATATATATTGTAACTTCCCCATCCCGATAGCCACTATATCTGGTTCCTCAATCCATGTCTCCACATGACCTCAGGCATACCTCCCCATACACCAGAGGCTGCTGACTAGCAGTGATGGTCTAATAGAAAATGTTGGGAGACTCTAACCACTTTATCAGAGTTATCCATAAGAGATAAGCTATGAAATAAATAAAATAATTAAACTGTAAATTTTCATCATCAAATTTTTTTCAAAACTAGGTACAATCCCACAACCAAAAAATAAATATGATATGTCATGTCATACAGAGTTTAGTGTAAGGAAATTCTAAAAATAAGGAAAAGATGTAGAATCCTAAAAATGGGTCCTGACATCAATTATGTATCCATCATCCATGCACATCCCAGACCCAAATCAACTATCTATAATAGTTCTTTTTCCCTTGTCTTGACCTAGAACCATGAAGTGCGCTCAGGTACTCAGTGGAAGTCCGAGAAGGGTGTGAGTAAAACTTAGTAGGCCACTGCAAATGGTGTCTATAAAATACATAGTCTAAAAATATAGTAAATGAATATATAAAAAGAATTAAAATATAAAAAGAAGATAAACTTGGTGAAATTAGTTAACAAATTTCCCTTATCCACTTTCATTATTTATTCTATGGGCCAACAAATTTTCATTAACTACACTTCGGCCTATGCCAGTCATATAAAATATACATATTGGGAAATAATAAAGTTCCCTAAATCACTAGGGAAACATTACACAAAAGAATATACATCAACTTACCCTCAGGTCTTATTCTAGGTGAATCAAATTAACTTGGAGCCACAGTCTAGGTACATCGACATACCTTAGACCCTTAGTCCAAGTAACCATATACAATGCATTCATTACAGGCTTCGAGCCTCAGTCTGACTCTTGAACCAATTAATTTTAGGGGCATGGTTTATAACCTCATTCCAGCCTAACCCATTGGCATAGATCCTCAAGTCCAATAGCCCACATACTACCATTCCATGTACACAAGATTCTTAACCATTCAACAAACATATACCATGTACATACCATAAATTATTGAACACACTTTCCTCTTTATAACCTGTAGTCCAGTCTACAAATATACCATCTTCATGTATTAATACATTAACAAAGTTGCCATTTACATTCCTTAGTTCATTTAACACATACATCATTCAAAATTCCTAAATCATTAACACATGTACCATTTATATTCCATAACCCATTATCACACACATTCCCCATTTACATGCCACAATTTATTTAACAAATTTGTCATTGTACAAAACACCTTTAGTTCATGTCAACAACTAGGAAAAAATATAATTAGCTCCACTTCTTAACTCATGTTAACATGCCAACATAACTATATTGGGATAGATCTCATAATAATTCAATTCTACACTTATCAACTCAATTCCATGTTCAATAAAGAGGAACACCCCAAGGGTCGCCCTTAACCCAATCTAATCAACCTTATTACATCCTACATGGATTGTGAGGGGTTCAATTTGTCATTTAACAAAATAATTCATCACTTATACCATGGAAAACTATATATACAACACAATTATTCATGCATATAACCTCATAAACATAAATTTAACTACAAGAGTATGGGATATAACTTTTAGACCACCTACCTCATTTATAAAGATGAACACTCATTTAACATTATCCCCTGATTCGGGAACATACAACATTTAAATACACAACCTTGAAATCACTGGAAACAAGTAGGTTTTTGATCGTATAAATAATAATAACTTTTCCATAATATCTAGTCCATAAAAGGGAGGAATATGAGTGTTAGACTCACCTAGAGATTCTATCTACACCAAACAAAACTCTAAAAAGATTTGAAATGAGGGATATAGATCCTTAGGATATTTGGTAGGAGGAGTTTGTAACTGTTGTCTATTGTAGGAAGAATAGGTAAGAGACTTATGTAAGAAAAATTAAATCTTAAGGGTGAAAAAATATCAATTTGTTCTATTCTTAATGAGGTACATGGTTTGGCCACACAGTTGGCCAAATCGTGCACCAACCATGAACCACCATCTATCCAAGATGTTTATATCTTACACAGTCTCATGGGATGCCCACATGATTTGAAAGACTGTGCAGTAACTAGGAGGAATGGCTCTATCCATGTCTGAACAATTTCAGCTCCCCCCTTGCGTGGTTTCTCCAACTCTTCACTGCTTCTCTAGGTAATCATGATTACTAATAAACATGCGCCAACATGTAACATGCCATGGATGTCTTCCTTTCCCCTATTTTCATGCCTGGAACCCTTGGACACCCCTATCCTTCTCATAAACCAAAAAAAAAATTCATTAACAAGTTTAAAGGGATGTAAATAAAAAATTAATGAAGAGCGTACCTCAAAGGAAGTACGATATATTATATTTACTATCTTTATAATTTAATTATGACTATTTAAAGGTAAAATATTACCTATATGATTACCCTCTAATCCATTTGAAAATTATAATATCACATGTAAGGTCCCAAATTTATAAATTCATTACCTATACATTTTCCTAGGGCCTCGAGGTGTTTCGGGGGAGTTCCAAGGTGTTCACATGGTTATGAAAGTGTTCTAGGCATTTATAGGGTGACTACACAATGGTAGTGGGAATGGTTCAGGATATTTTAAGCTTTATTTTATGCTTGAGAATGGGGCATGATGTTTTTTCATTGATCATTTTTAATTTGGACATGAAGTTGGTCATTTAGTGTTGGAGTACACCACAATGAGTAAAATGGATTGACTAAAAATTTTATAAGGCATGTCAACTGAGGGTTCAACCTATGAGAAATGGGGAAGAGGAATTGATTTAGGGAGCTTTTTTAGAAAGGTATTATAGGTGAGACACTCGATGAGTCCCATTGTTTGAAATAGGTAGCATGGAACTCTCAAAGTTGTAGTGTTGGGAATGGTGGGGGTAAAATGATGTTGAAAGTTTCACCACACCATGGTGAAGGCCATGGCAGTGATAAAAAAAATTCAATGATGGCTTTTAAGGTATGTGATTCCTAAGATTAAAACACCTAAAAACTAGATCATTTTTTGACTAGGGAACTACAAGTGCTTTGGGATCTTAGCATGACACGATGAAGGCTTTTAGGATTTCTCCATAAATAGAGGCCTTGATCTCCATTTGTTTATATTTATAATCCTTCTCTTGAATTCTAACCAACCACTACACCTCTCATTACTCTCTAATCATAATTTAAATAATATAAACACATTTAATCATTGGATAAAATTCATAGATCAAGGTATTCTCCTATTTCTTCTCTAATTATAATTTTCTCTTCTACTTTTCTTCTAGAAATAAATTTTTATAGGATTCCACTTTTTGGGGTTGAGGATTCAAGATATTAATAATGGTGTTTGTCATTATTAGGTCCTAGTAACATTTCATTCGATGGTGGTTATTTCTCAGTTGTCTATTTGTGATTAGATAATGTTGTGATTCTAATAAGAGTAGAGGATATGTTACCTATCCTTATTTATATGCATGTATAAATTAATAATTCTTTAGATCCTTGTCAAAGTGAGTGTGACTGACCTTAATAAGACAATAATATGGAAAATAAATCACATGTTTAATTTTTATTCAATAATTTAGAAGTTGTAATGAAAAAAAATGTTTCATGTTATTGTTAATTTAACCATTATAATTAATCAAATGCTTATTAATGAATATTATTATTCAAATGTAGATTGGTTGTTGTGAGTAAATTTAAGTGATTTTTTAATTGGTGAATTACATGATTCTATAATTAATAATCATATTCTACAATGTTAACGTCCATTTTCTTATGATATATTTTTTACAATTATGGAAGTTAATGTTTTAGAATGGGAATTTTCATCTGTTTAAGATAATTAATATTTCATATGGAGAATTAAATGAATGTTTGGGGTGTGATCATATGTTCCTTGAGTTTCTGTTTATATCACATGTTTTTCTTTATTATGTATTGTGATATATTTTGAACATTAATTTTTTTTTATAATGGATAAATGCTTAAAATTTTAAAAAAATATAAAAATGATAAAAATTACTAGAAGAATCCTAATCAGAGTTATAAATTATCATCATGTACATGATTAAACATGGAAATAATTCTTGAAATCATGTTTAATTTTTATCATTGCTTTAGCTATTGTTTAGGTTTTTTTGTAAAAAAACCCCATGCTTAATGAATTGGTTATTTTAATATAGAACTAAGATGTTTTTTATTAAAGAATAAATGTTTGGGGGATGAACGTGACCATTCCTTATTTTAGGAGGCCTAAAAAACTAAATTCCATTACCTCAGTGCCTTTTTATGTCTGTGGAATGTACATATGAGATGTATGTTAACTTTTGGGATTTATAGCCTTGTTTTTTTATAATTGAACTAATAAATGAATGACGTTGGTTTATAGAGTTTACTGATAATGATGATATTCTTGTGAATATAAGTAAAAAAATTCAATATCATCAACCATTGGTTTTATAAGATTTAAAATATTAATCTTGGAAATGAAAATTTTATTAATTAATTAACTAATTAATTTTGATCTTGATTCTTGTATGCTTATTTGATATCTAGACCTTAGCAGTGATAGTTAGGGGTCCAATGTGATGATAAAATCATATGATTCTAAGGCTAGGTTTCATTAATTAGTATGGTTATACATGATATTATTTGTATTTTTTGATTTCATACCCTACCACACCTGTATTGGTAGGGAAACCGATACCCAAATGTTTTGAGGGGTGTTTTCTATAATATCTAGGATGGTGAGGGAATGAATTGATGAATTATTACTAGGGATATGATATATCATAGTTTTATATACATTAATGTGTGAGCTATAATGAATTTAGTTATATCACATATTTGTATCCGAACATGTTTTCTTCAGTTTCCCAAAGGTGCACTTGGATGGGATGTGATGGGTCAAGGTATAATTCCCTTAAATATGATGTAGTGGATTCTAGGCCTACACTTTGATACTACTTGGGTATGATTTTGAAGAGATAGATGGATGAAAAGGATTAAGAGATGGTGAAGATACAATTTCTTGAGGTGTAGGATGATATATAGGTGGGATGAGTGCAGAATATAGTAGTTGGTTCCATGGGATCAAAACACCATTCGAGAAGTGGAAGTAGGGTAACTTCATTCACACACACAGAAATATATGTTTTTAATATATAATGGATTATTTATATGCATTAATTGGTGAGTGATCAATGGTGAGGATACGAAATTAGTAATATATTTTTAGGTGATGAGTTTGTTTCATTTGTTTATTCATTAGGATTTATCATGCTTCTTACATATTTTTCATGAGATGATTTAGAGAGGATCCTTCTAAGTATACATGTTATGAACAAACTATATATATATATAAACTATTTTTAGGTAATCCTAACTATGATAGTTATTGGGTTGGAACTTACTAGCTCAGAAGAGCTATTGAGTAGATGTCAAGAGTTACTGGTTTTCATTATTGCTTCCCAGCCTCACTTTTAGTACATCAATTTATTTTTAGTTTATGCATAACATTACATGAACTGATATTTCCTATTTTATTTATGTATAGTGTATATTGGTGTTTCTTCACATCCTATCCCTTAATCCTTAAACTTATATATATATATTAATTCCTTTTATGTGTGTAATTGATATAACCATAGTTATATTTTCTAAGCTGTGACCTATTATAGGTGGGATTTACATGTCATTATATCTATTTCATAATTGTCATCCTAGGTGTGGTAAATTTATAGAGAGGGGATTATGAATGGGGGTATAAAAGGATTCTGTTTGACACATAAAATAATGTTTGTAGTTAGACACTACTGAAGATGTATATGTCTATAACTCAAACATATAAGCTAGGCTTGGTATGTGATGTAAACAGAGGTGATAGGTTCTAACACAAGATTTTATGGCCACCTGTGGTCCTGTGCTAGGACCTTTAATTTTTCTGAACATTCTAATAAAAGTGATGTTTCTTGTTATATAGTGATCTAGGAAAGGATCATCCATCATGATGTTCTAGTCCATTGTTTGAGTTGAGCAGATAATGGTAAATAATTTAGAATATATTAATATAATTAATTTACCTTAAAATGTTTTTGTATCCTAGGTTGAGAAGTATTGTAGTTTATTCTTTTGTATATATAACATGAGGTCAACAACCCCAAAGGTTAAGATAGAAGGTGTTCAATAGGATTTTCTAGCAAATTTCCATAGATTTCAGGTCCTCGATGAAGAAATTTGGAGGATTAAACCCTGATAGTTTTGGTGCCATGTCCAATAGAAGTATGGGGGATCCATTTCATATTGGGAGATAGAGGATCAACTAGAGGAGGTGGTGATAGTAGTGTGTCTGATCTATGCTTAGAAACAGAACTAGGATTCTTTATATGTGAGTAAACTATATGAGTTAACTCAATAGGGGTGTTTTTTATTACTCAGGGATCATAAGGATCTGACTATTTCATGGGAAAATTTTATGGATCATTTTCAAGACAATTTTCTATCATTGACCACTATGGTAGATTTTCAAAAATAGATTCTTATCCTTTGACATGGGAGATTTTGTGTTCAATATTTTAGTATCCTCTTCAAGAACATTATAGGTTATCCTTCAAATCGTTTTCTAGACAAGGAGGCTAGAGAGAGGCAGTTTGGGGAGGTTTTTCATCTAGACATCCAACACAAAGTCACAAATTTTATGTTGAATTCATATTTTGGAGTATTTTGGAAGGTAGAGGTCATCGAGAAGAAATTATCTAGAGCTGAAAATTCATGATATGGGAGTCTCTAAACACTTATATGAAGAAAATATGTGAAAGGGATTTCTCAGTTTCATGACCATAAAATAAGTTACATACATATGAGATCTAGTTTTATAATTATTAAACTCGTTTTGATATTGCTTATAGTTATTAGGAACCTTCTAGAGGGTCACACATGGTTTGTTTATCTTGTTGAAATATTTTCCATTTGAAGAGAGAGTGCATGAATTTCTTCAGAAGTCAATTTTTGGCTAGTGGTCCAATCTGGGACCATCCATTATAGTAGTTTCATCTTAGGCAGCAGCGACAATAGGGCATGCTGAATTTTGATTAGAAGAGTGGCGATGAAGCAGTTAGGGGACATCCCTATGATATCTCTCATCCTTTAGGATAATGTATAGGGAGAAACCATGGATGTGGTCATAATTAGGTACCAAGTGACTATGGACTAGAATATTCTCAAATGCATTCTTTGGCATTACCAATGTCTAGAGATCCCATTGCCGTATAAGGTAAAATATACATATTTTATACTTGGATTTATGCCTTTTTTTATTATAGAGTTATACACTCCTTTGTTTGACTCACCCTAGTCTATTCTCTGGGACTTAATATGGAGAGGCTTAAAATTCCATTGGAATTGAATACAGCATTTGGAGGTCAATCTAGGCTATATGATGTTTAAAAAGAGTTTGAATTTTTGATATGGAAGCACTACTATTGGAGAGATTTTTTATGTTTATGGATACATTCATACGACATCATCCTCAACTTGGATTGGCTATATTTAGTACAATATATCATGGATTACTCCAAAATACATGTCATATTCTATGGGATCCTACTCGGTTTCCTCCCGCTACCTTAAGAGTCGCTCCACCAGCCGTCCACAAGTTATTGAGCTTGACTACCAAATTGAAGAGCCCAAAAATGCGCTTGTGGTTAGAGATCCCCATCGGGACAAGAACCCACGTCTGGACGATCTAATGGAAGCACTCATCGCCCGCTTAGAGGCCCTGGAAACTCGGCAGGTGGCAATCCCACTGAATGTTAAGCCATACCCAGCATGGGTGGATGACATTCCGACCCCACCGGGATTTGGGAACCCCACTTTCACCCCCTTTAACGGGACTGGAGACCCGCCACAACACCTAGACTAATTCAACTCGAGGTTTGGGCCTATGTTAGGGACTCTGGCACAGCAGGAGGCTGCCAAGCTCCGTTGCTTTGTTCAGACGCTAGAAGGACCAGCATTCGTCTGGTACAGCCAACTCTCTGTCGGATCTGTGACTAGATGGGAGGACCTTCGCAGACAATTCCTCTTCCAGTTCAGTTCCATAACCTGGAAGACAAACATCGCAGACCTCTTCAGGTGCAAACAAAGGCCTGATGAGCGAGTTGCGGACTTCGTCTCCCGGTGGAAGGGGCTCACGTACTTTCTTTACATGCCACTAACTCAGGAGAAATTACTGACAATATGCATAGGGAACGTCAAGGCAGAGTTAGTTCCTTCTCTGATCACTTAGAATTACCTCGGAGGGTTCCGGGAGTTCTCAGACAAGGCTCAGCGCCTCGAAGAAGCCCTGCAATAGGACAATCAGGCACGCTCGCTGCCTCCTGTAATCCCTGCGAGGAGAGCCTCTAGAGTCGAGCCCACTGCTGTGGCCCAGATAGAGGCCCCCATGCAGCTATAGTTTCTACCAGTGAGGCCAGCTCCGCAGCCCCATAGGGGTCCACCCCCACGGGCACAGCCTCTGGACCAGCAGCGACCGCCTCAAAATCGGCAGGTGCCTCCGCGTAACGCACCGCCACCACCTAGGCGAGATAATCAGGCTCCACCTCCTCTGCATGCTCCTCCGACCCCTGGTCAAGGACAGCCTCCAAGAGCCCCCTTTCCAGACCGAAGGAATCGGACTTACTCATTTGATGAGGGCCAGGTTCCCGATTATTTCTGTAGTTCCTTGGAGCAGAGAATCGTGTGGCTGCCTGAGTGCCAGAAGCCGGAAGAGGCACATCTCACTGATCACCCCAACTACTGCCCTTATCACCAGACCCTGGGGCACACCATCCAGCGATTTTATCTGTTCAAGGAATGGCTCCAAGATCATATTGACAACAATATAGTCAGGTTGGGCCTAGCTCCGACACAAGTAGCAGGTGTCTTTGTGAGACCAGAGGGTGGTAGTGGTAATGAGGATGAGTGGTAGCAGGTTTCCGACCATGGGTCCCGGAAATATAATGACCAGATGGCCCATAGGAAGGTCGTCCATGCCCATGACATCATCTGTGCCTGCCTGAATCTGCGAGAGCTCTCAAAATCTGTGAGCGCTACCTTGGCATCATCATCCCAGCCTACCTATTCCCACAAGAGCAAGCAGTGACGCAAGAAGAAAGAACACACCCTACCAATACCATCATCATCCCGCACTCTTGGTGATTTTATTCCCCAAGAAATGGGGATCCCTTTGAGAATCTGTCTGGTAGTGGATGACTTTTCGAGTGACGGTTCGGGTTACGCTTCGTTTAACACAATAGAGTTGGTAAATCCCTTTTTGACTCCCGACGATGAGGAATGCCAGGTGGACCTTCCCAATGTCCATAGCCGTCGCCAACGTCGGCAGAGCCATGGCTATGTGAATCGCCGGGGCATGGCAGTTGGCACCTCTGGCCAGGCTGTGCACACCACTGAAACCAGGCAGCATGCCCAATACAGAGCTCAGCACACACGACCCCTTCATCCGGTGTCGACAGGTTCTCCTATACCACCGTTTGTGTTGCTGGATCTGGCAGAACTACCTCGGCCATGTAGCGACCAGCTCTGCCCTGCCACCAGCCCACCCCAACCTTCCGGTCATAATCCAGCAGCCACTCTCCGGGCTTCGACTAGTGAACAACCAGACGTTCCTAGTACCAGTCAGCCACCGGTCCCGCCGACAGGGCCCGTCATGCCTCAAATTGCAGAGCGGGCTCCTATAAGAAGAAGCTCGCATTTTTCCCTAAAGTATGATTTCCTGATGCACCTGGCCAGTATTCCAGCAAGGATCTCTATCCTTGAGGCTCTTCGCCTGTCATCCGAAATGCGTGAGGCACTCGCTGAGGCCCTAAGGATCCCCCTCCAGTTTGAGACGGAGGTAGCGGCTGTAGAAGTCTCCCACTCTGAGGTGATTCAAATCTCCGAATGTCAGGCGGTTATCTCATTCTCAGGTGAATATGAAGACCCCCCCATACAGGGGAAACTTTGCCCACTATACATCACCGGCCAGTTCGATGGCGTGGATGTCTGACGCTGTCTTGTTGACACAGGTTCTGGGATTAACCTAATCCCAACTTAGAAACTGCGGAAGCTGGGGTTGTCTGGGGATGATTTAACCATCTCCGACCTCAGGATCTAGGGGTATGACAGGACCGAGAAAACTCCACTCGACAAGATTCGCTTGAAGACCCAGTTCGACGGCCTAACTACCAATACCAAATTCATGGTTGTCTCTCAGGAAACCTCCTACAATGCATTGATGGGAAGGTCGTGGCTCCACCTTCACTTAGCGGTCCCCTCATCGTATCACCAGTGCCTCAAATACTCCCTTAAGGGTCAAGTAGGTGTGCTCCAAGGAGATGCGTCTCCTTTTGCCTCTTGTGAAGCCCGTTATCTGGATGCCGACTATTACAAGATCAAGGAAAAGAAGATCCTGGCAGATGAGGTCAAGCTCACCACTGTCACAAGTGATCCCTGTGTAGGTTTGGATGACACTTATGTCTTCCCAATCCATCAGTTGGAGGCCATAACCCCCGACATGGGGTAGTGCTTTGTTGTTTCGAGTACTCGAGGAAGGCATATTCCTAGGTCCAAGCGACGGCAGAAAATCACGCCATACTCCTACACCCACCTGGACCAGGTAATTCTCGAACCTCCTACCCCTGTACGATATCGGGACGTCAGGCTCATGGCAACGGTGATACGTCATACGTGTCTGTTTCGCCGGGCCGGAATCGACCAGCTCAAGACGATGCACCACTACTACTTTGATGTCATAAAGCGTGGCCCCTTGGGCCGAAGTCCAGATGGGATTGGATCAACCACCTTTGTTTACAGGGTCTCCGTAGTGCATGAGTCTCCTGACATGACGACCGCTTGCGCCCAAGCTGGCACCAGCTTCCCATCAGGGCCTGGCAGCCCCAAAACAGCTCCCCCCATGGATGATCCCTCCACAATTGGAGAGGAGGACATGGAAGATGCTCCCCCTAACTTTGAGTAGGGCGTCTCCACCACAGTCGATGAGTTAGTGCAGGTGAACCACAGTAGCGAGGCAGACCCAAGACCCACATTGGTCAGTGGCGCTATACCCCCCGAGGAGCAGCAACGGTATGTAGACTTTCTTAGACAGCACCGTGATGTGCTCGCTTGGAGGTATGACGAGATTCGAGGACTATATCCTCAGGTATCCGTCCACCTCCTTGTCCTTCCAGCAAACCATCGCGGGTTCAAACAGCCTCCCAGAAAGATGCGCCCCTCTCACGGTTCCATGGTTGAGCCCGAAGTTGATAAGCTCATCAAATACAAATTCGTCAAAGAAGTTCAGTACCCCCGGTGGCTAGCCAACATTGTTCTAGTCAGGAATAATAATGAACAGATCAGGGTTTGTATCGACTTCCGAGATCTCAATCGCCACTGTCAGATGGATGATTTTCCCCTTTCAGTGACAGATTTGTTGATCGACACCACGACTGGGTTCCAAGCCCTCTCCTTCATGGATGAGTACTCCGGCTACAACCATATCTAGATGGCCCCCGTGGATAAAGAGTTCACTGACTTCAGGGCCCCCCAAGGTACTTTTTGCTACCAGGTTATGCCCTTCAGCCTGAAAAATGCAGGTGCCACCTATCAACGGGATATGCATCGCACATTCAAGCCGATTCTCGGGACACTGATGGAATGCTACGCAGATGACCTGGTGGTTAAATCTCGCCAGTTCCAGGACCATATTAAAGACCTTGAGAAAGTGTGCGGCTTCCTACGTTCTCGCCACCTGAAGATGAACCCATTGAAATGCGCCTTCGGGGTCACCTCCGGAATGTTTCTTGTATTCACTGTCAGATAGAGAGGCATCGAGATCGACCCGGAGAAGATCATTTCCATCAGCCAGATGCCTCCCCCGAGTAATATTCGGGTGCTCAGAGGCCTCCAAGTCCACTTAGCCTATATACGCCTATTCATTGCGAATCTGGCCAGCAAGTGTAAGCCCTTTTCACGGCTCATGAAGAAAGGCACCACCTACGAGTGGGATAAAGAGTGTCAGACTGTCTTTGAGGAAATCAAGCAGTATCTTCTCCAACCTCTGGTCTTGATTCCACCTGTTTCCGAAAGGCCACTAGTCCTTTATGTGACCACCCTAGAATGATCCCTCGGAGCACTTCTCACCCAGAAGAAAAATGAGAGAACAGAGAATAGCCTCTACTACCTCATCTTCATGTTCCTCGATACGGAAATTAAATATTCCCCCATCGATAAGAGCTTCTTGGCGCTTGTATTTTCCGTGCAGAATTTGAGACACTACTTGAATCACCACAAGGTACAACTGGTCTCTAGGGTAGACCCGTTGAAATACATCCTAAACCGACCTTTGTTGACCGGTCGATTGGTGCGCTGGGCGGTGATCCTCGAGTAGTTCGACATCAGGTTCATACCTTAGATGGATATCAAAGGACAGGCGTTGGAAAAATTCTTAGCTTCTCATCCAACCTTCGCGGATCAGCAACTGGATATAGGCTTTCCTGATGAGGTAATCTTCTCAGTTTATCATGACATCCCATGCTGGCAGATTTACATTGACGGTGCCTCCCGGAGCCCCACCAGTAGAAGGCTCAATGATCCTAGGCTCAACAGAGTGGGCCTCGGTGTCGTCTTCATCACCCCGGAGCAAGCCGTTCTTCTGTATTCATTCCTGTTGTCAGAAGGCTGCACCGACAATGAGGCATAATATCACGCCCTCATCACTGGCCTCGAGTTGGCTCTCGAGATTGACGTACCCCATCTTCATGTGAAAAGGGACTCTGAGATGGTCATCAAGAAGGTCAATGGTGACTATGTTGTCAGAAATCCAGAACTCATGCCATTGCTAGAGTGCACCCTCCATCTAATGGCTAAGTTCCACTCTCGTCCAGAGGTCCTTCATATCCCCCAGTCGCAGAACAGTCAAGCAGATGCTTTAGCCAGCCTGGCCACATCACTTGCGGAGCCCGAATAGAACGACCTGATTATCCACATAGCACACCGGAGATTCATTTCTCCCGTCATCCCGGAGGATGATCGTGGCCTACGGGTGAACCATCTCATCGCTGATGCCCCTACGTCAGGATTCCCGGGGACTTCAGATGTGGTAATCGAGACAGTTCCTGACTGGAGGATGCCCTTGGTTGAATACCTCCAACACGACAATCGTCCGTTGGACTGAGCCGAGTGCGAGCGAACCCGACACCGCAAACTTCAGTTTACCCTTCAGAGCAGTCCCAGCCTTGAGCAGGTCCTTTATAGGTGTGGATTTGATGGTGTTATCCTCCGTTGCATTCAAGGAGTCGAGATCCCACAGGTCATGAAAGAAGTGCATGCTGGTTCCTGTGGCACCCATCAGGCCGGGTAGAAGTTGTCTCTCCAGATTCGGAGGGTGGGGTACTTTTGGCCATCCATGATCCATGACTCCATCGAGTTTTCCAAGAGGTGTCATGCATGCCAAGTTCATGCCAACTTTGTGTATCAGCCACCAGAGCCTCTCCACACTACCAAGTATTCTTGGCCCTTTCCAGTCTGGGGGTTGGATGTCATAGGACCTTACCCGCTGGCGACGGCCCGCCAGTGCCGGTTCATTCTGATCGCTACAGGTTTCTTTTCCAAGTGGGCAGAGGCAATTCCGCTCAAGGAAGTCAAATCCCGTTCTATCCCTAACTTTGTGAGCTTTAATATCATCTATCTATTTAGAGTCCCTCATTCTATCCTCACGAATAACGGAACCAACTTCCGAGCAGCCGAGCTGAAGAAATTTACGCTAAGTACAACATTCACTTTAACCATACCTCCCGCTATCATGCGCATGCGAATGGATAGATCGAGGAGTTTAACAAAACCCTCTCTAACATTCGAAAAAATGGTTGGTCAGAACAAGAAAAGTTGGCCAGACAAGTTCCCCAACACCCTCTGGGATTATCGGACGACGACTCTCAATTCCACCCAGGTGACTCCGTATTCCCTGGTGTACGGAGCTGAGGCCGTCCTGCCCATCGAGACTCAATTTCCCTCATTGCACATGGTGGTTTACAACTAGCAAGCGCCGGATAGAGATTCTGAAATCCGTCTAGCTGAATTGGAAGTGCTGGACGAAAATAGGCTTCGCGCTTTACATAACATGGAAAGGCATCAGAGCAGGATGGCTCAAGCTTTCAACCAGAAGGTTCGCCTCCGCTCCTTCCTGCAAGTTGACCTGGTGCTGGCTCTCAGAGCACCAATGATTCCCGACAGGAAACCACCCAAGTTGGAGCCCAAATGGGAGGGGCCTTTCATCAACCATAAGGTCTATCCTAATGGTGCGTATTCCCTGGTGACTATGGATGGTGAGCGTGTCACTCCTCCCACCAACGCCAGGTTCCTCAAATGGTATTTTTCCTGAGCCCCTTGGGTCCGTGTTCTAAGACCTAAAACTAAGATCCTTACACGGTCCAACATGAACTTAAACTACATATTTTACTACATCTGGGCCCCTCCGGTCCAAGTTCTAAGACCTTAAACTAAGACCCTTATGGTCTAGCGTGACCTTAAACTGCATGCTCGTCCTCACTGCAAGACGTTAAACTGCAAGCTGGTTAGGCATCCTTGACCAAGGCCTAGCCTCAGGACCCTTGGCCTTCTCAGGCCTCTCAGCCCCAGCCTTCACCCGTTGTGTGCGGAGCAGTGTAGGATTAGGTCCTCATTCACGACGATTTATCTGCTGCACCACGCACACCCCCTGGAAGAAGTGCCCCATATCGTTCTACATGACATTAAACTGCACTTCAAGAACTACGTATGGCTTGATTCCCATTGTTATGGGATACGTAGGACCACCTGAACACCTATATTTCTGGTCCAGCCCCATCTCTTAGGAGATCCCATGATCTCTCGGTCACCTTGTTCTTTTGTCCTGTCCCTCCACGCGGGGGGACATATAGGTGTGGTACAGGGTTTTGGCACTATGCCCCCTTCCCCCGGGAATCTGCCATATTTTGGCCGCTCTCAGATTAAGCCCTTTGACCCTTTCCAGTGGTCTTCTAATGTGTTCAGAGTACTCTGGTCTAGGACCTGGAGTGTCAGATTCGACTTAGGAAAATTTTTGTCCACTTGTCAAGCTTCGTGCTCCCCTTCATTCAGGCCCCATTATCTTTCACACCTAGAGGGACCCCCAAGAACGGCCTAGATACAACACCTAAGGGCTCTCCTACCGTCACGGGCCAATGCCCCCGAGGGTTTCAGGCAACAAATTGATAAAAATACCACGTTGTGAATGTGGTCAGTGGTTGATACTCATTTGTTTTCCCATATCTCTAGGCTAACATGATAGGATGTTGTGTTGCGAACCAGGTCAGCAGTAATCCTCAGTCGTCATGCAAGATTTCTTTGGGCCCTGAATTTTGGTTGCATGATTCACATTATGTTCCACCCCACCATGTCACGGTGGAATCTCGACACTCCTTGCACTAACCCTCAGTGCACCCCCACACGTCAAACGAACCAAGATGCGTAATGGTGTCTCTCAGGGATCCCGCGATCTGAGAGCTAGAGTATGTGCTTGGGTTTTTTCTCTAAGGATTGTGTGCAACATGACCCACATTTCCATGGGAAATGAGGAGTCACCCAGACATTGCGTTTCGGGCCCAGCTTAGCTGGGAGTTAGCATCTCCTTCCCACATGATTGTTGAACCCTCGCCGGCCCCTAGGCCCAAGACCCCTCTCCCGGAATCTCCCGTAGTGACAACATGAGGATATGCCCACATCCACATCGGGTATGCCTCACCGCATCGTGCGTATTCCCCAGGTCCAAGCCATACGACCTTAAACTATGCTGTTCGGTCCTACCACATGACCATAAACTATGACAATATCGTCTTGTCCGCACAACAAGAAACGACACTGCATTGTGGTGACCTCCCCATATGGGACATCACGTTGGGTGTTGGTCAATTGCCATACCATTTTTCAATGCCTGTTATGGATTGATTATTGTGGAGATGCTAGGAATTCGTGCCCCAGGCCGGTCTCCCCACAAAAGAAAAACCATTCACCTTCAAGGACAAACAAGATATATCAAATGCCGCTTCTTTTGGTGCGCGGGCTAGACCTGCACGTCTCCCTCGTCCTTTACGCAAGTGACATTTCGTGCCACCCCACCTCTCAAGAACTACATATGTCTTGATTCTCATCCTTATGATATATGTAGAAGTGCCCGAGCACTTCCCAACAGGCCCAGCCTAACTTTTTGTGTTCGGTCCCTCGGCCTAAACACGTCCCCAGGAGCACATAGTTAGCAGTGCATTTCCCCCAATCACGTCGGGTTTTGAAACCGCTTTAATGTGTGTCTCCCATTCCCCTTATCCTTGGGTCCGAGATCTAAGACCTAAAAATAAGATCCTTTCGCGGTCCTACATGACCCTAAACTGCATTTTTCCATATATCTGGACCCCTTTGGTCCGAGCTCTAAAACCATAAACTAAGATCTCATAAGAACTACGTGTGGCTTGATTTTCATCCTTATGAGATACGTAAGAATGCTTGGACATTTTGTCTTGGGTCCATCCCCAGGGATTACCAAATCTCATCCCTCTATACTGTCGGTCCCTTGGTCTGACTTCTTGGGAGTGGTGTAGTAGTGACATCTACCCCAAATAAGTTTGGGATGCCCCATAGTGATGGTGGGAAGAGACAGTTCTTTCACTAGAGAGGTCCTGTCTGAAAATTGGGACGATCCGTGATTAGGTTGGTATGTCCGCCTAATGCGCCTCCGCCACAGTGGTGCAATTTCGAGAGTGTTGGACTCTATTCGAACAAACCACCACTCCACATTCCATGCTTTGCATGCCCCTTTATTTGGATCCTCATCCTCTTTTATGTTCGATGGGACCCCTAACAGTATGGATGATAGACCTACGATCCACCTACTATCCTGGGCCAACATCTCGGAGGACTAGTCATGTTTGATGGGACCCCCTAACAGTATGGATGATAGACTTTGGTCCGCCTGATGCTGCAATATGGATGACAGACCTTTGGTCCGCCTATTGTAGCAATATAGATGATAGACTTATAGTCTGCCTGCTGTCCTGGGCCAACATTCCCGAAGACTGATCGGCGATATTTGAGTTAGGCCCTGTTTTGCAAACGTGGTCAGTGGTCTGCACTCATTTATTGTCCCCATTTCAGGCCAATGTGATATGGATGCTTCATTTCCGCCATGGTTAACAATTATCCTCCATCGTTGCGCCCCATTACATTCCAAATTCAGGTAATGTGATTCACCATTTTTATCTCCCTATGTTCGGATGAATTTCAATGCCCCGGCATTGCCCGGCTCATGTGTTAGGGCACGTGGAGGAGATGATACATCGATCGGTCTGAGGTCCCCTCCCGTCGGCTGGACCTCCCTCTTCTCCTCAGAAATCCAGGCCCGAGTTCGGATGCCTGAAGCTTGGTTAATGCCCCACAGTTGGACGAAATGATAAGACGAGCATCTATTACTTCTCGCGTTGGGTGCGACCCACAGGAGCTTTGGGGTGAGTTGTTATTCATTTCAGAATTATGTTGAGCATATTAGACCAAAGGTATAGATAAATAGATTGGTCCATACATGGATCAAAATGTTGAGCAGTAAAAGAAAAAAGTTCATGAGATGGTCGAAACAAAGCCCTTAAGGATCAGCGTGCTGGATCAATCTTTCCAATGTTGTTACCCTTTGCCTGGTAGCCTCCAGGACTGCTTCTCGCTCCTTGAAGACTATCTCTTCATCAGCATCCACAGAGCACAGCTCTCCAACCCTGGCCTATGCCTACACCCGCTCGGTTTGAAGTACGGCCATCTAGTGACTCGCTTCTGTCAGTTCTTCTTGGGCGTCATCCAGTTGGGCTGTCAGTTGTTCCATGAGATCAGAGCACGTTCCAATAAAGGCCTCCTTCTCTACCTCCTACCCTTTGAGGCGCCGGACCTCCCGCTCTGCCCTCAGAAACGCTCGGGTGCTCGCTGATCTTTCCCGACACTGGGCAACGTCAGTGCACCGACTACTCTCACGTATCTTCTCGGCTATGTAATCATGGACCTTCAGATGAAGGTGTTGAGCATCAGCCCCTCTGGCACACAGGAAGCGTAGCCAGGTATGAAGTGATCCCATCCACCTCAGCCAATCTGACTGGGGCTACCTGAGAATGCACTGGATACAATTCCACCCTTTGTGCCATGTCATTCGGCTCTCCTCGGCCGCTTTTGAGTCTGAGTCATCTACCTCCTTGGGATCAGTGGGCCGATACATAGGAAAGGCATCCAATAGGTTGGCAGCAGGATCTGCCTTAGGGATGTCTTCATGAGGAATATGATCCTCGACGTCCGGGCGACCTTCCTCTCTCACCCCAATAGTGACGGTGCCTCTCTCAGCTTCTGACCTCGCCTCAAGGACAGTGCCGCTGGTGTCCTCCGCCCCCTGATCACCAATTACCGGGGCTGACTCAGTGCGGGGAGCATGTTCTGCATGAGGTGGTATGTCCGCTACTGGTCCGCTCACGGACGGCTCAGTCTCAGCAGCCCGACGAGCCTCCAATGTTGAGATCACTGCGCAAGGCATAACCTGATTAGTTGTGATCATTTGATAACAAGTTTCAGTAGTGAAGCATGGGACTTACAGGAACCCATAGCGTCGACATCCATTGTTCCGGCTGCTACAGGAGCTTCCATGACAGGAGACCCCTCAGCGCTTGTTAGTTCAATGATGGGCGTCAGATCCCCACCCTGTCCCACCAGTTCCTCTCCTCCCTCTATTAGGGATGCCTGATCAGCACCTAGGTGCTCCTGAGTGAGATAGAGAGATGAATTAGAAATTTCAGAAGAGAATGGACGAAGAAGGAAGATGAATAAGGATAGAGACAAACATCGAGTATCTCGGTTATGTCGAGATCAGAGCCAAAAATCTCTCCGCTCTCCCGGAGACTCCCTTGGTAGGTCGCCCCCTACAACCCCTCACCTTCGGGTTCTCCTTCTCCTTCACCTTCTCCTTCATCTTCTCCTTCTCCTTCATCTTCTCCTTCTCCTTCATCTTCTCCGATCTCCTCCTCCCCCTCCGATTCATCGTCACTGTCGCCTTCTCTTGGCGGCATCACTTCCAGATCATGTTCTTGGCTGAGCATCACTTTCACTAAGAAAGGTGGCTCCGCACGCCGACCCCTTTGGCGCGCGTATGTGTCCATGGTTGTCAAATAAGCATGCTGCCGATGGAAGTTCACTATGTCAGTAACTCGAATGAGCCCGACCTCCGGCAGCTGGATCCTATTCAGCATTATCTTTTTCCAAACGGCCTCAATGCCCAGTGATTGCTGCAGGGTCATCCAGACTAACCACAGTGCCTGGAAAATTTTATCTTGGGAAGGTTCGAGCAGGTATCTTATCTGCTTCCCGGGCAGTTCCCTAGCCGCCTAATGTGACCCCCCTCCGGGCAACAAGGTCGTGGCGGTGTCGCGTGATGTCCCCACTACTGAGGCCCCAGCCTGCGCAGGCCTCGCTGCCTGGCGCACCCCTGGTTCCCCCCTTCCAGCAGCACCTTGCCTTCTCCCCCATCACCCGGTTTCCACATGAGTAGTCTCGAGTTTCCGGAATTGCTTGCATAAAAGACCCTCAGGGTATGCAATGGTCCAGTGCTCGACATACTCAGTTGTTAGGCCAGCGTCGACCCCGTTGGGAGGAAGATTAAGGACATCGCCGGAGCCGAAAGTGGTGAACATCAACCACATATAGAGTAGAAAGTAGGGATTATTCTCCTCCCAGACAACCGTGAATAACTTATTTGACATTCGTTGGAGGCAACTGAATTTCCTGGAAAATCAGGATGCCACGTAAGGCTCGCAGATCACCTTCCCATTGATCCGAGCCATGGGCACCCCACCTCGGATGCTTTGAAAATACTCCTGCTGTTCCAGCGAGCCTCGCCCATTTTCCACCATCTGGCTAATCGGGGTGGGGAACGGGCTGATGTTGAAGTTGGTGTGGTTCCCAATGCGGATTCTCACACCCTCCTCATTGAGCATCATCAACGCCACCCCAAATATGTTCATCAAGGAAGATCACATGCCGTTTCCCGGAGGACAGATGGCATTTGGAAAAAGTGTACCCGCCGAGATGAGCCGCCACCCAGCCATGAAAGATCTGGAAGGGTCCATATACCCTCCAAGGCAACCCCCCTCGTGAGATGCTTCCCTGGATGGCATGCATCTCGGGCAGAATGGAGACCCCCCAAGTTGAAACTTTTGTTGGCGGCCATGGTGCCCACCATCACCAATGTTGCTGGACAGACGCCCATCCTCGCATCCCACACCGGTAGGAGCCACCCGCTCAGGAAGGCGGCAAGGAACCCGGCGTACCGTACGCTTGGGTCCCGGTCCGAAATGATGCGGTAGCCCCATGATTGGTATTGCCCCGCCTCCAGGGTCCTCCAATACGACCCATCCTTTCTCCTATGAGCCGTAGTTAGGCACCATTTTCCCCCTCCCGGCATCTTGATTTCCAGGTCCTTCTCTACGAACTGGCTGAACCAGCCCTTATAGGCAATGTCCTTCAGGAAGTCCTTGACCCCCAACCTCTGCTGGATAGCTCTAGCAGGTTCCACGTCAGCATGGGGGTCTGTGACCTGTCTTCCCAGGTGTTCTTTGGAGGAACGAACTCGTCGTATTGGTATCCCTACAGTGGGATACCTCCGATGCAGTGAAATTCCAAGAGACTGATGCCAACTTCCCCATGGTAAAGGTGGAATGTGTTGGTATCAGGGGACCACAGGGTGAATAGCTCCGGCCCGAGCTCAGGTTGATGATGGAAGTAGAACTGCAACGTCCATACCACCTCGAACAGGCCAATATGCTGTAGCTCGGCCAAAAACTGGTTGCAGGTATGGCAGACCCAGAATTCCCAGGCCTACTCACTGGTAAAGTTTCCCCTGGACCACAGGTCCCAGTCTTTCAGCCAGCCCTTAGTGTTATTCGTGACTCTCTGAAAGAACATGCTTACGTAGGGGGCCGGAGAATCCTCTGTGGTAGGTTCATCCCCGGTAATAGTCCTGGTCCTCATTTTTAGGACATATACATCCATGTGTCTGGTTTCCCTTGCAGGATGGCCGTTGTTGGTGATGTTGTAGCGAGGAATCTCGTCCTCCCGGGTCACCCATGACCACGGTGTGTCCACTTCGAAGCCTGACTGGGGAACCTCCTCCAGGATTCCAAAGTTCCAGAGTGGGAGGTTGTCAGATAAGGGATATTCCTTTTGGGTGGTGGTCAGCAGGTTGAACAAGGTTAGGTTGTTGGAAACAATCACCTTGGCGCCATAAACCTCCTCGTTCGCCGCCATTTCATCTCTACGAGTGGCAGCTTTCCCCTCATCAACTTAGTTTGCAGCCATCTCGAATATTTCGGGAGTTGTGCGAAATCAGGATGAAGTGCACGGAATCGGAGAGTGTCGCGTGAAATCTGAAGATGCGGTGTGAAATCAAGGAGTTGGGCATGCAATCGGCACACTAGGTGCGGAATATCCCAAGTAGGTGCGCAAATGCGACTGAAATTCAGAAGGAATTCCACGCTGCCAAAGCATTTTTACGCGAAGCCGCGGAAGCATTTTCGCGCATGAGAGCGTTATGCCTATCGCGCGGAAAAGCATGAGTACAGAACATGGGACCCAACACCCCTTTTTATAGGCGAGGCTAGAGTTCCGCACCTTATGGAAAGAAAATTCCGCGTTGATCCGTCGTTTTGTGTGCCCCGTCAGATTTTTGTGCGCAAAATGCCCAAGAGATGCCCTGCTTTGGTGTTTCTCCGTTTCCCTCGGAATCCGATCGTTGCGACCTATCGCCGATCCCATTACGAGGGGGGGCATTTGTAGATGCCAAAAAAGTCTATAACTCCCAAAGGAAGCTTCGGACGGACAAAGCGAAGTCATATTCGGACTTAGAGACCCGGTCCGGAAGACCTTGATGTGGTGCCTGAAATTAAGGAGGACTTGCGTGAAAAAATGATGTTCGCATGAAGGACTCCCAGGATTCGTGAAAAAGAACTGGCGTGGAGCACAAATTTGCGCGCCCGATTCCGCGCGGTGAGGCTTTGCGCACCAACTGGTCCTGGCACGGAAGATTTCACGTGCCGCCGGGATTCCGCGCCAGTGAATGCCTATAAATAGAAGGAGACCCCAACCATTTCGAGGTTGAGGAATTCGGACCTGCTCCCGTGCGCGCTATTCGGACTCCCGCACCCGCAAGATGACTTCCATATAATTCACATTTTCGCACAACCTTGCCCCGAGGTTCGCCTTTGCACGCAACCCCACTGGCTTATGTGAATTTTCCAACTCCTCTAGGTTCTTCCTTTGCGTGCAATCCTTTCCCCATGCGTACAATCCCCTCCAACTGCGCGCAATCCCTTCCAAATTGCATGCAATCCCTCTGGTAGGTTTTTCCATTTATTAGGGATCGTCTCGTGCCACCGCGTGCAATCAAGGCCCATTGCGCGCAATCCCCTATCCGTACGTGATCCTCTGACCCAATTGCGCGCCATCCCGGTATTTTGTGCGCAAAACCCAGGACCCCTCACCTTGACGCCCCTTGGTCACCTCTCTGCATCGGCGCCTGATGTCTTCCATTCCGGGCATGCACGCCATGCGTTTTTTTCCCATATGACCTTCTAGGCTCGTATGAAGTAACCTCAAGGTCCCTTGGGAATTGTTTACCGTTGCGTTGCTTTTCCTTATGCTTCTTCGCATAGGCACGCTAAGGGATATTGCTCCTTTGCATAGCCACGCTAACGTGGACCCCTCAATGGTTCACCCTACGTCCCCCCTTCACTACGGCCTTGCCGATGCCTTCCCTCCCACAAGGGGTAGAGGGTGTTGGGCATGTAAGCCCTAGGGGTGTGGAGAGAACCCACCTCGTCCGAGATGCAGGACATTAAACTGCCAAGCGCCTCATCCTTAACACCTGACGTTAAACTATGGTCTGACCCTGTGCCTCACATGTAGGGTCCCCCCCAGCTCGGACATTTTTTACGCCTCTCGTCTCCACGGGAATGGATTCTTCCTCATATGGAATGAGATCCTCCTTTTGGAGTGGCATTTGTCCATGGTGAGAGGGCTGCCTCAGAGCGTAAGCCCCTAGCCTCTCTTGCGGATGGTTGCACCCATGCACCTCTGTACTTCCCCACTTCCAAGGCCAGTGGAGTCCCTTTCCCACTTCACTTTGTCGCTCCACGGGCCTCCATCCTAGAGTAATCCCCGGCACTAAGGGTAGCTAACCACGTGTAAGACCCTGTTTCCTCTTTGGGCCACTCAATGCGTAAGCCCCTTTCTGCTTCTCATGGGCGCACCCTTCGCGACCTGATCATCTGGTCCCTACAGTCTCTTGTTTCTCACACCGAGCATGACTCACGTGGGCTTAGAGCGAGCATCGACCATGAAAACATTATGGGATGCCTCAAAGCATAAGCCCCATCCCAACGAACTACGGGGACTTTGATCCATGCCAATGCATGGTACATAGAAAGCCTCATGAGGTTCAAGCTCACCACCTGGTCATTCTGACGTCTTCACATCAGTTCACCAACACTTTGGGCTGCATTAGAGCATAAGCCCCAGATTGCTCATCCCGCATGATGTTAAACTGTATTCTCTCATCCCGCATGACGTTAAACTGTATCTCATTCTGTATGACATTAAACTGTATGCCCCGAACTATGTGGACTTTGATCCATGCTAACACATGGTACGTAGGAAGCCTCCATGAGGTTCAATCCCATCACTCAGTTGTTCCGACCCCTCTGTGTTGGTTCACAACCACCGTTATGGGCCGCCTCAGAGTGTAAGCCCCATACCTCACACCCACGTCTCATCTTGACCTCTCCCTCGGGCCCACGTGCCATGAGAAGCTCATGCCCTAGCCCAGAGATCTTACTTCCTCCAGGCTCTAATCCATGAGTTTATTCTCACAGGTCGCCTCTTCAGGTGTCCAACTGTATCCCTGAACTATGAGGACTTTGATTCCCTGCCATGGGGATACATAGGAAGCCTGCATGAGGTTCAAGCATGTCACTCCATCACCCATCCTGATCTTTACCCGGGCCGCCACATCCCAGTGGGATCATGCCACCTCATTACACTCCACAGTATCCGGGAAGCCTCCCACGTGATGTCCCCAACATCGGTGTTCCCTCTAGGGGGTCCTTCAATATGATCCACTCTCAGTGTTTCGATCAGTTTGATCTATCTCTGCCGGACGTTAAACTCGCAGCATACCCCGTGTTAAACATGGGAAGCTGTGCAAAACCTCAGATGGTACACAATTCCCCATGTTCTATGTGGGATGCCTCGGGCTTCCGCGCCCTTGAGAAGCCCTATAATAAGGGACAGAAGACAGACATGCCAATCCCCCAGCGTCAAGGTGCACCAACAACACCCCAACGTGACCATTCTCCTCACCGAAGGTTGCTACCCCGACCAGACCCCTTGGAGCATCTCAACGGAAGCCGCGTAATTAACTGGCATCCATGCAGATATGGCACCAGGAACGAGCTTCATGAACCCATCTTAAATCTATGAGGGAGTCCCAGACTCGGTGACGAGCATCGAGGAGGAATCCACAGAAGGAAGAACCGACATCCCATAATCCTGGTCTCAATCAAGGAGTAGATGTCCCTTAACAAGGAACTAATGCCGCCCGCCTTTGGAAAGCGGGAATGTGGGGAAACAAGCCACGCGTCCTCTCCCGCGTGACGGACGCGCGCGCGCCCCGGCGTAAAAGCGTCAGAAGCAAGGTGATAGCAGAAAGTGGTGATGAAGGTGGAGAGGGTGAAGATGTATCATCGGACCATGAGTAGTTGTATTTGTTCATGTGTTGAACAAATATGGGAAAAATTGGTTTGTATATGTAACATTTGGGGCACATAGTTTCCACCAAACATTTTCATGTCCTAAAATTTCCTTGATTTCTCATGTTTCCTTTTATGTGTTTTATTGACTTCTGATGTTTCTTTTTTATGTATTAATTTCTCGAGTGTGGTATACATCATTCTATTTTGGCCTGTGTTTGAATTGGTAGTTGAGATTTTGGATGACTAGGAGTTAAACCCATTGTTTATGTGTTGAACAAATTGGGTCATTTCACATGTTATGCTATTTTGAATTTGAACTATGTAATATTATCTTATGTTGAGATGGTTGTACTATTTTTTACTGGTGAGGGGGTAGTGGATTCATCAAATTTAAGAGTTCATATTTTATCAATCCAATTCTATTCTAATGGATTTACATTAGTAATCCCCCTCTTGTAGAGATGTATGATAAATTCATATATGGTAAGGATTCTTGGGATGATCCACAACAGACAACAATTTTAGTGAAAGATATGATTATTATTGTGATGTAGAAATTTAGGAAGGAGCTGAAAATGTGCTTTCTCATTTCTTTTAAGGATTGGATCCATATTTTTATTTATTATAGCAGGGACATGCCAACTACCATACACCATCATCAGTTACCTTCTCAGTAAGTCAGAAATAGTTCTATCTCATATTTTCCTATCATAAAAGATAGAGATTATAAATCATTATTCTACTATGTGAATTTGACGATCTACTTAGACCTTAGGCTGATAGGAATTATATCCATGTTTTTATTGGGTGGATTTTCCTAGATTGGGTTATGTATTTAGGTATTAGTGTCAGTACATTGGTGATGGTGGGGATACTTGTGGAAGAAAATACCACAATTTGGTAGTGTTGATCCTTTCACATATTTATCAACTCTAGGGAAACATCCAATAAGGAATAATTCCTTATATTACTAGGGGTACTCTCTAGTTTTTTTTGGTTTGATAGAGGAGCACTTTTGTTGTTATAAATATTAAAATTCCATTAGGATCCCCAATGCTTCATCTCTACCAATTTTTTTTGAATATATCGGGAGTTTGGACCATGTCACAAAGCCCCAATGAGGTTAAATATGAAATGATCCAATCTTTAATCTTCGATTTTATCCCTTTTCATGCACCAATTGGGCTGATTATTGATAACTATAGTGGTTCCCTTGATGAAAGGTCGTACATGGTATATCTTTGGGAAGAGGTACTTGAATCCACGATGGATGAGATAATTATTTTAAAACCTTATACAACCTATAGATTCAATCCTTAGTTTTATTTCACCCTAAGTGTCACCCATCTTCTTTTGGCAGACCATTGGAGGAGTGACAGCCTATTGTCATCCATCGATTTTGGATAATGCCGACATGTGGGAATATCGATGCTGAAATAATACATCCACTTGCTGATGCTCCTGAATTCCTATCCCAATATTATGCCCAAGAGTGGGTAACATCTTGACTCTATGGTGTGATAAGGTAGTTGGTCCATCATGTGGATATTCGTTTTTCCTCACCAGCAGCATTTTTAGTGGTGACGATGGAGATGATCAAAGATCTGGGTGAGAAATCAAGAAAGAAAACTCATTCTAATGATGACTACCTTAATGGTGAAATATAATTTATTGATGAAATTAATCTTACATCATTGGCTACATATGATATAATTGTTGAGATAAGGTCATATGAGGATTATTCTCCTTCTTCCTCATTGAGTCAACTAGTTATTCCTCCTCTTTCCACACATACTCCATTATTCACACAGGTTAAGGCACAAATTAGTCCCTATCATCTGTATTACTTTTTATTTACACACAAATTTTTTCTTAAACTCTTTCAATGAAGAGTATAGCAAGCAAAGACTTTCCTTTTATTTCCTAGGCTGCCCATTGCAGGTTTTCATCCTGAAATGTTTTGTGTGTATTTCTCCAATAGGTCAAGGTATTTCAATTTGTACCATCATAGGTTAGATTTAATGGGTGTACAGTTTTGAAGTAATATGGAGGATGTTACATAGGATCACAGTTAGGATACGCAGGACTAAGAGTACTCTAACATCGTGCTGAGCGGGAGATGAAGATGTTATAAATCATGACTTGAGGATCATGAATCCTGAATAATGAAATAGTAAAATCATACTCGGGATGACACAAAATATGTTGAGGTGGTTTGTTCCACCAAGGTTATATCATGATCAAAATAATTAGAAAGCTCTTTATACTGGGCTAAGATGTCTCTAGTTGGTGGGTCTAAGCCCTTTTGCATCAATAGCATGGCCAAAATGAGAGATATATTATCCTTTACTAGGGCCATGAATGGGTTTCAATGACCCAATATACTCAATACATGAAGTGTGGTATATTGATTGAAGTGTAATAAAAGATGGTGGAAGCACTTTGTACTATGGATGAATGAGATAGGGCTCTTGTGGTCCCTTGATATGGGATGAAAATTGGGTGATGTCCTACGTTGTTTGTCATCATGTAGTGGGGATGTTTTTATATAATGTTAAATTTTCTGCTATCAGAACATTATTCATGAATATTATTATCATACGGTGATGATATTTTTGTTGTGATGTTTAAATGTGATGAAACCATGATGTTTTCTATGTAGTTTGACATCACGTGGTTAGGATGAGGGAACTAACAAGAAAAATGTGTGCATGATATATTATGTAATCAAGAAAGTCATATGTAGATATGGTTTTTACAAAGGTAAAATGAGATTGTGTGACTTCGTTCCTCTATTGTTAGGGTGCATTTCTTATAGATTATTATAGATGGGCATAGGATTAGAGATCTCGATGACACTATATATCATGAGATGACAAGAATCAAGACACATGTAGTCATTGAAATCACATAAAGTTTAACATCATGTGGTGAGTAAGAAGATTAAATGACATGAAAGTAAGAAAATGTTATTGGTCCCAAGAGTGGATGTTCGAGAATCACTACCTATCTCATGAAAATTAGAATTATACCACATGTAGTTCTGATTGAAGTTCCCTATGCATGTCTGACCCATATGCTATGAGGGGGGAATTTTTTTATATTTTTTGTTTGGGCCCAGAGATTGAAATTTGGATTTCACTACATATCCTATGATGACATGAATAAATTAATAGAAGGTGATTACTATAATATATCTCAATAATTATTTTAAATTATGATCAAATAGAACATAATGTTTTTGTGTATCCTGATTTTTTTAAGAAATAAGTTAGTAAAATATTAGTTGTGTTACATAAAAGTGCACAATAAATTATTGAGTGAGACTAACACACGAGATTCTCTAAGACACCTGGTATAGTAGATGTGTTTAGTGATGGTATATTTGGGGTATTAACCAAGTAGGAGGCCCACAAATGGTAAATATAATTGTGTTTTATGCTCACTCCCTATATGGGAACACTGACAAACATGTAGATCTAATGTTTCATTTTCAAGTGATTTATATTATGGGGGATCTAGAAGGACCAAATAGATGTTTTTTTGGAGAGTAGTCAAATAATGGACCTATGTTTTATAGTTGATTTTATCATATATTTTTTTCAATTTATTCTATACTAATTTCATAGGTTGATGTTTCTTTTTGTATGTTGGTATGTACAATATGGTTCATTCTTATATAGCATGTCAATGTTTACTTATTTTTTTCAATTTATTATATACTGATTTCCTAGGTTGATGTTTCTTGTTTTCTGTTGGTATGTACAATATGGTATTTCTGGTTTGATTTTTCTTTCAAGGCAGTGGTGCAGTAGAATCAATTTTTTTTCTTGTCATCTTTTCACGGCGGTTTAAACCACCATCAAATGTACATTGGCGGCAGTTTAAACCGCCGCTAAACAGTTAAAACCACTGCGAAATGTAAAAAAAATGTTTTGTGGCGTTTTTGACTGCCGCTAAATAGTCGCATAATAGGGGCTCATTCCGCAGCGGTTCTCATGACTACAGCGGCAGTTTTACGGCCGCTGGATTTGAGTTTAGTCACTGCAGTTATAACCACCGTGAATAAACTGATGTCCAGCCCTCGTAAAAACCGCTGCTAAACCCAGTCAAACTGCAGCGAAATGTGGAAGCTATGATGCTTTCCATTAACCACCACGAAAAGGAAATAACCGCTGTTAATAGATTGCCGACACCGTATTAGGGGGCGGTTTACAGAAACCACCTCCAAACCATGTAGCGGCAGTTTAAACCGCCGCTAAACGCAAAAAGAAAACCGCCGCTAAACAACAATTCTCTTGTAGTGTATTCTATTGTATTTTGAGGTTAGTAGCCTATGTATTTTCAACACTTGATCAATTTGACAGATGGGGTCTCCCAAGGTAGCAATATTTTTGACAATATCTATTAACCATACATTCATTTTTGTGATGCTTTCACTAAAAAACATTATGAAGGTGTTAAAATTTAGTTTGAAAGTAGCCTACCTCATTAGTCTGATATTGTTTATTCCTTTATAAGAAATTGTAATAGTTTTCCACATCTCATAGCAAGTAGGGAACTATAAGACTCTATTTAATTCATCAGGTCCATGTCCACATATAATAGAATTCATTTCCTTTGAGTTGATGTCATATTTTTCTTGTTTTACAACATCTCAAGTCTTTGGTTTTTCAATAATCACATAAGGAGTGATGATTCTTCAAATAGACCTTGAAACCCAAATTGTTTATATAAATGATCATACCTGATTTCAAGCATCCATAGTTGTCACCATTATTATATGTATCATAAACCATAGAGAAATGTTCCTTCAAATATGCGATTTCCATCAATTCATTATAAACATTATACTTTTTATCTTTCTATAGCTTTATTAAAAATCTCTCCTCTAATACCAATTATTACTTTAGAATAACATAAATACAAACAATAAGGGGTGAATTGTGTCTTCTAGACAATCTATATAGATTCTGGCTTTTAAATCTCTTTTCGATTTATCTAGATATGATGTGTTCTCTTCTCTGATGAGTATGAGAATTAGATAAATAGAAATAGTGAACACAACAATTTTATAGTGGTTTGGGTAACAAAGACCCCCTAGTCCACTCTACCAATTCTCTCTTTATAGACATGGTGGATTTCACTAGAAAGGTCCTCTTATAAAAAAACCATTAAAACCACAACTGAGTGTAGGTAGTTGACACCTCTACAATAAGGTCAAATAGATCTTTATGATTCATTTATTCGAAATTAGTTTTCTATAGCTTAGAATGAGAAGATTATACTCTACCACAACTGAGTTCGAGCATTCCAAAATATAATAATTAAAAAGAGTTTGATTTGATGATGGTTGGAGTTTATCTTTACAATTGTAGAAGAAACAACAGAAATTATATGGATATTATTCTTTATAAATGAAATTATTCAAGAAAGAATAACTCTGAAGCAATATTAGTTGGAAATG
This sequence comes from Viscum album, assembly GCA_963277665.1. NCBI lineage: Eukaryota > Viridiplantae > Streptophyta > Magnoliopsida > Santalales > Viscaceae > Viscum > Viscum album. The sequence goes on from OY728129.1 coordinate 1,540,253,555, forward strand.
ATCTTCAATTTTATTACCGACAAATAGAAGTTCGATGTAGAAAGTGTATATATCTAAATTGTAGCCTCTTTTGAAAATAACAGAGTCAATTAATCGATACAGAAAAACTATAAAAGATATTCACCATTATACAGTCGTTTGTGCGGAAAATATCATAACACTTACCCTTTCGAGAATACTTCATTCACACACACACATATATATATTTCCAGTGGAAAGATCCAATAAAATAGACTGATAGATCAAAAATATTTAAATAAGAAATAATTAAGGAGTTATAACTTCGCTTAAAAATAATAGATAATTCCTCCAATGAATATAGTTCTTTGAATCGAACAAAACAAGCCTTTGAGTTTGTCATAAACAAGATTTTAACAAATTTTTAATACTATCAAGACCATTGTAGAAATCTTGGATAAAATCACTGATTTAAATTTCCAACATTGAATAGTCAAACATTGTGTTCCTTCATAAAATCTATAAACACAAAATGTAGTGTTCAACTATGTAGCGTTAATTCTATAAAAATAAGGTTGTCAATGTAAGGTTTATCATAATAGTAATGTTGATAAACCATACATTTTTTTCTCAAACTCAGGGTTCCTTACTTATATTGGGTTTCTTAACCATATTTTATTTTCTAAATAAACATAAGGTTCCATAAAAACATAAAGTTATTTATCCATACTTCTAATAATATAGGGTTGATGGTCCATACATATGGTTCTGAATGTTGGGTTCATTCCTTACACGCTGTTCTGAATATAGGGTATGAATAGTGTTTCTAGAAAACATAAAAACACATTCATAACACATTTATGAGTAATGTGTAGATATTATTAACTTGAATATAATTCCAAAATAAATATTTCAAGGAATATTAATTTCCTGAAATACACATAAAGTAATATTATTAGTAAAACAAACAAGGGTATTTGTAAGCATCAAAATCAATAAGATTTATAGAGTATTGTTGAGACAATACATGACCATCATTTTCTTGGGCTGTAATGACGTGAGGTTTAATGTATTTACATAGTTTGTAGTGGATTCTAGGAATAACCTTGGTTAGTACTTTTATATTATGTCTATAAGATATCAAACAACACAAGATTTGGTAATGGTGAAGATACTATTACATGAGGTTTAAGATGATATATAGGATGAATGATCACATTATGTAGTCATTAGAGTGTGAGATCAAAAAACTAGTTTTGAAGTAGAAGCATGTTACCTTTATATATATAGATATATTCATTAGGTATTTAATGGTTTATTTCTATGTGTTACATAGTGAGTGGGACATGGTGAGGATGAGAAACTAGTACTTCCTTCTTACGTGGAAATTTTGTTTCATTTTTTATTCACTAGGATTTAGTATTCCTCTTTAGAATTTTACAGAACATGTTTCATGGAGGATATTATATAGTATACATGTTATGATGACCCTAAATATATATAAACAATTTTTAGGTTTTAAAGGGTTGGTTGGTGATCAGGTTGGACATAACCATATTGGAGTAGTTATCGAGTAGCTGTCGGGAGTTAGTGGAGTTTGTGGTCACAACATAGTATTTCTTTTGGCACTTCAGTTTTCTTTTTCAGTTTATTTGTAGAATTTTATGTATTTTTATTTATTCTTTTATTTATGCATGGTGTTGGTTGGTGGTTCCTCTCATCTTATCTCTTTCTATATACACTTATATAGAGGTTTATGCATCCCATGCGTGTGATTGATATAACCTTAATGCTATTTGAAAACATGTGGCCTATTGGAGATAGTATTCAGGCATCATTATCTATCTTTATTCATTATCTACATATGAGGGGTACCTTATGAGGGAGAATTTCAAGACATTTCTTGTACGTACGTGTGAATTAACACCTCCAAGAAGTGACGTGATTCATTTTTCATTTCAATTTTACATGGATAATCATAAGAATATATTTAATGACTGTATATATGATATTTATGATATAAATATGATTCTTAAAATATATATCATTTTATATCTTTTTTTCCTTTCAAAAAAATGAAAATGAAAATGTTATTATGTGTATTTGCATATTACCACCTCTATGAATGATGTATTACATTTTTATATTACATAATTTCATGTATGGTTCTAAAAAATTTATTCCATGCATAAAAATTATATTCATAACATTATTAAAATTGTGGATATTAATGAGCCACTTCATAACACCTTTAAGTATGGTCAATATACATAATTATTTTTAGATAAATTAATCTCACAACCATAAGTAGTAAACGAAGCAAGAAATATACAATGAATGGATGATAAATGATTATAAAAAGGCATTAGAAAATGTAATATATATGAAAATTTCTCTTAATATAGTATTTAAAAAATTTGATTGATTATTCATAAGTATATAACATGCCCGATGAAGTACGAATCCAAGGAAAGTGTTTTTCATCTCAATTTCACTCCATTGAGATATATTTTATATTATGACCATAATTTATTTTATATGGTGTATATACTTCCCCTTTGACATATTATGTAATGTCCTAGAAATTTTGTATAATTTTTTAGTTATATGGAATTTTTACGAGACTGCGAAAATTGACAACACATGTTTTTGAGACCCAATGTGTTTGGAATTATCCGTCGAAAAAATGTTAAGCTTTAAATAGCACGCATGAGTGGTTTTTATGATAAAGTGGAATAACTATTAAACAGGTGTCCAGGTCAGAAATCCTAGGGCACCATTAGGTTTAGGATGGTGGGTTTACTGTAGGCACAACATAGGTTTTGTCGGCATAGGCCTCCAGTGATAAAACCCAAAAATGACATAATGGTAAATAAAATAATTTTATAAAATAATTTTATTTTTCAAATTATTATAACTCATAAATAGTGACTCAGATTTAAAATCCAACACCACCACTGAGATCGTGATGGTATGCTTTCCTTATCCAGATCCTAACCTTGGCCGAAACGGGAAAACGTGAAGATATAAATTAAAAAATTAAGTAACAATTATTTTATTGTTAAATTATATAACTCCTATGATAACTCAGATTGGAAATCTGAGAGTATTGTTGAGCTCGTGAGGGTGTGTTTCCCTTAGGCAAAGCCTAACCTCGACCGACGTGGGTCGAGGGTGACTGTTATTATTTTTTTGAACTTTTTTAAGCTACATTTAGTAAACCTGCCGGTGGAGATTTCTATCTTTTGAATCGGTTCTCAGACTAAAAATCCGAGTGCACCATTAAATTTGCAGTTTTGATATTCAATTAAGGTAAGTATAAATTTGACCGGAAAGGATGTGACAAAAAGGTTAATGTTTGGACTATACAAAAGAAAATAATAAAATAACTAATGGTTATTTCATTTGTCTTTTTGTATCCATTGGAAAAATTGTAGTGGGACCATAGTGAAATGTCATTCCATTAATGGCTTGACCCTTATGTTCTATAGCCACACAGTTTGGAGTTTTTAATAGGTTTTGTAACTGCACCGTTGGGAAAAATTAATAGGTTCATTAATTAAACTCATTAATGATCCTCATTAATTTTGAGTTGTGTTGATCCTCTCCTACCCTCTATTTAATAGAAGCTTGGTCATGAGATTTTGGCATAATGGTGAGAAACCTCTGATGAAGTGTTTTAGTGACCTCCACTGAGGAACAAATGATTGGGCGACAATGTCGGAGGAATCGAATCGGGAATGACGAACTCTAGTGCCTTCATCAAGCATGAATTCTCTTCCCACCACCACGATATCTCCAATGAAATCCAAGGTATGTGTTTATTTATTAAAATTATCTTTGAAGAATTGAATAATCTCCGGATTCTTATAATGCTAATGCGGAGGGTACATGCCAAATGAACAAGGCCGGCCCCTCCGCTACTTCGTTCATATTGCGTTATTCAAAGGAAAAATTTCTAACATGATGGAAAGTGGAAATAGGGAGGTACGCAACGACATAGGCATCCTAGGAAGCCCGTAGGTGCATCCGGAAGGAAGAACAGATCAACAGAACCCACCGTATGGCCCGCAGATCTTCTGCCTACGCTCACTATCTGCGGAAGGAGGTGGCACCACTGGACGCCACGGTGGAAGGATAGTCAGCCGGCCGCAGAGGTGGGATGTGGTGTTACGTTACACGCCACGATGTGCAGGACAAAGCTATGAATCCAAAAAACAAGGAGGGGACCCACCACCTGTGGGTCCCACAGGTGATAAGGCTGTGCCACCTGGCGCTGCCATTTAAAGAGCTGAACAACTCTTTGAGTCATTCGGAAGGTGGACCGCATGACCACCAAGTGGGTCGCGCTAGCCGGCGGGTCGAGCCGCCATGGCCCAGCCTAGCCAGGGTGGGCTTGGCCGGTCTGATCGGGTTGGACTGGACCCAGACACCACTCGGGCCCTAATACGCTCAAAAGGTCGTATCTTGAAAACCATACATCCATTTGAAGAAACTTCTACGACGCTGGGATCCTTGGAGCAAGACGAACCTTTTGAGATACTCTACAAGATATTTTGGAGAAAATTGTAGTATGACCAGTTTGGATCAACCCTGAATCCAACTAGGCCCTTGGTACTTAAATGCCAATAACTTATAGATTGAGCATCTGATTGATGGGCCATCTATTTTGTTGGAACCATTATGACATGACAGTTCTTTGGGTAACTTATTAGTGTGACATTTTTCTGGCTGAAAAATGACTGATGGCTTGAGGAGAGGTTTCTCCTAAAATCAAGCGTGCTATAAGATGGAATCATGTTGCTGGATGTGATATGGAGGTTGGAGACAGATCATACGGATGTTAGTACCAAGCGATCCTATGTGAGTCAACACCTAGCGACCCATTATGGGTCATCACCAAGCAATCCTATGTGTATCAGCACCTAGCGACCATGTGTGGATCATCACCTAGCGACACTGTGTCGATCAGCATCTAGCGATCCTGTGTGGATCAACATCTAGCAACCCTCTGTGGATCAACACCTAATGATACTATGTGGATCAAAACCTAGTGATCCTATGTGGATCAGCACCTATCGATCAGTTGTGTGTCTTGTGGTTCTTAGTACCTATCGATCCTAGGTGGGTCGGATTCTGTGTTGGTAGGAGAGGGTTAGTACCTATCGATCCTTGGCGGGTCGAATCCTGTGTGGGTTAGCGGGGGTTAGTACCTATCGATCCTGTGTGGGTCAGACCCCGTATGGTCAACAACAATTCCTATTGATAGAATAAGATGATCAAGCATTATGACTAATAATTTTTACTTCTATACTACAGTTATACCTAGTTTTGAGCGAAGTCTTTTTCTTTGTACTTTGTGACTGAGATCATGCTTTGCGACTTTTCCTTTGTGGAATTCTGAGTGACCTTCAAGGGTCTCGGGGCCCCTACTGGGTATTGTTATACTCACCCCTGCACGGGCTTCACCCGCACCTTGTTGTGTCTTGTGCAGATGATGAGTAGCTTGACTAAAACTATAGGATCCAGGAACAGGTGGTACACAGAGGTGACATGTTGATGTGGAGAGCTATGGAGATGAGTTTTACCTAACCTTTAGGTAGGATCCTTGGCAGGAAATCTCAGGAGCCATTTTGTTTTTTCTATGGTAGTTGCATCTTTTCAGTTGGGAATGTATTTCAGCCCCTTTACTCTAAGTACATACTATTACACTTAGTTGTGGTTACTAGTTGTGGTTTCACCTTACTCTTCTATTGTGTTTTAATTTTGTGTAGTGTACCTTGCTTGTGTGTGTACAGGTTTTGAGGCAATGCCTTCCCATTTTCAGGAAATTCTTTTCCGATGCTAGTCACCAACCCCTGGCCTATGGAAGGAGAGATTGGGGTAGTCACGACATTGGCCCCAGAGGACAGGTCGTGATAAAGTGGTATCAGAGGCAGTCAATTATACCAGAAGAACTAAGACTCTATGTTCTCAATGGAGTGATAATGTTTATTCTCACGAGTTCGGGTTTCACTTCGGGGAGTCCAGTGTTGGTGTGGCGGATGACGTATCCATACAACAGGACCCTAAATTCTGAGTTCCAACTTGGTGCACGATAACTCTTGTTGCGTGTGTTTTGAAAATGTTGCTTTATTTTTGATATATTTGTGTAAGATTAGTCAGTATAACTTATTCACCATGTATCATCTTGATTCTCTTTCAATATACCTCCACATAGACAGCCATATGAGATTCCAATATGTGACCATGAGGATGGTCTACAGTGTGATGAGGCTTTAGTACAACGACTGTTTCCCAAGTTGTTACTTTCGAGTGGTGTACCAATGATTCAATTTCACATTGGTCAATAGTTACTACTGGTTCCACAGGTAGGGGACACATATAGGCTCAATTCCTTACATAAATGTTAGTGACAGATACCCCTTAGGTTCTGAGGTGAGCTTGACTCATCGGCAGTTGAGGACTGGCCTGAGGTGGTTACCGAGTTTCCATCTTGCCAGGGAACCATTAGATCAGATGGTGGTACTAAAAGTGAGCATTCTACATGGCTCAGCCAGGTGATGGCGGGGTTTAGATTACCCCTAACTTATGATAAGGTGACTTTTCTTTGGACAGATCTTGAAAAACTTCGTAGGATAAGGGGTCTGTTGCCATAAAAGGGTAAGGGGTATGTTTTTTTAAGAGATTCTACTACTTTGGAAGGATTTCATGTTGGTAGCTAAGTATTCATCGAGGCATACCAACCATTAATGAACTCGATTAATAAAATACGAACAATGCTTCAGGTATCAGACCTCTGAGAGAGATGATTTTAGGGACATCCGAGCCTGCACTATTTCCTGTGTACATTCTGATTTTTATTAGGATACTAGAGAGAGCCTTTATGGGTGAATATTCATTGGCTGAGAAGATACATCCATTGAATGTTAACAGTGGGAAAATAAGAAATTAATGCCAGTCTAAAAGACTTGGGTGTGTAAAATGTTTCCAAAAGAGGAATTTATAGCAACAGATGAATCTGCAGGGAAATAGATGTGGAAGAGGATATATGAGATCAACATGAGGTGGTATACAATTAAACGTGTTACAACCACCACCCCAATGTGGTCCCCACCAGGCTCAGGGAGCTGTAGGACAGGGGAAGGGAGTAGCTGAATATAGTCATGTAGTGTGAACCAAGGGATCCATGAATGATTCAAAGTGCAATTTGTGCATACTATTATGAATCATATTAATTGACATAGGTACTGATCATTTCTTCTTGACACGAATCTTGTTCAAGACCAAGAGTTTCTAGTTAAACCATTGAATTGACCCTTACATTTGGAGATACCTATGGGAGGAGGCTCACTAATCACACTTATTTAGATGGTGTGATATGACCCTTGAGGCAAGAGTTTTGGTTGGAACCTCTTAGTGGAAGCGTCAAGGCTTTATTACGTTAGTCTGGGTTTGGAATGGCCATCCACAGTTCATGCTCAGGTTGACTATTTTCAGAAACAATGTTGTGGTATGTCCATAGCATTGGAATGGGTTTTCCCTTGGTTGGAGAAAAAGTGAACCTAGGTAGCATGGGATAAACTCATGTATAAGAGGTAGTAGCCGATCACTCTTGAGTCGGCCAGCCCTACCCTCGTGGCAGAAGGTGTTTTGAGTTTTTAGTTCCCAACAGTAGTTGTAGAGTGCAGGAACATCCTTTTAAAATATGTTTCCACGATTAACACTTTGTAGGGATAGGGATTTCTACATTGGATTTTACCTAAGGATGACACCAATATCTTTAACTACAAATCAGATGGCTCCCATGGAGCTCCGGGATCCGAGAGTATAGTTGGGAGAACAATTTACTATTTACTCTGATCACAAGAGTCTCAGGTATATCTTCCCATAGAAGGACCTAAACCTGAGATGATGGCGATGGCTGGAGTTCCTCTAGGACTATGTATTTGAGATAGTCTACACTTCTGGGAAGGGGAACGTGGTGGAAGATTCACTCAGTAGGAGGTCATAGTTATAGTTGCTGAGTGAGGAGACAAAGCAGCTAGCTGCGTTGTACTTATCCTCCCTAGATAGTGATGGAGTAGCTTACCTTCATTCTATGACTATCACCCCCAATCCTTCAATGATTTTGGGAGACACAACTTGGATACATTGACTATGAGACCCGACCTACTCAGATATCCTCTGGACAGTCTCCTGAAAGATTTTCTGAAGGTGGGGAGCAAGTCGTCCACTTTAGATGATGCACCATGGTACTAGTGACGCTACGAGAGGAGGTGTTGAGGGAGTTTTACACATCCCCTTTGGAAGTACATCCAAATGTGGAAAAGATGTACTAGGACCTCCAGCGTCTGTACAGGTGGCCAGGGATGAAGAAAGTGGTGGAATTGTTCATGTCACGATGCCTCGCTTGTCAGTAAGTGGAAGTTGAGCACCATTTTCAATCATGATTAAGCACAATTGTTTTTATCCCTAGACTGATGGTCAGATAAAGCAGACCATACAAACCTTGGAGGACATGATTTGTGATTATGTCCTGTATTTTGGTCACAGTTGGAAGGAACCCCTGCCACTGGTGGAGTTCTCATACAACAACAGTTATCACTCCACCATCAGCGTGGCTCCGTTTGGGGCCCTGTATGGGCGAACTTGCAGGTCACCACTATGCTGGACAGACCTAGGGAAGCCAACACTTATGGGTCCAGAGTTGGTAAGGGCTACCACTAAGAAGGCGTAGATTATCTAAGAGAGGATGAAGACTATATAAATCATAGAGAAGTCTTATGCTAACATAAGACATAGACCCTTAGAGTTAGAGTAGGTAGGCCATGTCTTCCTACAGGTCTCACCCCGACGAGGATTGTAGAGATTTGGCCAGGGAAAAAAGAAATCTATGAGGTTAATTGGACCTTTACAGATTATAATAAGAGTTGGCAAGGTGGATTACCACCTAGCTCTTCCCCCATAGATGCACCAGGTGCATAAAAGTTTCCTTGTGTCGTATCTGAGGAGATGTGTGCATGATCCGTTGCATGTTATCTATAAGGGAGAGTCGAAATTTGACAATGGGGAAACTTTTACGGAGTTCTAGATGGAGAGCGAGGATCGATAGAAGCGAGTCCTTCATGGATGGTTGGTCCCTCCAGTGCAAGTTTGGTGGCAGCATGAGAACCTCCGGGATTGATCATGGGAGCAGGAGGCTCAAATTCATGCTTAGTACCATCACTTGTTTGATTTTCCTTTATTTTGGATTTTAGGGATGTAAATCCCTAAGGTGGGGAGAATTTAATGTTCTGGATATTCTATTTTTTTAATTAAATTGAATCATTACAAGACTGTGAAAATTGATGACACGTGATTGGGAGGCCCGGAGTGCCCAAAATGATCCATTGAAGAAATGTTAACCTTTAAATAGTGCGTGTGAGTGGTTTTCCTAAAAAAGTAGAATAACAATTAAATGGTTACCTAGATCAGACATCCAAGGGCACAGTAACATTCAGGATGGCGGGTTTACCCTAGTCGCGACTTAAGTTTAGTCGGTGCATGACTCCAGTGAGAAAACCCAAAAAGGCATAACTGTAAATAAAATAATTAAATAAGATTATTTTATTTTTCAAATGCATATAACTCATGAACGGTGACTTAGATTAAAAATATGAGACCAGTATTGAGCTCGTGAGGGTATTCCTTCCTTAGGAAGATGCTAACCTTGGCCGACGTGGGCCAACAGTGAAAGATAATTTTTGGTCGTAAATAAAATAATTAAGTTACAATTATTTTATTGTTAAATTTTATAACTCATAAACGATACCTCGGATTAGAAATATAAGAGTTTCCTTGAGATAATGAGGGAATTTTTTCCTTAGGTAGAGCCTAACCTCGATCAGCGAGGGTTAGGGGTGACTGTTATTATTTTTTTGAACTTTTTTCAAGGTATGTCTTGTAAACGTGCGGTTATCGATTTCTATATTTTGAACCGGTCTCCGATTAAAAATATGAGGGCACCCTTGAATTTGCAGTGCCGAGATTCACTTAAAAGAAGCTTAACTTTGACTAGAAATTATCAGAAGAAAAAGTTAATTTTTTGAATTTACAAAAGAAAATAATAAAATAACTAAAGGTTATTTTATTTTTCTTTTTACAACCGTTGGACAAATGACGATGGGACCATTGTGAAATTTCAGACCATTAATGGCTTGAACCTTAAGTTATGTAACCATATAATTGGGAGTTTTTAATATGTTGTGTATGTGCACCATTGGATAAAATTCATAGGTTCATTTGTTAAACTCATTAATGAACCTCATTAATTTTGTGATGCGTTGATCCTCTACTCCCCTCTATTTAATAGAAGCTCGTGCGTGGGATTTGGGAATGGAGCTGAGGAACCGTTGTAGAAGTGTTTTGGTGACTTACACCGAGTAATAGAAGCTTCGACGACAATTTCAGAGGAATCGAATTTGGAATGACAAACGTCAGCGTCTTCTTCAAGCGCGTATTCTCCTTCCACCACCGCGACATCTCCAATGAAATCTGAAGTAGGTGGTTTATTTTTTTAAAATTATATTTGATGAATTGAATAATCTAACTCTTGTTATAATGCTATCATGGAGGGAACATTCCAAAAGAACTAGGCCAAAACATCTGCTGCTTAGTTCATATTATGTTCTCTAGGGGACAAATTTCCAACTTGATTCAAAGTGGAAACCGGGAGGCACTCAACAATGGTGGCTTCCCCGGAAGCTAGTAGGAACATCTGGAAAGAAGAACAGACCCCCAAATCCCACCCGGTGGCCAGAATAAGTTCATATGGAACGACATTGATGCGACGATGCTTGCCAGTAGAGAAAGAGGTGGCGTCGTGGCAGACTAATTGGTGGCCGTATCTTGGCCGGCCGCAGAGGTGGGAGAGAGCGCACCACTTAACACTATAGTGAGCAAGAGGTGACTACGAAGCCTTGATAAAGGAGGGGAAATACTCACTGTGGGCCCCATGGGTTGTGAGGAAACACCACCTTACACTTCCATTTAAAGATCCAAATGACTCTTTGAGCCGTTCGGGTGGCAGATTGCGCGACCCCCGTGCGGGTCGCGCCAGTCGATGGGTCGAGCCACCGCGGCCCAACCCAACTAGGCCGGGTCAGACCTGGACTGGGCCAGGCTTAACTGAACTGGGTCGGGTCATCCTAGACCGGTCTAGGCTGGGTCAGGCCTACCGGGTCAGATCAGACCCAGACCCCTCTGAGGCCCTCATACGCTCAAAAGGTCGTATCTTGCGAACCAGATGTCTGTTTCACAAACTGTCTATGTCGCTAGGATCCTTGCTGCGAGATGATACTTTTAAGATAATCCATGAGAGTTTTTGAAAAAATTGCAGTATGTCCAGGTTGGATTGATCCCAAATCCTACAGGGCCCTCAGTACTAAAATACTAATAACTTACAGACCGGGCATCCAATTGATGCACCGTCTATTTCATTGGAACCATTATAATGCGAGATATATGTGGGTAACTTCTTAGTGGAAATTTGCTCTGGTTGAAAAATGAACGATAGATTGAGGAGTGTTTTCTTCTAGAATGACGTGTGATATTAGAAGGAATCCATTGACTGGCTGTTAGATAGAGGTTTGAGATAGATCATATGGAGGTGAGTACCGAGCAATCCTGTGTTGGTCAGCACCTATCGATCCTGTGTGGATCAACACCTAGAGATCCTATGTGGATCAATATCTAGAGGCCATGTGTGGATTATCATCTTGCGACCCTTTTTGGATTAGCATCTAGAGACCATGTGTGGATCAACATCTAGAGACCCTATGTGGATCAACATCTAGCAACCCTGTGTGGATCAGCACTTAGTGATCTTGTGTGGATTAGTATGTAGTGATCCTGTGTGGATCAGGACCTATCGATCCTATATGGGTCTTTCTGGGGTTATTACATATCGATCCTAGGTGGGTCCAATCCTGTCTGGGTGGGCAGGGGTTAGTAACTTTCGATCATGGGTAGGTCAGATCCCGTGTGGGTCAGCGGGGGTTAGTACCTATCGATCTAGTGGGTTCAGACTCCGTATGGTCAGCAGTAGTGCCTCTTGATAGAATAATATGATCAGTATTTATAACCAATCATCTGTACTTATGTACTATAGTTATACTTGGTTTTGAGTTTAGTGTTTTTCCTTGTGCTTTGTGATTGAGATCATGCTTTTTGGTTTTTCCTTTTTGGAATTCTGAGAGACCATTGGGGGTCTCGGGGTCCATACTAGTTATTGTTATACTCACACCTACACGGGATTCACGCACACCTTTTTGTGTCTTATGGAGACGATGAGTAGCTCGACTGAGACTGTAGGATCCAGGACCTAGTGGCACATAGAGGTGACTAATTAACATGAAGAGTTCTGGAGACGAGTTGTACCTACCCTTCAGGTAGGATCCTTGGCAGACGATCTCCAGAGCTTTTTTCTATTTTCTATTGTAGTTGTATCTTTTTAGTTGGGCTTGTATTCCAACCCCTTTACTTTCAATACTTACTATTACACTTAGTCGTGGTTACTAGTTGTGGTTTCACCTTACTCTTCCATTTTGTTTTACTTTTTCATAGTGTACCCTGATTGTGTGTGTACAGGTTTTGAGGTAATGCCTTCCCATTTTCGGGAAATTCCTTTTCGGTACTAGTCCCCAACCACTGTCCAAAAAAGGTGGATTTGGGGTAGTCATGACATGAGCACCATGGGACGGTTAATGACATAATATATCATGAATTATTCATTATTAATTGTATGTAAAGTTTCATCCCACTTTTTTTTATTTTAATGGGTTTTAACACAAAAGATACTAAAGATTTAATGTTTTATTTAACAGTCTCACTATTATTTGGGATTTTATATGTTCAAATTTACATTAGAATAGTTAAATGAACTTTACCTTTTTAAAACCCATATATATTATTGCCCAATAATTATTTATGGATTTTCTATGTTTTCTTCAAACATTTCATCTCCTTGGTACTCAAAAGGACTGAAAAATGTTTTTATGAAAAGAATACCTTATTTATCTTATTTTGGTATGGAATCATTGTTTGGAATATCCATATTCATTAAATTGTTTTATTGATATTTTTATATTTATTTAAATGATTGGTAAATATTTTTTTCCATATTTGACTCTCATTACAATGATTTAAAAGGAATATTTTTAATGTTTTCTGAAGAATCCATTTTTTGAATTTCTTTACATAATTATGAATGGAAAGTTAGTTTTAACATGTTTGTTGTGATTGGTTTTTATCATATCCATGTTTTTTATTCATTATTTAGATACCTAATAAAGTTTATATGAGTTTTTAAATAAAATAATTTTTCATTATTCTGTGATTTTTTGTCTTTTATATTTAAATAAAAATGATTTATTTATTTAAAGGATGAAAATAATTTTGGAAATGATTTATAACTTCATTTTTACAAACAATTTACAAACTCTTAATGAATGTGTTTTAAAGATTCATTTACATTTTATTTCTAAGTATCAAAATTATTTATTTTATTTAATTTCTATATTTTGGATGAATTAATGGTATTCTATCATCCTTTACGGATTTATAGACTAACCTAATTTTGAGGACATTCACTTTCTTATGATCATCTTCTCTATCACTCTCCATTATTTCTTAAACGTTATTTTTCTCCTTCATATACTTATTTTCAGTATCATGGATATATTCAATATCATTTCTACTACTTTGATATTATATTATTGGTATACTATTTCAATATTTGGTGTTAGTTGAAGGATGATTATTTAAAAGATTATTTAATTTACTAGGTAAATACTGATATTATTTATTTTCGATTCGATACATATATTTAATGATTGATAAAGAAATTGATTATTTACCTTATTTTTTATTCAATACATAAGTAATGAATTAGAAAATATATGTTTTGGGTGGGTTATAATTATATCTACCCCCTTGATGCATCAATAGGTCTTATGAGACAAACAGATGGCCAAATTAGTTGGGTATTTGATGTATACCTACATGTTGTTTGAAATTTCACATCACAAGGCCCTGATGTTAAGGTTAATGATGTATTGGAATGGGTCCTTGAAGTATACCCATATGAATTTCATTTATTAATATTTACCATATTATTTTTCATGCGATTTTTTTGTTGATATTTTCCATATATATATTTTGAAGCTCAAGTTATTAATTAAATAGAATATATATTAATTATAAACTATGCCATACTGTCTATGCCTTATATAATACTGATTGATTCCATTGTAAGTAACACTTATTTATAATTTGATCCAATCCATTTGTTTTTTTCTTTCCCAATGATAAGAAGAAGGAATGTTTGATTGATTTTAAAGGATGCAAAACTATTTTTCATATTATTTTTTATTTTCTAATTTAATATAGATATCTTGTATGTATCTAGTTTTGTAATTATTTTAAACTAATCTATCCTTGTTGATTTTATCCCTTTGTTCTTATATCAATTTAATAAAGTAAACATTGTATCTAATTTACTAGAGTTCAGTTTATTTCACCAATCACATTGTGGGCTTGGTCAAATAACCCATGTACCCTAATAAAATTGTGTTAAAAACCCACGTACCATGTTTGATTTTTCTACTATCCATGAACCTTTTTTGAACTCATGAGATATGAAACTTCAACCAACCCAACCTTTAATAATAAATGTTTAAACTTTTGTGTTCCAAGGGTACATGAAAAAATTAACATTTCAAAAAACACAAAATTATCTAATGGAAATGGAATGAGTTTCATAAAAAAAATTCATTGAACATTTCATAATCCATTTAGATAATGAATGTGGATTTTGGTTTAAGAACACATCACTACTGTAACATAAGGGTCCTTAAGGATTTTGACATAAATGAAAATACCTTTTCAAGATAACTAGGTAAATAATTTTTAACAATAATAGGAAATACCCCCATTTTCATTTTAAAACCACCAAGAATTAGGTTTATTCAGTAAAAATATTTTAAAACATGTAAAGGAATATTTATTGAAAATAATGTTCATATAGAGAAAATAATGTGTCCATACAAAAAAATCATAAAAATTTATTTAATTTTTTTTATTATTATCAGCATAAAACCATAATGCTATAGGTCATTTCAAAAGTTATTTTCAAAATTTTGAAGTGGAAAATTTAGAAAACTAATAATTTTATAAAAATTAACCTTCAATAATGATACTGTGAATAATATAAAAAGACTATATAAAGGAAATATAGAGTTTACTATTAAACAAATGATCATGTAAGGAAAACTATTTTAATATTTTTAAATACCTTTTTTTGAAATAACTTATCATAAAAAGGGATAATAAAACATCCTTTTGAAAATAGGATAGGGGAAATATGAATTTAAAATAAGATAATATATTATTAGGATTAATAATAAAAGGGATAACATTTATGGGAAGGGAAAATACTCTCTTTGAAGAAAAATCATTCCTTAAGAGAACAAAAATTATTCTTAACAATGTCACACTTTTATGGGGAAGAAACTCACAAGTAGGATGATTTTAATAAAAAGTTTCATTTTCCATAGATATAAATATAAATAAAAATAAAAATATTATGGTCTAAGAAAAAAATTATAGAGGTAAGAAGTTCAAGATGAAACATTATAACTCAATGAAAGGGAGTTAGTGTTAACAAAAACCACTCAACTTTAATCCCACTTTTTCCAAACATGCTCTAACCCACTATATAGAGAAAATAACTATTTTAATATCCTATTTCAAAACCTTATTCATATTTATAACCTTTTATAAACTTCATTTATAATAATTTATTATATTTTATTGTGATTATTAATATTTTATTTTTATCACTGGACATTATTACCTTTGATTGTTCATTTAGTAATAGTTTGGTAATGGTAGTGTTAGTTATTGCTTATAGTTTCAAAGTCACCAGTTCAAGATCATTATAGGTACTACATTATATATTTTACAACCTTTTCTAATTTCTTAATATAAATTTTAAGTATTTTATTTATGATTCATGATGAAGAAGTTGACATCAAACTGGTTTAAGTAATTTTTAATTATAAAATTGTAGGAATAATAATAATAAGTTAAATATTAATATTTCCTTTAAAAATCAATAAAAAATTATTTTTCTATATAATTTCTAATAAACTAGTATTTATGATTCCATATCTCTCCATTATCGACATTTATAGTGTTGTTCATGTAGGTGGTCAAACCAATCCAAACAGAAAAAACTATAATATATGGGTGATTATGGTTAATGAAGTGAGTTTTGTTTCAAAAAAATAAATTTATTAAAGAATCATAATGATATAATTTTTTTTAATTCGTGACCAATATTAGAAGATATTTTGATAAAAAAATAAAATACTATATGAAAAAAAACACATCAGATTTGTGGAGGCAGTAGTCCATAGGTACGCACAGGTGATGTGTTTATATACATAGAACTGCAGGATGATAGGGAATGTTTTATAATTTCCTAATGTTAGTAATGCTATAAATATCATATTTATTTATTAATTACCCCTTTATAACCATCCATATATGATATTTATGAAAAATTGATTATTTCACTATAGTGGTTGTAGTACACATGTAATAGAAGTGGCGTGTTTGTTTTTAGAACGGATATAGGGAAGGTATTAAATGGTTATCCCAAAATAATAATAAAATATTAGTATACATATGATACTCATTTAATTATTTTATAATTTTTAGATTATATTCTAAGGACTTAGATGATGAGATAAAGGAACAAAAATGAAAAAGGTTTAATTGTTAATTTTATCTCACTCATTAGAAGAACACCATTGAAAAATTGATTAAGGATTTGAGAGGTTGAATATTTAGAAGACAGAATCTTGTAGAACTTATCTATGACTTTTTAGGAGTTATTTTGCTATACGTTGGTCAAATATTATAGTCTTACAGTGTTAGGAGAAGTGTGGTGGTGATGGATCCTTTTATAAGTAAAGATAACAAAATGTTTTGTAATAATATAAAAGGTAACGCCACTATTCAAAGGTCAAATGAATCCAATAATAAAAAAATAATGGAGTGGGGGAATACTTAATTTTTATAAATCCCCAAATATAATTTTCACACATTTTAAACATATTTTAATGTCTTTTACTCTTACATTTTTTATAGTTACCATTTTTGGTTTTTTCCATAGTAACTATTTTTCCCATGTAATTTACGTTAAATGCCTAAGAATAAAAAATAACTCATCAAATAACTTATTATTAATGATTAAAAATATAAAATCAATTTTTTATTATTTTTCAATGGTGTTAAAATTTTATTTTAATATTATCTCACCCAACACGTAAAAACTATTTCTTGAAAAAATGTGTTTTTATGCTTAAAAATTATGTTTAATATAAAATAATAATTTTTGATGATTTATATGAAGTTAATAGGGTTTTTAAAAAAATAATAAGGGTTATGTGGCTATAGAATCAAGCTAAATCCTAATTCAATCTTTTTGATACTTAATTAAAAAAATAACCTGAAATAGTTTTTATTAGAGTAAATTATTGCTTAAGTTTCCTAAATCTTAAAAATGGGTTTTTTTAATTTTATAATTTTATTTTAAAATAAATAATATTAATATATAAATATATATTTTTATATTAATTTTTTTATAAACTTTCAAGTAATTGTTATTTTAAAATAATGTCATTAAACTGAAAGTATTTTCTAAATTAGTAATTTTCACCATTCACCACAAAATTCAACAATTTTGAAAAAAATCAGAAATTCATCCTAATATAATTATAACATGATGAATCAAAATCATTAATTTCAGTTTATATAAATAATATTTTTAAAATTATAAATTTATTTATTAAATTTAAATAAAAGCTATAAAGAATTATTTTATTAAAAAAATGATTTTTTTATGTGTTCCAAATATTATTTGTAACACCCCAAGGATTTGAAAATAAATTTAATATTGAATTCATGAAACAATGAGTCTCTAAAATAAAACACTTTATTATAGCCTAGAGAGTGAGGATAATTTGTTCACTTCTGTGTTTTGAATTTCAAAAATCTAACATGCACGGTTACATTCTGAGTGATTTTTAGAGTATGATAGAACATACATAATTTTTTATGAATAGTATCATACCCTTATGAATAGTAACGTATCCTTATGAATAGTAAAATACCTTTATGAATAATAACATTAACTTTATTAATAGTAATGTACCCTTATAAATAGTAAAATCACCTATGTAAGTATAAATAAAATTTAGGCACCTTATAAATGAGAGTAAATATTTAAAAAATTAATAATTAAGTGTTTGTATTTTTATGAGCAGTAAATATTTCATTAAAATTTTATAATAAATAAATTTATTTAAATGAAAAATCATTTTTCATAAATTTAATTCTTAAATCATAATTTTGTTGTTCTAGTGTTTTGGGGTAATTTAATAAAACCTTAGTTAGTTTTTTAGGGCATTACAAAATTAGTTTTAGTTTTAAAACTATATTTTATAAGTAAATGATGATTTTATTTAAAAATTAAATTTCACATATTTAAAAAATTATTTTGATAAAATTTAGTTCATATTCGGATTCTACACATTAAAATAAGTTTATGGTGAATTTTTGGGATTTTGATAAAAAGCACCCACACTCCCCTCATTTCTTCACTCCTCTGAAGCCTATTGACTTCTCTAAATTATACTTAAATAAACTCCAAATTCCCACCCCCATTTATATAATCCCTTGGACTTATAGAAAGACCAAATACTCTCCCCTAAACAGGTTCTCTAGGAAGATTAATTCAAGATGTAAATTCCTCTTTTCAATTCTTTAAATTTCTAATCAAGTTACTTGTTTTCTTTTCCATCCTCAAATATCTTCATCAAAATGTTATGAAAACTTCAGTAACTTAAATTTAATATAATTGTTTTATTATTATGGAATAAGTTATTATCATCTCTCTTTTACCCATATTTTCTGATAGTAGTAAAAAACACCATCTGAGATGTGCTAACTTACCACATTCAAGGGCGATGGGTTTTCAATTTCTATTAATATATTCAATTATGGTCATGAAACCATTATTATGGTTGAACAACAATATAATATATGTATCATGTATCATATATGGTTTTTAAATCTTATTGTAAACATGGTTTGGATTTATAAATAAAAATGTGTTCGTTGTGTTCAAAAACCACCAATTAACCCAAATCGTTTTCATTAAATAATTTATATAATGATTCATCTTCACTTGAAGTAATAGAATGAAATTTATAGAAATTAAACCTTCTGTATGTTCACTAATAACATATAACTTCAATTCTAGATAACAATCCTCATTTTACATGATTTTATGTTCATGTATTTAAGTATACCGATCCTGAAACAAATGGACCTGAACAATGAAATTCAACCTCTTAACCCATCAAAAAGGCAATTAATGAACTTTAAAAGGTTATAATAAATGAATTACATGTATTTTAGGATCTTTTATTGTCAATTAATGAACATAAATTTTATTATTCAGGTTATTAAGATCAAGCGGAGAACACCTTTGTACTTAAGGTAAGGGTTTCTTCATCTCACATCCATTTTTTTGAGACATTCCGTATTCACTACTGTTACATATGTTTGGTGTATTTATACTGACCATTTATGTTTCATATAATTAATATATTTATTTTAATAAAATTAAATTTAACTTTTGATGATTATTAATTTTGGGTCATACAATTCAATTGATTAGAAAGTTCTAAGTATTTGCTACTCGAACCTCCTTCTTTATTCAAGTTGCTCTTATTCTCTACTCACCTCAATGAAATTATTATTTATTATTTTTTACTCCTCATAAATTCTGTTTTAATGTTATATATATGTGTAGCAATAATAATACTTCTTTATTTTTTTGTGTATTTAAATGTTTTAAAAGAATCAATAAAAAATTATTCAAAATGAAATCCCGATTCAAGGAACTTATAGAATTCTTACCTATTTTGAAGTTCACTATATAATGTGTTTTAGGACAAATTTATCTCTCTAAAATCAAAAATTTTAAAATGAAAAATCCATTTTGGTTCATTTTTGGTTTTATGAAGCAAACAATCATTCACGCTTTAAAATATCTTTAATGAATTCCTTAAACCACACTTAAATATTTTAATTCAAAAGATTCTTTAAAAAATTAGTTTACATTATTTCACTTCAGTGGGACATCATTTATGTCTCAAATGTAATATAAATGTATTTATATTTTATTTTCTGTGATATACATGTTTAAAACCATATTTATGACAAATACAAATGATTCTCCAAAAGAACTCTTCTTTCCAAAGTAAAATAGATTTTTCTGACCTCACTTTAACTTTTATGAGATATATGACTTGTTCACCACTTATTCCTTGCATGTGGTGAATATAATTACCCTTGTTATATCATATTAAGAGTATCCTTATTCTCATTATATTCTATGGGATTATGATTTCAATGTTTCAAGGTGGTATGAGACACTTTTGAATGTTTGACTATTATTTCCTCCAGAATTTCTCAATGGCCTCATTTAAATGTATCTTTATTTATGTCAACATCTCTTGATGAATCATGTATTTCATAGATGTTTATATATTATTATATCATCTAAAATATGTTGTTGAAGGGTTTCTAATTAGTTTGAATCTGTATGTTCTATCTCGATACCATTCACCAATTTACTTCGAATAGTTAGTGTTGATGTTTAATATACGCGGAAAGTTATTTACATTGCATATGTTAGTTTCAATATAAATGTATATATATTTTTATATTTATCCCCGTTCATAATAAAAATTAATTAGACTTAGTAAGTGTCTGGTGGGGACCGTTAAAGCCCCTCAGTGCATCAGTAGGTCTCATGAGACAAACTATGGTATTGGGACGAGGCTTTGAGAAAATGGATATTTACGAAACTCATAATTGAAAGTGTCTAGTGGGGACTATCTTGATGTCCCTAGTTATGAATTACCTCATTATGAAACTCATAATTTAAATATCATGTGGTTATTCTACTATTATAATACCCATGATTATGCTTTATTATGGAATTATTTATTCAGATCTTATTCCTACCATAATGTGTTCATGTTTATTTTTAAAGTAATGTGTTTTTAGTTATTCAGCATGCTGAATGTTTAGGTTTATGATATCTTCCACTGTATTTCGTACCCTTACTGAGCATTAGTGCTCAGCCCTTTCTTGTGTTTCATTTTTTCAGTACATGAAGAAGTTTATTATGAATCACCTACAGAGATAAACATAGAGTTTTTGATGTCCCAAATAAAACTTATATGTTTTATTTCATTTCAATTTGTAATGTTGACCCTATATAGGTATCTAGTTTTCCAAAACTACAAAACTACTTAGTCCTTCAAGATAAGACTTTCTTGTGATAATGGTAATGTAATTAAATAATTCACCGGCTTCGAGGAACTAGGGTCGGTGCATTATAGATGGTATCAAAGGAAGTTTAGTAGAAAACATGGAAACTAGATTTAGAAAATTTAGATTAGGGAACCAAACCCTAAGATAGTATTTGAGGATAAACATTCATGAACATCCTGAAGTTTTTGTAAGGAATTGATTATGTGGATATTTCTTGTAAATACATCTCTTTTTAAATACTATAAGTGGAAGTGGTTATAGGATATATATACCTAGTAGTTACAACTTCGACAAGGAGTTTTGGGATTGAACCAAGGTATCCTAGTACTTGAAAATGAGCCTTACTGCGTACTTGGTATGAAAATACTAGGGGATATGCTTAGGATAATTCATATTTTCTTTACAAGCCATTATGATGGATTTAAATGTAAATTTTTCATTAAAGAAAACATGTTTATGATTATGAGATTATCTAGGCATTGGATTTCAATTTATGGTATTTATTTTTATAATTTGAGATTATAAATTATGATTAATAAACTAATATAGTGTACGTAATTATAAGAAATGGTGCCTAGAAGAAGGAATGACAACTTAACCAATGCATGTGATGAAAATAGTAAGAATGATCATATCACTTATGGTCTTAAGTCATCATTTCGAAGTAAGATAGTCTCCCGTGTATCCTCATCATATGAGGAAATAATATCATATGCTAAAAAGATATGTAAATAATTCTCTGAGTCTTATGTATTTTAAGGGAATCAAGAAAAGTAGAGGATGATAGATAAAAAGATGGGTAATGGGAAGAAGGGATAAAATGGTTTCACCACGTGTGATGACCATGGAAAGAATCATCCTGGTAAATTATTGAAGGTAATGGGAGTTTTTTATACGTTTAGAGAAAAAGGACACCAATCTTATGATTAAAAGGGTAAGAAAAAGGTTTCTGATGTACAATGATTCAACTGCAAGGAGATGAGACACTATGAAAATCAATGTCCCAAGAATCAAAGGAATATGCCCAATATGATGTTACTGAATATTGATCACGTCATGATAGTTCTGCAGATAATGTAGAAGGATTAATATGACTTTTCATTAATCATGTCATTCAAATATTTTATCAGAAATGTATTGGTTATAAGAATTATGGGATATATGAGGATTTTACTGTAGTACTATTTTATTAAGTATTTGAGCTCATATGGTGAATTGTACCAATGATAAGTGACTTAATAGAAAGTTAATATCATGGAAAAGTGTATGGTTGAGTGAAAGATAGTTATAAATATTTTCATAATGATTAAGATAATAATAAGGAAAAGATTGATTTGGATTAGTACTGACTACCTCAAAACTGATTAGTATCTTGTCAACAAGTGGTATACGCTATCATTGAGGGAGTCTACAAAATTTTTGGACATAAAGAAAATATATCCAATGACATGTGTAAGGATGAATTCATGTTTCCAATAAATTTTTATGGTAATTTGAGTAATAACTATATTTCAATTAGAAAAATGATGAAGATATTCATATGTTTGGAATGTGAAAAATTTATGGCTGCTTCATGTCGATTAAAGGCAAATAAGCTAGTAGATGCATTCAGCAGGATGAATCATGGAACTCTAAAAAATGATGATTTTTATGGACCCAATGTACATGGATCTAACAAGTATGGATATGGGAATGATTCTAAAGTATTTTATCAAGATCTTTTGTAATGTTAAAACATTTATAATATGGTTTATGTTGACCATTGTATGAGGTTTTTGAGTTTAATGTCACCAGATGATGCAACCTGTGCTAAGAAATGAAGTATATATTGTTCAAGGAGCAAAAAGGATAAGATTGTGATTATGAAATAGAAACATATATTTATACTCTTATAAGAGTGTAATAATTCCTCAATTATAGGAAAATAGTCTTAAAAAAATGTTGTCCTATTATCATATTTTTTTCTGATATCAATGAAATTTTTCATAACTATAGTTTATGGTTTTGTGGTAATGATATTTCACCTGAGCATGTTCTATATCACTTTACATTAGAACATGATAGATTGATTATTCTTCCACGACCATGTTGTCCAGTTAGAATGCGTAGTTGTGTAGTAACCGATGCATTTCCCTTTCCCTCATATTAAGAGGATATTTTAACCGTATTTCTGAAATGGGTTTCCCACAAGGTAATTTTCAAGTATCAACCATTGACATTCGAAGATTAATTTTAAATTTTGAGGAAGGATTTATTGTAAAGAGGGGAGAATGTAAAACCCCAACGATTTTCAAATAAATTTAATATTGAATGCATGAAACACTGAGTCTCTACAAAACTAAACTTTGTTATAACCTAGCCAATGGACATAATTTTTCCACTTCTGTGTTTTGAATTTCAAAAATCTGACATACACAGTTTCATTTAGGGTGATTTTTGGAGTCTGATAGAATAAACTTAATTTTTTATGAATAGTAACATATCCTTATAAATAGTAACATACCCTTATAAATAGTAGCTTGAACCTTATGAATATTAAAGTACCCTTATAAATAGTAATATGGCCCTTATGAATAGTAATGCACCATTTTGAATACTAACATGACCCTTATGAATAGTATTGTAACATTATGAATAGTAACATCACCAACGTAATTATAAATAAAATTTAGGGACCTTATAAATTCGAGTAAACATTATAAAAATTAATAATTAAGTGTTGGTATTTTTGTGAGTAGTAAATATTTAATTACAATTTTAAAATTAATAAATTGATTGAAATAAAAAATCATTTTTTATAAAATGTATTCCTAAATTAAAATTTTGTTGTCCTATAATTTTTTAGTAATTTAATAAAACCTTACTTTAATTTTCAGGGCATTACAAAATCAGTTTAAGTTTTAAAAGTACATTTTACGAGTAAATGATGATTTTATTTAAAAATTAAATTTTACATATTTAGAAAGCTATTTTTATAAAATGGAGTTCATTTTTTGATTCTACATGTCAAAAAATGGTTAGGGTGAATTTTTAGGTTTTTCTAAAATACTTGAATTTTTTATGAATAATGAAATACGATAATTTGCCATATATATACATTATGAGTTAAATTAACATTTACTAGCATCATAACTAATTTAATCACCCTTGTTTTGAACACAAATTAACTTATTACTATTTTTTCTCATGTAATCGTCACTACTTCTTGTCTTATAGAAAAATAATAAACTAATGATCAAAATACTATGAAAACCCCCGTCTCCTCCACTATAAAAACCACCCACACTCCCTTCATCTATTAACTCCTATAAAGGCTTGTTACCTGTCTAAATTCTACTCAAATATACTCCCAAGATCCTCTCCCATTTCTAGAAGCCGTTGGCCTCATTAAAACACCAAATCCTCTCCCCTAATGAGGCTCTCAAGGAAAATTAATTCAAGAGGTAAATTCCTCTTTTCAAGTTCCTTTATTTTCTTTTATATCCTCACATCTTCTCATCCATATGTCATGAAAACTCCATTATCATAAATTTAAATTAATTTTTTTATGATTATTGAATAAGTTATTATCATCTCTCTTTTACCCTCATTTTATGCATGTAGTAAAAACACCATCCGAGATGCGCTAATTTACCACATTCAAGGATGATGGGTTTTCAATTTCGATTACCATATTCAATTATGAAACTTAAACCATTATTATGGTTGAAAAAAATATAATATATTTATTATGTCTCATATTTGGTTTTGGAATCTTTTTTGTAAACATGGTTTTGATTTATAAATCAAAATGAGTTCGCTGTGTTTAAAAATCACCAATTAACCCAAAAAATTATCATTAAATAATTTATATAATGATTAATCTACAATCCAAGTAACCAAATGAAATTTACAACCATTTAACCTTTTGTACATTCACTGATAAAATATAACTTCAATTATTGACAACCATCCTCATTTACACGATTATCTGTTCAAATATATAAGTATACCGATCATGAAACAAACGGACCTGAACAATAAAATTGAATCTCTTAACCCATAAAAAAGTCCATGAATGATATTAATAAGGTCATAATAAATCAATTAAAAGGATAGGAGGTTTTATAATTATTAATTAATGAACCAATATTTGATTATTAAGGTCATTAAGATCAAGTGGAGAACACTTTCAGAAATAAGGTAAGGGTTTCTTCATCTCACTTCTATTTTGGTGAGATATTCCGTGTTCACTACTATTACTTGTGTATGGTGTATGTATACTGCCCATTGATGTTTTATATTATAAATATATTTATATTCATTATATTGAAATTATTATTTTGTGATTATTATTTTTGGTTCATACGATTCAATTGATTACAATGTTGTATGTATTTTCTACCCGAACCTCTATTTTCATTCTGGTTGCTCTTATTCTCTACTCACCTAAATGATATTTTTATTTATTCTTATGTACTACTCATTAATTATATATGAATGTTCTATATATGTTTACCAATCATAATCATTTTTTATTTTATGGGGAGTTACATGTTTTAAAATAATCTTTCAAAAATTCTTCCAAAATGCAAGCCTGATTCAAGGAACTTCTCGAGTTCTTACATATTTTGAAGTTCACTCTAAAATCTATTTTAAGATAGATTTATCTTTATAAACATAAAAAATTTAACATGAAAAATATATTTTGGTTCATTTCTGTTTTTATGAAATTAAACATTCCTTCATGCTTTAAAAGCTCTTTAATGAATTCCTTAAATAACACTAAAATATTTTAATTCAAAAGCTTCTTTAAAAAAACTTTTTACACGATTTCACTTTAGTGGGAAATCATTTATTCCTAAAATATATTATAAAAATCCTTCCATCTTATTTTTTGGGATATACATGTTTAAAACCATATTTATGACAAATATAAATTATTTTCCAAAATAACTCTCCTTTCCTAGTTAAAATAGATTTTTCTCACCTCACATTAACTTTTAAGAGATATATGCCTTGTTCACAACTTATTAATTGAATTTGGTGTATTTATTTACCCTTGGTATATCATATCAAGTGTATTCTTATTCACATGTTATTCTAAGGGATTATTATTTGAATGTTTCAAGGTGGTATGAGACACTTTGGAATGTTTAAGGATTATTTCCTCAAGAATATATAAATGGTCTCATTCAAAAGTATCTTTATTTATGTCAAAATACATAGATTAATATTGTATTTCACATAGGTTTATATCTTAGGATATCATATATAATATTTTATTGAAGGTTTTTTTATTAGTTTGAATGTGGATATTCTATCCTAATACAATTCACCAATTTACTTTGAATGGTTAATGTTTATATTTAATATAGGAATAAAGTTATTTACATTAAATTTGTTAGATTAAATATGAATGTATATTCCTTTTATGTTTATCCCCATTCATAATAGGAATTAATTGGACTTATTAAGTGTAGAGTGGGTCCTGCTATAGCCCCACTGTGCATCGGTAGGTCTGATGAGACAAACTACGGTCTTAGCATGAGGCCTTAACAAAAGTGATATTTATTTTATTGGAACGAGGCCTTAAAGGTGTGGTTATGATGTCCATAATTATGAATTCCCTCATTATGAAACTAGTAATAGAAAGTTCATGTGGTTATTTGAGTAGTAAAATACCCATGATTATGCTATATTATAGAATTATTTATTCAACTCTTATTCCTACCATAGTTCAAGTTTATTTAGAAATGCATGTGTTTTAGTTATTAACCATTACTAATGCTTATTATTATGATATCTTATGATATATTTCTTACCCTTAATAAGCATATAACCTCACACCTTTCTTTTGATTCATTTTCTCAGGACATGAAGAAGTTTATTATGAATGACCCGAAAGGATAAAATTAGAGTTGTGGATGTTCCAAAAAAACTTATATGTTGTATCTAATTTCAAGTATTAATGTTGAACCGATGTATATATTTGGTTTTTCAAAACTACTAAAATACAAAATCCTTCAAGATACGACTTTATTGTAAGTATGTCAATGTAATGAAATAATGCACCAGATTCGGGAAACTGGGGTCAGGGCGTTATATTAATTCATTTCACATTATAATTTAAATAATGTGAATATATATTTATTATAAATTAATATATTAAAATCGGTCAGTGTAATTTGTTAGTGTAAAATATAAAACACTTAAAAAACTATTATTTGAGAAAGAAGAATCATAGTAATTATTTTTTCTCTAAAAATTAGCAATTTTAATTTTGTAATCTCTTTTTAATTATAAGAGGATTCATTATTCATATATATTTTGTAATAATATTTATCTAGTATGTTGTGTATCATTTTAGTTTGGTGTGTCTTTTGGAGAAAAATATTGAACATATTATATTTTCTTAAGGAGAGATATATTTTAAAATTTTGGGACTTTACATTCCCCACCATATATAATTTTCTCCCTTATAATTTTAATTATCATTTACTAATGAAATAATCGATGGGATCCTTAAGAAAATAAAGGTATATTTTCAACTAAGATATCAACCTTTCTATCCTAGGTACGAGTAGTAAACTAATCTATTTTTTAAAAATTGGAATATATTGAGAGTTTTGACCATTTAGTTTTCCAAATATGCCTCTATAGATAAGTCTTCAAAGTTTCTAGAGACATAATTTCCTAAAATTCATGTTAAATATCCTATTTCAACATATATATTAAATCTATAATGATTGTGATAATATATAATAAAACCATATTAAATGAACATATGAATATGAAATCTCAATCCTATGATGACTTCTACAATGATGCCTTCATTTAAAACTATGATATTTTTGGTTCAAGTAAGATTTAATTGGATCAACCTATCACTACTTCAGTTTAACCTATGTTTTCCATGTTATTTTTACTATTAGGTTTTCTAACCTAACTAGTTATATGTTACATTCCCAAATTCCATTTAAACCCTTCATAATGGTTCGTAAAGAGTATGTGAATCACCAAATCATATCCCCCATGAGTGTCTATCTAGGTGTGTGGTCTTTGGTTTGATCATCATGAATTGAGTGAAGATAAATTATATAATCATCATTAATTTATTATTTTAATTACCTATAGGCACATCTATGGTACAACCTCATTCACATTCCAATATCCAGTCAATGATGTATTTTCTTGGAAGACCACATAATCAAAAATTTACAAAAATTCAAATATATTACCCTATAAATAGATTCATATATACGGTTTTAAATAACGTTATCTAATAATAATCCCCATAAATAATGAAAATAATGTAAAAGAATAACAGAACCTTACACTATTACCAATTTAGGCTCCCTAGACCGACACTCCAAGATTTAGCATTAAAAACGTTTTCTTTAAAAACTACATTTGAAACAAACCTTGATAAAACTATTTTTATTTTACATTATTTCCATGAGTTCAACATTACATCTCAAAAATACTCATGCATATGAAAAATAGTTGTTTTAGTATATTTGAGGATCAGAAACATAAGTAAAATTTTTATGACACGTATGAACATTTCCCCATAATGATACCACTATATAATCCCTTCTATATTTATCAAAATTTATACACATCATTATAACCTGGGGAATGGAAACAAATGGGGTGATATCAAATTTATATAAAGGGGAAAATTAATCAAAATATCAAATGTATTAGAACCTAATCATATGATAAGACATGATTATGAGAGAAGTGTGTTATTAAAAGGAATATGGAATATTATGATTTATCCATAAGGTATAATAGATTGACTTATAGTATCAAATAATCAAACATATGCTGTGGAATATTAGTAAAGAATCATGAAATAAAAAACATGAGCCCTAAATTGATACCTAATTTCTATTACATAGTTAGACTAACCCAACAACCCATATACCCTCTTGGGATTAATCTAACAAATGATTTAGTATATTGGAATTTGGATAATAAACCATGTACCCTATTGGGATTATGCAATTAGATGTGTACCATTTTTGAGCTTATTAGATATAGAAAACATCAACCAATTCATTATAGGGAGATATAAGACCTCATATATCAACAAGAATCATCTAAACAATTGTTTTGAAAGGAAATGTGTAAACATTAATATATCATATGTCACCTAATTAACTCGTGTAAAAAATTTGTGTTGCATGAAAACATAAATTATATATTTCAGAATGAATATAGAAAAATAAGGTGGATTTTGGTATAATAAAAAAAACCTAGTGTAATATACAAATGACTAAGTGTGTTTAAACAAATGAAAGATAAATTTTCAAGATCATTGGGTATATCACTTTGAAAAATAGGGGAAAATACACTATTTCTATTTTAAAATCATTATTAATTGGATTTATTTAGTGGGAAAAAATTTAAAAAATGGGAAGAAAGATTGATTGAAAATAATTATCATACTGAAAAAATAATCTATTCCCATAAAATTGAATTGAAAAGTTATTTTTGAAAATAGTTTTAACAGTATCGTAAAATGATGAATTTGCGGGTCACATTGAGAAATTATTTTCAAAAAGGTAGGGTGAGAAATTTTAAAATATTTTACATTTTAAAAACTATGCTTCAGTAATGGATACTTGAAAAATACATAAAATATATCTCAAGGAAATGTGCATTGAAAGATAAAATAAATGATCATGGAAGGAAACCCATTATAATATATAAAAATACGTTTTCTAAAATCCCACATTGTAAAAATAGATAATAAAAAATTAATTTTGAATATATTAGAAGAGAAAAATGAAAGTCACATGAGATAATATATAATTAGGTTTCCAAATATAAAGAAGAAGATTGGATGGAAGGGAAAATATTGACATTGAAAAAAAATTATCATTAAAGAGAATGAGAATTATTCTTAATAATGTCATACATTTATAGGGAAGAAATTCCTAGAGGAATAATATTTGAATCAAAAGTGTAATTTTCCTGAAGGATAAAGTAGAGTTATAATATAAAATAATATTATAGAGTAAACCAAACATAGAAGTATGAAGTTCAAGATGAAACATTATAACGTAAATAAAGAGAGTTTGATTTAACAAAAAACACTTACCTTTAATCTTGATTCACTAAACATGCTCTAACCACTTATATAACAAAAATATCTATATTAATTACATATTTTAGAATCATATCCATACCTATAAAATTTAATAAGATTAAATTTTAATCATTTATTAAAAATATACTCATAATTTATATTTTATTTTCATCAACAAATGTTATTAAATTTTCATTTTTTGTTTAGTACTTGTTTGATAATAGTTGTAACGCTATGAGAAATTAAAATAAGAACACTATATTTGACAGAATACACAACATGAAACATAGAGTCTAAATTAACCACAATATAATATTAAAATCGTATTATTTAATTACCTATTCATTTAATTGGTGGGTATGAATAGTATTAATTAAATTATGAAATATATATACATAGAGTTCCTAATCAATAAATATTTATTAATTTATTCTTAGGAAACCAGTACTCAATTTTTAATAAATTTATTTTATGCTAAGAAAATAAATTTTGTCAAAAATTATTTATATTTATTTTTATGAGAAACAATTATATTTAATTTTTTTTAACTTTTATCAATTGTATTTTATAAAAAAAAATATCATTTTAGAAATCATCATATCAAAATTTTCTTAGGGTAAAATATTGGGATATTTTTAAAATATTTATTTTCCAGTGAGTAGTGAAAAATGATGATTTTAGTTGAAAATAGTATTATTATATAACCATTTTATGTAACACCCTATTATTATAAAATAATGACATTATGTTTGATAGCATATTCTACATGCAACACTGAGCTTAATTAACCCACTAAATATATAACTGTTATAACATAATCGTTAAATTGTTAGGTATGAGTAGTATTTACTACATTATAATATATATATATATATATATATATAAATTTACTACTCAATATAAATTATAAATAAATGGTTAGTAAATAATAAAACAATTTTTAGAAAAGTATTATACTCCTCAAAATTATGTTTTCATCAAAAATGATTTTTATTTTTATTTTTGTGGGAAAATATTATAATCAATTTTTGGAACATTTATAAAATTTATATTATAAAACTAATTTAATTTTAAAAAATATAATATCATAATTAATACAGGGTTAAATTGTGGTATCTTTCAAAATATATTGATTTTTTCAGGGAATAGTGAAAATACAAAGTTTTGTAAAACCATATTTTCATCTCAATAAATTATGAAATTTAAAAGTCCATTTATATTTTGAATTAAATTTAATGTAACATATTTATTATTTAATTATCTTTAATCCAATTAATTATATATTAATCATCATTTTATTATATTTTATTATATGTTTTTTGTGTTAAAAAAATAGGGATTTTTCTGAAAAATGTTTTAAAGTGCATAATTTTTATCTTTCTTAATATATTAAAATAAAACCTCATGAGGAATTACATAAATGAAAATTATATAATATATTTAAGTAAATATTAATTGGGATTCATATATTGATTATAATTATTCATAGTGTTAATATAAAATTATATTTTTCTTGATAAATACACTTCTTGAAAACCAACCTTTCCATTGTGTATGTGGGTTTAATTTTAAATTATATTTTCCCAATTATTTGATTTTAATTTGGTAAAATGGATTAAATATTTGTAAAAATAATAATTTATATTATCTAATATGTTCAACATAATATTTAACCGTAATGATTAGTGAATAAAGTAAAAATTAATTAACGTGGTTAAGGTGAAAACAACTTTACTGGGGGTGAAACTAAAAAAAGGATTAAAATGACATAAAAACTTGTCTAAAATAGAATTTATTCTCATATATATACCTAAATAAGTATAAGTGTCTATAATATTCTATTTTTGAAAAATTTTATGTGTGAAAAAATGGATACAACCATTTCTTTTAAAAAATTACAAGTGTGCCTCTCACTTCACTTAAAAAGGCCACCCAACTCCTATCTACCTCACAACTTCAACTCTATTTTGATGTGAAAATTACTACACAAATTTTTTACCAAATTCCATACGCATGACATAGATACCTTGATGTGTTAATATATCAATCACAATAAGGGTTTTTAGTTCTAATATATAGATGTTTTTTTGAAGAAGAGGTATCATGCTTAAGTAGCATTTTTATATTATTTCTTTTTCCACCTACATAAAATATTACTAAAATATTCTTATATAATAAAATAATTTTATACCATATACATAAATGATATTATTTTATGGTAATAACCTAAATCCATATACTCTTCTATCAAATGGGATATAGAATCATCATTCGTGTGTACAACGGACTACCGCCTCGTGATCCGATGTGATTTTTTTTCATAATCACATATCACGACTTGTTATCCTAATGTATTTAAAGTACCTATATTATATTTTTAACATAATTATACTTTTATATTTATCATATAATATATAATTTTTTAATTTACATTCCATGGGTGATATGATAATGTCACTCGTGTGTATAGTAGATTAGAGCCTCGTGAAGAGATGCGATTTTTTTTTCACTAACACATTACATAGATGTTAATAATGATATATATAATGAAAATATGTGATATAAATAAAATAATTATGATATTAATGAAATATTTATCGTTATTAATATATAGTATATCATTTTATTTCTTACACTGACGTCGCTCATGCATACGTGTGGACTACCAAGCGATGTGATAATTTTTAAATCACCACATCACCTGGATGATATATATAAGTATATTTAATTATATAATATGGTAATTGTGATATAATTATAATTATAAAAATAAAATATAGATTTACCTCATTTCTATAATGATCGTAGAAAAATGGAAACCTTACTCATGCGTATGTATGACATAACGTCTGAATGATTATAACAAAGTTCATTTTCCTAAAAATATTTCATGATTGGTTTCAAAAGTATAATTGATGTAAAAATAAGATAAATATTTCATGATATTTATTCTATATATGTTTAAATAATTATTTATTTGACATTGTTCAACACACTAAAGCTGTTTTGAAAAAGTGAGTCGAACATCCTCAAAACACCTGATGTGGCTTTAACTGATTAAGTATTTAAAAATGTCATTAAAAATATATAAATATATATTACTTAAGTGTAAGTTATTAAACCTATTATTTTTTTTATAATTAAACTATTTGATACAATCTTACTATACAAGAGTCAAAGGATATACATGGAATGTTTGGACTCAAGGTAAGGGTTCTCATCACACTTTTTATTTCTACGATACACAACATGTTTTTTATTTTGTGGTTTATATAATAACCATTTAACAAGTAATATCATGAATCTTTCATAAATCAGTTTATTTTAGGTTTCAATTCTAATTATATCATCCAAGTGAATTTTACTTGAATGATACCAAGAAGTAAATAATTTCCTGACTCAATTTATTTTCATTAGGTTATATTAATTCTTTATTGTATTTGATATTATATGATTTTGTTTGAAATTAATTAATATTATCTTTTATTTTATTTAAAAATATTTTATATGTATTTAAATTTGAGACACATAATTGATTATTTTATTAATTTCCACTTCACCATTATGATCATTTTAAGGATTACTCATCTTACTTATTTATTTTTGTGAGACACATGGCTTATTCATTTTTTTTATTTAGTGGTTTATATACATAACCATTTTACATGTAACGCCTTGAATAATTTTTATATCCTGGTAATTTAAGTTTCAATTTGAATTATTTTAGCCAATATTAATTTACTTTTATGTTACCAAGTGGTAAATAATTTCATTACTCATTTTTTTCATTTAGTTATATTACATATTCATTTTATTTGATATTATAAGATTATATTTGTTATGAATTTTTATTATAATATGTTCTATTTCGAGTTATTTTATGTGTATTTTTATTTTATATACATAATATATTCATAGATTAATTCTCACCTCAACGTTATGATCATTATAATGATTTCTCACCTTACTTTCACTTCTGTATGACATATTCCATATTCACTACTTGTTTTGTGGGTGTGGTGTATATACTACCCATTAGTGTATTTTATGATTATTTTCTTGAAAATAATTAGGATTTATAAATCCATATGATTTTCCCTCTTACATGGGGTTTTTATTCAGATATTACAAAAGTTGTAAGGGACTTTATCTCAAATTTCCTTCATTGAGACATATTTTAATCTTATACAAATAATTTATTTTAAATGGTGTATATACTGATACTTTAACATAACATTTCACAAATAATTCATAATTAATGTTATTTTAAGTTTCAATTTGAATTATTTTATTTAGGGGGATTTAACTTGAAAGTTACCAAGTGGTAAAAAGTTTCTTAATACAATTTCCTTTCATTGGGTTATAACAACTCTTCCTTGACCTTTTTATGATATGATTGTGTGTGAATTAGTCTATAAATGTTTTTACTATGTATTTATTCTTTTTTATGGATTTAAATTTTCTACACATCATACCTCTATTTGTTAACTCTCAATTCAATGATATGATCTTTGTAAGGGCTAATCATCCAAAATTACTTTCTTTGGGGCATATGTTTATAATATGAACATATCTTATTTTGTGAGGTTTATATAACACCCTTTTTACATGTTATATAATGGACATATTTATTTTCATTATATTTAAATATTCATTTGCATTTCAACTTTCAACGTTCTTATGATTCAATATTTACAAAATTTATAAAGGTTATATGTTACAATCTCCCTTATTTTGATATTTGTTATGTTCAAGGTAATAATTGAGGAAATAATGAGGTATTATTTCCCTAAATCACATATATTTTATTATCATCTAGTTATTAATTTATTTTACATTTTTAATTTCAATTTCCCCTTTATTAACTGAAGAAACATTAATAAAGTCAATTATAAGTAACACCGATCTTGTATTTTATTTTAAATCAGGTATATTTCTCTTCTATATCCTCATTTTATAAAATGTTTTAAAAAATATTATTTTATAAAACCTAAATTCTTCAAAAATAAATTTTCCATAATATTGTACCTTCTATTAAATTTTTTTCAAAGGATATTTCTTAATGTGTTTCAAATGGGTCACTTTTTACTCCCCATTTCAAAATGTTTTGAAAAGAATGCTTATTTATAACATTTATGAAATGAATGAATTTTTATGTCATCATATTCATTATTTTTTATTATGTTTCCTATATATTTTTCTGATTTTTTCATTGAAAATTATATTCAAGATATTTTGGTTTTAAAAAAGCAATTTTCTAAGTAAAAATGTATTTTCCACAAGAGTGTTTTTAATTATATTTTAATGGTATTTACATTAATCAACATGAACATGAATTTATGTTACTTAAACTTAACTAAGGATGTGTGGTATTGATACCAACCCTGTTATTTTTCTATATGTATTACTATATTGACTTGGATCCAATTTATTTTCAATGTGTTAATCATGTTTATAACATATTGTTATGGAAACTGTTTCTTTTAAATGGGTTAATCATGTTACAAAGACATTTTTATGGAACCCATTTATTTTTCATGTGTTAGCAATATTATGAAAATAATAAGGTTTTCTTCAATGAGTTTATGAATAAATGAAATCTCTATGTACTTTATTCATGATAGAGTTCTTTTAAATATTTTATAATGACGGGTGGTTCCATTATAAACCTTGGAAGAGTGGTTATGTTATAATCCACGGAAGAGTGGTTATGTTATTAAGAATGGATGGTTGGTAACATGATTAAAAAATAATGGGTTGTTACATTATTAACCCACAATGTGTGATTCCTTAATAAACTGAGGATGGGTGTTTATGTGATTAACCAAGGTTGGGTGGGTCTATGATATCAATCCAATGCATTGGGTAATCTAGAGATGAAATTTGACCACATTGGTTATTCCATTCACAATTAGTGATATAATGATAATTTTTTTAAGATACCAACCGGTTTTATTTATTCTTTTTATGGGTAATTAATGATTCTTATGGTCAAGATTGAAACTATTTGTCTAATGATTATTGATTCTAATGACTCTTTACCTTGTGAATGTATCATTCCATTTCTTTATGATTGATTATATAGGGATTTGTGGGTATAAATATTCTTATGTTTTGCACATTCACTTTGATTATGTCATCATACAATTATTCTCTTATTATTCTCACAGTTTAAATTCTACAATTAATTATTATGTTTACCTTTACTACGCATTTTATATCACCCTTATTTGGTTTTCTCTTCCCCTGGTTGTTACGAGTGATGTCAAATTAATTATATATAGAAGGTTTTCATAGGGATAATTTTAATAAATTATTGTGAAATAATAAAATATGGGTTAAGTGGGAGAAACGATCATTTAAATACATGGGTATTGTTTATATAAGAGATTTTAGTAATTCTCTAAAACTATAAACCTAAAAGGTCCTTAGGTGTATAAGTGATCCAATATTTCCTTTTTTATGTTGTATGTTTTGGATGAAAAAATTGGCTCAACTTCATCAATATCAAATCCAAAAATGAAAATTTTATGATATTATCTCCAGATCTAGGAGTGTAGGTTTAGGGATGTTATAGTTGGTGTTATAGGAGGGTTTAAATGACTTTAAAGATTAATATGTCTTAATTTGAGTTTATATTAAGAGCTTTGATACTATCCTAGGTCTTTAATATTAAAAATATTCATAAGTTCAAATTCATAGAAACCCCAGAGGGTTTAGGTGTTGAGATCTTAAAGTGATTAATAACATTTTTTGAGATATTTTATTGGGTTGAAGTATATGTTAATATTTGGTTAAACATGAATTATGAATTTAAAATTTGTGGAAAATGCTTTAATGTATTAATTAACTTTAGGGTTTATTTGATCTTGTCTATTGAGGTAATTTTTGGGAAATGATTTATCATATAGATGAGTATAATATTGAAAATTGATTTTGTGACTAAGAGATTAATGTAATTTCATTAGAATATCATCATATTTTGGGATTGTAAGATGAAAGGTATGATATAAACATTGAGGTTAAAACACTATTTAGTTATTAGGTTATTAAGGTTATTTGGGATATAGGGTAACTTTTATATGTAATGATTTAGTTATAAATTTTGGTATTTCTAATAAATTTTGAATATTAATGTATTATTTCATCATATGATGGTTTTTTTATTTTGGTAATTATCTTACCATTTTCTAATAATTTTGGTTTTGGTTAATATCTAAATATAAGTGTAATAACATGAGTATGCATTTTATGGTTATGTGGTCCTTTAAAAGTTTATTTTTGGGCTTCATGCATAAAAAACATCACCATAAATACTCAATATTGGAAGTAAAAGATAAGATTTTTGTGGAAATTGATAAAGGGTTGACATTATACCTATAAAGTAAGTATACTTCCTTATTTTTTTATTTTATATAGTAATTAAATCAACATCAATTAGGAAATTATTTTGAAATTTTTTTTGTCTTATTACCAATATTTCTGATAAAATCAATTACATGTTTCATACCTATTTGGTTTGTCGTTTTATTATTGTTGACATTCTAATGATCATTAAATTCTTTATGAGAAATGATTTGTATCACTCTATATAATTATTTGGACTTTACCATTTACTTCCATGTTAAAATCTTCAATTCCCACCTATGTAACCATATTTGGAAACCTAGTATATGTTATTCAAGATGACCTGCAAACTTCCTTTTCTCTCTTATCAAGAGA
The DNA here is from genome assembly GCA_963277665.1 of Viscum album. Taxonomy (NCBI): domain Eukaryota; kingdom Viridiplantae; phylum Streptophyta; class Magnoliopsida; order Santalales; family Viscaceae; genus Viscum; species Viscum album. The sequence continues at coordinate 1,540,291,773 of OY728129.1, forward strand.
TTTTTTTAAACCTTTTTACAACATGGATTTCCAAAAAAGATATTTTAAAATATCCATCATTTTATTATGAAGAAAATGTTAAATTTGTGATGAAAATATTTATTAAATGGGTGAGTATGTAACACCCCAATATTTTAAAAGTAGAATAATATGTTTGATAGTTTATTCAATACACAACACTGAGATTAAATTACCTGCGAAAAATATAACTGTTATAACCTAGAAATTAAATTTATGGGTATGAATAGTATTAAATATTTTATGATATATATATATATATATTTCTTACTCAATATAAATTATTTATAACTTGTTAATTAATAATCAATATATTTTTAGTAAAGTAATTTTATTCTTTAAAAGTATGTTTTCTTCAAAAATGATTTTTTTTCATTTCTTATAAGAATATATTATAATTAATTTTTATAAATTATAGAAATTTTTTTTATGTCAATAAATTAATATTTAAATTATAAAATAAATCTAATATTGGAAATTTGTTTTTGAATATTTTGGAATATATTTATTTTTTAGTGCATAGTGAAAAAAAATGTTTTTTGCAAAACTATCATTTTTTAATAAATTATATAATTTAAAAGTGAAATTTTGTTTTGAATATTATTTAATTTAATATAATTATTATTTAGTTATATTTAATCAACTTAATTATATTTGAATCATCTTTATATTGAATTTTATTATATGTGTTTTTGGTTTTGAAACGAGATTTTTCTAAAAACTATTTTAAAGTACATAATGTTTCTCATTTTTAATTAACGAAAAAACCCCCACAGATGAATTATTTAAATGAAACTTTTTAAATTATATATAAATAAATATTAATTTGGATCCGTAAAATGATTATTATTAGTCATAGTGTTAATATAAAAACATTTTTTTTCTTGAAAAATACACATTTTTAAATCCCGCTTTTTAATTGCATATGTGGGTTTAATTTTAAATTAAAATTATGCCATTTATATTATTTGAATTTTAAAAAAAAAGAATTCTATTTTTTTAATCATAATAATTTATATTATATAATAATTTCAACTTAATTTTTTACCATAATGAATTGTGAAAATAATTATATTTAATTACCATAGTTATGGTGAAAATAGGTTTATGAGGCGGTTAAAGTAAAACAATTAGTGTTAAAATGACCTAAAAACTTATATAAAATTTATTTTATGGAATTATTTTTCATTATAATTTATAAATCTTGATAATGGTCCATTTCTGAGCCATGCGGCATGTGAAAAATGTGGATACACATTTTTATTTTTAAAAATTACATGGGTGGCACTCAAATCATTTATAAAAGGCCACCACACTCATATCTTATTAAAAACATAAGATCCATCTGTATAAAAAAATCCATGAGAAAATTTATTAATAAATTACTTCCGAAAAACCCTGAACCATTGGTTTTATTATAAATCCCTCCTAATAAGGATTTTGGTGCTGACATAAGGAGGTTGTTCGATGAAGAGGTTTCACGCTTAACCAAATGTTTTTTATTTTATTTCTTCTTAAACATCCTTAAAATATTATTAAATCTTATTATATAATGAAAAAATTATCTTAAAAATAATTATATGTTATTATGTTAATATAATAACCTAAATATATCTCATATTCCCTCAAATGGGTAAAACAATCTTCATTTGTGTTTACGATAGACTACCACCTCACAAACCGATGTCATTCATTTTCCACCATCGACTCTAATGGACTATTATGATGATGTATTTAAAATATATATGATATTTTTAACTCATACATACTTAGTTATTTATTATACCATATATAAATTCTTTTTTTCCATTCCATGGGGTATATGATTACTTCACTTGTGAGTATGGTAGACTACCATCTCATGATGCAATTTGATTCATTTTTTACCATCACTTTACATGGAAGGTAATAATGATAATGATAATTAATATAGGTGATATAAATTAAATGATTGTTATATTAATAACATATTTATAATTTTTTGTAGAAAATATATCATTTTTTTCTTACACAGGAAAATGATAACAACATTCATGCATATGTGTTCACTATCACCTCCATGAAGCTATAAAATTGTTTTCATCACCAAGTCACATGGATGATATATATAATTTAATTTAATGAAATAATAAAATATTTAAGATATAATTATCATTATTTAAATATAATATAATTCTTACCTTATTTCTATAATGATCATTCAAAAGTGGAAATTTTACTCATGTGTACATACGACCTACAGTCACCATGATTGTAACGTAGTTCATTTTTCAAATCCTTATTTCATTATTGGATTTAAAAGTTTAATTGAGGTATAAATATGATAAATATTTCATAATTATTAAATTTATATGTTTAAATAATGACATCTTTGACCACTATCAACACACCAAACTTATTTTGAAAGAGTGAACCAAATGTCCTCAAAACAGCCTTCATTGACTTAACTGATTAAGTATTTAAAAATGTAATTATAAATAAATAAAATAAATGATTTAAGTATGTGTTATTAATCCTATAATTTTTTAATATATCAAACAATTGATATAATATTACTATACACGAGTTAAAGGACACATGTGGAATGTTTGGACTCGAGGTAAGTGTTTCTCATCTCACTTTTTATTTTTATGAGACATATGCCACATTAACCCCTTTGTAGTTATTGCGTGGTATATATACTGACCATTTTATATGTAATATATTTAATCATTCGTACATAATCATATTTTAATTTTCAATTTTAATTATTTCGTCCAATGGGATTTGACTTGAAAGTTACCAAGTGGTAAAGAATATAATAACTCAATTTCTTTTCATTAGGTTATATAACTTCTTCATTGTATATGGTATTACAATATTATGTGTTTAATTACTTTTGATTATCATATTTTTAATTTCTAATTATTTTTTATGTATTTTAATTTCACACACATAATCAATCCATTTATTAATTTTAAATTCTACATTACGATCTTTATAAGGGTTTCTAGTCTCACTTTTTTATTTCTGTGATACATTTTCCATATTCACCGATCTTTTTTATTGTGTGCTGTATATTCTACCCATTTTACATGTAATATCATAAATAATGAATACATCATGTTATTTTATTTTTCAATTTTAATTATTTCATCTAGTGGGATTTGGCTTGAAAGTTACCAAGTGGTATAGAATTTCATTACTAAAGTTCTTTTCACTAAGTTTTATTAATTCTTCATTATCTATGATATTTTAAGATAATGTGTCTAATTAAATTTTTTTATTTCCATTTTTTTTAAAATTTGATACACACAATTAATTCATTGATTCATTATCTCTTCAACATTATGATCTTTATAAGGTTTTATCTTCTAACTTTTATTTCTTAAAAAAATATGCCATATTCAAAAATTATTTTTTATGTGGTTTATAGAATACCCATGAGTTTATTTTATTATTAATTTGATGAAATTTATTTATTTTTAAAATAAATACGAGGTTCTCTATTTCATGGGATTTTGATCTAGATATTACAAATTGTTAAGGGACTTTATCTCAATTTTCATTCCTTGAAGAGTATTTTAATTTTACACACCTAATTTCTTTTATATAGTGTAAATACTACCCATTTTACACAAAATATCAATAAAACTTCATAAATCATGGTATTTTAGGATTCAATTTGAATTATTTCATCCAGGGGGAGTTGAATTAAAAGTTATAAAGTGGTAAATTGTTTCCTAACACAATTTCCTTTTGTTGGGTTATAACACTTATTCCTTGATAGGGTTATGATATGATTATGTGTGAATTGATATATACATTATTTTACTATATATGTACACATATTTGGTGTTGATTTAAATTTAATATAACTAATATCTCTATTTATTAACTCTTAACTTAGTGAGATTATCTTTATAAGGGATAATGGTCAAAAATACCTCTCTTTGGGACATATGTTTTTAATATACACCTATATTATTTTATGAGGCATATATACTACACATTTTAAATTTTATATCATGGATTTATTTATGTGAATTATATTTAATGTTTAGTTTTATGTTATTATTTTATGGGTCTTTTTATTGAAGATTCACCGAAGTGGAAAATAAATTATGTTACAATCTACATTCCTTGGGTATTTGTTATATTCAAGGTTCTTTTATAAGAAATAATGTGATATTATTTTCTTGAACCAAATATGTTTTATTATCCTATAGTTATGAATGGAGTTTAAAATTTAAATTTATGTCCCCCACACTTATGGATTGAAGAAACATTAATAAATGTTTTTGTAAGTAATTATTATTTTGTATTTTATTTTAGATAGGGTATCTTTCTCTTCTATATCCATGTTCTCTAAAATGTTTTAAAAAATGTTATTTTTTAAAAATAAATGATTTTATAAATCCAATTTATATGTTATTTTACCGTCATTTAAATTATTTAAAGGAAATATCTTATCTTTTTTTAAATGGGTCACTTTGGACTCCCTTTTCCAATACGATTTGAAAAGAATGTTTATTTTTAAAATTTATGATATGAACTATTTTTTATGGAATCATTTCCATTATATTACTTGAATTTTACTTTACATTTTTCGAAATATGTTTTCAAAGAAAATAATTTTCACAATATTTTATGAGTTTTTATTTTTTAAAAAGTTATTTTTATAGTAAATGTGTTTTTTCCTCTAGAATATTTTTAATGATGTTTTAACAGTATTTCCATTCATCAACATAAAAAAACATTGATGTAAATCACACTCTACTGGGGATGTTTGGTATTGATACCATCCTTATTCTTTCTCTATATGGATTATGAGATTGATGTAAATCATATTCTTTTCCAAATGTTAATCATGTTTCAAATAGATTGCTATAGAACCCATTTGTTTTCCATGGATTAATCATGTTTCAAAGAGATTGTTTAAAGAAAATTTATTTTACACAAGTTAATCAATTTATGAAAATAATAATGCATGTTTCAACGATTTTATGAAGAAATGAATTGTCTATTTACTTTATTCATGATACAGTGATTATAAATTATATATAATGATGGACGGTTCAGTTATAAACATAGAATGACTGATTCTATTATATAAAAAGTATGGGTGGTTATGTTACTAACCAAATATGGGTGGTTATATGATGAAATAAGGATGATTGGTTATGTTATTAACCAATTATGTGTGGTTCCGTGATTATCCAAGGACAGGTGCTTCCTTGATAAACCAAGGATGGGTGGGTGACAACTAGCAGGGCATTCTAAAATTCCTACAGGGATACAAAAATTTAGTAATTTATAAAACTTACACAACCTAACTAAAAATATTGTATATATAAATTCCTAGTGTTAAACCCCTAGAGATTTTATGTTCTAAATTAATTAATTAAATTGAAAGTGAAAATTTATTTATTGACTGGAAAGAAATAAAAATCCGAACAAGGATTGGGTTTGAATATCCAGATAAGAGGCATTCCAGGATTAGTGATTTCAAGTTTTTAAACTAGGGATTCAATTTATAATAGTTTTATTTAGGTTTTTTTTTAGAATTGGGTCAACATAGATCCTTTGTTTGGGTATCCTACCCTGATCCTATGATTTCACCATATGAATGGTCATATACAGGGCGCAAGAGAAAAAATTGGCGACATAAAATCATATTTAAATATAAATAAACTAGATTTAATAATGATCATATACAAAATAGTCTAATTAATTAATGAAACAAAATTATAATCCTCATAATGTAGAAATGGTCATTCAATATGAAAATAAAATGAATTGGAATTGTTAAATGATGTTTGAAACAAACCAAAAAAAATAACATATTGAAATAATCCCTATGAAATGATTCCCCTAAAATCGAATCCCCTAGAACATAATAAATTAAATGATCATGCTATTCATTATGATAACACAACACATGTACCCAAAGAATAATTCTGGAAAAGAACATAGACAAAGCATTGCTCCATATCCTCACTCCATCATCTGGAAGCATTCCGTCGGCGTCGCCTTCAGTCTTATAGTCCCAGATTCCTTTGAAGGTGTGAATGAGGGGTAGATTTATAATAAAACCCATCAAAACCTCTTCCATATGAGATTTATTTTTCTACTCACTAACAATTACAGGACATTTAATGTAATTTCACATTGTGTAGTCCCATGAATTTCATTCCTTGAGAAGGAATTTTGATTTTTAGTGTAATCTTAAAAAAACTTATCTCAAAAACTCCCACATCTTGTAAATAGACTTCACAACATGTAATTGTATTTTAGACTGTGTAATGGTGTCACGACTTGTCATGTTCTAAAACTTGTTTTGAAAACTCACATCGTGTAATGAGAATACCAGATATGTAATCGATCTTTGGCCAGTGTTCTAGATTTCTCCATCGTTAAAAATCCAGTGTCATGATGATTCACTTCAACTAAGGATCTTTGTTTCTTTGGACCATGTTTCCATAAAATTTCATTCCTTTCCCAAATTTTCATTTAATTCTACTATAAAAAATAAAAAAATCAATCCATTCCAAAATTATCAAGATTAATCATTTAAATACCAAATAAACACATTAAAATACTCTAAAATGTATGCATGAAATACAACTATAAATGGGTATGTGATGCAGCTATAGTAAATTAGGTACTCTAGAGATGTAAGTTGATCATATTGGTTATTAAATTTATAAAAATTTATACAATGATAATGTTCCAAGATTCAAACAAATTTTATTTACACTTCTTATGGGGTTTTAAGGATATCTATGATCAAGATTGATATCATATGGACCAAGATTATTTATTATTATAACTTTAGGATTTGTTAAATCCTTATTACAAGATTTTATGTTTTATGATCTATGTATTTATGGGTATAAACATTCAAATTTCAAGATAATACACTTTCATTATGTCATCATACCCTTATTCTCTTCTTATGCTTACTGATCAAATTAAAATTTTATTTCTTATGTTTAACCTTAAAGATAATTTTAGATCACTATTATTTTTTTCCCTTCCCTTATTTATCAATAATTATGTTAAATTAATTAATTTCATATGAGTTTTATAAGGAAGATGATGATGACATAATGTGAAATAAGAAAATATGGGTTAAGTGGGAGAAATTCTTATTTAAAGATGTGGTTATTTTTTATGTTAAATTTTATCTATAATTATATAAAATTATAATCCCTAAAGGACCTTGGGTTTTTAAGTGATCCAATATTTTTTTCTTTTAATTTTTATATGGTGAAGATTGGGTTACCTTCACCAGTATCCAATATTAAAATGTAATGTTTCTGATTTCAGCACTATATATGAGATTATGGGTCAACGCTTATTATATTTGAAAAGTTACATTTTATTTAAAAATGGTATAACTGTAATTTTTTTGTATTATGTTATAAATAATCCAATACATTTCACTATAATAAATTATATATTTAAATTTGGTGTAAAAACATTTTTATACATAAAAATGCATTTTTATGAAAAAACCATTTTATACTTAGAATGTGTTTTTATATTAATTAATTAAATTGATCACGATTTATAACTAATTGTAACGAAATGGAATTATTATATATTATATCAAATATTTTAACATTCATATAATAGTTTTACTTTTCATGAGATAAGACTAATTCTAGTTTACGCTTAAAAACTACATTTTTCTAAAAAGTGGTTTTCATCACCTTTAGCACACAAATTTTAAAGTTAATTTTTGCCACTTATGGGTATTATAGTTGATAAAACTGATTATATATTTGGAATAAATTGGTTTATATTTGGTATATATGACCCTTTTAATTTTTGTTCAATATGAGTAGTAAGCATGGTATCACCTTGGTAAAAATAAAATTCAGTTATTATAGGTTAAAACTAAATAGTAAGGCCATAATTTTCCATATTAATTATTATTGGATGAATATAATTTGAAACTTATTACATTATGCTCAAAATTAATTTTTAATGGAAAGTGTTCCATGAAAATGACCCTTATAATATTTAAATCAATAAAAGTTACAAAATGAAACTCTCTTAGTTTTAAATAACTATTATGTGTCCACATAGGGGAACAATTAATATATGAATGAAAATAAATTTTTATTCTAAGATTGATGAAATTATTTTCATGATGAAAATTTAATTCTAATTTTTAAAAATTATATAATTTCTTCAAATTCTTGTGCAGCACTAATACAATTTTTATTTAATTAACAAAAACTATAATAAATGATTCAAAAAATATTAAAATTGATAAAATTTTAATTAAATAATGTGTTAAATGAATTTTATAGATCTATATATAATGTTATAAACGTTTTAAAGTATTATATTATAATTCCACTTTTTTTTCATGATGTATTTAATGTCAAATTAAATGAATAGTTTCAAAATTGATGTTAATGATATTTTATAAAAATTATATTTTATTAAAAAATTTAAATACATGAAAATATTAACTACAGACATGTGAATGTAAAATGGTTTAAAAAATCAACCATGTCCCATTTATGTGTTACCTAGACATTTATATTTACATTATCAACCCATTGTGATTAATACACTGGTTACCGTAGTTAATGTCAAAAATAATTAACCAATGGGATAATAAAAAAGATAAGGATTAAAATGATATAATTTTTTTAATTTTGATTGGATGATTTGATTTCAGCCATAGAAAATTTTAATTCTAACGAATTTCCAGTTGGGAGAATTTTTATCTCGAATAGTGTTCTTATATTTTAATTTTTTAGGTAATTCCAAAACTGCCCCTAACCTCAATTATAAAAGGGAACCCCTTCCTTCACATATTTACACCACATTGAGAAATATATATCGATACAAACCTACCAATTACACTTCTAAAAACACTTATCTAAGTTATTTAGGTATTTATCTCCCTAAAAGTGCCACTCTAGGTCCCTTAAAAAGAGATCTAGAATACTTCTACCAATGAATGGGTAATTGTAATTATCGAGTCCTTCAAATTTATTTCTCCTTATAATTTATATTAAAGTTTTTTACCACCAAAAAATAAAAAATAAATTATATTAAATATAATAATATTTTATTATTATTATGGTACAACCATATTCCATCTATTTTCTGTCATACGAGAGGCGAAAACATTTCTCGTGCATATGTACAGGTTAACATCTACATATAGCGGTGTAATTTTGTTTTCATCACCAATATATATGGAGGGTTATAAATATGTAAATAATGATTATTTATTATATTTATGATGTAAATATGATTCTCAAACTATAATATCATATATAATTTCTTACCTTTCAGTATTTTGGAAAACAATAAGGTCGCTCATGTATACGTGTAGACTACCATCTCCATGAAGTGATGTGATATGTTTTTCATTTAAATTTTACATGGATAGTAATAAAGAGTTATTTAATGAATATATATGACATATATGATATAATAATGATTTAATAAAGATTAATTATTAGTTATCTTTCTTTCATTCCATCCATCAAAAATTAAAAATGACATTTATGCGTACATATGACCCACCATCTCCATGCATTGTTTAATTCATTTTTCTACTTTCATATACATGGATAATTATAAATATCTATGTGTTACACTTAATGATCACATGAGATCATAAATTTTATTTGTATTCATTTCCTTATGATATAAAGAAGGATTTTATGAATAATATAAAGGAAGCAAGAATGTTTTATGCTATGTATTTAATATTTACCATGTAATATGGGAATCATGTATTTATATTTTTATTAAATAATAGTAAATTATTTGGCCCTCGGGGATGTGATTCTAGGAAATAATTTTCAATGTAATAATGTAACCACCGAATCTGGACTATTGGATTCTGGTTCTTTATAGTTGGTATTAGAGGAAGTTTAGTAGAAACCTTGGGAACTAGATTTAAGAAAACATAGTGTAGGGAAGATAACCCAATTACCTAATTTGAGTATAAGCATAATTATAGGAAAATATCATAAATATTATTACGGTATATATTATATGGTTTTATATTATTATTATTATTTCCCAAACTATGATTTTTATTTTCAGTCAATGGATCAAACTAGAAGAAACCATTTTAATATTAAACATGATGGACAATATGGTGAATACAATAAACCTAATAGGTTGATGACTCGAGTGAAAGATATTGTGATCATGCATAATCAATTATCAAGATATATAATTACTTACTTGTACATTAAACAACTCTTGGACTCACCAAAGAATATAAGGTTAGTGTTTTTTTGAGATCATTGGTAGTGGAAACCATAAAGAAAACAACCCACAATTTTCTTCATGTTAGAAATGTGGAAAGATATATATCGGATAATGTATTAATGGAATGGGAAAAAAATTAAGTGCGGAAAATAAGATAATAAATTAATTAATTATTAAGGAAAAATAAAGAGTATTATGAAAGGGAATAAACTACATTTTATGGAACCATTTGTAGTTTAATGTCTTATGTGTGGGGAATATGGGAATTATCAAATTCAATGTCTAATACAATGGTTAAATCCTAGACAAAGGAAAGACCAATGCTATTAAAACTTTTGAATTGTAAGGATTGATGTGTTTATGTATTGGTACTTGAGAAATGTGTTTTAGATTTATTATAATAGTCCGGATATAAATGTCATGAAACATCAAAAATATTATTCAACAATATTTTATCTTTATGAATTTAGAAACATATGGTGAATGACACTGATAAAATAGGAAAGTGATTTATTGATAAGCTGATATTTTTGGAAATCAAATGATTGAGAGACTGATAAATCTTAAAATGTGTTTATTGTAATGCCCCAACCCCAGAAGCCCAGAACCAGTGCATTATTTTAATACATTGGAATGATTACAAGGAATCATGTCCTGAAGGACCAATCGGTTTAGAAATATTGGAAAATAGATTACATACATGAACGTTATATTAAAAATTCAAACATAAAACACAACATAAATAATCCGTTGAGAAAGACATTATTCCTCTATCTTAACCCTATATTTCAAACATAGTACACTTCTTGGAATCATTGTAAAACAAAACATAAGAAAGGGGTGAGCTTAGATGCTCAGTATGGGTAAATAATTGAGTGGAAGCTATAAACTTTTACGGAAAGATGTGTAATAAAAAAACAGCCTTTTAAACATACACTTGAACATAATATGGATAAAATAAATCAAACATTACCATATAAATATTCACATGGATATTCTACTAGTCAAATAATCTGATGTAATAATTAATTTCATAATGAGGGAATGCCTAACGTCGGACATCATTACCAAATAGTAAAGGCATCGTGCCAATACTACATTTAATGTTTTTGTCAAGGCATTCTGCCAAGACAATATTTTGTCTCGTGATACCTACCGATGCATCGAGGGGCTATAGAAGGCCCCACCCACCACTTACTAAGTCCATTACATTCCTCATATGAAAATGTTGAGACATAACATAAACATTCGTATTAAAACTAGCATACTAAATGTCAATACTTCAACCATAAACCATGAAGGGTATAAAAATAACACGCCCACATTCAAACTTATCATAAATATTTTTATACAATATGGAGGATTGTATTATAAGAAATCAACCTTTGTCAAGAAAAATACCCAATAAATAATGTTGATATAGTTGAGAATGATCAGTAAAATTTTTTGAGGGAAATATCCCTTTTGGTGAAATCATTTAAAATTCATACATTTATAAAGGAAGTCATTTAAAAGGTATTTTTGAATAAAAGTGTCTCATTCCACTTTGAAACTTTTGAAAGGAATTAACTTTTTAAAATAATCATGTCCATATAAATAAATCCTTACAATCATTTTGAAATCATTGACATTAATGAGAAAGATTTAGAAGAATAAATATTTAAAACATTTAAAATGATGTTTTAGTTAAAGAGTCACTTAAATAAATTATTTTTAAATGTCTTTTATGAAACATGTCCATGGATAATAAATATTTCCCCAAAAATACTTACACATAAACAATCTCGGATAATAATGAGATTATGGAATTATCCCTTACCCTGTACGTTCCATTGGTCGAGGGTAAGTTTAACCTTCTATATAATGACTATAGTATGTTATTAAATTATACCAGAACCATATTCATATTTATTATACCATACATGATTCATTTATGACTTTATACTACCCATTTAATTACAATTTCTATGTTAAATTAACATTTTGGGTAATAATCACTTTCTTTATCGTACGTGTTTTAACTTGTTATTCTTGATCGTATCATTTAGATCATGATTTTAATACTTCCAAAATATAAAAAATAATTTACATAAAATATATATTTAGAATATAAAAATGTATAATATATAGATATATGAAATGGAAAACACCATTTATGGAGATGGTAGGCCATACGTACGCATAAACGTTGTTTCCATTTTCATATCGTATTGAATTAATGTAAGTTAATAAGGTATATGTAAGTACATAAATAAATAAAAATATATATATATATATATCCAGTATAAATATTATTTCATATATTACATACTTATTAATAATATATATTTTTATAATCATCGTTGAATGGTGAACCTGGAATTGAATCTCATCGTATTGTGGAAACGGTAAGCCGTATGTACACATAAGCAAGGATATCATTTCTTTAATGATTAAAAGTTGTGTAATTGGATTATATATTAATTATACAAATAAATTATCATGTTAGTTTCATTATTTATATATATATTACTCATCATTATATCCATCGAAATAATATAGTATTGAATAACAAATTACACCACGATGTGGAGACTGTAAGCCGTACATACGCACGCATGGTGAAATTATCATTAATAGGATGGATAGAATAATTAGTTTGGTTGTAACATATCTATAATAACATAAAAGTATTTATAAGGTACTGTAGTTATTTTTTTTATTTAAATAACAAAAAATGATAAAGCGGAAGAAGAAAAGAACTTTGAAAGAGGTGATAAAATAATTATCTCTTCTTTGGGTGTTTCCTTTTGATTTTAACAAAAGGGATCCTTATGTTGGCTTTATTTTCAAGAGAAGTCCTCTACGTTGAAGTTAGGGATGTTGGGAGGATATTTTTGTAGGGTTGGCTGAGCCAAATGTCTTTGGAGGTGTGATTTTAAGAGAAGGGTAAGTACCCTTTTATAAGAGAAGTGTATGTCACTTTAGGAAAAGTTTGAAATATTATTTTATTATAAAATAATTTTCGGTTTATAGTGGCTCCAAATTAATTTATTTAGAATCTATAATGGGGATGAGTCTAAATCCTCTCAATCAATTGGTTTTATACAAGTTTAGGTCACCATATTAATCATATCTTTTAGATTTTACTCTTAGTTAAATAGTTTACCTTTTACCATGCCCTCTTGTATTATTATAATAAATGGTTAATAAACTTACTATAAAAAAACCAAGATAACCACAAGTTGTTAATTATTGATATATATAACCTTATGTATGTCCTTTGGCTGAACCTTAGATTTTTTAGATATATTATATCAATTAATAATATAGTATTTATTTTAAAAACTAATTTATCTCAATTTTGACACTATTTAATATTTTGTTTTTTTAAGTCATAAAAGAATTATCACTTCACAAAAAATTAATTTCATTAACCCTAACATGTCATATTAACCTAGGAAATTCTTATATGGCATTAAAATCCTCAATTTACATTTATTTTTATATTTTTAATATCAATTATTTTAATCTTTCATTGATAAATTAGTTATTGCATCATCCTTGTGTCATAAATAAATTTAATTATCTAATATCTAAAAATTATAAATAAAATACAATTATTTTGGAAATACTTTTATATTTCTAATGAATATTTATAGTCAAATTTATCTTTTGTATAACACTATATTAAAAATGGTTTAGTTATTAAACTTTGAATTTAACACTTTTAACTCTTCTTAAAATAAAATAATAATAAATGTACTAATTAATACAAGTGGAACAAAAGGATCATATATTATTCATAAGGTTGGTTTTGGTCGAAATACACCTATCCAATAGAATTAGAACATTTCTTAGGGTAATTATAATATCATTTTTACCTTCAATTAACCTATTTATTTTTAACTATGGTAAATAAAAGTCAAAAGTAACTATTCAAAAAAAATTATTTTCATCTTATTGAACCAAATTTTTTACTTACTGATTTCCACTCTGTGTCTCAGATTTTTGAAATTCAATTCACAGAAGTGGTAAAATTACATTTTATGCAAATTTGCAAATGTGCCTAGAAGGTGGGTAAACGACGTTAAAAAGTTCAATAAAATTTTATACATCTAATTTTATTATAATATGACCCCAATGAATTAAATTGAACTTATATAGGTATTATGTATCTATTTTAACTTAAAATAAATTTATATAAAATAAATAATTATTTAAATAAAAATTCATTTTTAAACAATTATGTGGTGTTTTTCACTCTTCAAAAAAAATTGAAAGTTTTCATAAAAATACCAAAATGTCACCCTAAGATAATTTTTAAATTAAAAATTTACAAATGAGTTCTATCTTACCAAATTCAAAACATAGAAGTTTCATTAATTAATTTTAAATTAATTCCTGTTGTCAGAACCAAAAAGTGGGTTTTAAAAAGTAAAAACAATCAAAAGATTGATATGTTTTTATGTCAAATTTAAATGTGAAATTATTTATAATGACCTAAAAATATAAACTAATTATACTTCTAAACCATTCAAATTCCTAATTTAACACTATACATTATTTCGAATAAAAAAGTTATTTTTTATTAAAATTTAGTATTTTTCACTATTCGTCTAAATATGAAAGTTATCAGAAAAGTACCAAAAATTTATCCAAACTAAAATTTTATTTCCCTATTCTAGAAAAGAATTTATGTTCATTAAATTTAATATATAAAAGTTTCAAATATTGGTTTTAAAAAAGGGTTCTCCCTTTAAAGGCCTTAAAATTGAATTGTTTGAAAAGTACTTCTTTTATCTGAAAAATGAATTTGTTCTTATATTATGTCTAAGAAACACATTATATGGTTTCTAAAATTATATGGAGTATATGGAATTCAAAATTCAGTTAGTACTATTCATTACAGTATTTTGAATGACTAGTTTGGTAAGTCGGGGTACGCTTGAACTCACTGTTACTTGTAGCACAAGTTATTGAATTAATTTGAAGAGATAATATACTATGAAATATGGGGGTGGTAAATTATCTCCTCCTTCAATAAATTGAGTCCTCACAATTTGAAATTGTTCTTCGAAAATGAATGGTTAAAAATTGAAAAATACCTTTGTGGAAAAACCCACATCAGAAATTGGGTTAATAAAATTTATTCTTAATAAGAGGGAAAGGGAAATGAAAAAGTCACCACCAAATTATGATCTCGATTAGGAGAACATTGGTGGAAATTATAGACACATAATTGGAGGAAAAAGTTAAATATTTATTGGGATTGATTGGGGTCATCAATCAAAAACAAGTGTAAAATTGAGGGCCTCAAAGCCATTAATCTATGATGATTTAGAATAACATCTATTTAACATAGAATAAGATATTAGGATAACACATTTTTGGTTTTAATATCCCTTCCAAAATGTTTAAGAATTAATTTATTCATAGAATAAGAGAAAAACATATACTTAATAATTAAAGTTTCATCCTTCCACTAATTCCTACCACAAACTCATCTTTCACTCTAAAAGATAATAGAATTCAAAAAAATTTTATTTATCCTAATCGTATATGGTTTAAAAATAATCAATTTATAATTAATTTGTCAAACTATTTAAAAAACTACATTATAAAAACCATGATATCAAGTTGTCCAGTGGTAGGTAATGCACCTTTATCGTGCTTTAGTTTCGGGTTCAAGTCTGATATCCTTGCCGGACGTGATGAGTTTTTGCTTTACCTCATGGTTTTCCTTTTTATAAAAATATAAAAATAATATTAATAAATTAATTAACCTTAACAACAGTATCTGATGCCAAACATAATCTAATCCAACCTTTAGACTTATCCAAAATACTTTTTTCCAAACTCACAGTCAAAAATTTATAAGGTAAACAAAATGAATATATTTTTTCTACCTAATAACATATGAATACTTTCACCATATATTCTTGTAAAACATGGTAACACCCTGAATTAACATCAAACCTTATTTATTACATTCATTATCCCTTATTCCTTATAGAATACTGGATATACTTCTTATATCAAAAAAATTTGTAAACTCCAACAACAATGGAATAACCAAACAATTAATTAGTTTCAAATTAGTCAAGAATATTGAATATAATTTATCCAAATCAATCATATCTTATTCCAAAATCACTACCTCAGTATCAGAACAATATTAAGGTTTATTTTTCCTTAAACCATGTATTTTACAAAAAATTAACTTTATATTGAATCACTTTTCTTATAACCATAAAATCTCAAATTCTCAATGAAATAGTACTGCAGTACAATCATTATTTATTTCCATAATTCATATAACCAGTACATCGTTGTAGTACCCATGGTTTCAGGTAGATAACCCCTTTCCTCACGTATTTTAATTAGTGTGTCTAAAATATAGAGTTTCCATAAAATAGATATCTTCCATAAAATAAAGAGTTTCCATATAATAGAGAGTTTCCATAAAATAGAGAGTTTCCATAAAGTTGGGTGTTTCCATATTGTTGGTTGTTTCCATAAAGTGGGTTGTTTCAATAAAGTGGGGTGTTTCCATAACGTGAGATTTTCCATAAAAAAATGTATTTCCATAAAAGGGTAAAGGAGAAGGATGTGAGTGTTTTGGGGTTTTATAAAGAGTTTTGGGACCAAAAGGAAGGTAACACAATCTGTATATGGTTATCCCAAACTGTGTGGTCAAGCCTTGCGTAGAAGTCAAATCAAGATCCTATTTTTTTGGAGATTAATAGTTTTTTATCTATTTATTTCTTTTTGGTTTAAAAACACCCCTATTTCGAGATTAATCTCCCTATAACACTAGTGAACCCTCCCTACACGATTTGGAGAAAACCCATAGCCTTCCATTGGTGATTTTGTGTCTGATTCTTGAGGTATGTCATCATTCTTTCATGATTTGTCATGTTTTCTTATGTCTTCTTAGATCTATTTCTTCAATATCCATTCCTTCTCATATCTGAACCTATAGTGGGTATATCTACGTTTTTGGATTCCAAATAATTCCATGATGAGTCATGATCATGCTAGGATAAGAGAACTAAGGCTGTTGTTGGAGAATCAACCCGCTTTGTTGTGCATTCTTCATCTGTTGTCGAAGTTTCATCAAAACCATCGAGGTAGGTGGCCTTGATATCATCTCCTATTTCTATAATTTATTGTCTTAAATTCAACTTAGTTTATTAGTTGTGAAATTCATGGAAAAATATTTAATTGTGATGATTTATGGTTTTTGTGAAATTGCGTGATCTTGGTGAATAGTTGTGCAAAAGGGGGTTTAGTTTCATGAATTTAAAATAATGATTTTAATTTATGGATTTTCTAGAATTTCTATATTTTTGATGAAAAAGAAATTTTAAATAGAAATGGTTTTCAATAAAATTGGATTTTTATTGAAATGGTTTGGAATTGAAATGGTTAGCATTAAAATGGTTTTGATGAAATTGGTTTTCAATAAAAAGGTATTTTTATTGAAAGGGATGATTTGGAATGATCGTTGGGAATATGAGGTGTGTGTCCATGTTTCATATATGGGGCTTTGTTGAAATATGACCTTGTTCTTGGTGCCAAAAGTTTAATGGAACATGAGAATTGCATACACGAGGCCTGGTTAAAATATGACATTGTGCTTGGTGCCAAAGGGTTAATGGCACATGGGAAACTGTTACCTTGTGACGACTTGGTATATCGATGAGAAACGACTCATGAGTATGGAACTTTCATAACATAGCATGCATGGTTGGTTGCATGGGTTTGAGGAATAGTTGGGAATGCTGATAAAGGGATATTGTGAAATGGTTGTAAAGATTGTTTAGTTATTTTTCTGGAAAAATATCTTACTGGGAAAATTGGTTTCAATTACACTTGTGTGATTTTGGTAATGAATAGTTTTTTAAACTTGTTTATATTTATTTATAAGCTATTTTTGTGAAAATTTTTTATATAAACTATTTTATATAATTGTTTCTAACTCTTCTATCCTAGTGGTGTGAGTATGGATGTCATTGGGGAAAACCTACTGAGTTTTATACTCACCCCTTCTTTGGGACTTTGGTGCTTTTGGAGATGATATCTCCCAAGATAAGGTCCAATGTAATGTTTCACACATGTTTAGTACTACCTCGCGATGTTTGGTCTGTTCTGAGAATGTGAAGTTTCGAGATTATGGAGCATGGATTTTTGAGGTCTCTGGAGAGTCTTGTGTAGTTTCTCTGCGGTGTACTTTGATACTTGTTTATTCTTCAGCTGTTGCTTAATTTGATATGGTTTGGAGATACATTAAGTTTTTGAGTTTTCTTTCGATTGTTCATGCATTATATAGTGAATGTTTGTTTATGGTTGGTAGGTTTATTGGTTTATATATTAAAGGGTAAATCAACCCCACTTGTATTTGAAACCCTTCAGTATTTATTTCCAGCCATTGGAATCTTGGGGATGTTTCTTAAGGCCTATTAATGACTCTTTGTACTCTCAAGACAATGAGAATTGGCTAGTCATTACAAATGGTATCAGTCTCATCCTTCCTTGGTGGTACAAATGATATCATCTTGTTTGGTACTTGCCTAACAAGTAGTCCTCAGTGTTCTTAGTCTTAGAGTTGAAATCACTTCTTATCTATACATTGGGTTGGACTCATAGAAATTACTATGATTGTCTTAACTTGAAATGTGTAACACCACAAGCTTCCACGGTACGACCCCCTTTGAATACTACAGTAGCGTGAGTTGTACACAACTTCGAGATTCTAACACACTGTGACCAATCAAAGTAGCCGTTATGAATAGTAATACCCAATTTTTTAAATTTTATAAATTTTATCTCTTAAAATGGACTTCATTTTTGGATTTGTAATATCGAAATTATCCTAGGGTGAAATTTTGGTACTTTTCGGATAACTTTTATATTTTGATGAATAGTGAAAATTACTAAATTTTAATTAAAAACAAATTTTTCAATCCAAATAATTAATAGTGATAAATTATGAATTTTAGTGGTTTTAAAGTATATTTAGAATATATTTTTACAATTTAATACAATTTTGGTCATTGGACATAATTTCACATTTAAACCGTACATAAACAAATGCCAATCTTTTGATAATTATTATTTCTTAAAAACACGCTTTTCTGTTTTGACAGTGAAAATTAATTTTAAATTAATTTCTACCATTTCTGTGCTTTAAATTTGAAAAAATGGATTCCATATTTGGAATCAGGATGTCCAAATTGTGTAAATAGGTAACTTTTATTTTTAGATATTTTGAATAACTATTTCGGTAAATATTTTATTTACCATGGTTAAAGGGTAAATCCGATAAATAAGGGAAACAAATAATGTTATAATAATAATAAATTACCCTAAAATTCATCCTAACCATATTGGTTGATACATGTCCGACTTTGGGCATCTTTGGGTCAATTTTCGGACCCCATGTAGCCATTTGTAGGTGATAAGGACACTTTATATTAATTAAGTTAAAGTAAATACAAAAATGACATAAGCATATATCTTTTAGAAAAAAAAAATTTCATAGGGTTATATATGTTATATTTTCAACTATAAATATTCATTATAAATCTAAAAATATTTCCTACATAATTTTATTTTATTTATAATTTTTATACATTTAATAATTAAATTAATTTATGACACCATAATGATGCAGTATTTTCCATATTAATGAAAGAATCAAATATTTGGTATTATAAAAGATAAAATAAATATAATGTCAAAGTTTTGATGCCATCAAAGAATTTTATTGGTTAATATTACATGTTATGATTGATTAAATGAATTTTCTTCGAATTAATAAAGTTTTTAAAACTTTAACATAAATCAATTATTAAATATTTTCAAAATTGACACAAATGAGTTTTTAAAACAAGCATTATATTAATTGATATTCTATTCCTAAAAATCTAAGGTTCAGCAAAAGGACTTATATCATGATAGGTGTATCATTAATGGACCACTTTAGGGTCTCTTGGAAGTATATAGATAGTTTATTAACTATATAATATAAAAATACAAAGTGACATGGTAAATGTCAATCTAATTAACTAAGAGATAAAACTAAAAGATAAGGTTAATATAATGACCCAAACCTATCTAAAATATATTGGTTGAAATGGTTTAGACCCATACCCACCTTATAAGTTTAATAATACACTTTTTAGCCATTATAAACAGAATATGAATTTATTATAAATTAATAATTTAAGTTTTTCCTAAAGAGCCCCTCCTCCCCCTTATAAAAGGACCAACTTCTAAACAATTCATAACACCTTCAAAGCCATTTGGTTCGGCCAAAACCTTCCCAAATACTCTCTCAACTTCCCTAAATTCAACCTAGAGGCCTTAGTTTGTTCATAAAGCCAACCTAAGGAGCCCTTTTGATCAAATCAAAAGGAAGAACACGAAGAAGAGGTAATGTTTTCACCACCCCTTTTTAAATTCCTTTCTTCTTCAACTTCTTATTTATTTGTCATTTAGTTTATAAAATAATAACTCCAGTATATTCTATATAATGTGATGTTATTATAAATATGGTACAACCATATTCAGTATTCCATCCATCCTTTGAAAGACATGTCACCACACGTGCGTACGTACGGCTTACCGTCTCCACGTCGTGGTGTAATTGTTATTCAAAAATATTATTATTTCGATGTGTATGATAATGATATTTAATTGATGTAAATAATAAATATAACATGATAATGATTCTGTATATATGATATACCATACAATTATATATTATTTTAATATCAAAATAATGATATTGTCACTCGTGCATACGTACGGACTACAGTCTCCACGAACATGATGAGATTCATTCCCCATCGTATCCATGAAATTATAATTATAATTTTATGATTAAAAATAATGTTTAAGGATTTGATATCATTCTAGATATGAATAAGAAACAACCTATCCATAACAAACATGTCTTATGTAAAAAAATATATAAACGAAAACGAGTAAGTTAACACCCAAATGATGATAATACTAAGATGTTGTTAACAAATAAATGTTAAAAGATCATATATGATATCATATTAATGTATATGATTCTTTTATAATTTAATAATAATTATTTAACCACTATACAGGAGGTTAACCTACCCTCAAACAAAGAAAAAGTACAAGGTAAGAGTTTATTTCACTATCTCTTCATTATCCGAGGTTTTTTATATGTAATTATCTACTGGGACCTCTTTATCATCCACATCCATGTTTCTTAAAAATTTATTTCTAAACATTATTAATATTTTACAGAATATGGGTTAAAGTCATTTATACCATTTTTTGACTTTTTATAAGAAGTTTATAAAGGAATTATTCCGTTGTTTTCCAAACAAGGTCCTTTTTAACCTTTTCGACAGAATTAAGGTAAGAATGTCTTTTTTAACTTATACGGCGGGTGTGACTATTTTCCACCGTTATAAAATCTTCGAAGCTTCCTTTACAAGCTTATAAATATATTTTTAAAGTAAATGTTTTCTTTTATAATTATGTGACTTTTAAATGATTTAAGAAAAAGATATATTTCTCTCAAATAGTTTTGATTTCATCTTTGTCAACATCCTTTGATGGATTTTAAGTTTATTTGAAGTTGATTTATTATGATACAAAATTTACATATTATATTGAATGTTTTTTTGATATGTTTGACTGTGTATGTGCTATTTTTATACAATTCATGGTTTATGGAGAAAGTATTGACATTTCGTATGGTAGTTTTAATACGAATATTTATGTTATGTTTAAAGCTGTTCATATGAGGAATGCATTGGACTTAATAAGTGATGGGTGGAGCCCGCTATAACTCCTCGATGCATCAGTAGGTCTCATTAGATAAACTAGTGTCTTGGCATGAGGCCTTGGAAAAATTTTATTTGTAGTCTCGGCATGAGGCCTTGGCTACATGGTTATGATAGTCTGGCATTATGCATTCCTTTATTATGAAAGTGGTTATTGATATTGCATGTGATTATTCGATTAGTGGAATATCCATGTGAATAAGTATATAGAATTATTTCATTTTATTTCTGCCATGTTATGCTAAATTTCATGTTTAAAATACTTTTGTTTTAGTTATACATTTATTTAAATGTTTATGCTTATTTATGAAAGTTTCCGCTTTATTGTTATCGTTACTGGGCATCTGAGCTCACCCATTTCTATGTTTTATTTTTCCCAGGATGTAAAGAAGTATTTTATGAATGACCTGTAGGGATAGTATGAGGGGTTATGAGTGTGGACTATGGAGAATATGTTGTTGTAGTTTTCATTTTATGATTTAATGTAAACTTTATGAATGTATCTAGTGATTCCAAGGCTACTAAACTAATCGGTCTTTCGAGATTTGATCTTTTGTGATCATGAAAATGTTATGTAATAATGTACCGACTCTGGGTAACTGGGGTCGGGGCATTACAGTTGGTATCCGAGGAAGTTTATTACAAACCTTGGAAGCTAGATTTACATAAACTCTGATTAGGGCACATAGCCCTAAGATAGACTTTGAGGATTAGTATATATGAACTTCCTAGAATTTTGGTATTATAGAGATTTAGTGAGTTTTTCGAGCAATGCATCCCAATCTGGATATGAGCAGGTAGAGGCGGATTTGGCACAGATGTACCTAGGGTTATAACCTGAATACACTGCTTTGAGCTAGACTCGAACGGGAACTGGTGCACGACAATGGGCTTTGCGGCACTCTTGGTTACGACACTCTCAGGGGATATGATTAGGATAATTATCATTTTCTTTACAAACCATTATGAAGGGTTTATGAGTATATACTTATTCAAATAAGACATTTTTATGATTATGGATTATATTCATAAACTGTTTAAATTATGTTAAGTGTTTTAGAAGTTTGGGATTGGGTATTTCTATTCATAAACTAATCTACTGTATGCCATTTTTTAGAAATGGCGCCCAATAGAAGGATTGAGAACTCTAGCAATACACATGATCCAAAGATTAAGAAGGATCATATATTTGATGGCCTTAAGACATAATTTAGATGTGAAATAGTCTCCCATGTATTATCTTCATATGAATAAATAGTTTCATGTGTTGATAAGGTAAGTAAAGTGTCATTGGAGTCATATAGATTCAAAGGGAAGCTAGAGAAGAAAAGGATAATAGAGAGAAGGAAAAATAAAGGGAAGAAGGTAAAGAAGGATTTTCCCATATGTGATAACCATGGAAAGAATCACCTTGGAAAATGCTTAAAGGGAATGGGAGTTTGTTATAAGTTTGGAAAAAAAGGACACCAAGTACATGACTGCAATGGTAAGAAAAAGGTTTCAAATGTACAATGCTTCATCTGTAATGAGTTGGGACACTATGCGAACCAGTGTCAAAATCATCAGAGTATGACCCAAATGATGTTATTGGATAATAATTTAGTTATGATACTACCTCAGATTAATAATAATGACTAGTGTTCTTATGTTGTTATTATAAGATTATTTCATTTGAGTGTTGCATCAATAATATACTGGTTATATGAATTATAGAGATAAATAAGGATTGTACTGCAGTACTATTTTATTAAGGATTTGAGATTATATGGTTCTAAGAAAAGTGACTTAATAGTGAGATACAATTTTTGTAAAATACAAGGTTAAAGGAAAGGTAATCCTTAATATGGTCCCGATAATGAGGTAGTGATTTTGGAATTAGAGATGGTTGATTTGAATAAATTATATTGGATATTCTTCACTTCCTTGGAACTGGTTAATAGTTTGTTTATTTCATTATTGTTGGAATATTCAAAATTTTTGGATATAAAGAATATATCCAGTATTCTATAACCAATAAAGGAGCATGAATGTAATCAATAAAGGTTTTATTGTAATTCAGGATGTTACCATGTTTTAAAATAATACAAGATGAGGGTGTTCACATGTTATTAAATGGAAAAAAGGATCTTAATTGTGTTTAACTTCCTTATAAATTTTGGACTATGAGTTTGGATATTGGTATTTTTGATAAGTCTAACTGTTGTAATGGATTAAGTTTGAAAGGTTATTTTTCATTTTTATAAAAGGACAACACGCAGACCGTGTGACAACCCGTCACGTCGGACAAAGCTGTGGGAATCGAACCCACAACCATAAGTGCAATTGGGATTTATCGCCTACCACTGGACTATGTGAAGTTCATGGATAGTATAATGTAGTTCCCTTTTTTAAAGGGTCTGATATGTGAAATATAAATTCATTATATTTTGAACCCTATACGATTAGGATAAATAGAGTATTATTTCGTTGTATTATGTTTTGGAGTGAAAGATGAGTTTGTGGTAGAAATTTATTAATGGATAAAACTATAATTATAAATTAAGTATATATCCTTATGATTTTATCCAATCTCATAAATAAATTCCTCAACAGTAAGAAAAGGAACTTAGAACAAAAACATTGTCCTAGATGGTACCCTAGATCATAACAAATTTATGGCTTTGTGATTGTTGTCCTTTTCATAGCCATGTTCTATACCACTCTCCATTATATAATTCTGGTTATATTTCTCTTCCATATCCATGTTTTCCTACATGGAACCCTAGTATGTGTTTTTTTCGGTATCCTTCATACTTACCACTCTTTATTTTAAATAGAGGCCTCATTAATCCATTTTTCGATGTGGGATTTCAACTAATATATTTTGAAATGTCAACCCCAGATTTCCAATACCGAGCATAAATTGTGAGGACACAATTTATTTAAGTATGGGATAATGTAACACCCCAAACGTCCACGGTACGATTCTCTTTGAATAATATAGTTGTGTGTGTTGTACGTAACTTCGAGATTCAAACACACCGCGACCAATCAAAGTAGTTGTTATTACTAGTAATACCCACTTTTTGAAATATTATAAAATTTATCTCTCAAAATGTACTTCATTTTTGGATTCAGAATATCGAAATTATCCTAGGGTAAAATTTTGGTACATTTCGAATAACTTTTATATTTTGATGAATAGTGAAAATTAAATATTTTTAATTAAAAAAACTTTTTAGAAGAAATAATTAATAGTGATAAATTATGAATTTTAGTGGTTTTAAAGTATATTTGGAATTTATTTTTACCATTTAATAAAATTTTGGTCATTGGACAAAATTTCACATTTAAATCGAACATAAACAAGTGTCAATCTTTTGATAATTATTATTTCCTAAAAACACGATTTGTGTTTTGACAACATGAATTAATTTTAAATTAATTTCTGCCACTTCTGTGTTTCGAATTTGGAAAAATGGATTCCATATTTATAATTAGGATGTCCAAATTGTGTAAATATGTAACTTTTATTTTTAAACATTTTGAATAATTACTTCAGTAAAAATTTTATTTACGATGGTTAAAGGGTAAATCTGGTAAATAAGGGTAAACAAATAATATTATAATAACAATAAATTCCCATAAAACGCATAATAACCTTATTGGTTGATACATGTCTGACCATGTTCATCTTTGGGTCGATTTTGGGACCCCATGGAGCCACTTGTAGGTGATAAGGACACTTTATATTAATGAAGTTAAAGTAAATACAAAAATGACATAAGCATATATCTTTTAGCAAACAAATTTTTACATAGGGTTATATATGTTATATTTTTGACTATAAATATTCATTAGAAAGATAAAAAGATTTGATACATAATGGTATTTTATTTATAATTTTTAGACATTTAATAATTAAATTTATTTATGACACAATAATGATACAATATTTTCCTTATTAATGAAAGAATCAAATAATTGGTATTATAAAAGTTAAAATAAATATAATTTGAAAGTTTTGATTCCATACATGGATTTTATTAGTTAATATGAAATTTTATTATTGCTTAAATGAATTTGGTTGGAATTAATAAAGTTGTTAATACTTTAACAAAAATCAATTATTAAATATTGTCAAAAGTGACATAAATGAGTTTTTAAAACAAGTATTATATTAATTGATATTCTATTCCTAATAATATAAGGTTCTTCCAAATGACTTATATCATGATAGTTGTATCATTAATTGACCACTTGGGGGTCCCTCGGATGTATATAGTAAGTTTATTAACTATATAATATAAATATAGAAAGTGACATGGTAAATGTCAATCTAGATAACTAAGAGTTAAAACTAAAAGATAAGGTTAATATAATGACCAAATCCTGTCTAAAATTTATTGGTTGAAAGTATTTTGACCCATACCCACCTTAGACTTTTAATAATCCACTTTTGAGGCATTAGAAACCGAATATAAATTTATTATAAATTAATACTTTTTGTTTTTCCTAAATAGCCCCTCCTCCGCCTTATAAAAGGACACTACTTATAACCAATTATTCACACCTTCAAATCCTTTTGGTTCAGACAATCCCTACCCAAATACTCTCTCAACTTCACTCACTTAAACCTAGATGCCTTAGTTTGATCAGAAATCCAACCTAAGGAGCCATTTTGATCAAATCAAAAGGAAGAACCTGAAGAAGAGGTAATGTCTTCACCACCCCTTTTCAAGTTCCTTTCTTCTTCAACTTCTTCTTTATTTGTTATTTCCTTTATAAAATAATAACTCCAGTATCTTCTATATACTTTAATTTTATTATAATTATGGTACAACCATATTCAGTATTTTTTCCATCATTTTAATGAAATGCCACTATACGTGCGTACGTACAGCTTATCGTCTCCACGTCGTGGTGTAATTGTTATTAAAAAACATTATTATTTGGATGGGTATGATAATGATGTGTAATTGATGTAAATAATAAATATAACAAGATAATGATTCTTTATATACGATATACAATCCAATTATATAATATTTTAATATTAAAAGAATGATATTGTCGCTCGGGTGTACGTATGGACTACCGTCTCCACGAACGCGATGAGATTCATTCCCCATCGTATCCATGAAATTATAATTATCATTTGTTGATTAAAAATAATTTTTAATTCCTTGATATCATTCTGGATAGGAATAAGATACAACCTATCCATAACAAACACGTCTTATGTAAAAAAATATATAAAAGAGAATGAGTAAGTTAACACCCGAAACGATGATAATACTAAGATATTATTAACAAATCAATGTTAAAAGATCATATATGATATCATATTAATGTATAATATTCTTCTATAATTTAATAACATTTATTTCACCATTATACAGGAGGTTAACCTACCATCAACCAAGGAAAAGTACAAGGTAAGGGTTTATTTCACAATCTCTTCATTATCCGAGGTTGTTTATACGTAATTATCTAATAGGAACTCTTTATCATCCACATCCATGTTTCTTAAAAATGTATTTCAAAACATTATTACTATTTTTTAGAATATGGTTTAAAGTCATTTATACCCTTATTTTACTTTTTATAAGAAGTTTATAACGTAATCTTTTCGTCCTTTTCCAAACAGGGTCCTTTTAACCTTTTTGATAGAATTAAGGTAAGAATGTCTTTTTTAACTTACACGGCAGGTGTGGATATTTTCTACCGTTATAAAATCATCGAAGCTTCCCTTACAAGCTTATATGAATATTATTAAAGTAAATGATTTCTTTTATAATTATGTGACTTTTAAATGATTTAAAAAAAAGAGATATTTCTCTCAAATAGTTTTGACTTCATCTTTGTCAAAATCCTTTGATGGATTTTAAGATAATTTGATGTTGATTTATTATGATACAAAACTTCCATATTGTACTGAAGCTTTTTTGATATATTTGACTGTGTATGTGTTATTTTTATACCATTCATGGTTTATGGAGAAATTATTGACATTTTGTATGCTAGTTTTAATACGAATGTTTATGTTATGTTTAAACCTGTTCCTATGAGGAATGCATTGGACTTAATAAGTGACAGGTGGAGCATGCTATAGCTCCTTGATGCATCAGTAGGTCTCATGAGACAAACTAGTATCTTGGCATGAGACCTTGACAAATTCTTATTTGTAGTCTTGGCACGAGGCCCTGGATACGTGGTTATGATAGTCTATAATTATGCATTCTTCATTATGAAAGTGGTTATTGATATTGAATTTGTTTATTCAATTAGTAGAATATCCATGTGAATAAGAAAATGACATTATTTTATTCTATTTATGACATATCATGCTAAAGTTCAAGTTTAAAAGGATTTTTTTTAGTTATACATTGTCTTAAATGTTTATTCTTATTTATGAAAGTTTCCGCTATATTGTTATCCTTACTGGACATCTGAGCTCACCCCTTTCTATATTTTATTTTTCCTAGGATGTGAAGAAGTATTTTATGAATGACCTATAGGGATATTATGAGGGGTTATGAGTGTGGACTATGGAGACTATGTTGTTGTAGTTTTCATTTTATGATGTAATGTAAAATTTATTAATGTATCTAGTGATTCCAAGGCTACTAAACTAATCGGTCTTTTAAGATTTGATCTTTTGTGATCATGACAATGTTATGTAATAATGCATTGACTCTGGGTAACTGGGGTTGTGGTGTTACAAAATTTATAGCATAAAAGAACATTGATAACCCTTTTATGCTGAACTTAAAGTTACTAGGCAGTTGGGTAAATAAGTGTTTGGAGACACTTCTAGGATTTTGAAATCTCATTGTCATTGGTTTAGCCAATGAGATGAGAATGAAATGCATTGTAGATAAATGACTTCCCACTAGGAGTGCATACATCATTTCGAGGATTGATTCAGGTTGTGGAAAAGTTTTTATTTTTTAAAAACAATTGAATTGATTTTCAAATGAATGATTTTGAAAATGGGAATACTTTTGGTATTTTGAAGATGGTTTAATATTAAAAAAGCATGTTGAAAGTTTTCAAAAATCATTAAACATGGAAAAAGGTTGTTTTTGGAAAACAAATTTGTGATAGTTGATGTGGTAGAATTTGAAATGCTAAGCCATTAGTTACTAGAGAGTGAGACTTATAGAGTTTGTTGATGGTTTAGAAAATGGCACTCGATAGGTGTCCTAAGAACTAGTTAAAATAGGATGATGAGAATTTGGTTTCCCCCATGCCATAGGTGAACCAATAGTTGTTCAAAAGCATCACTCAGGCTATTCAAACTATTGAGTACGGACAACAGTTGGATACTCCGTTTACAATATCTATCACTACTGAAAATCCAAGTGGAGGAAGTACAATACTTTTCACCAGAGGGGTTGAGAACTATAGAACTAAGATGAAGAGGAAGTGTGGGACCTATTTTCTATGTTTAAAACATGAAATGACTCCTTCTATTATAAAACTATAAACTCCTCTCGGTGAAATAGAATGTTGAGCCTTCGTGTGTAGAGCTTTTGTTATAAGTGTTGATGGAGATGAGGTGAAATGGGACTTCTCGATGTTGGATATAGATGTCTATGATGTAATCCTAGGTATGAATTGGTTGACAATGTTCAAGGATCAAATCGATTGTTATCAAAGAACATATTGTTTCATGACAGAGGAGGGTATCGAGCATCTCTTCAGAGGAGATAGGATTGAAAATAAAGGTGCAAAGAGATTGTTGGCACCAATGGTGGGAACGATCTCTTACCAATTGGCAGCGTTGAGTTTGGAATCAATGGAAGGGATCGAGGAAAATAGTTTTCCAGCTGTTGTGGACCAATTTAGATATGTCTTTACCAAGAACTTATTAGGGTTACCACCTCTAAGGGAAGTGGAGTTTATGATTGATATGCTTCTGTGGACTAGTCCTACTTCACTTCCGTCTTATAGGATATAACCAATAGAGTTATGGGAATTGAAAGTGCAGTTAGAGAAGCTGGAAAGCAAGGGGTTTCATTCAACCAAGTACATCTCCATGGGTAGCACCATTTTTTTCGTGAAGAAGGAATATGAAAGTCTTTGATTGTGTGTTGATTATTGTAAGCTTAACCAAGTTACGATAAAGAACAGATATCCACTTCCACGCATTGAAGATCTATTCGATCAATTAAGGGGAGATCAATGGTTCTCCAAGATTTACTTGTAATCATGATATCACCAATTGAGAGATCAGAAAGGGGATATTCCAAAATAGCTCTTAGAAGTAGATATGGACACTATGAATATGTATTCATACCTTTCGGTCTAACGAATGCACCAACGGTCTTCAGGGCATTGATGAATCAGATATTTCAACAATATCTGGATACATTTGTTGTGGTGTTAGTGGATGAAATTTTGGTCTATTCAAAGACAAGGGATGATCATGAGGTGCACCTGGAAACAGTGTTACCAATCTTGAGAGATCACTGTTTGTATGCCAAATTATCAAAGTTTGATTTTTGGATAGAGAAAGTACATTTTCATGGCCATTTCATTTCTGAGAAAGGAGTTTCGTACGTACGCATAAACGTTGTTTCCAATTTCATATCGTGTTGAATGGAAGTAAGTGAATAAGATATATGTAAGTACACACACACACACATATATATCTCCAGTATCATTATTATGTCATATATTACATACTAATTAATAATATATATTTCTATAGTCATCGTTGAATGGTGAATCTGGAATTGAATCTCATCACGTTGTGGAGAAGGTAAGTTGTACGTACACACGTGCAGCGATATCATTTTCTTAATGATTAAAAGGTGTGGAATTGGATGGTATATTAATTGTATAGAGAAATTATCATGTTATTTTCATTATTTATATACATATTACTCATCATTATATCCATCCAAATAACATATTATTGAATAACAAATTATACCACGACATGTAGACGGTATGTTGTACGCACACACACATGGTGACATTATCATTCATAGGATGGATAGAATATGAGTATGGTTGTAGAATATTTATAATGAAATCAAATTATGTAGAGGGTACTATATTTATCATTTTTATATGGAAATAACAAATAATGATAAAGTGTAAGAAGAAAAGAACTTTGAAAGAGGTGATAAAATAATTACCTCTTCTTTGGGTGTTTCCTTTTAATTTGAACAAAATGGATCCTTATGTTAGATTTATTCTAAAGGGAAGGCCTATATGTTGAAGTGAGGTAAATTGGTATGAGATTTGGGTAGGGGTTGGCTAAGAAAAATGGTTTTGGAGGTGTGATTTTGAGAGAAGGTGAAGTAATTTTTTATAAGAGAGGTGAAGGTAACGTTTGGAAAAGTTTGAAATATTATTTTATTGTAAAATATTTTTCAGTTTTGAATGGCTAAAAATTAATTTATTTCGAATATAATGTGGGTATGGGTCTAAATATTCTCAACTAATATGTTTTAGAAAATTTTAGGTCACCATATTAACCCTATGATTTAGATTTATCTCTTAGTTAAACAGTTTAACTTTTACCATGTTCTCCTATATTATTATAATAAATGGTTAATAAACTTAATATAAAAAGACAATATAACTCCAAGTGGTTAATTATTGATATATATAACCTTATCTAAGTTTTTTGGATGATCCTTATATTTTTTATAGAAATTATATCAATTAATAATATAGTATTTGTTTTAAAAACTCATTTATGTCAATTTTGACACTATTTGGTATTTGATTTTTGTTAAAGTCATAAAAACATTATAACTTCAAAAAGAATATATTTAATCAACCATAACATGTCATATTAACATATAAAATTATTTTATGGCATCA
This sequence comes from Viscum album, assembly GCA_963277665.1. NCBI lineage: Eukaryota > Viridiplantae > Streptophyta > Magnoliopsida > Santalales > Viscaceae > Viscum > Viscum album. The sequence goes on from OY728129.1 coordinate 1,540,323,671, forward strand.
AAAGACTCAATTTAAATTTATTTTTATATTTATAATATCAATTCTTTTAATCTTTCACAGATAAAGTAGTTATTGCATCGTCATTGTGTCTTAAATAAATTTAATTATATAATATCTTAAAAATTATAAATAAAATACCATTATGTAAGAAATAATATAACCTTTATAATGAATATTTAAAGTAGAATTTATCTAATTTATATCCCTATATTAAAAATGGTTTAGTTTTTAAACTTTGAATTTAACACTTTTAACTCTTCTTTAAATAAAATAATAATAAATGTCCTAATGTAATCTAGGTGGACCAAATAGACCATATTTTATTCCAAAGTTTTTTTAGTCGAATTACGCTTATTTAATATAATTAGGAAATATTCTAGGTTAATTATAATATCATTTTTACCTCTAATTACCCTATTTACTTTTAACCGTGGTACATAAAAGTCAACAGGTACTATTCACCAAAAATTATTTTCATCTTATTGAACAAAATTTTACATACTGATGTCAACTGTGTTTCTAGGATTTTTGAAATTAAATTCACAGAAGTGATAAAATTTCATTTTATGGAAATTTTCAAATGTTTCTAGAAGATGGATAAAAGACGTTAAAAACTTCAATAACATTTTATACATCTAATTTTATTATAAAATGACTCTAATGAATTACATTAAACATATATAGGTATTATATATATATATATTTGACTTAAAATAAACTTAAATAAAATGAATTATTATTTAAATAAAATCTTGGTTTTACACAATAACCTAGTGTTTTTCACTATTCATCAAAAATTGAAAGTTTTCAGAAAAATAACAAAAAATTACCCTAAGATAATTTTGGGGAATAATGATTTAATATTTTTTGGACATATGATTAATGTTACTGATAACATATTAATGTTAATATAATTTATTTGGATGATTTATTTATGGGTTGGTGGGATAAAATAGTTAGTATATTTTTGGGAATATATCATATAAAAAAACCTCAGTTGTTAAAAATAAGAAGTGATTTGGTGACTAATTTTAATTTTTTAGGATATTAATCAAATTCCTAGGAATGTTATAGTTTTAAAAAAATGATAATCTACATGCCGGGTGACAACACATCTCATCCAGAAAGGCCACGGGGTTTGAACCAACAACCAAATGGAAAAAAGGATTTGATGCCTACCACTAGCATTTGTGATGTCCTAGTTATTATGAAATTGATTTTACATAAATTATTTGATAGAAAAATATTAATTTTAATTTGGGTATCATTGTAACTCCCTTCCTTATTCAGGATTCGGGAAGGGATGGAAAAATGTTTTGACCTTCCTTCTTCTAGATGAAAAAGAGATAATGACCCCTAGTTCTGCCTCTAATAGGCCCCTGGTGGAAACCAACACCAAGGGTATTAAAATATCACAAAATAGAAGGCATTCCCATTTTTTCAGAAACCATTATTAGAGAAAAGATGTATCAACCTCAATACAACTCCAAGATATATATATAATATAATCCAAAATCCATCCCACATGCTTGTTTAAAGTAAAGATTCTAGAAATACAATGAAAAACTCAAAAGAAAATACTAAAAGAACAAAGCTAAGAAGCAACAAAAAAATTGTTCAAACGTCCGATCTACTATAGTCCAACACAGTCAACATAAATATCACTAGAAACCTAAAAACAATTTTATATACGTTGGACGATCATACAAACATACTCAGTAGGAAAAGCCAAAGGCCTCGTGTACAAGTGGGAGAAGCATACTAATGCCCTTGTGATAAGGTAAAAGATAATCAAAATCACCTACCAAAGGTATATTATCCACCCGCAACCTCACTAAGGCATGCTGACCAAATAATACACATCAAGTAATGTATTAAGCATATCGATATTTTGGTACCCCACACCACTTCCCACTGGTTAACTACTCATCCCGAACAGTGAACGTCCGGACTCTACCACACTCTTCCACAAGCCCCACTATCATGAACTGCCAGCACACACCAAGGACACATACCACATCCCTCCAATAAACACCTAGGCTATAACAACATCACATCCAGCCCGCAGACACCTACTCCACAAAACCACAACCTCATCTCGAAGAAACCTGGGAAGTACACCACGCCTCCAGACACCTGGGACTCCAAACCACACCATAACCTACCCGAAGATTCTAGGGATACCAATGACTTGAAGAGGGATTAGAGAAGAGATAATAACCATACATCTATACTCCCACCAAGATGATGGGAAAGGACACCCTCCCCCATAACAATGTGGGTGTTTGGCACGTAGTACTCAACACGGATGGGGTGCATATAGAAATCACAAGGAACTAAACATGTATATATATAGGTACCAAACACTCTTCCCAACCTATTGGTTTTCAAAAAAATAACCTAACCACACAAAATATATCCCTTTCTTTTAACCCTACATGCACGTGCCACCATGAATGATGGAAACTTCCATAAGTTGATAAATAAATTCCGCTTCACTATAAGACACAACTCGAAACATACTCCCAACCAATTTATTTAACAAGTTGTCATTCTACAATATCAATTAATTTATTTACTTATTCTATCCTTACATGGGAAACTACCAAACACAGCAAACCAAAAGTAGTATCATAACCCACACACACTTCACTAAGTCCCTGGAAACTCTGGGCAAAAGGCCCACACAAGGTAACACCATCCTTATTCAAAATCATCTCTCTTAAACCATCCTCAGCAGCCGCACTACACAAAATCACTATATCGAGCAAAACAAAACACACATAGCTTATAGTACTACTACACACACCCCTCTCTTGAAAACCCATTCAACTACTGCCACCATTATTCTTCAAAGTAATGTTGTTATATCCTTCCTCTCAATGAGTAAACCCCCAACATACCTCATCACAACCACACTCAGTAGCCCCACTACATAACAACACCACACCCAACACACCCACTAATATAAACATAACATAACTTGATCCTTTATCCACATTTCCCAACCACTTCCCAAATGTAGTCCCACTGCATAACAAGTTCAACTATTCCATAATCTACCAATCTATCAACCGGATATTCCACTACACCACCCATACCACCACATACACACAACCACACTCCTATCCACAACACCAAATGAGTAGAATAGACACAAGACCAAACAGAACCACACACATCACATAACCACACCAACATGACTATGTTAATACAAATTTATCAAACACTCATGCTTTAAGTCCAATTGATAAAACATGGTTTATCACATAGCAATTTTGATCCTGGTGAATCCATTTATTTAAATGAATATACATGGTTAACCAATTTAACAAGCATACAAACATTCAAAGAGTATTAAGAAAAAGTATTCACAAGCCATACAAGTGCACAAATAGAGACCACCAATAGCCATGATTTTCATAAGTCATACAAACCTTTCAAAATATGACATGGATCAATGATAACATACAAAAAAGGTATCATTATCATTTTATTACCAACCCCTCAATTATAACTTCTTATTATATTCATTAAATTTGGGCCAGACTCTATTAACAAGGGTACATGAGTACACCCACCCCACATGGTGCACAAAATTAAGAGAGATGAAGTAATCCCTACTTGGAACAATAGGTGACTAATGATTCTTCCGTGCACCAAAAAGAGGGGGTTTCACAAGAATCAAGAAATACTCTAGGGGAAAACCAAATAGACTGCTATAGCACAAGAGCATGAATCTTTAGGGAATAAAGGTTCTTGATATACCAATAGAAAAAATAAGGGTTCAATGGAATAGAGGATCTCATCTTTATAAAATCCAAATCTAATTTCAACAGAAGGGAAACAGTTTCAAGGGACATTAGAGTCAGATCGTGGTCAAGACCATGTGGTTGGACTATTTAAAATTACAAATAGCATTAGGATATTTAAGATATAATTAATATCTTTTTAAAAACTTTTAGAAACACTCAAAAAGCCTTTAAAATTGATTTACATCAAATAAAATGTAAGAGGGATGAAACTGGAAAAAATAGGAAAATATGGAAATGAATCATCAATGGGTGAGTCACCGACACGAGTCACTGAATGTGAGTCACTGACTCCTAAATCACTGACGCGAGTCAGCAACATGACATATCGACATGCGTCACAGATGCCACTCACTGACACTACTCACTGATGCCCGTCTTTCTAATGCCCGACTTACCGACACACCGACCTACTAACGCCCTAACCTACCGACACCCTGAGCCACCAAAAACCTGAGTCACCGATTCCCTAACTCACTGATGTTGAGCTACTAATATAAGCTACCGATTCTAACCTACTAATGCTTATCTATCGATGTGACTCACCGATGCCTGACTCACCGATGGAAAAACTGAAAATTTGGAAAACTCTTGAAATGAGCTACCATTTCCTCCCAAAACACCCCAAACACTAGATTTTTAAAAAGTAACGGACCACCGAGTTCAGGGATAGTACATTAGATACCTCTTAAACTATTATCTCCCTCGAGAATTAAAAAAAATCCCAGAATAAAATGGGGTACGAACAGCCACCCCGTAAGATACATATGAATGTTAAACAACCATGTATTGTTCACAAGTTGGAGTGAAATATCAACATCTAAGAACACATCCTCCCACATTTGATAAACAAAACATCCAAAAGATAACCCACACAAACACTAACTATCCGGGATCATGAATTAGGTAATTCCTACCTCCATGTCAAGATACTATCTGCTCTAGGTGGTACTGACTTGCCCACAATAGTAAAATCCCAAATCAATTAGTAAATCCTGATTAAGAATATGGTATACCCCTTTTGACATGTTAGGATTTTATCACACATTACAAAATAAAGAAAAAACTCATCTCATAGAAAAAAATGTTCAGGAACTACACCCCAAAGAAAAACACACGAGAAAAACTCAAAAAATCCAGATACTAGGCAAAAATCTACGTTTCTTGCTCCCTAGTACTCTCCTCTATACCACAATGCCTCCAAAAAAGGCAAACCAAAGGAATGGTCTATGCACACAACACCTTCTCTATCATACTCTTCCCCATATCTAGACCAAGAATAGTTTCCTCCCCAACTTTTATCCATCACAAAGGTGAACGACATGGCCTCCCATAAATGGCCTTGAATGGATCCATTATAATGTAATGGTGATAACTATCATTGTAAAAAAGCTGTATCAAGGGAAATGTTCGCACCCAATACCCATCAAAGTCCAAAGAGCATGATATTAGCTTGTCCTCCAACATCTAGATGGTCCCCTCCTTCTACCCATTTGTCTAAGGGTGGAATGCAGTGTTAAGGCGTAACTAAATGCCAAAAAAATGTTGTAATCCCCTCCAAAATCACAAGGTAAAATGTTCATCCTAATCAGATACAATCAATCTCTAAACTCCAAGAATATGCGCAAAATCATCCAAACACTTTCTCACCATGGCATCTATTCTACGCAATTCCTTAATTTCTAATAAGTGAGCTTATTTCTTCAATAAATCCACTAGTACCAAGATTTCATCACATCCTCCCTAGGAACTGGGTAATCCTGTGATGAAATACATTGAGATATAATCCAAATTCCACTAGGGGATATCCAAGGTCTATTACCAATCACCAGGAACATGGTGCTCGACCTTCACCTACTAGCACACTAATCACTTTTCCACAAACTCTTCCACTACCTGCTTCATCCTGTGCCACCATAATTATTCCCTCAAGCCACAATAAATCTTGGAAACTCATAAGTGTACCGATAGGTGTGAGTCATGAAACTCACATATAACTCCCTCATGCATCGCTACTGAAACAAAAATATCCTCATAGAACAACATCTAATTTTAACCATCCTCCAACCATCCCTCCGGAGCATCGCCCCGGTCAAAGAAATCACGAATTAACTATGCCTCTGAGTCTCCCCTCTGTGACTCCTCCAACTGCTACCTCAGATATGACTGCATCATCATCTGAAACATACATCCTCTACCACCATCCATTCCTACATCTATGTGCAAGCTATCCAACTCCTCCATTTCTCTCCAAGAGTCCGCAGATTCCTAGACTACCTATCTTTGTGACTTCCTACTTAAAGCATCAGCTACAACGTTCCCATTTTCAGAGGTGTAGAATATCTCAAAATATTAGTTCTCGAGAAACTTCATCCACCTCCACTATCGCAAGTTCATATCTCAATGGGAATATATATTCCTTAGGATATTATGATATATGATGCACACAAAGTGCTCTCCAATGAGGTAATGTCACCACAACTTCAGCACAAACACAACTGCCTCTATCTCCAGATCATGGGATGCATATTTACATTCATGGGGACATAACTTCATAGACCCATAAGAGATCACTACTCTTTACTTCATCAGCACAAAACCCAAGCCCAAATGGGATGCATTGAGAAACACCACCAATATCACCCCTTCCTCCAGTTACCTGAGCACTGGAGAAATAACAAAATTTCTTTTCAAATAGCTAAACACTGTCTAGAACTGCTCGTTCCACATAAAATATTATCATTTTCTAGTCATATCCATCAATTAAGACGCTACTCAAGATAAATAGGGTATGAATCTAAGGTAATATCTTTCCATATAGAGAAAACTACAAACCTCTACCACATTCTTGGGAGGCTCCCAAGAATAAACTACCTCGACCTTAATGGATCCAATTTTACACCCTACTGAGACCCCTCATGCCCAAGAAAGTGGACCTCTTGTGTCCAAAACATGCACTTGGACAACTTTATATAGAGATGGAGGTGTCAAAGGTCCTCGAGGATAGTTTTTGATGTGCTCCTCCTCAGACTTTGAGTTGATCAGGATTTCATAGATGAATACAATGACAAATCAGACAAGGAACTCACAAAAGACAGAGTTCATAAGTCCCATGAACATGGTAAGTGTGTTCATAACACCAAAAGACATAACCAAAAACTCAATCTTCACATACCTTCACCTAAAATAAGTCTTCGGTATTTCACCCTTTTTCACCCTCAACTTGTGATATCCAGACCACAGATCGATCAAAGAAAACCACATTTCTCACATCAATTGGTTGAAAAGATCATCTATACATGGGAGAGGGTAATGGTTCTTGAAAATTGCTTTATAAAACCTCCAGTAGTCCATACAAAACCACATACCAATATCTACCTTATTTTAAACAAGACTAGAGAAACCTGTGGTGAGACAATGAGGTTCATAAATCCCTTCATCATCAGATCGTCAATCTAGGTCTGCAACTCCCACAACTCAGAAGGTTTCATCTGATTTGGAGCCATTGAAATCTAACTAGCACCATGTTGAATGTATACCCCAATCTTTGCATCATGTCAAGGGGTTAGAGTCACAACCCCCTGTGGAAAACCATTTGAGAACTCTCTGAAAACTCCCAAAACCTCCAAGCATCCACTGATTCCACTAACATGTTGGCCAACAAGGAATAAGAAGGCTCTACATGCTGATTGCCCATCAGACAACTCCGCTCACCAACGAAAGCCACAAGTTGTCCACACATGTCTAAAAACCTGAATCTTATTTGAAATATGTAGATAAAAGAATGAACAAAGTACAACTAGTCAATTCCAAGGATAACACCATATGGATTCATTTGTAGCAGAAAGAAATCCCGATTGGACTGATGCGCCCCAACATCAGTCTACATCCCAAAAAAAATATCAAACAAGATGGTCTTACCTCTGACTGGTGTAATAACCACTAGGGGAACAGAAATACTCTATATGTCCAGTCCCAGAGCATGGGATTGACTAGGTGAGACTAAGGAGTGAGAAGATCCTAAATCAATCTAGGTCTAAATAAGTGTACTGAACAAAGTAATCATACCTCGAATGATCTCTGGCCCTACTTTAACTGTTTCCTCTGTAGCATGATACTGAAAACACCCTATTCCTCTTCCCCTCTACTATAGTCTTACTCCCCAACCATTCATAGGTTGAGGTCCTTATGGAACACCCTAAGGTCGGCCTCTGCCTGCTCCATCTCCCCTCGGTGGAGTTGGAGCCTGTTTTCCCTGTTGCTGAAATGACCTAGCCCACAACTGCTGCTGAGGTGGGCGCTAATCCTTCCCACCTTCACCATACTGATCTTTAATTGGGCACTGACTCCGATGGTACTCACAACCTTCAAAATATAAACCCCTTAGTACCAAGCCAACAGGAAAAGGATGGTGACTAGAAGGTCAAAACTGGAACTGTTGGGGTCATCTCCCCACTGGATGAAACCTGGAAGGTCCTGAATCCAAAGAACTACTTCTAAATGTCTTCCCCTTTGAAGAACATGGCTAGATACACTCTCATTGTAAACCTCCTTAAAAGTTAATCCTTTCCACTAAATCAGCCTTCTTCTAAACCTCCATGTATGTTGGTAAGGTGAATGGAGTAACTGCGTATTGGAGATAAGGACAGAGTGCCTCCTCTAAACGTCTTGACCAAGACTCCTCATCCAGAAAGAGATCCAGAGCAATGAAAAGGAGATCCTATAACCTGATCCCCAACTACCGTACCAACATACTCTCCTTCTTGAGGGAGAGTATCTCATGTCGATTCTCATTCATCATGCTTGAAGAAAGGAATTAAGCCTAGAACTCCTTCTCAAAATAGACCCATAGAACATCATCCTCATTTCTCTCCCATAGGTATAGTGTCCACTACTGATGCACGACTCCCATTATCTGACTAACTACCAAAGGAACCCAATACTCCATCAGAGCCCAGATCAAGATAAAAGTGATCACCATCTCCTCAGTCCAACTCTCCACATCGGTATTTGAAATGATTCCTTTTTTACTTTCCTAGAGGATGTTGATGGAAAGAAAAAAGGGTATTCCACGGCTGATCATCACCCCCACTGGTTCAACCTTCCATCAATCGACTAGTTCAGCCTACTAGGCCTCCACTACTCGAGCCACTCATAGACGATGACCCGGCCAGCCTACTAGGCCTCACACACTAAGAGTGCCTAACACTAATTCCCTACCATCCCATGCAATCCTCATTATGCCTAACTCCAAACTTCATCCTATCTCTCAACCATAACCTCTGATACCATTCTATGATGACCCTACTTATTCAAGATGAAGGAAGGAATGGAAAAGTTTCATGACCTTCCTTCTTCAAGATGAAAAATAGATAATGATCCCCCAAGCCCCACCTCCAATAGGCCCCGGGGTGATGACTAACAGCAATGTTATTTTATTCTCACAAAATGGATGGCATTACCCTTTTTATAGTAACCTTATTGGAGACAAGATGTATCAACCTCAAAAAACTCCAAGTAATATACATAAAAGAAGCTAAAATCCATCACACATGCATGTTTAAAGTAAAAATGATAGAAATAAAATTAAAAAATCCAAAGTAAATACCAAAAGAAGAATGCTAAGCAGTGACACGAGAATTGTCCCAATATTAGAGCTAGTATGGTCCGACCCGGTCTGTGTAATCTCCCTAGAAAGATGAAAATAGTTTTATATACGTAGGGTGATAATACATGTATACTCAATAAGAAAATCCAATGTCACTCATGCACAAATGGGAGAAGCATACTAATGCCCCTATGTGAAAATAAAAAAAACTGAAAATAACCTAACAATGTATAGTATCCACCACAACATCACCAAGGTGCACTCACCAGATAATGTAAGTCAAGTAAATTAATTTAGTTTTCACATCAATATTTGGGTATCCCACACCAATTCCCACTAGTTAACTGCTTATCCCTAATGGTGAACATCCAAACACTACAATGTTCTTCCACAAGCCCCACTTTCAGGACCTGCTTGAACACACTTAGGGCACATAACCCCCCTGCAAACACCTGGGAAACAACCACATCACATCCCACCCACAAACACTTAGGCCAAAAAACCACAACCACATCCCTGAGACACTTTGGAACCACTACTTTCTTGCAGACACCTAGGACTCAAAACAGCACCACAACCTGCAAGAAGAGTCTAGGGCTACCAATGTCTAGAATAGGGAGTATATAAGATCATATAACTATCCATCCATCCTCCCATTGGGATGTTGGGAAAGGACACCCTCCCCCATAAAAAATGGGGGTGTTTGGCATGTAGTTATCAACACAGGTGGGGTTCATATATATATCACGAGGATCAAAACATCTATATATATAGGTACCAAACACTCAGACCAACCTATGGGTTTTCAAAACAACAACCATCCCACTTTAAAACTTACCTTACTGCCAAAACTACATGTACATACCACCACAAATGACTATCACTTCTATAAGTCGATGAATGTTTGTTGCTTTAATACAAATCACAACTCAAAACATACCCCCAACCAATTCATTAAACCAATTAGCATTATGAAATATCAAATATTTTATTTACTTATTCCATCCCTACGCGGGCAACAACCAAACACATCACACCACAAGTAGAATCATAACCCACTCACACTTCACAAAGTCCCTAGAAACTCCCGACAAAAGGATCACATAAGGTAACACCATCCTCCTTCCAAACCATCCCTCTTAAACCATCCTTGGTAGCCTTGTTTTACAAAAAACACCATATCTAGAAAAACAAAACTCACCAAGCTTACAGTCCAATTGCACACTCCCCGGTCTTGAACACTCATTCAACCACTTCCACCGTCTTTCATTAAAGTAATGTCACATTTTCCTTCCTATTAACAATTAAAACCCCAAACATACCTCATTACAACCACAATTAGTCACCATGTTGCATAACAACACCACAACCAGCACACCCAGTAATATAAACATAACACAACCCAATCCTACAGCCTCGCTGCCCAACCAATGACTAGATATATTCCCATTGCATAAATAGTTCATCCATTCCACACTCAACCAATCTCTCAATCAGAGATTCCACTACACCACCCGTACCATCCCATACTCATAACCACACTCCCAGCCCCAACACCACATGAAAAGCACATATAAAAATAAAAAAACACACACAGCACACAACCACACCAAAAAGGAAAAAATTATTCATATTTAGAAAACACTTATGCTTTAATTCCACTTGATAATACATGGGTGATCACAGAACATGTTCGATCCTGATGAATCTGTTTATTTTAAAAAATATACATGGTTAACTAATTTCACAATCATATGATCATTCATATAGTATCAATAATAAGTATTCACAAGGAGTACATGTGTGAAAATAGAGATCCTGAATGACCATGATTTTAGAAGGAAAACAACCCTTACAGAACATGACATGGATCAAGGATAACATATAAAAAAAAGCGAGCATCATCATCATCTTCCCAGTCCCTCATTTATTACTTCTTATTATCTTTGTTAAATTTGGGTCAGACTATATTCACAAGGGGACATGATTTCACCCACCCTACATGTTGAAAAAAGAATGAGAGATGAAGGAATCCCTATTTGGAACAAAAAGGAGACCAATGATTATTCCTTTTTCCAAAACAGGGGGTTTCCTAAATAGCAGGAAAGATTCCATGGGAAAACCTAAAAGACTAAAATAGCACCGGTTCACGACTCCTCGGGGAATAATGGTTTTTGGCGCACCAAGAGAAAATGGAAGGGTTTAAAGAAAGAGAGGATATCAGCTTTAGAAAATCGAAATCATATATCAATAGAAGGAAAATGGTTTCAAGGGCCATTAAAATTAAATTATCGATAAGACCATGTGTTTTGACTATTTCAATGTCTCGGGAGTGTTAGGATATTAAATATATAATTAATATCCTTTGAAACCCCTTTATAAATGCTCAAACAAGAATTTAAAGTTGATTTATGTCAAATAAAACAAGGAGGGGAGAAACTAGAAAAACTATAAATGACTCACCAATGGGTGAGTCACTGACACAAGTCACTGATAGTGATTCATCGATATGTGAAACACCAACGCGACTCACTGACATGAGTCACCGATTCCAGTCACTGATGCCACTCACTGATTCATATCCTAATGATGCCCGAAATACCAATCCCTCGACCTAAAGATGCCCCAACCTACCGACACATTAAACTACCGACACCCCAACCTACCGACCCCCTGAGTCACTAATGCTGAGATAACGACATGAGATACTGATTCCAACCTACCGAAACTGATCTATCGACATGACTCGTCGATGCTTAAATCACAGATGAAAAGAATGAAAATTTAGAATACTCATTAAATGAGCTACCATTGCCTCCCAGAACACGCCAAACATTGTATTTTAAAAAATTAATGGACCACAGAGGTCTAGGCCATTACAATCATAATATAAGAACAATTATTTTGAATATTTTGGTATTTTGAAGTGCTTAATGACATTTTGGGAGACACTTCATTTGGTAGAAGTATATTTAACATTTAGTTTTATCCTAGAGTATTATTTGGGAAGAATTCTATTACATATTTGGATGTTAATGATGAAGGGTATGGGATAATTATTGTGTTTAATTTTTTTAATAATGTTTCGGATATTGGTTTTATATAGGATAAGTTGAATAATGATAAATTTAAAGGCAATTTAGGTTATTAGTATATGTGATCAAATTATTCACATGTTTCTAATGTTAAATTATGAAATAATTTATAGGGATAACTTTTTGAAGAATTTTTTAGGTTTTTGAATGTGGTTAATAATATTTTTTAGAAGTATTAATGTTAACTAATTATGCAATGTATTAAGTTGAACTTTGGATATTATTTTTTGAGGTTAAAAAATGATTTATCAAATTCGATAACCCATGATAACTATTTTAGATCTGGTAAATATTTAGAAGTTGAAAAAATGTCTTATGGATCCTATAAGTCATTAAAAAGAACATTAGTAATACGAAAAAATTAATCTTGAATATCCCTTTCATAGAACAAGAGATGAAGTAGAAATAGATCCAAGAACAGCTAAAGTATGATATATTTTTTATGATATAGAAAAAAATATTTTAATTTAATTTTATTGATTTATTTATCTATATTGTAAAAAATACCTTGACTTTATGAAAAATAACCTAAATTAAAAATGTTATTCAATTACTTTTCTTACAAAAAAATCAATAGTCTTTTAACCCATAAAAAATTTATGGTTTTATAATGGTTAAACTTCTCATGACCATAATAGCTATCACTCTCTATTAATACTTGGGTGTTCATTTCTCTTCCATGTAATTATTTTCACCTCCCAATATTGTTCATATATTTTAAACACTAGTTTTGTGGTTACCTTCACACTTTTCTTTTCCTCTTTTCAAGAGGATGTTTTATTAACCCTTTTTTATGACGGGAGTTCTCAAATTTCAAACCTTTGATTATTTTTTTCAAGTTAAAATTATGAGGATGAATTTGGGGGGGGGATGTAAAATCCCAAGAATTTACAATAATAACACTATGTTTGATAGTTTACAAAACACACAATTATGAGTCTAAACAGACCCTATTATACTATTAAAGTGTTATTATTTGATCACCCAACCATTAAATTACCGGGTATGAATATTATTAAAAAAAATTAAACATGTATTTTTAGGACCTACTTAATAATAATTCATTTATTAATTCTTATAAAATCAGTACTCAATTTTCAATAAGGTTATTTTATACCTCTGAAATATATTTTCTTCAAAAATTATTTTTATTGATTTCTCTGAGAAAAAATTATACATAATTTCTGAAACTTATATAAATTATATTTTATAAATATAATATAATTTTTTAAATAATCATATAAAAATTCTCATAGCATGAAATATTTATATATTTCAGAAATGATTCATTTTCTAGTGAATAGTAAAAAATATAGTTTTTTATTGAAAAATGCATTTTAGTTTCAACCATGTGAAAAGTTCCATTTTATTTTAAAATGGTTCAAAAGTAAAATTATTTTCATTTTGTTATAAATAATACATTAAATTTCATTGGAATCAATTATATGATTAAATTTTCTAATAAAACATTTTTATACATAAAAATGTATTTTTCTGAAAAACAGTTTTTATGCACGCAATGTATTTTTATCTTAATTAATTAAATTGATCAATATTAGTGAATGATTTAAGGAAATTAATTTTTATATATTCAATAAAATATTTTAACATTAATATAATATTTTTACTATGAAAGAGATAAAAATAAATCTACTTAATGCTTAATAAATACATTATTCTAAAAAGTAATTTTCATCGCATTTGCGCACTTAATTTAAAATTAATTTCTAAAAATTATTGTTATTGAATTTCATAAAATGAAATACATATTTCAAAACCTCGAGGTTCATATTTTGTAAATATTGACCATTTAATATTAGTAAATAAGAAAATTAATGGTGGTAAAATTTATCAACATAGTAAAGGGTAAATTCTGTTAATATAGGTCAAAACTAAGTGAAAAGCCTTTAATTTGTGATTTTAATTATTATTTTATGAATTTTATTCCACCCTTATCACATTATTATTTAATTTAACTTTTTCAATGGAAACATTTCCCAGAAAATGACTCTCATAATATTTTAATGAAATAATGTTACAAAATATCTTTCTCTTAGTTTTAAATATATATTATATGTCCATATTGAGAAAAATAATAATGTTTCAAATGGTAAAAATGTTTATTTTTGAGCTTAATGAAACTATTTTCATGATATAAATTTATTAATTTTTAAAAAAATTTATATAACTACCTTAAATGATTGTACAAGCCTAATAAAATATTTATTTAATTAAATTAAAAATAATAAAAATAATGTTAAAAATACTAAAAATGATATAATTTTTATTCAATAATGTGTCTTGTGAATTTTGTAGATCATTAAGAAAATTTCTGGTTATTTTAATGGATTATATTAAAATTACCATTTTTCTTGATGTATTTAACATCAAATTATATGAATAGTTTCAAAATTGATGTTATTGATATTCTATCAAAATAATATTTTATTAACTTATTTAAAATTATTAAAACTATTTTTTTTAGCCATGTGAGTGTAATAGGGTTTAAAACATCTTCCATGTTCCAGTTTTTGTATTTTGGACATTTATAACAACATTATTTACCCTCTGTGATTAAAATCGTGGATACTATGGTTAAGGAAAAAATTAATTAATCGAGGGGTTAATAAAAAATATCAGAATTAAAATGCTATAAAAACATGTATAAATTTCATTTTATTATTTTGTTTCAATCCTAAAAACATCATATTTTAATTAATGACCATTTTCAATCATTTGGATCTGAAATAGTCTTATGATTTTTTATTATTAAAGTCCAAAAGTTCCCCTAACCTAAATAATAAAAGAGAACCCCTTACTTCACTTATTTACACCACATTGTGCTTTATTGCTCAAACAGACCCTGAAAATTCCTCTTTTGAAAATCCTTATAAAATATCTTGAGGTACTGGAATCCCAAAAGGACCTACCCTAGGTCCCTTAATGACAGATCTAGGGAACTTATACCGATGAATATGTAATTCTATTTATCAAGTCCTTGTAGTTTATTTATTCTTCCACTTATATTAAAGTATTTTAGTTATCCTAAAGTAATAACTCATAAATTATAAATATATTTTGATGTTATTATGATTATTTTTTAACCATATTACATCTATTTTCCATCATATGAAAAGTAAAAACATCGCCCATGCGTTTTTACGTCTTAACATCTCCACATTGCATTGTAATTAAATTTCCAACACCACTTTACATAGATATAATTAATGATTTAAATAATTATCATTTATGATATTTATGGAATAAATTTTATTATTTAACTACAACATCATATATACCTCCTTACCTTCCAATCTATGGAAAAATGATAACGTAGCTCATGTATATGTGTCGACTACCATCTCTACGAAGCGATGTGATCTGTTTTTCATTTATGTATTATGTGGATAGTAATAAGGATATATTTAATGAATATCTATGATATATATTACATAATTATTAATCTATAATGAATAATTATTGTTTATCTTCATTTTATTCCATCTATCAAAAAGTTGAAACAACGTTCATTTGTATGCATGACCTACCATCTCCATGGACGATGTAATTATTTTTTATATCATTATATATATATATGATTATATATATATATATTACATATATATATATATATATGATTTATTTATCTTAAATAAAAATATATATATTATTGAACTATGATAAATACAAAAGGAATGAGAATATTGCATCAAAACATACATGGAAAGCAAAGAGGTTAACTCCCAAAATAATGATATCAAAAAAATATTATTAAAAAATAGGTTATAAAATATTATAAATAGATCATATATGATATCATGGATATTTATATGTTTATGTTATGTATGTATAATAAATTTTAATTTAGTATAAAAGATTTTCGAGAACCTATGTGGAACATTATACATGAGTTTATGGATTTCAGTCAATTTCCACTCCATTGAGACATATTTTATATTATGAATTTTTTAATTTTATATAGTTTATATAATTCACCTTTTACATAATTTAAATTAATATATTTTTTTTCAGGATGATTAAATTTCATTTAAAGTTTAACCTTTAATAGATTTTTCATATTTTATTCCAAATTTAACTCTCTTTGAAACATGAAAAGAAAAAAAAAATTAAAAGAAAAAATGATATGATTTCTCTTTTGATTGGTTATATTTTTCTTTAATATCATTATTTTATCTAAAATATTTTCAATTTTTTTAAACTTATTCAATGATTTATTATAATACATTTTTACCCATGTTTTAATTTTCACTTAAAGGATTGAAAGAAATCTTGTTGTCATTTTCAAAACGAGGTACATTGTGACTTTTTTAACAAAATTATTGAAGGAATGTTTTTTTAAATTATAACGAATAAAATTATTTTTCTACTATCATGACTAATCGTTGATTTGAATATTCATTTACAATTTTACAAGTTTATATTCCAAGAAAATGTTTTAATTTATAATTTCATAGTTTTTTCTAAATAAGTGATTTTAAAAAATATAAAGGTTATTTTCCTCAATATTTTTTTAATAATATTTTAATAAAAATCATATTAATTAATGATAAAAACCATTTGTTTTTTTATTCACCACTAGGGATATGTTCTTATGATACCATCCTTTGAAATATTCACTTAATTGTGACAATTAGATGTTAGATTTATCTTAAATATCTATATTCTTTTTTATCATGGATATGATTATTTTCTGAACAATATAAGATTTATACATACTATGTTATAATTAGAAAGTATATTATTTAATGGGTAATTATTGTTAAATATATATAATTTAATAAATATAGAAATTTTTTGATAAGGAATATTTTTCATGTATTAAATTGATAATTTGATATATGAAAAATGAATTGGACATGTAGTGATAGGTGGGGCTCAGACCTATATAGGCCATCGATGCATTAATATGTCTCATCATATAAATCATTTGTAAAAATTAAATGGGGTTTTACCCATAGTTTGAAACTTTATTTGAACAATGCCTTGACAGTATAGATACTATCATGTCTAAGATCATGGAATCTGATATTAAGAATTTACTTCATTGAGAATATTGTTATTATTATCATTCACGAGATTATTGGATTGATACTATACATGGATGCATTTTTTAATCAAGTTATTGTTTTAATGGAATGTGTTTTCTATTATTTACCATTTTCATATTAATTATACTTTATTTACTCATGATAACTTTTGTTGTATGTAACCCTTACTGAGCATATGAGATCACCCTTTTATTTTTTATCTTTTCCCCTAGATATGAATGAGGATTTTATGAATAATATTGAGGAGGAAAGAATGATTTTATGATATTTATTTTATATTTACAATGTAATATATGAATAATCTATGAATTTTGTTCTTCAATACTACTAAAATATTAACTCCTTTGTGATATGATTCCTTGTATATAGTTTCAATGTAATAATGTAACCACCATCTTTTGGCTACTAGGGTCTTATTTTTTATAATATAAGTATTGATTCTTGGTTATAGATTGATATTTCATAATTATGAGATCATTATTGGCATTGTAATATATGTTTTATAATGATTTATAGTTATATAATTTCATTTCATAAGTAATTTAGTTATAATTCGTGACAATGAAGTTGAATGCAAGCATGTTTAGATAATTTTTAAAGAAAAAAATGGTGGTACAATAATAATAAGTTAAATATTAATATAATCATTCTATGAATGCAAACCAATAATTATTTCCTCATTAATTTCTTATAATATCGTAGTTAAGTTTCCAAAGTCATACATGATAGATATTTATATCATTATTCTTGTTGGTGGTTAAAGTAACCCAAATAAGAAAAAGTTAAAAACTATGGGGGAGTATAGTTGAGGAAGTGATTATTTTAGAATAATATTATATGAATGGAATTTTCCGTGGATTAAATTCCATGGACCTAGAAAAGTTACTAAAAATATATTAAACATACAATGAGTCAATGTAAATGCATGTTGAACAAGTGACACTCATGAAACCACCACAATGTGATAGGAAAGCCTGCACAATGACCTTTTTTTATAAATACCAACCTTCCATGTGAACTTTTCCAAACTTTTGGATATATACCTATCCTCAAATTTTTTTGAGGATTCCCAATTTTTACCTTGATCATCCATATCTGGTAGGTCATCCTTCTCACTATGAGATTCAATATATTGACTTCCATCCATATCATTTAATGGAAGTTGGGATTGCTGATCTTGATTAACATCAATCATGTTTTGTTATGTGTTAGTATACTTATGTAAGGCCTCAATAAGAAAATCATTATTCCCATGCAATTCATGAATCATTTTAGAGTCCACAATTGATGGTGTCCTAGAATGAGAAGTAGATACCACCTCGAGATCCACATTTTCATCCTACACATTAACCAGATATAGAGAAACTTTACCATCAAAATATATAACAATCTTTAGGAAGACTTCCTTCAACCCATTTTTTTGATGCATTTATTCTCAATTATCTCAATTTAAAATTTAAAAAATTATTGGAAATTAATGGATTATAGTACATATAAAAAATTGGTACACTAACACCATCATTCTTCCCATATTGGCCGTCCTGAGCACTCACAGCCAACCTAGAGTTAGTGATGGTGCATGACGTGAGAGTAATTGGAAGACCTTCTACCACACCAATCCTTGACTGTAGGGTATTTGGATAATGATCCTACTAGTCCTTAGAGATATACACATTAATGGATATTGAATAATTATCAACATGATGAGGATAAAGACCATAAAAACCATAAAAACTAGTACCTCCATTAATATTACACTCCCCACTTAAACTTTCCCCTGAACCTAAAGCACCCATAAGAGTTGGTACCTCCAAACTAGTGGAAATAACACCAGATTATGCCTACATGATCGGATTCCCAGTAGAAATATATGGAGTTTTCAATTCCTTACCATTTTTTCAATTATTATAATCTATTACCAACTTGGATTCATTGATGATGCATGCTATGGGAATAGAAGAGAGGTATTATGCCTCTATAATCCTTGCCTCTATGGTCATTTTATAATTTTACATTCCCATATAGGTTTCCCCCTAAAAGGTCATAAAATATTTTTAAGAATAATAATAAGAGGGATCCTAAAATACCTCAAAATTATATCTTAATTTGAGGTATAGTCTCTATATTCACATTTCCCATAACCTGATGGAACCTCCAAACATGTAGAAAAAACAACAGTTGTAGCCTGCTTATTCTTCTTACTAAGGGAATTCCTTAGAGTCTTCAATTTATTCCAATCACTAGACTTGTGTGAATTTTGGACCTTTTATTGTAGCTTCACCTGGCAAGGATTTAAAATTATTCCCTTGATATTTTCTTTAAAATTGGAAGAATCAATCAAATTATCCAGATCATAAGAAAATAAGTCATTAGGTGAGCCCACCTCCTATAAACATTATTACTAGTCAATAGCCTACCGGACTTCGCCATGATATGTAACTGACTATGTCGATGTGATTGTTACCTCTTCACTCCACTATCAATGATGAATGGAATCAAAATGGAAACCAATGGACTTCAATATAGAGCCAGTAAATTTAAAAGAGTTCCCAACACGTGATAGAAGTTTATCCTTATAGGAAGGTTGAGTTCCCCTTCCCTATAGGTTCACAAAATCAAAATGATCACTTTTCTTCTTCTCTTAGACCATACACCATTATTTTTTCCCTTTAAGTATGTGCTACTTCTTCTCTTTAGTTTAAACAATCACAAGAGGAATTTTGAACTTACAAGGGTTATCTAAGTGACCATGTTTCTTGCAATTAGAACACTTCAGGCCCCTATAAAAAGTTTCCTTAACATGTTCAATGCAATAACAATTAATTTAAAATGGAGGTACATTCTCATATATAATAGATAATTCAAATGAAAATTCTATGAGAACTAGTTAAATAGTTTCATTCAGAGGAGATAATAAATCAAACTTAACAAGGAGTCAGGAAATGTCTCCAAATTTGGAAATCTCAGTCTACATGTCTAGCTTAATAGGAGTTTCCAAAACAGATGGAACATCCCATAGAATCTCAGGATGTTAAAAGAACCAATTTAGACCAATGTCCTTAATCCAATATTGTATCATTGATTTCTTAACTTGAGCCAGATCAAACCATATACCCCAATATTGAAAACAAGATGTACCTGTCTTAAAAGAGATATATCCAAATCCCCAAGCTCTTAATTTCGAATTCTATGATGGGAAAATAATGTGGTAGAAGGCTATACCAATTGAAACTATGTTCCATTCATAAAATAATTGAACTAGAAGAAAACGCCTCTTCAGTTCCTCAAACTTCCATTCATTTGAACTTTAATATGAGGAAAACCATGTGATTATTAAATACTTGCAATATTCGGCACGTTTTGTAAAAAAATATAGGGTTCACTTATAAAAAATCGAAAACACAGTTACTCATAATCTTGGGTGAGAGATTTAAATACGAGTGGGAACTATTGAAAAATTTAGAACCAATATAGTTCTAAGGTAGGGTTTGTTGATTAAATTTCAAGGTATTCTTTTTCACTATCACATGAGATGACTAACACTGATTAATCAGTTCCACAACCTTCGAATAGAGAGGAAATTGGATCCCACAGTACTCGGGGCCATTCATAGCTGAAGTCTTAATCGAAACATCTTTTCCTACTCCATATTTCACACCTTTTGTTTTCTTCGAGGGATATATGAAAACATCCTGAGGATCCAAGAAATAATTAAAATCCATCGGATTCCAACCCTAATCTCCATGGGTGGTAAGAGAGGGAAAATTCTTATTTTAATCTATATTATATCTTTAAATGTATATATTTGTAACATCCCAAATTCGGAAGCCACCTAGAGGCTCCCCATACCCGGTTGTTCACATGGCCTCAAGTGTGTTTCCTCGTATGCCAGAGGCTGCCGACTAGCAGTGAGGACCATGGGTAAGATAATGGGGAATCTATACCCTCATTGGCAGAGTACACAGCGGAAGTAAGAAAACATGCAATAGCAGAAGCAGTAAATATCCAACAACAGTAAATAGTGGAAGACTGAGATAATAAACAATTGGAGCAATGCATAATAAATGATGCATGCTACATATGTCTAGGAAAACAGCCAAATAAGTCACAATGCTGAATACAAATAGTAATGAACCAGGTACAAAAGAAAAATATAACAAATCCTCAGCATCACAAGTCGAGGATTGGTCTCATGCTCTCCAGCTCCATAGCAAGTCAAGTACCTGAAGTGGAAGGGCGCTTTCCCTAATCTATACTTGCAACAATATAATCTGTTTGGCCCCAAAAGCATATAAAAAATAGGGTGTGAGACTAAATCCCAGTAGGAAACCACTTAAAGATCTATGACTAATAGTCAGTGAATATATGGAAGGTAAAAGTACAGAAAGCAGTATACAGGAAAATGCTAAACAATTACCAATCCATAGTTCTAATATCAAGCAACAACTAACGAGCAGCTAAACGCAAACTAGTAACCCTCTGGGAAGTACCCAAAACCATCCCCTCTAGTCATACCTAACAAGTACAGACAACCCTCTAGGAGGTACACTCACCCTATCCCCTTGGGTTCAGTCATACGAATTCATAAAGACTCTCCGAGGAAGAACTCACAGTAAATTCCCATTATAGTTTAAGGTAGTCAAGGACTCTTTGAGGAAGCAAACATGGTTAATTCCCCTTATAGCACCAAGGTGAAGGACTCTCTGAGGATGATCATCCAGTCAATTCCACTTACAGCCCAAGTCATTCAAAGAATCTCCGAGGAAGCTCACTTGGTCAATTCCTCTTATAGTCTAGGATGGTTCAAGGTAATTCAAAATAAACAAAGACTCTCTAAGTTATCTCACTTGGTATATCCCCTCATAGTCTAATAATTCCCAAAGACTCTCTGAGGAAGCTCACTCGGTATATCCCCATATGGTCTACGATGTTCAAAGACTCTCTGAAGAAGCTCTCTCGGTCTATCAGTGTATAGTCTATAATGTTCAAAGACTCTCTGAGGACGCTCACTCGGTCTATCCCCTTATAGTCCACTACTCCAGGTTTTCACGACACTGGGTGAGTCAACACATAACAATGCAATATGGCCAAAGTAAACCTCAGATCTACTTGGCTAAAAAGTCGACAACATCTCAAGCATGTCAGAATTCAACACTCCATCCTACAATCTCTAGGAATGGGAAAACAAGAAAAATGGCCAAAAAGGGTAAGCAGGACCAAACGGTCATAAACAGAACAATACATGGGAAACACATCCAAAGAGTAGTAATTATCCCTATTCACAATAATTGACATCTACTCAAGCATACAAGAAAGGCATGAAAATAATAGGGCTAAAATGGTAAATGTGCATTACCCCATTAATGGGTATTGGAACAATTGCACATAATACTCAAAGACTTCAACAGAAAGGAGCAAACCACCTACCTTTAGGGTTCTTGCAAAAATGATCCACAATAAACCGCACCCACAAATCCAGGTAACTGCTTCTTGAAAGACCACTTTAAATATCCTTCCTTATCATCCACAAGCTGTAAAATCAACACCCAAGGCAAAACCAACACTAGATCTACATGAAACGGATGTAGATCTAGAAAAACTAGAGAGAGGGAAGAGAATATCTAGAGACAACCAAGGAGAAACCATGAGGAGGGACTTACTCGAGTAGAACGACCTTCAATCCACCAAGAAACCCCTTCGATTTTCCTCCAAAACGAGTGGCGGAGCACATTCAACCTTTGAGAACCCAAAATACTGGGTGAGGCTTGAGTGGGATAGAGTTTGGAGAATAAATGAGAAATCCTGAGTGGACCGGGACTTAAAAACCCTAACATTAAGTGGCCGCACAGTTACCTCGCACGGTTTGGAAAACTGTGCGCCAACCGTGCAGTTTCTACTATCTCATCCAGGGACTTCGCACGACTTGTCAGCATGGTCTGGACAAACCGTGCACTACTCGTGCAGAGCCCACTATCAAGGGTGCACGGTTTCCTAGGCTGTCCGCATGGTTTATTCAGACCATGCACCAACCATGCGCCCCTGCACAACCTCCACATCTTTAAAGTTTTTTCCCAGAAATTACTTTTTTTCTCAGAAATGACCATAAAAGAGAAACATACCTAAAAAGAAGATCCAGGTTCTTACAAACTTCCCCCCTTAAAGAAATTAGTCCCTGAATTTACCTAGCGCAGCGTAGAATAAGAAACCCTGAACAACTCCAGCCACTGCGCGTGTATATCAGTCTCCCTCTCCCAAGTTTCATCCTACACCCGTCCATACTGCCATATCACTCGTACCAAGGGAACAGTCCAGACATAGAGAACCTTTGTACTGCAGTCCACAATCTGGATAGGATGCTCCCCAAACAATTCATCCACTTCGAGCTCAACCTCCTCGGGTTGAAATACATGAGACGAGTCTTAAAAGTAATGTCAGAGCTGGGAAACATGGAAAACATCATGCATAGCCCGATACCTTTGAGGTAACTACAACCAATAGGAAACCGGCCCAACTCTCTACAGCACCACAAACGGCATGACATAATTCGGTGAAATCTTACCATGCCTCCTAATCCTCATGTGTCCCAACCTCGGTGTGACATGCAGGAAAACCTGATCCCTGACCTCGAACTCCAGAGGTCGTCTTCGCTAATCATCATAAGACTTCTGATTAGACCGTGCAGTATCCATCCTCTTACAAATCAACTCTATATACTCTGTGGTCTCCTGAACAAGATAAGGTCATAGTAAAGCTTCCTATCTTGCTTGCAACCAACATAAAGGTGATCGACATGGCCTACCGTACAAACCCTCATAAGGTGCCATCTGTATAGTTTCCTGAAAACTATTATTGTAGGAAAACATCACAAGAGGTATATGCTTCTCTCTGGAACTTCCATAATCCAGGATGCATGCACGAGAATGTCCTCAAGAACCTGAATTATATGCTCGGACTGGCCATCTGTCTAGGGATGTAAGCTGTACACAAGATTACCTGTGTACACAAAACCTTCTGAAGCCCCTTCCAGACTCGAGAAGTAACACTGACATCCCTATCTAAAACAATAGAGTGTGGAACTACATGAATATGTACAATATCTCAGATGTACAACTTCCCCAGCTCATCAACACTGAAGGTATCCTTAATAAGAAAGAATTGATCAACCTTTGTGAGCCGGTCAACGAAAACCCAAAATGCGTTATTCCCTTGGAACAACCTCAGAAAACCAATCACGAAATCCATCACGACGTCATTTCACTTCCATTTCGGAATGGGTAACTGCTGCAAAATACCTGCTAGTCGCTGATGCTCCGGTTTCTCCTATTGACAAGTCGAACACCTCATAAAAACTAGCAACATCTCTCTTCATACCTGGCCACCAATACTGGCAGTCTAGATCATGATACATCTTGGTGATGCAAGGGTGAACTTCCCAAACTGAGGAATGAAAATCCCACATCAGCTCCTTCCGTATGTCTACTGGCACCCATACAAATCCCTAGAAACCCAAGATCTCATACTCACCTACTGTCCATCTAGGAAGAGGATTCTCTCCTGACACACTATCCCACAGGACTAGGCCTTCTGATTCTAATAGCTGCCTCATCCGTACCTGATTGAGAAGAGTAGAGGTAACAACTACAGAAGATAGAAAAGTCTGTCCCTATCTGTCATGAAACTCCAAATGCATCTCAGAGAACAGAGCCAAAAGATGCCACTCACTACCGGGCTCCTGAACTACCTGTATATGAGTTATCCTGCTCAACTCGTAAACCACTGCGTTGCCTTTCCCAGGTGTATAGTCAAGCTCAAAGTCAAAGGACTGAAGATACTCGACCCACATGCACTGTCTCATATTCAGATCAACCTAAGTGAAGATGTAATTGAGTCTTTTGTGGTTAGTGAAAACCACAAAATTCTCTCCCAGAAGATAATTTCTCCAACAACATAAGTCATGAACAGCAACTGCCAACTCCAGATCATGCGTCGGGTAATTCCTCTCATGTGGCCTCAACTGCTGAGACCCGTATGCAACAACTCCATCTCCCTGCATCAACACAGCTCCCAGCCCGATACCTGAAGCATCGCAGTAAACAATATAGCTCTTTCCCAACTCTGGAAAGACTAGTATCGGTGCTTACGTCAACCTACCCTTCAGCTCTTGAAAGGCTGACTCACAATAATCTGACCACAAGAAATTCACACCTTTCTTAGTAAGACTTTTCAGCGGTGCTTCTAAGCGTGAAAAGTGCTTTATGAAGCGTTTGTAGTATCCAAACCGCACTAGGAAACTTCATACCTAAAAGACGTTCTCCAGATGCTCCTAGGAAACTATTGTCCTCAATTTCTCTGGGTCTACTGATACTCCTGTCTCTGAGATAACATGACCCAAGAAGTGAATTTGATCCATCCGAAAGTGGCATTTCGAGAGCATAGCATATAAATGATGCTCTCTCAGTGTAATCAGAACGATCTCTAGATGGATATTATGGTCATGTCGAGTGTGAGAGTACACCAAGATGTTTCCCACGAAAACCACCATGAAGGAATCCAAGTATGGATGGAACACTCAGTTCATCAGTTCCATGAAAACTGCAGGCGCATTCATGATGCTGAACGACATAACCATATACTCGTATAGACCATACCTACTCCTAAAAGCTGTGAGAGGTATATCAAATGGTATATCGCGCAAATTATGGTAATCGGACCTTAAGTCGATCTTCAAGAACACCCAGGCTCCTCAAAGCTGATCAAATAGATCATCAATCCTTGGAAAGGGATATCAGTTCTTGACCGTCAACTGGTTCAGCTTCCAATAATCCACACAATTTCTGAGAGTGTCGTCTGCCTTCTTCGCAAGAAGGATATGTGAACCCCAAGGAGAAGTACTGGGTTGGATGAAACCCTTTTCCAGTAACTCCTCCAGCTATATCTTGAGCTCCTACAACTCAAGTTTATCCATCCTGTAAGGAGGAATGGACACCGGGGCCGCTCCTGGTACGAGCTCAATATAAAAGTCTACCTCACGCTCTGGAGGCAAACCTAAAAAGTCATTTGGAAAGACATCTCTGAAATGGTCCACCACTGGAGTAAGGTCTAACTATGAAGTCCCATGGTCATCCAGATAAAGACAAGTAATATGGGTCGTAACTGATCCCAACCCATGATGCTCTGGTCCTGATCTTCTCACCTGGACATCCCACTCACCCTTATATAGAAACAATCCACCCTCTGGTGAAATGAAACTCACCCTATGGCAATAACAGTCGATGAATACCTAGAAGGGAGCTACCTAGTTCATTATGAGAATGAAATCATAGCCTGTCGTCTATAGAACCTAAATATCCCAAAGGAAGTGACACCCACCAACCTCTAAATGGCACTCCTTGCAATGACATACACTAGCCGTTCTAGTCCCCAACGGAGTGTCTAGTGTCAAGACATCAAAAGAAGAGAAGATACAGAGCCCAATGATCTCTACAAAAGCAACCGATATAAATCTATGCGTAGAACCAGTATCAAAAAGAGATAACGATAAAACAGAGGCAACTAGGATCGTACCTCGAACTGTAGAAGGTTTAGGATCCTGCTCTGGTTGGGTCTGCTCCACCGCAAAGGTCTAGCCTACTCTGCGGCCCTGTGACCCAGCCTAACTACTCTGAGTTGATCCACCCTACTGTCGCTAGTAGCCTGGTGACTGACCACTACGGTCACGACCTCCACCTCGGCCTGAATGGCTGAAAGGACTCTAGTTCCCAGACTAGCACAACTAGAAAAACATGTATTTGCGACGGGGCATTTGCGAAGGGATCCCGTCGCAAATGGCTTGTTGCGACGGGGGCCCGTCGCAAATAGCCCGTTGCTGAAAACGCCGTCGCAACTACACTTATTTGCGACGGGCCCGTCGCTAAAGCCTTTTTTTGCGACGGTCATTCTCCCCGTCGCAAATAGTATTCTGTATTTTTGTAAAAAAACTTTTAAAATAGTTTTTGCGACGGGACCTGTCGCAAATACCTTTTGCGACGGTACCGTCACAAAAACTATTTTTTAAAATAAATAAAAAACTATTAATAATACTAGTATTTGCGGCGGGCATAGTATCCCATCGCAAATACTATTTTTTTTTAAAAAAATAAAAAACTATTAATAATACTAGTATTTGCGACGGGCATAGTATCTCGTCGCAAATACTATAAAAAATAAAAAAAATAAATTATTAATAAATTATTTTAATTAATATAATAATAGAATTATAATTCACAAATAAAAATAATAAATTATTAATAAATTATTTTAATTAATATGATAATAATAGAATTATAATTCAAAAATAAAAAATAATAGAATATTAATAAATGATTTAATTAATATAATAATATTAGAATTATAATTCATAAATAAAAAAAATATTAATAAGTTATTTTAATTAATATAAAAATAATATAATTATTTTACATTCAAATATTAAAATAATTCAAGTGTTACAAAAAATATAATTAAATTATTATATTATAAAATTTTAATATATATATAAAATTTAATATTATAAAATATAAATAATATTATTATTCCTATTAATATTGTTATTTAAAAATATAATATTATTAATATTTTATAATGAGACAGAAACTAAGAATAGAAAAAAAAAATTTGATTTCACAAATTTTATAACATAAATACAATCTCTAATCTGAAGGAGGGGGGGAAGGTGGGGGATCTGCAGATGGTGGTGGAGGAAACTCCATCCCTAAAGCATGAGTGAGTCGGCGCATGTACTCCATCTGCTCCTGATGCTGCTGCTGCCACCGACTCGCCTGCTCCTCGTACAGCTGCTGCGGGCGTCGACGCTCCTCCTCATGCTGCTGACGCATCTGCTCCAGCTCCTGTCGGAGACTCTCTATCTGTGCAGTCTGAGATCGCAACTGATCCTCATACTGTGTAGTAGAAGAAGATGCATGAGCTCCTCTCGAGCTGGACGCCGACATCGCAACACTTCCATAATAATCTCCGGGAGTCAGTCGAGAGCCGATACCAACTACCCGGCCCTTCTCGAAGACATACTGGGTGGCCTGCATCCATGCTGCTTCATCAAACTGACGGGCAGTGGTCTGATCTGATGACTCGGCCTGACTCTCAGGTCGGGCCTGTGACGTTGCGGCCTCATATGACTCCTATAGTTGCAATTTAAAATTAAAATTGTGAATATATTATATGCAGTTAATTTTTAAACTTGAAAACAAATAATACTGACCATGATGTGATGCCGATGATCACCTATGAGCTCCCCAGTAGCAGGATCACTATACATCCTCCGATATACGTCGTACTCTGTAATATCGGGGTTCTCGACAGCCTATAAGAATAAAAAATAAACTGTTAATATTTACAGTTATATAAAATATTTATAAATAATGTACGTACCAGATGCTGTCTATGAGTACTGAAAGAACGACTCCCAGCTCGATAAGTCACCTCCTGTCTCCCCCGATTCTGCCTCCCCACCGATGATCTCCTCTGAAAGGCACCACTCAACCAGTGCGCACATAATTGATCCCATACATGGGATGAAATGTACTCTGGTCGGTGTGCTCTACAAGACTCCTCAAAATCTGACACTCATGCTTTCTTCATCGCAGCTTTTCTTAAATTGTGCAAAAACTGACGAAGGCGATCACGCATGGCCACCTCCCATGCCTCGTGGATGGCGTCACGCATGGTATCCTCGATCGGATACCATAAACCCTACAAATAAATCAAAATATCAAGTTAGAAATGAAATAATTTTCAAAATAAAAATTATTTGTTTACGTACGTACCAACCAATGGCCGAACATGGCCTGCTGCACATCAATGGGAATCTGCTCCCATGTGGTCCACGGCTGAGAGAAATAGTTGCGCAAAATAGCGCTGCCCTTTCCGACTGCTATATGCGGAAAACTGAAAAAACAATAAACATTTATTATGTGAATAGATTAATGAAATCTTAGTCAAATCCACAGGTTATCACACAGGTTATCACACCTCCAGGTGCGCGGATCAAACCCAAGACGTGGACGTCGCTCGGGGACGGGGTTAGGAATCATCAATCGTGCAAGACCGCGCCCCCTCCGTGTACTCCTTGGAGCGCCTGCAGGCTGAGGGTCATCTGCCAGCAACTCATCCGCATCGAAAGGCAGGTCAGCATCCGCCAACTCACGAAATGTGGCCTCGTCCATCTGAAACAGAAAATGTTAATGTTAGCAAATAATTTATAATTACTATTATATATACATATATACATATTATGATTGTATATAAATACCATGGAATGCTATCAGTGTTCATATTCATCATCATCTTCATATATGTCAATGTCATCTTCATATTCCTCCTCAACATCATCGATATCCATTCGAGTTACAGTTGTTTCATCTCTTACCATTTCAAATTCATATGTGACATCATTAACATCATCGTCATCACCGACTCTTAAATGTGGGGTGTCTTCATCGATACTCATGTCTCTTTGTAAAAAAGATTGATTTTGAGTACTCTTTTGAAAAACATCAATTCTTTGCACATCAGTGAAAGCACATTCACTTTGACTAAACTGATTGTCTCGAATTTTGATTTTTATTACACTCCACCAATCAGTCAATTCTCTTGATGTTGCACAGTACATCGCGTAATAAACTTGATATGCCTGTTGAGCCAATAAGAATGGTTCATTTACTACGAGAACACTTTTACATTTAATATCGGTGATTCCATGAGTCGGATGAACACGAACGCCTCTCTCTGTATCCAACCACCGACATTTGAACATGGTTATGTAATGTTGTCCAAGATAACAGAGTTCAATGATTTCATCAAGTATGCCATAAAAGTCAACTTCATTTTCTCGATGATGAGATCCTCTCAAGCTAACTCCACTATTCATTGTTTTTTTCGATTCCCCATATGCATGTGTGTGGAATCGGAATCCATTCACCACATATGCATTATAAGTTTTAACAAGTTTGGAAGGTGGGTTACTCAATACACACAGTCATTTGTAGATTTTATCAGCATGTCGAGACACCTGAAAATTTGTGAAATAATTATCAATATAGTAAACTATACATTGAATGAGTTGCTAAAAGGTAAAGAATTTATGATACCAGTTTTTGAAACCACTGAGAGAAATTTTTCAGTCGACGTTCTTCGAGAGCAGCTGCTGTAATTTGTGGAATTTGTTTCTTGATATGATTATCATACAACCTATAAAAACCAAAGTTATTTACTGTAACATAAATGATAGAATAAGTGATATAAACACTTACAGTACAACTGATGTCATCTCTTCACAGTTGAGCAGAACATACGTATGAGCTCTCTGATGTTCATCATCTGAAAGCCAGCATTCATAAACTCTACCAAAACCAAGCTCTGACTGGTTGAAAACAGATAATTGATTGTCGATTTCATCAATATTCCTCTCATTCCATCCCATTCGGTTGTGTTTTGAAGGATACTCAGATTCAAAATAATGGGAGCAGAAAAAAGATATTTCCTCTTGCAAATAAGCTTCTGCAATAGATCCTTCAACAGATGCTTTGTTACGTACTTTTCATTTCAATTTTTGCATGCATCTTTCAAATGGGTACATCCATCGAAACTGTACCGGACCTCCACATTTGGCTTCATATAGAAAATGTAACATCAAATGTTCCATTGAGTCGAAGAAAGACGGTGGAAATATTTTTTCCAGTTTACATATAATTACAACAACATCTTTTTCAAGTTTGCCTAGAGGATCATAATCTGCCATTGCCGCACAAATTTCCCGAAAAAAAAGAGACATGTCAGTTATGGAATCCCAAATCACAGAATTCAACAGACCTCTTAATCCAATGGGTAGATGTCTCTCCATTATAACATGACAATCATGACTTTTTAATCCAGTAATATGACCATTCTTTACACATCTACCCAAATTGGAAGCACAGCCATCTGGAAGCCTCAAATCTGCAATCCACTGACAAAATAATAAATGGTTTTCTTTAGACAATGTATAAGCTGCTTTTGGTTTCAGTAACCTTTTTGTTCTGACATTCTCAAAGAGTTCCAATTCTGGACGCTTGCAAATTTGGGCAAGATCTAAACGTGCATTTACATTGTCTTTGCTCTTTCCTGGCGTATCCAAAACTGTATGAAACATATTATCAAAACAGTTCTTCTCAATATTCATGACATCCAACATGTGGCGGATCAACATATCAGACCAATATGGCAAATCCCAAAATATTCTACGTTTAATCCTATTGTGTTCTTTCCCAAATCCAGAAATTTTCTGTTGGTTTATTGTGGGACCAAAAGTGATGGGAGGTAATGAAAATACAACTGATTTTAACTCCGCACCTGATAGCATTTTTGGAGGTCCATCCATTTCAACTGTTCCTTTTCTGAAATGAGATCTTTTTCTGCGAAAAGGATGATCAGCTGGAAGAAATCTGCGATGACAGTCAAAATAAAAAGGTTTCTTTCCATGAATGAGCATAAATGCTTTGTTCTCTCCCATACAGTAAGGACATGATTTCTGACCATGTGTACTCCAGCCAGATAACATCCCATAAGCCGGGAAGTCACTTATTGTCCACATCAATGCTGCTCTCAGTATGAAATTCTGTTTCGTTGCAACATCGTATGTACTGACACCAGTACTCCACAATAAATTTAATTCATCAATCAATGGCTTCAAATAAACATCAATATTTTTCTTCGGATGTCCTGGAATTAGTAAAGTCAAAAAGATATATGGCTCCTTCATCAACATCCATGGAGGTAAATTGTACGGAGTTAAAAAAACAGGCCAACATGAATATTAACTACCATAAGATCCAAACGGACAGAAACCATCAGTGGAAAGGCCCAGTCGAACATTTCTAGCTTCTAAAGAAAAGGATGGATGCACTCTATCAAAATGTTTCCATGAATCACCATCGGCTAGATGATTCAAGCTTTTATCGGTTGAAATATTCACTTTATGCCATGACATCATTGTCGCTGTATTCTTAGACATGAATAAACGCTGAAGTCTGGATGTAAGAGGAAAATATCTCAACTGTTTTACAGTAATCAAACCAGACTTCCCGTGTTTTCCTTCTTTATATCTCAGTTTCCCACATGTGGGACAACTATCCAAAGACTCATTTTCCCCTGAATATAAAATGCAGTCATTTGAACATGCCTGAATCTTCTGACAAGTAAGTCCCAAATTTCGAACCAGCCTCTTACTTTCATAGTAATTTGCAGGTAAAACATTTTCTTCGGGTAACAGTGTTTTCAGCAAAGAAAATATCTGGTCAAAACAGGTGTTTGACATTCCGTTATCTGATTTGATAGCCATAAATTTTGCAACTGCTTCTAATTTTCTCATCTTGCAGCCAGGATATAATGCATCCTCAGCAGACTTCAACAACTCATAAAATTCAGACTGTACCAACTCAGGATTTGAAGTTATATCAGCCGTAGTTTCTGTATGTTGAACAGATAAACCTGCAATATCATGTACTAAATCATGAAACTGGGATGGATCCGGAATCAAGTTGGTATCACCTGCTCTGGAACTACGTTCACCGTGTTGATACCAAAAAACATAATCTGCTTGAAAACCAAAACGCCAGAGATGTTCCCCCACTTTGTCAAACGTGTCAAACGTTCTCAATGCACATTTTCTACAAGGGCATTTTATTTTTCCTTCTGAAACAAATTCTGGATTTGATGCCGCAAATGATAAAAAAATCTCCACACCCTCTATATATACTGGATTTAAACCAGAACCATTTGGATTTCTACGTTGATTTATCCATATGCGGTCATCTAATAATGACTGTTGACGACCTCGTTGTTCCATATTTTTCTATCAAATATAAAAGCATTACTGATTTTGAATAATTTTTTAGAAAAAACACTCAAGCAAGGATTGAATATATTGAGAATAAAGCAAAACTTGTTACAAATATTGATAATTTTAATATTATATTGATTTATTATTTTTTTAATAATACTAATATAATTTTTTCATAAATATTAATTATATAATAATAACATTATTACATTATTAGTATATTTTATTATTAATATTAAAATAATATAATTTTCTATATTATATACAATTCTCCTTTCATCTGTGTGTTTAATATTCTGTCTCCACATGTAATATTGACATTCACTTTCACCTCTCCATTGGCGAGTAGGTTGATAATTTTGAAAAAGAATGCCAATATTACATGTGGAGACAGAAAACACACAGAAAAAAAGAGAATTGTATATAATATAGAAAATTATATTATTTTAATTTTAATAATAAAATATACAAATAATGTAATAATTTAATTATTCCTAATTATTACTAATTATTGGTAATTATTCATAATTATTACTAATTATTGGTAATTATTACTAATTATTGGTAATTATTACTAATTATTCCTAATTATTAGTAATTATTCATAATTATTTGTAATTATTGGTAATTATTACTAATTATTGGTAATTATTACTAATTATTGGTAATTATTACTAATTATTGGTCATTATTACTAATTATTCCTAATTATTAGTAATTATTGCTAATTATTGCTAATTATTGCTAATTATTGCTAATTATTGCTAATTATTGCTAATTATTGCTAATGATGGCTAATTATTGGCAATTATTGCTAATTATTGGCAATTATTGCTAATTATTGGCAATTATTGGTAATTATTGGCAATTATTGGTAATTATTGGCAATTATTGGTAATTATTTGTAATTATTGTTAATTATTGGTAATTATTGGTAATTATTGGTAATTATTGGTAATTATTGGTAATTATTGGTAATTATTGGTAATTAATAATAATTATTACTTATTATTGGAAATTATTCCTAATTATTCCTAATTATTCCTAATTATTCCTAATTAATACTAATTATTCCTAATTATTATTAATTATTCCTAATTATTACTAATTATTGGTAATTATTACTAATTATTGGTAATTATTACTAATTATTGGTAATTATTCCTAATTATTGCTAATTATTCCTAATTATTGCTAATTATTCCTAATTATTGCTAATTATTCCTAATTATTGCTAATTATTCCTAATTATTGCTAATTATTACTAATTATTGCTAATTATTACTATTTATTGCTAATTATTACTAATTATTGCTAATTATTACTAATTATTGCCAATGATTACTAATTATTGCTAATTATTACTAATTATTGCTAATTATTACTAATTATTGGTAATTATTGCTAATTATTGGTAACTAATACTAATTATTTGTAATTAATACTAATTATTGGTAATTAATACTAATTATTGGTAATTAATAATAACTATTGGTAATTAATAATAATTATTAGTAATTATTGGTAATTAATACTAATTATTCCTAATTAATACTAATTATTCCTAATTAATACTAATTATTCCTAATTATTGGTAATTTTTCCTAATTATTGGTAATTATTCCTAATTATTCCTAATTATTGGTAATTATTGGTAATTATTTGTAATTATTGGTAATTATTGGTAATTATTGGTAATTATTGGTAATTATTGGTAATTAATGGTAATTATTGGTAATTAATGGTAATTATTGGTAATTATTCCTAATTATTCCATTAGTACTAATTATTCCTAATTATTCCTAATTAGTACTAATTATTCCTAATTAGTACTAATTATTACTAATTATTACTAATTATTACTAATTATTACTAATTATTACTAATTATTACTAATTATTACTAATTATTACTAATTATTACTAATTATTACTAAATATTACTAATTATTACTAATTATTACTAATTATTACTAATTATTACTAATTATTACTAATTATTACTAATTATTACTAATTATTGCTAATTATTACTAATTATTACTAATTATTACTAATTATTACTAATTATTCCTAATTATTCCTAATTATTCCTAATTATTCCTAATTATTCCTAATTATTCCTAATTATTACTAATTATTACTAATTATTACTAATTATTACTAATTATTACTAATTATTGGTAATTATTGATAATTATTACTAATTATTGTTAATTATTGGTAATTATTCCAAATTATTGGTAATTATTACTAATTATTGGTAATTATTACTACTTATTGGTAATTATTACTAATTATTGGTAATTATTACTACTTATTGGTAATTATTACTAATTATTGGTAATTATTACTAATTATTGATAATTATTACTAATTATTACTAATTATTGGTAATTATTACTAATTATTCTTAATTATTGATAATTATTGATAATTGTTCCTAATTATTAGTAATTAAATGAATAATTATCAATAATTAGAAATAATTACCAATAATTACAAATAATAACATTATTAATATATTTTATTATTAATATTAAAATAATATATTTTTCTAATTTATATACAATTCTCCTTTCATCTGTGCGTTTTCTATCTCCACATACAAATAATACATGTGAAGACAGCAAACACACTGATGAAAAAAGAATTGTATATATATAAAAAATTATATTATTTTAATATTAATAATAAAATAAACTAATAATGTAATAATGTTATTATTCCTAATTATTGGTATTTATTACTAATTATTAATATTTATTCTTAATTATTAAAAATTATTACTAATTATTCCTAATTACCATTAACTATAAACAATACTAATAATTTAAATTTATTAAGTAATAAAACAATGTAAACATAATTAAATTACAACTAATTAATAATAATTGAAACTAATAAAAAATTAAAAATAAATAAAAAATTAAAATGAACATAAATACCTTGAAAATTGATCTGCTCTAATCGTTCTTCAAAACTTTAATATCAGCTCCGGAGAAAAAAATTAAACTGGAGAAAAACTGAACTCTAGAAATATAATCTTTAGAGAAGGAGAAGATAAGGAATTAGAATGAAATGAAAAAAACAGATGGGGGTATTTATAGGTTAGATTATTTGCGACGGGATACCCGTCGCAAATAGTATTATTTGCGACGGTGCCCGTCGCAAATACCTTAGACAACATTTATTACGGTCAACCGGTAAATAGTTATTTGCGACGGGTCCCGTCGCAAATAACCACCTGCCGACATACTATTTGCGACGGGGGAATATACCCATCGCAAATACCTTTTACCGCCGCCGGTTATTTGCGACGGGGGAATATTCCCGTCGCAAATAAGTTTCCCGCGATTTGGCGCGCAAACCGCGCCAGTACTTTTGCGACGGGGAAAGCTGTCCCGTCGCAAAAGGCTACTTATTTGCGACGGGATTTAATCCCGTCGCAAATGACCCGTCACAAATGCCCTTTTTTCCCGTAGTGTAGTGAGAAACTGGTGGGGCTGCACTTATATGAGGAGTCATAGGCTAACCCCTTTCTCCGGTTGCTGGAGCGAAAAACTGATAGAAATGCTGGAGATGGCCCAACCAGCCGCAAGATCGGCACTCCATTGGGTCTCTCGAGTAACGTGGCCTCATATGCCTGCTCCTCCCGCACTGGTAGCGCACCATGTGGCTACCAGAAGGTGCATCCCGCCTACCCTGATCTTCTCAAGAAAGCTCCCTATGGAGATTCCTACTATTAGCAAGAGCAATACTAACTCTAGATGTCAAACTGCCCTGGAACACTACTGTAGAATCCCTCAGATTGCGCTCTGTGATCAGCACCTAGTTAGCGATAGAGGATATCGAAGTCAACCTGAAGATGTTCACCTGGGAACAGATCTCCTACCTGAGACCGTCCTCAAACTTCCTAGCCCAGAATAACTCATCATCTGATGGGATAGGCGTGAAACGCTGCAGCTTTATAAAACGAGAGGAATACTCCATCACAGAAAGAGTACCCTGCTCTAAGCTCATGAACTCCCGAACTCCGTCGACCCTCAAGGTCTCCGGGTAGAAGTAATCGTAGAAAATACACTGAAACTCCTCCCATTCCATATTTTGGTGGCGTACCACCTGAGAGATGACATGTCACCACATATTGGCAGAGTCTTGGAGCATGTAGGTCATGAGATTCACCCTCATTTCTAGTGGTACCTTGAGATTCTTGAAGATCGTTAGCGTGGCTTCAAGCCATATATCTGTAGCCTAATTTCCTCCTTCCCCTGAGAAGGTTGGAGGATGCTGCTGTTGGAAAACCCGCGTCAAATAATCCATTGACGGGGAAGGAAGATGCCTTCCCTGGAAGGTCTGCATCATCCTCAGAAAACCCTCCCTAAACTGCGCATCAGCACCTGCAACTAGTATAATCGCTGGTGCCAAGGATGGCATAATAGGAGGATCTACAGGAAGTCCCTGATCAGCCATATCGAGCATCTGATCACTTCCCTACAACTGGCAGTCAACCGAAGGACGTCTCAGTGGCATGAATCTTTAAGGTCAAGCGCACACCTTAGATCAAGATTAACAGGGATAGAAACATTGAAGTACAGAGCGTGTAGAAAGAGTACACGATGTATACTTAAGAAAGATTGTTTCTTCCCGAACAGAAGAACACATGTCATGTAGTCATAACTATACGGTGTGCATTTTGGGTTTTTTTGGACAGTAAGCCTTAGAAACTACTCCGGAGCCCAGAGAAACACTGAATCAAACATTGAATGTGCCAAATTATGATCTGTGAGGTCCCATACTCCCCACGAATCAGGGCTTTTCATCTTACACAAGTTATAAAAATGGTAAACAAGTCAATGATCTACCACGTTCCGGTCCATGAGTGCCCATAACACCTCAAGAACCAAAATTTGGCACTTATATAAATAAAAACATACACAATCAATGCTTTAACAAGAAGCCGATATTTTTATCAAGGCACCTATCAGAAAATCATGCGTATTATACACAAAATCTATCACAACAACATGCAATTGCTAATGCATCTTAGATGACATGGCAAGAATGCATGACATGAGATTTTTAGAAAGTGCTTATATGATGCATGAGATGGCATACCCTCATATCATAGGGTTTGAGACAGAAATAGAACCTCAATAACTTAAATAATAACCACAAGAAAACATGTGAATCACCAATGGTGAAAATCATGGCAACCATAAACTTGCAAAACTAGAAAATTGCATCAACGAGGTAGATTGGCTTTTCCCTGTACACGGGTTAGCTACTCCCGGGCACAGCTTAATACCAAGTACCTGTTCCTTCCCATCCCTAGTTAAAGGCTCCAAATAGTAAATCAAGGGAAAATAAACCGTCTGATACCACTTTGAAACATCTCGAATCCGGAAGCCACCCAGAGGTGCCTTTTACCAGATTGGTCACATGGCCTCAAGAGAATTTCCCCGCACGCCAGAGGCTGCCGACTAGCAGTGAGGGACATGGGTGTGATAGTGGGGAAACTACGCCTTCATTGGCAGAGTAAAAAAGCGGAAGTAAGGAAACATGCAATAGCGGAAGCAGTAAGTATCCAACAACAATAAACAACAGAAGACTGAGATAATAAAAAACTAGAGGAATGCATAATAAATGATTCAAGCTGCGTATGTCTAGGAAAATGGACAAACAAGTCACAATGCTGAATACAAACAGTAATAAAATAAGTACAAAAGACAAAGATAACAACTCCTCATCATTGGAAGCCGAGGCTTGGTCTCATGCTCTCTAGCTCCATAGCAAGTCAAGTACCTGAAGTGGAAGGGCGCTTGAACATATGTATACCTACAAAATTATAATCTATTTTAACCCGAAATCATGGCCCAAACAGGGTGTGAGACTAAATCCCAGTAGGAAACCACTCGAAGATCTGTGCCTAACAGTCAGTGAATATATGATAGGTAAATGTACAGAAAGAAGTAAACATGAATAATATGAACAGTAAACAATCCATAGATCGAATATCAAGCAACAACTAACGAGGAGTTAAGCACAAATAGGTAACCCTCTATAAAGTACCCACAACCATCCCCTCCAGTCCTACCTAACAAGTACAAGCAACCCTCTAGGATGTACACTCAGCCTAGCCCCTCTGGTTCAGTCATACGAATTTATAAAGACTCTCTGAGGAAGCACTCACAGTCAATTCCCCTTATAGTCTAGGATAGTCAAGGACTCTCCGAGGAATCACATAAGGCCAATTCCCCTTTATTGCCCCAAGGTCAAGGACTCTATAAGGAAGCTCACCCAGTCAATTCCCCTTATAGCCCAAGTCATTCAAAGACTCTCTGAGGAAGCTCACTTAGTCAATTCCTCGTATAGTATAGGATGGTTCAAGGTAGTTCAAAATAAACAAAGACTCTATAAGGAATCTCACTCATTCTATCCCCTCATAGTCTAATAATGCTCAAAGAATCTCTGAGGAAGCTCACTCGATCTATCCCCATATAGTCTACGATGTTCAAAGACTCTCTAAGGAAGCTCACTCAGTCTATCCCCTTATAGTCTATAATGATCAAAGACATTCTGAGGAAGATCACTCATTATATCCTCTTATAGTGTACTACTCTAGGTTCTCGCGGCCCTGGTTGACTCAACACAGAGAAATGTAATATGGCTGAAGTAAACCACAAATCTACTTGGCTAAATAGTCCACAACATCTCAATCAGGTCAGAATTCAACACTCTATCCTACAATCTCTAGGCATGGGAAAACATGAAAAATAGCCAAAAAGGCTAAACATGACCAAATGGTCGTAAACAGAACAATGCATGGTCAACACATCCAAAGCATAGTAATCCACCCTATTCACAACAATTGAACTCTACTCAAGCATACAAGCAAGGAAGACAAACAATAGGGCTAAAACGGGAAACACACGATACCTCATTCAAGGGTATAGGCACAATTGCACATAATACTCAAAGTCTTCAATGGAAAGGTACAAACCACCTACCATTAGGGTTCTGGTGAAAAAGATCCCCAATCAACCACACCCACAAATCCGGGTAACCGCTTCACGAAAGATCGCTCTAAATCTCTTTCCCTATCATCCACAAGCTGTAAAATCAACACCCAAGGAAAACCCAAAACTAGATCTACATGCAACAGATTTATATCTAGAAAAACTAGAGATAGAAAAGAGTCAATCTAGGGAAAACCAAGGAGAAACCAAGAGGAGGGACTTACTCGAGAAGAACCTCCTTCGATCCACCAAGAAACCCCTTATATTTTCCCCCAAAATGAGTGGGGGAGCACCTTTAACATTTGTGAACCCAAAATACCGAGTGAGTATCGAGTGGGAGAGAGTTTGGAGAAGAAATGAGAAATCCCAAATTCCCTAGGACTTAAAAAACCTAACTTTAAGTGGCTGCACGGTTACCGAACATGGTTTGGAAAACTGTGTGCCAACCGTGCGGTTACAACTTTCTCATCTAGGGACTTTTCACGGCTTGTCCGCATGGTCTAGAAAAACCGTGCGCCACCCTTGCGGAGCCCACTATCAAGGGTGCACAGTTTTTTAGGCTGGACACATGGTTTGTTCAGACCGTGTACCAACCGTGCGCCCTTGCACAACCTCGACAACTTTAAAGGTTTTTTTTTCCAGAAATTCCTCTTTTTCTCAAAAACGACCAAAAAAGAGAAATATACCTGAAAAGAAGATCCAGGTTCTTACAATATTGGAAGAATATTTTTATTGAAGAAGAATAATTATATTTTTTTAACATGGTGTTTCATATTTAAATTGTTTTTTATAACAAATAAAATACTATGTGAAAAGCAAAATACGTCAATTTTGTGGAGTCGATGGTATGTATGTAACCACAGACGACACATATGTTTCAATAGAATGATAGAAAGATAAGGAATGGTTTATAATTTAATAATATTAACAATATTATAAATATAAAATATGTTAATTAGATACCACTTTATGCTAACCGTGTAAGTTTGTTATGAAAAATGGATTACATCACTTATGGAGGTGGC
The DNA here is from genome assembly GCA_963277665.1 of Viscum album. Classification (NCBI taxonomy): domain Eukaryota; kingdom Viridiplantae; phylum Streptophyta; class Magnoliopsida; order Santalales; family Viscaceae; genus Viscum; species Viscum album. The sequence goes on from OY728129.1 coordinate 1,540,365,169, forward strand.
TATCCGAACGTAAAAAAGTAATGTTTTCAATTTTCTAATGGTCAGGAGGAAGGTAGAAAATAGATATCCCATAAACATAATAAAGGTTTATAATTATAATGATACTTATATAAATATTTTAACATAGATATATTCGATTCTAAGTAGGTATAAGGTGAAATAATGGAAAAGAAGTGAAAAATGAGTAATTGAGAATTTTACCTTACTCCTTGGAAAAGCTCCACAACAAACTAGATTAAGGATTTGAAAAGTGATATTTTTGAGAAGTATACAACCTATATGAAATTTCAAGGTGTGCTGGAAATTTATTTGGGAAGAGTAAAATCCAATATACTTGGGGTGTGATGGCAATTGGGGTTGTGATGAATCCTTTTATAAGTAAAGGGAGTGAAATATTTGTAGTAATATAAAAGGTAATATCACTATTCAAAGGTCATGTGAATATAATAATATAAAATAATATATTATTGGAATATTTAGGGTTTATATATCCTCAAAAATACATTTTGATATATTTTTTTAACATATTTTTAAGTATTTTACACTTAGATTTTTCACTTTTACCATTTTTGGTTTTTACCGTGGTAACTAATTTTTAAGTAATTAATTTTAAAGCATTAAAATAAAATTGTACATTTTAAATAATTTCTACCTAATGATTCTAAATATGAATTATATTTTTTATGGTAAAATTTCAAAAGGTTGATAAAAATTAATTTAAATATTAACACACATAACGCATAAAAATCATTTTTAGAAAAAGTGTATTTTAATGATTATTTTTTTGATTAAGTTAAAATTATAAATGTTTTTATTTATATGAAAATAATTTGATTATTATTAACTAAAAAATAGTTATGAGTCATTAAAATTAATAAAAAATCTAAATCTACCTTTTGGACAATTAATTAAAAGAAACAGACCAGAAATAATTTTTATTAGATTAACATATTACTTTAGTTTCCAAAATATTAATCATCGGTTTTTTAAACTTATAATTATATTTATAAATTTTTAAGTTTATTTTAAAAATATTTATTTTTTATAAACAAATTTTCATAGAGTTTCAAATAATTCTTGTTTTATGAAAATATTATAAAATTTAAAGTATTTGTAAATTTTTTATTTTCTACTATTCACCCAAAATCCAACCTTTTCAGAAATTTTTAAAAAACTCATCCTAAGATAATTAAGACAATATTTATTCATAAATTATGTTAATTTTATATAATTAAAACTTAGAAATTTGCAAACATTGATTTTAAAATAAAATATATAATATAAATAAAAAATATTTTTTATTGAAAATGAAATTTTTATATCTTCCTCATCTCATTTCATATTAATTTATAATTTAAATAATTTTAATATATTAGTTATTATATAATAATAATATATAAATATTAAATTTACATTATTATGATAAAATATACAAAACTTGAAAAAACAGTTATTTGAGAAAGAGGAACCATAGTAATAATTTACCCTCCAAATGAAAGCAATTTTTGTTGAGTAATATTGTTTTATTTACTAGGGGTATTATTATTATTATATATTTCTAAATTATAATAATTTAATATGTGACAACTCATTATAGTTCATTATTTCATATGTATCAAGATATCAAATACATTATATTTATTTAAAGGAAATATATATATTAAAATCTAGTGGTTTTATAAATACTCAGGTGCTAGATAACCATATTATTCTTCAATAAAACCCAGATTTGGATCTGTCTCTCTCTTCTTGATATAATGGTGTAACCGGATCATCGAATTCTTTCACACTCATTGTTTGTGAGTTCTCAATAACATACCTCCCTTTCTCCCATTCTTTTTCATATTATATAATCATATACCATTATATCAGATGAATAATATATTCTATATTTTATATATGGAAGACTCCATGATCTATAGAGGTAGGTGAAATGTTCTTAATTAAGATAAATATTCAGAAATCTAATTTATTCTCATTTAATCTCATTTTTTAATTCCTTCCTCTTAAATTCCCTAGATATTCAATATTCATTTCTTAATTTATTATCAATGAAATATAATTCCTTAAATCATTTGAAATCTCAAAATGTATGAAATAATCCATATCTTATACATTTATATCTTTATTTATATGTGATTATCATCTTAAAAATTTCATATGACTTCGAAGACTGATAATTCTACTAAGAGTTGAAGATATTGGCTCATGAAAGATTGTAATCATCATCAAATGATTATGATTGATTATATATAATTGTGACCAATGGAAAAATATTATTCTTATCACATATAAGGCATATGATCAGCCAAAGTATCATTCCCTACTCAAATAATTATTATTATGTCATACGATCAAAATTCATATAATTTAATATAGAATTTAAATCTGATTGAAGTCTTACGATCTAGATTAAAGTCGTAATATCAGTACCTCACTCGTAAAGGATTAAATTCTTATTAATTCCATTATTAACGAAACTTATTCCTAAAATAAAAAACATTAATGGACAATAGTGTAGCCCTAAATGATTTTCTTCTCAGTCCTTCTCCTCTAATTTGAGATACCACAACTTTCACCAAAGCAACTACTAAGTCATTTATCATAGATAGAATTTAAAATGTACAAAAAATTAAAAACCACTATATATTATTAATAATTGTTATTTAGAGTCATTATATATTCCATTTCATAAATCATATATGATGAAAAAAACATCGAAAAAAATATCATTAGAAATTTTACCATATTGTCGACAAACCCATTTCAAAGGTTCAATTTCTTATAGAATGACATAGTTTCCATTGGTTTCTTATTTCCAGACACTGTAATAAATATTTTTTGTTTTTTTAGGTTCATATCTTTATAAAAACAACATTATATTTGATATTGTTCACATAACATCAATTTTATTCATAATTCCTACCTGAATCACAATTTCATTGTGATATTTAATCAATGAAGAACAACTCAAATACATCAACTAATTTAGTTGTTCATTCTTTAAAATAATTCTAATGATATTCACAGAATATTAATCTTGAAAGAAACTTAGCACCTCATTACCCATATGTAGGTAGTGTGTTACCTATATATAGTTCCTAGCTACCTTTATGTAACCTCTTAAACCCCGACCTTACGTTTACACAAATTACTTATCCTTAAATCACCTCGATTTATTTATTGGAGTTTTAATTACTTTTACATAAGTCGTCAATTACCTTTATGTGGATTATTTGTTTTCATTTTGACCTATAAATAGTTCATAAATTATCATTACATAGCTCAATCATGTTTAATTTACCTTTACATAGGTATAATTATTCCACATTTACCTTTACACTGGATATATAAATCGTGGTATAATTTTACTTAGGCATTAGAATTTTCTTAAAATTATTCAGGGTCTTTCTTAAACAATAATGAGACCTTAATTATTCCTTAAAATGTAGTATAAATAAATCTCACCATCCATAGTTTCTTTTTAAAATAATGAATAGAACACCAATAATCATCACTTTCACAAGATACTACATTAAAGATATCATTCCAACATCCTCAAACAATGACAATAATAACTATCTGATGTTATATACTTTATTTTTTTATAATTAATGACATCCATAAAAATAATCATAGCATCAGAATTTTAAAACAAATTCATATTGACTCATTGAAAATAAATAAAATCTATACAATTGTATCTTTACAATTGAAGGGGGGATACCGAAAATAGAGTACCATATCCCTTTAATTAGCATAGGTTGAATTATTTGGAATCTTTCTTCTCCTCCATGATGATCTCCACATGTAAATTTATCTTATAAATATGATACCATATAAAAAAGATTCTATATTTTTATACTATAATTATAACATTCTCACAAACATTTTGACTTTTTCCCTTGATTTTTCATAGATATGGGACATATGGAAGCACTGCTTAGGAATGTATAATGAGGACGTTTTTTAGTCTCAGGTCTCCATGTATGCTTGTTAAGTTTTATTTTGACTAACATCATGAATTATAATGATCATATATGGTGATCTTGATCCTTATATAATGATCATGAGTTTTTTAATGTGGGATCGATATCATGTTGAAGTATGTGGAAACATGGAGGTGGCACTGGTTCAATAGAAGGACAAGTTGTATGATGGATTTTTGAGAATATTATGTTGCCAAATGAGTTTATATTTTTTCTATGAGTTACATATTAATTTCACCCCACATTTAATTTTACCTAGGTTGATCACAAGGTATATAGTCTTAGGCATGTGTTGTTCTTCTATTCGAGCAATACTTCCCTATACTATATAGGCACTAACTCCAGACAAAAAATCTTTTCCCCATGATTTCATGATCCCTACCTTTTCTTGTGGGCTTCGTCTTACCTAATATACACATACACTTTAATCATAGAACTCTGATATTTCTTGAACTTCCTAGGTTCCCAACTTGTACTGTATGAGAAACATTTTTTTTACTTTGAAATATTTTTTCTTTTCCTCATTATTCATATTCAACAAATCAAACATAAAATAAATGTAGGATTTTTACAAAATATATTCCAATTGAATAAAACTATTAAAAATATAATATTTATCCTTTGAAACTATAATTTTAATTATATTTTATTTTAAAAAGTGATTAATACAAATAAAACATTGAATTAGTGGGGGTTTTAAATTAAAAAATGAAATGAAATATATATATGAAAATATGGATCTCAATAAGGGATCCAATTTATCCTAATTTTCAATGTTTGATTCCCAAATTGAATTCAAATAAAAAATTAAATATTATAGAAACCAAATTAAAAATCCTTTAATCCCTTTTTATTTTAAAATAATGAAAGTAAAACTTGGGTTTTGAAAACCAAAAACCATACTCCCTTTGAAAAAATAAACAAATAATGGTATCTCATAATATAAAATATTATATAGTAAATAAAAAAATTGGAATAGAGAAATAGGCGGACACCTCCTTGAATGTGTAATTATTTTTATAAAATAATATTGGTCAAATTACCCAATTATTCATCTACCCAAGAATCCATTAGGTCATGTGTCTCTTATAAATTCATTAATATTTGAGTATTGAAGTCATAAACTCTTTGGAGTGGCCTCAAGCATTTATTCATATAGATGAACAAAAATATGTTCCCATGTATAAAATCTGGATCAATATCCTTATTTCATTTATAGAATTAAACTCACCCTATTTTTCTCAAGGGTACTAATTACTATTCTCAAGGGATGTATTATACTTTTGGTGTTTCCATCACATATATGATATAATTTTCGACATTGAACATAGAATTGTGAAGTTTTTAAATGTTAAGTTATAGCTGCATCATTGGTGAATCTTCATTAGGGACTTTAAACTCTTCCCATGGATGTTTTTTACACTGACTCCACCAATTTCCATTTATAGTGGGTCATCTAAATTATAGATTGATATAAAAATTCCACAATTATGACAACATATTTTATCAACTGCTACATATATCTAGGATTGTGATTAATGTATCTCAATTTTCTATTATAAGTATTTTAATATTCCCCAGAAAATATTGATTTGAAGTTAATATTTACTAATGGGCATAACTATGGTGTCATGGTTGAGACCACATCATGGTGTGTGTTGGAATCCACCATGTTTTAATGAGGTTTATTACACTATAGTGACATGCATGTACATACATGTTTTGTAATAAAGTGATGATTTATTCTTTCTCCCACTCCAAAATCTCTCATTAATTATTTATAATCATAATAATATTTTTATGAAGAGTTTTAATGTTTAAAATGAATATTTAAATGTTAAAAAATTAATATGGGGATTAAAACCAAACATTTAAAAAGTTAAAAACATAGACCATTTAGTGATAATTCTAAATCAATATAGGATAACTGTTTGAGTTATTGGAGTCCTATTTAAAACTATTTTGATCCTTATAGAGCGTTCATGGATTGTGAGATACCCCTATAGATACTGAAATCCATAAATATTTAGATCTCAATTTATGGTATCTTCAGATAGGGTTCTAACAAACCCTAATATAGAGAGAGATCCTTCTAGTTAATATAGATATATGTATATCATGTGGATACCCTTGTAGGATGGAGTCTCTATACTTATAATAAACCATTATTTTCATTCATAAATATTATTTATTTTTTGATGATTATTCAATTTCAAACACTACAATCCACTACAAAACCATAAGGTTTTAGTATTTTTGGAAATTTGGATACATAAATAACATGTTTATAAGATATCTAAATCATATCCTTCTGTGCTATTGAAAACTATTACTCTTCATAGACATATCATACTTAAAATCATTATTCACAATCGGGGGAAATTAAACATAAAAAAGGGAGATCTCTAATTCTCAATAAGGTTAAAAATAAATATATCAATGAAAACTGAAATTTCACATGAGAATAAGGGTATGATAACAAGAGCACAACATTCAAAAACCATACCCTACATATCATAGACCATAATATTGAGTCACCATATTAATCATTATATTTTATAAGACATGATTCATAAGGGAATTAATGAACATGAGTCATGGGAGCATAAGATTGGAACAATAAAAAGTTGGTTCCATACACATAAGTATAGATAATAAATTCCTCTATGACTGATAACTACCTAGATTATCATAGTGGATTGGATTCATTACCCATTCCATCATATCCTTAGTTATGGTTCACTCCCAAGACTATCATGGTGGATAGAGAACCATATTGAATTGAGTTCACATCCCATTCCATTCTTTATTATCTCATGAGATATCCATACTTACCTAATGCATTTGAGTGTTATATAATTCTGTGCCTACCCATCACATAATGAAAACCAAATAAATGTGTGCCAATATATCATAAAACATTTATGATATATGATAATTTATATGGAGGAAATGATTTTCATAAAAAATTTATTTTTTTATCATATCAAAACTCATGGAAAATAATCGGGTTTCATAAACATATTGTTACCATAATCATGTACCATCTAGAGAATGAATAGGTATGGTATCATTAGATCATATCACCATTAAACCTTATATAATATAAAAATATTTCATATAAAATAAAAAATAACTTTTAAACATCAATTGGAACTTTTATTGAGGAAAATTCCATTTTCAAATTGAAATCACAAATTTAAAATCAAATTTTTTTACAAATATTAAAGCCACAATTTTATTTTAAACGGACCTTAGAAACATATAAATAAATATTAAAGGTATTGAGTGTTCTTAATTGTGAGAAAATTTATTCATAGTCATTATGTTAAAAAAAATATTCCATTCATAATTTTTGGTAAAAAATCAAAATCACCTCGTTTGGAAAATAAAAATATATTTCCTTTTTAAATAATTTTGTAAGAAATCAATCTTGAGTAAAAATGACTATAAAAAGTAATAGGATAATATTAAAAAAATTACTGATTTTTAAAAAAAACATAAATATGGAAGTAAAATGAATTTTAACCATGAAGAGAAATAAAATTGGATTTCCTTAAAGACATTATTTTAGTATCTTGAGTTTTTAAAGAGAGGAAAATGAAGGGAAAACATATAATCTCCAGAAATAACCAAAGGAGAAGAAAATTTATTGGATAATATATAGATAGGTCATAAAATTACTTAAACAATTTATCATAAATAATCCCATAAAATAATGAGACTATAACATAAAATCCTTACCTCATGATAGTGTCTATTTAAAAGTTCTTTAACCTCCGGTATAATAAATATAATTTTATTATATTTCTATAGAATAATGATTTACATACTTATAATATCATATATAATCCTATAATTAAATTTCAATGCCAATTTATTAATAATTTTATATTGAAATAATCATTTCTGAGTGTTAATAATTTCTTTTTTTGTTTAGAAGTTTGGTTTAGTAGTTTTATTCCTTGTACATTAATAACGGTCACATCATCTCTTTTTCTAGATGTTAACAATTTCATTTTTCATGAGAATTTCAGTTTAGTAGTTTGGGTCCCTACAATATAATCATTGTTAATCATCTTCAGAATGTTAATTATGATATAAATATCATTTAAATTCTTTATGTTTATATTTAGAGTTATCCATAAAATATAGAATATAAAATTGAATTACACCATTCATAGAGATGGTAAGCCATACAAGTGAACATTGTTTTCACTTTTTGAAGGATGGAATAAAATAATGGTAAATAATAGTTCACCATTATAGAATAGTTATTATATAATATATAACACATTTATTTATTAAAAATATATTTATTTCTATCAATATAAATGTGAAATTAAAAACGAATGATATCACTTGGTGGAGGTGGTATTCCACATGTATGCATAGGCAAAATAATCATTTTAGATAAAATTTATGATAAGAAGGTTGATATTATATTATAATTCAAGAAGAATATTTATATTATAAATATCATTTATAATAATTAATCCCATCATAATTACTATCCGTGAAATATGGTTATGGGAAATGAACTATAACGCTATGTGGAGATGGTAGTCAACACATATCCACGAGAAATACTTCCACTTCCAATTTTATTGAGAAGATGGTGGATAATTGTTGTTCCAAAATCATACTAAAATTTTAGTATATTTAAGTTACTAAAATTATTTATTTTATAATGAGTACCTTGGATTTAGAGAAGGAATAATAAGATCTAATTTGAAAGGGGATGGGTAGTAGGAGTACCACTTCTTTTCAATAGACTCTTTTAGATACTTTCTAAAGGGCACTTGGAATGGTATTTTAAAATGGTAAAAAACTCTAATTTATTTATAAGGAAGTTTAAAAGATATTTTTATGGGGGTTGATCGATATAGATGGTTCAATGTGACATAAATATGATAAAGGAGGGGTGTCATTTTATAAGTGGGGGAGAGGACACACTAGGAATTTATTAAAAGGTTAAAAATATATTAAATTAATTCAAAAGATAAATTTTATCAAATAGATATATATTATAATTTGGGATATTTTAGGTCAAATTATTTCCATATAATAGGATTTATACATGTATAATTCTAAACTTTATCCTTATCTGTTAGTTTAACCCCTAGGTAAACCGATTTTAACCATAATAACAACGCTAAATTTTTACTATTTTTACTATTCATTATAAAAAAACTTGAATGTGGCCTCATTAAAAACATGGAAAAGTGATTCCAAATATTGATTCAATTTTATAAAATTAAATATCTAAAATTGAGAGAAATTACTTTGAATATTAAATCTCAAAATGCGGTGAAAACAATTTTCTAGAAAAAATGTTTTCTTAAGTATATAATGTTTTTATAAACAATCATCATAAAATAAATTCAAATGAACCTAAATAGATTATTAATAATAAAAATAAACTAATTTTTCTTTTAAAAACATTTTAAAACAAAATATAACTTTATAAATGTTATAAAAAAGTATAGTTTTCAATAAAAAATATTTTTCACTCTTTATCGACTAAATAATCCATTTAAAAAATTCTTAAAAATTACATCTAAACTTATCACATTTATGAAGTCATCATAATATAAGAATGAAATAAATTTTCACTGTATAATTTTAAAATTTTGATTTCAAAAAATAATTTCATTTTTTGAAGTAAATTTTCTAAAAGTGTTAGAAAATAATTTTACTATTTTCTCATAATAAGAAATAAAAAACTATTTCATGGAAGACGTATTTTTTTGAAGTGTATAAATACTTTACTAAAATGTTAGTACTTATTTATCAATATATTTTATTTATATAAAAGCTTTACAAATATTCTAAAAATATGTTTATTCCTATTTATATCACTAATTTAATTTATATTTTATAATGGTATACTATATTTTGTTCATTTGGACTCTAGGTTGTGTGTATGTCTTGCTATGACAAAAATTAAAATTATTTTAGAAAATATATATCATAAAATTTCAGGGTATTACATTTTAAACCCTTAAAATGATTCTTAACCTCAAAATTATGTCACTATCATACAAAATATTGAGGATATATTTGTTTTATCACTCCGTCATGTTTTCAATTAGTTTTTTTGAATTTCTGATTCCTCTGATGAAATTTAACCAGGTGTGTAATCATGTTCCATTGAAATTGATCTCCATGATACAAGAATTATACAACTTATTATTCATAGGAAATATCATTGTATAGTGTTATAACCTTTTATTTTAGTACATGTGATGAATTAATAATGTACTTCCTCATAATATATACATGGAACACATCATAAACTTAAGAGAGCTTCAGCAAAAGTGCCAAGAGATAAACTATTGTCCTTACTGAGTCAAGAATATTGAAGGTGAAATATAATTTTGGATCATATTTTAATAATTTTGGATTATAATAAACTTTTTAAATGGGTAAATGTATTGTAATAACATATCAAAAAAATTAATTATATATTACACCAATGATTGTAAGTATAATTTTCAATCAATATTGAGCTACCTTAATGTATTGTGGAATGGATCCGATTTCTCTACCATTTATCTAGTTTTCTTGGGTACTAATATTATTTTATTCATACTTCATTCCAACACAATGTATTTCTATAATTATTTAACTAGAAGTCTTCATAAGGTTCTATATTAATTCTTGAGTGAAAGATATTATTGAAAGAAAACTCAACAAGGGTAAGATGTTGATCCCAACCGCATTTGAAATTAATATTAAAGGATATGAACATATCTTATAGGGTTTGAATGGTGCTATCATACATAAAATCATTCTAAAAATGATATTCGTTACTAAAGCTCAACTATGTATCCATATCATACTAGGTACTTCACCAGAACTCCTAGGTAACCCTCAAATCCCAGTCAGATATAAAATAATGTGGTAATCTATGTATCCTTACCACTCCATTAATGTATATTATAGAAAAATTATCAAGAGAGAAATATTATCTGATATTAATGAAGTTTGTTAACTTTTTAAGGTAATATACTACAACCCAAATAGCATTATGAGCATTAGAAGTTTTAGGGAGTCAGATGAAAAAATTCATGGTGATGTTATCCCTTTTCCATTATGGAATAAGTAATGGTTCCAATTTCCAACAAGAATTATTTCTCTCAAATTTATTTTTCTTACATACCAATAATCTACATATAGAATTGGAAATATGTATCTTCATGTTGTGCACCTAGAAATAATATTTCAGATCTATATACATATCCAAAATTCTAGGAAGAATAGAGAATTGTTAACAATTATCTTCATGAAGTAGCTCATTATTCATGTCTTGTATTTATGGGTCACATACATGGTTCTTGAAACATATCATTCCATCATAACCAAGGTTAAAATAAAAAACATTTCTGAACTTCTTCTAAAATACCACATATTTTTTCTATTCCTCTTTATTCCTCACATGAATATATGGTTGAACACTCATTTAAGAAAGATAATATCTATCCTCTTTCTTTAAGATTTCAAGATCCATCCTTTGAAAATTTGAAAATATTATATCCTTTGAGATCATTATCATTGATAAGCTAGCATGTTCTTTTTAACTCAAAGCATTGGAAACAAGGTTCTCTTTCTCAGGTTGGTAATGTATTGATTAGTGAAAAAATTTAATCCACACCAACCATATTCATTGGAACATATTCAAATCTTTCTGAGTGAATATATACTTCATAAATTTATGATCACTATATATATCACACCATTATCTATAAAGATAATGCCTCCATATATTTAATTAAATATTACCATATCTTACTCGAAGTCATGAGTTGGGTAATGTTTCTCAACAAACTTCAATTTTCATGAGGAATAAGCTATCATGATATCATTGTATACGAGGATGCATCACATTATCTTATTTGATGCATCATTATTGATCAAAAACCCATCTCTATTGTAGGGTTGTGTAAGAATAGGTTCCCTGAATGACCTTCTATTTATTTACTTTAAAATCTTCCTGACATTCATCTTTCCAAAGGAACATGAACCCCTTTCAAGTTATAATAGTGACTCGATTAGAAAATTGTGATAAAGTTTCCACAAAGAAACAATAATATCCATAAAAAATAAGAAAAATATGGATCTTAGTCACCATGGTTAGTCTGGGACAATGCTAAATAACTTGTATATTTTATGGGTCCACAAATATACCCATACATGAGATTATATGACCTAAAAATGAAAATTTTCAAAGAAAAAAATCACACTTGCTAAATGTTTCTTACATATTATCCTTCATGAGGTTCCTTAGTAAAATCCCTAAGAAATGTTCTTATTATTCCTTTCTCTTTGAATATATAAGAATATAATATATAAAGGATACCAAAAATTGATCAAGGTTATCCCTAAAGGATCTATTCGTCAAGTCCATGAAGATATTTGGGGAATTAATAAGCCCAAATTAAATAACTATAATTTCATAATGGTCATATCATATAAGGATTTTTTGGGTGTATCTTATGTTTTTTCCATCAATTATTGATATCTTGAAAGAAGTTCTCTCTTGGAAAAGTATAGAGATCAATGTGGGTGATCAAATAAATCATCAATAAAGTTTCAAGGATAGTTTTTATTGATTGTGATATATTTAAGTTCCCTATAATTAATGTAGAGTTGAATTTTTCCATAATTATTATTAATAAAAATAAGGGGTTCAGCCTAAGGAAATGACCATGTCAGAATAAATCCCTTTTCAATATTCTGATGGAGTTTTTTCATCAATTACAACAACTCAATCAGGTACATTCTATTTGGATTCTTTGAAATAAGTGCAGTGCATGTTCTAATTTATATTGAAAAATAAACTTCATGATTTGGTGGAAGACATGGAATATCTTCTAGAAATACCTCACCATACCCCCACACAATAGGAATATCATTGATGTTGATTTTCTCCCCAACCATCTAAGATACATATAACTTTTTAATTGGAAACAATTCCTATAAAGTGGCTATGATTTCCATGAAAATTTTATATCTATCATCACACTACAATACTATCATATGTTGTTCTATAATATCAAACATCACATCCCTTATCTATTAATTGTTTTGGGATTTATGTAAATAAATTCAATCCATGCCTAAGATAACATCAAATTTATCCATAAGGAGAATAATAATATTTTCATGAAACATATTCACATAAACATATATAAAAGAATAATCAAAGACTTGATATCAAATAATCATACCATTAAGGGATTTCACTACCAATTTATCATTTAATCATTAAGGTGGTATTTTTATACACATATAAATTTATTTAGTATAAATGAGTGGGTCGATCTAGAATAAAATTATACCTTAGAAGTTCTTGAGTGTACAATAAGTGTACCTTTCACTGTGTCATTATTATTCCCATCATCAGTAATAATTATTAAATGAGACTTCCCTTTCCCTATGGTATTAATAAGTTTCTCACATAGATAATTATCATTAACCTTCATATTTTATCACTGGCTAAGATAATTCTCATACTCTATTTATTTAAATCATTAGAGTGTCTGTGAAAATTACTATGGATATTTACCTATATCATTAGTTAGTTTCTCCTTCCCATCACATTGAAATGTGATTGCTTTATGACCGTCCTTTCCACACATAAAACATTTAATAGTCAACTTAAGAAAAATTTCTCTATGTTTCTTTCCACACTTTGAGTATGGATAAAATCTATTCTTCTTCTATCTAATATTTTTATAATTATATTTTAATTCTATCATTGTTTTCTTGTCAAAAACTTGAGATTTATGGGTAACTCTAATATCCATCTTCACATTGATAGAACATCAAACAATTTATTTATATATAATAAAGTTCCTTATGGTTAATACACTTTATGTACTTGATTTTATGATAGTAAAGAATCAATACTCCATAATTTTATGGTGGATGATAATACGAGAAGTGTACCTCACAAGACATAAAAAAGTTACCACATAGTTACTAACATATTTTTATCTTTTCACTTTAGCTCAATGAATTGTTTCTCTATTTTCATATAAATAATAAAAGTAATGTTCTTATTTAACAATAAGATACTAAAATACTCCCACTCAAGGAAGTCAATTCCTTCCCATTTCATCATGATCTTGATAAGTTTCCACCATTTATTTGGTTCACCTTCCAAATGATAAAAACTAAAAATCACTTATTCAGGGTTTTAACACTAGATAAGGAAAAATATATTCTCAATGGTACTGATCCATTTCTAAAGAACTAGTGGATCAATGGACCCAATAAAATATGGTGGATGTTACCTCATGAAGGAATCCACATAACATTGTTCCATCATTTTCTCATTTAGAATCTCATCATGATTCATATCCTCAGAAAGTTTTATATGCATGAAAACAATATTTTTCATTCCAACTAAAATAAAATTTGTTTTCTTAGGATAATTATCATTACATTTTCCATAAAATTTAGCATTAAAATTATTCATCGAGGTTCAAGTCATTGAATAAAACCATAAACTATAGTGAATGCAACAATAATAATAGAGGGAAACTGCATAATCATAAAAAATAATGTACAGGATGTCTAAATCATGACACCTTCCTTTAAATATATGAAAAAATATGTTTAAAATAGTTCATTCATGCTTATATTATTTTCAAATCCTTCATAATGGTTCATATTGAAAATGGTAGTTATCCAATCATTTCCACCACGATTTTTAAACTAGGTGAATTATAAGGGAACACTCACCATGCAATGGAATAATGGATGGGTTATACTCAACAAAATATTTTTGGGGTTGTTACCCCATGATACTTATTTTCCAAAACTAGGTCCACTTGTAGTATCTAGACAAGGATATTTTTATAGGATAATCACACTCCTTTATTCAAAATCAGTTAGGACATTCTCCTATACTTAGAATTATTCAATGGTTTTACATTAAAATTTTCTCATCCTAGTTTTCAAAGGTAACTATATCTATATTGGGTACTAATTATAGTAACCCATACTTTTCATACATAAATATTATATCTTATTATATAAATATTCATTACCTAACGTTAAAATATTTTGAAGAACCGTAAAGGTTTAGTATATTTGGAAACCTAGATATATAATAAAATTTCACAAGATATATACCTATTCTCTCACTAAGGAAATCAAAACTGTCTACCTTCACTGAGACATCTTACTTAAAATTTTTCTCCATAACTTGGGGAAAGGAAACAAAACGATTGGTTTTCTCTAATGCTAAGTAAGTGTAAAAAAGTGAAACATCAATGATCATTTAAACATAACACGAGTATAAGGGCATAAGAACATGAGTATAACAATTTAAAAGAATAACATAAAGATCATAGATAATAATATTCAGTCTTGAAATAAATCATGGTAGTTTATAAGACTTGAATCCTAAAGGAATCACAGAACAAGAGAAAAGATAGAATAAAAATGACATAAGAAATAAGTTTTTGGAATACATATAAGCATATAAAATCAGATCATTATTCATGGATTACTTCCAATACTATCATAGTGTATTGGTTTCACTCCCTAATGCATCATTTCCTTAGTCAAGGTTCACTTCCCAGATTATCAAAGTGGAAAAATTCCATTAATGGAATGGATTCACTCCCCATTCCAATCCTTATTATCCAATGAGATAGTATATCTTTAACAAATGAATTATATGGATATAAAATTATGATCCCACTCACCAAATAATGATAACCATATATTTTTATTCTTCAAGATTATAAAACATCCAACATTTATCATAAAATATGGGTAGTAACCACATTTCATAAACATTTCAATATTTCATTATAGCATAACCCATTGAAAACAAACAGGTTTGATAAATATATTATTGTCACTATAAATAACCATCCATAGAAAGTGTAAGTATGGAATCATTTGATCATATCCCTAATAAAACATATGTAACATCAGTAGATTTTATTTCATATGAAAAATTCCTCTATGATATCACATGACAAATTTCTTGATTAAAATAAACATTTTTTATTTCAACATTTTATTTAAAATATAAAAATTTCCCAAATAATGAAGACAAACTTTTATTTGAAAATAAACTTATAAACTTTTAAAGTAAACCTCCAATATTTTAGTGGTCATGACATTGGTAAATTCTATTCATGCTATATATATTAAAACAATGATTCCTTTTACAATTTTAATAAAAAGTTTAAAGTACCTTATTTAGAAAATGAAAATAAGATTAATATTTTATTTATTTTGTAAAAAATCAATCCAGGGTAAAACATAATTACAAAATCTGAGTATAACCTTAAAATTAATTATTGAAAACGTTTTTTTATAAAACATGGAGATGAAAGCAAAATGATTTTTGAAAGAAAAGATAAATAAAATCAGTTTTCCATAAAAACATTGTTTCGGTATCTTCAGTTATTAAAGAGGGTATAATTATAGGAAAATAAAATCTCCATAAATAATAATAGTATAAATACATTCATTTGATCAGTAATATATAGGGCATAAAATTCCATCATACGAAATGAAATCATAAATAATGCTGATAAACAATGTTATGGTAACATAAACCCCGTACCTTGAGTTTGACTTATTTCGTAATAAAATTAACCTATAGTATAAAAATATTAAAATTATTCTATTTCTAAAATAGAATAATTTACATATAAATAATATTACATATTATCACTTTATAACATTTCAATACCTTTTATAAATAATTCTTAATTTAAAATCATTATTTTTAGCAGGTAAATATTTTATTTTTCATGCGAATTATAATTTGGTAGTTTCAATACATTTACTTTGATCATGGTTCCATCATTCAAATAATTACAATAAATTTATTAATATAATTTATATTAATTATATATATATTTATAACCTTCCATAAAATATTGAGATAGAAAAATGAATTACATTGTTCATGGAGATGGTATGCCCTATATACGCATGAACACTACTTAACATTTCCATGACTTGAAAAAAATAAATGTAAGTAATAATTAAAATTTATAGATTCACTAAAATAACATATATTTCACATATATTCATTTAATATTTTCTCATTACCATCCATGTAAATCGCAAATGAAAAAAGAATCACATCGCTTCGTAGAGGTTATAGTCCAAACGTACGCATGAGCAACATTATCATTTTCCAATTAATAGAAAGTTAAGAAGGTAGTTATGATATAATAATTATAGAATAATAATTATATTATAAATATCATATATAAACATAAAACCCATCACAATAACCATCCATAAAAGTTTTTTATGTAAAGTCTACTATATCACTATGTGGAGGTAGTAGGCCATGTGTTGCACGGGTGATAAGTACACTTCCCAGTAGATGAAAATTTGGGTGGTTAATGGTATTTACATAATAATAATAACATTAATTTATGTTTTAGATAATGAATATATTATTTTATGAATAATACCACATATTTATAGAAGGGAAAAGAAGAAAGAAATTGAAACTAATTGGGTTAGACAATTACCTCTCCTTTTATTAGCCTCCAATAGATCATTTCTAAAGGACCATTGGAATGGTATATTAAAAAATGAACATATGATTCATCTGTTTAAGAGTTTATAAGATATTTATTTAGGTTTTCGATGATCTAGAAGGCTCAAAGTGGTGCCAAGAAGCAAATTTATGGGTGTCCTTTTATAAGCGGGGGAGAGGACACATTGAAAATTTATTAAAAGATTAAAATATAATAAATTAATTCATAAGAAAAATATTTATAAATGAAAAAATATTCAAAGTTGGGATAGTATGAGGATTAAATATTGATATCTAATAGGTTTTAGATAAGTTTAAATGGAAAAATTATCCTTATTGTTTGGCATAATCCCCTAGTAAATCCATTTTAACCTAAGCCGTGTTGAAAAATTCTTAATGTTTTTTCTATTTATTATGACCAAAAATGATAGTGGAATCATTTTAAAATTTATAAATTTTGATTAAAAATATTTAATAAACTTTATAAAATTTATTCTCTAAAATGTACAGAAATTACTTTTAAAATAAACTCCTAAAACATGATGGAAAACAATTTTCAAGGGAACAAATGTGTTCTTTAAAATTTTATGCTCATGGTATCATACCCTTATATTCATGTTATGATTACATATATCCCTTGTTTACCCTTAATGATTATATGAGATAACCTTTTCTTATGTTTTATTTCCCTATGTTAAGATGAAATTACATACAATATGTCTAATATGGATGTTAGTTATGATTAATATAGTGGAATATGATGTAGTTCATCCATGAACATGTTGTTTGTGTCTCCAAGTTTCAAAATGCACTACACATTCATGGTCCGCTAGAATGTGTTTGTGTAATGTAATAAATATTAATATAAAAAGATTTAATATCAATGTATAAAAATATTTAGTATTTATAGTTTGTATCATTGGATAAGTTTAGTTATACTTTGAAATCTTGGATGATAAAACTTTAGTGAGGACTCTAACAAAATGTATAAAGATATGTTTAAGGATGAGACAAAGTATATGAAAATATCCTGAGATTTTGGTAAAGTATAGGGTTATTGGTTTCAAATAAATTACATTCCTGTATGGATTCTACAAGTGGGTGTGGCTCTAGTATAGTGGCACCTAGCATTAATAACTTTGAAAAGGGTGAATTGATCTATACTCTATCATAACGTAATTCACAAAAACATGCATTGATACAAACCTAGTTTGAAACTATCAGGGCATTATTCTTTGGAAATTTTAAAAAATATTTATAAACCATCATAAAAGATTTAAATAGATAATGAATATTAAAGAATTATTATAATACTAATTTTTCATAGATTAAAATGAAGGTGTAAGGATTTAGACATCCTATATGTGATTTTTTAATGATTATGTGGTTCCTTAATATGATTATTATTGCTTACACTATGTTTTATGGTTTTAGTTAACGGATGAAACCCTAAGGAACAGTTTGAATGATGATTAGAATAGTGAATGAAATTATTTTTCACCTGAATAGCCAAATATTAAGGGATTTGGAATGGAAAATATTGTTATATTTCTCACCAAACATTCTCAAGCCATGAATCATGCATAATTTCTGAATGATAAATAGAGGGAATAATGTTTTTTGATTCCATAATAAGAAAATTCCCAACTTCTTTTAGTGTGTATTCTAATCCACTAGTTTATGAATAGTGGATCAACACCACTATAAATATATTTTCCATTCTCTAGTGTTTTGAACATGAAAAATTCATTTTGGATTCCAACTATTTAGAAGGTTATGTGGGTAAATGATGGAATATTATCAAGAATATAAGAGAAAACCTTGAAATTGATTCCATGGATTAATATTAGTCAAAGAACTTAAATTTCAATAACTACTATCCACATAGTCTTTGTACGAATATGGAAAAGGAGTTCCATGAGTTAAAAAAGATGAAAAATTATTTTGTGCCTATAAGGAACATTTTAGAAGATATATGAGGTATGTTTTTGGTATTATAATCCAATCATAAAATAAGGTTGATCAATTATTTTGGGGATTAAAACCAAGTCATTGATGGGAGTTATCCATAAGAGACTTCTGTATCTATAAAGAGATCGTTCGGTGTGATATCATGGTGGAAATAGAGGATGAATTTTCATATCAATCTCACGGTTTTGATAAGAAGTGAAAAATTTAATTCCAAGGAAAATATTTTTCTCAAAGTGTGGGAATAAACTTGGTGAAAATAATCTTAAGGGGACCAGTACATGTTTTAATTTTTTAAGGGAAGTTCATCGAGAAATTGATTTTTGAAGTTATTAGAAGATGTTAGCTAATTATATGAATAGAGGGAACTTTATACAGAATTATCTACCCATAATAAAGCGTTGTAAATGAAATTATTATAGTAAATATAATAACCAATTCCCAAATTCAAAGTTTAATGACAATGATATATTTCAGTAACCTATTAATCTAATAGAAAATTTAAAATATAATGTGATCACTATTTCTTATGAGGGGTGTGATAATGATGTGGTGAAAGGTACACTTTCAATCCACTCTATAACCACTAATGAATTATTTGACTCTATATCCACACATTCTTTCATATATGATGAACTATTTAAAGTTATTAAGAATCTAACAAAATTATAAGATAATGAATTAAAAGTGAAAACCCTTGATGGTACGATGATCGCATCTCAAGTATTTTTCTCATATTCAATTAACATTGGTGGGAAATTTCTTTATAAAAATATTTTTATTCTCCCTCTAGTTTAATTTGATATTATCTTACGAATTTATTGGAATTATATACATAAATCCAAAATTAATATATGAGGATGTGAAATCAATTTTTATGTTCCAAACCAACATATAATCATTAATATTGGTGATGATAAATATTAACTTCTGATGGAAATCACATTTATTAATTGTGTTTTGATTCATAAAGAATATGGGTATTTATCTCATATAGTTAGGGAGAAACACAACATCAAGTATACACTTATTTTGTAGGAATTGGTTGATTTATATCCAAAAGAGTTTACCATACTTCTACCAAAACTTGAAGTTGAGTTTTTAATATAATTCATACCTGCTGTTGTTCTAATTGAAAAGAATCCCTATAAATTCTCACATATTGTGTTTTAGGAATTGAAAAAGAAACTCTAGGAGAACCTTGAGAATGAATTCATTTATCCATGTGTGTCACCTTGGGGTGAAACATTTATTTTTATTAAAAATAAATATGGATCAGTGAAACTCTATATTGATTATCCAGAGATTAATAAGTTTAGGATCCCAAACAAGTATACACTACCCTATATTGGTGACTTATTTCATCAACTACAAGGAAATAAATAATTCTCCTAGATTGAACATCATTTTGGATATCATCAATTAATATTTATGAATGGGGATATATCCATGATATAATTACATACAAGGTATATAAACTATTAATATATAGTGATTCCATTAGTTCTTACTAATTCTCTATCTATATTTATATATTTAATGAATAAAGTCTTTTAAGATTACCTTGATATGTTTTTGGTAGTCTTTATAGATGAAATTTTATCTATTAAAAGAAAAAGGAAGAATATGAAGATCAATTGATAATTTTACTAAAGACCCTAAGGAAGAATAACTTATATGAAAAATTGAAAAATTGTGAATTTGGTTTCAAGAAGGTTCATTATTTGGGCTATATAATCTCAAGATAAGGTATATTAGTAGACATCAAAGATAGAGGCTACTGAGTATTGGTCCAAACCATACACAGTGTCCAAGATCCATAGTTCTATTTTTTTCATTTGGATAATATTTATGGTTTTAAGAGGATTTATTAGGATTTTCTAATCCACTAACTAATTTTAATTTAATGGGAGCCAAGTTCCTTCTGATTGATGAATGTGAGGAAACTTTCAAGGAACTGAAGAGAAGATCAGTCAGTGAACCTAAGAATACATTAACTTATAGTAGAGAAGGGTATGTATTCAATAGTGATGCATTCCTGAAGTTTTTGGGATGCATTCTTACGTAGAGTGACATGGTTATATATTATGCATCATGAAAATTGTTGGTTCATGAGAAAGATTACCGAAATCGTTATTTGGATTTAGTTGTAGAAATATTTTCATTAAAGATATGGAAGAATAATAATCATGGAGAAAAGTTTTATATATATACTGATCACACAATTTTAAAGTTTATATTCACATATAAGGAGTTTAATATGTGCTAAAGAATATTTCTAGAGCTGATGAAAGATTATGATAGATTAATATGTTACCAATATGGGAAAGTGAACAAGGTGAACAATGATTTGAGTCAAAAGGATCATGCTATCTTATCCATGATACGGATCAAAAAAGATCCAACATTTTTTTTCAAAGGATAGATCTAGAAATCTTTAATGAATGATGGAAATATTATCTTTCTCAATTGAATGTTTAACCATTTACCCATGTAAATATTTTTTGTAGAGAAGAAAGAAGATGCAGAGCATAAAAATGGAATAAAATGTTCTTGAGCTTAACCTTGATCATGATGGAATGAAGAGGTTAAATAATATTGTGTGTTTTATTTCCGTACCATATTGAAATAAAATGTTATTTAAGGAATATCATAGCTATCCATTCTATATTCATCAAGGAATTTTGAAGATGTATAGAGATTTGAAATAGTAATTATGGTGAGATGGAATGAAGAGAGATATAAAAAAATTTATATATACATACTTGGTAAGTTATCAAGTTAATATTGAGAGGAAAAAGTATAAGGGGATTCTACATACATTACACATACTATAATTTGAATGGGAACAAATATCTCTTTATTTTTTCATTATACTCCCCAAAACATATAAAGGAAACAATGTTATATGGGTTATAGTCAATCTCTTTTAAAAGTTAGCACATTCATCCAATGGCGCGAAGGCCTTCATTTTTTTTTGATTTTGATAATTCACCTTTCAAGGGGTGAGGTTGATCCCTTACAAGGCCCGTAGGCATACGTATTACATGGCCCATAGGCCTTAAATGAATTCATTGCCTATAGGATTCAAACATTCAAAACAACCCAGAATAATTACTTGGAACTTCTCCTCCCCAGAATCTTCATCATGAAATCAGCTCTCCACCTTCACATGGATATTAGGCTAGGCTATCCCATGGATACATAGGCTTGTCCCGATGGTAGGTGTCATACCCTCTCATTCTTGAAATATGTGCAGCTTTTTCTGTGGTGAAGGCACCTTTATCATCCTCCTTATAGAGCTTGTTATTTGTAGGTTGCCTGGTTTTCATCTACAATTAAGGTGGACCGATGGACTTGAGGTGGCTCGAAGGCCTTACTAGCCCAAAGTATTGGGTGTCCTGAAGTCCTTAAAGGACTCAGGGACCAAATCTGTGGCTCTAAGGCCCAAACAGGGGAAAATTCCCAGCTTCAATAGTGACAAACAATGCCTGTTATAGTTCCCACTATAGTACTTTCTATAGTACTGCACTGTTTCCGCTATCATAGAATACTTATATCTTGATCATATTTCCAAAATATAAATTAGAGAATTGGTATAGTTCCTTGGAGTACCACATTCAATTATTCCTAATCAGGATTCGAGATTTAACTTGATGTTGTGATGAAGTTTTCAATAGGTAGTTAGTCTATTTGAGAGAAAAATTCAAACTCTAAAGAATATTCTAAGATATTGTTCTATGGATTTCAAAATTGTTTAAGATCAACACCTTCCTTTAGTTGTGTTTTCAAACCCCAATAGATTTTACCCAAGCATTTAGATATCTACTTATGAATATATCTATGGAAAAAATATCCAGATAAAACATGATGGAATGAGGTTAGAGAAAGAAAGTTATTGAGTGCCTGGTATATTTAATGAAAAGGAAGATATAGTTATATCCATTAGAAAAAACACCAAGGCACCTTAGAGTCAGTACAAAAGTTATACTGAAAATCATGAATGCGATCTAGAATTCAAATTTGGTGACAAGGTGTTTCTATGACTTTATCCGTGGAAGAAGGTAACGAAATTTGGAAATAATGGAAAAATAATACCTACATATATAGGTCCCTTTGAAATTATTGATTATATAAGAATTTCAGACTATTGGTTGGAGCCTTCACCAGACCTCTCTCAAGTTCATGATGTGTTCCATGTATCTTTCTCGCAGAATTACAGACATGATACTTCACATATAAGAAACTCAGAGGTCATAACACCAGAGCATGATATTTATTATAATGAACTAATGGTGGAGATTCAAGATTATAAATAAAAATTTATACGAAATAAGACCACTCACTTTGTCAATGATTAACAGAGTAACCACCAGTTTAATGAAGCTATGTGGGAACTTGAAGAAATGATCAGTCAAAATTATCATCATTTTTTGTATTATAGTGACAAAATTTCATGTTGAAATTAAATTTCATTGGGGATAGAATGTAACATCCTTATATTTTATGAAATATTTTTTCAATAAATCATATTTCTTTGATAACATGTGTTATATAGAGTTTTAACAATACCATTATATATTTTTAATATTATTCAAACTCAATTGTTATAACCTAATCATTAAAATTATAAATATGACAAGTAATAATTAAATTTTAAATTGTAATTATAATGGTTTTATTTAAATAAAATATATTGATATAAAAGATCCATACTTTTCAATAACATCTTTATATGTTTTGAAAATACTATTTTTTCAATTTTTTATTTTTTTTGTAAAAAATAATAAAATTAATTTAGAATCTTTTATGAAATAAAATTTAAAAAATAAAGTTCATTTTTTAAATCCTCATTTCAAAATTATGTTTGGGAGTATTTTTTTGAGAATTTTCTAAAAAGAAATGTTTTTTGATGAATAGTGAAATATACTGAATTTTAATTGAAAAACGCTTTTTAGTCTATATTATCTATAAAGATAAATTATAGTTTAAATATGTTTTAAAGTAAAATTAAAAAAATTATATATCTATTAATCCAATTTATGTTATTAGAATCATTTTCATATTGAATTTTGATATAAAAGTATTTTAAATTTTGAACATTTTCTCTTTGAAAACCTGCTTTCTCATTGCCTCAATGGTATTTGTTTTAAATTAACTTTTTCCAATTTTCTGAATAAAATTTTTAGAAATGTATTAAATATTTTCAATCAGAATAATTTATATTATATAATGAGGAAAACTTAATTTGTAACCAAAATGAATATTAAAAATCGTAAAAATTATTTACTACAGTTAAGGTAAAAGTATTTTTACTGGGGGGTTAAAACAAAAAAATAAGGGTTGAAATGACCTAAAAACATTTATAAAATATATTTTATGGACCTATTTATACTATATAATGTCTAATTTTTATAATACTTCATTTTGGATCCTTTTTTCATAAAACATCTTGGGTACTCCTTTTTATTTTGAAACAATTACAAGTATGTCACTCACCTCACTTATAAAAAGAAAGCCCTTATATTATCAAGTTCAAATATTTATAACATTTTTATTCATCCAATAACTACAAAAATAAAATTTTAAATTCCTTAATTTGATTCCATAATCCTTATTTTGTCTAGTAATCAAACCTAGGATGTCTTTTGGTGCAAAGCAAATGAGGTAACCTGAGAAAGTGGTAACATTATTCAATATATTTTTTTGTTTTATTTATTCCTCCACGACATTTAATTATTATTAGAAAATTATGATATAATAAAATTAGTATATTAAATATAATTATATTTCATTATATTCTGGTAATGACCTACATCGACCTCTACTTCCATCAAATGGGTTAGGAAATCATCATTCCTGTGTACGGTGGACTGCCACCTCACGAAACGATGTCATTCGATTTCCTATTACCACCTATCAAGGATGAATATAATGATATATTAAAAAATTATATATATGAAATATATGGCATTATTATGCTACATAATTATTATATCACATATAACTCCATATATTCCATTCCATAGGAATATAATAACACCGCTCTTGTGTAAAGTGGACTTCCACCTCGCAAAGTGATGTGATTTTTTCACGCATTACATAGAAGTTATTAAGGGTGTTTTTTATGAAAATATGTGAAATATATGAAATAATAATAATTTTTAATGTTAATATATCATTTAACTTTATTTCATTCAATCAAAAATGAAAATTGAAACAAACTAATGTGTAACCCATCGTCTCCATGAATAGTGTATTTAATTTTATATCTCTAACTTTTATATAGTAATATAAATACATATATAATGAATATATATTATATTTATATCATGGTTATCATTCCTTATATATAATGGAATCATGATCAAAGTAATATTTCAAAAAATAAAAAACCCAAACATACAAGAAAAACAAAGTAGTTATTACCCGTAACATGACTTTAACATGGAATTGTTAATAAACGAGAAATAAAATATCATAAGTAAATCATATATGGTATGATAGATATGATTATGGTTATTTAATTTATGTATAATAAAATTATATTTAGTACACATGATTCTTGAATGTGTACAAAGAAATTCTAGACTTAATGTAAGGGATTTGTAGCCTCTCTTTTATTTTTGTGAGATATATGAAAATTCACCACTCATTTATTTAAAGTGGAGTTTATACTACCCATTATAAATTTTTATATCATGAATATAATTATTTTAATTATATTATAAATTTTATTTAATTTTATTATTTCATGTGGATTATGATTCAATTCTTCCAAAGTTTTAAGAGTTTTATGTTATAATCCAATCGTTTTTTTGAGATTTTTTATGTTTGTGCTTCCAATGATGAAATATTATGATCAATATCTCAATAAACTCATGAAATTTATATTTTTTTGGTTATGTCATTCTAATACATTTTCCATCCATTTTATCCCATTATGTACTCTAGAGTTAAAAACAACGTTTTAAGAAAAAATGTTCTTATGGTTCTCTTCGGTTGAAATCCATTTTTCTTCTAAAACCATATGTTCTAAAAATGTTTAAAAAAATTATTTTAAAAATATTAAAAAAATTTATTAAAGGAATTTTTACTTATGTGTTATCTTTTCCAAAATATTTTTGAATGGAATATTCATGTCATTTTCCAAATAATGGAAATATAGATTTTATTGAAAATATGAATTTAATATTGGTTTCATCTTGTACAACATGAATGAAATTTCTGACCATCATTTTATTTGAATATTAATTTATTATTTTACATTCTTATTTTCAAAGAAAAGGATTTTAAAAATGAATAATTTTTTAATTTTTTGTCTTTTCATTGTGTAAAGTATATTTTTGAAAGGAAATTTTTTAAATGATTTTTAACGCTCAATTAATATTTTTTTAAGTTTATTTTCAAATAAAAGGATTTACAAAATATTCTTATTAATATTTAGTTTTAAAATGTTATTTTAAAGGAAAATTTATCTTCCTCATGAAACATTCCAAGGGATTTATCATTCAAAATCATTTTCTATCTAAGATGACATCCTTTGATGTTTCTTATTATTTAATAAGTAAATAAACCAATCATACCATTATTGTTCATTATATGAATGGTTTTTAATTAAAATATGTATATGAAACAAATTTTATTCTTCTAGTTATACCATGATAAAATTATTATAAATCCCAACTCATATTCCACTAGTAATGCTATGATGAAATGATAAAGTGATTATGAAACCCATTTAATTTCATGGGTTATGATATAAATAATGTTTTATGATATTTTAGAGCATATAAATATGGTTTTATTATGATATGGGTGGGACCTATATCTTGCTGCAATGCATTTGGTAAAGATTTATATCACATAAGACAGATAGGACTAGAACATGGAGTGAACCTGGTCCAGTATGGGACTTTCCCATTGTGAGGGTATTGGTAGTAATCCTTGATTACTATGATAGTTTGGGGAGTGAACCCATTCCACTCTTATATCCTTAGAAATGATCCTTGACTACCATCCAAATTATTTTCTATTATTACGAGTATTCCATAAATCATTTTATTTTTCTAATGATACGATTTCATGGATCATGTTATTTTACTCTCTTATGATTCATATCTTACGAACATCCAATATTTATGCCATTAATTGCGATTATTATCCTTTATATACATGGTATGGTATTCAACTTTTATGATAATGTTTTCACACCCTTATGTTCATGGTACGCTTACGTATCTCCCTTGTTTACCCATACTGAGCTTCTAATCTCACCCTTTCTTATGATTCCTTTCCCGATGTTATGAAGAAATTTATTAGATTTTATATGTATAAAAATGGTGATAGATATGAAAAACATAGTGAGAGATAATATAGTTCACATATGAACCATCAGTTTGTGTTTCCCAGTTTCCTAAGGTACTACACCTTTATGATCACTAGGTGTGTGTAATGTAATTAGTATTCATGTAAAAAGATGTAATATCTATGTATGGAAATACTAGGTCATTATAAAACTCCTTCCTATATCTTTCTCTTATTTACTCTATGTCTCTACCTATTCTAACCTAACTAATGAAACGTGTATGCATTAGGAACTAATTCATAACCATGCATATGGGATTTTAATATAGGGACCACCTACCTCCATCAAAAATTTACCATCTATGCAAATACTTGCACCACATCGAACAATACCATATATACCTTATCTGTGCCATTATCAAATCTTAATATACTACCTCACACTATAGACCATAAATAATTAACAATAAAAATTTATAATTAATTATTCAATTTTAACCAAAGATTCATAATTTATTGAAATATCAACAGGAATCATCACCACCCTAATATCTCAAAAATCAGCTTATAGAAGGTCCATGACACATCCCCAACACTATCATGACTAAAATCTCTATCATGAGGTACACAATTAATCAATCAATTAATTTAATTTATCCTAGAAAAATTATAAAAAAATTATGTAAATTACCTTCACTAAAATGATGTGTGGAGTCATGTATCTTCCCTCTTATGACATGCTCTATTCTTACTGAGAAAATCCCCATCAATATAAATAGTCTATAACTTTATCTGGTGGAATCGAAAACAAAACCATAAATAAAATTGAGCTAAATCACAAGAATTTGACCTAAATTAATATTTGATGTCTAGGAATGATGAACACACCTTTTTTCACTATGAAGACACACCCATAAACACCCCTACTAAAGGGGAACAAAAGAGAGTCATGGGAGGGGTATAATGATTAGTAATGGAATCTCATGAGTCCCAACTCCCCTTAAATCCCAAAAAACCACCTCATAAAAAGATATAAACATCCAAAATAAAAAAAGTTATCAAGACACACTTCATGACCTGAATTATATTCATGGCCTAAAGGTTCTCCCATATTGAAAATTCAATGTTCTAAAACACCAGTTCCCTGCTTGAAAGGACTTCTATAGAATGCTTTACATCCTAAATAACAATCTACATCCTAAGATATCACAAACCGAATCTGGTCTCCAATAAAATCGGCACTAAACCTAGCCTATGACAAGGGCCGAATGGCGTTCCCTATCCCCACGGGCTGACACAAGTTTCCAGGTATCATTTATCTCGTTTTGGGAATGATTTACCTGAATATGTATACATAAAACATCCAAAATATTTGATAAAATGAATATGAAAAATTCATACCAACAAGGTTTATACAAAAATCCATAACTAAATACATAAGTTCAAATTCAATACAAAAAGGTCCAATGTCACAATGAAACAGCAACAAAATATACCCATGGACTCTCCATGACAAGGGGTTATCACCCCAAGTCGTCTCCACAACTCTGCTCCAAGGATGGGGACTATCATCCTGAAATGATATCACCCTTAGCCTTTAATTTACCTGATTCAACCATAACCAAGTCTACTTAAACCCAAGGGGTGTAAGTATGGTGTGATCCTCAGACCAATAGGATACCACCCAATGATTCTAAAGAGCGTGCAACACAATGTGAAAAAGCAAGCAGTTTTAATACGTAAAGAAAAGCAGTGATAAAATCCAAAAATGTAACTTTCAATTGAAAACATTTTCTAAGATAAAGTTTTCAGAATGTTCAAAAATTTAAATAGACATGTTAGATACTATAAATTAATTCCAAAAACACCCCAATACACGGGAAAAATACCACAAACACAATGAGCAACAAAATCAGGAACACCCCTAGGCACTAGATAGTCTCGGGCCCCATGTACCTCATACCTCGGTGTAAAGTAACCATAGTAAAGTCCATTATCATGAAAAAGACCCTAGTAGGGAACATACCCATAACCTAGTGGTCCCCAATCACCATCCACATAGTTTATTTAGAGTTTTTGTTATCCAAATTCGAGGTGAAACATGGACAAAACCCATCCGGTCCACTAGCCGTACTAGTACACATCCGCCCCACCTAGGTACCCGGGCTTCCCCCTTTGTGCTCAAATAATTTCAGAATGATACATATATCCATTTTTATATGAAACAACACTAATGGTCACATAAAATCAGTACATTAGTGTCACACATTTTATACCATTTAAAACACACAACAAAACACTTTGAGTTTCAATAAAACAACTTCTCCAAATCATTCTTTGTTTTGCACACAAAACTATTTAAAAACCCCATTTGAACACCATATTCATTCAAATATTTATCAAAACAGAATCTAACACACCCTAATCATTTCTTTAAACTCATTACATTATTTATAAATCAATACCAATAAGCATCACATAGAATACCCATGTAAAACACCCAATTCAACACCAAATTGGTACTCAGAAAACATTTTCTTAACAAACATCACCCAAAAACAATTTCACAGAAAAAAAAGAATAATAACATTTCAAAAATTATTTTAATCCATAATACATTTCAATAAGTTCATCTAAATAATTAAAAGGTACCCCTTAATCAACCAATAAAAGATTTATATAAAAAAGCACAAATTTCAAATGAAATTGGCCCTTAAAATTCACTTGCATTACAAACCCCTCTAAAACTATTTTTTCAGCAACAAATCAATGTTTTAAACATTAAAATATAAGAAACACAGTATTAATATCCAAAGGATTGCATAAAAAGTGGAATCACCTACCAAAGTAATGAAAACCCTTGAATCAACGTGCGAAAATCATGTCGCACCACCACCGCACCACGAGGGATGTATAACAAACCTAAAACCACAAAATTGGACCAATAAAACCCAAGGATAAACCCTAGGTTCGAAACCCTACATCCTGGTCATTTGTTACATCAAGTAAAAGGGAAGAAATCCCAAGAAAATAGAATGAAACCTGAAGCAATTTGAAAGAGGAATGGAAGAGACTCACATACTTGATGGATCTTGAAGAATCTCCCCTAATACACTAGTAGCTGAAATTTAAAACAATTATAACTTTAAAGGAGATTCAAAGAAGTATGATTAGGTCATTTAGGAACTGGAATGGAGGAAAAAGAGTAATAATTGAGATAGTTATGATGGAATGAACTTACCTTCTCAAATCTGCCGGATTTTAGAAATCTTAAGATGTTCAGCCGTTAAAAGCAATGAAGAAGAGATCCAAAGAGTAGAGACGGAGTTTGGGCGTGTGGCTGGGTTCAATGGGCATGTGTGAGGCTTGGAATCACCGAAAATCCTTAAAATTTAATAAGTTATTAATTAATAAAATTTTCTTTTTAAAATTGGAATTGGGCTTTTGGGCAGGCCTAATCCCTTAAATAAAAACCCATATACACCTGGTTATATATTTCTAAAGGCTCCAAACTACAATTTTGGTATTAATATGTGAGGGGATACCATTTAGGAATTGGAATGGGTACAAAATATTAAAAAATAAAAAATTTATAAAAGAAACAAAATTTATTTTTAAATCTGGAATTGGGCTCACGGTTTGGCCCAATTCACAAAAACTCACTTATTCCACCATGAAAGTTTGTGAATCCCCAACAAACAAAGAATAAATGGAAATTAAATGAAATTTAACTTTAAAATCAGTCATTTATGTGACAATTCTACCCACCATGAAAACATTCCATCCTTGGAAAGCTACAACATGGCCAGATTCAGAAACCAAACCCAATCGATAGACCAAGATGTACTTCTTTGCCAAGCTTCGACTCCAAGGACCAAAACACCTCCAGTGATCAATTAAATAATTATTAATCTCAAAAACCAAACTTACACCAATTTCATGAAATGATCAATCACATTCATACTTTATCCCAAAATTAAACTTCTCGAACGCTATCCAAACAAGACTCATGCAATTCACCCAAATGAACAAAAACTTCGAACAAGGTTACACTTACCTTACATTAACTAAACCATTGGGAGATCTCCAATCCCAACGTTTACTCAAGGAATATGTTGGTATCTATATAGTTTTGAATGAGACTACCTATTTCCAAGCCAAGACCATGGATAAATCTGAGTTATTGGTATGGAGGGACACAAATAGGCACCCCACTATAAGAGGCAACCTGTATTATTTTCCGTGACAGAATCAAGACATTAACAAGGTGAGGCCTGAACGAACTCCCTAGTACAAAGGGTAGAATTACATTCAATGTTTATGAAGGAATGTACATGAGAGTCATAGTGGGTATCCCCACCATAAGAACCAACCATCTTAACGGACCAGCATGGGCCGACACAGAAAGACCCAATTTTTTTTTTAATATTTGGGAAGGGCGCAGGGTTAGTACGCACGGTTTTGGAAATTCTGCACTAACTGTGCAGATTATTCTTTTCGCATGGCTTCCTGGAACATGGTCACAACTAATCATACACAAACTGTGTCCTCAACACGTATATCCAAATTTTTAACCATTCTCTAATGACTCGATGGAATCCAAAGGGGGAGGGAATGACATTAGGTGATGACATGGGTACAAGGCCCTCAACCTATTTCCAGTGATTGGGAACAATGGAATAAAGATGATGAAACTAGAGGTTTAAACTCTTACTATCTTTCATACTGAGGATAAGATATTGTACATTCATTTAAACAACCCTAGGATTTCCCCTGACTACAAGTCAGCTTCCCTCTAAGACTTATGGCTGGAGCTCAAATGATTGATGCATCTTCGACCTCGCAGTTAGGCTTTGGAAAACCCCCTGAATGATAATTCTTCTTTCGGTGCCACAAAAAACTATACTAAAATCCCCCGATAATATTTCCAATACATAACACATTCCAAACTCACTTTACCCTAACTTGATATTTCACTGAAATAAGGGATTAGAAAATGAACACACGTCACACCTTGTTTCATCGAGTGAGAAACTATACAAGTAAATAAAACATATAATCACCTTCCTCTAAAATGTAATATTTTGATGTTTTTACAAGGGATAAATTATCCCAACATAAAGAGACTCTCAGAGGATTTCATGACTTTCATATTTAAAGTCAATCAAGTTCAAGAAATCACAAGGCTTCACCAAACGTGACCATTGTGACTGATATAAACAATGCATGGAGTGGTACCTTATACAACATCCCCAAACAACACAAAATTCTAGAAAGTGGCCACAATATCCTCTCATGGCCATATTTACCACAATGGTAGTTTATTGTGAACTCCTTCTTCGAAGAGACTACGAAGGAACGAGAGGACCTCTTAGACACCATCTAGATACTCATCCACTCTAACAACCCCAGACCACTTACACCTTTGGAAAATTAGGAAACATAATAGGATAAGGTCTCTTTGAACCTTCCATGATCACTACCCCACTACAAGAGGATACACAAAACCAATAAAGGAAAGGGTGTAGACTCAATCTAAAAATCTCAAAGAAAAAGATTCCTTATATTGATCAACTGGAGGGTCTTC
Source organism: Viscum album (assembly GCA_963277665.1). Classification (NCBI taxonomy): domain Eukaryota; kingdom Viridiplantae; phylum Streptophyta; class Magnoliopsida; order Santalales; family Viscaceae; genus Viscum; species Viscum album. Next base: position 1,540,398,554 of record OY728129.1, read on the forward strand.
TAATTGAGAAACAATTTGGGTTGCACTTTAGTTGTGCACTAACCCTTAATGGGGCATACCTTACCCAATGATTAAAACTAAGGAACAAACCAAGATGGTCCATTGGTCAAGATATACCACAAAACAGACTCAAACACATGAAAGGAAACGCCGTAAAAGTATCCAAAATCATTTCTCAGAAGAGACCACTAACCAACCCTTCAACAGATCTTACCGACCAAATGAAAACCCATAACACAATACAAACAGGAGGGGTTCTTGGACTCAAAACATCCCACAACATCAACATTTAAAAAAACACATAATACATACCATCCCAAACTAGTCATAAATACATCAAGTTTCTCATTTAAAATCATCTTTTTGAAGATAAACGATTCATCGGTTAGCGTATCCACCAATTGTACCCCATGGGCCTTACACATGCATGTTTCTATGCCATAATGGGAACCCTCCTCATATCCATCCCTGAACTCATCCAACCATTCCATTAACCATCCATCATCCCATATAACCCCATTCATGTGGTCGCTCATGGAAATACCAAAGGATAAAATAAAAAAAATTCCTTTCCACTTTTCAAAACCAAAATAGTCAATCAATACCTCATTTTTATCAATAACCTCTAACCATGAAATCAATCCCAAATTACATCTTAAAAATATATTCAAAAAGGAACAATCATTTAAATGAAAAATCACTTTCAATTCCTACACATTAATTTCAAAACAACTCATCCCATTAAAACACCTTTCAATTGTATAGAAAACTATATGGGAAACACTTTTTCAAAACCAACATTGACATAGTTCATGCTTTAAAAAGAGGTGCAGACAAACTATTTTCCATTCCAATACAATTCTAAAAATTCAGTTCTCTATTTTCAAAAATCTAACCATTCACTCTTTATTATATAATTATTTCACAAAAACTTTTCGCTTCTTAAAACCAAGTCACTTTAAAACCAAAGATCCAAGATTTCAAAACTAAAGAATACAAGACAATGCGAGAGGAAAATCGTTTCAATGGGTGACTTGGAGATATGGTTGGAATCTATATTCCAATAACTTTACCATAACATAGAGTGTTATAGGTAAATATCCCCAGCTCTACACGTCTTGTTAAACCCTCCGAGCTCACCAAGACTAGTAAGCTAACTCTCTTTTCATTTCCCCTAATCATTATCAATCCAAGAAATCGAAAGGAATCATATAAATACCGACATACCCTGGTGACTTGAATCCCCTCATGATGTGTGGTGATCATCCACATTACTCATAACTAGAATTCCAAGTTCCGACAATCCTAACTCTAGACTCTCCCTACTGTTCCCTAAATAACGTGACCTAAAGAGAGTGAAACTGCTCTGAAACCATTTTGTCACGAACCGAATCTGGTCGCCGCCAAAACCGACACCAAACCCATCCTGTGACAAGGCCCAAATGGTTTTACCTATCCCTATGGGATAAAACAAGAGTCCAGGTATCATTTATCTTGGTTTGGGAATGATTTACCCGAATATGTATACACAAAACCCCAAAAATAATTGATAAAATGAATCTAATAAATTCATACCAACAAGGTTTATACAAAAATTCAGAACTGAATACATAAGTTCAAATTCAATACGAAATTTCCAAATACACAATTAAACAGCAACAAAATGGGCCCATGGACTCCACATGACAAGGGGTTATCACCCCCAAGCTGTCTCCACAACTATGCCCCAAGGATGGGGACTAACACCCTGAACCACCATCACCCTTTGCCTTTACTTTACCTAAGTCAAACATAACCAAGTCTACTTACACACAAGGGGTGTATGTAGGGTATGAGACTAGTCCCAATAGGATACCACCCAATGATTCCAAAGAGCATTCAATACAAATGTGAAAAAGCAAGCAGTTTTAATACGTAAAGAAAAGAAGTAATAAAATTCAAGAAATGTAACTTTCAATTGAAAACATTTTTCAAGATAAAGTTTTTAGAATGTTCACAAAATTAAATATAAATGTTATATACTGTAAAGTACTTCCAAAAAACCACAATACATTGGAAAATACCACAAACACAATGAGAAACAAAATCGGGAACACCCCTAGGCACTAGATAATCTCGGGCCCCATGTACCTCATACCTCAGTGTAAAGTAACCATAGTAAAATCCATTCTCATTAAAGAGCCACTAGTAGGGAACATACCCATAACCTAGTGGTCCCCAATCATCATCCAAATATTTTAGTTAGAGTTGTCGTTATCCAAATTCTATGTGAAACAGGGACAAACCCATCTGATCCACTAGCTGTACTAGTACACATCCGCCCCACCTAGGTACCCGGGATTCCCCCTTTGTGATAAAACAATTTAAGAATGATACATATATCAATTTTCATATAAAACTTCACTACTGGTCACATACAATCAGTACAGCAGTGACACAAATTTTATACCATTTAAAACACACAAAAAACACTTTGAGTTTCAATAAAACAACTTCTCCAAATATTTCTTTGTTTTGCACCCAAAACTCTTTGAAAACACCATTTGAACACCATATTAATACACATATTTATCAAAAAAGAATCCAACACAACCTAAAAATTTATCTAAACTCATTACATGATTTATAAAAGAACCCCAATAAGCCTCGCATAGAATACCCATGTAAAACACCCAATTCAACACCAAATTGGTACTCAAAACACATTTTCTTAACAAACGTCACCCAAAACCAATTTCGCAGCAACAAAAAAATAATAATAACAATTAGAAAATCATTTTCATCCCTAATAATGTTCAATAAAGTCAAATAAATAATTAAAAGGAATCCCTTAATCAACAAATTAAAGATTTACATAAAAAAAGCACAAATTTCACATGAAATTGGCCCTTAAAATTAACTTGCATTAAAAACCCCACTAAAACCAATTTTTGCAGCACCAAATCAATGGGATAAACATGAAAAATAAAATAAACAACATATCTATGTCACAAGGATTGCATACAAACTGGAATCACCTACCAAAGTAATGAAAACCCTTGAATCAACGTGTGAAAATCAAGTCGCACCAACACCGCACCAAGAAGGACGTAGAACAAACCTAAAACCACAACATTGGACCAAGAAAATACAAGGATAAACCCTAGTTTCGAAACCATACCTCCTGGTCATTTTTAACTTCAAGTAAAAGGGAATAAACCCCAAACAAATAGAATGAAACCCTATGCAATTTGTAGGAGGAATGGAAGAGACTCACATACTTGAGGGATCCTGAAGAATCTCCCCTAATACACCAGTAGATGAAATTTAAAACAATATAAAATTTAAAGAAGGGTCTATTAAGGATGAGGAGGTCATTTAGGAATTGTAATGGAGGACAAAGAGTAAGAATTGAGAGAGTTATGATGGAAAAAACTTACCTCTTCATATCTGACAGATTGTAGAAATTGTAAGACGTTCAGACCTTAATCACCATGAATAAGAGCTCCAAAGAGGGGAGAGAGAGGTTGGGAGCGCGGCTAGGTTCAATGGGTGTGTGTGAGGCTTGCAATCACCAAAAGGCCTTAAAATTTAATAAGTTATTAATTAATCAAATTGTATTTTTAAAACTTGAATTGGGCTTTCGGGTAGGCCCAATTTCTTAAATAAAAACCCATATAAACCTTGGTTATGGATTAATAAAGGCTCCAAACTACAATGGTGATGCTAATATGTGAGGGGAGAACTTTTAGGAATTAGAATGAGTGAAAAAAAATTAACAAATAAAAAAGTTATAAAAGAAAAAAAAAATATTTTTAAATATGGAATTGGGCTCACGGTTTGGCTCAATTCATGAAAACTCACCCATTCCACCATGAAAGCTTGAGAATCCCCAAAAACAAAGCATAAATGGAAATTAAATGAAATTTAACTTTAAAATAAGTCATGTATGTGACATAAAACATGTCATTCAGTGTACCTAATATGCATTCATAGTGTGAATGGTAACTTCAAGCTATGAAATATATAGTAAGAGGAGTAACATCCTCATTCAATCTCCATTAACCAGTGGAACTATGGTTCATTGTGCAAATTTTTTAAATAATTTAAGACTCGTATCTTATGAAACCTAACCCCTATCTGACATCTAAAAAACACCCATATTACTAATTGAGTATCAAAAATCATTCAAATGCTCAATTTTAGGATTTTTAAATGCTTGAATTAAAAATAAGAACTTCAATTCATGAAATAACCCCTTCCCTAAATCCAAGAGTCAATTTCTCATAGTGCATTGGGTTATCTGGTTGTGGTTGATAAGTTCCTTGAGATGTGTTGTGGTATTTGAGGAATCCATTTCATATTGTTAAGGATTGGTGTGGGGTTTTTGTTTCTCCTTCCCAATATAATATCTCCAATTTTCCCCAAACTTAGCCACCTGAATCTTTTAGGGGTGGAGGTTCTTATTTCTATTGAATTGTAATTTAAAAAAATGATTTTAAGTGGCATAAAATGGTATCGGGGAGAATTGTTACAATGTTTAGTTACTTTTTTGGATTATTTTATGATAATTTAAATTATTTTTTTGTTTATTGAACTTTTATAGTTTTAATAATTTATTTTTAAAATTTGGGATATTTTTTGTTTTACAGAATTTGAGGATGATTAGTAGTAACCATGTATTAACTATGTGAAAATGCTATAAATATTGACTGTGAGATTTTTCATTGTTGGAACATGGTTAGAAAAACTATGTGTTGTATTCTAAGTGTCAAAGTGATCCATTTTATTCTTGGGGTTGACTCACATGGTTGTCCCATGGTTAGGAGTAACCAAGTGACCTAACTGTGGGAGTTCCCCCTGATTGTCTAAGGAAAGCTGCATGATTGGTGGATGACTTAACAAAGCATAGATCCTAACTATATAGATTCCAAAAATTTACCAAAATGATAAAATCACACCCTTTCCCCTTTTATTTTAAGTATTCATTACACATTATCCTCCCAACTCCTTTGAATGACCCTCCTTAGGCTATTTAGAGAGCGAGCTTCCTATTATACTCCCTAGATGCATGGATTCATTTTCATGATTTTTAATTTATTTCTACAGTATAACCCTCACTATATTTATTAGATATCTTATTCCCTATCCCATCCCTTACTTAGTTTTAATTTTCCATCACCCCAAGTACCTTAATTACTATATAAAATGGATTTAGTGTTTGGGTTCATCTAATATAGGATTTGTTTCATTTGGGATCATATCAATTTAGGATCTAGGGTGTGACCAATGAAAATTTCTCATTAATGAGTTGTTATATTATAGTGTATTCCATTGAAAACCTTTTTTATCCCCCTTGTGTGGGATTTGTTATAGAACCCCATTTTTTGTTTTCTCTTGTCTTATTTCTTAAATCATATTTAGGTGCCCATTATTTTGTACTCATTTTATTCATGGTTTCATTTTTCTCTCAAACATGTTTCAAGGATAGTTTTGGAAATACAATTTCAAATGTATTAGGAAGTGACTAGATATTTTAAGTTTTTATTATTAAAATAGGTTTAAAACTAAGAATATTGTTTTATCTTATTTTAATAAAACTAATGAATTTTATTTTTATTGGCTTTTTAAAACTATTTTATATAAAGGAAATGTTTTTTATTTATGGTTAAAAGAAAATGGTATTATTTCACTAAAAACTTTTTAAATAAAAACAATACATTCTTTTATATTTCAAACTATTGTTGTGAATAACTTAATGAATTAGATTCCATACATGCCATGCTGAGATCCTACTAAGTCTATTAGCTCACACCTTGTATACACACTCATTGGGTTTTTAAAAATATTATAATATATACAGGTTATTGGTTCCCTTTCATCATGGTTACCATTTCTTTTGTAGAATATATAGTGATTTAGGATGTGTTGTGTGACTATTTATTATATGATAATAGTTCTTCCAGTTTGGTTCTAATTTTTGTTTTCATTTCTGTATATTGATCGATGTATCAACTAATGTTTCCTTTCATCACATGCATCTAGTTTATATTATCTTACTTTATATATAATTTACTTTGGATGATATTGTATATCAATATTACTTGTTTGGATTAAATTCATTGATTATGACTCATTTTGTTCATTAATTATTTTTATTTGTTACATTTATTTTTCATAGATGTCTAAAGTATAAACTTCCAATGAATTTTATATGGTAAAAGAGCATTTTTTATTATTAAATATTATTTAAAGGTGAAATAATTCCTAAATTATTATTATATAATGTCTATAAACTATTTGATAGCCCATGGGATTGGGAGCACCCTGCAGGACTAGTGACAGATCGGGATGAGTGACGTATTAGGTCCGCCTGAGCCAGTTCATTACATTGCTCCACCTTTTTCATGTTGTTCAGTTCTACCAAAAACATGTTATTTGAATCTAATCTTATGATTATTATATATATTGGTGGATAATTATTGAATAAACATGTCATTACCTACCCCCTCTAGAACTCTATCATAGGTTGAAATAAGGTAGAGTGACATCTTATTCCTTTTTTTAAAATGTTTTGAGTTGGTAACTAGAACCACGGGTATAATATCACACATATATGGATGGAATTACACTTTATAAGAAAAAATCCACAAATCCAAGATCTATATACATGAAAATACATCCTTAATATATTAATAATGTATCAAAATTCATGTCATTACATACAAAATCAATTCATCAACTGAAAAATAATCACAAGGTCTACGAATTCCTCTATACCTAAAAAAAGGTATAATGAATTGTTACCCACCAATAAGTCTCCTATGTCACAAAATAAAATTCCCAAAACCACAACCAAGTATATAAAGATAATACGAATAATATTTTATATAAAATTGTCGGGAGTATATAAAAATACATAGTAGGTTCCTCCCCAAAACTCTCATGTGTCCTTCTGAATGAATCATTCTAATGTATTCATGTTTGAATAAATAAAAAAATATTAAATCTCAATAATTTATAAAAAATCCACCATATAACATCTTACAAGTCATACCATATGACTATACCACTTCCAAATCCACAAAACCATTCGCATCATATATCATCACATAACTACCATTACACAATAATAGCCAGATATCCTTATCCAGGAACCAAACCATTTCCATCCACAAGGACCTCATTAACACCTAAAAAATACCAAATATATATTCACCTAAATGGAAATAACTAAATCATCATATCGACAACTGCATCAGTCAATAGATATCACTATCAATGAACTCATTATAATATCATGACCCCCAAAAAATAGATTTCCACCCATAAATAACTCACAATGATATCATTATTTATAAGTTGGGTATCTGAACACCTATAGTATAGATCCACACATCTCAAACACATAATATAATATAATTTTTAACATAAATATCTAAATATAAACCCATAATTTTATAGGTCTAGATTCTTTTTAATATTTTTACACACTACCTTATTTTAATGTTAAAAAAAAATACATTTTATTTAAAAATTCATATTATTATATTAGATATACCGAACTTTTATTAGTGCATGATATTTATTGAGGGAATATAAAATATAAATGGGTGAGAAATAAATCCTAAAAAGTTGATAATCAAAGTAATTATTGAAAATTATGTAAAACATTTGACTCAAAATAATTTCATGGAATCATGATAGAGGAGTATCATATGCAGTCATATGAAAATATGGAATAAAGGAAAAAATATCATAGGATCGTAGAATCATAATAATGCAATTAAATTATACAAAATTACATCATAAACATATGTGAGGGGTAATTTCTAGGACTTCATATCATTTTAGGAAAAATCAATCACATCATGAACATGAGTAAAATTATGGAGAGACCACATCCTTACCATGGATAATGACTTCATGTGATATAATGAATTTACTAATATATTAGGGACTGTATAATTCTGGTACCACTAATCACATAATTATATGTCATGTGTATGTGTAACACATAAAAATTAAATCATACATGAGCAATATATATGAAAAAACTAATGAAAAGGAAATGGGTTGCATTATCATGTTACAAAGAATATTAAAATGAAATATCATAATATATCCCAATAAAATAATAGATTAAGTAATATTATACATTTTTAATTGAATAAATAATAATTTTCTATGAAGATAGAGCACAAGTGAAGTAAAAATCATAAGACAAGTGTGAAGAAGTAGGTATCCAAATAAATGAATTAAATTTTATTTTATGAAATGGGTAAAGAACTATGAAAGGAGATAAGAGAATAGAGTTTTTATAAAATAAATAAATAAACTAATAGATTTATCCAGAAATTAATAACAATTTTTAAAAAACGTGTAATATTAATGCCTTTAATAGAGTGATACATATAATGGAATAAGAAAAAGAAAATTTCCCATTTATTATGTATTATTTAAATAAGTGATTAAAAAACTCAAAAACATAAATATCCCAAAAAAATAAATGGAAAATTAATTAGTTTTTTATGGATGATATATATATATATATATATATTGAAAAAAATGAATATGTGAACAATATAGATAGATACTGATAGGTATATATATATATAGAATAATCTAAATGAAGAAAGTTTGTTTGAAAGTTCCCTTACCTCCAGTGCCAACTCACTTGGATGCACCTCCAACCCACTAAATAGCTGAATTAAATATGTCATGAGAAATATATATATCCTTAATAATTTTTATTTTATCTTTTATACTACATTTTTATCATATTATATCTATTTATTATATTGATTTAACTTGTGTCAATCATTTATGGACGTATAAAAAATTACTCAAAAGTGATTTGATATATTAGTAATGACCAGAAGTGTTTTAAAATTGTTCCATGTTCTCTATAAGTGAAAATTAGTTTTTTTTTTCAAATTACAATAGCATATAATCTTCACATTTAAACAGATCGTTAAAAATGATTTTAAATTAAGAAAAAAGATCCTTATACACATATTTTGGGGATTAGAATTTTCATTGTTGTTTAATTTAAATATTATTAACATACCTCACATTTGTTTATTAAATAATTTTATTATGTCATAAATATTATATTTATTCATGAATTATATTTTTAAAATGATCCATTTATGGTGGTAATATATGATTTATAACATCATACATATTGGAAGTTAAAACCATTCATTATGGTATGAATGTTATAAAAAACTATAAAATGTATTTTTATGAATTATATGATGATATAATTTATATTAATTCCTCATGATATCTTTTATTATATAATGAAATATTATTTTATGAAAATTAAGAAAATTTTGAATAAAAAACGAATTTTAAGGGGGTAACAAATGAAACACATAAATTGTCTCTTTGAAATGGTTCTTTTGGACGTTACCTTAACTATTATAGGATTTATTTGGTCAAAAAAGAGTTTCAAAATTTTTTTTAGGAGGGTATGAGGAAGAATTTTGGAAAATAATTGGGAAGGTAAGTTGTTTTGTGGGTGAAGATAAATTGTGAAAAACGTTTTTATTTATAACTGAAGGAGTTTTTTGAATAAAACCTTTATCCCCCCATGATAGATTTTTATTGTACATAGTATCTTGTGAGAAAAATAAAACTAATTTTTTTTCATAAAAAATAGAGGATGATAAAATATTGAAATAGAAACAAATTCTAAACTGAATATTAAATATAGAAAATGTAACAGTCATGTATACAATTTTAGAAAATGAATACATGGTGTAGATATATAGTTGTATAATTTCAAACAATGCATGCATAGTATATCCAAAAAATACACAATTCATGCATATTATATGAAATTAAATAATGTGGAAAAGTCATGAGAAAAATAATGAAATACAGAAATAAGGTATTCATGATTAATGCATACTCTCTTTGTAGACAATATATAAAGTATTCCTAGTGAAATTTCATATAGTATGTATCTTCAAGAGTCATGCGAGTTTTCAAATTCATATAGTATATATAATATTCAATGTGTATAGGTATGTAATTTAAAATAATGTATGTATACTCTATGCGTACAGGTGTATGAAATTTCATATAATGTATGCATATTTCTTGTATACTATATACACTTATAAATATATAGTATTCAATTTATGAACATTGTAATAGAACACAATAAGAATATGGAAGCGACATGAGAGTATGTAATTTATTAATAAGGAAATCACATAGATAATTGTTATCCATGGCATTATAGAATGAAATAATAATCAAATTAAATGCTAAAAAACGTACAAAAAAGAAAAAAAAGAAAAAAATAATGAATATCCAATAGCATGATACGTCTAGAATGATTACATAATGATATTTTTAGTATTCAAATGCCTAATAACAAAATCTATTAGTTACACTCTCGGGTATGCTTCCAAAAAAATGGATACCTATATTATATTGAAAACAATAAAATAAAATGGCTTTAAATTAACATCCATCATGTCATTAGAACACCAAAACATATCACAATATATATATTAATGAAATTTTATACTAGTAAAAATAATTACTCTACAATTTAAACAAAGACCATAATAAATTGAGAAAACTACTTATTTCACTAATCACTTATGATAAAAGATTTTGAAAAGAAATCATACCCATAGATTTAATAATCACATCCTAAAAAGTATATAAAATATTTGATCAATGGATTTTACCCATGAATAGTTATAGAAAAATCAATTACTACAACTCTTCACCACCTAATCAAATAAATTTATATAATTATCCTTCTAATGATCAAATCTAAGAGTTTGAGACTAAAATTTCCACTAACATTGTGAATTTAAAGTGTCACCACCAATTTTTGTAAGAATAAAACATTTTTAGAAAGGATAAAACTAATTATGATAAAACATGAAAAAAGAAATAAGAATATTGAAAAGAAGAAAAAATTAGATTTAAATTTAACACCATTAGGAAATTTTCATTGAATGTGGTGTTTATTAAATGAATTTATTCCTAAGTATAAATTAACAATGTCTTGATATTATGAAATAATTCAAGGTATTTTTAAGATCTAAGAATATTTTATAGTAGACATGTATGAAACCTAAATTTGGGTTATAATTGATGGATAACTTATCCAATGTTGATAGAATTAATTTTTTTATGATTCTTATATGAGAAGCATGAACTTAATTATTCTAAATAAATAGTATGAATAAAAATGTCTACAATTAAAGGAAAAAATATCATTTTTTTAACCTAAATAATTAATAAGTTCATTACAATTGAAAATATTTTATCAGAGTATAGGGAAACATTGAAGAATTTAATGCATTATATAATATAGGTGTTTTCGATGCTTTTGTTGGGGCATGCACATCCATCCGTAGATGACGCCCAGCTCTGGCCCCACATTCCCGCTTTCCAAAGGCGGGCAGCATCCATTCCTTATTCAGCAACGTTTTCTCCTTGATCAAAACAAGATGATGGGATGTCAGTTATTCCTTTTGTGGATTCCTCCTAGAAACACATTACCTAGTCTAGGTCTACCTTAAAGATTAAGTCATGGTTTGTGAATCTCATTCCCGTTTCCATATCTCTATGGATGACGGTTAATTACAGTACTTATGTCAGGACATTCCATAGGTATTTGACATGGTAGCGACCTTCGATCAGAGTAGATGACAACATCAAGCATGTTAGAGCATCTCTGGATGTGTGGACATTGGGGAACCTGTATTCTTCCTCATAAGAGGGAATCTCAAGGGGGAAGAACCCGAGGTATCCCACGATAGTGGCATGGTATCTTTTGAGGGAGGCATGTCTCTGAGGTTTTCCTCAGATTCCCATGTTTAACATGGGGTATGTCATGAGATTAATGTCTAGTAGAGACGGTTACACCAATATCGTGTCTTCCGAGGTTTCCCTCAGGCATCTCATGTTTAACATGAGGTGGTCCATGAGTTTAACATCTTGCGTAGACGGTTGCGCCAAAGGCATGTCTTCCGATGTTTTCCTTAGGAATCGGATGTGTAACATGTGGTTGGCCGTGAGTTTAACATCTTACGGATATGGAATGAGGGTGATCAGAGCATCCCATAGGGACTGATCAGATTGGTACATCCCTATGAGGGAACACCAGGAAGGTTTACCAAGTGGATGAATCAAAACACTCAATAAGAGTAGACCCAAGATGGTGTTTCCACTAAAGGAAAGATGTCACACCAGGAAGGATGATCCTAACACCATTGATGGAGGATCAGGAAATGTGAACCATACAATGGGGAAACACTAAGATTTACCATTCACTGGGATTGAACCTCTGAGAGGTTTCCTACGTACCCTATGCATATGATAGGGATCAAAACCCATGTAGCTCGAAGGCTTGATGAATTGGGGTGTACACAGAGGACAAAGACCCAGATATATGCTGGGACTTATGCATGGAAAGCAGCCCAATAACTTCTAGGAGTGGTGAGGAGGTGGATGACATGATCCCTCTGGGATGTGGTGGCCCAGGTAAGAATCAAGATGGGTGATGATGAATTGAATGAGGTTGAGGGGAAATGATATGGAACCATCGTGAAGGTGACTGTAATGTTGGGCTTGCACCTTAAAGAGACTTTATATATATTCCCATTGTTGGGAATCAATGCCTGCATAGTTCGGTGAGACGATGGGACACCTAAGTAGGTATCCCGTGAGACTGGATGCATGGATGGGACCCATATGAAGTGGAACCTCCTGGTTGGGGCATGACCTTCCAAAAACACATAAGCTCGAGGGAGAGATCATCATGATACATGAGTGATGGTATTGAAGCTTAGGGAGGCTTCTTACGTATCCCCATGGTCAGGAATCAATGTCCAAGTTGTTCATCTAAACACAGCTTACTGTCGAATGGGGTTATCAACGGATTACTGCTGAATGGGGGCACAACAGCTTACCACTAGATTGGGTGAAAATGGATTACTGCTGGATGGGTTCACAACGACTTACTGCTGGATGGGGTCCCAAAGGTTTACCACTAGATAGTATTGAACCTCATAGAGGATTCCTACATACCCTGTCTAGGAGACAAGGATAAAAGCTCACGTAGTTCGGGAGGAGTGGGTGCCGACTTGAAGGGGGTCGGAACCAATGGGTTTTGGGCTAGAACCTCAGGGAGGCTTCCTACATGCCTTTCCTTGGAAAGGATCAAAGTCAAAAAATTTCATGATAGATGTTTATGAACCGATGTGAAGATGGTCGATACCAGTGGGTGTTGGGATTGAACCTCATGGAGGCTTCCAATGTACCTTTCCTTGGAAAAGATCAAAGTCCATGTATTTCATGAGAGGTGTGTTTGGTGGGATGATGTGAAGATGGTAAGGACCAATGGGTGTTGGTCTTGAACCTCAGGGAGGCTTCCTACATACCTTGCCTTGGCAAGGATCAAAGTCCATGTATTTCAAGTTGGTGTTGGTGAACTGACGTGAATGATTGTTGGGACCAATGGTTATTGGGCATGAACCTCATGGAGGTTTCATACTTACCTTTCCTTGGAAAGAATCAAAGTCCCCGTAGTTCAAGAGGGTGGTGGACTGACGTGAAGATGGTCGAGACCAATGGGTGGTGGGATTGAACTTCAGGGAGGCTTCCTACGTACCTCTCCTTGGTAAGGATCAAAGACCTCGTAGTTCAGGTGGAGTGTGGGGCTTACACACTTGGTTTTCCAGGGAGGATGTTATGGTCGATGCTAACTCTAAACCCATGTGAGTCATGCTCAGTGTGAGAAACAAAAGGTGGCAAGGACCTGACGATCATGGCACAAAGGTGTGTCCATGACGGTTGATGAATGGGGCATACACAAGGATGATGCCCAGGTGCCGCTATGGAGCGGAAATGGTAAATTGGGCTTGTGCAAGAAAGATGCCCGGGTGCTACTATGGAGCGACAATGGTGGATGGGGATTATGTTAGGAAGCTGCCCGGGTGCCGCTATGGAGTGGAAAGTTTGCATGGGGCTTACACATGGAAGCTACCCTGGTGCCGCTATAGTGCGGCAATGGTGAATGGGGTTTACACAAGGAAGATTTCGGGGGTGCCATTATGGGGCAACAATGGTGAATGGGGATTACGCAAGGAAGCTACCCGAGTGCCAATATGGAACGACAATGGTGAATGGGGCTTATGCAAGGAAGCAGTCTGGGTGCCTCTATGGAGTGGCAATGGTGAATGGGGCGTACCTAAGGAAGCAGCCTGAGTGCCACTATGGAGTGGCAATGGTGAATGGGGATTACACAAGGAAGCTACCCAGGTGCCACTGTGGAGTGGAAACGGTGACTGGGGATTACATAAGGAAGTTGCCTGGGTGCCGCATTGGAGAAGCAACGGTGAATGGGGCTTACACAAGGAAGCTTCCTGAGTGCCGCTATGGAGTGACAATGGTGAATGGGGAATACGCAAGGAAGCATCTTGGGTGCTGCTTTGGAGCGACAATGGTGAATGGGGATTACGCGATGAAGCTACCCATGTCCTACTATGGAGGGACAATGGTGAATGGGTCTTACACAAGGAAGCTATCCAGGTGCCACTATGGAGGGGAAACAGTGGATGGGGATTACACAAGGAAGCTGCCCGGGTGCCGCTATGGAGCGATAAATGTGCATGGGGATTATCCCTGGAAGATTCCTGAGGTGCTGTTATGGGGAGGAAATGGTGAATGGGGCTTATGCAAGGAAGCTGCCTGGGTGCCGCTATAGAGCAGCAATGGTGAATGGGGAATAAGCCTGGAAGCAGTCCGAGTGCCGCTATGGACCGGAAATGGTGAATGGGGCTTACACGAGGAAGCATATGGGGTGCCGCTATGGAGCGGCAATGGTGAATTGGGTTAACGCAAGGAAGCAGCTCGGGTGCATCTATGGAGTGACAATGGGGAATGGGGCTTATGCAGGGAAGCTACCTGGGTGCTTCTATAGAGTGGAAATGGTGACTTATGCAAGGAAGTTTCCCTGGTGCCGCTATAGAGCGACAATGGTGAATGGGGCTTACGCAATGAAGGAGATAGGGTGCCGTTATATAGCAGAAATGGTGAATGGGGATAACGCAAGGAAGGATCCTGAGAGCCGCTATGGAGTGGCAATGGTGAATGGGGCTTAAGAAAGAAAGATGTCTAGGTGCCACTATGGAGTGGCAATGGTGAATGGGGCTTACGCAAGGAAGGTTCCCATAATGACTTCCTCATGTGTAGCCGTGAGGGCATCCTAACCCGCTGGTTGGTTAAGGCCTTCACCTGTGCGCTAGTGCACAAGAGGGATAATTCCAAGAGCATTGGAATTATTCCTAACAAAGGGAGATGAAAAGTGTAAATCACATGACCGACATTCGGAATACGGTGAGGGTGGCGTGGTGATGAAGGATAACTTTTAACCATGTCAGAAACTCAGCATCCATATCGCGTTAGCCTGAAATGGGGACAAAAAGATGAGGGTCAACTGTTGACCGTGTTCGAAACATAGGACCTGAGTCAGAGTGTCATCCAAAGTCTTCTGGGGCATTGGCCCAGGACGGTAGGTGAGCCATGGCAGCATAAGAACAAGCCAGTAGGGGGTCCCAACAGACATGGAAGAGGATGAAAATCCTAATGAAGGACAAGCAAAGCGTGAGGTAGAGTGATGAAATGTTGGAACGGATTCCAATGCTCTTGAAATTATGCCACTGTAATCATGGCATGAGGAATCTTATGCCTATCACATAAGGCATCTATTATTTGGAACAGGTGGCATCCTATTATTGAATGATAGGGAATGCTATAATTTATAGTCATGTAGATAGGACTATTTACATATTATTCTTGGAGCATAAGGAATCTCTTGATTGGAGTAAGAGGTATCCTATGTTTGGAACATAAGGAGTACTATAATTTATAGTCATGTAGAAAGGACTGTTGGAATCTCATGCTTGGAGAATAAGGAATATTTTGATTGGAGCATGAGGCATCATATATTTGGAACATAGGGAGCGCTACAGTTTATTGTCATGTAGATAGGACTGATAGCATCTTATTCTAGGATCATAAGACATCTCTTTTTTAGATCAAGAGGCATCATGTGTTTGGAACATAGGGCATACTACAGTTTAAAGTCATATAGAGAGGACTATTAGTAGAAGGTGTCTATCAATGGATGGTGTTGGGACTTATTTAAGGGAAACCCTTTATGGTTCAACCGGGAATTGGAGTCAGGTGATGGGGTTCAGATGAGTTGATTGAGGAATGGTTCAACTCAAGGTACTCGAGGAATTGATGATGAGACGCTCAACTCATGACATGGGAAACAAACCAAGAGGATAATATCACCTCAATGTGTTTCATGCTGTTTAGAGGAGTATCTCAAATCCTGGTATTCCATAGGTGGAAGGTGGGTGCGCATAAGGGCGCAATGGAAATTGCCAACACCTTGGCCCGAAAAGTTCGTTGTGTGACTCTCCATTTTTCATGGGGGTCAGTGAAGGTAGGAGCTTCTCAATGGATAGGTCTTTGCGAAGTAGCTTCGCAGATAAAAGGGGCTCACTGAGCATGGTCTCGTAGAGTAGCTTTACATAGGAATAGTGCTTGTGGAGCATGGACTTGTGGTGCCGTTTCATGAAGGATAACTGCTCGGGAATCATGGAATCGTGTAAAAACATCACAAAGGAAGCTGCTCAAAGAGCATGGAATCACGGAGGAGCTTCATGAAAGAAAATGCTCGCGGAGCGTGGACTCACAGAGCCGCTTCGCGAAGGAACGTGCAGCTCCACGAACTGGGAGATCGGTCGCCCCAACGGGTGGAGTGACCGTCGGACGAAGGGGGCTGAGCTGGGTATTTATAGGGGAGAGGCACCGCAAATAAAATCTCACCCCGCGGCAAGTTCACGAACGTCAAAGGGGTTCATGGAGCATCCAGCCTCCTTGCTCCGCGGTGGGTTCGCAAATGTCAAAGGGGTTCGCGGAGCATCCCGCCTCCTTGCTCCGCTGTGGGTTCACAAACATCGAAGGGGTTTGTGGAGAATCCTCTCTCTTTACTCCACGGTGGGTTCACAAATGTCAATGGGGTTCACAGATCATCCTTCCTCCTTGCTCCATGGTATAGGGAGCTTTGCGAATGGGCTTCACGAACCAGTTTTCCAGCCGAACTTCAAATGTCCATAACTCCTAATCCGTAACTCCGTTCGGGCCTTACGACCTACCAAATCAAAGTCTGCGAAATAGGATACGATCTTGTATCATGTATGGAATAATTTGGAATATTTTGGGGAGACGTTTTATGGTTCCAACTATAGGTATCCATAGTGTGTAATTATTATTTTATATTATGAATAAAATAATGTATAATCACTGAAATCTAATGATAAAAAGCATATGTAACTTGGTTTTAATGTTTAAATATATATTTCATACTCTTGTAATATAATTAAAATTCATAATAATGGAAACATAAAGAGTGATTTCATAACACAATTGGTAATATACAAGATAAATGATTTGAATTACTGGATGATATGAATAAAAAATTCATAATAAATAAACTCAATACAACGTTCATAATTATATACTGTGATGAATAAACAATTTTGGTGAAAGGAAGATAAGAAAATAGTATATAGGTAAGAACCATTATTTAAAAAATTTAAAATATTTTTTTAACATTTAATAAATTATGATTTTGGATTTATTGGACATTAATAATAAAATAAGAGAACATTACTTGAAAAAAATTAAATGAAATTAAGAAAAGAAATAATAATTTTACAAAAAAAATAAATGGTGTTTATTATATTAATATTTACCCAATAATAATTAAAATTTCAATTAGAAATATTACTTTAAGAGGCATAGTTTGGGTTTGGTTTGTGGTAATAACCCCTTAACACTACATCGAGTTTGAGGGTTCAATACCCCTAGAGGACAGTTGATATAGAATCACAATAGTGGTGTTATCACAACACATTAATAGTGGGGGAACTCTAGAAATGGCGGCACCGTATGGGTGGTGGGAATTGTAGTAGGAACTATACCATCAAAAAAATTGTAGTGAGTACTATAGAATCCATGATATTGTAGTTCAATATGCACGGATGGGCCTTTTGGTCCAAATTATAGGCCTATTTTCCATTTAATGGGGTTTCATACACACTGGGCCGATGGTGTATGTAATGGGCTTCAATCCCAGTGGGCCTACGACCCATGTATTGAACAAATAAGGCTTGATGGGTGGGTTATCCCCTTGGGGGGATTTGGCCTACCTTTCCATCCAGGATGTGAGTGTTTAATTTTAATTGCACCCCATGAACCTAATATATACCACATTAAGTTGCATAAAAACAATATACTAATAAGTAGTTTCAAAATTACTATAGAGAAAAAATTTATGTAGTCAATAAATGGAACCGTGATGTCAAGAATTAACCATTATTTATTATAGTAGTTACTAATTCAAATAAATAGTATGGAAGAAGTTATAAAAAAGTGAAATCAGTAAAAAAGGGAAAGAGAAAAAAAATGGAATAAAATTAATTGTTAATAAAAATTTAACACTTCATAATGATATTAGTTACCTCTAAAAATCTACTAATTACAAGTATAATCTAATTTATGTTTTAGAAAATTAGTGGAGGTGAATATAAAGTCTCAAGTGATGTTGATATATGACTAATATGTTTATAAAATGACATTGGTTTTGAAATGAAATTTAAAATCATGAATATAAAAAATATATTAACAATTCTTACATATTTTATAGAGGTTTGATATTCATACAGTACAAGTGAATATAAATTTCATGTATATTCAATTAGTGGAGAATATGTTATACATAATGTATGTAAGATGTCTATATAGAATAAATAACTTTAATGTAAAGGTTTCTGAAAATGTAATACCATTATGGATCATATATTTTTTTCCAATATAGGATTTTAATAACAATTATAGAATATCTCAGTAATTATTTTTAAAAATATCCAATATAATCTATAATATGGTTTTTAAAATTAGTGATAATAAATGGAATGCTAATATTAGAAATAACTAAAAACTAAACTATTTTTTCAAGAACTATTTGCATATTAAAGTAGTGTTTGAATATGATTTGTCATTCAATATAGTCATCATTTTGTCTATGAAAGAATCAAAGCATACAAAATTTATAGTTACACCTGTGGAAATGTTTTAATTGTTTTATACATAGTAATAAAAAAATAATGAACAAATATGAACAATCTAATACAATAATGAAAAAGATATGAACATGCATAAAATTTATTGAAAATAAAAAAATATTATAATATAAAAAATAAAAAATATGAACAAACATATTTAATTGAAATATATTAGTTTTTTAATAAATATGAAGCTATGTTAAAAACATTTAAAACATACAAAGCTATGGGAAAACATTTTAAATTGTGTTATAAAATATGAAGATTTTATAAATTTAATATATTTCTATATAAGAATAGAATAAAAAGAATATGAATAACCAAGTATAAAATAATTGGTTAAAATTAATCCGTGAAAGCAGTTTATAGCGAATAAATAACATACTTTTTTATGTTTCCTCAAATGGAATGGTTGGAGTGAACATCAGTATTTTACTTTACAGGAGAATAGTGGCAATTAAATAATTTTCATAAAATTAATATAAAAATATCTAATTGAATAAATAATAATGTTTTTGTTATTAGTGATAATCAATATAACATTGAAATTGGAAATAACTTACTATTATGTATTTTTTCATGAACAGGTTTCATCACTAAAGCTGTGTTTGACTATGATTCTTCATTCATGATAGAGATAATTTGTTTAGTAAAAGAACACCATAGTTTGTAGTTTACAGTTACACATATGAAAAGGTTTTTAATTTTTCTTCCCATGTATGAATCTGTTCATATAATAATAAACTCTGATGAACCTGTATAAAAATTATTATTAAAACAATATTAAAATGTAATAAAAAAAATATAAACTAATATATTTAAGTACAATATATTAATTTACTAACAAAAATATAGCTATTTGAAAACAATTAATTAATGTGAAACTATATTAAAAAATATGATCCTGTATGAAAACATTTTAACTTGAATGAAAAAATATGAATAATCAGGATTGAAAATAACAAAAGTGTAAATACCTATGAAAAAATGGAAAAATAATGTACTTGTATATCTAAGTGGAATATATTATAATAAAATATGACAAACACTCTACTAAAAATTAAAAATAGGTACTTGTATGAACAAAACAAATATACACTTATATGAAAACAATATGTACCTTTACAAAAAAATACAAACAAATTGGAAACAAAAATAACTCTCTAAAAAATATGATTTTTTTAACAAAATAAACCTATAAAAATCAAAGCATTGGTAAAAAATATGAATCTATAAAAATATGAACTTGTAAAAATATTAACAATAGTAAAACATATGTACTTGTAAAAAATATTAAACTATAAAAATATAAACCTTGGTAAATAAATGCAACTATAGAAAACTATATACGTGTATGAAAACAAATATGAACCTATTTAAACAATTATAAAAAATTTGATTTAATATAATGAAAATATGTAAATATATGTGAACAAATTATAATAAATAATGATCTTATATATTAAAGTAGAATCAATTATAAAAAATATATGATTAACTACTTTACTAAATATATTAAACAGGAATATATATAAAAAATATGTGTTTGTGTGGAAGAAAATATGCACCTATGTTAAAAAATGGAAAATATTACGAACCTCTAAAAGAATATGGTCTTGTAAAAAAATATGAACCTATAAAACATTCAAACATAGTAAAAACTACAAACCTACTAAAAATATAAAATTAAAAAATACACACACACACACAGATATATATATATATATAAACCCAAGTAAAAAATATGAACCTATAAAAAATGTTAACCTATAAAATTATAACACTAAAAAAGTACATGATCCTATAAAAGATATATAATTATAGGAAAATAAAATGTGAAGCTATAAAAAATATGAACAAATAAAAACCTATAAAAATATTAACAAGGATGAGAAAATTTAAACCTGTGTCAAATATGTAACTTTAAATTGGATTGGAATCAATTATTTTGTTAATAATTATAAACCTACACGAAAAAATTGGATTGATAGCTTTGGTTATAAGAAAATAGACAATAAAAATAATAGCCATTACATAAAAATTTTATTTATGAAAATACCATACTACATATACCAGATCCTAAATATTTAAACTAAAGATAGTAATAGATCTATAAAAACAAATAATTTAATTTGGGTAAAAAATTGAAAAATTAATAATGAAACCAACAGTTATTTGAGTGAATATAAAAGAAGAGGGTAAACAATATGGAATAATTGGAAAATGAATGAACCTATTTATTAAAGTGGAATCAATTATAAAAAATATAAAAAATACCCCACTAAATATAAAAATAAGTATGTATATGATTATAAATATATGTTCCTATACAAAAGAATATTATTATTATAAAAAATATGATCCTCTAAAAAATAGGAACCTTGGTTGAAAATCTAAACCACGGAAAATATAAATCTTTGTAAACAATATAAACCTACTAAAAAATATAAACCAGTAAATATATGATTCTATAAAAATATTAACTTTGGTTAAAAAATATGAACGTGTAAAAACATGGACCTTTAAAAATAGGGATATAATTGATTGTATAAAACACAACCTCTGATTAACAAAGTTGTGTGGTCAATGTAGTCCCGCTCTTTGAAGAGTATCCAATAACTGAATTAAGTAATATTGAAAAAATAACAGATTAAAGTAGGAAATAGGAACTTGGGGGAAAGGATTACAGGATGTGGATGTGGTGATGAGATGGATTTCCCATAGGGTAGATAATGGGTTATTACAAAATATTAGAGAAGATCCAAAATTAAGGGTGGATGAGAAGAGTGATTAAGGTTATGATTAAACAAGTGGAAGAGAGTGATTACAGAATACTAGGGAATAAGTGATAATTGTGGTGTATGGGGATGGATAAGTGTTGCGAGGTAACTATTGGAGTAAAGATAAATGATAATAATCAAATACAGGAGGTGGAGCTGAGGAGGTAGAGATGGAATAATGGACATGGAAAAGACAATAAGGTGAAGTGGATGAGGTGAAACAAATAGAGGCATGTTGTAAAAAAATGATAGATTCAATGAAAAATTATTTTTGAAGAATAGTAAAAGGGATAAAAAACTTACATGATGAATATCACAAGGCATAGAGATTCATGTGAATCAAGAGAAATATATACATCCATTGATAAGAGAAAACGTCTCTAATTTAAAGGAGAAAATTATATTGAGAAGCTCAGTTTATAAAACACATTCTCAAAATGATCTAAAAAATAATTTAATCCTACAACAATCCATGATTCTATAGTACTAATAAGCATTGTAATTCCACTATGTTGTAGTAACTGGTGTCTGGAATTACCTAGAGCTTCAATAACCTATCAGTGTTTCTAATCAAATGTTATTATAGTACTATGTTAAAAACCACCCTACTACAGTGACCTGTTGAACCATGATATTTGCAGTTTGGTGTACAATATAGACAACTAGTAGTTTACCCAAATTAATCCAGTTGATTGGGATAAACCAATCAAAAAGGGATTGGAAAGTGAGGTAGAGGTGGGTTTTTTGAGGGGTGGAGTCATGGAGGTGAGGAGAAAACAACAAAGAAGTGAGAGTCAGAGGTAATGGTAGGAGAAAATTAGACATGGAGGGAATATTGGAGGGGCTAACTAAGGTGGTGGTGAAACATGGAAACTGAGTGAACAATGTAGGGACATGTGTACTTCAAGACACATCTTTTTATAACACTTTATATATTAGAATATAATATTTTTCCCTAAACAGTGATCAAACTTATGATACAATAATAATGAGGTATTAAAATGAAAATCTAGAATATAAAATCTCCAACATTTATATATAAATCACTACTATAAAATATAATATATATACAATATTTTATTATTCAAATATTTATTTTACTCTTCGTTCTCAAAGATGAAAACATGAAAAGGTAATTTTGTTTCATTGCTTTCTCAAGTTCCTAATTTACATATATATATATATATATATGTTTTCACTAAATTACTTTGATGAGTTAATCTTTTTTTTATACATATAACATTCTCTATATAATTGTAGATCTCTATTGTATATTCCATATAAGAGAAATCATGAACTAATTGTGTCACCTCTGGATTTAGTACATATGAGGAATTTGGTGTTTGCATCCTCAAGAGGGATACATTGAAGACATCATTTACTCGAGACATATTTTTTTGGATTGCATATCAATAGTTTTAAATTCTAATATATTCAATAATATCTAAGGTATTAATGTATCTAGGAATTAATATTCCCTTCTTCCAAAAATTCCTTACTTGACTAGAGGAAGATGTCGATCCCAACATCCCTTGATGTCTATTGACAAAGATATTTGTATTTGTTATGGATTTTTAATAGTTATTTAAGATTACCATCTATATGATGGTAATATAGTGAAATGAAGTTAAAATCTATATTTAATTACTTATAAAGACTCATCTATAACATTAAGGTGAAAGTTTTATCATAATGAGAAATAATTGATATTTGTGCTTATACAACCTCACCACTTATCAGATGTATATCTTTTCAAGTTTATTGAGTGAAAAATACTCTCTTCTGTCAAACAAGAAGGTTATCATTATAGAATTATCCACTATAAACTGTATGGTATTTCATCCTTTGGATGCATTTTTAAGAACTTTGGAAATTTACTTGTTGTTATTCTTTCATTTCCATATTGGTATGAGTAATGGTTTCATCAACCCCTTTGTTTTATGCTGTTCTATTTTAACTTTATTCAAAACACATCATGTTTATGTAAATTAATCAATATATTTATTTTGTATTTCCTCACCACAAGTTCTTTCAGAGAACATTATTCATCTTTTTGGTCATTGGATGGATGGAGAACTTTGAGTTATGGCCCTTTTATAATAAATACTAATTTATCTCAACTTTTTATTGTACACATAATCTTGTTCCAAAGAAAAAAAATATTTTTCAATTTTATACTCAATTATTTCCCAATTTATTATTTCTTCAAACTTATTTTGTGTCTCTAAATAATCCCTTTGAGCTTATTTAATTATCTATAAGATAGATTATTGAGAAATTATTTGAGAAAGGTATGATGTTTTCCCTATTTTTATGATTATTATATCAATTTTTTCATTTCTAAGAGGATTAGATCCCATTAAATCATCATTATAGATAAGTTTATAAGTTATTTTATTCTTAGGTCATATACTACTTTTTATTCATTTCACGTATGGTAGTGGATTGAGTGTTTATACTCCTTGATCATATGTTATAATCTTACTTGAAACATTTTAAGATACTTTTATGAAAAAACATACTTTATACATTTATGATTATTATATATGTCACATTTTTCTCTATAAAGTCAATTCTTCTAATACATTTAGGAAACTTTTATGGATGTGAACATAGATTATGAGTTATATAATTTTTCTCATTAACCATCAACTATATTGAGGAATAATATATCTCTTTATCATTTTTAATTAGTTAAAAATTCAATTCCTTCTTAAAATCATCACTGTATTTCATAAATCTTTTCCCACTTGAGGGTAGTGTGAGTAAAAGTTTCGTGAATAGTCTTGTCTTCATCTTATTGATTCCTTCCTAAAATTATTCTATATAGAAATAACTTTTCACTTTTTGGAGTGAGATTAGTTAGTGGTTTTTGAAATCATAAGTAGTTTCTCACAAACCATCAATAATACCCAGATAATCATACGAAACTATGGATCTTTATTATATATATTGGTTTGATCCATTTTTATTTTACCAATTTATATTATTAATACATAAATATACCATTTCTTGTGATGAAATTATGGAAGTATCTAACTTTATCTATCTATAATTCACATTTATTATAAATTTCATGAAACTTCTCCTTTCCCAAAATCATTCAGTACTTAAATTTTCACTATGTACCTTCCTAATTTTGGAATATAGAAAAATATAATATATAAAGATCACCAAAAAAATTCAAGGAAATTTAAAAATAATATATTCATAAGGTTCATAAATATTTAAAGAGGATTAGTGAGTCAGAAGGTATAACTACAAAGTCAAAATATCCATATCTAAAAAAGGAAGTCATTGGATATCCTCACCCTCCACCTTCAATTTATGATATATCATTCAAATATCCACCATTAAGAAGTATGACTCCCTACATTGTTGACAAAAAAATTAATCAATCTATGAAAAGTGGTGCTTTCTCTTTATAATAATATTTTAAAGTTTATGATAATAAATGATTATACACATTGATCCATCAGTATTCTTGACTAAGATGATCGGGGTTCCCACGGAGAAGCACTTGTTAATATAAAACCCTTGTCCAATTTTTCTTGTAGTTTGTTCATTTAATACTTTTGTCAAATTCTAGCAATTATTTATAGTCTCTTTGATATGGGTAGATAACCATGTATATGTTTTATAGAGAACTCAACCTCTTAATTAGGATACATTAGAATATTCCCTCATAATGGGCATGTAATTAGGGATGATACTTTCCTTTTTCTCAATAATTTGAGATGGATATTATTTCTCAAAGAGAAACAATATGAATTCATGATACAAAGTTTTAGAAGGAGATTCATTATTATCCTTACACTTATACAATACCATATGATGGTTTGGGATATAGAAATTGTTTCTCCTCCATTGAAAATTGATATTGGATCTATATAAAGAAAACAAATCCATGCCTAGAATAGTGATACATTATAATACAAGGAGTATGACATAGTTTATTGGGATATTCTTCCTAAAAATTATAATTGGGGAAGAATTATATATACATTAAATGCAACGATTTCACTAATTTTTGTTTTCATTGATATCTCAAATTCTATTTCTTAAGGTCTATATCATTTTCCACAACTGATCCACTTGTCTTTCTTAGAATAAGATAATAATTACGTATTTATCTTTATATGACCATTTATTTGGTGAAAAAATCTTTCAAATGGAATGTATCTTTGGTCCACAATTAATTAATTTGAAAATTCACAAAAATAGGGTTGTTGTTTTCATATAAAAGAATGAAACAACACTTATTATTTATGATTGAAATGTAAAAATATTCATACAGTTCAAGTTATTATTAATAACTTGTGTTTGTTGATCCTATATGACCATTTTATTAGGTATCTAATTTGAAAAATCATTACATTTCCAATCGCATTGGTTGTTGACATGATTCCTTATATTCCCAACCATTTACTAAAATAATGTCAAGGATAGGAATAGTAAAATTTAAAAAAAAATATATAGAAAACTATAAATTCAAAATGAATAACTGATAAATCACATCTATATCATTTATTCTAACTTTCTAGGTTTCAATATACATCATTTATATTGTATTTCTTTTTTAGGTTCTCTCACATAATATCCCCAAAAAACTATACATTTATTTGATAAAATATTTATCACCCCATACCGCAAACACAAAATTTTAACTCATTTGTAACTTAAATATATATAAACAATCCTATAAATTTAAAAGAACAATTTCATTTTGATATTTTTTTCATAATATATCATCTTAAAATTATACTGCATAATTATTTATTTTTAGCTTTATACTATTCTATAACTCTTATTTTTTAAAAGACTTCATTCATGATTATAATTACTTGTTTAAAAAAAGAGTGATTTTAAGACATGATTCTAGATAACTAGGGAGGATTACATTTGAAAAAGACTAGAATAGTAAAGTATAGTCCATATGTTCATGTTATGGAACCAGGTGGTAGGTGAAAATGTCTAGATAATGGTTGTGAAGAAGCTCTGGCTCAGTTAGAAATAAATCCAATGATCATTTGTAAGTTTTTTTTAGTGTTTTAAAAGATTATATAAGATTATTTATATTGATATTTTAAAATAAATAACAATCTTCACTACAACATAATGTTTGATTTAGTATGATCCACAAGAAATCAAAGGTGACTGTGATTAACAATGGGATCTTCATAAAGTTTTGAAGGTGGTGGAACCTCATTAACATTATGTTAACTATTATAAAATATTGGGAATGGGTAATTTTTAATGAAACTAAAAATTTTAACCATTATCTTACATTATTATAAAAAATTAAGTTGTTTTTTACCATGTAGTAGGACTAAATTCTGAAGCACGAAATTAGTTTTTTTCTTTATGAATGTTCTATTTGGTAAATTGTTTCTGAGAGATTCTTGTATGTTGAGTGTGGGAAGTTAGAGATTCAATGTAGTATTTGGGGTAGCATTTGTCTTCTTATTTTTAGAACATTTTTTTCATGGCTTAATTTTATTATAAAATGTTTCAAACTTTGTTCCATAGTTAATTTTTTTGGTGGTTTCTTCCAGACTAGTTACTCCAGACCCAACACATGGCATCAAGTATTTTTCTTCAATAAGGCTTGTTGAACTCATCCTTATACTCTTACGATAAAATTATTAACCCTATTATTTTCCATTTTATTAAGATATCTCTATTTTGGATGAAATGAAATTGTAATAGGATAATATCCAAATTGATAAATTTTATTGGATAGACTTTGGATTCTAGAGGATATATATGGAGGATAATATATTCAATAAGTATCCCAAGATTTTTTTAAAAGGAGTGAAATTAGAAAAAAAAAATAGAATGGGGAAGGCATTATAGGAATGAACATGACATCGTGCATATGTTATTTTCATTTAATGTTTCTTATAACATCTTGGAAATATATACCACACTGGACTTGATGAAGTCTGTTACAGATATTTCTGAGAATCCAACAACAATGAACATATTTCTCTTGGTATAGAAGTTGTCTGGCATGAGAATTTTATATTTAAGTATAATATGAGGTCATTCCAAGAACATAAATATGATAAGGAGTCAGTTTTAATCAATAGGAATAAAGCTCATAGATCCAATAGAGGATTTTTTTTCAGACTTTAATCACTCACAGAATATTACGATGTGATGGTTATCACTATAAAAAATTCTAGTAGAATGTTTGATGTGACAACCCCATACCACTATGGGATTTCATATTATATTTTTGGGATTTATTTTTATTTTCTGGGATTTTTCATAAAGATTTCTGTTTTTTTAATTTTTTACGAATTATGTAGTTTTATGGTATAATTGTTTATGGCATGGAAACATATTTCATGATGTGGTGGATCAATAATTTATTAAGGTAAATTTATTAAGAGGCATGGATGTTTAATGGAAGGGATTGTCAAACCATAGCCTATTTTCATTACTTTGAGAAATTTTCAAGAGTGCAATATTTTTGTGGAGTAGGGGATACTCTGTGGATAATGGTTGATTGGACACCTTTCATCATGTAAGGGGGTGACTGCACCATGCAGATCTTGAGATCAAAATTTCTAGCTATACTTGATTGAGGGGAACTAATTTGTAATGAATATATACACACCATAGTGTTCATGGTCCTTGAGAGTGAGTTTTTTTCCCAATCAAAGTTCTCAGTTCCACAACATTTTTTGTTTCATTGTGATGTGTTCCTATGAGGGGCACCAAACCATTGTTGGATATTTTCAACTATAGAGGAATTTTTCTCAGTTTATTTTGACCATATATTTTACATTTTCTCCCTATTTAAATTTATGTGGTTTAGACCTGATTTCATTATTTTTTCAGGTTTGGCCATGGGGAGATTGGGGAATCTTCTCTACTATCTCCCTTTTTTATTTCAAGCTTCACATACTTTGATTTAAAGTGGGTTTTGAATGGTAATATCTTCTTTATTAACTCATCTTACAACTTCTTTGAAACTCCCTCAATGTTCTTTCTATAATAAACCCAAATAATTTAGTGGGAAGATATTAGGGTTGTATGTGGGTATTCTAATGGGGATTTGGGTGTTTAGTTTGTCCAGATAGGATTTAATTTTGATGTTGTTCTTTTTCTACCGATGGTGAGATGTTTTCACATTATTGGGGTAGCTTCTTAGATGGATTATTTTATCAAACATGTCATGAAATGGTTATATATTTTTAAAATTATTTATTATGTGTTTATTCCTATATGTGATACCGATGATGACATTATAAATGATTTCATGATTTTTGGTACATGGTATAAAATAATTTTCCATGGAATTTTTGTATAATTTTAAATCAAAATGTGATGCCCGACAAGAGTTTGTAAAAATTAATATGAGGGTCTTTTCATATAGTTTTGATGATGAATAAATGGATTTAATTCCTTTTTTGATTTTAGAATAAGGTGGCCCATTTGAAAAAACGTTTTTTAAACTAAATAGGTGTATTGGATTTTAATTGACTCCTAAATGAGGAAAGTGATGCTATTAAAGAAAATTTTCTTATTGGTTTTCAAAAGAAAAGGTTATAAATTTATTTCCAAGTTGGTATTTTAAAAATCTATAGGAACATTACAAAATATGTTCATTTGATAATTGTATATCCATATTGTGATAATCTTCCAACTATGTTTTATATAAACTTGTGAAAGGGTTTGTTTTGTGTGAGGGTGTTGGATGAGATATGTGGTTTATTATTTGTTCATCATGATATGTTTTTTGATCATATTTATTGACTAAGTAATCACATATTCATAACTTCTCATAGGATACTAAGTATATATGTGGGGGTTTCATTATAAGACATACTAAAGTTGTTGACTAAATTAGTTCATGGGCGCTAATCGATATAACTCAATTAGATTGTAGATGGTAATATAAATTACCCAATTAGACTGTAAGAGCTTATCAACATGACTTAGTAAGACTTTGGGAGATTACTAATATATTTTTTCCCAGCTATGTATAGTATAGTCTCATGGTAGAATCAATAGAATCGTCCATGAAACCAATTCATTGTTTGATGGTATTATCTTATGGAATTCTAATTTTATTGCACACTTATTTATAAACCCCTATATTCTTATTTCATTTTTTAAACTATTTGTCATCGCTGATTACTTTTATTATAATTCATTAATGTGATGGTATATGTTTCTCATTTCATTCATTCATTTGTAAAATTTTATTCCTTTCAACTTGTTTGAAAAGATGATCCAGGAAGGTTTTTAAAGAAGTAAAATTGTTTAGTTTTCACTCTGTAAATTTGGATTTCAACCATATTAAATATTTTATCATGGTTTTATCATTTTATGTAGAATATTCAACACTTTGTGGTGAATTGGGTTTTTTAAATTATTTTACAATAAATTTTGATTTAAATTTGTTGGGTTTGGAATCATGGTTTTTAAGATGGAAAGTGTTTTGTTTCCAAAAGGGATTACCTTAGGTTTTTGAAAAAGGGTAAACATATGATATTTTTCTTATGATTTACATTTGGAAATATTTACATCCTTAATTATGTTCAAACTTCTGTTAGTGAAATGTCTTATGAAATTAATTTCATAAACTCCTTAGTTAATACCTACTAGGCTTGTTTAGATAACACCCTTCATACACACTTATGTGAATGTATATAACTATCCATTTTATATAGGTGGAATAATTATGATATTGCATTAGATAAAATTTATTTAGGATATTAATGGATTTTTTGGGATGGGGAAAGTGACTGTGGGATATGAAGGAGAGGCATGTGTTGTGTGGATTCGACCATCCTTAGGTGTGTTTATGTATCAACCTATTATGTGAGAAATTTATTTATTGTTTGTTTTTATTTATGTAAGAACCTTGGTACATTACTTAATAAAATTTTGTATATGTTGATTGTTATTTTCATTATTTCTCATTTGGTTTATTTTTTCCATTATTATATGTTTCACTTGTTTCTTTATTTGTATTGGTTTGTTTTATGCATCGATGTATAAGGTAAGGATACATATTGTCAGATAGTTATTAGAATACACTACTTTTTATAATGTTTTAGTGGTAAAATAGTTCCATCTATTTAGATGTTCGATACTAGAACTATTTAATACCCCATGGAAATCAGGATTGTACTTTTGGTATTATAGCTGTAATATCCCATCGCAACTTTCCCTCGAAACTATAGTTAGACCGGTTGCCACGTGATCTCAAGAACATCTCCTCATACACGAGATGCTGCCAATTAGCTGCAAGGTTCTATATATAGTTAGTGGGGATACTACACCCTCATATTCATAGTGCACAATGAAAATAGATCATAAACTCATATAATAAAAGAAGCAGATATAAAAGAATAATCAACTAAATAATGAAAATGGCAAATGCCAGTTTATACAATATTTACATATCTGGTGGTATATATGTGAAAACACTAAAAAATCACCATGCTTTACATCTCATAAAAAAATGAAACGGTCCAAAGCCCCAAGGGAGATCTCCACGAGCATCCCAAGATCCCACTCGGTCCTTTCCTGTTAACTACCAGGTACAAGCAAATAAAAAAAGAAATGTCCAAGGTCCTATAAACAAGTAGAGTCTACTCAGGTACCCCTGTGCAGTGTCGTCCCGGATAGGGTGTGATATATAAATCTCACTAGGTCATAACCACCAGTGTCTAGATAAATCTAGAAAATTCAATAAAATTAAACAGGGTGCAAGTATATCAATGTAATAAAACAATTTAATAAATAACCAACAACCCGTACAGGTTCTAAAGGGACAGCTGGCGACGATACTTGCTTCAGCTCGTACCCAGAATAAGATTCTAAACAAGAAAAAATATATCTAAATAATTTATAATGAACCGTTTATCACATTATTTATAATTCTTTATTTAACCACAGAAAAGAATGATCATGTTACCATTACTATATTTCACCCATTTGAATGATAGTATCATTCCATAACTCACACACACATGAATGTCCAAGTTATCATTCCATGCTCATGCACCCACAAATGTCCATTTTTCACATCCATACTTATGTAACCATGAATTTCTATATGACCATTCCATACGCACGCACCATGAATGTCCATGTTACTATTCCATACTCATGCACCCATGAATGTCTATGTTATGATTCCATAGTCATGCACCATGAATGTCCATGTTACTAATCCATACTCACACACCCATGAATGTCCATGTTACCATTCAATACTCACACACCACAAATTTCCATGTTACCATTCTATACTCACGCACCCATGAATATCCATGTTACCATTACATACTCACACACCATTGAATGTCCATGTTTCCATTCCGTACTCATGCACCGTGAATTTCCATGTTACCATTTCATACTCACACCCAATCTCTATTTCACATAATTAATTCAAAAATTAATTATATGTGACTCTACCTAAATCAAAATCTATTAATTAATCCCTCGATTAATTATCTATATTACAATCTCATAACACATAATATATTCACAATTAATCAAACCAACTTAACCTATTTAAAATCTAATAAATAATCCCCCGATTATTATCATCTAAAAACACATAATTAATTCATAATTAATTATATCAACTTAACCAAATTAATATTTCATTATTAATCCAAAAATTATTTATTATCTCAGAGAACATAATTAATTCATAGTTAATTTTTACAAATTAACCAAATTAATATCTCTTAACTAATTACACGATTAGTTATCATCTCAAAGAAGATAATAAATTCATAATTAATTATCTCAACTTAACTAAATTAATATCTCATAATTAATTCCAAAATTAATTTTCATTTCAAAGAACATAATTAATTCGTAATTAATTATTTCAACTTAACCAAATTAATTACTTATAATTAATCCCCTGATTAATTATCATTTCAAAGAACATAATTAATTCATAATTAATTATTCAAACATAACCAAATTAATATCTCATAATTAATTCCTTGATTAATTATCATCTCAAATCACATAGTTAATTCTTAATTATTTATCTCAACTTAACCGAATTAATTAATCACAATTAATCCCTCGATTAATTATCATCTCAATGCACATAATTTATTCATAATAAATTTTCTCAACATAAACAAATTAATTACTCATAATTAATATCATGATTAATTATATATTTTACAAACTCAAAGCATAAAATTAATTCATAAATAATCATTGCATTCCCCCAAATAGAAATTTAATCCAATATTCCAATCAACTTTATCAAAATAAATAAATCAACTGAACTACATTTTATTAATTAGGAAACGTTTATACCCCTACCACAATGAGGTTGACTGAGCCAAATATTCCTAACTCAAAATGAAAATTGTTCACACATATATACTACCACATTTATACGAGT
This sequence comes from Viscum album, assembly GCA_963277665.1. Taxonomy (NCBI): domain Eukaryota; kingdom Viridiplantae; phylum Streptophyta; class Magnoliopsida; order Santalales; family Viscaceae; genus Viscum; species Viscum album. The sequence goes on from OY728129.1 coordinate 1,540,431,901, forward strand.
GCATACTTCTAATTGATCATAACACCTAATACTGACAACCGACACTCACAGTTAGTGCAACAGGGACCAACGCACACCAAAATAATCAATGGCTATCGAATTACACCATAAAAACTTAATTAAAGGGGTGTGAAACCATTTATTGGATATATTGCCTTACCCAAATATGATAGAGGTGAACCAATCAATCCAAGTCACGTTGCCTTCAACATCAGTAGTCAGAATACAGACCAATGAGTCCTGAGACATCATCTGCACCACCTAGAATCAGATGAAATGAAGTAAATGATTCAATCCCAGACCATACTATTTCAACCAAATAGATATCAGGTGAAGGAGAGATGAGAAAATCAATTTGAAGAATGAAACATGCAGAGAAGGAATTTCCTCGACCTGACATACAACTACTGTGAAGAGACTAGGAGAAACAGACGCATGGAGAGGGATCCGGTAGAAATGGGTGATGCACCACCCAATGGAGAGATGAGAGGGGGAGGGGTGATGCCACACTTATGTTGTATGCCTCACCCTATTGTTTTCTCTGTAATTAAATTAATTTTTTATTTTATTATAAGAATTAGTATAATAATAATAATAACCATTATCTTATTATTATTAACCACTAATATTACACATCTTTGATAAACCATGACTCCCAAATTACACATCATTTAATTAAATTCAACTCTATCAAATTTAATTAAATAAATTATCCAACTCAGCATTATTTAATTAAATTCTATAAACATAATATAATTAAATAAATACCCTATTTTTCATCAAATAATTAAATTCATATTAAACATTAATTTAATTAGATAAAACCCTATCTCTACATTTAACACATCATTTATTTAAATTCCTTTCCAACGGAATTTAATTAAATGAAATTTTCCACCTCATTATTATTTAATTAAATTATCACAAAATAATTTAATTCAAAAACCCCAAATACCTCATTAATAATCATTTAATTAAATTCATTATAACTGAATTTAATTAAATAATTTCTCCAATTCATGTTATTTAATAAAATTATCTGAACATTATTTAATAATATTAAAAAACTCAAAATCATCAACATTATTTAATTAAATTATATCAAAATTAGTTTAATTAAGCAATAAACCCCATTTAGAAATGACTAATTTAATTCTTATAGTCCTCGAATTTAATTAAATGAAACCTCAATTTAACAGTAATTAATTAAATTCCACTTTACCTTGAATTAAATTAAATGAAACCCCAAATCCTCATTTAAACATCATTTAATATTAAAATTTAATATTTCCATTCTTTGATAACCCCCAAATCCTCATTTACATGTCATTTAATTAAAGTCCCCTCATCTCAATTTAATTAAATAAAGACTCAAACTCATCATCATTTAAAATAAATTTAATTAATTTCATCTCATTTTAATTTAATAACGTATCCATGTCAACATCAATTAATTAAATTCTCCCAACTTTAATTTTAGTAAATTAAACCCCCAACAACTCATTTAATTTAATTCCTTTCAACCATGAATTTAATTAAATTAATTTAACCTGAAAGTCAAAACTGAGTAAGTCGCACGACTTAACTCGCAAGGTGTGATAGACTGTGTGTAGACCATATTCCCACTACCGGATACCAAGAGCATCCAAAATGGAGGACCCACATGGTTTGACTAACCATGTGAAGCCCGTGTGAAAACCTAGGCATTGACTTTTTAAAATTGATTTTTCAGGTTCGATGCTCCTGAAACCAATCAATCCACCTGGGAAACTCTTAGAGCCTTTAGTCAAGCTCGATATCAACATTTAAAATGAACCCTACTTGCAAAACATCATCCCAAGGAATGGATTTAAAACTAAACTGAGCATTAAATGAAAAGGTTAAAAAACAATCATATTTTAACCTAGTTTAAAAAACACAGTACTTTATAATCTACCCACCTTAAAAACTTCTTGTCCCATAGAATCCATCAGGAGCTACTACAATACCATCCAATCCACCAATGTCCAGAAGTCTTATTTGAATGATCATGCTGCATTAACAAATGACCAACACACCTTAAACAATTTTAAAGCACTAAGACATGACTCTTTCCTTGAAATACATTTCCGAACCAAGAAACCCATACCCATTATTAAACTGGTGACATGCCTTTAAAATGATTTCAACTCCAACTACATGTAATCCAAAGTCGTTACTTGTCTTCTGGTGAACTCTCCATGTCAATCCATTGCAAGGCTTCCTCAAAACTATCGTTCTCCTACATGAATAAAGGCGTAAGCCAAAGAAATAGACATCCCACATAAAACCTATATAACCACCACTTATTAAGCCCAATCAATTTTAAAATTTTATGTTGGAATAAAACCGAAACCGTCTTAGTTTCTCCAGGATGAGGTCAAGATATGTGACATGATCATCTCAATTAGAAGGAAAAAATTAAGTGTAAACCCATGTTACCAAGAAGGTAAATCAAACTATCACCAGTCAACTCTTTACAAAAATCTCAACTTCTCCTGCCGATGTGTTATCAAAAAAATCCAGATGCCTATTTTCCCCAAGGAATTCTTTTTCATTCGAATAATAACACTGAACGTTTTCAAAAACAAATGGATTTTCTAGAAAATTTTCACACACCACAAACCTTATAATGTTTTGCTACTAAGAAGGCACTGAAATTTTTACCAAAACTGATGTGACACTACCCACCGTAGGAGTGTACATGTCGTGGAAAAAAAATACTAGCTACTCCCAAGAACACTATTTTCAAAACACCTTAAACGTACATGTGATGTTGCATGAACCACGATCAGCATGTCAACATCTCTCATGAAAGCCAAAATTTTAAACCGAATGTATTGTCAAATCACCCAATTCCCAAAATGTCCTCCCAAGCAGTGGGATGATTTTACCTTAACTCATTAATCTCTCTACTCTAGAGTTAAACTGAGAACATCATTAATAGATGACAATGTCCAATACATGTATAACCTGCTGACCCAATCATTCTTCAATGCTTATTCCCAAAAGTCCATCTAGGTACCACCACACATAAGTGGTACCAACATAAAAAATCTCATATAAAAACAAAGAAAACTCCCCCTTTAAACATTTTACATTCAGTGTCATTTAATTTTAAACAAGAAATTTAGCATATAAATTCCTTTTTAACATAGAGGTGGCCTCCAATGGTCCAACATATTCTAATTTAGGTTCTTAAAAAATCCACCCAAAACAGTTATTTAATCAAACTCAATAGTTTTAAATTTAGAACCATTTTTAAACACATAATGGTTATACAAGGCTCAATCACATGGGTTTATATCTACCAATCGATAAGGCGCCCACACATAAGGCACCCATACACCTTATAACTAAAATTGGATCTAGTTGTAAATGCAATCAACAAATTTCCCCTCGTGAAACTATTTACACATAAAAACATCTCTAGCTTGTTATCTTAAAAAAGTAACACAACATCATGTTAAAACAAATAATAATGGAATAAAATCATCTAAACATGTTATACAAGAAGGTATGCTAAAGCAGATCAAACCATGGAATTCCACCGAAGGAACACCATAAAAATTAGAAGGAATCCTAATAATGAAACTAAAGGTAATGTAATGTGCATGGAATTTGAATCTATAAGTTCCTAATATAATGCATGTAATGCATTTTCCTTGCCTTATCAGGCCAAGGAATATTTCCAAAATCTTTAAAATCAATAAGAAGTGGAAAATAAACTAGTCAATCACGGTGAAATCACGTCAGATTTAATATCAAGTAGTATAAACATGAATTACTATCCCTAGCCTCTGGGTCATTTCCTGTACATGGGGTGATCAGTCCCAAGAAAGGTAATTAATCGATCACCGACACTTTCCTAGTCTTCTGTGCTGACCCGATGTTCCCTCGAACCCGTAGCAGGACCAGTTTCCACATGACCTCAAGCGCATCTACCCATGCGCCAGAGATTTCCCACTAGTAGCGAGGGTATATGGATAGTTAGTGGGGATAATATACTCTCTTATTTATAGTGCACTACCGAAATAGATAATAAAATCAGAAATAGGGGATGCAGATATAAAACAATAATCGACAAAATAATGAAAATATACAACACTGGTTTATAAAATGTATGCATTTTATGGTGGTATATATCTGAAAAGAGTAAAAAATCATCCTAATTTACAATTTAGAACCAAAAAATTAAAAGGGCTAAATCCCCAAGGGTGATATCTTGGAGCATCTTGAGCTCCCTCTCAGTCCTTTTCTCATAACTCCCAGGTCCAGGAAAACAAAAACAAGAAATTTCCAAAGTCCTAAAAACAAGAAGAGTCTACTCAGGTACCCTGATGAAATGGCTTCCCAAATAGGGTGTGGGATATAAATCGTGGTAGGCCAAGACAATTATTTTCTAGATCAATCTTGACAATTCAATAAAATTAAACAGTGTGAATGGATATCAAATCAATAAAATAATTTATAAATATCCAACAACCTATCTTGGTTACAAAGGTACACTTGACGACGATACCTCCTTCAGATCATATCTGGAATAAGTGTGGGAATAGAATCAATATATATATATATATAATGTATAATGAATAGTTTATCGTACTATGTAATATTATTTGATTAACCACACAAAATAATAAGCATGTTACCATTCTTATATTTTACCCATTTGAATGATGTTATCATTCTATAACTCACACACACATGAATGTCCAAGTTATCATTCCATGATTATGCACCCAAAAATGTATTTGTTACCTTTCCATACTCACACACCCATGAATGTCCATGATACACTACTGGAAAAGTAGGCTATACCAACAATTTATAACCGTTGCTATAGGATGGAAAACCGTTGGTATAGGGTATACCAACGGTTTTCCAAACCATTGGCCAGTAAGGCGTGGGGAAAGCCCTTTAACAACGGTTTTATTTAAACCATTGGTATAGGTTCTGAGAAATCTGGAAAAAGATTTACCAACGGTTCTGAACCGTTGGTAAATTGTTTCCCAAAACTGCTGCACAGCAGCACCCAGAAGCCCCCCAGAAGCTACACCTGCATAAAAAAACAGTGCACAACAGCCCTCAGTATACCCTCCACTATACACCTGCATAAAAAATATCACAAAAGCCATATACAAACTTCAAACAGTATAAAAACACCTAAAATAGCCCAAAAAAACACATGACAACAATCATCTGGTGGTAATTCACCTCACCCATCAAATTCTAATAGGATGAATAGTTTGATAAATATCTATTAGAGTTGAATAAGACATTCAAATTGACCGAAATCCCATGTTTTTTGTGATACTAGGTTTGGGTATGTAATGATTTGTGATGAATTTTGCATTTAACTTGTATTTTTTATAAAATATGGTGAAAAGATATTTTCTTAGGAGTCTCGTCACTTATAACCCCATGAGTAAAACTACCAAACTCATGAAAAAGAGTCGTTGATGAGTGTAAATTTCAGCTGTTTTCAATTAAAATGATTTCCTTTTGAAATAAAAGAGAGACATTGAGTGGTGTCTTCCACACCACGCCTCAGATTGAGGCGGAGTTGACTCGTACACATCAAAAATGACCCATGGATACATTTCCTAAAGTATCAATAGTATCCGAATGCCTTTGGTCTATTTTCCGTATGTCAGTTGTTGTTTTAACTTAATTTTTTTTCCATTTCAAAGAAAAGTGAAACACTTTGATTGGTACCGGCCACACCGCGCCTCGGATTGAGGCGGGGTTGACTCATACACATCACAAATGACCCATGGATCATTTTCCTAAAGTTTCAATAGAATCTGAAATCGTTTGGTCGGTTTTCCGTATGTCGTTTTTTTACTTAAAAGCGCATCCATTTTAAACAAACGAAAGACACTTTGAGTGGTGTCGGCCACACCGTGCCTCATATTGAGGCGGGGTTGACTCATAAACATCACAAATGACCAATGGATACATGTCCTAAAGTATCAACAGTATCCGAATGTGTTTGGTCAGTTTTCCGTATGTGGGTTTTTTACTTAAAAGCGCATCCATTTTAAACAAAAGAAAGACACTTTGAGTGGTCCCGGCCACACTGGCCATCGGATTGAGGAAGGTTTGACTCGTACACGTCACATATGACCCATGGATACATGTCCTAAAGTATAAACAGTATCCGAATGCCTTTGGTCCGTTTGTGGTATGTCAGTGGTTGTTTTAACTTAAACTGTTGTCCATTTCAAAGAAAAGTGACAAACTTTGAGTGTTCCCGGCCACACCGACCCTCAGATTGAGGCGGGGTTGACTTTTACACGTCACATATAACCCATGGATCTTTTTCCTAATGTTTCAACAGAATCCGAATGCGTTTGGTCGGTTTTCCGTATGCAAGTTGTTGTTTTCACTTAAAATCCTATCCATTTCAAATAAAAGTTAGACACTTTGAGTGGTGTCGGCCACACCGTGCCTCAGATTGAGGTGGGGTTGACTCGTACACGCCACAAATTACCCATAAATAATTTTCTTAAAGTTTCAACAGAATCCGAAAGTGTTTGGTCGGTTTTCCGTATGTCGTTTTGTTTACTTAAAAGCGCATTCATTTTAAACAAAAGAAAGACACTTTGAGTGGTACCGGCCACACCGGCCCTCGGATTGAGGCGGGTTTGACTCATACACGTCACATATGACCCGTGAATCGTTTTCCTACATTTTCAACAGAATCTGAATGCGTTTGGTTGGTTTTCGGTATGTCAGTTGTTGTTTTAACTTAAACTGGTGTTCATTTCAAAGAAAAGTTAGACATTTTGAGTGGTACCAGTCACACTGCGCCTCAGATTTAGGCGGGGTTGACTCTTACACGTCACATATGACCCATGGATCGTTTTCCAAAAGTTTCAACAGAATCCGAATGCGTTTGGTCGGTTTTCCGTATGTCAGTTGTTCTTTTAACTTAAATTGTTGTCCATTTCAAAGAAAAGTTAGACACTTTGAGTGGTACCGGCCACACCGCACCTCGGATTGAGGCGGGGTTGACTCATAAACGTCACAAATGACCCATGGATCTTTGTCCTAAAGTTTCAACAGAATCCGAATCCGTTTGGTCGGTTATCCATATGTGTTTTTTTACTTAAAAGCATATCCATTTTAAACAAAAGAAAGACACTTTGAGTGGTACCAGCCACACCAGCCCTCGGATTGAGGAAGGGTTGACTCCTACATGTCACAAATGACCAATTTATACATGTCCTAAAGTATCAACAGTATCTGAATGCCTTTGGTCCGTTTACCGTATGTCAGTTGTTGTTTTAACTTAAACAATTGTCCATTTCAAAGAAATGTGACACACTTTGAGTGGTCCCGGCCACACCGTCCCTCGGAATGAGGATGGGTTGATTCGTACACGTCACATATGACCCATGGATACATTTCCTAAAGTATAAACAGTATCTGAATGCCTTCGGTCCATTTTCCGTATGTCAGTTGTTGTTTTAACTTAAACTATTGTCCATTTCAAAGAAAAGTGACAAACTTTGAGTGGTCCCGGCCACACCGGCCCTCGGATTGAGGCGGGGTTGACTCGTACATGTCACATATGACCCATGTATCTTTTTCCTAATTTTCAACAGAATCCGAATGTGTTTGGTCGGTTTTCCGTATGCAAAGTTTTGTTTTCACTTAAACTGTTGTCCATTTCAAAGAAAAGTAAAAAACTTTGAATGTTCCTGGCCACACCGGCCCTCGGATTGAGGCGGGGTTTACTCGTACACGTTAAATATGACCCATGTATATTTTTCCTAATGTTTCAACAGAATCCGAATGCGTTTGGTTGGTTTTCCATTTGTTAGTTGTTCTTTTAACTTAAATTGTTGTCCATTTCAAAGAAAAGTTAGACACTTTGAGAGGTTCCGGCTACACTGCGCCTCGGATTGAGGTGGGGTTGACTCATACACGTCACAAATGACCCATGGATCGTTGTCCTAAAGTTTCAACAGAATCTGAATGCGTTTGGTCGGTTATCAATATGTGGTTTTTTTACTTAAAAGCGCATCCATTTTAAACAAAAGAAAGACACCTTGAGTGGTACCGGACACACCAGCACTCGTATTGAGGAGGGGTTGACTTCTACATGTAACAAATGACCCATGGATACATGTCCTAAAGTATCAATAGTATCCGAATGCCTTTGTTCCGTTTACCGTATGTCAGTTGTTGTTTTAACTTAAACAATTGTCCATTTCAAAGAAAAGTGACACACTTTGAGTGGTCCCAGCCACACCGGCCCTCGGATTGAGGAGGGGTTGACTCGTACACATCACATATGACCCAAGGATACATGTCCTAAAGTATAAACGGTATCTGAATGTCTTTGGTCCGATTTCTGGATGTCAGTTGTTGTTTTAACGTAAACTGTTGTCCATTTCAAAGAAAAGTGACAAACATTGAGTGGTCCCGGCCACACCGGCCCTCGGATTGAGGAGGGGTTGAATCTTACACGTCACATATGACCCATGGATCTTTTTCCTAAAGTGTCAATAGAATCCGAATGCGTTTGGTCGGTTTTCCGTATGCAAGTTGTTGTTTTCACTTAAACCGTTGTCCATTTCAAAGAAAAGTGACAAAATTTGAGTGGTCCTGGCCACACCGGCCCTTGGATTGAGGCGGGGTTGACTCTTACATGTCACATATGACCCATGGATCGTTTTCCTAAAGTTTCAACAGAATCCGAATGCGTTTGGTCGGTTTTCCGTATGTCAGTTGTTCTTTTAACTTAAATTGTTGTCCATTTCAAATAAAAGTGACACCCTTTGAGTGGTGGCGGCCACACCGCTCCTCGGATTGAGGCGGGGTTGACTCCTACACACCATAAATGACCCATGGATACATTTCCTAAAGTATCAACAGTATCTAAATGTGTTTGGTCCGATTTCCGTATGTGGTTTTTTTTACTTAAAAGCGCATCCATTTTAAACAAAAGAAAGACACTTTGAGTGCTACCGGCCACACCGGACCTCGGATTGAGGCGGGGTTGACTCGTACACGTCACATATGACCCATGGATAGTTGTCCTATAGTTTAAAAATAATCCGAATGCGTTTGTTCTATATTTCGTATGCCAGTTGTTGTTTTCACTTAAAATCCTGTCCATTTCAAATAAATGTTAGTGGTACCGGCCACTACTTCAGAGCACATTTTCCATATCATCTTCCACATGAATAAACATGAAATACATGGATAACTAAGAAAGCTAAGCAAAAAAATAGAAAAATGATCATCACAGTACCAAGGAATACTAAAGGTCTATGTAGTAGACTAATCATACAATAAGAGTCAAGTGTAAAAAATAGAATCTGAATGCAACGTCCCTATGAAGCAGAGGAAAACCCCAAAGTTGAAAACCATGTTCAAAAATAAAGAGTTATACATAATTCAAAAATGTAATGGATCAATCTGCCTCTGATCACCATCACCATCACTACTATCATCATCAGCCTTATCCTCGCCGTCATCTCTGTCCTCGTCGTCGTCCTCATCCTCGGCATCATCCTCAGCCTCGGCCCCATCCTCGCCCTCGGCCCCATCCTCGCCCTCGTCCACATCCTCATCCTAGCCCTCTTCCTCTTCAGAATCCTCATCATCACGAGGAACGTCATCATCTCGATCGCCACTAGTGATTCCGCCTGGTGCATTGGGTGATGCACCCATCGACGACAAAAATGTCTGACAAGCCGCACTGGCCTCTGGTGGAAGTGATGAAGATAAAGCTCTCATCAGTTTCATAAATTCTCTGTCTCTTGTTTGAACTTGTACTTCCAACTCTGTGACCCTTTTATCAGACTGTCTTGCATGCTCCTTGACATGTTCCAACTTGGTGGTACTAGAATGGATACCTGGAGACGACCAATACCTCGTCGGGACTATATCCTTACCAGGTCGGCAGTGTACTCGACCAGAGTGCTCATCTCCCAAAACCTGATATAAATGATCATGTGGCCCAATATTGTCAGGATCCTGGGCATCAAGAGCCTCTAAATCATCCTGTAAAAAATATTAATAGATTATTAAATTTCAAATTAGATATTAAACTTTGAAATAAAGAAATTAAAACTTACAATCTTCTCTTGGGTCGGTTCATTTACCGCATTTCCATGTTTTTTTCTTCTACTCGAGCAAAAAAAATTTGCTCGAGGGATACGTCCTTCAATATTCATTTTGTGCTTCTGTAATGACATTGAAACAATATAAAGTTAAAGTAAAATCATATATTAATTATTCAATAAATCACATAATTTAAGTCGGATCTAATAAAAAGGGAATGTCCTAAAGAAAAATTATAAACAACTATATCATACCTGTTTCCTCTCATGATCTGACATTGTTGTGCGCCCCAAAGTGTGGAGGTATTTCTTTGAATCAATGTTTTTTTTGTTTTTTTTAGAAGATTCCTAAATAATGATTAATAATTAATAAGATTATATTAATGAAAAATATGAAAACTCTCATTTAAATAACTCAAATGAGATTAATACCATAAATTTGGCAGTCGCCCAATGGGTAATCATTTGGCGATATTGCTCTATCGGGCAGTCATCCATGATAGGTAATGTCTCTAACTCCGTGCGCACTCTATCACACCAACCAAAATACAGCTCATGCTTATAAGCTCTCCAAAGCTCTCTTAGCTCTATTAAACGCGCTGATCGTGCACCTTCACCATCAGGGAAGTTAAACCGAAGCTGAAACCAAATTGATTAGTTCATTTAAATACAAAAATATACTACATTAAATCCAATAGATTTTTTACCCATATTTGTGCCCACGCGTTATCCTTGACTTCGGGTGGCAGATGTATCCAAGAGAGAGGGCTGACCGGAATGATATCGGAGTATTTGGCTAGCGTCGCCAAAAATCCCCGACATTGCTGCCCAGATTTCTCAATCATTTGTCCATCAACATTGTATTCTACCATCAACTGTGTCTGGCGGTTCCATAATGCACGCAAGCGAGTACGCCCCCTCCCCCGCCTCCTATCTGTAGATTAATCTGTTATTAAAGAAAAATAATATCAATACAAGTTATAATAAAAATAAATTTTGGTATAAAAATTTGATAGAGTTATATAAATATACCTATGGTAGTCAGATCAATGGGTGCTGAAGCTGAAGGGCTATCCTGTACAGGTGGAGTGTCCCTTAGTGTATGCTCCTCAGCCACATGCTGTGTCGCAGTAGGAGTCGAAGAAGGTGGAATATAATAACCTGGAGATAATGAACCAGAAGTAAAAATGATGGCATAGACGTCTGGCTAGCTGGTAGTGTAAACATCGGAGGTCTAAATATCTCATATGTCCCTGATGACATGCCAGGATCAAAATAGGTCTTAGAAGATACGTCTGTGGTAGTGGATCTTCTAACTCTCTCCCCACGAGCCCTCGTACCACCAACCTCTCTACTGGGAGCAATATCAAGCTCCTCGTCAGATATCTGTCGTCTAGGGCGTGGATCCTGAAAAAAAAAGTTTAACAGAAAAGTAAACACATGATATTATAAGTTATTGAAATATTTATTTTTGAAATAAAATACTCACAACAGGGATGAGTGGAGGAACACCCATCTGTACCATGCGACGATTATTATCTGTCATATTTTTCTGCCGCCTCTCTTCAATGGGTGTCATTTCCTACAATGAAAACAAATATGTAAGTAATTAGAAATAGATAACTAATGTGTAACCCAAAAAACAAAATATAGAAAAACCATTATGATAAAAAGAACATAATGAAACAGAAGATTTATGGTGTTATGAAGGTAAGTACTAGGATACACACTCTGAATGATGTAAGTGAAACATGTAGGTGAGAACGCGACTGTATGATTCTATATATTTCCCACCACAACTTCGGGTTCACAATCAACTCTGAAAATTGAGCTCTTGGGGTCATCATAAGTAATAAACGGATTGCTTCCAATTGCAGTAGGGATAGTGTCAACTTCATCATCACCATCATCAAAAACATGTCTCGGATTTACTTTAATAATTACACCGAATTTAGGATGACGATGATCTTTGACATAAAAAACTTGTTTCACCATTAATGCCAATACATATGGTTCATCGGTGGCAAGAGTGCGAGTCATTTCAATAACTCGAAATCCACAATCATCAATAAAGGTGCCTTGCCTCATCATTGAATCAAACCATTGACATTTCATCATCGTGACTCAACCATGCGAGTAATAATCCAAAATTATTATTTTCTCCACGACACCATAATAAGCATCATTTTCAAAACGAGGTCTAGTGTCCGATGAACTGGCATAACAGTCTGTTGTGGCAGTTAGCATAATACCATTATGCTGTGTTCTCATGTTTCTTTCTCGTTCAGTGATAACAAATTTGTATCCATTGATCATAAGTGATTTACAAGCACGAACCATAGTATTAGGACCAAAAGCCAAAGCTCTTATTTCCTCAGAAACAGAGTCTGTAGGAAAACTCGATACCTGAAATATAAACAAATAGTAAACTTAATTAAATATTATTTTTATTTAGTTATTACAGAAATATTTTTACCTTCAATTTCAACCAAACAGAAAACCCTTTGCTATGAAAAGTCTCCTTCTTTCTCAGAGATAAAGAACGATGCTTTCTATATATCAATTCTTTATGTTCCCTGTAGATAAAAATAATAATAGTTTAACAAATATTTAAAATTACAAGAGATAAGATAAGAGTTACATGTATAATTAACTTACTTTATATACTCATCGAACAAATCACAATTGAACAACACTGTGCGATGTGCCATCTCTCACTCTTCAAGGCTTAATGTTGTCAATGTATATGATCCCGGAATTCCTCCTGTCTGAGGAAGTGATGGAAAACTGGTTTCAATTTTCCCATACTGTTCTTCTTCATTTCTCATTGGTCTGTTTATTCTCGTAGTATGATCCGACAAATACATTGAGCAGAAATCCATACATTCTGGAGCCAAGTAACCGTTCACAATAGATCCTTCGGGATAATTCATGTTCCGAACATATGATTTCAATGTGCACATGTTTCTTTCAGTTGGATACATCCAAAGGAAAGCAATGGGTCCTCCAAGAAGTATTTTTGTCGGAAGATGGACAGTCAGATGCAACATGCATGTAAAAAATGATGGAGGGAATATTTTCTCTAACTCACACAAAATTAATGGTGTCTCTGCCAACCGTTTTTGCACGAGGGATTTGGACAACCTCTTAGCACAAAGATCTCTAAACAAATAGCACAACCGAATAACTGAGACTCTAACATTATTGGACAAGAGATGACGGATTTCTATTGGAATCAACTCATGCAAAAGGAAGTGATAATCATGAGTCTTCAAAGATTTCAACTTCACCCCTTTTCTGTTGACCCGTTTTGATATATTGCTTGAATAGCCATCAGGAACTTTAATAGTCTCTAGCACTTCCCGAAATTTATTTTTTTCAGCAAGAGTCATCACATAAGAAGCACAAGGAACTTGCCATTTATTTTCACTGATACAGACAGGATGCAATTCTGGTCTGATCCCCCAATCTACCAAGTCACGCCGAGATCGTAAATCATCTTTTGTCTTCCCCTTGACATTTAAAAGAATCAAAAGCAACATTTCACATATATTTTATTCAATGTGCATTACGTCTAAGCAATGACGTAACAAGTTGGTTGACCAATATGACAACTCAATGAATATACTCTTCTTCTTCTTCCAATTGTAACAGGTATCATTGGAATCATTTTTCCTCTTTCTAGATTTCATTACACTCTTCCCAAATGAATAACTGAAATCTTTCAATTCATTTAGCACATCAGTTCCAGACATACGCTGAGGTGGATCGTCATTCTCCATGGTATTGTCAAATATTCGACGATTGTTTCTATATGGATGGTTCATTGGCAGGAATCGTCGATGTCCCATAAAACTAAAACTACGACGATATTTCAGTCTTCTCGATCGAGTATTCTTCATACAAACAGGACATGACAATTTTCCTTTTGTGCTCCATCCAGACATCGTTGCATAAGCAGGTAAATCATTGATAGTCTACATAAGTGCAGCACGCATCTGAAATATGTCTTTCGAACATGCATCGTATGTGGGCACACCCACATCCCAAAGAAGTTTCCACTATTTTATTAATGGTTGCATGTATACATCTATATCATTTCTGGGATCAGAAGGGCCAGATATCAGTATACTCAAGAAAGTGTATGTATTTTTCATACACAACCAAGGGGGAAGGTTATAAATGTGTATGAAAACCAGCCATGTGCTGTGGGAAGTAAGCATCTGCCCAAATGGATTAAAACCGTCACATGAAAGACCCAGTTTCACATTACGCACGTCGGCTGCAAATTCAGGATATCGAGCATCAAATCTCTGCCATGCAAATCCATCTACTGGGTGAACCAACTCTTCATTATTCTTTTTTCTCTCGGTGTCATGTCATCGCATTTTTACGGATATTTCATCCGACATGAAAAGGTTCTGTAATCTGGGGATCAATGGAAAGTGCCACATTACTTTTTGTGGCACACGAGATGGTGTTCCATCATCTTTTTTCTTCCATCAGGAGGTTCCTCATTTTATACAATCATTTCTTTCAGCAGTTTCCTCCCAAAATAAGTTGCAATCATTCGGGAAAGCATGAATTTTTTTTTGAGAATCCAAGTTCATCAACCAACTTCCATTCCATATAGTGGTTTGAGGGAATATCTACATCATCTGGAAGTAAGTCCTTCAAGAAGGGAAGAATATAATCAATTGCAGTATTTGAAATCCCATACATAGTTTTCCCATGAAAAAATCGGATTAAAAATTCCATCTTTTTCATTTTATCACATTGCTGATATACTGGAGTCGTCGCATCATCATTCAATTTTTTCACCCTATCAACATCATCATTTTTATTGGACGCATCATGTGTGCTTATATTGAAATCTTGTTGGCTGGATATCCTTTCCTTCTCATGATGTCGAATAAATGGAAACCGATCATATATCAAACTCACCAATTCAGTCCTATCATTTGGATCATCAACATTTTGAGATTCCATTTTCTCTCCATTGTGATACCACACATAATAGTTTGTTTGGAAACCATATTTGGTTATATGATAGCTAACTGCTTCATGGCTCAACCAAGGTCTTCCAACACAATTAAAACATGGGCAGTGTATGCGACCACTATCTGAAGCCTTGTCAAATGAAAAATCTAGAAAGCTGTTCAAATTATTTTGAAAATCGGTTGAAATCCGATCAGTTTCGTACATCCAACTTCTATCCATTCTGTAAAAAAATTGCAATAAGTCATTTCAAAGAAAATCAATAATATTAAAGTTTAATCAAAAAAATATTTACGTAAATGAAAATTGTTTACTCTATATAAAATCATAACTGACACATTACTCTATATGAGAATCATATTAATAAATACAACAAAATACAGTGTATATAAGAAAATAAGATACAAAATTTATAATGCCTATATTCACGGATTGACCAGTAAGATATTGGAAGTGGATAAAGGAATACATAATCCTTAAGGGTCTTGTTGGGAGTATATGAGTTTTATACTTTAACTTCTCCAAGTAGATCAGGATGAGGAGTAGGATGAGGATCATGGGAGTGGCGAGACTGTCCAAGGGGTGTGTGGCGTGTCCAGGGGGTGCGGGGTGTCTAGGGGGTGGTGGGGCCGTCCGGGGGGTCGGAGGTGTCCAGGGGGTGGGGGCTGTCTAGGGGGGTTGGGGTGTCCAGGTGGGCGGGCTATCCGTGGGAGTGGTCAGGTTGTCCAAGGGGGTCGGGGTGTATAGGTATATTTATATGAAAAGAATACCCCCACAATAATCCTGCAGCCCTATCATTAGTCTAAACCCCTAGAACACATAAAAGAAGCTAGTATGAACATTTACTAAAATATTTAACACCATATGATTGAAAATACAATCTAAATATAGTTTGAGAGGATATAATGGTGTGTGAGAAAAAAATGATATTAAATCAATTTAAATGAATACGGAACAAATGAGGGTTTATAATACACTAAGAGTACCTCAAACAATCCAAAACCTCTATA
Organism: Viscum album; assembly: GCA_963277665.1. Classification (NCBI taxonomy): domain Eukaryota; kingdom Viridiplantae; phylum Streptophyta; class Magnoliopsida; order Santalales; family Viscaceae; genus Viscum; species Viscum album. The sequence goes on from OY728129.1 coordinate 1,540,448,009, forward strand.
GCACCACCCCTTAGATAGCCCACCCACCCCCCTCGACACCCCTTCTCCCTATGGACACCCCCCCCCCCCACCCCCTTGGATAGCCCGCCCACCCCCCTGGACACCCCTACCCCCCGTGGCCAGCCCACCCACCCCCCCTGGACAGCCCGCCCACCCCTCCTTGACAGCCCGACCACCCCCGTGGACAGCCCGTCCACCCTTGTGGACAGCCCGCCCACCCCCGTACCCCCCTGGACACCCCGTACCCCCCTGGGATAGCATCGACCACCCTCCCAAATAGCCCACACCCCCTCCCCTGCAACCCCACCACCACCACCTAGACATACCAACCATCTGGACACCCCACACACCCCCCTGGACAGCCCCGCCCACCCCCATGGATAGCCTTTCCCACCCTCGTGGACAACCCCGCCCACCCTCGTGGACAACCCACCCACCCCCGTGGACATCCTCTGCCCCCTAGACAGCCCAACCACCCCCGTGGACAGCCCACCCACCCCCCTCGACACCCCTTCTCCCTAAGGACAGCCCCCACCCCCTTGGATAGCCAGCCCACCCCCCTCGACACCCCAACCCCCTTGTGGCCAGCCCACCCACCCCCTGGACAGCCCACCCACCCCTCTTTGACAGCCTGGCCACCCTCGTGGACAGCCCGTCCACCCTTGTGGACAGTCCGCCCACCCCCGTACCCCCCTGGACACCCCGTACCCCCCCGGGATAGCCCCGCCCACCCTCCCAAACAGCCCACACCCCCTCCTCTGCAACCCCACCACCACCACCTAGACATACCAACCCCCTGGACACCCCACACACCCCTCCCCCACCAAGACAACCCACCCAGACCCCCAGGACAGCCCCGCCCACCCCCGTGGACAGCCTTTCCCACCCCAATGGACAGCCCCGCCCACCCCCATGGACAACCCACCCACCCCCGTGGATGCCCCCTACCCCCTAGACAGCCCAACCACCCCCGTGGACAGCCCACCCACCCCCCTCGACACCCCTTCTCCCTATGGACAGCCCCCCCACACCCTTGGATAGCCCACCCACCCCCCTGGATACCCCTACCCCCTGTGGCCATCCCACCCACCCCCCCTGGACAACCCGCCCACCCCTCCTTGACAGCCCGGCCACCCCCGTGGACAGCCCGTCCACCCTTGTGGACAGCCCGCCCACCCCCATACCCCCCCTGGACACCCCGTACCCCCTGGATAGCCCCACCCACCCACCCAAACAGCCCACACCCCCTTCCCTGCAACCCCACCACCACCACCTAGACATACCACCCCACCTAGACACCCCACACACCCCTCCCCCACCAGGACACCCCACCCAGACCCCCAGAACAGCCCACACCCCCTGGACAGCCCCGCCCACCCCCGTGGACACCCCCTACCCCCTAGACAGTCCAACCACCCCCGTGGACAGCCCACCCACCCCCCTCGACACCCTTTCTCCCTATGGACAGCCCCCACCCCCTTGGATAGCCCGACCACCCCCTAGGCACCCCTACCCCCCGTGGCCATCCCACCCACCCCACCTAGATAGCCCGCCCACCCCTCCCTGACAGCCCGGCCACCCCCGTGGACAGCCCGTCCACCCTTGTGGACAACCCGCCCACCCCCGTACCCCCCTGGACACCACGTACCCCCTGGATAGCCCCGACCACCCTCCCAAATAGCCCAAACCCCCTCCCCTGCAACCCCACCACCACCACCAAGACATACCACCCCCCTGGACACCCCACACACCCCTCCCCCACCAGGACACCCCACCCAGACCCCCAGGATATCCCATACCCCCTAGACAGCCCCGCCCACCCCCGTGGACAGCCTTTCCCACCCCCTTGGACAGCCCCGCCCACCCCCGTGGACAACCCACCCACCCCCGTGGACACCCCCTACCCCCACAATCCATTATCCAAAACATATCAAATTGGTTTGAACACAATCCATAATTCCCACAATCCATTATCAAAAACATGTAAACGTTCACGATAGCCTCCCCCAACTCTGATTTACATGTTTTGAACACTCTGCTTCCAAACATAGAATATAAAAACATTAAATAAGTCTTCACAAACACAAACAATATCCTATTTAGATATTAATTTCAATAATCAAGTAAACCACCAACACCTGGAAAAAATCTATTCATTAAAACAACTAAAACAATATGGTTGAGATCAAATTTTACCTATTCGTATGGGGGTGTACCTGTTGGGATGTGGGGTGCTAGTGTTCGGATTCGCGAGAGCAATGGAGTCGGATGGGGTTTGCGAGAGCAGCAGAGCGAATAGATTAGGGCTCTGTCCGAATGGGGAGAGGAGATCGCGTTCTGGAATTTGGGGAAAACCTTTTCCAACGGTTTATAAAAACCGTTGGAAAAGGCACACATTTCCCAACGGTTCCAGTGAACCGTTGGGAAAGGGTCCACCGAAATTCCCTTTGCCAACAGTTTAATTAAACTGTTGGCAAAGGATCACTATACCAATGGTTTAAGTAAACCGTTGGTATACTACCGTTGGGAGACGACCAAATTCCAGTAGTGTTACCATTCCATAATCATGCTCCATGAATGTCTATGTTACTATTCTATACTCATGTTCCCATGAATTTCCTTGTTACAATTCCATACTCATGCACCATGAATGTCCATGTTACCATTCAATGCTCACGCAACCATAAATGTCCATGTTACCATTCCATATTCATGCACCGAGAATGTCCATGTTACCATTCCATACTCATGAACCCATGAATTTCCATGTTACCATTCCATACCCACGAACCCATGAATTTCTATGTTACCATTCTATACTCACCACGAATGTCCATGTTACCATTCCATACTCATGAACCATCTCTATTTCATGTAATTAATTCAAGATATAATTATCTAATCTTATCCCCAAATAAAAATCTCACAATTAATCCCTAGATTAATTATTTATATTAAAATCCCATTACACACAACTAATTATCCCAAATTAACCTGTCTAAAATCTCACAATTAATCCACTGATTAATTATCATCTAAAAGAACATAATTATTTCATTATTAATTATCTCAACTTAACCAAATTAATATCTCTTAATTAATTAACATCTCAAAGAACATAATTAATTTAGAACTAGTTATTTCAACTTAACTAAATTAATATCTCATAATTAATTGCTTAATTAATTATCATCTCAAATCACATAATTAATTCATAATTAATTATACCATCTTAACCAAATTTTTATCTCATAATTAATCCCTCGATTAATTATCATTTCAAAGAGCATAATTACTTCATAAATAATTATTTTAACTTAACCAAATTAATTTCTCATAATTAATCCCCTAATTAATTATCATTTAAAAGAACATAGTGAATTCCCAATTAATTATTTCAACTTAACCAAATTAATATCTCATAATTAATTCCTAAATTAGATATCATCTCAAATCATATAATTAATTCATAATTAATTATCTCAACTTAAATAAAGTAATTAATCCTAATTAATCCATCGATTAGTTATCATCTCAAAGAACATGATTAACTAAAAATTAATTAGCTCAACTTTACAAAATTAATTACAAATAATCACTCGATTAATTATCTATTTTACAACCTCAAATTATAAAATTAATTCATAAAAAATCATATCATTCCCCCAATAAACAATTTAATCCAATATTTTAGTCAAATATATCTAAATTAATAAATCAACAAAACCCCATTTTATTAATTAGGAAATGTTTAGAACATTACCTCAATGAATTTAGCAGAACCAAAGCTTCCTGCCTCAAACCATGACTCGATCGCGCATACACACTTCCATATTAATGCACGCACGTACGTGGAATAGATCACCACACCTAACACCAACAACTGGTACTCATAATTATTTTAGTGAGGACCAATGCCCACAAAAATAATCACCTTCCACCAAATTACACCATAAAGACCTAATTCAAGGGGTGTAAAACCATTTATCGGGTATATAGCCTTACCCGAATATGAATGTGGTAAACCAGATCAAAGCCAAGTCACTTCGTCTTCAGCGGTTGTGATCGGAATATGGATCAAAGGGTCCTAGGACATCATTCATACAACCTATAATTAAAAGAAATGATGAAACTGAATCAATCCCAGAACTTAGGGTTTTGTCCTAACAGATACCAGTTCATGGAGAGCCAAGACTATCAATGTGAAGAACAAAACATACAAAGAAGGAAATACCTCAATGATACAAAAATATTTTATGAAAAGGCCAGGAGAAAATGACATGTAAAGAGGGAGAGGGGAGAAATAAGTGGTGTACCACCCATGGGAGAGTCGGGGGGTGCGCCTCACCTGTGTTGTGAAACTCTACCTCTAGTTTTCACTATAAATAAATTAAATTTTGTATTTTATTATAATAATTAGTATCATAATAAAAAAATAATAATAATAATAATAATAACCATCATATTATTAGTATTATCCATTAATATCACACATCTTTGATAAACCCCAACTCTAAAATTACTCATCATTTATTTAAAATTTTTCCCAAATAATTTTTTTAAATAAATTATCCAACTCATAATTATTTAATTAAATTATCTCAATATAATTTAATTAAATAAAACCCCCATTTATCATCAAATAATTAAATTAATCTTTACTTTGAATTTAATTAGATAAAATCGTAACTCTACATTTAAAACATCATTTAATTAAATTCCTTTTGAATCAAATTCAGGGAAATAAATTTTTCCTATAAATTACTATTTAATTAAATTATATCAATAAATTTTAATTATAAAAACCCCAAAACAACATTAATCATAATTTAATAAAATTCATTCCCATAGAATGTAATTAAATAATTTCTTATATTAATGTTATTTAAACACAATTTAATTAAAATTAAAACTCCAACTCATAAATTTTATTTAGTTAAATTATATAAACCTCAGTTTAATTAAATAATAACTCCAATTTCTTAATGAGTAATTAAATTATTGTTATCTTTGAATTTAATTAAATAAAACCTATATTTTTCAATAATTAATTAAATTCCTCTTTATATTGAATTTAATTAAATGAAACCCTAACTCCTCATTTACATGTCATTTAATATTTCAATTTAATATTTCCCTTCATTGATAACCCCAAATCCTCATTTACAAGCAATTTAATTAAATTCATTTCATATCAATTTAATTAAATAACTTCCCCATCCCAAATTCATTTAATTAAATTATTTTAAAATTAATTTAATTAAATAAAAACCACAACATCTCATTTTATTAAATTCCATTCAACCATGAATTTAATTAAATTAATTTAACCCAAAACTCAAAACTGGGTAAGCTGTACGATTTAACTCAAATGGTCTGACAGACCGTGCAGATACCATGTGTCAAATACCGAATACCTGTATTATCCAACATGGTTGACCCACAGTTTGACTTACCATGCATAGGCTGTGTGAACGCCTCTACCTTGCCTTTTTAAAACTGAGTTTTTGGGTCCGGTACTCTCGAAACCCTTCAAGCCACCCGAGAAACTCTTAGAGCCTTTAATCAAGCCTAATATCAGCACTTAAAACAAACCCAACTCACAAAGCCTCAACCTGAAGAATGGTTTTAATACCTAACTAATAATTTAAACAAAAATTTCACAAAAAAACCAATTGTATTTTAAACTGTTTAAAAAACACAGGATATTATAGCAGCACACAAGTCTAGGTGACATGTTGGGTTGACCCAATCCAATTCAATAAGAAATATTATTTGATCATACTTTTTTTTGATGCATCATGGAAGTATGTGGATTATGATAATCAATAATTAGAAGGTATCTCATGAGTATGTAATTTTTCAACACATTTTGTGACAGGACTTGAGTTTCCATGGGTAGTTGGGATTTGAGTGTGTGATTTGGATTATATATTGGATTAATTTGATGATGTTGTTTTGATCCTGATTGATTTATATCAGATATTATTTTAGTACAATATGTTTAGGGGTAAAATTAGATGAGGAACCAATGATGATCGGTTACATCACATAGCCAATCAAAAAGTTGATAACCCATACATTTGACTCTGAAATCATTTCAGTGGTTGCTAAACATTTGGTACATTGTTTGGAAAACCATGCAGTAAAACCTTGAACAAATCTATAACCCTCTTAGAATTTTTATTTTTATTTATCTTGATTTTAAATTATCTTATAGTGTATTAAAATTTCTATAGATAGATCACAAATAGTTTTGATGATGTCTATGGAAAAGTTATTGATGTGTCATGTTTTTTTGGGTTACCTTAGGTTTTTTGAATATTTTCTTTTGAATAATAGGATTTCATGAAATTGATTATTTGAAGTACTGGTTTTGGTGGTTTATTTGAAAAGGGAATTTGATTGAATATTTTGGATATTAAAACTCTATGTTATAATTTATGTGTGAATAAATTTCCCTTTTATGAGATTTTTTTGAAAGTGGTTTATATCATTATGGGTATTGGGAAGTGTCTTTGAAATGAAAGAATAATTTTATAAAAAATTGTTTTCAATCAAAGGGAATTTCATAATCATTTTTAGTTTTGTAATGAAATTTAAGGAATTCTTTGGAAATAAAATATAAATATACTAATTTTGAGTTAATTTTAATTTTAATTTTTTTTATTTTTATAAAATATAGTGTGCATGTTTTAAAATTTTCATGTTATGTAAAATGGGATTTTAATTTGTAAAAAATATTTTTTGTAGTTCTCTAATGGATGTGAATTTGTTTTTAAAAATATGTATGATTTAAAAAAAATTGTGTATAGAATACTGTGTGATTTGGTTATTTTAATGATTGGGATTTTGAAGGTTGATTTTATTTTGGAATTTTTGGTTTGATACCTTGGTTTTTTGGGATTGTTCATTTTGAGCTTCGAATCATGAAGGTGTTGGATTCAAGTTTCTGGTCATTTAAAAAAACCACCAAATAAGGTCTCAATGGAATGTTGAGAATCATTCTTTAGGGTTGATCCTTAGGGTGAGACCATTTATAGTTAGATTTAACTCTTCCAGTTTTTGTATTTACCAGAACATTGAATATAGTGCCAATGCTTAAATATTATTCACTGTTAGTGTTCTTGATTCATCAAAAATTTATTCCCTTTGTGATTGAGGACAACTTTAGTTTCTAATTAATAATACAATTCTCATTTATTTATGAGAGATTATTAAGAATTAATGAGATTTAGGTGATCCTTTTTTCATAGATTTATGATCACTAAGTTTATAGAAATGGATATTTTTAGGTAATTGAAGTTTGATTCATTCTTTGTCTATATCATTAGTTGATCTTTTTTAAGTTTTGATTGTTTTTTGGAACATTCAAATTTTATCGATTGGTTGCACCTCTTGATATTTTTATTTGAGGTTATCCTGGTGCTGAGAATTTTCCTTTTTATTTTTTTACAATGGAAGTCATTGGTACGTTCTATGGTTGATGTGAATGGGGGGGGGTATTATCTTTAAACTGTGAGCACAAATAGGTTAGATTATTTTGACGCGTTCCTAGTCAATGGGTGTTTAGTGAGAGAAGTCTGATGCTAATATCTCTTTATCATCCTGATGAAATGATCACTCATAAAGCATTGTTATTTCCTTTGAGGATAATGAAATTTTATAATTTATATTTAAACATCTAATAATGAAACTAACTAAACAAATTTTGTAAGTACAGATTTGGAAATTGAACCCATGAGAGAATTACGAAATATTTTAGTAAAATTAAAGATGATTGGATGATAATGATATTGAAAATATAATGTTTTGGATGTTAATGAGAGGATATTTACCAAGATCATTAATTTTGGGTCCTTTTTCTAGTGGAGTGTATAAAATATTTTAGTATCCATATTTTTTATCAGAGTTGAATCTGAGAAAACCCTTGTTCTTGGAGTTCCCCCTTAAATTTACTAATTTATACTTTCAGATGGTCAACTAAACTAGTTTATAAATTATTTTGTCCATTAAATACCATGATTAAGAATAATTACTTTGATCCATATAATGGTAATGGTAGGATTAGAACATTTATTCATGTATTTAATCTATACTTCACAATTATATCATCAATGGTCATAAAAAATAAAAACTTGAAAAATATAGAAACTAAATTAAAAATATATAACCCAACATAAACTAATAAGAATACAAGACTCTCGAGAACAATTTACTATTATTTAATTTCTTGTAAAATGAATAAAAAATCTCTGATTCTATTAAAAATTGGGTTAGATGAGTGGATAGAGAAGAAAACCAATATAATTGATCGTGTTTATCTACAAAGGATTCTATAACACACAAACTTCAAATCCACGTCTAGATTCTATTACATTCTATAACAACAAATGACAAATATATTTTTAGACATAAAGATATCATCAAGTAACATTCAATTCCATTATTTTTATCTTTAAATTCATTCTGGTCAATCTTTAGAGTCTGTGGTCAAACCACATTAAAATATCTTAATGAAAAAAAATAGATCTATAAATTTAAGGCTAAGTCAAGGTTCACATTTTGAATTGATATTTTATTGTGTGAATGATGTGGATCCATCTTGGAATATCATTTTCTAAGATATTCACTAACTGAAAATACACTACCGGGCATGGTTGAGAATTACATCTTCTATGTTCTTTATGTCTTAAATATTTAATGTTATGAATATATAATTCAAAATGTGAATAATGTCATGACATAGAAAAAGGTTGTAAAGGATCCCCTAGAATTTCAAAAGATGCATGGATTAACCCATTCACCGATTGAACTGATATTCACCACATGAATAATGATTTTTAAAAAAATTATCTTTACTAACCTCAATTCTATTGATGTATCACTATTCAAATTATTATCATAGTGAAAAGTGTCTTTACATTTATTAATTTATATATTTTTTCATTTTAATGCATATTAAATTCCACTTTATGATTCTGTAAAATGATTAAATAAATTAATTAATTTTTAATAATGATCACAATTAAATAAAAAAAATTCATTAATTATAGACATGAAATCCATTATCATAGGAACTAAATAATTTCCTAAAGAATCAAATATCAATATACTATAATGGATGATCACTCTACTAATTATTAAATAGAGTTTCAAAAAACTGTTTTGATAAAATGAGAAAGTTTGTATTCAATATTCACATAAGAAATTTTATAACTCCTCAATTTTCAAAGAGACAAGTCAACATTTATTTTACACTTACACATTTTAATTAACCATGCCACTCATCTCTTCTAATTATATTTTTCAATTAATTATAAATGTGAACCAAACATGAAATGTACATCACATTAATGGTTTTTAATCCTTACTTTATGTAAAAACAAAGATGTATTTTTTTATCATACATCAAATTAATACTTTTACCTTAGCCATGCAATGAATATACGTTCTCCACCCATATAGATAAAAATCACATTTAATCATGAGGGATTACATTGTGGATTAAATGGATCTGAGGATCTGAATAGGTTGGTAAAGATATTAAAATAAGTAAATTTCAAAATGAGTTTAATCATTAAGGATTTTTTCATGATAATCTAAAAGCATCTTAATAAAAATACACCCTTCTGAAATGGAAACACTTTTTCTTAAATAAAACAAAGGAAAAGAATTAATGAATTATAATTAATTATTAAACCTTTTGTTTTTTTTCAAAATATGTTATGTGAAAACATCTCAGATCGACCACCCAATCAAATATGATCTCCTAATGAAAATATTTTTAATCGTTATAATCATACTATTCATCAAATAATGATGATTTTGGAATTTCCCAAGACATAACCATGTTTTCTTCATTTTTATATATTTTTTATTGGTGGAACATAATATACTAAAATGAAATATTAACCAATAACCTTTTCCAAATTTCCCATGAAATTCCTCATCATCTCCTCATACAGTTAATTTTCCCTTTCACTATGTAAAACCTCTCCCCCACACTTGAATTAATGAATATCATGAAAAATTAAAAGAGTAGGATGTGAATTGATAGTGTAGGATGGTATTTTGGATTGCCCCAATCAATGTTCATTCTTGGATTCTACTGCCTAAGTAGGATTTAATGTAAATGTGGGTCTCCTAATAAAGGGGTCGGGTTAATGGTATGCCTTTTTTAGTTGAAAATTTTGTATGAATGAAAGTATGGTAGTAATAAATATTACTAAAATAATATATTTTAATTATTTATTGAGGAAATGTGGTTCAGATCAAGAACTAAAATTCAAATGATTTCCTTCTATAGGATTTATTCTATCACAGTTCACATTGTGAACTTTCATCTCAGTACGTGCATTGTTTATTGATATCCCCTTTAGTTTCTAGAATAATGGTTGTTTGTGCCTTATTTTTTGACCTAGAGATAAAAAAAAGTGAAATTGCATGATTTTTTAAGGAAATTAAAATATGATAGGGAATGTTGTCCAACATCATGAAAAATAAAAATAAAAAAATATAAAAACCTGTGTTGCCTCTATGATTAACTTTTATTTAACATCATTGTTTTGACTATACCTCTTCCAAACATACGTGATAGAATATTGGAAGTACTTTAGATAGTCAAGACTGATGAGAGTCATTTGTTGAGATCAATCCACATAAATGGGTCATATTCAATATTTTTATCATAAACATACTCTTCATTGGGGTAGTAATTATTCCATATTCATTGGGCTTATCTAGCAATGATTGTTTAACCAGAAAAATCAAAGTTCATGTCATGCACCATCCATACCTACTGTCACTCATTAAATATTTTTTTCAACTATAGCTCTAGGATTAGTGATTTTATCCCTTATATTTATACCTTTCTATCAATTAGTTCCTTCTTTTTATTTTTCTTCGAGAATACCTACCACCTGATATTTTTTCAATAAAAGTAACTTCTTCAACTTTTAGCTTGATGTCTTCCTCTAGATCATCATTTTTCACATCATAATTCTTTATTTCATGGGAATGTTGAAGCTTGCTTTCTCTCCACCAACAATCAAACATATATCCCAATTATTTATGTCTTTCAATTCTATTTTATTATCTATAAATAATCTCAATTGTTTAGGGTTCTTCATTCTTAATTTAATTAAACATTACGATTTCCACTAAAAAATTATTATTTTTACTTTTACTATAATATCCTCAATCATACCACAGTGGTACATCACTATTGAATCCTCTAGTTTAAGTAAAGCCCTTATAGTTTTCATATATTTTTTTTCTCATTATATTGAATCCAATATAGAAAATTATGTTCATGTTTGAACTTAAATCACACCATGTTCTCCTAAACTCATTAGACTCAAAGTTAATTATTATTAAAAACCCACAAGGATCTTGTCATTTCATAGGGAGATACTTTGACATCATATCTGAACACTCTTATGTGAGTGTGATAATGCATATTTATTCTAGCCTATTCTCATTGGAAACCAAATATTTCATTAATTTTTCATATGTTGGAATATTTTTGGGGGATTATGTAAAAGGAATGTTAATTTAATGTTTATAAATATTTTCAACAAACAGAATTTGGTGTGCATCAAATTTTAATAGCTTCATCCTATTCAGAAATGGTAGTATCAGACTCTATGGTGGGGATTATTATCTTTATTAATTAGTAGATATTTTCCCTTTCTTATCTTGATCTTGTTGATTTTTTACGAAATTCTCATTGTTATACTCAATGTATTTTTCAATCTTTATGGTTTGTGTCTTTAATTCTCTCACGTTTGAGTATTCCTTTATCTCCATGATTTCCATTTCTTAGTATTTTGAATAATCCATCAATCCTTGATGGATTCCCTATTGTTGGTATGAACATGGACAAATTATCTTATAAAGTACCAATTTGTAATTGTAGTGATGATCCTTACAGTTCTTGATATCCCAATTTACATTGTTGGTAAACATTTCTTTTATATTTTTGTGGCCTCTAAATCTAAAAGTTATTTTGATGGCTATGTTATACATACTTAACCTCTTCAGTTTACATATGTTGAGTTTTATTTTGTCCCATAATGATGTCCATTATTCTTTTCAAAGCTTATATTATAGCTACCATCCAACTTATGCTGGTGATCAGGTGTACACATCACCACTGTTCTCATTCAGATTTCCAACAAAAGGTATTAAGTTCCATCTTTTCCTATAATTTGTATCACTAATTGAGAAAATTTTTCATGAGTGATCATCCTATTTAATCATCCATAATTGACTAATTTGACAATGATATACCCTATTAATGTTTTGGAATCATTAACCATATTCCATTTTTTATTAGAGAAATTTCTAATTAAGTATTTGAAAAATTTCCCTAAATTATAAATTGATTCAATATCATAATAAATAAAATTCAGAACTTTGACTCAAATATGCCATTAATTTGATGTGAGAAATAATTTTATTAAGAAGTTTATTACCAACTCATTTCATGTCATTATGGGATGAGGTAGAAGAACTTTTTTCCACTCTCATTCTTTTTATTTTAAAAAAAATTAAAAAAAATTTATCCTAAATAAATTTATTTAAAAATTTATGAATTGAGATGTGTCATAGAGTTCAAGAAAAATTCTTAAATGTTTATTTGGATCCTCATTTTATATCCCAAATAATTTCATGGAATATTAAGTCCTACAGATGACTACTGGATTGATTTCAAAATAGTTAGTTGAAACATGTGGTAACGTAGTTCTTGTTTGTAGTCCCACACTTTATGTCCTTCCATTATCTTACAAAACTCACATACCTTGATATTGTTTATGTACATACAACACCATGATATCTTTTTTCATCATCCTCCATGGTTATAATTTCTTCATTCTTATTTTTTTCAAACATTTCTCTAATTCATTGTCGAACTCGATCACATTTTGTCATTTGGATTGGGTATAGTTAGTGTGAATAAAATATTGAAACTAAAATCACAATATGAATGAATGAAGTATAAAAAGTGAGAATAAAATAGTAAATTGGAAAATAAAATTAATTAAAATCATAAATTTACTTTTTATATTTCCTAAAAATGGAACATGAAATCTTATTTCCCACAAGGCATCGTTTCTCAAACAGTGATAACCAAATTTGAAAATTTATATTTAAACTCAAACATCTTCTATAATCTAATTAAATGTAGATAGATAAATGTTCAAGGTTGAATACCTGATTAATTTTTAGTATATATTTTAAAAATTAAAGGTGATTGGTTGAGACAGATAATGAGAATAACATGTTTTGGAAATTAATGAGGGAATATATACCATGATCTGTAATATAAGGTTATTGTGAAAGTATATTGTTGTGAAAATTGGTTTATCCATATTTTTGATGAATATTGTTCTAATATAAACCTTGGATCTTGGGGTTATCTCTCTAATTTAATAATACCTTTATTCATATGGTCAACTAATTAAATTTATTAATAATTTGATTCTTTTAATACCACATTTATATATGGTTATTCTAATCCATAAAGTGGTTATGGGGGGATTAGAATAACTAGTCACATATTTTAAAATAACTTCCTAATTAGTTAATCACTTGTAAAAATAAAATAATAGGAAATATATATAAACTAAATATGAAATAAAAAACCCAAGATATACTAATAAATAAAATAACACTCACTAGAACAATTCCTCATAATAATATTTTTTGGAATAATAACAAACCACCACTTCTTGCTATTCATAAGAGGGTGAGAGGATTAGGGATATAAGAAACACTATTTAATTAATGGTTTGTCCTCATAGAAGACTATACAGTAGCAACACATCATATATAGTTATAACTTCCCTTCCTCCCTACTACTATTGTAAGAACTCTATTTATAGGAATAAACCCATCCTAGGGTCTGCATTAATTCAAACAATTCATCCGTTAAATTCATCTAGGTCAATCATGAGAGTACATGTTTAAACCACTTTAAAATCCCCCAAACACAAATAAACATAAAATCGATAATTTTATATTGACTTCTAGTCCATGACGTGAATAGAGATTTCACCGTATCAATGGTGTGTCTCCATCTTCAAAACATATTTTGGAGAATAATTGAAAGTATGAAAAGGAACTTCAGGGTGTTTAAGAGATTCAAATATCCTCAGTTATTAATTTATAAATCATTTCAAATAATGAATAAGGAATTCAAATTGAAAAAAAATTCTGGAATTGGACTCAGTCTACAAAATTTCTCCTTGAATTCTATTGGATGACTTGCATAATCCATTCATGATTTAGACCAACATTCCCAATTGGAGCTGATATTAATGATGTGAAAAATTATTTTCTTAGATTACTCATTTTAACTTAGCTCTATTTTTATGATGTTACACTTTTCTTCTTGGTGTCACATTGTGAACTATCTTCAGTTTCCTTTATTTTTCTCTTTTTTATTTATTCTCTTCCAGAACAATTTAAAATGTCCCCAACTATAAAATGAATAAAGAATTAGATAAATTTGAAAGAATAATAAATTTTATATTAAAAATTTATGCATGAAGTATAGAAACCACCCAATATATGATCCTATGTTGTCCTTATTGATTCAGTTTTTGTGAATAATAGATTGATGGACTATGTATTTTTGTTTTTTGTTATCCTTATATATTTTCCTTTATTTTTGGAATCTTGATTTGATTGTGGATGATTTTTTATGGTTAATAGATCATTATTCTTTCCATTGCATTAATTTTTGGGTACATGTTTTTTATGGTGATATAATTTTAATTGGTGAATTTATACTCACTTACACCATCTAAAATAAATTATAATTGTTGGGAAGACCTATTATAGGTCGCCATGATATTTAATCCTCATGTTCCTTGATTATAGTTTGACTTATTCATAGAGATGTTGGATAATTTTTGAGAATATAATTTTATTATTTTATATGATTTATGTGTTTTCTAGTTCCTTTTTCTCATTATACATTCCTTAGTTTTCCCCACCCATACCACCACTAATATTGGGTGATGATGCTTTGATTTCCCATTATGCATAAGTTTGATCATAAATTTATCGGGGGGGGGGGGGGGGTGGAATGGTGGATATAATTATGAAAACCTAATTTCATTATGTTTATTAATACTATATAGTTTTGGTTATATTTTTAAATTTTTGGACATTTTGGGATTTTTTAATGATTTTGGATATTTTTAGAATTCTATAGTTTTAAGATGAAACATGCCACATTATGGAAAATGGATTCATATTTTTAGAGGTTGATATTTTCCAGAGGTGAATATATAAGGTTTGATGGATTTCTTGTTGGATTTAAGGCCGAGAAACAACCTATTTATTCATTTGAGATATTTTTAGGCGATGGATTACCACAATATTGAGTAGAGGATATGACATATGGATTTGCCTAGTAGGAACCTTTCATCATAGAAGGAGATGGCCGAACCGTTGTGATATTGGTCTTGGAGTCCCTATAAATAGCATATTGATGGGTTATACACTATATTATAGAGGGACTCACCATTGTGGTTGATTTCATGGGAGTCAGGTTTTACCAAATCGAGTTACACTACACTACCACACTTTAGGTTGTGTCATGGCATTTGTGTCCACCTCATTTATTTTAAATAAATAATTTACCCTCTTCTACAATTTAATTTTATTATCATGATCCCATTTTCCTTATATTTTACATGAGCATTTCGGGGGATCATGAAAGAGCTTATCTACATTCTTCCTCTGTCAATTCCATTATTTATCTCCTTTTATTTCAAGATGTTCTTGTAATGTGATAATTCTTTTCTCCCCTCCTCTTAAAAATCATCTATTCACCCTAAATTTCATTTATATTTAATACCTAAATTATCATGTTGGATAATTTAAATGTTTTAGATGAGTCTTACCTTATTTAGTTAGGTTTTTGGGGGGTGTGTAGAGGACATTTCCCTTTGGGGTGGGTCTTTCTATAAAAAAGAGTAGTTCTTACATTATTTAGGTAGGAGTTTTTATGAAATTATTTTATTCCAAATTCCATGAAATTCATGAATCTTTCTAAAATAATTTATTATGTGGTTATTCCTATATGTGATACCCATGATGGGATTAAAATATTTTTTCATGGTTTTAAGTACCAGTCATAAATAAAATTTCTATGGAATTTTAATATACTTGTAAAAGAAAATGTGATTAATACCATGTGTTTATAAAATGACTAAGAGGTTATTTTCAAATGGTTTTTATGATGAATAAATTATTTGAAGACATATTTTTATTTCTAATGTAAATGATTCATTTTAAAGGGATGTTTTAAACCAAATAGGTGTGTTGGAATTTAAAGTGACTCATAAGGGGGGAAAGTAATTTTTTGAAAGTAATCATCCTCATTGGTTTTCAAAAGGAAGTTTGATAACATAATTTAAAATTTATTATTTTAATTACATATTGGAACATTACAAAATATGTTCATTTTATAATTATAAATGTTTTTTTTGATCTCTTTACATACATGATCTGTATACACTTGATAAAGGGTTCATTTCATTTGAAGGTGTTGGAGGTGGGTTGAAGATTATTGTTTATGGATCCTGATGTATTAAATTATTGTTTTTGATTCTTTACTACTAAACTCAACATGAAATGTAATATATTATAGGGTATCCTGGACAGTGAGTCATTCCATGTCATAATATTTTTTTGACCCAATTAGAATATGGGAGCTAGTCAACATGACCTGATTAGACCATGAGACCTCATCAAAATGACCTAGTAAGACTCTTGATGTTTATTGATAAATGTTTCCACTTGGTTATTTCTAGGTACATCTCACATTATGACCTAGGAAGTTTCCCATGACACCTATTTGTTGATTGATTTAATTACATTTGGGATTTATGTGTCATATTTGTTTATATCCCCATGTATTCTTATTGGATTCATAGAGGAACCTGTAATTATTTAAAACATTTATTATACTTTATTAATGTGATGATTCTTGTTGGTAATTACATTTTTATTTAATTATATTGTTTTATTTAAATTTGTTTGAAAATATGATTTGGGAAAGATTTTTAATAATTCTTTTTGATTATAACTATAAAAATATTCTTTTCCACACTCTAAAATGTTTCAAAGTCCATTTCTCATTTTAAATGGTGTATTTTTACCCTTTATGGTTAAGGGTGTTTTAATAATGGTTTTAAAATAGTTATATTTGGATTCATTTGGTTTTGAATCAAGGTTTTAAATCTAAAAAGTTGTATATTTCAAAAAATGGATTTACACAATATTTTTTTTAAAAGGTTTAACACACGATATTTGTTTTACTATACTATAAATATGAGATAGTTAAATTCCTAAATGATATTAAAACTAGTTTTAAAGAAATTTTTTATAAAATGAAATCTACAGTATCTTTGGTGAAATCCTATTTTTAATATTTATCACACACTCTATATACACACCCATGCCTACATGCGAATCTATAATGTTTTATAAAGGTTCCTAATTTTTTATATTGGGGTGGATATCATTTATTAGGTCTAATTATATATGTGTTTGGATATAGAAGTTGACATTGTGTTATGGAGGACTAGCGGTTAACATTTTGGAAATGATTTTATTTTGAGGAAATCATGTATCAACTACCTTGTTTAGTGGTTTATTTATAGTCTAGTTTCTTTTATGTTTTGGTTATTTGTGTGTTTTATAATGTTTTGTTGTATATTTTGATTTATAATATTGTGTATATTTAATATTATTTATCTATTATATTGTGCCATTTTTTTCTTGTTTATTTATTTGTATCGATTTATTTTTTTCATTGAAGACTTAGGTATTCCCATATCATTCTGGATTCTTAGTAGAATACACTTCATATTTATTATGATTCATGAATGAAACCTTTCTAATTGTTTATTAGTTTTGATACCCTGACACTAGTTGTCATCTCATAGATATCTAGAACCGACTTCTAACCTTATTGCATATCGATTTGCGTGACATCGTGAGTTGACCCAAGATAGTTAAATATATCCATTATTATGTTTTAGGATTCTCATGGTCGCATATTGAATGATTAAATCATATGGATGGATGACTAAACCTCTTATATAACTATGTTCAATGTATATGGTAGATGATCAACAAAATGATCAGAAGAAAGAAAAAACAATGGGAAGAAAATTAAAAGTAATTTGAGGAGTCCGAGAAACACTTTTAATAATTATTGAAAGAATATATATCTATAGAATGATATTGTGGATTAAAAATACCATTATATAATTGGATCATCTATAATTTCTAAACATACCATATCTAGGGGTGAAAGTAGTTTATTAATATGTGTAAATACTTAACTGAAATTATTGCTTATTTTTTTGAAGAGTAATTTCATTATATATTTGAGAGAGGGAGTATAGATAAATATGTTTATAGATTATTCATAAATATTTTTCTGGTAGATGATGAGACTCATGACATTTTATGAAAAATAGATGTGAAACTCAACATATATTTTTTTGTTAGAGCTACATGGAGTTTGGAACATACCCAATTTATTAAAGAACATAATTTCTATTAGAGTGAAAGATGAAGTAGTAGATGGAGGTTCTAATGATGGAATGTTGTATCTAATTTGATGATCATATGGTCAATGATTTATAGAAAAAAATTCTAAAAGTTGGGAGTTCTGTCATTGTCATCTTAGCAGATGAGTGGGAATAACATGTGAGTTTTAACAGCTAAAGAGACATTAAATCTTGTTCACGTAGATTTCAGAATATGTGATAGTTATATTCTAGGAAATTAGAGAAATGTTTCCTTTATGGAAAAAGAGTAAAAAATAAGTCTTTGATGTTTCAAATCATACATGTAGAAATTTTGGGGGCTGCATCAATCCATTCTATTGAAGGGTTATTGTACCATGTTACCATGATGTATGAATTATATTAGAAGGTATGGGTATACAACCACAAGAAAAACATTGAGGTGTTCCATTTTTTTTTCAATTTATATTGGTAGATAAGAAAGAGGATAACATTAAGATTAAGTGATTAAGGTTTTATTGTGGTGGGTTATATGATAATAGGGATTCTAGTGTTTTTTCTAGGGTTAAAGAATTAAGTTTGAGAAAATAGTACCGAAGATTTTAGATCAAAATAGTGTGGTTGAGTAAAAGAACTTGACAATGAATGGTAAATCTTAGAGAATGAGGTTTCCTATTGGGATCACAATGGAGTTTTGGGATAAACCTATAATTTTTTCAAATTATATCAATGATATAATTAATTTCACATGGATTGTGTATGATATTCTAAAACAACTATGGTATCAAATAAATATTGTTGTATCTCATCTGGTTGCTTTTTGGACGTACCACCTACCTCCATGTTGATTTTAGGGTTTGGGAAAAGTTTTAGTGAAAGTAAAAAATAATGTTTCTTTTTTTGGTTATATTAATTAAAACATTGTATATCATCTATGAGATAATGAAAAACATTATATTATTATAATTCATAATTTCCTCTATAATAATAAGGTCTTATAGAAATACTAGGAGTTAGTAGAAGATGATGTTGAGAGAAAAAAATAAAAAGAACATTTTCAATTTTATTTTAAGAGAGATTTTTAATGTTCTATAATTTTAAAAAGATCAGATAGCATGGAATGTTCGTAAGATATAGTGAGGGTGGAAGAAGTACCATAATTCTCTGGAAGTATGCAATCTAAATATAGTTTTCTAGAAGGGGAAGTTTAAGAAGTATTGCCTCTTGAAAGAGTATTTCCATATATTGAATTTTGGAGGATTACTAGGATCACATGAAAAGTTTAAAGGTTTGTAAAGGATCTACAATTTTTTCTTTTAAAAGATATAGGGGAACATGAGATCGTAGATGAAGTGGGAAGTCTCGAGGATTCTAGATATCAAGAGTCAGCTATGAAAGAATAAATAGATTCATTCATGTATATAGAACTCATCAGATAATGGAATTAGCAAAATGATGTGATGTTATTCGAAAAAGTTTGTATATCAATTTAATGTGGATCCAATTGATATAAAATGATTCATGTAAATGTTAATTATGAATGGGTCTTTGGATAATGAAGGGATATATTTCTATTAAAAATTATCTCTTATTATCAAACATAGATCTATTCAGATGATGTTAATTCTAACTCTTTTAGAAAAATAACATTACAAATATTGATGTGAAAACAAAATTACATCATGTCAATTTATAGGATGAGATCTTTATGAAGCAGTTGAAGGGTTCATGTGAACAAATGAGGTCCTATTGTGCAAAATGAAAATGAGATCACATGATTTGAAGTAACTGCCAAGGTAGTCAAAAATGGAAGATTAATTACTTTATGGATGTGAAGGGATACATATGGAGTGACTCTTATCATTATTTCCATAACAATGTATTGAATGGTCTGATTTTTATCATCATTCTATTTTATGTTGATATTTTTCTCTTTGTTGGTTCAGACAAGAGACCAACTAAAGAGTTAATAAGTATTTTTTCTTGGAGGTTTGAGATGAATGATATTTTTTAGCTCTAATTAGATTTTTGTGATGCTAATAAAGCAGGAAAAGAAAAATGTAAGATTGGTTTTATATTATAGGGAGTACATTTAAGTTATCATAGAGAGGTTTAGAATAAATAAATTCAAGATCACATATTCCCTATTATCTAGGTATTCCATATTTTCTAAATAGAAAGCATTTGGAATGGAAGTTGAGGAAGAGTACAAGGTCAAAGTTACACTTTCATTATCACTATATATTTTTATGTATACAATGGTTTCTAAATGGCCACAAATTTCTAAAGTAGTTGGTTTTTTCTACTAATTTATAAAGAATTAGAGAAAAGAACATATGAATGTGATGAAGTGAATCTTTATATATTTAAAGGGTTTAAATAAACTAGATATATATTTTCAAAAGGGTGATCCATTATAAGGGAATGTATATTTATAAACTATTAGAGCATTAGATGTATGAAATAATAGAATTACATTTTTTTCCTTTATAGGAATAAACATAAGAATGATTCTATGATTACAAAGAGTTTTTGCACTGTCCACTACAAAAGTGAGGAAGAGATTGACGAGGCTAGAATTGTTGTTGAAAAAAAATATATGCAATCAATATAATAGGTTTTTGTTATGTGATATTCAAATGTAAATTTATCTAGAAATATATATGGTGTTTCATTCCCATATAGAGTATATTCAGATCAAGTATCATTTTATCTAGATGTTGCTAGAACATAGAGTGTCATAACAATGAAAGATCGATGAAAGTAAAAATCTAGAGAACTTGTTAATTAAGGTATTAGTTTGTTAAATTTTAAGGTATAATTTTGGATTAGTGGGACATTAGTTAAAAAGGAAGAAATAGAAACATTGACTCTTACTATAGTGGAAGATGGGTTTTGTTTTTCAGCATTAGAGTACGTGGTTGCATTAAATACTTGAAAATGGTCTTCAAGTTGTAGTTTTTTAGTATTTTTAATATGTTACTTCATGATTATAATTACTTTTGTATGAAAGGAATTATTAAGAGACATGGGCTCTAGATCACGTGGGAGGCCTGCAGTACTAACAAATCAATGATGGTCGGCATGGCCTAGATGTTTGTGTTCTTGAATAAGGTGGTAGGTTACCAAGTTTAGATGATAGTAGTGTGGATGATTTGGATCCTGCAATAATAGATAAAAATGACTTTTTTGTATTTATATAGTTTTTATAAATTCATGTAACATTATTTTAATTTATATATGAGATTAAATTTCAATTTTCACCTAAAAGATATATGTTTATATAGTGTGATCCGTTAGTAATCAACGTTTAATGTGATCATCTATGGTCTCTCCCTAAATTTAAAAAGGAAGTAGAACCTGATTAACTATTTGGAATATAATATAAATGATATATGAGTGTTTATTCATAATATTACTAAAATTTATAATCATTCTCTTATATTAGTACAATGAAAGGATCATTTCTTTCTTGTGAAGTATAACTAATGTTTGAACCATGCATGTAATATCATGTATTGTTCCATGTTCTTGTTTTGTTTTGCTTTATCTTTTTGAGTGTTTTGTTAGTATTGAGATTGTGAGGTGTATATTTTTTATGATGTATAGGGAGATTTTTATCTTATCATTTCTAGTATATCATGTTTGTGTTTTCATCTTATTCATGGATGTTAAAAAATTTGTTTTGGAATTTAAATTCAAGTTGGTATCTTCTGTATTAGAGATTTCATTCCGAAAACATTAATCTACTCACACTTGTATAACTACATTTGATATCATAGAGTAATAAATAAAATAAAAGGGTGATCTATAAATCCTCATAAGTGAATAATCATAGTAAATCTTGATGATAAATTAAAATATACGAGTCAAATGAGATAAAATGGAATCATAAATGGGGAGTATTATATAAAATCATATAGAAATAAGGAATAAATGAATTCATTTCATAAGGATATAGAATCATATTAATGTCTAACAAGAATGAAAAATTCCACCATAAAAATATGTTAATGATTACTATAATGTCATTATAACATTATAGGAAAATATAATTGTATCATGACCATGTATAATATTGTGGAAAAATCTAACCACATCATTCCCTTGCATAATAATCTAATGAGATATAAAGAAACTAAAAATCAATTGGGGGGATATATAATTATAAAATATCCTATAATATTTCAATATTTATTTTTTATATATTCCATATAGAAATGATATTATACATAAATCGTATATAAGAGAAAACCCATGATATGAAAGTGACTTACATAATAATATTACAATGAAAAATCAAATTAAGAATCCTAATATTTCTGAAGAAAATAATGTATTAATCCATATTATATTTTTACAATTGAATAAATATCCATTGGTCATGATAATAGAGATCAACTAAGGGAAATATTAAAAGAAAGGTTTTAAGAAGTTTCTATTGAAATGAAAATCTTAAACAATGTTTTATGAAATGGGTATAGAACCAATAAATAAGACAAGATCATAATGTTTCCCTTTAAACAATAAATAAACCAATATATTTTTCATTAAAATAATAAGTATAATTAGAAATAATAAAATATTAATGCCTTTAAGAGAATGATATGTGAAACAGAATAAGAAATAAAAAAGTTTCCATTTATCAGGTTTAATTTAATGAGGAAAATTGGGAAGTGAACGTGAAGACCTCCATATCAATAGATAAAGAAAATTAATGATAAATACATGAATATTATTTATGGGGTTATAAGCATTAATTAAAACTTAATCAACATAGTTGAAGCTATAAGAAACCCTTCATCCCAATATCTACTGAGATTGAAATTGAAACCATGTATAATCATAAATAAAGAACGTTTTTTACCTCAAATCATAGATGGTATAGCCTATATCTTCAATAAAATGGTTTATAAAGATCACTTAATGTAGTCCATCCAACTCAGTTCAACATGGTCTATCTTTTGGAGGAAAAAATCACACAATGATTGGGCAGAATTCAGATTCCCTCTTTGAAAATTTAGTGCCTCATCTAGTAAATAATGGAGAAGATGAGAGAGATTTGGTATGGATGATCGATAAAAGGTTATGATAATTCATATTACCAGTAACACATAGTGATATACTCATTATATAGGGTTTAGAGACACAATCTAAGGCCCATGAATTTGTTTAGTTGTTCCTCACTACGTCATTTACTTATGTTTTGGTAATATCAAAATAATTATTTTAATTTATTCCCTCTAACATGAGTGAAGAAATACTTCTAATGATTTCATTGATTTTAAATGAAATGATTAATTGTTATTAATTATTTTATTATTATTATTATTATGTGTATTTTTTTAACATTCTAAATTGGAACTAAAAAAATGCATTTTAATTTTATTTATTTATTTACAGACATATGTAACAATCCAACATGAAATATTCAATGTACACCCTATATAATTTTTTTTTCAAATAAAATTTGATAAATCTTGATGTACTTCAATATAATAATTTTTAGAAATCATTAAACAGTATATAGGAAACTTATATTTTCAGAACATAAATGTGTTACAAGTTTATGTGGTGTTTTATTTTCATATCTTTATTATGTGTGTTATTTTGGATTAAGATTTTCCATTTAAAATTGGGATCTTAGTGTCCAGTTATACTAACAATAAATTAGTACATCTTGGGTTGTGAATCCATGTAGAAATGTTCAGGTCAAAGGTATTTTATCTAGTTTGAAAAAAAGGAACTATTCGGGTTATGCCTAAAAGTGTGAAAAAGGACATATATGTTGGGTTGTGACTCCAGGAGTGAAAATTTTAGTTTTAAATAGGTTTTTATTCCCCTTAAAATTAAGTAACTTTTATTGTGTGTTACATACTTACTTTTAAGTGAACCATATAAAGTTTCTAGTAATGGCCGAAAAAACGGAAAAACCAATGTAAGAAACTGAGCAAGGCCATGGGACTCCCCCTCAACCAAACCATCAATTAGAACCCATTCCAGACCCTCGAATCCCGACAAACCAAAATGGTGAAACCCAGTGAAATCCTTTAAATTTTTTATCTATTTCATGGGTCAAAAAAGATATATTTCTTAGTGCTAGATAGGCCAGTTTATGTTTCACTCATTGCAAAACAAAACAATGAATCTAACATGTTTCTTTGAACCACAATGAACCATGTGTTAAAAATAAGGGATCAGCTCTTTAGCTTTTAATAGTGGAAGTTATTGTTCGAACATGTAATATAATATATGATGATGAACTGATAAGGTTTATTATTTCAATATTCCTTATGACTTCCTATGATTATTTTTTAATCACAATGATGTATTGAATGTTCCAATAGATTCCAAGATCACTAGACATGATTTGTTGGCCCTGATGTCATGACAAATGTTATCATCAGCACACCACTTCTAGTATCAGTTGGTAAGTGTATTAGTCCGGGAATACCACATCTACAACCCCATCACAACTCTAGAATCATCTCATGAAATCTATTATATTTTGAGTTCCCACCAGCCGTCTCTCCCATGATAGGCCGCATGAGTGGAAGTGGTCATTATCACAAATTTCAACTACTATGGGAGCTAATACCTAGAGCACAATAGTGCATGCCTTTCCTATTTCGGGTATGTGGATGAGGATAGTCAACATGGAAAATAAATCACCCAGGAGCTTATAAATAGGGATCCCATTCGTTCTAATCAACATCACTAATATGCATCCATTGTTCCATAAGAGTTGTGGAGAAGGTTTTTCCTAGACCAACTATCCAGGAGGGGGAACCCAACAGGAGAGCCCATCAAGGGTGAATAAACAATGCAGCTATAAATAAGGCTCAGCATGCTATTTACAATCTTTCAAAGGTCCCCTAGTGTATCCTAATAGTGTCCCATAATCAATCATAGATCATTGTTATCTTAGAGCCTCTAACTTCATCATAGCTAGCCATAGTAATTGTTGAATCCTAGGGAACACTCTAACCCACAAGGCTGGGGGAATGTTTACCATATTCTACCATTGGATCATATTTACCAAGGTCACTGGCCCAAAAAATGATCTCATGGGAACTGAACCCCCAAATGGTATCATGGTAACTGACTCCTCAAACAGTATCCTGGGCACTGACCCCTAAATGGTACAACAGACACCGAACCATCAAATTAGATACTCCATCGAGGAGGATAACCAATCTTCTTGTGTCTTAGTTAATATGATATAAATTATATATGAAGACTCATCATCATACCTACATGACCACACTTATGAAGAGTAAAATCATACCTTACCACAATCATCTATGTTGCAACAAGTTTTCTTATCTTTTACTACTAGCACATGAGTAGAAAGGCCCAATGGTACCAACAAGGCATCTACAGAAGGTGTTACCGATCATGTTGGTATTTAAGAGAGTAACAAAAATGGAGGATATAGACAATGGTAGTAGTATATTTAGTCTTTAGGGTCCATGTTAGAACTCTCATAATCTTAAAATCACCCAGATGCAGACAAAGGAAGGGTTGTTTTCATGGATCCCCTCAGCCATCCCCTTGAGGATGACAAGGTAGTTTCTACAGAAAATCAGAAAGCTTAACTTTAAAAAGAGAATAGGGATCTCTGGGAGATAATTGTGAGAATAATCCTCAGATATATAACATAGAGTGATGTAGCGGTACCTTCCAATGAATTCCCACCATGCAGCAAAGATACTTAGCCCACGGTGCTAGGGGAATTTTCATATTTTCCATCCCCTCATAGGGAAATATCCAAAAATTGGTCCACCTAACCCCATCCCAAAGGGATGGGGGAATTTAGACATTTTCAACCTCCTCATTAGGGATATTCTGGAAACTGCATAACCTCATATGTCACCACAAAACCTTCAGGAGAGTCAAGAGCTTTAAATAAATGGGAAGTATCTACATCATCCTAGACCCCAAATGTTTTAGCGCCTTCCCCCAGACCAATAAAGATCAGGACTATGTACCCGAGACTCCATAGTCGTCCATGCACCCATACCAATGGTGGGATAAATAAAATTTTAGACAATAAACCTGGTCCCCCATCTCTTGATGATAGGTAATGAAAAGTATATTCCTTCCAAGCCAAACATGTTCCTAGATATTTCAACTATTCCATGAATAATGGTCTGATAGAACTCCTGATATTGAGAAATCTAAGAGAGGAAAGTATAGTAGTCCATAGAATTCATTTCTCATACCATCAATTCTTAGGCACAAAATAGATGCCTACTTTCCTTTTAAGGAAATGATTTAGGAATAGATGGACCTAAGGATATTGGAAACACCAATACCAGAATCTCCACTCCATTTATCTAATCACTCTGAACAGGGAACACAAATTGTGAAATAGAACATGATCCAACTACCTACTAGGGAGAAATGACCATATTTCAATACAATATTGAACATAACCTATTCCTTGTGAACAAAGAATGTCTCTAAGTATTTGTACTGTGCTATGGAAAATAGTTTGATGAATCTTTTAACAATGAGGAAGGATTGATAGGATATGAGAACTATTTACCTGACTATCAACATCTCGGGATCATGATAGAAATATTCTTTGTCATCAATGATTTTTTGGAGGAGTGTGTATATATAGGATTGATAGAGATGAAGGATCACAAAACTCATACAGTATGAATAATAGTTGTACAAGATCCTTTTGTAGAGAAACTATCCAGATATGTTATTCATCAATAGTCTTAAATTCAAGACATTAAACTACATGACTCATGTTCTTAACATAATACATTAAACTTCATGGCCATCTTCCTCACCACAAGATGTTAAACTGCATGGATGACATCCTTACCACAATACATTTAACTGCACAACTCATGTCCTTACCACAAGACATTAAATTGGATGGACATCATCCTTACCATAAGAAATTAAACTGAATGAATCCCATTCATACCACATGATGCCAAAATTTCATGGTATATGTTATCATCACAATACTTTAAACTACAAGGATCACATTCTCACCACAAGACATTAAACTACACGACCCATGTCCTTCTTGCATGACATTAAATTGCACATGTTTTATAGAACTACATAAAACTGCATTATCATACTAATGAGATATGTAGGGATACCTAGATCTTACAACCTGGCCCACCCACTTGTATTTTTATCCTCGCCTCAAGATGAAAAACTTCACAGAGTATGTGCTGGTCTCGTGATGATAAACCGTGTGGTATCTCGTTTCTTGGTATTCGTCATCAGTGTAATATTGTAAGGTTAGAAATCTTCATGGTGAAAAATCCCTCTTAGAGACTTGCAGAACCACATGAATGAAATAAAAGTTTTAGAATAAGGGAGGTAAGACACTAATGGAGGCTGATGATATACAGGTTGCAACACCCAATGGCTTATAGACCGCCCCTATGAATCATTTGAGTATGATTCACAATGAGTGGTGATAAAGTATATTAATAGTGAATCTACCATTTAAAAAATAATTATCCACCTCACTAGCTATGTTAGGGGACTAATGATATTGATCCCTTTTGAGCTAACGTTTCATCATGTTTTCACTAACACATTGGAAAATGTAACCACGGTCCTCACCAATCCTAAAGAGGAAATCTTCGATATCAATCATTGAAGAATGTTATGGTCATAAACATTATAATAATACCCATAATGTTTCCAAACCACATGATGTTAAAAAATACATAGATTATCCTGACCCCATGATGTTAAACTATATGGAGAATGTTATGACCACATGATGACAAACATTATGGAGATCATCCTAGCCTCATGAAATTAAACTGCACGGTTTCTTGAGAACTATGCATCGATTGATTCTTTCTCTCGTAGGATACATAGTTAACCCCGAATCCCTATTATTTTGACCAACTATAGGATTAATTTCCTTTCATGATGGGTGATCCAATGTCCTTACCACATGATGAAAAACTACACAGATCCAAAACTTCCCTCTTGATAATGGGTCATAACATTAAACTTTATGGATCTCTTGAACTACTTATGGCTCGATTATCGTTTTCAATGAGAGACATAGGTATTCCTTGTTCCTATATCTTGGTCTAGCTACCACATGATACAAAATTCCCCTGTCCTTCTCCTAAATTCCTCTACATAGGACCCTTTCCATTATTTGTTCTCACACCGAGCATAGCTCATATGGGCTTAGAAATTTCGATAAGGGGTTCCCCATAGAAATAAGGCATGTAAGTTTCTAAAGGATTCTCTTGGTCTTGAATACATGACCATAAAAGGCAAACCATCTGTCCTCAACACAAGATGTTAAACTGCACAACTCTTCAGAACTAAGTGTGGATTGATTTTCTTTCTTATAAGATACATAATGATGCCTAGGCTTCCACCATTGAGCCCAACCATATATTACAATAAATTCACGTTCGTTCACCTTGTTCCTCGCTGAATGATGTTTAAATTCATTGTATTTCAAGGAAAACATATAGATTAATTATCATTTTTCATGAGATATATAACAATGCTTAAATATCCATCCTTGGGCCCAACCTCAATATTTCCACTTCTTACATCGGTCCATATCTGTCCTTACTACATGAAATTAAAATAAATAGACTCTTCCAGAACTACACGTTTCTTGATTCTAGGCATTATAGGATATATAGTGATGCCTATAACTCTAATCCTAGGCCCAACTAAAACTATCAATGAAAACAATTCCCACATCTCCATATGGGCCAGACTGATGAGGAGAGAGTTTATCATTTGGGAACCATGTATGGTTTGATTCCCATTACCTTGGGATACATAGTGACACCCACAATTGCATTCATGTCCCAAGTCAGGATTCCACCATTTCACATTGGGGGATCAATGTCGTCACCACACAATGTTAAACAGCACAACTACTAAGAACTATGTGTGATTTGATTCTCATTTTCACGAGATACATAGTGACATCCAAAATTTTCACCCATGGGCCCAACCGAAAAATTTCCATTCATTAACGATGTTTCTAACATCCTTACCGCATGATGAAAAATTTCCCGGAATTATGTCTGTATTTCATTATGTTAAACTTCAAGGAAAATGTCCTTATCACATAATGAAAAAGTGCATGAAATTATATCCTTTTTGAATAAATTTAAATTGAAAGGCAAATGTCCTTACTGCATGATGATAAAATACATAGGAATATATCCTTACCACATGATGTTAAACTGTAAGGAAAATTTTTGGGCACATGATTTCAAAACTGCACAAAAAACATCGCCACTGCATGATGAAAAACGATGTAGACCATCTCCCATTTTTCATTCTTTATCGAAGGACAACAATACACTTACCACAGTCAACTAGAGTATGGGGTAATTCCATCCTCTTCTAAAATAACTTCAATCCATGTTCCACACTACACATCTTATATGCCTTAGGTTTCTAAAAGCCTTTAATTTCTAATGAAAAGAAATTATTATATCTCTCATTTGGCCATGATATTGACATGGAAGGGCTTTAGACCCACCAAACTGTGAGATCTTGGTGAAATATTAAATTCATTCTAATTATCATGAGCCCAATGTCACCGAGGCGGAACCAAACATCTTAGGGTGTTATGGGACATAACTGGTGTGACTATCCCATATCATATCTCATGACCTTAGGAACTCAATCCATGATTTATAACATTTTAAACCTCCTGGTCAGAAGGATGTTGGGGTACTCTTGATCCAAGGTCACCAAATTAGATTCCTATATGATGTTTCCCATATTAGATCCATGTGAGTCAAGACCTTAAATTGGATGCACTTTGGTCAAAGTTATACAAACTTAAACACTGGCCTATAATGGTCAATATCACAAGACCTTAAATTACTAGGGAAAAAGACAGAAACTTCTCAGGTTGAAAACCCGAAAAGTTTATCTTGAGAAGAAGTAGTGTCTTCACTTGAAAATCTATTCATTTTTAGAGTTTAGGAAAAATTTAGTCACAAATGAAAAAGGCATAATGCTCTTAAGGTTCTCTTTGTGTCCCTAGTAAAAGTCGTACTATACATGCTGCACATTCTAGTTAAAGAAAAATTTAGAGAAATTATTTTCATAAATCCTCACCATGAGAATATTTTCACTAAGCGATGATAGAAATTTTAGGTTCTCAAAACCTTCATGGATATTATGTTCTTCATAAACCACCATCATCCCTTTGAAGTCTGAGATAATAAAACCACCTCATAACAAACTAGCTATAGGGATTCACTCTTCCAAATAGACTATTAGATCCCAGAAATGCCCCCCTTAAATCTATGAGTTATTGTAATGAACTTATTGGATAGTAGATGTTCTATTGACCTATACCCACTGGTTATCTTTATCTCTAGTTAACTCATACATTCATTTTCTATGATTTATAATTTATGTAAATAATCTATTAAAGTGGATTCAACATCCTCAACATTATTTCATCTTATTTTGTACCTTTATTAATGGAGGGATTAAACAATACATTATCAAACCTTTTTATGGCCCATACCTCATGACTTTAAATAAAAGGTCATAGAGAAAGAGCTTTATATTGAGAGATAAATTTACCTAGGGTGCTAGAGACCTTCCCAGATAGCCATATTTCCAAACCCAACTTCATTATCTAGACTTTGGAGTCTTCTCAAATCTTTCACGAACCTTGGAGAGAAGTGGAGATAAAATTTTATTTTCTATGATATCAATGCATAAGGGCTTCATCCCTCTAGCTAAAGACAACTCCTCCCTAAAAGAAAGGAGCATAAATACCTATGAACCCCAATGTATTTGAGGAGGAACCCGACTCTTCATAGTGTTAAAGGACATACCCGACATGTCTACCCCATTCCGCATGACTAGACTCATGATTTTGGGTTATGATTTATATCAACCGCACTTAAACTATACTGGAAGGCCTAGTACCCCTAGTATATCTCTCTCAGCCATATTTCCTTCCATAAATCATACATCGCCCGTGGAAAATAGTGGATACCATATTTTCTTGGCCATTCATTCTATACATAGGGATTTAACCTACCAACTAATGTCATATTATCCTTGTAAGAAAGGAAATTTGATCCTCATGAGCCATAACAGCACTATGAAAGAACTCATCACCCCATAGTGTTTTCAGTATTCCAAGGTATGTCAGCCCCATATTCCATAGAAATTCTAGAAGTAAGACTTTAAACTACCTTGCATCCCAGAGGTCTGAGATTAAAGACCCTAAAAAGAAGTGATAAGAAGGTCCAAGCTCCAAGACCCTAAATTATAGAATAGAAAATATCTAAGCTCAATGACCCTAAATTATAACATACAAAAGGTCCAAGATCAAAGAAAAAAAATTGTCGCGCACCATAAGTCTAAGATAGAGGTCCCAAAACTACATCACAATGATGTCTTCATTTGAAAGACCATGAAAAAGTCTACTAAAAGAGACATAATGATCACCATGATGAAAAAAAATTATGGGAATCCTAGGAAAAATTTGAGAGCGTGATCACTGGATATAAACATTTTATGATCCATAAAATTTTGAGAATTTATAAAATTAAAGGGGCATAAAAACTTGTTAAGTCAAAAACATGTAAGATGAAACCCTGAATAAATACAAATTTCATGCCCAATAAGTCATCCCCTCTATGAATCATAGGAAAAACATAGGTCAAAACAAATAAAGATATACAAATCTTATGATTCCCACAATATGGTCATAGTAAAAACAATGCTATTATCTATAAGTCCCTTAACATAGGAATAATTTAGAACAATTGGGAAGAATAACTTTCCCAAATTATCCTTGTAAATCAAAAGATATCAGAAATACTAGTGCAGTTACATCAACGAAGAATTTCATGTTAGTGTGTATTCATGAACTTTTCTTAAAGAGAATCATGTTGGAACTCAAGCACTCAAATCTAGGAAAATAAGATCTATTTGGTATTACACACAAGGAATGGGAATCATGGATGATCTAATCAAAATATCCACCGAAACATGGATGTTTATGTAGGATTTCATCAAAAAAATAATTATATTTCCCCTACTACATATGATCTTGATCTATGTATGTACATTCATCATAGAGTTCTATGTCTATGAACCCATGTATCTTATGTATGAGTTTGATCTGCTTAGTGTTATATTTTAGAACTACGTGAAACTTGATTCCCATCATCATGGGATACATATCAAAATCCAAGTATCTTACTTCATATCCAGCCCCAAGTTTCTTTCCAACCAATCCATGTTACTATTTGGAATGCATAGATATTTCAATTTCGGGTTATTCATGCCCCACTTCATGGTTGTTTCCTATATTGGATTAAGTTTAGTTGTTGTGGACAGATGTACCATCTTCATAACACTTGAGAGTTCCTCATAAATACTAATGAAAAATCCTCTCAGGATGTTCAGTATCATGGATCATAAAATATTTAGATATACATAAATGTGATATAAGTTTACCTTAGAATCAAATTCTTTTTGTTCCGGTGAACTCATTCTAAGGGGTGGCATTTTGTTAGCCCCAATATTTGTGAATTTTTCACTTCATCGTTTAAGACATGAGGGATATAAATACCATGAAATAAATTTATATAGTTTTCATAAAATAGCTCAGGAATGGAATGCATTGAAGGGTTGGGTTTGTTTTAAGGAGATACCTTGGACTCTTACATGGAATTTTATTACATTCCATTTTCATAAATAATGGCTAGACACCATCAAACCATGCCAATTCAACCATAGGCCCATGTGGGGGTAGAATTCAACCACACCCAGGGTGAGTCGGCCTAGGCCAGCGGACTAGAAGAGGAGCATAGTTCTCATAAGAGGAATTCATTCCCATGTATAGATACCATATTGGATTGCATGCGCACAAAGCCTGAGCCAATGTCTTGGAGTGCTGATGCTTGGGGGTTGATGTTTAGAAATGGTATGGGTGCCAACCCTATTTCTAGATCACACCAATGGAAGTCATGGAATCTATTATATACCAAATGGGAGTTGCATAGATAATTAGATATGGGACAAGATTTTTCCATGGAAATTGAATCCGCATTGTCTGATCACGCCACCAACTAATCCAAACCATCATCTTGAAGACATCACCTCATGAGTTTAAATCAAACCCATCCCATGCCATTTGAATTCAAACTCGCCAGATCCTAGACAACTGGAGACCCAGTCTTAAACCTCCCACTTGGATTCCACACTTGGAAAATGATGGTTCAACATGATGACTCGAAAAAGGTCACATGATCACTTGGTGATCGCCATGATCCCCACCTCCATTCCTTCAATGACAGTCACAGAGGTCTGAAGAAACCAACAAGAACCACTGTGAGATCCAATCACGGGCTCCATTAGCCTTTCAAAATAGCTCCTGATAGTGATAGAAGTTGTCTCATTTTCATCCTTTGATAATGCGACCAATCTAAAGACAACCATTGAGAAACTTTGTGGGAAGAGAGATCATGAACCATTCCACCTTTGAAATATTTTCCATCTAATTTAAATCATATCTTTCTAATCATGTGACATCATGAATGAAGATCAATTACAGACCTCCACCGCCTCGCTGGTGCATGCGACATTCATCTTGTGTAAAGAGTAAAGAGACACAACCTCTCAAAGACTATAAAAACCCTCACCCCTTAACAAAAGAGACACACTCAATGAGATGAGAATGAAGATCTAAAACAGTAAGACAAATGAATAGTTTGAGCCACCCAACACCCACTAGATATTTTCTCTTGGTAAATCAAGGGACCATCCCATGATAAACTTTTGTAGAAATGTAGTCATGAGATCTCATCGCGTAATCATCATACAATGACCCGATCACATGAGGGGATAATCTCATATGATCCCCTTGTAAAGTGGCATTGTCAATCCCAAAACCTCCATCATGTACATGTGACTATGAATCACATAAGAACGAGTAGAAAATCTATTATTGGTATCATGAACCCTTATTCCTTTGGTGATCCTTAACTCATCCTCATAATTCATACTTGAGGACTTATGCCCTCCATATACATACTACCATGGGTATGAATTCCACGATATCAATCACCCTCACAGGACGTTGGCAAGGTAGATGAGATCATTGAAAGTCCTATTTGGAAGGACATGTGAACCACATGAACAAAGGGACCACATGGTAACCTTCTGAGGTACAATAAATCCTCCAGTTTAAGAATCTGTCATGTCTCACGACGTATGCATGCAACCTTATAAGTGTCTTTCTCAACAAGGAGGATCCCTACGTACACCACTGTTACACATGGAAAACAGTCATGAAATGAGATCCATATTCCATGAAAACATTTCCATAAAATATCCACCACCAGCCATGTACTATTTGGTTTTGATATGAAGCCTCCATGTGCATAAGTGCGGGGCTCATCATTAGACCTCAATAAGGTTATAAGGGTCACAGATGTATGGTCATCATTCTGTGCCATAAAAAACTCCTTAACATGTAGCTTAGCCAATGGGAAAATACCAGGTAATGTGAAAAAAGGACCCTTAGCCATACATGTGGGATTGTTAGAATCCCTTTTCACATGTCCACAGACTCCCTCACAAGTCCCCTTTTAGTTTATGACAATCCCTTCAATAAAGGATCATCATGCGGATTTCATTTTGCTGTGTGCATGATCTTATAAACATAACCACCATTTTCCATGAAATCTCTATGGTATACCCCTTCAACATGTACAATAGGGAATATATTTATTCCCATGAAACATAAATAACGATCACTTTAGACATTCACGTCAACACTTAGATGAGGACAAAAATCCTAGACACATCTGTGAGACCCCTCCGCATGAATGGTTCGAGGATACGTGATCACGATAGTTCTCATGGGATTTACGATGCCATTAGGAAGCATTGGGAATGTCATTTTGATCATGTGAAAGAACTTAGATGATTTAGATTGATATCATGGAAACCCCTTGAAATGTCACCACTATCACGTGATAAGCCTAGGACAAATTCATGTCTATAAGGAGAATCACATCTGAGTTTCTCTCCTAGTTCATACAAAGATATCCTAGACCACAGACCTTGATCATGCAATAGAGTCATTGAAAAGTCGGTGTGATCCTATGATTTTCTGTAGAAATGTCCATATTTACATGCAAGATTCTGAAGATAAGTCATGTCGATCATTTGAGAGAATATACTCATGTCTACTTTAATCACGTGCAAAGTCATCTAAGTCAAGTTTTTTGATCATGCATGAGGCCCCTAGAATGTCTTCTTTGGTTATGAAAAGCTTATTGGATAGGTTTTCTTGACCTATTTTACGGTATCTAAGGCATTCCAATTGTGTGGCCTAAGTGCATAATCCCCGATTACTGACATAATATAATATGACCCCAGCTATAGGGAATCCATTTCAGTATAAGCCCCCAGAATTTATAAAATCTCATGGATATTCATAATGTATCCAAGCATGATCATCTACATTAGCCTATCAGCGGGTTAAGGTATGAGTCAACTACGATAACATTGATTCTTTCCATAACCGAGATACATAAGAATTCATTATAAGGCCCGAGCTCCAATGCGAATCCACTTTAGTGTAAGTCCTTTCTTGTTCCAATTATTCATAGATTATAGGATCAAATTCTCCCATAGTCCTTCCATTTTTCCTAATCCATCAATGGATTATAAGAGGACTCATGAATATGCATCATTTTAAGTATATGTCCTGGTAGTTCACATGAAAACCATAAATCCATCATCGGGTTGGGGGATGAACTAGACTACCAGAACTTGATTCCCACCATAACCAGGATTCATTGGAATAATTACTAAAGCCTGTTCTCTATACCATATTGTACATCAGTGGAGTGATAATTCCCATTAAGGGGAACCTTCAAATCATAAGACTCATATGGATATGCTCTCATTCAATGTGTCTAATTTAAACCTATCTCCTATTTCTCACAAAGATCATGGTGAAGATGGTTTTAGATACCAGCCAATATTATACTTACAGCATGTTTAGAAATACACTAGCATAGAACCACCATTGGGATATAAGTGTGATTACATCCAATTTCTGCTCAAAGGGATACATTCCCAAAGAATCCATACAAGGAGGTCTAATATGCATAAGTCCCCCATATGGCCTATATTATCATATCTCTCATGACAAAAATCCCTATCAAAATAGCTAAGTGGACTCTGATTCTTATATTAAATAGGATACAATGGACACCTCATTAAGGTCTAATCTCAACATTCACGTCCATACCATATGACTTTAAACTGCATGGATATGTCCAGTCATTAAAATTTAAACTATGTCAAACGAACTACATGGGATTTGACACCTATATTTCTAGGATATATTAAATGTGTCTCAGAGGTTCAATACCATCTCCAAAACCCCATACATAACCTAGACAACAAAATACTCCAGACTGATCAAAAGTTTCCATGGAGTGAAGCATCATAATTAAATATGAGAGTGATAGGGTACCCGTGATATACCCATGATTTTCCATATCAACACGTGTTCATAATCAAGCCATTGAAATAGGGTAAACATTCCCATATCAGGGTCTAGGAAGAATTTTAAAAACATATAACGAATATATAAGAGGGTCTTGGAATAGGATACAATTCCCCCCCAAACAGGTGTGATGATCCCAACCACCCATCCTCTCGACTAATGCGAGCCCCCAAGAGTCGTTGGGCCTGGAATCCCAGATGACCACCAAACATTGGAAAGCGGTTTCATACCTAGTTATGGATGAGGTAAATATAGTGTTTTTTGGGAAAGTTAGAACAAATGGAAAACCCGATGTAAGCAATTGATTGAGGCCCTAAGACTACCCCCTTAACCAAACCATCAAGAGAAACCAATTCCACATCCTTCAATCCTGAAAAAACATATAACTATGTGCTTTTTTGAAAATTTTCGTGTATAAAAATTAATTGTTTATATTTATTATTTATAATTATTTTTATTCTATAATCAATCATTAATTATTTTTATATAATAAAAATTATTTTTAAAATGTTTTATGCAAATTTATCAAGAACGATCCCAATTAAACACATGTATCACTATAATTGTGTTCACCAACTCTATCAAATGGAAACATACAATTTCATATCATTAATATTTTAATACGTTAAGTAATAACTATAAACTGAGTATGTAAATAGAAAATATTTACTAATGTGTTATTGATTCTCTATGTATAGATTGATTTGGCCGACAAGTACATCAAATGTCATTCACATTTATGGATGATCACAGCACATGCCCCCCACCCAAATAGATACACAGATCATATTTATTATCTTGGTATGTCTGTATATAAACTCATTTTATATCCATGGAGGTCCATACTTTCAAACTATTCATACAAGAGGAAAAATCTAAACTTTCTTAGGCAACAACCAATGAAATGATCAACACATACCCAACCACCCAATGATTACCCAAGACTCAATGCTTATATAGTAAAGGTATCAAAGCATCAAGGTTATATTGCTAAGTATCTCAAAAAGACATGTAATAAAAAATCCAAATATGAACCATTCATCATGTTTAAAACAATATAGAAATATTGTTAAACACAGTGAATGAAATATAAAAATTCAAATAAAGATCAACCATACATGATAAATGAAACTATAAATTATATATAAATAAATAAATTTTAAATGTGTATCTTACAACATTTATTCCATTGTACCATCTTTAAAAATCATCATATGGGTTCGATGAAGGTCATCAAGAGGAAACCAAATTAAATCCCTCTTTCAATGGTATCCAAATATTGACACCTAATTTCTCACTATAGAAGTAGTATCTTTCTGTCCTATATGACATGTTAGTATCTCATTGTTTAAATATGGTAGGAGAAGACAAACAAATTCTTGAATGATTATCACCTATGTATTTACAATAGTCACATACACTTATCCATTTAATGGGTATTCCATTTTATATAGGTCCCTCAAGGATGCATCTTTAGTGATAACATATTTACTCATACATTATAACTTAAGAGTTAATTCCTCAGCCACTTCATATCCCATTGCAAGAATGTATCAAACTACCCATATGTTACATCTTATGAAATGGCTATAAATGACTTAAAATTTATAATACTTATTTTAATGTTTAAACTTAATTATCTACTTCCATTTCAATCATAGATAGTTACATTCCTATCATTCACCCCCTTACCAAATAATTAAGCATATTTTATGACATACATGGGAAATTCCTTATGATATCTGTCAATTACACAATATGAAACGTTATGTTAATGGAATGAAATCTAATTTCATGACTTGTTATATTAACCAACTATATAATTGGAAATCAACTATTGAATAATATAAAAAAGTTATTTAGGGAATATCTCCATCAATCTCCCACTTACACCAAAGCCTAAGATACTCTAATTATATTTCAGCTTATATTGTATCATAAATAGTAACATGTGAGGCCTTATAAAAAAATACATTTTTTTGTATTATAAATCAATTTTGGAAAGCTATCAACAATTTCCCCTTGTATCACATCATATAAAATACCATCTAAACACTAAACATAATCACTTTTCAATAAAATATTAAACACTTTTAGAGTATTTATCCATGAAAAATTCAATTCTCCTTTCATTAACCAAAAAGTGGGACCCTATGAGTCTTTGTATAATTGGTTATAAATATGAATCACCATATTTATATATGTAAAAATTGATTTACCGCTATTAATGAATCAGTGATACACAAGCTATAAAGGGATCTAGAATGATCTTGAAGCACACCTGTTGCGGGGCGTGGACAAAAGAAATTATACTTTTTCTAGAGCATCACAGTGGCTGACCAAGGTCATATCTCTTAAGGATCCTTTCAGTGGGGTTCACATACATATTCTATATCACATAAACTATCACATTTTTTGTTTTGTATTTAAGTGAAATTGATGACAATATTTTTGGGTTTTTTGATATGAAAATATAAACTATCATGGAATGAAAAAAATGAGTTAATAATGAAATAACATGGTTTTTGGGTTTAGTCTTAGGTTGAATCATTATTATCATTTATATATTAATTTAAGTTTGATAATGCAAACATAAAATCTCATATTTGAATCCCTATTTTTTCTAGAATAGGAATAGTTTATGTTTTATGTCATTTGGGGTTGTCACCACATCATGGAAATTCTCTTAACCCAAGTATGATACTCAAATCTACAACAACCTTCAAATAAACATTAAATAAATTTCATTAACACATTGACCTCCCTCCAACCCAAGTCATGGGCTAAGCCTCATATTTTTTAGATTAAGAGATCAGAATGGTGGATAGATGAGGATAAAGAGAGTGAGAAGAAGATAAATATTTTAGAATGAATGTTAAAATATTAATAATAATATTAATTATTATTATTATTATTACTGTTACAATTAAGAGAATATGTTTTTTGAAAAAGGAGAGGAAAAAATAAAATGGTTTTAAAATAGCATGGTGGTATTAAAAATAATATTTAAAATAATATTTAAAATAATATTTAAAATAATAATAATAATAATTTTTAGTTATTATTATTATAATAATAATTAAAGAATATGTTGTTAAATTTTGGAAACAAAATAAAAAAAGTGTAAAATTTATTTAAAAGAAATTCAAATTACAATTAAAATTAAAACAAAAACTAAAGTAAAATTAAAATAAAAAAATAAAGATGGATGGATGGGGAAAAGGTAGGTTTTAGTGTGGTTCGTGCTCTAGTGGGATCCCTCCTTGGCTGTGGTTGTCGGGCTGATGATTTGGGAAGGAGGCGAGGAACTCCTTTTATAAGTATAATTCTTCCTCCGAAACATTTCATGTTTTTTATAACTTTAATTAATGAATCACTTACCCATTTCTCCGCAAAAGTTAAGCTCTATTTTCAACCAGATATATAAGTTATGATTATTTTTATTAACTGTTATGTTTTTTGGATGAAGGTTCTGGGAAGCTTCCTTAAAATGTATAAAATACAATGACCACATTACTGACTGAAAAACTACTTTAAATTAATTGGAAAAACTATCCTATGTTTCCTCATTCTATTCATAGTGAAATAATTTCCATTGGAGTTGTGTAGCATGATTTATTCATCCGTTAAAGAGGTGGGTTCCATGATGTCCGCCCATAATATTATCCAACATCAATGATTGTTTCAAGCCTTTATATCTTTGAATTTGACCTTATTTTTGAAGACAAAATTTAAGGAAAAAACTCAAGGATTCATAAAAAACTAATCACGAAAATTTGATAAATATTTTAAAAGTTATTCTGAAATTAACCTTGTGACAAAATTCTATCAAAAAATAAAGATTTTAGAGATTTTTATATTTTAGACCATTTTCATTAGATAATAGATATTCCTCATTATTTTAATAAAATATTTAAATACATGGGTTTTATCATTGATAAAATTAAAAAAATATTCATTATATGATTAAAAATATGCACGTAAATTTTCTCTTTCAACACCCCTCATACATAAACCATGCTTGTGCTCAAGCATAAAATATCAAAATGGAAATCAGAGGACACAAGTGATTCCAGTATTAAAATTTCAATGAAATATAATCAATCAATTTTCAATTTAAAATTGATTTTTCAAATTACACAAATAATATCAATTTTAATTTCCCATTTTTAAATTAAATAATCAATTTATGAATTTTACATTTATTCCTTGAAAAATGATGGAACTTCTTCTTTCACTCATTCAAGCTTCAGAGTTTATTATTATTAAACAAGACAAATCATGATCTACCTCTATTTTGAACATTTTCCCTCATCACTCATTATAAAATTAAATTTTAGTTATTATCATATCATGAGAACATGCTTTTTGTGGATAGGATTTTAAATAAACTATATTCTCTTCTTCGTAAAGGAAAAATACATAAACAATCATGAGGAATTTTCAATAAAGGTTCAAATGAATCTCAAAATTATATTTGGTAGGATTTGACTCTTTAAAAATCATGGCTTAAAGAGG
This sequence comes from Viscum album, assembly GCA_963277665.1. Lineage (NCBI taxonomy): Eukaryota > Viridiplantae > Streptophyta > Magnoliopsida > Santalales > Viscaceae > Viscum > Viscum album. The sequence continues at coordinate 1,540,489,643 of OY728129.1, forward strand.
AGATTTTATCTCTTATGTACAATTCATGATATCAAATGTAAATGTTTAATAAAATTATCCAATTCAAAGTAGAAATACCCACTTCTCCAAAACTGAAAGTAAAAGTTATGATCAACTAAACATAATGAATTATTTTTGCACCCTTTTGAATATTTGTTTTATCTATTTTATTTTTCAAAGAAAATTTTCAATTGTTTCTTCTTTTGAAATTTATGATTTAGAATAAACCACACATACACAAACTAACCACATATGTTATCAATAATAGGTCTAGTAATGGTGATTTTTTGTTTAACCAAATCACAACAAATTTTTCTCATTTTTTAGTTATTTTTTCCATTTTAATTTTTTTCAAGAGGGGAAATAAAATAGAGTAAAATTAATGATTCCAAAACCTATTACAATTACCATAATAATCACCCACACACTTTTTCATTACAATCTATTTCATCCCTTCCATCATGATTCCCTTTACCACCACACTTTATCTTTAAAATATCATAAAAATACAAGGAGTAGAGTAGGAATGGATAAAAATGTCATAAAACATAGCTTATTCCTATAAAGTCCATTCATGGTTTATATGGGATTAATGAATTATTTATGTAAAGGTGGTATTTAAGAAAATTTTAATTTTCAATGGATTCCTCAATCATTTTAAATGTGTAATTGCACAATCACAGCTTTGAAAAGTTCAAATTCAAGTTCTTGATGGTGGAATGTCCCAAGATCACCCAATAAATATGCTCATGAATAAATAAAAAGTTATTAGTCTATATATTCTATAAATAATGGGAAATATGATATTGGACAATCTCTCAAGTCATTATTAAAAATGAAAAATAAATTCAAATAAATTTATGAAATTAAAAGTGTGAAAAATGGTTGGGGAATTTCATTTTCATGAATCAATTAATTTTTTTCAAATCATGAGTCCTCATTTTAATATCCATGCTTCATTTTAAAATTTTAATTCTCCATTTTACCCATTTAATCATATCCACATTGAAATCTAAAACATGTAATCACAAGATTCCTAAGAAACTCATGTTTCTTAGATTAGTTAAGTAGAGCTTAAACACAATTGTGGCCATGAAATTTAAACATCAAAGCTCAAAACAAGTTTTTGGGGAAAAATGATTGGAGTTAAAAAGATATATAATGAAAATTAAATCCATTTACCATGAATCATACCCATTTTATTCACCATTTGAGGCTTCTTTCTACCTTCATGAACCTAAAAAAATAATTACACAATTAGGCACAAGGATCATGTCTTTTAAGCTCAAAAATATAGAGGGAGGGGGATGCATGATGAACTAATTCCTAGGAAATGATATTGTAATCTAAATTCCTAGAAATCATGTAAAGATAAATTTTTGTATGATCCTCCAAGTGGGCCCTGATTATTTATTTCCTCTATAGGGTAATACCAGTTGTTATCCAAATTTAGATAGGGAATGAAGCTTCTTTGATTTCAACCACCGCATGTGGCTTTTCCTAGCATGTAGTTCTTTGTTATTATTGAGGAGAGTTCCATTTATAGAGTACAATATATCCTCCTACTTATCATTGTGGTATAGTTTCCATTGTGAGGTTAGGATGAAGTATGGAACCTCCTCATCAATCATTGATACTTGTGAAACATCTTCTTCTTCTTCAACTGGTTTCTTCAGATGTGAATCAACATGTATCTTTGGTTCTTCTAGTAGAGACACTAGTATCACTTCATGGGATTCCTCTGGTAGACGTTCAATGTCTCTCGGGAGTTCTATGTTTTCCTCAACATGTGAAATTTATCATTCTTATTCATCCTATAAGGCATAATAAGATTCATCCATTTTAGAAAATTCAAAATAATTGGTAGTATTACTCAAAGTAGTTTCATTAAAATCAAATGAGATTGAGTTCAAGAATGTATCGTCTTCTTAAGGTGGTTTGACTTGAATCTCTTATTATATGGAAAATATCTATTGTAATTGATTATCATCAGATGGAGGTAGGCATTCATAATCCTTCACCTCAACTTTGGCCAAAACATCTTAGGTATCTCTAGTGAAATGAAGAAAGACCAATGACACTTCCTTCTTGGCCTTGAATCTTTGTATGTCAGTTTGGATCTCATCGACCATTACCATCAAATATTTAGGTGATATCCATGTTTTTGTACCTCTTTCCATCTGTTTTACCATTATCATTAGTGAATCATCTCTTCATTAGATGGCCTCCTCAGTGTATTCTATTTATTTTTCTTTAACCTATGAGTAATTGTCCCATGTATTGAGATATTTATCACTTGAAAACATCATGGAATATATTTGTTTTTGTTTTTGTTGAAAATAATAATAGATATATAAAATGTAAAAATAGAAGTAGTAAAATAAACAACCAATTAGCTCCCCAAAAACAATTCCAGTTTTGACATATTCCTATCATGGGGCATGGAAAAAAATTTATATTTTTCCTAGTGAAATAGAGGGGCGGACTAGGGTCCTCTCTCTTGAGCAGCCTTTTAGTTTGGTTCACTTATTTCTTAAATATCACATAAACTATCAATTTTTTGTATGGTATTTAAATGAAATTGATGATTTTTGTTAGATATTAAAAATAAAAACTCTCATGTAATGAAAACAAAATGAGTAAACAAATAAATAACTTGGTTTTTGGGATTAGTCTGAGGTTTAATCATTATTATCCTTTATATGTTGATTTCAGTTTGATAATCCAAACATGAAGTCTCTTGTTTGAATCACTATTCTTTTCCAGAATAGGAATAGTTTAAGTTTCATGTCATTGGGATCCATCAACACATTATGGAAATTTACCTCACCCAAACATGCTACTCAAATCTACCACAAACTTAAAATAAACTTTAAATATAATTCAAGAACACATTGACCTCCCCCCGGGCCATGTCTTGGGGTCAGCCTCTCATTTATGATAGTAAGAGATCACATTGGTTATGGATGAGGATAGAGAGGAGATAAATATTTTATAATTAATACAAAAATAGAAATAATATTATTATTTTTAATTATTATTATTACTAGAATTAATAAAATAGTTTTTTTTTTGAAAAAGGAGAGAGAGAAAATAAAATTGTTTTAAAATAGGATGGAGGGATTAAAATTTAATATTCAAAATAATAATAGTAATAATAATAAAATTTAATTATAATAATTAATGAAGAAAATGTAAAATTTTGGAAACAAAATAAAAAAATAATGCATAAAATTTATTTAAAATAAATTCAAATTACAATTAAAATTAAAAAAAATTAAAATAAAAATAAAAAATGTAGAAGAATGGTGGGGGAAATAGAGGTTTTAGTGTGGCCCGTTCTCTAGTGGGATCCCTCCTTGGATGTGGGTGTTGAGTTGGTGATTTGGGAGGAAGGTGAGGGCCTTATTTTATAGGAAGAATTCATTATCCAAAACGTTTCATGTTTTTGACAACTTTAATGGATGAATATTCGAATTATTTCTTAATAAAAGTTGTTTCAAAATATCTTACATGTTTCCCCTAAAAATGAATTTCCATTGGACACTAGATGTAGGAGTTATGAATTTTTTATTAAATATTATTTTTTTGGATGAAGGTTCTAAGAAGCTTCCTTCAAATATATAATGTCCAATGGACACCTTAATGACTTCAAAACTACCTAAAAATAATTTTAAAGATGTGCCTATGTTTCCTCATTCTATTCCAGGTGGACTCACCTGTATTGGAGGTGTGTATCCTGATTTATGCATCCAATTCATAGGTGGGGTCCGGGCTGTCCCCCAGAAATATTCTCTAATATCAATGATTTTTTTGGCAGCTATATCATAGAATAATCTCTTGGTCATGAAGACACATTTATAGGAAATAAATCAAGGATTCATAAAAATATAATCACTCAAATAAGGAAAATATTTTAAAATTTATTCTCAAAATACCATCTTGAAAAAATGTTGTTAAAAAATCCAGATTTATGCAATTTTAACATTTTAGAAACATTTCATTTGAATATCCAAATTGCATATTATTTTAATAAAACATTTAAATAAATTATTTTAATCATTTAAAAACATAAAAAAATATTTATTATTTGATTAAAAATATGTACATAAATTTTCTCTATCAGATCTCCATCCAACAGAAATATTTCTGTACTCAAGTCCACTATTTTAATCATATACAAGTGTATAGTCTCAAACATTAACTTTTTGGAATTCATTCAGTTACCTTTAGACATTTAATATGAAAATACTTTAAATCAAAGTCATAAGATATTGAATCTTTGAGAATAGACTAATATGTTTGATGAATACATCAGATGCCATTCACCTTTATGGATGAACACATCACATTCCCCTCACCTGAAGAGGTAATAATGTTATATATTCTATGTAGTAGTATCTACTCACTCCTAAGTAGATCATAATCAAAGGAAAAGATGTAAAATTCATCATATGAGGGGGAAAATACCATCTTGTTTGAGAAAAACTGATTACATGATCAGTACCATACTCAATGTCACCCTCACCGGGAATGCCTTAAGACCTTCATAAGAAATGTATCAAATTATGTTCTCAAGCAAGATATCTCACCAACCTCAAGTTGTGTGGAATTAAAATATAACCAATACACCCCTTTTATTCCAAATATATAGTGTATGACAGTCAATGTTATATACATCATGGTTCGTGTGACATATAAAACATATTTTCTTCCCTATGAGTTATATCTCAATACAAGAATCATAATCAATGCCAACGTTTATTTTTAATCATAACATATAATACTCTATTAAAGACATCAGTTATGAAAATTCCAAACTCTAGTTCCACACACCAGTTCACCAGGACAGTTCTCCATGTGACCTTAGCTATGAATCCACATACGCCAGAGGCTTCTGATTATCAGTGAGGGTTTGATATCGTTTATGTGGAGACGATACCCTCTTCATCAAAGTATAATAATAATGTAATAATTAGACAATAGCAAAATGATATAACCAAAACTAGAACTATCGAATCTCAAAAGATGGGAAAAAATGGGAAATAAAAATTCTTGAAACTAAACAGTACACATTTCATGATAAATACATTTCAAGTATCAATATGAAATACCCAAAAGAAAAACATTACCCTGAAAAATCATTGGTCGGTCCTAAAACCATGTTTAGTCCCCTCAACCATGGTCCATCCCATATTATCCATTGAACATAGGAATATTATTCTTAACCTATCCTACAACCATGAAATCTATTTGGGTACCAATCAGGAAACCTGAGTAGGGTGTGAGTACAACTTAGTCGGCCCCCACCGATGATTTCAAAAAAAATCCTGTACAAATAGTGTATGGAATATTATATAAAATAAATAAAATCAATAAATTAAATATCTTACATTTATTCAATTACTCTTTATTTAACCACAAAAACCCCTAGGTTTCTAAGGACACCCGAACTCTCAATATTTTCTTTGTCCCATGCTAGAGTCTAAACTATCCCCAAGGGATATCATATAACAAAAATCCACTATTACCATTCATCATCTCAATTAATATCTTGGACAATTAGAATCATAGTACAAGTATAAATAAAGGGTATATAATATCATGTCTAGCACCCGATGGTATTTGGAGCATCAGTCCCTATCTCACACCCCATGGGTTTTTGGAGAATCAGTCCCTGTCCCAAAATAATATTCGCATGCATGCATTCAAGTCTAGAAATAAATGTATAAAACCTGCATTGCGTATTTGGAGCGTTACTACATTTCCCATGTTCCATTCCTCAATCAAACCCATATATCACACATATCACATCAATCAAGGTTAATTAACATTAAACTTATTATCACATTTTTCAATCAAAACATATATTAATTAATCTATTTCAATAAATTTCATAATCTCAAAAATTCTTATTAATTTATTCAATAATTAATTAATCCAATTTTACAATCTCAATAAACCAATAATTAATTGAACAACTAACTATTACAATAAATTAAAAAAATTTATATCTCATTAATTAATTCAACAATAGATAAACAAAATCAATTTCACAATCTAAACACCCCATTAATTAATTCAAAAATTAATTAGTCAAATCAATTTCATAATCTCAAAATCTCCTCAATTAATTCAACAATAAATTATTCAAATATATTTCAAAATATTTATATTGTATTAATTATTTCAACAATTAATTAACTCAATGTCACAATCCTTCAATTAATTAATTCTAAAAAAAATTTAACTAAAGTAATGAAATTAAATTTATAATTAGTCAATAGTAATTCCATAATAAAATACACATCATTGAAATCAAGATTTTGAGATTTGAATAATAGACCACCTACCTTAATTTTTTTGAGGAGATATCACCCAATGGAAATCCCCAATTTGAAATGAATTCGTGAATCCCATGATGAAGAACATGAACTAGATCTAAAACCGAGACCCCAGATCAAAGGAATCAAGATCTGACAATCCTAGATCTATATCTCAAACCAAAAATATGTAAGCATACATATTTTATCTTTGAAGAGGAGTGAGGGTGGAGATATATCTAAATGGGAAAGAAAATACACACCCAAAGATGTGAAGATAAAATAATCCATACTTTGAATCATGAGTGTAAGAACCCAGATCTTCTTTTTAGGTATGGTTCCTGTTTTTCTGGTGTTTTGAGAAAAAGGGGAGTTTCTAGAAATTTAAAAATTATACACTGTGTACTTAGAATTAAACACCATGTACTCGGTTTCTGCAGGTATCCATGTACTATACATGCATCGAATGAGTACATGTCCTTGTGGGGTGACCTGGATACCCCCTAATGCGGAGGCCAGTTAAGGCATGTACACGCCTTGTACATTAAATGAACCCACTATGTAATTTTATTTTTATTTTTTATATCAGAACGGAGTCATGTCTAATTGGCTGAAATTCCTTCTTATCGACTCATCTCATCTAGGAGAAATTGTAGGGCATGATTCTTCTCTAGGCCTCTAATCGACCATCCATTCTCCCAGTTCACTGTTGTCAATTGCATTAGAATCGCCACAGTGCTTTCTTCCTTCTTCCAGAGACTCGTTCCATGATTTCTCCTATTTCGTGAGATATCCCCAGTTTAATGTTTTATACATTTTTATATATCTACATCATTCTAGGCCTATTCAAGGGCCATCACCAGATTATATCGGTCGTACAACGCTGATGTAGGTGGTTTGTGCCTTTTTGTAGTTAGTCTTTGAATTATATATGAAAACTTTCCCAATACCCTAGTTCAGGGTATTGTGTGTTAAGGTATTTTTACCCTGTTAATGCCTACTATTATATATTTTCTTGAGTAGAGATATTGGATTGTAAATAGGGTTTATTTTCCATGTTATGTATGTGTTTTCCCATGTTTGATTTGATATTGACCGTTTAGTCTAGCTTTTCTTGTTAGGATTCTTTCTTTCCATGCCTAATGTTGTTAGGATGGAGTCATTTCTCTGATGTTGTGATATGCTTTGTAGCTATTTATCCAAGTAGTACATTTAGGTTTACTTTGGCTGTTGAACATTGTTTTTTCACGTTTTCATTACATAGGGATGAGGGAACCTGGTGTAGTGAGACCATAGGGGGAATTGACATTGAGGGCTTCCCTATAGTGCCTATTATTTCATTATCACACTACGAGACTAGAGGGGGGTTGATGTTGAGTTCTCCCTCAGAGTATATATAGTTACCATTATGAGAGCATAGGGGGAATTGACATTGAGTACTTCCTCAGAGTGTCTATAGTTTATCGTTAAAAGACTATAGGGGGAATTGACAGTGTGTGCTTCCTCAGAGAGTCTTTGATTTTCAGGAGATCAAAGGGGTTAGACTTTGTGAGCTATCCTGTAGGGTCGTTATGTCATTATTATTAAATGATAAGTTGAAACATAGGGGTTAGGATGTGAGAACATACCCAGAGGGTTACTTGAGATTGATTGGTTGAATCAGAGGGGATATGTTGTGAGAACTTCCAAGAGGGTTGCTTATTTTAGTTTTGTTGAATAATTGATGAATGTAAATGAATGTAATTGAAACTGTAGGGCTATTTAATTTTGAGTACTTCCTTGTTTATTACTTCATTTTTCTTTTTAGCTGCCATATAAATTCACTGATTGTTAGACACAGATCTTTTGGTGGTTTCCTACTTGGACTTGTCTCACACCCTATTTGGGACATGCTTTTGGGCCCAAACATATTTTATTGCTGCAGGTATAGATAAGGGAAAGCGCCCTTCTACCGCAGGTACTTGATTGTTATGGAGCTAGAGAGAATGTGGTCGGAATAAGGCTTGTGATGTTGTTGGAGTGTTTACTTGTTTCTCATTGTACTTTAGTTTAGTACTGTATTTCAACATTTTGACTTGTATGGATGATTTCCTAGATATTGGGACATGCATAATTATTTATATATATGCTAATGTTATTTATTTACTATCAGTCTTCCATTTTTCACTATTGTATGGTAATTACTATTTCCGTTACTATTATCTATTTATTTCTGTTGTGTTACTTTTCCAATGAAGGAATAGTTTCACCATTGTCACACCCAAGGCCCTCACTACCAGCTGACAACCTCTGGCATTGGGGAACTGCGCTTGAGTCCCTATGACCAACCAGGTGCGGGGCACCCATGGGAGGCACCCGGAATCAGGACGTTACAAAGAGGGTATCAATGGAATTATTTTCTTCTTGACTTAATATTTGGAGCATATATCCAGGTATTGGAAAGAATGGGTAGTTGTTAATAAGTTGTGCCTGGGAGTAGCTAACCCGTGTACAGGGAAAATCTATTTTACCTCGATTATTGCAATTTTATAGTTGATTTGTTTTCACTGTTGGGTGATTCACATGTTTTGTACTGTTATTGTTGATAACATTGAGGTTCTATTTATGTTACAACCTGATGAGATGAGGGTACGCCATATTATGTATCATACAGGCAATTTCTAGAGATCACAAGTCAGGCATTCTTACCATGTAATTTAGGGTGCATTAGTGATTTCTTGATGTTGTGATAGATGTTGTGTAAGATATGCATGCTGTTGTGATAGATTCCTTGATAGAATACCTGCTATTTGATAGGTTATTAGATTGTTTAAGGATTCGTTTGAATGAACTTCATACAATGGTTCTTATGGTGTTATGGCTCCTAATGGATCAGAATTTGGTGGATCATTGCACTATTATGCTTGTATATGACATGTATAAGATTCAAAACTTTTATTTGTGGGGATTATGGGCCCTCATGGATCAGAATTTGGAAATTTAATGTTCTTTTCAGAATTTTTATGGGTTTCATAGTAGTTTCTGATGCTTACTATGTGGGAAAACCCAAAATAAAAGGTATGTATTATTGAATAAATTCCATGTATCCTTCTATTTGGGAAAGAACTATTTTTCTTAAGTATATTCCGTGTACTATATGTACACATCGTGTAGTCTCTAATCATTTCACTGGCTATGTGGTCATAGACACAGGGTTTGGACAGCCTTGTAGGAACACGTTGTGTATGTAATGTAAACGTCATATTGTAGGGACCATGTGTCCACCCTTGTAACTATTGACACCAATGGATGAAACATAGGTTATACATGTTGTGTCAAGATTGAACACACTGTGTAGTGTAACCAATGTATCTGGTCATGTGACTAACAACACAGGTTATTGAAATCCTTCTAGTACACACCGTGTCTGACATGAACATGCTGTGTGGTCTCGTTCTAGGAGAACCGTGTGGGTTATTCATGTAGAAGAACTAGGGTAGGGGAAAACGATTCAAGTACAGGCCATGTCTTGGGAGAACATGTCGTGTGTATGGGGTGTTACACGACTTGAGTTGGTAGGAGTACATGCCCATGTGAAGGATTATTGGAACACACCGTGTAGGGGGCATACATGCCATGTATCCCTATTTTTAAAAACATTAATTCTTTCTTTATCCTATTCCTTTCATGAACTTCTAAGTTTTAGTCCTTGATAATATTGATCTAATGTGTGAACTTGACCGTGCAGATTAATTCCACCATGATGTCCCCCAGTTGTAATCCAGAAACATGGCAACGATCAGACACCAGACATGATAGATCAAGGATTACCAGTAGACCCTCCCACTGTGCATGTCTGGGCACCAACCTTCATTCATGATATAGGTGCTGATGCACAGTTCTAAGATGGATTCATGGGGTCTATACAGACCTTCCAAGGAGCACCACATCCTACCCTGTCTATGGAAGATTTGACATGGGTCTTTCAACAGCAACATCCTCCCACTTTCTCAGGGTATGTAGGACCACAGGCTACAGAGTCAGGGTTAATATCCATGTTGTTGATCTTCGAGCATCTGGAGACACCTCCAGAGGAGAGGGTGAAACTCGCTACATATATGATTCAAGATTCCTCCAAGAGAATGTGGGGTGTGATCTCACAGGCAGGACGCCGGCAGGTTATGGTGTGGGATGAGTTCCAGCTTACCTTATACGACTACGTTTACCTGGAGACTATGATGGCCAACCCATCCAAAGAGTTCATGAGTTTAGAGCTGGGTACTCTATCAGCCATGGATTATTCTTATCACTTCATAGAGTTGTAGTATTTCACACCCATTATAGGGGGTGATGAGTTATTTCTGGATAGGAAGTTTGAGGATGGTCTCAGGCATGATATCTGATCTCTGGTGAACATCTTCAGGTTAATGAACATATCTTCCATATTAAACCATCCACTGATCACCGAGTGAAACCTATGGGATTCTGGGTCTGTGGGCCAGGGTGGTTCAGCATCCAGAGTTGGTTCTCCTATGGATGATAGTAGGAAGCGCCGTAGAGAGTCTACATGTGGAGATTCGAGTAGTCTAGATAACCCTTTGGGATGGTATGCTACCAGTGTGGGAGGGATGCGAATACAAGGCCACATTGCCCGAGAGACACAACAGAGTGGTGATATTGGGACAAGATGGGACATATTCAGAAGTTCTTTCAGTTTTTATCACTATAATATGGTGACATGGGTTCCTCTATGACTCCTCGTTCAGAAGAAGCACCACCAGTTTCTCATCAGTTTGGGAACTAGAGTTCTTCTAGCAGTTCTGGCTGAGGTAGAGGTCGCGACCATGGAAGCTAGTCAGAAAAAATTTAGCAACAAGATTGTAGATCAGCTTAGGGTTGTTAGGCAGGTACATAAGAAGGTATTACATGGCACAATTGTGTAGGGGAGTAGACCTAGCATGTGCAGGATCCTAGACCCTCCACAGTTCGAGGTATGATTTTAGTTGCTTCAGTTTTTTCTTCAGCACGTTTCAATATAGGGCCCTACCATAATTTCATATTCATTGCTATTATGGAGAGCCTTTGGATCTGTATTTTTACTTCTGTTGATGTTTTGATATTATACACTCTGTTGGGTACAAGAATGGCTAGTGTACGTTAGTGTAAGGAGTTCCCTCTCGAGGTTGGTGGGTGTCACTTTTTATGGGACCTCTATGTCTTAGAGATGATAGACTATGATGTTATTCTCATAATAAAATGTTGGGTTACCTTCTAGGATTTTGTCATTTGATATCACTATAGGGTGAGTTTCACATTATTAGGGGGCAAGTCTTTTCTACATAAGGGTGAATGGGATGTCCAGGCGAGCAGAGCAGGACCCGAGCATCATGGGTTGGGAGGAGTTACAACCCATATTTCTAGTCTGTATCTGGATGATCAAGGGACTTCACAGATGGACATTCCTCCAGTAGAGGATTGTTTCAGGGATGTCTTTCTAGAGTACTTTTCTTGTTTCCCATAAGAGAGAGAGTTATACTTCTCCATTGAGCTTGTACCAGGGACCACAACAGTGTTCATTTCTCCTTATAGGATAGCTACACAAGAGTTACAAGAGCTCAAGAAGCACTTAGAGGGGTTACAGGAAAAGGGTTTAATCTGATCCAATACCTATTCTTGGGGTTCGCCTATCTTTTTTTCGAAAAAGGTAGATGGTACCCTTAGAATTTGTGTGGATTATTAGAAGCTGAACAAGTTGATGGTCAAGAACTGACATCCCTTGTTGAGGACTGATGATCTCTTTTATAGGCTTTGAGGATCTCGGGTGTTCTCAAAGATTTACTTGATATCCAGTTATCATTAGTTGAACTTTAAACCATTTGATATACCTCTTAGAGCCTTTTGTAGAATGTATGTTCTATACGAGTATGTGATTATGTCATTCAGTCTCACGAACACGCCTGTAGTTTTCATGGCATTGATAAACTGAGTGTTCCATCCATTCTTAGATTCTTTCATGGTAGTCTTACTTGATGATATCTTGGTGTACTCTTACACTCGACATGACCATGCCACACACCTTGAGATCATTTTGATTACATAAAGAGATAATCATTTATATTCTGAGATCTCAAAATGAAACTTTTGGACTGACCAAATTCACTTCTTAGGTCATGTTATCTCAGAATAGAAGTTTCAGTAGACCCAGAGAAAGTGACGGTAGTAGTTTATTGGGAGAATACAAAGAACGAATTTTAGGTACAAAGTTTTCTAGGGTTGGATGGTTACTATAGATGTTTTATATATGACTTTTCACGCTTAGTAGGGCCACTGGAGGGCCGGACTAAGAAGGGTGAGAAGTACTTGTGGTCAGATTCTTGTGGGTCAGCCTTTCAGAAGCTGAAAGGGAGGTTGAATTCAGCACTGATACTAGTTTTTATATATCTGGTAAATATCTATACTATTTACTATGAAGCATCAGGTATCGGTATTGGAGCTATTCTTATGTCTGGGGAAGGAGTAGTTGCGTACAGGTTTCGGTAGTTGAGGTCACGTGAGTGGAATTACTAACACAGGTCATTGAGCTGGATGCATTTGTCCATGCTTTAAGTTGTTGGAGACATTATCTTCAGGGAGATAATTTTGTGGTTTTCACTGATCAGAAAATCCTAAAGTATATCTTTACACAGCACGATATGAATTTGAGACAATGAAGGTGGGTTGAGTACCTTCAGTCCTTTGATTTTGAGCTTGCCTATACGCCTAGGAAAGACAACATAATAGCTAATGTGTTGAGTAAGAGGACTTAAATACTTACAGTTTATGAGGCCAGTAGTGAGTGGTAGCTTATGGATCTGTTCTCTGAGATTAATTTGGATGTGCCCGGTAGACAGGGGAAGATGTTTCTTTCTTCTGTGGATGTTACCTCTACTCTAATTGATCGAGTGAGAATGTGGAATCTATCATATTCTGAAAGACTAATCCTAAGGGAGAGTGTGTCATGGGAGGACCCTATTTCTAGATGGGCCATAGGAAAGGATGAGATCATGCATTTTTATGGGCATGTATTGGTGTCAACAGACATACGCAAGGAGCTGATATGGGATTTCTATTCTTCAGTTTGGGTTGTTCATCCTGGAATCACCAATATGTATATAGATCTACACTGTCGGTATTGTTGGCTTGGAATGAAGAGATATGTCACTAATTTTGTGATTAGATGTTCCACCAATTATATAGTGAAGGCGGAATATCAAAAACCTGTAGGGATTTTGGAGTAGTAACCAATTACTGTGTGGAAGTGGAATAATGTCTCAATGGACATCATGAAAAGGTTACCGAGGTCTCCTTGAGGGAATGATGCAGTTTGGGTTGTCATTGACTGACTCACGAAGGTTGCACACTTCTTACTAATAAATGAGACCTTAATTGTTGATTATATACGAAGGTTGTATATCTAGGAGATTGTACATCTAAATGCGGTTCTACACCCCATCATTTTAGATAGTGAGGCACGTTTTACTTCTCTGGTCTGGCAAGGACTATAAAGGGCTTTGGGTACATCAGTACTTCTATGTACAGCTTACCATCCCTAGACATAGGTCTAGTCTAAGCATACAATTCAGGTTTCATAGGACATGCTATGAGCATGTTTCCTAGATTCTGGAGGTTATTGGGAGAAGCACATACCTCTAGTGGGGTTTTCCTATAATAATAGTTTTCATGAAACTATTTAGATGGAACCTTATGAGGATTTTTACGATACACCATGCTAATCATCCCTATGTTGGCTGGAAGCAGGAGAGGAGCTATGTTGGGACCTCGTCCTGTCGATGAGACCATAGAGTTGGTGGAGTTGATTCATAAGAGGATGGCTACTGCCCAGTCATGTTACAAGTCTTATGCTAATTTATGGATATGACCTCTAAAGTTTGAGGTCAGAGACTAGGTTTTCCAGCATGTCGCACAGAGGATGGGACACAAGAGTATTAGGAGATAGGTAAGCTTTAACCGAGATACGTCGGGCCATTTGAGGTTTTGGAGAGAGTCGGGATGTTTACCAATTGGTTGTAGTTACCTCATGGGTATTGGGCTATGCACGAAGTCATCCATGTTTCTCAACTACAACATTACTTCTCAGACCTGTCTCATGTTTTCCGCATGAGGAGGTTGAGTTGAAGGTGGATGCTTCGTTTGAGGATCATCCTATATAGATTGTTGATCAAAGCACGAAGGTTCTTCATGGGTGGTCTATTCCTCTGGTATGGGTTCTATGGTAGCACGGGTGAGTACTGAACGAGACTTGGGAGAGAGAGACTGACGTACAATTATAGTGGCCAGAGCTGTTCGCGGATTCTTATTCTACTTCGCAACCTTCTTAAGGCAATTTGGGGATGAATTTATTTAAGGGGGAAGTTTTTAAGAACTCAGATCTTTTTTTAGGTATGGATCCTATTTTTCTAGTGTTTTGATAAAAAGGGGATTTTATAGAAATTTAAGGAGCACGTGCCATGTACATTGAAGTACATACTGTGTACCCAGTTGTCACGGGTAGCCATGTACTGGACGTTTAACGTTTGAGTACATGGCTGTGGGGTGACCTAAAGATTGCCGAAAGTTGAGGCTGGTTAAAACATGTACACAACATGTACATGTAATGAACATGCAATGTACTTTTCTTTTTATTTGTTATATCGGACCAGGGTTGTGTCTAATTTGTAAAAACACCTTCTTCTTGACTCGTCTCATCCAGGAGCGATCGTAGGGCATGATTCTTCTCTATGCCCTTGATCAACTGTCCATTCTCTTATTCAACTATCATCAATTTCATTAAAATCACCAAAAAGATTTATTCTTTCTTCAACAGCCTTGTTCATTTATTTCTCCTCTTTCATAAGATTTACTTGGTTGAAAATTTTAGATGTTTTTGTATATCTACATCATTCTAGGCTGATTCAAGGGCCAATGCTAGAGTATATCGATCATAAAATGCCGAGGTTGGTGGTTTGTGACTTTATATTGTTATTATTTGAATTATATGTGAAATATTTCCAAATACCCTAATTAGGGGTATTCCGTGTTTAGGGATTTAACCCTGTTAATGCCTTTAATGCCTGGTTTTCTTGAGTTGGGATATTGGATTCTAAATAGGTTTTATTTTCCATGTTATGGATGTGTTTTACCATGTTTGATTTGGTATTGACCGTTTGTTCTAGCTTTGCATGTTTGGATGCTTACATTCCGTGCCTAGTGTTGTTAGGATGGAGTGATTTATCTAATATTGTGATATTCTTTGTAGCTATTTATCCAAGTAGTTATTTCAAGTTAACTTTGTCTTCTGTACAAAATTTTTGCATAATTAGTTTACAGGGGGATGTGAGAACCTGGTGTAGTGAGACCATAGGGGGAATTGACGTTTAGGACTTCCCTTACGTGTCTATTATTTCATTATCACACTACGAGACCATAGAGTGGATAGATGATGAGTGCTCCCTTAGAGTGTCTATAGTCATCATTATGAGACCACATGGGGAATTGACATTGAGTGCTTCCTTAGAGTGTCTATAGTTTATCATTAAATTATTATAGGTGGAATTGACGGTGAGTGCTTCCTCATAGAGTTTTTTATTTCCATGATACCATAGGGGTTAGACTGTGTGAGAAATACCTAGGGGTCGTTATATATTAATTGTTAAATGATAAGTTGAACCAATGGGGTTAGGCTATGAGAACATACCTAGAGGGTTACTTGATATTGATTGGTTGAACCATAGGGGATAGGCTATGAGAACATCCTATAGGGTTCATTTTTTTCATTTCATTGAATAACTGATGAATGTAAATGAATGTAATTGAAACTACATGACTATTTACTTTTGAGTACTTCCTTGTTTATTGCTTCATTTTTCTTATTACCTTCCACATATATTCATTAAATGTTAGGCCCAGATCATTGGGTGGTTGACTACTAGGATTCGTCTCACACCCAGTTTGGGTCATGCTTCTAGGGCCCACAGAGATTATATTACTGCAGGTATAGATAATGTCAATCACCATTCTATCTCAGGTACTTGATTGCTATAGAGTTATAGAGCATGTGACTAGGATGAGGCTTGTGCTGCTTTTGGAGTTGTTTACTTCTTCTCTCTTTGTACGTTGGTTTATTACTATATTTCAGTATTGTGCCTTTTTTGGCTACTTTCCTAGATATTGTGGGATGCATCATTATTTATATATATGCTGCAGTTTTTTATTTACTATCAGTCTTCCATTGTTCACTATTGTACTGCTTCTTCTCCTATTATCTATTTATTTATGTATTGTTACTCTGCCAATGAGGTAATAGTTTTCCCACTATCACACCCAAGGCCCTCACTTCTAGTCAACAACCTCTGGCATACAGGGAAATGCGCATGAAGCCATGTGACCAACCGAGTACGGGGAACCCTTGGTAGGTACCCAGAACCGGGATGATACAATGAGGAAATGAGGTTTTGTTCCTTATGAATTCATCCTGGAGCCTCCAAAAATGAGATATTTTTATTAGGTATAAGGTGGAGTTGATTTTTGGATATTATGGCAGTTTAGATAAATTTAAAACCAATATTCGGGTTTATTAAAACAACACACATAGTTTCCTAGGAAGGAGTGAATGGTTTTACATATTGTGTGCCTTAAACATGTGCCTCTTATTACAGGGGGGAGGAGGTACACAGTTACTTCTAAAAGGGCCCTAGGTTTGACAAACCATGCACCGATCATATAAATCCTCTCTGTTGGGGTTTACATGTTTTTTTTGGGCCGGGTGCATGGTTTGGAAAACCCGTTCACCAAACATGAAAAACCTCTCCTCTCACCATTTTCCCTAATTTCACCCAAAAACTCTCCAAGGTAACACCCAAATACAAGGTTTTTAAAACAAGGAAAAAAGGGGGCCATAAGAGAATCATTAGAAATCTCAATAAATGGTCGGGATATTATAATCTCCCAACATTATAATTGATTTTCCTAGATATATACTCCCAGGAATATCTTATATTACAAATTAAAAATATCAAGTCACTCAGCCCGCACATCCTCCTAGATCTATCATGTTTCATAAAGGGTACAGTCTTATTACCATAATACGTAACCTATTAGTATTGTCTTTCCCTGAAACACCTTTTCACTGTGATCCAACACACTTATATGATGCTCCTCAAAGGACACATCAGTCTCAAGAACAAAATTATAAACATTAATTACATTATAAGAGTTGGGGTGATACTACAAATGTCGTGACAGATAAAAAATGTCATCCATAGAACTGTATCTTTCTGGAAGAGCCAATCAGTTCTTCCCCAGCCCGATTCTCTCCACAACCTCAAACAATACAATGAAGCTGGGTCGTAGTTTTCCCTACCTCCATATCCTATTGTGACCCAATCTCTAAAACACCTCATGGAATACATGATAAACCCCGCAAAAAATAAGGGCCATCATCTTCAATCAATATACTAGTTTTGTCTACTCTGGGCCCTAGCCATATGCTTCTGAATCAGTTGAACCTACTCTGTTGTCTCCTGCATGAGATCAGTCCCAACAACTCTGACTCACCTATATCTATCCTTCATTGAGGTAATATACATGGCCTACCATAAGGATCCCCATATGGTTCCATCTATTTATTTTATTGATAATGTCTTTTATAGTAAGACTCTACAAAATATAGGTGATTCTCCCTAGATCCACCAAAGTATTTGACACATGCCTGAAGCATATCCTCAATAACCTGTATCATACACTCTGATTTCACTTATGTTTGTGGATAAAAATCCATACTGAATAAAATATGTGTAACAAGTGCCTTCTATAAGATGTGCCAGAAGTACAAAGTAATGCATGTGTCACTATCTGAAACCATAGTCCATGACACCCCATGCAGACAAACTATCTCCGAAACATACAAATCGCCCAACTTATCTATAGAGAAATTATCACATATAGAAAATAAATGCGCTATCTTTGTCAAACGATCAAAAAATACCCAATTAGAATCATTCTTTCGAGGCCTTCTCAGGATAACAACCACAAAATCCATTGTCATGTAGTCCCACTTCCATTACAGAATGGGAATGACTGCAGTAAACCACCCAAGCATTTACGATTTACATTCACCTATTGATAGGTGATGCATCATGTAACGAACTCTATAATATAAAATTTCATGCCTGACCACAAAAACTATAGATGTAGGTCACTGTACATTTTGGTCACACCAAGATGTACCACCCAATTCAAGGCAGAAAATTCACACATAAGCTCCTCTGACATACTCATAGGAATAACAACATGATCACTATCATATGTTATATCATACTCAAATATGATCCAATTTGAAAGTGTCTCATGAACCTAATGGTTTTCCCTCAATATAAAACATTCTAGATCCTCATACTTCCTATCTCTAATCTTGATCAACTATATAGACTCCACTAAAACTGAATCAATGGTGATCTACTCCTGACTCTCCTGAACCACAACATGGCTCTCATCCAGTAAATACACCATCTTCCACACATCACTATACTTCTAAACTTTCTAAGTATGAGTTTTACGTCTCAAAGAATCTGTGAAACTATTTCTCTTCCTAGGTGTAAGTTGAATGATTTCTTATACTCAACTCATATCCGGTGCTGGATATTCATGAATCATTGTAAAAATATTTAATTTAATATCTTGTGATATTTATACATAGTAAAATTCTCACAGAATAGATAATGACAACAACGATTCAAATAATAAAGCAGTGTAACCTACTATAGTTCTTTCATAAGGTAATTTTATTCATGTGGCCCCAACTATCAAGACCCATATGCCACAACATGACCTCCCTGTATTAATATGTCTCCAATCCCAATCATAGAAGCATTATAAATTACCATATAATCCTCACCTATCTCGGGTAGGTTCATGATTCATACTAATTTCAGGCACTTCCTCAACTCCTAGAAGGCATTCTGAAATTCTTTTGACCATTCAAACATTTCCCCCTTATTGGTAAAGACAAAAATTAGGGTTTTTAAATGGGAAAAGTGTTGAATGAAACTATAATAATATCCTTCCAACCCCAAAAAAATACAGATATCGAAAAAATTCTTCGTATGATCCCAATATAATACTATCTGAACCTTTTATGTGTCCCCTACACACCTTAATCTGAGATGATGTGACCCATGAAGTGTACCTGATCAATCCAATATTGATACATAAATAACTTGTTTTATATCCAATTCCCTCTAAGTGTACTCAAGAAAAATTTCAAGATGTTGGGTATGATTTTTATGAGTTTGGAAGTACACCAAGATGTCATCCAAAAACACTACCACAAAATGATCCTTGTATGGGTGGAATATGGTTTTCATCAATTCCAAGAAAACTACTAGTGTGTTCTTCAACCCAAATGACACTATAATGAACACATAAAGAATACACCTACTTATAAAATTTTTCCTCAGTATACTTGAAGTTCTAACTCATAACAGATGATACCCTGATCTCAATTCAATCTTTGAGAAGAAACAATCTCCTTTTCATCTAGTTGAAAAAATTATGGATACGTGGGTGAGGATAACTGTTCCTCACGGTTATTCAGTTTAATATCTGGTAATTAACACAAATGCATAGAGTCCTATTATACCTCATCACAAACAAGAATGGAGAACCCAATGGAGACATAATCAGATTAATAAACCCATTATCCATCTACTATCCTAGGTGTATCTTGATCCCTTTATGTTCTGTTGGTTCCATTCTATAAGGTGGAATAGAAACTGTCTCAACCCGCAACATGATCTCAACTGTGAATTACACATATCTCTCATATGGAATCCTTGAGAAGTATTTATAAAAAACATCTTAAAACCTATACTCTACGGCTGAAAAAGAGTCTTACTTTACAGCTTCATTAACCAACAATAAACTAAATACCTGGGTGGTAAGCTCCCCCAGTAGCTAATGAAATATCCCCACACTACCCTCCATGACATCCCACTATCCCTGATGATCATATTTTCACCCTTAGGTGATGTAAAATTCACTCTCCTATAGTAAAAATATATGTGGGGTTGTTATGTTACTAACTATTCCATATCCATAATTAGGTTAAAGCTTGAAATATCTAGAATGTATATATTTCATAGAAACTGATACGCCCCAACCTCAAGAGAACACTCCTTAAAAAAAGATCCTTATATACCTTACTCCAAAAGGTGTGTGTATAATCAACACCCCGATCATGAACATCAATTCTAGGATCAAACCATTCACATGTTGTGAAGAAACAATGGAATGAGAGGAACCAATATCAAATAAAACAATATCTAGCATAAAAGATACAAGAATAGTACCTCTTACTATAGATGTTCTGGCCCCGTTATCCACAAGATTAGACTGAATGAACTGTAACGGTCCTACCCCTCTTACATGTGTTATATTCTTAGACCTCTGAGATACACCAATATACTAATATGTGCATGGTTACCCAGATTCTCCACATCCACTACCTCTACCGCCACAGCTAGTAGAAGTATAACTGCAAGACTAAGGAGGTGTAGAATATCCTCTACCCACACTCTATATCTATCTAGCCGCTCCATCATTACCAATATAACATGGGTTCCTGTAAAACATCTATAGATTTCACATTCTTCTTACCCTCAACACGTGACTAGCAGTCGAGGACAACGGCTATGATATGGTCCCGAACATCTACACTAGTGGGAAAGAACTTGGGTAATATCCAATATAAATTACCCTCCCTATTCACTCTTATTCCTACCACTCTAATCAACAATCCCATAACAAAAATTCCTACCCTTAGAATATTTACCTCCAAAATGAACATTAGGAACCACTAGTCCTGCACTGGATGCCTCATTCAGGTTCCCTTAAGGTATGATAGCTTGACTCACGACTTATGAAAACATATTATGGCTGAAGAAATTCACATAGGACATTATTTTCACATTTAATCCCATCCTGAAACATTTTTTTGAAGTATCCTAATCTCCTTTTAAAACTATAACAAAGAATTTAAAATATATAAAGCATACAACATAGTTCATCATGTACATTCTCCCCTAAGTAAACTACATGAACTCAACCGTTCTCTCCTTCCTGAGTGTATTAAGATAAAATTACACCATGAACTTCACTTAAAATTCCAATTACTGCATACTCTAAGGATTTATATCCTGAGTCTAGCTATCCCACCAATTATGTTCTTGACCATGTGACATATAAGCTACTAGATTGACTTTTTTCTCAACAATAGTCTCCAACTAGTCAAGTTTGGTTTGAATAGGCTCAATCCAAAACTCAGATTGCATATGTCCACCCTCTATGGTGATAGCCGGAGGGTACTAAAACTAAAACACACACTTCATACCAAAAAATTATTTTCACTACCCTCCTTTGATCTATTTCCATGAATTGCATATACCAAGAAAATTTAACTCTGAACTAATCTCTGAATTATTCACCCAGCACTACTGATACCTCAGTTTCCACTACCAGAGGATAATATCTATCAATGTCCTCTTTCCATCTTCTCAATAACCGTTGAAATTGAGGCATATCTCAATAATTACGATAACACATCTTATGAGACATAGTAAAAATGAAACTAATTTATGGAATAAGAAAATCACAAAAAACCCAAACAAGACATTAATCCAAACCACGACACATTATCAAAACTGTGGTTCCAACACTACCCTTAACCATCCAACGTATAGGTCATGATTAACAAGGGTAAACACATTATCATAACTAAAGATTCATTAAATACACATTTATTCATATATTGAATCAACTTACAATTCTAAATTTAATAATTAAGAATTATTTTTCATTATATACTTACAAGTACATAAAATCATTTAAATATCAACAACTTTCCCAAAACATATTTTAATATGTGTGCCTAAAATCATGCATGTCACAAGATAATCCTAAGTGCCTATAATAATGCATGAAGATAAAAATCTCATAAAATTATGTTCCATGAATAAAATCTCTGAAATAATAATCACATCACATAAAAAGTGCATCACTCAAGGTGGAATAACTTCAACTACAACAACAAACATCAACGAAAAGAATCCCACTAATGATACATGATTTTTTCCCTCATATATTGGTTTCATACTCCCATTCAAGTTTCTTACCCAATTGAAAAATCATACTATTCTACTGTATACCTTCCCAAATAGCAACGAAAAAAGAAAAGGAAAAGGGAAGAAACTCCTTTGATAACACTTTGTAACAACCAGACATGGGTGACACACTGGTTCCCTGAGATAGTTCACTACATGACCTCAGGAATGACTCTGTATATTCTAGAGTCTATTGATTATTAGTGAGGGACTAATATTGATCATGGGCTTACTATAATCTCTTAATAAAAGTAGAAAAACAAAATAATAAACAAACAATGGAAAAATTCTATATCCCAATCCAGAACAAACCAATCTCACAAGATGTCCAAAAGAGGAAATATAACATCCCAAAACTAAATAGTTTCCATTTCATGCTAAATATATTTCAAGCATCCGTATGAAAAAACCAATATTAATATAGACACTGGAAACTCTCAAGAGGGTCCTGACACTAATTATGGGTTTTTATGCATGCTCCATCCCATATCAACTTTAAAAAATATGGTCCTTTCCCTTAACCTATCATACAACCATGATATCTATTTAGGTACGGATCGGGCATCCTATGTAGGGTTTGAGTAAAAATTTATAGGGCACCACCAATGGAATTTAAAATATTATACAATCAAAATAGTGTATGAAGTGGAATAAATAATTAAATTAATTAATTAGCTAAATAGTTTACATTTATTAAATTACACTTTATTTAAGCATATAAACCCTTGGGTTCCTGAGTGAACTGAAACTATCAATATAAAGACCCATACATTATATACATTGTTATTACTTCAAGATTGAAGCACACTTATTACAAAATATAACAAAACCATGATAGGACTGTATAGGTATAGTGTCCTTAGAAATTGGGAAACATAAACCACTGGTTCATAAATCATCTATGTTGTCTCCCATTTATTTCATCATATCTAGAGTCCGCTTTGGCATATTATACTTAATACCCTTCATCCAGACCTGGGGAAAAGAAAACATACAAAAGGGTGAGATCAAATGCTATGTAAGGGTAAACAAAATAAATATCAATCATATCATATAAGAGCATAACATTTTGAATATCTTATCCTAAAAAAGAGATCATGATATCATAACATGGGATAAATCATAATGGTGAAATGTAATCCCAAATAATCATAACATAAAACTTGATACTTTGTGGCATACACACATAATCATAGAAAATCATTTCATTTTAGTCACGACTCATTTCCAAGACTATCATAGTGGACAAAGTCCATTACTGAACCGAGTTTACTCCTCATTCCAGGCTTGTATCACTAAACCAGATTAACTTGCCGTTCTAGCCATGTCTATCTCATGAGATATAAATATTTACCCAATGCATTGGAGGGATATATAGGTCCCACCCATCTCATAATGATACCATTCTTATGTATTCCACAAAATCTTAAATTATATATCATAGCATAAACCACGTAATAAAAATTGGATTCTTAAACTTCATGCCATCAAAACATAATCCATGTAAGATAAAAGGACATCATAAAATTAATTCCATCATAAAATAATAAAAATCAATGTAAAAATAGGGATATAAACAGAACCCTATATTATCTTATATGGAAAATAATTTTGATAAAACACTTGAACTTCATTCTTGAGGAAAATATCCTTTCTACTTAAAAATCATTTTTCCTTAACATGTCATAAAATTTTAAACTAAAAGTAGTTGATTAAAAATAAACCTGAAAACTTGTAAAGTAATCTCCATGGAAATAATATTCTAAGAAATCATAAAAATCCATTCATGTCGTATAAGTTAAAAAAACATTCTTCTTGTACTTTGGCTGGAAAAGTCAAAAAAAAAGTACATCGTACTAAAAACGACAAAAGATTCATTTCATAACTTTTACTAAAAATTCACCGAAAGGTATAATTGGATTTAAAAAGTTTTATGAGCATAGACATAATATTATATATTGAGGAAACATGGATGTGGATGATAAATATTCTCCAGTAAATTCTGAAGTATAAACAATCTCGGATAAACATGAGATTGCGAGATTTTCCCTTACCCGAGGTCCGATATGCTTTGTACGTGTCAGAACATCCTGTATAATGATTTAAATAATGTCATTTAATTATTAAAAAATCATAATCATTGTTATGATATCATATATGGTCATATTCTTAGCTTCTTATTAGTAATATTTCATTGCTACTTGTTATTCGGGTGTTTATTGGTTTATGTTCTTATGTGTGTTTTGTCGACTAAATTCTTATTTTTCTTTTTAGGTTATAGATAACTCATTTCAAGAATGGCATTAGTGTAATATATATCATAATTACCCATTCAATTCTTTTATATAATCATTATTCAATGAATATCATGTAGAACGAGTCGCATCACATCGTGGAGACGGTAGGCCGTACGTACGCATGAGCGATGATATCATTCCCATGATCGTGGAATTGTATTGAAGTGTATGTATACTATTTCAGAATAAATATCATTTTACAATAATAATATATACTTATTATTTACACTATTATACCCATCAAAGTAAGGTGGTGGTGAAAAGTAGATTACACCACGGTGTGGAGATAGTATTTCGTACGTACGCACGCGCGGTGATTTCATTTTCCGTAGGATGGATAGAAGGTGAAATAGGGTTGTATAATATTTATAATAACATATCTGTATATGAGTGATACTGATGGTATTACTTCATAATGAAACAACTAAACATGAATAAGTAGAAGAAGAAATAAATTTGAAAGAATTGGTAACAGATATTACCTCTTCTTCGACACGCCCCTTTGAAACCTCCTCTTAGGGCACTAAGATTAGTATTTGAAGAAGACAAGGACCTCTAGGATGTTTCTAAGGAAGTAGAGAAGAGAACTTAGTAGGGTTTGGCAGAGGTTGAAGGCTAAAATTGGTGTGAGGAGGAGAGGGAGGAGGTTCCATTTTGTAAGGGAGGAGAGGGTCACCATTGGAATTATAAGAAATATTAATTTATAATAAATTCTAACCCCACTTAAAAACCTCAAAAAATGACTCAAATCCGAATATTAGATGATATAGGGTTGTAATATCATCATCCAATAAAATTTAGACAAGTTGGTAATTTATTTTAAACATTATCAACATGATTCATCCTCATATAATCTATTTAATTTTATTTGTGGTAATAATATTCTAAATTTTAAATCATTAAATATAATTACTTATATGTTGTGAATTGTCCATAATTGTATAATGTATTAAATTTTATAACATATAAATTTTAATTTACAATTTTTAAATTTTTTTCTGATTTTTAAACAATTTATAACATGTAATTTCTATAAATTTACAATAGTGTCAATTTTGACACTATTCATTTATTTGTGTTTAAATAAAATATATACATAAAATATGTTCGAAATAAAATATTTAATAGATTTATAACATGTCATTTTTATCTAGAAAATTATTTGAGCACATTAAATAGTTCATATAATATTTATTTTAATACTTTTAAAATCATTTATTTGATATTTCAATCAATAAAATAATTTCAACATCACTATTGTGTCATAATTAATGATAATTATTTAATCCTTAAAAATAATAAATAAATTAATATGAATTATATAATTTTACTAGATTTCGGGAGACTATTAATGTTTGAAGTGTCATGAAGTTTATAACAAAATTAAAATTATTATACTTATAATATTTAAGAGAGTGACATGTTGTCACTTTCCTTGGTTTTAATAATAATTATATTATTTCATGGTTAAAAGTCCATGAAATGAATATATTCCGTCCCTTAGGTGATATGGCTCGACTTTTATTCATCCAATAGTATTTTTTCAAGTGTTAGGTTAATTTTATAATCTTATATTTACCCTTAATTACCCAATTTACCATTAACTGTAGTAAATAAAAATTCTCGTAGTTACTATTCATAATCTCAAAAAAATATAAGTAACCTATTAACATAATTTGGACCCACTGAATCCAAATATGGATTAAATTTTTCAAAATTTAAAACACATAATTTTCAGTAATTAATTTAAAATTAATACCATAGTTAAGCAAACGGGTTTATAAAAGTTAAAACATTGCCAAAGATTGAAATATTTTTACAAATGAATTCAATGTAAAATTAATGCTAATGAAATAAATTATTTTATATGGTAAAAATATATTCTATTTATAATTTTAAACCATTCAATATTATAATTTTACCATATAAATTATTGTGATGAAATTTTTTTTAATTAAAATATAGCTTGCTTTTACTATTCATCAAAATATGAAAGTTACCAGAATAATATGAAAAATTTATCCGAAGTAAATTTTTATATCCTGATTTCCAAAGAAGAATTTTATTTTGTCATATTGAACTTATAAACATGTCAAAAACTAGATTTAAAGTGGTTGCACCATCAAAAGGCGGCAAAACTGCATTTTTTTCAAAATACTTATTTTACCCGAAAAATTTATTTTCTTCTCATACCATGTTCTAGAAAATATTTAAGACGAATAATAATGTTATAAAATTCAAAATTCAGTTAATACTATTCATAACGGCTAGTTTATAATATTATAATAATATATCGCTAGTTAGTGAAACTCGGTATTGCGTACTACACACACTATCGAGGAAGGTCGCGATTGAGTGTAACGCAAGCCAAGCTAGTGTTGTCTGCCGTGAAAGATTCCTTTGATGTTGTGTATATAATAAGACATAAAAAATATAATTCTCATAAAATATCATGGTGTTACAATCAATACCTATTTGGCCCAATGTGGAGTCATATTTATCCCCAAGGGATATCAAATAACACAATTCCATTGTTTCTATTATTTATCTCAATTCATATATAGACCAATTAGAACTATAGTCTAATGCTAACTCATGGGAGTAGAACGTCATTTCTTGAACCCTTGGGGTGTTTAGAGCATCATTCCCTGTTCTACAACCCATGGATATTTGGAGCATCAGTCCATGTCCCATACTAATATTTACATGCATGCATTTGGGTCTAGAACTCATTTTCTATCACCCCATTGGTATTTAGAGCATCAAAAAGTGTGTCACACCCTATTTATAAGTCAAACCCATATATCACATATATCACATAAATCAAGGTTAATCAACATTAACATTATCATCACATTCCTCAATGAAAACATTTATTAATTAGTTAAATAATTAATTAATCCATTTTAATCCATTTTAATCCATTTTAATCCATTTCATAATCACAAAAATTCCCATTAATTAATTCAATAACTAATTAATCCTATTTAACAATCTCAAAAACCCAATAATTAATTAAAAAATTAATTACTCCAAAAAATTCCC
Source organism: Viscum album (assembly GCA_963277665.1). Classification (NCBI taxonomy): domain Eukaryota; kingdom Viridiplantae; phylum Streptophyta; class Magnoliopsida; order Santalales; family Viscaceae; genus Viscum; species Viscum album. Next base: position 1,540,517,480 of record OY728129.1, read on the forward strand.
AAAATATCGATATATCTTTAAGTAATTAAATAATAAATTAATGAAATCAATTTCAAAATCTCAATATCTCATTAATTAATTCAAAAATTAATTAATCAAATCAATTCTCCAATTTCAATATCTCATGAATTAATTCACCAATTAATTGTTCAAATTAAATTCACAATCTAAAAATCACATTAACTAATTTTACAATTAATTAACCAAATTTAAAAATCATTTAATTAATTAATTAATTAAATTAATGAAATTTAATTGCTAATAAATCAATATATATTCCACAATTATATATATTTAATTGAAGTCAACACTTTGTGATTTTAGTAATATACCACCATCCTCAATTTGTTGATGAGTGATCACCCAAAAGAAATCCCCAATTTAAAATAGATAGGTCAAAAACATGATGAAGAACACGATCTAAGTACAGAACCAAGACCCAAGATCAATCAAATCATGATATATAAATCATATATCTTAATATAGAACCAATAGAGGTTAAAAATCATCCATTTATATTGGAATAAGAATGTGGGAGTGGGAGAGATCTAAATGGGAAGAAAAATACATACTCATATAGGTGCAGTTCTAAAAATACGACTTTTGAATGGTGAATAAATTAGGTTGGTATTCCTAGGAATACATCAATGAGTATAAAATATGAGATAATTTGATTAGGGATTATTTGGGGTCAATTTGGGGTTAATATAGGGGTTTTGATAATTTAAAAAATAATTTTAGGGTAAATTAAAACCACGTGCACTATTTCCTAGGAAAGGGTTCATGGTTTTTCCAAACCGTGCACCTTAACCTTGCAACTATTCTAGGGGTAGGGGTTCATATTTACTCCTAAAAGGGCACAAAATTTGACAAACCATGCACCATCTATTGGAATTGTCTTTATTTCCATTCATATAGTTTTCTAGGATGGGAAAATGTTTTAGGAAAACCATGCGCCAATCATGCACAACCTACCATCCTTTTAATTTTCCCAAATTTCACAAAAAAAAACTCCCCATGGAAACACCCAAACACAAACTACTCAAAACAAAGAAAATAGGGTACATGAAAACAAGATCAAGACATATTCATAAAAGGTTGTGATCTTAAAAGTTATGGATTAATAAAATTCATTATTTAACAGGAAAATTATCATTACACTTCATGAAATGTATATCAATATAATATATATGCAACTAACTTGAAAAATGATAAAGTAATGATTTGATTTTATATGATATAATTTATATTCTTAATATCCTTGTTAAAAATTAATAACTTCATACATAAGTTTCAATCTCACATATCATATATGATCATCTTCTAGATTATCCTTATGTTTGCTACACTTTCTAGGGTTTTTAACTCATGAATTCTAAATGTAATTCTTTCCACATCACTATGTGACCATCTAAGAAATCCCCCCTTCTATAATCTTTAGTGATTACCATATATAAAGAAATAATTTTTGCATAATGGAAAGATTTAGGAATCATATTCCTAATGTTCAAATGCTAGAACATATCCAAAAACCATAAGTCTACGACATCAAATGTTATGATGTTAATAAATTTAATTTTCTACTAATAACACTTTCTAGGATTAAAATCATCATTTGTTGAACCCTTTTAATAAAAGTTTCCATAAAATGTTTATGTAAATAATGTAACTATTTCCATTATCACTTACTAACACATCCTAAAATCCATCTAGGATAAGGTGACTTTTTTTTGGAAACTGAATTTATCTTTTTTACATCTATAAATACCATCATATATGCTAATCTATATAGATTATTAAGTAAATTTTTTATTTTTTTATCTTTGAGAAACTATAAGTTCAAATATACTCTCACTAACCACTTAAAAATTTCATTCTTTTAAGAATATCATGCTAAGATACACAAAAAAATTTATATTAAAAAAAATTATTTTCATTTAGTGATAATATTTAACAAACAATATTTTTTTCCACATCATGTACGATATTATATGAATTTAGATAATTTTTTCTTTAAAATAAAGGCTTAATTATTTAAAATATACCAATTGTGGGTGGAAATAATATCTTCCCCCATATTTTAAGAAATTATAAGACAAAAGTTTTATCTGGGATAATTTTTTATCCTTATATCCCATTACAATCATGTTCTAGAATCCTATGAATCGAAAGTTTTATTATAAACATCGATTATTTAGATCCATTTTAGATTTTTTTTATTCTTTTAAATTAAACCCTCTAATGCAAAAAATCTTTTCTTAATCACATGAATACAAAACACAATATTTATTAATCCTTTAAATGATTTTAATATATTGTATATTTAAATTATATGTAAATTGTAAATTTTGTATCATATTCCCTTCAAAACTGTAGAACAAATTTCTAAAACACCGAAACCTAAAATCAAAATTCCATAGATTATCCAAAACCCCATCAGTTTTTTCAGACAATTACATCTTATGGATTAATTGTTTCCACTTATTTATAACACCTTACAGTTTAAATGTACTTTATTGGATACTTGAAGAAACATTTTGGGACTCTTTAATTAAATGTTCTTATTCTAGTTGAAGATTTTAACCACTTTCATTATCAACATAGCACCCAGACATAAAAATTATATTCCACACTAATATATTCTCTACACATTTAGAATAATAGGGTAAATATTTATTAAAAAATAACATGTTTAGAATATGTTCATTAATTATAATAGGATGAATTCTCTAATCAGAGTAAGCCTTAAAGAATCCTCTGGTCCCACCACATCATTATAACTAATCATTTTTAGTATATGATTAAATGATGAATCTCCTCATGTCATCCTGCATCTGATATGGTTGAAACATTAAGTTAAATCATGATAGTAATGTCATAAGAATCTTGACTCACCTATTTAATAACATTAACACTTCCATATTCAGGAAGGGAATTCTATAACACATATATTTTTCCTTTAAAAAATTCACATATGTTTCTAATCCTAGGTTTTATTTATATTAATAATATTTCTTCAAATATTGATTTAAAAGTTATCTTTGATGGTGATGATTCTATTATCTATAATAATATATTCTATTATATAAGAATTACATTTTACTATTATTTATTAAGGACATTTATAAATGGGATCCCAATAAAATGGTCAAATAATATTGATTTAGTATTATGATAAATCATTTGGTAAAATATCCCACTATTCCTTAATGTATCCATTCTTTTAAATGATTAAATTTTTAATCCAATTCGTTTCAAAAAATTAATATTCTTAAACCACATTGATGTGTAACTACTAACATAACTAAAAAATTTTGTAACTCAACTATTAATAGATACCAACGAAATTTACACATATCCAGATGCATCATATTCAGAATGAAGAAGAAAATCTCATGTAAATGTTTAGAAATACATGGAATTAGTATTCCCCACATGATAAATCCTTGAGACATGGATTTAAATCCACCACCATTGTAGAACCCGAAATAAGTCACCAGGCATATGGGGAGTCCAACCCAATGTCACTGTACCCAGGGAAATTTTACATAGGAGAGATCCAGATTAATTATAACTCTAAATCGTAATTTTCATAAACTATATTTAAAAAATAATTTCAAGATAATAACTTTTATAAAAAACCAAATTCAATGAATATGGATATTAAATCCATTATTATACATTACATGTAACTCCTTATATGGATGCATGATAAATTATAAGTTATTTCATAATTTTTAACTATATCATACACACATTCACAATATAAAAATTTATATTTAGGAATAATAAACATGATAATAACTTTTAAATAAATAAAAAATTAACATATTTAAAAGTTAGATAAAATTTTTTAAACAATTCATAAAGTATTTAAATAACCGAAAAAATCATAAATCAAATCTAATAAAAAAAACATTTAAATTTTAGCTGCTCAATATAGACACTACATAATATTAAATACGGACAATTTAAATTCATTTAATAAATTAATTCCATAAAATTATTCATTTTATGAAATTTTACTTTAAATATATTATGTTTTTATAAGATATAAAAATTTATATTTCATTTTTTATTATTTAAAATTTTTTACATACTTTAAATATCATAAATTTAACATTATTTAAACCTTGATCAAATCAATCATCAAAACCCCATTTGATGTTGTAAAAATAATATCCTAAATAAGGCATTTAATTTTAACAATTAAAATTCAGTTTTATGAATTTTTAATAATTGTAAAATATAAAAAATTTATATTTAGCCTCATTTTGGAATTTATAAACACTTTATTAATTACCCATATTATTACTAAATAAAAATTTTATTTATAATTCATAATGAAATACAAATAATTTGGTAAAATATATTTCAATATTAACTTTTAATATTATGAAAATTTCTCAATAAATAATTCAAAAAAATTATTCAAATAATTATAAACACTTTATACTTAATTAATATATAAAAAATTATAAATTAATAAATATCCCAAAAATAACTTTTATAACTTTTTAGAATAAATTTATAAATTATAAAAATCAATTCATAGTTTAAAATGAAGAAATTTTTTTGTTTATTAATCATATTTAATGATCCAACTAGAGTTTTAGAATACGATTGATAGTCTAGCAGTTCGTAAACAACGTATGAACAGGCATAATTTATGACTGATCGCCATGTTGTAAAATATGATATAAATAAATGTAATGTTTTTATTCATATTTTAGGAAAAGGCACAAAACATACTTATGAGTGAAAAACCTTATTTATGAATCATATTTTACAACTAGATATGTGATAGGGAATGTGATTTCGAAAATATGAATTTTCCGAGATTATATCATGTATCAAACACTCTAGAGAGGCTACGATACCACTGATGGGGTTTGAATGATCTAGAAACACTTGTTAAACAATGTTAAAGAAATATTAAAACCCAAAAAAGATTAAATATTATGAATAAATGAAACAGTAGGTAATTTAAAAAAGAGGAAACTATAAATGTGAAACACACACAATTGATGTTGTTGCTCTATCTTTAACTATCATCATACTGGTTTGATGAATATTATCAATATCTAGCTGAATAACATCCAACCTTCAATGGATTCCACAAGCTAAAACAGAATCACTTTTCATATGACCATGATCCTTCTATACTCCATGTTATGTTCGTTCCTCATAGTATAAAGGAGGTAGAATAATTTATCAATGGGTTTGAAGAATTTTTTACAAAAAAAATAACATGATTAAAACACATATACCCATCAAATATGTACTTACTCCAAATATTAAGTCCTTGAGGAGACTCCTTAAGTGATCATACATTTAATCATGTATTATAATGCATGAGTTAATTCCATGGTGTCTTTATGAAACCCTTTCATAATTGTATCACACTCCCCATCCATTTAATTATATAAAATAACTATTAATTATATCAAACATATAAAACATATTTAAACATTAACACATTACTTTCAACTACAATTTCAATCATATATAGTGGAATTCATATCATGACTCAACTTATAATATAAATGGTCATACCATACAACATTAATGAGAAATTCCTTATAACATCCATAGATAATACAACATAATATGATATGATAATAACATGAAATCTTATTCCATGCCTTATGATATATCTTAATCATAAAATATTATGTGTCGTATTGTATGACATGTAAAAGGTATTTAGGAAATATATCCTTCACCATGAAACCCTAGTATACTTAATACATAGTATATTTTAATCCATGTGGTATACTTCTTGGTTCATCTAGCACACAATAAATGTTTTGTTTCTTATAAATATATGTTATTTCTTGATAAAAATTCATACTCATTCTAACCATAACATTACATAATAAATTATAATAAACCATGACAAAACATAGTCTAGGGATAACCCAAACTCATACTTTGAGTGATAAATTATAATTTCCATTTATGATATATATATTTATATATCTGAATCCAACATGAAGGAATAATAATGTTGAGATTTAATTTTGTTTGATATGATATATTATATTTTCTTAAACTCCATTAATAATTTTAAGAAAACTACATAAAAAATATTTTCTCATCATGTCACATATGGTAGAAAATAGATTTATATTATGTTTTATTCACTTTTAGGGTTTTTTAAATCATTATAACTATATGTAATTAATTTTAAAAATACCTGTGACCTTCTGAAGAAACCCTCAAAAAAATTGCATTAGTTAATGACATATATGAAGTATGTCAGTTTGAATAATAGTGGGGCTTAGAAATAGTATTCTTAATTTTCATCTCCTTGTAAAACTCATTCGAACTACTTAACTCTACAACACACAACGTAATCATGTCAATATTTTTTTGGGTTTAAAAATAACCCTTTTTTACTTTTATCATGATTAACATAATCCTTAGAACTATTTCAATTGACATTTTTTTGTAATTACTTTGTTCATTAATGTAACTCTTTATGTAATAATTTTATTTACAATCCCTAAACCTTTTAATATATTAGTCATCATTTACTTGGATTTTTGACTACCATGATCTTTTATTTGTCAAACTTTAACCCCTCAATGTCAAAACATACCCAAATAGCCTCTTAGTCACTACATTCTCTTTAAAATATAATGTTATGAAAAAAACTATTTTGTGCTTAATAAATAGAAATTATTTCCTTATGTGAAAAAATTTAAAAAATAACATATAATATGCTTAAGATATATGATATTATATGTTTTTAGATCATTATTTTTCTAAAATATTTTATTTTGTAAAATATACAACTTCTGGTTGGTGGGAACATATCCCTCATATTTTAACAAATATTTTAATAGTCTTGGTATTATTATGGATAAAAAAATTCCATATATTATTTTCAATTATTTTATAGAATCCAATGAATCGTAAGTAATATTTAACATATCATTTTGCTCAAAATAACTCCCTATTAATAAATAACATCATGTTACACATTAGAGGAATGAGATGAAAATACCCATCCATTATATCTATTTATATGATCATGATACATTCCATTACATTTAAATCCATGATTTAGTAACCCTTACTTCGTCATTTAGAAATGAACTATATAAACCTATAATTAATACCTTGATTTTGAGCTCTGATATATTTACAACATTAATAAAACATAAAGTTGGTATCATATATGCTTTAAAATATAATAATGGATTTCTATATCCTCGATGATGATATGTACATTACAGGTATTTTTGTAAACTATTTTTGGTATCTTTCTAAATTCCATCACTTGGTAATTATATATTTTTCATTCAAACATTACCTTTAGGTTTGAATGACCATGATCGACTATTTTGAAGATACTTTGCTAGGATTTTTAATGGACTTTAATTATTTTAGTTTGAAATTTTACCAATTTCTTCGAACTATACAATACCAGAACTTGGATATCACATGCTTAGTTCATCTTTCCTCGGTATTTTGAGAAAATAAATTAAAAGTTTTTTGAATAAATTCTATTTTTTGGAAAAATTCTAACAATGATTCTAGAATAAATTTAATAGATTGAATAAACCTCAATCTCTCTAATTCATTAACATACCCAATCATATTGAATATATGAGAAATGAATTACATTTCATTGGTCATATAGAATCAAATACCTTTGAAATGTCTAGTGAATCAATCCTTGATTCCCATAAAAATCTAAATTCATCTATCAAATAAATTCAAAAATAGGCCACTCAGGAAAACTTTTCTCTAAAATGAAGAGTTTTTTACATGATTAAAAAAATTATTATGGTTTTCACCAATTTAATAAGTTTTTAACACTAAGATTCTTCTTTTAATTAATTGATATCAAATTTAGGTTCAATGATAATGATGTTATATTTTTATAACGAAGTATATTATCAGATAGTATTATGATTTATAGTAAACTAGTTGTGACTTTTATTAAATGTTATCTTACTAAGATGATGACCCCTTTTAGAATATATAATATATATTAGTGGACCATGATCTATGTTTCACTAATCAAATAGTCCAATTTGGTGTTTCTGTTAAAATATAGTTATTTTGTTAGGGCATCATCATAATCATATCATATATAACACATGGAATTTTGAGTGGATAATTATTTTCCCAAACCATTACAGGGACAAAAATAATTCCATTATTCCATTAACTTATTCCCACTAAGGTATCATAGCTACGTGTGATATAAAAAATTATAAAAATGACAACAAATCCAATTAGGATCAACCATTACATTCTTTCCTTACAAAATCTTATCTAGGGGAACCCAAATTTAGAATGACATACCTGTTTGGATGCTCAATGTGTTGAAATTCATTTTATTATTTGGAATATAAAATTTATTATTTGTTAAGGGGATATAATCACAATTTTTTATCAAAATTCCGTTTAAATATATACATTGTTATTGTGAATTAATTTTTAATGTTATTCCTTCAACTGAATTAATATATTGAAACCATATTTGTCTGTAACTCTTTATCCAATAACCCTTGAATTTCCCGGAATGATTCATTTAAATTTCATTTATTCTATTTTTTCTTATTGAGATTTAAAGTCTTTGTTTGGGATGGATTGAGAGTCTATTTTGAAGGACCAGACCATTCCTATAATTATAATTATATAATCTATAGGTGGTCATGGTTTGAAACATGGGAGTCATTACATGATTGGTTTAATAGATTTTTAATCCTTATATCAATAATTGGTCATGCTGTGACCCTTATGTCATGTCGTGACCACATCATTCGGTGGTTTTTTAAAACTCAAAACTTTGTAATTGTACTAAATGTCCCCCCATATTTCTTTTATCCTCTATTCTTTCAATCCTTTCTCTACCCATGTAACATTGGAGGCTCTTATTGGGTAAGGATTTCCCCTCAAAAATATTTCCATGATGGTTCAAATTGAGGTTTTTTCAGAGCGAATCTCATGGATTTTATAATGTAATTCATTTCCAAGGTGCCTCTTTCTTATTATATTTTATGAATTCCCATCCCGAAATAGTAAATGTGAGTAATTTTTAATTTTTTAATATTTTTAGGGGTTTAATATTTAATCTATGAGGGAATATTTACAAGTAAACTTCACTGATCCTGAGGTTGGAAGTTCATACCATGTTAAAAAATTTCTGACAATGTTATACTTCTTGACATTTATTTCAGATTGTGTAGTCTTGTGAGAAGTATGATTGGGGTATAAAGGTGATCATGTAGTTCAGTAGAGATGTTTTTAACCATTTAAACAGTGATAGAATTTTTTTCAATTATTTTGATATGTGAATTCATCTCATTCCATGGAGGAATCTAGGATTTCCAACATAGATAATAAGAACCCGAGGGTGTTTTTTGGGTTTAGTTGAGGCTAGGGTGGGTTTTTATGATAGTATAGGGGTTCAGGTGACAAGTCCATTTTATTATGATAATGATTTTTATGTATTTATTCTTATTTATTCTTGGGAGACTATTGGAATCCGGTTCAAAATTGATTTATAATGTGAGGTTTGGAAAATGTTAAGTCCCGCATTGAGTGAGAATTGATGGTCTAGATTATGAGGTTTGGGTCCAAATTGAGTGATAAGGTGTGTCTAGAGAGGTGAATTTCCTATCATGTAGGATAAATCATGGTCAATGTACAATACCTACCTTGAGTGAGAAGGGTAGTTTCTGGAGTCCATTATTAGGTTTTGAGATTTTGATATATGTTTCCTTCTAGCATAGAGTTGAAGTAGATATCATTGGTAATTCATGAAGGTTTGGTTTTAAACTAATGAAATATAGGGTGTTATTCATTGTTGGATATTTATTTATATCATGACATATATCTTTATTCAATTTTTGAACCCATGATACGGGACCATTAGTGGTGTACTACTGGGTCTATACTCAAATCCTACCTGGGAATCTCGAGGCATGTATAGACTTCATAGTTAGGCATCCGACCAAGTGAAATTGACATGTAATAGATTTTAGATTTGGTTATAGTAGATCGTATTGAGGAGATACATGGATGTACTGTAGGATCATTTTTAGTGGTGATTTATATATTATTATTATTATTTTTATTATATATACATTGGTCTGTCACATGGGGGATCCCATTTTTTACTTGATTTATTGGTGATTATATTCCATTTTAATATTTCTTGTGATGATGTTGTTAATTATTCTCAAATATTTTATTATGTGTCTTATTTTTATTCTTATTATTAATTCTATTATTGTGTTACTATGATTTCTTGATGATACAGATGGCACGGTCTCTCCACAATAACATTCAAGAACTCACCATTAGTTAGAAACATCCTATGTACGGGGTGGTATACTTGAGGTCATGTTGTCTTTAATCATATACCTAATGATCTGGGATAGATTATTACAAAAATCTATCAAAGACCCTATTTAATTTAATTCACTAATTTGAGCGTGGTAAAATGAAGGAATGATGGTCTAAACATGATTAAAAATATATTCTTTAGTTTTTTTGATCTTATCCTACTATAATTAGAAAGAGTTATGAGCTCATGCACCACATATAAACATGTCGGTTCACATTTCATAAACATAGTTCCCTATGATTGACATTGGTTGAAATTAATTAAAACATAACAATAAAATATTTATTTTTTCTTGAATATATAATTATTGGTATATAATTATTTTACTTTATCATCCCTATATTTCTACTTTTTATGGACAAAACAATTGCTCATGTTCTAATGATTTTGACTTAAGACTCAGTTAATTAATAGGTGGTTGGGAATAATGGCTATGGGTAATATTTTTGGACATGTTTTGTGGGATATAATGAATTTTTACTTATTAATTTATCACTTATTGATAAAATTCAAGATGTTAAGGAAATTTTGAAGTATTTATTTGGCATTTATGATTGTATTACTATTGTCATGTGGTTCTTCCATGGGACCAGGGTGAAGACAATCACAATGTAGGTAATGTTCCAATTATTCCTTTAGAATTTTAGGAGGGTTAGGATGAACATTCTCAATAAGTTACAATTGGTCACACTGTAATCCCGGATCCATGCTAATATTGACGTTTAGTTTTTTTAAAAGTGGATAATGGGAAATTTCAACCAAAATTTCCCCTATTTCATTCACCCTCCTTCCACTTGATCCTTTCTCGGCCTAGAAAATAGGCGAAGCACACTTTAGGAAATTTTGGATACTAAAACCTTCTTACATGATAGTTCTATGTGTCTTTCAATGTAATGGTTATCCATTGGTGAGTCTAACACCGTTCAATCCCTAATTACCTATATATTCCTCTATCACATGGTTTTCCTATGCTAAATCCCAAATGTGAGTAATTTAATTTAGTTTTAGGTTCATGGGGGTACATAGTTGAATCAAGGAGTGTGTATTGGTTAGTATATTGCATTGAGGTTGAGTTAGGAAGAACGTACCATGTTTTAACTTCTGAATGAATTTATATTCCCGGATTTTCATGTGGGTGTGTGTGTAGCCCTGTAAGAACTATAATTGTGGAATCAAAACTTACAAAAAATATAAAACTAGAATATATATCCATATATGTTAATATTAATTAATAATTAATGTCACCGACTATAATTATTAATAAATTTATTTTAATATTGTAAATATATAGAACATTGACTAATTATGAGAGATATTGTCCATTGTATATAAGGATTTTTTTATTAATTTGATTATTTAAACATCTGTGTTGTTCATAGTTATTAAAAATAAATGATGATTTTCTCATTATCTCTCTCCCTTGTTATATGTATAAGAGTCTTTGTGTCCATGATTAATCTTATTCATGTGTATTTTTCATTGTCAAGACCCTCCCTCCATTGTGGGGGAAGTTTTGTACAATGATAAGGATAAAGAACATTCATAAGACACAAATATTTAAAAAATTACTAGATAAGATATATATATATATATATACATTTTATAGGGGGTGGGTGCTAAAACCCATGTTAGAGGTGACTCAGGGAGTAACCCTTAGGGTTCAAGTTTATCCATTATTAACTAAATTAATCAAGAAATAATAAATTATCATGATCAGATAATTTATCTATTTATTTATATATTGTTTATTATTATTATGAATGTTTATTTTATGCAATTATATAGAATTATAAAAAATAATACTGAGATAAAATGAATTAGTATATAATGAACATTTTCAATTACATGTGGTTATGTTTCAAGTTTGATCACATAGAGAAAGAATATTAAATTAAAAACGATTTTATTTTAAAAGAATAATTAAATTACATCAATGAAATATAAAATTTATCACCCTTCATCACTTTCATTTGGAAAAATTGTTGTTTGAGTGGTGACAAGATATAGGGAAGGGTTCCTTTTTCTATTGGTGTATTCTTTTGAAATTGATGGGTTAACATGAAATAATTTGGGAATCAAATTAGTCATCGATAGATTGTTAAAAGTTTAGAGACATATCATTGAGTGATCCAAGGTTATGATTTATAGAAGTTCATAATTTTCTCAATATATCAAGGAGATTCATGATAATGTGGTTGGAAAGCCAAAATCCTTCCATGAATCTCTTTGGGAAATGTTATAATCATAACATATACCAAAAGTAGTGGTTTTAAGGATACTTTCAACTAGAAAACTCATTTGATAAAGTATTCTAAATCTATTAGTTAAAAAATACTATTATTTTGTAAAATACATAGACAAATTTAAGGATTTAATTGTTAATAACAATTACTAATCAAAAAAACTAGTAATATACTATATTTTCTTGTTTGAAATCAAATAAAAACCATGATAAATTGATTTCATTGTGTTCATTACTAGATAAAGATAATATACTTATAAAAAATATCTTCTAGGAGAAGTATAATCAATTTTTCATAGTACTATACCAAGAAAGGATGATTTATTTTCATGAATCCCAAATTCCCATTGAGGCTTTTCTGGGATAAATTAATCATAATAAAAATAAATTTAAGAATAATTTTGATGATTGACTTGATTTACAAAGAACAACGTTTTTCATTTATGTCCATTAATTTAAAAAATGAATGGGTATGAAGATATCTAAACATTCTAGTATTATAAAAAATATTTATACAATGGGGGGCTTGATAGAAATCATATGTCATATAAAGTGCTTTATATAGGTGTTGTGCATTAGAAATTAGTTTGGAAGGACCGCATGTACTCAAAATTATTAGGTATATTAAAATTATGGAGTCCCTTGGGTCATTGTTGAATAAAACAACAGTTATTGATATCACTCTTTCTTCTTTAATACCAATATTTTTAACTCATATTACTAATTATAATAAGTGAAACATGAAAATTTACTCATAGATCGTTTGAATTAAGTTCATCAAATAGATAAAGATAACAAAAAACTATGTCTTCATTCCTTTTCATGAGAAATAAGAGGAAAACAATGGATAAAGGGCCAAAACTAAGCTATAGTAAAAAATCAAATGAATCACCCTTCTATGTGGAAAATGATTTAAAGGTAATTAAATGAGAATAAATAAGTCTTCCTTGCATGTGGTAAAAAATTACACTAAAAAAATAATTATGTGGATCAGAAAAAGAACTAGTGGGATGCATCTATTTATACTATATTTTTTAATGAATGATTTATTTCACTTTTTATAAGTTAGGTAATGGATACATCATGTGGCTCACACATTTGTATTCAAATAAAATAACCAAGTTGATTCATGAAAATTTCACAAGGTGAGATGTTTTATCCAGATGAAAATGGTGAAAGAGTGATATAATTCGATGTTAAATATTAGCATCTAACATTTGATATTAAACAAGTTCTTTTGTTTAACAATTTCTAGTATATACCTTCGATTACCAAGAAAACAATCTTAAAGTCAAGTTTAGAAACTATGAAGTTTTATTTAAAATTTGAAATAAATACTCTATCTTCTTAAGGATAATATATGTTATTCTACGGTGTATTATAACAATGGATTTAATATAATTTAACATTATAAATAAATTTTGGAAAAAAATGAAAATATATTTAGAATCATTGATATCCATTGTGAATGTGTTACTTCAGGATTCCCAATGTAAATGGAAATATTTTACACAAATTGCATCAAGTAGGGTGTTTAGATTCATTTAGTTTAAAATCCATTGATGTATGTCAAACTTGATTATAATGAAAAATGAAAAACTAACCTTTCATTGGGAAGAGATTAAGGTACCCATAACTACTATAATTTATTTATATTAATGTATATAGTCCATTTATTAAAGAGGAAAGGGGTGGGTTTACAACTAAATTAATTTTTCAAATGGAACTAATTGGTATGAATTATTCTACCTAATGAGTTATAATTCCAATTAATTTAAGTCCTTTAATGATTATTAGAGTTAATTGATAAAATCTTGGTAAAAAGATTAAGAAAATACACTCAAAACTTGGTAGATAATATCTTAACCATGCATTCAACAAGAATTTAAGGGTTTATGGGATAGTCTCTTAACTCACTCTTCCTTATACACCTTAGTGAAATAGTGTTAGTGAAAGGAGGAATCAAAGTTTTGTTGACATGGTATCATTAATGATGAGTCAAAAATATATACCATTATCCTTTTTGGGATATTTATTATATTAATAAACATATACAATAATCATGTACCATCTTGAGTGGAAGATGATATTTTATACCACTTATGGTATTGATATATAACTAGTATATCATATTTATGTTTTTAGTGTTATGAGTAATTTATAAAAAACCTAATGAAACACATTCATACTAGAGTACAAAGTAAATATTTATAGTCGATAATAAATAAATTAAAGGTTATTACCTATATAACACTTTATATATAAATTTAATTGTGTAGATACATTCTATATTTCTATAAAGGAAACACATTCCCAATTGAAATATTTGTGGAAAGATTGACTTCAATGAATCTAATTCTCCTACAACATAAGAGTCGGTATAACAAAAATATAAATAATATAAAATATGATATAAGAATGTTTTTAAGACAAAATTATGGTATTTTTATACTATAAAGTTTAGAGAACCAGTGAGATATGATTTTCTTTAAACTAATCTAGGTGATACATTTTTCCATGAGAATGATGAATTTGTAATCAACGAGGATGAAGTAGATGGTAATATGATACTATGTGAAAATAATTTATTTATATTGAGATATATTATATGCACAAAATAGAAGTTTGGACTGTAATAGACCCTCTAGAATATGTAAAAACTATTAGTTATAAATTAGTATTCAAGAAAAAAGCCTGACATGTTTTATAATGTACTTTTAAAACATGACTGGTCACGAATGGTTTAAGATATACTAATTCATTTACTGAGAAGAAACCTTACCACCTATCATGTTGCTAAAATACATTATAATATTAATTATAATGAAAACCTAATATGATTATTTGATTTAGAAAATTTATTTCAAAACCACTTTTCAATAAAACCCAATGGTTTTATCCAGATAAAGTGCCCTAATAGTTTATGCCAGCTATAGAGATCCATTTATGGATTGAATTAGGAATCTTGATCATGGAATATTAATTTAGATGGTCCAATTATAAATATTAGTTACATAAAGAATCAAATTGATAAATTTTTCTACAAGAAGGTTAGTGAGAAATCCATAATTTTTCCACTAATCAATTTTGATGACATATTAATTATGGGAAATAAAGTACACAACTTAGAGTTTGTAAATACATGGTTAATTGAATGATTCTCTATAAATGAATTAGGTGAATAAACTTATATTTTAATCATCAATATCTATAGATATAGATCTCAAAGGAATATTTGGCTAAGTCAAATCACATATATTGAAAAGGTACTGAAAATTTATAGTATAGAATAATCTATGAGAGGAATATTATTAATAAAACATTATATCAGTTACTCCAAGAGAATGTGTCTATAAAAACCTGGAGAGATTGATAAGATGAGTATAATAAAAAATTCCTTGATAGTAGGATCTATCATGTATTTCATAATATGTGTAGTCTTTGATGTTTCATATAATTTAAAAATTGTGGTATGATATCAAGCTAATCAAGTAGAGTTGCATTGGGAAACAAAAAAACCAATATAAAGTATTTGCGAACTACAACGGATAGATTTATTGTTTATAGAAGGTATGAGAAGATAGTAGATAAGGGATATATTTTTGATATATTCAAGAAATATCATAATGATATGAAATCATAGTCTAGTTGTGTCCTTTTCTAGAGCAGTAGTATAGTGAGCTGGAAAAGCCTAATTAACCCATGGTTGCAGATTCTATGACATAATCTTAGTATATAGAGACTTATGATTTATCTAAGTAAATAGTTTTGATAAGAATATTTTTCTTATATATTTGTGTTATACATAGTAGAGTAGATCCTATTTCATAATATTGTTATAATTTATGTTCCCATTCATGATCCAAGAGTCATAGAGAGGGGGAAGGGTGAATCAGTGATGTCCTTTTTGTTTTTATGTTTTATTATTTTTTGAAACAACCTTAACATTTTGTTAAAGATTTCCTTATTAGCTGAACACAGCCAACCACATGAACAAACTATTTACAAGGTTCACTACTCAACAAGAGTAGCTACATCCTTTGTACGGTACAAAAAGAATCAAGTACCACACAATCCACTAGAAAACAATCCATTGGTGTGAACTATAATAAGTAGGATATATTCTTACACTCGTGTAGCTCTTATAAAATGATATGAAAGAACATGTGGACCCTCTTAGCAAAAAAAGGAAACATATTGTTTCAATTCTTCTTAATCAGATTTCACAGTTTTACCTTTTAAAATAAACCTTCTCTTTCCTACCTAGAAGCTGGTAAGAACTAAGTTTCACAAAAATTACTAAATATGCTGAACTGATATATTTTTATCACCCTTTTAAGTATCATGTTCACAACGTTTATTCCTTGCATGAAAAATTTAACTTTTTTTGCGAAACACCTCTTTTTCACAACTTCAAACTTTCGCGCAACTTCTCCCTCTTACACGCAACTCTATCTCATTCATGCAACTCACATTACATAAAATTATTTCGTGCATCATATCTAGATATTTCTCAACGTGTCAATATTATCAAATGATATGGGGTCACCTCTTATTTATAGGCATCACTTACCCTCATGCGCAAAAAACCTGACGCGTCGTACAAGATCTCAACATGTTGGGAAAAACCCCCTTTTGACATCGCATTGGGTGCATAAGTGTCTTTCACGCCAAACTCATATTTCACACACTTTTGGAATTTTTTTTGGACTTCATTACTTTTCCATTTTTTGATGTTCTGACCTTGAATGATTCCTTTCATGCAACATTCCAAACTCTCTTCAATCATGTGCGCAAAAACCAATCTTTCACATGGTTCTTTCCTTTTCTATATTTTGATGTTAGGATCATGGAACTCCACTTGAACGCAACATACCAGGCCACAAAATCCTTTTTATAAAGAATATTTATCTATCTATTAATTTTCAACCCCAAATATTTTGCAAAAAATGGAAAAAGGTTCCACCTTAAAATCTGATTCGACAAGAACCCCAATGATGCTTCACTTTTATCTGGATTATTAAACAAAAAACTACTTTAATCACAAACTATATATTTCTTCATATATTTTATTTGATCTAAAACCTTTAATATCATTATAATTTCAATGGAAAGTACTGTAACTTCCCTTTCTTCCAACAACATCATTCCATCCAACCAAAACGGAACAACATTGAGATCATATTTTATCCTCCTTTCCTTTATAAGGATTGTATCAAAAGTTCTTCAAAAGAGTATTTTTGGGAAATACATATTAGAAAATCATCTTATGGTTTCCAATAAATTTTATAAAGTGAATTTATTTATCTTTTATGATAAAAAAAGACAACACCTTCTCTAGCCAACTTGTTCTTAACAATCTCCCCTTTAGATTTGGTTGTAAACCAAGATTCATAAATCACTGAACTTTGTAATATCAAGAAATGTATTTCTTATCAAAAATTATATGCCTACATGATCTAACCCATTGTTGAAAATAAGAATTATTGATGTCAATACCATGCTATCCAAAAGAAGTGACTATGAATCCTCTTGATCTTTTCTTTCTGGGGCTTCATCCTTCCCCAAAATGTAAACATATTTTGTCTATAGCCTTCGACCTCAACATTATTTCTATAATTTCTCTACTAATTCATCTTTCCTAGAATAGAAAAAAAAATAATTTCCTACAACCAATCCAATAAAGAGTTATAATAGTTCAGACACATACAAGATAGATTCACATCTTACCCACAACTCCCCCTTTATGCATGCTTCCATAAGGATAGATTTATGAAACAGTTATACCCCATGACAACACTATCAAAAGGTAATATGAAAGAGGGGACAGACACGCGTACCTCAACATTGATGAGAATGAGGTTGGACACCCATTTTAAACCTCAATTTCGAAAATTCTTCCTTTGGTAAAGGTTTCATGAATATGTCATCAACTTGTTCTGATGTGGGAACATACTCCAGATTCAATTCATTATTCTCCACCTGCTCTATCATGAAGTGGTACTTTATGTAAATGTGTTTTGAACAATAATTCTTTACCAGAGTCCTTGTAACATTTAAAACACTCTGATTAACACATCCTATGCGTAAGGGTAGATACATTTCATCAAGTAGATCTTTCAATTGAGTCTTTAACCACATAATTTGGGTAACCTATTGAATGACAAAAAGATACCTTGATTCAGTTGTGTTAAGGGTCACTAAATTTTTTTTATACCAACTAACATAACTTTTCACCATAATGAAAACTCCATCATATGTGGAACTTCCATCATTAACATTTTCCACACAATCAGCATCTGAATACTTGAACAAATCAATATTTTCTGAGAAATCGTACCTAATTCCAAAAATATTGGTTCCTTTGATATATCTAAGAATTATTTTTTCTAGAAATTAAATGTGAGTATTTAAGATAACTCTGAAATATTTCAGATAAGGTAACAACGTAGACGATGTATGGTCTTTATGTAGTAAAATATAATAGACTTACAATTAGCTTTTGAAACACTTTCTGATAAACTTTCTTGACTCATCCATCTTTAGACAACTTGGTTCTCAATGAAATCAGTGTGGAAACTGGTTTTAAATTTTCCATAAAAAACTTCTACAGATGTTCCTTACTATACGATTCATGAGAAAGAAAAATGTGGTTCCTATTCTGTAAAATCTGTAACCCAAGAATATATTTCATTTATCCCAGCAAGGAAATATCAAATTACTTTTTCATCTCCTCAGTAAATCTTTCACAAGATATGTCATCATTTACAGCAATGATAATGTCTTCGACATAAACAATTATGACTAGAGAAAAGTCCTAAAATTCCATGATGTAATGGTTGATATCAACTCTACCCTTATTGAAATTCATCTTCCTCAAGAAAGTGTCCAATTTAGAATACCATGCCCTTAGATCCTATTTTATCGCACACAAATCCTTCTTCAACCTACAAACATAACTTTCATCCTTCCCAATAATAAATCCACTTGGTTGATCAATATAAAATTCATCTTCATGATCACCATTCAAAAAAGTAAAATTTACATATTTTTGAAAGATTTTGTGACATCATTGTGCAGTAATAGCAAGAACGATTTTGATTATTTCTAAAATTTCTATCAGAGGAAATGTTTCATCAAAATCAATGCCTCCAATTTGTGAACAATATTTTCAAACCAATATTTCTTTGTTTCTTATCAGTTCACCTTCTTCATTCATCTTTTTTCGAAAACCCACTTTTTACCAATAATGTTCTTGTTTTCTATCTTGGGTATAAGTTTCCATGTATCATTCTTTTCTATCTAGTCAAGATATTAATTCATCTTCTAAACCAATTTTGGATGCTCAAAATATTTATTCGAATCATTCATCTTGACTTTTGAATACAATGAGTTGAATACAAAGAGGTGTGTGTCACAACTTCTGAAGTTATTTTGGTTTGAAACATTTGATGTTGATTACTAATAATGTTATGAGATTCCACTTGCTTACATAGCCCAAGATGAGCTATTGAATCTTCTTCCTCACCACTTGAAATTGCTAAGTCTATTTCTTCTTCTTGATTATGATTACCATTTTCTACAACATTGTTATAAATTTTAACAAAACTTTCTTTATCATACTCATCTTCCACATCATCATAATCTTGCTTTTCCTTCTCAACATTTTCAAAAACATTCCCATCAGTAGAATCAGTAATTCTACTTGTGTCTTTGCTGAAAGATCTATATCCTCTTCCTTCCAGATCATATCCAAGAAAAATTCCATCAAATCCTCTTTTCTCAAACTTACCAAGGATTCTACCTTTCTTTTTCATAATGCACGGACTCCCAAAAACTATTAAGTGTTTCAGACTTGGAGTTTTTCCATAGAACATTTTGTATGGAGTCATATCTGAATTTTTCGTGTATAAACATCGATTATGAATATACAAAGCAGTGCTCATGGATTGCCTCTAATAATAATGTGAAATACTTTGTTCAAGTAACATAATTGTCTCCATTTCCACCATACTTCTATTCTTTTTTTATCAACCTCATTTTGTTGATGTGTGTTTGGTAAACAAATCTCATGCATAATTCCATTATTCTAAAGATAACAATCAAACTCTCTATTCTGATACTCTCAACCATTTTTAGTTCTCAACTTATTCACTTAATAATGAAACTCCTTCTCTTCATTCCTTCTAAATGTCTATATTTTCGTAGCATCTGACTTATGTATCATGTACATAACAAAAGTATTGTGTGTAAAGTTATCAATGAATGTAATGAAGTAATTCTGTCCATTTCTTGATTTCTTTATCATTGGTCTACATATATCATAATGTATATGTTCTAAGCGTAATTTTTAATGAATGACAACTCACTTATGCAAAGAGTTTATAATATTCCTTTTTTTTCGGAAATTGGGCAACATTAGTCTATTCTTCTTGATAAATTAGGCATATCTCAGAAACCATCTCACATTGATAACTTGAACATGTTTCTATGATACATATGTCCAATCCTTTTATTCTATTACTTATTTTCATCCACCATACTTGTGTAATAAGAGTTCTGTACTACACCAAATGGAAATAAATTCCCTTTTGTATGTTTTCTTCTTATAACTACCTCTCCATAATTTTCACTTCTCAAAAAAAATCCATCATTTTTTAAGATAACTTTGGTGCCCTCGCCATATAGTTGTGAAACACTTAATGGATTGTGTTTCATCCCATCAACATATAATGTTTTCTTGGATTTCATTTTCTCATTCCTAATGATGGCTGATCTAAAACCTTTGATCCTCAAATATTAATCATTGAAAAATTTCACTATTCTGTCTTTGAAGTCATTCAAATTCTTTAGAAACTTATGTCTCCTTTTATATGAGAAGAAAACCAATTATTAATAATCCATGGATGTTCTACTTTTGTAGATTTTAAAGTAGTTTTTATAATAAGAGTTTTTTTGTTATTTCTTCTCATTCTTCACCTCCGACTTCTGAGATTTGTTAGTAACCTTTTGTTTTGATGAAAAAAACAATACATCCCTTAGAAATATATCAAGGAGGTTCAAATATTTCACAAATAGTTTTCAATGGTTCAAACATATTTTCAACTTTCACACCAAACTTCTCATATTTATAATGAACTTCCTTCTCATACTTATTCTTTTAAGAGGATGGAATCCCCTCAAACCTTGTCTTCCATGACTTGTAGAATAATAATAATATTTTTGGCTAAACCAAAACATATTTTACATTGTTTTGAATTCACCACAATACTAGTAGTAGGCATGGAATGATTTTTTTTCAGAATCTTCCATACTGACTGAAGTTGTGAACATGCTTCTCAACACTCTTCTTAACAAAACTCATCTGACCATCATCCTTCTTATTTTCAATTATAACATTCCAATTTAGCTCATATTTCTATGTAGACTCATCAGAACCAAAAGTATTAGAAACTTTATGGACTCAAGATTTTTATATACTTCTTATTTTTTTTCATTTCTATCTTTGGCAACATACATAGCCTTTCTATATTTGCTTTTAAAAGAACTAGTTTCATAGGTCCTCTCAACCATTGAAGATAACATTTGTTGATCCTTTTGGGTTCATTATTACTAGAACATCCACCAACATCTGAGATAGGTTTTTTGAAATAGATATTCCTTTCATCATATTTTTAATGTTTTTGATTGACATGTTCCGACTCTTCTTCTTTTTCCTTCATCTTTACCTAAATATGATCATTACGATTCTTTTCATTCTCAAGAGAACTCTTCAGATCATCAATATCCTTTTCCATCTTGATTTTCTTATCAAGAAAACCTTCTCGATTTTTTAATGTGGAATTTCCATTTAACGACTTCTTTTTTTCCTTCTCAAGAGTTCTGATCTTACTCAAAAATTATTTCAACTCTTCTTTCATATAATATTCAAGTTCAGTTTCTTCTTCTTTAGAACTTCTAATCCTATAATCTTCGCTATTCACTACTGTAATAAATTTAATCTCTATAGATTTATCAGTAAACAATATCTTGGATTCATCTTTTCCATCTTCTTCATCATTTTTATATAAAAATATTATTCTTTTAGATTTGAAGAATGTTTTATCCTTTACCTTTGAAAAATTTTTATCTTCGTCAGCTTGTTTCTTCCAAGACCTTCTTGTCCTTATGTCATCATCATCGCCATATTTTAATTTCATATATTGAGGAATGTTAGCTGCAAAGTGACCAATATCTTATCATTCAAAACATTTTAAGGGAATTTTCCCCTTGTATTTCCATGTACCTCTTCTCACTTTCTTAGAAAACAAGGATAAAATTTAATCCATGTTTTTGTGAACCTCATCTTCAGAATAGAATTTAGCAGCTTCATCTTCAACAAGAGTATTCTTTTACATATCTCTCTTTGTAGCCTTGAATTAAATTTATCTATAATCTTTTTTCTCTCTTAATAGTCTTATCCCTTATCATTGCATAATTAATGACAGTTCTATGCCAATAATCCAAAGATAATGTTTCAGTGTCTCCGTATTCTAATTAAGAAATGTTAGATTCAAAAATGTTGAGAAGAATTATTGAAATATTTTCAACAACTGTATAATCCTCTAAATATTCACCAAGAAATCTGATTTTATTGACAATTTCATTTAACATGGTAAAGAATTCCCCATCAGATTCAATTTCACCCATTTTCAAGTTTTTATACATTAGCCTCCAGATTTGTAGTGTTTCCTTCTTCAATTTTGTATTTCCTTAATAGATGTTCTTCAAATTATCCTAGATTCCATATGCTATAGCGACACATTTCACTCTTAAAACTCACTCGAAAAAAGATATGAGAGTACTGAATTTTTAACACTTCCATCATTCTCAAGATTCTTCTCATCGGTAGAAGTACGAGGAACCTTGTCATCAATATGAGAACATCCATCAGTTTTAGTTTCAAGAACAACATACCCAAAAGAAATAATATAAGGCATCATTCTATCATTCAAGATATGCCAGTTCTTTCTATGAAATATCATAATCCACTTACTATTCACATAATTAGTCATTCTAATTATTCTAATTATGTTAACATACATTTTAGTTTAATAATCTTAATCTAGTTAACATATTAAATTTTTTAAATGTTTATTATTTAATTAATTGTTCATTTTTTATTTACATTATCCTAATTTAGTTTTTAATTTAGACCTTCACTATTTTAAATTAGATTTATTAAATGAAATTAACATTATTTATTAACTAGTCTTATTATTCTGTTTATTAGATAAGTAAAAAACATAAGTTAAAGTTTAATAAAATCATATGTTTTTAATTTTAAGATTTTGTTTTTTCGTTTAATTAATTAACGAAGTTGTTAAAAATATTTACTTAATTTTAATTATTTTGTTTTTTTGTTTTCTGTTAATTCATTGAATATGTTTTTCATTTATTTAGATATTTAATTATTTAATCTCAATATCTAAATTCTTATTTAATAATTAAGTAACCTGTATTTTTAGTTTGTTAAAAAAATTAGTTAGTTTTTATTTAAGTTAATTAATTAGCCTTTAATAATTTAGTTAATTTGTCTTTTGTTTTAGTTAATTATGGTTTTATTCATTTTATTATCTGTTTAAAAATAAATTTTTTATTGTTAACATTTCAATTTTTTCATTCGGTGAGTTGACGAACTGATGTTTCGACGCAATGATGTTGCGACTCCCTGATTACAACTCACCGATCCCTTGTCACACTGATGTTTTTCTAACTATCGGTGAGTCATGACTCACTGATCACTTTGAAACACCAATGGTCTCTCACGAAGCACCGATGTCTAGATACACCGATCCTCTCGACTAACTGACCACTTAGCATCAGTTTATTATTTTGATTTAACTAACGATGAGCCCTTTTTTATTCCATCAGTGTGTTATGCACATACTGATTCACCTCTTGCATGAAACTTCAATCTTCTGTGCAACTTCAATCTTGCGTGTAACTTCAATCTTGCATGTAACTCTCTTCTTGCGCGCAACATCATCTTCTTATGCATAAACCAAATTAATTCATGAAACTCCCTTTTGATAAAATTATTCCACACTTCATAGATGGATATTTTTCTAGGTTTAGATCTTATCAAATGATAGGGGGAACCTTTTATTTATAGGCATCACTGACCCCCACATGAAAAAACCCTAATGTGTCGTGAAAGATCCAAATATTTCGTGCAAAACACCATTTTTGACTTCACATTGTTCATTCAAGTCTCTTTCGTGCCAACCTCATCTTTTGCGCACTTCTAGAATCTTTCGCGCACTTCATGAACTTTCCATTTTTTGATGTTCCGACCTTGAATAATTCCGGGAACGCAACATTCCAATCTCTCTTCAATCTTGTGTGCAAAAACCAATCTTCCATGCGGTTCATTCCATTTCTTGATTTTGATGTTCGAATATTAGATCACCACTTTTTTGCAATATATCATGATATATTCAAACTTGAGTGCAATATTCTTTTCCAAAAGAACATTTCTCTATCTCATCATTTTCATCCCAAAAAATTTGTACAAAAATATAAAATGATGCCACCTTAAAATTTGTTTCAGCAAGAACACCAATGTTGCTTCACAATTATCTATCTTATTCAACAAACTACTACTTTCATCATGAGCCATATTTATTGTGATATATAGTCTTTGACCGAACACCTATAACATCGTTATATTTTCAATGGAAAGTACTGCAACTTTTCTATTTTCTAGCCACATCATTCCTTCCAACCAAAACAAAATATGATTGACATCAAATTTTCTCCCCCTTTAATTTATAAGATTTTCATTGCAAGTTCATAAAACTTATGACATTTAGGAAATAAAAATCAAAAAAGAATATATTAGGTTCACTAGGTTAGATACAATGAGTGGGGTGGGGGGAATCGGAGTATGAGAGATTAAAACAACTGCCCCTATTGATCTTGTTTTGTTGTAAAAAAAACTCTCTCCTATCTCTTTCCCATAGAAAAGTATTAAAAAAATCAAATCATTCTCAGTACACAATTATTTTTACTTAATTCTCCCTCACTAGGCTACGTCCAAAGAACATATATAGGCGATGTGCCGATGTACAGACTTCACTAAAAGCGCACTGTTGTTTACAATGTTTGATACAGACTCACTGTCCCTTCTGGTTTACAACCAATAACGATATGAAAGCTAACTACCATTTCAAATGAAGTGTTCTCACTAGTTCTTCAAAAGATCTACTCACAGTTTATATACCTGCAGGTCTCTTCATTTTCTCAAATCAAATCTGCATCCTTAACTATTAATAGATGTTATGTAGACGTCCAACTTTCACGCACAGATGAATCTCTCTTTGCACTGGGTGTATCGGGAAACCACAATTCTTTTGTGCAACCCTTATTGCTTCTTGCATGAAACTTTAATGCCTTGTGTGCAATATTCCACTTTTTTCATGAGACACCCTTTGCACGTAACTTCAATATTTCACACAACTCAAATCTTATGCACAAATTTCTTAGCTTGTGCGCAACTCGAAATCATTCGCGCAACTCCCTTTGTGAAAAATTATTACACGATCCGGTGATCATATTCTCTCTAATATTTGAGCTCTATTTAATTAGGTGGGTCACCTCTTATTTATAAAAATTCTTGAACCATGGGCGGATGATTCAACTTTTGTCACGCAAGTGTTTATTCGAGTGCACAAAACCCTATTTTACGTCGCATTGAGTGCGCAAGTTTCTTTCACCCAACCTCCTCTTTCGTGCCCATTTACAAATCATTCATGAAAATAATGCCTTTTCCATTTTTTGATGTTCTGTTCCCAAAACCTACCTTGCACGCAAGATTCTTTTACACAACTCCATCTTTCACGCACATCATCAAATCTTTCGCGCACAACATGTCTTTTCAATTTTTCAATGTTCATATCCCGAAACATTCCTTGCACACAAGTTTCCAAACCACCCTATAAATTGTGCGCAACTTCCCTTTCCAAAAACATGTTTCTTCATTTTCAAATTTTGAGGCCCAAAAATTTGGCAAACACTACAAAACGGTGCCACCTTATATCATTTCTTTTTGTAATGCCTCTAGATCGTCCATTCCTTTGTCATAGTTATTTGTAAAAATAGGTGGTCAACAATATCTATGAAACTGTAAAAATCACCATGTAAACCCCCTTTTTTAACAAAATTAACATCACGGTCTGCTCTGTCAACAAACACAACACGAAGGTCCTCTTTGTCAACAGATACAATCACCTTAAAATGATTCAATGATACCTTGAGTGATTTTTCCCCAACAAAATCATTTGGTGTCCAAGACCTTTTACAAAGTGAATTGATTTATCTTTTTTAACAATAAAATATAGAACCTTCTCTATCCAACTTGGCCCCAAAAACAATACATTAATAGTGGTACTTACCGAGGATCCCAGGTCACACCAAAAGAAAAAACATATTGTTTTGAGGTTTCATCTTTGGGTGTAATTTTATCCGAGAGGTGGAGTTATAATTAACTGAGATTCCATAGAGAATAATTTATAAGAATCCATGACGAAATCCATATCTAAAAAAAATTACAATTCTTCTCTGAGATCTAACTGGTTGAGAGATGTTTGCAATCTGAATTTAGAGTATTTGGTTGTGTTATGAGTGGGTTCCCTAGACTTAACACATGAATTTAAATTTATTACCATCTCATGTATTCAGTTTTATTTATATATATATATCTGTGTGTGTGTGTGTGTGTGTTCCTATTATTATCAGTGAAAAATTTATTAGGCATGTTTGATATGTATTATAATGTCCTTATATTTAATGTTGTATCAAATGTTTATAAAAATTCGAACCTATAAAGAGAATCTCAAGATACTGTGAAAATAATATTAAATATATGTCTTATGGTCTAGATAAATAAATTTTATATGAAAAAAATTATCTAAATACCAATGTCTACAGACTTATAAGAATTGATACTTATTCTAATAAAGTTATCACATAGTGATCTCGAGTTGATGAGATCATAAGGGATAACCCATAAATAGGAGCACCTAATGTGTTAGGTTTCATTAGATGTTCTTATATATTAGAATTTTTATTTTTCTCATGAATTTTCATCATAATTTTTGAATTTTATTTTATTTCTTACATTTATGCTAGATAAAAACAAAGAAATTAATGTTTTATGTGAGGTATCATGTGTTGGGATTGCAATTGGTTAAATAAGAAAGACAAGATTTGTGACTTCCATGCTATGGAAGTGATATATCAGGCCCAGTTGACTAGGTTTGTAGTACCTTAACTAAATACTTATAATTTCTAGAAAATGGTATGCCCATCAAGCATGGTTATATTAATAATAAATAATGCTATCAAGGATAGTGAAACATGTTATGAATCTTGATTTATGATATGTCACATGATAGAGATATTATGTAACATGGAGTCTATTCCAATGAAATAATGTCATTAATATGACTAAACCATATCTCTTTATAATCCATGATGGATTTCTAGATACTGATCATGGTCTATGAGTTAGAGTCACACTTCTAGAAAATAAGGCAATACCTAGAGTTTTGGAAAAAATCATGGTTATAGGGATTGTTTTACAACCAATTTCCACGGGTTTTTGTAAATTATGGATATATTTTGGGATTTAAAACATATACCCATATTTGTTTAAAAAACCTATGGGTATAGGTCACACCTATACCCATGGGTTTTCCAAAAATATGGGTATGGGGACTGGTTCAAGACCTATACCCATGGTTCTCTAAAAAATAGTGGGTATATGTCAAACCTATACCCACATTTTTTTTCCAAAATCATGGTTATTGGTTTTGGTTTAAAACCTATTCCAATGGTTCACCAAAAACATTGGGTGTAGGTCATCCCTATAGCCACAGTTTTGGTAAACCGTGGGTATCGATTTCCCATGTAATAATTTAAAAAACATTTTTGCGGTAATATAAATTCCAAAGGAAAGATTATTTCTATAATTTTCCACCTATATGCATGGTTTAAAAATATATACATAATTAAATATATATTAATACACCAAAAACAATATGTGGTGTACTGGTTAGGCATGTGGATTGACTAGAGGCAGCCCATGGTCTAAATATGGTGGGAGATTTTTTTTAAATCATATAACCATAGTTTTAGAAGAAATAGTATAGGGTTATTGGCATGATGGACTATTTCCCATACACCTATTCCCAGGGTTGATAGCTGTGGGAATGGAATTTTCCAACTATGGCTATATCTTGAAGCTATACAGATGACTTAAGCTCCCTCAGTTCTCTAAATCTTGGGTATAACATATACCCATGGTTTTATGGTGTATATCCTTGGTTCCAAACAGTGGGAATATGGTAATTTTCTAGTAGTGTTACTACTATCGTGATAAGGGCCTAGATGTTCACACACAAAGAATATTCAGATTCTTGTCCAATTCTAGAAAATTAGAGTTTAAGAAATGGTGTATAGTGACCCCATCTTTTCATAAATGGATATTACATCTTTTTAGATGAATATTAAATACATTACACAACAACACACATAATCACCATAACAGTTTAGTGCCTTTGGAGATCAGATATACCATCATTTAATTTAATAAAAATCATCAATATCTCCCAAAAATATATTCCAATTCATTACTCTTCATTAACATACCATACCTAGAACATTTCTTCATTACCTAGGGAAATTAAACATAAGAAAGGGTGAGATCAAATTCTTAGTAAGGGTATGCAAGGGATATACATAATCGTAAAATAACATAAGGGAATGAGAACATGAGAAAAACATTTAAAAACCATACCATCCATATAAAAGATCATAATATTGAGTAATTCCATAATGATTTACAGTTTAGAAGACATGAATCCTAATGAAATTAAATAAAATAATCCATGAGAGCATAACATTGTCATAATAGATAGATTTATGTCATGCAAATAAGTATAGAAAATCATTACCACATTTTCTAAGGCTCACTGCCAAGGATATTTTTTTGGAATGGGTTCACTCCCCAAACAATAATAGTAGTCACAATTCACTTCTAAGACCATCATTATATACAATGTCCCTTACTAAATTGGGTTCACTCCCAATTCTAGTATATTTTTCTCATGAGATATAAATATTTACCCAATGAATTAAAGAGAGATATAGATCCCACCCATCACAAAATGAAAATCATACATACGTGTGCCATAAGATCATAAATAAATCATCATATCTTAACCCATGTGATGAAATGGGTCTAATATACATTTAATAATATCATAACTTATTGAAAATAGACTGGTTTCATAATCACTTCATCATTTAAAAATAGCTTAACACATGAAAAAATAAATGGGTTTCATAATAATTTTTCATGGTACAACTCATGGAAGATAAATGAGTTTCATAAAAATTTTATCAACATAAAAATAATCCATTAATATAAATAATAATAAAGATTTTCTTGGATTATATCCATAGTAAAGAAAACACAACATCAAATGATTTCATTTAAGATGGAAAATGATTTTGAAAAGTCACACGGAACATTTCATGAGGAAAATAAATTTTATTTTAAAATATAATTTTAAAACTAAAAATTAATAAATCATTTTTTAAAATCCATTCCTTTTTATATAACTATAAAAAGGATGATTTATAAGTCTTTTAATAATTTTATTGAGGAAAAATTCCTTTACTATTGAAAACAATTTTAAAAAAATATTTTTTTTAAAAAAAATCAATGTTTCTGATACTTTAGCCGAGGCGCGTGCCTTTGTTTGGTGACGATGAGAATGCGCTGGTTGTGGCCCCGCATTCCCTCCTTCAAAAGGCGGGGGGCATTTGTCGCTTATTCAGGGAAGTTTTCTCCTTGATTGAAACTGGATGATGGGATGTCAGTTCCTCCTTCTGTGGATTCCTCCTCTAAATTCGTCACCTAGTCCAAGTCTCCCTTATAGAAGAAGACATTATGAAACTCTTCCCAGTTCTATATATTCATGGACAACATTTAATTACACCGCTTCTGTCAGGACCTTCTAAGGGGTCCGTTTAGGGTAGCAACCTTTGGTCAGGGGAGTAGTCATGTTGGACATCACTGGCATGTTTAGACACTGGAACACTAGCATGTTTGGGTTTCTTCCCCTTATTATAGTGCTTTTTGAGGGGCTGGATGCCCAAGGCATCCCATGTTGAATGCGGGGAATTATAGGACATAAGCATGTATCTGTGGTTTTCCTCAGCTTCCCATGTTTAACATAGGTTATGCCACGAGTTTAACGTCTAGAGAAGATGGATCAGACTGATCAGAACACTGACCGGAGTGGATCAGATGGGTGCATCCTCTGGATGGAACACTGATGTTGGTACTAATGTATGGATAGTTACCCGGTTTCTTATAGGAGCAGTGAAGAGGAAAAGAGATGGCATGATCCCAATGCGATGTGGCGGCCGAGTTAAGAATTAGGATGGATGATGGAGAGTTTAATTAAGTGGTGGGGGTATGAGATAGAATAGACGCGAGGGTGACGATGATGTTGGGCTTTAACTTTGAAGAGACTTCCTACGTATTCATATGGTAGGGAAACAAATTCCACATAGTTTGGTGAGGCGATGGGACACCCAAGGAGGTGACACATACGAGGGGGACCTAGAGGAAGTGGAACCTTCAAGTTGGGGGAATGAACTTTTCAAAAGTCATAGGCTCAAGGGAAATACCAGGATGGGATATCGGTGATGGGATTGAACCACATGCAGGCTTCCTATTTATCCTCGTGGAAGGGAATCAATGTACACGTAGTTCAAGATAGGGGTATAGAATTGGGGTGTGCACAGAGTACAATGACCCGATGATATTCTAGGGGGGTTATGCATGGTTAGAGGTCCAAGATTTGGTCTAACACTAGGGTCCAGACTAGAAATATGGGTCCCAATAGAGGGGACAACAATGGATTGCCCCTTGGTTGGGGTTGACAATGGCTTACCACTTCATGGGTATCCCAATGTCTTACCACTGG
Source organism: Viscum album (assembly GCA_963277665.1). Taxonomy (NCBI): domain Eukaryota; kingdom Viridiplantae; phylum Streptophyta; class Magnoliopsida; order Santalales; family Viscaceae; genus Viscum; species Viscum album. Next base: position 1,540,549,137 of record OY728129.1, read on the forward strand.
ATGGGGATCACAATGGCATACCGGTGCATGGGGTTGATAATGGCTTACCTCTGAATGGGGTGTACAATTTAACATCACGCAGGATAGTGGTGTACCGACATGGAGTGGTCGAGACCAATGGATATTGGGCTTGACCCTCAAGGAGGATTCTTACATACCTTTCCTTGGAAAGTATCAAAGTCTTCATAGTTCGGGATGGGTTTGTTGAACCGACGTGAAGGGTGTTAGGACCGATGGGTGTTGGGATTGAACCACAGGGAGGCTTCCTACGTACCCTTCCATGGAACAGATCAAAGCCTACGTAGTTCAGAATGGTGGGAACCAATGTGAAGAGGGTCAGAACCAATGGTTGTTGGGATTGAACCTCATGGAGGCTTTCTACGTACACAACCTTGGAAAAGATCGATTTTCACGTAGTTCGGGATGGTGTTTGGGGATTACACTCTAGGATGCCCAGAGAGGATGTCATGATTGATGCTTGCTCTAAGCCCACATGAGTCATGCACAGTGTGAGAAACAAGAGGTTGCAAAGACCTGACAATCACATTGTGAAAGGTGCATCCGTGGGATGTGGAGTGGGGAAGACACGTAGTTATCGACCAAAAATAGAAATAGGGGCTTGCACGTGGTCTGCATCCCAGGGAGATGGAGATTGGGACTTACTCTATAGTGGAGGTCGGATGGTGACAAAGCCCCGCGGGGGAGGGATGGGGTATTGTAGTCTCCTGTTCCCCACTCACCTCTTATTCTTTGAAAAGGAACAAGATATGAGGTGTAGTGATGATACATCCAACAAGAAAGGCTAGGGGCTTACACCACGATGGTTTCCCATTCCCCATGGACAAACCTTGCTCTAATAAAGAGAATCTCATTCCATGTGAGGAATGATTTCACTCCCGTGGAGACTAGTGGGCATACAGAATATCCAAGGTGGGGAACCCCACGTATGACACACAAGGCGAGGTCATAGTTTCATGTCATGTGCTGAGGATGATGGCGCTTGGTAGTTTAACGTCCTGAAGCTCAGACTATGTGTGTTCTCTCTGCACCCCTAGCACTTACATAACTGATACTCACCCGACCTTAGGGAAAGGAAGTCATCAATAATTCCTTGGTGAGGGGGTGTTATGGAGTGATCCATTGAGGGACCCATTTAGCATGGCTATGCGAAGATGCAATAGCCGATAGCATTCATGGGTGTCATTAAGGAGAGGCAACGATGGATGAGGCCTATTCATGGAAGCTTCCCGTAATGTCTTACTCATGTTTGGCCATGAGGGAATCCCAACTCACTTGTGGTTTGAGACAGAAAATTGGGGCCACACCTATGCACAAGTTCACAAGATGGATAACACTATGGGAATTGGAATCAATTCAAACAGAGGGAGATGAAAAGTGTGAATCACATAACCGACATTCAGAATGCATTGAGGGTGGCATGAAAATGGAGGATAACTGTGGACCGTGATTGAAACACATCATCCATAACGCGTTAGCCTGAAATGGATACAAACAAATGAGGGTCGACTGTTGACCATGTTCAAAACACAGGACATGACTCGAAGTGTTGTCTGATGTCTTCTAATTCGTTGTCCAGGAACAGTGGGTGAGCTGAGGCAGCATAGGACCAGGCCGTTAGGGGGTCCCTTTAGACATGAAAGAGGATAAAGATCTGAATGTTGGACACACAAAGCATGCGAAGGAGTGGTGAAATGTTCGAACGAATTCCAACACTCTTGAAATTATGCCACTGTAATCATGGCATTAGGCATCTTATGCTTAGCATATAAGGCATCTCTTATTTGGAACAATATAAATCCTATTATTGAATGATAGGGAAAACTATAGTTTATAGTCATGTATATAGGACTATTGGCATCTTTTTCTTGGCACATTGGGAATATCTTGTTTAGAGCAAGAGGAATCCTATGTTTTTTATATAGGGAGTACTACTGTTTATAGTCATGTAGAGAGGACTATTAGCTTCTTATGCTTGGTGCATAAGGAATATCTTGTTTAGAGAAAGAGGCATCCTATGTTTGGAACATAGGGTGAACTATAGTTTAAAGTCGTATAGATAGGACTATTAGGCATAAGGAGCCTAGAAATGGCTGGTGTTTGGTCTCACACAAGGGCGACCCTTTCTGGTGGATCATGGGTTAGGAGTCAGGTGATGGGGTTTCGATGAGTTTCTTGAGAAATGGTTCGACTCAAGGTACTTGGGTAATTGATGATGATAATCTAAACTCACGACATGAGAAATGAACCAAGAGGAATATATAGATCGATGGTGTTTCATGGTGTGCGGAAGAGTATCTCAAATCCTGGTATTCCATAGGTAGAAGGTAGAAGCGCAAAAGGGCACAATGGAAAATGTCGGCATCCCTGTGGGCACAAGCCTGGGCACTATTGCATGTAAAATATGCTACAAATAGGATGGTTTTCATACAATAAGGAAGGATTGCACACAATAGGGAATACCTGCACATAATAGGGTAGGAGTTCACGTAATATGGGAGATGTGTGTGAAATAGGGGGTCGTATGTGCAATTGGGAAGGAATTGTGCGCAATAGGGGAGGTTGGCACACAATAGGGTTTCTTTGTGTGGAATAGGGAATGTGAGCACAATAGGAGAGTTATGTGCACAATAGGGTCGGAATTGTGCACAATATGAGGGGTTTTCATGCAATAGAGAAGGTGTGCGCGCAATTGGACAACTGCAACACAAGTGCGTGAAAAATTATGCACAATGGAACTGTTGCATGTAAAAATTATTCTTTGAGCATAAAATTGGGCATGTTGGCCCCTTTACGTGCAAAAGTGATGTTTTTCACGCATGAGGGGGGGTTTTGCATGCAGCCGTGGAAAATGCGGAATTACGCGCATTAGAGCGGTGCCCGACCTCCGAGGGCCCTCCAAGAAGAAGGGGGTGCACTTGTATTTATAGGCAAAATATTGAATGTCATTGTGCATAAAATTCCATTCCAATTTTCCATGAAAAGCCATTTTGTGCCAAGATTCCCTTTTTACACACAAGATTTTATTTTTACATATAATATTCCATTTTTATGCACAACATTCCGTTTTTACGTGAAAGATTCCATTTTTACATGCAAGATTCCATTTTTACCCGCAAGATTCAATTTTTACGTGAAAATCCATACTTTTCCCCCAAAATCATCCTCAATGGCCATTCCCAGCAGTCTTCCTTCAAACGGCCATAACTTCTAATCCGTAACTCCATTCAGGCTCCACGACTAGTCAAATCGACGCCCGTGAAACAATATTTGCTCTGAGATTATGGCTCACATCATTCGGTGAATTTCATTGACATGTTTTCTGGTGCCAACAATCAATTTATTTAAAAATTAACTAGAAATTTTACAAATATTATTCAATTAAAATAATGTTCATGATGGGGGAAATATCGTTTATTCCATACACCTTAAAATAATATTTCATTCAAATTTTCGATAAAATCTAAATAGACATTGTTTGAAAAATGACATAAATATTCATTGCAATTTTTTTGTAAAAATTAAAAAACAGGTAAAATTTTATTTAATAAATCATTAAGAGAGTGCTAAAAAAATTTGGAAAAATTGTTTTTAGAGAAAATGAGTTTGGATGATAAAGGGTTTTTAAACATAGAGATAAATAAAGACAATTTTTCTTAAAAACATTATTTAGAACTATTGAGTACATAATGAGAGAAAATTTAATGGAAAACTTGTATTATCATGACATAAACCAAGGATAAAAAAATTAAAAAGTTTCTTGAGATTTGGATTATATTATTTTTTCATCTAATGCATAATCATGAGTAATCCTGGTAAAGGATGAGATTATAACATAAAACCCCAACCACTTTGATAAATTTGAATTGTAAGACCCATGAAAAAAGAATTTTAAATGAAACATAAAATATCATGATAATAAATAAATTGATGATACAAATTTTAAAATGGTATTTATATAACCTTATATAATTATATAGGTGTGTAACATAACAAAGGTCACAAGGACGAAATATTGAGACATAAATCCCTTCCTGATTTGGTAACATTTGAACTGTAAAACCAATGAAAGAAGGATACTCAAATGGATATGTAAATAAAAATAATTTTTAGGACAGTAATTATAAAATAAATTCAGGGGAAGTGTATAGAACACATAAAAGAAACTTGTGTGAATATGGAATTTTTCTTACAAAAAATAGAAGTGAGATTTAAATCACTTACCTTAGGTCTCGATTTCCTTTTTACACATTCAGTCATTATGTATAATAAATATAAGTCTATTATAAATATAATATATAACAAGATATATATATATTTAATACCATATATTATTATATTATGACTATTTTTTAACCATTTATTAACAATTCCTTATTAAAATCACGTTTCGACTATATTTCTGACACTTTTTTTGGGGACACACGCGCATCTGTCACGCAGAGGACGCGCTGTTGTGGCCCCGCATTCCCTATTTCCAATGGTGGGCAGCATTTATTCCTTATTCAAGGACATCTGCTCCTTGATCGAAAACAGGATGATGGGATGTCGGTTCTTCCTTCCGTGGATTCCTCCTCGGAGCTCGTCACCTAGTCTGGGTCTCTCGCATAGATTAAGTCATGGTTCATGAATCTCTTCCCAGAGCCATATCATTATGGACACCAGTTATTTATTCCTCTTCTTTCAGGACCTTCCAAAGGGTTCGGTCAGGGTAATAACCTTCAATTTGGAGAGTAGTCACATTGGGGCATCACTTGGGGTGTCTTGACGCTGGGGAACTGGCATGTCTGTCTTCTGTACCTTATTATAGGGCTTCTCGAGGGCGCGGAAGCCCGAGGAATCCCACATAGAATGCGGGGAATTGTATTCCATAGGCATGTATCTGAGTTTTTCTTCAGCTTCCCATGTTTTACACTGGGTATGCCGCAAGTTTAACATCCAATAGAGACAGATCGGACTGATCGGAACACTAGCTAAAGTGGATCAGATTGAAACCCCCCCCCCCCCTGGAGGGAACACTGATGTTGGGGCCAGCACGTGGGTGGCTTCCCAGATACTATGGAGGGGAATGAAATGGCATGATCCCACCGGGATGTGGCGGCCCAGGTAAGAATCAGGATGGATGATGGCTTTGGGCTTGGGTCTCGAGGAGACTTCCTACGTATCCCCATGGAATCGAATCAAAGTTTGTGTAGTTCGATGATACGGTGGGACACCTGAAGAGGTGACCCATGAGAATGAACGCATGGATGGGACCCAGAGGTAGTAAAACCTCAGGGTTAGGGCATGAGCTTCTTGAGGTGCTTGGGCTCGAGGGAGAGGTTAGGATGAGACATGGGTGTTGGTCTTGAACCTGATGGAGTCTTCCAAAGTATCCTCGTGGTAGGGAATCAAAGTCTTCATAGTTCAATGGAATGTAGTTTAATGTCATGCGGGACTGGACATTTGGGGCTTATTCTCTGAGAGGGCCCAAGGATATGGGGTTGGTGAACTGATGTGAAGAGGGACCTGGGGTCCAGATGGATTGGGGCTTACGCTCTGAGGCGGCCTAAGGTGGTACAAGGGGGGGGGGGGGGTTGGAACAAAGACACAGAGACGGTCAGGCCAATGTTTTGTTGGGATTAAACCTCATGGAGGCTTCCTACGTACCATGCCTTAGCACAGATCAAAGTCCCCGTAGTTTGGGATGGATGGGGCTTACGCTCTGAGATGACCCATAGTGGTGGGGATTGAACCTCGTGGAGGCTTCCTACGTACCATATCTTGACATGGATCAAATTCCCCGTAGTTCGGGATAGATGGGGATTAAGCTTTGAGATGACCCATGGTTGTGGGGCTTGAACCTCATGGAGGCTTCCTACGTACCATGCCTTAGCATGAATCAAAGTCCCCATAGTTCAAGATGGATGGGGATTACGCTCTGAGACGACCCATAGTGGTGGGTCTTGAACCTCATGGAGGCTTCCTATATACCATACCTTAGCATGGGTCAAAGTCCCTGTAGTTCGGGATGGATGGAGCTTACGCTCTGAGACGTCCCATAGTGGTGGGGATTGAACCTCGTGGGGGATTCCTACATACCATGTCTTAGCACAGATCAAAGTCCCCATAGTTCAGGTAAGATGGGGCTTACGCTCTGAGACGGCCCATAGTGGGGGGGCTTGAACCTTGTGGAGGCTTCCTACATACCATGCCTTAGCACAGATCAAAGTCCCCGTAGTTCAAGATGGATGGGGCTTACACTCTAATACATCCCATCATGGTGGGGCTTGAACCTCTTGGAGGCTTCCTACTTACCATGCCTTGATATGGATCAAAGTCCCCGTAGTTCGGGATGGATAGGGTTTATGCTTTGAGAGGGACCATAGTGGTGGGGCATGAACCTCGTAGAGGCTTCCTACGTACCATGCCTTGACATGGATCAAAATCCATGCAGTTCGCCGAAGGTGGGGTTAGGGTCGGTGCTCACTCTAAGCCCACGTGAGTCATGCTCTGTGTGAGAAACAAGAGGCAGTAGAGACCTGACGATCATGTCGTGAAGGGTGCGTCCGTGGGAAGTGAAGAGGGGCTTACACGTTGAGCAGCCCATGGTGCCGGGAATTACTCCAGGATTGAGGCCCGAGGGTGACAAAGTGCAGAGGGAGAGGGATTTGGGACCCAAAAAGGAGGGTCCCCACATCCCATCATACTCTCTGCTGGCCCTGGCACCGGGGAAGTACGAAGGTGCATGGGTGCTACCTCTCGCAAGAAGGACTAGAGGATTACACCAAGGTGGATGCCCTTCCCCACAGATAAATGCCACTCCAATAAATCACCCTTGTGAGGGATGACCCCACCATCCCCATGGAGACGAGCGGACATAGAGAATGTCCAAGGCGAGGGGACCATGCATGCGAGGCACAGGGCTCAGTTACAGTTTAACGTCATGTGTTGAGGACAGGGTGCTTGGAAGTTTAATGTCCTATAGCTCAGACGAGGTGGGTTGGATCCGCACCCCTAGGACTTACATAACTGGTGCCCTTTACCCCTTGTGGAAGGGAAGGCATCAGCAAGGATGTACTAAGGGGGTGTCGCGGGGCGAACCATCGAAGGGTCCATGTTACCGTGGCTATGCGAAGGAGCAATAGCCGTTAGCGTACCTAGGTGAAGAAGCATGCGGAGAAGCAACGCAACAGGAAGAATTGTCCAAGGGACTTTGAAGTTGCCTCGTATGAGCCGAGAAGGCCGTACGGGAAAACCATACATGATACGAACGCCTGGGGTGCACAAGACACCTGCAAATGGCACCCGGAAGGAGGGCATCAGACTTGCACATAGGGAATGCCCGGGGAACACCAAGGTGGAAAGCACCAATGGATTATACGCAGCCCTTGGGGCTGCATGAAATAAGGTTGTTCGAGCCTTTGTGCGACTTGAATGGATTCCGCACAAGGTGGTAGGATTACACGCTGGTGATGAGGTACGACCGTAAGGACAGGGTACATGCAAATATGGCACGCAACTGATGGGCCTGCGTGTAATGGAAGGAATTGCGCTCAGGGGGGGAAGACCCCAAGTGGTTGGAATTTAGTCTAATACATGGGGATCTCATGCGAAGTAAGATCCCGTTGTGACTTTGCGTGAAGAAGAACCCGACCTGCAGGCCATTTTGCGCGCGCGCGGAATGGAAATTACGCACATAACAGGTGGTCGAATTCTTTAGCCCTGAAAAGGAAGGGGGTCTCCTTCTATTTATAGGCATCCGATGGGGAAGAATTCCAGGATTGCATGAAATAATTGCACGACTGAGGCGACGGAGCAGAATATCAACCGTGCAGGGCATAGGTGCGAAGTTATTTTGTGCCGGTGTCGGGACCTTTCACAAATTCCGGGGCCTTCTGCGCGGGACATAATTTTTTTGGACACTTCTCCTTTTTTGTGTGCAACCTCTCCAGGCCCTCTAGACCGGGCCTCCGTGTCCGAATATGAATTCTCTTTTTTGTTACGGAACTTTCTCCAGCACTTACGCATTTTTCATCGTCTACAAATTCCCCCCACAGAATTGGATTGGTGAGGGGTTGCAATGATCATATTCTGAGGTAAAAACCGAAATGTAGGGCCCATGGGCTGTTGGTGTGCTAAAAGCTCAAGCGATAGAGCCACCACTCTTGGTAAAGCTACTGGTCAGCCAGGAGCATGATCCGGAGAGGATGCCACCGGGGGAAGATGACAACGACGAATCGGAGGGTGACGAAATAGGAGGGTGAGACGAAGGAGAAGGGTAAGGTGAAGAAGAGGGAGAAGGGGATTCTGAAGGTGAATGATCGCAAGGGGTGTCCCACCAAGGGAGTCTCTGAGAAAGCAGCGAGATCGTCAGCTCCGACATGGACATGATCGAACTGCTTAAGGTAGGCTCCGAACATTACCCTTATTCTCTTGTATTCTCTTTCTTTTGCAACTCTTAACCCATATTCTTCTTCTTTATTAGGAGAACATCGGCACTGACCAATCCTCACTATCCAAAAGAGGGGAGGAGGCATCGATAGGGCAAGGCGGGGCACCAATGCTCGTTATTGAGCTGACAAGTACTGAGGGATCCCCTGCCGCGACAACTCCTGTAGCGGCCAGAGAAATAGTGGATAATACCTTGGGTTATTGTAAGTTCTTTTCTTTGATACTGGTACTCACTTTCGGAGGACTCAACTGATCAGGGTGCCCCTTGTCTGTACAGTGATCACGGCGCTGGAGGCCCGTCGGGCTGGTGAGCCCGGGCCATCTGTTAACATGCCGATGACACACGTGCCACTCCATTGAGTATATACCTCCCAAACAAAGTTGGATATGGAAATCAGTGATCGGGGAGCGGCAGACATCGGCGTTGCTGCCATTGGGGCTGAGCCGGGAGTCGACACAGGTGCCACCGGAACCGTGGGGAGAGAGGAAGGTCATCCGGATACTGAGGATCCTATTCCACTGGGAGGAATCTATGAGGAAGACCCTATTGCTGCCCTGTTGGCGGTCTTCCCTATCAACCGGCCTGCTGATCCCGAAGAATTTGATGATTCAGATTCGGAAGTGGTCGAGGAGAGTCGGATGACACGACACAAGGGATGGAAGTGCATCCGACGTTTCCTCAATCGGCCCCAAGAGGAATGGCTAAAGTGAATGGGGTCTCTCCACACCTGGCTGTGGTTCCTATGTGCTAGAGGGGTTGATTCTCAACGTCTTCATCTGAAGGTCCGTGATTACATGGCCTAGAGGATGCAGGAGAGCAGCTGGCATTCTGATGTCATTTGGTGCCAGGAGGAGTCGGAGAGTACTCGAGAATTTTTTAGGGTGGAACAGGAGGTCCAACACCTCGAGGAATAGACGAAGGAGAAAGAGGTGTTCATTGCAACCTGCTCTGATCTTGTGGAGCAGCTGAGGGCCCAACTGGAGGATGCTCATGATCAACTCATAGAAGCGAGTTTTTAGATAACCGAGCTCTAAACTGAACAGGCACGGGCACAGGCCAGGGCCGGCGAGCTGCGCTTCGCAGCTGCTGACGAAAAAAGAGTTTTCAAAGGATGGGAGGTAGTCCTAGAAGCCACTAGCAAAAAGGTGGAGGCATTGGATAGATCCATCGATGAAGCCGACCCCTAGGGGGGGCAATTTTGGCCAAAACCCTATACTTGTCCTATTCCACTACTTTCTGTTTTTCCCTGAACTACATGTATAGACAAGCCTATTTACTTTCCTCTTTTCTTAATCATACATTTACCTATGGTTTTACATGCTCAACCATAATCCTAAAATAAATATAAACCCATCCCTAAGCTCATGTGGGCCTTGAGAAACATGGAGGCTCATGCTATCACTTCGTTCGGTTGTGAGAGCGTCGACTAGGCTCTGGGCATTCGAAATTTGAACCGGGGTTCCCAAGGAGATGGGGGAGGCCCAACCAAAGGCAGAGGACCTCATAACAATAGATTCATCATCTTCTAAACGTGCTCTAGCGCATGAGCGGGGTAATGCTGGGGGAATTGGAATCAATCCGAACATTGGGAGATGAAAAATGTGAATCACGTTACCCAAATTTGTAAAACTATGGGAGGGTCATGACGATGGAGGATAGCTGTTGAACATGGTAGAAATGCAACATCCATATCGCATTAGACTGAAATGGGGGCAACAAATGAGGGCTGACCACTGACCATGTTTGCAACACGGGGCCTAACTCAAATATCGTCGATCAGTCTTCTGGAACGTTGGGCCAGGACAGCAGGTGGACCATAGGTCGAGCATCCATACTGTTAGGGGGTCCCTCCAAACATGACCAGTCTTCCAGAACGTTGGCCTAGGATAGAAGGTGGACAATAGGTCGAGCATCCATGCCGTTAGGGGGTCCCATAAAATGTGAAAGAGGATGAAGATCCAAATAAAGGGGCATACGAAGCATGAAAAGTGGAGCGATGGGTTGTTCTTATGAAATCCAACACTCCCAAGATTACACCACCGTGGTGGAGGCACATTAAGTTAACATATTAATCTGATCACAGATCATCCCTATAGTTAGACAGGACCTCTCTGGTTAGAGAAATGTCATTTCCCAACGTCATTATGGGGAATCCCGAACTTATTCAGGGAAAATGTTGCAGTTACACAACTCCTTGAGAAGTCATTCCAAAGGGTCGACAGTGATGGGGGATAGACTTGTGATTCCCGGGGTTGGACCCGAGACGAAATGTTCGGGCATTCCTACGTATACCATGAGGATGGTAATCAAGCTTCATGTAGTTCTAGTAAGTACATAAGCCCTACTTACCATGTGTTCCCCGGGAAAGTACTCCGGTCAAGGGACCAAGCACGAACGTTAGGCTGGGCCCATGGAGAAGTGAACGAGCCCTCCTACGTATCCCATAAGAATTGGAATCAATCCATACATAGTTCTTGAAGGGGGGAATGACACGGTATGGTACCTGTGCAAATGATGATAGGGGCGTGCGGGTCTAGCTGTCGCACTAAAAGAAGCGGCATTTGATGTATCTTGTTTTTCCTTTAGATTGAATGGTTTTTCTTTTGTGGAGTGACCGGACTAGGGTGAGAATTATTAGCATCACCACAATAATCACGCCGTATACAGGAATTGACAAATGGTATGGTAAATGACTGATACCCAACGTGATGTCCTCTATGGAGAGGTTATCACAATGCAGTGCGGTTTTTCATCATGCTGTCAGGACGACATCATCACAGTTTATGGTCATGTGGTAGGACCAACCAGCTCAATTTAAGGTCATATGTCTTGGACCTGGGGGAATCCGCATGATGCGATAAAGCACACTCGACATGAATGAGGACATAATCCCATAACATCACCGCAAGAGATTCCGGAAAAGGAGCCTCGGGCCAAGGGGCCGACAAAGGTCTAAAGATAAAGTGGTAGGAGACATTAGCCTCCAGCAGAGATGGGACCAAAACACAATGTATGGGTGACCCAACATATCCCATGGGGATGAGGATCAAGCTACACATGGCTCTTAGAGAAGATCTCAGCCTATAGCCCAAGCGCTCAGATCGCAGGAGCCCCGAGAGACGTTGTATTGCAGCTTTGTCTGCCTGACGTGTGGAGGTGCACTGAGGGTTAGTGCAAAGAGTGTCGATATTCTACATTGACACAACGGGGTGGAACATAATTTGAATCATGCAACAAATATTCAGGGCCTGAAGGAGATGGCGTGACGATGGAGGATTACTGCTAACCATGTTCGCAACACAGCATCATGTCATGTTAGCTTGAAATGGGGACACAAAAATGACCATCGACCGCTGACCATGTTCATAACACAGGATTTTTATCAATTTTTTGTATGATATCCTCAGGGGAATTGGCCTGTAATGGTTGGAGAGCCCTTAGGCGTTGTATCCAGGCTGTTTTTAGGGGTCCCTCCGGGTGTGAAAGATAACGGGGGCCCGAATGAAGGGGAACACAAAGCTTGACAAGTGGAAAAAACTTGCCAAAGTTGAATCTGACACTCCAGGTCCTAGATGAGAGCACTCTAAACACATTATCAGACCACTGAAAAGGGTTCATGGGCTCAATTTGAGAGCGTCCAAAAGATGACGGATTCCCGGGAGAAGGGGGCATGGCGCCAAAAACCCTGTACCACACCTATATATCCCACTTGTGCAGAGGGACAGTCCAGGAGGCCGAGGGGACCGGGAGATCAGGGGATCTCTTAAGAGATGGGGATGGACCTGAAATATAGGTGTTCGGGCGGTCCTACGTATCCTATAATGATGGGAATCAAGCCACACGTAGTTCTAGCAGAACAATTTAGCGTCATGTAGGAAGATGAGTGCCATCTCTTCCAAGGATGCGCACGGTACGGTGGGTAACCTGACGTGGATGAGGACATAATACAACACCATGTCGCACAATCCAATAATAGAGAACCTGTTCCAGAGGTCCGAAAAGGCCAAGGGGCCTAAGGCTGGGCCTCGGTCAGGAAGGCCTGACCAGCTCACAGTTTAACGTCTTGTAGTGGGGATGGGAAGAGGAGGAAGACACCACAGAAAAGGGAGGTGTACGATGCGAAGAATAACCTGATGTGAATGATGAAATAATCCCACACCACACCATACTCTCCAGGTAAGAACTTGGGTAAGTTCCCTAGAAGGCTATGGGGCCTGAGGCTGGGCCTCGTTCAGGAAGGCTTGACCATCTTGCAGTTTAACGTCATGAGGGACGAGCGTGCAGTTTATGGTCATGCAGGACCAGATGCAGTTTAGGGTCATGCGGGACCATAATGTTTAAGGTCGTGCAGGAATGTGAGGCTCAAGAAAAGTATATCTTGAGGAACTTAGCATTGGTGGGAGGAGTTATATGCTCACCATCCATGGTCACCTGGGAGTACGCACTATTGGGATAAACATTATGAACAATGAAAGGCCCTTCCCATTTGGTCTCCAACTTGGGTGGTTTCCTACCGGGAATCATTGGTGCTCTGGGGACCAATACCAAGTCACCGAGCATAGGTGAACCTTCTTATTGAAATCTCAAGCCATCCTGCTTTGGTGACTCTCTAGGTTGTGCAGTGCACGAATCCTATTCTCATCCAGTGCTTCCAATTATGCTAGATGGATTTCTGCCGCCCTATCCGGCAGTTGCTGATCATAGACCGCTATGCACAATGAGGGAAATTGAATCTCAATGGGTTGGACGCACTCTATTCTGTACACCAGGGAGCATATATGACTAATTTTTCTTGTTCTAACCAACCATTTTTTTCAAAATGTTTGAGAGGTTTTTGTTGAACGCCTCAATCTAGACATTTTCTTGCGCGTGATAGTGGGAGGTATGGTGTGAGTGAATGTTGTACGTGGAGTACAATTTCTTCATCTTGTCTGCTCGTATGTTGGTGCCGTTATTAGTGAGTATGGAATGGGGTACCCCAAATCGATAGATGATATTTGAACTCACGAAGTCAATGATAGAACGTGCCTTGACTTCCTTGAGAGGAATTTCATCTTCCCACTTGGAAAAGAAGTCTGTGGTGGTTAGGATAAACCGGCACTGGTGAGCCGTTGATTGTTGGTATGGCCCCATGACATCTAACCCCCATATTTCAAATGGCCAAGAGTACTTGGTGGTATGGAGAGGTTCTGGTTGTCGATGCACAAAGTTAGCATGGGCTTGGCATGCATGGAACCTCTTGGAAAACTCGATACAGTCATGGATCATGGAGGGCCAGAATTACCCCAGTATCCGAATCTGGGGAGACAGTTTTGACCCGACCTGATGGGAGCCATAGGAACCGGCATGAACCTCTTGCATGACCTGTGGAATCTTGACTCCTTGAAGGCAACTGAGGAGAACACCATCAGATCTACATTTATAAAGGATATTCTCAAGGATGGGACCGCTCTGAAGGGTAAACTATAGCGTGCGGCATCGAATTCACTCGCGCTCGGCCCAATATGACGGGAGATTACTGTATTGGAGTTATTCGACCAAAGGTGTCCTCCAATCAGCAACTACTTCGATCACAACATCTGAAGCACCTGGGGTTCCTGACGTAGGGGCACCAGCAGTAAGATGGTTTATCCACGGACTGCGATCATCCTCTGGGGTAACAGGAGCAATGAATCTCCGGTGCACCATGTGGATAATCAGGTCATCCTGTTCAGGCTCCTCAAGAAAGGCGGCCAGGCTGGCCAAATCATCTGCTCAACTATTCTGTGACCGAGGGATGTGAATGACCTCCGGCCGAGAAGGGAACTGGGCCATTAGATGGAGGGTGCACTCCAAAAAGGGAACGATTTCTGTATTTCTTACAACATAGTCTCCATTGACCTGCTTGATGACCAGCTCGGAATCCCCTTTCACATGCAAATGGGGCACATCGATCTCAAGGGCCAGCTCGAGTCCAGTAATGTGGGCCTGATACTCTGCCTCGTTGTTGTTGCAGCCTTCTGACAACAGGAATGAGTATGGCAGAACGGCTTGTGTCGGGGTGATGAAAACGATACCCAGGCCCACTCTGTTGAGCCTCGGATCGTTGAGTCTTCTACCGGTGGGGCTCCGAGAGGCACCGTCGAAGTTCATTTTCCAAAATGGGATGGCATGATCGACTGAGAGGATTTACTCATCAGGAAAACCTAGGTCCAGTGACTGATCCGTGGAGGTTGGGTGGGCAGCTAGGAAGTCTTCTGATGCCTGCCCCTTGATATCCTTCTAGGACATGAACTTGATGTCAAACTATTGGAGGATCACCGCCCACCGCGCTAGTCAGCCCGTCAACATGGGTTGATTTAGAATATACTTCAGCGAGTCCACTCAAGAGACCAACTGTACCTCATGGTGTTGTAGGTAATGCATTAGTTTATACATGGAAAATACGAGCGTAGGGAATCTTTTCTTGATGGGGGAGTATCTGTTCTCTGTATCAAGGAGCATGCAGATGAGGTAGTAGAGGCTATTCTCAATCCCCTCATTGTTCTTTTAGGCGAGAAGGGCGCCTAGGGAGCGTTCCAGGGTGGTGACATAGAGAATCAATGGCTTCTCGGAGACGGGTGGCATCAAGACCAGAGGATAGAGAAAATATTTCTTGATTTACTAAAAGGCGGTCTGGCACTCCTCATCCCACTTATAAGTGGTGCCCTTCTTCATGAGCCGAGAAAAGGGATTACACTTGCCGTCCAGATTCGCAATGAATCGACGTATGTAGGCTAAGTGGCCTTGAAGACCTCGATGCTCCCAAATATTTCTCGGGGGAGGCATCTGGTTGATTTCCTTGGTCTTCTCTGGGCCGACCTCGATGCCCTGGTGATGGAAAACAAAGCCAAGGAATTACCCAGAGGTTACCCCGAAGGTGCACTTTAACGGGTTCATCTTCAGGTGGCAGGAATAGAGGAGATTGGACACATTCTCAAGATAATTGAGATGGTCCTGGCACTGGTGAGATTTGACCATCGGGTCATCCACATAACATTCCACCAGTGTACCGAGGATTGGCTTAAATATACGATGCATGGCCCGCTAAAATGTGGTTCCTGCATTCTTCAGGCTGAATGGAATGACCTGGTAACAGAAAGTACCCTGGGGAGCCCTGAAAGCAGTAGATTCCTCATCCTCGGGGGCCATTCGGATCTGATTATATCAAGAGTAACCTTACATGAATGAGAGGGCATGGAATTGATCCATACCGTCAATCAACAATTCTATCACTAGAAGGGGAAAATCATCCTTCGGACAGTGGAGATTGAGATCACAGAAGTCGATACAAACTCTGATATACCCGTTCTTCTTCTTGACTGGAATAATGTTGGCTCACCACATGGGGTACTGAAATTGCTTGACGAAGTTGGATTTGATAAGCTTTTCAACTTCGGCCTCAACCACGACACCATGAGAAGGGTGCATCTTTCTAGGAGGCTTCTTGAACCCGCAATGGTTTGCAGGGAGACTAAGGCGGTGGATGGATACCTAAGGATCTAGTCCTGGCATCTCATTGTAACTCCAAGAGAACACATCACGATGCTGTTTGAGGAATTCCACATACCACTGCTGCTCCTCGAGAGACATAGCGACATTGATCAATGTAGGTCTTGGATCTACCTCACTTCCAAGGTTCACCTGTACCATTTCATCGACCGTGGATGAGACGCCTTCCTCAAAGGTAGGGGGAGCATCCTCTATATCTTCTTCTCCACTTGTGGGGGGATCATCTGCAGGGGGAGCTGCTTCTGAGCTATCAAACCCTAATGGGAGGCTGTTACCTTCTTGTACGGTCAAGGTCATCACATCAGGATATTCATGCGCCACTGAGGCCATGACTATAAAGTATTTCGACCCAATCCCATCTGGTCTTTGTCCCAAGGGGCCACGTTTGATAACATCAAAGCATTAGTGGTTTGTTGGCCAGAGCCGACTTATCCGAGCCCAGCGAAACAAACACAGATGAGGGGTTGCCGTTTCCATGAGCCAGATGGCTTGATATTGTACGGGGGTAGGAGGTTCTGGGATCACCTGATCCTGGTTTGTGTAGGAGTACGAGGTGATTTTCCACCGTCGCTTGGACCTGGGAATATTCCTTCATATTATACCCGAAACAACAAAACACTACCCCATGTTGGGGGGTCGTGGCCTCAAACCGATGGATCAGGAAGATGTAGGTGTCATCCAGACCTGCCCATGGGTCACTTGTTACTGGGGCGGGTTCAACCTCACTTTCCAGAATCTGCTTATCCTTGCTCTTGTAATAGGAAGCATCCAGATATCAGGCTTCACAATAGGCAAAAGGAGACGCATCTCCTTGGAGAACACCTACTCGACCATTGAGGGAGTATTTGTGGCATTGGTGATTTGATGAAGGGATCGTTTCATGCAGGTAAAGCCATGGCATGCCCATCAGTGCATTGTACGCGGTGTCCTGGGAGATAACCAAGAAATCAGTACTAGAAACTAGGCCACCGAACTAGGTCTTCATGTGGATTTTTCCGATCGGGATCTATTCGGTCCTATTGTATCCTTGGATTCTGAGGTCGGAGGGAGTTAAATCATCCTCAGACAAACCCAGATTCCGCAGTGTTCAAGTCGGGATTAGGTTAATCCCATATCCTATGTCGACAAGACATAGGTAGACTTCCACGTCATTGAACTGGACAATGATATACAGCAGGGAAATGTGCCCTGGTATGGGAGGGTCTTCATCTTTACCATAGAACGATATGAAGGCCTGACATTGGCACTCTCAACTGCTTCTGTGAGGAAGGTTTCTATAGCTGCTACCTCCGTCTAAAACTATAGGGGGATTCTTAAAGCCTTTGCGAGTGATTCACGCATATTTGGTGATAGGAAAAGGGATTCAAGAATGGAAATCCTTGCTGGGATGCTGGTGAGGTGCTTCATAACATCATACTTCCGTGCCAAGAATGAACTTCTTCTTACAGGAGGCTGCTCTGCATTTGGAGGCATGGCGAACCCTGCCGAATGGACCGGCAGCTGACTGGTGCTAGTGACATCATGCTGCCCATTAGTCGGAGCTCAGAGGGTAGCTTCCGGGTAAGGACCGGGCGACTGAGATCGACTTGTGGCTGGGAAAAGCTGATTCAGAGATGACCGAAGTGGCTCTGCCAGATCCAGTAACACAAACGGTGGCAGAGGACCTGTTGCGTGCTGAGTTCTATGCTGGACCTACTATCTGGTCTCAGTGGCGTGCACAACCTAGCTGGAGGTGCCAACTGACGTGCCCCGGCGACCCATATGGTCGCTATTCTGCCGACGTTGGCATCGACTGGGGATGTTGGGGAGGTTCGTCTGGCGCTCCCCCCTCATTGGGAGTCATATAGGGATTTACCAGCTCGACGGTGTTAACCAAAGCATACCGCTGACTGTCACCTGATGAATCATCCACCATGAGGCAGATTCTAGGATGGATTCCTATCTCCGGGGGAATGAAGTCACCAAGAGTGAAAGACGACGACGACATTTGTGGGTTGTGCTGCTTCTTCTTGCGCCGCGGATTCTTGTTCTTCTGAGAATAGGCTGGCTGAGATGATGACGCTGAAGTGGTGGCCGCAGCTTCTAAAGGCTCCGACTGATTCATGCATGCACGGATAATTCCACGGGCATGGGAAACCATCCTGCGAGCCATCCAGTCACTATACTTCTGGGACCCGCGGTCAGGGACATGCTGCCACGCACCTCCGTCATCTCTACTGCTATCTAATCTCACAAAGACACCTCCACTTGTTCCAGGGCTGGGCCCAACCTGACCATGTTGTTGTTAATCTAGTCTTGGAGCTAGTACATGAACACATATCATTTCTTGATAGTGTTCCCTAGGATCCGGTGATAGGAGAAGTACTTGGGGTGATCAGTGAGATGTGCCTCTTCCAGCTTCTGTCACTTGGGCAGTCACACAATTCTCTTCTCTGAGGAGCTATGGAAGTTGTCGGGGACCTAAGCCTCATCAAACAAGTAGGTCTAATTCATTATATCCGGAAAAGGGGATTTAGGAGCCTGACCCTAACGGGGGGGCTGAAGGAGCCTGCTGAGGATGTGAAACTTGATTATCTCGCCCAGGCGGCGGTTGCGCATTACTCGGAGGATCCTGCTGATTCTGGGGCGGGCGTTGCTAGGATGGAAGCTCTTCCCTCGGTGGAGGGCCTCTGCAAGGCTACTGATCGGGCTTCACTGGTAGCAAATATAGCTATCTGGGGGCCTCTACCTGGGCCACAGTGGTGGGCTCAACTCTGGAAACTCTCTTTGCGGGAATTGTAGGGGCAGAAGGCGTGCCTGGACAGCCTTTTGTAGAGCTTCCTCAAGGCACTGGGCCTTATCTGAGAAGTATCAGAACCCTCTGGGATAAGTCTAGGTGATCAGGGAGGGAACCAGTTCCATATTGACATTCCCCATCCACATTTTCATTAATTTCTCCTAAGTCAACGGCATGTCAAGGGAGTATGTCAGCCCCTTCCACCATGCAATAAAGTCCGTGACTCGCTCGTCGTGCCATTTCTTGCACCTGAAGAGATCTGTGATCTTTGTCTTATGGGTGGTAGGGATGAACTGGTAAGGGAACTATATGCGAAGGTTCTCCCAGCTAGTCACAAATCCAACGGGGAGCTGGTTGTACCAAACAAATGTCGGCCCTTCCAGTGTCTGAACAAAGAAACAGAGCTTGGCGGCCTCCTCCAGTGTCGGAGTCCCCAACATAGGCCCACACCTCGAGTTGAAGTGGTCCAAGTGCTGTGGCGGGTCCCCCATCCCATTAAAGGGGTAGAAAGTGGGATTTTCGAATCCTGGGGGTGCCGACATGTCATCCACCCATGCCAGGCATGGCTTGCCATTGGGTGGGATAGCCACTTGTCGTGTTTCCAAAGCTTCCAGGCGGGCAATGAGTGCTGCCATCAGATCTTCTAGGCGCGATTCCCTGTCCTGATGGGGATCCCTAACCACAAGCGCATTTCCGGGCTCTTCAATGTGGTAGCCGAGCTCAGCGGCTCTTAGAGCGGCTGGTGGACCGACCCTTGGGGCTGCTGGAGGAGCCCGGATGGGGTTCCCTGGACGGTCCCATCTTTCAGAAGGGTTTGGTGAGACATACCACACTCTCTTTCCATGGGCTCAAGTTTCTACTCTGTCAGCGAATACAGCAGTATTAGGGTTTCCTAGGAGAATCTCACCGAGGGGTAGTTGTTCCTGACCCTGCTGCCCCGGCCTAGGATTGCCATAGTTGGGACGCCGCTCTGCGATGCATTCAGCCAGAAGCTCATCAACTAAATTCTTCTGCTCGGCAAGCTGCTGACGCAACGCAGCCTTCTCTAGGTCATCTTCTGTCTTTGGCACTAAGGCCAATGGGTTGGAGTGCTTGGAAGATCTGACATTCTCTTTTCCTTTACTAACATTCAGGATCAGTACTAGTGACTCAGTGGGTGTAGGGAGACCTAAAAGGTTCCTCTACTGGCGAGTAATCCCCCCTGATGGGTCTAGTGGCATCACGTCCTCAGGGGGCATCCCCATCGAGAAGCCCCAACACATTAGACTCTCCTGTTAGGTTTGGTCATGTTGGCCCCCACTCTTCCTAGGGGCATGCCCTCACCACGGACAAGGAAATCAGGCTAACGGTGAATCGCACTAAAGAGGAGGGAAGCATACTGCCCCTAGCCACAGACTTGCACGTGGGGGGTAGCCTCCTCGACCACTCTGCGGAGTACTTGAAATCTCTGAAAACATTTTTGTTGGTGGGTCATATGGTGGCCTGGTGACTCGGGGTGTCGGACTGTAGGGAGTGTGGCCAGGTCCACCAGGCGGTGTTGTTCTCCAATGCCATAGAGGTGCTCTTGGATCTCGAGATAAGTCACTCGCCATGTGGAAAAGACGGAGGTGATTCTCCCAGAGGGTCTAGCAGAAGAATTCAAAATCCTTCGTAGTGAGCGATTCTGGGGTACCAAAATTTGATCATGCGACTGGCCAAAACGTCTCAGGGAAGTGGCCCACTACGACGATGGTCCATCAGTTCCCCAACTCAGATATGGGGCCTGGCCTTTGATTTCCCCACTCATAAACTGTGGGTGGTTGATTAACTGGCGGCGACACTGAGGCAGACCGCTGGGACGACAGGCTGGCCGTTGGAGAATACGTCGAATGGGCTAATTGGCCGCCAAATCTCGGGACATACCCAGAGGATTGCAGTGAATTGGCCGCTATGTCGCGGTAAGATAGACCAGAAACCAGAACCCCTGACGCGGAAGTAGTGTCTTCCAGGGGTGTGTTACGTCCTGACTCATCCACCATTGACCCCCAAAATATCTCCAAGGTATAGGGTGATTTCAGAGGAGACGGTGGTAACTGTGCCGTCAGCCCATGGAAGCATGCCAGGGTCTCATCCTCCTGGATATACCTTCAGAGGGAGGTAGGGATCTGGCGAGCTTTCCATTTTGGAAGCATGAGGTTGATGTGCCTCATTCGTGCCCTAGACCTTGACTCAGAGGACTTAGGGGGGGGGGCTCATGTGCTGGATCACACTCCGCCTCAGAGCCTATGAAGCGGACTTTCCTGATTCCTGCCCGTCCTTCCCCAGGATTCCTTTTGAGGTGATGACGTCCTGCTCTCCGGCCCCTGGATGGTTCTTTAGGGCAGGGCTGATTTCCGACATGGGGTCCCCCGGTTGTACCAGTGCCAGGATGGAGAAAGTTTCCACCTGGGGAATCCAGGGTGCAAGGGACACTGGAAAAAATGCTTAAAGGGACACACGGAGGACCTCCGTGATGGCGAGTGACCGGACGTACCATGCTTCCATGATCACTATTCACGGCAGGGGGAGTGACCCCTTACCCAATGTAGTGGGCGCGGGAGAGACCCCCACATGTAGTGTTGCTATCATAGGGAAGACCCTCTACTAGGTTAAAGGTGGCATGGGGCAGACCTCCAAGCCGAGACTGGAAGCAGGGAGGGCTCTCACCTTCCATAATGGTGGAGCGGAGTGAGTCCAAGTGTCGGGCAGCACTACTGCGGATTGGCCCGCGACGGCCACCACCTATGCCGGAGACCGGGGGAGTTGACCAAACCTTCCCATAAGGTGGTTGGGGGCTCGATCTGGTTTAGGTGTACTGCTTTCCTAGCTCGACGTATGCTGGGATTTGGAGGGGTGAACCAGCGGTAGCTCGAGCCACAGTATTCGTTGATGTTGACGCGTCTTCTTCTGCTCATGCCCGACGCTGGCGTTGGGTCAGGTGGATTGGAGGCATTGGTGCAAGTGTGTGAACTACCTACTCCTCAGCTCAGGGGACCAGGTGGTGGTGCTGACGCAGCCTGGTGGGGGCCCTTACCGGGAGCCCTCGAAGCGAGACTCCGATCGGGTTGGCTCAGATACCTCCTACTTCATCGGTGTAGGGGAGGGAGCAATCGAGGCGCTCCCGGGACAAGCTACTGAATAGATTGAATGTTGGGGTGGGGAGCAGTGGCTCCCTGCGCGGCCCTCAGGGGCGGTGTGGATTGTGAGGCACAACCGCTTCAAGATCTAGGCAGGCCATATCCCTAGTTGGGATGACCCCCTCCACCTCGTACCTGCATACAAGGTCATTGATTACCCTTCACTGAATAATCTATGATGGGGAGAGGGGGTGTGGGCACCCAGTAGTCATGGAGTTATCGACTGTCGTGGAAGAGACAAAACCGTGTGGGGAAGCCGCACTGACATTTCCCCTGCCCATGCGTCGGTGGGCAGGTGATCGAGCTTCGGAGGCAATGACTTGATTCCTGAAGTATGGAGAAGAACTCATTAATTCTGTTAGAAAAAGGAATTGAAAACCAGTGCCCCATCATCATTCCATATTCCATGGTTGATAAGAGGGATCCACAATGAAAAAGTCACAGAAAGAAACACCCAACGTCCTGACTGTCTCATCTTCTGGTGAGTTCCACGTTTGGCCTTCTTGGTAGGACCTGGTACCGGATGACGAGGTCAGGAGACTTGATTATCCCCTGATGTCTTGAGTGATACTAGACCCCAAGATGAGGAGCAGAGATTTACATTGGGTTCACCATTTTTTTTTGTTTCTGGCGCTTTCGCTGGGGACGTGCGTGCATCTGTCACGCAGAGGACACGCTGCTGTGGACCTGCATTCGCACTTTACAAAGGCGGGTGACATCCGTTCCTTGTTCAGGGAAGTCTACTCCTTGATCGAAACCAGGATGATGGGATTTCGGTTCTTCCTTCCATGGATTCCTCCTCGGAGCTCATCACCTAGTCTGGTTCTCTCTCATAGATTAAGTCATGGTTCATTAATCTCTTCATGGCGCCATATCTTCATGGACACTAGTTAATTACGCCACTTCCGTAATAACCTTCCAAGGGGTCCGGTCAGGGAATCAACCTTCGGTTAGGAGAGTAGTCACATTAGGGCATCACTTGCCGTGTCTTGATGCTGGGGAACTGGAATTTCTGTCTTCTGTCCCTTATTATAGGGCTTATCGAGGGTGCAGAATCCCAAGGCATCCCACAATGAATGCATGAAATTGTATTCCATAGGCATGTATATGATGTTTTCCTCAGCTTCCCATGTTTAACACAGGGTATGCCGCAATTTTAACATCTAGCAGAGACAGATCAGACTGATCGGAACACTAGCTTGAGTAGATCAGTTTGAGGAACCCCTAGAGGGAACACCGATGTAGGGGCCAGTAGGTTGGAGACTCCTTGGATACTGTGTATGGGAATGAGATGGAAAGATCCCAACGGGATGTGGTGGCCTGGGTAAGAATCAGGATGGATGATGTATTTGGTATTGGGTCTCGGGGAGACTTCCTACGTATCCCCATGGCATGGAATCAAAGTCTGCGTAGTTCGATGATATGGTGGGACACCTGAAGAGGTGATCCATGAGAATGAACACATGGATGGGACCCAGAGGGATTAAAACCTCCGGGTTAGGGAATGAGCTTCCCGAGGCACATAGGCTCGAGGGAGAGGTCAGGATGAGACATGGGTGTTGGGCTTGAACCTCATGAAGGCTTCCTACGTATCCCCGTGGCGGGGAATCAAAGTCTGCATAGTTCAATGGAATGTAGTTTAATTTCATGTCGGACGAGACATTTGGGGCTTATGATCTGAGACAGTCCAAGGATATGGGGTCAGTAAACCGACTTTAAGAGGGACCCGGGGTCCAGATGGATTGGAGATTACGCTCTAAGGCGGCCCAAGGTGGTAAAATGGGGGGGGGGGCTTGGCACACCGACACGGAGATGGTCGGGGCTGATGGTTTGTTGGGCTTGAACATCGTGGGGGCTTCCAACTACCATGCCTTATCATGGATCAAAGTCCTCGTAGTTCGGGATGGATGGGGTTTACACTCTAAGATAGCCCATAGTGGTGGGGCTTGAACCTCGTGGAGGCTTCCTACGTACCATGCCTTAGCACGGATCAATGTCCCCGTAGTTCGGGATGGATGGGGCTTACGCTCTGAGACGACCCATTGTGGTGGGTCTTGAACCTCATGGAGGCTTCCTACGTACCATGCCTTAACACGGATAAAAGTCCCCATAGTTCAGGATGGATGGGGCTTACGCTCTAAGATGGCCCATACTGGTGGGGCTTGAACCTTTTAGAGGCTTCCTATGTACCATGCCTTTGCACGGATCAAATTCCCCGTAGTTCAGGATGGATGGGGATTACGCTCTGAGATGGACCATAGTGGTGGGGTTTGAACCTCATGGATGCTTCCTACGTACCATGCCATAGCACGGATCAAAGTCCATGTAGTTTGGGATGGATGGGGCTTACGCTCTGAGACAACCCCTAGTGGTGGGTCTTGAACCTCGTGGAGGCTTCCTACATACCATGCCTTGACATGGATCAAAGTCCCCGTAATTCGGGATGGATGGAGATCACACTCTGAGACGACCCATAGTGGTGGGGCTTGAACCACGTGGAGGCTTCCTACATACCATCCCTTAACATGGATAAAACTCCCCGTAGTTCGTCGATGGTGGGGGTCAAGGTCAGTGCTCACTCTAAGCCCACATGAGTCATGTTTGGTGTGAGAAACAAGAGGCAGCAGAGACCTGATGATCACATCGCGAGGAGTTCGTTCGTGGGAAGCGAAGAGGGGCTTATGCGTTGAGCGGCCCATGGTGCCAGGACTTACTCCAGGATGGAGACCTAAGGGTGACAAAGCACAGTCGCAGAGGGATTTGGGACCCATGAATGGAGGGGCCCCACTTCCCATCATGCTCTCTGCTGTCCCTGGCACTGGGGAAGTACAGAGGTGCATGGGTGCTACCTCTCGCACGAAGGACTAGGGGCTTACACCAAGGAGGCTTCCCTCCCTTGCGGACAAACGCCACTCCAACAAATCACCCCTTATGAGGGATGACCCCACCATCCCCGTGGAGACGAGTGGGCATGGAGAATGTTCAAGGCGGGGGGACCCTGCATGCGAGGCACGAGGCTGGGTCATAGTTTAACATCATGTGTTGAGGATGGGGTGCTTGGAAGTTTAACGTCCTACACCTCAGAAGAGGTGGATTTTCTCTACACCCCTAGGACGTACATAACCGGTGCCCTCTACCCCTTGTGGAAGGGGTGGCATCGACAAGGCCGTACTAAGGGGGTGTCGCGGGGCGAACCATCGAAGGTTCCACATTAGTGTGTCTTTGCGAAGGATCAATAACCGTTAGCATGCCTATGCGAAGAAGCATGAGGTGAAGCAACAAAACAGGAATAATTCTCCAAGGGACTCTGAAGTTGCTTCATACGAGCCGATAAGGCTGTAGGGGAAAACCATAGACGATACGAACGCCTGGGGTGCACATGACACCTGCAAATGGCACCTGGAAGTAGGGCATCAGACTCGTGCACAAGGAATGACCGGGGAGCACCGAGGTGAAAAGCCCCGAAGGATTACATGCAGCCCTTGGGGCCGCACGAAATAAGGATGGCCGAGCCTTTGCGTGACATTAATGGATTGCGCGCAAGGTGGCAGGATTACGCGCGGGTGACGAGGGTCGAGCGTAAGGACAGGGGATGTGCAAAGATTGCACGCATCTGACAGGCCTGCACACAATGGAAGGAATTTCACGCAGGGGGGTAGACCCCTAGGGGTTGGAATTTAGTCTATGCCAGGGGGATATTGTGTGAATTCAGATCCCAGGGCAACATGGTGTGAAAACAACCACTACTTGAAGGACATATTGCTCGCACATAGAATGGTAATTACGTGCACGAGTGGCGGTTCGAACTCTTCAGACCCAAAAAAGAATGGGGTATCCTTATTTTTATAGGCATCTGATGGTGCAGAATTCCAGGCTTGTGTGAGATAATTGCGCGACTAAGGCGACAACACGAAATATCAACCGTGTGGGGCATGGGCGTGAAATTATTTTGTGCCAGTTCCGGGGCCTTTCGCGAATCCCGCGGCCTTCTGCGTGGTACAAAATTTTTTCGTGCATTTCTCCTTTTTTGCACGAAACATTTCTGGGGCCTCCAAACCAGGATTCTGGGTCTGAATATGACTTCTATTCTTTCGTTGTGGAACTTTCTCCTACACTTACGCATTTTTCGACGTCTATAGACTAATATCCACTTTATTTTCCAAATATGTTTTGAATTGTTTATTTTGTTCCTCTTAATTTGATTATGATTCCATAATATCAATAATAATAATAATTAAATAAAAATTAATATTTATTCATAAATTATACTTTTAATATAAATCATGAGATAAGGTTTTTAGAAATGATGTATGTTACAATCATATAGATGGTAGGTTGTACATACGCATGAGTAACGCTTCCATTTTTCAAAGATCATCATCAAAATGAGAAAAGTAATATTTTATCATTAAATAATTATCCTTTTATCATAAATACCATATTATTTAATTAAACATATCTATACATATCTTCTATGTGGTTTTGTGTTGAAAATAGAGAGTCCTTTTACTTCGTGAAGGTGGTAATTCACACATACATGAATGACATTATCATCTTTCAGTGAGTGGAAAGTTAAGAAAAAAAGATATATTATCTTTTCATAATTAGAGAATTTTAATTAATATAATAATTATTTCATGTATGTCCCATATATTCATTAAATATATCCTTATTATATTCCATGAAAAGTGTTATTGTAAAACAAATCACATCGCTTCGTGAGGTGGTAGTCCACAGTACACACAAGGGACATTATCATATCCCATACAGAATGGAATGTAAAAATGTATATATGATATAATTACTATAGAGGAATAATTATTTTATCAATATAATATATATATATATTTTATATCCATCAACATACCCATCCATGTGATGTGGTAACATAAAAATGATTGACATCTCTTTGCGAGGAGGTAGTATGTCGTACCCATGAATTATGATTTCATTGCCTATTTGATGGACGTGGAGATGGTTGTAGGTGATTACGTTAACATAAAAATATTTCTCACATTTAATATAATAAATTTATATATATATATATATATATTAATAAGAATTCCAGGATGTGGAGGAATAAATAAAATAAAAACATTCTATGAAGAATATTACCTCTGCGTTGGGTAACCTCTATAGGTTTGCACCAAAATCCTTCCAAGGATAGATTTATGTCCAAACTAAGGATTACAGCATGAAAAAATGTAATTTAGAAGTTATTTTTTTATAGATTGGGTAAACTCAAATGGTTTGATGGTGTCAAAAAGAGAGGATATGTGCTGGACTTTTATAAGGGAGGTGAGTGAGATACTAATAATTTTTCAAAAAAAAGGTATAACCATATTTTTATCGTGAAAAAAATGATCAAAAAAGAAATATTACTTGGCCTTATATATTATAGGATCTCAATAGGCCCATAAAATAGATTCTATACTATATTTTAGGTTATTTAAACCCTAATAATTTTAGTTTAACACCCAAAAAACCCATTCTTATCTCAACGACCTTAATTAATTTGTAGTTTTCTTAAAATTTATTTTGGTCAAAAATTAAGTGTACCATATTATATGACATAAATTATTCTTATTCCAGGTTTTTAATCAATTTTTATAAATAAAAATCACGTATGTGGAAATATATAATTTAAGATTAATCCTACAGACACTATGTAATTCCCCAAACTTCCACGATACATTTCCATTAGAATAATGCAATAGCTTGCATTGTACACAACATCAAGATTCTAACACACCACGACCAATCAAACTAGCTGTTATGAATAGTAATACCCACTTTTTGAAATTTTTTAAATTTTATCTTTTAAAATGGACTTCATTTTTTGATCAGAATATCAAAATTATCTTAGAATGAATTTTTGGTATTTTTCTGAAAACTTTCAATTTTTGATGAATAGTGAAAAAACACGGCGTTATTGGTTAAAACCGACATTTTATTTAAATAATTAGTTATTTTATTTCAATTTATTTTAAGTAAAAATAGATACATAATACATATATATGTTTAAAATAATTCATTGGAGACATTTTATAATAAGTTTAGATATATAAAATTTTATCGAACTATTTTCCGTCTTTTACCCACCTCCTAGAAGCATTTGCAAATTCGTATAAAACTTAATTTTACTACTTCTATGAGTTGTATTTCAAAAATCAGAGAGACATAGTTAATATCAGTAAGTAAAATGTGGATCAATTAGATGAAAATATTTTTTTGTGAATAGTAACTTTTTACTTTTATTTACCACAGTTAAAATTATATATGGTAATTAAGGGTAAAAATGATATCATAATTACCCTAACACATGTATTAATTCTATTGAATAAGTTTAATTCTACCAAAAAGAACCTTATAAGTAAAATATGATCCCATTTGGTCCACTTGGATTAGACTAGGACATTTATTATTATTTAATTTAAAGAAGAGTTAAAATTGTTAAAATCAAAGTTTAATAAAAAAACCAGTTTTAATATAGCATTATACATAAAATAAATTACACTATAAATACTCATTAGAAATATAAAAAAAATTTCTTACATAATGGAATTTTATTTATAATTTTTATACATTAAATAATTAAGTTTATTTATGACACAATGATGATGCATTAATTACTTTATTAATGAAAGATTAAAATAATTGATATTATAAATATCCAAATAATTCTAATTTGAGACTTTTAATGAATTAAATTAATTATATAGGTTAATATGACATTTTAGGGTTGATTAAATGATTATTTTAGAACTAATAAGGCTGTTATGAATTTAACAAAAACAAAATACAAAATAATGTCAAAATTGGAAAAAAAAATTCAAAAACAATATTATATTATTAATTGGTATTCTATTCCTAAAAATCTAAGGATCAGCCGTAGGTCATAAATAATATTATATATGTCATTAATGAACCACTTGAGGTTCTCTTGTATTTTTATAGTATGTTTATTAACCATATAATATAAAAATACAAAGAGGCGTGGTAAATGTCAAACTATTTAACTAGGAGTTAAATCTAAAATATGAGGTTAATATGATGCAATAAACCTGTATAAATCCTATTGGTTGAGATTTTTTAGACCAATACCCACCTTATCATTTAAATAATTCATTTTTGGATCCATTAGATACCAAAAATTATTTTATGATAAAATAATATTTCAAGCTTTTCCTAAAGTGACCCTCACCTCTCTTATAAAAGGGAACCTCCCCTTCTCTCAAATTCACACGTACAAAGCCATTTGGCTCAGAACAACCCTGCCCAAATATCCTATAAACTGTCCTTAATTCATCCTAAAGGCCTTCCTTTACTTATAAATCCAACCTAAGGATCCCTTTTGATCAAATCATAAGGAAGAACCTGAAGAAGTGGTAAATATTTCAACAACTCTTTCAAGATATTTTCTTCTTACACTTCCTCTCTCTTTGTTGTTTCCATTATAAAATATTAAATCCACTATATTCTATATACTATGATGTTATTATAAAAATTTTACAACCATATTCACTATTCTATCCATCCTATAAATGACAAAGTCACCATACGTGCGTACGTACAGATTATCATCTCCACGTCGTGGTGTAGTTTGTTATTCAAACACTTCATCATTTTAATGGGTATAATAATGAGTATAAATTCTCTAAATAATAAATATAACAAGATAATTATTCTTTATATATGATAAAACATCCAATTATATACTATTTTAATTTCAAAAGAATGATATTGGCGCTCGTGCGTACGTACAGATTACCGTCTCCACGAACGTGATGAGATTCATTCCCCATCGTATCCATTCAAGAATAATTTTCATTTGATGATTAAAAATAACTTTTAAACACTTAATATCATTATAAATATGAATAATATATATCTTATCCATAACAAACATTACTTAAGTAACAATTCATATAAAGGAAAACGAATCAGTTAACACCCGAAACGATGATACTACTGAAATATCATTAACAAAGGAATATTAGAAGATCATATATAATGTCATATTATTGTATATGGTTCTTGAATAATTTAATAAAAATTATTTCACCATTATACAGGAGGTTAACCTACCCTCGACCAAGGAAAAGTATAAGGTAAGGTTTAATTTTACAATCTCTTTATTATCCGAGGTTATTTTTATGTAAGTATCTACTAGGACCTCTTTATCATCCAAATCCATGTTTACTAAAAATGTATTCCAAAACATTTTTAATATATACTAGAATATGGGTCATTTTAATTTATACCCTTTTTGAATTTTATATAATTTTTTTTGAAAATAATCTTTTCATCGTTTTCCAAACAAGGTACCTTATGATTTTTTCAACATAATTAAGGTAAGAATGTTTTTTAACTTTTATGGAGGGTGCAGCTATATTATCCGATATAACATCATCCAAGTTTATCTTAAAATATTATAATAATATTTTAAAAATAAATGTTTTCTTTTATAATTATATGACTTTTAAATGATTTCAAAATATAAAGAGATATTTCTCTAATTTTTTTTTGATTTCATCTATGTTAACAACCTTTGATGGATTGGGAGATTATTTGAAGTTGATTTATTATGATACAAAACTTACATATTGTATTTAAGGTTTTTTGATATGTTTGATTGTTGATGTGTTTTTTTAATACCATTCGTGGTTTATGGATGATGTATTGAGATTTTGTATTCTAGTTTTAATACGAATGTTTACGTTATGTTTAAACCTTTTCATATAAGTAATGAATTGGACTTATTAAGTGACGGGTGGAGCCTACTATAGCTCCTCTATGCATCAGTAGGTCTCATAAGATAAACTTGTTTCTTGGCATAATTCCTTGACAAAATCTTATTTGTATTCTTGGAAAAAGGCCTTGACTATGTGGTTTTGAAGTCTGGCATTATGCATTCCGTTATTATGAAAGTGGTTATCGATATTGCATGTGATTATTAGAATAGTATAATATTCATGTGAATAATTAAATTAAATTATTTGATTTTATGTTTTCCATATTATGTTGAAGTTCATGTTTAAAAGGCTTTTGTTTTAGTCTTACATTTCCTTAAATGTTTATGCTTATTTTTGAAAGTTTCCACTATATTTTTATCCTTACTGAGCATCTGAGATCACCCCTTTCTATGTTTTATTTTTACCAGTATGTGAAGAAGTTTATTATGACTAACATGCAGGGATAGTATAAGGGATATGAGTGTGGCCTTTTAAAACTATGTTTTTGTAGTTTTTCATTTTATAATGTAATGTAAAACTTATGAATGTATCTAGTATTTCCAAGGATACTAAACTAATCAGTCTTTTGAGACTTGATCTTTTGTGATCATGCCATTGTAATGTAATAATGCACCGACTCTGGGTAATGAGGGTCGGGGCGTTATAGTTTGTATTAGAGGAATATTAGTAAAAACATTAGAAACTAGATTTTGATAAACTCTGATTAGAGCACATTACCCTATGATAGACTTTGAGGATTAATATAGAAGAACTTCCTAGAATTTTGGTACTGTAGAGATTTTGTGAGTTTTCCAAGAAATACATACCTGTCTAGATATGAGAAGGTGGAGGAGGCTCTGGAACAGATGTACCTAGGGTTAAAACCCAAAAACAGCACTTTGAGCTAGACTCGAATGAGAACTAGTGCCCAACAATGGGCCTTGCTGCACTCTTGGTTATGACACTCCCAGGGGATATTCTTAGGATAATTCTCATTTTCTTTACAAACCATTATGAAGGGTTTATGAGTATATACATCCACAAAGAAATCTTTTTTATTATTATGGATTATATCCATAAACTGTTCAATTTACGTTAAGTGTTTGACAAGTTTGGAGTTATGTGTTGTGATTCATAAACTAATATTGGGTATTCCGTTGTTTAGAAATGGAACCTAGTGGAAGGAATGGAAACTATATCGACGCATATAATCCATGTAGATATTTCCCTTCTACTCAAGATAATTATAGTAAAGATGGTGAAGTAATTGGTGTTTATCCACTTATCATCATATTAGGACAACTCACTATGGTTATGAATAATAACCTTACCCATATGGAGCACCCTCATCCACAATGAGGATGATCAATATTATAATTCTTCATGAGGAAACAACTAAAAACATTCAATGGGAGTAAAAATACATTAGTATTTGAGAAATGGATAAACTCCTTAGAGAAAATATTTCATGATTTGGGGAGTAGCGATAGGTGAAAAGTTATCATGGCAGTTTAACGGCTCACGGGAGATGCAGATCAATGGTGGTCATTGATTTAAAACAAAAATGAAGATGATGAAGTATCAAATATGGAATGGAGGGAGTTTAAAGAGATTTTCTTAGAAAAATACTTTCCTCATGACCATCGAGTAGATATAGAAAGACAATTTCTGAGTCTGAGGAAAAAAGAGGATGAGAATGTAGCAAAATATGAGGCTAACTTTACAAGGTTAACAAGTAAAGCAATAGATTATATACATAACCTAGGTAGTAAGATTGATCGATTATTTGATGGGTTAAAACCATTTCATCTTAGAGAATTAGTCTCATAATCCTTCTTATCATATGAAGATATTGTATCATGTGCTATCAAGACAGAAAAAGAATTCTATATGTCTTATGACATTAATGCAATGTAAGAGAAGAAGAGATCTGCTGAACACTCTAGAAATGGAAATAAGGGGATGAGTGAAAAAGTTGAATATCCATCCTGCAGTAAATGTGGGAAGAAACCCCCCAGTACTTGCCTGAAGAGAATGGGAGTCTATTACAAGTGTGGTGAAAAAGGCCACCAAGACCGTGATTGTAATGGGAATAAAGTGACTATCAATATTGAATGATACAATTGTAGAGAAAATGGGAATTATGAAAATGAATGTCCTAAGAGACCAAGTAACATAGCTCAGAAAAGGCCAAGGGATCAAGGCCATGCTTATGTGATCACTACTGCTGAGGATGAAGCTCTGAAAGATGTGCTGGAAGGTAATTTAATGGTTTCCTCAAGTTTAGCCGATGCTTTATTTGATTCTGGATCATTACATTGTTTCATATCTTCCTAGTTTGTTAAGAAAATTAGATATTTTAAATTTGATATAATAAGGGAGTTTTCAGTCAAAACACCTAAGGGAAGTATCATCGCAACAAATTTTTGTGGATCAGTTCCTATTAAGGAATATAAATGTTATTTATCTATTGATTTCATCATCATACCCATGATTGAATTTGATATAATCCTTTGTATGTATTGGATTTCGGGCCATGATGTGAAAATTTATTGTAAGAAGAATAAGGTTACAATTTTTGATGATTATATGTAGTACATTATCTTTAGAGAAGAAATTTCACCACCTGATTCTTATCTAGATCCACCCCCAGTAGCTCTACTAAATTCAATTATTGGGGAGGATGAGAATGAAATTATAATGGGAGAGGAAAATAATGTTCGAATAGAGGACGTACCTATTGTACAAGAATATGTTGTTGTGTTTCTAGAGGGTTTACCTCGACATCCTCCAGAATGAGAAATTGAGTTTTCCATTGATTTAATTCCTAGTTCAGGGCCCATATCAAAGACCACTTATAGAATGGCCATTGTGGAATTAGTACAACTGAAGAAAAAACTAGAAGAATTTAGTAATAAGTGATTTATTTGCCCTAGTGTTTCTCTATGGGGAGACCCTGTCCTTTTTGTTAAGAAGAAAGATGGATCTATAAGGTTGTTCATTGACAACAAGGATATCAATTCTATAACAATAAAGAAAAAGTATCCCCTACCTCACATTGATGATTTATTAGAACAACTTCATAGAGCTCAATATTTTTCAACGATTTACCTTTGATCTGGATATTATCAGTTTTGTGTGAAGGAAGACATTCCAAAAACATCATTTCGAACCAGGTATATACATTATGTGTTTACATTAATGCCTTTTGGGCTGACTAATGCACCCTCTATTTTCATGGATCTAATGAACAGAGTTTTCAAGGACTATCTTGATGAATTTGTAGTTGTATTTATTGATGATATCCTGGTGTACTCCAAAAGCTATGAAGATCATGAAAATCACTTGTGCACCATTATGAAAACCCTCAGAAGAAATGAATTATATAGGAAGTTTAGCAGGTGTACATTTTGGCTTCATGAGATTTATTTTCTTGTCCATGCTATCTCTAAAGATGGAATATATATTGGTCCTTTAAATACTAAGGCAATCCATGAATAGCCAGCACCAATGAGTATAACTGAGGTACACAGTTTTATTGGTTTTGCAGGTTATTATCAGCATTTTTTCTAGAATTTCTCCTGATTGGATAACCCATTAACCAAGTTCACTCGTAAAGGGGATAAATATGTTTGGAAAAAAGAGTGTGAAGAATGTTTTGAATAATTGAAGAGAAGATTAGACAATGATCCTATCTGGACTCTACCACCCGGGAACGATGGGTTTGTTATTTATATTGACGCTTCAAAGAATGGACTTGGTTGTATCCTTATGCAGAATGAGAGAGTTATTGCCTATGCATCATGATAGCTAAAAATTCATGAGAAAAACTATACTACTCACGATCTTGAGTTAGCAGTTGTAATTTTTTCTCTAAAAATATAAATACAATATATCTATGGTGCAAAAATGTGAGATTTATACTAATCATAAGAGTTTGAAGTATATTTTTTCACAAAAAGAACTCAACATGAGGGAAAGGCGATGGATTGAACTACTCAAGGATTATGATTTCACAATAAACTACCACCTGGGGAAGTAAAATAAGGTGGCAGATGCTTTGAGCAGAAAAGATCATGGAGTTTTGAACAATATGAGAGTTGAAATGGATCATATTTTCATGGATCAAGTGAAAATGGATATGGGAATAATTATGGAAGGTGAAACATCCATACTTTTTCAAATGGTTTCCAATCCATCTTTAATAGAAAGGATAAAAATTTATCAGGCTGGTGATGAGGAGTTTCAAAAGAAGATTAAAGTTGTGAATGATGGGAGATTGAGTGACTTCATATATGAAGATCAAATTCCGAAATTTGGGAAGAGACTTTGTATTCCCGATATACCGGATCAAAAAAAGGGAATTGTTAGATGATGCTCATAACTCAAATTTTGTTATACATCCTGGTATCACAAAGATTTGTATATATTTAGAGGAACATTTTTTGTGGGACAACATGAAGAGGGAGATTGCTGATTTTGTGTCAAGATGTATGGTCTATCAACAAGTGAAATCTGGAAGGCAATGGCCTGGAGGAGTCATGCAAACTCTTCCCATACCTGAGTGGAAATGGG
The DNA here is from genome assembly GCA_963277665.1 of Viscum album. NCBI lineage: Eukaryota > Viridiplantae > Streptophyta > Magnoliopsida > Santalales > Viscaceae > Viscum > Viscum album. The sequence goes on from OY728129.1 coordinate 1,540,584,360, forward strand.
ATAATATTATGATGGAATTTGTCATGGGGATACCAAAGACTCCTAGATGTAATGATTCAATATGTGTCATTGTTGATCATCTTACCAAGTCAGCACATTTTGTTGCTATAAGAGATGATTTACCACTTGAATGTCTACAAAGACAATATATTAAGGAAGTTGTAAGACTTTATGGAGTACCCTTATCGATTGTTTCTGATAATGATCCCAATTTTACATTAAGATTTTGGAAAAGTCTTCTGAAATCCCATGATACTGAACTTCGTTTCAGCACTTCCTACCACCCTCAAACTGATGGACAATCAGAACTAACTATTGAAACCTTAGAAGACATGTTGAGATATTTCTCACTTGACTTTCAAGGTATGTGGGATCAATATTTATCTCTAGTAGAATATTTCTATAACAATAGTGACAATTAAATTATTTAGATGGAACCATATGAAGCATTATATGGAAAAATATTTCACACACCAACTTATTGGGATGATGTTGCTGAAAGAAAACTAGTAGGCTCAGAACTTGTTGAGGAAACAATGGAAAAGGCGGAGGTTATCCAAACCCACATCAAAGTATCCAAAAGTAGGAAAAAGAGCTATGCCAATAACCGAAGGAAGGATTTGAAATTTCAAGTAGGAGTCCATGTTTTATTGAAGGTATCTCTATGGAATGGTGTTATAACTTTCGATAAGAAAGGTAAATTGAGTCCCAGGTATATCAGACCCTTCGAAATTCTGGAATGAATTGGAGTTGTAGCTTTTCATTTTGCAATGTCTCCAAGTCTCTCCAAAGTTCATGATGTGTTCCAAATATCACTGTTGAGAAAATACATGCCTGTCCCAATGGATGTACTCACCTATGAGGAAATTGAACTGGAACCTGATCTGTCTTATTGTGAAGAGCATGTCAAAATTCATGATACAAGAGAACAAGTGCTGAGAAATCGGACGACTCGTCTGGTAAAATTTCTATGGAGAAACTATGAGATGGAAGAGGCAATGTGGGAACCATAAGATATTATACAGAAGAACCACCCGAATCTTTTTTTGTAGTAGTATTATAGAAATTTCAAGGATGAAATAATTTGAAGGAGGGAAGAATGTAACACCCCAAGCTTCCCCAGTACGTTTCCCTTTGAATAATGCAATAACTTGCATTTTACGCTACTTCGATATTCTAACACACTACGACCAATCAAACTAGCCGTTATGAATAGTAATACCAAATTTTTGAAATTTTATGAATTTTATCTTTCAAAATGGACTTCATTTTTGGATTCATAATATCAAAATTAGCTCAGGGTGAATTTTTTTTATTTTTCTAAAAACTTTCAATTTTTGATGAATAGTGAAAAAAACATGACGTTGTTGGTTAAAACTAACTTTTTATTTATATAATTAGTTATTTTATTTTATTTAATTTTAGTTAAAAATAGTTACATAATAAATATATATGTTCAACGTAATTCACTAGAGTCATTTTATAATAAGTTTAGATATATAAATTTTTATTGAACTATTTACCGTATTTTACCCACTTCCTAAGAGCATTTGCAAATTTATATAAAACATAATTTTACTACTTCTGTGAGATGAATTTAAAAAATTTGAGAGACACAGTTAATATCAGTATGTAAACTTTGGTTCAATAAGATGAAAATAATTTTGGGTGAATAATAACTTTTTACTTTTATTTACCATAGTTAAAAGTAAATAGGGTAATTAAGGGTAAAAATGATATCATAATTACCCTAACACATGTAATAATTCTATTGGATAAGTATGATTCATCCCAAAACAACCTTAGTAATAAAATATGATCCCATTTGGTCCACATGGATTAGATTAGGACATTTATTATTATTTTATTTAAAGAAGAGTTAAAAGAGTTAAAATCAATGTTTAATAACTAAACCATTTTTAATATAGGGTTATACATAAGATAAATTAGACTATAAATATTCATTATAAATATAAAAAAAATCCTAATTAATGGTATTTTATTTATAAATTTTAGACCTTAAATAATTAATATTATTAATGACACAATGATGATACATCAATTACCTTATTAACAAAAGATTAAAACAATTGATATTATAAATATCCAAATAAATATAATTTGAGACTTTTAATGAATTCCATTAATTTTATAGGTTAATATGACATCTTATGGATTATTAAATGAATTTTTTTCAAAGTAATAATGCTGTTATGAATTTAACAAAAAAACACCAAATAGTGTCAAAATTGACATAAAAGAGTTTTAAAAAAAATATTATATTTTTAATTGATTTTCTATTCCTAAAAATATAAGGTTCAAAAAAAGGTCTTAAATAATTTTATATATGTCATTATATAAACACTTGAGGTTCTCTTGGAATTTTATAGTATGTTTATTATCCATATTATATAAAAATACAAAGAGACATGGTAAATGTCAAACTATTTAACTAGGAGTTAAATGTAAAAGATAAGGTTAATATGATGGCCTAAATCTGTCTAAAAACTATTGGTAGAGATTTTTTCGACCCATATCCACCATATAATTTAAATAATTTATTTTTGGAGCAATTATAAACCAGAAATTATTTTATGATAAAATAATATTTCAAGCTTTTCCTAAAGTGACCCTCACCTGTCTTATAAAGTGGCACCTCTGCTTCTCTCAAATTCACATCTTGAAAGCCATTTGGATCTGTAAAAACCTAGAAAAATATCCTCTAAACTATCCTACCTTCAACCTATATGCCTTACTGTAGTGAGAAAGCCAACATAAGGAGCCCATTTGTTCAAATCAAAAGGAAGAACCCGAAGAAGAGGTAAATATTTCATCACCTCTTTCACGTTCTTTTCTTCGTCCACAACCTCATTTTTTATTGTTTCAATTATAAAATAATAACTCTAGAATATTATATATACATAGATTTTATTATAAAAATGGTAAAACCATATTCATTATTCTATCCATCCTATAAATGACAATGTCACCATACGTGTGTACGTACAGATTACCGTCTTCACATCGTGGTGTAGTTTGTTATTCAAACACATCGTCATTTTTATGGGTATAATAAGGAGTATAAATGATGTAAATAATAAATATAACATGATAATTATTCTTTATATATGATATAAAATCCAATTATATACTATTCTAATATCAAAATAATGATATTGTCCCTCGTGCGTAAGTACAGATTACCGTCTCCATGAACGCGATGAGATTTATTCCCCATCGTATCCATTCAAGAAAAATTTTCATTTGATGATTAAAAATATCATTTGAAGACTTAATAACATCCTGAATATGAATAAGATACATCCTATCCATAACAATCATTACTTATGTAAAAAATCATATAAAGGAAAACGAATCAGTTCACACCCAAAATGATGATACTACTGAAATATCATTAACAAAGCAATATTAGAAGATCATATATCAAATCATATTAATATATATGGTTCTTGAATAATTTAATAACCATGATTTCATCATTATACAGGAGGTTAACCTACCCTCGACGAAGGAAAAGTACAAGGTAAGGGTTAATTTCACAATCTCTTTATTATCTGAGTTTTTTTTACGTAAGTATCTACTGGGACCTCTTTATCATCCACATCCATGTTTCTTAAAAATGTATTCCTAATTTTTTTTACTATTTACTAGACTATGGGTTAAAGTAATTTGTACCCTTCTTTGAATTTTCTATAAAATTATTTAAAAGGAATCTTTCCGCCATTTTCCAAACAAGGTAACATATGACCTTTTCGAAAAATTACGATAAGAATGTTTTTTTAACTTACACGGCGGGTGCGGCTATTTTCCTCTGTTATAACATCGTCAAAGTTCCCTTACAATATTATAATAATATTTTCAAAATAAATTTTTTCTTTTATAATTATAATACTTTTAAATGATTTCAATATAGAAAGAGATATTTCTCTAAAAAAGGTTTTCATTTCATCTATGTCAACATCCTTTGACGGATTGTGAGCTTATTTGAACTTGATTTATTATGATACAAAACTTCCATATTGTATTGAGGGTTTTGTGATATGTTTGACTATAGATGTGTTACTTTTATACCATTCATTGTTTATGGATAAAGTATTGAAATTTTTTATGATATCTTTAATACGAATTTTTATGTTATGTTTAAACCTTTTCATATGAGGAATACATTGTACTTTGTAAGTGAAGGGTGAAGCCCACTATAGATCCTTAATGCATCGGTAGGTCTCATGAGACAAAATAGTGTCTTGGCACAAGGCATTGACAAAATATTATTTGTTTTCTTGGCACAAGGCCTTGACTATGTAGTTATGAAGTATAACATTATGCATTCCATCATTATAAAAGTGGCTATCGATATTTCATTGATTATTCGACTAGTAGAATATCCATGTGAATAAGTAAATGACAGTATTTGATTTTATCTTTTCCATATTATGTTGATGTTCAAGTTTAAAAGGCTTTTTTTTAGTCTTACATTGCCTTAAATGTTTATACTTATTTATAAAGGTTTCCCCTATATTGTTATCATTACTGAGCATCTAAGCTCACCCCTTTCTATGTTTTATTCTTCCCAGTATGTGAATAAGTATATTATGACTGACCTGCAGGGATAGTATAAGGGATATGAGTGTGTCCTATGGAGACTTTGCTATTGTAGTTTATCATTTTATAATGTAATGTAAAACTTATGAATGTATCTAGTATTTCCAAGGATACTAAACTAACAGTCTTTCAACACTTGATATTTTGTGATAATGCCAACATTATGTAAAAATGCACCAACTCTGGGTAAATAGGGTTGGGGCGTTACATGCGATGAGAAAGTAGGTTTTCAATGAGAAATAGTTCAAAACATTAAAAAGTATTTATATCAAAATTAATTTTGAAAACTATCCAAATAACCTAAATTGGATCAATATATATATATATATAAGACTTAATCTTACATTAAAATAGTTTAACATATAAATTAACTTTAAAATTAATGAAAAAAACGGCATTTTTCAATTAAAATTCAATATTTTTCAATATTCATCATAAAATTAATATTTTTAGAGAATTATCAAAAAATAAACCTAATTTCATTTTGATATAATTATTTTAAAAAATTAATTTTATTTTTTCAATAATATATTTAAATGTTTTATTTTTTAAAAAAATAAATTCGTAAAAGGGGATAATACTGATTTTAAAAAAAATATTTTTCAAGCCTACAATTGGATTAATTTATATATTATTTCTATAAAACATAGAATATGAATTTTAAATAGTTGATTGAATATATAAAATATCCTTTTAATTAAAATCATTCACCAAAATTGGTTTGTTTAATTTATTGAGGTAAAATGTGTTTGTTTACATAAAAATTGTTTTTTTAAAATTATTTCATTTATTTTTAAATAGTTTTTATTTCCATTTTTAATAAATTTGTCACCAAATAATTCATTTTGTATACATTTTTAAACCTCGTATTTTCATAATTTTTTTAATCCTATTCATGTTTTTCATTCCAAAAGCTAAGAGATAACTATAATTTTAAATAATAACATTTTAATAGCATGTCGTGTTCTATTGAAAATCTGTGTTTCTTATAATAAAAGATAAAATCAGGGATGTGTGTAATGAATAATATAAGAATATAAAATTTAGTTTAAAAAATATATTTCCCAAATATCATTGTGTTACATGGTGGACCCCACATTGAGGGTCAATATTTGATTGAGTTTGAATGATTGCATAAGATATATAAATTCACTATTATTTGAGTTTCTAATAATTGGGTGTAAATTTATTTCCAAAGATAATTCATATGTATAAGTGAACATGAGGAAAAATATTTTTGTTCAAGGTTCATTATATATTTTTAGGACAAATAGGTCGAGATAATTTTTCATATTTGTTAGCCCTATCATGTTTTAATAATAAAAAAGCAGGTCCAATCATGTTCATTTATTTCAATTCAAGGTTATTTAAGTTCAAAAACATTTAATTATGATTATTTATGTTCAATTATAAGTTTAACATAATTCTATTGATATTTATACTATAATTCTGGTAAACCTGAAAAATAGATAAGTATGAGTCACTAATAGGTTAGTCATAGAATGAGTCACCGACATCACAGATGATTCACCGATTAAATAGATGATTCACTGATAGAATAGATTACTCACTGATATATTAGGTTAATTACTGACAGAACAAATGAGTTAGTGATAGAACAACTCACCGATAGAACAAATCTATCACTGATAGAACAACTCACCGATAGAATTGGGGAATCACTGACAAAACATATGACTCACCTACAGAACAAATAACTCACTGACGGATACCAAAATAAATAGTCGATAGTCTGAGTCACTGACATTACAAGTCGCTGAATGTATGTGATACTGTTGCACTGGCCTACCGATATAAGGATTCACTGATGCAGTGACCTACCAATAGAATGATTCATGGATGCACTGACCTACCGATAGAAGGAGTCACTGAGACACTGACCTACTGACATAAGGAGTCACTGATAGAATGAACTACTGATCAATACTTAGAAAAGTTTCCTTACTATTAAAATTAAAAATGAATTCTAAGGGTACCATTTGTGAAATTTTTTACTACTTATTATGTTAATGACCTTGTCTATCATTTATAGACATTGTCAGAGAACAATATGAGGTACGAGGAAGACCTCATGTTAAGGATTGTGAATATTGTCAACCTCTTCAGAATATAAAAATAACTCACTCAAGCTAATAAAAGTGTTTTATATCAAGTGAACCTATGAATTGAAAGAAAGTATAAAAAATAAGAACACTCATTCTTGCTAATTTTGAACAAGGTGGATTTTTTGAGAACTAAAGTCTCAAAATTCTTACAACAACACACCCAAGTGAATTGAACCTTATAAGACCATCTCATACCTTCTTGTATGCTAGAACACAGAGATTCTATGAAACTCTATTTTGGTGTATGTAACCAGAAGAGGACTCCAATTCCACATATTATTTACTCAAGGAGTCCATAAGGATCAAGAACATCACTTGGAGATTTATAAACCTTCTCTCATTATTTCTGCTACGTTGTGTATAGTTTTACTACTGTTCAAGTAGTGTGTGACTATAAAATAATCACACACTTTCTCTCATACTAAGATGGATTATACAAATATCCTCACTAACTAATATTTTTACACCATATCACACCCATGTACAACTATGGAATTAGTCCTTGTGTGACCTGGTTAGCTTCCCAGGTATAACTATTTTAGAGGTCCATTTTGACGTGGACAACTTTGTATGCTATTGAGAAACCTGATACCTGGTTTGGATCAAGTTAATTAATATAAAATTCTTGTTGGTAGGTGATCACCAAGATGAGAGGATTAAGTGCCTTCTTGAGACTAAAACTCTTGTTTTACTCTACTATGTTTTCAAATTTAGTTGTCTCTACTTTTACACATATTTCAGAAAACTGAATTTTACTTTGATTGTTTTTCTTAGATAGTGTTATATTTTATTTTGATTTAGTAAATTACTTTCTAAAGTTATATAAATATTTCTAATTTATATTTCTATTAATTAATCAATAATTTGATAAAATAATTTAATAATCAAAACTCTTATGAATCGACAAATTTGGTTTACTATGTAATTTGAATTTTAAAATTGGGGAACCATTAAATAAAGGATTTTATTGAAATTTTTACAGTAACCCAATTCACCACCCTCTTAAGTTTATTACTCAAACCAGCATTTGGTATCATATGATTTTTAATCTTCTAGTATGAATGTTTTCATTAATTTTTAAATATTTTAAACTATGATTTTATTTGTGTTTTAAAGATCAATAGATTTATTTTAGTTCTAAATTTTTAAGCACTTTAACAAAATATTCCTTACTAATTATTATGGATAATAGATTGGAATGAGTTGTTACCAAAATAACTCCATATTTCAGTTTAACTAATTATGATCAGTGGAAAATTAAGATGAAAATTAATTTAGAAAGTATGGGTTTTGAGATATAGTGTTAAATTTTAGATGAATATAAGATTCCTAATACATCCTGAAATACTTGGGATAAACCAACTAAGGATTATTATAATAATTATTGCAATGATATAAATTCCTTGTATTTTTATTTCAGAGATGAATAATTGAATAGGATTTCTACATGTAAAACAACCCATGAATTTTGGGACACAGTAGATGATTCACATGAAGGAACCACTAATTTTAAGGAAGCGAGACTTAATACATAAACTATTAAATATGAAAACATTAAGATGAATCTTGATGAACCTATCTCTAACATGTTTCTCATATTTAATGAAATTGTAAATACTATGATTTCACTAAGAAAGGATGTTACTACTAAGGATCAAATCATGCGAATTCTCATACTTCTAGCAGACAGATGGAGAGGAACATCGATGTCAATTAAAGAATCTTGTGATATTAGTATGTTTCTAGGTAAGTATATGTTAGGTATGATTATGTTGTACAAGGAATAATTTAAGGCCAACAAATAAGAGGAATATGAACAAAAGATGAATTTAGTGTCTTTTAAGGCCAATACTGTAACGACCCAAAATTTCATTAATGGAAAATCCCTCTTGATCCAGTTAAATGTTTCTTTATGTTTTTATATGATGTCAACTTCTTTAGTTTAACGTTAAGATTTGTGACCGTTACTTTTATAGCCGTTGAACAGTGATCATCTGGGTAGTTTAAATATAAGGCTTTAACGAACCAATTTTCTACTCAGACAAAGGAAGCGATGGCCTCATCCAGTAGAATTTCCCCTTACGAAGCCCATTTGTCGGAGCTCGGAAAGGAGGTGGCGTATTTGGGCTTTGCCCTTGACCAAGCCCAAGCTGAGCTTCATCAAGTCAAGCTCGAACGTGATCGTCTACGGGAAAAATGGAAGTTGATAGAGATTACCACTCGAGCGATGTTATCCGAGCAACCCCAAGAGTCTGTCACCATCGCACACCTTACCCTTAGGTCTTATGCGGCTATTTTAAGGGGTTATGTAACAAATAAGTAGCACCATGTTCATGTACATTATTTTTGTATATAATAATGAATATAATTTCTAGTCATTTTTGATGCATTGTAGTTAGTTTTTAAAGTACAAATGATGTTTTTAGTTATTATTTAATTAAGAATTATATTTTATTAAATTAAAGGATTTTTGAATTAAATAATATTTTAATAAAATATTATTATTAATATTAAATTAATTTTTTATTAAATATAAATGATCTTATAATTTTATGAATGCAATTAAAATTTTTATTAAGGTTTGAAGGCCATTTCTGTCAAAACCCGTGAATTTTTATAAATGTCGGTTTTTACTTTAAAAGTGAAAATTCACATATTTAGAAAATTATTTAGATAAAATAAATATTATTTTTGGAATCAGGACGTCGAAATTATCCAACGGTGAATTTTTCATAATTTTCTGAGACAGTCAAATTTTTGGGTAAAAATTAAATACCATTTAAATATATAATGTGTTTTATGACATCATAATGACCCAATGGTGATGTAATAAAATACCATAATCCCTATATTCGGCCAATATGTGTTTTATCAATAAAATAATGAGGTTTTGGGTTTGTTTGACTCACTTTTCAAAGCATTAATGGAGCCCTCAAGACTTATTCAACACTTTGCCTTTTTAAAATTAATTTCCATGGGAGTGTGACTCACCTCCACATAAGCAACCCTAATTTTTTAATAAGTTCGGACCTTGGCCTTGTAAAATATTGTTTTCCTCTTCCCTTTTCCAGAAACCATGGGAAAATACCATGGGATGGTTTGTGGTTTGGATTATTTTAATATAAGGGGTCCCAAACCTAAATAATAAAGAATTCTCTCACCTTTCCTATATAAACCCACCCAAGCTCCCACTTCCTCCTCACTCAAAGCCCTTGAAGTTCGTCCAAACTCTGACCTACTCTCTCTAGAATCCTCTCAAGGTGCCCCAAGCTCCCAAGAAGCCTCTCACAAGCCTCTCTCTCGCCTTTGGAAGCACACTTCCAAGTAAGGGGTTTTTCTTCCTTTCTCATTTTTTGTCAATTTTCTTTAAGTTGTTATTGCCCTTTTTATTTCATTTATGAATGTTGGGGTATGGTTTCTCACCTCCCCCATACTTCCCTCTTATTGTTTGAATTATGGGAGAACCCTTTCTCTCTCATTAAATGCCTCCCATGTACACCCGTTACTATGCCGAAATTCCGAAAGGAACTTCTCTCTCTTCTTTTACATTCAAGCAATACTTTTGTATCATGAATCTAAATTCCATTTCTATTGTTGGGACATGTATATATATGATCTCCTTACTGTCCATTACATGTAAATATGATGAGGAACCCCTTTCTATCTCATCAACCTTTTTTATGAATTCTTATGTCACGCCGTTACGCTGCCGAAATCGCATCGATTTTCTAAGCCAATGTCTTTGTGTAGTGAATACCATGCCCATTTCTCCATCAAGGGTATTCACCTTTATGCACGATTACTTATTGATTGTAAAGTTTCATGTATGAATTCCACATTCCTTTATCGTGGAATAAATGATTATGTTTTATGAATCCATGTTTTATGATCCATGTGGCACACTTATGCATGAAATGAAATGTTTAAGAAGGGTGCGCCCTGATAGCGCTCCAATGCATTGGGTAAAGTATAGTATCATGATACGTCATGTGCAATGAGTGTTGACTCATGCTAATTCAAGTGCAACGAGGGTTTACTCCTGCTTCAAGTGCAATGAGGGTTTACTCATGCTCCATGTGCAATGAGCCTTGGCTCATGCTAATTCAATGTTAAGTGTTGTTGCCACATTTCCATGTTATGATTATCATGCTTTATCATGCCTTTATGTTCATGTCTCTCTTATGATCTATTGATATGCCTATTGCCTAACATGTATTGTACTCCTCATGTTATTCATTATGTACTCCCTTACTGGGCTTTATAGCTCACCCTTTTCTTATGCATGTCCTCAGGTTATCCCATGCAATGCTAAGTACGAAGGAATGTAGTGGTCATGTAAAGGAAGTTTTCAATAAGGATGTTGTATTTCATGTTTAAAGTTTTTATGTAATGATCCTAAGCCCCAAAGACACTAAACCTCTCGATCTTCTTTGTTGTATCAAGTGAAGTTTTATGTAATAAAGCATGTTTAAGTTGTAATAAAAAGCAGGGTTGTCATAGTTGGTATCAGAGGATAGGTTTAGTTATTTTTGGGATTAGGAAACCCTAGTAAAGCCTTAGATACAAGACTAAGCATAATAAAAACATCCCTAAATTTTGGTAAATACTAAGTAAGTGGTTTATCAAACAAATACATCCCTGTCTGGATACGAGCAGGTAGAGGCGGCTCTGGCACAGATGTATCCTAGGGGTAAAACCTGAAAACACCGCTTTGAGCTAGACTCGAACGGGAACTGGTGCACGACAACGGGCCTTGCTGCACTCTTGGTTACGACACTCCCGGGGGATATGTTTTGATAAATTTACAATCTTAGTATGAACCCTTATTAAGGGAAAAATGCCCCTAAGAATATATGTTAGAAGGAAGATCATGAAAAGCCTGGATTGAATCCTATAGACTCATGAGTTGAAGAGATTAAAGTTTATTTATAAGTCATCAACTTTTGTCTTTGGATTACCCTTTATGTGTTACCCCTAACTTTCCTTTTATTCCAGCCAATGGCCGGTAATAGGAGAACTCGGGCTAACAACCGTTGTGAAGATCAGTGTGATGATTGTACCAATGAGATGCCCAATCCAATGGGAGCGGGAATCGCGAAATTTGTCACGCTTCTCTCTCAGCTAACTCAAGTTTTGAATAGAAACACTGGTCAAGAGGAACGTTCAACCCCCCCTAAGAAAGAACAAGTCTCTATTGAAAGCTTCATGAGAAAAAGGCCTCCTACTTTTAGTGGATCATCCGATCCCACGATTGCTGAACAATGGATCAACTCCATTGAAAAGATATTCTCTATCCTCCAATGCTCTGAAAAAGAGAAGGTTCTCCTGGCGGCTTATCGTATGGAGGGTGAAGCTGATCAATGGTGGACGTTGATCAAAAATACGAAGCCTGAGGAGGAGATCGAGGCTTTGGAATGGAAGGTATTCCGGAAGATGTTTTTCGATAAATATTTTCCACGCACCCTCCGTCTTAAGATGGAAAGGGACTTCCTTTCCCTCAAGCAGAAAGATGAGGAATCTGTGGGAGCGTACGAGGCAAACTTCACAAGGCTTGCACGATACGCTTCCGGCTTTGTCGTTACCCCCGAATGCAAGGTTGACCGCTTCTTTGGTGGGCTGAAGCCTAGCTTCTGGAAAGCATTAGCGATCCGTGACTTCGACAGCTATGAGGAAATTGTCCGATGTGCCCTCAAGGTTGAAATGGAGATCGGAGAATCACAGGGGTATCATGGGGACAAGAAGCGGAAGGTGGACTTCAATGCTGGTGGTCCGATGGATAAATCCAACGGCGCTAAGAAATTCCAGCACCCCACTTGCCAAAAGTGTGGAAAGAAGCACCCTGGAAATTGCCTTAGGGGGTCAAGAAAATGCTTCAAGTGTGGAAGAGAAGGGCACCTAGCTGTTAACTGTCAGCAAGAAGGACCCGCGGCTGCGACGGAGGGGAGGAACGCTCCGTTCGAACCTCAACGCGTTGTTCAATGCTTCAAATTCAAAGAACCGGGTCATTTTACGAATCAGTGCCCTAATCCAAGGGTTATCGGAGGCAATCAACAACCTCCAAGACAGCAAGGAAGAGCTTTTGCCATCACTTCTGTCGAAGTGAACCCCGACAACGAAGTGGTGACAGGTACGCTAGTTATTCATTCAAGAATAGCGAACGTACTTTTTGATTCAGGTTCTACGCATTCTTTTATATCTCAAAAGTTTAGTAGAATAATCCCTGCACCACCACAAGTCATGGAAGTAAAGATGTCGGTGAGTACGGCAAATGGGGCAATCATTGCATCCCATGAGTATAAGTCCTCCCCTGTTATAATCTGTGGATTGAATTTCCCGGCGAACCTCGTCATACTCCCTTTGGTGGAATTTGATGCAATTCTTGGCATGGATTGGCTTTCCTTATATAGAGCCAACATAAATTGTCGGGAGAGGGAAATCACACTCCATATGGAGAATCGACCCCCGATTATTTACAAGTGTCAGGAGGAAGATGAATCTCCTTTAGCTCCATCATCTCAAGCATGGATATTACTGCCTTATGAGCACGCATATCTGGCTCAGATGATTGAGTCCAAGGAAGAAACCAAACTTGAAGAAATGCCTATTGTGAGGGAATTCGCTGAAGTATTTCCCGAGGAACTTCCTGGTCTTCCTCCAAGAAGAGATGTTGAGTTCTCAATTGAACTTATACCTGGGGCGCTACCAATATCCAAGACTCCATATAGAATGGCTGTGGTTGAGCTTGAAGAACTGAAGAAACAACTACAGGAGAATCTGGATAAAGGGTTTATACGCCCAAGTGCATCACCATGGGGTGCACCAGTCCTCTTCGTCAAGAAGAAGGATGGGTCAATGCGGCTTTGCATCGATTATCGTGAACTTAACAAAATCACGATAAAGAACAAGTATCCTCTCCCAAGAATCGATGACTTGTTTGATCAGCTGCGTGGAGCTCAATACTTCTCCAAGGTCGACTTGCGGTCGGGATATTATCAAGTAAGGGTGAAGAAGGAAGATATCCCCAAGACTGCTTTTCGTACAAGGTACGGGCACTATGAATTCATAGTAATGCCTTTTGGACTCACCAATGCTCCAGAAATATTCATGGACTTGATGAATAGAGTCTTTAGAGATTACCTAGATAAATTTTTGGTAGTCTTTATAAGTGATATTCTGATATACTCCAAAACCAAGGAGGACCATGAGGAGCATTTAAGAACTGTACTGGAGACTTTGCGCAAAGAGAAGCTCTATTCCAAGTACAGCAAGTGTGAGTTCTGGTTGAAGGAGGTCTCATTCTTGGGCCATATCATCACAAGCAATGGGATATCTGTGGACCCCTCCAAAACAGATGCAATTGAGGGATGGCCGAGGCCAACATCGGTAACTGATATCCGTAGCTTCTTGGGGTTAGCTGGATATTATCGACGATTTGTGAGAAACTTCTCACGATTGTCCAACCCTCTTACCAAGCTAACTCGAAAGGGAGTAAAGTTTGCTTGGAGTGATGAATGCGAAGAAAGCTTCAAGGAGTTGAAAAGGAGGCTTATCACTGCACCTGTGCTCACTTTACCCACAAGTGGGGAGCTTTTTGTGGTATTCAGTGATGCTTCGAAGAAGGGATTAGGATGTGTGCTGATGCAGAATGATAAAGTGATATCCTATGCCTCAAGGCAGTTGAAAATACATGAGAGAAACTATCCAACGCATGATCTGGAGTTGGCGGCGGTGATCTTCGCCTTGAAAATCTGGCGGCATTATCTCTATGGGGAGAAATGTGAGATATATACTGACCACAAGAGTCTTAAATATATATTCACACAGAAAGAGCTTAATATGCACCAGAGAAGATGGATAGAGCTCATCAAGGATTATGACTGTTCAATACATTACCACCCTGGGAAGGCGAACAAGGTGGCGGATGCCCTAAGTAGAAAGGATCCAGCAATTCTATCAATGATGAGAATTGAGAAGGATCCAATCTTCTTAGACTTGATGAAGATGGACGTGGGAATCATAAAGAAGGGAACATCATCAATCCTTTCACAAATGATTGCTCAACCATCTCTTTTGTAAAGGTTAAAGGATTCTCAAAAGGATGATGTGAGAATCCAAGAAAAAGTGGAAGCTATCAAAAAGGGAAAATCCTCAGAGTTTAATGTTAATGAAGAAGGAATTGTGCGGTTTGGGAAAAGACTATGTGTCCCATCAAGTTCGGAGCTGAAGAAGGAACTTTTGGATGATTCACATAGTTCAAATTTCTCTATTCACCCAGGGAGCACAAAGATGTATCGAGATCTCCGAGAAAACTTTTGGTGGGATAATATGAAGAAGGAGATCGCTGAATATACATCAAAGTGCCTGGTGTGTCAGCAAGTGAAGGCAGAGAGGCAGAAGTCTAAGGGGATGATGCAACCATTGCCCATACCAGAATGGAAATGGGAGAACATCACCATGGACTTCGTCACTGGACTTCCAAGGACATCCAAAAGCAACAATGCAATCTGGGTTATTGTGGATCGTCTTACAAAGACTGCACACTTCATTGCTATTCGAGAGGATTTCTCTTTGGATCAACTGGCACGGATATATATCAGGGAAGTGGTACGGTTGCATGGAGTACCACTATCTATTATGTCGGACCGAGATCCAAGATTTACCTCTAAGTTTTGGAAGAGTCTTCAACATGCTCTGAATACTGAACTGAACTTCAGTACGGCCTATCATCCTCAAACTGATGGCCAATCCGAGCGGACTATCCAAACACTTGAGGATATGTTGAGAGCGTGCTCAATGGACTTTAAAGGAGGATGGGATCAACATCTTCCCCTAGTTGAGTTCTCTTATAATAATAGTTTCCACTCGAGCATCCAAATGGCACCATATGAAGCCCTGTATGGGAAAAGGTGTAGAACACCGGCATGTTGGGATGAGGTCGGTGAACGTAAGCTGCTTGGACCAGAAATGGTCGAAGAAATGGTGGAGAAGGTGAAAACCATTCAGCAGCATATCAAGGCAGCCCAAAGTCGACAGAAGAGTTATGCAGATAATCGTCGACGAGACCTTGAGTTTAAAGTCGGAGACATGGTGTTTTTATGCATATCTCCGTGGAAGAAGGTCATGAGGTTTGGAAAGAAAGGGAAGTTAAGTCCAAGGTACATCGGCCCATTCGAGATTCTTGATCGTGTTGGGGCTGTGGCCTATCGACTAGCACTTCCACCTACTATGGCCAAGGTGCATGATGTCTTCCATGTATCCCTCTTAAGGAAGTACATACCAGACCCTTCACATGTACTCTCTTCCGAGGTGGTACAATTAGAAGACGATCTTTCTTATGAGGAGCAACCAGTGAAGATCTTAGATCATAGAGAAAAAGTTCTACGAAATAAGACAATGCCCCTCGTCAAGGTGTTGTGGAGAAACCACAAGTTTGAAGAAGCAACTTGGGAGTCGGAGGATATGATGAAGCTAAGTTACCCACATTTGTTTTAGTGTGGGAAAAGGAAAATTTCGAGGGCGAAATTTCTTAAGGGGGGAATGTTGTAACGACCCAAAATTTCATTAATGGAAAATCCCTCTTGATCCAGTTAAATGTTTCTTTATGTTTTTATATGATGTCAACTTCTTTAGTTTAACGTTAAGATTTGTGACCGTTACTTTTATAGCCGTTGAACAGTGATCATCTGGGTAGTTTAAATATAAGGCTTTAACGAACCAATTTTCTACTCAGACAAAGGAAGCGATGGCCTCATCCAGTAGAATTGCCCCTTACGAAGCCCATTTGTCGAAGCTCGGAAAGGAGGTGGCGTCTCTGGGCTTTTCCCTTGACCAAGCCCAAGCTGAGCTTCATCAAGTCAAGCTCGAACGTGATCGTCTACGGGAAAAATGGAAGTTGATAGAGATTACCACTCGAGCGATGTTATCCGAGCAACCCCAAGAGTCTGTCACCATCGCACACCTTACCCTTAGGTCTTATGCGGCTATTTTAAGGGGTTATGTAACAAATAAGTAGCACCATGTTCATGTACATTATTTTTGTATATAATAATGAATATAATTTCTAGTCATTTTTGATGCATTGTAGTTAGTTTTTAAAGTACAAATGATGTTTTTAGTTATTATTTAATTAAGAATTATATTTTAATAAATTAAAGGATTTTTGAATTAAATAATATTTTAATAAAATATTATTATTAATATTAAATTAATTTTTTATTAAATATAAATGATCTTATAATTTTATGAATGCAATTAAAATTTTTATTAAGGTTTGAAGGCCATTTCTGTCAAAACCCGTGAATTTTTATAAATGTCGGTTTTTACTTTAAAACTGAAAATTCACATATTTAGAAAATTATTTAGATAAAATAAATATTATTTTTGGAATCAGGACGTCGAAATTATCCAACGGTGAATTTTTCATAATTTTCTGAGACAGTCAAATTTTTGGGTAAAAATTAAATACCATTTAAATATATAATGTGTTTTATGACATCATAATGACCCAATGGTGATGTAATAAAATACCATAATCCCTATATTCGGCCAATATGTGTTTGATCAATAAAATAATGAGGTTTTGGGTTTGTTTGACTCACTTTTCAAAGCATTAATGGAGCCCTCAAGACTTATTCAACACTTTGCCTTTTTAAAATTAATTTCCATGGGAGTGTGACTCACCTCCACATAAGCAACCCTAATTTTTTAATAAGTTCGGACCTTGGCCTTGTAAAATATTTTTTTCCTCTTCCCTTTTCCAGAAACCATGGGCAAATACCATGGGATGGTTTGTGGTTTGGATTATTTTAATATAAGGGGTCCCAAACCTAAATAATAAAGAATTCTCTCACCTTTCCTATATAAACCCACCCAAGCTCCCACTTCCTCCTCACTCAAAGCCCTTGAAGTTCGTCCAAACTCTGCCCTACTCTCTCTAGAATCCTCTCAAGGTGCCCCAAGCTCCCAAGAAGCCTCTCACAAGCCTCTCTCTAGCCTTTGGAAGCACACTTCCAAGTAAGGGGTTTTTCTTCCTTTCTCATTTTTTGTCAATTTTCTTTAAGTTGTTATTGCCCTTTTTATTTCATTTATGAATGTTGGGGTATGGTTTCTCACCTCCCCCATACTTCCCTCTTATTGTTTGAATGATGGGAGAACCCTTTCTCTCTCATTAAATGCCTCCCATGTACACCCGTTACTATGCCGAAATTCCGAAAGGAACTTCTCTCTCTTCTTTTACATTGAAGCAATACTTTTGTATCATGAATCTAAATTCCATTTCTATTGTTGGGACATGTATATATATGATCTCCTTACTGTCCATTACATGTAAATATGATGAGGAACCCCTTTCTATCTCATCAACCTTTTTTATGAATTCTTATGTCACGCCGTTACGCTGCCGAAATCGCACCGATTTTCTAAGACAATGTCTTTGTGTAGTGAATACCATGCCCATTTCTCCATCAAGGGTATTCACCTTTATGCATGATTACTTATTGATTGTAAAGTTTCATGTATGAATTCCACATTCCTTTATCGTGGAATAAATGATTATGTTTTATGAATCCATGTTTTATGATCCATGTGGCACACTTATGCATGAAATGAAATGTTTAAGAAGGGTGCGCCCTGATAGCGCTCCAATGCATTGGGTAAAGTATAGTATCATGATACGTCATGTGCAATGAGTGTTGACTCATGCTAATTCAAGTGCAACGAGGGTTTAATCGTGCTTCAAGTGCAATGAGGGTTTACTCATGCTCCATGTGCAATGAGCCTTGGCTCATGCTAATTCAATGTTAAGTGTTGTTGCCACATTTCCATGTTATGATTATCATGCTTTATCATGCCTTTATGTTCATGTCTCTCTTATGATCTATTGATATGCCTATTGCCTAACATGTATTGTACTCCTCATGTTATTCATTATGTACTCCCTTACTGGGCTTTATAGCTCACCCTTTTCTTATGCATGTCCTCAGGTTATCCCATGCAATGCTAAGTACGAAGGAATGTAGTGGTCATGTAAAGGAAGTTTTCAATAAGGATGTTGTATTTCATGTTTAAAGTTTTTATGTAATGATCCTAAGCCCCAAAGACACTAAACCTCTCGATCTTCTTTGTTGTATCAAGTGAAGTTTTATGTAATAAAGCATGTTTAAGTTGTAATAAAAAGCAGGGTTGTCATAAATACTTCTAAACACAAAGAAAAGGAGAAGGCATAAATACATTCTGATAGTTCATGAAATAAAGAATCATTATTTGACAGTGATGAGGAAGTGTCTATATTAGCCAGATGTTTTAAAAAGCTTTACAGAAAGAAGAAGTTCTTCAGGAATCCCAACTACAAAGGAATATGTAAAATCAAGAGAAACTTGAAAAAATATTGGAAGAGAGGTGATAATTCTAAAGAAACATCCAGTTATGAATATAATATAAGAGGACATATAAATGATAACTGTCATAAGTTAAGGAATAAGAAAAAATATGAGTAAATGGATAAAAGGTATAAGACGTCAATGAATTTGACCTAGAGTGCTTCTAAGGATAGCTCCAGTGAATTAGAGTCATCACATGATGAGAAAGGTGACAAATATAACATTTGATTCCTGAAAAAAACTATTGATGTAATAAATATATCTACTAAACAAAATTCCTACTATTTTGGAGATGAATTTGATTATGAAAATATGATCAATGAGGAAATTTTTGGGTACTAAAAAATTCTTGAAGACACATGAAATAAATTAAAAGATAAATATAAATTTTTGAAGAATAAAATTCTCCCACTTATACTGTTCAATATGATCTTACTATTGAGTAAGAGAGAAATTCTCTATTTATTAAAGAACAAAATGAGCTTAAACTATCAAATGGGCAGTAAATAATGGACTTAGAAAAAATTACCAATGGGAAGAACACTCTTACTCAAATTCATGGTAACCATGTTTCAAAAAAATATGATAATGGTATAGGTTATCAACCAAGACAAATAAACTTTATTAAAAATAATTTCTTTTCAAAATCTATAAAATTTGGCTTCGAACCTAGATTTGAAAAACCTGATACAAGTTCCACCAATGGAAAATCTTTTACTACTTCTAGTTTTTTCAGATCAAATAGAGTATGTTTTTCAATTACATTATAAACTATTTTTAGGAAACCCATGAAGCAAGTATGGGTTCCCAAAGCATTAATTTCTAATATTACTGGACCCAAGAAATTTTGGGTACCAACAGATTTTCTTTTCTGAATTGTCTTTATAGGAAGCATGCTTGATGAGATCCTGTAAAATCTTATGGTACTTGGAAAGTGGATGATCAAGACACATAACTAGGGTTTACTACAGATTCAATAATATTATAAAGATTGAATTTGGGAATACCAATTTTGGTGATAATGTAGAAGGAAAAATACTTTACCTTATCTAAATCATTAACTCTATTTCAATTTTAATTTATAAAGTAATTCTTCTAATGGATTTATGTAAAATCTGCTTAGTATTTCTTAGTTATGTGATGATGGTATTAGTGTTAAATTTGAAAATAATTAATGTAATATGTTTTATTCTAAAAATCGATTAGTATTTACTGCTTTTTAGAAATGTGAATATCAATGCTCTAAACTTTTATTCCTTAGAATCTCAAAATATTTCTTGCTTAAGTGTCTTTCATAAGGAATCGTGGCTTTGGCATACAAGATTTAGCCACTGTAACACTCACTCACTTAGAAATATTACAATGAATGGGTTAACCAATGATCTACCCAAACTATAATTTCCAACCAATAAATTTTGAAATACTTTTCAAAATGGAAAACAACACAAAATATATTTCAAACCAAAGAAATAAGTTTCAACTTCTCACCCACTTGAGTTGGTTCACATGGATTTGTTTGGACCATTTAATGTTTCTTGTATTAATGGGATGCATTATTTTTATTTTCCTATAGATTAATTCCCTAGGTATTCTTGGACCCTTTTTTTATCACACCAGAGTGAAGATTATTTTTACTTCACCAATTATTCTAGATCTATAGAGAACCTTCGTGGTAATAGGACTAAATTCTTAAGAATTTTCCATAGTCGTGAGTTTGAAAATCAAGAGGTTGAATATTTTTTCTCATAAAATGTCTACAGTCATAACTAAGCTGCTCCTAGGACACCAAACAGAATGGATTTTTTGAAAGAATAAACAGAAACTTACAAAAAATAGTCCGAACATTTCTTAATGAGTATGACATACTTATTTATTCACTGAATGAAGCTGTAAATACAGCTTGTTACATAGTTAACAGAGTCTTAATTTGACCATATCTTAATAAATCTCCCTATGATATTTGGAACAATAGGAAACACAAAGTTATTCACTTTAAAGTATTTGGTTGAAAATTTTATATTCTTAACACTAAGGAAAATCTTTACAAATTTTCATCTAAAAGTGATGAAGTAATTTTCATAGGTTTCTCAACCTCTAATAAATCCTATAGATTTTTTAATAAAGGAAAAAAATTCCTAAAAGAATCTATACATGTTAAATTTGATGAAACCTATCCACAATAACCTAAAACCCATCTCGAAAATATTAGGGATGATCTATCCAATATAGACATAAATACTAAATTGCATGACCCTACTGTTAAGAAAAATATGAAATCCTCAAGTTCTGAAAAATCATGAGACTCTGACCATAGTGAACCTAAAACTACTGATGAACCTAAAATATTTATTCCTTCCTTTTCTAGATCTTTTATAAACCTTAATAATCATCCCATATATGTTCTAGATAGAGACTTGGATAAAGGGACAAAGACTAGAGCTTCTCCTAGGAATCCGGTTGATCATCAAGCCTTCTGGTCACAACCTAAGCCTAAAAACATTAATGATGTAATAAATGATGAATTTTGGGTAATGGATATGAAAGAAGATTAGAATATATTTGAATGAAATAAATTTTGTAAAATAGTGGATGGAACTGTAGACACCTTTACTATAGGCATTAAATGTGTATTTAGAAACAAAGTAGATAAAGTATGCACCATTATGAGAAAACTGCTAGATTAGTTTCACAAGGATATAGTCAAGAAGAAGGTATTGAATATGATGAAACATTTTCATTAGTTTCTAGATTTAAGCAATTAGAATCCTTCTAGAATATGAAGCTCATCTAAATTATAAACTATATCCAATAGATTTCAAAAGATCATTATTTAATGGGTATATAGTTGAGGATGTTTTTTATTGAAAACCCCTAGTTTTAAAAACCCTCATATTCAATGACATGTTTTTAAATTATCAAATGATTTATATGGTTTAAAAGAGGCCTAATGAAATTGGTATTATAGGTTCATCACTTTTATTATTTTTAAATGCTTTAAAAAGGTATAAATGATCCTATTCCTTTTATGAAAGGAATTTCTAAATATTTTTTAGTAGTTTATATCTATGGTGATGATATTAATTTTGGATATACCAAAAATAATTTATGTATTGATTTTTAAAAAATGATGAAAATTGAATTTGAAATTTTTTAAGTGGAGTACTTAAATTCATTCTTGGATTTCAAATTTTTGAAAATAAATAAGGTATTATTTTAAATCAAAGTAAATATACAGTAGATCTTTTAAAAAGGTTCTTCTTTGATTGTAAAAAAAGTATTGATAATAAAATGAGTACCATTTGTAAGTTGGATCTTGATGAAAATGGTAAATCTATTGATCAAACCACTTACAGAAGAATGATCAGAATTCTACTCTACATGAATGCATGTAGTCCTAACATCATGTTCAGTGGGTGTATGTGTGCCCATTTTCAAGAGAACCCTAAAAAATATCATTTAAATTCTGTTAAAATAATTTTGAAATACCTCAAGTATACTACCAACTTAGGATTGTTCTATCCTAGAGGGAAACCTGTTGATTTTGTTAGTTATTTTGATAATGATTTTGGTGGTTGTATGTTAGATAGAAAAATATCTTCTAGAAATTGTCACTTTTTGGGAATGTCTCATGTGTAATGGTGTATTAAGAAGAAAAATTCTATTTCATTATCTACTTCTGAGGCTAAATACATAGCTTATGGTAGTTTATGTGCTTATATTTTGTGGATGAAACACACTTTACTAAATTATAGATACCAATTTAGACATATCCCTATAAATTGTGCTAATAAAAATGCTATTAACACATGAAAGAATGATGTTTCTCATTCTAGAACAAAAAATATTGATGTAAGACATAACTTTTTGAGAGATCATTATCAAAAAAGATATATAACTCTAGAATTTATTGGCACAGAACCTTAGTGTGTTGATATATTCATGAATACATTGAACTCTGAGAGGATGAGTCACATTAGACATGAATTACTGATGGTTAATTTGTAAGGACCTACTTTCAATAACTTTGTGTTAATACTTAGTGTGTATGTCTCACCGATAGGGAACTCAAAATGTTACGACGACACCGACAATGTCATGCTATGTCATTCTGACACAAATAGTGTCATGTTATGTCTTGTTGACACTAACAATGTCATGTTATGTCATGCTGATACCGATAGTGTCATGCTATGTCATACAGACACTGACACCATTATCTATCTGACACCAAAAGTGTCTCGCTAACACCGACACTAATGTCTCACCGTTGTCCACTCACTGATGGAACCTTCTATCTGTATCTATTTTATTTTAACAAAATGATGTAGTTTTGTTTATTTAATTATATTTTAACCTAGTTTTCTTGGTTTATGACTTATAAATCCCTAAATGATTAAATTGATTCAATCCATCCTTTTTCTTACTCCCAGACATCCACTCTTACACTCCAACCCTTGATATTTTTAACCTCAAACCCTTCACCTTTCTACCTTCAACCAAAACATCAAAATTAGTAGAGTAAAGTGCATCCTAAAAGGATATTAAGATGAATCAATACCTGCTGAGAGGTATAAAGTAGATTTAACTAGATCCAAACATGTTAATCCATGTCTTACAAATTGTGTGGTAACACCTGAGAAGGAAGTGTCCACCGAATGGATATTATCTAGTAATTCTCTTCTATTAAGAGTATTTATAACTCAAGGTTGGATAAAATGGTTTTTAAATAATGAAAGGTTGAATTACCCAATGTTTGTGAATGAGTTTTATCTTCAGGAAGAGTTCATTCTGGAGGGCTGTGAGATGTACTGTATTAAATCTATGGTGAATGAAATAAGAGTTTCTTTTTCTTCTATAAATTGGGTAGAATTCCTCAGCGCACCACATGATGGTGTTTTTTATGACTACCAGGTAATTAGTCCACCTACCAAAGAGTTTTGATTATATTAGAAAACTTTGAGGGAGCTTAATGGAAATGAGGAACATAGAAATCCCATAGATTCATATTTGGATGGAGAAAGTATGATTTTATTTATGTTTATACAACATAAGTTATGTCCTAAGAAAGGGGAATTTTCCTCACTAAAATATTAGGATATATATCTATTGTTTTTCTGAAGAAATGACATAAGGTGAATCTAGATAGGTATCTGATAGTCCACATCAATGAGATAATAAAGCCATATTGTTAGAATAATTCTTTATTCTATTCAAGAATTATATCTACAATGCTAAAAGCAAGAGGATGTCTAGGTGAGAATGAAAAACAATTTCTTCTTGTAGTGGGGTCTACCTAAGTTTGGATATTTTCAAGATAATGATGATAAACTGGATTCCCAAGAAGATGGAGTGGGATGAAGATAATGAAAATCTATATGAAAATTTCCATCATGTTGACCATGTTATTAGGCCAAGATATGTGACTGATCCTGGTCTAGGACCAGATGATGAGGTTGTTTACTCTGATAAAAAGGAACATGAATCTTCCAGAGAAGAATGGTCTCCTATATATTATAGGAGTGATCCAGATATTGTTGAAATTATAAGGGGGGTATCTTTTAGACCTCCTATTACACCTTTAGCTCTTCCATCCTAGGAACATATTTTTATTGATGATGAATATGAGACTAATGAGCTGGGTAGTGTGGAATATGAAAGTAGATCAAATTGTTCAGAAGATGAATCTAGAGAAGAAAAGAAGCAGGAAGAGAAGAATAAGAAAGTGGCAGTGGCTTTGAAAGCGAGGAAGAAGGGGATGCATAATGTGGTGATAAAAGTGAATAAGGTGATAGTGCAGGAGAAGTAGATGAACCTAAGAATGAAAGTGATAGAAGTGGTGGAAGTGTTAGTGGTTCTGATAATCTTGGTGATGATGTAACGACCAGAAAAAATGAACTTCTTTTATTTATGAATCTCTTTCCTCCTAATAAATTTTTATTATTTTTTATAATAGAAGCAATTCAAATTACATCAGACCCATATTTTAGTTTTCAAAAATGATATAATTATTATAACAAATTGAGGTATATGGAATAATAATTACTTTAATTAAATAGTATGATTAGAACTCTCCTTTTAAATGAAAATTATTAAATAGCTTTATTTTTTAAAGTGTTAAAAATTTTACTATGAAATTTTAGGATTCTTTTTCTATCCACTATTATTTTTAATAAATAAGTATTTGTCTATTGAAACGATAAATTTCTCATACTTAGAGAATTTTTTTAGTTAAATAAACATCATTTTTGAATTTCAAATATAAAAATTTATCTAGGATGATTTGTTAGAAGTCTTCTAAAAAGTATCAATTTTTTGATAAATAGTATTTTGTTTGATGAATAGTGTTGGATGAATAGTGTTTTTGATGAATAGTAAAAAAGTATTTTATTATTAAATAACTTTTACTGTGAAATGATTTTAGAAACTTTTCCATACATGGTTGTAATCAGGGTTAAAAATGTGGTTCAATAAGATCAAAATAATTTTTTGGTGAATAATAAAATACCCTTATAAATAGTAATGAATAGTAATGAATAGTAAATCAGAAAAAAAAATAGAAACATCACCCAAGATTGTATAAATACAATTTAGACATCTTGAAAGTAAAGAAATGATCATCGTACTAGTATTGGTATTTTTGTATGTCATAAATATTTTAATTAAAATTTTATGATTAATTTAAAATTTTAAAATGGAAATTTATTTTCATAAAATGTAATCATAAATTGTTACTTTATTGTATTATGGTTATACATTAATTTTATGGGACCTTGATTACTTTCTCAAGGTGTTACAAGACGAGCTATAGTTTTAAAGTTGTTTATTTGAATAATTAATGATTTTACGTAAAAATAAAATCAAAAATATTTAGAAAATTATTTTCGTAAAATTGAGTTCATTTTTGAATTCAGAGCATCGATATTTGCTTAGAGTGAATTTATGAGATTTTTATAAAATGTTTTATTTTTTCATGAATAGTAAAAATACAATTGTGAGTTTCGCTGTGATTAATGACATCATTAATGATGTAATAATGATGTAATAATGATGTAATAATTATGTTATACTTTTGAATTGTAAGATATGTTATGAGGTGTCCCATGTGGCCAATACCATGGGCTATCCCATGGATTTGCAAATACCACTGATGAGGTGTGTCTTGGAAATTAATAAAATATTCCATCACTTTTGCTATAAATACCAACTCATTACTTAATTCCTTTCATTTTAAATTCAGAATCAACAAATATCTAGACTTTTCACCTAACAAGGAGTCCTTCCAAGGGTCCATCAATCCCCCCATGGTCCCAATCTTTGAGTTTTTGAGGTTACTCTTCAAGGTAAGGGAACCTTTCACCCCCCCTCTTTTAGTCATGATTTCCTTTATGTTATGTCTTCTAGTTTACATATTATTAAGTGGGGGTATATTCTTCTATATCCTTATTAATTTACATTTAATGTCTAAATGATGTGATTCTCTTTCCGCTCTCATCAATTAATTTTCTGAATTTTTATGTGATGCTGTTAGGCTGTTGAATTTTCATAGAAGAAATCGCATCTTCTCTTTTCTTTCATGTTTCCTTTTCATGTGGTATGTCATTCAAACATCCATACCATTATCTTATTTAAATTTTATTCTATCCCTATATGGTATTATGAGTTATTTATGAGTGGGTGACCCTTTTCCCCTCTCTTTTAATTTTTTTTGTAAAACCATGTTATATAGATGCTATGCTGAAAATATTTCATCTCAAAATCTCTCTCTCTGTTTCTCAATATATTCTCTTATTTTATTTATATTAATACCCAGAAAATTTAAGTTTCTAGTAGTAATAATAAATATATAAAAATGATATATTTTATTCTGTATTTTACATACATAAAACCCTCATTCCTTTTCCACGGGATATAAATGACATAACAATAACGTTTTTAAGCACTTTAAAAACATCATGATTTTGAAATGAAACCCATTTATTTTATTATTTTTGGGTTATTTATAAATTTTTTGGTTTTGAAATATTTGGAAAAAAAGAAAATAATGGAATATTAAGGGTGTACCCTGATAGCACTGCAATGCATTGGGTAATGAATTTAATCTCTAGAGATGACAAATTTGACGATACCTTGGTTAATAACCATGGTAATTTTTATGACACCTTGAGGATTGACCATGGTGATATTTTCATGATTGTATAAATTAAATATTGTAGACACATTTTAAGTTATGTTTCATGATATTATTATTATGATATTCCTCTTTATCTCTATGTTCTTATTGATATCGCTCAAGATCACATGTGAACTGTTTCACTTGATTTCCTTACTGGGCCTTCTGCTCACCCTTTCCTTTTATGTATGTCTCTAGGTTATGGGATTCAGTAATGGTACTTAGGATGAACATATTATTAAGATTTAAAAGTGTTTTAGAACTGTTTTTTATGTTTTTTTCATGTATATTGTTCTTGATTTCCAAGACACTGGACTTTAAAGATCCCATGTTTGTAAAATGTAATTAAAGTTATGTAATAAAAAGGTGGGATGTGATAGATGATAAAGGTGCCAATATAGAACTGGATATTCTTGAGAATCAAGAATATATTGTAGAATCTCTAGGTCTAGTAGAAGATGGCTCTAAGGAAGATGAAGTAGTTGAGGTTGGTAATGCAGACAGAGCGTTGGTAGGCCCAGTACCTCAGTTGGTGTATGTTATAAGGAGACCTCATGTTGATGGGGAGAAATGGGTGAAGAGAGATCCGATTGAAGGGGATCCTCAATCTAAGAAATCGAGAGTAGATACACTAAGTACTATTGATGCTTCTCTTTCATTTCAGTGGGAAAAGAATCCTTGTAATATTTCTCTTGGTCTGGATTATCCAGATTCAGATGATGAGGAGAGGATAACTGTTTCAAGAGGATCTTTAATTGAGGAACCTTCAGTAGTTGCATCATATCTGGTGCCAGTGCATGCTGATTATGTGTCTAAGGACAACTTCAATTCCTTTAAAGAAGCAATGTTAGTGATTATGATATTAGTCCCTCAAGATCATCCAACACCTATAGAACCACTTAGTAAAAATGATGCATATTTGATTGTAGAAATAATTGTTTCCAAGACCGATCATCAGTTGGTATTAGTTTTGGAAGCTATTGAGATAGATAGTCAGGAGATATCTGATGATATGGTCATTCTTGGAGAAGTTTCTATCCAACTACTCAATGAATAAAAATCCACTATAGACCAAGCTCTGCAATGTCAGGGAATCTCTCATGTATTTGTTGTTGAGAATTTTATTCCAAATTTTCATTTGGCCCTTCTGAAGTTAATGGTCAAGGATTCAATGAATAGTTCCTCGTCATCTATGGATCCACCTCTCTATATTCCTCTTATTTAGTCTTTAGATAATGAGGTGATTCAAAATGTGGTAAGGTAAGAACTACAGTCAGTAATAGGCAGTTTGGATAGTGAACTCTTGATCCATCTATGACAAGATGTGAGAGACGTTGTACAAGGGGCATCAAGCTCAGCAGCTCCAGTGTCTCACAAAGAAGATATAGACATGGTCAAGACTGTCATTAGAGGGATCTAAGAACCATGATGGGTGGAACTGATTAGTAAAGTCTATCAAAAATCATGAATAACAATGATTAAATCTATTATATGGTACGATTTTATTCATAAAGGATATCGTTTTACAAGAATAAATCACAAAGAATGTGTTTTTTATTTCAAAAGGATATACACAAAGCACGAGTTAGACAACCACTTAAACTTTTTAGTTTAGAACCTGAGAATTCCTCCAGTGACTCAATCCTTTATAGATCAAGTGATGTTTCTCAAAGAGTTTACTCCTAAAATTTCGTAGTTCATTGAGAATAAGGAATATTTTACAAATGCTATATAGTATAATGGAGAGACAATCATTGATTTCATCAACCTTCTTAATCCTTATCTACATGATCATAGTACTATGATTTTTTCCCTCTTTCCAGTCATATCAGACCTCCTCTAAACCCTTATAGATCTACATCTTCCAACATTTCTTCTTTGACACTATCTCATAATAAATCTTTCGGAAAGATCAATATTTTCATTTTTAAGGAGCTTACTGGACCTCCAACCTCCTCTAGCCCAAGCTTTCCCCCTTTAGTGTTTTCTTGAGATCCTCTTCCTCCTCTCATAGTTTTCTCTCAACCACTATCCACTACTTCTATATCTACTACTCCCACCCCTAAAACATTTTTTAAGTGAAATGTAGTGATGGACTCCTCCTTGAAGAAGAAATAGTTTTGACCACTTAATTGATATGTGTGATTTTTTCTCTCTTGGTTTTGTTTTTTCCAATGTAATTTCACTTGATTATAAAATTAAGTATCTATTCGTTTATTTCTTTGTTCTATTTCTACTTATATTTATCTTTAGTATTTATTCTATTGATGCAATTTATTCTTTTTGATTATCCCAAAAGGGGGAGAAAAGAAGAAGAATTATAGCATTATGTATTAGTTTCTTTTTTGATAAAAGAATATAACATTAATGAAAAAGATCGGAAGAAGTACATGCATGAAGCCATGAAGGGAAATTATCCAGCTAGAGATGGTTAGTACTGAATGGGCCTGAGGACGCCATCTGATGGGCCACGTTGTTTCCTTCCCTTTTGGTGAATGAGGAGGTGCACAGTGAGAAGCGTTGGTAGAGTGAGAGAATTCTCCTGACAATGGTGCCAAATGACTGGAGTCCTCCATCATTATGATTGATAGCGTCGATAACGGAAAGACAATCCGGCTCAATGATGATGTCACCCCATCCACATTCAATAGTGAGCATCATACCAGCAAGAATGGCCTTGGCTTCAGGGATTGTCGGTTACCAGAATGTCTGATGTGGTTCATACTTAGCAGCAAGTATTTTCCCCAGATGATTTCAGGCAAGGAGGCTGAGGGAAACAAGACCAAATTTTGGAAGCGACGCGTCCACATTAATCTTGATAATCCCTTCTATTGGGGAATTCCAGAGAACATGAGGGGAGGGGGAGACACCCGACATAGAACATCCATTTTGGCCTTCCCAACCTTCAATACAAGAAGAAGCTTGATCAATCCAGAATTTGGGGGGTCTGTGGGCATGATGAAAAATAGCGTCGTTGCGCCAGACCCAAATAATCTAGGCCAGAGTGCTGAGTGAACCAACATCAGCAGGGAGAGAGAGGAGCACCAATGCATCAGAAGATTAGGAAGGTCAGAGGCCAATGCCAGCAAAGCAGTAGAAGCCAAGCCCCATTGATTCTAGATTTCCTTAGCTCTCGGGTAGAAAATGATAGCATATAGAGGGGTTTCAGGAGTGTTCACGTAGAAAGGGAAAAAGGCAGTGCTGGCCAAATGTCGAAAAACGAGAAGGCTCATTGTTGGGAGAGTGCCCGTACAAACTTGCCACCAAAAATGACAAATTTTTGGGGGACGTTGAGTGGCCAGATCAATTTCTAATGACCCTCATCCCTTCCTACTGGGTGGATTCCAAGAGCAAGTCTGTAGCCAGATCTCACCGTGTAATCGCCCGAAATTTCATTGATCCAGAAGCGACGGTCAGGGCCTGCGTCTGGTACCCAGGGGATGCTGAGGATAATTCTTTGGTTTACCTATGGAGATAGTAAACAGAATACCTACTTTGATCATTATGAATCAACTAATTTTACATTATAATGTCATGACTGGTGATCATCAAAAGGGGGGAGCTTGTTGACCCTCTATAGTTTTAATAATCACAAATAATTTCCAATCATGGTCATTTATGTCAAGTCATGGTTAGTTAAGCTTAAAACATTTAATTATGTTTATATATATTCAATTATAATTTAAACAAAATTATGTTGATATTTATACTATAAGTCAAGTAAAAAAATGGTTATGTATGAGTCATCGACTATTGAGTCATGTAATGAGTCACTGACAACACAAATGAGTCATCGAGAGAATAGATGACTCCCTGAAAGAATTGATGAATCCCCAATAGAATAGATGAATCACCAATAGAAAAAATGAGTCACTGACAGAATGACTCACAGATAGAACAAATGAGTCACCAACAGAATGAATCACTGACAGAACAGATGAGTCACTAAAAAAATATATGAATCACTAATAGAGAAAATGAGTAAAATAATGAACGACTCACTGACAGAATAAATGACTCAGCAATAGAACAATTGAATTGCTGACAAAATAAATAACTCTCCAAAAGATACAAAATAGAGTCACTGATAGTTATAGTCATTGACAGAAAAAGTCACCTATAGTATATGACACTGATGCACAAACCTATCAATAGAAGGAGTCACCGACACACTGAACTGTTGATATAAGTAGTTACTAATGAACTAACCAATTGTTAGAAGGAGTCACCAATGCATTGACCTATAGAAACAAGGAGTGAGTGATGCACTAACCAATCGACAGAAGGAGTCACCAACATAATGACCTAACGAGTAGTTCTTGGAACATTTTACTTGCTCTTAAATTCAAAATTAATTCTAACAGTCATATTTTTTATACTCAATAATACTTATTATATTAATGACCTTGTCTGTCTTTTGTAGACATAGTCAGAGAATAGTATGAGGTACGAGGAATCCCTCATGTTAAGGATCATGCCTATTGTGGACATCTACAGAATATAAAAATAACTCACTTGAGATAAAATAAGTGGGCATATCAAGTGAACTTGTGAATTGAAATCATGTATAAAAACATGAATAACACTCATTCTTTCTAATTTTGAACAAGAAAAATTTGATGAGAACCAAAGTCTTATAATTATTGTAGAAATAAACCCTAGTGAAGATAACCTTAGAAGAGAATCTCAGACATTCTTGGAGGCCAAAACATTAACCTTCTAGAACACTAGGTTTTTGTGTCTTTTCCTAGAAGAGGACTCCAATTCCACATACACTTTACTCAAGGAGTCCAAAAGCATCAAGAACATCACTCAAAGATTTCTAAACCTCATCTAATTATTTCTTCTCTATTGTGTATACTTTTACTACTTTTTGAGTAGTGTGTATGTCTATAGTATAATCACACACTATATCTCATGCTAAGATAGAGGATTAAAGATATCCTCACTCACTCATATTTTTACGCCATCATACACCCACATACAACAGAAGAAGAAGTCCCTATGTGACCAAGTTCGTTTTTCACATATAACTATAGTAGAGGTCTAGTTTGACCCGCACATCTTTGTATGCTGTTTTGAACCCTGATCCAGGGTGTGGATCAAGTTTATTAATATAAAATACTTGGTTTCAGGTGATCACCACGTGGAGAGGATTAAGTATCTTCTTGATATTGAACCTTTATTTTCACTCTTTTAGGTTTTCAAATTTAGTTTTCTCGGCTTTTACACATATTTCATAAAACTGAATTTTACTTCGATAGTTGATCTTAGACAGTGTTTATAATTTTTTTTGATTTAGTAAATTACTTTAAAAAGTTATATCAATGTTTCTAATTTCTATAAAGGAGAATCAATCAATATTTTTTGAAAATAATTGAATAATCCAAACTCTTATGAACTACTACTTTGGTTGACTGGGTTGTTTGAATTTTAAAATTGGGGAACTATTAAATAAAGGTTTTTACAAAAATATTTATAGGAACTCAATTAACAACCCCTCTTGAGTTTCCTACTCCAAACAATAATATTTTATCACATAACATTGTTTGGATGATATGAGTAAGTGATGAAATATTTATCATGTTTGAGATATGTTCAATAGATCATATGTGATTCATGTGGTCTAATATATAAGGTTTTGGTTATTGAATGGCCAAAGTTCAATTTTCACAAATAAAACATTCAAATATAAATAATTTTAAACCACCATTCACACATAACCCTAACCAGGATTTTCCATTGAGCCACTCTTTTCTATCTAAATTCATAGAGAGTTAAAGCATAATTGTAACATTGAAATCCATTTCTTAGTTATTGGGTTGAATTTATGGTGTTCCTATGATCATTAGAATGTTTTATGTGTTAAATATTCTCCATTATAGAACCCAATAATCGATGGTCGATGTAATGATACGCATTTTTATTATACATGGATGATATAAAGGGATTAAAAATGGGCCCTTCAATTAGAAATCTCCACAAACAAGCATAACATTCCATCACCTTCAAAATTTAATGGGGGTAATAGTTCTATTTTTGTTTGATGATTAATTACTTATATATGAGATATTTTGTTTGAAACTAGGAGATGCCACATCAGAATTGATGTTATTGTGTTAGTATGATGCTAAAAAGATTAAATTCCCCTACTTCACACTTTCATTGCATGCTTAGTACCAACATGAAAGACAATTTAGTGTAATAGTTTAACTATTTAAACAAAAGCAAACACATATTCATAATATAGAAATTATACCAATGTATACTGAAAATATTAAACAAAATAAACAAACAATTCATAGATTCAAACATGAGATAAATATTTTTTAAAAAATTCATAAATAAAAAATTACAAATATTTTATAATATAGCAATGCATTATGGGTTTTTTATAATTTAATAAATATGTACATTTTTATTTATTCCAAATCTAAACTATTTTATATTATTCATTATATTAAATTTAATTTAAATGTATGATATTTAAAATATTAACATTATATATATGAAGAGTTCATATATCTGATCCCAAATTCAAAAACGTCACATATTTATTATTTCAATATTGAGCATATCAAATTATTCCAAAATCAATTTATCACAGTTTATATAATTTTTCAAATATGGGCATCTAATTTGAACATTTCACATTGATTATTTTGAATAATTCATAATATTTAAAATAATATGGTTTATATTTATTTACTTTTTTAATTTATAATCACTTTGAAAATTATATTTACAACTCCCATATAAATCATTTATATCCTAATTAAATCTCATTGTAACACCCCAATATTTCATAGTACGTTATCTTATTAAAGTAATTCAATAGCTTGCGCTACACACAACACCGAGTTCGAGCACACCACAACTAACCAAACTGTCGTTCAAAAAGAGGTTATGAATAGTAGTTATTACATTTTGAATCTTATATACTCTATAATATTCTAACATCCATATTATGTGTTTCTTAGACATAATATAAGAACAAATTCATTTTCAATATAAAAGAAGTATTTTTCAAAAAATGTAATTTTACCGCCTTTTAATGGTGAACCATTTTTAATATCTATATTTTTACACTTTTATATATTATATTTAATTAAATTATATTCTTCTTTAGAATTGGGACATAAAATTTTATTTTGGATAAATTTTGGGTACTTTTCTGATAACTTATATTTTGACGAATAGTGAAAAATACCATGTTTTAATTGAAAACAACTTTTTTAATAAAAATAAATTATTGTGTTCAATTTTGAATTTGAATGGTTTTGAAGTATAATTAGATTATATTTTTATCATTTAATAAAATTTAGTTCATTATAAGTAATTTCACATTTAAATTTGACATAAACTCATGTCAATCTTTTGAGAGTTTTTACGTTTTAAAATCCCATTTTTTGGTTTTGACAACGGGAATTAATTTTAAAATATTTAATGAAAATTTTATGTTTTTAATTTGGTAAAATAGAAATTATTTATGAATTTGGAATATCAAAATTAACTTAAAGAGAATTTTTGGTATTTTTCTGAAAACATTCAATTTTTGATGAATAGTGAAAAACACCGCGTTGTTATT
This sequence comes from Viscum album, assembly GCA_963277665.1. Classification (NCBI taxonomy): domain Eukaryota; kingdom Viridiplantae; phylum Streptophyta; class Magnoliopsida; order Santalales; family Viscaceae; genus Viscum; species Viscum album. The sequence continues at coordinate 1,540,619,244 of OY728129.1, forward strand.
TAAAATTGACTTTTTATTTAAATAATTATTTATTTTATTTAATTTTTTTAAGTAAAAATATATATAACACCAATATATGTTCAATTTAATCCATTGGAGTCATTTTATAATAAAATTAGATGTATAAAATTTTATTTAACCTTTTAACCACTTTTACCCACCTTCTAGGCACATTAGCAAATTAGAATAAAACATAATTTTACCACTTCTATGAGTTGAATTTCAAAAATCTAAGACACATGGTTGAAATCAGTATGTAAAATGTCATTCAATAAGATGAAAATAATTTTTTTTCAATAGTAACTTTTGAATTTTATTTACCACGGTTAAAAGTAAATAGGGTAATTAAGGGTTAAAATGATACTATAATTACCCTAAAACATGTCCTAATTATTTTGGATAAGTGTTATTCGACCAAAAAAACCTTAGGAATAAAATATAATCCTATTTGGTCCACTTGTATTAGATTAGGATATTTGTTATTATTATTTTTAAATAAGAGATAAAAGTGTTAAATTCAATGTTTAATAACAAAACCATTTTAAATATCGGGTTACACACAATATAAAAGGGCACTTCCACTTCACTCAAAATAACACCTCCAAAGCTATTTGGCTCAGCCAAACCCTACCCAAATATCCTCCTAAAATCCCTCACATCAACTCAAATTCCTTACTTAGTTCAGAAAGCCAAACTAAGGAGCCCTTTTGATCAACTCAAAAGGAATCACCCGAAAAAGAGGTAATAATTTCACCACCCTCTTTCATGTTCTTTTCATCTTCCACTTCCTCTTTCTTTGTTGTTTCCATACCAAAATAATAATTACAGTACCTCCTACATACTATGATTTTATTATAAATTTGTTACAATCATATTCGTTATTCTATCCATCCTCTAAATGACAAAGTCACCATATGTGCGTACGTACGGCTTACCGTCTGCAAGTCGTGGTGTATTTTGTTATTCAAACACTTCATTATTTGGATAGGTATAATAATGAGTATAACTGATTTAAATAATAAATATAACATGTTAATGATTATTTATATATGATATACCATCCAATTACATGTGATTTCACCATCCATATAATGATATTGTCGCTTGTACGTACGTACGGATTACCATCTCCACTACACGATGAGATTCCATCCCACATTCACCATTCAACGATGATTATAAAAATATATATTATTAATAAATATTTAATATATGACATAATAATTATACTGTAGATATATATATATATATATATATATGTACTTACATATATCTTATTCACTTACTTTCGTTCAATACGTTATGAAAATAGAAACAATGTTTATGTGTACGTGTGGCCTACCGTCTCCATAAACAGTGCCTTCAATTTCATATAACAATATATTATAAATATTTATATTCTAAATATATATGATATAAAAATCATGGTTTATATTTGGAATTATTTAAATCATGATCTAAATGATACGATCGAGAATAACAAGTTGAAACATGTACGATAAAGAAAGCGATTGTTACCAAAAATGATAATTTAACATGGAAATCATTATTAAATAGGCAGTATAAAGTCATAAATGAATAATTTATTATATAATAAATATGAATATGGTTCTGGTATAATTTAATTACATACTATGGTCATTATAGATGAAGTTAAACATACCCTCGACCGAAGGAAAGTGCAAGGTAAGGGTTAATTTCACAATCTCTTTATTATCCGAGGTTGTTTTTACGTAAGTATATACTGAGACATATTTATTATACATTTCAATTTTTCATAAATGTTTTTTCAAAGGGATTCTTTTTAAGGTAATTTTTACTAAAACATCATTTTAAATGTTTTAAATATTTATTCTTCTAAACCTTTCTCATTAATGTCCTTGTTTTCAAAATGGGATTAAGGATTTATTTATATGGACATGAGTGATTTAAAATATTAATTCCTTTAAAAAATTTCAAAGTGGTATGGGACACATTGATTCAAAAATATCTTTTAAATTAATTACTTTATAGGACTTTAAAATAATTTCATGAAAAAGGAACGTTTCTCTCAATGATTTTTTCTGATCATTTTCAACTATGTCTACATCCTTTATGGGATATTATTTTTGATTGAGGTTGATTTATTATGATACAAATATTCCATATTATATTGAAGGTTTTGTGAAGGTTTTGTGAAATTTCTAACCGTAGATGTGTTGTTTTTATACCATTCATATTTTATGGATAATGAATTGACATTTTGTATGCTAGTTTTAATATGAATGTTTATGTTATGTTTAAACCTTTTCATATGAGGAATGAAATGGACTTAGTATGTGATGGGTGGAGCCCGATATAGCTCCTTGATGAATTGGTATGTCTCGTGAGACAAACTAGTGTCTTGGCCTAAGGCCTTGAAAAAATGTTTCAGAATGTCCAGCATTATGTATTCCATCATTATAAAATTAGCTATTGATATTACATGTGATTATTCGACTAGTAGAACATCCATGTGAATAAGTAAATGGAATCATTTGATTTATCTTTTCCATATTATGGTAAAGTATAAGGTTAAAAGGATTTTGTTTTAGTTTCATAAATTTACCTAAATATTTATTCTTATTTATTAAAGTTTTCGCTATACTGTTATCCTTACAGAGCATCTGACCTCACACCTTTATATGTTTTATTTTTCCCAAGATGCAATGAATTATATTATTACTGACCTACAGTGATAGTCTAAGGTATTTGAATATGGTCAATAGAGAAAATGTTGTTGTTTTTTTCATTTTATAATATAATATAATGTTCATGTATGTAATCTATTTTCCAAGACTTTTAAGCTGATCGGTCCTTCGGGACTTGATTCCTTGTAATCATGCCAATGTATTAAAATAATGCACTGACTCTGGGTAACTGGGGTCGAGGCGTTATAGTTGGTATTAGAGGAAGTTTAGCAAAAACTGTGGAAATAGATTTTGATAAAATCTGATTAGAGAACATTACCCTGAACTTCCTAGAATTTTGGTAACATAGAGATTTTGTGTATTTTCCAAGAAATGCATCCCTATCTAGATATACGCAGGAAGAGGTGGCTCTAGAATAGATGTACCTGGGAGTGAAAACTCTGACAAGGAGTTATGGGCTTGACCCGAAATATCCTGGTACATGAAAACGGGCCTTGCTACACTGTTGGTTACGACACTCCCGGGGTATATGCTTAAGATAATTCACATTTTCATTACAAGACATTATGAAGGATTTATGAGTAAATACTTCCTCAAAGAAAATATTTTATGATTATAGATTATATGCATAATCTTCTCAATTTACATTAGGTATTTACATGTTTTTAATTATGCATTGTGATTCATAAACTAACATAGTGTATTCCATTGTTTATAAATGGCGCCTACTAGAAAGAATGATAATTCCAGCAATACACATGATCAAATGATTAAGAAGGATCATATATTTCATGGTATTATGCCAACATTCAAAAGAAAAATAGTCTCCCATGTATTATCATCTTATAAAGAAATAGTATTATGTGTTAATAAGATAAGTAATGAATTCTCTGAGTCCTATGGCTTTGAAGGTAAGCAAGAGAAGAAAATGATGGAAGAGAGAAAGATAGATAAATGGAAGAGGGGAAAGATGGATTTTCCCATATGTGATTAATGTGTAAAGAATCACCTTGGTAAATGCCTAAAGATAATGGGAGTTTATTATATGTGTAGAGAAAAAGGACACCAAGTACGTGATAGAAAGGGTAAGAAAAATGTTTCAAATGTGAAATGCTTCATCTGTAAGGAGTTGGGACACTACACGAAGCAATGTCCAAATCATTAGAGTGTACCCCAAATGCTACTATTAGATAATAATAATGTTATGATACTACTGAGGATGAAGTAGAAAGATTATATTTATTATGTTTTTATTAAATTATTGTGTCATTTTAGTATTGTATTAATGATGTACATGTTATAAAAATTATTGATTATAAAAGGATTACACTATAGTAATATTTCATTAAGGACTAGAGATTGTGTGGAACCAAGAAAAGTGACTCAACAGTAGGTTAAATAGTTTTTTGGAAAATATATGGTTGAGAGAAAGATAAACCATAATATGGTTTTGATACTGAGGTAGTGATTTTAGAATAATATATGATTTATTTAGATAAATTATATTGGATATTCTTGACTACCTTGAAAAAGATTAATGATTTGTATATTCCATCATTGTTGGAGTTTACAACATTTTTGGATAGAAGGAGTATATCCAGTATTCTATAAGGAATAATGGAGCATGAATGTAATCAATAAGGTTTTATAGTAATTCATGGTGTTATAGTGTTTTAAAAGAATACATGATAAAGGTATTCACATGTTATTACATGGTAAAAAGGATCTCAATTGTGTTTTCCTTCTTTATAAATCTTGGACTGTGAGTTTAGACAGAAGTATTTTGGATAAGTCTAGAGGTTGGAATCGATTAAGTTTGACATTGGATACTACTATTAAGGTTAAATGATTTCTTTCGATTGTTTTTGGATTGTCAAAAAAAAGACAACCCAGAGGTCGGACGACAACCTGTCGCATCCAGCAAGGCCGCGAGACCTGAACCTGCAACAGAAGGGTGACAAGGGTGGATTACCTTTCACTAGAATACGTTATGTCCTGGTTGATATAATGTAGTTTTTTATTAAATAGTCTGACAAATGAATTATAAATTCATTATTTTTTGAACCATATACGATTAGGATAAATAGAATATTTTTGATTTCTATTATCTTTTTGAGTGAAAGATGAGTTTGTGGTAGAAATTATTTGAAGGATAAAACTCTACTTTTCAAGTATATTTTTTTCCTCTTATTCTATGAATAAATTAATTCTTAAACTTTAGGAAAGTGATCTTTAAACCAAAAATCTATTATCCTAATACCATATGTTTTTTTTGAACTAATGATATTTTAAATCATCATAGATTGATGGTTTTGATGCCCTCAATTTTACACTTGTTTGTGATTGATGACCTCAATCACTCCATATAAATATTTAAATTTTTCCTCCAATTATGTGTCTTAATTGACCCCAATTTTCTCCTAATCGAGATCATAATTTGGTGGTGACATTTTCATTCCCTTTCCCTCTTATTAAGACTAAATTTAATTAACCTAATTTCCGATGACGGTTTTCCACAAATGTAATTTTTTATTTTTAACCTTTTATTTTGGAAGAACAATTTCAAAATTCTGAGGATGAAATTTATTGAAGTATGGGAGAATGTAACACCGCAAGATTTCATAGTACGTTATCTAATCAAAGTAATTAAATAGCTTGCACTACACGCAACACTGAGTTCGAGCGCACCACAACTTACCAAATTAGCCATTCAAAAAGAGGTTATGAATAGTATTAATTTTATTTTGAATCTTATATACTCTATATAATTTTAACATCCATATTATTTGTTTCTTAGACATAATATGAGAATAAATTCATCTTTTCAGATAAAAGTAGTATTTTTAAAAAAATGCAATTTTACCACCTTTTAATGGAGAACCATTTTTAAAACAAATATTTGACACATTTATATATTCAATTTAATGAAATTAAATTTTTCTTTAGAAGAAGGAAATCAAAATTTTGTTTGGATAAATTTTTGGTACTTTTCTGATAACTTTCATATTTTGACGGATAGTGAAAAATACTATGTTTTAATTGAAAACAATTTTTTTAATTGAAATAATTTATCATGTTAAATTATGCATTTATAAGGTTTTTAAGTATAATTAGATTATATTTTTATCATTTAATACAATTTAGTTCATTATATGTAATTTTACATTAAAATTTGACATAACCACATGTCAATCTTTTGATAGTTTTTAATTTTTAAAAACCCACTTTTTGGTTTTAAAAATAGGAATAAAATCTAAGTTAATAATTGAAAATTATATGTTTTAAATTTGGTAAAATATAATTCATTATTGAATTCGGAATATGAAAATTATCTTAGGGTGAATTTTTAGTATTTTTCTGAAAACATTCAATTTTTGATGAATAGTGAAAAACACTGCATTATTATTTAAAACCAGATTTTTATTTAAATGATTATTTATTTTATTTAAATTTATTTTGAGTCAAAATAGATATATAATACCTTTATAAATTCAATTTAATTCATTGGAGTCATTTTATAATAAAATTAGATGTATAAAATGTTATTGAACCATTTAAAATCTTTTACCCACCTTCTAGGCAGGTTAGCAAATTTGTATAAAACATAATTTTATCGCTTTATTGAGATGAATTTAAAAAATCCAAGAGACACAGTTGAAATTAGTAAGAAAATTTTGGTTCAATAAAATTGAAATAATTTTTTTTGAATAGTAACTTTTGACTTTTATTTACCACGGTTAAAAGTAAATATGGTAATTAAGGGTAAAAATAATTTTATAATTACCCTAACACATGTCCTAATTTTATTGGATAATTTTAATTATACCAAAAAAAATATTAAGAATAAAATATGATCCTCTTTGGTCCACTTGGATTAAATTAGAAAATTTATTATTATTTTATTTAAAGAAGAGTTAAAAGTGTTAAATTCAAAGTTTATTAACTAAACCATTTTTAATATAGGGATACACACAATATAAATTCAAATATAAATATTCATTAGAAATATAAAAATATTTCTTACATAATGGAATATTATTTATAATTATTAAACATTAAATAATTTAATTTATTTTTGACACAATGATGATGTAGTAATTACCTTATTCATGAAATATTAAAATAATTGATATTATAAATATCCAAATAAATATGAATTGAGACTTATTATAAATTCAAATATTTTTATATATTAATATGGAATGTTAGTGTTGATTATATAATTTGTTTTCGAAGTGATGAGGTTGTTATGACTTTAAAAAAACAAAATAACAAATAGTGTCAAAATTGACATAAATTAATTTTTTTAAAAATACTATATTATTGGTTGATATAATATTTCTAAAACTATAAGGCTCGTACAAAGGCTTAAATAATACTATATATGTCATTAATGAATCAGCTATGGTTCTCTTGGATGTTTAGAGTATGTTTATTAACCATATTGTGTAAAATATAAGAAGACTCGGTAAAAGTGAAAGTATTTAACAAAGAATTAAATCTATAAGATAAGGTTACAATCGTAAAATAAACTTGTCCAAAATCTATTGGATGAGATTAGTTCGACCCCTAACCACTTAATTCTTGAAATAAATTCATTTGGAGCAATTATAAACTGAATATGATTGTATAGTAAATTAATCTTTTAATCTTTTCCTAAAGTGACCCTCACCCCTCTTATAAAACGAAACATACACTTCTCTCAAAATCATACCTCCAAATCCATTTTTCTCGGCCAAAAACTACCCTAATATCCTCCCAACATCCATCACATGTACCTAGAGTCCTTACATTGATCGGAAATCCAACCTAAGGTTCCCTTTTGATCAATTCAAAAGAAAAAACCCGAAGAAGAGGTAATAATTTCACCACTATCTCTCAAGTTCTTTTAATCTTCCACTTCCACTTTTTTTATTGTTTCCATACCAAAATAATAACTCAAGTACCGTATACATACTGTAATTTTATTATAAATATGGTATAACCATATTCATTATTCTACCCGTCCTCTAAATGGAAAATTCACCATACGTGCGTACGTACGGCTTACAGTCTCCACGTCGTGCTGTAGTTTGTTATTCAAACACTTCATTATTTGGATGGGTATAATAATGAGTATAACTAATGTAAATAAAAAATATAACTGGTTAATTATTCTTTATATATTATATACCATCCAATTACATCTTATTTCACCATCAATATAATGATATTGTCACTCGTGCGTACGTACGGATTACCATCTCCACGACGCGATGAGATTCATTTCCACGTTCACCGTTCTACAATGATTATAAAAATATATATTATTAATAAGTATGTAATACATGAAATAATAATTCTAAATTATATATATATATATATATGTATGTATGTATGTATTTATGTAGGTACTTACATATATCTTATTCACTTACTTCCGTTCAATACGATATAAAAACAGAAACAGTGTTTATGCGTGCGTACGACCTACTGTCTCCAAAAATGGTGTCTTCCATTTCATATATCGATCTATTATATTTATTTATATTCTAAATATATATGATATATAAATCATGTTCTATATTCTTGAATTATTTAAATCATGATCTAAATGATACGATCGAGAATACCAAGTTAAAAGACATGTGATAAAGAAAGCGATTATTACCCAAAATATTAATTTAACTTGGAAATAATTATTAAATGTGTAGTATAAAGTCATAAATGAATCATATATGATATAATAAATATGAATATGGTTCTGTTATAATTTAAAAACATACAATGGTCATTATATGGAAGGTTAAACAAACCCTCGACCAAAGGAAAGTGCAAGGAAAGGGTTAATTTTACAATCTCTTTATTATCCGAGGTTGTTTTTACATAAGTATCTACTGAGAAATATTTATTATCCATGACCATGTTTCACAAAATTGTTTTCAAAGGAATTATTTTTAAGTCAATTTTTAATAAAACATCATTTTAAATGCTTTAAATATTTATTCTTCTAAACCTTTCTCATTAATGTCAATGTTTCAAAATGGTTTTAAGGATTTATTTATCGGGACCTGAATGATTTAAAATGTTAATTCCATTCAAAAGTTTCAAAGTGTCATGGGATACTTTGATTAAACTTATATTTCAAATGAATTCATTTATATGACTTTTAAAAAAAATCATATAAAAGGTATATTTCTCTCAAATATTTTTTCTAATCATTTTCGATAATGTGAAAATCCTTTACGGGATATTATTTTTGATCGAGGTTGATTTTTTTAATACTAATCTTCCATATTATATTGAAGTTTTCGTGATATGTTTGACTATAGATGTGTTATTTTTATACCATTCATGTTTTATGGATAAAGTATTGACATTTTTTATACTAGTTTTAATACGAATGTTTATATTTTGTTTAAATCTTTTAATATGAGGAATGCATTGGACTTAGTAGGTGTTGGGTGGAGCCCACTATAACTCCTCGATGCATCGGTAGGTATCATGAGACAAACTAGTGTCTTGGTACAAGGCCTTGAAAAATTCTTATTTGTAGTATTGGTACAAGGCCTTGACAATATGGTTATGAATTCTGACATTATGCATTCCATCATTATGAAATTAGCTATTGATATTACATGTGATTATTTGACTAGTAGAATATCCTTGTGAATAATTAAATTGCATTATTTGATTTATCTTTGTCATATTATGCTGAAGTTTAAGTTTAAAAGGATTTTTTTAGTTTTATAAATTTCCTAAAATATTTATGCTTATTTATGAAAGTTTTCACATATATTGTTATCCTTACTAAGAATCTGTGCTCATCCATTTCTATGTTTTATTTTTCCCAGGATGTAAAGAAGTATATTATGACTGACCTGCAGGGATAGTCTAAGGGATACAAATATGGTCAATAGAGACAATGATATTGTTGTTTTTAATTTTATAATATAATGTAACGTTCATGTATGTAATCTATTTTCCAAGACTGTTATACTGATCGGTCCTTCAGGAATTTATTCCTTGTAATCATGCTAATGTATTAAAATAATGCACCTACTTTGGGTAACTGGGGTCGGGGAATTACATTCATACAATTTAATATAAAAATTTAGTTCATATTAATAATCTATATTTTTGGAATATTTATTTAATAAGTTTTTATATAAATATAACTAGTTACATATAAGTAATAAATAATTTATTTCTTTAGAAACTATTTGATAAATGTTATAACTATCCCTTAATCACTTTTAATATGATTTATAAATTTCTTATAATAGATTTTTTTAAATTATAAAAAAAATAGAAGAAATATATTTTTTCATGATATCATATTTAACAATATCATTAATATCATATATTGCATCTTGTTTTGTCATATTCTATATTTAAAAACAGATAAAAACCAACTATAATTTCTCCCTTTGGGATCAGGCATATCATATCCTATAATGTTCATTTTACTTCTAAGATGATACAAGGCTTTATTTTTTATCCATGACATCATGCTTTCATTCCAAATAATAATCCATATTAAATGCCACAATATGATAAAAGCTAAGGGAACTAAATTGTGCAATTGAGTATGATAACATGCATTTCATCAAGTGATAATATTATAAATTATGATATACCATTTAGTAATATATGTCATTGTAAAAACATTATATTCCTTTTTATGATATCCTATATCATAATTTAAACTATATCACATAAATTTAATTACATTCAAAAACATGAAATACACTATCTATTATTCTTTATTTAAAACAATATTTCAAGAATAATTCAATCATTTAAATACTTTAATATAGTTGATGGGTTTCTAATGGTTTATTTACACTCAATAAATATAGTGGAATAAACTAGAAAATATTTAACCAAAGATAAATCATGAATGAAACCAAAACCATTTATAATCATAAATAATGAAATTATGTTTACCTTGAACCATAGAAGGTTTATCGTTTATCTCCAATTATATTCTTTATAAATATCAACAAAAATTAACCAACATACTCCTATATCCATGGTATATCTAGGGGTAAAAGATTCACTAAAACTCAAGTGAATGTTACCATTATTCCTTGAAATTATAGTACCTCATGTAGTGAAAGGGGAAGAAAATGATAGATTTCATGTATGAAAGATCATTAGGGGATAGGCTAATTATGAAATACACCAACCCATGGTGATAACCTCTTTATATATGCTTCATGGATGGTCCCCAAGCCCCATGAATTTACTTTTATGTTTACAACATATAATTAAATGACATTCTGGTTGAAACTCGTCATAATCCTTGTTGATATAACTCCACAACATTTCATCATCTGAAATTCCTTTTTAATGATAGTTTAGTTTTTGTGGAATCTCACCTAAATGTTAACTATGAAAATTCAGTTTCTAATAAGAATCATTAAATATGATTATCATATTATAACAATTATTATATTCTTATATGATATGGACTTGTTTTATAATACATTGGACAGGGATGATGTATAATATATATATATATATTATACTTTATGATATCCTTTAATTTAGACATATGAAATGTATAATCTTTCCTAAATGTCACATTTTACAGTTTGTAAATATCACACACTATTATATCAATATAATAACATAAAGTTTTTATTTCTTATAAGGATTATGTCCTTCCAAAATAACTCAAAATAATAAATATGGTTTAAGAGTTCATGTACCTCATGCTCCAACATACGTATATATGCTTATAACATATGGAATAGTTAAATTATATATGTTAAAAGAAAATTTTCTATTTTAGAAATTATAATCCATTTAAATTTATATTTTATTCCTAATTTATATTGATGTATCTCGTACACATTTTTTGGGTTGTTAGGTTTACAACAACAAAAATACTTTTGAATGTCGCTAATATTTAAAAGTGTTTTCAAATAGTTCTATAATATCTGGAATTATAAAGGTATATATTCTTCATCATTTATATAGTATCAGAGCTCCATAATTTAAAATATGGTTAAAACTGTCATAAATTAAGAAACATATCATTCTTTTTCCATTTTAATAACATACTCTTACCGATATTTTTTTTACTTTTAATATTATAAATATAATGCCAATTTTATCATTAAAATAACATAATTATGTCATAATTATTATATTTTTCATAAAATGAAAATTTAAAGCTAGCCTTATAAGTCTATAATAGTCCATTTAATGATCCATCCATATTAGTAGATAAAATATAAAATTTTCTATGAAATCCAATAGTTAAATAAATAATAGTTTCAAGGAAACTATTTTTTGAAGTTTCTCCCAAAAACGTTCCTTTGAAACTGTTTTTGTTTAAATTTAAAGTGAATTATTCCAATTGAATCAGTGAACATTTTCACTACTATTTTATAGAATAATGTTTTAGATTATCTTTTGTGGTAAAATACAAAATATTTTTGTGTTTTTAAAAATGATATATATAAACAAAATAATAACATCAAAAAAAGATAAAATTTTTTTTAAAGGGATTAGTTTTTATGCAAGGAATAAAAAAATTATCATAATATTAAAGTCATTAATCATTTATTTTTTTGAGGCTTATGAGTATAGAGATGAGATAAAAAAATTAAAATAATTTTTTTTCATTGATATCAATTTTAATATCTAGAGAATAAATATCAACGCACACCTAGTCCAAAACATACTTGTTAACACCCATCATGGAACCAAAAAGAAAATAACCTCTCTATCCATTAATAGACGAATCAAATTATCCTATATTGATATTTCAGATGATGTTTTATAATGATATCATTGTATTTTTAATTACAATATATAGGTTAAAATTGTTTTATTGATGTTTCATATGATTCCAAAATTACAAAAAATATGGTTACAAAATGAATGTATTTTTATGGTTATATATATAGTGGGAAGATTGTATATGAGAAATTATATAATAAGATTTTAAAATGTTTATTTGAATTACAATATTATCATATATTCATTTTTTTTAAAAAAAATTGATTTAACTAATACTGATACTAAGTTATGATAAAATACCATACCATAATATTGCTAACATCACCGGATAACTCATAAAATTACATGAAAAATTCAATGATGTATAGTAAATAATTCATAACTATTAAGGAATCCAAATATACAAATCTTTCTAAGGATATTTAGAACAATAATGTTGTTAAGGCATATGATTGTGGGTCAAATGTCATTGGTATGATAGATTAGATGTTCAAATGAACATATAATAGATAAAACATGTGAAGTCCCTCAAAATCTAAAAAAATCAATAAATTTTATCCTTATAAATAGAATTGGAATATATATATAGAAGATCCATCATAATGAGAAATATAATTATTAATAAGATGATTTAAATAATTGGTTGATAGTCAAAAGTATATTTGATAATATCATATTCATGAATGTGTCTATTAATACGATAAGAAAATAGTAGTTCATATATCATATATGATCATTATTTTTGGAATATAAATTTTGTTAAAAAAATTCTTTTATTTATTTCTATGGTCAAAAACAACCTAATTTGTTTTAATCATAAATTTAGTTTGAGTAGATTCCATGTGTATATTTAGGTGAAAAAATATTTTATTTTTCTTGGAATTTTTTATATCTTTTATTTGATATTTATTTCTGGTTAAATAGATTCTGAAAATTATTCTGGATTTTTTGAAAATTTCTAGAATCACTTCTTTAAAAGTGATTTTTAACCTAAAATTGTAGTCTAACTATTTTTTTGGAACCCTGTGTTTGAGAAAAACATTATGTTTTGGAACATAAATTTTGTTAAGGAACATAATGTTTGGGTTTTTCATGTTTGGCGTATACCTAACATAATATCTCTCACATTGGTATCATACTCCATGTTTAAGAGCTCTACATTTGGTATCACATATGCTATTAACTATAGTATTGAGTTATCTTTATGCAGAGAAAACCCATGTTGAACAAGTTGACTGTGGATTTTGAATTTTTAATTATTTTTGAGATTTTTTCAATGATTTGGATGATCCGAATATCTAATTAAATCAATTAAAAGGTAATTTAATAAAGTTTTCATTAATGTATTAATTTTTTCATTTTTCCTAGGATAGTGTTTTTTTCTATGTCTGGTTAAATTAAATTTTCAAATACAGTGAGAATTCATAATATATTTATTTATCTAATTAATTTTCAGATCTATTTAACCAAAATTATACCATTCTTCTAATTTAATACTAAAATAGATATATATATAGAAGATTTGGATTTTTCCAAAAAATGATATACCTTCTCTAAAACTAAAGTAAAATCTAAATTTCATTCTTTGAATGTACACCGGTTTTTCCATTTACAGAAGATATTATCCTTTCTACTATATCTACTTCTTCTGATCTATATTACATCTAATAAATATTGTTGAATACTTTTAGGACTACACTTTAGAGTTATACTTGTTAGAGTTATTGTGGTGTGTTCTTACTATTTCTAAAAAACTTTTTCTTTCTACATTAATGTAATATAAATATATTATCTATATTGTGTTTAGAGATTCTTCATCAGAAAAGTTCTTTGAAATTAGTCATCTTTTTCTATATAAATCTCTTCATATGTCAGATTCATCATTATCATATAAATTATTTGAGAGATATTTTTTTCCAACCATAGAAAATATCTTTGGATTATGAACATCAAATGTTAAATGATTTTAGGGATTCTGTTTTTCTTGTTTTAAAGCCTTTTAGGATCTATTGTAATGAGTTTCAATTGATTGCACTCAATTTTTGAGATACCTTGGAAAATATCTTCTAGTGAAAGTCACCAAGATTACAAATAGAGTGTTGGAGGAGCAGAATAGGGGATCTTTGTTCCCCAAAACTCTATAAAACTACAATTTTATATTATTTTATTTTCTTATTGTATATTTTTTAGTGAAAAGGGAACATCATTTCATTCCATATTTCAAAGGGAGATTAGTTTTAAAATATTCATGTATTTTTAAAAGGAAACAATTTACCAAACTCTTATGACTTTTTCATCATTATGACATAACAATTGGTATTATAGGATGACCTCTATTTAATATATTTAATTTTTTCATTGATTTTTCCCACTTGAATATAGTTTTGACATTTTCATAATACAAATAATTTTTGTTAGAGGAGTGATCCATTAATTATTTCTTTGCGATCTAGCTAGATTTTGTTAAATAAATATATATATTAAGAAATATATAAATAGTTGATGTTAAATATGTTATGTATCTCATTAAGTATCAATATTTTAAAGGTGAAAATTTTGATGTTGTATATCTCAAATGGTTATATATTTAAATAATGTTGGCATGAAATTTTATTAATAGGCTGTAAATCCTTATGAAATTTCCAAGGATAAAAAAAAATATGGGACATTACTAATGAATGAGAATACGATCAAAATTAAATATCTATGAATGCTATAATTTTTTGAAATGGGTTATATAGATTAAACCATATGTCTTAATGTACTATAAATTATGAAATTTGGTAGAAAATCATCATTTCTTATGAAGGGACTAATAATATCATGAGATTAAGATTTAATACTATTAAATTGTAGTTTCATACTCTTTGAGTGTATTAAGGTGAAAGTATTACTCATATGACTGCAATATTGACCAAATTAGTCAATTTCATTACTTCTTTTGAAGAACCTGTGACCGAACATGATCTAGAAATGAATGTTCATAATATTTTACATCTTAGGTGAAATTATATTTCAGCAATAATCTGATAGTAAACTCCAATTAAAAAAATAAATATAAATCAATTGATTTGTATTTTTATTTTTTATGAAGTTGATATGAAATTCATGGTTGGGGATCAAATAATTTTCATAAATAAAAACATAGTTCTCAAAGTTTCAATTCCCAATGGGGAAATTAATTCAACACAATATTGTATGTTATCTGATGAGTTAACCTATTCAAATTAAGGAAAGATACTTCATAGTTGGAAATAAGATTTAAAAAGTTTTTTAAAATGATTAAAGGATTTAAGAAACCCTTCAATGACTATATGAAAAGTGGTCATGATCTGAAATAAATCTTATGTTATGAATGCAAGAAGTTGGTACATATTAAAACTAATTTTCCACAATTAAAGGAATTAATAAAAATGGAGAAAAGGGAAAATAATTTATAAATAAATTCTTAGTATAAGAGAAAATGTAAGAAGGATATGATGCATACCTTTATTTTATCATAAGATTATAATAGTTCTCTTTATCCTGAATATAATCCATTATAATAAAATTATAAAGAAAATATATGCTTCATAGATAAAGACAATGATTTAAAATATTATTATTTTTTAGTTTCAGATTTCGATTTAGAAAATGTATCTAACAATAAATTATTTGTATAACATTATACTATTGAAGAAAATATGAATATATTAAGTTTAAAATAAATTTCTTAAGAATATCCATAATTAAATACCATGTGATAAAGATACCATACTAAAACATATATTTTTATTAATATAAAATTAAAACAATCTTCTTCATGTTATGCGGAATATGAAGGTGAAATTAAGGAATAATGTATAAAATTAGAAAATGGATAAGTTATATTAGTGTGTTCACTAGAGGATAATATAATTTAAAAAAAATTCATAGAAACAGTTTTCATCGAAAATAAAAACATGGAATTGGTATTAATAGTGAAAACCATATACAATACCAAAATTAATTTGTTCCCATTTCAAAAAAAAATATTGTATAAGGATACATATTTATAATATTGTATAAATAATAAATATGATAATAATTTTAGATTTCTAAATCCTTACAATATCATTGTAGTGGAATGTTATAATTTTTCTAGTGTTTTCATGACTTAATAATAGAGTTTATAGTAAAATTAAACATAACTGGTTACTCTAATTCTTACTTACTGACATTACAAGACCGAAAATATTTTAAGTGTCAAGAAAATTCTTGTTTGACAATTTTGTATGTAAAAATCATAGAAAAATAATATATTGTGTATGAATACTATTTATTCAAGGTATATTATTCATTCATTCACTATCTAATGTTGATAGAGGTTTGGTAACCTTTGATGGAAATGCCAATGTGAAAATCATTAGATATAGGTTTATTAGTGAACCAAAATCCATCTTAATAAACAGTGTTTTCTATTTTTATAGGTTGAAGAATAATCTGATAAGTATCTCTAATATTTGTGATGATGGTTTTAATGTTAATTTATCTAATGATGTATTCTCTATTTTTGAGAATAATCTGATGAAGTTTAAATAATCTAGGATAGAAAATTTTTGTTCCATGAACCTTATTTCCTTATGTGAATAAGAGCTAAACAATTTAAATACAGAATTAATCAAGGCTCGGATATAGAATTTAAGGATTTCTCTTTTAAATATATCTTATATATCAAAATAATTTGAGAATAATTTAGTTTCTTATTTACCATTCTATAATTTCGATAAGAAACAACAATGTGATGCATTCCAAACAGGAAAGTAGTATAAGTATTCATTGAAATAAATCAATAAAGGTTCTACATATAATCCATTTTGACTTATCCTCAAGGATTTTTAGACCATATAGAGTAAAAATTATTTATCGAAGACTCTTTTTTAGTATGTTGTATGATTATTTTTCTACATTTACTATCATTTACATTTTTAAGTATAAAATTGAATATTTTTTGGTCTTTTAGAGTTTTTATAAGTTGGTTCAAATTATTATTTTTGAAATAATTTCATTGAGAATTTATCATAGAGGAGAATTTGATAATCAACAATTTATTTCTCTTTTCCCAAATATTGGTAATAAACATACATTTTCTTCTCTAAGAACACCTCAATAAAATTGAAGCATTGGAATAAGAAATAGAACAATTCAAGAAATTGATTAATTGAGTATATTTTAACAACATATTTTTAAGTGGAAGCTGTTAGTAAAAAATTTCATATTGTGAATATAATTTTAATAAGACATATTCTTAATAATAAAAATTATAAGATATGGAATAACAGAGAAAAAAATTTGAAGAAATTAAATTTTTTGGATGCAAGGTGTATATATTGAATAGTAAAGAAAATCATGGTTTGTTTGATACAATGGATGACTAATTAATATTTATTTATTATTCTACTACCTCTAAAGTTAAAAGAGTGTCTAAAAAATTCAATGATAGTTTAAGAACATATTTTTATGATTGTTGATGAAAATGATTCATTTGATCATAATAAATTTAAAACAGATGAAGTAGTTGATTATTTTAAATATTGTATTATTGATTCTTCTAATGATAATATTGAATTCAAATTTTAGGAGGTTCATTATCATTATAATTTTGATGAAAAATAAACTGAGGATCCTGAAAATGTCTTTTATAAATAAACTAAACATTTAAAGGGTCATTATTTAGAATCATTATTAAGAGATCAGGATGAATAAGTTAGGGGTAAGTGGAATATTGTAAAATCAATTTTTTAGAATGATTATTTAATAAAGAAATATTATATTGAAAAACGACCATGTTTTGAAAATCCTTGTCTATTAATATTTTTAAAAAATTATAAAGCTCTTTATGGTCCTAAACAAGAACCAAGGGCTTGGTATGATAGGTTTATTTCTCTTATTTTAAAAATAGTTTTTCTATAAAACTATATAATCATACCCTTTATAATAAAATATATCTTTCTATAATTTTTATAGTTTATATGGATGATGTTAGTTTTGTTTATACTAATCAAAATATTTGGAATTATTTTTCTAAAATTATCAATGATGAGTTTTAAATGATTATAATGAGAAAATTAAATTTCTTTTTTGGACTTAAAAATGTCAAAATGATTTTGGGAATGTTTTAAATAAAATTAAATATGTTGATAAATTTTTGAAAAATAATGGTCTTGAAAGTAGTAATCCATACACAACTCCTATGTCTACTAATATAAAACTTGGTTTGTATGAATATATTAAAGCGACTGATGTCATGTTATGTATATATATATATGATTCATAGTATATTATATCTTAATAATATAGGACCAAATATAAGGTTTTTTTCATTTGTGTAATATTTAAATGAAATCCAAAAGAGTATCATTTAATTACATTTAAAATTATTTTTGAGATATTTAAAAGGTGCTATTTATCTATGATTACTCTAAAAAAAAATTATTTGGTTTTGATTTAATTTTATTTTAATATTCTTATTTTGAAGGTTCTGGATTAAATGAAAAATGTACCTCGGTAACATTTCACATTTTAGTAAAATACCTTGTTTTGCAGTATAATAAGAATCAATATTTTGTTTCATTTTCAAGTACTAAACAAAAATAAATATACAATTATAGACTCTATATAGATTTTTTGTGGATAAAAAATGAACTTCTAGACTTTAGACTTAATTTTAATCGTGTTTCTATTTTTTGTAATAATACTAGAGCAATAAATATTTTAAAAATCTTGTAACTTATTATAGAACTAATAATATTAATATTTGAAATAACATTATAAAATTATTTTTTTGGAATTTGTTAATAATGAATATCACATTGAATATATTTTTACTAAAACACTTCCAATAGTTATTTTTTTATTATATTATGGGGGATTTTGGTTAATATAATTGTATTAAAATCCTTTAATATTTTTGTTGATCTCTATTGAATTTATTATTCATTTTTATCTATCATTTAAAGTATTTATTTCTGAATATTTATTTATTCTATTTTATATTTGGTAATAAAGTCATTTCATTAAAATTTTTCAGTGGTTATTTTATTTTAAAAAACCATCTTTCTATTTTTTTTTAAAATTGAATGACTACATTAAGTTATCTCTTGAGAAACAGAATCATATCCTTAAAAAATCAATGTTAATCATTCCCTTATTACTAATTTAAAACTCTTGACCTTTAGATATATCCATATCTTGATATCTCAAGAATTAAATATTCTACTACATATTATTATTGAGAATATGAAGGTGACTAATGAGGATGGTCCTAAAAATGTGAAGAAGAAAGAAATTTCTGGTATGTATCATCAGGTGTTGCAAGGGAATGTTATAGACATGGAATGGTTGTATGATACCAATATATTTATAAATTAAGAATTAATCATTTAAGGATTGGAACTCATGTTTTATGTAAAAAATTATGAATTTCTTTTTTAAAGGGATATAATTTATATTTATCATAATAACTAGTTTAGAAATATTGTTAGATTTATCGATATATGTTTCTACTTGTAAAGATATATATACCATTGCTACTAAAATGATTCCATGAAATCGTTTAATCCCTATGGTAGGATAGTATATCTTATTCATTACAATAGGGGAATTATTAGAAACATCATGATTGGTTTAATATTTTATCACACAAATATTATTTCTGCCGGAACTTGTAGAAAATTTGTTTTTTGGAGTGTAAGCATGGGATAAATTATGTATGTTGGTGTAGAAGAATATGATTAATATAAACTCATATAAAGGGGTATAATTGGTTTTTAAAATTATATTGTATCTTCTAGTATTTGTACAAAGGATAATGGATAATATTGAGTGAAAGGTGAAGTTGTTAGACCGTAAGTGGATACAAGCGTAGAAGATTATTTTTTTGTTGTTTCAAATGTTCTTGTATGTACCATAAAGAGACAATTACTAGATAAGGTCATTCCTCCCAGGATTAGGGGAATTTATCCATTTTATATAGATTTTCAAGAATCTAATGAGTAGAAATATAGAAATATTATGTTTTTTCATAGACCCCATTGAAGATATGTGCTTGGACATATCACTGAAGAAATAGATGAGAAAGTTATTCATGAGAATTAACAACTAATAGAGGAATATGGTAAATCTAATTAGCTGGAAAGAATAGATAAATATCATTCAGTTTATAATGTTTCTGTCCCTATTACTTATATAACTAAATTTATTGATGATAAATCAATTTCATTACTTCAAAATTTCATGGAATGGATAGTTGATGAAGATAAAAAGTTATAAAAATATTATTAGGGTTTTTCTCTACCACTGGTGAAGTATTGGAGGTCTATTCACATCAATTAGTTGAAGTTAGAGAACATTTTAAGGGTTTAGGTAGTACCCAATAAAATATAAGGATGGTCCCCATTTTGATGACCATGATCACAATTTTACTAAAAGTCTTTCTTGATATTTTGTCTATTTGAAGATGATGTAATAAATCTTCAAACAAAACATAACAGTTCTTTGAAGTCTATTGAAATATTAATAAATAAATATGTTTACAAAATCTAATATGACTATCTCTATAATCAGTATCAAATATTTAAGTAAAGTATGATTCTAGGGAATATTTTCATGATCTTAATAGTAATATCAGTAAATCAGTTGAAAATATCATAGGTGTGATGGTTTGAAATGTTAATTGTAGTGATATAAAGATGTTTTTTCAATTAAGTTTCAATCTATAAGAGTCTATAGTTCTCGTTAGGGAAGATTATATAAACCTGGTGGTGCTTGATTTGATGACCAATTAAGTATTCTAGATCTTCTATATGATAATGATATTATTATGGATGAAAATATTCAAAAAATTTAGTGTGATAGTGTACCAATTAAAACTAATTTGGATAATTTGAATGAACGTATTGAAATTATAAGATCTGTAGATTCAGGATTCAATGTTCTACATAACCATTTTGGAAAAATGATGGTGAAATATGTACAGTCTTCCAATACCATTCAAATTTTTTGAAGGTGAATTTTGTTAAAGTGATGAAGGTGAGTAAAGACTCAAGGAAACTTTTGTGAGATAGGGTTTCACTATTGAACTATAATTTCAAATAAATTTATTTCAGTGAGGTTGATGGGCGTGCACTAGAATCATAGATATTCTTTAACAAATTATACTTCTTCTGAAGAATATCAAAATGATACAAACACTACCTCTCATCCTAAACCATAATCCTTTTTACCTTGATTTGAAATTCAATGTAATATAAAATTCATTATAAAAGTAAGAATATATTGTTATTTTATATTTTATATAGTTATGTGATTTTCTTTTTATTTCTCACCCATATATCCATATTTATAATTTTATTATTTTTCCTCAATTAACATCACATGCAGTTTGGAGTATAAACTAAGAGTGTTACATTCCGTTTCTATAATTTTTTATCTAAAAAATTGGGGATAAATCTAGATAAACAAAAAAGTTCTAAATAAACATTTAATCTCATTTGATCAATATTAATTTCAAACCTATTGTGTTTATGTTTATTTATTTAGATTATTGTTTTTATGATGATTAAAAAGGGGTAAATTTTTGGGGATATGGATGCTATTTTAATAAGCATTTTATTGATTTTTTTTTTCAAAATTATCCTCTTTTTATATTGAAAATTTCACCTTGAGTAGATTTCAGGTCTATATATAATTGAGAAATTATTTTATTTTTCTTGTAATTCTAGATGTATTTTATTTGATCATTATATTGGGTGAAATATTTTCTGTAATGTATTGTGGGTGTTTTGAGGAAGTACAGAATCACTGTTCATAATGTGATATTGCAACCAAACATTTTTATCTTACCCAATGTCTAGAACACCAATTTTATAATTTATGTTATGTTTGATAACTTAGATTATATTAAAAAACCTCACATTTGAGTGTATCATATTTGGTATGTACAGTATCATACTCAATGTTATGAGACATTACGTTTGGTATCAGCCACATTCCTTTAAGCCTACATTTTGATTTATCCTCATGCAGATCAGCCCCACATTGGACAATTCATATGTGGGTTTTAATTAAAAATTATTTTCAATATTTATTCGATAATTAAACATAATTAAATTTATTCTTAAATTGATTAAATGGTTCTTTCAGAAAGTCTACATCAAAGAAATAATTGGTTTCCTATTTCAAAGGAAAGCTAGGTTTTTCAATACCTGATTAAATTAGAATTTTAAATATGATGCACATTTTGATGATCATGATTTATGTGGAACAATTTCAAATATGTTTAAGTATACTTAAATTAGGCTACTTATTTAATTCCTTAACTAGTATATCTATATGAGAGCCTTTCTTTTTCAAAAATGAGTTGTTCTTTATAAATAGGAATAAAAATATAAATCTATCCCTAAATTTAATTTATTTTTTATAATTAACATAAGCGATTATCCATTCTTCTAAAAATTATACTTCTTATATGTGTTACATCTTCTGCGGGGTTTTAATGTTTTTTAGGACTAATACATAGAGATATACCTATTATTGATGGCCTTATGTGTTTATCCTGATATTGAAAATGTTCTTCTTTCTACAAAATTTTTATTTTCATATATTATTTTTAGTAATTTTTTATATTATTTATAAGGATAGTGGCTTTAATTTATTCATTTATTCCACAAAAGATCACTTCATCTGTCATTTGCATCATTTTCATCTGAAAGAATTTAAAGATATTTTTTTACAATGATAAAAAAAATATTTTGGTTATGAACAGTTGGATGTTGAGCGTTTCAAGGGTTTCTACTAGTCTTGTTTTAAATTCTTGTTAAATATATAGTAACAAGTTATAGTTTCTTTCACTCAACTGTAGAGATAACATGGAAAAGGATATTCATGTGAAAATCACCATGTTCGGGGAGAGAGTGTTTGTGGAGTGGACTAGGGGATCTTTATGACCAAAACCACTATAAAACTAATCTTTTATCTTCATTAAATTTATACTGTATATTATATTAATAAAAAGGGAATAACATTACATTCAAAGTTATAAAGAGATATTAGTTCTAAGATACTCAAGTGTCTTTGAAAGGACATAATTTACCACCTCTCATGTCTTTATCATTATTCCAACATAACATAAAATAAATGTGTCCTAAAAGGGAATATATTTCTTTTTTTACTAAAAATAAATCTGGTGATGCTGTTATATGAAATAAAAATATCTCTAAAATCATTAGTATAATTTGGTTTTTTTTTGTAAATTCACGATCATACTTCTAATACTATAATATGGTTATATGGGTAGTCAAACATAAAATTTATATAATTAACCTTTTACTGATTGATTATAATATAACTTCTTTTTTATTAGTGTACAATTCTCTTAAGATCATAAAGTGTTCTCACTGTGAATAAAAAATATTTTATTAATGGGTTATATATATTAATTTTTGGAAAAATATAATTTGAAGGCATATGAGCTCTATCAAAAGAATAGAAAAGAAAATACTATGAAATGGGACTCTCCCAAACCTAATCCATAAAGTTTTAAAAAAATAAACATGTTTTGTTAACTAAAATCATGTATATAAGTATTCCATTGTGTGAGGATTTTTTTTAGAAAATAAATGTGTTTTAGTTTCAAAAAATCACAGTTGAAGGCTATCTATCCATTTGAATATCTACACTCAGATTTATGGGGTCCATCTTAGGGCACCTTCCACAGTGGATGTTATTATATTGTGAAGAGCCCTTAATGTTTTGGGGAGACTAAGGAACCCTCCTTAATCTTCTTTGAAAAGGATAAATTTAGAATAAATCAATTGAATCTTTTTTACATTATAATTTTTCATTATAGTGGTGGTTAGAGAACTCTCAAAATACAATTTTCTATTTCAATGGTTTTTTCTTAGAAAATTATCACATTCTAAGATTACCATGACTAGTTTCATGAGAAGATCATTCACAAGTTTTATAAGTAATTTCATGTTTTAGTTATTTACAACTTTTTATGGGTTTATAGAAGTTATTTTTTATGAGACTGATCTATAATGGAATGTGGAAGTTTTGTAGAGGTACAAACCATGTCATGGTGATTTTGGAAACCTTTTATCATTGGTTAATTTAAAAACAAACTACATAAGTTTGATAGAAAAAAAGTCTCTCGAAGTGCTTATTTTTTTCTAAAGGTTTAAAGGTTGTTACTGAGAAACTAAAAATGGGAATGGTCTTCTTCACTACATCATATTCAATTGGAATGAAATTAATGGATGAGCCAGCCAGGGTTCTAGAATATTGAATGTGATACAATAGGATCACCATGAGGTTTCAAAATAATATGGTTTACATGAAACAAAAAATGATTGATTAAAAATAGGTTCTATTATCATTATGTTGTGAAGAAGTTTCTTCAAAAGTTTCTCCACGGGGAAACCAAATCATTATTCGGCTCACCATGTTGTCGTGTGGGGGAAAGATATGTCTTGGGGAATGAAAATTATTGTTAAGATATATGGGTGATTGGGGATTTTCTAACCAAGATTTTAATAAATTAATTTACCAAATGCACCACATCATGAACAAAACCTAACTAATAACATTTTTTTCATTATTATTTAATGTGTCTATTGACACCTAGAAAATGATCATTGAAAAAATCAAAAAAGAAAAATATCTAAATATGGGTATTATTTTCCCCACGAAAGGAAAACAAAGAAGAAGGTGGTCAAAACCTACGGATCAAAAGTTCCTTCAAATTACTCACAATCATGTGACCATTATAATGTCACATGAATACTCCACACGCAGTTTATAACCTATAGTGGATCCCATGAAACCCCTTTCAAAAGGACCTCCTCCTTTTTCTAAGGCACTCCAGAAAACTAGTGGCTATGTGGCGACAGTTAGATAAGCTCCCCTAGGACAAACGGGTTGTTGGCAGCAAGCACCTTACAATACAACATGAAAATCCTATAAAAATAAGGATGAAAATATTCAACGTAATGTGGATTCTAGAATTCAATAACTTCTTGAGACTCATCACTAATGGGAAGGATAATTTTCCTTAAAAAAATGAGAAATATCACATGAACCTTAAACACTGTATAAAATAAAAAGGGATATAAAACAGAGGATAAAGGAGCCTCTCATGGTAGCTGAGCATCATGTGACACATACTTGAAGAATCGCAAGACACTATGAGAGTTTAGTGATATGTCTGCCTCATCTCATGAAAGACCTTTGGTTTCCTCTCCATGTGAAAATTACTTAGTATGACTAGGTGGATTCATTCTCCCTGTTTGGCTCCCTAAGGATAAATAGATGGATTTTCCATGAAATCCTCCCACACCCCAAAATGAACCATATTGGTCATTTGATGAATCATAAATAGATAGAGTAGTTTCTTTTTATATTACCCATGTAATTTAACTTGACCCTATTCCTTTTTAATATAAAACAATAGAAATTAAAGGGGAGGAGGCTGATGTATCTCTCGGTTATAAAACTCTTCCAATGTTCCAAGGAAGTCTGCAGTGCAGTCCCATGAGACTCCTGGACAAGCTGACCAGATCTCATAGAGATCCCCAGAAAAACCACTCTTCCCTCACAAAGTTTCCAAGGAAAGGCATCAGGAATATTTTGAAGGCATTTAAACATGAAATTTGATCTCATAAAGGCCATTGGACATGTAAATATGACAATAAATAAGTCCTTTGACATATCTTCATGATTTAGTAAGTCCCCATTAATTGAAAATAATCCAATAATAGAGGCTTTGAAGATATGGATTCATGGTCACTGAAAATTAGGCGATGATATTAGAGAAATCCATGGGAAAGGCTCATAAAGACACATGGAACCATACCCATTCACTAACTCTAGCCAATATTTTTAGTAGATACACTGCAAAAAATGGTGGAAAATCTAGGTAGAGATACCTATAAATCCCCTAACCAAACCTCAGAGAAAAATTAATGGAGTTTTTTATATCCCAGAACATCAGCACACCCAATCATCAGAGTAGATTTCTTGGAGCATCAGATCTAGAGACCAACAAGTCTTTCTCTAGGTAATATATCGGTGAACTATTGGAGTGATCAAGCACCAACATAAAGAACATCACGTGATCATTCATAGATCACATTAAGGACTTATATAAAGTTGTGACAAGAACTTAACACACATCTACAAGATCAAAAAAGACTCAAAATAAACTAAGACTAAAAAAATCTAACACATTCACGATACAAGGGCTTGAAAAAAGATTAAAGGTGGAATAAATAATCCAAAAAATGTTTTCTGCGCCTTATGTACATTAGGTGAACCATCCAAGAAATGTGATAACACAAGGACATTTCATCTAGATCTCTCGCTGTTACTTTAAAAAGCTATTTGTGTACTATGAAATCCTCTAGGACATGTGAAATCCTCTAGGACATGTTAGGGAAAGTCACGCTATTCCCCCTAGGTATTGCACTTTAGTCTCTCAATACACCCCTAGGCTCATCATCCAATACTTGATACTTTATTTAGATACATTTATTGACTCATATAAAGGAACCCAATCATGTCATCTAAGTCTCACGGTAGCATCCACGCATGTCTAATAGGACCTTATGAAACCCTCTGGGAAAGTCCACCGAGACTCACGACTCCCTCTATACATGTCGGCCAGGTCTCATGAATCCCTATAGGGATGTTATCCAATTCATGTGACACCCTCAAAGACATGACGTATTGAATCATATAACACCCTCTTCATGTGTCAAGACCACTCTTGAAAATGACACTAGGTAAAGTTAGCTGGATCATGTGACACCCTCTAGATAAGTTAGCCATCTCATGCAATGCATTCTAGGAAAGACCACCTGGATCTTGAGATTTCCATTATAAAAGTTATCTTTGATCAGGTGAAATCCATTAAATATAATTCTTATATTATGTGATGTACATTAGAAATAGCAATTGGTTCATTTATTTATCTTTAGATATTCCATGAAGATATAATTCTACATATCGAGATAATAATAGAATCAGTGTATATGAGGTAGGGAATAAATACTAAGGAAAACATAGAGAATAAGCCCTGACCAAATGAACTAAGATGACTCTGATTCCTACCATATTCAGGATATATCATCCACCACTTCATGGATCGAGTTTTATAGTGATCATTCAGTGAAATCCTAGTATATATCTCCCATCTCTACAAGAAATGACATTGATCACCTTCCATCCTTTGTTTCTCACAATGAGCGTGGCCCAAATGGGATTAGAGAGTTTTTTTGGTCAAATAATGTTCACCATAAACCTGAAAAAAGACTAGGGAACCCTCTATGTTTAATCCCTGACCAAAGAAACTAAGAAAACTCTCATTCCTTCCATATGTAGTATACGTAGCCCACCACTTCATGTTTTGATCTCAATAAGTCTATCCCAATACGTAAGTCATTCACTCTCCATGCAATGATTGTGATACTTTTACATCCCTAATTTCTCACACAAAGCATAGGATATGTGAACTAAGGAATTTTCAATAATCATATCATTCACATATCTAGTCTTCACCTACTTGGACAACATAGGTATGTAAATCCCCAATGAGTGGCATGGAACATTATCCTCAACACAAAGGAATCTACCGTGGTAACAATCCCATAGGTGTGATTGAACTATGATAACTCTAATTCATGCAATAACTAGGATATGTAGGATGACTTCCTAAGTATCGAGATCAAATAAACATCTATTTTTATGTAATACTTATTCTAATTCCAATTCATCAACCATGACCCAATCATTCATGGGGAATGATTACTATAAATCATCCACCAACAGACTAAGAAATAAACTAAAATTTGGTGATTCTGATTCAATACATAACCGGGATATTTAGAATGTCCCTAAGAGGCCTGAGATCTATAATAACTATTTTCAGGGTTATTTGAGCACAAAAGTTCCATATCCTGAGCAATGAAAAAATAATAATTTTCCATCCATTGTTTCTCACATCGATCATAGATCACATGGTCTTAGGGAACCACAGTAATCATTTCATCTATATCATTAGTCTCAACAATGAAAAAGGAAATATAAAAGTTTAATCATAAAACAATTGAACTATGAAAACTTTGAATTTATTTATAATTGGGATACACAAGATGTCCCTCTATAACTCGATCTTGAACACCTTATGTCCTAGAGAACCCCTACATTTCCATTTTACGTGATGTTGAACTACACGAGTCTAATGGACTATGTTGTGTTTTTTTAATACAATAACCATGATTTGCAGGATGCCTCATAATGGTGAAATTTCCTCCTCAAGAATATTAATCACCTATTTTCATGGTATAAAATTATGAAGTACTTGGTTATATGGATTCATTATATAAGAAACCACCCATTATAAGAGAACAATGGAGAAAATCATATACATATAGACATATTCAGAAAAGGTATCCTTGTCTTTTTCATGCAATGTAGAATTATCCCATGATCATTTTTAGGGTAACTAGTATCGTATTGGGATTGTGAAGATATTTTAGAACATATATTAAATCTGTAATAGAGTCTTGGAGTAGGAAATAATTCCCCCCAAAAGGGTTAGATGAGCTCGGAATAACATTATCTCCACCAATGAAAGCCCCCAAGAGTCACACGGCATGAAAATCTAGCAGACTACCTACCTTTAGATAGTAGTTCTTTACCCAATTACGGATGAGGGAACGATTGAGAGTTTCTCATGAGACTGAAAATGGTAATTTTATGTTCATGATTGTGAACAACACAAATCCCCCCACAATAAAACTATTGTATGGATACCATCAATGCCTTCAAACCCTGAAGAAACAAAAATGGTTCACATGATGTGAATCTCTCTAACAAAAAAATGATCAGTTGTTATACATCAACACATTTTTTTCCACTACATGAAAACAAAAATAGTGAACCCGACATGAATCTCTCTGATAGAAAAATGATCAGATTATAATACTTCGATCTATTTTGTTTTCACCCCATATGAAAACTAAACTCAAATTCTTGACATGAATCTATCAAATGAGAGGAAGATTGAATAATAATGTGTTAGGATATTTTTTTATACACTATACAATCAATGAAATAAGACCGGCATGATCTAAAAAATAATACACTATAATCGGAGTTCCTATAAGTCCATCCTCCCATTGAAAAGTACATGTGAGTAGAATGGAAAGATCAAGAAAATATGACAATTGTGTTGACTATGATTGTCTAATTGAGCACATCATTCCTATGATATTGCACTAATTAGTAACATTGTTCCTAGTTGTCTATGTGATGAAGGATTATGCTCTCATCAAAAACATGCCTACCTGAGATAATGTCTTAACCATCCAACACTGGTAAATCATCTAGGATTCAACCCCCTAGGGTATCATATTAATCTCACATGATTGACAGATCTAATGATAGGTGGAAGACACCATGGTCTGATATTACCATCGATATGGTACAATATCGACCATGGAAGCTTCTCGAAAAGTTCTCAAGGCACGACAACTGATGAGTCTGCATCGCCCAGGAATGGTTATTGTGAAGTGAGAAGCCCTTGCCACCATAACCAAACAATTCAAAAGCGTATCCCTGAAGTGGGAAACCTACCACCTTCAGTCTCTCATGAAGGTGGAGGAGGAATCTAAATATGTCCCAATTCCGGTTCAGGTTCCACTGAGGAGGGCACATATCCACCACTATCACCAACACCTTCTCATGTGTCTCCTACCAAGGGAACCAACTAACATGCTTCCTCATTTGATTCCCATGCATGGGAAGTAAGGAAGCCTCATTGGGGGAGGAGGGACATGGATATATAAGAGAGAGATCATATCCCCAATCCTACTGATGATTCCTACTAACATATTCCAACAGCAACCAACAATAAGGTTCATATACCTTCTGAACCGAAACCATTCTATGGGCATACTACCACAATAGGCATGGGGGAAGCACATAACTATCCCCCTTTTCAGTATGTCCATTGACATGTTTCATTGGAACAAGGTGGAAAAAATATGGTGCATATCTTCACATCAATCAAAGACATCTGCCAGTGTATAATGGAGATAGAAAATGTGTAGGCTTAAATACCTACACACACTTTTCTAAAATTTCAATATAGTTTAGAAACAATTGAAATGATATTTTGGTATATTTCGACACTATTGTAGAAAAATGGACAGACACATTATTATATCCCAATAGCTATGGAAACGTAACACACAGATAATCATGAAAAAGTTGTTATACTGAAGAAATCACAGACTCTTGCCTCTATCCATGAGGTTTAATCGAATATTCCAATAAAGGACATCAAATTAGACTAGGATCATACTCTAGTTCCAACTGGGGATCACCATGTGAGGGAACACAATCCTTAGGATAGGGGCGCATGTCTGCCAAAACATTCCCCCACCTTATTTCAAATTCCTAGGATTTGGATCATATCCCCATTCTAGTAGGGGCTCAACACATGAGAGGGGAACAAGCTTCAGGACATACTCATATTCATATCGAATAAGTCCAACAACATACTCCAAAGTCCAAAGATAAAAAATATATACCCATTCTATATGGGGATAAACAAGTGAGAATGGAATAATCCTAAGGATATGCTCATATTCCTCTCAATGAATATGCCTAGAATATACTAGAAGATCACAAAATCCAGGATCATATTCCTAACATTACTGACAAATGATAGTGCCAACACCATTCCAAGGAAATACCTAAGTGGGATTATATTCATTTTCCAATTCCAGAGTTCTACTGACATATTCTAGTGGGGAATTCATATACATACCAGGATCATATTCATGTTCCAATCAAGGCTCAACAAATGGGAGAGACACATTCCTCATAGCAAGATCATACTCCTTCCAAGAATGACCAGATACATATCCCAAAGGCTCAGGATCAGGATCATACTCCCATATTGACTGAGACTCAACAATCGATAATGAAACATTCCTCAAGATAGGCCCATATTCCTTTAAAAATTGAGGCAAATTATTTTCATATGCCAACAACTTCTTAGTAGGGGAGTATATTCCCACAACACTAGAAAATTAAATACAAGTTCTAGCAACCGTCACACAACATGCTCATATCCCTACACCATAAAAACGGTATGTAAGAATATTATGACCATGATGAAGAACATGTAAAATATTCCAAATATTATCAATTCCATTTTCCATTTTGTTCTTCAAAAAACATTTTGAACACCATAAGGTTCCATTGACTCTTATATCAAATAGGAAGCGAAATACATTCACTTCCACAATAATACTCCTCATGGTAGTGTGGAGATATATTGTAGGGACTCTACTACTATCATCTACCACGGTCAGCCCCCCAAGATGATATCTCCCATTGAAAAATAAATACTCCCCTTTTCTAGACATCTCCATATAAAGAGGTGTTCAAAACTCTAATACCCTCGTATATAGGGGTGCCTCGAACATTAGGGTAAACTAAATATTGTTTACCATCAACATCCAGTAGCACTCCACTCCCATCAACATGTGAACATTAGAGAAGTATTCCATGGTTTGACTGGATTGTGTTGTGTATGTCTGATGAAGAGGGGACCAACATTTACATATGGAGAGAATTACCCAGAGGAAACCTCCCCATCATGTTCTTTCCCCAATCTATTTCTATCTATCAGATCCCAGATGATATAGAAAGGGAGTTAATGTATTATGTATGACCAAATATTTGGTCTACTCAACAATAACTGAAGGATAGACATCTCCCTTATCTAGGATTTGAATTTTACCTTCTAAAAATCAATATATTCTTTTATCATCGAGACCTATCTTCTTTCTCCAT
This sequence comes from Viscum album, assembly GCA_963277665.1. Lineage (NCBI taxonomy): Eukaryota > Viridiplantae > Streptophyta > Magnoliopsida > Santalales > Viscaceae > Viscum > Viscum album. Next base: position 1,540,651,535 of record OY728129.1, read on the forward strand.
GGAACAGAAACCAAAACTGAAAAAGTACAGTGAAAATATGCAACATGTTAACATCCAATTCATTGTGACTCTTCGTAAAAAGATATTTTATGCCACTTCATGTATCTATACTCTAGGATGGTGAAAATATAGAGAGTTACACTTTTCAATACCCATGGAAAATCATAACCACTCATATTTGGCGCCCTATAATGTTATAGATGCTGGAGAAATTATGGGACCGGTTAATGATTGTGCTAGTTCGTCACTAAAATAGAATTACACTATTTTAATGATGCTTATAAATCATGTGAAAAGGGATCAGATAACCAAAATTACATCAAAACGGGTCCCTTGAGGAAATGTGCATGCATTTCATAAATAGAGACAGAAATTGTGATCATCCAGAAAACTTTATATAAAGAATGGTTCTCATCATGGGATATCATCACTCCTAGATCATATACGATCACAGCTTCACCAGATCAAATAGGCCACAATACTAGATTCTATAGTATCCATCCAAGAGAAACCCTGGCCACCTTGTCTAGGAGAATATCTTCCACCACCTCTACCCCTATGACCATCAATTCTAGAAAGGATTCATGACATATCCTTAGTAGTTATGAGAAAACCCCAACCCACTGGGTTGGGGGAATTTGTATCTTAATCAACATCCCTAGGTTCATTATCCCCTAAGAGGTTCTTAGGAGAATCAGTGGTGATTTCTTATAATCCCCATCCCATTGGGATGGAGGCATGTATATCTTCATGTCCATCCCTAGAATGATTAGGTCCCTGATTGGAATCAATGGATCTTAAATAATTTGACCAATCAATTAAAATTGTGGTCCCAAATGACCCACACCTCAGAGGGTTGGGTAATTTTCATGTTCATCATCACCACAGAAATAATTAGTCTTCACTATATTAGGAGGGAAGCGATCTGTGTCCCACCTATACCTTCCCTTGTGAGAAAAAACTCTTCTAGTCGACGCCCATTTGAAAATCATGATTATAAACTCTTTAAAAGTAATTAATCATAGGCTAAGATAGGAGGAATGTATGTAAAGGATATTAGACCGTTCTAGGGAAACATGAAAAAAAGATCCAATATGGAATAGTGCTCAAATAATGACCCTAATGAAGGTAGTGTAAAATCAACCTATTACCTTGAAAGTAGTGGAACAACCACCATTTAATAATATACCAATATGAATGTCCTCACTATAAAAATGGAATACATTGATCAATATGTAAATACATAATGTCCCAACACAAAGAATTTACCCCGATTGGAGTGTGATTAGGATGCACAAAATGTGGTTGCATGCACCCGGAACCATAGAATAATCCAAAAATATGGCACAACTAAATAATGATATGCCACCTCTCTGGTTGAACCCTAAAAAAGAAAAAGGGAACGATATGACTACATCCCAATCACCAACTAGAAGAGTTGAGATTCTATTTATAGAGGAACAAATGTCCCAATATGTTAGTGAAAAACAAACTACATTAAAACTCAACAAGGAGATAATCGTGGGTATTACTACCATTAGATATCATTATCATGAAGAGATGAATGTTATCCCTCCCATAGATGATTCTTTAGAAAGAGTGGTATCTAAAAATATATTTGGATCCCAATCTAGATAGCTGGTCTAAATTAATGGGAAAGTCGAATATGACTGCGACTTCCCCCTCTTTCCGTGAGAACCTCTCCATCTTTAGGGAAATAATTCAGACATAGAAAAAATTGATAATCAATGGGAGATGAAATTGGGACCACCTAATTGTCTCCCTCCCACTCCCTGTGTAATGGATATGTCTCTAATAGTGGTGCCCCATGAGTTATGTAATGTCATCGAGTTCCTATATACTTGAATGGAATCCATGGAAGGATGATGTGCACCTATGCAGATTGAAAAAAATGAACTTGGTGGATGATAATCCACCTCCATACAACTTTATAAATCCCAATTCCTCTACCATTGATAGTGAAGGACCCCCTAAACAACATCTCACATACTTTTTATCCTAATGTGGGCTGATGATGGGCCCTAAAGATCCATAGGAGGTAACAAAGCTGAGGTGTTTTGTGGAGACTCTAATAGGGACGAACTTTAGGTACAAAAACCTACCAGTAGGATTCATTGTAGAATGGGAAGTCCTTCATCATTAGTTCCATTATCAATTTAAAACAATTCTATGTAATACATGTATTGTCAACCTAACAAACTTCATGAAATGTGAGAATAAGAGGGTGTCTTATTTCACAGCAAGATGAAGATGTTTAACCTATTCAGTCAACATCCCTCTCTCAAAAGAGAAATTGATGGGTCTCTATAATGAAAATATTAGGTATCAGTTATGGAAACCTTTGATCCCCATGAATTATCCTGGTGGGTTATGAGAGTTTGCTGAAATTGCAAAACATTATGAGGAATCTATTCAGTGAACTCGATCCAAAAATCAACACATACCCGCAACACATTGGAAAATCTTGTGTAGAGAAAAATCCATAGATGTCTCCCTAAATCTAGTATGTGTTCCCATCCAAGAACCTAAGAAGGCTTCAAAATTCCTGGTGCCTCCTATCATACGGTAAAAACCCTATAATCGCCCTCAATTAGAAGCATTGATAAATCAGGGGTCCGGGGATTTGACGAATAGATGAAAAAGTATACTCCTTACGAAATGAAAAATTCTCCAATTATTTATTAGCCACCATATACAATAACATTCTCAAGCATTCATATTCTAGAAATCATGATGAAGTCAACCACGCTGACCATCTGGACTACTACCATTTCCATAGAAGGGTAGGTCATATCATCCAAGGATATATCATCTTCAAAGATATTCTTCAATGAATAGTCAATTATCAACAAGTGTAATTGGAAACATATCTGGAATAGGTGGAATGTATAACCATTTTCTGTCCAGAAGAGGAACACAGATGGAAGAAGTTTTCTTCCAGGCATGTGGAAAAGTTTAATAACTAGATGAATCAAAACAAAGTTGATCGAGCTCATGCCACCGTGAGAACACAGCTACACAGACACACAATTACTCCACCACCTATGGCGGAAACATTAGATGTACCTACCAAAGGTATTATTGACCACAAAAAGTACCAAGAAATAGAATATGAGGAATCATATTATTCTCTAACGCAAACCCTAACTCTTTTATATTTCTACCCTGTAACATCCACATCATGGGAACCGTCCCACAAAATGGAATTCTCATCAGATTAATAGATTATATTTGGTTCATTCAAAGTGATACATTTGGAATCCCCCTTCTATGATGACGAATATACCTCCTAATATGGTTTCCCCACACATAACTAGGGAACAAAAGACTGCATCTTCTAGAAACGAGGATACATGGGACATCACAGACATGGTCAGACCCAATATGTTTTCATATTTCTATGGAGGACATGTATGTATCTGAGACCCACGTTCAAATGACCTAGAAGACTCAAAAAATGCATAAAGATATACCATAACAATCCAAAGGATATCCGTATCTCATTTTCTTGCATGAACACCTAGAGGTGGTTTAATTCAATAAACCTAACAAATGGTAAAGGATAACATCGATAGTAAATCTCACACCAATTTTCGCACAAGACCCTTGTCTGTTCAGCCCGTATTCCTCAGCTCATAAACTGCATGCCCAGGATAATTCTTGTGTCAGGAAGCACCAACCTTTGGAATAGAAATATGATATTTTGAATTAGCTGGATATTTTCCCCTCCAATATCTCAATCATTGATATACTCCATATTTCAAAACAACTCAGGGAGACACTTATTGAATCCCTCCAGATCCTATTACTATTCGAGAAATAATTCATTTCAACCAAGGTCTATCTGGTGGATACTATTTCCTTATAATTACAGTAACCATCTCATTCACTGATCAATATTGGGAAGAGGCCTTCTATGGACATATCAAGACATTATAGGTTTCAAGAAGACTAAATAATCTCAACGTCGAAAGTGATATGACTGATAATGGATATGGGATTATTCTCATCCCCATTTGAACCCTCCACCATTTGTGATATAATGAAGGGGACTTATATCCCACATAGATGAGCATTCAAGGGTATGATAAGCATGAGAAAAGGTTTATCAGGAAGATAAAACTTGAATCCCATATTTTGGAACTCACATCTAATGTCAAGTTAATGGTTATCTAACAAAACACCACATATAATGTCCTCCTAGAAAGGCCTTAGCTCTGTAGCCATGTGGAGGTACCATCAACATTCCAGTAGGGTATGAAGTATCCCACTTATTGAAAAGTCAGCATACTACATGGTTTAAATATCCCATTTCAGACTTGCAGTTCCACATATGATGAAGAAAAATTATACAAGAATGGAGGAAAGAAACCAATGGAAGATGAGGATGATTTACCGGTTGTAGCTCATCGTTACTTGGGGACCACCCCTGTGAACCCCTGGAGTATGCTCAATAATTACTATCTGATCCCCATAAATCAATTTAATGTAGCTAACCTAATCCTAGAGGTCCAGGCCCCTCATTTCATGAGTGACAATGCAAAATGAAACTAGCTCTAGCATCTATCTGCAATGATTAAGATATAAAGGGATAACAATGTAAATTTTAATTGCTTCCCTTACATTGATACTGATGGAGAATCCCCCATATTCCCATCTTCATTTGAAAATGTGTCAAAAAACTCATAATTTGAAAAAGATGATGATTATATTTGGAACACCCCTTCAGCATTCATGGAAGGTGTCTCCGCCACAAAATGTGAGCTCAAACTAATAAATATAGGAATACAAAAAAGCCCTCAACTATCTCTGATTAGTTCTAACATGACCCTAAAAGATAAATTGATGTACATTTCATTTATAAAGGATCACAGATATGTGTTAGTTTGTAACTATGTGGAAATTCCTGGACCGAATCCAAATGTGGCTACACACCCTCTCAGACTAAATTATGAGAATTAAGGATTCAAACAGGTATTCGGGAGGATTTACACCTCTCATGTAACCAATTTTGAGGATAAATTTGACTAGTTGGTTAAATATAACTTAATGAGAGGTGAAATACCCCAGACGGCTTTCCAAAATCATCCCCAACAAGAAAATGAATGGGTATATTGGGGTATACAATAATTTTAGAGACATTAAGCATAATTTATACAAGGAAATTTTCCCATTAATAATCACATAAATCTTTATTGATGTGAATACTGGATTCCAATACCATTCCTTCATTGATGGGTACTCAGGGTACAATCATATCAAAATGGCCCCCAAAGATGAAGAAGTCACTACCTTCAGGGAACCTCAACGGATCTTCTTCAATCAATTAATTTTAATTGTACTAAAAAATGGTGGTGCTACATATCAACATGCCATGAATCACATTACCATGCCATTCCTATGAAGGATAGATAATTTTTATGCAAGTGACCTGATTGTTAAATCCCGAAAGTTATGTAACCAATTCATAGATCTCTGGAAAATATTCGACAAGATGCGACATCACATATTAACAATGAATCCACTGAAATTTTCTTTTGGGATAAAATCATGAATGTTCATGTGATTTTTAGTAATCCACCATGATAATGAGGTTGATTCAGAGAGGACTTGTGTTATTTTTTAAATGTCACCCCTATAATTCTCAGTGACCCAAGGGGTTCATAGCTAACCAAGACGAAAAGGCTCCCCCCTTCACCAATATAATGAAAAAAGGAATCAACTCTTAATTGGAAAATTATTGTAAAAAAGAATTCAAATTTCTCATGCACAACATACTACCCCAACTATTTTTTATTCCTCTAGTGGAAGATCGATCACTCATCTTATATGTGGCCACCATGGAGCACTCACTCGGTTCCCCACTTATAACGAAAAGTGATCCTTGAATTGAGAATTATCTCTACTACCTCATCTATATGATTCTAGGTACTGATACTAGGTATTCTGATGTCGATAAGAATTTCCTTGCACTCATATTTTTTGTGAAAATACAGAGGCATTACATGCATCACCTTCAAGTATAACTGGTCTCTTGTTTTGTTCTAGTGAATTACATAATTGGATGTTCTATGTTGAATTGGCACTTGACATGATGGGAAGTCATTCTGCAGAAATATAATATTCATTTCTTATCATAGATGTTAGTGAAAGAGAAATCCTCTTATGATTTCCTTGCAACACTTCCTTCCCTAGAAAATACACAAGAAGGCACTGATCTCCCAGAGAAAGAGGTCTTTTACACTCATGAAACTCCCTAGACTTGGAATATGAAATTTTATGTAACCTATCGAAGCCCTATATGCACAAGTATGGAAAACATGAAGCTCAATTGGGTTGGTTTGTGAATTGTATTTGTCACTCCATACAGAGTAGGTTTTCCCTACTCTTTCTCGCTATCAAAAGGCTACATGAAAAATGAGGCAAAATACCAAGCCCTCGTCGTTGGATTAGATCTTTCCTAACAACATAACATAGCCTACATGAATATCCACAGTGTCTCAAGAATTTTTGATAAAGAGGATCAATGGTGAACATTCCATTATAAAGGAGGGACTGGCCCCTCACTAGATATGTCATGGGACTGATGGAAGAATGTTTTTTGAGACCACATTGCATCATGTTTTTAGATTATAGAATGCATCTGCCGACACAATGGATAATGAAGACACTGTCCTAGCCGACCTTGATTAAGAGTAATCAATATTCTATATCACATATCAAAGAATTGTCTCATCGATCATTAGATGTGATATGGATGAAATCATTCAGGTCAACACCACCCTAGAGCATGATGATACAACGACCACCCATGTATGGTTGGATCCCACAATTGGCTATCTCTAAAATGGGATTCTCTAAATAGATAATTCTGGAAGAGAACACATTCATCATCAAGAAGAATATTTCACTCTACCAAATGGTCCAAATGAGTATAAATCCATATATAAATGAGTATTTGATGGAATCCTTCTCATAGGAATAGAAGGAGATATTCTTATCATCATGGAAGAATTCCATGTTGGATATTGTGGCACCCATCAGTCTTGAACTAGGATCTCCAAAACAATGAGGTGGTTGGGATATTGTAGGAAAACAAAGATACTTGATAGTGTGTAATTCACCATGGAATTCCATGCATGTTAGATCAATGGAAACTTTATCTATTAGCTCCCATAATTGATACATACAAAAACACATTCCTTCCAATTTTCCTTTTGAGGAATGGATTTTTTGAGGCCATATACCCCATCAATAGCTAAGTATTTCAAGTACATCCTTACTACTAGAGAAATATTTTATATATGGGAATTGGAAATTCCCCTTAATGAATTCAGGTGAATAATATCATCAACTTAATAATTTCCCATATCATTACCCTATTTGGGGTCCCTCAGACACTATTAACAGATAGTGACAACAACTTCTATTATATAGAATTGAATAGACTATACCAAGAGTATAATACCTAGTCAAATCACTCATATCAATATAATGAATTAGAAAATGTATGGATATATTCCTTCAATAAGACTCTATTTAATATACTCTAGAAGATGGTTGGGTTTGAAACTTTATCTGGGGTGCATCCACCTCACATGTAATCATTCGCTGATAGTGCATTGTACCATACATTCCCACTTTCCAAAGGCATGAAAAATTCATCAATTTCTCATTAATTACAACTCCTTGATTGAAATGGGATGATGGGATGTTAGTTTCTCCTCCCATGGATTCTACCATAGGCTTCATCTCATAGTCCAAGTCTCTGTCAATGAATTAAGATGTGGTTCATGACTTCTTTCCTAGTTCCATATCTCTGTGGACACTATTTAATTATGGTTCTTCTGTTTGGACATTCCTGAGGGTCTTGATAGGGAAGAAACATTCATTCAGGAGAGTAGTCTTTTTGGGCATCACTAGCATGTCTAGATGCTGGAACAATGGTCACCTATATTTTTTAGTTATAGGAGGGATTCTAAAGGGTATGAAACAAGAGGCATACCATGATGATGACAATGTGTCTTATTCCATATGAATACCTTTCGAGGATTTCCATAGGAATATCATTTTTAACATGAGTTAGTATGTGATTTTAACATCCTGTGGATATAGAGAGGGGATGATTATAATGCCTGATGAATGAATATTAGAGAGGTGTTCCTCTATGAGGGAACACTTGGAAGTTTTACTATATTTATGGATCCAAATTCCTATGGAGGTGCACCCTGGATAATGTGTCTCATAAAGAAAAGGTTTCATACTGTGAACACTAATATGAAAAATGATGGGGGTATATTCGAGAGGTCCACCCTTATTAGGCCCCAAACGTTTTCCATTGGTCACGATTAAACCTCATGGAGGAATCATGCGTACCTTTTTTAGATGGAAGAGATCAAAACCCACGTTGTTTGATGGATGGTTTGTGGCTTGTTCATTAGAGATTCCATTTGCAAGAGGAGTTGTTTTGGTTGGATTGGGTTGGATTATGTTGGTATTACACATGAGAGATTCATGGGTGCTTCTAAGAGTACCGACGATGGATGGATCTTATGTGTAGGAATTACCCAGATGGATGGAATGATTTCACTTGGATGTGGTGAAATGGGTACGGATAAAGAGAGATATAGATAAAGTGTTGGGGTAGAATTGATGGAGTGGATGGATTATTATGGATGTTGTTCTTCAACTTCAATGTGTTTTCCTACATATCCCATTTAGTTGGTAATAAAAGTACACGTTTTTATAAATGGGGGAATTAGGGATTGAAACTAAGTGGGAGGCCAGTGGAGCATATATTTTTCGAATTATACATGAGAGATTCATAGTTTTCCTAGAATAGATAAGGTTTCCTAGTAGAGAGAAATTATATAACAAGAGATATGAACTGGAGGAGATTAGTTTGGATGTGAATAAAGGTCTTCAACATCAGGGAGGATTCATACATATGCTAATATGTTGGGAATAAAAGTCTATGTAGTTCTGAATGGTGTGGGGCTTACAGGTAGAAGTGTCCCGTGAAGGTGGAAACTAGGGATTACTCCAATAGGGATTCTCATTTGGGGTGGTGAATTATTTCATGATCACTAGTAAAATGTAAGCCCTTGCTAGTCATGTTTGGTGTGAGAAATAAGTGGAAGAAGTTGACCGGATGGTCGTGACGTGAATGATGCATCAACAAGAGGTGGTGTTGGGATTACTCATAGAATATGCCCATAAAATATCACACACCATGTGAGGAGGATCCAATTCCATTTGAGGATGATCGCACTCCAACGGATATGATTGGGCGTGGAAAATTCCAGAGTCATGGGACACCATGTGCATTGCATGGGGTGGGGATACAGTTTAATTTCTTGTGTTGAGGATGATGGGGCTTGTGTTTTTCATGTTCTGTATCATGGATGGGGATGACTGACTCCTCACCCCTTGAGCTTACATAACTAATGCTCCTAAATCATTGGGGAAGGGAAGGCATCATATTTTCTAGGATATAATGGTGAAAAGGTGTGGCTGATAGTGGGGTCCATGATAGCATTCCAATGCCAAAAAGAAAGGGTGATTAGTGTACCCATGCCAAAAATAAAGAGGTCGGGAACTGCAATAATGGACACCTCATGAGGGGAAATGAAATCATTACACAAAATCCTGGAGGGATGCACATAGGTGGTGCAAAAAATATGTGGGAGTTTCACAACTAAGGGGCTTATTCATTTGGATTTAGAGTGAAGAGGACCCATGGATCCTCAAAGAGGGGCTATGTGAAATATTGGGGTCTTACATGAAAATCATAGTGTTGATTACCATATTAGGTTTCTTGGAAGAAAACCTTTTCACTGAAGATGACACTTTTTTGTACACCTAACTTGGGTTTTAGTAAAGTTAGCGATGGTCAATCCCTTGTTGGCCCACACCAAGGGGGACCCCTAGGGGACTTATCACACAAGATCATATACCTTCAGGTTTTCATGCCTTTTGTTCTATCAGAGAAGATTCTCACACATTGAAGGTAAGTGGTTTAACTTATAGGAGATCACCCTAAATTAGGGGGTTAACTTCAATATATATAATAAATCCTTCATGATAATGCATAATATTTTTAGTTTGGAATAGTAGTTTTGTGAAGGTGAGTTATAGAAAACGCACAATGTCCTGTTTGACATCACATTGGGTGAGGAACTACCTTACATGGGAGACCAGATCATTACCAAAAAGGTAACCTCTTATGTGATCATTCTATGGATGATTATCGTGCATTATGTGGATAAAAATAAATATATAGAAGTTATGTTTCTCATTTATCTTGCGCGAAGATTTTGATCTTGCGTGCACACCTTGGATCTTGTGTGCACCTACATTGGGATTCTCAACATGTTTCTTTGATTCAAATTTTGCCTTCTATTTACCCCAAGATGACCTTGGTGTTATTGTGTGAAATTTAGCACCAAAAAGTGCTCCCAATAAAATTTTAGCTGAAAGTTCCCCATAAGGTCGGGTTATGGGGGAAGTGACGAAGATTAGTAGGCATTCATGGTGGTTCACACAAAATTTTCTTCCTGGTATATAAAATGAATTTCAGGCACATGAAACACCTATTGCATGACTATATATATATTGGGGTGGGGGAATTTATGGTACATTCACCTTTCTGTGAAATAAGTAAAGCTCTCCCGCACGTGTATGATCTGATCTTCTTCATTGAAGATTGAGATTCATCCTCATCTTTTGTGACCATGAACATTTTTGTGCGCAATAATGCATCTTGTGCATGTTCCTTCCAGTCATTCATGATCTTAACTTAAACCTTTAGACATCATTGAAAAAACAATTAGACTTTTTTGAAATGTCAAATCAAAGGGACAATGAGGAGATCGACGCTTTGATTTCCTTGTGAAGTGCAGAGATGATCATGAACCCTCGAATAATTCACTCTAGGAAAGTTTTATCATATGATCAGTTGAAATTGCTTATAATACCCTAGATAGAGAAGGATTAAATTCTAATTGACAACCTTATGTTACATAATTATAGTTTTCTAGTGGAATTTTCCCTCCCATGTTTCGAAACTGATTCTCTGCGGTCATGGTTCACGGGTAATTATAACATACAATGATACAAAAACAATGTTCAATTATATGCATGTAGAGATAATATAGATATGTCTATATATTTGTTGAATTCAAAGTCCAAAAAAATCATGTGAGATGAGTTGGTGGCTAAGGAGTACCCTTCCAATTATGCAAGAATCCTCCAGAGAAGTATAAGGGATAAATGTGTGGGATGGACAAAAGACTTGGACCTGAGGTCCATGGGAAAATTTATTAGAGAATGATAATAGGTGTACTGGGTAGGATGCAAATTCGAGGAGTTGGGGGAATAGAATCACAACATTGGGATGTATGATGGCATTAAGATTTACTAGTTCTATATATATTGTCAATAAGAACTGGTCCCAGAGGAGTTCAACCAATGGACTCTAAACATGATCATGTTCCACCATCACTATGGGGATGTCAAATTTAGCTTGTAAGAAATTCACTGTATCGAAGGCATTCCTTTAGAGGGTCTCCAATATGATGAGTTTCTACTACTAGATAATACTTAGGTAGATAGAGCACAAACCCTCATCTAAACATGGCATCTCCTGGATGTAGGAAATGAGAAGTTGAATAACGAATTCATCCTTAAGAACATACCATTATAGATGTGGCTCAATGTATTCCTTAAAAAGGATAATAAGATTATGATTACATGAAGTGGGATGAAGTTTATGAATTCATAATAGAGGGAAAGGGAATGATTATACTTGGTGATCCTAGTGGCAGGAGAGTGTCAATCATGGGGGTATAACATTGTGGAAGACTAGGACCCAATGGTACTCTATGATACCTTTCTTGATACCTTCATGAGTGGGAGGATATTTCCTATGAGGGAAATAATAATGGGAGTTCATCTGAGGACCTTAGTGGTGGAATAGATTATGGATGCTCTCAACATGGTCAATATGGGAGTGCCTATCTTAGAGAGGCTTACAGTATTCCGGGATGCATCTCAAGGAGAATCATGCCTAAGAGAATCTGTGGGCTATTACAGATCCTACATGGCTGGATTATAGCTTATCATGGCATATAAAATCTTCTAAATTCCATATATTCTCCACAAAATGGTCTTCGGGAATCCCTATGGTACATTTCTAGGGTCTGACTACTCACCCTCCATCACGATGCAATCATACATCATATTTGAAACTATGAAAATTTCAATTTCCATACATTCCGCACTCCATACCGCTTGATGGTGGATGATATAAGAGGTTCATTAGAGTATATATAATACCTACAAAGAATTAGGGGTGGTGTTCTGGTGGCCCTGGTTGATGGAAAGATACTTTTTGAACCATCCATGTCATCTGATATCACTAGACAGTTTTGGATTATTTCTATAGGCAACGATTAGAATATATACATGGGTTCATTAAGAGTGGTATCCCTATATCCTTCACCAGTTGTGTTGTATGATAATGACTTCGGTCATTGGTGATATAAACATACTGCTTCCTGCATATGTCAATTTTGGGATATAAATAGACTATGCCAAAAACTAGGTGGTGGAATATCTGGAGGTAATCTTGTGATGATGCATTCGATAGATCAAAGAAGTAATTGTGGGGAAAGAGTGACGAGAAGGTAGGCGGGCTTCCACCCAAAAGGCAAGACAATAGGTAAGCCATGAAACAATGGTGGCATGACTCAGAACCACGGTGGTGGGGACATTAAAAGTTATTATTAAACCTCTATCTTCTACAGGGAGGTGGCCCCGAAGGTCATGTTGGTGGATAGAAAAAGAGTTCCATGGGAATAAAATGATATATATTATTCAACCTACCATCTATTCTATCTTACCTTCTCTTTGGTTAGAATGGATAAAATTATGACAAGTGATATACCTAGAAGACCAGTGGTGAAAAATATCATGGTATGAGTTTGTACAGCAAGAAATAAAGCTCATCGAGGTTTCAAATAAGGTATAATTCAATCATAGGTATGAATATATGATGTCCATGGACATCTATTCATACCAATGAGGTAAATTTGATGAACATTGTGTCTTGGTGAAAGTGATGCTTGGTCAATAGAATGATCATGAAGAAATGCCACCCAAGGATGACAGTGATGAAATTGAAGAATAAGAAGAAATAGAGGAAGAGAAGAAGAGGAAGAGGTTGCGGACGACGAATATTAATTGGATGAGTAGGAATATCCTATTTGTGGGTAACCCCATAGGAAATATGTTCATCAAGGGAGTCCCCAAATGAGTAGTGAGATTGTGGGATCTGACCAGAATATCTATGAGCACCTCTCAGAAAGTTTTAACATACATATTCTTAATCCACTACACCCCTTTAAAAAAAATATCTAATAACAAAAAAATGTCCTTTATAGGATCACGTCATTTTTAATCAATAATACCCCACTACAGGGGTGAGAACATGTGAATAGATGTAGAGTGATGTGTTCCCAGACCAACACCAAGGGCTGATCCAAGCGACGAATCGGTCCCTGGACAAACTGGCTAGTGGTTCTCAAAATTATTGGGTAGGGAAACAACCTTGTAATCCAAGGATATTCCCATTTCACATAGGGATCTAGTTCCAATAATTTTAGTAATAAAATATGATGGGTTTCCACTGGTGGATGTTCTTGTGGTGACTCAGGAACATGATCCAGTAGTGCTCATATCTTGAAAGTATCTACCTTTACAAACCCACAACAATCACTTAAGTAACATGTAGACTAACGTTCCAATCCTATGAAGTTCTCAAAATACTATATTTATGACTATCATATGAATTCAGGGTATATGCATGATGTATTCTGATGATAATTTCTGTCTATGAGGAGTTGGTCATCCAAGCAGATTCGACTGTGGCAAGAGATGAATGATAGGTCACAACTATGGGTGATGCCTCACACGTGATAGAGATCGACGCTAGAGGGAGTGAGGTTTCATTGGAATAAATGAGTGATGATGGTAATTCTCATGTGATAGATCCTAGTCCACCAAATAGGATTCTAGTGGAAGGCCCTACTGCTGGACTTTTATACTCTTTTTCAGAGTATGAGCCTGCAGAACCTAAAGAGCTAGATGACTCTGATCCGGAGGCGGCATAAGAAAATTGCATCATTTTTAACTAGTGTATAAGTGAATCAATATTTCCGTTGAATGCACTTCAAAATCCTAATGGGTGATCCAGATCAGATCACTTCACCATTGGTTGCATTTCCCGTGTACTTGAGGCGTAGACACTAGGGATCTACACACGCTAGTCTATGACTACCTTGCTTAGACGATGCAGGAAAGCAGTCAACTGTTGGATTCTACTTGGGCACCAAATGAAGTTTGAAATCATCCATAAGCGTTAAGAGGATGTTTGGTGACTATCTTGATGAGACGAAAGATCGTTCCTCCTTCATCACTAATCAATCAGAACTTGTCCTATGATTGGGGGTCCAGTTGGAAGAGGATGAAGAGTACCTAAAATAGGTGATCTGTTAAGTGGATGATATCTGAGTTTAAGAGGACTAGGCATAGAATAGGGTGAATAAGATTTTTCAAGAGCCTATTGATGAGGAAAGGGAGCTCTGGTGATGAAATTAGGCTTTGGAGGCCACATTCTAGAAGTTGACGAAGCTGAAGTGCTCTATTGAATGGGAAGATCCATAGAGGAAATTTTTTCCAAAATCATGAAACCTATTTTATTTTTTTCTTTATCTGAATTGTGTGCATGGAAACATTATTTCTTACTTTAATTATTACATCCCAATCATATATATGAGATAACTAATGAACAATCACTAAGATCACATGGGTCATTCCTAATGTGAGAAATAATAGAAGACCTCATATTTGTTCACTTTGTATGAGAGTTTCCAATAATTATTGTACAATCAGGGTCTGATGTTGTTGAATAACAATCAGGAGTGTTCAGGATGAGATAGGATGTGAATGGAGAACGAGGCTCTTGGAAAAACAAAATTTCCTTTCCCAATGTTCTCTAGTACACGAATGGGATATCACCAGGGGTGTTGGAATCTATCTGAACAAAGGAGAATGGGAATTTTAACTCATGATAATGAAACATTGGAACACAATGGGAGAGTCATCAAAATAAAGGAATATTATTGACCATGTTCAGAACTCAATATCCATATTGCATAGCTTGAAATGGGGATGAACCAATAATGGTTGACCAATGAAATTTTTTGAAACACATGACCATTCTAAAAATTTCATCTGATGTCCTTTGGAATGTTGGCCCAAGATAGTAGGTGCTCCTTGGAAAGACACCATTCCATTAGGGGGTCCCATCAGACAAGGAACAAGTTGAGGATCTGAATGAAGGGGAACATGGAGCATGCAAATGGAGTGATAGATTGTTTAATTGGCATAATAAAATCTCCTAATTATGACCCCATGTATTAAAACACACTTGTGTGAGCATATGTGTATGAACAAAAATCAATCCTATCATCTAGAAGAGCATGCTCTTAGATTCTGAGTGACTGTTGAAGATGCGAAAAATGCAGTAGATGACCAACATTAAGGGTTGAAACCTCTCATGCAAGTCCATAGATGATTTTTTGTGTTACATCATTCAAGTTAGGATGATGAACATGTAGTTTAACATCATTAAGTGAGGAAGATGCATGTTAAATTTTTACATCGTGTGATCAGGACGTCTCCCACAATTTAATTTCATGCGATTATGTCTTTGCAGATAGTTTAAGGTCATACTTCTTAGACACTAGAAAATAGTTTAAAACTATGTATCATGGACTATGGGTATGTCTATTCTTAAATTATTTGTGTGGAATGGAGGAAAGAGGCCTGATGTGAATGACCCCAAAGCAGCTTGCGCATCACACAAGTATTAGGAAATATATGGGAAAAGGCACATGTGATGTGGAAAGAGACAAAGTAAAAGTGAAATGGGAACATAGGGGACCTAACACCATATCACATACCCTTGTATGGATTCTAGTTGATGTTCATATAGTTTAGACATAGAATCCCTTGTATGGCTCGACCAGATCAGTACCCACCGTACCAGAACTCTTTATCCCACTTGAGTAACACTTTGTGAGGAAAATAATGAATTTTATAAGGGTCTATCTAACATGTGGGAGTTCAAATTAGCGGTGACACCAAGGAATAATTGCCACCATGATACAAGGATTTAAAAAGGAGTTATGTTGTGAAATCCAAGGTTTGGATGAAAATAGAGGAGGTAATGGTCGACCACATTTGAAACGTAGTGATTATAACCATACTAATAAAGAACAGGGAGAACAAATGAAAAATGGATTGCTGACCAAGTTCAAAACACATGATTCATCATTTTCATCCAAAGATACATTAGGGCATTGTCCCCGGGTGGTAGGTGATCCAAAGCGGCATGAGACCATCCCTGTTAAGGGGTCTACCTAAATTTGAATGATGATGTAAAACCCAAACCAATGAGAACTTTAAGTAGGAATTGGACATATAAGAGAGTGGGATTCATACCTAAGAGTAAATTTAGTCTAAGGCCATATTGCATGGACAATGGAAAATATTTTAATGGTATTTTTCTCAGTATATCATACAATGTTCAGTATTAGGTTATGAATATAGTATGAAAGAGTTAAAACTCGATATGAATAAGGACCATAGAGGCCCAAGTGTTACATTAACAACTTAAGATGAATTAAATAAGGTTTATGATCACAATTCGTAGACCGTAACTGAGGCCAAAGGGAAAAAAGGTTAATGAACCTATGACTGGGCCCAGAGAAAAAATATCTATGTGTATATATGTATCCCATATGGATGGAAATCAGGACATACATTGTTCTTAAAAGGGAATGAGGTGGAGACCAACATTAGTGGGGAGATTCTCTCTGGTGAGGAAGCTGAAGCATCCCATAATTATCCTAGGGTATCAAAAACATGTTCCGGGAAGGTTTGCAGTTTAATTCCACGTATTGAGTACATTAACCCTTATTTTAAAGTCATAGTGTTTTCACAATAAGGGAGGAACTCAAAGAGTAATATTAATAATGTTGTGGCATAGAAACCCCAATGTGATTGAGGACCACAAAGGCCTATACTCACCACAAGTGAATTCTTAAGGAATCTCACATATAGTTTAATGTCTTGTTCCATGGACTATACTAAGGCTAGAGGGGCCAAATACCCAAAAAACTTATATTTGGGACCAAGGAAAAATTGTATGGGCATCACTACGTATCCCATGTTGATGGGAATCCAACCACGCGTAGTTGTGGAGGAGAAATATCCATGAACATCTTTGAACCACACATAGAGAGGGGGATTTTTTTGAATATATTTTTTTCTTTTTTATTTGAGTAGACTAAGATGGAAATCCCAAGAATTGATACATATAATATGTGTATAAGAATCAATCCATACATAGTTCTAGAAAGATGTAGTAGTGGATGAACACTGCCAATGGTGAAGTCCTCTTAGGTGAGAACACAACAGTGTCGTGGTTTTTTTTCATCATGTGACCATGATGATGAAACCACAGATTAAGGTCATGTGATAGGACAAGACCATATTTTTTATCTTTATTTTCAAAGGACATCAGTTTCTACACCTTTTATCTTCATAAATCTAGGATGATGACCGTAACACAGTTTCTCTTCATGGGACTAAGAAATTATGGGAGAGGATTGTTCTATTCGGAGTGTATGGAATGAAAACCATAACCCAATGTGAATGGGGATCATGGAGGTCCATGTCACACCACACACTAGAGGAAAAATCAGGTCATGAGTTCAAAATTTGGACTCTAGGGCTAGTCCCAGCGATGAAATATCTAGACATTACTACATATCCCATAAGAAATGGAATAAATCCATATGTTGTTCTTGAACACAGCAAGGAAGATGACTGATAAAAGAAATAATTTTTTCTCTAATGAGAAAATCAAGATGATACTATGTAGTTTAATATAATTATAGTTTGAAATGTATAGTTCTTAGTTTAAAGGCCATATAATTTTTACCATTGACTCTTAGTTTAAGGTTATTAAGTTTGGAACATAATGGGTGGGAATATCTTTTGGATATGTGGAGTGTATAAGGGTGATAACACACGATGTGAATGGCCTAAGAGGCCCAATTACATTCAACACATTCCTAAGACAGATTTAATATAGTTTAATGTCATTAAGATTGGAATATTAGGGAGGGGTATCTGAAATAAGGGATCTGTGTAGAACAACAGGAACAACATGAAATGAATGGGGACCAAGAAGGCCCCATCGCCACACCACATATTCTTGTGTGGGATTTGAAGATCCACCACATTAGTACAAACCATACTAAGACTCCTAATCCAACTTGAGACATTCTCTATGTAGGAAATAAAAACATTTGTCAGACTTTCCCTGTCATATGGAAGTTCACAACAAGGGTATTGAATTCCTAGTGGGAAATTCACTATTATACTAACATTCATACTCAAAAGTGATAGATGCACGAAGGGGTAACACAAAGGGTGGTGAGGTTCCACTATGACATATAGGGGGTTGGAAAGAGAAAAATCAATACTTCTAAGGTCTGGATCATGAATGGGGAGACTAATGAGTAGGGACCAATGTTGAAAAAATTCAGAACATAGGATCAAATACCACACCATTAAGGTGTGGGGCATGAAAATGTAGAATTGTTGGATGAACATGTTTGAACCACATGACCCACTATTTGTTTCTAGAGATCCATTAGGGTGTCGGCAAAGGACAATATTTCAGCCAATGATGGAAAGATACCAACACCTATAGGGGGTCTATCCGGATATGAAATATAGTGGGTATCCAAACCCAAAAGTCCTCCAAGTATGGTAATTGATAAGGGAAGTGTCTATGTGGAACCCAACACTTTAGGTTTCATGCCCCAACACATCATAGCATGGTAGTGGTACGATGCTAGTGGAAATAGGGTAAGGAACCTAGGGATGCAAACCATTTAAGGTCAGAATTCTTGGACTGGAGGATCTTATTTTATGTTTTTATAGATTAAAGAAATGCATTCAATTTTAATTCATGTGGTGAAGACACTAATTATAAGGCATATTATCATCATGCTACTAGGACACTGGTGGGAGAGGTGTTCTAAAGAGAAAGTGTATAGTGCGATAGTTAAATGCCATTACCAATGAGGACCATAGAGTCCCACTACACACCAATCACTCGTGAATAAAAACAAAAAATAGTTTAAATTAATTTTGTTTGGACATGGGTTCCTAGTATAATGTTGTCTTATGGGGAAGATTGGGTAATTTTATTTTCAAGTCTTTCAAAAAGGACCATAAATGCTTTGAAGTTTACTATCATCAATACAGGAAGCTAGTTCAATGTAGTTTAAATTCATATAGCTTAAACTATAGAGATCTTAGTTTAGTGTCATATAATTCTGACCATTGGATTTTAGTTTATGGTCATAGGGTTTGGTCCATGGGGAAGAGCATTTCTAATGTATATGTGTTGCTCGTTGGTATGGAAAAATAAATGTGAATGAGGACCTAAGAGGCCTCAACACTAGAAAACCCAGTCTGAATAGAATCATGCATACAATTTAAAGTCATAATTCTTAGACTCAGGAACCTAGTTTAAAATCATGTTCCTAGGATGTAAAATGTTATTCAGTTCAGTGTTGTGCAACTAAGAAGAGCTATCATAGTTTCATGTTTTGTTTTAGACACATTGGGAACTTACCTCTTAAGGTCATGTAGAATGGACCACCAATGTTGTGTAGTTTAGAGTTTTTCAGCTAGGATGTTGGTTCTATGTAGTTTATATTCATATAGATTGGTATGTAGGTTTATTAGTTTATGGTCATATAATTAGAACTTTTTGTCATTTCCTAGTTTAGCTTCTTGAAATTAGGATGTTGGACCAATTATTCATGTGAATTACTACTTGAGGAAAATTTAATCAATTGGGGGAGTGATGTGATTCCCATACATGGTGAAAAAAGAGTATAAACCATCGGAATAGACCTTGTGGATGATGTACGACCCTTCCCATTTAGGTTCCATATTGTGTGGCTCCTACCAGGCCTCATAGACATCTAGAGAGCCAAAACCTTGTCACCTTGGAGGAATGAACTTAGGTGAACCATCTAATTCAAATATATGTGTATCTTTTTCTGGTTCCTCTCTAGATTATGGAAGTCTCAGAGCCTATTCTCGTTGAGGGATTCAAGTTTGACAAGATGAACTTATACTATTTTTTCATATGTTTTCTGATCCAATATGGATTATTGAAGTGATGGAAGGTGAATATAGATTTGAAAGACTACCTATATTCTATACACCAGAGAATATGGGGTCAATTAGGTGGAATTACGAGTCATCATCTGATAATACTAGAGGAAATTGGGGATCCTTTCTAGCTAAATTGTCCTATTCTATCCTACCACCTTCTAAAAAAATTTGGAGAGGGTTTTTTTTAACACCTCAATCTCTCCATTCTCCTGCATGTGTTAGTGAGATTTTTTGTTGGACCAAATTATATGAATGATGTATAACTTATTCTGGTCATCTGCATGGAAGTTAGTGTCGTTTTCGGTGAGAATAACTCTGGGTACTCCAAATAAATAAATGGTGTGGGAGCTTATGAATTAAAAAACCTATCGGTATTTGGCTTTCTTTAGAGAAACTTATTATTCCCACTTAGAAAAGAAATGTATTGAAGTTAGAACAAACTTGCACTAGATATCTGTTGCTGGTGGATATGATCCTATGACATTGGTTCCCCGCACTGCAAAGAGACAAGAGTAATTGTTGGTATTAAGAGGATCTAGAAGTTGATGCATGATGTTTCCATGGATATGAAACACAAGGAACCTATTAGAGAACTCGATATAGTTTTGGTCTATGGTGTTCCAAAGTATCCCAACCTTCGAATCTTGTGGGAAAGCTTCAACTATACCTGATCATATCAATAGGAATTCGCATGAAATTTCTAAATAACTTGGGGAATCTCAGTTTATTTAATGTAATAAATAATAATTCCATAAAACCCACATTTTTTATAGTTGTCTCAAGGTTGGTCCCACTCTGAAAGATGAACTATGTTGTCCATTGATAGATTCACTCACATTCTGTAAGGACCTAACCCCAGTTTCCTAGAGCCAGTGACTTATTTGATTTCATTGGAATAAAAACAAGGAATAAGCATCATGAAGGACAAATTAGTTTCGTTGTATTGGAAACAAGAAACATAAATAAGTTCAACTTTACAATAATAAATGAAATACAACACAAATTTATTCCATTAGAAACATCCATGCCTCCTAGATTATGATTTCAAGTCATTCATAATTTACTTCTCCATATCCTAGGAAAAATAAAACATAAGAAAGGGGTGATCTCAAACGCTCAGTAATAGTAAGAAATACATTAGTTTATTGCATAAATATAAGACATGGTGCATAATTGAAAACACGTGCCTTTAACAATAAACTTGAACAATTTATGGCAGAAATATGAGCTGAGAAAATAATGTCATAATAAAACATAATCATGGGTATTCTAATCATCGAATAACCACATGAACTTTCAATTATTAGCTTTATAATGAAGGAAGTGATTATGCCAGACATTCAGAAACATTTTTTCATGGCCTCGGCCAAAATCCATATATCACATTGGGAAAGGCCCCATCCAATTCCACGTCTATTTTTCTAATGAGACCTACCGATGCATCGATGGGCTATATCAGCCCCCACCCAACACATAATAAGTCTAATTCATTCCTCATATGAGAGGGGATCAACATAAACAACATATACATTCATATTGAAACTATCATATGAAATATAACTAACTTTTCCCAACCATTAAACATAAAACACTAACCATTCCTAGTAATATGGTGAATGGTTTTAGGATAAATCATACACCATAGAGTTAGTCATAAAACATTAAATAAAATATGGTATATGACTTCAAAAATTATTGAACCCAATAATACCATGGAATCAACAAGAGTGTTTAATTAGATGAAAACAATCTTATAAAATCATTAAGTAATTCTGGAGATAAATACTCTTTTATTTTGAAAAGAAGAGTTATTTTGGAAAATTTTTTGTATAAAACCATAAGTGAAGTAAGATAGTATTTTCATAATAAAATGAGTTATTTTATAAAGATAATGGTTTCTAAAAATATATTATAGAGCTACCTTGAAAATAGGAAAGAATTTGATAAATTCCATTGAATCAGGCTTGTATTTCTGAAACAATTATGAAAGTTCCTTTTAAAACATGTAACTATCCATAAAATAAGGAAGGGTTCTGGTTTGTCAACATATATAAAATACTCACACAGAATATATGAGGAGTACATAACAATACATAATAATTTCATTGTGGTAATCAGGCAATGAAAGTAACTTGAATGAAAATGGAAGTTTGGGTGGAAAACCCTTACCTTAACTCCAAACATGTTCTGCTCTAGAACATAATCTCCTGGAATATGAAATTATAATTATTAATAAATTATTCATGAACCTATTATACAAGTATTTTTTTTATCATAAATCTCTTTAGTTCATTTATTCCCTTATTTCTAAGTTAATATTTTGAATTTTTTAGTTCTAGGGTGTTCGTTTTCTTTATTTCCATAATCGGTTCACTTGTTTTTAAGTAATGGAGTTCATGTGGAATGGTTATAAATCTCCAGTATTGGAATTATATGTTATTTAGGAACATAAAGAATTGATAATGGTCATTTCTATCCGTTTTTTACATGGAATGAGGATGAATCATTAGATGGAAACCACTTCGATTATTCGGCGGTATTTGGATTATTATGAACTATTTTTGTCATATAACTTAATTATATGTACATATTCTGGTTCATGAATATTAATTATTTTATAATACATATATTATAGTCTATTTTATCCATAAATATGGTTTCATGACCAGTAAAAAAGAATAAATATAAGAACGAAACTTCGTCTTCCACGAAGGCTATAAATTGGAACCTCATGGACATTGATTTCGTTTATAAAAATAAAAGGGAGGGCGTAAGAATATTTATGATGGTTCATCCATTCACATGATATAATTCCAGTATATATATGATATCGGATTTAACATGGTCATTTGGATAGAGGAGGTGAGGTGAGGATAGAAAAATAAGATAAATTGAAATGAAACCAATTGAAAAAGAAGGGTGATTTACCACTTGAAATAACCTCCTCGAGAATCTCCTTAAGGGAAGGGGTTTTGGTCTTTTGGAAAGAAAAAAAGATTATTGGACGTGGGGAGATACTAGGTAAGGGAAATTGGGATGAACATTGAGGATATTAAAGGCTTATAGGAGTGAAGAGAAGAGGGAGTGGTGAGGGGTTTTTATAGTGGAGGATAGGTGTAAATTTTGAATATTTAATTCATTATTTTATTATATCCCTCAAGACAAACAATAGTGCTATTTCATGTGACCCCTAATAGTAATAGTTGCATGTGAGTTCTAACCAAGTGGACTTACATCACTTATGATGTCATAAATAGTGCATTAAATGGATAATTTTTATATACGGTATTTTATCATATTCACTATTCATCAAAAATTCAAGAATTATAGAAAAATCCAAAAAATTCACCCCTACCATTTTTCAACGTGTAGAATTCAAAAGTGAACTCCTTTTTTGAAAAATAATTTTCTAAACATTATTAATTTATTTTTTAAATAATGTTATAGTTAATTCGAAAAATAACAATCTTAGAGGTATAATTAGTTTTATGTGACATTGAAAATTTAATTAAGATCCCATTATCATATTACCTTATGAAAATAAAGTAATGTCATTATTTACTATTCATAAGGATCATATTACTATTAATAAGGGTGTGTTACTACTCACCAAAAATCAAGTTTGTTCTATCACACTCTAAATGTCTTACTGATCACAACTCTAGATGACCATTTTTTGAAATTCAAAACATAAAAGTGAAAAATTTATATTTAATGGCTAGGTTTTGAAAATCTCATAAACAACCTAGTGTTGTTTCAAAGGAACATAGTGATGTATAGAATGTATTTAAGAGAAAAACATACCATAAAATGATTGGGGTGCTACATTATTCCCTCCTTCGAAAATTTCGTCCTCAAAATTTTATGTATAAATCCAACCAAAAATATTCCTTCAGATCTCTATACATCTTGGTGATACTCAGGTTTATAGTGAAATTTGAGTTATGCGCATCATCTTATAGTTCCCTTTTTATCTCAGGTACTGATGGAACAAATAACCTCTTCACAAACTTCAGAACTCCTTCTTCATACATGAATTCAGCCAGTTTCCCATCCTTAACTACATTAATTTTCTTGTGCATATTCTCATCATCAGATTGAAAAAAATTTATCTTCTATAGTAAGTATGGTTTCTAAATAATTTTATAGAGGAGTGATGTTTCCCCTTCCTTAACAATTCCCATATCCATATTTAGTAGATCCATGAACATAGGATCTCTTTCAATCCTCATTTGAGTCAGAAGGCCATGATCTTTCCTGCTTAATGCATCTGCCACCTTATTCACATTTCTTGGGTGGTATTGTATTGAATAATCATATTCTTTGAGTAACTCGATCTATCTTCTTTTCCTCATATTGAGTTCTTTTTGTGTGAAAATATATTTCAGACTCTTGTGGTCCGTATAAATCTCACATATCTCTCCGTAGAGATAATGCCTCCATATTTTCAGAGTAGAGATTATAGCTGCTACCTCAAGATCCTGAGTTGGATAATTTTTTTCATGAGTCTTCAACTATCTTGATTCATAAGCAACAACTTTATCGTTTTGCATAAGGACACAACCCAGTCCATTCTTTGATGCATCCTTGTATATTACAAATCCATCAATTCCAGATGGAAGAGTCAAAATTGGAGAATTTAACAATAATAATTTCCATTCATCGAAGAATTATGTACATTCTTTTGTCTACACAAACTTAACTCCTTTACGTGTGAGCTTGGTTAGTGGGTTAGCCAGTTGGGAAAAATTCTAAACGGAACGCCGATAATAACATGCTAAGACAATAAAACCAAATACCTCAGTTATATTTGTTGGTGTGGGACAATCTGGGATTGACTTTGTCTTTGTAGGATCAACTACGACTCCATCCTTAGAAAAAATATGGCCTAGAAAAGAAACCGATTTAAGCCAGAATTCACACTTGCTAAACTTCCCATATAATCTATTTCTTCTAAGAGTTCTCAGAATAACCCGTATGTGATTCTAATGGTCTTCATAGCTTTTTGAGTATATGAGGATATCATCGATGAATACCACAACAAAGTTATTAAGATATTCCTTGAAAACTCTATTCATTAAATCCATGAAAACAAAGGGTGCATTTTTCAGTCAAAAGGCATCACTGTAAACTCATAATGCCCATACCTGGTCCAAAATGCTATCTTAGAAATATATTACTTCCTCACACACAACTAATGATATCTGGATCGAAGTTCAATCTTAAAAAAGTATTGAGCTCCATGAATTTGGTTAAATAAATTATCAATCTGGGGTAGAGGATACTTATTATTTATTGTAATAGCATTGATTTCCCTATAGACAATGCAAAGCCTCATGGATCCGTCTTTCTTCTTGACAGAGAGGACAGGGGCTCCCTACGGAGAAAAAGTAAGTCGAATAAATACTTTTTCTCTCAAATCCTCTAGTTGTTTCTTTATATATACTAATTCCATAGTGGAAATTCTACAGGGAGTCTTTGATATAGGTCTTGCATCAGAAAATTAAATCAATAGAGAACTCAACTTCCCACTCTGGAGGATGTCCGGGTAAATCCTCTAGAAATACATTAATGTAATCTTTCACTATGTGCACATCCTCAATTTGAAGATTTCTTTCCTCAACCATAGATATTGGTTTATCTTCCTCTCCACATATTGTATTCAGTAGAGCTACTAAGGGTGGTTCTAGATAAGAATTAAGTGGCGAAGTTTATGCCCTAAAGACAAGGGATTCTATACCATTTCAAAAATTGTAACTTCATTCTTCTTACAATAAATCAGCGCATCATATTTTTACAGCCAATCCATACTGAGAATTATATCAACATCAGTCATTGGTATGATGATAAGGTTAGAAACTAGAGCACATTTTGGTTTCTGGAGGGGGACTAGTCGACATGCCTTGGTTGCAATGATACAGTCCCTAGGAGTTTTGAGTGACAACTCCTTTATTAAATCAAATTGAACATATATAATTTTCATGGAAAACTAGGAAGATATAAATGAATGAGATGATCCAGAATCAAATAATGTGTAGGATAAGTCTGAGGAAAAAATTAAAGTACCTGCCACAACATCATTAGGAACTTCAACATCTGCAGTTGTGATTGAATGTGTTTGTCCCTGATCCCTTGGCCTTTTCTATTTCATATTTACTTGAATCTTTGGAAAATAATTAGAATAGTTTCCCATCTCTTGAAAATTATAGAATTGGACATCATTGGATTCCTTCTTCCCTTTGCAATCACTATCAATATGGCCTTTCTGACCACATTTGTAGCATACTCATTTTCCTTTTAAGTTTGCACCAGGGTGTTTCCATCCACAATTGTCACATGTTGGAAATTCAACTCTTCCTTTCTTCCCCATTTCTTTATTTCTTTTCCCAGGGTTTTCAGTAGCCCTCTTCTTTTCTTGGTTTCCTGTAAAGTCATAAGACCTAGAGAATTCTTTTTCTTTCTTGATAGCACATGAAACTATATCCTTATATGATGAAAAACGTTGGGAGACCAGTGCCCGCCAGAGGAATGGCTTTAGTCCATCAAAGAATTGATCAATTTTGCTCCTTGTATTTCATATATAGTCCACAAAATGTCTTTCTAACCTTGTGAAGTTAGCTTCTTACTTTGAAACATTCTCATATTCCTTCTGCCTCATATTCAATAATTGTTTCTCCATATCCTCTCTTTGTTTATGAGGAAAGTATTTATTTGGGAAGATTTCCTTAAAGTCCCTCCACTCCATCTCCCTTATTTCTTCATCCTCCTTTGTGTTTTGTATTAATTACCACCATTGTTCCGCATATCCCAATAGAAGATAGACTACCCTGACAACCTTCTCTCTTTCATTACATCCTAAGGCGAGAAATATCTTCTCAAGGGAACATATCCACTACTCTGCTACAAAAGGGTTTTTAGTCCCGTTGAATGATGGAGGTTGTTGTTTCATATAATGATCTAACATAGCTCTTCCACATGGTGGATCTTGATGATCCATATGGGTAAGGTTATTATTCATAACCTGATTAACTTGTCCCAGTATAGTTATGAGTTTCTCAGCACCAGAGCTAACATCATTATCTTGCATCAGAGTTAAATCCCTACAGGGGACACGTGTGTTCGTGCGATTTCCATTCCTTACACTTGGTTCCTTCTCTAGATAATAGCATACACTATATTAGGTTATGAATTATAATTTATAATCTTAACTTAACAACATACATAGAAAAATTGAGATCCTATGCATGACTAATCACATATTCACAAAAATGGTTTCTTTGAGGAATATTTTAAATTTACATCCTTAATAATGGCTTGTAAAAAAAATGTGAAGTATCCTAAGAATATCCCCCAAGAGTTTCATAACCAATAGTACAGCAAGGCCTGTTGTCATGCACTAGTTCGCAGTTGAGTCTATCTCAAAGAGGTGTTTTCAGGTTTTACCCCCAGATTCATTTGTGCCAGAGCCACCTCTACCTGCTCGTATCTATACAGGGATGTATTGCTTGAAAGATCCACATAATTTATTCCTTACTAAAATTCCAGGACATTATTGTATGTATATCCTAAAATACTAAATTAGGGACTCTTCCCTAATTCTATGTTTTCTAAATCTAGTTTCCAAGTATTCTAATAAACTTCCTCTGATACCAACTATAAGGACCCGACCCCAGTTTCCAAGAGCTGGTGCCTTATTTGATTTCATTGTCATACAAACAAGGAATAAGCATCCCTATGGACCAATTAGATTAGTATTATTAGAAACAAGATCCATAAATAAGTTCAACTTTACAATAAGAAAGGAAATACAACACTAATTTATTCCATTAGAAACATCCATGCCTCCTAGATTATGCTTGCAAGTTATTCATAATTTACTTCTTCATATCCAGGGATAAATGAAACATAAGAAAGGGGTGATCTCAAACACTCAGTAAGAATAATAAATACAGCGGAAGATATCATAAATATAAGACATGATGAATAATTTAAAACACATTTTTTTAACAATAAACCTGAACACATTATGGTAGGAATATGAGCTGAGAAAATAATGCCATAATTAAACATAATCATGGGTATTCTACTAGTCGAATAACCTCATGAAATTTCAATTACTAGATTCATAATGAGGGAAGGGAATATGGCAGACATTTTGAAACATTTTTTCAAGGGCTCAGCCAAGACGTCTAATGATTAAGGCATCGACCAAAATCCATATATCACATTGGGAAAGGCCTCACCCAATTCAATGTCTATTTGCCTCATGAGACCTACCGATGCATCGAGGGGCTATATCAGGACCCACCCATCATATAATATTTCTAATGCATTCCTCATATGAGAGGGTATCAACATAAACAACATATACATTTATATTGAAACTATCATATGAAATGTAACTAACTTTCCCCAATCATTAAACATAAAACACTAACCATTCCGAGTAATATGGAGAATGGTTTTAGGATAGATCATCCATAATAGAGTTAGTAAAAAACCATTAAATAAAATATGGTAGATTAATTCATTAATTATTAAACCCAATGATACCATGTAATCAACAAGAGTTCTTAATTAGATGAAAACAATCTTATCAAATCATTAAGCAATTCTGGAGATAAGTACTCTTTTATTTTGAAATGAAGAGTCCTTATGGAAAAATATTTGTATAAAACCATGAGTGAAGTAAGATATTATTTTTATAATATAATGAGTGATTTTATAAAGATAATGGTTTCCAAAAACAGATTATATAGTGCCCTTGAAAATAGGTATGAATTTGAGAAAATCCCTTGAATCGCGCTTGTATTTTTGAAACAATTTTGAAAGTTCCTTTTAAAACGTGTAACTATCCATAAAATAAGGAAATGTTATTATTTGTAAACATATATATAATAATCACACAGAATATATGAGAAGTAAATAACAATGCATAAGAAGTTCATTGAGGTGATCAGACAATGAAAGTAACCTGAATGAAAATAGAAGTTCAGGTGGAAAAACCCTTACCTTCAATCCAAATGTGTTCCCCTCATGAAATTAAGCTCCTGGGATATGAAATTATACTTATTAATAACATGTTTACGAACCAATTTTAAATGTATTTAGTTTATCATAATTATTTTTAGTTCATTTATACCCTTATATCTATGTTATTATATTGAATTTTGTTGTTCCGAGGTGTTTGTTTTCTTTATTTTCATAATCAGTTCACTTGTTTTTAAGTAATGGAGTTCATGTGGAATGGTTATAAATCTATAGGATTGGAATTATATATTATTTACGAACCTAAATAATTGATAATGTTCATTTCAATCATTTGTTTACATGGAATTAGGATGAATCATTAGATGACAACCACTTCGATTATTCGGCGGTATTTGGATTATTATGAACTAGTTTTGTCAAATAACTTAATTATATGTACATATTATGATTCCTGAATATTAATTATTTTATAATACATATATTGTATTCTTGGTCAACCATAAATATGGTTTCATGACCAGCTATGAATAATAAATTGAAGAACATAACATCGTCGTCCATGAAGGCTATAAATTGGAACCCCATGGACGTTAATTTCGTTTATAAAAATAAAAGGGAGGGAGTAAGAATATTTATGATTATTCTTCCATTAACATGATATAATTACAGTATATAGATGATACTGGAGTTAAAATGATCATTTGGATAGAAGAGGTGAGGTGAGGATTGAGAAAGAAGATAAATTGAAATGAAACCAAATGAAAAAGAAGGGTGTTTTACGTCTTGAAATAACCTCCTTGAGAATCTCCTTAAGGGAAGGGATTTTGGTATTTTGGAAAGAAAAAAGGCTTCTTGGACATGGGAAGAGACTAGGTAAGGGTAATTGTGTAGAACATTGAGGATATTCAAGGCTTAGAGGAGTGAAGATAAGAGGGAGTGGTGAGAGGTTTTTATAGTGGAAGAGAGGACTAAATTTTGAATATTTAATTCATTAATTAATTATATCCCTCAAGACATCCAATAGTGTTATTTTATGTGACCCCTAATAGTAATAAGTTCATGTGAGTTCTAAAACAAGCAGCCTTACCTCACTTATGATTTCATAAATATTGTATTTAACTGATAATTTGTATATACGGTATTTTATCGTATTTCACTATTCATCAAAAATTCACGAATTTCAGAAAAATCCCAAAAAATCACCCCTACCATTTTTTAACGTGTATAATTCAAAATTGAACTCCATATTTCAAAAATAATTTTCTAAAAATTATTAATTTACTTTTTAAATAAATACATAGTTAATTCGAAAAATAACAATCTTAGAGGTATAACTTGTTTTATGTGACATTGAAAAATAAATTAAGATCCCATTATAATATTAACTTATGAAAATAAAATAATATCATTATTTACTATTCATAAAATTCATATTACTATTCATAAGTGTGTGTTACTATTCACCAAATATCAAGTTTGTTCTATCAGACTCCAAATGACTTACTGATCACAACTCTAGATGACCATTTTTCAAAATTCAAAACATAGAAGTGGAAAATTTATATTTAATGGATAGGTTTTGACTATCTCCTAAATAACCTAGTGTTGTTTCAAAGGAACACACAGATGTATAGAATTTATTTAAGAGAAAAATACCATAAAATATTTGGGGTGCTACGCATTCGGCTCGGTTCGGTAGGAGAGTTCCCCACTAAAGATACTTGATAAAGGGAGTCATCCAATCAGAGGTCACTTCAACTATAGGGGGTTTGGAAGAACTAAAGTCTAGGAACCAGTGATTATGTGTCTTCCTGTTGGATTTCTTTGTTGTCTGAACTGGAAAGGGTGGTTACTCTTCGGTGTTCCACATGGGTAAATAGGTAATCCTAGTTAGGATCTAAAATTGAGAAATCTAGATAGGTCGATGAATTAGCTTGACGTTTTTGTGAATGGGGAACATGAGTCACCACTAGTCTAGAGGGGAACTTGGCCATTAGATGGAGAGTACACTCCAATAGTGGCACGAGTTTTAGTTCACTGACACTGTAGTCACCTTTGATCTGCTTGATGACTAACTTAGAGTCTACCTTGATGTGAAATTGGGGAACCTCAACCTTGAGGGGTAGCTATACATCTAATATGAGAGCTTGTTACTATGCTTCTTGTTTTTGTGGACTTCTAATAACAATAATGAATGTGGCATGATGGCCAGTGTAGGCATAATGAACATGATCCTTAGACCTACCCTATCAAGCCTGGTATCATTGAGACTCCTTTCGGTTGGGATCCAGGAGGCAACGTCAAAATGAATCGGCCGACATGGAATAGCCTTGTCCAAAGGGAAGATATTATCATATATAAAGTCAAGATCTAGATACTTTTATATAGGTTTCATATGGGTGGACATAATGCCTTCCAAATAATATCCCATTGCATCCTTCTGTAGAAAAAATACAATGTTAAACTACTAAATAATTACATACCAATGTGCTAGAAAACCTATCAATATAGGGTAATTTAAGATATACTTTAGGGGATACACATGGTATAACTTTTATATCTCGTGATTCTTCTTATTGTGTTGAAACGTTTTCAATGAAAAAACTAGTGCAAGGTTGGTCTTATTGATTGGAGAATACATGGACTCTATGTCGAGGAGCATGTTACCGAAATAGTATAAAATATTATCTTCCCCATAGTTGTTCTTATGAGTGATAATGGTGCCGAGGGATCATTCTAGGGTGGTCATATAAAGGAATAAATCTTCCTTGAGATGGGTGGAATCGTAACTAGAGGTTGTAGCAGGTACTTCTTGAATTCATGAATCGTAGTCTGGAAATCTTCTTCTCACTAGTAGAAGAAACATTTATTTATAAGAGAGGGAAATGTATTTCTCATTCCAGACATATTAGTTATGAATTAGTGTATATATTATAAGTGTAATTTAAGGCCTCATATCTTCTTAAGGTTTCTAGGAGGATGAATATGATTTATGCCTTTGATATTATCTTGGTTGATCTTGATGCCGCTATATCTAACAACAAAATAAAGAAAATTCCTATAGGTAACCCCAAATTCGCATTTCAAGGGGTTTATCTTCAATATCTAGAAGTGGAGTAAGCCAAAAAATCTTACTGAGATATATGAGATGGTCCCAAAACTGGTGGGATTTTACCACCATATTATCTACATATCATTCCACTAGCATCCTGAGGACTCGTTTGAATATGTAGTACAAAGGATGCTGATAGGTGGCTCTGTTATTCTTCAAAATGAATGTAATCACATAATAATAGAAATATCATTATAGCACCTTTAAGGTAGTGGAATATTCATATTTTGGAGCCATCCAAATCTGAATGTACCCAGAATACCAATCCATGAATGTGAGAGCTTGGAACCTGGTGGTGGCATCAATCAAATACTTTGTTACTAGAAGGAAAAATCATTCTTCAGACTGTGAGAGTTGAGATATCATATTTTGATGTAGAGTCTAATATTTCCATTCTTATTCCTCATGATAATGATGTTTTTCAGTCACCGGGGGTACTAAACTTCCTCGATGAAGTTGGATTTGGCGATTTTATCAACTTTGGTCTCAACCATGGCACCATGTGAGGGGTGCATCATTCTGGGACATTGCATGAACCTGTTATGGATTACAGGAAGACCATGTCAGTGGAAATGGACATGAGGGTCTAGTATTGATATATCTCCATAGCTAGAAGAAAACACGTCGTGATTCTTGTTTACGAAATCCATGTATTACTGTAATTCCTATATCAACATGGCTGCACTAATCAACATTGGAATCCATACTATCTCGGTACCTATATTCAACTGAACTAACTCATCGATGGTGGTAGAGACACTTCAAAATCTGGATGATCATCTTACAACCCCTCTTCATTGTATGTGGTGAGGGAATTAGTGGGGGGAGATAGTTCAACCAATCTAACAAATTCTGGGGGGAAATCAACGCCTCATAGGGTATATACAGAATCCTCAATAAGAGACTCTGCTGCTGCTGAAAACATGGTGACAAAATCTATGGACCTGATTCCATCAGGCCTCCATCCGAGGGGTCCATTATTTATTACAAATCAATAGAAATGGATAGGTTTGTGTCGGATCAACACATCTTAGTAGAATAGGTATGTATGACATATAGTTGTATCCATGGAGAGGGAATACCAATACTTGATAGGAATAAGGGGTTTTGGAATCAATTGAGCATGTCATGTATAGAAATATGAGGTAATATTCCAATGTTACTTGTACTTGAGAATATTTCTTCTCCTACCCTTAAAAACGACAAAATAATGTTCCCAGTCTAGGATTGTGGCATCCAACGTGTTAATTGGGGAGATTACATCATCATCTGATTTCATCTAGGGGTCAGTCACAATGGTATTGTGTTCAAAATCATTGTTATGAACTCATTTTCCCTTGCTATGGTATTTTTTTACATCCACATATATTGATTCACGAGAGTAAAATGGATAGGGATCACCTTGGAACATTCCCAGCCAAAGTATGGTGTATTACTTGAGGTATTGGTGATGCATGGAGGGAACCGCTTCATGTAAATATAACCATGGTCTACCCATCAACACATTTTAGTTAGTATCTTGTGAAATTTCCATAAAAATAGTGATTAAAATAAGTCCAATGAACTAGATATTCATGATGATTATTCTAAATGGGATCTTCTTGGTATTGTCATAACCCTTTATCTTCAGGTTACAGTGACTCAGATCTACCCCAGTCTGTCCTAGATTGTAGAGATTATGGGTTATAATGAGATTGATCCTAAAACCTATGTCAACAAGACAAAAGAAGAATTACATTCCAATGAATATAATCGTGATGAATTTTGGGCAGATATGTCAATGAACCAAGGAGCATTTATCTTCTCCTTATAAGGAGTTAATGGACTGGCATTCTTCCCACTCAACTTCCTCAGCAATGAAGGCCTCTGTGGACACTACCTCTGTCTCAAACTGGTGGGGGCTTCCCAAAGATCCTATGAGGGATTGTCACATGTACTACGAAAAGTGGAGAAAATTAAGAGTCAAATTATTTTTAGTAATGTTTTATAGGTGGTTAATCACATCATACTATCATGCTAGGAACACATTTCTACCCACATGGGGTTTCTTTGTAGGAGGAGGCACAATAGACACTGTTGGTCAAACTGGTGGATTCTTACTGGTGCTAGTAATATTATGCTACTCAATAGCTAAACCATGTAAGATCACTACTTGGTAACTGTTGGATGGATGATTCCTAGAAAAAAATATATGTGACTGATTATGATGCAGCCATGGTTGTTCTACATAGTCGAGTAGAATTATCGAAGGCGATAGAGGATCTGATAAGACAATCTGAGAGGATTATCCCTACTAAGCACTATACTGAACCTACTACTAGATCTTAGTAGCATGTAAATATTGTATTTAATAACTATCTTGGTAATACTGATGATTTACATACCCTTGTATCCTATGAAGAGGTAATTAACTAGATACATTCAGAGTACTTTCCTGATACTCTTTATCATCGCGTCTCATATAGGGATCCCACAACTTTGTGATATTCACAGATGCATACTCCTTTTCAAAATCAATGGAATATTCCAATATTGTGTGTAATATGAGGGTGATCCACATAATTGGAGGCATGAATCCACCAATAGTGTAGGATGGAATTAACATCAGTAGCGGATTGTGCTTTCCCTTGCACTGTCGGTGCCCACTCTTCTTAGAGGAGGAAGACTATCATGTGGATGCTGAATTGAATGTAGAGGTGGTAGCCGGAGGAGGATAAATGAATTTAAGAGGCTCAATCCAATTCTAATAGGTGATAATTATACCTTGCATGTGAGAGATATATTGGATATGCAATTAGTATTCATACTTTTGAGTCTTGTAGCAAGATAATTGCTTCTACTCATCTTCGATGTCACTGTCATGATTTATAGAGAGGCATGCCACCTGTACTAGGGCCAAACCAATATAACAAAATTTATATCTATATGTACCTAGAGACAATACTTTAACACATAAAATTGATTGATAGTAATCCCTAGGATCTTATTATATGGTTAGTAGTTAGAGAGATTAGTGAAATCAGTCTCCTGGGGTTTCCTATACTCTAGAAGCTTCAAAATTCTTTACTCCTGGGAACTCCAGAAATAACTGGGAACTAGAGACTCACTAAATGATTATGTCTAATTTCTCTTATATAGGAAGGGAGATCAATTATTATATCTTGGATGAGGGGTTGGATCCTGACAAGGTGTCAATGCCTTATTACCTCATCTAGGTAGCAATAGATCATTACAAGGTGGAACCTTCTGATTCTATGATAAGATATGATGATACTGAGTAAATTTCCCTCACCATGTTTGTATATGAGGCTCAATTTGTAATAGTTTTAGTGTCCTGGGGGCCTCTATCTGTGTGTCAGAAGCATCCATTTCCCTGACTGCTTTTCTTTCTGAAGCTGGTGGAGGCAATGGCCATGCCTTCTTAGCATGCAGCATGGATTTCTCTAGGCACTGAGCATTGTTAGATAAATACTGGATTCCACTTGGAAAGTTCTGAGTGATGATAGAGGGAAATAGATTTTTTTAATGTTCCCCATGAACATATTCAATAGTTACTCTTGAGTCAATGGAATGTCGAGTGAATATGTGAGGCCATTCCACAGGGCGATGAAGTATACAACTTCCTTATCTAGCTGTTACTTGCTCTTGAAGATGTCGTTGATAGTATTCTTGTGCACGGTGAAGTTGAACTAGTATTGACGCTACACAAAAAGATCTTATCAGCTAGAAATATACCCGATGGTTAGACGGATGTACCAAAACAGTGATGTCCTTACTAGTGTCTGTATAAAACATTGAATCTGGGTTCTCTCTAACTAATCTAGAGTTCCCAAAAAGGGTCCACACATTGAGATGAAGTGTTCCAGATGTGGTAGTAGGTCACCGATAAATTTTAAGGGGTTAAAGGAAGGATTCTCGAAATTCTGAGGTTCTTCTATGTCATCCACCTATGCTGGATATGACTTTTCATCATGTGCGATTTCCACCTGTCATGTTTCATGGCAATCAAGGAAAGCAGTGTGACTAGCTATCAGATTGTCTTGGAAGGGGTTCATATATTGATGAGTATTACTGAAAACCAATGTGTTGACATGATATTCAACATGTTATATAGGATCATTGGATCATGTAATGGATAGTGGAGAGGGTGGTGGCGAATTTGGAGGAGATGCCTATGGAGTGGCTTGATCTGGTTCTTGAAGAGGGTTATCATGGTGCTTGGGCAGATTCAATGACACATATCATGCTCTCTTTACATAGAGTTTTGTATCCACCCTATTGGGGTATATAGGATCTTTGAGAACAATCTGAGGTGGATGACCGAGAATGACCAGCGTCTTTTCCTGTTTCCCTAACAGAGGAGGGACAAGAATGGGTCAAGGATCACCATATCAAAAACCCCTATCTGCAAGGCACTCAACATGGAGCTCATCAATGATCCTCATTTTATCTACGATCTACAAAAGCAAGGAGACCATGGTGAGATCAACCTCTATTTCTTGTGCAACATCAGACAAGTTAGGTGGTTTGGAAGTTTTGGTCTGTTACTTAACTTTTTAGTGTACTTATCAATGGGAAATGATGTAAAGGGGTCTCCAAGGCTACGTTCTTACCTTTACTAGTGAGTAAGAACACATGAGATGTCCACATGATGCAACTCTACCCTAGGGAGTAGGTTCTCTTCATCAAATCCCACATTGGTGTCCCCATATCAGTTTATCATAGGGAAAACCAAGTTCACCATGACAGTTCCTAGAGTCATATCCTCAATGTCACTAGGAATTCTAGGATATCACGGGATAAGACTAAATTCAAGAGTATCTAATACCCCTTCCCTAGATATACATATGTGGGGAAACCTCTTAAATGTTTATATAGAGCACTATAAATCTATGGACACATATTTTTTGAAGGGTTAGGTTATATCGAGGTGACACTGAGTTTTGGGCCACTGGAAGCGTTTCCAACTCAACTATGTGGAACTTCTAGTTGACATCCCATAAATTCTCCTAGATTATTTTATAGACCACCTGAAAACCAAAAAAAAAGCATATTCATCACCTAGATGGTCCAACTAAATCACATACTATCATCCTAACTGAGGGTCTCCAAAATTTCAATGTTGGGAACTATAATTGTCCATAATATCTTAGACAACTTATATGTAGTGAGGGTGTCCCACAAACATCCATGTTTGAAAGAGGGACCTTGATCTTAGATTTTATAGGCTCTAATCGATGTTGGATGAGAAATCGGAAACAACATAGATGTGGACCGATGTGGAAGTGGACTAGCCATTGGAGAGACCACTACATGGAATGAATGATCGTTGTACACTAAGTCATATCTTGGAGGTGGAGCCAACCACATCATCACATTTCTTTAGTAATGGGTTCCAACCACTACCTCATGCGGAATGGAAGTGTTTGTCATCTTTAGATCTACTAGGTGCTCATGTTCTATCAAATCCTAGAAATATTTTTTGTGATCTTGTGTATAGGTAGAGATTGAATCTCATGAAAATATAGATGATTTCATTGAGATATCTAGTAAGGGATCCAAGAATTGATTGTCAGTCATATAACTATGATGGTATTTGGGGATCTTGTGATCTTAACCTTCCAGGGCGTTGAATCATACCCATCAAGCTTCTTCCCCAAACTCCTATGTAGAGGATCGGGGTGAAGGATCGATCAATAAATTTCATTTGGATTTAATATCTGAGAAGTTAATGTGAATTATAATGACTGGGAGCTTCATAGTGTTATTTCTTCAGTGAATAAGGTTCTCCCTTATGCCATTAAATGGTTCTTTAGGGAAGGGAAGTTCCTTGGATTGATGAGGAACTTTATGGTGTTGGTTGATTGTGTAGGAAGGACCTCGTCTTTTATTTTTTAAGATATGAGGAGGAAACTTGTATCAGTTATTGTAAGAGTAGTTAGAAACTTCTCTCTAGCTATGGGTGGTGTGAGGAGGACCTTCGCCTAACTAGTTGTTACTGTATCATGGATGTCTTCTTTTTGAGTCTTATGATACATGGGGAGGACCCCCATGTTAATTTTCAGTGGAGTGGGGAGTACCTCCATTTTAGTGAGCTAACGTGTTTGGATAACCTTGTAATATATCAAATAGGGAACAGGGGGGAAAACCCTATTTGGAAACATGAGTATGGGGAGGACCTCCATAGTGTTTGCTAGACACATGAGGAGGAACTATTTGGTGGTGAGTGATGATGAGGAGAGGGTCTTTTCTTGAGCCTATGGAATCATGGGGATGACCTCCATGTTGGATTTCTATCACATGTAGGGAGGAACTCCATGTTGGTGGGAAGTAATAGAACACATAGTACCTTCATAATGATCATTAATGAAGTTGGGAAGGCCTCTACTTTGATCGTTAATATAGTGGGGAGGGTCTCTGCTTAAGATAGTGGTGACATGAGGAGGTATTCCATGCCCACGTTTGATGGGGTGGATAGGGCCACTACTATGGTTGAATGTAGTACTGGGAGGACCTCCATACTATCTAATGAAGTAGCGAGGGGGGGACTTTTCTTTGGTTGATGATTCTGCGGGGAGGAAATCTACTTGATATGGGAATGGAATGAGGAGGACATTCAGGAATATGGTCCATAACATGGGGAGTGACTCAGTATCTAAAACCATAGACATGGGTAGGACCTCCACACTAGATGTCGAAGAAATAGGGAGGACCTATTCTTTGGTTATTTCTGGGAAAATGGGGAGGGACTCCATGTTGGGTATAGAAGTGGGGGGGGGGAACTCTACATGGGCTGGTGATGGTTTGGGGAGCACCTCCATACTATATCTCATCATCATGCGTTGGTCTGCTATAGCTATTGATGGTGCCAATGAACGAAATAGTCAACCCAACCTATGTGTGATGTGGATGAGGTATCAATTCTGATCGAGCACTGATTGGTCCCTGTTCTGTAGTGGCAGGGATCTAGTGGTATGTACTATTGGTGGAATGGGCCATGAGGGTCTGGTAATATGTTGCTTCTTGATGGGAATCCACCCGATCACGGGTCTAATGTTGGTGCCTAGTCACCCGGATAGGGGTCAGCAGAGAAGTGGTGTAGAACACTTGTTCTTTGACTAGAGGGATCAGTTGTTGGTGTCACAGACATTGCCTCGTGCAATCCCACCTAGTCAAGTATCGAGAAGTGGTGATGGTTGTGGTAACTTGAGCAGACCCTTCCTCTTCGTTGTATGAGAGATAGTAATAATAACACTCTAGTTAGAGTCTCCTAATTCGGTTGGTTTTCAGAGTCGGGGGAAGTGGCTCCCTACACGGAACATGGGGTGGTGATGTTGATAAGTCAGAGATGCCTCCAGGTCATGGTGATCCATATCCCTTGTGGGAATGACTCCCTCCTACTTGTACCATAATTCGATGGCATCCATCAACCTCCTGTAGATGAATTCAGAGGGTGAGGCAAGGCATGGGATCCTAGTATCCCTAGTTACAGTAGTGGTCATGGTGGTGGTAGAGTTATGAAAGATCACCAAGTTGTTACTTATCCTTCCCCATACATCTGCGAATGGGGGGTGATTGGTTCCTATAGCATGGGTCATGTGAATGGGAATATTAATCTATTAGTATTGATATTAGGAAATAAATTCCCAATGACTTAACATTTTCTAATATTATATGTTTAGAGAGAGATATGCGCTGATGATGTTGCATACTAGAATGCCAAATGATTAACTTCTCCCCATCTCTAGTGATTTCCATGTCAGTCCCACTATTTTCTTAGAAGGACCTAGAACCAGTTATTTGGATATGATTACATGATCATAAATGGATTCTCAACAATTACTAATCCCCATGGTTGAAGGATAAAATTTTCACATTGGGTTCACCTTTTTTGTTTCTAATACTTTCACCGGAGTGCTTTCCCCTTACGTGTTATCATTCATTGATGGTGAATTGTACCCTATATTCTCAATTTATAAAGGTGGGAAACATTCAAAAAAACTAGAAATATATACTCTGTGATCGAAAAGGGATGATGAGATTTTAGTTTCTCCTTTAATGGATTCCTCCAAGGGATTCGTCGCTTAGTCCATGTCTCCCTTATAGAATTAAGATGTGCTTCATAAAACTCTTTCATGTTGCCACCACTTTGTGGAACTTGGTTAATTATAAAGATTCTTTCAAGAAATTCTAAGGGTTCTTGATTGGGAGGCGACCTTCAAACAGTGGTGTAGTCATGTTAGAAATCACTAGAATATATGGATGATGGAATAATGGTCACCTGTAGTCTTCCACATAGGAGGGATTCTCAAGGGTGTGGAACCTGAGGCATCCAATGTCAATTGTAGGTTATATTTTTCTAGAGGCATGTATTATGATGTTTTCCTCAAGAAAATAATCTTTAACATGGGGTAGGCCATGAGTTTAACATCTTGTAAAGACAGAAAGAGGATGACCAAAACACCTGAAGGAGGAAGATTAAAGATGTTTTCCCCTAGGAGGGAACACCTGAATGGTTTAAGGAATAGATGAATCAAAATGATTATAGAGGAAGAACTTAGATGGTGTTTCTTATAGAGAGATGGTTTCACATAGTGAATACTAATCTGAACACCACTGGGGGTGGATTAGAGAGGTGAATCCCTATGAGTGGGATACCATGGTTTAGCATTGGTCAGTAATGAGCCTCATGGAGGCATCCTACATACCTTGTTTTAAGGACAGGGATCAAAACCCACATATTTGGATGGATATTGTGTGGTTTTAACATTGGATATTCCCTTAGCAGGAGGATTGATATTGGATTGATTTGGTTGGATTGTGTGGGTCTTATGCATGAGAGATTCTAATGTGCTTCTAGGATTAGTAATGATTAATATGGCTTATGTGTAGGAATGACCCATATGGAAGGAATGATTTTACAAGGATATAGCGGCCTGGGTAAGAATCAGGATGGATATGGATGAAGTGTTGGGATCGAATGGATAGAGTGGATGGATTTATATGGATGTTTGTATTGAACCTCATAAAGGATTCAAATTTATCTTAGTTAGTTGGGAATGAAATTCCATATTGTTCTAAATGGGTGAATTGGGGATTACACCTGAGGAGGATCTCCAAGGATCATATCATGTGGGGATTATGTATGAGATCTACATAGTGGTCCTGGAGGAGATAAGGTCTCCCTGGTGAGAGGAATTATCTTAAGGGAGATATTACCTGGAGGAGATTATGATAGATATGAATGAAGGGATTGAACCTTGGGTATCGTTCCTATGATTCCCAATTGGTTGGGAATAAAAGTACATGTAGTTCAAAATGGTGTGTGTATTACATGTACAAGTGGACCATAAAGGTGGAAATTGGGGATTACTTTAGGAGGAATTCTCATTGGGGGTGGATAAAGATGTCACAATCACTACTAACCTCTAATCCCACATGAGTTATGCTCGATGTGATAAATAAGAGGAAGATTTAGGCTATATGGTCCTCTCATGAAAGATGCCTTAGTAAGAGATGGTGTGAGGATTATGTGTAGAATATTCCCATGAAGGATCTCATTACATTTGAGGAGGATCTGTTGGATCGGATTATATCAAATATACACAAGAGGGGGGTGAATTGTGTCTTTTCAGAAATCTTTACGAGATTGTGTTCTTCCTTTTAACTTAAATCAGATGAATTGATGTAGCGGAAATTTAAATTGTAGAGACACGATATATATAGTGGTTCGGGGAATATTTTGCCCCTATTCCACTCCACCAACGTTATAATCCACGAGCTTGGTGACTTTTACTATCTCGTCCTCGTTTCAACAGACCATACAACAACTGAGTACAGGCAGTTGACACCTTTACAATATTAGGAAAAAAAAAGCCTTCTGGTTCACGCACAGAACCTACACATCTTAGTACTAGAATCTAGTCACTCAAGAATAGAAAAGAAATATTTTTTTATTCTGAAAATACATTCCAGATGTTCTTCACAATTGTAACAGCATGCAATTGACAGTAGACGGATCGTCAACTTTAAAAATAATGTTCTTCACAAAAGATTCATTCTGAGACGATCCCATTGCAGTAGATATAGAAATATAACTCACAACTTTAGTAGTAGCAGATTCAGAAATGATCTTCTATATAGAATAAATGAATCTTCTATTGTGATTTTTCTTCCTCAGAAAATAGAGCTTCGTCGTTCTCTTGAATCCGCAGATCTGAATTCTTGATAGTCTCTATTTTTTCTTCCTTTTTCTCATAATGGTCGATATATCACATAATATCATTAGTTTCTGATCAAAAAAGAACATATATATATAATAATGATAAGTACTTCTCCAGAAAATTTAGATCCACAAGAGTGGCCTTTTAACTCACGATATTCAAACATTTAAATTTACAGAGTAGTCGTAACTTCCCTAATGACTCGGCATAAAAAGATCCTTTTAATTCAATCTTTGAACCATTGAAAAAAATCTCTTAATCAGTCAAAGTTTTATTTTAAAATTAGCTTTAAATCCAGCTTGAAATCCGCATAATAATCATCTTGCTAACCGTTGCATAAAAATATCGACTTTAAATTCTCTAACGCCAAACGTAAGGTTGAGTTGTACTGTATGCATCCTCTGAATGTAAGGTTGATGATGTAGTCTTCATACGTTGGGTTGATAATATAGGGTTTATCACAAACGTAAGGTTCATGTCACTTTCTTTAAATGTAAGGATGATCATAAATGTAGGGTTGGTTATCCATACTTTTCTCTTCAACTTTCAAACGTATGATACAAGATCCATACATTTACATGATCCATAATTTTCCAAGAACATATGGTTGTTTACAAAATTATGGTTGATTCACCATACTTTTGAGAAATAATCGTAACATTTAATACTTACATATGGTTCTCTTTCCATACTTTTCTGATATCCAAATCGTAGGGTTCCTTCCGGATGTAGGATTCTTATTCATATTTCACCGATAACGTATGGTTCCTCTTCCATACTTTTCTCTTATCTCATAAAGTATACATTTCATTTTATCCTTACACTATGTTGCTCCATGTAGGGTATGAACAGTGTTTCTAGAACACGCTAAAGCAGTTCCCAAATAAGTAGGGTACGAACAGGGTTTCCAGAACATGCAAAATGTGAATACTTTAGAAATAAAACCTCATTGTTCATGAACTTAAATATTTCATCCCGAAATAAAAATATAATGAATAATAAATTTCTGAAAAATAATTAACAAATAAAATCATTAGAAAATAATTAAGGGTATTTGTGAGGCATCAAAATTGTCATAAGGAGATAGATTATTGTTCTCGACATACTCCCCCTTTAAATAAAACATTATGTATTGTTGAAAACAACACTTGCAGAAATCTCCCCCTTTTTGATGATCACAAAACCCATAAAATAATTAATGAAATTAACTTACACAGAAGTTAATTAATTACATATAGTTTTGAATTTTAAAAAATTCAATATTAGATTTAACTTAATTTCTCCCTTTAAATTATCCATATTAACTACTCCCCCAATAAAATGAAAAAAAAATATTATGTTTATCCAAATTTCCCCCCTTTTTTGTGATATCAAAAAGAATGATAAAAGATGTAATATAACACATTTAATGTAGCATTGACCTTAAGTAAATTCTAAGTAACTATTTTTCAGTAATGAAATCTGGATTACTCGCATATCTAAACAAAGATAGTAAAACAGAATAAATATAAAGAAATAGAATTTCATTAAAAGTAAAAAAATTGATAAATATAGATATCAAAAAGTTTCATTGAAATTATGGAATAGATACAATTATGATGAACATAGGAATCAAGGTTTGATCAGGGTATGAAATAGGTTTTATCTCCTCTGAACTGCAGACTTGATTTCTGTCAACTGTTCTCTGGGCCTTCGCATCATTACATCACCAAGATTAATAATAAGATCTCTATCCTCTTTAGTCATATGAATGTATTCAATGAGATTGACTCTGAAAAACTCATCAAGTCTTTCTTCCTTCTCCATAAACAAAGATAGCTTCTCTGTGAATTTTCTTAAGACAGATCAGATTCCTGGTTCACTGGATGTCAGCTGATCAACCAAAAATTTTGATT
Source organism: Viscum album (assembly GCA_963277665.1). Classification (NCBI taxonomy): domain Eukaryota; kingdom Viridiplantae; phylum Streptophyta; class Magnoliopsida; order Santalales; family Viscaceae; genus Viscum; species Viscum album. Next base: position 1,540,696,108 of record OY728129.1, read on the forward strand.
GTCTAAAAAAACTGATAAAGAAGAACTATTGCATTGAAGATCATGCAATCTGTCACTCATATTCCTCATTGCGGTTGTGATAGCCTAACACTTTCTGAGTAAATCAGGTGAAGTACCTGACCCACCAGCAGCACTAGTTCCAACAGATGCAAATTGTGTCTCCAGATATCCTTTTATTTCTAACAGATCTGACTTCTATACCATTACTGATTTCAGCTATGAAACCTATGTCAACAGTTCTTGCTTAAAAGATTCTACTTCTTTTCATTAAATAGTACTATTCTCAATTCTCTAAAATTTGAACTACTTTATTTCTAAGGCTCTCCTTAGAGTATCATATTTAGATTCCAATTAAGACACCTTCTTGTACAGCTCTTCAATTTCCTTATTCCCCGAATTTGAGGCACCCTATGCTTGATTCGCATTCTCAGGTTCAGTGTGATGCAGCAATACTAAAGGTATTGAATCTGCATCAGACTTGTCTTTTTTCCTTTTCTGGATTAGGTTGGTCTACAGATTTTTCCTTAGAGTTTTTTCTAGACTCTTCCACAGAAAAATCCTCTTGTAGTAATTTTTTTTAGCATCAGAAACATGTTCATCAAGAACATTAGTAACTTGTTCTTCTAATGGATTTTTTATAATAATATCTTCTATATTATCCTAAGGTCTAGCCACTTCCACACTAGGATCTTCCTCCATTTCTTATTAAAGTGTAACATCAATATCAGCTACAACTTGTGGTTCTGATCTTTCAAATTAAATTATTTCAGGGTCATGTTATGTAACAACCACATCTTGTTCATGAGATTGTTCAACAACCTTTTCTCTAAAAAATCTATAAGAGAGTAAATCTCTTGTGGTTAGTATAGGGGAAACAAGTTCCTCATTAACAGGTCTTTTCCTCTGAGTGTGAAGTCCCTTCTAACTTCTTTCTTCCTAAGTTTCTTCCATGTAAAATCATATTCTCTGTACAGCAGTGCTTATTCTTGATTCAGCTTGTCCCTCTTTGAACTTATCAGACTGAGCCTGAGCACTATATGTTTCATCCTCAGCTCCTACTGGTAAAATTTTTCCATTTATAGTGCTCCAGAAATAGCCAATCTTTCATAAAGTTCCAGAATTAAACACATTAATGTGATGAAAAAGCACTCTGGAATCCACCAGTCTCACCATATCCTTCTTAAACAACAGTTTGGAAATGAATAGTCCAAAAGGGTATAAGTTCATTCTGGCTTCACTGTGACAAAATTAATTCAGATACCTCAACATGTACGTACAAAAATTGAATTTGATATCACTGAGAAAAATATACATTATATACAAGTTGGGATATAATATCTTCTCTATCTCAGACATCCTCGGTGCAATCCTTGTTCGCACAAACTTTACGAAAATTTTCAGATCATAATCCAAGTCCCTTATGAACATCTTCTTTATAGATGTATTTCAAAAAAGAAAAGACATAATGTCCTCTGATTTATCCAAATAATATCCTATATTTTTCAAATCAAAATGAATGACTCCCTCATGAGGGTAGTTCAAAATCTGACCAATTTCAACTGAAAAGATAGAAAAATTCCTATCCTCTATCTTAGCCAGAATAGTGTTCTCATTGTCTCCTAGACTAAACTGTACAGATTTAAAGAAATATTGAAGTTCTACCTCATAAAAAAATTCCGTATTCTCACTGTTGAAAGTTTTTTCGAGATTCTGAAACGACGATGCTTGTTTCAATAGTAGATTCGTCTGAAATAGCCATTTGAAATCAATCACCTTGCCCTGTAAGATTTTCCTTGCTTATGAATGTTGTCTCTTGGAATTGATGGTCTCAGATTCATAAACTCTCTTAGTCTTTTCCATCTCAATGAGAATCACTGAGGGTTTTAAGGTTAGGGTTTCAGAGGTTTGAAAATTAGGGTTGATGAGAAGTGATGCGATTTTGTGGGTTCAAATAGGTTTTGGTAGAAATATAATTGTTTAGAAGTCGAAAGGGTTTCTTACAGTCTTGATTTCCGTGTTTTGGGTAATCATTACATTTATTTAAAAAGAAATAAAATTAATTATGCAGGGAAAAGAAAATTATTCTGTTTGAAAAAAAATAGCCAAAATATTTTAAATAGAATTAAAATAAAGAAACATCAATGTAAAATAAATTTTTATTTAAAATTAAATAAATCTTTATTTAAAATTAAATAAACCTTTCTCCCCCTTAATAAAATCAAACCATGCAGTAGGAAGTGGCTCAGTAAAAATATCTTCTAATTGAATTTCAATACATACAAATTCCAATGATATATCCTTTTTAAGAACATGATCTCTTAGAAAATGATGTCTGATATCAATATGCTTGGTTCTAGAATGATTAATAGGATTTTTTGAAATATTTATAACACTAGTATTATCACATAAAATGGGCATATTATTAAAATTTAGTCCAAATTCAATAAGAGTGTTTTTCATCCACAACACTTGTGCACATAAACTTCCAGCAGAAACATATTCTTCCCTGGCTATTGACAGGGAAACTGAATGTTGTTTTTTACTTGACCATGACACTAAAGATGTCCCTAAAAATTGACAAGTTCCTAAAGTGATTTTCCTATATAATCTACAACTCCCAAAGTCTTCATCTGAATATAAAATCAAATTATAATCAGAAGTTTTGGGATAAAGAAAAGATTGAAAAAAAGTTCCTTTTAAATATCTAAAAATTCTTTTAAGAGCAGTTAAATGTGATTCTTTAGGATTTGATTGAAATCTTGCACAAAGACATACTGAATACATTATATCTGGCTAGCTAGAAGTAAGATATACCAAACTACCAATCATACCTCTATATAACTTGTTTTCAACTGATTTTCTAGTTTCATCCAACTCATGTTTTATATTAGTACACATAGGAGTTGTATATGTCTTGTTGTTTTCAAGATAAAAATTATTTAATAAATCAGTAATATATTTTCTTTGATTCAAAACATTTCCAAAATCTCTTTGATAAATTTAAAGTCCTACAAATATATTTATTTCTCCCATCATACCCATTTAAAATTATTTTTGCAATAACTTTGAAAACTCATGACAAATGTTTTTTATTAGTTGATGCAAAAATTACATCATCAACATAAATTTGAACTAATAAAATATTTGAATTTTTAGTTTTCTTAAAAAGTGTTGGATCTTCCATTCCAACAGAAAAATCATTTTTCAAAATAAAAGAGATTAATCTTTCATAACAAGCTCTAGGTGCTTGTTTAAGGCCATAAAGTGATTTAATAAGTTTAAAAACAGAATCTAGTTTTTGAGAATTTTCAAAACTAGGAGGTTGCTCAACCTAAACTTCCTCCATTAAATAACAATTTAAAAAGGCAGACTTAACATCCATCTAAAATAACTTAATGTTCATATAAGATGAAAAGGTTAAAAGGATTCTAATGGCTTCTAATCAAGCTCCATGTGCAAAGGTCATATCATAATCTATACCTTCTCCCTGATTATATCCTTTAGCTACAAGTATAGCTTTATATCTAGTTATTATTCCTTGATCATCTTGCTTATTTCTAAAGACCCATTTGGTTCCTATCACTGGATAGTTCTGTGGTCTTTTAACTAATTCCTAGAATTCATTTCTTTTGGACTGGTTTAATTATTCTTGCATTGCTATCATCCAGCTTTCATCATCTAAATCTTCTTCTATAGACATGGGTTATAATTGGGATAGAAAGGCATATAATTCTACAAGATTCCCTATATTTCTTCTAGTGTTTATTCCTGTTTCTAAGACACATATTATAGTCTCTAAAGGATAATTCCGTAGGGTTCTAGTCTATCTAGGTAACACACTCATACGTTCTTCAGTATCATGTTCTTATGAACCATACTTAATTTCATTTATCTCTTTTTCAAAATCATTTTTCAAGTTCTCAAGTCTCATCTTATCATTAGAGTCATATTCATCCATTTGATCTGTCCTTTTCTCAAAGGGATCAGATTCATCAAATTTCACATGAACTGATTCTTCAAAAATCTTGGACTTCTTATTATAGACTCTATAATCTTTAGAGGTAGCTGAATATCCTAGGAAAATTCCTTCATCAGATTTTGGGTCGAACTTACCAAGATTGTCCTTGGTGTTCAAGATGTAATCCTTACATCCAAAAACATTAAAGTAATTTACTTTGGGTTTTCTGTTATTCCAAAGTTCATAGGGTGTATTCTTAAAAATTGGTCTAATTAAAAATCTATTCATTATATAGCAAGTTGTGCTTACAGCTTCTTCCCAAAAATAGGTAGGAAGATTGTATTCATTTAGCATAGTCTTAGCCATTTCCTGAATAGTCATATTTCTTCTTTCAACAATTCCATTTTGTTGATGTGTTCTTGGTACAGAGAAGGTGTGTTTAATACCCATATTTGAACAAAAGGAATTAAATTCCTAATTCTCAAATTCTCCACCATGATCTCTTCTTCATGAATTTATTTTAAAACCATTTTCATTTTGAACAGATTTACAAAAACTTTCAAATAAAGTAAAAGCTTCATTTTTAAATTTTAAAAAAAAATCCTTGTAAATCTAGAATAGTCATCAACTGAAACATATATATATAATTTACCATACAAACAAGCTTCTATTGAAGGTCCAAACAAATCCATATGAATATGTTCTAGAGGTTTAGATGTAGGAATTCTGTTTACAGATTTGAAGGATGATTTGTGTTGCTTGAAAAGTTGACATGCATCATAGAATCTGTCACTTTCAAATTTGAGACTAGGAAAATCAAAAACTAAATGTTTCTTAGATAACTTATGTAAAACATATACATTACAATGTCCAAGTCTCCTATTCCAGATCCAAGATTCATTCACTTTAGAAGTTAAGAAATTTACTTATTGTTTAAACAAGGAATTTAAATCCAGGGTATACATATTGTTAGTTCTAGGTGCTCTAAATTTAAGCAATTTATTTTTGAAAACTGAACAGAATTTGTTAGAAAAATCAACAGCATAACCATCATCACATAGTTGAGAGATACTTATCATATTCTATTTCAATCCTTGTACATAAAGTACTTTGTTGATTGAGATAGCTTCTGGATCTCCAACTATTCCAATTCTAGTGATTTTTTCTTAGGCATTTTCACCAAAAGTGACAAGTCCACCATCTTTTTGAGTGATTTTAGAGAAATTCGATTAGTTTCCACTCATATTCCTTGATAATCCATTGTCCATATACCATATTTACTTTTTACTTTTGTGAACTGCTCCCTGCAAAGGCATTTACACAATTTTCTTTGGTACCCATATTTTGTTGGGTCTGTGGGTGTTAACCAACAAAGATCTGGGAGTCCAGCCTTGCTTTGATATTCTAATTTTACTAGAGTCAAACAAATCATTTGATACAAAAGATTTATTAATACCACTTATTTGGGTTTTTCTTAAGAAATAGTTTTTAGAAATATGTCCCTTTATTCCTCATTAATTACAATTTAGTCTTTTTGTACACGGAATAAATTAATTTTTGTACAGCTTATATTTTTCACCTTCACTGCCAATTCTAAATCTTTACTTTTTAATGAAATTTTTCCCAATAATTTCATTTAAATTATTTTTTCCTTTAGTAAAAACAAGGGCGGCATTTTTATAATTTTCCACTTCAGTTTGAAAGGATTTTATCTTTGATTCATAATCTATATTGTTAGTGTTAATTGAGTCAAACTCTTCAGTTAACTCCTTATATTATTTCACAATTTTATATCTTTCATCAGAAACAACCTTATTAATGTTATTTGAATTCTTATTCTTCTTAAATAGTGAATCATATTTTTCTTCAAGCATATTGCAGTAGGCTGCAAGTTTTTCATTAAAATAACTAGATTCAGAACAAGAGTCAGAAGAATAGTAAGATTGTACCTCATCTGTTTCTTCCATAAAACACATGTTAGCTTTCAGATTTGCTTCTTTATTCTTTGAGTCTGATTCAGAAGTGCTACTGGAGTCTTCAGATACACTCCATGTATCTTTCATAGCCTTCTTGTCTTTATGCTCATAACCATTTCTTTTAAAGAATTTCTTTCTCTTTTATTCTTTTAACTGAGGACAGTCAGGTATGATATGCCCCATTTTCTTTCATTCATAACATCTGACTTTCTTTTCATCATTTTTGAAGGATTTTATGAAGCCCTTCTTCTTTCTATATAATTTAGTGAATCTTCGGGCTAGCAAATCCAATTCCATATCAGAATTAGATAAATCAGAACTTTCTGATTTCACTTTTACACTTTTCTTCATCTTTCTATTTTTGCTTTGTGATGATACATTCAAGGAACTGTCATCTAATTTGATAAACACTTTATGCTCATTTTCTTCATCTTCCATCTCAGCTTCATACATCATTAATGTTCCTATCAGTTCTCTCATGGTTAAATTTTTGACAGGTGTCGACTGTCTGATTTCTGGAGAGATTCCATTCCATTTTATAGGCAGTACTCTCAGTACTTTTAAATCATGATTAGCTTGTTTAATGGGATCTCCCAAGGTAGTTATGTTAATGAAAATATCTATCAATATTCTATTCATTTGAGTAATACTCTCACCTTTAACCATTCTGAAAGTATTGAATTTAGGCATAGTAGTTTCATATCTCATTTCCCTTATATTTTTAGTTCCTTCACAAGCAACAACAATAGTTTTCCACATTTCATATGTTGTTGGGAATTGAGATACATTGTAAAATTCATCATGTCCTTGACCATATATAATTTCATTCATTTCCTTTGAGTTCATATCATAATCTATTCAGTAGATGCACTCCATGTTTCAGGTTTTTCTTGTATTTTTTAAGGAGTCAGGATCTTATAATATACTCTGTATCCAAGGGTTTTCAGATAGATAATCATTCGTGATTTCCAACATCCATATTTTCTCCATTGAAGTACAGTTCTCTGACCATAGACATTACCTCTCTTGTATCAGTCATCTTGCTCTGTGTATAATCACTTTCATCTTGTTAAGGCTTTATCAGAAAGCTCAACCTATGATACCAATTGTTGGATCAGATTATATCAAATATGCACAAGAGGGTGGTGAATTGTGTCTTTTTAGAAATAATTGTGAGATTGTGCTCTACCTTTTAACTTAAATCAGATAAATTGATGTAGTGAAAATTTAAATATAAGAGACACAAGATATATAGTGGTTCGGGGAACAGAAGTCCCCTAGTTCACTCCACCAATGCTATACTCCACGAGCTTGGTGATTTTCACTATCTGGTCCTCGTTTCAATAGACCTTACAACAACTGAGTATAGGAAGTTGACACCTTTACAATTTAAGGAGAAACAAAGCCTTTTAGTTCACTCACAGAACCTACACAGCTTAGTACTAGAATCTGGTCCCTCAATAATAGAAAAGAAAGATTTTTGTATTCTGAAAATACTTTCCAGATGTTCATCACAATTGCAACAACATGCAATTGATAGTAGATGGATCTTCGCCTTCAGAAATAATGATCTTCACAAAAGATTCATTCTGAGTTGATCCCGTTGCAGTAGATAAAGAAATATATCAGATGGTCTAAAGTGCAACTGATGATAACTAGACCTCAAGTCAATCTTCAAGAACACCCAAGATCCTCGAAGCTGGTCCAAGAGATCATAAATATTATGAAAGGGATATTGATTCTTGACCATCAACTGGTTCAACTTCTGATAATCCACACAAAGCCAGAGGGTGTTGTCTGCCTTCTTCACAAACAGGACAAGTGAACCCCAAAGTGAAGTACTGCGTCTGATGTAACCCTTTGCCTGCAACTCCTCCAACTACTTCTTAAGCTCCTGCAACTCTGGTGTAGCCATACTATAGGAAGTAATGGACAATGGTGCCACTCCTAGAACAAGATCAATAGAAAGTCTACCACACATTCTAGAGGAAAACCTAAAAATTCTTTTGGAAAGACATCGCTGAAGTGATCCACCACTGGAGGAAAGTCCATTTCTAATGTCCCCTGGTCATCTAGAAAAAGGCTATCAATCTGGGATGTAACTCCTCCAAACCCATGATGATCTGGACCCGCTCTACTCTTCTGGACATCCCACTCACCTTTATGAAGAAAAGATCCACCCTCTGGTGATATGAAACTCACCCTGCGGCTATAATAGTCAACAACTTCCTGGAAGGGAACTAGACAGTACATTCCAAGAATGACATCATAACCTGTCACCTCCAGTACATAGAGATCCTAAAGGAAGTGACACCCACCAACCTCAAGAGGGAACTCCTTGCACTGACGTACACTAGATGTTCCTGTCCCCAACAGAGTTTCTAGTGTCAAAACATCGGCAGAAGAAAGGACAAAGAGCCCAAGGCTCTCCATAACAGTGAAAAATATAAAACTATGGGAAGATCCTAAATCAAAAATAGTAGAAGCTAAAACTAAGGCTTCTAATATTGTACCTATAATGGTAGAGGGGTTGGGATCCTTCTCCTGATGGGTCTGCTCCACTGCAAAAGTCTGGCCAGCTCTGTGGCCCTATGACCCTACCTGAACACTCTGAGATGATCCACCCTACTGTCGCTAGTAGCCTGGTGACTGACCACCACTGTCACGACCTCCACCTCGGCCTGAATGGCTAGAAGAACTCCAGTTCCCATACTGGTGAGAAACTAGTGGAGTTTCTCCTGTACGAGGTGTCATAGAAGAAACCTTATCACCAGCTGCTGGTGAAAAGATCTGACAAAAGGGCTGATGATGACCCATCTTGCTGCAAGATTAGCACTACAATAGGTCTCTCAGGCAAAGTGGCCTCGTATGACCATTTCTACAACATTGGTATCACACCAACTGGCTACCAGAAGATGCGTCCTGCCTACTCTGATCTACTCATGCAACCTCCCTGCAGCGCTTCCTGCTATCAGCTGGTGGAGCACTAACTCTAGATGTTGAACTGCCCTGGCTCACAGCTCCAGAATCCCTTAGATTACTCTCTGTGATCAGTTCCTGGTTAATGATAGAAGATATCAAAGTCAACATGAAGATGTTCACCTATGATCAGATGTCGTGCCTCAGTCCATCCTCAAACTTTCATGCAAGGAACAACTCATCCCCTCTTAGAATAGGCATGAAACACTACAACTCTATAAAATGAGAGGAATACTCCATAACCGAAAGAGTAACCTGTTCCAAACTCGTAAACTCTTGAGATCGATTGGCCCTCAGCGTCTCCGGATAGAAGTAATCATAGAAGATGCGCCGAAAATAATCCCATTCCATATTCTACTAGTGTCCCACCTGTGATATCATATCCCACCACTTCTTAGTGGAGTATCGAAGCATGTAGATAGTGAGCTTCACCCTCTTCTCTGGAGGTATCTCCAGATGCTTGAAAATTGTCAGCGTGGATTCTAGCCATGACTCTACAGCCTGGGGTCCTCCCTCCCCAGAGAAAGTTGAAGGATGTTTCTGCTGAAAGACCCGCATCAAATCATCCATCCATGGGGAAGGAGGTGGCGCTCCCTAAAAGGTCTGCATCATCCTTATAAAGGCCTCCCGGAACTGTGAATCAACACTTATGTCAGGTACAACAGTCGGTGCCAAGGCTGGCACAACAGGAGGATCTATAGGTAGTCACTGATAGGCCTTGTCCAGTGTCTGATCCCCGTCTGGAAACTGGCGCAAAACCGAAGGATGATTTGGTGGCGTGACTCTGCAAGGTCAAGCACTCACTTAAGATCAAGATTATCAAGGAATGAAAACAAGGATTGTATGAAGGTAACAGGAGGAAGAAAACACTCATGTTTTCCAAAGATAACTACACGGTGTGTACAATTACTACACAGCGTGTTCCCTTAAGACATTTACATGGGCGTGTACTCCTGCCTATACTGGTCGTGTAACACCCCAGACAAATGGTGTGTTTTCTTAACACATGGCATGTACTTGAATCCCCTCCCCCTACCCGAGTCCTTCTACAAGGTTAATCCACACAGCTCTCCTAAGGCAAGAATACATGGCGTGTACAAGGCAGACACGACGTGTATGTGAAAGGATGACACCAACCCGTGTTATTCGTGACACGGCCGGGTACTTGGGTTAGACTACATGGCATGTTCAATGCGGACACGGCGTGTATAGCTTAAGGTATTATCCATCCATGTTATTGGTTAGACAGGCGAACATTGGGTCAACACTACATGGAATGTTCGAACTACACACGGCGTGTTCCCACTAGACTTCCCCCATCCCATGTCTCTTCCCACACAACCTATGACATGGTTAGAGACTACATGATGTGTAATTAAGAAAAACAGTTTCTTCTCGAACAGAAGAACACATGGCGTGTATCCAAAACTACACGGTGTGTATTATGGGGTTTTCCAGACAGTAAGACTCAAAAACTACTCCAGAACCCATAAAACACTGAAACAAACATTGAAAGTGAAAAATTCTAATCCTTGAGGTCCCCTACTCCCAGAAAATAAAATTTTTGCATCTTGTACACATTATAACATGGAAAACGAGGCAATGATCCACCAAATTCTGGTCCATGAGGGCCCATAACACCTCAATAACCAAAGATTGGCGTTCATTCAAGAAAACATCTACACAAACAATACCCTATCAAACAACATTTATTTATATCAAGGCAACTATCACAACAGCATGCATATTTTACACATCATCTATCAAAAAAACATGAAATCACTAATAAATCCTAGATGGAAGGAAAAAAATGCCTGACATGTGATTTATAGCAAGTTCCTATATGATCCATGAGATGACATGCCCTCATCTCATTTGGTTGCAACAGAAATAGAGCCTCGATTACATCAAAATCAACCACACAAATCATGTGAATCACTCAAGGTGAAATAAAATCAACTATAATAATTGAAAAACCAGAAAAAATTGCAATTAAATGAGGTAGACTGGCTTTTCCCTGTACACGTGTTAGATACTCCCGGGCACAGTGTATTACCAAGTACCTATTCTGTCCTATTACTGGGTAAAGACCTTAAATAGTAAGTAAAGAGAAAATAATGATTCTGATACCACTTTGTAATGTCCCAGTTCCAGAAGCCACCCAAAGGCGCCCCGTAACCGGTTGGTCACATGGCTTCAAGCGTATTTTCCCGAATGCCAGAGGCTGCCAACTAGAAGCGAGGGCCTTGGGTGTGATAGTGGAGAAACTATGCCCACATTGGTAGAGTACACAACAGAAGTAAATAAATACATAGTAGAAGAAGAAATAATGACATACAGTAGTATCAGTAGAAAACTAAAAGTATAAACTGGAGAACATATATAAAATGATGCAAGATAAAGTTTATAGGAAAATATCCAAACAAGTCACATTGATGGAATACAATAGTGCTAAACCAATGTGAAAAAGAAAGCAGATAAACTCCAAAACATCGCAAGCCATAGCTTGGTCCCATGCTCTCCAGCTCCACAACATATCAAGTACCTGATGTAGAAGGGAGTTTTCCCTTATCTATACCTACAACAATGTATTCTGTTTGGGCCCTAAAGCATAGAACAAACATGGTGTGAGACTAAATCAGAGCAGGAAACCACCCAAAGATCTATTCCTAATAGTCAGTGAATATATGGCAGGTAAAAGTACAGAGAACAATAAATAGGAAAGTGCTCAGCAGTAAACAATCCACAATTTCAATATCATGCAACAACGAAGCAAACAGATAAACCCCAAATAGGTAACCCTCTAGGAAGTACTGACAGTCATCCCCTATGGTCCTACCTAAAAAGTACAAGCAATCCTCTGGGTAGTGAACTCAGAGAAAACCCTCTGGTTTAGTCAAAAGAATATATAAAGACTCTCTGAGGAAGCGCTCACAGTCAATTCCCATTATAGTCAGAGGTAAAGAAAGACTCTCTAAGGAAGCTCACACTATCAATTCCACGTATAGTCTAAGGTAGTCAAGGACTCTCTGAGGAAGCTAACATGGTCAATTCCCCTTATATCCCCATGTTCTAGGACTCTCTAAGGAAGTTCACATGGTCAGCTCCCCTCATAGCGCCCCGCCGTGCGCCGCCGCCGTCCGCGGCCCCCGCGCCCCGCGGCCCCTGCGCCCAGCGGCGCACTGCCGCCGCCCGTGTCCCCCCCGCCCCGTGGCACGTCACCGCCGACCGCGTCCCCTGGGCCCCCTCTGACCACGGCCCCCACTCCCCGCGGCACGCCGCCGCTGACCGCGCCCCCCGCGCCCCGCCGCACGCCACCGCCGACCGCGGCCCCCGCGTTGCCGCCGCCCGCAGCCTCCCGCCCCGCCCCCCACAGCCTCCTCCCCCCGCGGTGCGCTTCTTCCCTCGGCCTCCGCCTCCCATAGCGCGCCGCCGCCCAAGGCCTCCCCCCCTGGCGCTCCCCCGCTCGCGACCTTGTCGTGCCGCCCGCGACCCTTCGAGTGGAATCACGCCCTCGCGGCTCCCCCACGGCCAAGTTGCGCCCCAGCCTCTGACCTCCCGGCCGATCAGCTCTGGTCACGCTTCCCCGCGACCTCCACCCTCCCGGCCGGGCCACTCTGTCCAAGCTGCCCCTTGGCCTCCTCCCTTTCGGCCGAGCCGCCCTGAGGCCTCCTCCTTCCCGGTCGAGCCGCTCCAACCGAGCCTCCCATGGCCTGCCCTCCCGGTCGAACGGCCCTGGCCGTGCTGCCCTGCGGCCTCACGCCCTCATGGTACGCCCCCGTGGTTGAGCCACCCCGTGGCCTCGCGCCACTCGCGGCTGAGCCACCCTACGACCGATCCATCCCATGGCCTCACGCCATCCGCGAAAAAACCACCGCGACCCTCTATGGCCCCTTGCGGCCTCCCGGACTGCCCAGCGGGCCGGCCCGGGCTGCCCAATAGGTCGGGCTGAAGCCAACGGGCATGGTCGCCCAATAGGATGGGCCTGAACCAGCGGGTCGGTCCGAGTCGACCCAGGCCGGGTCGGACCAGACCCGAACCCCCTTCAACCAATTTTACGCTATTTTGGTCATTACTTTGGCACCGGACGTCCGTTTGACGAACCTTTAGCGGCGCTAGAAATCTTAGAGTGAGACAGTCCCTTTGAGTATACCCCACTATTTATTTGGATTATGATGGGGTATGGTCAAGTCGGATCGAGCACGTATCCAACTGGCCCCCAGGACTCAAAGGCCAATAACTCATAGACTAGGCGTCTGATTGACGTGTCGGTCCTTTGAGATACTTCTCTATGAGACTTAGTGGAAGTTGTAGTATCGACCAGTGACTTGTGGAGTAGATCCTCCTGTAGACAAGAGAGCATAGTGTGGGAATCCAGTAGCTAGCTGTCACGATAAGACTGACTAAAGATCCTATGTCGGTGAGCTCCTAGCAATCTTGTGTGGGTCAGCTCCTAGAGTTCCAGTGCGGGTGAGCTCCAAGAGATCTTGTGTGGGTCTGCTCCTAGCGATCCAATGTGGGTCCGCTCCTAGAGATCCTATGTGGGTCAACTCCTAACGATCTTGTGTGGGTCAGATCCTAGAGATCATATGTGGGTTAGATTCTAGTGATCCTACGTGGGACAACTCCAAGAGATCCTGTGTGGATCAACTCCTAGCGATCCTGTGTGGCTCAGCTTCTAGAGATTCTGTGTGGGTCAGAAGTAAAGCCTCTTAAGAGAGTAAGATGATTTAGTAGCTATAACTAATCATCTCTACTACCATACCTAAGTTATACCTGGTGTAATCAGATTGTGTTCCTGTGTGGTAATTTTATTCATGTTAATACCTTGGAGGTATCCTTCTATATAGAATACCTATGTGGTACTTTCCTTTGTGGGTTTTCCTTCCTTTGTGTAGTAGTTGATCTTTGGGTTTTTGGTTTGGACCCTTTGTTTCCTCATGATTGAGATGGGTATACTTGATAACATAGGTATATGTATGGGCATATATCTAAGTAGGGTTGAAAGTTGACTTTATTCCTTGAGTTTCATCCTTTGTGGATTTTGTGAGACCTTGTGGGTCTCGGGGTCCCTACTGAGTATCGTTATACTCACCCCTACACGAGCTATGCCTGAACCTTGTTGGGTTTGGTGCAGATGACAAACAACGTTGATCAAGACTGAGGGTACTAGGTCTGGACGATGCCCGGAGGAGGTCCTTACGATGAGTCGGAACACGGAGGAGACGGTCGGGCGTGGAGTGCTGAGGAGGCAATCTGTACCTACCCTTCATGTAGGAACCTCGGAGGATGACCTATCAGCATTCTTCCTTTTTTCTCTAGTTTACTTGTACTTTAATTTTCTTGTACTTTCCAGTTGGGCTTGTATTATGGCCCCTTTTACATACTATACTCACTCTATTTACTATACAGTTTACTTGAGATCATATCTTATTGTGTGATTGGTTGCATGTGCTTACATGTTATAAAGGCAATGCCTTCCCAGTTTTAGGGATTACATCTTTCGGTGCTAGTCGGCAGCCTCTGGCCTATGGAAGGTGGGCTTGGGGTAGTCATGGCACGGGCCCCGAGGAATGGGTTGTGACAAATAATTCCACCCCAAAAGGTGTGATGAGCCCAATCCCCAATCCTCTCGACCAATGTGAGACCCCAAGAGCAATTTGGCCAAAAAATATAGGTGACCTCCTTCCTTGGGAATGAAGGTACGTACCCATTTAAAGATGAGGGAACCATTTGGAGTTTCCAGTAAGATAGAAAATAGTAATTTCATGTTCATGATTTTTCACAGCACAAATTCACCACAATCAATCCATTAGATATACCCCATCCACACCTAAAAAACCCAATGAAAAAGTGTTTTTATTTTAATGAAATTATTGACAAAACTTATTGAGTACTGAACAAACATAAAATATAAAATTCCAGGAAAAATTTTAATTATTTTTGGTGAATGATGATGATGCACACATGATATAATCTTATAAGAACATGAGGAGATATAAAAAAATTATCATCTTATTGATTCTTAATTTTATCATTACTGTACATAGAGTTCATGAAAATATTCATGTTTTTTACAATATTCCTTTTTGATAATTAGATACGGATATAGGAAATAAGATAACATTGGATGAACACTAAGGATTATCCACTTGATGAGAAGAGTGAGTGAATTTTGTAAATAAATCCATTCTCACATGTGAAATTCATTCTCACTCTCTATCACTCATCATCACCAAAAAAATTTCTATTCATGCCAAACTTAAATTGAACTGAAAAATAGATTTTTAACAGACTTTGTTTTTTATCCATTGATTCATCCCATATCATTGTTTCTAAATCTATCACTTGTCACTCAGATTTGGTATCAAATTAAAACTATTCATATGAATAATTATTGAATATATTATAGGTATTCTCGTGGATCTATATTATTTCATATTGATTTTATATTTTTATTGAGTTTTTCGGTGGAGTGTATGAATTCTGTTAATAAATTTTGAGTTACAACATTCTCACTTAAGGATTCCTCCATCACAAACCCCTTTCTTTGATATCCATGTCATGGAATATACTTGCACATCTAGTCACGAATAGAAAATTTAAGACAATTATAATATTATAAAAAAATTATGTAAAAACATAGACCATTGTATCCTCCCTCTATATAACAACTTGAACCTCATCTATACTAAACAAAAAGACTGAAAACATTAACAACAATCCAAAATTATTCCTCATAAAACTCATAGATCACCAAGGAAATCCAAAACACATTATTCAATTCTTGATTACCTTTAATATCATAAATAAGGATACCAATTATAACTAGGATTACTCTTCATAATCGGAATTACCTACCTATTCACACCTAACCAAACCTCATGGAGAGATGATGTTATCAAACCCAACCATAATCCCAGAACCCATACTTAATGGTCACATAAGGAATAATAATCATGCATAAAAACTGTTACCCAAACATAAGCATCTTATGCTCAACATCATCACACATAATTATCACAATTCATAATTAATCTTTATGGTTATAACATACATTAAACCATCAAGATCTCTCCTACCTGCTCAAAAATGATAAAATTGATGATATGAATCATACCTGATCCCAAAATTATAGACGACTACACTCCTAGTAGATTCACACTATGTGTTGGATACTACCCCCACTACTAGTCGTGCAATTATTTTTCATGAAAAGAGAATGTGGATGAACTATATATACTGACACCCAATTTTTCTCGCAACCATAAATTAAACTCTCGAGTCTAACTAGATCCATGACCTCTAGTAGAATATTGAATCACAAAGATGAATTTTTAAAAATTCCCTATTTACTTTAAAGTGTAACACTTCATAGGTGTTTGATCTCACTGGGTTTGAATAAGTCTCATCTTCCAGCACTAAAAAATCTAGGAAGATGTCCTTGTCCAAGGTGAAAAAGATGATCAACTACCCTGAAATCCCTGATGGGTCTCATAATATCTAAAATTTCAGTTACTTAAAGACCCACTACTAATACCAGTGGCTATTACTATCCATATGGAAACACTACCATCATTAAAGTTCAAAATCCAATATCAAATTCAAGCATACTAAATCAGAAAATGGTGTCAACCTTAAAAATGTTTACTTATACCCAAATGGGATACCAATGTAAATCCTAAAATTTAAAAACCATAAATATATCATATAATCACAATTCTTGTAAAAAAATATTATATATATTAACCTCACAATATAGTCCATGACTAAGGTATCCCCCTGTATCAAATATATTAGCTTTCAGAAATAGTGTACCCTTATTGTCTTGGGAAATAATTTTTCCAAGTAAATCACTTAAAATTTATTCTATGTCATACCCATATTCCCCCAACCTATAAGATAATATCCCACTAGTGGTGAGTATATATATATATATCCAGTTTTTCCTATGATCAGTAGGCATATCATTTTGATAAAAATGTTCTAAAATGAATCAATCTAGAATTCAAATATATAGGGTCCATCCTCCCCCTGGAATAAGGGAGGATTATATGATCATAAATCTGTAGTCTAATACATGATAGAAAAATAAATACCGTAAGTCAACTAGTAAAAACTTGAGTTAACCTATACCAATATCCCCCTCACTTGGTCATCAGTCAATTATCATATCTCATTGTCTCACTTCATCTACCTTAGGACCTCTGCATGGGAACCATTATCATCTCCACTATTACGGGTCCCAAATAGATAATGTCTTGGTTGCACCATATAATAACCCATAATGTCCCCAATAGGTACACACCTTTGTGCATGCCCTTATTCATTGTCCTTGTTCTCTAACAGAGGCTGTTGTGGTGGTATATCACAAGAAATAAAATACTATATTCAACAGTTATATAATATCGCAAATATAAAAAAAATGAATTTTGTGGTGAGAAATATATCATAAATTACAAGTAACTTTCCTATTTAAACCTATATGCCATATAATTTGTACTTATGACAATGCCTTTTTATTTTAGGGTTAGTTTCCACACACACACACACTACAAATAGGTAAGATCCACATACCTAGTAATACATAAAGTCATAGAACCTGGTATAATTGAGTATAATGCCACCATGATTCAGTAATAGAATATAAATTTATATTACTATTGACACTTTAAATAAATGATCTCCCTTTTCCCATCAAATACAAATAACTTAGTGTACAAAAGCACACATATGTCATGTGATCCTTATATACATAAAATTTTATGTGGATACATACACAAAATTAATTAAATAATCCAAGAGTCAAATAATAATAAAAGTAACAATTTCCCAAACACATATTTTTTTAAACTAAAAAATATTATAACAAAAACCTCAAAAAATATACTGATATTTAGATATATGGGTGTACCTTAAGTTAGAGTTATTCACTCATATACATTAATTGTGTTTCCATGTACTATATTTCCAAAACCTCCAACCAACCATAGAAAATATAATGAAATAATAACTCTATAGATATAATTTTCAACAACTTGGCCTCACTCTTCATCACTTGACCTCACTTTGATACCACTCTATAGTATACTTGAATTGGGATCCCCAAAAATATTAGGCACGCCTTCCTATATGTCAGAGAATATAAATGAACAGTGAGGTTATATGATGAGATCAATGAGAAAATACACTCTACTATGTTGAAATATAAATAAAAAGTTAAAGAAATAGTAATAAAAATCAATACCAATTGATAATAAGAGAAAACAGAAAAAACATTCCATAAGTTATAATGAAATAAATATCCACAATTTCATTCTAGTTATATATGATCTAACTGAAAAACCCATATATTGATCATATATAGACATGTCAAAAATATATAAAATATTTCCAATGTAGAACTATGAAACTACCTAGTCTACCACTTATAATAGATCCATATAAACCCATATACATCCACAAAAACACTAACCACAATTCTCTAGTCATGGGGATCTCTCCGTTTCATGGATCCTGAGACATGTAGTTTGTATATTTGTCAAAGTCCCTATTCACGGTGTGAGTATAAATTCCATTGTCCACCGCTAATGGAGTTCCTAGATAATATCAAAAAATTTATAATTTCATGAAAATTAAAACATTAAATAAGAAAACATTAAACAATATTCATGACTTCATGATCAATCAATAATGGGTTAGTGGGTACCGCCTATAGCTAGTATCTGAATGGGAAGATGTACTAACCCTTTGAAAAATACCAAATGGAATATGATGCTCATATCCTATTTTATAATCCTTGGAAACAAGTCATTTCTATGATCAAATCTTATCAGGTAATAATGCATAATTTAATCCCCAAAACATCAAATAACCATCTCACTTTCTCACTGAAAATCTGAGAGGGAGTCTATATATGATGAATGTTTTGCTCCCAACTAGTGACAACGATTACCCCAAAAACCCTACATCCAATAGCTATTGAATACACCTCCAATATTCTATAGATCAACACCACCACCCTAAGATGAACATCTATAATGGATACCCCCAATAAAAATGTTTTCAAATAACCTGATTCCTACCCTTGTGTCAGTATAGTCCAATAGCCTCAACCCAAATGATTCACAACAAAACTTATATACTATTTCCAAGAATCCAAAAAACCTAAGTCACCCTATCATTGATTAATGTTATATTTCCACGAAATCATAGTAAAGAATATAATTTCCAGCTTAGTATAAGTTCTATACAATTTTCAAGAAACCCCAAGAACAATCCATTAATCATGCTCCTTTACTGTGACCTCCACACACCAATCCTTGACATAACTCATCTCAATTAAATACATCCTACTCTATACAAACACCATAATAATTCTCTCAAACATCAATGAGAAAAACTAGTCCTAATTTTAGTAACTCAAACACCCCCACCAACACCGACATATTATATAATTTAATAAAAATATATAATAATAAAATTATATTTGTAGGGTCCTGAAAAAAATCCGCAAAGGAGAATGATGATTCCATTTAACTCAAGGGATATTCTGCCCAATTTCCCCTCAAAAGGATTATGAAAATGTGGACAATACTCAAGAATGGCAAAGGAGGAACTGGTTTGCAGACCGGTCTAATGTTAACGACGCACGACCGGTTCTATGAAGCGTCCCTCCTCTGCGGACCGTCGTCGTTCGCAAGATGGAGGGGGAGATCCTCCACGGTCCTGAGGCGGAACAGGCGCCAACCGGGTTCACCATTCCGGACCGCCCCAGCCACGAGTTGCGTCAGCCGGCCCAAACCACCTCCACTATTGTTCACGAAATGGAGGCAAAACCCTATGCGGCCGCGAAGTACTCTCCAAGTTTGGTTCACGGAGGAGTATTTAATACCCTACGAATTACGGATTGTCCAAGTCATGTGTAAACCGGATTTTAGGTCATGGGACTCCGCAAAAGGTTCTTCATGACCATAGATACATCATTTTCCCCGCTCTATAAAAAGAGATGGAAGAAGAAAGAAGAGGAGAACGGAGAGGAGATCGGACAAATTCCGGTGGAAGGATTTTGAAGGAAGGCTTAGGATTTTGGAAGTTCCAGTTCGCGAACCAGAGCAGGTATGAACCTAGGAATGAACTAATAAGGAACGAAAAAAACGCATAATAACTTGGTGAACCACGAACTTAAAATAACAAATAAGAGAACACTACGAACCAAGGTCCCTCCGCGGATGTACTCCCCATGGACAAGGGAGTTTATGCCTCTTTTCTGATCTGTCGCACCGCGTAGCACCCTCCTACACGAGCGAAGCCCTGACAGACGAGCCTCCGGCCGGCGCCACCCTTGGCCGTCGCTTCCTGCATGGAACCCTCCGCAGACTACCCTAGTTCATGGATCAAACCCTGAGCCATGAACCACCTTGGTTCACGGGATACCCATTAGTCCGCGGACCACCCTGGTTCGCGGATGGCCTCTCCAGCCACATAGCACTTCCCTAGGCGAAGGGCGCCACCACCCATACCCATGTATGGCCTGCCAAAACCTTCAGAGTTCCCATTCCCCAAGCTAGATAAAATCCTTCCAATTTCAATCTGTCCTGATCCTTCGCAACCTCCTCATTGGCCTACTCATCGGCCACGAGCCGAGGCCTCTACTAGAGCCACCAGATCCGTGTGGTGTAACCCTCAGGCGCATCAGCGCGCCGTTTTGAGTTCACATACCCATGGTAGACAGGGGAGATGGGGTTTCCCCGACCCTTGGGCAGATTCTCGAAGCATGCATGGGTTTACATTCCCATGGTAATGAAGGGTCTGAGCCCGAGAGCCCCCTTTCTGCCACTACTTGCTAGGATGGGGGACTGCACACTTTGGCGGTCGGGCACTTCTCCCCTCCCCAGAGAGGGGGTGGCATACCCATCCGAAGGCAGATGTCCCCATGCACCTCGGTACTTCCCTGGGTACTTCCCAGGGGAGAAAGAGAGGTGACAAGCATAAGATCACCCCTTTCCCTCTCCCATTGTGCTTTGTCACCATCTGCATCTATCCCAGAGTAAGCCCCGACTTTATGGTCCGCCCTCATGTGTAAGTCCCACTCCACTTCTCACGGACGCACCTTTTGCGACGTGATCCTCTGGTCCCTGCTACCTCTTGTTTCTCACACCGAGCATGACTCATGTGGCCTTAGAGTAAGCATCGACCATGAAATCCTCTTATGGGAATCCTGAGAGTGTAAGCCCCAATCCATCACCCTGGGCCTCCTCAGAGTGTAAGCCCCAATCCATCATTCTGGGCTGCCTTAGGGCATAAGTTCCAAGTCAATGAAAACTACGAGGACTTTGATTCCCTACCACAGGGATACATAGGAAGCCTCCATGAGGTTCATGCCTGATCACCAATGGACCCCCGGGTCTGCCTTCACGTCGATTCTCCGACGCTCCCCTTTCGAACTACGTGGACTTTGATCCCTGTCCCCTAGGCAGGGTACGTAGGAAGCCTCCATGAGGTTCAAGACCAACAACCGGTCAATCCGTCTATCTTCACATCGGTTCACCATGCCAATCCTAGTGCCTCCTCAATGAGTTATGACTCCTCAGGGTCATTAATACAACGAGCAATGGTAAACCTCGGGCATAAATTATTCTGAACCCCTGCGTTCAGCTGACCATTTCCAACCAGGAGAAATTCGTGGATACTATGATTGAGTATAAACCAAAGATTCGCGAACATATGAATACATATTAAATCTATAAGATAGTCCTGGAACATGCAATAATTCCACCCAAAAGGGTGCGATGATCCTGAATTCCCATCCTCTGGACCAATGTGATTTCTAAAGCATCGCTGGCCAAACCATCCGGCAAACGCCTGCCTATGGAAAGCAGGTCCACGTGTCATCGGATACGGAACCGTTGGGCATTTCGAGACCGAAACCTGAAAAAAAAATGGTAAACCTGGCATGAATCTTTAACCAAGCATGATGGATTTAACTTAATCCCACCCTGTGCCCCCTTTTACTCACAAGGAGGGCCAAGGGAGGTCATTAATTACACATGGGATCATGAGATGCTTCTTTGACGAGTTTTCTGTTTGTATTTGTTATAAGGTTTTACAGGTACTGATAAAACACTATTTTATTGAATATTTTATTGATAATAAATGATATAATTTCCTCACATTGTGTTAAATATGTTTATTTATAAAATATTTGGGATTTGATCATTCATTTGAAAATTTGGTGAAAATTCCAGTTTTACCCTTAATAGTGCACTGTAGTATTTCGAAGATAAGTATTTTTATATTTATTATTTGAATTTTAACTTTTTTAACAGTGTTCCTAACTTCATTTTATACAACTTTCATTCAGGATACTACAGCTAAAGAGTGCATTTGGATGACGTAAATGAGCCATTAATCCAATGGTGGGCTGGAATCGGCAGAATGAACATGGGTTCTGTATTTCGGCCATATCGTCTACATACGGGCTTGGATTGAGCCCAAATGTTAAGGAAATATCGGGGACATTAATTTTCACAAATCAACCTTCTGGAAGGCCGGTCAATTCACGCGTTTGTGAGGTCAAATTGGCGGTTCAAGTTGGAATAAAATATTTGGCCGAGATTTTCATTTCACACTTAAAAAGTTATGTATCCCTAGCCCTCACAAACTCTATTTAAAGGGGGTTTTAACTCTTTGAGAGGGCTGGTAGAGGCTTTGGGAAGGTGTTTCCAAAAGGGTGTCTCTTGGGAGCCCCTCACAACTCTTGGAGTAAGTAAGCCTTTGTGAAAACCTCTCTTCCAAAAAGGCTCTCCTCTCTCACCTCTTCTTTGTATTTCTTTTCTTTCAAGTTTGTTTCTTGAATTTTTCTTCAAATAAAATTCTGTGTTCATCCCTCTTCTTCTTATCTTAATATTCTTAATTTGGTTGGAATCAAGAGTGGAGACAATATTGGGTTCTACCCTTTCAATCCGTTGCTTATGCAAAACGTCTCCACGATGACTACACCACTCATGGAAGAGTAGTTCTTTTTAGTAATCGATCGACCTCAATCCTTATTCATTCATTTATTTTGAATCAATGAGCTACTGTAATTCACATATTATGATCTATTAATTTAGTTTTTAATTTAAATGAAACTAAGCAAGCAATTGAATAGTTAACACAAAACACGCGAGGTCGGGAATTGTGTGAACTGTGAGAGCGCAACCTTAACCGGTAATTCAAAACCACATGGGATCAATTTGTAGAGTTCAAATATAATCCCTAAACTCAATTAATCCTCATTTCCAGAGTGGTTATGTGCCTTAATTTACCACTGACCATAAGCTAATTTTAGAACATCAATCAAAGCAGGGTGTTGCGATTGCATGTTCCGAAGTTATCCTAAGGTTAAAATTCACTTCAATCTTCGTGGTAAAGTTAATTCTCATAGGGTTAGGGATTTAACAAATTAAGGGATCATAATTAAGTGAATATTAATTTAAATGATAATGATTAATAAATGATTGAAGAGGTATAGTTAGATCGATTACGTCTTTTAAATATTGTCTAAACAAACATCTTTTTGTTGTGTCATTTTAATCAAAATTCATTTCAAAACTAAAAAAAATACAATCTTCTTCCAGAAAACTTCTTCTAGATTCATAAACTATAGAAAACACCCCATCCTTTCAAGTAGTGTTTTTATTCTCTTTTATTTTACTTCTAGAATAACTCTAAAAACTGTTTTAATTCACTTCCTCCTTTGAGAGACGACCTTGGTCAGCCACTCTGCTGCACCTAAGTACCCTAAAATCATACTAATCATTTGAGGGCGCCCACGATAGCACTCTTTCAAATTGGCGCCGTTTCCGGGGAGGCAAGTAATTATTTCAACCAATTAGAGGTATTTATTTTATTTTACATTTTAATTCTCTTCCTCTCTTATTTCTTCCGTCTTTACCCAATCTGATTTTTTTTCTTCTTCTTCTTTTATCTCTTTCTACTTCTTTTTGGACCATCAACTCAAACTTCTAATTTTTATTTTACTATGGTCAAAATTCCTTATTTTCATCTCTCATTGATTGATGACATGAACTAATCCCGAAGATCTCTTAGATCTTGACCCTGAGATTGAACGTAGCCTTAGGGCACGAATCAGACATTCTCAGTCTACAGGAAGTTTCAACATTCAACCAGTTGGAGAATTACGCCAATATCAGAACATTGAAATTGGAAGAAATTCAAATTCAACCATAAAAAAAGAACCAATGGCTGGAAACAATGGAAATGAACTTAATAGAACCATTCGAGAATTGGCTGCACCTGATATTAACTATCAACCAAATTGTATTGCATACCCAAATCTCGAATCGGACTTTGAATTGAAATCTGGATTAATTCACCTTCTTCCAAAGTTTCATGGCTTATCTGGTGAGGATCCCAACAAACACCTTAAGGAATTTAATGTGGTTTGCTCAAATTTAAAACCAAGAAATGTCTGTGAATATCAAATCAAACTAAGAGCATTCCCATTCTCACTTGATAGAGCTGTGAAAGATTGGATGTATTATTTACAACCTGAAGATGTAACTTGTTGGAACTATTTGAAACGTCTTTTCTTGCAGAGATTTTTTCCAGCATCAAGGACCACATCCATTTGAAAGAAGATATCAGAGATCAAGCAAGCACAAGGGGAGTCAATGTATGAGTACTGGTAGCGATTCAAGAAGTTGTGTGCAAGCTGCCCACATCACCAAATCAGTGAGCAACTCCTCATTCAGTACTTCTATGAAGGACTCACACCTATGGAGAGAAGCATGGTAGATGCTGCGGATGGAGGAGCAATGGTGGACAAGACACCAGTAGCTGCATGAGCATTGATCGACAAAATGGCCCAAAACTCTAAACAATTCGGTGATAGAGGTACACCACATGTTCGAGGAGTACATCAAGTAAGTCCTTCTTCTCTTGAAAGTCATTTGATTGATACTAAGTTAGAAGAATTGACAACTATGGTGAGGCAGATTCCATTGGCTCAAAAGACATCCCAACCCCCTCCTTCAAGGCCTTGTGGTATTTGCACTGATACAAGCCACCCAACTGACTGTTGCCCACAACTCCAAGAAACAGAAGATTGTGCAGCAGTGTTCCCTGGGAGACCATTTCAGCAGCAACAACAACAACCATATCCCCAAAAGAAGTTTGATCCAACATAAAACCAAGGGTAGAAAGATCTAGCAGACATGAGGTATGGCTCTAGACAACAACAAAGGTCACCCTTTCAACAAAACTTCCAGCAGCCTCCGCCTTACCAGTAGGGTTTCCAACAACCCCAAAAGAGATTCGAAGCTCAAACATCAACGAGTCAGCAACAAGGGAATATCCAACACAAGGTAGACTCTGACACTGATGATCTTTTGAAACAAATTGTTCTTAATCAACAGAATGAGCTGAAGAGTCATGGTTCGGAGCTGAGAGAGTTGAAGACTCAAATGAGTCAGATTGCCACCGCCCTCCATGAACTTGTGAGTAAGAATTCTGGAAATCTACCTTCCCAACCCACTCCAAATCCAAAGGGGAATGTTAGTTCCACCACATTGAGAAGTGGGAAGCAAATGAACGATACATCTGCACCTACCATTCCACCGGGATTCACCTCAACTTCAGAGAAGCCGCATTCCATACCAACTGCTGAGAAATCCAAGGAGAAAGATAAAGGTAAGAAAAAGATTGATGATGTTCCTCCTAAACCCCTTCCTTTTCCAAATAGGGTTGTTCAAACCAAGAAGATGGCTGAAGAAGCAATGAAAAAGGAGGTTTTGGACACATTCAAGCATGTGGAGATCAACATTCCTCTACTTGAAGCCATTAAGAAAATTCCAAGGTATGCGAAATTCTTAAAAGAACTTTGTAACAATCGAAGAGGGCTCAAGGGGAATGAGAGGATCAACCTTGGAAGGAATGTATCGGCACTCATTACACCAACTCTAGCAATGCCAACAAAGTGCAAGGATCCCGGGACATTCACCATGCCATGTACCATAGGGGAGTTGCACTTTTCTGATTCACTTTGTGATTTAGGTGATTCCATAAATGTGATGCCTCACTCTGTATTCTCTTCCTTGCAGGTTGGTGAGTTGAAGCCGACAAGAGTAGTGGTGCAATTGGTGAATAGAGCTAAGGCATATCCAGCAGGAGTCCTTGAGGATGTACTTGTCCGGGTAAGAGACATGATATTTCCAGCGGATTTCTATGTTCTTAACATGGAGGATGATCAGGTAAGTTCTCATGCCCCCATTATCTTAGGTAGGCCCTTCCTCAAAACTGAAAAAACAATCATAAATGTCAATGAGGGTACACTTTCCATGGAATTTGGGGATGAAGTTGTGATATTTAATGTTATGGATTCCATGAAGTACCCCTCTGAGGACCATTCTGCTTTTGTTATCTCCCATTTTGAACCACCAAATAAAAACTCCATAGAATTTGATTGTCCTATGATTAGGGAGATTATGAGTATTGGTTCGAGTTTGATGTCTAAGAGCACTTCCTCACATGTTTCTGATACACAATCCTATCTTGGATTTGATTTTGATATGGATTCATATTCTGATTTTGATCATGTTCACTCTGATTATGAAATGGCTGTTGAGTATGATGATGGATTTGATGCTTTATTCTATGATTTTGATGATGTCTATTCTGATACTGATGCTCTTTGTGCACATATTTCAGTTCCTTCAATGTCTCCATCCATACTACACCCTCCTTCATTAGAACTCAAGCCATTGCCACCAAATCTGAAATACTCATACTTGTTGAGTGGTGAGAGATTACCTGTTATCAATGCTAACAATCTCCCTTTTGAACATGAAGAAAAGCTTTTGAATATTTTGAGGGAGAACATCAAGGAGATTGGGTGGACCTTGGCTGACATATCAGGTATTAGCCCCTCTATTTGCATGCATATGATTCTCTTGGAGGATGGGGCTAAACCGGTGAGACAACCACAAAGGAGACTCAATCACACCCTCCTGGAAGTTGTTAAAAAGGAAGTTGAGAAATTACTTGAGCCAGGTATAATATTTCCCATTTCAGATTCTCAGTGGGTAAGTCCTATTCAGGTTGTGCCTAAGAAAAGTGGTGTTACTGTTGTTAAAAATGAGAAAGATGATTTAGTTCCAATGAGGGTGAAAAATAGTTGGCGTGTGTGTATTGATTATAGGAAACTAAATCAGTCCACTCGCAAGGACCAGTTCCCCCTCCCATTTATTGATCAGATGCTTGAGATATTAGCTGGGAAGACACACTATTGTTTCTTGGATGGATTTTCTGGCTATTTTCAGGTTCCCATTGCAGCAGAGGACCAGGAGAAGACAACATTCACCTGCCCATTCGGTACCTTTGCTTACCGAAGGATGCCATCTGGACTTTTCAATGCCCCAGGTACCTTCCAGAGATGCATGGTGAGTATTTTCTCAGATTTCATTGAGACCTGCATGGAGGTATTTATGGATGATTTTACAGTTTATGGGTCCTCATTTGATGAATGTCTCTCTAGTTTGGGCGATGTGTTGCATCGTTGTATTGAGAAGAATCTGGTCTTAAATTTTGAAATATGTCATTTCATGGTCGAAAAGGGAATTGTCTTAGGTCATATAGTCTCACAACATGGAATTGAAGTTGATAAATCTAAGGTAGACATTATTTCATCCCTCCCATATCCTACATGTGTGTGTGATGTTCGATCATTCCTTGGGCATGCTGGATTTTATCGACGCTTCATCAGAGATTTTAGTAAGA
The DNA here is from genome assembly GCA_963277665.1 of Viscum album. Lineage (NCBI taxonomy): Eukaryota > Viridiplantae > Streptophyta > Magnoliopsida > Santalales > Viscaceae > Viscum > Viscum album. The sequence goes on from OY728129.1 coordinate 1,540,723,801, forward strand.
TCGCTCTACCCTTATCTCGATTGCTTCAAAATGATATTGACTTCAATTTTGATGATTCATGCAGGGTATCATTTGATGAGCTGAAGAAGTGTCTGACCACTCCACCAATCATACAGCCCCCATGGTGGGACTTTCCATTTGAGCTTATGTGTGACGCCTCCAACTTCACGGTTGGAGCTGTCTTATCTCAGAGGGTGGAGGGACGTTCACATGTGATCGCTTATGCATCGAGGACACTGGATTCAGCCCAATAAAACTACACAACCACGGAAAAGAAGTTTCTTGCTATCATATTTTCTTTAGAGAAATTCCGTTAATATTTATTGGGCTCTAAAGTAGTTGTTTTCTCTGACCATGCAGCTTTGAGGTACCTCCTAAAGAAGCCAAATGCAAAGCCACGACTTATCCGTTGGATGCTCATTCTTCAAGAGTTTGACCTTGAGATAAAGGACAAGAAGGGGTCATAGAATTTGGTGGCAGACCACATGAGTAGGCTTACTCACACACTAGAGGGTGACACCTTGAACCGGGTACCACTTCGGGACACTTTCCCCGATGAGCATCTCTATACCATCTCAGGTAAGCATCCTTGGTATGCTGATTTAGTTAATTACATTGTTGGCTCTGAAATCCCAGTAAATTTGAAGAAGCATCAAGTCCAAAAATTAAAAAGTGAGTCTAGGTATTATGTGTGGGATGATCCGTACCTCTGGAGCATGTGTAGTGACCAAGTCATTAGGAGGTGTGTTCCCGATCATGAGTTTGAGTCTGTTTTGCATTTCTGTCATACACTTGCTTGTGGTGGACACTTTGGACACCAATGGACAGCTAGGAAGGCTTTAGACTCTGTATTATATTGGCCTAGTTTATTCCATGATGCCCATGTGTTTTTTAAGTCATGCACTCGTTGCCAACACACTGGGAACATTTCTAAGAGACATGAGATGCCCCAACAACCCATACTATTCTGTGAGGTTTTTGATGTATGGGGCATCGACTTTATGGGTCCTTTTCCTAGTTCATTTTGATTTTTGTATATTTTGGTTTCTGTTGATTATGTGAGTAAATGGGTGGAGGCCAAGGCCACCAGGACTGACGATTCTCATGTTGTTGTGGACATTGTCAAAGCACAGATTTTTTGCAGGTTTGGAGTACCAAAGGCCATCATCAGTGACCAAGGGACACACTTTTGCAATAGGAATTTTGCTTCCCTCCTTCAAAAGTATGGGGTGACACACAAAAAATCAACACCATACCACCCCCAAACAAATGGCCAGGCTGAGGTTTCAAATCGTGAGTTGAAACAAATCTTGGAGAAAATTGTGCAGCCAAATAGGAAGGATTGGAGCAAGCGCTTGGATGATGCATTGTGGGCTTATAGGACAGCATACAAGACCCCCATTGGTATGTCCCCATTTCGGATTGTTTTGGGAAAGCGTGTCATCTCCCCGTGGAAGTCGACCATCGGGCATATTGGGCTATAAAGAAATGTAACATGGATTTGGCCCAAGATGGAATTCAAAGGATGTTGCAAATTCAAGAGCTTGAGGAGATTCGACTATCATCATATGAGATCTCAAGGCTCTACAAGGAAAGATAAAAAGTAGCTCATGACAAAATGATCCAACAAAGGGAGTTTCATGTTGAAGAGAAAGTCCTTCTCTATAGTTCACGACTCAAGTTGATGCCTGGTAAGTTGTGTTCCAGATGGTTAGGTCCTTATATTGTGTCTAATTGTTTTCCTTATGGTGCAGTGGAGATCACACAAGAGTACACTGGAAGGAGATTTATAGTCAATGGGCAACATTTGAAGAGATACGTTGAGGGACATCCTACTGATGCAGTGGACTTTATCACACTGCATGACCCCATCATCACTTGATCACATCAGGCTGTTCCTAACCCTTTCACTTTTATATTATTTGTCCTATTTAAAAATTCTGCATTTCATGTGCATATATCATCTCATAGGTTCACATTGAGGACAATGCAATATTTTAAGTGTGGGGGAGGGAACCTTTTAGTTTAGTAATTTCAATTCCTTTCATGTTAAAAAAAACAAAAAAAATTGTTGTGTGTTTTTCAAATTTTGTGTGTTTATTTTACAATTTTCTGTGTGTTTTTGAAACTTCTGGACTGAAATGATTATCATCACCATTTTTAAATCCATATCAATAAGTGAAACAATTTACCCCTTGAAACTAAGCTTAAATGAATGTTTAAATGACTTTGTTTCAAGTTCAAATATTTAGTAATTTCATGAAAAGTACGCTGAATTTTGAATCCCATGCCAATCTCATTGTCTTTATATTTGAAATCACTTCCCTGTGAGGCTTATAAACCATTATTTTCATATTCTTTACATTCACCTCACTTCTTGAGAGAACCAAACCATGCTTGATTTAACCAGAATTTGATCTATTCCTGTCAAAACTTGAGGGTTTGAGGTACATATGTTTAAATGATTGAGGCATTTGTTTGGTATTAAAGCCCCTATTTCAAAGAATCATTTTTTATAATGGCCTACCTTGAATATTTAATCCTTTTAGCCCTTACAAGCCATGCACATCCTGTTAGGTTAAGCCACATTACAAGCCAATTTTCCCTATCCAACCAACTCTTGAAGTGAAATTGCATAATCTAGTTGAGCTTAAGTGTGGGAGAAGCTGTCTTGTGTTGTGATACCATATTATGTGATACTTTGGGTGGAAAATTAAATTTTGAAGAGATGTGTTTGCTGCTGAAGAAATTCATTATATTGAAAGCTGTGCCTTTTCTGGAGCTTTCATGACAAGTGAAGCTGTGCCTTTTCTGGAGCTTCTAATTGAGGTGGAAAGCTGTGCCTATCTGGAGCTTTCAAGAAAATCATGTTTGAGAAGATTGAAAATTTTTATGCTGAAATGATGAATGGTGTAAACCTTTCATGACTTTTCATGATGATGGAGATGAATTGATACTATGGGGATTGATGAGAAGACCATATTTAAGTGAAAATTAGATTAATGCAATTTTGCTTCAAAAGAGTCAAGCCCTCCTCATTCAGCCTCAGAGTTTTTCACATCTTAATCCAACCAACCGAAAGCCACAGAACAACCCTGAAAAGTCCTCATGATAAACATATGTCCTTGACTCACATCGGGTAGCGATGTAGGAATCTATCAAGCCTATGGTGACCCTTGTATGAGTTTGGATGAGAAAGACATTGCAAAAAAAATTGATATTTGAGTGATGAGAGAAAATTCCAGCGAGGTAAGTGTTTTGTGCATGGGCGGATAAATGAAGTGGAAATATATTGAATGATATAAATGGAGAACATGAAATAAGTTTTTTTATGAGGCATGATATCTTTTTATTCTTGGTGTGAAATTGATTGATCTTAAGGATATGTGTTTTAAAATTGGTTTTGATTTGATATTGATGTTTACATGATATGAGGTTTTGCCCAGGTGTGCAAAAGGGTAAGTGTGGGGGAGTTGATAAAACACTATTTTATTGAATATTTTATTGATAATAAATGATATAATTTCCTCACATTGTGTTAAATATGTTTATTTATAAAATATTTGGGATTTGATCATTCATTTGAAAATTTGGTGAAAATTCCAATTTTACCCTTAATAGTGCACTGTAGTATTTCGAAGATAAATATTTTTATATTTATTATTTGAATTTTATATTTTGTAACAGTGTTCCTAACTTCATTTTATACAACTTTCATTCAGGACATTAGAGCTAAAGAGTGCATTTGGATGAAGTAAATGAGTCATTAATCCAATGGTGGGCTGGACTCGGCAGAATAGAAATGGGTTCTGTATTTGGGTCATATCGTCTACATACGGGATTTTATTGAGCCCATATTTTTAGGAAAGCTCGCGGACATGATTGTTCACAAATCATCCTTGTGGAAGGCCGGTCCATTCACGCGTTTTGGAGGTCAAATGGGCGGTTCAAGTTGGAATAAAATATTTGGCCGAGATTTTCATTTCACACTTAAAAGGTTATGTATCCCTAGCCCTCACAAACTCTATTTAAAGGGGGTTTTAACTCTTTGAGAGGGCTGGTCGAGGCTTTGGAAAGGTGTGGCCGAAAGGGTGTCTCTTGGGAGCCCCTCACAACTCTTTGAGGAAGTAAGCCTTTGTGCAAACCTCTCTTCCAAAAAGGCTCTCCTCTCTTACCTCTTCTTTGTATTTCTTTTCTTTCATGTTTGTTTCTTGAATTTTTCTTCAAATAATATTATATGTTCATCCCTCTTCTTCTTATCTAAATATTCTTAATTGGGTTGGAATCAAGAGTGGAGACAAGATTGGGTTCTACCCTTTCAATCCGTTGCTTATGCAAAACGTCTCCATGATGACTACACCACCCATGGAAGAGTAGTTCTTTTTAGTAATCGATCGACCTCTATCCTTATTCATTCATTTATTTTGAATCAATGAGCTACTGTAATTCACATATTATGATCTATTAATTGAGTTTTTAATTTAAATGAAACTAAGCAAGCAATTGAATAGTTAACACAAAACACGCGAGGTCGGGAATTGTGTGAACTGTGAGAGCGCAACCTTAACCGGTAATTCAAAACCACATGGGATCAATTTGTAGAGTTAAAATATAATCCCTAAACTCAATTAATCCTCATTTCCAGAGTGGTTATGTGCCTTAATTTACCACTGACCATATGCTAATTTTAGAACATCAATCAAAGCAGGGTGTTGCGATTGCATGTTCCGAAGTTAGCCTATGGTTAAAATTCACTTCAATCTTCGTGGTAAAGTTAATTCTCGTAGTGTTCGGGATTTAACAAATTAAGGGATCATAATTAAGTGAATATTAATTTAAATGATAATGATTAATAAATGATTGAAGACGTAGATTTAGATCGATTACGTCTTTTAAATATTGTCTAAACAAACATCTTTTTGTTGTGTCATTTTAATCAAACTTCATTTCAAAACTAAAAACAAAAAAATAAAATCTTCTTCCAGAAAACTTCTTCTAGATTCATAAACTATAAACAAACACCCCCATCCTTTCAAGTAGTGTTTTTATTCTCTTTTATTTTACTTCTAGAATACCTCTAAAAATTGTTTTAATTCACTTCCTCCTTTGAGAGATGACCTTGGTCAGCCACTCTACTGCACCTAAGTACCCCAAAATCATACTAATCATTTGAGGGAGCCCACGACAGCGCTCTTTCAGGTACTATACAGTACTCCCTTCGATCCAATGGAGTCCCGAAAGAACTCACAAGTGCGTTCTTCCAACTACGCAATGACAGGACTTCCTCACCTACAGAGGACCCCATCACCCACCCAGCATCTTCAACGCTGGGTCTCGGACGCGCTGATCCGACAGTACTACGTGAACGGTACTCTCCCAACGGTGGAGGCGGCCATGCACGCCCTCCAATCCGCTAGAACTCACCGGTCGCCCACCCAGCAGTGGCCGCAAAGGTAGATCCAGACAGCCCCTGTTGCTATCTCCAACCGTTTCGGGAGTTTATCCCCAGAATGAGACAATGCATAACTCCCTTATCTTAGGGAGGCGGATGAGGTCGATTTTGAGGACTTTATCCCCACCGAATGAGGGTTCTGCTCCAAGGCCCCCACCGGCAGACGTCATCGTGGTCAAGTAGTGATTCAACATCCTCTCACCGACGAGGATTTCTCCCCGAGGATTCAGGCCCACGCTCCCTAAGCTCCGGCCCCTCGGACCGCCCGATGAGGGCGGAGACGTACAATTAGGGACCGGTCAACACCCTGGTCCCTGAGGAGGAGCTCCTCTGCCCAGACATGGAGACGTACGACGAACATGCACCTACACCTGTTCACTCCTCCCGAGCCTGCCATCCAAACATGGTAGTATCATACAAGCCGGCGCGCATCCCCGCCGAGCTCCATCAAGCTCGTCGCTCACACAGGACAACACTTACCAGGAAGGTACCTCTCCCTACCCAGGGTCATGAATCCCACCAACCTAACGTGGGGGAAACCCGTCACCTACAGGACATGCTCCTAGCAGTTGCTTCTGATGCCCACCATCCTGATATGGTGGCGATCAACAAAGCCCACCACCCAGATGTGGCGGCAAATCATAGGCGGGCACGTCTCCCCACCAACAAAGGCCATTGACTCGATACGGTGGGAAACCAATATATGCAGGGCCAACTCCCTACAGATGCAAGTAAAGTCTACCATCCTGATGTGGCAGCCAATGGAGAGATAAACTAGCGTATCCTGATATAGGGGAATATTCATTCACCTGCCCCGACACAGAAGAATTGTTAGTACCCACTGACCACCGAGAGATTGAAGCAGGATATTCCTACTCTGATACCGGAATGGTCCTTCATACCCGTTCCAGCCAAAGATGTCTCTCTGCATATCCTGTCAATGATGGAGGATCACGTATCGATCCTAGATCATATCTTGTAGACTTGTCAGAATGTAATTGCATCAGTGGCAACGGCAAGGACTCGGGCCCGTGAGCCCATCTCCCCAATTGGGGCAACTCATCTGAGAGATGAGATAGCCGCCTCGGAGCAGATCTACAACCCTACTTCTTCCCAAGAGGGTTTCCGGCCATATTCTGTGACGCAAGGGCAACCAGATTGGGCAGCTCCACCTGTTCCAACTGGGGGACACCCGTCCATCACGATGGATGCTCCATAGCAGGCATATATCCCTGCTAAAATTCAAGATGTTCATCGGCGTATCCCGACAGCATCACCAGACCCAATTAGATAGGGACCCAAAGGTAAAGGCCACTGTCAACAGCAGACGGTCCCCGCTGCCCGCAAAAGAGCGCCCCGAACGCGCCAAAGGCAACTGGAAAATAAAGAGTGAGTTCATGACTCCGCTTTGCTATAAGCTGGGGATCCCAACTCTTCTAAGAATACATAAAAGGATTAGAACCCTGCACATCCATTACCATATTATGGGAGTGGAAATAGCAGTTGTGAAGTTCCTTCAAACAATTTTGCTACAAACAGCTCTGAAGGTCCTCCACAGAGCACCCGTGGGGGCCTCCCCTGCGGGCATATAATGATCGATCACGAGAGCTCATATTTTGATGAAAGTCATAGAAACCCCCCATGTGGCTAAATATTTAGCAGCAAGAAGATCCTCCACTTGTTGCGGTCCACCCTGAAGGTCTTCCCCGGGGTATACGCTGCAAACACTCTCCATGCAGTGGGACCACAGATTATGATAGTAGTCCATTCTATCATAGTCACAGCTGCAGAGGACCTCCCTACAGTGATGTCTCATCAAGACAGGAAGGTCCTCCCCTTGTCGTAGCCTACCCTGAAGGTCCCCCCCAGGGGTTACGCTGCAACGGAAATCCATGTAGCCAGGCATCAGATCATGGTGGTAGTCCTCTCCACCATGATAACGGAGGTCCTCCCCATAGAGATGTCAAGAAATGAGAAGGACCTCCCCTCATTGCGGTACATTCTGGAGGCCCTCCCCAGTATGTATCCCGTATTTATTCTCCCTATGGCAGCAGTAATGGTAGTCCTCACCATTTCCACAGCTTTCATGGTATTCCTCGCCACCATGACTTCCATTGTGAAGGTCCTCACCGCATTGGCCCCAAGCAACAAGAAGGTACTCCCCTTGTCGCAGTGTGTCCTGAAGGTCCTCCCCAGGATGCACATAGAACATCAATCCATGATGGTCATCCTCACCATGATGGAAGTTGTTGTGAAGGTCCTCCCTGTAATGACACTACACAACCAGAAGTTCATCCCCTTGCTACAACATGCCTTGGAGGTCCTCCCCAAGGTGTGCACTGCAAAAGTCCTCTATGAAGTGCAGCCTCAAGAAGTAATGGTAGTCCTTTCCATTATGGACGCCATTGTGGAGTTCCTCCCCGCGATGACATATCATATCGATAGGAAGACCCACCCCCTGCTGAATCAAGCACAGAAAATCCCTCGTATACCCAGGCACTCAGAAGGACGGGATCAAGCATGTCAGATTCCCAGTTAGTCATCGACGACATCCTTCTGCAATTAGGAGACGGTCCAGGGCCGTGTTCATCCTCTAAACCACCTTAGAATCGCCCACATAATGACTCAGCACCTAGCAGTCCCACTGCCTCTGACCACATGGGCAGCAAGCATCTCAGTTGGGCCGACCAGGTAGAGGAGTCACTAGCGGAGGAGTATTCCGATATGCTGCACCTGAGAAAATGAATGGCCATGGATGATATAAAATTTATGTTTTGGCCTACGGCCACCTCTCAGTTCAACATACCCAGAGAGTTGTCGGAAGAATACATGCACAGCATCCGCCATAATATATGGACAACCCTTCGCCGACTAAAATCAAGCTTCCTATCCTATGACGGGTATGTAGACCATGGCATGACAATAGGGGACCTCTTGCATCACATCGACCTGGAAGCTCTTCCTTCAGCATGACAACATCGACCCGAGAGGCGTAATGGAAACATGGAGATAGCCTGCCTCCGTGCGCTGCACCAGCTGCGCCGCCTCATCGGTGACGCTCCGACGGGAACCCATATCAGGGGATTGGGAGAGCATGGAGCTCTATATTTCACTCCGCTCCCCACCCAGAAGAACCCATTCATCATGGTGTATTGCAACATCATCACTGTAAGATTAGTATAGAGTAAGAGGTATCCAACCTCTGATACCAATTGTAGGATCGAAATAATGATGTAGATGCTCAATATACAAGAGGGGGGGTGAATTTTAAACTTTAAAAAATTCATTTGGAACCATTAAAGTTAGTTAAGAATAACTATGTTTTCCTTAATAAAAGGAAAGGGATAAGTTTAACAAAGTTAAACTTAGTAGATTCACAACACCTCTAATTCCAAAAGCAAACTTGGAAAGAGCTTCCGAACGTAGGTTCCAGAAATATGGTTCCGGAAGTTGACACTTAACAAAAGATTACAATATGAGATTCTACCTTAAAGCGTATAGAATCTAAATGTAACAGAGTACAAGTAAGGAAGTATAAGAAAGTTATACTTTCCTTATATTACAAAATGTAGCGGAATATAAACAAGTAGTAAAACCACAAGTAACAAGATATAAGTCTTTTAACCCAAAGAGAAGGGTATCCAACAACCTTGGATAAAGGTCCCTTGATTTATACTTTCAAGCAATTCTGTCTTTCCCACACCAGGGTAAGCCCTCGATACAAAGATCGGAGTCTCTGTCTTGCTATCCCCGCAATCCCTCAACTTCAAGGTAGTTGGCAACCTCTGTCTTCCTCAGCAAGGAAGCCCTCAAACTTTAAGGTAGTCGGAACCTCTGTCTTCCTATCCTCGGAATCCCTCGAAGGTAATCACCAACATTCGGAGTCGCACGAAGCTTTGAGAGTTAATAAGAGTCTCTCTCTCTAGAAATCACTTCAAGCAAATTAGTCAGCCTTTCAGTACTTTTTTATCCATCAGCACCGAGCACTTTCAAATGAGCTCATATTTATAGGTATGGTCGGCTCCTTCTCCAACGGTCATATTCTCCTTAAATATTGGAGGGACATGTACACGTGTCACTTAGACAACAGTTAGTTTATAACAAAACAGATGACATCATTTTATAACAAAACAAGTGTAACAGAATGTACGACATCGTTTTAATTCTGACTCAAAGGTTCGGAATGAACGCTTCGGAGTAAAGGTTCAGAGTGTAATGAAAATAATAAGAGTAGACAAATTTTAGAAGTGTAAGCAATATAAAATTTTGGAGTCTAACAAAGATATTTTTCGGAGTCTGAATTAATTCAGAGTGTATAAAACAAAGATACTCAAATTCTGTTTAATAGGTGAATTCAGAATGAGAATTCGGAATAGGAATTCGTCATCAGAAATCGTAATGAGAATTCGTCAACAGAATTTGTAATGAGAATTCTTCATTGGAATTCGTAATGGGAATTCAGAATGAGATTTCTTCATTACAATTCATAATGAGAATTCTTCTTCAGAATTCGTATCCTGGATCTGGAATAGAACTTAGTCAGAGTTCATATCCAGAATTCGGAATGAAACTTCCTTATAGTTCTTATCCAGAATCCGAATCTTAAAACAGAATTCTTTATATCAAAGTTTCAATGATTCCGAGAAAATAGAAATGAATCCGAATCTTATACTTAATAAAAATATGGATGAAAATAAGATAAGAATAATTTTTCTTATAAAAGCTATTTTGCTTATAAAAGAAATTTCTTAAGAAAGTATTTTTCTTATGAAAGCAATTTTTCCTAAGAAAACTATTTTCCTTATAAAAGAGATTTTCCTTATAAAAGCGATTTTCCTTAGGAAAGCAATTTTCCTTGAGAAAGCATTTTTCCTTGAGATAAGGTGTTTGTGATTTTCAAAACAAGAAGGAATGGAAAATTCATAAGGAAAACCTTATTGTCTCAACAATCTCCCCATTTTTGGAAAGCACAACCATCCTTACGAAAAAGAAACTCTAATAAGAAAGAAAAACATTAAGGTTTATCTCCCTTTGCTTTAAGGATATTAATTAATACGACTAACTCCCCCTTAGGCTTCGAAACTCTGAGGATCGTATTCAGATTTCCGGAGTGACATTTCATTACGAAAAAATAAAGTCTTATTTTATGAAAAACTCCCCCTTTGATAAACTTTCTTCTTTTTCTTAAGGATCTTTTCCTTCTCCCCCTTTGGATCGACTTTCTTATTTTTCTTAAGGATCATTTCCTTCTCCCCCTTTGTGATTTTCAAAAAGAAATCGAGGGAATGGAAAAATAATAATAAAGTAACTGAAATATTATTAACGACAACAAAAGAAATGAGAGGCATAATTTTCATTAGGTTTGAAATCTAGACAACAAAGAAAAAATTACAACAAAAAGATCGGATTTGGTTATTTCGGATCTATTTCCTTCGTCATGAGCCCCTTTAGAATAGTCTTGATCTTCTTCAGGTCTTTATGATCTTCTTCAGCTTGCTTCTCTAAGACAACTATTCTTTCAGATTGAGCTTCGATTTTTTCTTTCTGGGCCTTCAGCTTTTCTTCCTGAGCTTTTATCTTCTCTTCCTGATCCTTCATCCTTTCTTCAAAATCAATCCGATGATCCCTTTCAAACTTCCAGTTTTGAGAAACGGAATTCAGCTTCCCATTCAGATCTCTCACTTCTTGAATCCGGAAGTTCTTTTCTTCTGTCAACTTCTCTTCAAAGGATGCAGTTAACTCATTTATCTTCTTGTCCTCGGTTTCAAAAGCATCTTTAACATTGTCATGAAACTCATCAAACAACCTCATCTCTTCCACAGTCTTCTTCGACCAGTTTTTCATCCTCTTGCACGATTTTCTATGAGCTTCGTAACCAACAAAAAACGTTTTGAACTGAGCCTCAATCTCAATGCACTTGTCCATAGCCATATATACGGAGTCATTTTTCTAATTCAACGCATGTTGGAGCATCTGGCATCTTGATTCAATACTAGAGAAGGTCGGAATGGTTGCCACCAACTTCTTTAAGGACTGAACAACAAAGTCATGCCCCAACGAGGATGACTCTGAATCTGAAATCTTTCTTGGAGAGTTTTCTTCCCCAATAAGATCCAACTTCCTTTTAGATGAATCACTAAATTCCCTTTTATTTCTAGCCACTGATTTCGGAGTTTCAACAAGGAGTTGCTTTCCCTTGTCTTTTTTTGGAATTGATTCTTGATCAGGAGTTTTTTGCTCCCCAGTAGACACTTGAACAATCTCATCAACAACTTTTTGAACAACATCTTCCTCATTCTTATCCTTCTCTGGAGTTACTAACTTAGAGGATTCAGCCTCTGATGTTCGGAGTGATAGATGTTCCGAAGGTGATCCTTTATAATCATCCACTTGTTTCAAAAGATCTCCTGTTTCAACACTTCCTTCAGCAACTTCTTCTTCCTCACCCACTTGCTCAAACTACTCGATTTTCTCAACATGCTCAGCTGTAGTCTCTTCCGGAAAATCAAGGTTTCTTCCTGGAGTCTCAGGTAGAGATTCCAAGGAGAAAGATCTTGGAACTGGAATGCTTCCGGATACTATTTCATTAAATTTCAACAAAGCTTGGACTGCCTCGGCTTCTGACATCTTCTTCTTAAGCTTCTTTTCCTTTACTTGTTTTTGAAGCTCATCAGCAGTTTTCTCCTTCAGGGCCTTATCTTCCGCAGGGTCCAATCCGAACTGCGGATCCCCTTCTTTCCTTTTCTCTTTATCTGCTCTCCACTTCACAATAACCTCATCAGGATAGGCCTTCTTCTTCTTTTTTTTGGGAGGTGCGGTTTGAACTTCCTTAGACTTAGGATCTTCGACTTCAGCTGCAACTTCCTTCAACTTTCTTTTCTTTACTGGTTTGGATGATTCTGGTTCAGCAGCGTTCGGAACCGTTTCTTCTTGATTAGGCAAATCAATGAACTCACCAATCTCCTTGTTGAAAGCCACATCCATCCTCTTAAGGGTGTCATCACTAACCAACAAAATTTTACAAACCCTTGGCTTAGATCTGCAGGCTTCCTTGAAAGATTCAAGGCACCAAACTATCAATTTTGATAATATTGCTGGGTACATTACGATTTGAGCTCTACGATTTCCTTTCTTAAGATTCTCAATGGTTATAAGAATGTTCCTCATAAAGTTAAACTTCCTTAGATTTATCAGAAAATCTAAGATATAGATCTCACCCTTCTTCAAGATGTCTTTATCACCTTTCCTCGGTGCGATAAGCCCTTGCACCCACAAATCTAGGATCCGGAAATTTGTAGGCAAACTAGCAATCTTCGGAGCCTTGTCATCAGCCAGTCCGAGAGTTTCTAAGGCTTTTTCTTTGTCGAAGATACCCTTAGAGTCCGGAAAAACATGAGAAATAAATTCGGCTTCTCCTTCATAGGATAATCCTACCAAGCTTGCAGCCTTGGTATAATAAAGTTTGTAGGTCTTTCCATAAGACTTAAAGGAAAACTTCTCCCTATTATCTTCCTGGAAGAAGGAAACTGTTTCATAGAACTCAACAAGTAACTCTGTAAAAACATCGTCTTGAGTCCTCGGTTTGGATACAGCAACATCTTCCCAGCCATTCAACTTAATGTTCTTTGAAATAAGAGAATCATAGTTGTTGAAGAAATCCGGATGGACTAACCTTTCTCTGTAAACTAACCATTGTGAAATAGGCTTGGTGGAAGACATTTCTTGAGACGCTAACTCCACAGACATTCTGATCTGTAATCCTCTGAGAAGTTCGGAATGGAGACAACTGTAGTTCGGAATAGCCTTAAAATAAAGGGGCAGAGCTTCGGGACGCGAGAGCTTGAAATCGATGTGGGATGAGTATTTGGGTCCCGTTTATATAGGCAATGAAATGATGGTTCAACTTCCACGGTTGATCTAACGGTTGTGAAAAGCTGAGATCAGATCTGACGGTTGAAAACTTGAATCCGATCTTTTTGAGGTTTTTATTTAAACAAGGAATTAAGAAAACTAAAATCTGAAAACATAATACAAGAAAATTCCAGCAAGCAAAATATGACTACGAAAACTTGAGTTAGGTAATCATACCTTTCGGATTGGATTAGGAGGATTATTCGTAATGGGTAATATAACAAAGACTAGAAAAAAAAACATTATTATGAGAAGACATATTTCGCAAAAATTTTACTTTGGAAAATAAACTTAGTACAAAAAACTCATTACGGAACATTCATTATGGAAAAACTCAGTGTGAAAAAAAAAACTTAGTAAGGAAAAAAATCAGTACGAAAAACTTAGTACGAAAAATACATTACGAAAAATTTGGTATGAAAATTCCATTATGAAAATTCTAGTACGAAAATTTTCCATTCTGGAAAGGTTCAATATGAACACTTCCATTCCAGAAGTATTCTGTATGAGAATGTCCATTTTGGAAAATTTTAGTTCCGGAAGTTCCATTCCAGAAATATTCGTTCCGAAAAGTTAGAAAATTTTTTTTGAAAAACTTTGTTAAACAAACAATCAAATGTACTCCCCCTATGAAAAGGAGTTTATTACTGTAAGGAGATTTTTTCAACAGAAAGTTAATTAAGAAATATTACCTTACGGTTATCATTCCTAACTTCTGTTTAATATATTCAAATCTATTAGAAGGCAAATATTTTGTGAAAATATCAGCAAGTTGTTCTTGCGTTCCGATAAACTGAAGAATAATATCTCCTTTAGTTTTGATAATCTTTTCAAAAAATATTTTGTTACCAGTCATGTACCGGGAACATCCACTATCCATGTACCATGTATTGTTGCTGGTACTCTCTTTTTTTTCCTGAAATTAATAAGAAAATTAGATTTTTGGAATCCAAACTTGTTTGGATCCGAGATTTCCAGACAATAAAATTTTAGGAACCCACATCTTCTTAGAAAAGTAAGCTTTGTGAAATCCTAGAGATTGGGTTTTGTTTAAGGAACAATTCTTTTCCCAGTGACCACCACATTGACACTTGGTACAAAATGGGGCACTTTGAGGAACAAAATAATTGTTACTGAAAATAGGTTTTGCATGGGTATAACCAAATCCGGATTTATTTCTTAAAGGTCGTATTTGGGAATACATCTTATCAAAATTTTCCTTACCATAGGTAAAGTTTGATAAACACTTCTTTAAGGAAAAAATTTCGGACTTGAGTTTTAAACCAAGTTTTTATCCTCAAAATCATTAGTTTTAGAACTAGAGCTAGGCTTGAAAACATTTTTCTTAGAAATTACTTTTTCTAACTCTTTAGAAAGTTTGTTCTTCTTAGAACTTACTTCCTCAAGATTTTTTGAAATATTTTCAAAATAAAAAATTTTCATATCAAGATCTTTAGAAAGATCTGATATCTCTTTTGTAAGAATAGAATTCCTAGAGTTTGACTTATCAAGTTTCTTATTGAGTTTGGAATTCTCAATCTCAAGAAGTTCAGAAAACCTAGAGACTTCTTCATAAGTAGGTAATGTATTTTCTTCATCAAAAGATGATTCTTCATCAGAAGAGTTATAATACTTACTATCATTAGAATTTCAAGAGACATTGTTCAAAGATTCATCATTTCATACCTTAGCCATAAAACAATGATTATCAATAGGTAATCTGGCTATAAGACCAAGATTCTTCTGTCCTGAAGATTCATAATCAGAAGGTTCATCTGAAGAGTCACCACCACTGACACTCCAGGTGTCATTAGCTTTCAGAACTTTCTTAGCTTTAGCTTTATAATACTTCTTTCTATTCCTGTCTGAATGTATTTCCTTCTTTTCTTTCTTTTTGAGCATAGGGAAATCTGGTCTAATATGTCCAGCTCTTTTACATTCATAACAAGTAACTTCTCCATGTTTCTTATCTTTCCTTTCCTTTTTCTTGTACTTAGATTGAAAATTTCTCTGGCCGACTATCTTGTTCATCCTTCGAGCAAGATTTTCTAATTCATTTTCTGAAACTTCACTCTAACTTGATTCAGATTGGAAAATAACTTTCTTAGACTTGGATCTGGTTACTCTCTCAGGAGTCTTAGCTTTCATCTGATTTGATGTTGTAGTAAAAGCAACAGTACCATTTCCATTCTTCTTCTTGATGTTGTCTGCATCTCTCTTCATTCTAGTTTCATGTTGTAGAAGAGTTCCAAATAATTCATCAAGAGTAATTTGAGTGACCTTCCTGTTCTCATCTATAGCTGTTCTCTTGGATTCCCACTCATTGGGAATAATATCAATTATTTTATCCACAAGAGCTTCATCATCTAAACCTTTCTCTCCCATATATTGTAGACTGTTGACAGTATTCATAAATCTTTGTTGAACTTTACAGATAGGTTCTCCATAAGGAAAATTGAATCCATGATATTCAGCTCTAAGCATAGCTCTTCTAGTCTCAATAACTTTGGAAGTCCCAAAGTGTGTAACCTCTAACTTCTTCCATATACAGTTAGCTGCTTCACAAGAAGAAATTTGGCTATATATATTTCTGGTCATTGAACATAGTAAAGTGTTGCGTACCTTATAGTTTAGTTGATATTCTTTCTTTTCTTGATTAGTAAAATATCTGACTTCCTTGTCAGAAATTTTATAATCACCAGTAAGCATAACAAAGTTGTCTACTCCAGTATTGATAACAAAAGTCTTCATACGATCTCTCCAGTATTCATAGTCATTACCATCAAATATTGGTGGTCTTGTAGGATTCATATTATCAATTGATCCAACATTGACTCCTACCATAATTAAAATAACTTTGCACACAACCTTGTTAGTAGCAAAAGTTCGTAATCACAAAGCTCAGAATGGGAAACGGAATGGTAAAGTTAGGAATGAGAAAGTGAGCAAGAAAAACTTATTCGTGAGTATAATTATTTCAGAGACCTGCTCTGATACAAAATGTAATATTGGTATAGAGTAAGAGGTTTCCAACCTCTGATACCAATTGTAGGATCTAAATAATGATGTAGATGCTCAATATACAAGAGGGGGGTGAATTGTAAACTTTAGAAAATTCCTTTGGAACCTTTAAAGTTAGTTAAGAATAACTATGTTTTCCTTAAGAAAAGGAAAGGGCTAAGTTTAACAAAGTTAAACTTAGTAGATTCACAACACCTCTAATTCCAAAAGAAAACTTGGAAAGAGATTCCGAACGTAGGTTCCGGAAATATGGTTTCGGAAGTTGACACTTAACAAAAGATTACAATATGAGATTCTACCTTAAAGCGTATAGAATATAAATGTAATAGAGTACAAGTAAGGAAGTATAAGAAAGTTATACTTTCCTTATATTACAAAATGCAGTGGAATATAAACAAGTAGTAAAACTACAAGTAACAAGATATAAGTCTTTTAACCCAAAGATAAGGGTATCCAACAACCTTGGATAAAGGTCCCTTGATTTATACTTTCAAGCAAGTCTGTCTTACCCACACCAGGGTAAGCCCTTGATACGAATATCAGAGTCTCTGTCTTGCTATTCCCGCAAGCCCTCAACTTCAATGTAGTTGGCAACCTCTGTCTTCCTCAGCAAGGAATCCCTCGAACTTTAAGGTAGTCAGCACCTCTGTCTTCCTATCCTCGGAAGCCCCCGAATGTAATCACCAACATTTGGAGTCGCACGAAGCTTTGAGAGTTAATTAGAGTCTCTCTCTCTAGAAATAACTTCAAGCAAATTAGTCAGCCTTTTAGTACTTTTTCAGCCATCAGCACCGAGCTCTTTCAAATGAGCTCCTATTTATAGGTAAGGTCGGCTCCTTCTCCAACGGTCATATTTTCCTTAAAGATTGGATGGACCTGTACACATGTCACTTAGACAACGGTTAGTTTATAACAAAACAGACGACATCGTTTTATAACAAAACAAGTGTAACAGAATGTACGACATCGTTTTAATTCTGACTCAAAGGTTCGGAATGAACGCTTCGGAGTAAAGGTTCGGAGTGTAATGAAAATAATAATAGTAGACAAATTTTAGAAGTGTAAGCAATATAAAAGTTCGGAGTCTAACAAAGATATTTTTCGGAGTCTGAATTAATTCAGAGTGTATAAAACAAAGATACTGAAATTCTGTTTAATAGGTGAATTCGGAATGAGAATTCGGAATAGGAGTTCATCATAAAAAATCGTAATGAGAATTCGTCAACAGAATTTTTAATGAGAATTATTCATTGGAATTTGTAATGGGAATTCGGAATGAGATTTCTTCATTAGAATTCGTAATGAGAATTCTTCTTCAGAATTCGTATCCTGAATCTGGAATAGAACTTATTCAGAGTTCATATCCGGAATTCGGAATGAAACTTCCTTATAGTTCTTATCCAGAATCCGAATCTTAAAACAGAATGCTTTATATCAAAGTTTCAATGATTCCGAGAAAATAGAAATGAATCTGAATCTTATACTTAATAAAAATATGGATGAAAATAAGATAAGGATAATTTTTCTTATAAAAGCTATTTTGCTTATAAAAGCAATTTCTTAAGAAAGTATTTTTCTTATGAAAGCAATTTTCCCTAAGAAAACGATTTTCCTTATAAAAGCGATTTTCCTTATAAAAGCGATTTTCCTTAAGAAAGCAATTTTCCTTGAGAAAGCAATTTTCCTTGAGATAAGGTGTTTGTGATTTTCAAAACAAAAAGGAATGGAAAAGTCATAAGGAAAACCTTATTGTCTCAACAATCACGTCTAGATGGAAATCGAGTGGTCTCTCTATTCAGGAAAGGAAACACACCCAGCCGAGTCAGGCCTTGAGTAAGTCCCAGAAGCATCAGGCCCAACGATAAAATTCTATTCAAGAACTCCTAAATCAGGCCACCGAGAGAATACAACATGCCTCTTTCCTAAGAGAGTCCAATAAGCGATCTTTGCCTGCCCCCCCCCCCAGAAGGAATTGATTCACAGAAGAACTCGTCACCAAACCCAGTGCACCCCCAAATGGGGGCATGCAAGATCAGGCAGGTAGCGATAGCCGCAGCCACTGCCGCAATCCAGGGTAAACCCCAGCCTACAGGGCTAGGGTCATTTTTAAAAACAAATTTTCCCATAAGACTAATAAAACCAAGAAGATACTCGATGTCCAAGGAACGGAGCCAAGCCCTGCCCTCAAGGCTGGGGGCATTATTACCCCCTCAACAACAACCTCCCCCGTGAGAGTTAGTATTCTCTCTTCTAGGTAGGACAATAAAAAGATGAGGTTCTCGTTCTATGCCATCATTTGAATCATCATCCCCTCTGAGAGGAAGGCGCGCCATAAGGTCTCACAAAATAACCCTCCGTGTCACCCTTCGTCAAGAAGTCTGAAGGCAATCCTAGGTCACGAAAGGGAAGGCCAGCAAATGATACAGGAGATCCTCTTCCCATTTAGAAGATGACATCTTCTCCACCCCATGATATGAATCTATCAACGTCATAGAGGTTAACCCCATGGGTGACACCAGAGATACTGGAAATCTGGAGGGATCAGGAGAAGATAGTTCTGGTCAGGCTGTGACTCATGACGAACCACCAGGTGTGCACACCTGGAACCAGAGGGTTGCCCTAAATATGGTCGTCCTTCCAGCCAACCCTCCTCCTCTTACCCTGTGAGCTTCCAATGAGGATAAGAAGAAAGGATTGGTAACCCTTAAACCACCTCCTTCTCTCGATAAAGATGAGACACTCATGCTCGAAGAGAGATTCGCTCGATAGGAAGAGGAGATGAAAGAATTGAGGTGGATTAACTCCAAGTTACTCCATATGAACTGCCTTATTGAATGTGCATCCAAGGAGGAGCCACATCATGCACTCCCAACATGTGAACCTCAAAGACTAAGGTTTGCCCCGACAAATGAAACATGGTTTGGGCTCCCGTCCAATGAGGCAACTGGCCCATCCAACTACATAAATGTTGATTCAGATGAATACCAAGACTTCCCTCCACTCAAGAAGCAACCGGAGTGAGTACACTTAAACCCTCCGAAGGTGCCACAAACCAAACACACACCCCTGGTGCCGGCCAATATGGATCCTCAGGAAATGCATTGGGCTACGCCTGCCCAGGACCGGGCCCAATAGGATGTAAACCAGTGTCTCACCAACTCCATCGAGGCACTAACAGCTCGATTGGAAGTGATGGAAGGTTGACGCGCTCTGATATAGAGATAGAGGAAACCATACCCAGATTTGGTGAGCAACACACCACCTCCACCCAATTTTTAGAGCCCTGTATTCCCTATCTTCAATGGATCAGGCGATCTAGAACAACATCTTTTGCACCATGCTTCCTATTACGACCCTATGATGGGAACTCCAGAGTAGTAAGAAGCAGTAAAACCCAGATGATTGGTACGGACCATGAAATGATCTGCCTTCGTCTGGTATACAAGTCTTCCAGCCCAGTCAATAAAGATCTAGGAAGACCTTCGACAGTAGTTCCTGTTCCACTTCATCTCAACGTTGCCTAAAACAACGGTCAGCGATCTCATGAACTGCAAGCAGAGGGAGAACGAGGGGGTCTCAGATTTCATCGCTAGATGGAAAGGTCTGACCTATTCCCTGAACATGATGGTGCCTCAAGATGAGATTCTAGCCATATGCATCGATAATCTTTGAGATGAGCTGCGAACACCGCTCATACCAGTGGAGTGCACCACTGGCTTCCGCCATCTCTCGGCCATTTCCCAGAAAATTGAGGACTCCCGGTAGTGGACTTATTCGAAGTCCTGAATAGCCTCACAGGCTCCTATGAAAAGAGCCCCTAGAGATGAAGCGTCCGCTATCACACTCAAGATAACCCCTGTGCCCACTCCACCGCTCAGGCCTCCACCAAATCGTTGTGGGCCTCCTACATATCAGTGGTCACCTCCACCTAAATGGGACGATCAGCGAGGATCGAAGCGGAACTAGATTGAGGAATGAACGCAAAAAGTATACTCGTTCAGATAAGATCAAGTCTGTGACTACTTCATTGCCTCCATGAACTGCAACTTTCTCCACCTCCCAGAGTAGAGGAAACCTGAAGAGGTCGGCCATGATGACAGGCCAGATTACTGCCCCTACCATCAGATGTTGGGGCACAGTATCCGAGAATTCTTCGTCTTAAAAGACCTCTTGGAGTGGATGGTAGACTCTGGAAAGGTCGAGCTGGGACCACCCACAGCACATGTGGCATGTATCTCTACCACCAACTCCGAAAAAGAGGAGGGGTGGTAGAAAGTCACCAGCAAGCAGGGGCAGAAATTTGAAAATCGGATGACTCGGAAGAATATCAACCGAGCCCATGGCATACTCCGAGATCAACTACAGTAGCTGGTGTTGCCACCAACAACCCCTATAGCCATAGAGCTGTCAATATCGACCTCACAACCCTCCACGATCTGGTCATCCGGGCATAATCGAAGGAGGAAACAATCTCAAGAGGAGCATTCCGTGATGAGGACAAAGTTAGTCCTGGCCCAGGAAAATTATATGCCCTCTAATTTGGCGCCACGGGCACCGACCCACCAAATGACACCATCAGGGACAACCGACCCGGTTGACCTGTCAGAGGATGAAGATCCAATATTTGGTTCTATTAACATCATCCATCTTATGGAATAATTCCCTAATGAAGGGTATGGTTACGAACCCGAGTTACCTGCACGAGGATCCGAGAGGAGGAATTGCAGAGGTAGGGCATACCAGGGAAGGCACTACCGCGGCCAAAACCAACCCTATGGTTGGACCCCATCCCAAACCATTAGTATTGTGGAAACCCGTGGGAGAGCCCTTCAACGGACTCAGTAGGAGAAAAAATTCCCCTTCATCTCCACAAGCAGCCACTCTGGGCCTGTTGTTCTACGATACCCACCAGAGGAGGAACAAGTGTCTGGCCTCCTAGTGCGCAAAAACAGACAGGCCGGGCCATGTCCTCAAAACAAGGGAACGCCATCGATATCTGACCCCGTGGCCGATCCATCCTCGTCAAATGCTCCAGCCCTTAATGAACCCACTAAGACTCTCCCTCCAACGGAGAAGCGTCGGCTGCTGGAGCAGAAATATGATATCCTTAAGCAGCTGGCATCGGTACCAGCCAAGCTGTCAATCCACGATGCCCTAAGTCTGTCATAAGACCTCATGTAGAATCTTATATAAGCTTTGATCATCCCCCAGGAGTTTTAAGACGAGGTAGCTGCTTCCGAAATTTACCAGACGGAGACTGACCCAACTGAATGCAATGCAGTGATTTCCTTCACCAATCAGGATGAAGATGCTATCATGCAAGGACACATCAGACCACTATCTGTGTCCGGCACACTGAATGGTATTGAGATCCAGAAATTATTTGTACAAAATGGCTCTAGAGTTAACCTCCTTCCCCTATGGACACTTCGTAAGTTGGGCTAAAGTGAGGACAACCTAATTCCCTCAGCCACAACTCTGTTGGGTTACGATAAGAGTGAGCAGAAACCAATGGGACATATTAAGCTAAAGACCCATTTTGGTGACCTGGTAGCCTACACGGAATTCCTGGTGGTCCGGCAGAGCACATCATTCAATGCCCTGCTGGGAAGGTCGTGGCTCTATAAACACATGGACGTCCCTTCATCCTACCACCAGTGTATCAAGTACTGTGTCAATGGAAAAAGTGGAACATTTCACGTCAACAAGGACCCTTTCGAGCTCTTCGAGTCACATTACATTTACACCATGTTCTATGAGGAAAAGAAAAACAAGACTTTGGTCGATGGTGTCGACTGGATCCCCGCTCCAAATAGCCTGGAAATGGTTCCTGACGACCCCTCAGGAAGCATGGCCGAGATTATGTCCTTCCCATCAACCATGTTGAGAGTAGGAGTTCAAGTACGGACATGCACTCGGATGTCCTCATGACTTCAACCACGATGGTCGAGCACGATAATGTGGGAACGTCTGCCAACCCTCGATCTGGGGATGAATACTCGAGTAAGGACGCCCATGACACCTCACCTCCGGACTCCCAAGAGCCTATGTCAGGAGATATCTCCTCGTCAGATCAAGAAGATGAGGATTTGGGAGATGAAGAGGGGGAAGATATTAGGGATGCACCTCCCACATTTGAGGAGGGTATCTTCACCACGGTGAATGAGCTCAGGGAAATAAACCTAGGTATGGAGGAAGATCTGAGGCCTACTCTCATTAGTGCAGTTGTGTCCCTCAAGGAACACGAGGTATATACCTATTTCCTGATGCAGCATCGGGATGTTTTTGCCTTGAATTACATAGAAATTCTAGGAATCGATCCCAAAGTGGCAACGCATCACCTGGGTCTTCCAGAAGACCATCGGGGCGATAAACAGGCCGCCAGAAGGACGAATCCCTCACATGCCGCCAAAATAGAGGCTACATTCTATAAGATCATTAAAGCAAGCTTCATTCAGGAGGTCCAGTAACCCATTTGGTTGGCCAACATCATCCCTGTCAAGAAAAAGAATGGACAAATACACGCCTGCATTGACTTCAGAGATCTCAATCGGCATTGTCCGAAAGATGATTTCCCGGTCCCGATCACCGAATTATTAATCGATGAGATGGCCGGGTATGAGGCTCTATCCTTCATGGACGGCAATTTTGGATATAATAAAATCTGGATGGACCGAGAAGATGAAGAATCCACTGCCTTCGGGGCCCCTCAAGGGGTATTCTATTACAGGGTCATGCCCTTTGGTCTCAAGAATGTTGGCACCACATATCAGCATGCCATGCATCAGATCTTTAAAACCTTCCAGGGGAAATTTG
The DNA here is from genome assembly GCA_963277665.1 of Viscum album. Taxonomy (NCBI): domain Eukaryota; kingdom Viridiplantae; phylum Streptophyta; class Magnoliopsida; order Santalales; family Viscaceae; genus Viscum; species Viscum album. The sequence goes on from OY728129.1 coordinate 1,540,747,001, forward strand.
TTGAATGTTATGTGGATGACCTGCTGGTCAAGTCCAAACAGTTCTCGGATCACCTGTCTAACCTTGAGACCATCTTCAACAAACTTCGACAGCATAGCTTGAAGATGAGCCCCTTGAAATGCACCTTTGGGGTTACCTCTGGGAAATTCCTTTCCTTCGTCATCCGCCATCGTGGCATCGAATTCAACCCTGAGAAGACAAATGCTATCCTTGGATTACCACCTCCCAAAAATCTCACCGAGTTAAGGGGATTCCATGTACACCTAGCCTATATTAGGCGGTTCATAGCCAACCTAGCAGGCAAATGTTTGCCCTTCACCAGATTAATGAATAAGGGGGTCACATACCAATGGAAGTATGACTGCCAAGAGGAGTTCGACAACTTGAAGAAGTACCTCTTTATCCCACCGGTGCTCATGACCCCTGTTGAAAGAAGAGCTCTCATCTTGTATGAGAAAGCCTTAGAGCAATCACTATGAGCCTTCCTTGCACAAAATAATGACACGGGTAGTGAAAACAGTCTCTATTACCTCAGCCGAACAATGATTGATGCTGAGACTCGATACTCAAACATTTTGAAAAGTTGTTTAGCCATGGTCTTCGCGGTTCAAAATTTGCAACATTATCTACAGCATCATGAAGCCCATTTGATCTTGAAAAGTAACGCACTCAAGTATATCCTCAGCCGCTAGATGATAACCGGATGCCTATCCCGATGGGCGGTCATCCTGCAACAGTTTGACATCTGGTTTGTGCCTCATAAAGCCATCAAGGGTCAGGCATTAGCAGACTTTCTGGTAGATCAGCCTTTGATAGGGACCATTGCACCGAATGGCGAGCTACCTGATGAGGACATCTTCTCGGTTCGAGAGGAGTTCCCAGCATGGGAAATGTACTTCGATGGCGCATCCCGAAGCACAATTGGGAAGAGGAGGGAGGACCCCAGATTTAACAAAGTGGGTTTGGGAATAATACTCATGTCCCCAGAAAAGGCAGTCTTTCCATATTCCTTCCTCCTATCAGAAGGGTGTATGAATAATGAATCGGAATATCAAGCTCTCATTGCCGGCCTAGAACTCTCACTCCAGGTACAAGTACATCACCTTAAGGTAAAAAGTGACACGGAACTGGTCATCAAGAATGCCAATGGTAACTATACTGTTAAGAAGGAGGAGCTGATCCCCCTGTTTGACCATGTCCAAGGGTTAATGGTGGAATTCTCCATAGAACCAACATTGACCTATATTCCCCGATATTAGAACACTCATGCTGATGCATTATCCAACGCGACCACAACCCTAGCTGACCCAGGACAGGATGAAACAGTTATGAGTATTGCTCACTGTTGAAGGGTATTACCATTTGTTCAGACCAAGATGGAAGAAATACATGAAGCCTGTCCTACCCCCGAGCCATGTGCTCCTGCCACAGGCTTGATGACCCCCATTTCAAACTACCTTCAATGGGAAGAACTTCCATCAGATTGGGATGAACGAGATAAAATATGGAGAAGGGTAATCAACTTTGTCCTATATGGTGACGCGGGTCAGCAAGAGGTCCTCTAAAAATGAGGCCTCGATGGAGTGCTTCTTAGATGCATTGATAGAGAATAAACTGCTGTCGTAATGATTGAAGTACATGTCGGAGCATGTGGCACACATCAAATGGGGAACAATATTTCCCATCAGGTTCAAAGGCATGGTTACTACTGGGAAATAGTGACACGATACTGCGAGTGTTTTACCACAAAATGCCACTCATTCCAGATTCATGCCAACTTCATACACCAACCCCTGAAGTTACTTCATCAAGAAAAGTACTCCTAGCTGTTTTCCATCTAGGGGATGGACGTAGTGGGACCATATCCTCCAGCCACGGCCAAATAGCTGAAGTATATCCTCACAACAACCGACTTCTTTTCCAAATGGGAAGAAGCCATACCCCTCAAGGAATTCAGGGAAAGAAATATTGTTAGCTTTGTGAAGACAAATATCAACACCAGATTTGGTGTCCCTCATACCGCACTGACAGACAATGACACCAACTTCTGCTCTGCTGAATTTGAGAAATTATACCAAGAATACGGTATCAAGGCTAACCACTCATCCCGCTACCATGCAGAAGCCAACGGATAGATAGAGGCTTTCAACAAGACCATACCCAATATTCTCCAGAAAATGGTGGACAAAGACAAGAATTTGTGGACCGATAAACTCCTCCATGCATTGTGGGATTATCGAACCACAATCTGCACCGCTACTCGGGCTACCCCGTACTCATTGGTGTATGGCATAGAGGCGGTCAGGCCCATTGAACTCCAACTTCCCTCACTTTGTGTTGCCATCTTTGATCAATTATCCGATGATGAGCAGTCAAAAAAGAGGCTAGGTGAATTGGAACAGCTAGACGAGAAGCGGTTTCACACTTTGCACTATCTGGAGGTATACCAGAACCGGATCGCACATGCCTTCAACAAAATGGTTCGTCTTTGGTCATTCATGGATGGAGAATTAGTGTTGGTCCTCCGGACCCCAAGGATACCCGGAAAGAAGCCTCTAAAGATGGATCTCAAATGGGAGGGACCATACATTGTACACAAGGTCTACTCCAATGGAGCATATAGCCTGATCTCCATGAATGGGAAAGTCACCATGGCTCCTACCAATTGGAGATTCCTAAAGAAGTATTTCGCTTAGAAACTAAAATTGGAGTACGTCCTTACCACATGACGTTAAACTGCATGGAGTATGTCCTCACTACATGACGTTAAATTGCATGGAGTTCATCCATACCGCACGACGTTAAACTGCACAGAATCTAATAATACCCCATGTCTTCACCGCATGACGTTAAACTGCATAGAGTACGTCCTCACCACATGACGTTAAACTGCATGGAGTTCGTCCTTACCACACGATGTTAAACTACACAGAATCTAATAATACCCCTCGTCCTAACCACATGACGTTAAACTATATGGCTTTTGTCCATACCGCATGACGTTAAACTACACAGATAATAAAAGTTAAAAATTCATTTTCCCCTGCGTACGGACCAGACCTACATGGGCTGTATTCCTCATCCTTACCATATGACATTAAACTGCCCAGATTTCAGAGAACTACGTACGGCTTGATTCCTTCCCTCGCAGGATACGTAGTGACGCCGGGATCCCATATCCTGGACCAACCACTCCCAAATAAATGTTAAAAATGCCTTATTCCCCTCATGTACAGACCATACCTGCACGGGGTGTATCCATCGTCCTCACCGCACGACGTTAAACTGCACAGACATGAATATTTAACAATTCCCCTCTTTCCTCGTGTATGGACCAGAACTTCATGGGGTGTACTTCTTTTAGAGAACTATGTATGGCTTGATTCCTTCCCTCGCAGGATACGTAGTGATGCCAGGGTTCACCATCCTGGCCCAGCCACCTCCAAATGAAATAAAATAAAAGTTAGACACTATCCACTTCCCCCGTGTACGGACCAGCCCTGTACGGGGTGTACTTCTTCTAGAGAACTACGTGCGGCTTGATTCCTGCCCTCACAAGATAGGAAGTGATGTCAGGGTTCCCGTCCTGGACCATCCCCCTGAATAAAAGATAAAAATGCGCTTTCCCCCCGTGTACGGACCAGACCGGCACAGGTTGTACTCCTCGTCCTTACCGCACGACATAAAACTACACGGATAGAAATATTTAAAAATGCTCCCTTTTCCCCGTGTATGGACTAGACCTGAACGGGGTGTATTTTTTCATCCTTGCCACACAATGTTAAACTGTACGGACAATAATGTTAAAAGTTCCCCCTTCCCCCATGTACGGACCAGACCTGAATGGGGTGTTTACTTCCTCCTTACTGCATAACGTTAAACTGCACAAACTTCATCCTTACCACATGACATTAAATAGCATGGACTTCATCCTCACCACATGAAGTTAAATGGAAAGGACTTCATCACGACCCACCCAAGACACATGGATAAATGATATGGAGATACTCCTTGCACATTTGGATGCATCATCTCCATACATCAGACTCCACTACCAGGATAATTATGGATCTTCATAACTATTCATGGCTATCTAAAGTGGAAAGTCATTGACCCATGGACACCTTTGCAGGACTATGCATACCATGCCCTCAGTGGATCTGCATATTGATAGCCCCTGGCCCATCCATCAAAGGCAATATTTCCTCGGGCGACACTCTTCCTAGCTCTGTATTCCTTTCGGCCTTAGAGCCCCCGTATCACATCTCCCGATCCAAAAATTTATGGAGCAGTGGTTTAAAAGTTCATTCCCCTTTTCACATCCAAATGTTTCAAGGGTACCCCTACCTGGCTAGCCCATGTGCCCACCGATGGTTCACATAACGACCTGCGTCAACGAACATCAAGCCAGGACTAGGAAACTTTGACTCAATAAACAATTGCAGTGAAGATGTTTCTTGTATACTCGAACACCATTATCCCCACGTTCCGAACTCTGTACTGTGAGCAATCGCAGATTCTCGTAATCATTCATGGCCATCAGAAGTGGAAAGTTATGGACCCGAGGACACCTTTGTACGACTATGCATACCATACCGTCAGTGGCTCTGCATAATGATAGCCCCTGGCTCATCTATCAAAGGCAAGATTTCCTTGGGTGATACTCTTCCTAGCTCCGTACACTTACCAGCCTCAGAGCCCCCACACCACACCTCCTGATCCGGGAAAACACAAAGTTGTAGTTGACGACCTTCATCCCCCACCTTTTTCCAAGTATATCAGAACATGTTGACCCAGTTATCCTTCGAGTAACTATAGTAATAGTCACCCAATGGACCGAGATCTAATACCGCTAAACTAGGAGTACCTCGTCTTTACCACACGACGTTAAACTGCATGGAGTAAAGGTACACCCCCGTGTGCAAAATAAATCAGCGTAGGGAGCTCTCAAAGCTTTAATAGCAACCAAGGCCGAGTATGCCCGACATGTTCAGACAATTCCTCCCTTGATGACAAACTTTGTGGCCTGGATAATTGCGTATCTTAATAACCATTCAAGGCCATCGGAAGTGGAAATCCATTGACCTAGAGACACCTTTTCATGACTATGCATACCATTCCCTCAACAGCTCTGCATATTGATATCCCCCGGTTCGTCTACCAGAGGCAAGACTTCCTTAGGAGATGCTCTTCCTAGCTCCATATGCTTACCAGCCCCAGAGCCTCTATGTCATATCTCCTGATCCAATAAGTCTCGGAACCATGATTTACACCATCAACCCCCCTCCACGTCTTGGACATGCCAGGATACTCGGGCCCAGTTACATTCTAATCAAGAGCATCCTTTTTAACTACGTCCTTGTCGCATGACGTCAAATGGAACAAAGCACATCTTGGCCACCTGGAGTAAGGCTACAAAGACCAAGAATCAAACATCAAGGGGAATTCCTCCAACAAAAATCATTTTCACTGGTTTAATAATGCTCTTCATCCTTACCACACGACGATAAACTGCACGGCCAATCGTCCTTACTGCACGTTGTTAAACTGCACATCATTGGAAAAGAAAAGAAAAATGTCCCCCTTCCTCACTGCATCATGTTAAACTACACAACATACTTTAATAATTCTCTTCATCTTTAACACATGACGCTAAACTGCACGGTCAAACCCGTCATGGGTTTAGTAAAGAACGGAGGCTTTTCTCTGTCCCTCAGTTCACGGATCAGACCAGCACAAGCCACTGTCTCACACCCGTATGAGAAGGGACTACTTCACCCATTCTCAGGAAGTTTAGTCTAGTTGTTTTCCCCCGTATCCAGGCATGATTTCATCATAAACCATACTCTGTACTCAGAAAAAGATGGACTCTCATAAGCCACCCTTGGTGGTCCAAAATCTCAACTTCCCTAAAGTTGCTTGGCTATCGGGGTAATACAATCGTTGACCTAAGGACACCTTGGCATGAATATGCATACCATGACCTCAGCGGATCTGTATATTGATCACCCATATACCATGTACCAAAGGTAGTATTTCCTTAGGCAATGCTTCTCTCCGTACGCCTCTTGGATTCTGATCCCCCATGTCTATCCCGGGATTCAGAAACCCTCTGAGTTACAGTTTACCAAACTCTTTCAAAACCCTACCCAAATATGGTGGAATGTCTCTAACAATATTACCGAGGACCAGGAGAATATGTTCCATTCCAGATGATGTCCCAGCTACATGACTTTAAACTGCGCCAAGCCCCAACCGTCCTTTATTCTAGATAAATGTGTAGGACAGGAACCTTGATTTCACACTCCTGATTGATACAGATGTTCTCAAAACCTTTTAGACATCACATACCCTTTCCGATCCACCCCTGGTGGTTTTCATAATTCTCCAAGCCACCTATGGTGGTTTCCATAAGACGGACTTTCATGAAGTCCTATGGCCATCAGAAATGGACAGTCATTGACTTAAGGACACCTTTGCAAGACTATGCATACCATTCCTTCAATGGCTCTGCATATTGATTGCCCCTTGCATATCTACCAAAGTCAAGATTTCCTTAGGCAATGATCCTCCCACCTCTGCACGCCGACGCGGCTCCCATGCCTTGAGACATGCCCTGCATGTTGTTCAAATTTAAACACACTCCCTCCAAATTTGTCTGAAGGACACCGAGACATCTTTTAATCAACCAAACCCCATTGGGGTCCTTGCCCCACAATATTTTATCAAAGATGTTTGACCTAAAACATTAGTAATGATAGTCTTGATAGAGGGACTTTAAACCACCCAAGAAATGAGGCCCAAAGCTTGTTAGGTCAAAAACCTGAAAAGGGAAATTGAAGCAAAATTCAGGCCATACCCTCTGGGTTAACACTAAATGAGCCCAGGAAAAATTAGGGCATTAAAAGAAAAGACAAATAGTTTATAGGGTTTTTCTAAAAAACCCAACCAATAGTTGAACTATGCTCACTGGACCCCATGGTCTAGGAAGAAGTTAGAGTTTGTTTTCCTAAGTTATGATTAATTCTAATTCAGTGAGTTTTTTTTACACAATAATTGTTCTAGTAACAATCATATTTTACAGTGACAAGTGATTAACATAGACTGTATTTCATTCGAACAAAAAGGGAGGACGTCCAAAAGATGGGGTCTCTCCCTCACAAAAAAGGGAGAGGGGTATGTGAAACCGAGAGTACAAGAGTGGATCTGATAGTCATAAAGGAGCCTGACTCGCTCTCTCCACCAGATCAGAGACCGTGTGGCGAAGGTCATTGCAAGAATGTTCCAACATGACCTTCTCTCTAGCTTAAACCTCAGCCACCGGATGAGTATGCTCCACTGTTGTTTGGAGATCATTGATCCCTTTTCTGGTGGCTTCATGATGACCAGTCACAGTTGACAACAGATTCCTTAGCATCGTTGCCCGTTCTTCACATTCATGAAACTCGGAGGATTGGACGACCGCCTGATCTCAAGAGATCCCCTCATATGCTATCAGTTGATGGAGCTATATCGTGGCTTCCTCCAGGGCTCAGGTCCTGCAATGAGCGGTAGCAAAGTGATCAGGTTTGCGTTCACTAGTGGTAGCTTCTTCATGGGACATGACAACATGGCAAGCAAGAGAATGGAAATGTCGATTGTCAAAGCCACCTGACCCCAAACCCAGGAAGATTTGTCGAAAAGCTTCGGTCTTAGTTGCCATCTCAGCAAGAGGAGTTTCGTCAACAATCTCACAAGTCCGAGGCCAGCCCCACCTGCGCACTGCCCGGTGGTCCGCCATGACACGAGGATCTTTAGTATCCTCACTAGATAGAACGAGAACGAAATATGGCATTGCAACCAGCGCAAGCATGTGCTCTCTAAAATTTGGTTCTGAAGCTAGAAAGTCTGGAGCCTCTAAGCCTGGTTCAGGATTGTGGATCAAGTTGCTAAGCTCGATATCAACTGGAAAAACTTCTGGGATTATCTTTCTGGGACCTGAAACCACAGGGTCGTCCTTATCCATGTACAAGAAGGATAAACCCATCTGAACTTCGGCCACTGCAGGGCTGGGAGAGGAAAATCCCCTAAGTCGCTTTGATCAATGAGCCAGCAGTCAATCCTACCTTAGAGATGATGAGGAAGGTACAATGGATTCAACAGCCATAGTACCTCCTGATTTGGTAACCTTCCGGACGGCCTTCCCTAGGATCCCACCGGGATAGTGTTTTGCCCACACTTTTGCATACTCCATGGAAAGGCCTGCGACCGCCCCCATGACAGGCATGGGAATGCTCATGTCAGATCCCTCCCACATTAGCATCAGGCACCATTGACAAATTATGTCCAGGTGCATCCCTTGAGTCTAAGGAGGGGGAAGGGAATCTTGGACTTTCATGCACCCAGACTAGCGAGAAAAACACTAAATAACATATAGATCGCACATAGAAACCCCGTCGATTCATGAAGATAGAAATCCGTCCCGTAGAGAGATCATGTAAGAACGCTCCTCCAGTATCCCCCGGTGGTTGTCAACTAATACATCAGAAGGTGTGGGGTAGGGAGTGAAAGAAAACTGGGAGAAGTCACTCAGAAGCTCGAGGACTTTACCATAGCTGAGAGAATTCAAGCGAACTCCAGCTATATCAAGCAGGGTAGGCCGAAAAGTAGAAAGTGGGATGACCGTGTTGTAACGATACTCATAACAGCGACAATGATCCACTACCCAGGTATACAAAAATTGAAATATCCCACTTAGACGGAAGGGTGAACCACCCTTCTGCATGTGACCCATCAATTCATAAATATGAGCCAATGTGGGAATGACCAAATTCACCAGGCGGCCCTCTTCTAGCTCAACAGCCATCATCAGGGTGCAAGCCCTAACGCCAAGATTAATATCCCAAAAAGGGAATAGCCAACCGCTTAGGAACATAGCAAACAAACCTGCCATCCGGAGCATAGGCGGCACACCGGGGCGTACCTCATAACCCCATGAAAGGTAGTCACCCGCCTCCAGAACTGCCCAGTAGGAACCTGGGGAGGTTTGGGACTGTTGAGAAGGATGAGTTTTGGGGGGATGGATCTTCAGCACATGACTAGTGGTGTTCAGAAATAACCCTATCCATGTACTATAGGGAATAAGAGAGCGGGCATGCAAGGCCTAACCCAGTGATTGCTCCGTTATAACCAGCAGATCCCTCTCCAATATAGGCACTTGTTTGACATTTTCCCATGATTCAGGGGCATGTAGAAATTAGTCATACATTTCACCAATGACCGGGAGCCCTCCCAAATGATGGATATCCCACAGACTAATTCTAAATTCACCATGGGAATGGTGGAAAGTATTAGTTCTTTGACACCAGCGACTGAGTAGGTCTTGCAGGACCAAGGATGGTGGGTAAATAGCAAATTGGGAAGCCCACACTGCAGAGTATAAATTGACTGCTTCTAGTGAATCGGGAGACTCCCGATAGTGATGATGGACCCAGAAATCCCAGGCCCAGTCATTTGGGAAGAGCCCACCAGACTGAATATCCCACCTAGGAATCCACCCCACATTGGGATCTACTCGAGCAAGGTTGATAATAGAAGGGTAACTCTTTAAGACATCTTCCTGAGAAACGTTTCGGGCGTGCAGATCACTTTGGGTCCAAACAGAGCCTCTCAAAATGAAGGTTTCATTCTGGTCAGAGTCAGAAACCATCTCCCCCGATTGGGTAAGGTTCACCTGAATACACTTGGACGACGCTTGCAATAAAAGAGAAGGAAGATCTGTGAAAGTGGGGGGAATAGGGACATCATCTTGAAGACCGAATCCATGAAGCAGAATCGGATGTGATAGTGGATAATCTAGGAGATCAGGTGGGAGAAAGTCTTTCAAGACACCATTGTCAGGAATGATGGACTGACTAGGGTCCTCTTGGATGTTCTCTGCTCTGAGAATCATATCTAAACGTCTCCCCGAACCAATTGGGAGAGGCTCTACAGCAAGCCTCGGTGCAGAACGAGGGGGAACCATATTTTCTCCCTACACGATGAGAGCCAACAAGCAGTTAGTTTGGAATAAAAAAAATTTTTGGACAATAATACCAAATATATGGGTGAGGATCAGTTGAGGAGCATTCATCGAGAAGTCCGCAAGAGGCCTCAAAGGATGGTTTGTGATGACAGCATCCCGCGAACCATCCCTTCGCGAAAGTAGTCCGCGAAACCCTGGCCCACAGAGCATTGGCCAGGAAACTGTGGACCAGGTGGCTCCACGGAATTTCAATCCCAAATTTAAGTTGTTATGTTCGGAATAATTAGAAACTTTTAAAGTTCAGAAGATTTAGTCCGCGGAGCATCGAAACCGTGGAGCACCAAAACCGCGAAGGGAGTTCCTACACGGCCCGTCGTGACTTACTTTTTAATTAATTAAAAGTGTTAGTTTGCAGCTGGTATGTTGATCCGCAGATGAAGAATGGTGCGAATGAGAAATGGTTCGCGGAAGTAGCAGTCGGTTCGCGGACGAAGCGTTTCGCATAGGAACAAGCACGCACACTCAAAAAAGTTCTGGTTTCGCGAAGAATCCGGTAAAGGACAAATGAAGCCCCCCCCCACCGTATTTATAGGCGTGGTCCCCTACTGGGCCCACCACTCTCCTGTGAACTACCCGAGTTTCAGGACCACCCTGCGTCGGAATAGCCTCATCTTCATTCTGATCGGACCCCATTCCGATTGGGGGCATTTTTAGGGTCCTGAAAAAAATTCGCAAAGGAGAATGATGATCCCCTTTATCTCAAGGGAGATTCTTCCAAATTTCCCCTCAAAAGGATTAGTCAAATATGGACAATACTGTTGACGCTCCTTTTTCGTCACAGAGTCCAAAGGAATGTAATGGGAAATGACTTAGCACAAATTGATTCATCCTTTGAAGAAAATATCAAAAATCGATAAAGGGATGAACAAGGAGAACATTTCCCATAGGTCGCGCAAGTTCCCTCATAGTCGCGAAAGTTCACTTGCCCGACGCATGATGGTCACGCAAGTGACTTGAATGAGCTAAGTGATAACCACCCGGGGTCTTCTCCACCCTATAAATAGACCCTGTGGGCCCCCCATTCGAGGAGGATTTTTTCCAGAAACTGAGATTTGAGCACCCAGTGCCCAAGTCTCTTCTCAAATATTCCGAAACACTTATAAGGTAATTTCTTACCTAGAACGGATGATCTAAAGAGGGGGGGGGGAGGCCTAAGTGTTTAAACTCATCAACACTTGCGCGCCTGAGTGGCCAGCCCTTAAGGGAAAAGGCCACACTTGCGCGCCGCCTTACTCCTCCAATAGAACTTGCACGCCCCTTTTCTGGAAGAACCTCAAGAAGAATTTAAAGGCTTTAATTAAGAGTTTCTCAAGTATTACCCTGCTGGTCGACCATCACGCAAGTACACCATGTGTCGCATAGGCATACCTGCGCGCCCACGCAGTACCTGCGTGCCTGCAAGGACTTGTGCGCCCCTGCCTTTTTGAGTGCCCTTCTGGCCCATTTCACCACTCTTAAGCTATTACACCTCTCCTATTCAAGATTCAATCTTCAAGACACTCTTCAAAGCCATTTATGGCATGATTTCTTGATTTTAGATTCCTTATCTGAAAGGAACTCTATAGAATATCTCTCAAAACCTAGTGATTTACACATCTTTATGTCACTAAAGATTGAGATTTCATTAATTTCAACCTCATCCTTTAAGATGAGAGAACTCAATCGACCTGGGCCTCCTTTTCAGGAGTAAGTCCCAGTCATAATTCATAACTTGGGCATCCTCCTTAGGAGTAAGCCCCAATTCTTAAAATTCTCAAATCTAAGCATCCTCTTTAGGAGTAAGCCCTAGCCCCCTAATTTGGGAATCCTCCTCAGGAGTAAGCCCCAAACCTTAATTCCCGTAACCTAGGACTCCTTTTCAAGAGTAATCCCCAAGATAGAGTATTCAAAAATCTCCATGAAGTACATATACCTCTATAGACCCTGTTCTTGGATTTCTTCCCTAAAGTAAATCCTAACCGTCATTTATTTGGGCAGTCATACATACATAAGTCCCATATTATTTCTTATGATTGAATCCTTCATGGCACAATTTTCTGATGTTATACCAATACCTCTTGTTTCTCACACCGAGTATGACTCACATGAGCTTAGAGTGTAAAAGTAATAATGAAATCCTTCTTTGAGCCATCAATCATAAACATCATACTCCCTTACTCGAACTACGTAGGTTCTCATTCCTTTTTTTAAACAAAGGATACGTAGGTATCCCATCTGCGGGTTCGATCCCAACTCTGAAATAATTCATGTCCTTATGAATGACAATAAACTTCAAGTGCCCCACTGAGTGGCTTTAAAACCAGTATGGTCATCATAAGGACCAAGATAATTTTATGTATCAAAGGATACCATTGACTAAGAATCTCTAAAAAATACAGATGATTCTTTATCAGTGAAGAACCTCAAATACATATAAAAGATTCTCTAAATTTCCTACATATTGATCATTGATTGTAAGATCTAAAGGAAAACTCATTTTTTATTTGGTATTGTAATAAGGATTCCCGAACATAACTTAAATCTATAAAGAGAGTCTCGGAGTAGACAATAATTCCCCTCAAAAAGGTGTGATTAGTCCGACCTCCCATCCTCTCGACCAATGAAAATTCCTAAGCCTCATCAGTATATAAACTAATGAGCACCTACCTTTGGAAAGTAGGTCCGAATAGATGTAGAATCATTGGATGTTTCCGGTTCTACGAACAAATCCGTTAGAAACCGATTTGAATGTTTGAACCTCCCATCAAAAGGAGGTCATCCCTGGAATCCGAGGGAAACAAAAATGGTGAACCTGACATGAATCCTTAACCAAGATAAAATGATGTTTTACCTATTATATTAGGCCCCTATTTAAAACACAATGAGAGGTCTAACAAAAACAATCATTGACATATGTGATCATCCAAAAGATGTAGTGGCTGAATTTATCTTGATTATGGCTGTTAGATCAAACATGCACTCTTTTCCAAGATCTTCTGCATTTCTAGAATGGATGCTCTCAAGTTCACACCTGTGAATACTGCTGCTGCAAATGCCACTGTTGCTACTCCTACTGGATCGTCGTCCACTCTAAGGAAGATATCACCTACTCAGCGTCTTCAAATCTAGGTATCAAACGCACTGGTTAAGAAGTACCGTCAACATGGTACCATCCCAACTCTGGAGGCTTCCCGAAAAGCCCTCCAAGTAAACAACTCACATCAGTCATTCGGAAAACCACGACCAGTGATCAAGAAGAAGGCGGTGCTGACTACCGTCTCCAACCATTTCGGGTCGTTATCCCCGGAACACAATCATCATTCGCACCCTTATTCTGGGGAGGTGAACGAGCAGGTCCCTCAGGGCCTTAATTCAAACACACAAGAGTCCTTCCTATGGGCTCCCACCAACAATCTCCACTAGACTCGTGCAGCAGTGCGCCCTCAACATGATGAGGGTACCGACTCTAGGCATTCGGCTCAGGTTCCTGGAACCCGAGAAAGAAAGAAGAACAACCAGAGGCTGAATCTGGTCAGTAGTGAGCAGGTTCTCATCTCTACCATCTCCAGATAAGTCCACCAACCTAACTTGGTGGAAAGCAACAAGCAGGCACATACACCTACCCATTTTAATTCCGCTGTCCAACAAACTCGTCTGGAAGCATCCCGCCAATCCCGCCAAGAAATTCCGGTGCAGTACTATAGGCAGGAACATACACCTATTTATACATCATCAGCTAGTCAGCAGGCTCTTCTGACTACATATGATGGATCTCGTCAACCACGTTTGGCGAAGTGCAATCAGCAGGCACATACACCTGCTTGTATTTATCAATCCTATCAATAGTCTCGCTTGGTAGCATTCAGAGAAGTTAGTCGGAAAGCCCCGACAACCAATAGGAGGCAGACTCAACTCTCTGCCCCCACACTTGAGTACTATCAGGATTCACTGACAGGAAAAGGAGGACATGAGTAGGCACATACACCTGCTCCAAGCCCGTAATGGACGTATATTCCCGTTCCGGAAGCTGAAGTCACCAAGCATATTCTATCAATGGTGAAAGAGCATAAGCAAATACCTTCTCATATTCTGGATGCATGCCATGATATTATAACAACTTCAGTGGAATCTCAGGGAAATACACATAAATTTATCCCTACCAGTGGAGTGACACATCAACAATTAACTCCAGAACAGACACACACATCTGTTCCAGTCCAAGAGGGTTGTGGGGCATACTCCCCCATATCATATGGACACCCAAGTCCAGCACATACAACTGATTTGAGTAGATATCGCCAGCCTAACCTGGTCGTCATTCCTGATCATAAATATACACCTGCTCAGACATCCACTTTCATCAACAAGTGGTTTCCAAGGCGAGTAAGAAGGTGTCTAAGAAAAAGACCCACCCATCACAGTCAGGAGATGAAGATCCAATCTGTAACAAGGTCTTGCTCGATGCTGGAGTTATTTAAGCCCTCAGACAATTATCTGTTGAAATTCAAGATTCTAATCCCTTATTTTCCAATAGTGGGAACATTAATTCCGAAGGTATTCAACAAAAACTTCCTCATGATGGCTTGCTTCATGACAATTCGGTCGATCTCGAAGATTTATCTTCAGATGAGAGCTATAGGAACCCTCTGTGTGGTCAGAAGACCAAAGAGCAAGAGATCTCATCTTTTGCTGTAACCCATTATGGTGGTCCTCCCCATGATGATAAATTTCGCTGCGAAAGTCCTCTCCACAGTTGTGATGCACATTGCCCGGAAAATGCTCGAGTGGAAAATGTAGTGCCGAGAAATCCCACTTATCTTGAGGCACATGAAAATGTGAAACCAGTCATGTCTGAAGGTTCATCGCTAGCAGGTGAAATAGTTTCTCAATCAGAAGATAGCCCAGGGTGTAGGTCATTCTCTGAACCACCACTAAGTCTTGAATCTCCTAGTTTGATCAATGATTTCTCTACCAATCCTATTGAATCCAATGAAGCAACCAGGAAACACAAACTCTGGTCAAATCAGGTAGAATAATCTTCATAAAATGATAAATAGGAAATGCTGAACATGAGAAAACAACTGGTGAAATGTGAAGTGCCAGTCATGTTTTGGCCTCTGGCTGACTCTCAGTATAATATTCTAGAAACGTTGACGGAAGATGAAATTCATGATATTCGTCTCAACATATGGAAAACTCTTTGTGAGTTAAAAAAGAAATTATTATCTTATGATGAATATGAAAATCATCTTAAGATAATAAAAGGGTTACAACGTCAGATTGATTTGGATTCTCTATCAGTCTATCGATATCCGAAGGTTGAAAAGCAGTAGAGAGCCCTTCAACGTTCATGCCATGGCGCACTAAGAAAATTGCGTCAGTTAATTTCCAATTCCCCATCTGGTATTCATGTTAGAGGATGGGGTGTTCATGGAGCACTGCATTTCACGGCGCTCTCCAGTCAGCAAAGCCCACCGAAAATGGTCTCATGCAATGATATTTCCCATGTCCATCCACAATCAATGGGCTTTGTTTGTAATCAAATGCTTTCCCAAGAATAGGCTTCAACTAGTTCCTCTCAAAGTAAAGAATACAGAGAACAAGTTGTTGAATTACTCTTGCATCAAGCAAATGAGAATATTAAACAGGCCTCTCGTTTGGAGCAAGCATGTCACCAAGTGACAGAAGTGTCAGAAATAATCCAATGGTCTTTTGAACCGGGTGATAAAAGCAGATATAGGTTAATGCATCCTTCTAATTTCCGGATTAAGGTTCACAAGATCAGGAGGACTTTCAAGAAAGTCTCAGACATAGTATGTCAAGAACCACCCCAGCTCGCCAGACTGGGGACTTTTTTAAACCAACCATCGGAATCAACAAAAAGGATTCGGGAAGTTGAGTGAGAACCGCAGGAACAGCCCCAGTCCACTGGACTGGGGACTTTTTCAAATCATCAATACCCTCCTTAGAGAAAGTCGGTATTTTCTCGATTGGGGAAGAAACCTCAAGAGGAACGAAGAGCCAAATTATCAGGAGATTCCCTCCAAATTACGGTTCGTCAAGAAGTTACTGAGGGATATAATCAACAAAAGGTAATGTCTCATCAAAGACATGGAAGAAGAAAATATCACAGAAATGCTGATAGAAGAGATGCGATGGGTTTTGCATCAATCAATGCCATCAATGTCGTTATTGCTGATCCACCAGATGAGGCTCACTCAGGGGATTCAGATGAAGATGTTTCTTCTCAAGAAGATGTACGCACTGACACAAATTAAGAAGGTGTGCGTACACGAAGTCAAAAGATTACTCAGAACCTAGTTAATCCTTCGATTAACCCACTTCCCCCTCTCTAAAAAGGATCCAAAAAAGGCAAGGGAAAGAACTAGGTTACATATCCTTCCTCTAGAGAAGGTCAATCGCTCTCACTAGAGCAAAGGTTTTCACAACAAGAAGAAGAAATGAAGTAATTAAGAAGGTTGAATGTAGAACTAATTCAGATTAGTCTTCTTCTTAAGCATTCTAGAGTCAGTAAGCCAAAGGAATTTTTTGCAGCTACTAAGATGGATCAAGAATATCCTCCTCTATACGTACACCCTCACAGGTCTAATCCTACGGGTCAAGTGCAAAAACAGTTGGCAGTGCTACCATCAGTTGCAGCACCAATCTCCACATCTTTCCAAGCTTCAGTCATTGCACCTACCCAAGTCCATGTTCAACCAGATGTTTCTCAAAAGTTAATAACTACTATTGAGTCATTAACAGCTTGGTTAGAAACTATGGAAGGGAAACATGCGCAAGTTCAACCAGAAAATAATGTTTACCCTGAATGGGTAGATTCAATTTCTCCTCCATCTAGTTTTGGGAACCTTGTATTCCCTATTTTCAATGGATTAGGCGATCCTGAACAACATTTTACGCATTACGTGTATTGTTGAAATCCTATGATGGGAACTCCGGAGCAGCAAGAAGCAGTGAAACTCAGATGCTTCGTGCGAACCGTGCATGGACCAGCTTTTTTTGGTATACAAGCTTGCAATCCCAGTCAATTACCGGATGGGACGATCTTCACCAAAAATTCCCCCTTCAGTTCGGCTCAACTTTTCCAAAGACAACAGTTTTCGATCTTACAAACTGTAAGCAAAGGGAGAATGAAAGGGTCTCTGAATTAATTGCTCGATGGAAGGGATTAACATATTCCTTGAGTTTAACACTCCCTCAAGAAGAATTGTTGCCAATCTGTTTGGAAAATCTGTGTAACAAATTATGCACGCCGTTAATCCCTGTGAAATACATAGGAGGGTTTCTAGACCTTACTTCAATTGCTCAGCAGATTGAAGATTCCCTTATACAGGCTAAGGCTAAATCTCATGTAATTCCATTAGCTCCAGGAAGGAGAATTGGTAAAGTAGAAATTCCTACAATTATGCTTAAAAAAGCACCTGTACCTGTTTCTACCTCAAAACCATCATCTTCTCGAAGGGCTCCACCTTCTGAGGGAAAAAAAAGCCTTTTCGTCCAGATGATCAAAAATATCAAAGACGAAAACAATTTGAGGATCTGAAGAGAAAAAAAATACTCTTTCCGAAATGAACAAGTTCCTGGTTATTTCATTTCGGCTCTGGAAAACAATATGATTCAATTTCCAATACCCAAGAGGCCAAACAAGAAAGGAGATGAAGACCATCCTAATTATTTTCCTTTTCATCAAATGTTGTGGCATCCCATCTAGGAGTGTTTTGTCTTCAAAGACCTCCTGCCAAAGATGGTTGACGTGGGACAAGTCACATTTAAAGGCTCCTCTGCCCAGGTAGCATGTGTCACTACTACAGTTCCTGAGGAGGAAGGTGAATGGCAAGAAGTCAAAAACAAAAATGCACATAAGTATGATGATTGGATGGTCAGAAAGACAATCAATCGAACTCATGCTATTTTGCGAGCACAATTAAAGAAACCAATTGTGTCTTCTGCCATGAATGTTGCGGAAAAACCCTCTTCGTCAGAGGGAAAGTCCTCAAAGAAATGATATGATTCAAAGAAAGAAAAAGAATCAGAGGAAGATGAGTATATGTTGAATCCTAAGTTATCTTTGAATTTTGTGGACTTCATGCCATCTACTTCAAAGCCACGGGCACCGCCCCACCAAACGGCATAGCCTAAACAGGCTATTCAGGCAGAGTCTTCATCAGACGAAGAGTTAATCTTTGGTTCTGTTAATATGATTCAATTAATAGATCCATATGCCAGTCGATGTTTTGATTTCAATTAGCCTGAATTCCCTGTATCAAACAGAGGAATCAGATGAAGTTCCAGGGGCTCAGGATATAGGAGAATATGTGGATCTTTCAGAAGCCACTATTCCAATTATACCCCAGCTAGAACTGTGTGCGCAGCAAAAAATCATTGTAGAGCCCTTTAGCGATATCAGCAAGAATAAGAAAGTTCTTTTACCAATAGCAAATTCAGTCCTGGCACAGTTATTTTGGAAGACCAGTTGAAGGTTCCATCTTCTTCCTCTCAGCATGTAAATGGATCTAATTGGTCTAATCTTCCAAAACTAGGAATATTGCCAACTACTATCCCAATACAAGATGCATCAACTTCCAAAGAATATTCTTCCAAGGTACCTTCTAATCCACATATTACTATTGGAAAATGCAGACCTCTGGATCAAAAGTATGATATATTGAAACACTTGGCCAAAGTACCAGCCAAGTTATCAAATTTGGATGCTCTGAATCTGTCAAAAGATCTTCGGGAAGAACTCATCGAGGCTTTGTCAAGTCCTCACATAGTGAATAATCCTGCAGAATGCCATGCAATAATATCCTTTACTAATGAAGATGAAGATGATGTTGTGCATGGACATATTAGACCATTGTACTTGTCTGGAAAGGTCAATGGCATTGATGTTCGAAGATCTTTCATTGAAAATGGTTTAGCAGTCTACCTCATGCCCATTCGTACACTTCGTCGATTGGGCCTCACAGAATCTGATTTATCTCCTTCCACCATGATGCTACAGGGATATGATAAAAATGAACAAGATCCATCAGGTGAGCTTACACTTAGAACTTAGTTTGGAGATCTTGTATCCAATTCAGATTTCATGGTTGTTGATCAAGACTCAGCCTTCAACATATTGCTTGGCAGACCCTGACTACATCAACATGCGGCTATCCCTTCATCTTACCATTAATGTCTCAAATATATTTTCGATGGTCAAGTTGGGACATTGTATGGTGATAAGGCCTCGTTCAAGACATGTGAGTCTCAATACATTGAGGCGGAATTCTATCACATGAAGCAAAGGGAGAAATCCATAACAAATGATATTACCAAAGTTAATGCTCCATATGGTTTGGAAAAAATTCCAGTAAATCCATTTACAAATGTGAGTAGAGATTATATGTTGCCTATCAGTCAAATTGACAAGATATACCCAAATCAAAATACTCTTATGGAAAGATCCATAATTTCAATTATGGCAATCGAGCCAAACAACATGGGAGAAATTGGTAATCTACCAAGCAGTGATGAAAGCACAAATGGTGACGTCTTCATTTCATCTTCTAAAATCCAACAAGTCTATTCTTCTCCAATTAGGCCAGAAGAAGTTATAACAACATCAGAGGTGAACAATGATGTCGATTCTCAATCCATCATCTCATCTTTATTACCCAATGAAGACCCTTCATCATCTATCGGGTCAGAAATGGAAGCTTCTTCTTCAAGATATGAAAATTTTGACATCTCTTCAGATCATGATAATTCTACTTTATCATCTACTATGAAAGTAGAAATGGAAGAAATAACACATGATGAAGAAGAATAGGAAGATCTCAGAGTTGCTCCTCCAGTGTTTGAAGAGGGTATCTCTACCACTGTAGATGAACTCAGAGAAATAAATCTGGGTACAAAAGGAGATCCACGCCCCACTTTATTCAGTGCGGCCATGACTCTTAAAGAGAAAGAGATGTAAATTTATTTTCTAAATAAAAATAGAGATATATTTTCCTGGAACTATAAATAAATTCCTGGGCTTGATCCTGATGTTGCTACTCATCATTTGGGTTTACCAGAAGAACATCTAGGATTTAAGCAAGCCGCGAGAAGAACACACCCAACTTATGCTTCCAAAACTGAAGCTGAAGTGGATAAGATTATCCAATATAACTTCTTCATAGAAGTTCAATATCCCAAATGGTTGGCTAATATTTTCCCTGTAAAGAAGAATAATGGAAAAATTAGAGTTTGCATCGATTTCATAGATCTTAATCGGCATAGTCCTAAGGATGATTTCCTAGTTCCGATTACAGAACTTTTAATTAATGAAACAGCTAGCTATGAAGCACTTTCCTTCATGGATAGATATTCCAGATATAATAAGATCTGAATGGCCCTAGAAGATGAGGAATCTATAGCCTTCAGATCCCCTCAGGGTGTATTTTTCTACCGGGTAATACCCTTCGGCTTAAAGAACGCAGATGCAACTTATCAGCGTGCCATGCGTCGCATCTTCAAACCCTTCTTAGGGAAGTTTGTTGAATGCTATGTAGATGATTTGGTAGTTAAATCCAAACAATTTTCTAATCACTTGGCTGATTTGGAAGTCATATTCTACAAGATTCTACAACATAATTTGAAGATGAACCCCTTAAAATGTGCTTTTGGGGTAACCTCAGGAAAATTTATCGGCCTTGTTGTACGCCATCATGGTATTGAAGTCGATACTGAGAAGACCAAGTCAATACTTGGTATGTCACCTCCTCAAAATTTGAAAGAATTAAGAGGACTTCAAGGACACTTAGCCTATATTTGGCGTTTCATCGCCAATTTAGCAGGAAAAATTTTACCCTTCACCAAATTGATGAAGAAGGGAGTCACATACCATTGGATTGAAGAATGTCAAGAAGCATTCGATATTGTCAAGAAATACCTCTTGAGTCCACCGGTACTCATGACACCTATTGAAGGAAGACCACTTATCCTCTATGTGACAGCTCTAGAACGATCATTGGGTGCCTTTCTTACTCAAAATAATGATGCTGGGAATGAAAACAGTCTCTACTATCTCAGTCGATCCATGCTTGAAGCAGAAACCCGGTATTCAAGTATTGAGAAGTGCTGCCTGGCATTAATCTTTGTAGTTCAGAAGTTGAGACACTACCTGCAACATCACGAGGTCCAATTGGTATCTCGCAATAACCCACTCAAATTTATCCTAAGTCGTCCAATGCTTACAAGACGTCTGGCAATGTGGGCAGTTATTTTGCAGCAATTCCACATTCAGTATGTGTCTCAAAAGGAGATAAAGGGCCAAGCTCTGGCAGATTTTTTAGCTGAACACCCTTCATTGGAATACACATCTTCAGATATTGAACTCCCTGATGTGGAAGTCGTCTCTATTCAAGAAAGTCCTCAGGCATGGGAAATGTATTTTGATGGTTCTTCCAGAAGTCCAACTGGGAGGAAAATAGAAAATTCTAAATTCAATAAAGTTGGCTTAGGAATTGTGCTCATTTCTCCAGAAAAGTCAGTGTTACCTTATTCCTTCTTATTTTGGGAAGGTGGTACCAATAATGAAGAAGAATACCAAGCTCTCATCATAGATTTGGAATTAGCACTTCAAGCACATGTGAATCACTTAAAGGTGAAAGGTGATTCAGACCTAGTAATCAAACAATTCAATGGGGATTAAGCCATCAAAAAAGAAGAACTAATCCCTTTGTATGATTACGTCAGAGAGTTAATGGCGGAATTCCCTTTGGAATCGACATTTTCTTATGTCCCAAGATCACAAAATTCTCAAGATGATGCATTGGTTAATATAGCCACAACTATGGAAGATCCAAATCGGGATGAGACAACCATCAGTATTTCCCACCATCGTGCAATTTCACCTTCTGTTCGAATAAGAACAGAGGAAATTAATGAAATTTGTCCCATTCCTAAACCGTATGGTCATACTATAGGATGGATGTCACCTATCAGGGAATACCTTCAAAATGGAACACTTCCACCTAATAGAGCTGAGAAAGAACAAATCCGGCGAGATGTGGTTAATTTTACTCTTTATGATAGCCCAGATCACCTAGAGAAAATTATATACAAACATGGTTTTGATGGAGTTCTCTTCAGATGAATTGATGGTGAAGAGACAATGGCTGTCATGAAAGAAGTGCATGCAGGAGTCTGTGGTCCCCACCAGTCTAGACATAGACTGTCTGATCATATTCGAAGGCTTGGATACTTTTGGCCTTTAATGATATGAGATTGTGTCGATTTCACACAGAAGTGTCATTCAGGCCAAGTACATGCCAACTTCATTCATCAACCACCAGAGTTTCTTCATACTACTAAATACTCATGGACATTTTCCACATGAGGAATGGATGTGGTGGGACCTTACCCTTCGGCTACGACTAAGCAGTTTAAGTACATTCTTACTTCTACTGAATTCTTTTCCAAATGGACAGAGGCAGTACCTCTCAAGGAAGTCAGTTCTAAATGCGTTGTTAGCTTCATCAAGTCTAACTTCATTACCAGATTTGGTGTCCCTCATACCATATTGATGGACAGTGGCACCAATTTATGTTAATCCGAGGTAAAGAAGTTGTATCAAGAATACAAAAATCAAATCCAACCATTCATCTCGGTATCAAGCAGTGGCCAATGGCCAGATAGAATCCTTTAACAAGACTCTTTCAAATATACTGCAAAAGATAGTAGATAAAGATAAGAGGTCATGTCCTGATAAACTCTTTCATGCTTTATGGGATTATCGGACTACAACCCACATTGCAACTCGGTCAACTCCATATTCATTGGTATATGGAACGGAGGTCGTCTAGCCCATTGAAGTTCAACTACCCTCGCTAAAAGTTGCTATTTTTGATCAATCATCTACAGATGAACAATCTCAAAAGCAATTGAATGAATTGGAATGGTTAGATGAGAAAATATTGTGCACTTTGCACCACTTGGAAGTCTATCAGAACCGAATAGCACGAGCTTTTAACAAAAAAGTTTGTCTTCATTCATTCACTCAGGGAGAATTCGTATTAGTTCTCAAAACTCTAATGATACCATGAAAGAAACCTCCCAATCTTGAGCCAAAATGGGAAGGACCTTATTCAATACATAGGGTCTACTCCATTGGAGCTTATTCATTAATCTCATTGGATAGAGAACTCATCACTACTCCAACCAATGCCAGATTTTTGAAGAAGTATTTTGTATAAACTACAAAGTACATTTCTCGTACTTGCTATACGATGTTAAACTATACAGCAACGGTCCATACATATGACCTTAAACTATTTGTATTAATTTCGTCCCACAAGATGTTAAACTGTGAAAAAGTTCCCTAAATGGTCCTGTATGACCTTAAACTACATCAATGGTCCAATATGCCCTTAAAATACATCATCAATGGTCCATGCATATGACCCAAAACTATTTGCGAGTCCCTTACGTCCAGCAAGACGTTAAAATGTGATGTCCTAACCACATGACACTAAACTGTATAGGAGTCCCTTACGTCCAGCAAGACGTTAAACTACATAAACATCAAAGGTCCTGTATGACCTTAAACTACACTTTTGTCCAGCAAGACATTAAACTGCACCATCCATAGTCCATGCATATGACCTTAAACTATTCATACTTTCATCCAACATGACGCTAAACTATGGAAAAAATCCCCAATGAATCCAACATGACGTTAAACTGTGGAAAAAAAATCCCCAATGCATCCAACATTACATTAAATGGTGTACTATTTTGTCCTCCCTGCATGACATTAAACTGCACAGTCCCCCTTTCGTCCAACATGACGTTAAACTCTATTGTCTCCATCTTCCTAACAACATGATGCTAAACTGTACAGAAAGTCTGTGATACGTCCTACGTGACATTAAACTGTACTTTATCCCTGCTACATGACACTAAACTGTGTAGCACCAATAGTCCTAACTGCAAGACTTTAAACTACATAGTCCCTTTATATGTCCTACATGACATTAAACTATGCATCATTAAGGTTGTTGTTACCTCTTTTTTTTCACACCGAGTATGACTCACGTGATCTTAGATAAAACCTCAACCATAACACTCTCTCTGGGCCGCTAACCATGTGTAAGTCCCAACATCATTTTTTAGGTCGTTGTCCCCAAGAACAACATGATCATTAATTCATTCTTTAATTGAATTACGTGGACTTTGATCCTTGCCTTCCAGGTTGGGTTCGTAGGCAACCTCCCAAGGTTCAAGCCCAAAACCAGTCTCTTCACATTGGTTCATCTCCATCTCATACGATGTTGATTCATGAAACCGCCTCTAGAATCAATATCTTTACATTGGTCACTTTCGTCCTTGTTATACGATGTTAAACTATACAACACTTTTGTCCAGTATGAAAATAAACTATAATATTCTTTGATACCCTCACATGAGAGGGAACCATTATTTAAATTGATTTTTTTTTTCATGTTTCATTTCAAAGACTACGTGCATACATGGCAACGCCCAAACCTTTTATCTTGGGTTAAACCATCATTGTACTGAAGTCCCCTTTCACCCTTCACATGTACGAACCAAACCTGTACAAAGGGTATTTCTAGAACTATGTGGGCTTGATTACCATCCTTATGGGATATGTAGGAACTTTTGAGTGTCCCTCGAATCCAGCCCCAAGTCTTTGGGACTAACCCCAAATTCCACTTTCAGTCCCTTGGCTAAAAAGTCCCCATGAAAACACACACTGTGTATTTCTTATAATGGTCCAAGCTCTATGACCCTAAACTAAGATCTCTAATCCTTTTGTCCCACACGACGTTAAAATATATTTTAAGAACTACGTATGGCTTGATTCTTATCCTTATGGGATACATAGTGAAGTCCAAAATTTCAATTCAGGACCTAGCCACAACATGATTATGGTTAGCATTGATCTGTGTATCTCTGTATACATTGAACAATACCCATCTTTATGTGTCATAATCCTAACCTTAAATATTTTCAGATCCTCATAACCATTTTCATGACTTCTAATCACAAAAATGTCAAACTTCTAAGAGTTCTTTTTCCTGAATATGCAGCACATTCCCATAGGTGACCTTGCATAAAAAGTCTACATAACAGACTTGTTATCCAAAAGATACTATTATTTGACTATGCAGCCAATGCCCTTAGGTGGCCCTGCATAATTCAACCCTTTAACGGGTTTTTCGGATAGTGGTAACTTCATTCTTGGGAAGAATGCCTCTTTTGTCTTTATTTTTCTTAAATGACCGTATGTTGGGATTCGAAAAAATAGTTGTCCTTACCATATTTGTCCCATATCCTTTTTCATGATCTGAAAGTATTCAAGTCTATGGTTTATATTCTCCTTCCCTACATTTGGGTCAGACCTTTGTAGGAGTGATATTCATCCAGTTCTTCAATAATCTTTTTTGTAAATATCTTATCTATATTGAAGTACCTCTTTCCATATAGCAAACTCTATACTTTGGAAGATTTGAATCTCCATAAACATTCACTGGCTTTTAGCACTAGGAAAGTAAATTTCTGAGAGTTATTTTTCCTGACTATGCAGCACGTTCCCATAGGTGGCCTTGCATAAACAGTCTACATAATAGACTTGTTAGCAAAAAGATACTATTTTATTTAACTATGCATCCAATGCCCTTAGGTGGCCCTGCATAATTCAACCCCTTAACGGGTTTGTTAAATAATGGTAACTTCATTTTTGGAAACTACATCTTCTAATGCCTTTTAGATCTTTTTCATATCATTTCTTGAATTCAAATATTCATAAGTCATAGCTTACATATTTTCCCTCATACTTGAGTATGGTAATATGTTTGCAGATGAATTTTCAAGGAATTGAGTCAATTCTAATCCATTTCGGTCAAAGCTATTTCGACCTTAAACATTAGCCTTTTTTATGTCTGACATGCATGACTTTAAACTACACACAAAACACAAGGGAACTCTGAATAAAAGTCAAGATCTCAGCTCACGAAACAAACATTTTGTATGATTTAGGTAATATTGAGAAATTAAAAGGTTCAAGTTTGTAGGGTTATTTACATCAATCCTAGTAAAAATCAAACTATGATTACTAGGACCATTGGATTAGGTAAAATCTAAATCATGTAGAAAAAGAGAATGCAGGTACAAATGAATGAAGCTGATAGTGTTTTTCATTGATGCACAAGAGTTAGAAGGACATCCACAGATTGGAGTCTCTTCTCTTTTCCAAGGAGATTACAAATGGCTTTCAACTTAACTCTTCATTTGATTTACGGCATCCCGAGCTTCATCAGCAACCACCTGGAATTCATTCATTCAACTAGATACAATAATAGATGCAGTGATACCAGCTCTTCTTGGAAGAGTTGGAAGAGGATGTTCTTGTGTGCGGTTTGAGAAAATTTCTTTCTGATCAAACAGTGACTCTGTTTCTGTCCAAGAGACTTGGAAGATGGATACATGGATTTGAGAATGGAGCATTGGAAGTAAAGAGCCATTTGGAGAGTACTCTTTTCAGATATTTCTCTAATGCCATGTTTGTCTTCTCTCCACCAACCGACAGCAGAAAAAATTTCAGCCCATGGGTTTTCCATTTTCATATCTGTAAGAAAATGACATGGAGGAAGAATTTGAATGTTCACACCATTGTTGTTGCTCTTAATTCACAGCATAACTGAAATAAAGGAGTAGCAGTGCAGCTGCATTTCAGGCGTATAGTTATTTTCATCTGGAACATTGACTCCTTGTAGATGACCATGACCATATAGAGGCAGGTAGATGCTCTATGCGAAATTAAGATGATATTTCTTCAAGTACTTAGCCAAATCTGGGAGAGTGCTGTCACAGATAACATAATAATCATGACCAATGATGTTCATCATGTCATCAATCTTCTTTCTATCCAGTTCATCAGCCATTTTAATTCCCTTGGTAGCCATTGATCTGCACAAAAGTTGAATAAACTAACTCTTAAATGGGTTTATTTTTCATAAAATTTGTGAAAGAATTCAAAAAAAAATGACTAAGGCATTAAGGCTTGCAAGTCTAAACTTGACGCCCAAGTGTTCGTGTGCCGCGCTAGTTTTTGACGTGAAAGTATAAACCGTGCAAGTAAAAATACCTATACAGCAGCGCGACAGCAAAGAAACATCAGAAAACAGAGAATCCTGCGCGGCTAATGTGACCTACACGGAGAGAGCTCGAAGTATTGAAATCCGGAAATCTAGATTCTTTGTATAGAAGTGAGGCCCTCTATTTATAGACGCGGCCGGGACCCTGCACGATCAAGGGACGTATCCCTGCGCACCAGAGCCTGCGCTCCCAAAGCTCATTTGTGCGCCCTACCTTGCGCGCCACCTTTCCATTGGATGTCTCCTTTTACCTCAGAGTCACATCCTCATTTATTTCAGATCCAACTCTGAGGGGGGACTTTTTTTATGCTCCTTTTTCGTCACAGAGTCCAAAGGAATGTAAAGGTAAATGACTTAGCACAAATTGATTCATCCTTTGAAGAAAATATCAAAAATTGGCAAAGGGATGAACAAGGAGAACATTGCCCATAGGTCGCACATGTTCCCTCATAGTCGCCCAAGTCCACTTGCGCGACTCATGATTGTCACACAAGTGACTTGTGCAACCTAAGTGATAACCGCCCGGGGTCTTCTCCTACCTATAAATAGACCCTGTGGGCCCCCCATTCGATGAGGATTTTTTCTAGAAACTCAGATTTGAGCTCCCGGTGCCCTAGTCTCTTCTCAAAGATTCCGAAACACTTCTAAGGTAATTTCTTACCTAGAACGGACGATCTAAAGAGGGGGAGGAAGGCCTAAGTGTTGAAAATCATCAACACTTGCACGACTGAGTGGCCAGCCCTTAAGGGAAAAGGCCACACTTATGAGCCACCTTACTCCTTCAATAGAACTTGCGTTCCCCTTTTCTGGAAGAACCTCAAGAGAATTATAAAGGCTTTAATCAAGAGTCGCTCAAGTATTACCCTGTTGGTTAACCGTCGCGCAAGTACACCATGTGTCACGCATGCATACCTGCGCGACCATGACTTGCACGCCCACGCAGTACCTGCACGCTTGTCAGGACTTGTGCGCCCCTGACGTTTTGAGTGCCCTTCTTGCCCATTTCACCCCTCTTATGCCATTCCACCTCTCCTATTAAAGATTCAATCTTCAAGACACTCTTTAAATCCGTTTATGGAATGATTTCTTGATTTTTGATTCTTTATCTGAAAGGAACTCTATAGAATATCTCTCAAAACCTAGTGATTTACACATCTTTATGTCACTAAAGATTGAGATTTCATTCAACTCAATCTCATCCTTTAAGATGAGGGAACTCAATCGACCTGGGCCTCCTTTTCAGGAGTAAGTCCCAGTTATAATTCTTAACTTGGGAATCCTCCATAAGAGTAAGCCCCAATTCTTAAAATTCCCGAATCTGGGAATCCTCCTTAGGAATAAGCCCCATTCCCCAAATTTGGGCATCCTCCTCAGGAGTAAGCCCAAAACCATAATTCCCTTAACCTGGGCCTCATTTTCAAGAGTATGCCCCATGTTAGAGTATTCCAAAATATCCATGAAGTACATATACCTTTATGGACCCTGTTCCTGGATTTCTTCCCTAAAGTAAATCCTAACCTTCATTTATCCGGGAAGTCATACATACATAAGTCCCACATTATTTCTTATGATTGCATCTTTCATGGCACAATTGTCTGATTTTTTACCAATACCTCTTGTTTCTCACACCGAGTATGACTCACGTGAGCTTAGAGTGTAAAAGTAATTATGACATCCTTCTTTGAGCCATCAATCATAAACATCATACTCCCTTACTCGAACTACGTGGGTTCTGATTCCTTTTTTTAAACAATGGATACGTAGGTAGCCCATCTGCGGGTTCGATCCCAACTCTGAAATAATTCATGTCCTTCTGAATGACAATAAACTTCAAGTGCACCCCTGAGTGGATTTGAAACCAGTATGGTCATCATAAGGACCAAGAGACTTTTACGTATCAAAGGATACCATTGAATTAGAATCTCTAACAAATACAGATGATTCTTTATCAGTGAAGAACCTCGAATACATATAAAAGATTCTCTAAATTTCGTACATATCGATCATTTATTGTCTGATCTAAAGGAAAACTCATTTTTTATTTTGTAATGTAATAAGGATTGACGAACATAACTTAAATATATAAAGAGAGTCTTGGAGTAGACAATAATTCCCCTCAAAAAGGTGTGATGAGTCCGACCTCTCATCCTCTCGACCAATGCAAATTCCTAAGCCTCATTAGTCCATAAACTAATGAGCACCTACCATTCAAAAGTAGGTCTGAATGGATGTGGAATCATTGGATGTTTCCGGTTCTACGAACAAACCCATTAGAAACCGATCGGAATTTTTGAACCTCCCATCAAAAGGAGGTCATCCCCGAAATCCGAGGGAAACAAATACTCAAGGATGGAAAAGGAGGAACCGGTCCGCGGATTGGTCTAATGTTAACGACACACGGATGGTTCCGCAAAGAGTCCCTCCTCCGCAGACTGTCATCGTTCACGAGATGGAGGCAGAGATCGTCTGCGGTCGTGAGGCGGAACAGGCGCCAACCCGATTCACCATTCCGTACCGCCCCAGCCGCAAGCTACGTCAGCCGGCCCGAACCGCCTCCTCTGTCATTCGCGAAATGGAGGAAGAACCCTCCGTGGCCGCAAAGCACTCCCCGAGTTTGGTTTGCGGAGGAGTGTTTAATACCACCCGAATTATGGATTGACCAAGTCATCCGTGAACCGGGTTTTTGGTAATGGGCCTCCGCAAAAGGTTCCACATGACCGTAGATAAATCTTTTTCACCGCTATATAAAAGGAGAATGAAGAAGAAAGAAGAGGAGAACAGAGAAAAGATTGTTTAGATTTGGTTCGAAGGATTTTGAAGGAAGGATTAGGATTTCAGAAGTTCCAGTTCACGAAGCAGAGTAGGTATGAACCTAGTAACAAACTAATAAGGAACCAAAAAAATGCATAATAACTTGGTGAACCGTGAACTTAAAATAAAAAAGAAGAGTAAACTGTGAACCAGGGTCCCTCCACAGATGTACTCCCTGCAGACCAGGGAGTTTATGCCTCTTTTCCGACCTGCAGCACCGCGTAGCACCCTCCCACGCGGATGAAGCCCCGACTGATGAGCCTCCGGCCGGCGCTCCCCTTGGTCACTGATGCCTTCATGGAACCCTCCGTGGACCACCCTGGTTCGTGGATCGAACCTGGAGCTGCGAACCACCTTGGTTTACGAGATTCCCATCAGTCTGCAGACCACCCTGGTTCGCGGACGGCATCTCCAGCCACGTAGCACTTCCCTACGCGAAGGGAGGCACCACCCATACCCTTGTGTGGCCTACCAAAACCTTCGAAGTTCCCATTCTCTGAGCCAGATAAAATCCATACAATTTCAATCTGACCTGATCCTTTGAAACCTCCTCACTGGCCTACTCATTGGCCCTGAGATGAGTCCTCTACCAGAGCCACTGGATCTATGTGGTGTAACCCCCAGGCACATCAGTACGTTGTTTTGAATTCACATACCCATGGTAGAGAGGGGAAATGGGGTTTCCCCGACCCTTGGGAGTATTCTCGAAGCATTCCTGGGTTCACATTCCCACGGTAATGTAGGGTCTGAGCCCGAGAGCCCCCTTTCTGCCTCTACTCTCCGGGAAGGGGGATTGCACGCTTCGGCGGTCGGGCACTTCTCCCCTCCCCAGAGAGGGGGCGGCATACCCATCTGGAGGCAGCCATCCCCATGCACCTCGGTACTTCCCCGGGTACTTCCCTGGGGAATAAGAGAGGTGACAAGAACAGGAGCACCCCTTTCCCTCTCTCATTGTGCTTTGTCTCCATGGGCGTCCATCCAGGAGTAAGCCCCGACTTTATGGGCCGCCCTCATGCATAAGCCCAACTCCACTTCTCACGGACGCACCTTTCGCGACGTGATCCTCTGGTCCATACTGCCTCTTGTTTTTCACAATGAGAATGACTCACATGGGATTAGAGTAAGCATCAACCATGACATCCTCTTATAGGCCTCCTCGGAGTGTAAGCCCAATCCATCACCTTGGTCCTCCTCAGAGTGTAATCCCCAATCCATCATTTTGGGATTCCTCAGAGCGTAAGTCCCAAGTAAATGCGAACTATGAGGACTTTGATTCCCTACCACAGTGATACATAGGCATCCTCCATGAGGTTCAAGACTGATCACCAACGGACCCCCGGGCCCACCTTCACGTCGGTTCTCCCGCGCTCCCCTTTCGAACTACATGGAATTTGATCCATGTCCCCTAGGTAGGGTACGTAGGAAGCCTTCATGAGGTTCAAGCCCAACAACCGGTCGATACGGCTATCTTCACATCGGTTTACCATGCCACTCCCAGTGCCGCCTCAATGAGTTCCGACTCCTCGGGGTCATTAATCCAACGAGGGATGGTAAACCTCAGGCATAAATGATTTCGAACCCCTGCGTTCAACATACCATTGCCAACTAGGAGAAATCTTTGGATACTATAGTTGGGTATAAACCAAATATTCACAAAAATATGAATACGTATTAAATCTATAAGAGAGTCCCGGAACATGAAATAATTCCCCCCAAAAGGGTGCGATGAGCCCGACTTCCCATCCTCTCAACCAATGTGAGTTCTTAAGCATCGATGGCCAAACCATCCAGCGAACGCCTGCCTTTGGAAAGCAGGTCCATGTGTCATCAGATATGGAACCATTGGGAATTTCGAGACCGAAACCCGAAACAATATTGCAACCACCTAAATGGTACTATCAGTTTTCTGATCATTTATGAATGTTAGGTGCTTAAACACTAATCAGTAGATTTCATAAAATATGAAAATAAATCCATGGAATTTTCAATTCCAGTTGGTAAATGAAAAAATGGATAATGAATTAGGTATTAGGAACAAAAGGGCTAACATAGTTACCAATGATGAATCCCTATTATAGAAAACATTAAGAATGAAGATAAAATAGGGAGTATTCTCTCTTGGAGGCATGAACCACAAAAAAGGATCATGGGGGAATGAAGTCATTCTGGTTCAACTATCCTCCATTGCTTCTAATTATTTTCCATTTTTTTATTTAATGATTATAAATAATACATAACAACAAATATTGGATCCCATATGATCTCTAGTGGATCCTACAAAAACTATAGGGGACCCGCCATGGTCCTGATTCCCCCTCCACTAGACTTAAAATTGTAGGGAAAGTGGCAAATACCTTGGATAAAAAACATAAATGGCATATTATTGGGGTTTCATTGGGAATCCAGTCAGTAGAAAATTCCTCCATGACTGTCCCCTTTCTCTGATAACCAATATCATGCCACCACCCACACCTTTGAAACCCTAATTTGTCTAAAATGGGCCTGGTTTGTCTAGTATTAGATGTAAGTCACAAAACCTAATAACATAGAGAAATAATAATATTAGCTAATATAGAGGCAATTGATTCATTGAAAATATATCTTAGTACATCAAATGTCAATGAGATTATTATAATGGAAAATAAATTTTAAAGGAATATGTTAGTGTTGTGGAGTTTAAGAACAAAAAACATATGTGTGTTGGTATATATTACTCCTTTAATCAGGGAGAGTAAATAAGTTCTGGGGGGTGATACAATATTAATTTTAGTGAAGTAAACCAAGATATCATTTAAATTAAAATTTGAAATTTAAAATTATATTGATTCTATTATGGAAACATGTTTTCAGTTCAATTAACCTTGAAATAACCCCACAATGTGTATCAAAATTATACTAGGGAAAAGAATAAAAATGAAATCTATAAATATATCATGAGGGGGAGTGACCAAGATCAAGCTATGATAGTCGAGGTGACATAAAAAGTTGTGAAAAGTGAAAATACATGGATCATTAATAGTAGGTTATCATAACAAATTAAGTGAAACAAAAAACATATTGAAGGATAAACATCAGTATTTTGGTAGATATGTTTTTTCATAACTGTTGGATATGTTAATTTGAATGGATTTGGAACCACCAATACATGTGAAAAGATCTTTGAATTTAGTTATGTTATATTTTTTGATAGGCTAAGGCATCTTATATTTAGTATTTTTAAATTTTGGTACAATGGGAATTAGGTGATATTCTTTAGGAAGGGATGTGTCAACAGGAGGATGAAGGGTAAAATAATCATCATGAAGTGATAATGGAAATATGGAAATATATTATATATTTGTAATAATAAAAAAACGTTTTGTGTGAGTATGAAAGAAGGGAATGATATTTGGAATTGATGACATGGAAATTTAGGTCAAATGAAATGGAAATATTTAACAAATATAAAGATGTGATAATTTTATTATTTTTTAATATTTAATGGATAAATTCTTATGATGTGCATCTAAAAGTAGTGATAGTTAAGAATATTTACACACAGATGGGGATGGAAACCACGAAACCACTTGAATTGACACACTTAGATGTGTGTGTCCTGATAATATTGAATTCAACCAATATATATAATTACATAAATATTTTTATTTATAGTGTTACTTGTATGACTTATGTATATAATATAATGAGTAAATCCCAAGATCTTGAGAGGTATAAGTATTTTTATTGATGTGATGAATATCAAACTAGATGTACTATCAAAAGAATTCAATTTAGAAACAGATATGATTACAATAATGAACATATTGAGTCATATCTTGATGAGAATGGGATAATTCATGACAATAGTGTTCTGTATATACCCTAAGAAAATTAATGTTATTGAGACCAATAACTGGAATTTGGATAAAATTGGGAGCACCACTTTATTGGAGCCTGATACATCAGAAAAATTATGGAGATAAGAAATATTAATAGTTACATACATTCTTAATCATTGTTTGTTAGGAAAAATTTATACTTAAAGTTTTTAAATGTATTTTGTATCCCTTTTTTATTAACACTAACAGAATATATTTTTTAAAATGTGATGAGTGAGATATAAAAAGAATATTTTATAGATATAAACCTAATATAAGGAGTCGCTATTTTAACACTACGAGTAATAAGAATATAATTGATAACTTTGATGTTATAGTCATAGAGGACAATGGTACATCAAGAACATAATTTCTCATTAATAATGAAATTGAATAAACTTGAGGATAATATAATATAAAATATGGGATAAATTTAGTTGCCTTAACATGGTTATAAAATTCTAATGTTAATGTTTCCAAGGATGATTGTTTATTTTAGATGGGTAGAATCGAGTTACTAAGAGTTAGAAAATATATGGAGATTGAAAATATTCATATCTATAATAGAATGGGTTTCAAAATCAAAGAAATTTTCTAAATTAGAATCATTCTAGATTACATTCCCACATTGAACTAAAGATTGTTAATGAAACTTTACAACATAATGATGAGATCACATAAATTGGGGAATAATTAATGAGATTGAGAAAAATGTCACAAAAAAACCATGTCACCTCAAAAGGTAATAATGTGATTGAGATAAAATGGTGTTTTACAAAGAAGATAAATTAAAAGTATGATGTGTCATAAAAAATTATTTTATTGTTTGGAAAAATTACTCTTTAATTATGGTTATATAATTTTATTATAATTTTTAAGTAGTTATAGGGCTTCAAATTATTATATTTTTTCATATTATATGTGATCAGAGGAATTACAAAGGGATAAAAATGGATGTAAATTTAGTGTTCTTCAACAGATAATGTAATTAAGAGGATTATAATTAATTATTAGAAGGATTTATTCTTTAATTTAATGGATGATGATTATATTGGTCGTAAAAACAATTATATGTGACTAAACCATCACCCAAATCATGGTATTATGAAAACTAAAATAGCATAACGATAATTATTTTAATGGAAGGTACTATGGATACCAATATTTATGTCAAGAGAAATGTCATAAAATCTCTTATAGTGACTGAGAATGATGATGGAATTATTTTTATAGAAAATAAATTGATGTCTTAAAGGAAATTTCCAATCCAACTGAAAATATTTTTAAAATATTTATGATTGGTTTAATGGTATTGTTTTTTGGTCTACAAGTCATGAACAAAGTCGATTATATTTTTCTATAACATAAAAAATATTCAAATTAATTATTAAATGGGTTTATAATATAATAATAAAGGGAATAAGAAAATAATAAATAACATAGTACAATGTTTCCATGTATTATAACGGAATGGGTGTTGATAAATATTAGTTTGAAAGGAAAATTTAAATCCTACTCTACTTAACAACATATATACTATTTATTGTCTTTATTGTTGATCATTTTCCACTTGTCCAACCTAAATTTAAAGATTCACATATACTACTTGAAAATTGGTTATTACGTTTGTTTAAGGTATTATAAATTATTGGTTTATGTTTTAAAAATCCGCATATTTACATCTTTATGTTTTTTTGTTCTGATTGAGAAGGTTTCATAGGAGATTGAATGTAAATTTATATAGGTGGATTATTTATCAATATAAGATTAATATCTTCATAATATAATTGAAAACTTATGTCACATGAAGCATAACAAATGTAGTTATGTTTTACAATCATAATCAAAAACTAAATTTTCTATTACCCATGACCTACTAATTCCAATGAATCAGTTTATTCCAATTTTGAATTGATATGAAGTAGGGGAAATTATTATTTTTATATCTTGACATTAATAAAAACATTGTAGGATACAAATTAAGTGTTTTTACATAGGTACATGATTTTAGTATTAGGTTTATAAGTTCAAGAGTTGGCTGGGAAATATGTTTTCTGCAATACAAGGATGCTCCGGACACCAGAGTTCTAGTGGGTTTTCACCCGAACTCTAGTAAGAGTTGATAGAGTTCAATAGGCCCAATGATGCACCAATATTATAGAAGAAACTACAAATAGTTTTAAAGAAACTATTTTCTATTTTTTTTATAATTTTGATAAAATTAATTGAATTTTATTTTAATTAAAATCAATATTCACACTAATTTTTTTTTAATTCATAGTGGATCCCAAAAAACAAAAATCGCTCACACCCTTATCCATGTTATTAAATCTCTTCCATTATTGGAGCATTCATAAACAAGTTTGAATAAATTTATTCATAGTATTTATTTTATCCTTATATAGCCCATATATTTCTATTTATCTTGAATTCATTACAACTTTTTCCTAAATCGGTGTTTGGTGGGTTTCTTACATTTTTTTTGATTTATTTAAATTGAATACAAATAAATTATTTTAATAAATGGAGTTAGATTATAGTAATCTGTGGTAGGTGGTACCTAGTATTTCCCATATCTTAATATTTTCATAGTTGGCATAATAGTGAGTTAGGTTAAGTGATATTATTTGACTCAATATTTGGCTATTAGTTCATGGGGTGTTCATTTGAGGTTGATTGAAACTTTATAGTAACATGAAAAGTGAACCACATGTGATGTGTTTAGTTTTAGGGTGTTCACTTATCGTAAGATGGGTTTAGGTGATGCGATGGAATATAATTTAATCATTTAAGGATTTTAAATATGAATTTTTTCTATAAACATTAATTACCTAGTTGAATGGTGTTCAATGATTTCACATTGAGGTAGTATTGAACTTTGGGTTTTGAGAATGGTTGTGTTGTGTATCTTGAGAAAAAAAATTTCTTTGGTGTATTGGATTGTTTATTTCAGAAATATTGATCAAAAGGGATATATTATTTCTCTATTATCCTTACATGTAAAACATTATATGTTAGTTTGGACTAAATTTAAATGATATTGAAGGCTCTATAAATATTTTTGTCACAAAGAACATTTATTATTTAAATTATTATATCAATTGAATGATTTTTTGTCATACCATTTTCTTCTGTTTTGAAATTCTTTTAATTTTTAATTTTTTTTAGTACAAAGAGAACGGTTTTAGCATAATTAGGACTAGCCATAGGGAAATTTTGAATGTGAATTGAAAATTTTAATCTTTCAATTCACATGGATGGTGAACCTTTAGTTTAACCATGTGACCTAACTAAAATATTTCTTGAGGGGATTATGGGTTGGTTTCATAGATGGTTGATGGTTTGGACAACATTGTAGAAAAACAATAAAACTATCTGGAGTCTTAAAATATTAGAAATTCTAAACATACTACTACACCATTTTGAACACAAATTTGGTTTCCTTTTACCATATCACATAAGAATCATGAGTAAATAAGAAGGTCCCCCCCAGTGTAACACCACTTCCACCACACATGGGTTCTTGACCCCTCTAATTTTTATTTTGATTTGCATCTCTCCTGGTTAGATTTTATCCTCATTTTTAATCTTATACAATTTTCTATTTTTATCTTTCACTATAATTCTCCATAATCGTAAACCAAGGGTGGGGTTTGGTTTTAAATTTTTATGGTTTTTTATGTTTCAGGAACATAGATTGTTAATGAAGTATTCTTCCTTATATCTTTAAGTGATTCTCACAATCCTAATTTGATTTAAGGTTTGTGTTTATATGGCACATGATTTTATGAATAGTCCATATTCTTCTTGTTTTTAAAACATTATTTCCAATAAATTATGTACATTAAGAATTTATTTAAATATTTTAAATTATTTAAAATGGATCAATTATTCAACATTTGTTTATTCAACCACTGATTTTTTAATGATTTTATGTAGATGTTTTATATTGTTCTATAACTAATTATTGATTGTCTATATTTATAGTGATAGTATATTTTTTAATGGAATTATGTATTAGTGATTTATAATTTTTATATTTTAATAGTTTTAAATTTGTGTTTCCACATTGTTTCGAAGAGTTTCAAATGGGATTTTTTAAATGGATTATAATTGGATTACCAAAGTAGGATTTCAAAACATACTCCATATGTTATATTTTTAATATAAATATACATTTATAATAAATATTTATTTTGAATTTGGTTTCCAAGTTATTTTATAGAAATATAATTTTAGTTTAAAATTAAAAGACCAATTTAGCACCTTGAAAATATGTTTTATGAAATTAGGATAGTTTTGAATTAAAGATTAGTGTTTGTTGGAAATAATAAATCCAATTTCTATTCAAGTCCTGGTTGAAACATTAATTAAACAAGAATGACACTACTGCATGAGGCACATGTTTTGGATCAATGATAAAAAAATAATGACTTGGTTTTTAATTTTTATATACATAAATTATATGGATCTTGTATAAGGGGGGGTGTCAGGAGGTGATATGAGGGTTGTTTTTCTATAAATGTTTTCTCTCCTATCATTGCTTACATTATATGAATCATTGGGATCTTAGTAAGGGATTTAGTGATGATGAATATTTTATCCTGATGTGATGAAATAGATCCCACTAGGAAAAGAATGGGACTAGGACTTGGAAGAGCTCCACTAGTGAGTCTAGTTGACGTGTGAATGATGGATATACAATATGAGTGAAATTATAGGCTTGTAGGTGGTTCCACCCAATTACATCTGGGATTTTCTCACAATATGTTTTGCTGATACCCAAGATTATATATAACATTATTGTGTTATTCATTATTTATGTGATTATTTTCATTCCTTAGTATTTTATTACTATTTTAGGTTTCTATATATAAATTATATTTCTTCCTATTTTGGATTGGTTTATATATATATATTATTCAATCGATTATTAAGTAATTATTTTCTTAGCTTTATGACTAATTTGGATTTAGTTTCCTATTATTGTTTCCCATGGGTTACTTTTAAATATGTTTTTTGTGTTTTATTTAGGATGAGTTGAGATTCTATGAGATTTTCTAAATAATGGATTTTATATGGTTTTAAAAAAATTATTTTTAATATGGATGTTCAAGATGGAAAGTATATTTTTCATTTTAATCACTTCATAATTAAAAAATGGAACGTAGGAAATTATCAGGGTATTATTTTCTTGGAAAATAGAGGTAAATATTTATATATATTTTCCTTCAAAATAGTTTATATATTATATTTTTAAAATGAAAACCATGGTCTTTTGTTGAAATTATAATCTAATTTTATATCACAACCTACTAACACCACTTAGTATCTATAAATTGAGTGGCCACTTATAAATTCATAGTTTGACTTAGTAATGTTCCACTTCATAGACTCCTTCAATACTGCTCATGGGGTGGGTATCTAGTTGATGAAATGTGTGTGACCTTGGGTCACATGAGGCTATTATCTAGGCATTACTGTTTTTTAATTTATTCCCTAGTTGTTTTATCCAAATCATCTTTAAATTTAGTTTTACCATAATTTTATATATCTTCTTATTTAAATCCTTTATTTTATTTTATAATTATTTTTTCATGATCAAATTATTTTATTTTTCATGGTTGTTTTGTGTTTTCAATCATGATTTTCAAAAATTTATAAACAATTATACATCTAGTTAAATAACATTATTAGTGAATTATTTCCCAAATGGTTATTATTTTATTCTTTGAAGAATGTCTCTATCATAAGTATATTATGAACATTACTCATGGGTTATATCAAATCGGACCAGGTTCCTAGGTCATGGGATGACTTGGATGGTTTGTGACAAAAATGGTACTAAATCATAGATTTTTAAGAGGTCCTAGGCTCTTTAAAGGCCCTATTTTATTTTTGAACGTTTTTTAGGTCTTAGAAAATATTTTTCGGACTCAAGGTGTGGGTGTGGGAACAGTCTAGAAGAACCTTCTATTTACATACTCGATTTATCATGGAAACTTTTGTTACGACTCTTGAATATTGAGTCTTCTTAATTTATTTATGGTATATTTTGATGTGGATTGATAGTGGATGTGGTTTTATTGATTTTATGTGTGTTATTAATTGGTTTTCCATTATTTGGGGGTGAAATGGAAATTGAAGTTGGGGAAAATGGTCAATCTAAAGGACCTACTAAACTATAAAGAGACTGTGGACATGGTTATGGGGAGTTTCCAGGGGAAGATACACACTTGGTGTAGAGTCCGCTAAACTATGTGGACAAAATATGCATAAATATTATCATCCATGAGTTTTATAGGTTGATATTACATTGGTCCAAATTAATTTCATTTGTGCATTAATGTCATTTGGGATGCATTAGAGGGTATTTTTTTCGAATAAATAATGTTTTGGTTGGATTTTTATTGGATTTTTTAGTACAATATGACATTTAAAAAGGTAATTTGGAAATGAAAATTCAATATTTAAGTGGTAAAGAAAGAATTTGAAAATTTAAAGGGATTATTCTTATTATAAAATTAAAATAATATAATTTTTAGGGGTTTTATTCTTTCAAGAAAGAACTTATGTTATTTTAATTGGTTTTCAATTGGAATCTTGAAATGTTTTTCAAGAGAGAATTAAAAAAAGAGTTATTTAAATTGGTTTGGAGAAGTATTTTTGAAAATTTAATTCATGTGGTTTTTAGTTTTTTATTTTTGTTGTTATAAAAACATAATTTTATTTTAGTTGAGAATGAATTTTATTTTGAAAAATTCATTGATTGAGTTCCATGTTTTTGTTATTTAAATATATTTTTTTAATGTAAATTCATAATGAGTTATAAGAAGTTATTTTATCAGAACATTCCTTGTATTTATTTTTCCTAATGTTATAGTGTTTTATATGAGTATTCTATTCTATCAAGACTCCTCATTGAGAGGTGGGACCAAATATTATCTATATCTATCTACATTCACTGCTAATAAAGGTTTTCTTGAGGTGGTTGAGTAATTAATGACTATTTATGGAAATAAAACTTTTATAGGAATTACTGAATCATAATTTTAGTCCTAGTCCATGAAGGGGATTTTAGTTAGTTTTTATAGTGGTGGGATTCTACTCTCATCATTTTCCTTAATGAATTCATCAGTGTAATTTGTTCATAGTTTTTTGGGGTATATTGAGGTTTTTGGTGATTCTAGAATAATGTTACTTGAGTGTTTCATTGGTTTCTAATTTAAAAGATATTGTTCTTTGTTGGTTATGGTTGGGTATACATTCCTCATTGTCTTTTGGGGCCTATTATGGTCCATAGATTATAGTGATTGTGTGTTGTTATTTTATTTCAATTTTCAATATAAACAATATAGGGAAAATATTTTTGGTTATTGGTTAATAGGGATGGATATGATACCAGTTGGGATTATAAATTGGCTTCTACATAGCTCAATTTT
Organism: Viscum album; assembly: GCA_963277665.1. NCBI lineage: Eukaryota > Viridiplantae > Streptophyta > Magnoliopsida > Santalales > Viscaceae > Viscum > Viscum album. The sequence continues at coordinate 1,540,788,321 of OY728129.1, forward strand.
TTTGGATCATAGAGAGTGGTGTTCCATGAATATTGTCTTTAATTACCCACCCCCTCAATTATTGACTCAAGGTTTGAGCCATATTATCCCATCTTTAGTCATGATTTCTTTTTGTGTATTGATTACATTAGTTGTTATATGATGTTGACACATGTTTGAATCTCATTTGATGGAATTATAAGACATTATTGTCATTTGTTTTTACATGGGTTTCTTCTTTTTTATATATTTATTGGGATTATGATCCCATAATTTAGATGATTATTATGGTTGTTATAGGAGATATATTTCATTTAAAGAGTTTAATGTAAATTATGGTGATATAAAATTTTGGATGTATCATCACTGATCGAAATGTTTTTTAAATTCCCCTCCTATTATAATTCAAGTTTTTCTCTATCTATTCCTTCAAATACCACTTTTTTTGACCCACTATATTAATATTGTCTTTATATGGTGGGAAGAACCAATATGGGTTTCTTTTATACCATTTTTCATTCTGGTGTTAGATTGTGAGTGGTAATTTGTATATAGATGTGTATGTGGTTGTTTTTTTGGATCCATTATGGATTGAGATCCATATATTGAGAGGTTATTCTCTTTTGATCGGTGGTTATTGAATTTTTATTCCTTCATACTAACATTTAATAACTTTATATGCGTCTAAAGTATTATTTTGCGGATAATTTTCACTCCTCAACCTTAATTATTTTATTTATTCAATGATTTTTATTTCCACTATTATGTTCTAGGTCAAAAGAGTTTGTATTTTTATTTTTTTTAAAGTGTAGTGAAAGGAACATGAATAAAACAAGATTAATACTCTTATGAGATGATTGTTCAACACAAAAATATATTTTAGTTGATCCATTATTATTATTGATACTTATTTAGATTATACATGTGGATAAACTATTCAGGTACTTGGTGGTGTCTAGTGCTTATTTCACAGCTTGGGAACGGTTTGGCCAATTGTGTGGCCAAAAAAATTCAACACTACAAAGAATAAAATTTTATGATATTATAAAAATAACCCTCATCAATTTTAATAAAAAATTTAGTTTTTTATCCTCCTATCATTTGTTTCATGTGATTAAACCGAAAATGAAGCACTCAGGGGACTCTCCTTCTTCTATTAAATGATCCTTCGATCCTCTTCCTTCAATTTAGATATACAACATTCCAAGATAGTGTTTCTCATACTCCTCATTATTCTATTTTTGATTGTTTTTATACCTCTCACTACGATTCTATATCGTGCTAACAATAGTATGGGTTTTAGATTTAAATGTTTCTAAATAATATTTTTTAGAGAATACAGATTGTTAGTTAGGTATTTTTCCTTCCATCTTCAAGGGATTCACACCAGCTATCCTTATGTAAAGGTAGGTGTCTTTGTGATTATTTATTTTATAAATAATTCATGTTATGATAGGGTCTTATAAAATACCTTTTAAGAGAAATAATGTTTTTTTAGGAATTAATTTAAATGTTTCAAATGATTTATCATAGGGTTAAGTATTTAAAATAGGTTTCTAAAACATTTTGTTGATTTAATAGTTTATTGTGGGTATTTTGGACTGTTTTAAGAATACTTATTTATTTTCTATATATATAGTAATTTTACATCTATTCTAATGAATTATGGTTTGGTGTATTATATTTTATTGAGTTCCATGGTTGTAAAGTGGCGTTTTTCCATTGGGTTCAAAGTGTTTTAAAATAAATTTTATTTCAAAATTATTTCCAAATTAATTTCGAATGCAAGATTTTAAATCATAATTTATAGAAATTTTTGTTAATTTAAAATGATTTTTATAATTAGAAATATATTTAATGTTGGTTCCCAAATTATTTTCATGAATTATAATATTAATTTTCAATTTAAAGGATATTTTATCATCATAGGAATATGCTTTGTGAGAAATGATAGTATGGAAATGGGTTTTAATTTTAATTTTCAAAAAATGAAACTATAGTTTTGATTCAAGGACTATTTAGAACATTCATTAAGTAAGATATGCCCTAACACGAACCTCAATACCCCAAATATAGTGTCTTATGTTATTACATTATCATAGATACATGATTAAAATCTCAAAGGAATGAATGGTTTAACCATTTTGGAAAACCTGATTATATACAAGATACCCATTTTACACTTGGAAAAGAAAATAAATCATATCAAGAGTAAAATCTCATAATCCTTGAATATAATTTCAAGAAGTCATATTCATATCACGGGGAAGTGAAAAAAAAACAACGACGAGCTCAATATCTAAAGAAGGGTTAAATATAGTTGAATGCGTTATGAATCAATGAATATAAACAGTATGGTATGTTAAATATCTAAACAAACATTCCATTTAAATACCTAGGTAAGTCATAATCAATATGGAAATGTAAATAAATAAAAACCATGAAATTTAATCAATAAAATGATAATAAACCACATCCATCAATTATTTCATAGTGAAAATAGCATGTATAGTAATAATTTAATATCAAATGAAGGAAATTATTAATTATCTAATGTAATATTTCCCAAGAACATTATACATTTATCATTAATGTCTATCCTCAAGATATTTTAAAATATACTGGGTAAAAACCCATTTGATTTGGCCAAATGATTACTCTCATGATTCTACCGAAGCATCAAGGGGATTACCTTAACAGGTCCCCAACCAATATATTTCATATCCAATGTATTCCTTATATATCAAATAAACTATTTAATTAATAAACATTTTACCTTATCAAATATCCATATTGAGTAAAGGATAAAGATTTATCAATATTTCCCAAGTTAATCAAATATCATTCAATGTAAACACCATATGTAAGAATGGAATGTGGTTTAGTAAATAATAATATCCATAAAAAATAATATATATATATCAGATAAGTTTAATGAATAAATAAAAATTATTACAAAAAAGAGATTGTTTCCATAGAAAGTTAACATTCATATAATAAAGTGAGAATTCTCAATAACTTTTATCACTTGGTAATTCAAAATCAAATCCCCTTGAATGGAATAATTCAGATTAAAACTTAAAATTAAATGTAAAATTAAGTACTCATGATATCACATATAAAACAGGAATTATATACACCACATGAATGTGAATTGGTTTATAATAATAAATAAGTCTCAATAGAATGTAAATTGATATGAAATTCATTACTATATGCTTAATAGTGGTTGAAAAATATTTAACATTATGTATAATGGTTTTAATAATTTTATTAAATTATAAAAAACAATATTAATATTTATAATATTATATATGATTATTTTATAACATCTTGTCACCCATTTAGTAATAATCATTTAGTATTTTCATTATTTTTGGTGTTAATTGTCTTTTGTTTGAGTATGCTTTGACAAGATATTTTCCATTCCTATTACTTAGATAATGATTTAATTATATCCATAATTTAAACCATTGTTTAAATAACATATAAATTCATTATATATGTATTTATAGTTATCCATAAAATTCGGTGATATTAAATGAAATACACCATTCATGAGGACGGTAAGCCATGTGTACACATGAACGCTATTACCATTTTCAGGATAATTAAACGAAATAAAATTAAGTGATATATTCATATTATCTTTTCTGTATCATATTAATTATATATATATCACATATTTTTACTAAATATATCCTTAATAGATTAAATAAAATTTTTGAATGAATCCCATCACTTCGTGAGGCGATATTCTACCATACACTTGAACTATGTTATCATATTCATAGAAAATGGAAAGTAAGAAAATATATATTATATAATAACTAAAAGATTCATAATGACATTATGAATTTTATATTTATCAAATATTAACTATATATCCATCATTATTCCCATCTTTGAAAGGTGTTAATGGGATAAAAAATGACATCGGTTCGCGAGGTGATATTCTAGCCTACACACGAACAATTATTACGTATTGCATTTGATGGATGTGTGTGTGGTTGTAGGTCTTAAAGTTAATATAGAAAAATATAAGTATATTTAATATATAGATGTTATTATATAATCATAATATAAAAATAATTTATGGAGGTGGATATGGAAATAAAATAAAAAATATTTTAGAAAATCAAAACCTCTTCTTTGAGTATCCCCTATAGGTTTTCACTAATTACTTACTATGTTTTGTTTATTACAAAGATAAGGATTATATGATGAGGATAGTAAATTTTGGTAGTGATCATTATAGTAATTGAAAAAAAGTGGTTTGATTGGAGTAATCAAGGGAGTGACTGGCATGCCTTTTATGAGTTGGTGAATGGGAAACTAGTAAATTTTGTAAAGAGGGAATTCCACCCACGTTTTTTCCATGTGAAGTGCCTCCCACAATGAAAAAAATAGATAATATAAATTATATGGTATATATATTTCCATCCAATGGTCCTTGGAAATGTTTCTAGGTTACTTCCCCTATATATTAATGTTTATACCATTGGTAAACTCATTTATCTCTTAATCTCTATAATTAATTTAAAATTCTTTCACTAATAATTTTGTTAAAATATTATGTTGAAAATATTATAAATTTTAAATTATTATGATTCAAATTTTTTAAATCATTTTTAAAAATTAGAATCAATAAGTGGAAAAAAATAAATTAAAATTAATCCTACAAATGGGAAAAGAAAGCCCATTTTTAAAGTGAAAATATTCAATATTTTACTATGTTTTATATATTCAATATAAAATGATTCAAATTACCTAAATTTGACTTATATAAGTATAATGGATATTTGGGACTTTAAACCCCATTAAAATATAATTTTATATTAAAAAATATTTAAATGAAAAGTTAGTTTTTAATTAAAATTAACTATATTTCAGTTTTCATCAAAAAATGAAACCTCCCAGAAAATACTAAAACCTAATAATATTATGATTTTGAAATTATTATTTCATAAATTAGTTTTATTTAAAAAAAAATATATACATTTTTGATTTTTTTTAAACATGTGTGCCACAAAAAGGCGACAAAACAACCTTTAGAAAAATACAATATTTTAAGTGAAAATTTTGATTTTTTCATATCTTATACCTAGAAAATATATTGACTGAATATAAAATACCTTTATAGAATATATAATATATATATTTTATTAATATAATTCAATAATAATATTTAATTTAATTTATTAGGATAAAATTCCTTTGGCACATAAAAATAGTTCTTTATAAAAAAATTGTTTTATATTCAATAGGTTTCTATATTCATTTTTAATTAATTTCTAATTACTAAATTAAAACATATATTTTCATATGTTAGTTAATACTTTTTATAACAACTAATTTAATAGATATGAGATAATTTTATTTTTAAATAATAATATTAATAGTATTCGGTAAAACTCAGTCTTGCGTGCATCACAAGACATCTAAGAAAGTCATTGTTGCATGTAATAAAAGATAACACAATATTTCATGTGTTTCCAGATATCAATAAATTTAAAATTATTTTAAAAGGAATATATTTTAATGATTTAGGCTGTTACATTCTTCCCTCCTAAAAAAATTTTGCCTTTGAAATTTCATATATTCTACCTTCTAAACAGATGAGGGTATTTATTCTTCATAATATCCTATAGTTCCCTTGTTTATTCCTATATTTTTTGATTCCTCTATAGTACCGTTTCCATAAGATTCATCTTATTCCTCTATAATTTCTCTTTGTTATCATGAATATAGATGGTCCCTATATAGTATAATAGATTAGGTTCCAACTCTATTTCGTTTGAGGTGAGCACATTCTTTGGTTCTAGCATGAAATTACTTAGCAATGAAATATACAACACATAATGACCTTTTGAGATTTTTGGAATCATTTCCAAATGATAATAAACAAATATAATTATTTATATAATTTCAAAGGGTCTGATGTAGCTAGGTATCAACTTTCCTTTCTTTACAAACCTTATAACATCCTTCTGTGGAGATACTTGAAATAAAAAATCACCCCCTTGTAATTCTAAATATTTCCTCTGATTATTACCATAACCCTTTTTTCCTACATTGAGATACATTAATGTGATTCATAATAGCCTTTAAATTTTTTTTTATCTCTTAAAAAAATTCTAGGCCTAATAGTTTCCTTTCACCATCTTTATCCAAAAAAGTTGAAGTGCTCCATATCCTTAAATATAATATTTAAACAACACTATTTTAATACTTTAATGGAACCTATTTTTATATGAAAACTCTACCAAAGTTAAATACTGACCCCACATACCTTGAAGGTTTAGTGATCATGACATCAACATGTATTCCATTTTTTGAACTATTATTTTACATTTCCCTTCAGTTTAAGGGTGTTAGGTAGAGTTCAAATAAACATAAGTATCAAGAGAATTTTGGATAGTCTTCCATAATTTTGATGTAATAAGGGGATATAGGTTAGAAAAACTGAATGAGGTTCCCCATTATGTTTTACTAATTTATAAATATAGAGCCCTATGTGGAACTCAAGAGGCATGTCCTCCCATATAGTGAGGGAATGTGAATATTTGGTTAGGAGATAAACAATAACCCATATATAATCATTATTTCTTGGGGTATTTGTTTGTCCAATGACAAATTCCATTGTAATTTCAACCCATTTCTATGTAGGAATATGAAGAGGTTTCAGGAATTCTATAGGATGATACCTCTCAAATTTCATATATTGTATAAGGACACAACCTTAATCATTACATAATCTTGAGTTTAGTCAACAATTTAATTTATTTCACATTGAGGATATTTTTAGGTTTCAATTTTTTGATAATTAGGCCATAAATATTACAAAAAAAACCATATGAAAGAAAAGTGGACACTTCCAAATAGTATCCATTTTTTCACCAAAGGAAACACTTTTAAAATAAAGATTGATTTGTTTTAGATACACATCCCCAATTCATTCATCACGAATTATTATTTTTCTATTACCAAACTTAATATATGTGAATAAAATTTAAATCTTGGGATGAGCAGAAAAATCTCAGTACTGGATATAAATAAAGAATGAAACTATTAGTCCATGAATATTTTAAACTCAGGATTTTGTTCACAAAATCATACTTCTCACCCATAAAACATAGTTCTTTAAAATACCACATGAAATCATAAGATTCCTAAAAACATATTAGCAATAATAAATCATAAAGGTAACTTTTGGAATCCATATCTTACATACATTGTAGCGTTCAAAGGTACATAGGGAGTGACCTTCATGGTTATGTTTGGAATACCCATCAAAGTATATTCCCTAATTATATTAATAGAAAACTAATTGGCTAGTTCTGTATCATTTACCAATGAGTTGGTGATATATAATAGGCTAACCCTCCCTTGATTTATCATGGATCCACCAATATACATAAAATATTCCCAGTAACCATAACATAATAATAACACATAAACCAAGCATTATAGAAAAATAACTTTTCCACTTTGAAATCACCAGATATAATTTCAAGATATTGATAAAATAAATCCCTTCTCAGAACAATTATAAATACAAGAATACATGAAAATGTAATATGTTGTTGGTTTTCCTTTTAAAAACATTAAGTCTTATAGAGGAATCTAAATATCAAATATTATGTCATGGCCGCAGAGAATTCGGTGTCGTCACATACATTGAAAATACAAAAATTCCATTTGTAATTTATTTAAATTATTTTTATAAAATTATTCCTTTTAAAAAAATAGTGAATGAAATAACAAATCAAAGTATTTAATTATACACCATATAAAAAAGTTGGTGTATATTATCAAAATATGCCTCACTAAAAGGAGATTGAGACAAAGTCCCTTACCATTAGTCAAATGTGACACATACTTTCCTTATCTTCCTGAATAATAAACATAGGTTAACTCATTCTTTTATTAGAACCATCTACAAGTGTACTTTATATTTTATATCAATTACTACCATGTTAAAAAAATTACATAATTATTTAAGTTCATATCTGATGTTTTATCGATATTCCTTACTTGTGTCAAAACTGAACATTTTTCGATGTCACTAGTACATGTGGTCATAAGTCTTTCATCTCTAGAATAATATTCATGAAATTATTATAAATTTAATAAATAAGTTATTCTTTTATATTAGTCCATTATGTATGGTTATGAATAGTGAACAACATTATAATCATGGAGATGATAAGCCTTACATACTAATGAGTTATGTTTTACATTTTTCATTGATATTTATGGAAAGAAGGTAAGTATTATTTTATCATTAAAGAATTATAATAACATTATTAATATCATATTAATAATTTAAATATAATTATATATATCACATATGCGATATAATGAATAAAAATGAGTCACATCGCTTCATGTACGTGATAGTTCACACATACGTATGAAGTACGTTATCATTTTTGTGCTCATGGAAAGTATGAAAATAATTGATATATTATTATATAATAATGATTAATATGTAATGAATATCACATATGTACATTAATTCTATGGTTATGGAAAAAAAATTAGATCAGTTCGTGTCGGTGATAGTTCACATGTACACACAAACAATTAATTCCTTTCCCATTTAATGGATGTGGAGATGTATTTAGGTGATGATATTAAGATAATAAAATATCAGTATATTAAGTACACTGGATTTATTATTTAATAATGGATGAAGAATATTTGAAGTAAATGGAAGATGAAATCAAATAGAAATAGTTAAATAAAAACATTACATGTCCTTTGGATGATCACCTTTCTTAACACCTTAACATGTATAGGAAGGATGTTATGCCTAAAATAAGACCCTATTAATGTGGGTAGTGATTATATGAAGGTTTTAGGTAGATTTTGGACAGACCAGAAGGTTTTGGAAGTGTGACTAATATAGAATAATTGGTACCTTTTTATTGGAGAGGGGAGGGACACCCTTGAAATTATCAAAAGTATTAAATTAATATAAATTCAATTTCACTTAAAAATGGGTAAAAATTTGATTTATATAGAATATATTATGAGTATGGGTAGAAATATAATCATAAAATTAGAGTTATACATGTTGTGAATCATTTTTAATCCATATTGTTTTGTTTTGACCTTTTTAACTCTTAACATTGTATCAAGAAATTTACACTTTGAGAGTTAAAATAATTATCAAATCATTTCTAATGACCAATTAATGAGTGATTAATGAAATTTTTATAGTTATTTAAATATATTGGTAAAATATATTAATTTTAAAAAAAATTATCATTTAATTAGTTATTTTATAATTTAAGTTATGAATTATGTCAATTTTGATACTATTAATTACATGACTTTTTAAAAAATCCTAAAAACTAAATTCCATCGAAAAATCTAATTTAAAGTATTAAAAAAACTCATATTCAAAAAGAAATTATTTTATGACATCAAATATTTTATAATATATTTTTTTAATTTTATTAATATCATTTATTTAATTCTTTCATTAATAAATCAATTACTGTATCATCATTCTGTCACTATTTAATTTAATTATTTTTTTTAATAAAAATTATAAATAAATTAAAATTATTGAGTTAATATTTTTATATTTTTAAAAACTATTAATAGTAAAATATATAACTTATATAACTATATATTGAAATTTATTTAGTAAGAAGTGACATATTTGTGTTTACTTTAAATTTAATTTTATAAATGTAAAAATAACAATAAAGTGGATTCAAAAAGTCATAATTTCATCCAAAGTATATTCATGGTAGATAATAACTCATGAAATAATATTAATACCAGTGTTAGAGTAATTTTATAAAATTTTCATTATATTTTTACCTTTAATAACCTGATTTATCTTGAACTGTACTAAATAAAATACTAAAGTTACAATTCACCAAAAATTATTTTGATCCTGTTGGACAAAATTTTTATAATTTTAACAAAAAATTATTTACATTTTTTGAAAACTCAATTCAAATAAGTGGTTAAATTAGTTTTAACACTAATCCGGTTAATGGATTGAGAAAACATGTTTTGTAAGTAAAATGTTCAAAGGTTCACAAAGTTTTTCTCTTTAATTTTAATTTGAAAAAGAATCCAATGAACTCCATTGGATTAATTGATAAAAGAATTATATAATTATACCTTAAATACATGTAAAAATATAATCTAAAAATATAAATAAATTAGATGAAAAGGTGGTATTGAATTAAAATGCAGTATCTTTTACTATTCATTAAAATATGAATGTTTTCAAAAAAATACTAAAAATTTATTCAAAATAAATATTTATGTCCCTGTTCAAAATAATAAGATTCTTTTGGAAAATAGAACATATAAAAGCATAAAAACTATATTTAAAATGGGTTCAACGTCAAAAGGCGTTAAATCTACATTTTTTTTGAAAAATAATTCTTTTATCCAACAAATTGAATTTTTTATTATATCATGTCAAGAAAATATATAATATGAATTTTAAACATTAAATTGAATATATTTAATATATATTTCATTAATAAAATCCCTCAAGGGTGATTTTATTATTTTATAAACTCAATTATATTCATTTAAATATTATTCTCATAAAAAACACATCATTTATATTCAATTGAGTTTTATATAATTTCCTAATTAATTTAGTAACCCTTGAATCATTATATAAACTTGTGTAAACCATATTTTATTAATTCAGTTAATATCATTCATTACCATTATAACGGTAATGTGATAACTACAACTTAAAATAATAATAATAATAATATATTATTATTATTTAACATAACTCAGTATTGTGTGGAATGTAATATTTCAGAGAAACCCATTGTTACATGTCATGTACAATATATTACATGGTGTTCCTTTTAAAGTGAAATTTTTATCTACTTTATAAATATTAGTAAATATAAAAAATTATTATTCTATAATTACTCAGGATGTTAGAAATTGAAAAACCAAACATGCGGACATGTATTCATCGATTCCCTGCATCATATTATTCAACCAAAAATGATCCTTAAAATGACTATACAGATTCTCACTACCATGGTGTATAGTGAATTTTGATATATGAGAATCATCAAACAATTCTATTTTTATATCACGTATATATGGAACATATAATCTCTTTTCAAATTTCAGGACACAATCTTTACTAATTATATCTTCTAATTTCGTATCATTAAAGAATGTAATTTTCATCTAAAAGTTCTCATAATCAGAATAGGGATTATTTTTCATCTCTTATAAAAATGAGTTTTCAATCATTTCAAAATTGATTGATGCATCCCCTTCCTTATTAATTCCCATAACTATCGTTACTATATCCATGAAAATAAGATCCATCTCAACCTTCATTTGGGTTAGAACACCACGATCCTTCTTACTCAATGTATATGATACCATATTTTCTCTTCCTGGGTGGTTTTGTATTGAGAAATCATAATCTTTCAGTAGCTCTAGCCATGGAATTTTTATCATATTGATATCTTTTGGTGTAAATATGTATTTCATGATTTTTTGATATGTGTATAACTCACAACATTCACCATAAAGATTATGTTTTCATAGATTCAATGAAAATATTATATCTACCAACTCAATATCATGGGTTGGATAGTTCAGTTCATGAGTCATAAATTTCATTGATTCATTTGCAATAACATTACAATTTTTCATTAGGATACAACTAAGAACCTTATTTAATGAATCACTATATATTGAAAACCCATCAATTAAAGATGGTAGAGTAATAATTGGAGAATTGAACAATTTATTTCTTATTCATCAAAACATTCTTCACATTCATTTTTTCAAACGAAGATAACCAATTTACGTGTAATCTTTGTTAATGGGATAGATAATCCGGAACAATTCTAAATTATTCACATATAGTTACCTCGAAAACCAATGAAACTACGTAACTCAATTATGTTTCTTGGTGTATACCTTTCTATTATTGCTATTTTCTTTACAGGATCAACCTTTATTCAATTTTTGTAGAAACCGTAGCCATGTAAAGACACTTCCAGAAGAAAAAAACTCACATAATAAATTTTTCAAATAGATATATCCTTTTAATAGCTTCCATTATTATCCAAAAATGATTCTCATGGTCCTTATAGATTTTATAACACACCTAAATATCATTAATGAATACCAAAAAATCATGAAGATAATCTATAAAAACCATGTTCATTAGATTCACAAAACTAGAGGTTCCATTATTCAATCCAAATGGAATTATAATAAACTCATAATATCCATACCTTATTTGAATATTTTTCATCTTAGTGTCTTCCTTATTTACTTGTAATTGGTGATATAAATAACAAAGACCAATCACTGATAAATATTGTGCTCCATTATGTTTGTTGAATAAATAATCAATGCGAGGTAGGTTATACTTTTTATTTATTGTAGTAGAATTTATTTTCCTATAATCAATGTGAAACCTCATTGATCGATATTTTTTCTCAATAAAGAGAATAAGGGCTCCCTATAGAGATACACAAGGGGGAATAAATCCCTTATCCCCTAACTACTATAGTTCTTTCTTAAACTATAATAAATCCACATTGTCCATTATATTGGTATTCTTCAATATTGGTCTTATATTATAGATAAAATAAATGGAAAATTAAAATTCTCTCTCTTGTTGATGTCTATGTGATTCCACAAGAAATAAATCAATGTATTCTTGTACAATTGGAACATCCTCAATTTGAAGTTTAACTTATTCATTTGTAGATGTTTTTTCCTCTTATTACCCATGAATTTAATTAAGTAGTTCTACTATGGGTGAATCTAGATAAGAATCATATTATGAAGTTTCTTTTCTAAAGATAAGGTATTCTATATATTTTTCAAAAATTATAATTTCCTTCTTCTTGAAATAATTTTTTCATCATATTTTAAAAGCTAGTCTAGACCAATTATTATATAAAATTAAACTATAGGTATGATAATATGTTCTAAAAATAGATTTTTTTTTATATATCATAATAGTGACTTCTCAACACATATTTGTTTGAATGATATTTTCCTTAAGAGTTTAGACAAAAAACTCCCTTAATAAATCAAAATGGAGATATATATTCTTTATATAAAACTGGGTACATATAAAAGAGTGTGATGATATTGAAATGAATGAAGAATTGTAAATTTTGGAATCAAGGATTAGTGTACCACCCACCACATCATTGGGTGCTTATACGTCAGTTATAGAGATTGCATATTCTTGGACATCTCCCCTTGGGGTCTTCTATAGTAGATTACCTTGATGCATGGAGAATTATTTTGTGTATTGATCTGTATACCTATAGATGAAACACTAAATAGCAGTGTTTTCCTTGTTACTCATGTATTTTTAAACATGATGACCCTTTTCACCATAGATTCAAAAAAACACCCAATACCTTCATGTATTTCCATGGGTGTTTTTTTCATAGTCCTCACTGGGTGGGAATTACTTCACTCCCTTATTCTTAATTGACACATTCCCTATTTTGTGGTGTTCATCTAATGTATTCATCTTTTTACTTACCTTGAATATGTAATATCTAGATAATCACTATTCTAGTTTTTTGGAGCATAAAACATTTTCATCATATGCTGAAATATTCATAGATACCAATTCCCTTTGGATACTCAGCTTAAGAACATCAGATAAATTACTAATCTTGCACTCTATGTTGAATATTTAATCTATAGCATACATATATTACCTTATAAAGGTAGATTCATAGTATATGGAACTCTCTTAATCCTTTTTACATAATATAAGGAACATGCTCTTTATCCCACTATTTTTACTCGTGAGAGAAATATTTATCAAAGAAAATCCCCTTAAAAGATTTCCATTACATGAGTACTATTTATTCATCCCTAATATTATAGATTAATGACAACTATTGATCATCATATCTATTGATAAAATAAACTTAAAGTGTAAAATTTTACTTTTAACCACATATAAATGCCATAAATATATTATCAAAAGACATAATCCATTCCTTAGATACCATTGGATCAGTTATCCCACTAAATGAGTGGGTCATCTGTCACATAATGTGATTCAACATTGGAAAATCTCACTATAGAAAAAATTTCTCCATCCGGACAAGGGTTTTTTCATAACATTATTATGATTACCTAATATATACATAACGTTCTTAGTTTTAATACCATCTATATCAGCTTTCTTAATAGGGAAACTTATACATTGTCCATAATTATTGATACCCTTCTTCCTTTCAGGTTCCATTTCTAAATAATATCATACAGTAGATTATATCATAAAATTATTAATTTTATACCATAATATATAATTCCATAAAATAAAATTTCATGCATTTTTAATCACATAATCATAAAAATTGGTTTCTTTGGGGATAGATTTACATTAAAATCCTTTATAATGGTTGGTAAATAAAATATGAATTACCCTATTCATATACTAAGGGAGTTTCAAACTAGGACCATGGTAAGGCCCATTATCATGTACCAGGTTATGATCAAGTAAAGCTTATTGCTCCCTATTTGTAGATATTATCGCTAAAAACATTTGTTCCAAAAACAAATTCACTTGTAGTAGCCATATAAGGATATATTTCTAGAAATACCCATATAATATTTACATTACCAAAATTAATTATTTACTTTTATAATTACCTTAAATTCTATCTTAGGATTATATTCCATAATAAATGTTTTCCGAAATCCAGTTTCTATGGTTTCTTCTAATCTACCCTACCAAGATTCCACTAAACTGGTGCTACGAGATGGGTTTCCACATGACTTTAGTTGTGCTTCCCCATACAACAATGGATCCCAATTAATAGGTAGTGTATAATATAACATGTTGGGAGACTATACCTTCTTTATTAGAGTAAGCCAGAATAGATAAAAAAGAGAAATACATTTTATATAATAACCAATAACCATGCATTTGAATCCATTTCTGAAAATTGTGAACAAGCCCACAACCAAAAGTAAACATGCTATTTAATGTCGATATAGTTCCATGTGTAAAGAAAACAAAAACTAAGACAAAATGGGGAATCCCCAAAAAATTTCTCACTCTATGTTTGGGCCCCTAATCCATGCACATCCATTGAAAAAATAAAATCTATAGTATACATACATTTTCAATTCTCTTGACCCATAATCATGAAATCTTCTTGAGTACCCAATGGAGGTTGGAGAAGGGTGGGAGTAAAACTTAGTATACCACCACAAATGGTGTCTAAAAAATATCCATTCTAGAATATAGTGTATGCAAGTAGTAAAAAATGATACTATGAAAACAATACAAAAAAGGTTCCATTAACTAACATTATTCACTTAAACCATTTAAATATTTCTTCTGTGAGTTAGGAAATTTATTCAAAGAAAAAATAACATATGTCGGTCAACTACTATAAAAATTGAATAAGTTAAGTTCCCAATATCATTAGGTGAACCATTTCTCAAATAGATACATCACACTTACCTTGGATCGTCTTTCTAGTTAGTCTCATATAATGTGACCATTAGGGGCATAGATCCTTAGTCTAACCCCTAAACCCATGAATTCTAGGGGTGGGGTTTAGAGCCACAGTCCATCCTGACTCGTGGGAGGAGCCATAGTCCAATATCACAAAAAATGAGAATCCATGTTCAGATGATTTAATAACCATATATTACATAAACCATTTAAAAAACTGTCATAATGAACTAACAACATCATTCATAATTAACATATAATTAATTTTAGAACCCATAATTATTCCTTAACCCATTTAAGCATTCTCGTTTATTTTCATTAACTCATTTACATGTTTTCTTTTCAACCCATAATTAATTGTACACACTCACATTTATTCATTTAACTCATTCATAATATTACAAATAACCCTGTGTGCCATGTTAATAAATATAAACAATTACCTTTGTTCAATTTCTTAAATCCATCCAATAATTAAACACATTTATTGATAGATCAACTTCAATAAGAAACCATTAAATTCTTAACATTACCATTTTCCTTTTTTGGGTAATGGAACACCCCATGGGTGTCCCTATATCTGGACTAGTTAACCTCAATACTTCCCACAAGGACCGTTAGGGGTTACATATATCATATAGACCAACAATTTACCAAATCATAATAAAGGAACCAAAATCACAATGATGGAACACCATAGCACTACCACATACACATAAATAAATAATCAAGTATATAAGATATAACATTTAGACCACCTATCTTGATTCAAAATAAAACCATACACTCAATCTTTGATTTTGATTTGGATCCAAAAACCCCTTGAAGACCAAAGATAAGATCCATTATAAGAAGAGGTTTTTAGAGATCCATACGGAGAAGAATTATGATATAACCCTTAATAGGAAATAAGAGTAAATAGAAGTGTTAGAATTACCCAGAGCATTAATTCCACCCAACAACACTCTGAATGGATTAGAATTAAAGGATATAGATCATTGGTAATACAGGGAAATTTTGGATTGTCCCTAGGGATATTAGAGAGAGATGAGGATAAAAAAGAAGGTAAAACACATAAATCATGAAAGGGGAAAATCGATAAAATCCCACTTTTAATGAGACACATGGTTTGGCCACACGGGTTTCAAAAACATATACCAATGATGTTTCGTCCTCTATCTAAGAGGGCTAGGTTACATGACTACCTACGTTGTAACACCTCGAGCATCCACGATATGCTTCTCTTTCAATAATGCAATAGCTTGCATTGTACGCAAGTTCGAGTTCTAACACACCTCGACTAATCAAAGTAGCCATTATGAATAGTAATGAACACTTTTTAAAATTATAGAAATTTTATATTTTAAAATGGACTTCATTTTTGTATTCGTAATATCGAAATTATCCTAAGTTGAATTTTCTGTAATTTTCTGAGAACTTCCAATGTTTTATGAATAGTGAAAAATACTTAAAACAACTTTTTTAATCAAAATAATTTGTAGTGATAAATTATACTATTTAGTAGTTTTAAAGTATAATTATAATATATTTTTACCATTTTATCCAATGGTGGTCATTATAATTAATTTAACATTGGAATTGGACATGACCAATTGTCTATCTTTTCATATATATTGTTTCTTAAAAACACGCTATTTGTTGTGAAAGCGGGAATTAATTATAAATTTAATTAATGCAACTTATATTTTTGGAATTTTGTAAAATAGACATCATTTTTGAATTCATAATATCAATTATGGATTAGGGTGAAATTTTGGCATTGTTCTGAAAAACTTCAATGTTTGATGAATAGTGAAACCACTAAGTGGTAGTTAAAAAAACTGATTTTTCATTTAAATGAAAAATTAAAACTTCTGTGATTTGATTTTAAAAAATCCTACTTACATGGTTTTCATTAGTAAGTAAAATGTGGCTCAATGGGATTAATATTATTTTTTGGTGAATAGTAACTTTTAATTTTAATTAATCGTGATTAAAGGTAATTAGTGTAATTTAAGGTAAAGATAATGTTATAATAATATGAAATGACCATTAAACTTTTCCTACCCCTATTGGATGAGTCATGTCCGACCAAGGAAATCCATTTTTCAACTTGGGGACCCCATGGAGCCACTTTGGTAGGAAAATGTCATTAAAAACGTTTTATTTAACGTTAAAATAAAAATGTCACAAACATGAGTTGTTTTACTAAAACAATTTTTAAATAGGGTTATACAAGTAATATTTTTGACTATAAATATTAATTATAAATATAAAAAGATTTAATACATCATGATAGTTTTTTTATAATTTTTATACATTAAATAAATTAAATTAGTTATGACACCATGATGATGCAGCGATTACCTCATTAATTAATGATTTAAATAAAATTAAAAGATAATGTAAAATAAAAGACTTAAACTTGTCAAAAACCTATTGGATGAGTATATTCCAAACCCTTATCACCTTATCCTCGAAATATATAAGTTTGGGACCTTTAAAATCCGAAACTCATTATATAATAAAGTCACATTTCATGACTTTCCAAGAGTGCCCCTCCTCTCCACTTATAAAAGGCCCCCACCACTACCACCTTATTCACACCTTCAAAGCCTTTTGGATCGGCCAAAATCTACCCAAATACTCTCTCAAATTCCCTCTATTACTCCTAGAAGCCTCACTTTGGGAATAAGTCTTCCCAAGGAAACCATTGAGCTCAAATCAAAAAGAGTTACCCATTTTAAAGGTAGTGTTTTCTCTTGTGTTCTTATGTTTTATTTTCCTTCTCCAACACAGTAAACTCTTTTTATTCATTTATTTTGTAACAAAACCAGTATCCTAAATAGACTATGATGTTTTTATAATAATTATTCGAGCTAAACTTACACACACCTACATATAATGGTTAAAGAACATACTGTTTCAGTGGATGGTGAATTCCTGCCTCACGAAACGATGGTTATTCAACACTCATATAACACCTTCAAATGTGGACATTAAGATGTCACTATATTTATATATGATACATAATATGTTTATGTTTTAATTACTCTTATTTATTTTTCATTTATGGCATACCTATATGGTTTCCATTTTGGGTAAACGCGATATTTTCATTTTAGAAAGTGCTGACTACCGCCCCCTCAAAGTGATTTGAATCGTTAATGCCATATGTGGGATGTATAAAGGATGGAGTAAATGGTATTATACATTATATTACACTGGAATTATAGTATAACTTCATATAATTATAATTTCATTCCATTAAATACGAAATATAAATGAAAGTAGCGTTCATGCGTACGTACGGCTTACCGTCTCCATGAACGGTGCATTTCATTTCTTACCTCTAAGTGTTATGTAATATTATGAATGAATATATATACTGGATATATATGATATATATGATATCTACATCATGAATAAAATTATGGAGATAATGTATCTTCTACCACATAAACAACTTGTAATTATAAGATGTTTATTTTTGACTCAAGTAACAAAATCGACAAAATGACTGTTATTAAATTAAATAATTACATAATGTTAATAACATGGTAATAAGTGATATAAAAGTAATAAGTAACATGAAAAATGTTCTTAATCAAATACAAATTAACTCTAGTTTATTATTCAGGAGATTAAAGAACGATCGAGTCAAGTCGGACATGAGGTAAGGGAACTGCTTAACCCAATTTCGGTTCTTTGGGTTAATCTCCTACTTTCAAATTATGTCATGATATTATTATGTCCTATCTTGTATTTGTAGTTTCTTTATTTGTACTTATAGTTAATACACATAATAGATCTATTTTATTTAGAAATGATCTTTGTAAGGGAACTTCTTAACCCAATTTCCATTCTTTGGGTTAATCTCTTACTTTCAAATTATGTCATGATATTATTATATCCTATCTGGTATTTATACTTTCTTTATGTGTAAATATATTGAATACAAATAATAGATCTATTTTATTTAAAAATGATCTTTGTAAGGGACTTCATCACAATCTCCATTCATTAAGGCATATTTTGTTTTATACAAAAATTTCTTTTATACGGTGTATAAACCCCTTTGACTTTTACATTTATTCAAAAGGAATCTTTTTATACGAAGTGTTTTACTAAATGACAAAAGGGAATGTTTTTCTTGTCATACGTATGCGGCGACAACGACTTCTTTGCTGCCGTGACCATTGTTTGGGATTCAGCTTCCTCTACAAGCCATAATATTTTTTAAATGAAAAATAAGTACCAGGTTTTAATTTTCTTTTATTATGGCATTGAAAATGGTTTTGAAAGTGTTTTTATTATATCAATGTGTTTTATTGATATCTTGTGATTAAAATGTGGAAATGTTATGTTTCCTTTATTCATGTTTTATGTGATACGATTATCATATGGTTTATGATATGTTTAAACCTGTTCATATGAGGAATGAATTGGACTTAATAAGTGACGGGTGGATCCCGCTATAGCTCCTAGATGCATCGGCGGGTCTCATGAGACAAACTAGTGTCTTAGCACGAGGCCTTGACAAAATATTATTTGTAGTCTTGGAACGAGGCCTTGGATACATGGTTATGATAGTCTGGCATTATGAATTCCATCATAATGAAAGTGGTTATTGATATTTCATGTGATTATTTGACCAGTAAAATATCCATGTAAATAAGTAAATGGCAATATCTCATTTTACATTTTCCATATTATGTTGAAGTTCAAGATTAAAAGGCTTTTTTTAGTCATACATTGCCTTAAATGTTTATGTTTATTTATGAAAGCTTCTGCTATATTGTTATCCTTACTGAGCATCTGAGCTCACCCCTTTCAATGTTTTAATTTTTCCAGGATGTGAAGAAGTATTTTAGGAATGACCTGCAGGGATAGTCTGAAGGGGGTATGAGTGTGGAAAATGGAGACTATGTTATTGTAGTTTTTCACTTTATGATGTAATGTAACATTTATGAATGTATCTTGTGTTTCCAAGGCTACTAAACTAATCGGTCTTTCGAGACTTAATATTTTGTGATTATGCCAATGTTACACAATAATTCACCGAATCTAGGTAACTGGGGTCGGGGCGTTATAGTTGGTATCAGAGGCAGTTTAGTACTAAACTTGGAATCTAGATTTAGATAAACTCTGATTAGAGCACATAGCCTGAAGATAGACTTTGAGGATTAGTATAGAAGAAATTTCTATAATTTTTGTATTATAGAGATTTTGTGAGTTTTCCGAGAAATACATCCCTGTCTGGATACGAGCAGGTAGAGGCAGCTCTAGCACAGATGTACCTAGGGGAAAAACCCAAAAACACCACTTTGAGCTAGACTCGAATGGGAACTGGTGCACGACAACGGGCCTTGCTGCACTCTCTGTTACAACACTCCCGGGGGATATGCTTAGCATAATTCTCATTTTTTACAAGCCATTATGAAGGGTTTATGAGTATATACTTTCTGAAAGAAATGTTTTTTTATGATTATGGATTATATCTATAAACCCTTCAATTTACATTAAGTATTTTACAAGTTTGGAATTATTCATTGTAATTCATAAACTAACCTAGTTTATGCCATTGTATAGAAATGGTTCCCAGTGGAAGGAATGTGAACTCCAGCAATACGTATAATCCAAAGCGTAAGAAGGATCATATATTTCACGGTATTAAGCCAACATTTAGAAGGGAAATAATCTCCCATGTGTTCTCAACATGTGAAGAAATAGTATCATGTGTTAATAAGATAAGTAAAGAATTTGTTGAGTCTTATGGCTTTGAAGGGAATCCGGAGAAGAAAAGGATGGAAGAGAGAATGATGGATAAAGGGAGGAGGGAAAAGAAGAAATTTCCAGTATGTGATAACTGTGGGAAGAAACACCTTGGAACTTTCCTGAATGGAATGAGAGTTTGTTATAAGTGTGGAGAAAAAGGACACCAAGTGCGTGACTGCAAGGGTAAGAAAAAGGTTTCAAATGTACAATGCTTCATCTGCAAGGAGTGGGGACACTACGAAAACCAATTTCCAAATCATCAGAGTATGCCCCAAATGATGTTATTGGATAATAATAAAGTTATGATAGTACCACAGATGAAGAGGAATGATTAGAGTTCTTATGTTGTTATTAAAGAAATCTGTCATTTGAGTGTTGTATCAATGATGTACTGGTTATCATAATTATGGAGTATATAAGGATTGTATTGCAGTACTATTTCATCAAGGACTTAAGATTGTGTGGAACCAAGAAAAGTGACTCCATAGAAGGTTCAAGTTTTTGAAAATTTATGGTTGAGAGAAAGATAAACCATAAAATGGTTCTGATACCAAGATAGTGATTTTGGAATAATACATAATTGATTTGGATAAATTATATTGGATATTCTTGAATTCCTTGAAAATGATTAATTATTTGTATACATTTTTGGGTAGAAGGGGTATATATAGTATTCTATAAGGAATAAGGGATCATGAATGTAATCAATAAGGATTTATGGTAATTCAGGATGTTGCAGTGTTTTAAAAGAATACATGATGAAGGTGTTCACATGTTATTATGCAGCAAAAAGGATCTTCATTGTGTTTACCTTCCTTATAAAATCTGGACTGTGAGTTGGACAGAAGTATTTTGGATAACTATAAAGGTTGGATTGGATTAAGTTGAACTTTGGATAGTATGGCTTAAGGTTAAAACATTTCTTAAGATTATTTATGGAATATTATAATAATATAGTTTTAGAAAAAGGACAACCTTCAGGTTGGGTGATAACTCGTTGCTTCGGAAAAGCTGTCGGAATCGAACCCACAACCATAGTGTGATAGGACTTTATTACCTACCACTAGCTTATAAGAAGTCCCTAGTTATTACAAAAAAGTTTTCCTAATCTAAATGGTATGTGTTAATATTTGGAACCTTATAAAATTATGATAAATAGAATATTTTTTAGTTATATTACCTTTTGGTGGGAAAGATGGGTTTGTGGTAAATATTTATTAAATAATGAAAGTCTACATGAAAAGTAAGTATATTTCCTTACATTCTTAGTAAATCTATTAAATAAATTCCTCAACTTTATGAAAGGTAACTTAAAACAAAAATGTTGTCGGTTAACTTTTCCAATTGGGGAATCAATGACTGTTTAACCAATCAGATGTTTGTGATTTTCTTATAGTTAACATTCTCCTAATCCTGTTTTATACAACTCTCCATCAGACCTTGAAGGTTTTTTTTCCTCCATATCCGTATTATCATAGAATCCTAGTATGGGCTATCTCGAGTGACCTTTGTACTTCTCTTTCTTTCGTTTAAATTTATATTTTTATTAACCTTATTTCCAATGTGGGTTTTCCACAAAAGTATTTTCTATTTTCTAACTATTATTTTCAAAGAAAAATTTCAAATTGCGAGGAAGCAATTTATTGAAGGAGGGGAGAATGTAACACCCTGAGCTTCCATGATACGCTTCTCTTTCAATAATGCAATAGCTTGCATTGTACGCAAGTTCGAGTTCTAACACACCGCGACTAATCAAAGTAGCCATTATGAATAGTAATAACCACTTTTTAAAATTATTGAAATTTTATATTTCACAATGGACTTCATTTTTGTATTCGTAATATCAAAATTATCCTAAGTTGATTTTTTTTTAATTTTCTGAGAACTTCCAATTTTTTATGAATAGTGAAAAATACTTAATACAACTTTTTTAATAAATATAATTTATAATGATAAATTATACTATTTAGAGGTTTTAAAGTATAATTCGAATATATTTTTACCATTTTATCCAATGGTGGTCATTGGACTTAATTTAACATTGGAATTGGACATGAACAATTGTCAATCTTTTGATATATATTGTTTCTTAAAAACACGCTATTTGTTGTGACAATGCGAATTAATTATAAAATTAATTAATGAAACATACATGTTTGTAATTTTGTAAAATAGACATCATTTTTTAATTCGGAATATCAATTATAGCTTAGGGTGAAATTCTGGCATTATTCTGAAAAACTTCAATTTTTTATGAATAGTGAAACCACTAAGTGGTAGTTAATAAAACTGATTTTTCGTTTAAATGAAACATTACCATTTCTGTGATTTGATTTTCAAAAATCCTACATACATGGTTGTCATTAAAAAGTAAAATGTGGTTCAATGTGATTAAAATAATTTTTTGGTGAATAGTAACTTTTAAGTTTAATTAATCGCGATTAAAGGTAATTAATGTAATTTTAGGTAAAGATAATGTTATAATAATATGAAATGACCTTTAAACATGTCCTAACCCTATTGGATGAGTCATGGCCGACCACGACAATCCATGGGTAAACATGGGGACCCCATGGAGCCACTTTGGTAGGAAAATGACATTAAAAACTTTTTATTTAATGTTAAAATAAAAATGTCACAAACATGAGTTGTTTTACTAAATAAAATTTTAAATGGGGTTATAAAAGTCATAGTTTTTACTATAAATATTAATTAGAAAGATAAAACTATTTCCTACATCATGATATTTGTTTTATAATTTTTATACATTAAATAAATTAAATTATTTATGACACCATGATGATGCAACGATTACCTCATTATTTAACAATTTAAATAAAATAAAAAGATAATGTAATATCTAAGACATACACTTTTCAAAAACCTATTGTATGAGTATATTTAGAACCCTTATCACCTTATCCTATAAATATATAAGTTTGGGACCTTTAAAATCCTAAACTCATTATATAATAAAGTCACATTTTATGACTTTCCAAGAGTGCCCCTCCTCTCCACTTATAAAAGGCCCCCACCACTACCACCTTATTCACACCTTCAAAGCCTTTTGGCTCGGCCAAACTCTGCCCAAATACTCTCTCAACTTCCCTCTATTACTCCTAGAATCCTAAATTTGGGCAGAAGTCTTCCCAAGGAAGCCTTTGAGCTCAAATAAAAAAGAGTTACCCATTTTAAAGGTAGTGTTTTCTCTTGTGTTCTTACGTTTTATTTTGATTCTCCAACCCCCTAAACTCTTTTTATTCATTTCTTTTGTAACAACACCAGTATCCTAAATATACTATGATGTTGTTATAAGAATTATTCGAGCTACACTTACCAACACCTACATCTAATCATTAAAGAACATATTGTTTCTGTGGATGGAGAATTTCTGCCTCACGAAACGATGACTGTTCAACACTCATATAACAACTTCAAAGGTGGCCATTAAGATGTCACTATATTTATATATGATACATAATATGTTTATTTTTTACTTAAGCTTATTTATTTTTCATTTATGGCATACCTTTACGGTTTCCATTATGGGTAAACGCGATATTTTTATTTTAGGAAGTGCGGACTACCGCCCTCTCAAAGTGATTTGAATCGTTAATTCTATATGTGGGATGTATTAAGGTTGGATTAAATGGTATTATACATTATATATTGGAATTATAGTATACCTTTATATAATTATAATTTAATTCCGTTAAATATGAAATAGAAATGAATGTAGCATTCATGCGTACGTACGGCTTACCGTCTCCATGAACGGTGCATTTCATTTCTTATCTCTAAATGTTATGTAATATTATGAAATAATGTATATACTGGATATATACGATATATATGATATCTAAATCATGAATATAATTCTAGAGATAATGGATCTTCTACCACATAAACAACTTGTAATTATAAGAAGTTTATTTTTGACTCAAGTACCAAAGAACGACAAAATGACTGTTATTAACTTAAATAATTACATAATATTCATAACATGGTAATAGGTGATATAAAAGGAATAATGAACATGAAAAAGGTTCTTATAAAAATAGAAATTAACTCTAGTTTATTATTCATGAGATTAAAGAACGATCAAGTCAAGTCGGACACGAGGTAAGGGAACTTCTTAACCCAATTTCCGTTCTTTGGGTTAATCTCCTACTTTCAAATTTTGTCATGGTATTATTATGTCCTATCTTGTATTTTTACTTTCTTTATGTGTACTTATTGTGAATACACATAATAGATCTATTTTATTTAAAAATTATCTTTGTAAGGGAACTTCTTAACCCAATTTCCATTCTTTGGGTTAATCTGCTACTTTCAAATTATGTCATGATATTATTATGTCATATCTGGTATTTATACACTCTTTATGTGTAAATACAGTGAATACACATAATAGATCTATTTTATTTAAAAATGATCTTTTTAAGGGACTTCATCTCAATCTCCATTCATTAAGGAAAATTTTTTTTATGCACAAATTTCTTTTATACGGTGTATAAACCCCTTTGACTGTTACATTTATTCAAAATAAATCTTTTTATACGAAGTGTTTTACTAAACAAAAAAAGGGAATGTTTTTCTTGTCATACGTATATGGCTACAACGACTTCTCCGCCACTGTGACCATTATTTGATTTTCGTCTTCCTCTACAAGCCATATTTTTTTTAAATGAAAAATGAATACCAAGTTTTAATTTTCTTTTATTTTGGTATTGAAAATGATTTTAAAAGTGTTTTTATTATATCGATGTGTTGTATTGATATCTTGTGATTGAAATGTGGAAATGTTATATTTCCTTTATGCATGTTTTATGTGATACGATTATCTTATGATTTCTGAAATGTTTAAACCTATTCATATGAGGAATGAATTGGACATAATAAGTGACGGGTGGAGCCCGCTATAGCTCCTCGATGCATCGGCAGGTCTCATGAGACAAACTAGTGTCTTGGCACGAGGCCTTGACAAAATATTATTTGTAGTCTTGGCACGAGGCCTTGGATACGTGGTTATGATATTCTGTCATTATGCATTCCATCATTATGAAAGTGGTTTCTGATATTGCATGTGATTATTCGACGAGTAGAATATCCATGTGAATAAGTAAATGGCATTATCTCATTTTACTTTTTCCATATTATGTTGAAGTTGAAGTTTAAAAGGCTTTTGTTTTAATCATACATTACTTTAAATGTTTATGTTTATTTATGAAAGCTTCCGCTATATTGTTATCCTTACTGAGCATCTGAGCTCACCCCTTTCAATGTTTTAATATTTCCAGGATGTGAAGAAGTATTTTAGGAATGACCTGGAGGGATAGTCTGAAGGGGATATGAGTGTGGAAAATGGATACTATGTTATTGTAGTTTTTCACTTTATGATGTAATTTAACATTTATGAATTTATATAGTGTTTCCAAGGCTACTAAACTAACCGGTCTTTCGAGACTTGATCTTTTGTGATCATGCCAATGTTACTCAATAATGCACCGACTCTGGGTAACTGGGGTCGGGGCGTTACATAGGTAGCCTTGCATGGTTTAAAAAACTCTATGCCAACTGTTAGGAATGAATCTATCCAAACTCAAATAGTTTGGATTCACACTTGCAAAATTTACATAATCGTGAAACTATCTTCTTTGATTGAATATTTTTTGGCACACAGTTACTTCTAACTATGTTCCAAACATGAAATGTGCACAGGATGGCCCCTTCTCCATTTCTTTTTCATCCTAATCCCCTAGAACACCCCCAGAGACTCTTCATAAAGATTTTAATCATTTAATTAAACATAATTACGGTAAATAAACTAAAATTTAAATAAGGGAATACCTCACTAGAAGTATAGGATATTATAATATCCACACTTTGTAACAGCCTGTCCTCAATACACTATTCCTAAGAATCACTGAACTCCCAATGAAAAGAGATTGGGCCCCTTGGTCTACATATCCATCCACCTCTCCCAATTTTCTTCCAGAACATTACCACGCCACCAT
The DNA here is from genome assembly GCA_963277665.1 of Viscum album. Classification (NCBI taxonomy): domain Eukaryota; kingdom Viridiplantae; phylum Streptophyta; class Magnoliopsida; order Santalales; family Viscaceae; genus Viscum; species Viscum album. Next base: position 1,540,815,582 of record OY728129.1, read on the forward strand.
AACAACGAAACCAATACCCAGTGTTTCCCCACAATACATTATCTCTACAATCCACAATACAAACCAAATTTTCCTCAATTGATGCATCAACCTAAAGTTCAACATCATCAACATCAATCACGTGAGATGGGTTGAAGTGATACTTCCAAAGTTATGACACATGAAAAACATCATGCATATGACTATACCAATGTGGAAGAGCTAATAAAATTTCCACAAGTTTGATCCTCTCTATCATCTCAAACAACCCACATACCTGGGTACCAACTTACCATATTTCTGAATATAATGGTGATCCAACCATGGGAAAACCATAAGAAATAGTCGATCACCCACCATAAACAAAAGAGTTCGATGATGCTGATCAACATATGGATTATGCCTAATATGTGATGTATCCATTCACTTTTGGATTAACTTAACCTGGTATGATCTATCATGTACGAGAATCAGCCCCATAAACTCTGATTCTCCAAACTCTATCCATCACAATGATGATCTACAAGGCATGTCCTAGAGAACCTAATATGATTCCATCTGAATCGTCTCCTAGTAACTATTTTTATATGAAAACCCAAAAACCGGATTATGATTCTCCCTTAATCCACCAAAATCTATGACACATGCCCTAAAAATGTACTCTATCATCTCAATAGTACACTCTGATTGTCCATTTGTTTGTGGGTAGAAATACTTACTTAGAAACATCTGTGTACCATGTTCATTATATATAAACTTCCTGAATAATGATGTAAAACATGGATCATGATATAAAACAATGGTTCACGGAACCCCAAGAAACCTTATGATTTCCCAAAAAAATAACTCTCCCAACTGATCAACAGTGAAGGTCTCTCAAATTGATTGGAAATGTTCATCCTTGGTCAAATAATCTACAAATAACTAGATAACATCATTCTTCTAAGGTATCTTCAAAAGACCAAAAATTAAATCCATCATCACATCATCCCATTTCTATTCTAGAAGGGGAAATGGATTTAACGATCCACCCGATCAATGATGATATGACTTAACCTTATCGAATTTATAGCCTCACACCATGAAACCAACTTATCTTTATTCATACCAAGACACTACTAATTCCTATAAAGATCAAAATACATTTTTATCAAACCAGGATTCACATCCCAATTTTATGTGAGAAAATCATGCGTCAGATCTTATCGCAATCATGTAGGCATGACAACATTTCCACAATCATAAATTACTTCATCATCATCAACCCTCCAAATAGAAGTTTTCTCCACACCTTCAACACTTACCTCAATTCCAAAAAATTTGGATCCTCATATTTCCTCCCCTTGATCCCTCGTAGAAGGGAGGAATCAATTTCCATGGATGCAAGTTCTATATTACCATTACCATCCTAAAATTATATATTCATCTCAGTATACAAAATAATAATTCTCAAATCATAAATGGATTCATGAAATATATGGGTTTTTTTGACTTAAAGAATCTGCAACACTCTTTTCCTTTCCCAGTGTGTAAATTAGATAAAATATAAATGACTACATGTATTCAACCCATCTTCAATACTAAAGATTCAAATCATGTTGAGAGAAGATATAATTAAGGATTTTATGATCAATATAAATAATAAACCATTATTCAAATAAGTTATGTCACCAACAATTTAAAGAATAAAGCACCATAGTCAATTCAAGATAATGAGTAGGGAAATTTTGTTCATAAGGCCTTAGCTGATGTGACCCATACCCCCAACCAAATCATTTTGCATCATCACTTCCACAAATCAAACCTCAAATGCATCACAAAACAATCTATATTCCTTACAAAGTTTTTGTAAGATGAAAATCAATGAATTAATCAACCACAACTTTAACTCCTAAAATTAATTCTCACACACTAAAGACTATTCAACCCTGATTCCATTCTTTTTCAATCCGAAAAGGGGTTCTTTGAAATGGGAAAAGTCTTTAATGAACCCTTGGTAATAATTCACTAAAAAAATGTAAAATTTGGATATCAGAAACATTCATGGAATTCTCCCAAGATACAACAGATTAAACTTTTTTGGGGTCTATATACACACCTTCCTTTGATATGATGTGAATGATGAAATGTACCCTATCAGTCAAAAAGGACATTTAGATAGCATGGTATATAGACTATGCTCTCTTAGTTTACTTACAAAGATGTAAATATGTTCAACATGATTGTCACAAGTCTTTGATCATATTAATATTTCATTCATAAGGAAAACTACAAAATGATCTGAGTATGGGTTAAAGTTCAAGATCATCGGGACCATAAACACTATTGGTGTATCGGTTCACCAGAATGACATAACAAAAAACTCATACAAACCATACATGCTTCTGATGGTATCCCATGGAAAAGAAAAAGGTCTCACCATTAGCTGATGATACCCTGACCTGAAATCAATTTTAGAAAACACTACGGCACCTCTTAAATGGTCAAAAAATACCAGAAATCTGCAGAAGAGGCTATCCATTCTTAACAATCATCTAATGCAATTTCTTATAATCGATAAAAATCTTCAAGGACCCATAAACATCTTTGGAAAACAATACAAGAGATCCCTAAGGTGATGTACTCCAGAAAATAAACCCATTGTTCTCTAGTCCCAACAACTAAGTGTTATGTTTCTGGAGTTGTACCAACACTATCAAATATGGTGGAATAGAAACTCGTTCTACCCTAGTAAGAAACTAAATCATGAACTTAACCTCACACTTTGGTAGAATCCCTAAAAAGTACTCAATGAACAAATCTTGAAACTAATCCACCATAAGAGAAAATATAAGCTTCACTACTCCCCCATCAACATTAATTAGACATGCTACGAGGGTTATCAGTCAGCCCAACTGTAGACAAACTGGCCCTGCATGAGCTACTCTGATAACCCCTTACCCCTGATGAACATAAATATTCCCTTATGAGGAAATAAACATTACACTTTGATGATAAAAAACAATATGGTACTAGTAAAAAGCTATATCATACATCCCCAATACCAGATCAAAACCATCAATTTCATGCACAAACAATTACTCATGAAATGGTTCTCATCAACATTGAGGGAACACTCCTTAAAGTTCCTAATATTGTTTTTCTTACACTCTTAATAGTTCATCAATAAACATGACCCTCCACACATTTTACACCACTAGGCACTGCACACGCACAAATTGGGTAGATATTTAATAATTTGAAGTTCCTATCTAAAATAATTATCTAGTAAGTGTGGAATCTAAAACAATTGTACCTTGAACTATAAATGGTCTGGGCTTGTCATCTCGTGTCATGGCTGAGCTATGTGAAGCTCGCATATCCCTCCACCCTATGCTCTTGTATGAGTTTCAGGTGCTATACTACCCTAATGGTATGTATGATCTTATCATGGATTACCTCATACCTTACTCATACTAGTACAACTGTTAGATCTCCAACTACATGTTTTTTATAGTGTAACTAGCCACTCACCTTCACTCTACATAGGCCTCAATCCTCCGTTCGTACCCATCTATCAAGGGTTCTAAAAGAACCTCTAAAAATTACCCAAACCGATGCATGATTATGTCTCAATTTGTGTTTGGGGACACTGACTACGAATGTTTCATGGTTGACCACAATAATATTAGAAAACTCAATCACTAAACTGATAGCTTGGTTCCCTTTTCTGAATAACCAGTCGACCACTTCCACAGTGTAAACTCTCTAAGTGGTGGATCTTACTATCAGAAGTCGCAACACTACTTTTCCCAACTAGAAAATGATGTAAACCACTATAAGCCTCATGATATCCACTTATGAATCATGGAATTGATTCACCACCTCAAAAACCCTCTCCAAATGGATGATATTCACCTGTGACATAATCTCATTTCTAATTCAAAAATAACTTTCCATAGAATCCTCATCCCTGGATAGTATTGGGATAAATCATCTCATGTTATTAAAGTGTTAATCAAAATCCATCGTTGAAATAAACCCCGGGTAAACCTCATAAATTCTAAATCCTTATCCTACCTTAAGGATTACAATTATAAATTTTCAAAAAACAATTCCTAGAAATCTTTCCGCAATATAACGTCAGCTGGCTAGGTATGAACGAGAACATCCAACAAATTATTTTCTAGACTCTGTATTTTATAAGATATCAACTCAACTCTCTTATCAATAGGTGTTTCTATGTTATCAATAATTTTCTGAATAGACTATTTATGAATATACTATATCCAAAAACTGAACTGTATCAGGTCCTCCCTCTCCAGCAAAAGTTAGAGGGTGTTCCGGCTGAAACTCCCTAGTCATCTCAAACAGTCTTGGCATAGCCCACCTTGTGTTCCATTCCATAATTTTAATAAAATTAGAACCATTATCATTGAACTACTTCTATCCTCTGATACTCAGGATCATTGGGATATCTTACTTTACATCGGGAGAAGGATTCCCGACAATATGTTCTTCTCACCCAATCATCACGTGAAGTTGAGGTGGCATATTTCTATAATGAGAAACACAAATCTCAAAAAAAAAATAACACAAAATATCAATAGTTTTCACAAAATTGGGTTCTCCACTAGCTATATACAACCCATTCTACATAAACGATTACAATGGGTATCATCACACCTCTATCACTACCCCTAACCTTCTCTATGATAGGTCATGGTAACATAGGGAAAACCAAATCACACATAATAAACCCCCTATTATCACAATCTTATAAATAGTTCTCACTTTCACAAAAATATCATTCTCTTTTCAACATCCATCCATATTTACAAATTATTACCACCAATTTTAACTCATTTATAATTTTTCATTAATCAGTAATTTTTAACCAATCATTCACATTATTTCCATTTACCAATTTATATCTTCTTTATTAGACACCACTTATTTCAAAATTTTCAAGGAATTTTACATACATCCTATATTTTATGTCCCAAACAATGATATTGTGTGTACAACTCATGATTAAATTCATCTATGTCACTAGGTGCCTAAAAATGTATTCATTCGCAACGTCATGAAATTATAGCCAATAGAAAAATATCATAAAATAGTCACATAATACAATAAGTTCGCCAACCAATGGTGAAATATCTTTCAACTGTAACAACAAACATCAAGAACAAGAATACCACATAGGGAACTTGGGGTTTCCACCATTCTTGGGTTAAAAACTCCCAAAAATGATCTCATTTCCATGACCCATGACATAAAAATATATCTCCCACCATACTTGTATAATAATACTATATAAAAGAACCTTTCTATGATACCATGTTGTAACATCCCCAACCTAGAGGACACTAAACTAGTTCTATGAGCCAGGTTGGCACATGACCTGTAGTAGGCCTCCACATACACCAGAGGATGCCAACTACCAGTGAGGTTCTAATTTAAATTGTGAGGAGCATATAGACTCTATATTATAGTTATCCACAATATATTAGAAACAGGAATAAATAAAATATAATAACCAAAAACCATGACTTTGAATTCATTTCCCAAAACTAGGCACAAGCCCCAAACCAAATGAAAACTTTCAATGTAATTTGAATACAATGCCATGTATAAAGAAAACAAAAAATGAAGAAAATTGGAGAATAACAAATATGAGTCTTGACCCCAATTTTGGTTCCCTCATCCATGCACATCCCATTCCAAAATCAACCCTCTAGGATAGGGCCTTTCCCCTTAACATGATCTGTAATCATGAAATCTTCTCAGGTACCCAATGGAGACTCGAGTAGGGTGTGAGTAAAACTTAGTAGGCCACCCTTAATAGTGTCTAAAAAATATCTACTATTATAGATTGTGCATAAACGTACTTAAAATTAAAATATGAAAAAATAAAAACCATCACCCATTAACTAACATTATTTACTTAAACTAGTTGATTTTTTCAGGGGTTAAGAAATTAATTTATAAAAAAATGACCTATGCGGGTCAACTAATTTTTATAAGGTAATTATTCAAGTTCTAATTCTTACTAGTGAAACCATTTCTCAAAAAATTATATCACAATTACCTTAGAACCTCAGTCTAGGTAGTCTCATCCAATGGAACCATTAGGGAATAGAGCCTTAGTCTAACCCCCTAACTGATGCATTATAAGAGTGGGTTTTAGAGGATCAGTACAACCTAACCCATGGGAGGAGCCTCATTCCAATATCCCAGACACCACCAATCCATGTGCACATGCTTTCAAAACCGTAAATTACATAAACCATTTCAAAAAACCATAATCATGAAATACCCACATCATTGACAGTTTAATGTTCAATAAATTTATAAACCATCATTACGACTAAACCCATTTACACATTCCCATTTATATACCATAACTCAATTAAATTATTCCACTGAATTGCATATTTCATTTAACACATTAACTTTAATTGATTTAAATCATTCAAAATATTACTACTAATACCTTTTGACATATTAACTAGCCACAATTACCTTTGTCCCATTTTGTAACCCCATTAAACAATTCAAATATTTTTAAGGGTTCTAATTCACTAGGAAACAATTAAATGCATAAAATTACCATATTCCTTTTTTGGGTAATGGAACACCCCATGGGTATCCCTATTGATGGTCTAGTTAACCTCAACACTTCCCTTTGGGATCATCATTGGCGAAATTTAACACATAATCCACCAGTTTAAAAAATCATACTAGAGGAACAAAAAACACCATGATAGAACACCGTATCACAACCACATACAAATAAGAAAAGAAACCACAATATGATATATAACATATAGACCACCTACCTTGATTTTGGAGACAAATTCATGCTCAAAAATTCCCATTTATTTAGATCCAAAAACCCCTTGAACCCCCATCCTATGATTCGATAGTAAAATATGATTTTAGAGCTTCAAAATGAGAATATTTATTCTAAAATACCAAATCTATAAAAGGGAAAGGATAATAATTAGTCTTACTCGGAGGTTTTATCCACACCCAATTATATTCCAAAATACTTAGAATCAACGGAGACTGACCATTGGGAATCCTTGGGCATTTTGGTTCATCATTTAGGTTATCAGAGAGGAAATGAGTAAGAAAAATAGTGTAGAACACAAAAATACTAAAAGGGGAAAAGGTAAAATACTACTTTTAATGAGGTATATAGTTTAGCCGCATGGTTTTCCAAACCCTTACCCAACTGTGCGCAAGTCTCTATTCAAGAGTGCCAGATCACACTATTCTTAGGGAGCCCCACACTGTTTAACAAACCATTTTCCATCCATGCATAAGGATTAGTCCAAACCATCACGGTTTGGATTCCCCCATTGCATGATTTACTTAATCATGCTCCCCACCTCCTGGATAGAAATTTTTGGACCCACAATTAATTCGAACTATTCATTTCTGTGAAACATTCATTCGATGGAAATATTTCATTTTATTTCACATACCAATCCCCGAAAATACCTTCAATCCTCCTTATGCACTCAGTAAAAATTTCATTAGACAACATTTGGGTAAAGAACCCAATCCTTAAAAATGTAATTACCTCACTAGAAGTATGGGATCTTACATTTCTACTGAACATTTTATGATACCAACTATAATGACCCCAACCCCATTATCCCAGATCCAGTTCTCTAATTTATTAAATTGGAATATATACAACATTCAAATCACAATGCACAAAAAATATTAGTACTTTTCAAAAAAAATATTACATACATGATGCCTATTTTACATTAGTAATAAAAAATAATGCAAAACAAAAGTAAAATCTCAGATTCTTTGAAACCCATTCTAATAATTCGTCTTCATATTATGGGGAAAGGAAAAAAAATAAGGTTGAGAAACAATTCTATGTAAGGGTTAAAAATAATGGAAGCAATAATTAATCAATGATCATAATCAATTTGGAATGTTAAATAACTAAAAAAACAGTCAATTTAAATAATTGGATAATGCATAATCAAAATGGAAAGGTAAATAATAGAAAACCATGGAATTTAATCAATAAACTGAGAAGAAAATGAACCAAATATATATTTTATAGTGAAAATATCATGGATAAAAATAAATAAATATGAAATGATGGAAATTATTAATTATCAGACATCATGTTTCCCATGCACATGATATCCTTACCACCATGATCTATACATTAAATAGTTTAAAACATACTTGGTAAACACCTCTCTAATTTGGCCAACTGATTCGTCTCATGAGACTACCGATGCATCAATGGGATTGATTTATATGGCCCATAGAGTATGTCTTTAATTTCCAAATCATTCCTCATATATCAAATAATTAATTTAATTCACAAATAATGTGTCTTATCAAATATCTATATTGAGTAAAGGATACTGATTTATCATTATTACCCCAGTTATTAAAAAATATTTAAAAGTAAAAACAATATTTTAAAATTGTATAAGTTTTAGGAAAAAATCATATCATTCACAAAATAAAATTGGATATTTTAGATAAATTTAATGGCCAATGAAAAATGGTTACAAAAAAGAGTTTTTTTCAAGAGAATGTTATAAATCACAAAAGAAACTGAGATTTGTTTATAAATTTTATCACATAGTAATTTAAAATAAATATTATTAGATAAAGTAATTAAAATTGAAACATAAATTACCATTTATACTTAATTATATATGATATTACATGTGAAATTGAAACTATATACATCATAAAAATGTGCATTGGTTCATAATAACAAATATGTTTCAATTTGAGATTATATCACTTACCTTATGGTTAGATTTTCTGGAAAACTATTTAAACTCATGTATAATGTTATTAGTTGTAATTAACATATAATAGAACCATATTAATATTATAATATCATATAAAATTCTTTTATAACATCTTATTAATTGTTTGTTAATAATAATTTATTATTGTAATTGTTTTGGGTGTCAATTATCTTATTTTTCAAGAATGTTTTGACTTATTATTTTTCATTAATATTACATAGATCATGATTTCAATATATCAAGTATTTAAAAAGTTTCATAAACATCATATATATTAACAATATATTTATTTACAGTTATCTGTAAAAACTTTTGATAGGAAATGAAATGCACTAATTATGGAGATGGGAAGTCGTACGTATGCATGAACACTATTTTCATTTTATTTTCACCTTGAAAAAAAATTATGTTATATATACATATATTTTAATGCCCCCAAAAAAATTACCTAGAGTAGGTGCATTATTACATAACATTGGCATGATCACAAAAGATCAAGTCTCGAAAGACCAATTAGTTTAGTAGCCTTGGAAATACTAGATACATTCATAATTTTTACATTACATTATAAAATGAAAAATTACTAAAACATAGTATCCACAGGCCACACTCATGTCCCTTATACTATATCTGTAGGTCAATCATAATATATTTCTTCACATCCTGGGAAAAATAAAATGTAGAAAGGGGTGATCTCAGATGCTCAGTAAGGATAACAATATAGAAGAAAATTTCATAAATAAGCATAAAAATTTAAGGCAATTTAAGACTAAAACAAAATCCTTTTAAACATGAACTTTAATATAATATGGAAAAGATAAAATCAAATAATTCTATTTTTTTATTCACATGAATATTCTAGTAGTCTAATAATCACATGCAATAACAATAGCCACTTTCATAACGATGGAATGCATAATGCCACACATCATAACCACGTAGTCAAGGCCTTTTGCCAAGACTATAAATAATATTTTTTCAAGGCCTTGTGCTAAGACACTAGTTTGTCTCATTAGACCTAACGATTCATCGAGGATCTATAGTGGGCTCTACCCGTCACTTAAGAAGTCCAATACATTCCTTATATGAAAAGTTTTAAACATAACATAATAATTCGTATTAAAACTAGTATAGAAAATGTCAATAATTTTTCCATAAACCATGAATGGTATAAAAATAACACATCCATAGTAAAAAATATCACAAAACATTCAATACAATATGGATGTTTTGTATCATAATAAATCAGCTTCAAAGAAGCTCATAATCCATCAAAGGATGTTGACATAGATGAAATAAAAAAAAATTAGAGAAATATCTCATTCTATTTTGAAATCATTTAAAAGTCATATAATTATAAAAGAAAACATTTATATTTAAAATATTCTTATATGATTTTAAGAGAAACTTCGACAATGTTATAACAGAGTAAAATAGCCGCACCCACCGTATAATTTAAAAAATCATTCTTACCTTAATTTTGTCGAAACAGTCATGAGGTACCTTGTTTGGAAAACGATGGAAAGGTTCCTTTCATTTTTTTTATAAAAATGTAAAGCAACAGTATAAATGAATTTAACCCATATTCTATTTAATAGTAAAGATGTTTTGGAATACATTTTTAAGAAACATGGATGTGGGTGATAATGAGGTCCCAGTAGATACTTACATAAAAACAACCTCGGATAATAAAGATATTGTGAAATTAACCCTTACCATATACTTTTCCTTGGTAAAGGGTAGGTTAAAATCCTGTATAATGGTGAAATAATTTCTATCAAATTATACAAGAACCATATACATTAATACTATATCATATATGATCTTCTAATATTGCTTTGTTAATGATATTTCAGTAGTATCATCGTTTCGGGTGTGAAATGATTCGTTTTCCTTTATATGATTTGTTATGTAAGTAATGTTTACTATGGATAGGATGTATCTTATTCATATTCATAATTTTATTAAGCCTTTAAACATTATTTTTAATCATCAAATGAAAATTATTCTTGAATGGATACGATGGAGAATGAATCTCATCGCATTCGTGAAGATGGTAATCCGTACGTACGCACGAGCGACAATATCATTATTTTGATATTAAAATCATATATAATTGGATTTTATATCATATATAAATAATCATTATCATGTTATATTTATTATTTAAATCATTTATACTCATTATTATACCCATCCAAATGATGAAGTTTTTGAATAACAAGCTACACCACGACGTGGAGACGGTAATTCGTACATACACACGTATGGTGACTTTGTCATTTGTAGGATGGATAGAATAAAGAATATGGTTGTAAAATTTTTATAATAACATCATAGTATATATAATATTCTAGAGTTATTATTTTATAATGGAAACAACAAGGAAATAGGAAGTGTAAGAAGAAAAGAACTTGAAAGAGGTGATGAAATATTTAACTCTTCTTTGGGTTCTTCCTTTTGATTTGATCAAGAGGGATCCATAGGTTGGATTTATAACAAATTTAAGGCCTCTAGGATGAAGGGAAAACAGTTTAGAGGATATTTGGGCAGGTATTGGCTGATCCAAATGGCTCTAAAGGTGTGAATTTGAGAGAAGGGGAAGTTCCCTTTTATAAGAGAGGTGAGGGTCACTTTAGGAAAAGCTTGAAATATTATTTTATAATAAATTAATTTTTGGTTTATAATGGATAAAAAAATTATTTAAATTATAAGGTGGGGATGGGTCGAAAACCTCTCAACTAATAGGTTTTAAACATGTTTATATCATCATATTGACCTTATCTTTTATAGTTAACTCTTAGTTAAATAGTTTGACATTTACCATGTCTCTTTGTATTTTTATATTATATGGTTAATAAACATAATATAAACTTTTAAGAGAACCTCAAGTGGTTAATTAATGACATATATAATATTATGTAATCCATCTAGAGGAACCTTAGATTTTTAGGAATAAAATACCGATTAATAATATAAAATTTGATTAAAAAACTCTTTTATATCAATTTTGACACAATTTGTTATTTTGTTTTTGTTATATTCATAACACCATTATTAATTTGAAAAAATTCATTTAATCAACCCTAACATGTCATATTAACCAATAAAATTAATGTAATTCATTAAAAGTCTCAAATTAGATTTATTTGGATATTTACAATATCGATTATTTTAGTCTTTCATTAATAAGGTAAATACTACATCATCATTGTGTCCTAAATAAATTTAATTTTTTAACGTCTAAAATTTAAAAATAAACTAAAATTATATAGGAAATATTTTTATCTTTCTAGTGAATATTTATATACAAATTTATCTTATGTATCACCCTATATTAAAAATGGTTTAGTTATTAAACTTTAATTTTAACTCTAAATAACTCTTTTTTAAATAAAATAATAATAAAGGTCCTAATCTAATCCAAGTGGACCAAAAGGGATCATTTTTTATTCCTATGTTTGTTTTTGGTCGAATTAAACTTATTCAATTGAATTAGAACATGTTTTAGAGTAATTATGATATCATTTTTACCCTCAATTACCCTATTTACTTTTAACCAAGGTAAATAAAAGTAAAACATTACTATTCACCAAATATTATTTTCATCTTATTGAACCTAATTTTACATATGTCTCTAAGATTTTTTAAATTTAACTCATAGAAGTGGTAAAATTATGTTTTATACAAATTTTCAAATGCTCTTAGGAGGTGGGTAAAAGACGGTAAATAGATCGATAAAATTTTATATATCTAAGCTTATTATAAAATCACTCCAATGAATTAAGTTGAACATATATATGTATTATGTATCTATTTTTACCTAAAATAAATTAAAATAAAATAACTAATTATTTAAATAAAAAGTTGGTTTTAAACAATAACGCAGTGTTTTTCACTATTCATCAAAAATTGAAAGTTTTCAAAAAAATACCAAAAAATCACCCTAAGCTAATTTAAATATTCCAAATCCAAAAACTAAGTCCATTTTTAAAGATAAAATTTATAAAATCTCAAAAGGTGGATATTACTATTCATGATTACTAGTTTGATTGGTCGCAGTGTGTTAGAATCTTGAAGTTATGTATAGTGAAAGCTATTGCATTATTCAAAGGGAAACGTACAGTGAAAGCTTGGGGTGTTAAATTCTTCCCTCCTTTAAATAATTTCATCATATAACTTTCTATAATACTACCACACAAAAATATTCGGTTGGATCTTCATCATAAGTTCCTTTGGTTCCCACGTTGCCTCTTCCATCTTATGGTTTCTCCATAGAACTTTTACCAGATGAGTCGTCCAATTTCTCAGCACTTGTTCTCTTGTATCAAGAATTTTGTAGGTTCTTCACAATAAGATAGATCATGTTCTAGTTAGATTTCCTCATAGGTCAGTACATGCGTTGGGTCAGGCATGTATTTTCTCAATAGTGATACATTTAACACATCATGAACATTGGAGAGACTTGGAGGCATTGACAAAAAAAAGCTACAACTCCAATTAGAACTAGAATTTTGAAAGGTCTCATGTACCTGGGACTCAATTTACCATTCTCACCAATACATATAACACCCTTCCATGGATATACCTTCATGAAAACATGGTCTCCTACTTGAAATTGAAAATCCTTCATTCGGTTATCAACATAGCTCTTTTACCTACTTTGGGCTACTTTGATGTGGGTTTGGATAACCTTCACCTTTTCCATTGTTTCCTCAACAAGTTCTGGGCCTAGGAGTTTTCCTTCACCAACATCATCCCAACAAGTTGGTGCGTGAAATAACTTTTCATATAATGCTTCATATGGTTCCATATGAATACTTGAATGGAATCTATTATTATAGGAAAATTATACTAGAAGTAAATATTGATCCCACATACCCTGAAATTCAAGTGAGTAAGATCTCAACATGTATTCTATGGTTTAAATAGTCCATTCGGATTGCCCATCAATTTTAGGGTGGTAGGAAGTGCTCAAACAAAGTTCAGTATCTAGGGCCTTTTGAAAAAATTTCGAGAATCTTGATGTAAAATAAGGATCATGATCAGAAACAATCGATAAGGGAACTCCATTAAGTCTTAAAACTTCAGTAATATATAATCTTGCTAGACGTTCAAGTGGAAAATCTTCTCTTATATCAAGAAAATGTGATGACTTTGTAAGATGATCAACAATGACTCATATTACATCAATCCTTTTAGGAGTCTTTGGTATCCCCATGACAAAGCCCATCGTAATATTATACCATTTCCACTTATGTATGGGAAGAGGTTGCAGGACTCCTCCAGGCTGTTGCCTTCCAACTTTCACTTGTTGACAAACCAAACATCATGACACAAAATCAACAATCTCTCTCTTCATTTTGTCCCACCAAAAATATTCCTTCAAATCTCTATACATCATGGTGCTACCAGGGTGTATAGAGAAATTGGAGCTATGAGCATCATCTAACAATTCCCTTTTTTGATCCGGTATATCGAGAACACAAAGTCTTTTCCCAAATTTCAAAATCCCATCTTCATATATGAAGTCACTCAATTTACCATCATTCACTCCTTCAATATTCTTTTGAAACTCCTCATCATCATCCTGAGAAATTTTTATCCTTTTTAGTAATGATAGTTTGGAATCCATTTGAAAAATTATTGATGTTTCACCTTCCATGATTATTCATATATCCATTTTCACTATATCCATGAAAATATGATCCCTTTCAACTCTAATCTTGTTCAAAAATCCATGATCCTTTCTGGTCAAAGAATCTACCACTTTATTTTCCTTCCTTGGGTGGTAGTGTATTGTGAAATCATAATCCATGAGTAGTTTAATCCATCTCCTTTGTGTCATGATGATTTCTTTTTGTGAGAAAATATACTTCAAACTGTTGTGATCAGTATAAATCTCACATTTTTCACCATAGAGATAATGTCGCCATATTTTCAGTGCAATGATTAGAGCTTATAACTCAATATTATGAGTAGGATAGTTTTTCTAATGAATTTTTAGCTATTGTGACACATCGGCAATAACTCTATAATTTTGCATAAGGACACAACCAAGTAATTTCTTTGAAGCATCACTACAAATAAAAAATACATCGTTCCCTGATGGTAGATTCATGATAGGAGAATTAACTAATCCTCTCTTCAGTTCTTTAAAAAACTCTTCACACCCTTTTGTCCAAATAAATTTAACCCCTTTATGTGTGAGCTTTGTTAATGGGTTATCCAATCAGAAACAATTCTAGACAAAATGTGGATAATAACCTTATAAACCAATAAAACTGTGTACCTCAGTTATACTCATCAGTGTTGGCCATTCATGTATTGCCTTGGTATTTGAAAGATCAACTGATATTCCATCCTTAGAGACAATATGGCCAAGAAAAAAATATCTTGAAGCCAGAATTCAAACTTGCTAAACTTCCCATATAATTCATTTCTTCAGAGGGTTTTCAGAATGGTGTGTAAGTGATTTTAATGATCTTCATAGATTTTGGATTATACTAGGATATCATCAATAAATAAAACTATAAATTCATTAAGATATTCCTTGAAAACACGGTTCAATAGATCCATGAAAACAGAGGGTTCATTAGTGATCCCAAAAGGCATTACTGTAAACTCATAATGCCCGTACTGGGTTCAAAATGATGTTTTCGGAATGTCTTCCTTCATCACACACAACTTCTAAAATCCAAATCGAAGGTCATTCTTTGAAAAATATTGATCTCCATGAAGTTGGTCGAATAAATCATCAATACAAGGTAGAGGATACATGTTCTTTATGGTTATAGCATTGATCTCCCTGTATTCAATGCAAATCCTCATAGATCTGTCTTTCTTCTTAACAAAAAGGACCAGGGCTCCCCAAAGAGAAACACTAAGGCGAATAAATCCTTTATTACTCAATTCCTCTAGTTGTTTCATTAGTTCCACTAATTCCACAGTGGCCATTCTATAAGGGGTCTTCGATATGGGCCTTGAACTAGTAATTAAATCAATGGAAAACTCAATTTCTCTTTTTGGAGGATGTCTAGGTAAATCCTCTGGAAACACATCAACATATTTTTTCACAATAGGTACGTCCTCTACTCGAACATTCTTTTCCTCTCCCATAATTATTTCATTCTCATCCTCCCCAACAATTTAATTTAGTAGAAAAATAGGGGGTGGATCTAGATAATAATTAGTTGGTGAAGTTCATGCTCTAAAGATAAGGTACTCCTTATCATCATCAAAAATTGCATCCTCCTTCTTCTTACAATAAATTTTTTCATCACGGTCTGAAAGAGAATCCATTCTGAGGATTATATCAAATTAAATCATAGGTATGACGATGAGATCAGTAGATAAAGAACATTTATATACCCTAATGGAAATTGATTCACAAAACTTTGTTGTGATGATACTTCCCATAAGTGTTTTGACTGACAACTCCCTTATTAAGTCAAATTGAAAATATCTATTTTTCTTAGCAATCTAGGAGGATATAAAATAATGCAATGATCCGAAATCAAATAAAGCATTGGCTAAAATTGAGGAAACCATTAAATTACCTGCCACCATGTCTTTTGGAGCTTCAACCTCAGCAGTAGTGATAGCATAAGCTTGGACTTACTCTCTTGGAATTTTATAAGGTAAGTTCCCTTGGATCTTAGTACATTCATTTACATTATGCCCCTTTTCTCTACAATTGTAGAATTCAACATTGACATCATCTTTCTTTTCCTTGCGATCACTAGCCTGGTGGCCTTTTTCACCACACTTATAACAGACTCTCATTCCCTATAGGAGAGTACCAGGGTGTTTCTTCCCACATTTACTACATGATGCATATTCAAATTTTCCATTCTTCTCCTTATTTCTATTTCTAGAGTGTTCTGTAGATCTCTTCTTCTCTTGATTTTCTTTAAAGTCGTAATACTTAAAGATATCTTTTTTCTGTCTTGATAGAACATGAGACAATATCTTCGTATGATGAGAAGGATTGTGAGACTAATACTCGATGAAGAAATTGTTTTAACCCATCAATTAATCGATCAATATTACTCCTTGGGTTACGTATATAATCTGATGCATGCCTTGATATCCTTGTAATGTTAGCCTCATATTTTGTGACATTCTCATCTTTTTTTTCCTCAGACTCAGAAATTGTCTTTCCATATCCGCTCGATGGTCACAAAGAAAGTATTTTTCTAAAAAAGTCTATTTAAACACCCTCTATTCCATATTTGATACTTTATCATTTTCCTTTGTGTTTTGAATCAATGACCACCATTGATCTGCATCTCCTAAGAGGCGATAAACTGCCAGGACAACTTTTTCCTTTTCGCTACTCCCCAAATCATGAAATATTTTCTCTATGGAATTTATCCATTGCTCAACTACTAAGGGATTTGTACTCACATTTAATGTTGGTGGTTGTTTCCTCATGAAGTGGTCTAACATTGATCCTCTGCGTTGTGGATCAGGGTTCTCCATATGGGTATGGTTATTATTCATAACGTGAGTGGGTTGTCCCAGTATGGTGATAAGCTGATCAGCACTAGTTGTTTCACAAGCTCCACTATAATTTTCTTGATTAGGTGGGAAATACATACATGGATTTCATGCATTGATACTGTTTTGATTCCTTCCACTGGGCACCATTTATAAACAATGGTATACACCAGATTAATTTATGAATCACAATACATAACTCCAAACTTGAAAAACACTTAACATAAATTGAAAAGTTTATGGATATAATCCATAATCATAAAAATGTTTTCTTTGGGTAAGTATATACTCATAAACCCTTCATAATAGTTTGTAAACAAAATTATAATTATCCTAAGAATATCCCCTGAGAGTTTCGTAACCAAGAGTGCAGTAAGGCTTGTAGCCGTGCACCAGTTCTTGTTTGAGTCTAGCTCAAAGCTGTGTTTTCAGGTTTTAACCCTAGGTACATCTATTCTAGATCCACCTCTACTTTCTCATATCCAGACAGAGATTTATTTCTTGGAAAACTCACAAAATATCTATAGTTCCAAAATTATAGGAAGTTCTTCTATACCAAATCCTCAAAGTTTATCTTAGGATAATGTGATCTAATCAGAGTTTATCTAAATCTAGTTTCCAAGGATTTTACTAAACTTCCTATGATACCAACTGTAACACCCTGAACCTAGTTACCCAGAGTCAGTGCATTATTACATTACATTGGAATGATAAAAAAAGATCAACTCTCAAAATATAGATTAGTTTACTAGCCTTGTAAATACTAGATACAATCATAAGTTTTACATTACATTATAAAATAAAAAACTAAAGCAACACAGTCTCTATAGGCCACACTCATATCCCTTATACTATCTATATAGGTCAATAATTATAAGGAACTGACCTTAAAACATTACATAACATTTAATTAAATGATTAATTCACATTGAGGATCTTTTAAGGTTTAGAGTTTTAGATAATTATGACATAACTATTACATCTCAAATATTACAAAGTAGACACATCTACTCAATTTCCATTTTTCACAAAATAAAAACTCTTGAAGAAAAGAGTTATGTCTACTTCCATGTTTTAGATAGCATGAAATTTCCTTGATCCCATCCTTGACCCTATTCCTCTTTAAGACCTGTGGAAAACATTTCAAAAACAAGCGATGAGCATAAAAAGCTCAGTAAGGGATATTAAAATACAGGAAGAAAACATTAATCCCTGTATACATAAGAATCAATGAAATAATACATTACTCATAAAATAGAAGCAATTTAACATACCTCAAGAAATCACAAGATTTGTGAAATACACATTGAAATCATAAAACATAAAGGTAACTTGAGGCATTCATAACATTCTTATGTAGGGAGTAACCCTCTTGGTTACGTTTGGAATACTCATCAGAGTATATTCCCTAAATATCTTCAGAGAAACCTTAGCATTTAACTCCTTCGCATTACCCAATGCATTGGAGAGCTATCTCCGGCTCACGCACCCTTAGTTTATCACGAAACCACCTAACTTCATAAACAATGCCCACAGACCATAACATAATCGTATCACATAAAACATGCATAAAGGAAACATAACATTTCCATATTTCAATCACAAGATATCAATACAACACATTGATATAATCCAAAAATTATCAAAAACATTTTCAATACCAAAATAAAAGATAAGTAAAACATGGTATTTATAATTCTTTTAAAAAAAGTTATGGCTTGTAGAGTAAGCTGAAACTCAAATAATGGTCATGACGACAGAGAAGTCGTTGTCGCCGCATACGTAATACAAAAAAAACATTCATTTTGTCGTTTAGTAAAACACTTCGTGTAAAAAGATTCCTTTTGAATGAAAAAAATATTCCAACGGGTTTTATACATCGTATAAAATAAATTCGTGTATAAATCAAAAGATGCCTCAATGAAAGGAGATTGAGATGAAGTCCTGTACAAAGATGGTATCCTTATATTATGGATAAATCAATTACATAATTATGTGTGACAAATATAAATACACTAAATATAAGTGGATATTAATTTTAAAACAATTAGAGTTCATCTACACATATTCATAGTATGACATAATCAAGAATTAGAGGTTTAACCCAAAGAATTGAAATTGGGTTAAGAAGTTCCCTTATAGAAATTCGAAAGCCTAACGGCGTCACTTTAAAATTCATAAAATGAGTTGGTGAGAGATAAAAACGTTATCTCATCACTTGGACATAAAATTTACAGCAATAAGGATATATAATAACATATCCCAACAATAATAACATGTAAATTGAAAGACCTAACAAAAAAAATCTTTTAAAAGAGAGGAGGGTGAAAGGTTCCCTTACCGATTTGGGTAACTTTCGAAACGTACACCCCATGAAATAACGACTATAAAATGTTGATTTAAATACCCATAAAGGAGAATATATTACACAAAGATTAGAATAATGGTCAGTACATACACCACTCAATGGAGATAGTGACAAATATAGCATGAATCTCAAGGGAATAAATAATGAGATAAAAACCCCTTCCCTCATTGTAATAAATTTTGTCATATGACTAAAAGATAATAATAACCAAATGAATCACATAATACCAAAAATATAAATAAAATCATGATAATATATATCAAATGTAAGTACACAATATGCATTAAATAATTGGTGAACAATGGAAATCTCACAGAATTAAAAGTGAGATAAGAAATCCCCTTACCTCAAGTCCGACTTGTCTTGTTCGTTTCTTTATATTCCTAAATAATAAAATTTGGTCAATTTATAATTGGTTAAGGAATTCCTTTATATATTATTATTCAATTAATATAACATATTATCATGTTATAATAATTAGTTAATTATGTGAGTTCATATCATACGTCTTGTCGGTGTTCGGTACATGAGTCATCAATGAACATGTTTGAGGAGAATTGTCCATGTAGTTATAGGTAAATCATCTCCAGAATAGTGTTCATGATTTAAATATCATATATATATAGTATATATCTATTTAATAGTATTCCATAATGTTTGGAGATAAGAAATGAAATGCACAGTTCATGGAGATGGTAGGCCGTACGTACGCATGAACACTACTTTCATTTTTTGTCACATTAATGGACTTTAAAACTAAATGATACATAGAAAGATTATAATTACTGTATATTATATATGTTATATAGGTAAAATAATTTCATTAATTAAATTATTTATAAATTAATTGTTTTCCTTGAAAGAGTCACATCACTTGAGGGAGCGGTAGTCCACACTTACTCATATGAAATTATCGCATTTTCACAACATGCACAGTATAAAGGTATGTTTAAAATATAAAATACAGAAGAATAGAGAGGACATAAATATAATATAAATCATATATAAATATAGTTCCATCATAATGGCCACCATGAGAGGTGTTAAAAGAAGATTAAACAAACATCGTTTCGTGAGGCAGTAATTCGCCACCCACAGAAACAGTATGTTCTTTAACCATTTGATGGAGGTGTGAGTAAGTGTAGTTAAAAATCCTTATAATAACAAAATACTAGTATATTTAGGATAATTTTGTTATTATTTGATCAAATAATAAGAAGATAGTGGTGAGTGAAGAAGGAAAATAAAATAAAAGAAACACGAGAGAAGACATTACCTCTAAATCGGGTAACTCCTTTTGATTTGAGGCAAAGGATTCCTTGGAAAGACTTCTGTCAAAAGTGAGGCTTCCAGGATTAATAAAGGGATGTGGAGAGATAATATGATCAGAGGCTGGATGATCCAAGGGCTTGATAGGTGTGGGTAAGGGGTAGAGGTCGGGGCCTTTTATAAGAGGGAGGAGGGTCACTTTTGGAAAGTCTTTAATTGTTACTTTATTATAAAATGATTTTCAGATTTTAAAGATCCCACAATGGTATATTTAGAGGATAAGGTGATAAGGGTTCTAAATCCACCCATCCAATTGTTTTTTTACTAGTGTAAGTTTAGATTTTACCTTATATCTTCGTTTTATTTAAATCGTTCATTAATGAGGTAATCACTACATCATCATGGTGTTATAAATAAATTTCTTTATTTATTGTCTAAAAATTATAAAAAAATACCATGATGTAGGAAATATTTTTAGATTTAAAATTAATATTTATAGTATAATAGATCATTTATGTAAACAAAATTAATTTTTTTTTACTTAGGATATACAAACCTTTGTTATATTTCTCTTCTTTTTTTAAAAAAATGTCATGAATGTCACTATTACACCCATGTGACTCCATGGGCCCTCAAGTTCAATAAAAATATTCCCATGGTCGGAGATGACTCAAAAAAGAGGATTTGGACACATTTTGGGGTCATTTTATATTATTATGATACTATTTTATTTCCCTTAACTACCCGATTACTAATTAATCACGATAATTAAAGATAATTATCATCGTTACTATTCATAAAGTCAAAAAAAGGACTTAATTACATAATTTGGACCTTTGGATTCAAAATATGGAATAAATTTTACCCAATTCCAAACTCAAAAATTTCAGTAATTAATTTAAAAATAATTCCCGTTGTGACAACCAAAGACGGGTTTTTAAGAAGTAAAATTTATCAAAATATTGACTTGTTTTTACATCTAATTGAAAAGTGAAATTACTTCCAATGAACAAAATTTTATTAGGTGATAAAAACATAATTCAATTACACTTTAAAACCAATTAAAAGTACAATATGACTATATAATTAAATTATATGAAAAAGCGGTTTTGAAGTAAAATGTAGTATTTTTCACTATTCATTAAAAATGAACATTTGTCAGAAAAATAACAAAAATTTATCCAAAGTAAATTTTATATTCCAAATTCAAAAATTATGTCCATTTTACCAAATTAAAAACATATAATTTTCATTAATTAATTTTATAATTCATTCTCACTGTCAAAACAAATAGCGTGTTTTTAAGAAACAATATCTATCAAAAGATTGAGACTTGTTTATGTCCAATTTCAAAGTGAAATTAATTCTAATGACCAACATTGGATTAAATAGTAAAAATATATTTCAAATAAACATTAAACTAAATTAAAAAGATAATCAAACAATAAAAATAAATTAGATTAAAATGAGGTTTTGAATTAAAATACAGCATTTTCACTATTCATTAAAAATGAAATTTATCGGAAAAATAAAAAAAAAATACACAATGTAAATTTTGATGTCCCGATTTTAAAGAAGGATTTTTTTTTTCAAATATAACATATAAAATTGAAAAAAAGTATCTTTAAAAAGGTTTTTGTATCAAAAGGCAGTTAATCGACCTTTTAAAGAACATAAGAATATTTATGCTTAAAATTAAATTCTTTTCTTATTTTAAGCCCTTAACATTTATTGGAAAAATAAAACATATATAATCATTTTGTAGTTAGTTTTTTTCATTCTTTCCATTATAATTTCTAAGCATTAACTACCATTTAAAATAATATTATTATATTATTAGTGTGCAATGTAAGATTTCAAAGAAACTCATTGTTGCGTATTGGGTATTCCATCGAACAAAACATTCCCTTTAAAGTAATATTATCATTTTATTCAAAAATATTAATAAATATGAAAATGTCTTATTATTTATTTAACTAGGATGTTATAGTAATAATATACTTTTTCGCATCCTGGAAAAAATAAAACATAGAAATGGGTGAGCTAAGATGCTCAGTAAGGATAGCAATATAGCAGAAACTTTCATAAATAATCATAAAAATTTAAGGCAATGTAAAAATAAAACAAAAGACTTTTAAACATGAACTTAATCATAATATTGAAAAGATAAAATCAGATAATGCCATTTACATATTCACATGGATATTCTACTATTCGAATAATCACATGCAATATCAATAACCACTTTCATAATGATGGAATGCATAATGCAATATTTCATAACCACATAGTCAAGGACTTGTTCCAAGACTAAAAATAAGATTTTTTCAAGGCCTTGTGCCAAGAAACTAGTTTGTATCATGAGACCTACCGATGCTTCGAGGATCTATAGCGGTCTCCACCCATCAATTACTAAGTCCAATGCATTCCTTATAAGAAATGTTTTAAATATAGCATAAACATTCGTATTAAAACTAGCATATGAAATTTCAATACTTTATCCATAAACCATGAATGGTATAAAAATAACACATCAACAGTCAAACATATCACAAATCCTTCAATACAATATGGAAGTTTTGTATAATAATAAATCAATATAAAATAAGCTCACAATCCATCAGAGTATGTCAACATAGATAAAATCAAAACTTTTTTTAGAGAAATATCTCTTTCTATTTTGAAATCATTTAAAAGTAATATAATTATAAAAGAAAACATTTATTCTGAAAATATTCTTATAATCTTGTAAGGTAACTTCAACGATGTTATAATGGAAGAAAATAGCCACACCCTCCGTATAAGTTAAAAAAACATTATTACCTTAATTTTGTCGAAACGGTCATAAGGTACCCTGTTTGGAAAATGATGGAAAGATTCCTTTAAAACAATTTTATAAAAAAGTCAAAAAAGGGTACAAATTACATTAACCCGTAGTATAGTAAATAGTAAAAATGTTTTGGAATAATTTTTTAAGAAACATGGATGTGGATGATAAAGAGTTCCCAGTAGATACTTATGTAAAAACACCCTCAGATAAAAAATAGATTGTGAAATTAACCCTTACCTTGTACTTTTACTTGGTCGAGGGTAGGTCAACCTCTAGTATAATGGTGAAGTTATTGTTATATAATTATACAAGAACCATATACATTAATGTTATATCATATATGATATTCTAATATTTCTTTGTTAATGATATTTCAGTAGTATCATCGTTTTGGGTATTAACTGATTCGTTTTCCTTTATATGCTTTGTTACGTATGAAATTTTTGTTATTGATAGGATGTGTCTTATTCAAAATCAGAATTATATTAATTCTTTAAAAATTATTTTTAATCATCAAATAAAAATGAGTCTTGAATGGATACGATGGGGAATGAATCTCATCACGTTCATAGAGACAGTAATCCGTACGTACGCACGAGCGACAATATCATTCTTCTGATATTAAAATCGTATATAATTGGATGGCATATCATATATAAAGAATAATTATCTTGTTATATTTCTTATTTACAGAATTTATACTCATTATTATACACATCTAAATGATGAAGTGTTTGAATAACAAACTACGCCATGACGTGGAGACGGTAATCCGTATGTACGCACGTATGGTCACTTTTTCATTTATAGGATGGATAGAATAATGAATATGGTTGTAACATTTTTATAATACAATCATAGTATATAGAAGATAATGGAGTTATTATTTTAGAATGGAAAATACAAATAAAGAGGAAGTGGAAGAAGAAAATAACTTGAAAGAGGTGATGAAATATTTACCTCTTTTTCGGGCTCTTCCTTTTGATTTGATCAAAAGGGCTCCATAGGTTGGTTTTATGACTAAAGGAATGACTCTAGTACGAAGAGAAGACAGTTGAGAGGATAATTTGGTAGGGTTTAGTTAAGCCAAATGGCTTTGAAGGTGTGAATTTGATAGAAGGGGAGGTGCCCTTTTATAAGAGAGGTGGGAGTCACTTTTGGAAAAGCTTGAAATATTATTTTATAATAAAATCTGTTTCCTTTTCTAATGGATCCAAAATGAATTATTTAAAGGATAAGGTGTGGATGGGTCGAAAAATAGTCAAAAATAGGTTTTAGACAGGTATAGGTCATCATATTAACCTTATCTTTTAGATTTAACTCTTAGTTAAATAGTTTCACATTTACCATGTCTCTTTATATTTTTATATTATATAGTTAATAAACATACTATAAACTTCAATGCAAACATCAAGTGGTTAATTAATGACATATATAATATTATTTAAGCCCTTTGGTCAAAAATTAGATATTTAGGAATAGAATACCAATTAATAATATAATATTTGTTTTTAAAACTCTTTTATGTAAATTTTGACACTATTTGGTATTTTGTTTTTGTTAAATTTATAACATCATTATTACTTCAAAAAAAATCAGATAATCAACCTCAACATGTCATAGTAACCTATAAAATTAATTTAATTCATTAAAAGTCTTAAATTAGATTTATTTGGATATTTATAATATCAATTATTTGAATCTTTCATTAATAAGGTAATTACTGCATCATCATTGTGTCATAAATACATTTAATTATTTAATTTCTAAAAATAATAAATAAAATACCATTATGTAGGAAATATATAATTATTTTAAATGAATATTTATAGTTGAATTTATCTTATGTATAACCCAATATTAAAAATGGTTAGTTATTAAACTTTGATTTTAACTCTTTTAACTCTTCTTTAAATAAAATAATAATAAATTTCCTAATCTATTAAAAGTTGATCAAATAGGATCATATTTAATTAATAATTCTGTTTTTGTTCGAATTACACTTATATAATAGAATTAGGACATGTGTTATGGTAATTATGATATCATTTTTACCCTTAATTACCCTATTTATTTTTAACCATGGTAAATAAAAGTAAAAAGTTACCATACACCAACAATTACTTTCATCTTATTGAACTAAATTTTACTCAATAATATTAACTGTGCCACTTGGATTTTTGAAATTCAACTCACAGAAGCTGTAAAATTATGTTTTATACAAATTTTCAAATGCTCCTAGGAGGTGGGTAAAAGACTGTAAATAGTTCGATAATATTTTATATATCTAAACTTATTATAAAATGACTCAAATGAATTATGTTGAAAATATATATTTATTATGTATCTATTTTGAAAAAAAAATAAATTCAAATAAAATAACTAATTATTTTAATAAAATGTTGGTTTTAACGAATAATGTAATTTTTTTTCACTATGCATCAAAAATTTAATGTTTTCAGAAAAATACCAAAAATTCACGCTAAGATAATTTTGATATTATTAATTCAAAAATTATGTCAATTTTGAAAGATAAAATATATAAAATTTAAAAAAGTGGGTATTACTATTCATAATGGATAGTTTGATTGGTCGTAGTTTGTTAGAATCTCGAAGTGGCATACAATGCAAGCTATTGCATTATTCAAAGGGAAACGTACCCGGGAAGATTGGGGTGTTACATATATTATCATTAAATTATCATATTTATTTTTTATATATCACATATTTTCATTAAAACTTTACTTAATATATTCCATATAAAGTGTTAATGAATCACATAGCCTCTTGAGGAAGTAGTCCTCCGTACACACGAATGATATTATAATATTCCCAAAAAATGAAAAGTATGAAGGTATGTATTATATAATAATTAAAAAATCATAATAACATTATAAATATAATATATATCATATATAAACTATAAATTCTTCATTATTCCAAATCATTAATTGTTGTAATGAAAGAACGAGCGATATTGGTTCACTAGGAGGTAGTCTTCCGTACACATGAATAATGATTGTGAATACCATTTGATGAAAGTGTGTGTGGTTTTAGGTAATAACCTAAAAAAAATATAGAATTAAATTATAGATTATTATTTTATTATATAATAATGATATAATAATAATTTATGTAGTTGGATAAGGAATCAAAACAAAACACATTTAGAAAACCATTACCTTTTCTTCAGGTATCCTTATAATTTTTTCACTAATGCCTTCCTATGTTATATTTATACTCAATATCATGAATATAGGATGTTTATAGGGGATTTGAGTAGTTATTTGGGTTAGTATTATCCTAACCAATGTGGTTTCAGATGTGTGAATTTGGAGGAAAAGTGGTGCCTTTTGTAAATAGGGTGAGTAGAAAACTTGTAAATGTCTGAAAGAGGGAATTCCACCCATGTTTTTTACAAATGATGTGGAT
The DNA here is from genome assembly GCA_963277665.1 of Viscum album. NCBI lineage: Eukaryota > Viridiplantae > Streptophyta > Magnoliopsida > Santalales > Viscaceae > Viscum > Viscum album. Next base: position 1,540,842,754 of record OY728129.1, read on the forward strand.
CATATAATGAACCAAACTATATCCTATAAGGTAAAATTTATAAATAGGAAATATTTTTTTTGGAAATGTATATAGGCCATTTGTACCCATAGGTATAACGTCTTCATCCCTTGGTTAACTCATTTTTCTTTTAATCACTGTAAATGTTTTTTACATCTTTCACTAATAACTTTGGTAAAACATTAATTTGAACTTATTAGAAATTAAATAAAATCATTATTTAAAATATTGAATCCATTTTTCAAAATTAAAATCACATAAATTGAAAAATTATTTTAAATTTAATTCCATAGTTAGGATTAGAAAGTGTGTTTTTAAAGTGAAAATCTTCAAACATTTACTATGCTTTTATATCTAAATTCGACACATATATTTTTACAATGAACTAAATTGAATTAATATAGGTATAGTTGGTATAATTTTACTTTAAAAATAATTTAAAATATAATTTAACACTATAAGTTATTTAGATCAAAAATATATTTTTAATATAATTCTGTATTTTTCACTATTTATCAAGAAAATGAAACCTCATGGGAAAATAACACAAAAATATACTAAAGATAAATTTGAAAATAAAATTTAAAAAATGAAGTTTATTTTTTCATAAAATTTTTAAAAAAGTGTCAAAATTTGGTTTTAAAACAAGTGTGTCATTAAGGGGAGGCAAAACTCCATTTTGAAAAATACAGTTTTTATATATTAAATCAGATTTGTTCTTATCTTATAAATAATAAATAATTTGGATGAATGAAAAAAACATTGAAATAATATATAATATATAATTCTAATTAATATAATTCACTAAAAATATTTAATTTAATTTATCAGGATAAAACACATTTGGCGTAAAAAATAGTTAATTATAAAAAAAATTATTTATATGAAATTGCTTGTAATATTAACATAAAATTAATCGAAAGGCAATGAATTAAAAATAATATTTTATTTACTTATTTAATTCTATTTATGAAGTCCAATTTAATTACAAGGAAATAATTTAATTTTTAAATTATAATATTAATAATATTCAGTAAAACTCAGTCTTTCATGATTCACAAGCCATCTAAAAAAGTCATCGATTCATATAGTGCATGGTAACAAATTATTTTGTGTATTAGAAGAAATCAAAAATATTAAAATTGTTCTAAAATTAATATATTATATTTTCATTGAGTGTTATAAGATATTCCCTTATGTTATAACCATTTTTTTATGTCAATAGTGAGAAATATATTGATATGGTTTCTATTGTTGATGTACGTAAATCACATGGGGATTGGATATGGGGGATTCATGCGGCGAGAAGAGGGTTATTTAGTTATAAATAATACATCACATCTCATTGAGGGATTTCCACTAGTGAGACTAGTTATGAACATATGGTTTTATATAGAACAAAATCATATTGATCATCAAGTAGAAAGTTCCACTTGAGTACATATCAAATCATGTAATGAATTTTTTATAACTTTCCCAAGATTATACAAAACAAATCTTGGTTTCTTTATTATTTATATGATTATTGTTACCCTCAGTATCTCCAATGTCATTATTCCTTCTCATGTTAACCTAGAAATACAGAGTGATGATTTTTATAAATAATGAATCCCATTTCTGGAATCCAAACAAGAATGAAATTTTCAACACTAAATAATACTAGAAATTGAGATGTGATGGTTCTAGTATGATACCATCGTGGATGCTGAAGTCTATGTACCATTTCACTTATCCTTCAAGGTAACTGCTCACATGGATAATATTTGAAAATATTTTACCTACCCATAATCATCTTAGAAGGTTTAGGCAGGAGATTTTGACAGCTTATAGCCTATGTTATTGGGCTGTTGAAAATGTAAAACATCAGTTTATTGGATTCAACTTTGTGCAGAAATTATTGAGTTATATTGGAAACCTATTTGGAATTGAAATATGTTTAACAACCAGTGGTATCCTCTCATGGATTCCATTAACAAGGATGAATATAATAAATTTCTATAAATCCTTATTCAATTTGCTTCATATTTTTTCATTGCATCTACTTCAAAAGTATAGAATACTTTTTTTATAATAATAAACTTCCTTCCATACATGATAAAATCCTAGGAATTAACAAGGACATGCATGATACCTCAAACATTAAAATATGATCCATGGGAAATAATCTCACTGATCTGAACATTATAAGGTTTATTGGTGTTCAAGGTAATACAAATAAACCATTGGTCCTTAAATTTTTCATTGGATCCTACTAATCCCTTTCTAAATAATTGTTAATGTTTATGGTTCGCCCCTTGTATTCCATGCTGCTCGGGTTGTGTAGGTGTTTTCTATACTCACAATGGCTTCATCAAAGGTTGTTTTCATCACTATATTGGAGTTGGAAATTCTTATCCAAATAAACTATGGTCTATGATACATGCTATTAATAATGATTTTCACCACATTTGAAACATTATATATGACATGATACATTATTTTTATCCCTCAGGGATAGAACCAAAAATGTTTCTGGGGGAATTAAACCTCATTAGATTATATGACTTTAAAAAGAAAACTGCATTAATTTAGTTGTTTAAAATGACTACCTACAGGCATATCAATTTGTATATTTTCATAAACTGGCTATGATACCATTTTTCCCTAACACCTAAGTTGAAACTAACCTTTCCAAAAGGGTATTCCCGATCACCATGGGTTGAAAACAAGCACCATGAATCATACATGATGGAAATTTAGAACAAATGATATAAAATATTGAAGAATATAGTGAAAAAAATTATTTTTCTGAAAGAAAACATCAAAAGGAGACAATACTAGAAGTAAAATATGTAAAAAAACAAATAATGTACATCCTCAATGTAAAATAATTACAATATAAAAATCCAAAATCCTAATAAAAACAACACTCTAGGTCTAAAGGATCAACAAAAATAGCCACCTTAAAGTGGCACTTTCACCTTTCCTGAACCTTGAAGAAGGAATTCTACAAATGCCTAATGAAAAATACAGTGTATGAGTTAAAATTATAGCAGGGTCTCACCACATGTTCAATAATAAGATTACATAAAAAACCTAATCATTATTTTAATTTCAAATAAAATAGGCATGGAATTACAATTTCATATTTAAGACAAAACATATATTTCATTTTAATTGATGTAAACATTAAAAAAATAGCTTAAGTAAACATTTTATATATAAAAAATCATATAAACTAATTGGAATGAGTAAAGAAATTAACAATCGTTTCCATGTAAATATATCAAGGTAAACACTAAAAATATCATGGTCATCTTCTCTGAGGTATGATAGTTTCATGTTAAGAGATCCTCATAATCTCATATCAGTTATCACTAAAATATGTGTGCACAGATCCCTCTGACACTGGATAAATAGGACTCACCAATATCTCACAAGGGATAAGATCCATTGATCTAGGTTTTTTTAGAGTTGTAATGTGTTAATCCATTTCTAGGGAATTACTATACAAGCGTGTTTGTCCCAAATAACCCACTAACCACCAAGGCTCATATGTGCACAATATATCCATTAATAATGGGAGAATTATTTCAAAACTATTTAAAAAAATTCCCCATTATATTTTTAACATGAAAATTTCTTTAAAAAAACAAAAAAAAACATTTCGTATCATTTCACACCCATTAAAGGATAAAAATAATAATAGGTTCCTATAAAAAATATTAATCCATTTTTCTCAAAATAAATTCTAATTAGAATTCACATTGAATTGGGTTTTATTTTTTTAATTGAAATAAAGTTAATTTAAATCATTTATTTCAACGGTTTTTAAAATGCAAAATCTCATAGTAACCACCTACCCTTAACCATGATAAACATGTTACATGTCACCCAAAAATGAGAATTACCAAAAAATATAGATGGTAACGTATATATCAAAAATCAATCTAGAATAAAGATCCTTGGTAAAAGAATTTATATCAATCAAAAGCATGATCAAATAATAATCCTTGTGTAGGAAATAGGAAGAGAGAGGGAGAGTGATAAGAAACGAGAGCAGATCTCTTACTGGAGAGGGATTGAACGATGGTCACCAATATTAAATATTCTTTATAATAAGTTTTGAGGATCCAAAAAGGGTTCTTAAGAGATCCAAATACCTAGTAATTTATCCAATCCGGACTTTGGGTTGAGTGGGTGTTCATATAGGGATTTGGGAATTTATAATTTAACTTTCGAAATAAAAAAAACATTCTTGCATGATAAGCTAGGAAGGGTTATATGATTTTTCAAATACTATTCCCTAAAATTGTGCCCCTATGATGGGTTGAATGGTTTCTATGAGGTAGGAACATTATTTTTCAAGATATTAACGAACAGCACAAAACCCCACAATTTGGGTTTCCACGGTTTACACCGGGTGGGTGCACAGGTTTGGAAAACTGTGCACCATCCATCAACAACACAATAGCCCCCCCACAAATTTCAAAATTTCACCTGTAGAACCCCAAAATGAGACCCAACAAATTAATGATCAAAATGAGGGACGAGGAGTAACAGAAAAATATTAACAGGATGTGACAACATCCCCCATATATAAGCATTATTTCCCCAAATATTATCTCAAGAAATATCCATGAAAGAAAGATAAGTCCATTGATCTCTAATTAGTGCCTCCCACTCCTATGCCTCATAAGTATCAGAACAATCATAGAAAATGATCTATAGGTATCTTCCACCTTTGAAGCACCTTGGTTTCAGAATTAACTATCCTGGCTAGATGCTCTGTCATGGATAAATCAATCTAAACATTAATATCACTCCACCCAAAAATGTGAGATGGATTAGAATGACATTTTAATATATGTGATACAAGTAATATGTTATTTATATTTGTCAAAAGTGTAGTAAGCACTAAAAAATAAGACACATTACCCACCTAATCAACATCCTCAAAAGGTGCAAGAAAATAAAGAGCAATCCTCCTATTCCCACAATCCATCAATGACCCAAAAGAGGAGAAAATTTTATGAACACCAGATCAACAATTCAAAATTACTATGAACTATAGTGATGATTATAATAATAATTATATTATCTCTATTATGTAAAAATTCCTCGATGAATCTACTGAATCTTTTCTATTCTCTCTTAAACTAATATTGGTCGAACATTGAAACTTTCACCAATAATTGACCAACATAATAAAAATTTTCAAGACCAACCATAAAAGTACTCAAAATGATACATGATAACTTTTTTTATATAAAAAATCAACCATCTATAGATGTTTTATTAATATCAACCGAAATAAAGGAAGCAGGAATAAATCATATCCTCACTAATCTGTATAGATCTCTTTATCTAGCCATCCATCTTTGGATGGTAAGACATACTCAACAAAAAATGTGACCCAATGCTTATTGAAACCCTATTAAAAAGTGATAATTAATATGGGGATATATATTAGAGAATATAACAGATGGAAATATGTGGATATGGGATATCTCTCTCAAATAGAGATTTCCCAGATCCTTCACATTGGTCGTATCATGAGTGGGTATAAAGTGAGACTATCTTGTCATCCTATTGATCCCAAGCCATATCGCATTATCCATTTTATGGGTATTTGGAAACCCAAAAAAAATTAAATAATGATCTTAACCCACTTCCATGTTAGCAATGAAAGTGTATGAAGAAGACATGAAGGTATCCGATGCTCTAACTTGCCTTGTTGGAATGTATACTAATGGGAGTCAAAGCAGTTATGCCCCATCTCATATATAGCCACCAAAATTTTCACTACATGAAAAATTACATCTTCACCATTCTTGGGTAAAATTACCATGGGGAATTATGCAAATATTCCATTAGAGATTCCCTTATATAAAAATTTATGACAAAATGAATCAAATAACATTGAATACCCTCAATGGAGAATGAACATATAGAAATGGTCTCCCCAATATAAAGAGAGTCTCTATTGATGTTGAACTCCCAATCAAGATAATATTACTATGGAATCAGCTTGAGAAGAGAAGAGGTTAACTAAATACTATCCAATACTTCATCAAACCATTATTTTTGAACTCTAATATTCAAATATAGAAAAACATCCATCACATTCCACACTTTTGATGATTCATTCATGGCATAGGTCAGAATATTACTGCTCAAAGTATCCTCTACAACATTAAATTTCCTTGTAGTATAAGATATATCAAAATACAAATATTTCATGTGTTACACTCAACACCACTAGAATATATTAAAATATTTTTGAGAGAAGATATAACTCCAGCTCATTGGGTTGAAATACATGGTAAACCTTTCTCTGAAAAGGAAATGTCCACAAATCTTAAGTGCATGAACCATGACTTTTAGTTTAAGGTCATGGGTCATATAATTAATCTAATGTGTCCTAATATTCTAAGATCCATAGGTTACCACATGATCACCCTTCATAAAAACACATCTCAACCCTAAACATGATGCATCAGATAAGACCACATAGCCCTACCCATCCTATAGAAGAGTCTACAACATAGTAGTAGAAAAAACGAATTTTTTTTCATTGAAAGAACTATGAAATTTTTCATCCTAATAATACATTAATCCCATCATATTTAGGAATTTAATCAGAGTAGAAAAATTCAATAAATACATTATAAACAAGCAATAATACCCAACCAAATCAAAAAAGCTCTGAGTCATGAAACAATTTCATAGTTTCTCTTAGGACATAAATCATTCAAATTCTCCAGATAATCTAAAATACCATGTTCCAACACAACATGTACCATGAACATGACATCATAAATCCATAAATAAATTTTTGATACCTTGGAATAATGTTTTTTATTCCTCAACAATTCCAAAACTGCTCTCAGATGATGCAACTGATCCTCCTTGGGCATGAATTAGACAAGGAAACCATCCAAAAATACCACCATGAATGTATCAAGATACTCTTATAAAATCATGTTCATAAAATCAATAAATACCACAAGATAATTGGTTAGATAAAATTGCATTAAAAGGTACACATACTGTCCATAAATATTTCAGAATGTGTTTTTCTGAATGTGTGATTCTTTTATTCTCAACTGGTGGTAATTAGATCAATGATCAATATTTGAGAACAACTTACCTACATTAAACTAGTAAAAATTATAATAAATATGTGGTAATGTATACTTGTTATTTATTGTAACTATATTTAATTTTCAATAATCAACACAAAGTTGATGTGACCCATCCACTTTCATAGAAAAGAGAGCAGCCGCCGTCAAAGTTGATAGACTTGGACTTATAAATCCTTTCTATAAAATATAATCAAATTGAGTCTTAAAATCTATAATTTTAGATAGTGCTATGTGGTATGATAGAATAGATTTTATATTTTTACTCAGCACTAAATAAATAGATAATTACACCTCTCTTACCGGTGGAAAATTAGAGAATTTAGAAGGAACAATATCATGAAAGTTGATGAAATCTAGAGGGAGATCACCGACCAAAGATTATTAATCCAGAAAAAAATAAAAAACTAATACTACTCTCTTAAAAAATAGTTAATAAATCCTTGATCTACTCAAACTAATGTCTCATTAATTCAAAAAGATATGAATAACCCCATTAGGCATAGAAAATGAGACTTTTCATGGATAACAATCAAATTTTGGATTTATTATCAAAGAGACAATAAATCATGAAAATAAAATGTAGATTTTTCGTGTAGAGAACTATAAAATCCCATGAAATATCAATTTTTAATATGAATAAGACACAATAAGGGAAACATATGTCCAACTCTCTCTTTATTCCATGGGGTGTAGTAATATCCATCACATATGATAAATTCTCTATAGAAAGATTTAGTTGATTCTCAATATGAGTTGAAATTAATGAATAATATGGACTAGTATAAATAATATTGACACTAAAGATGAAGCAATAGTTATGGTGCCTCTCACATTCTCTAGACCAATATCTTCTTCCACTAGAAAACGTTAACTTTTTAAATAAGATTCATTCTAGGTGCCTATGCCTGGATCCCCTTATTTTGTGAAGAAATTTACTGGAAAAAATTTATTTTAGGCATTGATGATACCATGAAATTATGTGGAGCTGAGTAGATAATAAATAACTTTTTAATGTGACATGATCATCTGAATGAAAAATATATCCTAGGTGTCTCGACATAAACCCATTTTCAGTGATCATGATTTCCATACTGGTATTAGATTAAAGGGACTCTACCCAGCACTGTAGAAAGTCTAGAAGAACCCTACTATCAAGAAAATCTATGAGAATCATGAGAATATATATTTATATTTATGGAAATCACATAACTTCCAATAGGAAAAAGGCAACACCCTTCAACCCTGACATATCAGCCATGTCTAGCTCTACCATCAAAGCTCTATCTTATACATCAGCATAAAATGGAAGCTTAATCAAGATAACCTAATAATAAATATCATATCAAAGTACAATATCAAACTTTACAGTATTTATATTCTTATTCGATACAATCTCAAGTTCAAACTTCACATGCTTAGAAAAGAAATTTGCATACAAAGTCACGGTCCTGTAAACCTTCTCATGTTTAAAAAGCTATATGGCCTTATCACATACCATACACTTTGGTTAGAAATTTTCAGTTTAAATAAAATTAAATTCATTGCACTCTATTTCCTCATTCATGTTCTCTATCACCATCATGTTCCACTATCTTCTACTAGGTCTATCTATCTTGAAGGTTGAACATTTTACATTGATTTCATCAGGCCTCTTCATGAACTAATAAATAGAAATGGTCCTCAACCAATTCTCAACCATTTTTGGATCGTTTAAGACTCTTAATGATGGATTCTTCTAGTGAAGGAACCCATTATCATGATTCCATAAAAATTATTTATGAGGATACATAGATGGATCCTGAATGGGAATGAGTGCAGGTTCTTACCCTGGAGCTCAGATAAGACCCACAAAAACCCCAACTTGATTCTAGTCCATGAGATGATTTTCTCACTATATTTTATAAACATATTCCTCCCAGATCATATTATCATGTCTCCTATGAGGAATTATGCTTCAAAAAATCACAAGATACAATTTAAGTTCTCCTCATAATACTCTGAATAAAACACACACTATTGAAACATGGGAAAATTAATTCCATCGTATAAGAAAGAAAGATTTGGATTTCAACCAATACAAATATAAAGATAGTAAAATACTAGAAATAAAACTCATGATGTATTTTCCAAACTAACCATGGTGACTTAAGGTCCTTTTGGTGAGATATGGCTATGCACTCACTCAGAAATAACTCATATGCCCCAAAAAATATCTCAACTACATATTGACATCAAGGAATGATGCTTAAACTGCAACCTTTGAAACCACACTATCATGAACCAGAATGGATACCATGTTACCCTAATTATTGATTTGGAACTGACAAGGCATAAATGATCTTTCTGATCTATGTGGGTAATAAAAAATAACCTGAAATCATACAAGATAGAAAGTAAGTATTTTTTTCACAAAACAAAATGAGGATAATGAAACAAATATGTATTCTCAACAAAAAATCCAAAAAGGTGATAAAGAAGATGTCAAATTGGTATAACAAAACTAAAATAGTAAATCCTAAAATTACTCTAATAATAAGTTAAATTTCCAAAACTCCAATGGACACAACACCCCAGGTCAAAATGATCAATGAAAAGTGCTTTCTCCAAGTGATTCTTTCCCCTTGCTCGAACCTGGAAGAAGGAAGTCTAGAAATTCCAAAAGGTAAATGTTGGGTGTGATCTAAAATCCCAATAGGGTATGACCAATAGTTATATAATAAGATTCCATACTAAAAATAAAATCATTATTTCAATTTATAATAAATAATAGTATCGAATTACAGTTTAATATTTAAAACAAAACATTATTTTCATTTCAGTTGATCGAAACATTTCAAACAAAGTCTTAAGTTGAAATTTTACATAAAATAGTTTTTAAAAAATAGTAGGCATGATAAAATAAGCTCACAATCATTAGACTATAAATATATCAAGGTAAATATTAAATGAAACATGGTAATATACCTTGATGTATGATAGTTACATGTTATGAAATCCCCACACACTCATATTGGTAATGACAAAAACAAGTGTACACACATCCCTCCGACAATTGCGAAATAGGACTCATCAACATCCCACTTGGGATAAGATCCACAAAACTAGGTTTCCTTTAGTGTAGTAATGAAAAAATACATTTCTATTGAATTACTATCCTATATCATTTTTTCCTCTAACTACACCTACTGTCATGTGCGAAATCAATCAATTAATAACTTGAAAATTATTTCAAAACATTTTAGAATACAATTTCCCCATTTTTTATTTCAATATTCCTTTAAAAACCAAAACAACTGTTTTAATGAAGACTTGAATTTTTCAAGCTAAAACTAATCCTAGATTCTTAACAAAAAATTTAATCCATTTTTATCAAAATCAATTCACAAATAAAATTTCATAAATTCCATTAATTTAATAAGATGCTCCAAATTCTGATTCCCGTAGAATTGTCGGGGTTTCCAAAAATTCAATCCAAAATAAATATCAATTCCCAATTCCCATTGAATTGGGTTTCTATATTACAATTAAAAATAATTTAATTTCAATTATAAAACTAAAGGATTTATAACATGGAAAATATAAATGGAAGTAACTATATTTAATCATAGAAAAAACATAACACAAATCCCACAATGTAAATTTTCACCGATGACTGATTTCAACAGAGATCTCAAAAAAACCCTAGAATCATGATCTTGATAAAAAAAACATATGGAGGATAGAAGAATAGTGTGAGAGAAAAGAAATGGGTTAATATATCTTACTATATAGGAATTTAATGATGTTATCCAAGATTTAATCCTCTTTAGAATAGGTTTAGAGGATCTAAATGGGATCTTGGGAGCTGCAAATACGTTTGAATTCATCAAATTGCGAGTTTGTGTCAAGTGAGGGTTCATGTGGGGGTTTGATATTTTTTTATTCAATTTTCAAAATGATGTCTGTGCACACGGTTAGTAGGTTAGGTCTAATAGTGTTTCAAACTATGCACCGAAATAGTGGTCCCCTTTTATGGGGTGCACAGTTTCTATCTGGTGGGCGCATGGTTTTTCAAAATATGGACTGACCATTAGAACCCCCTATGTTTGAGATTTAATGGTTTAAATTGGTTTGGAAGTATAGTGACCCGTTCATAACATATATGAATATTACATCATTTTAGATGATTATTTAGAACATTACAAAAAAACAAGCCTATGGACCGTAATAGTTAGTGTCTTTGGAGACATAGAACACATTATTATAATTTGGTGAAAGAGCGTCAATATATATTTTAAACATATCTCCCTTTAGTACTCTTAATTAAAACATTTCTTTATAACTTGGTGAAAGGATAATAATAAAGGGGTGAGAATAGATGCTTAATAAAGGAGATATGTAGGAATAATAGGAGAATAATGGTAAAAGAACATGATCATAACATTAGAAAATCATACACTATATATCTAAGAATATATACAGAAGTTATGGAATAATGATTGAAATTTCAGTATACATTAATTATAAGGATGATATATGATCATAAATATATCATGAAGCATGAAAGAAACTCATATAAGTGTTGAATCATCATAAATATTAAAAACCATTTCATGTGTCAAGGTTGACTACAAGGACCATCAACATAGTTGATCAGGAAAAACCTTTTTCCCATATTGTATTAGGATGCACATGTTTCCCATTGTAAATCAAGAGGCACCTATTTCTCATTGTGTATTAGGATTCACCTTTTACCATTGTGTATCAGGATATAACTTTTTCCCATTGTTGATCTAGACACACTGGTTTCCCATTGCGGATCACGACACACATGTTTCCGATCATGGATCTAGAAAAACCTCTATACAATTTTGGATCAAGCCCAAAAACATGTTTCACATCATTAACTAATGAGATATAAATATTTTCCCATTACATTTGAGGGACATATTGGTCCCACCTATCACAAAATGAAATCGTAGATACTTGTTCCAGAAAACATTCATCATATCATACCCCTTAGAAAGAGATGGGTTGAAAAAAATATCATAACCCATGAAATTAAATGGATATCATTAACATTTAAAAATATCATAAACAATGGAAAATATATAGGCTTCATAATAATTTCATCATAGAATAACCTAAGGATGTAAACAGGCTTCATAATTATTTTATCATGTTATATCACATGGATGAGAAACAAATTCCATAAAAAACTTGATATATTGAACATATACGTTCATAAATATAATTAGAGTATTTTCCTTAGGTAATATCCCCAATAAACCATATAATATATCATAGGATGTAGACATATATAGAGAATGATTTTGTAAAATAACATGGCAATTTATTATAGAAAATAAACATTCCTTGAAAATAACTTTTTAAGGCATACAACATTTTCAAAATCCTTTTGTTTGAGAACCACTTTGAAAAACTATGAAATAAGCATTTTCTAAGTAAGAAAACCATCACACTATCAAAAACTCTTTTTCAAATCATAAAACACTTGAAAAACATGTTATTTTACAATAAACATCAAAACTTAAAAATAAATATTTGAAAAACATTTTAAACTGCTTATAAAAAACAATTTTTTCATAAAAAATAAATTTATCTGTAATTTATCATAAAATATCACGTAAAAATATTTTTCAAAACATTTTTAAAAAACAAAGTTTTTGAATAAAACAAATCTCTAACTAAAGATAAAAATAAGTTCTGATTTTCCCAAAACAAATATTAAATATATTAAGTAACAAAGATTGAAAATGTGGTACCATTAATTTAATATATCATGAATAGCCATAATAAAAGAAAATTCATGAGAATTATTGAGATAGAGATGATAATATTTCATCAATGGAATCATAATCATACAAAATCTGGATAAATGATGAGATTATAAAAATAAGTTGTTACCACTTTGTTAACATTGAATCCAAATACCCATGAAAGAATAAAATTAAAAAAAGTTTCAAATATCACAAAAATAATTTGATTCATGATATAATAGTCCTATGAGATTTATATACATCCAAATGAAAAATATAGGTTCAAATCATGGCATGTATCACAAAGAAGACAAATTGAAACAAAAATTACAATACATATTTGGAAACTTTTGACTTGTAGACTCCATGAAAGAATGATAATAAAATGGATATTTATATACCAATAAATTTAATTATAATTATAATAGAATAAATTCAATAGAATTATATATACCACAAAATTTAAATGAGTGGTGAATAATGCTTAAGTCTGACAAAAATTTAAAGTGAGATTATAAAACCCTTACATGAAGCCTCAACATTCATCATAAAAATTCAAACCTCATGTAAAATAAATAATTTTTTATAAATCATCCAAAGGAACATATTATTATATATAATAACACATATTATTTTATTATGACTTTATATTACCCATTATTTAATAATTCCATGTTTATGTTACGTTTTAGGTAATATTTGCTTTGATTTTTATATATGATTTGACTTGTAATCCTTGATCCACAAACGTACATCCTAATTTACTTATTTAAATAATGTAAAACCTTATATAAATATCATATATATTTTTTATATGTGTATTTATAATAATCTATAAAATATATAAATATGAATTCTAATACACTCTTCATGGGAACTGTAGGTCATTCATCCGCATGAACATTGTTTCTATTTTATTATCATATTAAATGAAAGAATAAAAATTACATAAATGTATGTATATAATATCATAAAATTAGAATCATTATTTCATATATATCATATAAATTTAAAAAACCCATTTTTAAAACATTTAATTTAATGTCTAACGAATCACATAACTTTGAGTATATTGTAGTCCACAAGTCCATAAACAATGTTATCATATTTACAAAAGATTCCAATCATGAAGGAATGAGATATATAATAATTCCAAAAGAATAAATATATCATCAAAATAATATATATCATATAAAAATATAAATTACATCATTATTTCCAACTATGAAAGCTGGCAATAGAAAAATGAACAATATCAGTTCATGAGGAAATAGTCCAGCATACATACAAACTGTGATTCTGTATCCCATTTGATGGAAGTGGGTGTGACTATAGGTAAAAACCTTAACATAATAGAATATCAGAATATTGAGGATACTTAGGTTACTATATAACCATGGAATAATAACAATTATGGTGGTGGATAATAAAAACAATACAAAGGGTCTTGTGGAAGGATGTTACATATTCTTTGGGTAACTCTAATTGGTTGTCACCAAAGTCCTTAATTGGTTAAATTTATTTAGAAAAAACGTATTTTATGAGGAAGAGAGGGAAGTTTTGAGATTATTTCATTAGGGGTTGGATGAGAAAAAGTGTCTTGATAGGTGTGAGAAAGGGGATCTCTGAATGCATTTTATAGAGGGGTGGTATTCTTGTAAATACTAAATGGTAAACACAATTGGGAGATCTCTATTACCTGATTTGAATAAAAAATGTAAAAATAATTTATTAAATGAGAATTATTATAAAAAAACATCCAATACATGAAAATAAGTTCATTTTATAATTTTTTTCTTAACATCTAAATTTCCCCACTTTTATCATTCTTTTTTTATTTAGGTGACTAGTTTTCTAACCTTAGTAATTTATCCATTAATACTAAATGAAAGATAAATTAATTAGAAAATATATACCCAATTAATTAAAAATATTATATAAAGTTTTAAAAAATAAAATTAAATCTGATGTGTGTTCAAAAATTAATTTTAAAACAAGTGCATGTAACACGAAAAACACTATATTGACCCAAACCGTGCTATTAATATTTTTTATATTTAAAGGTCAATATGTTCATTATAGAAGAATAATTGAAAAAATAAGATACCATATTTAATATTTATTAACATTTTCAAATCATTTTCCAGTGGATAATGTTTTAGTAACTTTAAATTATTTAACCAAATGTAATTTATTTTCATCAATTATTAATAAAATAATCCATGCATTGGAATTTATTAATAATTTAACGTAATTATATCATCTATAAAAATTAAATATAAGTTAATATGATAATAATAAATCATTTATATTCCTAAATAGTATTTATAACCACACCTATTTAGCTTCTTCTTTAACCAAAGTCATTATAAGTGTTAAAGGGGAGGAATGTTCCTTCTTCAAGTCCTTTTCCACACATTACTCACAAAAAAGATACTAAGTTGGTTAGTGTCTAAACATATCCATATAATGGGTGTTGGAAAAGTTTTTGATCATTTATACACTTTATATTCTAAGATTAATCATTACATAAGCTTATTCTTACCTTAATAATTGTCATTAATTTTAACTGTTTTCACTAATCATTTTAGTAAAAAAATAAAGTTGTTCATATTATACCAAAAATTTCATATTAATTTCAAATAATTATATGTTTTTTTCAAATTAAAATTAAAAAATTGGAAAAATTTACTTTGAAATTAATCTCATATATGTTTTGAAACAACATATTTTTATGGAGAAAAGTTCAAAATTTTGAAATAATTTTTTATCTATTTTCAATGTGAAATTGGTTACAGTGGCCTAACTTGAATTAATTAATGTAAATTTTATGTAATTACACTTCTAAATAAAATTATAATATGAATTACCTCAATAATTAAATTATAAAAAGAGAAATTTTTAATTAAAATTCTGTATTTTTTACTAGTCATCCAAAAATGAAATATTTCACAAAACTAAAAGAACATCAACACAAGATAATTTTAACATTATGAATTCTAGTATTAAGTTTATTTTTTCTAATTAAAAATTTTAATTATTTTAAAATTATTTTTCCAAGAAGGATATAAAATATATTTCTTTTACATAAATATTATTTTTTTCAAAACATATAGACATTACAGAAAATTATATATTTAATTATCAATATGTTTTATCTATATTAACTCATTAAAAATAATATTTAACAATTAGTTATTACTATTTATATTACTATTTGTAACAACTATGTTATAACCATATTGTTAAAATAAAAAAAATTCAAAGAAAATCAATAGTGCATGAAACACAAGATAAGATCATGTTGCATGTAGTGAAAGATTGAATTGTTGTAACATATAATGAAATATTAACATGATGTATCTTGAAATTAAAGACATTAATGAAATTTAATTTATTCAAAAATAATAATTCAGATAAACTCCTCGTGTAATATGTTACCCCCTTAAAATGAATTCACCCTCAAAATTAATCAGAGTCATTAAAGGTTTAATACTATAAATTTACTTTTATATAAACCCGCATCATAAAAATGAATAAAAAAATTACCATTAATAACGTTAAGATGGAAACATAATAGTTAACCAAAGTAAATCATAACTATGATTCCTCTTTGGAGAACATTTGTGGAAAGTGAAAACTTGTACATGGAAGAGAAATCAAACTATCTTATTCTAATGGAGAGTGATAGAGAACATGTTCATGAAAAGGTTAATGATCACAATGCCATAAATATACAATGATATAAGGGACCATTTTTTGATAGGAAATTAAGGTATAAGGATACCATTTTTTGTTTTATGATCAATTTCCTAAAATTTATTAACTTTCACAAGAATATATAATTACTTGATTTCAGCACAATTTACCATGTGGTTGTACGTTGACCAATATCCACTTTATATCTTACCCCAATAATGAAAGTGAATTTTTCATTCAAGAATAATGAAAAAAATCATGAGATCCATAAATAGTATGATTGTTTATTCCATCTATCTTTATTTTACATCATAGAAAAATGGTTATAACAGGATATCCAATATGCATAAATCCTTATATAGAATGATAATAAATTAAAATATGAATCCTCATATGATGATTAAATTAAACCATTTCATAAATTGTAAACCTTGTAACCCTTATAAAAGAAAGAAAGATAAGAATTTAAATCATGGTCACTAAACTTGTGAAAATAAACTTTAAATTGATTCCCCATATATCATAAATTCTCTATTAGTTTTCACATTCCAAACATGTGAATTACTTTTTTATACATTTTCTCGTAACTTGGTAATATCCTTAATTACTATAAATACCATTGAAAAACATACATGATTCATTATTCCAAATTTTATTGGATGTATTCCTAAAATTATAAAATTCTTTAACCTTTATCAATGATAGGATAAACCATTTTTTCATCGAATCCTTTATCAGTTTGTAGGTCATGAATAAAATTCAGTTTCCTTTATTCAAATCAATATCTCTATATTGATATTAAATATCATTTTCCAATCATTATTAACATGTTACAAGTTTCTTTACCTTAATAAAAATATCAGTTTTCTATTATATCTCTTTTCTATTTCATTGGAAACACTCTAAATATACATTTAAATCATTAGTTAAGAACATATACATCATGATTCATATAATATAATTCTCAAATTCTAATAGATACACACATCAATCATATAATTTTATTTTAATATATTACCAAGGCTTAATCATCTAATTATTCAATACCCCTTTCCTTTAAATGAAAAATGATTTAGGCCTTAATATTCCTAAACCTAAATTTAATCATGCGATTAACTTTATTGTAAAATAAAACTATTAAAAAATATCATACCATAGGCATATCTTTCACAATATCTTTATCTTTATCAATATAACTAATAATCATAAATCCTTCTGGATTATATTCATGAGATTCCCATTAAGTAAATTTATTATCATAATGCTCAATATTTATATGCCATAAAAATTTAATGTTAACCTAGTTCCGTCAAGTTCTTGGTATTGACTTAGACCATAAAGCATAGTGTAGGAAACAATTATCATAAAATAAAACCACCTAATCATTAAAAATAAATTATAGGATTCCAAAATCATGAAAGATAATTTTAAAGTGATGGATCTTTATACATATCCATTGAGACATCTTAACAAATATCATTATAAATATCTCTTGGGATATCACTAATGTTTTCTCTTCCTATTATCAAAAGGTTGATTAAATATTACATTTGATACCAACCACAAAGACTCTAGTGTAGCATACATAGATATTAAATCATTTTAGATTAATATTAAACAAATTACAAAAATACACTCCTCAGGACCATGATAGTTTATGGTATATGAAAATATGTAACATATTGTTCAAATTTGGTGAAAGATCTTCAACATCTCCCATAAAGACCATCCCATTTCATACTCATACTTAAAAAAATTATTCATAACCCAAGGAAAGTAAACATTAGAATATAGTGATCTCAGATGCTTAGAAAGGGTAAATAAAAGAGGTACGTATTCATAACATTAAAATAATGGAATGAGGACATGAATATAACATTACAAGATCATACACTACATATCAAAGATCATATTCATGAGTCTTTTCATAATGACTAATAGTTTAAAACACCTGAATCATAAGGGTTATAAATTATCATAAATCAATCACGAACCATACTACCATGTCATATAAGTTTGGTACCATCATAAATGTAGAAACAAAATTCTTGAGTCAAGTTTAACTACCAAGAACATCGATATAGTGGATGAGTAAACACTTATTTCCCATAGTAGATCAGGATGCACCTTTTTCCCATTGGGGATCAAGACACACCTGTTTCTGATTATGGATTAGGACACACCTATTTCCCATTGTGGATCAGGAAAAACCTATTTCCCATTTTGGATTCAAACACACACGTTCCCCATTATCGATCAGGACACACATTTTCTATATAGATCAAGATCATTAACTTGTTTACCATCATTATATCATGAGATATAAATATTTATCTAATTATTTGGAGGGAGATATAGGTTCACAAATCATATAATTAAACCATCCTTAGTTTTTTTATAAAAAATTCATCATATATTGACCTGTGAAAAGCGATGGGTTTTATAAACATCATATCACAACCCACGAAATTAAATGGGTATTGTAAACATTTCATCATATCATAAAGAATGGTAAATAGATAGGTTTCATAATCATTTCAACCTAGAACAACCTGTGTATGAAAATGGATTTCATAAGAATTTTATCATGGTATAACCAATAGAAGATAAACGAGTTTTATAAATAACTTGAAATCATAAACATAAACCATTCAGAAAATGAATATGAATAGTTTCATTAGGTAATATCCCCAACAAATCATAAATTGTATCAAATGATTTCAAATTATATGGAGAATGATTTTGAAATATATCTTTTATCATTTATTAAAAAAATAACATTTCTTTGAATGTTAATTTTTATGGCATAATACATTTTAAAAATCCATTTCATTGAAAACTACTTTTTAAACATATAAAATAAGCTTAAAATCATTTAAAAAATTCCTTGAGGAAAATATACTTTATGAATTGAAAAAATATTTTTAAATCCTAAAACATTACCTTTTTCTTTTAGAATAACATTGAAAACTTATAAAAAATGATTTGAAAACCATTCAAACCATTTTTTAAAACCTAATTTTGTTGAATCCCTTTCTTTGTAAATGATCATAAAAGGTCAGTTAAAAATAGTTTTGATTTTTTTTAAACTTGGTTTTGGAATCAAAAAAATTTACCATCAAAGAGAGAAATAAGGTCATATTATAATACATTTTTTTTCTCAACTATATTAAGTAAAAAAGTTAGGTAAAATGGTATCATTACTTGAATATATCATGAATAAATAGAGTATAAGAAAATTGATGAGAATTATTGAGAGATAAATCAAAATAATTCATTAATATATGCATAATCATAAAAAATCATATAAAATATTGATATTTTACTAATAATATATTACCACTTTGGAAAATTGGAATCATAATCCCCCTGAAGGAATAAAATTGAATTAAGCTTAAAATATATTAAAAAGAAGGAGATTCGTGATATAACCCTTCAAAGGGTAGTATATAACCCCCCCCCCCCACATATAAAAATAAAGGTGCATAAAATGTGATATATATCAAAGAAGGAAAATTTATTTAAAAAATTAGAAACATTTTAACCATAAACCCCATGAAAGAAATATCATAAAATGGATATTTAAATACCAATAAGTTTGTGTATAAGTATCATATAATAAATTACTAGTAACTATAATCTCCCTTCAATTTATTTCACATTGATACATTATTTATTACTTTAGATTAAACTTAAGACAACCATAAATATCATTAATTATAGTGTATTTGGTAATTAGGTACATTACATAACAATTAAAAACAAGAAAGACATTACCTTTATTGAAGAATTCCATAACATGCTTGCGCTAAAAACTGTATGGGATAACCTAAGGATGTTTATTTGAAAGGGGTAAGCTATAAAGAACATTATTTGAATAAAAAGGCGTAATGTGAAGAAGATAATACCTGTTAGAAAATCGACATCTCAAGGGGAACCAAAAGGAATATGAATAATAAAGCATTTTATAGCATAATAATCGTAACATGGAAAATGTGGAAACAATTTAAAACACGACATTATAAACATAGACCAAGGATGACTACTAAGAAATAAAAAAAATTACCATAAACTAATTAGGTTCACTCCATATCCCAAAATGAATTATCATGATACTAAATATTACCCAATGCATTGGAGTCCTATATAATTCAAGGTTCTCTCATCGAATTTATTTCGTTTTCATTCTCATGTGTTCCACATAGATTAGAAATAATCGAGTAATTCATTGTCATAAGTTATTACATGATCAGGGAGTTTGTAATACACGAAATTAAGTCCCCAATAAAAAAATATAGGTTCATAAAGGTAGACCTCGTTAATAGGAAATGAGTACAGTATTCACTGCACGATATGTTTGGCATGGAAAATTGAGGTGATATTTCAGTAGCATAATGATGTCAATTAAGGATTCATAAAAATAGGCTGATGACAAGTAAATGGGTCTCTAATAACATATAAATAAAATGGGTAGTAATGTGGATATTTAGAAACATATCTCAACTCTCTAAATTTGATATATAAGTCACAAGGTAATGAAAAAACATGAATAAAATAATAATCATAACTATATTTCAGCAGGGTAACAGGTGTACATAATGAATCATGGGAGGGTTTATGAGAGTGAAATGGGGTTTTAACCATTTATAAATTAAATTTTTTATAAGGGGAATATCAAAAACAAATCACTACCTATGAAAATCTAATTTCAGATACATAACATAAAATAAGTGGTTGAATGAAAATAAGAAGAGATATATCCTTTACTAAATTTCAACATGATAACGAGTGTAAATAAAGATTTATGGATCGTGTTAATGAGTGATAAATGGGTCTATAAAGAGTTATTAATCAAATGGAAAGTATAAGGGATAAGTAAAATAGATCCCAACATGAAAAATTGTAATTAAAAGGTATACCATCAAAGAAGTGATTGAATAAAAAGGAGAGAGGAAGATCACTTACTTTAGTGTGTGATTTGAAAATATGGAGACAGAATTATTCAGATCTTGGGGGAACCTTGACAAGATTAAATAGACTAATGGTAAGATTAAATATGTTCGCCAAAGAGTTTTAGAGAAGATAAACAAGATCTTGTGTGGTTTTATATTGGAAATGATGAGGATTTGTTTATTATTTAGGTTTTGGACTCTATATAAAAAAATAACCAAAACCACAAACCATAACATGATTTTTTTCCCACGGTCTCTTCAAAATTGAAGGGGTTTAATTATTTTATATTTCCATGGGGTGAACATAATAAAATAATTCCCTCACTTATGTGGAGGTGATTCCCACTATTAACGAAATTATTTTAAAAACTTAAAATATATTAATAGTTTTGGAGGATTTATAATGGATTTATAAAATGAATAAAATAAACATAAAATCACAAAATTTTTATATAAAAAAAGATACTGTCCATGGAGACCTTTTATAGTATTTATTAAATCCCTTTTGGGTCATTATTATGTTATAATATACAATATATATTTATATATTATTTAGTTTTTAGCTAAAAATTCGGCTGTCATAAGAAATTATGAAAAATTCATAACTGGAAAATTTAAAAATTCTAATCTAAAAAAATAATATTAATTTTATTTAAATAAATTTTGAAATATGTTAATTTTTACTTTTAAAATGATAACTTACATTTATTGAAAATGTTGGGTTTTTTTCCATAAAAGTTATCAAACCCCTATATAAATTATATTTGACCTCATAAAAATTATATGATTATTTATATAGAATAAAAATTTATAACATTGTTATTTTATTAAAATATTATTATTTAAAAAATACATTAATTCATCAAAATAAATTCCTTAATTAACTTTCTATATTACCCTTTTTTTCATTGTATAAAAAAATTATATAGTAACAATAATTGGATTAAAATATATCCATTGTTCTATAAAAAAATAATATACATACTCATAAATCGAGAATATTGATACATATCCCTTAAATATAATTGAAAATTCAAGAAGATTATGGTGTGTAATGGTGGGACATTCATGGGTGGTTCGACGTACATGGTTTGGGATGTGATCTTGATGAGCTTGAATTTCTCCCATAAATGAGTTCATTCATGCTTATATTTTTTGATCTTAGCTTTGGCATGGTGAAGGGAAAATCCTAGTTATGTTATCTCACATATATGATCCAATAAATGGGATTCGTAGGGTAATATCCTACTAGTTGAGTCAATCACATCCTTTGTCTTTGTCAATTGGATTTCTTAAAGCATTATATTTATACTAATCATGTGATCACTATTAAATGAATATATTATCAATGGTAATGATACATAACAGTATTTTAATTCTAGTTAGATATAATAAATCAAAATAATTAAACCACTCTTCAATAATTATATTACCCAATAAGAAATTGAATTAATTCAATAATTGATATTTTATTTATAACAGTTTGGATCATTACAATCTTCCTTGTCGAAGAAATATTACCCCCAAAATTTTCATTTCCCACATTAAAATAGATGAGGGTAACTCTATTACATCACCTCCTATGGTTTCCACATTGCTTCATCAAACTTATGGTTTTTTTCACAGAACATTGACTATGTTCATTATTTTATCTTGTAAAACCTTTTCTCAACAATCGATTATCATAAATGGTTGCTATTCGTAAGAAAAATCATTTTTCAATGGTACCACATCTGGATTGATTACATGTAATAGGTATGATATGTATATCATCAATAATTATACATGGAATATATGATGTACTTGAGATAGGTTCAGTTGTATTTCTTGTCAATTGGTCACCACTCTAATATGATCAAGGATTTCAAAAGGGATAATTTATATTTGAATAATCTTTCCCTTCTTGAAACATCTCATCAATTTATTCCATGGAGATATGTGCAGAAATATCATATCTCAAACATCAAACTCTAGGACTCATTAAATATTGTCATCATAGATCTTATATCGACTCTGAGCAGCCATGATATGCTTTTGAATGGTCTTAACCTTTCCCACCATTTCCTCAACCATTTCTGGACCCAGTAGTTTTTTTCCCCAACTTCATCCCAACATGCATGTGTTCTTCACCTATTCCCATAAAGATCTTAATAGGGAGTCATTTTGATATTCTAGTGGAAATAGTTGTTGTAAGATAACTTGAAGAGAGGTAGATGTTGTTCCCAACCTCTTTTTATGTCCATATAACATTCTCTCAACATCTCATTCAATTTCATTATAGTCCCTTCAAATTGTCCATCAATTTGATGAAGATAAGAATTATTTATGTTCATATGAGTATTTAGAGTATGTTATAAGCTTTTCCAGAACACGAATACGAATCCCATATCTCAATTGGATACAATTTATAGTGATACTCTATGAAACCTTACATCTTTTCAGATGTATATCCATGCAATTTGATACTCTGAGAAGTCATATCAAATCGCAATGAAGGGTGCAGTGTTTATAAGATGATCCAACACAACCCAAATAATATTGTTTCCTATGGATTTCTTTATATATTTGGTGATAGATTCAATGGTGATGTTTTCCCATTTCCATGTTCGTATGTGTAATAGTTGCATCATCACCTTAGATTTTTGTCATTATGCATTCAGTTACTGGCCTACCAATAACATTAATGTATATTATGTGATCTATTTATTCATATTAGTGCATGAATTGTGCTCTTGGATATCTTGATACATATTTGGGAATCCCACGTGGATTGACAATGTCAAACTATGTTCATCCTCCAAGAAAATCTTCTTTATCATAATATTTTATGGTATAAAGATATATGAATAAAATCTTATATCCCCTTCTTCATTAACATTTAAATTTTAGTATTTCCTTTCTCTCATAGTTTCCACTTTCTTATGAATTGCCACATTATCTCCATGATCAACCTTTAACCTCCCTATGAGGGATGGTTGGGAAATAATTTGAGAAAGTATTTATGATGATTCTTTCCTTATGATTCCTATGTACAACATTTCCAAATCTAAGATTATCATATCCCTCCCAATTCTCATAAACAAAAGAATTTCTGGATACTTTCATTATAAATCATCCACCACTTTATTTTGATTCATAATATGGTAGTGAATTAATCAATTATAGTCATTTTCAGTTATAACCATCTTCATTGGAACATGTTAGGCTCTTTCTATGCGAATATATAATTGAGGATTTGAGATCTGTATGTATTTCAATTTTTCCCTAATTATATACAGCCACTATATTTTCATAGAAAAGTTCACTAAAACTATCACCATATCTTGCATTGGGTGATTATTTTTGTGAACAATAAACTTCCTTTAAGCAGAAGCTATCACATTTTCATTCTTTATTAACACAGATCCTGTGATCTTCATTGAAAAATGATAGAATTTTACAAAACATTCTCCACTAGTTGGTAGTGTGAGTAAAGGTGTAGTGATAAAACTCTTTTTTAACTCCTTGAATCTATCTTCACATTCATTGTTCCAATAAAACAGGACTCCTTTTAGGGTTAGATTGGTAAGAGGGTTTACAAATAATGATAAATTTCTCACAAATTAGAGATAATACCTAGTTATTCCAAGGAAACTACATATACCTATCAAGGATGTTGGCCTCAGCCATCCTTTAAAAGAATCCATCTTTGGAGGGTCCACATATATCCCATTTCTTGTGATGACATAACGTAGGAAATAGAATTATTTCAACCAAAACACACATTTTCAGTACTTATCATAATTCTTGTCCTTTCATATCCTCTTTAGAATAGTGCTCAGATGTTCCTCATGGCCGTCCTCAATTTTGGAGTATATTGGAATATCATCTATAAAGACTATACAATTTTTTTCAAGGTAATCTCTATAGAATCTAATCATCAAGTCCATGATGATTCATAGAGAATTAGTAAGTTCAAATGTAATTATTATGAACTCATAATTCTCATAAATTGTATGAAAATAGGCCTTGGGGATATCTTCCTTCTTCAGCCATACTTCATAATATCTTGATCAAGGATCCACCTTAGAGAAGACCTTTTCTATAAAAAGTTCACCAAATAAGTCTTCAATATGTATAATAGGATACTTTTTATTTATCTTGGTCTTGTTGAGCTCATGATAATCAATGAAAAGGCACATTAACCCATCCTACTTCTTGATGAAGAGGACCGGTACACCCCATTTGGGGGAACATGGTTGTGTGAACCCTTTATCTAGATTTTCAAACAATTGTTTATTCATATCCTCAATTTTCACAACACCCATTCCATATAGAGTCTTGGATAATGTTAAATCCCCAAGTATAAGCTTTAATTAAAATTTGACCACTCTTATATGAGAAATACTAGGTAATTCCTTAAGAAACATATCACTATATTCCCTCACAATTGGCATGTATTTAAGGTTGATTCCATCCTTAGAATCAATAATTTGATCTAGATATGAATTTCCACTCAGAAATAACATAGATATTCATATGTTGGTTCAAAATAAGTTTAATCATGCTCCTTAAAATTGAATAGAATCATAGAATATTTCATGATACATAGAGTGATTTCCTTCTCACTGCAATTTCTGTTGGATTTAAATAAGGAAAGACAATCCATGCCCATAATTTCCTCAAAGTCCACAAAATGGAGTATCAAATGTTTCACTAGGATGTTCATCCCAAAAACATTGATAGGATAAGATTTATATACTTGGGCTGAAATAATTTCTCTATTTTACATTTTCACTAACATCTCTACATCCATTTTTGTGGTGGTGTTGGAACAATTATACCAATGTTTTTGGGATATGAAGGAATGTGTCGAATCATAATAAAAGAAATATGTTCTCTATTATTGAATAAATAACTAATGTACTAATCCCTATTTTATTATTGGGATTCTCCGTAGTTTTTGTGATGAAAAAATCTCACCCTTGATGCCTTGGACTTTGTTAGTTGTCTCTGAAAACCATTAGCTTAGTGCATTGTTTTGCAAATTTCCCCCATTCCATGTAGTTTAAGAAATAAAAAACTGACTAAGGGTTGACTAGAAAATTCTTTTAATCTATCACATTAGTGGGTTTCTCCTATCTTCAATCATTATCTAGGTTCCCTTCTTTCCCACACATAAATCATTTCCATGTTTCCTTGAGGTAATTTCAAGGGTGCTTCATTGGATATCTTTGACAAGTGGGATGTTGAAATTTAATGGAACCATTAAATTTCTCCATCCAACAAATATAATTTAAAACCACTTTCAACTTCTTATACCTATTATAACATTGTGATCCGCCAATCTACATTCATTTTCTTTTAGTCCACATCCAACAATTTAATCATCTCTATCAAAGTCATGGATCACCAGGGGTTTTTGTAGACAAGGTGTTATCCCACCAAAAAAGCATTCAACCTTGAATTTTAGGGTAATGAAAAAGATGGTGGCATATCATGAAATTATTTGGACTTTTTACTCATACAACCTAATATATTTTTCATCTTTTTTCTTGATGTAAAAGAAATCCCATTCTATTTTAAGATGTAGAGTGAGAGTAAAATATTTTTGGAAACCATTTTCTATAATTCCTTCCACTCCATGACTTCGATCTCTTCTACATGATTTTTATTATTGATCAATGTCCACCATTGATAATAATCTCCCTCATTATGATAAATATCATTTCAAACCTTCTGTTGTTCAGAACATTTAATGATAGAGAAGATATTTTGATTGGAGTTGATCCATTAAAAGTAGGAGGCCATTATCACATAAAGCTCTATATTTTGACTTGTTATATATTTGGGAAATTTGGACTCTCCTTCCTATCTTGGTCTATATTCATATCCTGATTCATCTGAGATATTATTATAATTAAATTTCTGATACCTTCTCCCATCAGTTTGGGAATCTCATTGATGAAATCAGCACATTTCAAATCACATAGATTTCTTTCCCAATTCATCCTATTTACAGAAATTTTCGAGAATAAAATGGAAATTTTGGATGATTATTTTTAAACTATTAAACATATAAAGGGGAATACAATGAAAATAAATAGATATATTATAAATTACATGTTTTTTAACATAAGAATTTCTATGTTTCAATCTATGTTATAAAAGATCTATTTCCTATAATATATTCTTGTGGAATTTTTTTACCTTAATGATGGTTTCTAATGAGCATATGTATTCACTAAATAATATCTATAGGGAGTTTCAAACTAGGTGTGTATTAAGGCATGTTATTGTGTACCAGGTTACACCAATTCAAGACCATCACACCTTGTCAAAGTTGTTACACCTAGATACATTTGTTCAAGAACAACATCCATTTATAGTATCTAGATAGGGATGTATTTTTCTGATAAACCAATTACTCTATACTGAAAAATTTTAGGGATGTTTTGAAATAATTTTTCTTATCCCTAAGTCTTTCTTTGAAGTAAACTAATCATAGTCCCAAAACTAAATAAAATTTTCATTGTATACCAATTATAACATCCCTTATATTTATTTCATAGTATTACATGTTTTATTACATGATATTACACTTAATAAAACCTATATGATTTATAAGAGTAGTTTTTTTGGAATTAGGTATATTACATAACAATTTTTCACATGAAGGACAATATCTTTATAAAAAAATACATTAACATGCTCCCAATTAGAACTACACAGGATAACCTAGGGGCATAAATAAGAAAGGGGTGAACTATAAAGCCCAGTAAGGTAATAAAAAGGCATAATGTGAAGAAGATAATAAATATTTCACAATAGTAATGTTGATGGGTTATAAAAGGAACATGAATTATAAGGCATGATATAGCATGATAATTATGACATGGGAGTCATGGAAACAATTTAAAACACTACATCATAAACATAGATCAAGGCTTAATTACAATATATCATAATATAAAAATACCCATAGTGTAATCAGGTTCAATACATGTCCTAAAATAAAGTATCATGATACTAAACATTACCCAATGCATTGGATCACTATATAATTCTCAGCACACTTGTCACATTCATTTCATTCTCACACTTATGTGTGCCATATATATCATACAACATTAATTAATTCATCATCACAATTTATTTCATGATAAAGGATTATGGAATAAAAAATATATGTCCCAAATAAAAATGTATATGTTTATAAAGTTCAACACCATTGATTAGAAATGGGTACAATATTCACTACATAATTGGTTTGGCGTCGAAAATCACAGTGATCTTTCGGTAGCATTACATCATCACATAAGATTCATAAAAATGTGTCTATGAGATAGAAAGGGGTTTATAATCACATATAATTAAAATATGAAGTTATATGGGCATGTAATACCATATACCAACATTATAAATTGGAAATAAATGCCAGAAGGTAATGAAGAAACATGAATAAAAAAGATAATCCAAACTATATTTCAGCATTGTAATAGGTTTACCTAAATGACAATTAGAGGATTAATGAGAGTTAAAGGGGTATATAGTAATATATAAATTAAATGGATATTAAGGAGAATATTTATTAACCTATCCCATGAAAATAAAATGTAATTTAAGATACATAACAAAAAAAGAAGTTCTTGAATGGAAATGAGAAGAGAGGTCCCTTACAAAATTGCAGCATGATAGTAGGTGTATATAATGGATTATAGGTGGTCTTAATGAGAGTGAAATGGGTATATAATCATTTATAAATAAAATATAATGTATGGGTGATATATAAGAACGTATCCCAACATGAACAAATGGTAATTAAAATTCATAACATAAAAGAAGTGCTTGGATAAAAATGAGAGAGAAAGATTCCATACTTGAGTGGGTGACTCCAAAAGCTTGGGAGGGGATTTTTGAGAGATTGGGGGTGCCTTGGGAGGACATTTATAGTGTGTAGTGAAGATTAATAATGTTACATAATTTTTTTAGTGAAGAGAAATCGGATCTTGGTTGGGTTTATATAGGAAATGATGGGGAATTCATTATTATTTTTGTTTTGGAATCTACAGAATAAAATAACCAAAATCGCCAACGTTATCAAGGTTATTCTCATTATTTCAAGAAAATATGATGGATTTTAATTATTTTATATTTAAAAGGTCCTAAATTAATAAAATAATTCCCTCTTTTATGTAGATGTGAGTTTCACTCATACAGATATGATTTTAAAACATTGAAATATATTAATGGTTTTGGAGGATTCATAATGGATTTATAAACCTAATCAGATAAAAATAAAATAACATTATATTAAAATAAAAACATATATTTTTTCATGTATAATTTTTAACATATTTATTAAATCATATTTGGGTCATTATGATGTTATAATACACAAATTATATTTTTACAATATTTAATTTTTACCCAAATATTCAATTGTTTCAGAAAATTATGAAAAATTCATTGTTGGATAATTTTAAAATTCTTATTACAAAAATACAATTCATTTTATCTAATTTTTTTTATATATATTTTAATGTTCACTCTTAAAATAGTAACATAAAATTATCGAAAATGTTTGGTTTTTTGACAGTTACAGTTTTCGAACCCTTATAAAAATAACATTTGACTTCATAGAAATTAAATGATATTTTATATTTAATAAAAACTATTTAGTAATAATATTTTATTAAAATATTATTAATTTCTATAATACATTAATTAATCAAAATAAAATCTATAATTGAATTTGAATAGTACCAACAAATACTGTTTGTTATTATTTTATCAAAATAATAATCATTTATAAAAAAAATAATAGAATTAAAATACTTAAATTGTTCTGTAAAAATTAATATACATACTCTTATTGATAGGGACTTATTAAATATCCCTTTAATATATCTAAAAACACCCTAAGAGTATAGTTTGTGAAGAAGATACTTTCTTGGTGTGGTTTGAAGTATATTGTTTGGGTCATGATCTTGTTGTTCATGAAATTCTCTCGCAAACAGTTTGGTTCATTATTAAGTTACTAGATATAATCTTGGGCTTAGTCAAGGGTAAATCCCAATGATGCAAGCTCTATCAAAAGATCTGAAAATGGGATTCATAGGGTAAGAACCTAATAGTTTAGGCCATCACTTCTTTTTTCCGAGTCAATTGGATTCATTAATTCCATATATTTATACTACTCATGTGATCATTGTTCAATGATTTTATTATCAATAGTAATGATACTTAATAGTATTTTATTAACAATTGGATATTATAATGAGAAATAAGTTCTTATTTTTTCAATATCCATATTTCCTAAAAATACATTTAATTAAACCTATATCGTAACTACTATTTATAGTATATTGGGTTTTTACATGCACTATATGCACCCAAAAAATAAATGTGTTGTGAATTAGGCATAAGTCTCACAAAAATGAAAGTGAGATGTGAAAACCCTTACCTTAAGCCTTAACTCTATTCGTACGTAATCAAAATCATGTATAATAAATATAATTTTATTATAAATATACCATATACCTATAATATTATATATAATACCATATATTATTTTATTATGACTTTATATTACCCATTTATTAACAATTCAATGTTAATGTTATATTTCAGGTAATATCTTCTTCGTTTTTCAAACTTTTTTTTGACTTTTTATACGTGATCCACTTACTTAGATCATGATTTAATTATTATAATAATGAAAAAATGATACTAATATCATATATATTTATTATATAAATATTTATAAATAAACTATAAAAGATATGCATATGAAATAGAATACATCATGCATGGAGAGAGTAGGTCATACGTACGCATGTACGATGTTTCCATTTCATAGTAATATTAAAAGAAAGTACATAAATGAAATATGTAACAGCCCATGATTTTATCAATGAAATTTCCCTTCTTATAATTATGTTTAATAGTATATTTCACATTAAATCACATTTATAACCAAATAAAAACATTATAAATGATTAATAACTGAAATGAGATGTATTTATAGAATTTAAAGAACCAATATGAATGGAATGGTAACCTGACACATAGGAATAGTAATTTTACCAATTGAATATTCACCTCACATATGAAATTATAAATAATATTTATTTACCTTATGAATAAAATTATTACGTATTTATTTCATGGAATAAGTAAATAAATGTTTTAAAAATAATAAATTAGGTGTTGGTATTTTGTATGTCATAAATATTTAATTACAATTTCATTGTTAATTTAATTACATAAAAGATAATATATTTTCATAAAATGTATTCATAAATTAATATTTTTTGTCTTATGATTTTACTATAATTTAAGAGACATTAATTAATTTTTTTGAAGTGTTATAAAACCAGTTATATTTATCACATCTGTATTTTTTGTGTAAATAATGTTCTTATTTAAAAAATAAAATTATCATATTTAGAAAATTATTTTCATAACATAAATTTTATTTTTAATTATTATATTTCAAATTTTCTTAGTGTTAATTTTTTGGATATTTCTAAAACACATGAATTTTTTATGAGTAGTAAAATACAAAAAATTGGGATAAAAGATAAATACATGAATTATTAGGTCATAGAAAATGTATGGATGATTTTAGCCCAATATATGCAAATATCATTAATTATTTAAATATATTTTGTTATAATTCTCAAATTATTCATAGGCTTGATCCACAAATAATAAACTAATGAATAAAATAATGAGAAAACACCACTCTCCTCCCTTGTAATTATCACCCCACACAACCAATTATCCTAAAAACATCCAAGGTTATATCCTTGTACAAATTCTATCCAATAATCGTCCCAAAACCCTCCCTCACGTACAGGATCTCTTGGTCTCATCAAAAGCTCAAATCTCTATTCCTAAGGCAGTTCTCAAGGAGGAGAAATTCAAGAGGTAAAATACCCTATTTTTGCATTCAATTTTATTTGAGTTCCTTTTCATTTCTTCTCATATCCTGAACAAAACACATCCAAGTGGAATGATAAATAAATTATATTTTATATACTTTTATTTTATTATGTTAATGGAATAATTCATCTTTAAGTTTATTCCCTTTTTTACTATAAAAATGAAAATACATCCCTTGGTGTGTCAATTTACCACCACTATAGATGATGTGTTTCCAATTTCATTCAACACCTTCAAGGATGGTCATAAAACCAATATAATGGTTGAAAATTATTTTAAAATTTATTTTATAAACCATTTATTATTCTAGAATAAATATATTTACATAATACCAGATGATAGAAAAAAGTGAGTTTGTTGAGATTGAAAACCACCAAAATTAACATAAAAATTTATCAGTAACAATTTATCTAATGATTAATCCTCATATAATATATCCAAATTATATGTAAGACTATTTACTATTATAAAAGATCATATAATCTCAATTCTGGATATCTATCATAATTTTACATGAACTTCCATACTCATATACAAGCAAACTGATCATGAAAACAAATAAAATATACACTCTTGAATGATGAAATTATACTCTATAACTCATTAAAAATACCATTAAATAAATTAATAATAAAATAATGAATAAAATTAATCTATAAAAGGTTATATATTTTTTAATTACGTATTTTAATTTGATTATCCATGATATTAAAGTGAATAAAGCATTCAGAAATAATGTAATGAAACTCTTGAACCCATCTGTCTTCCTTTGGGTTTTCCCACTTTCACTCTAATTTCATTATTGATATTCCAATAATATTACTTAAATATAATTTCTTTATCCTTACCTTTTATTTCATGGATATACATTCTTCTAATTTTATTTTATGACTAATGAAACGATTTTTCCAAAATAACTCATCTTTCAAAAAACAAAACTTTTTATTCTATTGAGATTGTTTCTTCCCAACTAAATATTGATGATTCATTAAAAAAATTATGTTATTATAATTCATATTGGGAACACAATTTTTTTGATGAATATATGCTCTATCAAATGAAACTCATTCCTTTCCATGGATTATTTTATGTAAAAGATTGATATATGTTTTTTGTGGTATGGATGATAATGTAAAAATTATGATGTGAGAGATGCACCAGAAATTATATAGTGCTTGTAAATTTTATGACATGATGGATGTTCCTAGAATTATATATCCCTCTAATTCATTGAGTAATGTGATGTATCTCATGAGATAATGTAAAATATGCATGATCAGGATTATAGCATAGTTCAAAACTCTATATGGTATATGACTAATAACACATGATGTTTCATTTTAATGCATTGACACATTCCATGAATTAATTAATGCTTGGTCTCATTATTAGGATGATGATCCTTTTCTTATGATATGATGATGAAAATTATCTTCACCCATGTTTGATGTCTCTTATTAATCCTCTTACGAGAATTTTAGATAACCCCTTGTTTTGATGTATATCCTCAAGTGAATACTTGTACTAAGGAGAACAAGAAGGCCAATAGGAAGCTAGGTAAGGAGTAATTAAATAAAAATTCATGTTTTATTATATAAAAGTTATGTATGGTCCTAATTTTCCCAAGAAACTAATCCTTTGGATCCCTATTTTATACAACTAGTATATTGTTTATTTAAAAATAACGTAATAGTAATGTAAGAGAAATCTGAGTTCCTATAGTAGGTATTAGAGAATAGTTTAATTAATTTTTGAATTAATATTAGAGAATATTTTTGAAAACCCTTACTATGGGACTAAGTGAAAGTAATCACCCAAAAAACATTTTTTTAGAATAATTTTAGACAAAGGGGTTGCAAAAGACATGAATTTAGAGTTAATTTCAAAAAGGAACAAATTATTTATTCAAGACTTGTTGACTTAAGTTTTGTTTTAACCTTTTATATTTTAGAAAATGTTGGGAACCAGAATAAACAAGTTAAACAATCCATGTGAAAGACAATATAGTGATTTTACGAATGACATCCGCAATTCCTTGGGAGGTGGAGTTCATTATTTAATTGCAATTCTTAACATACTTTCTCATGATATGAAAAATAGCCTGAATAATGTGGAACATCCTTTTCCACCTTAGAGGGATAAACTTGATATCGAGTCTTTTATACAGCAATGACCATTGACATTTAGTTGATCATCTGATCCACTAGTCATTGAACAATGGGTGAAATAAATGACAATATCTTTTCAATGCTCTACTCTTTTGAGAATGCTATGGTGAATCTGTCCATTTATCATCTAGATAGAGTGGTTGATCAATTGTGGGCATTGATTAAGAACACCAAGAAGAAGAAAAAATTTAATAGAATGTGTGAAAAGGCTTTAGGATAATGTTTCTCAACAATGGATTCCCTATAACGCTTCATACAAATATGGAGAGAGAATTCATAGATCTGAAAAAAAAGGAAGGTGAATCTATCATGGCCTATAAATAAATTCTAAAAGGCTGGTTTTGTAATCAAAAATAAAAAAATGGATATATTATTTAGTGGTTTAAAACCACACCTTTAAAAGGATATATAAATTTCATACATAGGGAGTTATGTATAAGTTGTTTAATGTGATTTTAACGTGGAAATAGATTTTTGATAGTGGTCCCATTGATATGGTTATAGGAAATGAAAAATCAAGTTTTTAGTTGGTGGATCTAATGGGAAAGGTGGAAAAAACTCAAACATTCGCATGTCAAAAATTTTGGATGAATAATCATTTAAAATTCCCCCAACGGGATGGGGAAATGCTATAAGTGTGGTAGAGAGGGCCCCCACTCTCATGAATGTCAAAGATACATAACGAAGCTGGCCGATATGATGGAGGAAAGGATAGAACCACCAATGGTTCAATTCATCTACTACAGAGAGCAATGGAACTATGAAATCCATTTCCATAAACCTCAAGTCATTGAGGGTAATCATCGTCATCAACCACTAATGGAAAAAGCGAAAGAGAAGTCATTTTCAATCACTACTATTGAGGTGGATCCCAAAAATGATGTGGTGATAGGTATGATGGTTATTCATTCAAGAATAGAGAATATAATATTTGATTATGGTTCAACACATTCCTTTATATCCTTTAACATTAGTACTACTATTCAAACTCCCCATTTATTTTGGATTCAGCATCTCAAGTGTGGATATTATTTCCTTATAATGAAGAATATCTTGCACAAATGATTGAGACAAGGGAGAGAATCACAATCAAAGATATAACCATTGTGAGGGAATAAATTGATGTGTTAGCTGAAGAATTGTCTGTTGTTCCTCCTAACTAAGTGTTTGAGTTATCAATTGAACTTATTCCTTGATCTATACCTATATAATTTATACCATATATAACATCAACCATTGTTTTGTATAAACAAAATCAGTAGTTACAAGAGAGTATAGAAAATATTTTTATGTACCTGAGTGCATCACCATGGGGTGCACCAGTCCAATTTTTCAAGAATAAGGATGGATCAATGATCATTTCATTGACTATCATGAGCTCAAAAAAATCATGATAATTAAAAATAACCCCTTACACATATAAATTATTTGTTCGATCAACTGCTTGGGGCCATGTATTTCTTTAAGGGGGACCAACAGTTAGCATTTCATCAATTAATGTCGAGGAACGAAAATATTCCTAAGACTAACTTTTGAATGAGTTATGGAAACTATGAGTTGATAGTGATTTCATTTGGACTCACTAATTCTCTAGAAATATTAACGGACTTAAGGAATAGAGTCTATAGATATTACCTTGATAAATTTGTGGTAGTCCTTATCG
This sequence comes from Viscum album, assembly GCA_963277665.1. Lineage (NCBI taxonomy): Eukaryota > Viridiplantae > Streptophyta > Magnoliopsida > Santalales > Viscaceae > Viscum > Viscum album. Next base: position 1,540,879,051 of record OY728129.1, read on the forward strand.
ATTATATTCTAATATACTTTAAGATAGAGGAAGAACATGAAGGGCACATGAATACTATGATAAAGACATTGTGAAGGGAAAAATATTATGAAAACTAGTAAATGTGAGTTCTGGATAAATGTTGTATCATTATTTGGGTATGTTTTCCCAAGAAAGGGAATATTAGTATACACATCTAATATAATGGAAATCGAAGAGTTCGGCATACCAACATCATTAATAGAGATATTTACTTCACTAGGTTTATCTATTTATTACTATATATTTATTAAAAACTAATCATGTTTGTATAACCCACTAACCATGCTGACTCAGAATGGAGAAAATTTTTTATGGACCAATGAAAGTAAAAATTTCATCAAAGTGTTAAAAAAAAGGCTTATAACCACAATAGTACTCACACTTCTGACATGTGTGTAACTATTTGTGGTATGAAATAATGCTTACTGGAAGGTATTATTCTATGTTCTAATTAAAAATGATAAATATATTGAATATTCCTCAAAAAATCAAATTTAAAGAGACAAATTATCCCACACATGATTTAGACTTAGTAGTTGGGATCATTGCATTGAAAATAAAGTGTAATTATCTCTATGGAGAGAAGTGTGAAATATATACTAATCATAAGATCCTCAAATATACACCCACATAGGGGAGATTAATATTCTCTAGAAAGTATGGTTATATATCATCAAGGATTATGACTACTCTATCCACTACGATCCTTGAAAAGAAAATAAGGTGGAAGATTCTCTAAGTAGAATGGATTGTCCACATTATCAATGATGATAATTGAGAAGGATCCAATCTTCATGGACATTTAAATGACGGAAATGGGATTTGTTAGGTAAGGAACATCATTAATCCATTATCAAATGATTTTTTAACCAATCCTCACGGAGAAAACAAATGATGCTCAAATAAATGATATGGAAATTCATAAACAGGTGGAATCTATGAGAAAGGGGAAACACATAGTGATAAAAGTTATTGATGAGGGAATTGTAATATTTTTGTCATGACTATGAGAAACATTTGATCCAGAGATAAAAAATTATATTTTGAATGATTCACATAGCTAAACCTTCTTTATTCACCAAGGGAGAACAAAGATGTATCGATATCTATAAGAGAACTACTGGTTGGATAATATGAATAAGAAGATATCTAAATATACATAAAATTGCAAGGTATGTAAGCAATTAAATGATGAAAGAAAAAATTATAAGGGGATGATGCAACCATTATGCATACCAACTTGGAAATGGGAAAAAACAACACATAATTTGTCATTAGACATTCGATGAAATCAAAAAGAAACAATTCTATATGGGTTTTTATGGATCATCTCAAAATGAAACACACTTGATCGTTATATGAGAGTATTTCCCACTAGATCAACTTGCACATGTATACATCTGATAAGTTTTAAGGGTGCATGGAGTACTACTACTAGTTGTGTCTGACTGGGATCCAAGATTAACCTATATGTTCTAGAAAATATCCATCATTCTCTAAAAACTAGGCTAAACTATAGTACGGCTTATCGACCTCAAACTGATGTCCAATATGAGAAAATAATTCTGACACAAGAAGACATATTTAGGGTATGTTTTATAAACATCAAAGGAGGATGAGACCAACTTATGCCTATGATTAGGTCTCATAAAACTATGGTTTCCACGGTATCATCCAAATGTATCCACATGAATCCATTTATGGGAAATTATTCCTAAAAAGGATGTTATGGGATGAAGTTTGTGAACATAAGCTGATAGAACCTAAAATGGTCGAAGATATGGTGGAAATAGTAAAAACCATTTAGCATGACATCAAGGTATTCTAAAGTTTAATGAAGAGCTATATAGACTATCTTCGATGGAAGCTAGAGTTTATGGACTATGATATGGTATTCCTCACCATGTATTCATGGAATAGGATCATGGGATTTGGGAAGAAAATAAAGAAGAGTCTGAGGTACATCGTTCCTTTCAAGAATATTGATCGAGTCTGATATGTGTCTTATCTACTAACACGTCCACCTACAATGTCTTAAGTACATGATATATTCAATGTATACCTCTGGATGATGTACATACCATATCCCTCACATGTACTAAATCTAGAGGTGGTAGACTTGGAAAAGTATCTCTCTTACGGGGAGAAGCCAGTGAAGATCATAGACTATAGTGATAATTTTATACACAATAAGTCTACTCACATAGTCTAAGTACTATGGAAGAACCATAAGTATGAAGAGGAAATATGGGAACTTAAGGTAGCAATGAAGGAGAAGCACAAAAAATTGTTTTCTCAATGGTATGTAAAACAAAATTAGAAGGTGAAATTTCATAAGGGTGAAGAACGTAACAAACTAAAATTTTATCAATGAAATTTCCCACCTTATAATTATTTGATATAGTATATGTCACATAAAATGACAAAGATAACACAATTCAAACTTTATAAATGAAGAATGAATGAAATGAATGGTATTTTAAAGAATTAAGGAACCTATCCCGATGGAATAGTAACCCGACCCTTAAGAAAGATAATTCTACCAATATATTAGTAACATTGAATATAAAAGTAAAAAAAATTAGTGTATTATTAAGAAAATATGATGTATTTATTACATGTAAAAGTAGATAAATGTTTTAAAAATGAAAAATTATGTATTAATATTTTGTAAGTCATAAATATTAAATTACAATTTTGTTATTAATTTCATAATTTAAAAGAAATTTAATTTTATAGAAAGTATTGATAAACTAATATTTTTTGTCTTATTATTTTAAGATAATTTTATGAGACCTTAATTAATTCATTCAAATTTTTATAAAAATAATTTTAATTTTAAAATCAGTATTTTTTGAGTAAATGATGATTTAAATTAAAAATATATTTTCTCATATTGAGAAAATTATTTTCATAAAAATTAGCTAATTTTGTAATTATAAATTGTGAAAAATGGATTAGGTGAATTTTTTGGATATTTTGAAAATACTTGAATTTTTGGTTTATAGTAAAATACGAAAATTTGCAATAAAAGCTAAATACATAATTTATTGATTCATAGATGATGTATGATAGATGTAATCCTAAAATATTAAACTGCAAAAAATTATTTTAATATATTTTTTGTTAATTATCAACCTATTCATTTCCTTAAGTGAAAAATAAGAAACTGATGAATTAAATAAAGACAAAACACCCCTCTCCTCCCCTAGAAATACCACTGATCACCACCTCTTCTCCCCACAACTTCTAAGATCCTATCCTAACCAAATTCTACAAAATCCTATTCCCAATCCCCTCCCCATATCTAGGATCTATTTTTCACTTCAAAATAAAAAACCACCTTCCCTATGGTGTTTCTCAAGGATGATAAATTCAAGAGGTAAAATCCACTTTCTTTTCATTTCAATTTTCTTTTCAATTAAATTTCTTTTATTAACATCTCCTCCCCTGAACTTATAAAAGTTTAATTATAACTAAAATATATTTTATGTAATCTAATTTCATTATCTTAATGGAATAATTCATTTTTAAGTCTCTTCCCTTTTCTTTTTTACACTAAAAATGAAAATATTGTCTGTGGTGTTTCGATTTACCACCACTATGGATGATGCCTTTTCATTTTCAATAAACACCTTCATGTCTATTAATAAATGAATTATAATGGTTGAAAAAAATATAAATTTTCTTTATAATCCTTCTTTTATGTTCTGAAAGTAAGATATGAACACAATATTAAATGATAAAACAAAATGAGTTCATTGTGATTGAATACCGTGAAAATTAACCTATATGATTATTATAAACTACTTGACTAATGATTAATCCTAATATAAAATATATAAATGATATATAATATCATTTAACATTCTTAAATTTTATATAATATAAATTATAGATAACTATTCAAATTTTACATGAACTTATATACTCATATACAAGCGAACTGATCGTGAAAACCAATAAAATGAACACTCCTGAATAATGAAATTAAACAATATAACTCATCAACAAGAACATAAGTGAACACAATAAAACTGTAATGAATAAAATAAAATCATAAAATGTTATTTATCTTTTAATTAATGAATTTAATTTGATTATCTAGGATATTAATCTAAGGAAAGTATCCAAACAAAAAGTAAAGTGATTTTCAAACCCAACTATTTTCCTTTGGGGTTTCCCTCTTTCACTCCATTTTATGTATGGATTTTATATTATGGTTCCTTATATATTATTTCATTATCAATAACTTATTAATGGATATAAATTTCTACAATACAATTTTATTAAAATATAATGATCCTTCCTGAAGAACATAAATTTCAAAAAATAAAACTTTTACTTACCGTGAGACTATTTATCCCTCACTCACCTCAACACTAAGTTTTTTTATTATATAAGAAAAAACCCATAAAAACGGAAATTTCATAAAAAACAACTTATTGTAGCCTATAATAATGAAGACAAATCGGTTCCCCCTAATCAAGTTCACAAATTATGGATTCATTTGAAGAGAGCTAAAAAACAAAAAATGTTGGTCCCTTGATCAACCACCGCCATTGACGCCAAATAATCTACTACATTGTTACCTTCACACCATGTATGAATAAAATATATGTTTTTGTTGTCATGGATGTCTCTAAACTTCTTGATAACATAATAAATCAATCATGGAGGCGAAATCTTATAATTCATCGAGTCTTGGATGATTTTGGAGTCAGTTTCAATTTGTCTAAGAGATAAATTCTGTTGAGCATGCAACATGATACCCATATTCATAGCCTCAAACATTTCCTGGATAGAGCTCCCCCTCCCATAATATGTCTTAAATTCAATAATAATTATTCCATAACCATCCCATACAACACCACCACATCTAATGCTTCCCCCAATGAATGAACCATCAAAGTTATGTTTCAGGACCGTGTTAGGAGGTAACTGGAGAACCCAGTTCCATATTATCACATGACCTAAAGAATATAATAAAGAGTCATATGTATAAATGTTCCTCAATGAGGGGGTGTCCCTCAAAATTTTTGAGAACCAAACCTAGTCAATTAGAAGAAATATTTTCTTCAGGATAACAAAACTATATGTGTAATGAATACCCTTAAAACAAGGATTTTTTCTTGCCTTCCAAATACACCAACACCCTACACTTAGAATCACAGCTCTATCTATATTTTCCAAACTTGAACCATTCAAACAATGAAACCATTTATCCAAAAAAATAAGTTTCAAAAGAATATTATCCAATATATTTGTGAATTCACTAATAAGATTCTCCCTCACTCAATATTGATGATTCACCTAACAATTATGTTATTCCAAATTTATATTCAAAACAAAAATGCTTTTCAGGAATGTATTATTTATGATATGAAACCCATTCCTTTCAATGGGTTATTTTATGTACAATATTTATAAACATTGTATGTGGCATGCCTGATATTGTAAATGTTATGATGTGATAGGTGTGCCTAGAATTATATAGTGCATGGAAATGTTATGATGTGATTGGGACTCCTAGAGTTATATAGTGCTACAATTCATTGGGTATTGTATTTTATCTTATGAGATAATGTGAAATGTGTGTGAACATGATGCTAGATTTGTTCACAACTATGTGTGTTATTTTACTATTAAGACTTGATATTTAAAATTATTCATTTCCACATTCCATTACTTTATCTAATTATTTATCTCATGATAATGATGATGATTCTTTTTTATGTTATGATTATAATGATTATGTTCACCCATCATTCATGCCTCATATTAATCATCTTATAGGGATTTTAACACACCAATTACTTAGAATTATATCCTCATGCGAATACTTATACTAAAGAGAACACAAGGTAAAATAAGAACATAGAGAAAAAGGAATAGATTTTTTTAATATTTCATTATTTAAAAGTTATGTATGTTCCTAATTTTCCAATGACATGAAACCATTGGATCCTAGTTTTGTAGCACTATTATATTGTTTATCTTTAAAATTATGTAATATTTTTGTAATAATAATCTGGGTCACTATAAAATATATATATATATATATATATATATATATATATATTATCATTCCAATCAAATTATTATTTCATAAAAATATATATATCATATATTTTTACTAAACTCATCCTTAATACATTCAATGTAAAGTTTGAATGAATCACATCGCTTCGAGGAGGCAGTAGTCCTCACATCTAAAAAATAACTTATCTTACTTATATAAGATGTAAATCATGAATATATAGGTAATATAATAATTACAGAAGTATAAATAAACCATAAATATCATAAATATTATATAAAAACAAATATTCTTTAATTATTCTCAACTTTTAATGGTATCAATGGAAGAATGAATGACATCTGTTCATGAGGTTATTGTCCTCTATACACACAAACTATGATTTCATATCCCATTTGATGGAATTATGTGTGAATATAGGTAGAACCCTTAATAAAACAAAAAATCAGTATACTAAGGAAACTTATGTAATTATATAACCCTAGAATATGTATAATTTAGTTTGTGGATAATTAAAATAAAACAAAATAGCTAGAGGAAGGATGTTAACTCTTTTTGGGCAACTCCTCTTAGTTTAATCAATAGGGATTTCTTAGTCGGACTTATGCCAAAAGTGAGGATTCTAGGATGAGGTTATAAAATTTGTTATCTTAATTTTAGAGTGTTTGGATGATACATAGTGTCTTGGGAGGTTTGAGGAAGGGGAAGAGTGAATGCATTTTTATAAAAGAGGAGGGGTGGAATTTTGTAAATACTAAAATGTAAACACTATTTGGTGGTATCCCTTAAATCATGTTCTTAAAAAATGTAAAAATAATGGATTAAAGAGAAATTATGGTCAATAATAACTTCCACAACAAAAAATAACTGAATTTTTAAAAACTTTCCATAAATTCTATGTTCCCCACTTTTCTCATTTTGGTTTTTATTAAGGTAAATAGTTTTATAAATTATTAATTTAACCATTAATATTAAATCAAAGTGATATTTATTATATATTATATACCCAATTAATTCTAAATATGATATACAATTTACAAAAAAATAGTTATGACATGTGTTGAAAGTTAATTTTAAAATAAGCACATGTTACGCGTAAAAACACCACTTAAACCTGATCCATGATAAAAATATATTTTATATTTAAAGGTAATTATGTTCATTATAAAAGATAAAATTTTCCATGAATAGAAAATATTTTATATTTATTAAAATTTACAAATCATTTTTTAGAAGACAATTTTTAGTAATTATAAATAATTTAATAGAATATCATTTTCATAAATTAATCATATTGGTGGAGTTTCTTAAGAATTTAATGTAATTATGTCATATATAAAAACTAAATATAAATAATTGTTATAAAAATAAATCATTTCTATTCCAAAAATAATATTTATAACCATGCCTATGTAGCTTCTTCCATACTCTAAATCTTTATAAGTGTTAAAGGCAAGGATGTTTCTATTTCTTCCTTAATTAATTGTATAGATCAATTTAATGGAATAATATCCCAATAACTCATAAAAAATACCCTAATGTAGTTTTTTAGTTATATTTCTATCCGATATTAGTTGGGAAAGTGTTGTTTGATTTATACATCATATATTATAAGAATAATCATTAATTAAGATTGTTCTTGGCTTAATCATTGTAATTAATTTTAAATATTTTCTCTAATCATTACGATTATAAAATTAAGTTGATATTTTTAAACCACAAATTTAATTATGAATCAAAATATTTACATATATTTTTCCAAATTAAATTCCCATAACTGAGTAAAATTAAATTAAAATTAATCTCACAGATGCTGCGAGACAACAATCTTTTAAGGAGAAATGTTCAATTATTTTAAATTTTTTATATCGTATTTCAATGAGAAATTGGTTGTAATAACCTAAATGGTATTAGTTGGTGTAAATTTTATCTAATTAATATCTAAAATAATCTTCAAAAAATTATTAATTATATAAATAAGTTAGATTAAAAAACCAATTTTCAATTAAAATGTAAGAGTTTTCACAATTAATCCTAAAATGAAATATTTCAAAACATATCCCAAAAATTGACCATAAGATAATTTTGAAATTCTTATTTATGAAAATAATTTTATTTTTTATAATTTAATAATCTAAGGTGTCTAAAATTAATTTTATTATTCTTTAACAAAAGACATAAGAATTATTTCTTTTGAGAAAATAATGTTTTTTTCCAAAGTATATAGTGTTTACCCAAAATTAAGTATTTCATTATCAATATATTGTATCTATATTAAAAAATTAATAATAATATTTAAAAATTAGTTATTTCTATTCATATCACTATGTTTACTGAAAATGTTATAAGCATCTCATTTTATAAATAAAATGCTCTTTTATAGAAAATCAGTGTTGTGTGTTACTCATTTTAAACTGATCTTGCATGTAGTGTAAGATTAAATTTTTATAGCATATGATGAAAATTTATCTTGGTTTATCATGAAATTAAAGACATTAAATAAATATAGTTTATTCAAATAAAAATAATTCATAAAAAATCTGGGTGTTACAGACACACAGTTTGGGAAAATAGTACGCCAACCATGTATAGTCCCAGAGCCCTCAAAAAATTTCAAAATATCACCCAAAGAAACCATAAATGATATCAAAACAAAGAATGATAAAAAAACATGTAGTATGAGTACCTAAAAATTGTAATATGATGTTACATATTTTCTTTTTTAAATAGACGGATACTGGAAATGAGTACAATGTCGTCCTTCAGGATTCTTGACTACTGTTCTACTTTGGTGGATACAAAAATTCAGGTTGAAATTAACCCCCACCTTTGTAAATTTCATTTTAATTCTTGAATTTTACTTTCATTTTTATAAATAAATATTAGGAACATCTTACTATAGATCCAAAATATTTTTGTTACATGATTATTCTTTTGCCTTAATAATTTATTACAATTTAAGGTTTCTATATGCCAAGTATCTTTATTCCCCTATTGGATTTTTTCGTATATATATATATATGTTTATATATATATATATATATAAATTATATTCTATAAATTATTCACTCATGATTGGATTTGTATTATGAATGCATTAGATTTTTTGTAATTAGTTTCCAATTCTATTTTCCCAATATATTGTTTTATTTATGGGTAATTTTGTTTTACTTGGGGTAAGTTGAGATTAAATGGAATTTTGTGAATTTTTTTTAAAATGGGTAATGAAAATAGTTTTTTTAAAATGGGGTTTAATGAAGTAAAGTAGACTATTAATTTTTATGTAGTTCTATCATTAAAAATGGGGTTTCATAAATGAACATTGGCTTAATTTCATAAATACCTCAGAAAACCTATTTTAAAATATTGTATTTTAAATCTACTTATCTAGAATATGTTGAAAAAGAAATATCAATGACTATATAGTACAACCTATTGGGAAATTATCTCACACCCTACATACACAACTTAATGCTTGTGGACTGGGTAGCCTTATTCAGGTTCAAAATCCGACTCACTGGAGTGCCACTTAATGGACTACTTATTATAGACTACTCTTAGTGAACGATTCAATTTTATCGATGGTGTGTGACCTTGGGTCACTCAGATATCTTTTTAGAATAATTTCATTCTTATTTTATGCATTTTTTATGATTTATGAAGATTATATTTCTATTTTAGTATTGTTTTATATCACCATTGTTTTTCCTCCTTTCCCCCATTTTATATCATTTTTATATCCTATTTATAATATTCTTCATGGGAGTAAAAAATTTGGATGTTTCATGGTATAATTTGAGGTAAAACTTCCAATATTAGTTAAATATTATTTTTCTAGGAGAAATAGTTCACACATTGTCACTATTTGATACATAGGCACTTCTATCTTACTCTAGGAGAGCGGGAACACACCACTGGTGTTGTAATAGAAAATATTTGGCACTATGTTCATGGGTGGACTGGCCTAGTTCATAATACTTATGGTTATTTATACTAGTGGGAGGGTATTATGTTTCCTTTCACCATTGACGAGGTGAATTATAAATTACCATTTTATTATTTTATCTATATTATAGGAAATTTTTATGTCATAAAGGTCTTATTACATTCAATGGAATTAATTGTGAGGGGATCCTTTAATGTGCCTAAAGTTGGGTGGTTCTTCATATTATATAGATATATCATTTTGTGATGAAATTATCCTTTCTATCTGTAGTATATCTTTCCACTATGCTTATGGGTATAATGGGATGATATTATAGAAAACAACACATAGAATGGGATTTAAATTCTAAAAATAATTTTTTTTTAATTTGTTTCATTTAATATTTATAGATTAACTTGTGGTTATTTATGATTATTTAATGCATTGATTTATTATTATATTTTTAATTTACAGCCTTTTTTTCTCAAGATGAACTTATAACTATATTTGTTTTGCTGGTTATTTCAATTTTATCATTAACCTTTAATTTATTATATTAATTAACTTCAATGTTTAATATTGATATATTATGATTGAGGTTTTTCATGAATATATTCAATGGGTTTTCTATATTTAAATGTTCTATTGAGATAAATTATACTTTATAATTTCTATTAAATTATTTTTATCTTATGGAATTATAGTAAATCCATATTGGAATTTTTTAAACATTTTTAACATAATTTTTATCAGAGTATCGATTAGATACTCATTTTTAGAATAAAGAAAAACAATTATGTATATTTTTTTCACATTATACTATGTTAAGGGATACCTTGTAGCACAATTAATGTTCTACCATGTAAAATTTTATAGACATGTTTAATGATGTTATAACATATTTTAGAAAAACCTTTGTATAAATAAAAATAGAAATATGTCTTTTTGATACAAAACATAGTACTTGATATGTTAAATGTTTGGTCATGCCTATTTGATGCACACTGGAATTATATTTTTATTTCATAAACCATGAGCTCATGCAGTCAAATTTTAATATTGACATGATTATCCAGATATGAGGATTCCTATATTAGTCTTATATATTTATATTATTGGCTTTACTATGTATTATATATATAGGTCTTTAAACCTTAATTTTTATGTTCTATCCTGGTACTTGTATATTGGCTACTTGGGGAGATACATGTATATACCATATGTTCCTTTCTAAGAGTAGGGAGGGGCCTAATTAAAATAATGGTTATGCATAAGAATATGATTATAGATATATCTACATAGAAAAAGATATATATTGACACACACACAAACACACATATATATATAGTTCATTCTTATTAGAAGAGGAGACATAGATATAGGTATGGGTAGACATACATGTATATGATGATATTCCATCCTATGCGGAGAGGGCACACATATATAGGGATAGATATATAGAGAAATCTATTTATTGATTTTCCTACCTATGATGGGAGAGTCCTCTTATTGGGAAATGATTACACACAACTACACAAATATATATATATATGGATATAATATCATATAAAGGATTATTCTTGATAGATAAAAAAGAATGATTGGGTCCAAGGATGTAAAGGTATTACAACATGGATTCTAAAAATGAATGAAATCAGGTTTGACTAATTTTATATATGATTATATCATAATGTTTGAAAAACATGATACGAGATTTAATTGTTCATTAGTAAACCATGCCTAATTGATTATTCGACACTTTATTTGATAATTTGATCTATGTTTATTTTTCTTATTCCTTTAACTATGTTTTCATTGGTATTATTTCATGTCAATCAGGTTCTCATATTTATAATTTATTTTTTCAAGAAACATTTTGGGTTTCCTTACCGAGCTATGTACAAACACCCTGTGTATACATATTCGTGATTATGAAACTTTTCTTATTACATTTCTTGTATTATAATTTAATTGTTATAGATGAAAACTTGGTAATATATATACTCACTGAAATTATATGTATCTCAATTGTTTTTTTCTCGATAATGAGTTTGATCTTAAGGGCTATATATTTGGTAGGAAATATATGGTCTTATTCATACATCTATTTCAAGTTTTTTAGTTTAATTATTTTTCCTATTATTTGGTGTGGATAATTAAATGATTTATATTTGGTCTTCTAATTTATATTATATATATATATATATATATGGTACTTCTAGTTGTACAGTTTCACATTTATTTTTGGGTAACAAATTATGTATGGATAGTTCATACCAAATTATCAACATAATATTGTGTTGACTTTGAAAATTTCTAAATGTGGTTAAATCATTCCACAATGATTCCTTTATACCTTAAATTCTAGTTTCCAACCCATGGATCTCAAGGAAAACGTTCGGGTCAGGGGTGATCTAGTTTGGGTATTATTTGGGTAATTAGGTTACATTTTTACAATAGTTATTAGAGTGATGAATCAGTTTCCTAGGATTTTAACATTAAAAATAAAATCATGGACTATAAAAACATGATAAGTATCCCATAAATGGTTGATATAACATATTTATAGTAGGAGTTTACATTATTAGGGTTGTTTATGTAACAACCTTTTTATTTATAAGGTATGATTTTTTTAATGTTTTTCCAAACCATTTCTATTTTGATTATTTTGGGTTGTTTGATTAGTTTATATAGGCTTATAGGATGGGTTTATGTATTCATAACTCATTAATTAGGTATTTAATTTTTGAAATAATAAAAAGAGTACCCACTTAGATCTACCAGACACACAATTTTGCAATTAGAATGGGATATAGCACCTCAACGATCACCTGGTGTCTGGTGATCATGGGGTGTATACATGGTAGGTTACAGAGTATTTTTTCTCACATGGGATATGGTATTAAAATATTAAATAATTAATTTAATTTGATAAAATTAATGTTAAATTAGATTCCCTCTAATTGACATTGGCCATACTGCATTCCCCAAAACTCATCAAACCTGAATTCTTCATATCTCAGGGCCTTGTATCCCTTTTCTGTAATTATAATCAAGTGTCATATATCATTACTGATCACCAGACGGACTTATATCACTCCTCTTCCATTCATCCCCATATTATTCTCATTATTCAAAAATTAGTTACCAGTTATGCCAAAATTTTGGGTTGTATGTCAGTTTATGTTATTTCTTATATAACAGGTTAATATTTTTTAAACCACTAATAAATTCTTGTACAATAATTAGGTATGTGGTTTATTCTCTTTATCATATATTTATATCTATGGAAATTTTGTTGTGACATGTCAATCCTATGAGGTCTATATTAATTATTTTCTGGGAAATAATATGAGGTTTCTTAGAATATAATAAATTATTTAATAATAGATAAATATGTATGATATTTTCACTTGCAGTGCTTGTCACCATAGTAACAAATTAACATATTTATTTTATTGAGTTTTATATAATTGGAAATGAGGACCAATGATATTTTCTCAGTAAAATTTTTACATGAGGGACCATAATTGGTGTGAGGTTTATCTTTGGTGAATGAATTTTAAATTAGAAGAGGTAACATGAATGTGGACTGATATAAAATTGGAATATTTTAAAAAGTTGCTGAGTGCAGGTAAACAAACCTGGTGTAATGTGATTAGTAGTGTTCAGAGGTATTATAACCCATGCTCTACTTTATTCTTTATTTATATTATAATGTGAAATAATGTATTATTGATTATCATTTTTTATATTATAAATGTGTGATGGTGAAATATCATTATTTTCTCCCATCCTATTAGGTGTTTACCATGTTTGGACTGGTTGGGTTTAATTCCAAATGAAGATATTGGTATGGATATTGTTTTATGGAATGAAAATGATATAATTTTTTAAAATGATTCTAAGTGCAATGAAAATATAAAATATGGTTGATATGTTGTTTAGTTGATTCCATCCTTGGGGATATATTAGGCATACAGTTGGGTATTATTCCATATATGGAATAAATTTAAAATGTGGTTGGATGTAATTCTATATCAGGGGTATAAATTATAAACTAGTCATATGTAATGAAATCCTTTGACAATCTATCTACATTTATAAGAAGTTTTGTATACATTTAAATATAGGGTGATACATGGTATTTAGGATTCTGTACTTAAAACCAGACCATTTTGATGAAATTATGGATAAGGTTGGGTGTAATCCCAAACTTCTTTATTCGTGTGTTAAGGGTTGGGGGAATTCCAACCATGGATATTTTTGGGTTATAGGTTGGAGGTACTACCAACATGGGCTCTTTTGATGGTATGAATTTTCTATATTGACTAAAGTAGAATATCATGTTCCTATATTTTTTGTAGTACCCCTGGTTTCTGGTAATTAACCCTTATTTTTTGCTTTTTAAGTGCATAAAGTACATGGGAAATGTTGAGTGGATGTTTGGGAGACTTTTAAAGCGAAAAAGGGAAAAATGTGGGGACGCACGGGCTGCGCACGGTTTTCCAAACCGTGCGGAAGCTGTGCAGGTGATGGTCTCTTGGACAGAGGAGAGCACACGGTGTGCACATGGTTTGGGAAAACCGTGCGATGAGGCCGTGCGTGGAGGATGGCCAAAGCATAAGCTAACGTACGGTTAGCGCATGGTTTTCCCAAACCATGTGCACACCGTGCGGTCACTTAAAGTTAGATCCTAAAATTGTGGATCTAACTCTTTTTTCCTTTAAGTGCCTCGTTTAAACCTCATATGTGGCCCTAACTCGGGATTACTCTCCCTTGAAGGTTCTAGGACTTCCTCAAGACTTTCTGGAGGCGATTCGAAGGGTTCTCTTGATGAATCAAAGCCGGATCCTTAAGGTATGTGATCATTCTTGATGGTTTCTTAGATCTACTTAGATCTACTTCTCCTCTTCTCTCGTTTTCTTAGATCTACGCCCGTTACGGGTACATCTAAGGGTGTGGATGCCAAATATGACAAGATTTGGTCTTGGTTGTGTTAGGAGGAGATATATAAGGAGGATTCTTGGAGGTTTGACCCGGTGTTCTTGAGTGTTCTTCGACCGTTGGTTGGTTTCACCCTAATTGTTGAGGTAGGTGGCTTTACTCTCGATTCCTCTTTCCTAGAACTTGAAGGCTTAGTTCAAATTGATTTTACTGCATGGGTTTGACTGTGAAATTGTGGTTCAAAGCATGTTATAAATCTTCTTTAGTGATGATTTATGGGTTTTAATGGAATTGTGGAAATCGAAAGAATGGTTTGTGAAAAGTGATTGGGTTCCTTGATTTTAAAATGTTGATTTTATAAAATGATTTGCTGGATTTCGAAAATGGTTGGCGGGAAAAAATATTTCAATAAAAGGGTTGTTTTATTGAAATGGTTTTGGCATGGTTGAAATGGTGTGGGTTTTTGGCATACTTGGTGTGTGTGTTCATATTTCATTTACGGGGCTTGGTTTAAATATTACCTTGTTCTCGGTGCCAAAAGTGTAATGGAACATGTGGAATATTACCTTGTGACAACTTGGTAGATCGATGAGAGAATGCTCATGAGTATGGAACTGCCATAACGATGCATGCATGGGTGATGATGTGATTATGTGGAATGAAATGCTTTTGCCAAGGTGGAAATGTGGTTTTGATTTGGGACCTTGGTTTTGTTTCTTTTCTTGGAAAAGATGGTTTTTGGTTGGAAGAATGGTTTTGTTGGAAAATGGATTTGATATGAAACTTTTAATATTCTAAAATGTTTTGGAACTATTTTATATAAATTGTTTCGTATAAATGTGCTAACATGTTTTATCCTAGAGGCATGGTTTGGGAAGTCATCGGGGAAAACCTACTGAGTTTCATTACTCACCCCCTGCTTTGGAAAGCTGGTGATTTTGAAGATTTCATTTATCGGGATGTTGGCAAGGGAAAGGTGGAAGACGTGTTTAGCACTACTTAGTGATTTCTTGATCTATTGGTAGAGTTGGAGTATGGAGCTTGTGGAGCCTTGGAGTCTTGTTGTCTTTGAGTCTTGCCAGTTTTCTTTCTACTGTTTACTCTGTTTTAGCTTTGGATTCCTCTATTGCACTTTGGTTGGTTTAAAATGGAATAAATGGATGAACTATCTTATTTTTAAATCATGCATCGTATAGTGGTTCCTGGGAGATGTTTGTTTAGTTTTCGTTGTTGTTGGTTGTTTTCATTCAAAGGGTAAATCGTACCCCATGTGTTTTGAAACCCTTCGTCATTTATTGCCAGCCTTTGGTGCCTTGGGGATGTCGCTTAAGGCCAAGTAATGACTCATTGAGATCTCAAGCCAATGAGAATTTGAGGGTCATTACAAATGGTATCAGTCTGGTCCTTCCTTTGAGGTAAGAATGGTACCAGCTTGTTGGGTCCTTGCCCAACAAGTGGCCATTGATGTTCTTGGTCTTGGAGTTGAAATTCTTTCTTGTCTATTCCTTGGGTTGGAATCTTAGTAAGGAGTAGCATTGTCAGAACTTGAAAGGTATAGCATAAAAGGACGTAGCTAACCCCTTTATGCTGAACTTCAAGTTACTAGGGTGTTGGGTAAATAAGTGTTTTGGATACACTTCTATAATGTTGGAAATCTCATTTTCATGGGTTTAGCCAATGAGATGAGCATGACATGCATTATAGAGGAATGACTTCCCACTAGGATTGAATATATCATTTTGACAAATGGAATATGGTTTGATGAAAAAGCTTGATTTCTGAAAATGTCAAGCATGTTTTCAAATGAAAGATTTTGAAAAGATAACGGTTGATATATTTTGAAAATAGATTGATTTTCAAAAGAAAGAAAAGATTTGTATTAGAAATGGTTTGAAATCAATGTTGTGATGGTGATGTGATAGAAATTGAAATGCTAAGCCTTCTGTTGCTAGGAAGTGAAACTAACGGCATTCGTTGTTTGAATAAAAAATGGCACCCATTAGACGTCTAGAAACCAAACGGAAGAGGCTGCGGAGAATGTGGTCGCACCTGAGCCACAGGTGAACCAGCATCTAGTCCAAAGTATAGTCCATGCATTTCAGGCTGTGAACACGGGGAATTAGAGGGATGAGTCCAGGCATGTAGACCATTCCGTCCAGTTACAGAAGCAGAACCCACCCATATTTCGGGGTGATTCTGAACTAGAAAAGGCGGAGGTGTGGCTAAGAAGGATGAATTGTATCTTCAATTTCATCGGCACACAAGTAGAGATGAATGTAAATATGGAAACGTATATGATGGAGGATCTTGCATGACAGTGGTGGGAGCTGGTGGAATAGGATAAGGTCGATCAAGGCCTGAGTTGGGAGGAATTTGAGGAATTGTTTAATAAACAATTCTATCCTCACACATTCAAGATCCAGAGGACAACTGACTTTTTCAGCCTGAAGTAGGAGAATCTCTCTGTCACGGAATATGCGGCTAAATTCATGAATTTAGTATGCTTTGAACCGGAGGTTGCTGAAAGTGCGTTGCTGAAGGCATGCATTTTTCAATCAGGGTTGTGCTAGGATATTCTCTCGAAAATAGTTGTGCTCTGTATTTCGGATTATACAGAGATGGTAAATAGAGAAATAGTAGCTGAAAGAGACATATCAAGAGTTATGGGAAGAGGAAGTATGATGATACCCATGGTAATGGGTGGGAACTCTAATGCTGGAAACAAGCGGAAGAGGGACACCTACTTCCAAGGTGGGAGTTCGAATCAGAATCAAATGGGTGGATCGGTAAATCTTCCTCCATGACCCATGATGAAAGCCGGGTGTTTTCAATGTGGTGAAATTGATCACATGAAACGAGAATGTACAACACCACCAAAATCATGTCACAATTGCAACAAGATGGGGCATCTTCAGCGATATTTTCGCAGTGCTCCGAGGTCGGGTGCGCGTGACACTACCCAGGCGTCGCAAGCATCCTATGCTTTGACAGGGCGAGGACAGCAAAATCAGTCTCTCTAATAGAACAGAGCTAGTTGTGGTGATTCTAGGAATACCATGACTCCTCAGGGAGAGCAATCTCAACAAGGCAATAAGGAGCAAAGTGTAGTAATAAAGCAATTGTATGGAGCAGAACAGATGATTCTGGATGATCAGTCTGGACCGTCTACGATGAGAGCTACGATTCTTTTGAACTCTACCCTCATCCAAGCATTGTTCTATACTGGTGCATCACATTATTTTCTTTCTTCTCGTATTTCTGATTTTCTAAACTTAAAAGTTGAAATGATGCCCTCGGTGATAAAACTTAAAACACCTCTCAGTGAAAGATAATATAGAGCCTTCGTGTGTAGAGAATGTTCTACAACTATTGATGGAGCTGAGCTGAAATGGGATTTCTTTGTGATGGATATGGATTTCTATGATATAATCCTGGGTATGGATTGGTTGACAAAGTTCGGGGCTCACATCAACTGTTATAGCATAACAGTCAGTTTCGCAACTGAGGATGGCGTTGAGCATCTCTTTAGAGAAGAAAGAGTGTTGAAGACAGGTGCAACGGGCTTGTTGGCACCAACAGTGGCTACGATCTCTTACCAGTTGGCTACATTAAACATGGAATTGATGGAAGAGATCGTGAGTAATAGTTTTCCAATAGTTGTGGATCAATTTCAAGATGTTTTTCCTGAAAAATTCTCTAGGTTACCACCTGTAAGAGAAGTGGAGTTTACGATTGATCTCTTACCAGGGACTATTCCTATCTCACTTCCATATTATACGATGGCACCAACGGAGTTAGGGGAATTGAAAGTGCAGTTAGAGGAGCTGGAAATCAAAGACTTTATTCAGCCAAGCGTGTCTTTGTGGGAAGCATCAATTTTGTTTGTAAATAAAGAAGATGCAACCTTGAGACTATGTGTTGATTATCGTAAACTTAACCAAGTTAGGATAAAGAATATATATCCACTTCCACACATTGATGACTTGTTTGATCAATTAAGGGGAGATCAGTGGTTATCTAAGATTTCCTTATGGTCAGGATATCACCAATTGCGAGGTCGGAAGGAGGATATTCCAAAGACAGCCTTTAGGAGAAAATATGGACACTACGAATAAGTAGTCATGCCTTTCGGTCTAATGAATGCACCAACGGTCTTCATGGCTTTGATGAATCGGATATTTCAGCAATATCCAGATTCTTTTGTTGTGGTGTCTGTTGATGACATATTGGTGTATTCAAGAACAATGGTTGGGCATGAGAAACACTTGGCGATAGTGTTAGAAATCTTGAGAGACCATCAGTTGTACACCAAATTATCGAAGTTCAATTTTTGGATACAAGAGGTACGCTTTATGGGCCATTTTGTTTTTGAGAAAGGTGTTTCAGTGGATCTGGAAAAGATAGAAGCTGTTCTTTCTTGGCAACCACCGAGGAATGTCTTTGAGATACACAATTTTCTTGGTCTAGCTGGTTATTATCAATGCTTTGTACGTGACTTCTCACAACAAGCTTCGCCTATGACAACATTGACAAAGAATAATAGTGTATTTTAATGGACTGAGGAACGTCAAAGATCTTTTCAATAGTTGAAAACCCGTCTTACATCAGCACCCATCTTGATCTTTCCAGAATCAGGACAGGGGTATGTGGTGTATTGTGATGCTTCGGGAACATGGTTGGGTTGTGTTCTAATGCAAGGAGACCATGTTGTTTCTTATGGGTCAAGGTATTTGAGGATGCATGAGAAGAATTACAAAATACATGACTTGGAATTGGCTGCAGTCGTCCATGCTTTGAAGACATGGAGACATTATCTCTTTTGGGAGAAATTTACTGTGTTTACGGATCAGAAAATCATGAAACACATTTTCTCACAACGATATTTGAATCTGAGGCAAAGGATATGGATGGAGTACCTTCAAATGTTTGACTTCGACTTGATGTATACACCGGGTAAGGGAAATTCGGTGGCCGATGCATTATGCAGGAAGTCGTACACTCAGTTAGAAAAAGAAGCTTAAGTCGAATGGCAGTTGATGGCGGTCTTAGCCGACATGCATGTGGAATGTGAAAACCGAGGTGATGTTGCGGTTTTCTTTTCAGCCATTCTTGTTCCTGATATGGTGGAGAGATTAAAGGAGGCACAAACATCTGATCTAGACTTTGTTGCAATGAGTTCAAAACTCAATGGTGGGGAGACCATTGAGGGATGGATGCTGGATGGGAGTTCAGTTTTGCGGTTTTGAGATCGGATAGTTGTACCTTTAACTGCTCAGGAATAACTCCTTCATGCTTACCATCATTACAGATGGGTTGTACATTCGGGTACACAAAAGATGTACAAGGAGTTGAAGATGCAGTTTTGGTGGAGCGGCATGAAAAGGAACATGGCCGAGTTCGTCTCACGATGCTTAACTTGTCAGCAGGTTAAACCTGAGCATCAGAGACCAGCTGGTGTGTTACAGTCCTTACCCATTTCAGTTTGTAAATGGGATCAAATATCAATGGATTTTGTTACAGGTCTTTTAGGAATGGTTCGGACACACGATTCCATTTGGGTGATAGTAGATCGTTTGACCAAGTCGGCCCATTTCATCCCTATTCGTGATACTCATACGGTGGAAGATATTTAAAAAATCTATATCCGAGAAGTGGTAAAGAGACATGGTGTACTAGTTTCAATCGTGTTAGACAGAGATATGAGGTTCACATCTCATTTCTGGAAATCCTTACAACAAGCCCTTGGGAATCAGTTGACTATGAGCACAGAGTATCATCCTCAGATGGATGGTTAGTCCGAGAAGATGATAAAAACGTTGGAAGATATGTTGTGGGCTTGTGTAATGGATTTTAGTGGGTAATGGGAGAAACATATACCCTTAGTGGAGTTATCATACAATAACAGCTATCAAGATTCAATACGCATGACTCCATTTGAAGCATTATATAGGCGGATGTGTCGTTCTCCACTATGCTGGGTGGAAATGGGTGAAACATCACTAGTTGGGCCAAGCCTTGTCCAGGAAACAATGGATAAGATTCAGTTGATACAAAAGAGGATGGACATGGCATAGAGTCGACAAAAATCCTATGCGGATCATTTCTGAAGATCCTTGTCATTTGCGGTGAGTGATCATGTCTTCTTAAGGATCTCTCCAAGTCTTGGACATCATAATTTCGGCAAGCAGGGAAAATTATATCCCCAGTATATAGGCCCTTTTGAGATACTGGAAGGCGTTGGTGAGGTGGCATATCGGTTGGCATTACCACCATGATTCAGTGTCGTGCATAATGTGTTCCATGTATCTCAGTTGAAGAAGTATCAGCCCGATCCTGACCATGTGATCAGATGGGATCACATTGACCTAGAGCCAGATGCTTCATTGGTACATATCCTGGTGTGGATTGTGGATTGGCAGGATAAAGTCTTGCATGGAAAAAGCATCAGTCTAGTGAGGGTTTTATAGCAGCATGGTCAGATTCAGTAGGATACTTGGGAATGCAAGAAAGAAATGAAACAGCAGTGGCCAGAACTCATTCAAGAAAGTGATGGTTTTCTACTTTCTGAGGACGGAAAGGCCAATTGTGGGGAGAATGTAGTACCCCCAGTTTCTGGTAAGTAACCCTTGTTTTATTTTTTTTAAGTGTATAATGTACATGGGAGATGTTGAGAGGATGTTTGGGAGACCTTTAAAGCAAAAAAGGGGAAAATGTGGGGACTCACGGGCTGCGCACGGTTTTCCAAACCGTGCGGAAGCCATACAGGTGATTTTATATTGGACAGAGGAGAGCGCACGGTGTGCGCCTGGTTTGGGAAAACCATGCGATGAGGCCGTGCGTGGAGGATGGCCAAAGCAGAAGCTAACACACGGTGAGGGCACGGTTTTCCCAAACCGTGCGCACACTGTGTGGCCACATAAAGTTAGATCCTAAAATTTTGGATCTAACTCGTTTTGCCTTTAAGTGCCTCGTTTAAACCTCCTATGCAGCCCTAACTCGGGATTACTCTCCATTGAAGGTTGGAGGACTTCCTCAAGGCGTTCCGGAGGTGATTCGAAGGGTTCTCTTGAGGAATCGAAGCCGAATCCTTAAGGTATGTGATTGATCTTGATGGTTTCCTATAACTACTGAGATCTACTTCTCCTCTTCTCTCATTTTCTTAGATCTACGCTCTTTATGGGTAGATCTAAGGGTGTGGATGCCAAATATGACAAGATTTGGTCTTGGTTGTGTTAAGATGAGAGATCTAAGGAGGATTCTTGGATTTTTGACCCGGTGTTCTTGAGCATTCTTCGACCGTTGGTTGGTTTCTCCCAAATTGTTGAGGCAGGTGGCTTCACTCTCAATTCCTCTTTCCTAGAACTTGAAGGCTTAGTTCAAATTGATTTAACTTCTTGGTTTTTATTATGAAATTGTGGTGCAAAGCATGTTATAAATCTTCTTTAGTGATGATTTATTGGTTTTGATGGAATTGTGGAAATTGAAAGAATGGTTTGTGAAAAGTTATTGGGTTCCTTGATTTTAAAATGTTGATTTTAAAATATGGATTTTTTTGGATTTGGAAAATGGTTTGCGGGAAAAAGGTTTTCAATAAAAGGGTTATTTTATTGAAATGGTTTTGGCATGGTTGAAATGGTGTGGTTTTTTTTGGCATACTTGGTGTGTGTTCATATTGCATTTACGAGGTTTGTTTGAAATATGACCTTGTGCTCGGTGCCAAAAGTGTAATGAGACATGGGGAATATTACCTTGTGATGACTTGGTAGATCGACGAGAGACTGCTCATGAGTATGGAACTATCATAATGATGCATGCATGGGTGATGATGTGATTATGTGGAATGAAATGTTTTTTCCAAGGTGGAAATGTGGTTTTGATTTGGGAACTTGGTTTTGTTTCTTTTCTTGGAAAACATTGTTTTTGGTTGGAAGAATGGTTTTGTTGGAAAAATGGATTTCATATGAAACTTATAATATTGTGAACTGTTTTGGAACTGTTTTATATAAATTGTTTCGTATAAATGTGCTGACATGTTTTATCCTAGAGGCATGGGTTGGGAAGTCTTTGGGAAAAACCTACTGAGTTTCATTACTCACCCCCTGCTTGGCACGTTGGTGCTTTTGTAGATGTCATTTACTGGGATGTTGGAAAGGGCAAGGTGGCACACGTGTTTAGCACTACTTAGTGATTTCTTGAGCTATTGTTAGAGTTGGAGCATGGAGATTGTGGAGCCTTGGAGTCTTGTTGTCTTTCAGTCTTCCCGGTTGTCTTTCCGCTATTTACTCTGTTTTAGCTTTGGTTTCCGTTGTTTCACTTTGGTTGGTTTAAAATGGAATAAATGGATGAACGATCTTGTTTTTAAATCATGCATCATATAGTGGTTCCTGGTAGATATTTTTTTTAGTTTTCGTTTTTGTTGGTTGTTTTCATTCAAAGGGTAAATCATCCCCCATGTGTTTTGAAACCCTTTGGCATTTACTGCCAGCCTTTGGCGCCTTAGGGACATTACTTAAAGCCAAGTAATGACTCGTTGAGCTCTCAAGCCAATGAGAATTGGCGGGTCATTACAGTTTTCTTCTTTTCAAATTGGTATTCCTGATCCTTGTGAGATGATAAAATGGGTAGATGTCATGTTGAACCTTGGCATTGTAATGTGACATGTGTAGACTTGACACAAACATTGGTTTATGTAGGTACGATCAATCTCGGTTTTCATGATGGAACCCAAGGATAATATCGGTATTTATTATGGATTAATTATTGTTTTTTATACCATGAAACATTATAATGGACTTATATTTTTTAGGTACATCATTGATGGTGGCATACAACATTCTACTCAACCCTTCTATGGATATCTCAATCCAGATTAATACTTTATGGTTTGTGAATCTTATAAGGGAAGGGATATACTGTATATTGTTTGCATAATGATGCTGATTTGGATTTGGGGGATTGGGTTAATACTAGACTTGACACAATATTTGTATATTCCTCATTTATTTTTTACACCATTTTTTTATGTGAATAACACTCAAAAATCATTTCAAAGTATTTGGATCCATTTTGATATTTTTAAGCTATTAAAAATTAATCTAGTGATTTTTCCTCAAGTATATATCTCAAGGATCTTGTATAATATCCTGATATTTTCAAATAACACTATGTTTCATGGATTATAAACACACAACACTGATCATAAATGAAAAATGGAATACGAATATTTAAATATTTTCATTATAAATTAGCTGTTGAATCACAAATTATGAATAATATTAACAACATTATAAAATACATATAATGGTCCTACTCAATAAATTTTTTTCTATAAATAAGAACATAATTTTTAATAAAGAAATTTTATTCATCAAACTTATGTTTTCTTGAAATATAGTTTTTACATCTTTTTATGAGTGAAAATAATAAATAATTTATATAAATTATAGAAAATGTATTTGATAAAAATGATAGAATTTTTTAAATAATAATATAATAATTATATTGTGGTGAAAGGTTGGGAAAAATCCTACAAAGTGTCTTCTTAATATATTTTGGGTGTGGTTTTGTTTTTTGACAAAGCCAGATGACCGCAAATGAGTATCGTTGGAGTTTCTTGAAGACATGTTTTTAAGGTGACACAGTTTCTCAGTGTTTGCCAGATTTTTGGACCTCAAAATCAGGAGTTTGACATCAACAAAGGAAGAATTTATTCATAGGAGTGAACTATATGAATAATATTTAAGAAAATCAGAAAAGTGTGTGAACTTCATATCATAATTCATGGGCGGCATACCATGTTACATGAATGGTATGTGGAGCGGTAGAAACTATAGCCAAAGCGGTTCGCCGAAATAGAAAACAGTTCGTGGTAGAAGAAGATGCGGTACGTGGGTGGATTGGTGTCAGCAGAGGAGATCGACCACATAGAAACAAATAAAGTACATAGAATTGTTGGGAGAAATGGTTCATGGGTGACTTGCGATTCGTAGCGGCAGAAGGATTAGGATGCGCTGAAGGCCGAATTGAATATTTTTCAAGTATTTGATTAGATGTTTTTTCAAATATATTTTCCAATATAATAATTTATAATCCCACCATTTACTATGGAGATTTAATATCATTAGATAATATATTTTGCACTGGGAATTCAGATAAGTATGAATGTAGTTAGTGATGGAGTGTTACGTGAAAGCTAAAGTTGTTTGCGCGGAAGAAAATCTGCCGAACGTGTTTGAAGGAATTCTTAACTCACAAAGGAAAAAGTGGTACAAGGAAGGATATGACTCGGTATGCGGAGGTGGAATATCTGGTACACGAATGAGAGGATTCTGCAAGTGGTATATGGAGGGGTACATCTGGTATATGGAGGCGAAGGCGGTCCATGAATAGAGAACAGTTTGCGGACAGAGGGCAGTTCGCAAAGGCGGAACAAAGGCAATGATACGTGGAGGTAGTAACGGTCCATGTAAGAGGAATCGGTATGTGAAGGAGGTGTTCCACATACAAAACCCACTACAAAGTACGCAGAGGACAAGGTGTTTCATCATTTGCACAAGGAAGCTTGTGAAAGCTTCAAATCAGTTTGTGAAAGTATTTTCTTATACCTAGAAGTACTCGGGAAGGTGTACTTAATCTATGAGTGAAAAAGGAACTTCAACAGAGCATATACCTATATTTGAGGATGTATGAATTCATGAAAATTAAGTGACCTACATTTCTATAAACTGTGTTTAACCAACAAGTCCATAAACTCTGTGTGCATTCCTTTCCAAGAGCAGTGAGAAAAGGAAGAGGAAGACAGTTACCTTTTCCACCTACAGTAAGCTAGAGAAAGAGGCATAGGGAGTGAACATTTCGAATGCAGTGAGTAAACCCTAAACCTTGTAAAGGCAGTGATCCTGAGCATAAAATATCTAGCCAAAAAATTGTACTCGTTATTGGCTTTGAGCCTTAGTGAGTTTGGTACATCGACACATCGCCATTTTATGCTCCTTAGATGTATCCTAGTGAAGCTAAACCAAGTAAAAATCATTGTGTCATGTGTGTGATTATATATCTATTTTTGTATTACTATGGGCAGAAGATAGAATTGTGTTTTGTCGGACAATGAAATAAGATCCAAATGGGAGAAAGTTTTAATCTGTCATACCCTAATTCACCCATATGGGTATTCGACCTAGTGAAGCTAACAATTGGTATCAAAGTAAACTGTTGAAAGTCAATGGTTCTCTCTCAAGAAGAAAAAATGGTTTTGGTAAATCATAATGGAATTCTGATCTTTGATGGAAAGAATTTTCAAAGATGAAAAATAAGATGCAACACTACTTCCGATCAGTAGAAATGGATGTCTTCAAAACAACTATGCATGGAATATCAGGTTACATTAATTGTGGCACATTATAAGAAGCTAAAAGAAGATAATTGGATATTGATGGTAACTAGATCAATGATTTAGGGGGATCCCTATCAAATTAAATTTACAAGAATGTTATTTCATATAAAATATCACATGAAATGTGTGAAAAAATGCTAAATAGTTATGATGGAAACATGAAAGTCCGATAAGAAAAGATGCAGGTTCTCTGGAACAAGTATGAGGATCTCATAATAAACCCCAATGATATTGTTGATGCATTCTCTGATAGGATAAATATTATTGTGGAAGATATTTGGGGTCTTGGAGAAGTCATTGAAGATATAAATATTGTGAAATTAATCTTGAGGAAACTTCTACCACAGTTCAATCCAAAAGTTTCAGTGTTTAAAGACAAAGACACAAAAGAGATGACAATAGATAATCTACACAGTACCCTTGTAGCATATGAAATGAGAAATGATGATAATGATATATTGGAAAAAGGGTAATCCTAAGGAAGTGGCATTCAAGGCCATAAAGAATCTTTACATTGAATATAGTCACGAGGAGGACAATATGGATGATGTCATGTCATTTCTATCCTCCAATACGCAAAGAGGAAAATGTAGTTTCAATGGTAAACTTCCATTTTCATGATTTTGATGTGAAAATATTGAGAATTTTGAAGCGAAGTTTCCTAAGATGTTTGATGAATAAAATTATGAAATTATTCTTAATAAGTATTCATCAAATGAGAATGGGAGGAGAAGTTCTATGAGAATGTTTTTCAAAAATAAGAATCTACTTTCAAGAGAGGTTGAATGTTCAGAAGAATCCGAGGCATAAGAGTTAGAGTACTACATGGATCATAAAGTAGATTCTTTGGTGGAAGTTGCTAGAAATTATTTAACAAGAGAATAAAGTGACAATGAAGAAGGAGAAATTGAAGGAAGAGTTGATCTGAATGCTTAATTAGAAGCTTCCCTCAAAGAGGTAGATATTTTGAGAGAGAAAATGAAGAAATCCCACAAATTTTTTCATGATGCCAAACTCTTTATTCCATAGCAGGAAGAAGAGACACTCTTGAAATGAATGAAGAAATTGAAAAGAGGAGTTCTTTAATACCAGAAAGCTCTAAAAAGGTGGTTGAGTACAAACTCAAAATTGAAGGATAGAAAATTGAAATGTATAGTTCAACTAAAACTGGAAAAGATCAAATTAGGTGTATCAAAAAACTATAAGAAGAAGTCATCACTCTATGATGAACAATTGAAAATCAGTAGAAACTGCTAGGGAAGAAGATCATGTAGGCAACAAAAAAGATGAGATTTTAGTAGAGTGGTACATTAGAACAGAAGCACAAATCCACTCTTAATGACAAGGCTAGTATGAGGCTTGATCTAAAACATAAAGTAATTATGGTTCAAGTCATACCACAAGTTCCTAGTCCAAGATTGAAGATTTATTTGGGAACTAAGTAGAATTAGACGATTCAAAGAACCCAATGCACAAAAAGTGGTGCATCTTTGCCACATTGGAATGTTCCTCACATAAGATGCTACTATTTTGGAAAGTTGGGACACTGTCAAAATGTATATTCTAATGAAAAGACGTACCAAAGAGAACAAGAACAACAGAGGTGGTCCTACAGAGCTCAAAATTACTAGTCATCATTTGATGGTCATTGTTTCAGGTGTAAAGGACATAGAAATATGAAAAGATATTGCACATAATCAATTTAGAGGAATGTATCAAGGCAATCTGAATTTGTTCCTAAGAATCAGCCAAAAGTATCTTCAAGTGAGATGAAAATTTAAAATCGATTTGAAAATCTATTTGTTGAAGCTGACCCATCATATACTGAGGAAGATTTAGATTATAATTTCATGTCGGGAATGAATTCAAAGGCTTGGGCCAAAAAGAAAAGGGTCGAGAAGTCATGGTTGCCGAAATTGCGTTCAAGGTATCAGATCACATGGGGATATAGATAATTAAGATTGGATGCACTTCCCATATGATGGGAAATAATATTCTAGTAACTGAAATAAGGTATGATAAAGAAGGTATTGTAAGCATCAGTAATGACTAGGGATTGAAAATTATTAGTTCATGAAAATATAAGTTTGTAGGAAAAGACATGAGACAAGTAGATGTATTGTTTGTTGAGGGGATTAGTCACTACTTTCTTTCTGTTCGTAATTTTTGTGACTCATGACATGCCATAAGTTTTTACAAGAAATTATGTACCATCAAGGAAAAGGATGGGGATGTTGTGTTGTAAGGAAAGCGTATGAAGGGGAATCTCTACCTTGTGAGTGGATAAGTAGATATGTGCTTTCTAACCAAGGATGAAGAAAAAAAGCAATGGTATAAGCTTCTTGGATACATAATCCAAGGTTCTATAGAATATCTAGTGAAATATGATGCAGCTAAAAATCTCCCAAGATTATCACGTGATCGTACTCATACTTGTGATTCATGCCAACAGGGGAAGATCATTTGAAAGTCATATAAGAAGAAGGATAAAATGTCAGTGAGACTACATGAGTTAGTTCATATTGATCTGTGTGGGCCAATTTCATCGAGGTCTATTTATGGTGTGAGATATTATGTCCCCTTCATTGATTATTATAGCATAATGGCATGTGTTTCAATAATTACCCTCAAATATGAAGTGTTCAGTTGGATTACCAGATATCAACGGGAATGTGAAATGATTCTTGGTCAAAAAATCTAGACGATTCGAAGAGATAATAGAATAGAGCTCATAAATTTCCAAGTGGAGGATTATCTCAAAAAACACAGGATAAGGCATCCAGTTTTAGTATTAATAACTCCACAATAGAATGGATTAGTTAAGAGAAGAAATCAAATTGTCAACAGCATGGCTAGAAAAATTCTCATTGAGAAAGACCTCCAAGATAAATTTTGGAATGAAGCAATGATGAAAATATTATACACTTCAAATAGATATTTACTTTTCCAAAAGATGAAAAGACTCCACACAAGTTATGTAATAGGAAGAAGCCATCATTGAAGAACATTCGAATATTCCTAAGTAAATGTTTCATTCTCAATAAGAAGAAACACAGAAAATTTGAATCCCATGGGGATGATAGAATATTTCATGGATACTCAAAGAAGAGATAATCATATAAATTCTTTAATAGGAGGATAGAAAAAATAATTGAAAGTAAGGATGTAATTATAGTGGATAGTGAATAGAATCATCTGCCAATACATGATCAGAATCAGTAGGATAGTGATGAAGAGATGAGCAGGCCAGGGGATGTTCCATCTCTAGAGGTTGATTCAGAAGAAGAATTTGATGATTAGAACAAATCAGTTTCATCTCAAAGACTGGCGAGAAGAGAGAAAATTTATAGGCAAAACGTAATTGGTGATCATATATCACCAATGTAGACAAGGATGATGAAGTCTCTATAAAAAGCAATATACTTATCACAAGTTAAGCCTAAATGATTTGATGAAGTAGTTGGAGATGATAATTGGGTTTAGAAAATGAATTAAAAGCTTGACCAAATTTAGAAGAATCAGACATGGGAAGTTGTTTCAAGGATAGTAAACAAAAATGTCAAAGGGAAAAATGGGTATTTTACAAAAAAATGAATGATGATAGTGTTGTGATTCAAAACATATCAAACCTGGTTTGAAAAGGGTACTCTCATATAGAGAGTATTGATGTTGATGAGGCGTTTGCGCCTGTTGTACGGGTGGAGACAATCCAATTATTCTTGTCCATAGTTATGCAACGAAAGATTAATGTTTTTTAGATGTATGTCAATTCACCATTTTTAAATGGAGTTCTGGAAGAAGAAGTTAACATTCTGTAGCCTGATGGTTTTCTCATTCATGAAGATGAGAACGGAGTCTCTTGGTTGAAGAAGGATTTATATGGCATTATGAAAGCACCAAGATCATTGTATTCAAAGATTGATCAGTTTCTAAAGAAACTCAGTTTCTATAATGGAAGAGTTGATTACAATCTGTATTTAAAAATTTGAAATATTCAAAGGATGATGGTTTTGGTTTATGTTGATGACATAATCCTTGGTGGATCAGATGAAGCAAATGCAGAATGTTTTTTGAATTCATGATAAGCAAGTGTGAAATATTAATGACTGGTGAGATGACATTTTTTCTTGGTTTAATGGTGATTCAAGGAAGTAGTGGAACAATCATTTCTCAGTCTAAATATGCCAAGGAGTTTTTGAGATGATTTGGAATGGATAATTCCAATAGAATGAAGACTCTGGGTGCTACCTGGCGGAAACTATCAAGAGATGATGAAGGAAAGGCAGTTAATGTAACAGAATATAGGAAAATCATTGGAAGTTTGTGGTATATAACAGTAAAAATGATTGATATTGTATTTTACACATTCCAAGTAGAGTGTTATCAAAGAAATCCCAAGGATATCCACATGATTATAGTAATAAATCATCATTTTATCAAGGGAAAATTGGATTTTGGCCTATGTATAATGAAAAATCTCAGCTAGAGTTATTGGGGTATGTAGATGCGGTTTTGGATGGTCAAAAGATAATAGGAAATCAAAATTTAGAGGTTCCTTTTATCTTGGAGGGTTCTATATTTCTTAGTTAAGAAAGAAAAAAAGAATGTATTTCATTGAGCACAGTAGAACCTGAATACATTGTAGCTACTCAAGCTTGCATTCAACTATTGTGGATGAAGAAACAACTTGATGATATGGGAACTGAAGTGAAATGTCCAATAGGAATCCATTATGATTATTCAATTGGTAGAAATCTGAGCAAAAAACCAGTCCATCGCTCAAGGAAAACTCACATTGAAATCAAATATAATTTTATCAAATAGAAAGTGGAGAAAGGGCCTGTAAAGTTTGAGTATGTGCCTTCTGAACACCTAGATATAGATATTCTTACAAAGGCCTTAACCAAAGAATCATTTGAATGGAATTGACTGGCTCTGGGAGTCCATTCATATCCCCACACTTGAAAAAGTGTTGATGTGGGACCCCCTCTCCACAAGGTATGATGTTTCCTTCCCTAGTATGATTATATGTGTTCTCTATCCTATTACATATATACTTGATGTGTCCTTCAGGTTTGTTGACAAAGGGGGAGAAAGTGTGACTATTTAGGGGAGAAAAGACATGAGGAGAAGTTGTTAAGTTGAGTAGTGTGATAGGGGGAGCTTAAGCTGAGCTGATGCAGTTTGGAAGATCTTTAAGATAGGGGGAGCATTAAATCTGATGATGGTAGAAGTGATCGATCAATGATTAGATATCACTATGATTGAGGTTCATGATAAAAGTAGTTCATTAGAATCAGTGTATCAGTATGGTATTAGAAATTGGTGATTAGAAATGAAGTGATTCATTAATGAACTTTTCATTATGCTCTTGTTTCTCATGCTGAGCATGGATCTAGTGGGATTAGATTATGAGTTGAGTAAATACTTGATCACTATCTATATCTCATGAAGTTAATGATGGTTGAACCTGGAAGGATCTCTAACGAGACATTAAAAAGAAAATAATTGTTTTGAGAAGAGTTTTCAAAAAACCAAAATGAGGAGATTTCTTGAAAAAAATCCCTCATGGTGTTCTCTTGGAATGTTTTTGGTGTGGTTGTGTTTGTTGAAAAAGTCTGATGACCGCAAATGAGTGTTGTTGGTTCTTGCTGAAGACAGGTTTTTAAGGTGACGTAGTTTCTAAATGCTTACCAAATTTTTGGACCTTAAAATCAGGAATTTGATATTGGAAATGGAAGGATTTATTTAGAGGAGTGAACTGTATGAATAATGTTGATGAAAATTGGAAAAGGGTGAGAACTGTGTATTATAATTCATGGCTCACATACCATATTCCAGGAACAGTATGTGGAGCGGCAGGGATGGTATGGCGGAGTGGTTCGTAGAAACTGAAAATGGTTCATGGGGGAAGACAATGTGGTATGTTGATGTCTTTGTGTTAGCATAGAAGATCGACCACGTAGAAACAAATATAGTACGAGAATAGGTTGGGAGAAATGGTTTGTGGGTGACTTGCAGTTTGCGGCGGTAAAAGGATCAGTATACGGTGAAGGCTGGATTAAAGATTTGGTAAATCTTGGATTAATAGTTTTTGTGAATATCGTTTCCTATATAATAATTGATAGTACTACCAATTATTATGGAGATTTAATATCATTAGAGAACATATTTTTCTCTGGGAATTTGGATAATTCTGATGGCAGTTCATGAGGGAGAGTTCCCCAAAATCTGAATTGGTTCACACGAAAGAAAATCACCCGAAGGTGTTTTTAGGGATTCTTAACCCACAAAGGAAAAAGGCAGTATGCAGAAGGAGTTGACTCGGTATATGGAGGAGGAATCTCTAGTATACGATAGAGAGGATTCTACAAGTTGTATGAGAAGGGGGAGCTTCGGTACGTGGAGGCGAAGATGGTATGCGAACCGAGAACAGTTCATGGACAGAGGGTAGTTCGCAAAGGTCGAACGAAGGTAGCGGTACGTGGAGGTGGTAACAGTTCACAGAAGAGGAAGCAGTACACGAAGGAGGTGTTCTGCGTACCAAACCCGCTACAAATTATGTGGTGGACAAGGTGGTACACGATTTCCACAAGGACTCTTTTGAAATCTTCAAATCAGTTTGTGAAAACATTTTCCAGTACCTAGAAGTACTCGAGAAGGTATAATTCATATATGGGTGAAAACGAAAGTTCAACCACGCATCTACCTATATTTGAGGATCGATGAGTTCATGAAAATGAAGGGAAAAAAATTTCCATAAACTGTGTTTGACCAAAAAATCTATAAACTGTGTGTGGATTTCTTTCCAAGAGTAGTGATCAATGGATGAGGAAGACGGTGACACTTTCCATCAGTAGTGATCCAGAGAAATAGGTATTGGGAGTAACCCTTCGGAATGCAGTGTGAAGACCATAAACCTTATAAAGGCAGTGAGAC
Source organism: Viscum album (assembly GCA_963277665.1). Classification (NCBI taxonomy): domain Eukaryota; kingdom Viridiplantae; phylum Streptophyta; class Magnoliopsida; order Santalales; family Viscaceae; genus Viscum; species Viscum album. The sequence goes on from OY728129.1 coordinate 1,540,912,315, forward strand.
TGGGCATTGATGATCTATCCCAAACATTGTATCCATTATTTTCTTTGAGCCTTGGTTAATTTGGTAAATCAGCACATCACCATTGTATGCTCCACAGATGTAGCCCAGTAAGGGTGATCCAAGTAAAAATAAATGTGTCATGTGTTGATATCATATCTTTTTGTATATTTCTATGAGAGGAAGGGCGAATTGGGTTTTGTCTAATAACAAAACATGTTCTGAACGAGAGAATATTTTGAACTGTCATACCCTGATTTACCCCCAAGGCTATTTGACCTAGTGGACCTACCATGAAATTTTGTGTTTTTTTAGAAAGGATTTCTTTTTCAATGAATTGTGAAAAAATATTGTTTTTCTAAATTTCATTTATTTTTCTCAAAACATACCATTATGAATTTAATTTTAACATAAAATAACATTGGATTAATTTAGTTATATATTATCTAATTAATTTTTTTATCAACGTTAGAATTTATTTTGGGATATGTTTTTTGGACATAAAAATACCTTTTTGAAAAAAAAAATTCTCAATGTTTGAATTTTTTTATTAAAAATAATTTCTGCAACTTCTAGAAATTAAATATTGAAAAATTGATTAAATATTTTGAAGAAATATGTCCAATTTTTAAAAATAAATGTCTTTCCTTTTTTTATTATTAATAGTAACCAAAGTAATTATTTGTCAACTCAGAAAGGATAAATCGAGTTATTAAGGTTTAAAATATACGACAAGGACTGAAAATTCATTACAACATCTCTTTAATCTATTTTTTTAGTTTGGTTCAAAAATAATGATCCAAAAATAAATTTAATGGTAGTTTAGCGAATTTTTTCCTTGAAATTGGCCTATATATTAATTTAATTAAATATAAAGTAAAAATTTCCCTCCCATACTTTTAATATCTATATGTTTTCTTGTAAAATATAAAAAAATAATATTTGGTTATGAAAGTATTCGTAAATGATATATTATTTTTCCATCATGTTAATTTAATTTTTATATTTAGTGATGAAATAATTACCTTAAATTCTTACGCAACACTGACTTAGTGCTTGTCAATAAGTATAAAAATAAAAAAAAAGTTATTTGAAAAACTATAAAAGTGATTTTTTGGGTGATTCACACTTAAAAAAAATTATACAGTTAAATATAAAATTATTTAAAATTTGAATGGTTTGAAAAATTCATTTTCTGTGTTGTTGTTTTCTATGTAACATTATATAAATATTGACAAAGATAACATTAATAATATTTTATAATAAATAATATAATATTATATTATAAAATAATTATATAATTATTTCGAGAGGATAATTTATATTATAAATGACTTAAAATTCATCCTTTTTTAATCGATGATATAATTTTCAACTTATAAGTAAAATTATAACTTTTTAACATCGAAAAATCCATTACCAAAATTAAGGTGAATATTGGTTAACCAAGGGGTATAAAAAGAAGACAAGGTTTAATATAATATTTAAATCTATATAAATTTGATTATATTATTAAATTAAGACCATATAATCTTATATTTAAATCCATGTCTTTTTAGAACCAATTTACATGAGTTAGACACATATTATACTAAAACATTTTATGTATTTTCAAAGATGAAAATAATGATATTTTATTATTGAAAATATATTTTTGAAAGATTTAAAATTAATAAAAATACTATATTAATCCATGTGAATGAGATGTGGTTTTAAATATATACCATTGTAAATTTATGGGTCATTGTTTCTTTTATATAATCTTTCTTGACCCAGAGAGAGTAAAAAACCATGATATCATAGTAATTGTCAAAGGGGTTAGAAAAAGAGATAATAATAATAATATATTCTAAACATGTAAAAATTTTATTTTATGATATTATTTTGGCCCATAGTCATCCTATATTCAAATTATTTTGATTTGGATCCACTTTAACATGAAAATAATGTATATTAATTTAATACTTTATGAATTTCCAATAATTCCCCTCCCCCATTTTTTTGAAGGGATACTACTATCATATCTTCCTCATGCATGTTTACCACTCTATAGTAGAAAATATATCAAAATATACCTTCACAAAATCAATAAACTTAAACAATAGGTCTTATTTTGGGAATAATTCCAACAATAGAAGGTTTAGGTTATAAAAAATGAGGTCGTCTGATGAATTGGAATAGCTTCTAACTGAATGTTTTATATTTATTTCTTCATATACATCCATAAAATACTCATTAAACATTATTAATTAGAAAAAAATTACAAACCATATAATTATGTTTTTCTATATTAATGGAACATCCTATATCCATCTCTTCTTCTATAAAAATAGAAACCAAACTGTCGTTCGTGTGTACGGTGGACTACCACACTAAGAAATGATGTGATTTATTTTCCATAACTTCCTTTCTAAAAGGGATATAATGATAGAATTAATGTTTATATATGATAAAAAAAATGAATTTTAATTTTTAAATATAATATATTATCCATTTTATTACCTTTACATCACCTAAAAAATGATATCTCATTTCTGGAATACTTGTGAATTACCATCTCTACGAAGCGATGTGATCTATTTTTCATAACTATATACCATGTATGCTATATTTATGAATATTAAATGATATAATATGATATTTACTATATAATAATGATTATTTTAAGATAAAAGGGGGATATTTATCTCATATAGTTTTGATGATTATTTTCATCTATATTAATATCATTCATTACTCTCGATTGAGGTTAATATATTATAATACAATCTTCTATATTGTATTTAATGAGTAATGTTTGACTATGGATGTTTCATTTTTATGCCATTCATGGTTTGAGGTTAAAGTATTGACACTTCATATACTAGTTTATGTTTCACCCATTTCATCTGAGGAATGCATTGGTTTTAGTAAGTGATGGGTGGAGCCCGCTATAGATCCTTGAAGCATCAGTGGGTCTCATGAGATAATTAGACATGGAATTGGCCGAGGCCTTTCCCAATTTTTGATATATGGTTTTGGCTGAGGCCTTAATCATTTTTAGATGTCTTGGCTGAGGCCTTGACAAAATGTTTCAGAATTTCTAGCATTATGTATTCCATCATTATAAGATTATCTATTGATATTTCATGTGGTTATTCGACTAGTAGAATACCCATTACTATGTTTTATTATGGAATTATTTACTCAACTCATATTACTATAAAAAAGTTTTCATGTTTATTATTTGTAAAGGCATATGTTTTCAGTTATTCAACATGCCTGATGTTTATGTTATCTTCTGATGTATTTCTTACTCTTACCGAGCATCTAAGATCACCCCTTTCTGATGTTTTATTTTCCCAGGATTCCAAAAAGTGTATTATGATTGATATGTAGGGTTAAGATAGGGGATTAATGGAGTTATCAAAGGATAATTTATGTCATGTTTTATTTTATAATGTGTAATGTAACGTTCATGTATGTAATCTGTTTTCCAAGATTGTTAAGCTTATCGGTCTTTCAGGACTTGATTCCTTATAATCAAGTCAATGTATTAAAATAATGCACTGAATTCGGGCTTCTGGGTTCGAGGCATTATAGTTGGTATCTGAGAAAGTTTAGTACAAACCATGGAAACAAGATTTAGATAAATTCTTATTAGAGCACATTACCCTAAGATAGACATTGAGGATTAGTATAGAATAACTTCTTAAAATTTGGTAATGTAGAGGTTTTGTGTATTTTCCATCCAATACATCCCTGTCTAGATACGAGTATGTAGAGGTGGATTTTGCATAGATGTACCTAGGAGTTAAAACTCTGAAAATGTGTTTCGGGTTTGACCCGGGCTATCCTGGTACAGGACAACGGGCCTTACTGCACTCTTGGTTACGACACTCCTAGGGGATATGCTTAGGATAATTCACATTTTCCTTACAAACCAATTTGTAGGATTTTAATATAATATGAGAATAAATAACCTCGGTTAATCCTAAGGTTTTTTAGATTAAAAATATGATATTATGTTATTATCTAAATGCTTTTATGACTCACATTGTGCTTTCTTATGTTATTTAATGGCTAGAGTCCAAGGAAGTCATAGTAACATTGAACATTATGTACAAGGTGGGAACAGTGGTGGAAATGAGAAATAAAATGGAAGGTTGATAGGTGTAAAATATATTGTCTTCATGCCGAATCATTTTTCCAAAAATATGATCAATAACAAATATATTAACTAGCTCTCGGACTCAACAATGAAGAGAAAGGAGGTGAATTATAAGAGCTCCAGCAGTGGAGACCATGGAGATAAAAATCTCAATTTCCATCATTCCAAAATTGTGGATGGAGACACCCAGGAAAGAATCTCAATGGAACAAGGTAATGATTTATGTGTGGGAAAGAAGGGAATAAACTAAATAATTACCGAATAAAATTGAAGAGTATGATGGAAGAAAACAAAAATGGTCCCAATAATCTATTTACAGTCATTTACTATAAATATAGGGGACCTGGCCATTACCAGAGTAAATTCCCTATTCTATAGGATATCCTCTTGATCATAGAAGAAGTTATATGGAAATAAATGGATGGGGAAATGTTTAAAAATCATTAGTGCTCTTTGTTGATGGGATTACTTTAGATGACTTTTTTCTTGTATTTGTAACCCTGTAGTTTGTCATGTGAAAATGATATTTGAGGAAGAATTTTCCTTTATCTTGTGGATAGAGTTATAAATAACCATTTGGTTTTATATGATCATTGAGTTTGAGGCAATTAAAAGTTATTAAATTTTGGGATGAAAATGCGAGGTATGAGATAAAATTTGTGATGAAATTATGTTATAGTTACTTTAAGGAATCTATCTCATTTTTGGGAATGTTATAAAATTATATAGTTTTTGAGAAAGGAAAACATGCAGACTGTGTGACAAACCACAGCGTCGGAAAAAGATGTGGGAATCAAACCCACAACCATAGTGCGATTGGGATTTATCACCTACCACTAGACTACGTGAAGTCCCAAGTTAGTGTGACTAATTGTTTTTAGTTAAATGATTTTATTGATCAATAATAAGTTGATTTGGGATATTAGGTTATATCAAATTTATATCCTTAGTAAGGAAAATTATTTTGTGATCAAGTGATAAATTTTATTTTGGAAGATGTTTTCTCCATTGGGAATACTATATGCCTAAGGAAAATAGAATACTACGGGATTTCATTTGAAGTGTAATGGTGTTTTTTACCTAGGTTTTTATTTTTGATTTATTGCAATTTGGGTTATTTATAGAAATGATTAACCTATCATTGAGAATATGTGATTATGTTAATTACTTTTAAGTATGCGACTTTAAGAGTAGTCGATATTATTTGGAGATAAAATTTAACATGGAAGACTATGTAAGAAAATTTTTCTGAGTTTTGGGTTTCAATATTAGTTTGGATTATATTGATATATTTTATGGACAATTTTTTACTAAATGGTTTTTATTGAACTTTGGGTATTGTTGGTTTAATTTTAGAAATTAAGATTAGTCTTTATTTCTCTAATATATTATCCTTTTGGGATCATCTGATATTTTAGTAACCATTTTTGTTTTGTTTAATCAATAAAGAAAATGGAAATATTTATTTAATCCATTTTGGATTATTTGATTCCCTATAAGTTTATTCTAGCGCTTCAGGTGTGACCAAGTCATCTTTAATACTCATCATTTGGAGAGAAAGATTAGTTTGTGGTAAGAATTAGATGAAGGATGAAACTATACTAGTCAATTATATTTTTTCTTTCTTATTTTATGAATAAATTAATTATTAATATTTAAAGAAGGGATCTTAAAACCAAAAATTTGTTATCCTAATGCTTTATGTTTTGTTGAACCGATGATATTTTAAATCTTCATAGATTGATGTCTTTGAGGCCCCCAATTTTACACTTGTTTGTGATTGATGAAATCAATCACTCTCTATAAATATTAATGTTTTTCCTCTAATTATGTGTCTCTAATTTCCACCAATGTTCTCCTAATCGACATCATAATTTGATGGTGAATTTTTCATCTCCCTTTCCCTCTTATTAAGACTAAATTTTATTAACCCAGTTTCTAATGTGGGTTTTCCACAAAGGAATTTTTCTATTTTTAACCTTTCATATTCAAAGTAAAATTTTAAATTACGAGGGTGAAATTTATTGAATTAGGGGAGAATGTAACACCCCAAGATTTCATAGTAAGTTATTTTCTTTAAATTCAATAGCATGCGCAACATGCAACACTCAGTTCGAGCGCACCACGACTTACCAACCTAGTTGTTCAAAAGCGGTTATGAATAGTATTAACTGGATTTTGAATTTTATATACTCAATATAATCTTAACTTATGTGTTATGTGTTTATTATAAATATTATAAGAACAAATTCAATTTTTTAGATAAAAAAATGTATTTAGATAAAAAAATCAATTTTACCACATTTTAATGGAAAACCCTTTTTAAATCCAATATTGGACCCTTTTACATATTCAATTTGACAAAATAAAACTTTTCTTTAGAATTGGGACATCAAAATTTACTTTGGATAAAATTTTGGTATTTTTCTAATAATATTCATTTTTTATGAATAGTGAGAAATACTGTATTTTAATTCAAAACCGGCTTTTAATATAATTTATTTATAAGGATAGATTATATTTAAATTTTTTTTGAAGTTTAATTAGATTATATTTTTACCCTTTAATCCAATGTTGTTCATTGTAATTAATTTTACTTTGAAATTGTACATAAACCAGTGTGAATCTTTTGAAAGTTATTGTTTCTTAAAAACACGCTATTTGTTTTGACAACTTGAATTAATCTTAAATTAATTAATACAAATTATATGTTTTGAATTTGGTAAAATAGAAATCATTTTTTTAATTTGGAATATCAAATATATCTTTGGCTGAATATTTGGTATTTTTCTGAAAAACTTCAATTTTTGATGAATAGTGAAACCACTAAGTAGTAGTTAAAAATCCGACTTTTTCATTTAAATAAAATTTTACTTCTTCTTTGAGTTGAATTTCAAAAATCAAAGATACATGGTTATTATTAGTAAGTGAAATTTGGTTTAATAAGATGAAAATAATTTTTGATGATCCATAACTTTTGACTTTTAATTACCACGGTTAAAAGTAAATAGCGTAATTCAAGGTAAAAAGAATATTACAATAATAAAACATTATCTTAACACTTGTCTTAACCTTATTGGATGAGTTTTGGCCGACCATTGGCATCCTTGGGTCGATTTTGGGATCCCATGGAGCCACTTATGAATGATAATGACACTTTATTTTAATTAACTTAAAGTAAAGGAAAAAATGACTTAAACAAATATCTTTTAGTAAATAAATTTTTACATGGGAATAAATAAGTCATATTTTAGACTATAAATATTAATTGGAAAGATAAAACTATTTAAAAAATTATGGTAGTGTTTTTTATAATTTTTATACATCAAATAAATTAAATTATTTTTGACATAATAATGATGTAGTATTTACCTTATTAATAAATGATTTAAATAAATAAGATAAATATTATTAAAATAATATCCAAACCCTATCCAATTCTTATTGGATGATTTTATTTATACCATGAGTGATTGTATATTGGACTTTAATTAGTTTGGGACCTTTATAATCCGAATATCATTATATAATAAAATAATATTCTCACACTTTCCTAAAGAGCTCATCCCCCCTTTATAAAAGGACACCACTTCTAACCTATTCCACACACATCTCAAGCCCCTTGACATGTCCAAAACCTGCCCAAATAATCTCTTAAGATCCATATCTTACACCTAGAAGCCTTACCTCATGCATAAGTTACTTTGAGAAGTCTGTTTGGTTCAAACCAATGGTAGTTACCAAAATTAAAGGTAACACTTTCTCTTAAATTGTTCTTTTTTTTATTTTTTTACTTATCCAACCCCCTGAACTCATTTCATTCCTTTAATTTATAATAACAAAATTATCCTCAATATACTAGGATGTTTTGATGAAAAGGACTCAAAATACACTTACACACACCTCTATCTAATTGGTGAAGAACATACTGTCTCTATTGTTGGAAAACTAACACCTCACGGAACGATAATTGTTTGATTATCTCCTACTATCCCTCATAGTGTCCATTAAGATGGAAATTTATTTATATATGATATATATTATGTTTATTGTTTTATTGTTCTTCTGTATTTTCCATTTATATCATACCTTTATGGTTACTATTATGGTTAAAACACGATAATTTCATTTGAGGAAGTGCGGACTACCGCCCCCTAAAAGTGATATGACTCATTAATGAATTGTGTTGTACATATAAAGTATGGATTTAATGATATTATATATGATATTATACTGTAATTATAATATAACTATTTATCATTATGTTTTAATTTAATTAAAATACAAAATATAAATGAAAGTAGCATTCATGCGTATGTACGGCTTACCGTCTCCATGAACGATGCATTTCATTTCTTATCTCAAAATGTTATGTACTATTATAAATACATATATATAATGGATATATAATATATATATGATATATAAATCATGTATATCATTTTGGAGATAATGTACTTTTAACCACATGGAAAAATTGTAATTATAACAAATTCGTTTTTGACTAAAATTCTGAACAACGATAAAATATCCAATATGAACTCAAATAATTAACTAATTGTTATAGTAAGGTAATAAGTGATATAAAAGGAATAATAAAATATAAAAATGTTCTTAATAAAGTAGAAATTAAATTAAGTTTAATATTCTGAAGAACAAGGAACATACAAGACAAGTCAGACATGAGGTAAGGGGTTTCTTATCTCACTTTTAATTCCATGAGATTTCCATTGTTCGCCACTTATTTATTACATGTGGTGTATTATATACATCCATTTGATATATATTATCATGATTATCTTTATATTCATGGTATTATATGATTAATTTTGTGGTTATTAACTTTTGGTCATACGACTCGATTGATTACAATGAATTAAGGGTTTTTCATCTCACTTTTTATTCCTGTGAGATTCATGCTATATTGGCCACTATTTCCTTTTGTTTGGTGCATGTACTAACCATGATTGTATTATTGGTGTAATATAATTTAATTTATGGGTATTTACATATTCATTGTATTAATCTTCTTTCATGGGGTGTATGTTTCACAAGTTACCAAATCGATAAGGGAATTTCAAATTTCAATTTCCACTCATTGGGCTTTACACATACTTCATTAATTATTTTACTCCAAAATTATCTGTGAAATCACTATTTTTTATTTATGTATTAATTTACACTCCTCTTTACGTGGATATAATTTTGATACACATTATCACTCGATTGATAATTTCTCAAGTCATTGATATGAACTAGAAAAGGGTAATCTTAACTCAATTTCCATTCATTTAGTTATAAATCCAAGTCATTGGTGTTGTTTTTACAAGAATATGTGTGAATGTCCTCTGATTGATTTACACTAAATATACAATCATATTTAGTGCATTCATATTTTTTACATATAATTATTTCATTGATTTATCCTTAACATAATGATACAATCTTTCTAAGGGACTTTATCTTAATTTACATTCCATTGATAATTCTTTGTTTTATGCACCAATTCACTTTTATATGGTGTATATACTGTTCTTTGACATAGTATATCATGAAATCCTTTATTTTCATAATATTATAAAGATTTTATTATCACAATTAGTTTTATTCAATTATCTCTCATTTGGTTAGGAAATCTAACTAAAATATCATTTTAAATGTTTTAAATATTTATTCTTCTAAATCTTTCTCATTAATGTCCATGTTTTAAAAATGGTTTTAAGGATTTATTAATATGGACATTAATGTATTAAAATTAAAATTCCTTTTAAAAGATTCAAATTTGTATGGGACACTTTGATTAAAAAATCTATTTTAAATGACTTCTTAATAAATAGTGATACTTTTAAAAAATTTCAAGAAAAAGGGGGATATTTATCTCCTATAGTTTTGATGATTATTTTCATCTATGTTAATATCATTCATTACTCTCGATTGAGGTTAATCTATTATAATTGAATCTTCCATATTTTATTGAAGGAGTTATGTTTGAATGTGGATGTGCTATTTTAATGCCATTCAGGGTTTGATGTTAAAGTATTGACATTTTGTATTCTAGTTTTAATAAGAATGTTTAGATTATGTTTCACCCATTTCATATGATGAATTCATTGGACTTAGTAAGTGATGGGTGCAGCTCACTATATCTCCTTGATTCATCGGTAGGTCTCATGAGACAATTAGACGTGGAATTAGCTGAGGCCTTTTCCAATTTTTTATTTATGGTTTTGGCTGAGGCCTTAATAATTTTTAGATGTCTTGGCCGAGGCCTTGACGAAATGTTTCAGAATTTTGGGCCTTATGCATTACATAATTATGAGATTAGCTATAGATATTTCATGTGGTTATTCGACTAGTAAAATACCCATGACTATGTTTTATTATGGCATTATTTACTTAGCTCATATTCCTTCCATAAAGTGTTCATGTTTATTATTTGTAAAGGCATATGTTTTCTGTTATTCACCATGCCTAATGTTTATGTTATCTTCCGCTCTATTTCTTACTCATACTGAGCATCTGATCTCACCCCTTTCTTATGTTTTATTTTTCTATGATTACAAGAAGTGTATTATGATTGATATGTAAAGTTAAGATAGGGTATTAATAGAGTTATTAAAGGATAATTTATGATGTGTTTTATTTTAAAATGTGTAATGTAACATTCATGTATGTAATATATTTTCCAAGACTTCTAAATAGATCGGTCTTTCAGGACTGGATTCATTATAATCAGGCCAATGTATTAAAATAATTCATTGGCTCTGGGCTTGTGGATTCGGGGTGATACTGTTGGTATCAGAGGAAGTTTAGTAGAATCCTTGGAAACTAGATTTAGATAAACTCTAATTATAGCACATTACCCTAAGATAGACATTGAGGATTAGTATAGAAGAACTTCCTAGAATTTTGGTAATGTATAGATTTTATGTATTTTCCATGCAATACATCTTTATCTGGATACAAGCAGGTAGAGGTGGCTCTAGCACAGATGTACCTAAGAGAAAAAACTCAGACAATGAGTTTCGGTCTTGACCCAGGGTATCCTAGTACACGACAACGGTCCTAGCCGCACTCTTGGTTACGAAACTCCCAAGGGATATGCTTAAGATAATTCACATTTTCTTTACAAACTAATTTGAAGGATTTTAATATAATATGAGAATAAATAACATTGGTTAACCCCAATGTGTTTTAGATTAAAAATACGGTGTTATGATATTCTCTAAATGATTTTATGTCCCACACTATGATTTCTTGTGTTAGTCAATGTTTGGATTCCAAGTAAGTCATAGTAACATTGAACATGATAAACAAGGTCAGAACAGTGGTGGAACTGAGAAAATAAATGGAATGTTGATAGGCGTAAAAGATATTGTCTTTATGCTAAATCAGTTTTCTAAAAATATGATCAACAACATATATATTAACCAACTCCCAGACTCAACAATGAAGAGAAAGGCGGTGAATGATAGGAGCTCCAGCAGTGGAGACCATGAAGAGAAGAAAGCTCAATTCCCATCATGCCAGAAATGTGGAAGGATACACCCAAGAATGTATCTAAATGGAACAAAGAAATGATTTATGTGTGTGAAAAAAGGGCATAAATTAAAGAATTACTGAGAAAAAATGTAGTTTACTATGGAAGAAAATAAAAATGGTCCCAAGGATCCATTTACAGTCATTTACCATAAATGTAGGGGACCTGGACATTACCCTAGTGAATTCCCTATTCTATATAATATCCTCTTGGTCAAGGAAGAAGCTATGTGGAAATAAATGGATGGAAAAATATTTAAAAAGTATTACTTCTCTTTGTTTATGGGATTACTTTGGAAGACTTTTCTATTTTATTTGTACCCTTGTAGTTTGTCATGTGAAAATTATATTTGAGGAAGAATTATCTTTTTTCTTCTGGATATAGTTATAAATAACCATTTGGTTTTATATGATCATTGATTTTGAGGCAATTAAAAGTTATTAAATTTTGGGATGAAAATGTGAGGTATGAGATTACATTTGTGATGAAATTATGTTATAGTTACTTTGAGGAATCAATCTCATTTTTTGGAATATTATAAAATTATATAGTTTTTGAAAAAGGAAAATACACAGACTGTGTGACAACCTGTCATGTTGGATAAAGCTGTGGGAATCGAACCCACAACCATAGTGTGATTGGGATTTATCGCCTACCACTGGACTACGTGAAATCCCTATTTAGTGTGGCTAATTATAATTTGTTAAATTATTTTATTCATCAAAAATATGTTGATTTTGGATTTTAAGTCTTATCAAAAGGATATCCATAGTATAAAAAAATGATTTGGTTATTAAGTGATAAATGTTATTTTGGAAGACATTCACTCTATTGGGAATACTATATGCCAAAGGAAAATAGAATACTATGGGATTTCATTTGAGGAGCATTGGTGTTTTTTTACCAACATTTTTATTTTGGATTTATAGAAATTTGTATTATTTATGGAAATGATTAACCTATCATAGAGAATATGTGATTAGGTTAATTACTGTTAAGTATGTGACTTTAAGAGTAGTCGATATTATTTGGAGATACAATTCAACGTGGAAGACTATGTGAGAAAATTCTTCTGAGTTTTGGGTTTCAATATTAGTTTGGATTATATTGAAAGATTTTATGGACAAATTTTTATTTAATGGTATTTATTGGACTTTGGGTATTGTTGGTTTAATTTTAGAAATTAAGATTAGTATTTATTTCTCTAAATTATTATCCTTTCGGGATCATCTGATATTTTACTAACCATTTTGGTTTTAGTTAATCTATGAGGAAAAGGGAAATATATGTTTTATCCATTGTAGATTATGTGATTCTTTAAGTTGATTCTAGCGCTTCAGGTGTCACCAAGTCATCTTTAATACTCACCATTTGGAGTGAAATATGAGTTTGTGGTAAGAATTAGATGAAGGATGAAACACTACGTGTTAGGTATATTTTTGTTTTATTATTATATGAATAAATTAATTATTAAACTTTAGGGATGGGATCTTAAGACAAAAAATGTGTTATCCTAATGCTTTATGTTTTGTTGAACTGATGATATTTTAAATCTTTATAGATTGATGGCTTTGAGGCCCTCAATTTTACAATTTCTTGTGACTGATGACCTGAATCACTCCCTATAAATATTTATGTGATTCCTCAAATTATGTGTCGCTAATTTCCACCATTGTTCTACTAATCGAGACCATAATTTGGTGGTTAGTTTTTCATCTCCCTTTCCCTCTTATTAATAATAAATTTTATTAACCCAATTTAAAATGTGGGTTTTCCACAAAGGAATTTTTTTTATTTTTAACATATTATTTTCATAAAACAAATTCAAATTTTGAGGACATAATTTATTGAAGGAGGGGAGAATGTAACACCCCAAGATATCATAGTAAGTTATTTTATTTAAATTCAATAGCTTGCACTACACGCAACACCAAGTTCGAGCGCGCCACAACTTACCAAACTAGTTGTTCAAAAGTGGTTATGATTATTATTAACTGGATTTTGAATTTTATATACTCCATATAATTTTAAATTATATAATATGTGTTTACTAGACTTATTATAAGAACAAATTCAATTTTTCAGATAACAAATGTATTTTAAAAAAACCAATTTTAACATATTTTAATGGTGAACCCTTCTTAAATCCAATATTTGACCTTTTTACATATTAAATTTGACAAAATAAAATTATTCTTTATAATCGAGACATCAAAATTGACTTTGGATGAAATTTGGGTATTTTTTTAATAATATTCATTTTTTATGAATAGTGAGAAATACTGTCTTTTAATTCAAAACTGCCTTTTAATATAATTTATTTATAAGGTTACATTATATTTTAAATTTTTTTTTCATGTTTAATTAGATTATATATTTCCCTTTAATCCAATATAATTCATTGGAATTAATTTCACTTTGAAATTATACATAAACAAGTGTCAATCTTTTGATAGTTATTGTTTCTTCAAAACATGGTATCTGTTTTGAAAATGGGAATTAATTTTAAATTAATTATTAAAAATTCTATGTTTATAATTTGGTAAAATAAAATTAATTTTTTAATTCAGAATATCAAATATATCATAGGCTTAATTTTTGGTATTTTTCTGAAAAACACCAATTTTTGATGAATAGTGAAACCACTAAGTAGTTGTTAAAAATCCGACCTTTTCATTTAAATGAAATTTCACTACTTCAGTGAATTTAATTTAGAAAATTATAGATACATGGTTGTTATTATTAAATAAAAAAAAATTCAATAAGATGAAAATAGTTTTTGGTGAATAGAAACTTTTGACTTTTATTTACCGTAGTTAAAGTTAAATAGGGTAATTCAAGGTAAAAATAATATTATAATAATAATCAATTGCATTAACACTAGTCATAATCTTATTATATGAGTCATGGACGATCCTGGTCATCCTTGGGTCGATTTTGGGACCCCATAGAGCCACTTATGAATGATAATGACAATTTATTTTAATTAACTTAAAGTAAAGGCAAAAATGACATAAACCAATATCTTTTAGTAAATCAATTTTTACATGGGGTTATATGTGTCATATTTTAGACTATAAATATTAATTGTAAATATAAAAATATTTCCTACATTATGGTAGTTTTTTTACAATTTTTAGACATCAAATAAATTAAATTATTTATGACACAATAATGATGTAGTATTTACCTCATTAATAAATGAATTAAATAAATAAAATTATTAATATTAAAAAAATATCCAAAACCTCTCCAAATATTATTGGATGATTTTATTAAGACCAATATTCATCTTATATTATACTTTAATTAGTTTTTGACATTTAGAAACCGAATATCACTATATAATAAAATAATATTTTTACATTTTCATAAAGAGCCCCTCCTCCCCCTTATAAAAAGACACCACTTATAACCCATTCCACACACCTCTAAAGCCCCTTGGCTCTTCCAATACCTGACTAAATAAACTATAAATATCCCTATATTACCCCTATAATACTTACATTAGTCATAAGTCACTACAAGAAGTCCTTTTGGTTCAAACCAAAGGATGTTACCCAAATTAAAGGTAAAAGTTTCTCTTAAATTCTTTTGTTTTATTTTACTTCTCCAACCACCTAAACTCCTTTTATTCCTTTATTTTATAACAAAACCAGTATACTAAATATAATAGGATGTTGGCATGATAAGTATTTGAACTAAACTTATAGACACCTTTATATAATGGGTGAAGAACATACTGTTTCTGTGGTTGGAAAACTAACGCCTCACGGAACGATGATTGTTCGATTATCTCTTAACACCTATAATGGTGGCCATTAAGATGTAAATTTGTTTATATATGATATATATTATGCTTATGTTTTATTTTTTCTTCTTTATTTTACATTTATATTGTACCTTTATGGTCTCCATTATGGGTAAAATGTGATAATTTCATTTGAGGAAGTGCAGACTACCACCCCTCAAAGTGATATGACTCATTAATGACATGTGTGGGACATATAAATATGGATTTAATGATATTATTTATTATATTATACTTAAATTATTATATACCTATGTATAATTATATTTTAATTCAATAAAAATATAAAATAGAAATGAAAGTAGCGTTCATGCATACGTACGGCTTACCAGCTCTATGAACAGTGCATTTAATTTCTTATCTCCAAATGTTATGTATGGTTATATATACATATATATACTGGATATATAATTTATATATGATATATAAATCATGTATATCATTATAGAGAAAATTTACTTTTGACCACATGGAAAATTTGTAACTATAACAAGTTTATTTTTGACTCAAGTTCTGAACATCGATAAAATATCCAATATGAACTCAAATAATTAACTAATTGTTATAGAAATGTAATAAGTTATAAAAAAGGAATAATAATATTTAAAAATATTCTTATTCAAGTATAAATTAAATTAATTTTATTATTCATGAAGAACAGGGAACATACAAGACAAGTCAGACTTGAGGTAAGGGGTTTCTTATCTCACTTTTAATTCCGTGAGATTTCCATTGTTCGCAAACTTATTTATTGAATGTGGTGTATTTTGTACTTCCATTTGATATATATTATCATGATTATCATTATATTCATGGTATTATTTGATTCATTTGGAGGTTATTAACATTTTTTCATACGACTCTATTGATTACAATGAAGTAAGTGTTATTCATCTCACTTTTTATTCTCGTGAGATTCATGCTATATTGGACACTATTTATTTTTGTGTGGTGCATGTACTTCCCATGATTGTATTATTGGTGTAATATAATATAATTTATTGTTATTTACGTCTTCATTGTATTATCCTTCTTTAATGTGGTGTATTTTTCATAAGTTACCAAATCGGTAAGGGAATTTCAAATTTCAATTCCCAATCATTGGGATTTACACATACTTCATTGATTATTTTACTCCAAGATTATGTGTGGAATAACTATGTTTTATTTATGTAGTAATTTCCACTCCCATTTGTGTAGATATACATTTGATACACATAATAAATCCATTTATAATTTCTCAAGTCATTGATATGAACTTGATAAGAGTAATATTAACTCAATTTCTATTCCTTGAGTTAAACATCCATGTCATTGGGGTTGTTTTTACAATAATTTGTGTGAATGTCCTATGATTTATTTACACTGAATATCCAATCATATTAATTTTATTTATATTTTTTACACATAATTATTTTATTGATTTATCCTTAACCTAATGATACAGTCGTTATAAGGGACTTTATCTCAATTTACATTCCATTGAGACTTCTTTGTTGTTATGCACAAATTCACTTTTATGTGGTGTATATAATAACCTTTTACATAGAATATCATCAAATCCTTTATTCTCATAATATTATAAAGTTTTTATTATATAAAGTATTTGTATTCAAGTATCTCTCATTTCGTTAGGAACTCTAACTAAAATATCATTTTAAATGTTCTAAAGATTTATTCTTCTAAATATTTCTATTTAATGTCCTTGTTTTAAAAATGGTTTTTAGGATTTATTTATATGTACATTAATGTTTTAAAACTAAAATCCCTTTTAAAAGTTTCAAAGTGTTATGGGACACTTTGATTCAAAAATATATTTTAAACGACTTCTTAATAAATAGTGATACTTTTAAATGTTTTCAAGAAAAAGGGGTTATTTATCTCATAAAGTTTTGATTATTATTTCCATCTATGTCAATATATTTCCTTACTCTCGATTGAGGTTAATCTATTATAATACAATCTTCCATATTTTATTGAACGAGTTATGTTTGACTGTGGATGTTCTATTTTTATTCCATTCATGGTTTGAGGTTAAAGTATTGACATTTAGTATGCTAGTTTTATTACGAATGTTTAGATTATGTTTCACTCATTTCATATGAGGAATGAATTGGACTCATTAAGTGATAGGTGGAGCCCTCTGTAGATCCATGATGCATCGGTAGGTCTCATGAGACAATTAGATGTGGAATTGGATGAGGCCTTTCCCAATTTGTGATATATGGTTTTGGTCGAGGCCTTAATCATTTTTTGTTGTCTTGGTCAAGGAATTGACAAAATGTTTCATAATTTCCAGCATTATGAATTCTATCATTATGGTATTATCTATTAATATTTCATGTTGTTATTCGACTAGTATAATACCTATGACTGTGTTTTATTATGGATTTATTTACTCAGCTCATATTCCTACCATAAAGTGTTCATGTTTATTAATTGTAAAGGCATGTGTTTTCAATTATTCAACATGCCTAATGTTTATGTTATCTTCTGCAGTATTTATTACTCTTACTGAGCATCTGAGCTCACCCCTTTCTTATTTATTAATTTTCCCACGATTCCAATAAGTGTTTTATGATTGATATGAAGGGTTAATCTAGGGGATTAATGTACTTCTCGAAGGATAATGTTTGTCGTGTTTTATTTTCTATTTTTTAATGTAACGTTCATGTATGTAATCTATTTTCCAAGACTAATAAATTGATTGGTCTTTTGGGACTTGATTCCTTGTTATCATGCCAATTTATTAAAATAATGCACTGGCTCTGGGATTCTGGGGTCAGGGCGTTGCCATAATGGTTCTAACTTTCCCATTTAAGGGATGTTTTAGTCTTCATATTTACAAAGTGGGTTGCTATGTATGAAAAATTCATGTACTAAACCATTGCTAACCCAAATGAATTTTGAGGGTGAAATGAATTTTGAGGGATGTAAATGTAACACCCCGTGATTTTTTGATTTATTTTTCTAGAATTAATTTATCATTTTAATATTTTATATTTCATATGAAAGTAGAAATTTCTCTTTATATGTATATATATATATTAAAAGAATAATTCAAACATTAATTTCACATAACACTGAATTGGCTTGTGCTACACAAAATACACACCTTGTCTTGCACTACCCCCAACACTGACTTGGCATACGTTACATGAAACACTGAGTTTCAACGAAGCCTTATTTTATTATAATTTTTTTTAAGTGATATAATTAAAGAATAATCACTAAAAATAGTGATATGAATATTAATAACTAATTTTAAATTATTTTTTTAACGGTTATATATATATAAATCGTATTAATAATGAAAGATAATTTTTTTAGGAAAGTCCTTTTATGTGTAAATGTACCATTTTCTTGAATGAACCAATTTTAATAATAAAATTAATTTTAGAAAAATTTGGAAATTTATTTTTATAAAATAAAATTAATTTTTATATTTATAATTCTGAAATTTTACTAGGCTGAATTTTTTAGATTTTATGAGAAACCTCATTTTTTGATGAATACGGAAAAATACTGCTTTTATGTTAAAAATTGCCTTTTAGTTTAAGTAATT
Source organism: Viscum album (assembly GCA_963277665.1). Classification (NCBI taxonomy): domain Eukaryota; kingdom Viridiplantae; phylum Streptophyta; class Magnoliopsida; order Santalales; family Viscaceae; genus Viscum; species Viscum album. The sequence continues at coordinate 1,540,931,378 of OY728129.1, forward strand.
ATTAATGTTAATTTATATTTTAAAATTTTTTAATGACACATTAAATAAATTATTCATCTATTATTACAATTTATTTCATTAGAATGAATTTAACTTTGATATTTAACATAAAAACATAAGAAACTTGTGAACTTTGTTATACATTGAAGACCTATAATTTCTTCCCATCAACTTAATTAACATTAAATTAACTTTACCTCTCATATGATTTTAATTTCAAAAAACTAAAATATTACATTTTAATAATTATAATATTTAGTGTCTAATAATATAAACTTAAAATTAATACCATAAATATTAGTAAATGTGATAAAAATTAATCATTGTGATTAAGGTAAAATTAAGCTTAATTAGGGTCTAAACATTAATCTTAGGGGACCAAATGATCTATCCACTTTTCAAAGACCCATTTTAATCATATATTTCGGCCATAAAACTTTCATTATTAATTTAGGTTGGGTTTTTATGACTTGTTTTAGGTTATAACATAAGTACACCAAACGTTTTTTAAAAAATTTCAAGTAAGTCATTTTACTTCCCAATAAAAGGCAACCACCTCTCCCACATACTCACACCTCTAAAAACTATTAGTATCAGAAAATATCTTACCAATACACATCAAAAAATCTTTAAATTATTATTACAAGCATTAAAATTAGAAGAATAAAATCTGAGGAAGCCTTTTGCACAAACCAAATGGACTTACCCGATTTAGAGGTAACGTCTTATCTCATGTCCATTATTTTATTTTCCTCATCTGCACAATAAAACTATATTTATTATATGATTATATACCAAGAAAAATATCCTAAATATACTATTACTTTTTATTTAAATTTTTTACCTAAAATTACTCACACGTCCATCTAATGGGTAACGAACATTCTATTTCTATGTAAAGTGAACTAATGCCTCAAAAAGTGATGATTGTTCATTTTTTCAATTACCAAATATCATAGTGGTTATTATGATAGATAATATGTTTATATATGATATATATTATATTTATAATGTCATTATTTTTCTTTAATTTTTATTTATAAGAAACCTTTATGCTTTCCATCTTATAAAAATATGATAATTCAGTTTGAGGAATTGTGGACTACGACCCCCTCTAAGTGATATGATTCGTTCATACACTACTGGATTATATTAAGGAGGGTTTTAGTTAAATTATATGATATATATGAAATTATAAATCTAATATAATAGTGATATATATATAAACATATATATTTTTTACTCTTTGTTTCTTTCAACATGGAAATTAAACAAGAGTAACATTCATGCATATGTATGGACTACCGTCTCCATGAATGATATATTCTATTTCATAATTATATATTTTATAGATTGTTATAATAGAAATATAATGTATATAAATGATATTTATATGATTTTTTACATTATTTAAATCATTCTATAATTATAAGAACCATATATATAAAAAATTAAGACCCATGTGAAGAATAAAGAGAATATTACCCAAAATGAAACCTTAACAAAGGATGGTTAACAAGAAGGTAATATAAGGTTATAATAAAACCATATATTCTATTATATATAATAATATGTTTATGTAAAAGATCTATAATAAATTTATATTTATTATAAATGTGTTTTGAAAGATTACGACTAGAGTCAAGACACAAGGTAAGGGGATTCCATCTCAATTTTTATTTTCATGAGATACATGCTATGTTTTCCACTCTTTAATTTAGTGTGGTGTTTGTAAATCCCATGTTTTTATTCCATGTATATTATAAATATATTTATGGGTATTCACATACCCAATTTATGATCTTTTTCTCATGAGCATTACGTTTCAAAAGATACCAAATCAGGTAAATAGTTTTGTCGCAATTATCCTTCATTGAGGATCAGGTTTTGTTATGCAACTAAATTAGCTTGTTGGTTTTACATGTTTTATTTCATGTAATTTAATTTTCTTAAATGAAGAGTATTATCCAATGTTTACATGTTATAAGAGTTTATTGAAAATATTTCATCTCTTTTCAAGATTGTTTTTGTTTATGCTTCCTCTGATGAAATTTTACGATCCATCTCTCAAGAAAATTCATGAATTTTATTCATCATTTTTTATTCATGATTTATTCATATATTGGGACCATTTATTATAATATTTTATACATAAGATAGTTAATATATTGTTTCTAAAGAAGCCCCAACTTTACACACTATTCGGTCGGAAATCTATGTTCCTTTAAAACAATGTTTTCTAAAAAGGGTTTCCAAGAATAATCTTGTAATATACAATGACCACTAAAAGAAATTTTTAAACTTTTTTTATTTTAAAAATGTTTTCAAAGGAATATTATTGTCACTTTCCAAATGAGTCATTTTTATAACCATTTTACCATGAAAATGGAATGTTCTTTTTACCTTATATGACATGTACAGATTTATCCACCATCAATACTTTGAAGCTTTATTCTAATGTTTAAAGGTTAATTTTTAATAGAGTGTTTTTAAAATTGATTTTCAAGGAAATTTTTTTTCAATAAAATTTCAAGATCATTTTAAAAAATTTCAAGTAAAATGGTTTTTAAAATGATTTCATGGTTATTTTATTATTTTTTAAGGAAAATGGTTTTCAAAATGTCTTCAAGCTTATATTATATGTTTTCAAAGAATATGGTTTTCAAAAAATTTTGAAGTATTATTTATAATATTTCAAATTATTTTCAATTAAATGGGTTTTAAAATATTTTCATGCATTATTTATAAGTTTTCAAAGTTTTGTTGAAGGAATTGTTTTAAATTTTTTGAATATTTTTATAAGTTTTCAAGAAAAAAGGTTTTCAAAACTATTATTAGTATTCATTATAAGTTTTCAAGGTATTTTTTGAGAAAATTATTTTCAAATAGATTTATATTATAAAAATCCTTTTTCAAGGAAGAAAGAATATTTTCCTCCAAAAATATTTTTTAAAGATATTTAATTTTTTTACATCTAGGAATAATTTGTTTGATATTGCTCATACCCTTATAGAAAATGATCTAAAGGTTCCATTAATATTCTTTCTAGGATTCAGGTACTCTTAATGTCACGGTCTATATGAAACCTATTTCAATTTAACGAGTTTTATGTTTATGAAATTCATTTCAATTATACGGGTTATTCTTTGGATGAAATGACAATGAAACATGTCTTTTTTTCATAGGTTATGATATTATTACATGTTTATGATACCCATTTCATTTAATGGGTTATGACATGATTATTTATGATATTGGGTAACATGTATATCTAATTTTTTCATTACATGGGTGGGACATATATCTCCCTCCAATGCATTGGGTAAAGCTTTATATCTCATGAGATAGACTTTTATGGTCTATGGAATGAACCTTGACTACTAAGATGGTCATGTGAGTGAACCATGACTGTCATGATTATATGAGGAGTGAATTGATGATACTAATATGGTAATGGGAGTGAACTATGATTACTAAGATGGTATGGGTAGTGAACCCATACTAACAAAATGGTCATGGTAGTGATGCCATTGCTACTATAAAAATCATAATATATGGTTATATGACTGATAAAATTCCATATCTTATTATTATGTTATGATTTCATGGATTATGTTCTTTATTTCCTTATGATTCATGGATTATGAACTAATAATCATTATTATGATCTCTAAAATGCTGGATAAGATCTTAAAATGTTATGGTCAAGTTCTATACAATATTTTTCACGTTATGCTTATTCATTCCCATTATTTACCCATACTGGGCATTTAACCTCACCCCTTTCTTATGTTTCCTTTCCCCAAGTTATGAAGAAAGGTTTTAGGAAGAAGTAATAATGGTGGAGATAATTATGGGTGATGTTTTTAAGATTTCACAAGGATAGAATATTTTTTTTCCATGTATCAAAAGGCACTACACTATTATGGTCCTAGAGAATTTATTTTTCTAGTGTACAGAACATTTATCTGAAATGACATAATATCCATGTTTTTTAACCTTGGATCACTATAGTTGTTGTTAAAATAAATGCTCATATGACCTTTGGAAACTTGGATGATAACAAATTAGTGATATACCTAGGTATATTTACAAGGATATGTTTAGGGATGTCTCAAAGGACATGTATAGGGATGAGTAAATGTATTGGAAAATGTCGCGGAATCATGAAAAAGGATAGAGTGAGTGGTTTCCTAGAAATAAATCCATGTATAGATACTATAAGTGGATATGGATTTGGAATATATGTACCTAGGGGTAAAAACTTCAATAAGATGTTCTGGTCCTGACTCAGGTTAATCTGGTACACGATAATGGGTCTTACTGCACACGTGGTTTGACACTCCCAGGGGATATGCTTTGGGAATTGAAAAAACTATTCCTGAAACATCATGAAGGATTTAAATAAAATATGACTATGAATAACCTAGGTTAAACCTAATGTTTAATATAATAAAGAATTAGAGGCCATGATTTAGTCACCCTATATGTAATTTTTCATTATTATATGGTATCTCAAGATAATAAATGTTTCCCAAACTATGCTTTATGGTTTTATTAAATAGAGAGAACTAAAAGAACCATTGTTAACATTTAATGTTTTGTATGTGGAATTCATGGGAATTATGTGAATATATATCCTAAGTTGATATATTATATAGATAATCAAGAATATGGAATGAGTATTGGTTATAAATCTAAAGATATAGAGACCACTAACGACATGTGAAGGGTATGTGATGTTCTTCCAGAATTGTTTACACTGATCATAAGAGGAATTATTAGATTGAGGTTGAGGAACTTTAAAAATTATTCATATTTCCTATTCTATGAACATAGTATTAAGGAATATGTTGATGAAGAATGAGCTATAGTTTGAGAATAAGGTTTGATTAATGAAGTATTTATGATTTAAAATTCAAAGATTATGTTATATGAATCATCAAATATATAATTATTATCAGTATAAGATTTAATTATAGATTGAAAATGACATGTTGAATGGTGATGATGACATATAAAATTAAATTCATTGAAAGGTGATATTTTGATTAATGGAAGGAAATGCTTAATTAATTCTTGGAATTGAGATAATAATATTTGGATAAAGATATACTGGATATTAATGTGTTAATTGGATTTTGCAGATTACCCTAGAATTTATTATTGACAAAATGTTCTATGTCATGGAGGATAAAGTTTCTGGATTCATGGATTTAATGAATATATGCAGTAATAAATGGAATTTGGAGGCATGCCTGTTTTACAAAGAGATAATTGTAATTAGGGATATTACCAAGATTAAAGGGAATATTCTTTGAGGATATTCCCATATTCGTTAGGTAAAAACCAAGGGGTAATTTGTGCCCTAGGGGGTACCAATGATAAGATGTTTTTGTGACATTATTTATAATGTTTTGGATTTTAATCTTTTTCAAGGGTTATAAGGTTAACCATTTATTGAAATATTAAGTTATCCTTTGGATGATGTCTAGGAGGATAATGTTTTATCTTACCAATTGAGGATTTAAGAATATTGGTTAAATTGTTGTAAAAACATGGTGTTGATGATAACTAATGATAGATAGGATGACATATCATGGATCTCATTATCTGTTAGTGATTTGGGAATGAAAAATCCACCTTCATTTTTAGAGAAAGAGGTGAGGGGAATCATGGAATAAAAAATGGTGCGGTTTTCCTAAAACCACTCAAGTATATATTTTCATGAAAATTATTTAACATTAGAGAAAATGATCTAGAAACCAAAAATATTATCCCAGTACCTTTGTTTCTGATGAATTAGATGGTCCATTAGTTCATTGTAGATTTATAGATTTCTGATTGATAACATCCTCCTAACATTTTCCTCTATCACTCTCTATCAGAACTGGATAGTTATATTTTTCTTCCATGTCCATGTTCTCAAATCCCTCTAATATGGAAACCTGGTTATATGTTACTTTGGGTAAACATTATGGTTCCAAAATTCCCATTTTAAGGGAAGTTTTAGTATTCATTTTTAAAATGTGGGTTTCTAGGAATGAATCTTTCAAGTATTAAACCATTGATTACCTTGACGATTTTGGAGGTATAAATTCATTTTAAGGGGGGTAGAATGTAACACCCTGAGATTTTGTGATATACTTTTTTGAATTAACTTATATTTTTGATATTTTTCAACTTACATGGAACTGAAAATAGTTATATATATATATATATATATATTTATAAATATATTTAAACACTATGTTAACCATTTATTTGTAATTGAACCAACTTGTCTTGTGCTACATGCAATACCGACATGGGATGCGCTACTCGCAACACCAACTTATTGTACGTTACACACAACACTGAGTTTCTTGCAAGAATAATTTTATTTTAATTTTTTAAATCATATAATTATAACCTATCTATTAAAAATAGTGATATGAATATTAGAAACTACTTTTAAAATAATTTTGTATAATTGTTTTAGATAGATAAAACATATTGATAACAAATTATATAATCATTGGTAATGTCCTTTTATGTTTAAAAATATTATTTTCTCAAATAATCCAATTTTAATAATAAAATTAATTTTAGACACATTAAGATTTTTAATTTGAAAAAATAAAATTAATTTTCTAATTGATAAAGCTAAAATTGTCTTAGAGAAATTTTTTATATTTTTTTAAGATACATTATTTTTTATGAATTGTTGAAAATACTGCTTTTTGGTTAAAAACTGCTTTTTCGTTTAAATAATTATTAATGTTAAATTATATTTTAAATATGTTTTAAGGAAAAATTAGATAAATTATACATCTATTAATAAATTTAATGTCATTTTAATTAATTTCACTTTGAAAATGAATATAAAAACTAAATAAAATTTTAAACATCTTTATTCTTTAAAGACTTGTAATTTCTTCTTGTATGCTGGATTAACATTCATCTTAATTTTTCTACATCTGTGATTTGAATACCAAGAAACTGAAAAAAAAAACATTGTAATTATTATAATATTTAGGGTCTAATAATATTGAATTAATTTTATACAAAATATATCAGTAAAAGTGATTAAAATTAATCACAATGATTAAGGTCAAATTACACATAATTAGAGACTAAACCTTAATAGTAGGGGAAAAATGACCTATCCACTTGTAGAAAACCCATTATATAGAAATATTTCTTCCACAAAAATTCCAATATTGATTTAGGTTTGGTTTGTATGACTTTATTAGGTAATGACATGTGTACACCTAACTTGTTTTCAAAAGTTTCAAGTTAGTGTTTTTCCTTTCCTACAAAAGGCCACAACCTCTCCCAGATCGTCACACCTCCAAAAACTATTAAGTTAAGACAATATATTACCATTACACTTCCCAAAATCTCATCTTAAAACTTATAATCCTTCCATTGTGTATAATTCAATCCTAGTAAACCTTTTTTCACAAACCAAAAGGAGTTACCCAATTAAGAGGTAACATCTTATCTCAAGTCCTTTCTTTTATTTTCCTTCACCACCACCAAATATCTTTATTATATTATTATATAGAAAATAGTATACTGAATATTATAGTATGTTTTTATGTAAATTTTTATACCCAAACTTACATGAAACTTCATTAAATGGGTAAATAACATATTTTTTCTATGTATAGTGAACTACTACCTCACGAAATGAGGATTGTTCATTTTTCCATTACCACCTATCATGGTGGAAATTATAATGGAAAATATGTTTATATATGATATATATATTATATTTTTAATGTATTTATTATTCAATAATTTTTATTTAGAACATACTTTTATGATTTCAATATTATGTAAATGCGATAAGTTAATCTGAGGAAGTGTAGACTACTTCCCCTTCAAAGCGATAAGATTTGTTAATACACTACATGAATTGTATTAAGGATGGTTTTAGTGAATATATATATATATATATATATATGATGTGATATTTATGATATATATGATATATATGATATCATAATTCTAATGTAATAGTGATATATATAAATATATATACAAATATGTATTTTAATTTTTTTTCCTTTCAACAGGACAATTAAATGATAATAACATTCATGCATACATACGGCCTACCATATCTATGAAAGATGTATTCTATTTAATACTTATATATTATATATATTATTATAATACACATATAATGAATATAAATTATATTTATATCATGTCTAGAAATCATGATGTAAGAATAATGTCCAAAGATATAACGAATTAAGACATGTGAAGAATAACGTGAATATTTCCCGCAGTAAAACCTTGACATAGGATGGTTAACAAGTGGGTAATTTAAGGTTGTAATAAAACCAGATATGATATTATAATATTTTAATATGGTTCTATAAATGATGAATAATAAATTTATTTTTATTATATAGGGGTTTTTAATGACTATGACGTGAGTCATGAAAAAAGGTAAGGGGGTTTCGTCTCACATTTTATTTCTCTGAGATACATGAAATGTTCGACACTCCATCCTTTTTGTGGTGTATTTACATCACATGATTATATAATATGTATCTTATACTTAAATTTATGAGTATTCACATAACCATTTTATGATCTTTCTTTCGTGGTGATTAATTTTTTAAAGTTACTAAACCTATGAAAACTTTCTGTCTCAATTTTCCTTCTTGGAGACTCATGTTTTTTTATGCACAAAAATTCAATTTTGAGGGGTATATACATCCATTTAACATGTTACATCATAAATTCAGTTATTTTAATGATATTTTATGTTCTAAATAACTTTATTTTCTTTCATGGAGTATATGATCCCAAGTTACCAAGTTATAAGAGTTTATTGAAACAATCATATTACTTTTTAGAGTTTGTTTATGTTTATTCCTAATTTGATGAAATTTTATGATCCATATCTCAAGAAAATTCATGAATTTTCTTCTCCATTGATTATTCTTGAATTACTCATATATTGGTACAATTTATTCAACAATTTGGTAATTAATATAGTTAAGAAAGTGTTTTGTATGAAATCCAGACATTACCCTCTCGTCGGTCAGAAATTTGTGTTCCTTTAAAACCATGTTTTATGAGAACAGTTTACAAGAATATTTTACTAATATCCCATGATAATTAAAATAAAGTTTTACCCTTTTTTCTTTTACCAATGATTTTAAAATAATATTCTTTTCACTTACTGAATGAAGTATTATTCTAACTTTTTTACCAGCCAAATGAAATATTCTTTTTTACCTTGTAAAACATATATAGATTTATCTTCATTATATCATTTGAAGAATTCTATTCATGTTTAAAGGATAATTTTTTAAAATATATTTTTTAAAATAATTTATCATAGAAAATGGTTTTAAAATTCTTTTCATGATTCTTTTATAGGTTTTCAAGGATAGTGGTTTTCAAAATGTAGATTAATATATAATTTTTAAAGGAAAATGTTTTTTAGAAAAATTTCAATCATATTTTTTATGTTTAAATAAATATTTTTGAAATTATTTCAAGCTTATTTTATATTTTTTGATGGAAGATGCGTTTATATATTTTTTCTGAACCCTTATTAATAAGTTTTCTATATATTTTCAAATAAATAGGTATCAAAACATTTTTAAGTATTCATTTTAATTATTCAATGTGTTGTCAAAGAAAAATGATTTTAAAATGTTTTGAAGCCTATTTTATAAGTTATCAAGGAAAATGGCTTTCAAAATGATTTCATGTATTATTTTTATGTTTTCAAGATATTTTCTATGTAAATTATTTTCAAATGGTTCTATGTATTATAAATCCTATTTCAAAGAAGAAATGATATGTTCCTCAAGAAACTTTTTTCGAAGATATTTAAAAATTATTCTCCATCTAAGACGAAATATAATGATATTACTTATGCCCTTATACTAAATTTCTAACTGTTCCATTCAAATTCTTTCTATGAATGGGTAATGCTAAATGTTATGGTATTTATGAAACATGTTTCACTTTTATAGGATATATATTTATGAAATATGATTCACATTCATAGGTTATTATTTTGAAGAAATGGTTATGAAACCTGTCTTTTTCCACAAGTTATAATATGATTACATGTTTATGATACTAATTTAATTTAATGGGTTATGATATAATTATTTATGACCTTGTGTCATATGTATGTATGATTTCATTATGATATGGGTGGGTCCTATATCTTCCTACAATGCATTGGGTAATGATTTATATCTCATGATACAAGCTTAGATGGTATTCAGAATGAACCTTGACTACTAAGATAGAGATATGAGTGAACCATGATTACCAAGATGGTATGAGGAGTGAACTCATTATAATAACATAGACATTGGAGTGAACCATTACTACCAAGATGGCATGGGGAGTGAGCCCATACTACCAAGATGGTCTTGGTAGCGATGACTTGGATACATTGGAAATCATATTATATTCTTATATAACTGCCAAAATTCGTAGTCTTATTTCTATGTTATGATTTAATGGATTATTTCCTTTTTTTCATTATGATTTGCATATTATGAAATTCAAATATTTATTATGATCTATAATATACAAGGTATTTTCCTCAAATGTCATGATCAAATTACATTCCCTTTATTCTTTTTATGCTTATGCATTTCCGTAATTTACTCTTACTGATCATCTGAGCTCGCCCATTTATCATGTTTCCTTTACCTAGGTTCTATGGAAAGGTTTTTGGTAGAATTATTAAAGGTGCTGATGTCTATGGGAGATGTTGAATATCTTTCACAAGGATAAAAGATTTTTTTCCCATGTTTCCAAAGACACTAAACTATTATGGTCATCGGGTATGTATTTTTTTTAATATAATGAATATTCATCTAAAGTAGCGACTCATTATTTTGGCCTTGTCAGACTTTGGAAAATTCCTACGAATAATTCTAGAGCTCGGAATTATGACAGTGTGCGATTTTGTGGTCTGGTGTGCCCGGAAGTAATTTTATAAAAATATTAAGTATTCTTATACTATGCACATAGAGGGGGTGGGGTTTCTCCTAAAAGGTAGCATAGAATAGAAATTTAAGGGCACAGTTGCGTCTGAAGCGTGCTGTTTACCCTAGCCAGTGGGTAAAATTTGTAGGCATGGGCCTACTGTGGAAAAAACCACCAGGGGAGTTTTAGTAAATAAATGAAAATTTTTATTTATGACCATCGTCTTGAATAACTTCTGAACGGAGTCTCGAATAAAAATTCGGAGCCCTCCGTTTCATTCAGAACGGTGCATTTACCCTAGGGGCGAAATAATATTCTTCATGCCGAGAGGTCTGGTCAGAGGAGTTATTTTAATCAATTAAATTAATTAAATAATCAAGGAGAGGCAATCAAGCACCCCCCCCCCCCTCTTCTCCCACCTTCTATATGCACGAAAGCTTCCTCCCACCTTCGTTCTTCACCGACGATCCACCAAATCAAGCAAACGAAGTGTCGTTGGTCTCAGATCTTGATGGCGGACGCTCCAAGGTCATGCAGCAGCAGTAACGGAGTGTGTGAAGATTCGACGGTCTGCCAAAAGGTAGGCGGTTTGAGTTTTAAAATCCCAGATCCCATCTTGGTGTTGTTTTTCTTAAATTTTCATAAGGGTTGTGTAGTTCAGGTCCCAAGCTTTCCGAAACATGCTTCAGATCAGAATTTGGAGCATCGGGGTGCTCCTGGTGGCTCCTGGATGTTTTCCAGTGGAAAACTCAGTTTTCCGGCATTGAGGGCGTCGACCGTGGCAGATTCTGGTGAAGCAGCGGTAGCATAGCGGCGGCGCGGTGGTTTCTAGTGAGGCAGGTGGTGGTCCTACTAGGTTTTTCCGGAGATTCTTTAAACCCCTGTAACTCGCAAACCGGAAGTCCGATTTGAGATCCATTTATGGAAACAAAAAGCATGCGTCCAAACAGACCTCTTGACATTCATTAGGGATTTTTGTGAGTCGGGTTTTTGGATTAGGGACCTGAAACGTTGAAAATAATAATAATATTTTATTATTTTCAACTTCAATCCACCATAAATCTTGCATGGAGTGTCCAACTGATGTGTCATTAGTGGTGTTGAGACCCTGATGGTACGGTGGACTTTTCAAGATTGTTTCTGGATGTTGAGACCGAGAACGGGGTCTGGGCCCCATGAGGCCGGGTTCCAGCGTTTACGAAGAAATGTGGCTTTTTCGCCAGGTGACCATTTTGGACGATCGAGTAGTTGTTCCCGCGTGTTTTTTCTGAGGGGATCGCAGTGGTGTGATTTACTTAACGAGTTTCGGGATCATAGTGTGGGCCCCACCTAGGTTGGCTACAGTGAATAGTACCTTTTTCACTGGGTGTTCGTTTTGGATGATTGAGTAGTCGATCTCGTGGGTTTTTTCAAGGGGATCGCAATGGTGTGATCCGCTTGATGAGTTTCGGGATCATGGTGTGGGCCTCACCCAGGCTGGCTATGGTGAATAGTACCTTTTTCACTGGGTGTCTGTTTTGGATGATTGAGTAGTTGATCACGTGGGTTTTTTCCAAGGGTATCGTAATGGTGTGATCCGCTTGATGAGTTTCAGGAGAGTAAATAGCCTATACTGCATGTTTTTCCATGTACACCGCAATGGTGGCCTCAGTATTGGCCTACGAGGTGTGTAGTGTGACAATGTTGCGGGTCACTCAGGTTTGCAAAGGTTTGGCGAGCTGTGGTTGAGGGTACTCCCTTGGTTCAATCCTATGAGGGTTTGTGTGGCATCATAACCGTTTTATTATTTTGTGATCCCCTCGATAGGATCTCTAATCTGTTAGAGTTATGGCAACCCTCCGGTGGGCCCTGGGCTGGATCCTCTAGCTTCGCTACCCTAGATCAAGTTCTTGGTATCGTTGTCACCGCTTATCCATGGGTGGTGATCCCATATCTTGTAGGTTAACCCTCGTAGGGTTTGTGGAATCATCAAGAATATGATCTCCTATGCCTTAGGTCGTGCTCAATAGGGTTGTGTCATTGTCGGGTATACGATCCCCTACTCAGCATGTGGTTTATAATAGGGTTATGACATCATCGGTTATACGATCCCCTACTTAGGGAGTGGTTTTGGCTGGGTTGGCGCATCGTCGGTTTGATCCCCTACTACGCGAGTTATACCAATGGGGTTTCGGTATCGTCATGACTGCCTTGACGGGTGACGATCCTCTATCTAAGTGATATTATTCTATGGAGCGCCAGATCGGGTTGTGGTATCCCCCAGGAAATCCTAGGAGTGATACCCTATATGTGAGATCTTCGAATACCATATCAGGTTGTGGTATCCCTAGAGAATCCTAGGAGTGATCCCCTATCTGTGAGATCTTCGAATACCATATCGGGTTGTGGTATCCCCCACAAGATCCTGGGAGTGATCCCCTATCTGTGAGATCTTCGAATACCAGAGTGGGTTCTTGTATCCCCTAGAGGACCCTAGAAGTGATCCCCTATCTGAGATGTTTAGTGTTTCTGCTGTTCTATTTTGATGTTCTTAGTGATGATATCTGGCAAGCATGTTCTCTCATATGGGCATCTAGGATGTTGGTGTGAGACCCGATGGAGTGTATCGCTCGGACGATTGTCATCTGGGATGACAGAGCTCATAGAGTGTGTTCTCCTAGTTATCTACCTATCACAGGTGCTGTGGATGGAACCACTTGAGGCTCGGTGCGTGGAATGGGTATATCTGGTTGCTCATGGTATATGTATGGGCATATACCTGAGCGGATGTTCATTGTGTATTAATGGGAATACACCTGAGCTGAGCTGACTAGTCGTGTTAGCCGAGGATGGTATTGATATGGAGTTTCTCTCTATTTTGGGTTCCCTCTGGCTGGGATGATCTGACTATTGTATTTCATTGGCTTCCTTTTTATTTTTGGGTTTTCTTTGGGGTACCTACCGAGTATTTTTATAGTCACCCCTGCACGGGATTTTCATACAAATGTTTTCTCTTGTGCAGACCAATGGCCTTTTGACGGAGTCCCAGGAGGACCTGGAGCTGGAAGAGCTTTGTGAGCGAGACTAACCTGGGTGTTTACCAGAGCTGTGCCGAGGAGCTTACTGATAAGTTCTTTTGACAGCGATCCCATCCTTCTGAGCAGGTCGGATGCTTTAGCAGTTTTCTTTTGGTGGGACCTGTTTTTACCCTTTTGTACTTCTGTTTCACTCCGGTTAGGGATAGATGTATGCATTCATTTTATTTTCAGTTTTATATATCTCTACACTATTTCATGGAGGTGTATATGGGTTCTTGTGTAAATGTACCATAGGCTAATGCCTCCAATGTCGGTGATAGCCTACTCGGTGCTAGTCGCCTACCCCTGGCTTATTGGAGGTGGGTTTGGGGAGTCACAGCTTGAGCCCTGTTGGGTTGGGTCATGAAAGAGTGGTATCAAAGTATTTTCCACCTTTCAGATCTCAGAGAGTGGCTGGTCTAGTTGTGAGCTTGGTCTGGGTTGTATAGTGACTGTGTTATGATGTTTTGAGTTCAGCTTTCAGGCCAGGGACTGTAGTGTTGGTACGGCGACCGACCTATCTATTCACCAGGACTCTGATAACCTACTTTTTCACTTGGGACATTAGGACACTAGTCGTAGGGAAATAATGGTACATCCATCATATAGGACTGGGTTTTGGGTTATCCTTGTTCTTTATGAGTCATATCCCTAGATATACTCTTTTAACATGGTGCGTCTTGATTGTATTTCAGAATGCCTCCACAACAACAACCAGTGATAGTTTTGCAGTGATATTGTGGTGATGATATGCCCTGAGTAGTGGCCTTTGGGTAGGGTGCAGGTTTTGAGGTTAGACCTCCAACTGGTCCGCTCGAGGGGCCACCACCTGTCAAGCAGCTGGTTGTACCTGTAGGGCAGGATAAGGTTGTGAGCAGGCTGAGTGTGCTGCACGAGTTCCAGGGGTAGCGACCTCTAAGGTTCTGAGGTGATCCAAACCCTCAGGCATCTGCTGACTAGCTTGAGGTAGTTACCTGAGTTTTCCGCCTGGTGAGGACACCTCCTGATGAGACGGTGGTCCTAGCAGCGATCCTTCTACATGGTCCAGCCAGGCGATGGTGGATCATAGTAACATAGTCCCATGATGAGGAGACGCTCACGTGGGAAGATTTTGAGCATCTTGTTAGGGAAGAGTTCTCTCCAATGACGTTGAGGTCAGTGCGGATCAAGGAGCTTCTGCAGCTTCGACAGGAGGGCATGGCCGTGTCGGAGTACTCAACGAGATTTACATACCCATCGTGTTACTCTCTGGATATGGTTTGGGACCCGTTCTTTAGGGCTCAGAACTTTGAGTAGGGCTTACGCAGAGACATCCAAGCAGGTGTGGTTTCTTTGTGCCTACCCACCTATGCTGGAGTGCTGGAGCGGGCCGTGGTGGTGGAGATATTTCTGGCTGAGCAGATCCCGTCTGTTAGTGCTCGGAACATGAGAGTCGAGACCTCGTCATCCAGTTCTATAGCTGGAATCCAACAACAAACTCAGGGATCCAGACATATGCGATGTTTTAGGAGGCGACCTCAGGATAGAGGATTTGTGGCTCAGGGATCACATGGCTCTCAGGTCGGTTTTATTCAGCCGCATGAGAGGTAGTGTTATGCTTTTGATGGACAAAAAAATCTTACTAGTGAGTGTGTGACCCACCATGTAGCTGAGAGGGAGTCAGTTGATAGACCGCCTTGGGAGAGGTAACGTCTCGAGTATGCCAGTCTGCAGGGTGGTAGATGAGATGATAGAGCAGGTGTAGCAGCGGGAGGTGGTAGGCGGTATCAGGTGCCACCACCACCGCCCCCAGGTGATCCATGCTAAGCTCAAGGAGTTGGAGGGTGTGGGTGAGGACAACTGTAGGCCTTGGAGGTTGTTTACACAAAGGCCCCATGAATGGATGGAGTTAAGCTATGTGTCCTTTCTACTTTCTATAGTAGTTTTGATCGACACTGTTAGGTTGTACTCTATCCTTTCCGTTGCTTGTTTGAGGTTTGTTCAGGGCATTGGTAAGACCCTGTGTGGGTGTTGTTTGATGTTCTTCAAATGCATGAAGAAGGGGAATACTTCCCCCACTGAGATTTGTTTTTGTGACGCGATTAAAACCATGTGATTGAGTTAGTGCCACCTAAATCGGATAGTGTCGAGGTGTGGTGGATGGGTCCCTTTGACTTGTGCATTCGGGCATGGTTGTGTTGTGGAAAACTAGTTGGTGTGGGAGACCTAGTCGGGATTTTATTTTCTTTCCCCCATACATATGGATTTCTGAGGACAAAAAGTCCTAAGATGGGGAGGATGTATTGACTCGTGTTTTCGGCCCTGTCCGACTTTGGAAAATTCCTACAAATAATTCCAGAGCTAGGCGTGATGACAATGTGAGATTCCCAGTTCTGGTGTGCCCGGAATAAATTTTATAAAAATATTAAGTATTTTTATACTATTCATGTGGTGGGGGTGCATTTTCTCCTAAACGATAGCTCAGAACAAGAATCCGAGGGCACGGTTACGTCTGGAGCGTGTCGTTTACCCTAGGTGGGGTGTAAACTTTGCTGGTGCGGACCTGCTGTGGAAACATCCACCAGGAGAATTTTCCTAAATAAATGGAAATGGTTATTTATTATCGTCAGCTTGAATAAATTCTGAATGGAGTCTCAGATCGAAAACTTGAGCTCGTCGTTGCATTCAGAATGGAGTGTTTACCCAGTGGCGACCTAATCTCTTCCGCACCGGGAGGTCTGATCGGGGGAGTTATTTTAATAAATTAAATTAATTAAACATCAAGGGGATGAAATCAAGCACCCCCTATCTTCTCCCACCTCCCATACACACAAAAACCTCCTCCCACCTCTGTTCTTTTCCGATGATCCGCCAAATCATGAAAACGAAGCGCTGTCGGTCTCGGATCTTTACGGCGGATGCTCTTAGGTCGTGCAGCAGCAGCAGCGGAGCATGCAAAGCTTCAGCGGTCCACCCAAAGGTAGGCGGTTTGAGTTTTAAAATCCCATATCCCATTTTTGTGTTGTTTTTCTTCAATGTTTTGTAAGGGTTGTGAAGTTTGGGTCCCAATATTTCTGAAACAAGTTTCAGATCTGAATTTAGAGCACCGGGGTGCTCCCTGTTTCTCTAGAATATTTTTCGGCAGAAAACCCGATTTTTTGGTGGTGAGGGCGGCGTCCATGGCGGATTCTGGTGAATTAGTGGTGGCATGGCGGCAGCACGGCGATTTCCGGATTTGGCATGGCAGAATCCAGTAGAGGCGCGGCGGTTTCCAGCAGCGGCACGGTGGTTTCCGGCGAGGTAGGCGGTGGTCCGGCCAGGTTTTTTCGGGGGGTTTTTAAACCCATGTAACTCACAAACCGAAAGTCCGATTTGAGAGACGTTTAAGGTAACATGAAGCTTGCATCGAGATGGACCACTTGAGATTCTTTAGGGAATTTTTTGAGCTGGTTTTTTGGGTTAGGGCCATGAAATGTTGAACATAATAATAATTTTTTTATAATTTTCAACTTCGATCCTCCATAACTCTTGCACAGAGTATCCAAATGATGTGTCATCAGTGGAGTTGAGACCCTGATGATAAGACGGACTATTAAAGACAATTTCCAGGTATTGGGACTATGAATAGGGTCTAGGCTCCACGAGGCCAGGTTTTGGCGTTTATGGAGAAACATGACTTTTCTGCCGGGCGTCCCTTTTGGACGATCGAGTAGTGGATCCCGTGTATTTTCTCTAAGGGGAGCACAATGGTGTGATCCATTTGATGAGTTTTGGGATCATGGTGTGGCCCCACCCGAGCTGGCTATGGTGAATAATACCTTTTTCCTCGGGTGTTCGTTTTAGACGATCGAGTAGTCGATCTCGTGGGTTTTTTCGAGGGGATCACAATGGTGTGATCCACTTGATGAGTTTCAGAATCGTGGTGTGGGCCCCACCCAGTCTGGCTATGCTGAATAGCTCCTTTTTCATTGGGTGTCCATTTTGGACGATCGAGTATTCGATCTCGTGGGTTGTTCTGAGGGGATCGCAATGGTGTGATCCACTTGATGAGTTTCAGGTGAGTAAATAGCTTACCCAGCATGTTTTTTTTCATAGACCATAATGGTGGCCTCGGTATCGGCCTAAGAGGTTCGTAGTGTGGTAATGTTGTGGGTCACTTGGGTTTGTGACGTTTAGACCAGCAGTGGTTAAGTTTAATCCCTTGGATTGATCCTATGAGGGTTCTTGTGACATCACAACTGTGGTATGGGTTTGTGATCCCCTCGATTGGATCTCTAATCTGTTAGAGTTGTGGCATCCCTCCGGTTGGCCTGGGGTAGGATCCTCTAGCTTCGCTACCCTAGATCGGGTTCTTGGTATCGCTGTTACCTCTTATCCATGGTTGGCGATCCCCTATCTAGCATATTAAACCTCTTAGGGTTTGTGGCCACATCGGGAATATGATCTCCTATGCTTTGGGCCATGCTCATTAGGGTTGTGACATCATTAGGCATACGATCCCCTACTCAGTATGTGGTTTATAGTAGGGATGCGTCATCGTTGGTTTTACGATATCCTACTCAGCGCATGGTTTTGGTAGGGTTGGTCCATCATCTGTTTGATCCCCTACTATGCGAGTTATAAAAGATGGGGTTTCGGTATAGTCGTGACCGCCCTGACCGGCAGCGATCCTTTATCTGAGTGATGTGATTCTACGGAGTGCCAGATCGAGTTTTGGTATCCCCCAGAAGATCCTTGGAGTGATCCCCTATCTGTGAGATCTTCGAATATGAAATCGGGTTGTGGTATCCCCAGTGGATCCTGGGAGTGATCCCTTCTATGTGAGATCTTCAAATACCAGATCGGGTTGTGGTATCACCCAGCGGATCATGAGAGTGACCCCCTATATGTGAGATCTTCAAATACCGGAGTGGGTTATTTTATCCCTTAGAGAACCCTAAGAGTGATCCCCTTTCTAAGAATAGTGTTTCCACTATTTCAGTGTGATGTTCTCAGTAACGATATCCGACGAGCGTGATATCTCAGATGGGCGTCTGAGATGTTGGTGTGAGACCCGATGGAATTTATCTCTCAGACGAGTGTCATTTGGGATGACAAATCTCATGGAGTGTGTTCTCCTGGTTATCTACCTATTGCAGGTGCTGTGGACAGAACCACGTGAGGCTTAGTGTGTTGAATGGGTATATCTAGTTGATCATGGTATATGTATGGTCATATACCTGAGCATATGTTTATTGTGTATGTATAAACATACACTTCAGTTGAGCTGACTAGTCATGTTAGCCGAGGATGGAATCGAGATGGAGTTTCTCTCTCGTTTGGGTTCCCTCTGGCTGGGATGAGCTGGCTGTTGTCTTTCAGTTGCTCCATTTTTATTTTCGGGTTTTTTGGCATACCTACTGAGTATTTTTATACTCACCCCGGTATGGGATTTACCCGCACTTGTTTGTGTCTTGTGTAGACCACATGCCTTTCGACGGAATCCGAGGAGGACTCGGAGCAGGCAGAGCTTTATGAGGGAGACTGATTGGGGTGTTTATCGGAGCTGTTCTGAGGAGCTTACTGGCGGGTGCTTTTGACAGAAAAGCCCTCCTTCTAAGCAGTTTGGAAAATAATGACTTGGGTTTTGACCCTATCAGACTTTGGAATATTCCTAGGAATAAATCCAGAGCTAGGCACGAAGACGACGTCGATTCTGAGGCCCGGTGTGCTCTAAATTAATTTTTAAAAAATATTAAGTATTTTTATACTATGCACGTGGTGGGGGTGTCATATCCTTTAAACGGTATCTCAGGATAGGAATCTGAGGGCACAGTCGTGTCTGGAGCGTGCTATTTACCCTAGGCAGGATGTAAACTTTGCGGGTGCGGGCCTGCTTTGAGAACAGCCACCAGGGTCGTTTTTGTAAATAAATAGAAAAGTTAATTTACGAGCATCGACTCAAATAACTCATAGACAGTGTCTCAGATCACAATTCCGAGTTTGTTGTAGCGTTCAAGAACGCTGTTTTTACCCTAGGAAGGATATAATTTTAGTTAGCGTCAGGTGTTAGGTCGGAGGCAGTGAGTTAAATGGGGTTTTTATAAAAAAAATTAAAATCAATCACCTTCCCCCCAATTCCTCTCTATGCAGGTGGCGACGAACTCCCTCCCCTCCTCTGTTACTTCGTCAGATCAAGTCCCGGGCATTCGTTTGCAGCGCCGATCGTCGGCAGATCAAGTTCTAGCACATCGCAGGCGTCGTTATACACCCGAAGCTTTGGCATTTCTCCCGTGAGGTAGGCGGTTTGAGTTTTAATTTCCCAATCCAGTTTTTGCTTCGAATTGCTTCGTTTTTTTGTCGTAGCAGGGAACATCGCATCCCGAGGGTCATGTAGGTACCTTCGGATAAAAAAATAGATCCCTTGGCCTGTCCCGACGGTCAGCGGAAGACTTGCCTGCGCGACACCGGCGCGACGGCGCAGATGCTGATGAGGGGCCGCCGGCCACGCTGGATTGGCGTAGCGCGAAGGCGGCAGAGGCCACGGTCCCATGTCTGGCGCGGGCCACAGTGTGGCAGGGGGCCACTGGCCAGGGCAGGACGGTGACGGCGCGGCCGGTCCGACCCCTTTCTAATACATGGGGGGTATTAAAACCCCTGTTTCATGCAATCCGAGGGTCAGATTCGCGTGCTGTCTACGTTGACACGACCCTGGCGACGAGGCGAACTTTTCGGTGTTGGTTTGGGAGTTTTAAGTTTTAGGATCGTGGCCTGAGATCTTGAAACGTCGAATAAAATATTATTATTTTATTATTATTCGACTTTGGGTCGTTGTATCTTCTACTCGGAGCGTCTGATTGACGTTCCGTCAGTGGCGTCGAGTCCCTGATAGTACGATTGACTTTTCTTGTTGGTTTTTGGGTATTGGGGCTGAGTTTGGGGAGCGATGCTTGTGAGGCTGGGTTTCGGTGTTTGCGGAGAAACACAATTTTCTCACCATGAGTCTGATTTTTGTTGATGAATAGTCAATCCTGTGTGTTTTTCTGAGAGTATCGAAATTTTTCAATCTGTTAGACGAGTTTCGGGATCGAGTCATGGGCCCCACCAGGGCTGGCTTCATTGAATAGTACCTTTTTCACCGGGGGTCCATTTCGAATAAATGTGTATTAGATCCCATGTGTCTTTCCAAGGGGATCGTATTGGTATGATCTGCTTGATGAGTTTTGGGATCGTTGTGTGGGCCCTACATGGGCTAGCTACGGTGAATAGTTCCTTTTTCACCAGTTGACCATTTCGGGAGAGTGAACAACCTATCCCGCTTGTTTTTTTGCATAGATCATGATGGTGGCCTCGGTATCGGCCTTGAAGGTGCGTGGGGTGGTGTTGTGGCCGGTCACTCGGGTTAGCGACGTTTAGACCAGCAGTGGTTGAGGGTACACCCTTGGTTCGTTCCTATAAGGCTTCGCGTGGCATCACAACCTTAGTATAGGTTTGTGATCCTCTTGATGGGATGTTTAATCTGTTAGAGTTGTGGCATTCTTCTTGTGGGCCCGGAGCGGGATCCTCAAGCATTGTTTCCCTAGATCGTGTTCTTGGTATCGCTATGACTGCTTATCCACAGGCGGCGATCCTCTATCTAGTAGGTTAACCCCATAGGGTTTATGGAATCATCGGGAATATGATCCCCTACGTAGTGGGCTATACTCAGTAGGGTTGTGGTATTGTCAGGTATGCAATCCCTTACTTATCATGAGGATTATAGTAGGGTTTTGGTATCATTGGTTATACGATCCCCTACTCAACGCGTGGTTTCTATAGGGTTGCGACATCGTCTGTTCGATCCCCTACATCGTAAGATGTACCAGGTAGGGTTTTGGTATCTTCGTGACCATCGTGACACGGGTGACGATCCTCTATCTGAGTGATGTGTTTCCTTGAATACCATATCGGGTTGTGGTATCCCCCAACAGATCCTGGGAGTGATCCTCTATCTGTGAGATCTACGAATATGAGATTGGGTTGTGGTATCCCCCAGTGGACCCTGGGAGTGATCCCCTATTTGTGAGATCTGTGTATACCGGTGTGGGTTCTGGTATCCCCTAGCGGACCCTAGGAGTGATCCCCTATCTAAGGAGTTTGGTGTTTATGTGGTTTCAGCGAGGTTTCCTCAGAGACAGTATCCGAGGAGCGTGTTCTCTTAAGTGAGAATTTGAAATGTTTGTATGGGACCCGATGGAGTGTATCTCTCGGACGAGTGTCATCTGGTATGAAAGTGATCATGGAGTGTGCTCTCCAGGTTGTGAACTGTTGGTGGTGATGAGGTTCGTACCTCATGTGGCTTGTTGCGTGAGCTGGGTATATCTGGATTGTTCATGGTATATATATGGGCATACACTTGAGCTGAGATGACTAGTTGTGTTTATCCTGGGATGGTCACGAGATGGAGTTTCTCTCTCATATGGGTTCCCTCTGGCTGGGATGAGAGGACTGTTTCCTTTCATCTACTCTCTTTTGTTTTGGGTTTTTAGGTTGCCTACTGAGTATTGTTATGCTCACCCCTGCACGAGCATTGCCCGCACAAGTTTGTGTCTTGTGCAAGCCACATGCCTTTCGACAGAGTACCAAGAGGACCCAGAGCAGGCAGAGTTTAGAGAGTGCGTTTGACTGGGGTGTTTATCGGAGCCATGTCATGGAGCTTACCAGCATGTGTTTGGATGTGTTTTCCCTACTTTTGAGTAAGTTGGACACTTTTTTCATTTTCTTTTGGTGGGCCCTATTTTTTTCTTTGCATACTTTTTCTATACTTTGGTTCGGGATAGATGTATGCATGCATTTTTCTTTTCAGTTTTATATATCTCTGCACTGTTTCATGGAGGTGTATGTGGGTGCATGTGTATAGGTACCTTAGGCTAATTACTCCCTTGTTTGTGATAGCCTACTCAACGATAGACTCCAACCCTTGGCCTATTGGAGGCAGGCCTTGGGAGTCGCAGCATGAGCCCCATTGGGTCAGGTCATGACAAGGACAGTTTTGCAGTTTTCTTTTGGCGGGCCCTATTTTTTCCATTTTGTACTTCTATTTCACTCTGGTATGGGATAGATGTATGTGTTTCTGACGCTTTCTTCAGGGCTCGCGCATCCGTCCGTCCGCGGAGGAGGACGCGCATCACTGTTGCCCCGCATTCCCGCTTTCCAAAGGCGGGCGGCATTCGCTTCTTTTTCAGGGATGTCTGGTCCTTGATCGAAATGGGATGATGGGATGTCGGTTCTTCCTTCCGTGGATTCCTCCTCAAGACTCATCACCTAGTCCGGGTCTCCCTCATAGATTTAATATGTTGTTCGTGAAACTCTTCCCAGTGCCATGTTTCCTTGGACGCCGGTTAATTACACTGCTTCTTTTGGGACCTTCCAAAGGGTCCAGTCAGGGCAGCAACCTTCAGTTGGGGGAGTAGTCACGTTGAGGCATCAGTAGCGTGTCTAAATGCTGGGGACCTGGCATGTCTGTCTATTATCCCTAGTCACAGGGCTTCTCGAGGGCGTGGAAGCCCGAGGAATCCCACATCGAGAACGGGGAATTATATTCCATAGACATATGTCTGAGGTTTTCCTCAGCTTCCTATGTTTAACACAGGGTATGCCGCGATTTTAACGTCCGGTGGAGACAGATCAGCCCGATCAGAGCATTAGCTAGAATGGATCAGATTGAGGGATTTCCCTTGAAGGGGTGCCGATACCGGGACCAGCCTATGGATAGCTGTGAAGAGGAGCGAACCGGCATGGTCTCACCGGGATATTACGGTCCAGGCGAGAATTAGGGTGGATGATGGATGGATGAATGAAGTGGAGGGGGGAATGGAAAGGGACCATCGCAAGGGCGACAGTGAAGTTGGGATTAAGCCTCGAAGAGACCTCCTACGTATCCCAGTGGCAGGGAATCAAAGTCCACGTAGTTTAGAATGGTGCCGGAGAGCCGACGTGAAGGTGGACCTTGGCCCGATGGATGTCATCAGAGAACCAACGTAAAGGTGGACCTTGGTCTGATGGGTGTTGTCAGGGAACCGACGTGAAGGTGGACCTTGGTCCGATGGGAATTGTCATCGAACCGACATGAAGGTGGACCTTGGTCCGATGGGAATCGTCAGTGAACCGACGTCAAGGTGGAACTTGGTCCGATGGGTGGTGGGATTGAACCTCGGGGAGTCTTCCTACGTACCATGCCTTGACATGGATCAAAGACCTCATAGTTCAAAGGGTTTCATCGGTGAAACGACATGAAAGTAGACCCAGGGGTCCACTAGTGGTGGGATTGAACCTCGTGAAGTCTTCCTATGTACCACGCCTTGACATGGATCAAAGTCCCCGTAGTTCGGAATGGCGGTGGGTGTCAGCGAACCAACGTAAATTAGGGACCTTGGTCTGATGGGGGACGGGCTTGAACCTCTAGGAGGCTTCCTACATACCATGCCTTGACATGGATCAAAGTCCCCGTAGTTTGGGATGGTCACAACTGCTTTCCGTCGGACTGGAATGCAGTTTAAGGACATGCTGTACGAAGGTAGAACTCGACGTGAATTGGATGACAGGTGGGCTTGAACCTCGTGGAGGCTTCCTACGTACCATGCCTTGGCATGGATCAAAGACCTCGTAGTTCAAATGGGTGTGCAGTTTAATTTCATGTGGGACAAGAGCATACAGTTTAACATCATGCTGGTTGAGGGCATGCATTTTAACGTCATGCTGGATGAGGTATTGTCATATCCAATGCCAACTCTAAGCCCGCGTGAGTCATGCTCTGTGTGAGAAATAAGAGACAGCAAGGACCTGACGATCATGCCATGAAGGGTACGTCCGTGAGAAGAGAAGAGGGGATTATGCATTAGGCGGCCCATGGTGTTGGGACTTACTCCAGGATGGAGGCCCGAAGTGCGGTAAAGCGCAGCGAAAGAGGGATTTGGGACCAATGATGGAAGGTGCCTCGTTCCCTATCACGCCCTCCACTGACCTTGGTAGTGGGGAAGTACGGAGATGCAGGGGTGCAGCCATCCGTTGGGGAACTAGGGTCGCCCTTCTCCTGAGAACATACGCCGCTCCAATAGGGAGGATATCATCCCTTGTGGATGGGTGATTCCACTCCCGTGGAGATGAGTGGCCTAAATAATGTTTGAGCTGGGGGGACCCTTTGTGAGAGGCACGAGTTCGGGTCACAGTTTAACGTCATGTGTTGAGGACGTGGTGCTTGGCATTTTAACGTCCTGCAGCTCGGACGAGGCGGGTTCAATCCACCCCCTAGGACTTACATAACCGGTACCCTTTGCTTCTTGGGGGAGGGAAGGTACCAGTAAGGCCGTGGTGAAGGGGGTTTGTAGAGAGAACCATCAAGGGGTCCACGTTAGCGTGGCTATGTGAAGATGCAATAGCCGTTAGCGTGCCTATGCGAAGAAGAACTAGGTGAAGCAACGCTACAAGTAGTATTGTCCGTGGGAATTTTAAATCACATCGTGCATACATGGAGGGTCGCACGGGAAGCGGAATTTCCAAGAAAATGAGTGTGCTTCGCAAAGCGGAGTTCCTTGCCTTAGCATGGGGCATATGTGTGAGTGGAGGGTGCTTCGAGAAGTGGAACAGTATTCGCGGAGCACTGCCCCGCGAAGAAGAGGTGCCTCGCGAAGCAGGGTGCTGCGAAGGAGTGTGCTTCGTGATGTGTAGCGATCCTGCCTTAGCATAGGGATCACTACTACAAGTTGGGTGTTTCGTGAAGCATAAACGCTCCGCAGCTGCCCAGGTTCCCTTGGGAATCCCCCTCCTTCGCAAATGCCCTTGATCTTCGCGAAGGGCATCCCTCTCGGAAGAGGGGCTCAAAACGTCACAAAGCAAAGGCGTCACGCGAAGTAGAAGTACCTCACGGAGCTCATGATTCCCGGGGGCAAAGGGTGCTTCACGATTCGGGAGAGAAGAAGTTGAAAGGTCAGATTGTCCGTCTCCTGGAATCAGGGGGATCCCAGTTTTTATAGGCAAGGGGTGCCGCGAAGCAGAACTCGCGCGCCGCCTCAGGTGCTTCGCGGCGCGCTCAAGAATGTCAAAGTCGTTCGCGAAGAGGTACCGCCTCTGGAACTTCACGGCAGGCTTATGAACCTCAAACTCAGTTGCAGAGAGTTACCGCCTCCCGAGCTTTGCGGAGGGCTCGCGAACGTCAAACTCGGTCGCGGAGAGTTACCACCTCTGGAGCTTCACGGTGGGCTCGCGAATGTCAAACTCGGTCGCGGAGAGTTACTGCCTCCGGAGCTTCAAGGCGGGCTCGCGAACATTAATCTCGGTCGCAGAGAGTTACCGCCTTCGGAGCTTCGCGGGCCCGTGATGCTCGGGGTGCTTCGCGTCGGTGCTTCGCGAGGCAGCATCCGGGCCGTCTTTTTCGTCCCTTTCATTCGTGCAATATTTTGGTGCCAAAAAATGCCCCCCCCCCCTCAGACTTGGAGCCGCGGAAGGCTGAAGGGTCGAAGTCTGAGGTAAAATCGCCAAAATTATTGGCAGTTCGTGATGCGCCTTCGCGAAGAGGGCCCGCGGTGCTGACCGGGGCCACGGGTCCGGATGCGCTGCGATGCTCCGTGTGGAACGGGTACATCGCGATGCTCCGGGGTCACCGCCTATAAATAGGGGGTAGACCTCTTTTGTCTTCATACGATCTTCTTGTCTTTTTGTGCTCTCGATTTCGCGAAGCTCCGCGTACTCCGCGCCTGCTTTCCGCGAATCGAGCTTCGCGGCGAACCGTGGGTCTCTGACTCCACGACCAAGCCAAGAAAACTTCTGTTTACCGGCCAAGGCCAGACTCTGCAACTTGGTTTCGCACCCGAGCTTCGTGAGAGGTCTTCTCAAGAAAGCTTCACGATCCATCCTGAAAAAAATTCTTTTCTGTGCCGAAACTAAAATGGCCCATCAAGAAGCTGTGTTGGGGGTGCATGCCGATGCAGCCTGTCGGGATGAGATGGCCAACTATCCAGGCCTTGGGGAGATGGTCCGAAGCCACTCGTAGCATGCTTCTTTGAAAGATCTGCTATCTGAGGGTCATAAGAATTATCCGCAGTGTAAGTAGCTACCATTGTACGGCTTCGGGTTGAGGGATGACGTCTGCATCCCTGAGGCGAGTAGGGACGAACCTGTTTGCTAGTTCAGGAGCACACTATGTCAGCGCCAATGGTTCAGGGCAGACGATGGTCATGCGCTAGAGGACTTCACACCCGTCACCACCGACTGTCTCTACAACCATGTGAACGATATTGACGGGAAGCCACTGCAACAGGAGACGTCCCCTCCTCTCTACCGTACCATGCTGAAGGTGGATTTGCAGGATCCGAAGAAGGGATGGTCCGATGAGTGGGACCTGCGCCAGGGTGGAAACATTACTGATGACTGGGTCTGGGCCTACTGGGTAGGCACCTCATGCGAGGAGTTTGGGGATGAGCTGAGGAGAGTGGGGTTATATGATGCGGTGTGGGCCTCCCAATTCCACATTTACAAACCGAAACAACTGATGTCGTAATTGCTGAGAAGATGGTCATCTAGGACCAATACTTTTCACCTGCATCACGGGGAGGTGGGCATCAGCCTGTGGGATGTCCACCAGATTTCTGGATTTCCGATCTTGGGGGAAATGTATGATGAGTTCCTCCCTGTCATGAGCGCGTGGGAGGATACAGAGAAAATGCCGCAACTGGCTTCAGTGCTGATGGCACTCATCCCTGGATAGGACAAGGAGGCAGTGAGGGATGTCCACTTTAAGAGATGGTTCAAGTGCTTCCTGAATTTCCCAGAGAATCGAGAGTTCCCTCCAAGGCCTCGAACTTGTCCGGGGCGGACCAACGGGGTAAGGGGCACTTGTATTGGTGGGTCCTGGAGGAAAACCAATGGAAGACTTGGGGTTTAATTGTCAACACTGAACAACAACCGATTGTCAGGCGGGCGACGTTCATCACAGCTCTCATCTACGGTTGGATCCTACCGGTAAGGGATACAAGCATGGGGGTGCGGCCTAGCTCATTTATTATGGCTTCCATGTTGGCCATGGGGCAGCGGGCCAATCTAGGGATTCCAATGCTCACCAAGCTGTACAGAATACTGCGGCACATTAGCGAGGGAAAGAAGCCTTTAAGGATATGCGGGCCCTTCCACCTCCTGTATTGGTGGATAGCAGTGCACATCAGGGGGATCTATGAGTATCCAAACCCTATTTCAGCGTCGGGATCAAATTTCCGCCCCTCCATCCTGAATGAGGTCGGGAGCTTCCTGTTCAAACTAACCATGCCGATGGTGCTGAATCGAGTGTGGAGGGCAGATGATTTTAATTTCCACCCCTTCCCCTTGCCAATGGGGATACTTACTGACGACGGTCGGGGGACGGAAGAACACCAGGCTTATCTCCTGGCCTTTCGAGGCGGAGTTTTGGTGGAACGAGTGGATCGTGAGCCACTCTGCGAACCGTACACCCCACATAAGTTTGAAAGGAAGTTTTGATGCCTCTAGCGGATGACCCCACAGGTCTACTGGGAGGTGCGTCACGAGGAGCACCTGTGTGTGATGAGGAAGTTGTGGCTCATGTTCACACGGGAAGATGGGAAGATGCGAATTGCATTGCCTCCATCCACCGCCGCTTTCGGGTTGGTGAGGGAGTATGCCATTAGTTGGGAAGCTTATTACCTAGGGGAGATGTTGAATCAGACAACTATTCAGGTCGGTGACGGTGGGCCTCCTCTATCTCGAGGTCGGGGTCGGAGGGCAGCTAGGGCCTCTCGCCGTAGTGGGGCTGCCATGGCGGCGAGACCCGTACCAGCCGAGGGTGCGGCAACAGCAGTGGATCTGGTGATTCCGGAAGAGCAGGTCCATCTAGAGGGGCATCCACTGAGGGGATTTCGTAGGATATCCACTGAGGCCCCGGGGAAGCGGCTGCGTCATATCGACATGGCAGAGGATGTTGTCTTCCCGGAAGCCTGGGACATTTGGGATGTCAACTGGCAATTCCTTAGTCCACCCGATATATGGGCCCACTTGAATCACCTCAGGATGGAATTACCAGCCATAGGCCCAGTCTGGGCTAGCTTCATGGAATCTCCGGTGGAGGCAGAGCAATACTTGGACGAGCTGGAGGATTACGTTCACTCTAGTGGTGTCCCTCGCCCAATGACAGACCGGGTGAGGGTAATGCTGAATCGAACGGTCCCCCAACTGTTATCAACTGCCTATCTGAGGGAGCGCTTCCCCCTACTGGAAGAGTCAGAGGACTCCTCTTGGGAGGATGAGGCTGGAGGAGGGAGCCCGTTGGAGGAGGGCGAGGTCAGAGATCAAGGCTCAGATTCTGACGATTTCGCAGAGGCTATCGAGGTAGAATTATGAACTTCTTTCCTTATGGTCCATTCTTGAGACACTATGGACTTCTCACCAATGTTTGAGCCATGCAGGAGGAACTTGTTCACCGGACTCATTCTCGCCCCTCGGTAGGTGATGATGCGGGACCTTCAGAACCCGCACCTATGGCTGCGTCCAGTTCCACGTCTGGTGGGACCAAAGCAACCGAGGTGGCTCCTCCGGAATCTCCAGACCTTCCAACAGTATACTGAGGGCCTCGCCTCGGGGTCCCGTCTGTACTGTCTTGATAGAAACACCAGGAGGTTGATATCTGTAAGTTTCCTCTACCCGTTTTCTTGTCGTCATATGTAGACCATGCCAACTAATGTTTATGTCCCCCTTTGTTGTACAGTTCTCCGACTGGCATGGGCTGTTGCGGAAAGGCTAGTCGGGATGTCTGGTGGCATCCCCCCTAGGGGAATGCCAGTGATGGTGGTAATAGTCCCCCCATATCCTCAAGCTGCAACACACATCATCATCGGCGGGACCACCAGCAGGGTCGTGCCTGAGGTCATTGAGGTGGAATCTGATGAAGAGGATCGGATGGATGGCCCTACTCCTGTCGTGCCCGATTTGGCGCCAGACGTCGCGCCAGATTCAACACTAGATGCAGATCCCGCTGAGGACTTCCTGTAGGCATATCCTGCGTACGAGCCTGCCAATCACGCAGACTGGGACGAAACGGCCTCCAATGATGAAGACAGCAGCATAGTCTGCCACCGGTCGTGGAATCTAATCACGTGCTTCATCAAGGACACCCCCCAAGTGCTATGGCTGGCCGAAATGAATAGAATCTACTCGCGGTTGCATGAACTGTGCACTGGGGGAGTGGACGCCCAACGTCCTCATGCACTCATCCAAGATCTTATGGCTGAGAAGATTCGGGAGCATGATCGTGGGCTCAGCGTGGGCTGGCAGCGGAGGAAGGCGACAAACATCAAGAAGCTCCAGGAGGCTGAAAACGAGGTCCAACAGCTGCAGACTCAGGCAGATTGCACACTCAGCCTCTCTTAATGTGCAATCTGAGTTGATCTCCCGGTTAAAGGCCCAGCTGGCAGAGGCAAAGGAGCTTATGAGGCAGGCTTCTGAAAAGATGGTTGTCATTCAGGCTGAGGTAGAGAGGGCCAGAGCCAAGGCTGACGAACTGCGCCCCGCCGCTGCTGAGGAGGAGCGGGAGGGAAGTCAGTGGCAGCAATCCTTGGACATCACAAGCCAACGGGTGGCGGAGCTGCAACTCTCTTTTGACGGGGTCAACCCGTCCATGGGGGGAGTCGACCCCCAGGTATTGTAACAAACCAAAAAACCTTTTATTGGTACTTTCATGCTTCAATTTCTTCTTTCTTTGTTTTGAATGTCGTAGCTGACACGATTTCCACTGTTTGAATCGCCTCGTTACATCCATACAATTTCTGCGGGACGTTCGGTGATAATTCCCCATGCCCACATGGGTCGAGCCCGATGTGAGAAATAGGAGATAGTTGCCTTCTCGTCCCACCTAACATAGGAGTGGAGACCATGCTCCGTGCATCCGGGATTTGGATCATCGGTCCAGATTTCTGAAAGATGAGAGAGTCTTGACTAGAGAAGGAACTTTTCAGAACAGCCGAATTACCATTTCTTCAGCGTACCCTCATGTACGGACGATGCAACACCAGGGGCACTGAAATCAGTCCGAACAGACAGAAACGGGAAGCATGAATTACAATGCCCAAGATTCGGAGCGTTGTGGGGATGGCGTGACAATAAGGGACAACCATTAACCATG
Organism: Viscum album; assembly: GCA_963277665.1. NCBI lineage: Eukaryota > Viridiplantae > Streptophyta > Magnoliopsida > Santalales > Viscaceae > Viscum > Viscum album. Next base: position 1,540,962,518 of record OY728129.1, read on the forward strand.
GAGGAGAAGCGGTATCCTTACAGTGTTAGCCTGTAATGGGGACAAAAAAGATGGTCAACCATTGACCATGTTGAAACACAGGACCATGTCACAAATATTGTCGGTCAATCTTTCGGGACGTTGACCCAGGACAGTTGGCGGACCATAGGTCGAACATCCATACTGTTAGGGAGTCCTTCCAAACATGACCAGCCTTTTGGAACGTTGGCTCAGGATGGTAGGTGAGCCGATGCGGCATGAGACTAGGCCGTTAGGGGGTCCCTTCAGACATGAAAGGGGACGAGGGTTCGAATAAGGGGCACGCAAAGCGTGGAATACAGAGTGATGGTTTGTCCGAACAGAATCCAACACTTAGGTAGTCACACCACCATGGTTGGAATACGCCATATGGGAACATTGGTCTGATCATGGATCATTCCATCTTTAAGACAGGGCCTCTCTGGCGAGGGGGTCTGTTGCTTCCCAATGGGATCTTGGGGCATCATGAACTTGTTCAGGGTAGAACCACAGTTTAGTGTCATGCGTTGAGGACATATAGACTCCTATAGTTTAACATCATATGATAGGACATGGAATAAAAGGGAAGATCCCAGGGAGCGTGTGGTGCGGCAGATATGAAACCGACGTGAATGAGTACTCGGAGTCCAAATCACACCACGTACCCCCGGAGGAAACTCTTCAGGTTGAGAGACCATGAGTGAGGATTGGGCTGGGCCCGAAGCAGAGTGGTCGGGCATTCCTACATAACCCATGAGGATGGGAATCAAGCCATACGTAGTTCTGAAAGTGCAGTTTAATGTCATGCGGGACGATGAGAAGCCCGACCGTGTTGGTACAAATCCTGCCAAAACTACTAAGCCCACGTGAGTCATGCTCGGTGTGGGAAACAAGAAGTAGTGGTGGGACATTCCCGACACAGAATGGGGCATGTTAGGGTGAGGGGACGCTCGGTGAATATCGGCCCCATGAAACTAATGCGACCATGCAGCGCACCAAGATGCACGAAGAGATAGAGCCGAGCATGTTGGAATTCCACCTGAACACGAGGAAGTGTAAATGTGTGAATCATGATGCTCGAGATTTGTATCACAATGATGGAGGCATAATGATAGAGGATAGCTGTTAACTGTGGCGGAAATGTAGCTTCCATTTCGCGTTAGCCTAGAATGAGGACAGACAAATGAGGGTTGATCGTTGACCATGTTCGAAACACGGGACCATGTCGCAAATGTTGTAAGAGATCCTTAGTTACGTTGGCTCGAGACGATAGGAGATAACTTGGGCCCAACTTCCATGGAGAGCCCTTAAGCCTAGTATCCATGTCATCCGAGGGTCCTTTTGGATGTGGCAGAGGATGAGGATCCAAACATCAAGCGCACAAAGCTTGGTTGTGGGATGAGGGGAATGTCCATATGAAAATCCCAAGCTTCAGGCTCTTTGTAGAAACACATCTAAATACGACAACGAGATGTACTAGATAGGGGGAGAAGAGTCCTTTCCCATAGGGAGATCTTAGTTTTGGGTCATGGAATTCGGACCACGGATGGGAGGAAACATAAGAGGCACATGGTGGAGTAACTCAAACACCTGGCGTGAATGGGGATAGGGGGTGTGTATGGTGCGGTGAACAACCCGACGTGAATGAGGACATAATCCCATATCACACCGCATGACCCCCTTGGGAGAGGTTTTGGGTCAAGGGACCAAAAGTTAAAGTTAGTTTGGGCCTGCGGGGAAGTGCCTGGGCGCTCCTACATATCTCATAAGGATGAGAATCAAGCCTCACATAGTTCTTGATGGATCTTAGTTTATGGTCTTAGAGCTCGGACCATGAATGGTTAAAGGGAGCAGGGGACACATGGCAAGGCGGTTACAAAACCCGGCGTGAATGAGGACCTAATCCCTACTTACCATGCGTTCTCTGGGGAAATGCTCGAGTCGAGGGACCGAACACGAAGGTTAGGCTGGGCCCGCGGGGAAGTTCCTGGGCGATCCTACGTATCTCATGAGGATGATAATCAATCCATGCATAGTTCTGATAGGTGACATGGTAAGATACTAGTACCTGGGGAAAAGGGGAGTGCGGGCATGGCCCTTACACTGAAAGAAGTGGAATTTGATAAATCTTGTTTGTTATTTAAGGTGAGTGGTTTTTTTTTTGTGAAGTGACAAACCTAGAGTAGTAGGTTGTGGTGTCGCCACAAGAATCAAGCCCTGATAAGTGTTGAAAAATGGCATGGCACGTGACCAATACTCAATGAGATGTCCTCTATAACGAGGTCATCACAACGCAATGCCATTTTTCGTCGTGCGGCCAGGACGATAATGTCACAGTTTAGGGTCATGTGACAGGAACGAGCGTGCATTTTATCATCATGTAACACAGACGTAGCAGAGGCGATGCTAGGCGTGGAATATGAGTAGTTTTATAAAACACAATTGATGGAGACATGATCCCACATCGCATTGTATGCCACTCAGAAAAGGAGACCTTAGGCCGAGGGGCCTATATAGAGGTAAGAGGTGAAACAGGGGGGAGAGACTAGCTCCCTAAATGGGATACACCCGAAGATAGGGCGTCCGGGTGGTCCTACGTATCCCATGAGGATGGGAATCAAGTTGAACATAGTTCTAGATGGAACTTAGTTTATGGTCTTAGAGCTCGGACCATGAATGGTGACAACTTCCTGAGTAAGCGTAGATGTCAACCCGATCCCTAAGCCCACGTGAGTTAATCTCGGTGTGGGAAACAAGGGGTGAATCCTCATCTCAATACTTGGGGAGTCCATCAGAGGGGAGTTGGTAGAGAGCCCCGGAGGACACCTTTGACGTAGCTTGTTTCCTTAACGTGCAGACGTGCACGGAGGAAAAGTACCAAGAGTTCCAAGACTCTACTTGGACACGATGAAGTGATGAAGGGTGTGAATCATGTACCCGACATTTTTGTCTTAATGGTTGGTATGGTGATAGAGGAAAACTGTTAACCATGGTGGAAACGCAGCTTCCATATCATGTTATCCTGAGGTGGGAACAACAAACGAGCATCGACCACTGACCATATTCGCAACGCGGGATTTTATTGATTTGTTGTTCGAAACCCTAGGGGGCGTTGGCCCATAACGGAAGGAGAGACCTTGGGCGTAGTATCCAGGCCGTTCTTGGGTGTCCCTCCAGCTGTGAAAGATGATGAAAGCCCTGATGAAGGGATACAAAAATCCTGGAAAGTGGGTGCGGACGTGTCCGAGTATAGTTTGGCATTCCAGGTAATAGACCAGAGTCCCCTTGGGCACATTGGTGAACCACCGAAAAGGGGTCGACGAAATAGCTCAGGAGGGAGAGCTACATGGCGTGGTCATTACGAGACCGACGTGAATAAGGACATGATCCCACACAACGCCATATAATATCCTCATGGAGGAATGGTAGGCCAAGGGGCCAAGATGGGATGAAGATTCCCGAGAGACGGGGCTGGACCTGAATCCTAGACATTCAGGTGGTCCTACGTATCCCATGAGGATGGGAATCAAGACACACATAGAATTCTCTAAATGTAGTTTAACGTCATACGAGACGAGGAGGGGAGTAATATACCCCCAAACAAGGGATGTGTACGGTACGGTGAATAAACCAACATGAATGAAGAAATAATCTCACAACACACCATACACTCCTATAAGAGAGGACCTGGGTCGGGGCCCGGAAAGGCCAAGGGGCCTGATGGTTAGGCATTGGTCAGGAAGGCCTGGACTGCTTGCAGTTTAACATCTTGCAGTGAGGATGAGGGCCAGGGGCCCAAGGAGGCCAAGGGGCCTGAGGCTGGGCCTCGTAAGGGAAGGCGTACGACATGGTACATGATCCCGACATGAATGAGGACATATTCCCACACCACACCGTACACCCCGGGTAAGAGGTTGGGCAGAGGGGCCCAAGAATTCCAAGGGGCCTAAGGTCAGGCATCAGTCAGGAAGGCCTGACTAGTTTGCAGTTTAACGTCTTACATGATGACGGGGGACGGGGACCCGAGGAGGCCAAGGGGCCTGAGGCTGGGCCTCGTGAGGGAAGGCGTACGACATGGTACATGATCCCAACGTGAATGAGGACATAGTCCCACACCACACCGTACACCCCTTATAGGGGAATCGGGGCCATGGGCCCGACCGCTAGCTCCACCCGGGGGGAAGTTTGTCACTTCAGGATGGGGTAGAACGAATCCCTTCACTTGATGTTTTTGACATCACGGGGTGGACCCGAAGATCCAGGACACTGTTGACCATGTTCGAAACACAGCATTCCTATGGTGACCTGATATGGGAGTAACAAATGAGCGTCGATCGTTGACCAAATTCGCAACGTGGGACTTGTCTCAGCTTGTTGCTTGAAAACCCTCGGGGGCGTTGCCCGTATCGTTAGGAGATCCCTTGGGCGTAGTATCCAGGCCCTTCTTGGGGGTCCCTCCGGGTGTGCAAAAAAATGATGTAATCCCAGTCAAGGAGTGGGTGAAGCATAGCTGTATCCATCCATGAAAGAGGCAAACATCTCCAGGGGGGATGTGCAGCCGGGTCGAGGCTTGCTCGACGTGAGTTGGGGAAAAAGTGTGAACCCTGCCATATATCTTGACTCGAGGGGAAGATTTTGGCTTTTAGGCTGGGCCAACGGACGAAATTCCTGGGCGTTCCTATATATCCCATTAGTAAGGGAATCAAGCCATACGTAGTTCTTGAAGGCCATGCTGTTTAGCATCATGCGGTGAGGACGTGGAAGGATAGAAGAACGGGAGTGGGCACATGGTGCAACCCTTACAATCCTTGTATGAGTGGAGTTGTATGATCGGGGCTAAGAAATCCTACACCTTGCTACACAAAGATCCTCCAAGGAAACTATTCCCAGGGGGGATAGTGGAAGAGAAAATCTTGGGGCTGGGCTCAAGAAGAGGCATCCGAGCGTTCCTACGTATCCCATTAAGATGGGAATCAATCCACACGTTGTTCTTGAGGCACGGTTTAGTGTTGTTCTTGATGAGAAATGTGTCTCAACTGGGTATATGTACGGTATGGTGGGTTACCAAACGTGGATGAGGAGGTAATCCCACACCACACAGTACAATCCCATTAGAGAGCCAGAGTCGACGCAGGCCAAGGGTCCAGAGGCTGAGCCTCGGTCTGGAAGGCCTGACTGGCTTGCAGTTTAACGTCTTACAGTAAGGATGGGGGCCGGGGGCCCGATGAGGCCAAGGGGCCTGAGCCTGATCCTCTATCAGGAAGTCCTGACTGGCTTGCAGTTTAATGTCTTACAGTAAGGACGGGGGCTGGGGCCCGAGGAGGCCAAGGGGCCTAAGGCTGAGCCTCGGTCAGGATGGCCTGACTGGATTGCATTTTAACGTCTTACAGAAATAACGGGGGGAGATCTTAGTTTAAGGTCATAGAGCTCGGACCATTTTGTAGTTTATCATCTTACAGGACGAAGATGCAGTTTAAGGTCATGCAGGACCCTACATTTTAAGGTCGTGTTGGACCATAACATGTAGTTCAAGGTCATGTGGGACCATTAGATCAGGAGAAGTACCGCTTGAGGAACCTGGCATTGGTGGGAGGGGTTACGCACTCTCTATCCGTGGTCACCAAGGAGTATACTCCATTGTGGTAAAACTTATGGATGATATAAGGCCCTTCCCATTTGGGTTCTAGCTTAGGCAGTTTCCTACCGGGGATCATTGGTGCTCGAAGGGCCAGTACTAGGTCACCCTATAGAAAAGAATGGAGACGAACCTTCTTGTTGAAGGCCCTCGCTATCTTATCCTGATGCCTTTCCAGATTGTGCAGGGCACGAAGCTGGTTCTCATCCAGTGATTCTAATTCAGCTAGACGGATTTCGGCTACCTCATATGATGTCTGGTGATCATATACTGCAGTGCGTAACAATGGCAGTTGAATCTCAATGGGTAGGACGGCCTCAGCTCCACACACCATGGAATATGGCGTCACCTGGGTAGAGTTGCGAGTCGTCGTCCGATAAGCCCAGAGGTCATTGGGGAGCTTGTTCGGCCAAGTTTTATTGTTCTGACCAACCATCTTCTGTAGGATATTAGAGAGGGTTTTGTTGAATGCCTCGATCTGTCTGTTTGCCTGCACGTGGTAACGGGAGGTATGGTTCAAACGGATGTCGTACTTGGCGTACAATTTCTTCAGTTCAGCCTCTCAGAAGTTGGTGTCGTTATCGGTGAGGACAGCGTGAGGGACCCCAAACTGGTAGATAATATTGGAGCTCACAAAGTCGACGATGGAATGGGACTTGACCTCTTTGAGTGGAACTGCCTCTGCCCACTTGGAGAAAAAATCTATAGCAGTAAGGATGAACCTACACTTGCGAGTTATTGCCGGTGGATATGGTCCCACTACATCAAGTCCCCATACCGCAAATGGCCAAGAGTACTTGGTGGGGTGGAGGGGCTCCGGCGGCCGATCCAGGAAGTTGGCGTGAACTTGGAACGAGTGGAATATCTTGGCATACCCAATACAATCATGGATCATAGAGGGCCAGAAGTACCCCAACCTCCGGATTTGATGGGACAGCTTTGGTGCAGCTTTATGGCCACCACAGGAACCGGCGTGAACCTCTTGCATAACTTGAGGAATCTATATTCCTTGAATGCAACAGAGGAGGACGCCATCGAAGCTCTGCTTATAAAGGATTTGTTCAAGATGGGGGCCACTCTGGAGGGTATATTGTAGCGCGCGGTGTCGGACTTGCTTGCGCTCGGCCCGGTCGTCCAGGAGGTGACCATTTTGGAGGTACTCAACAAAAGGTTCCCTCCAGTCGGGAGTGGCTTCAACCACTGTGTCTGATGAACCCGGGACCCCTAACGTAGAGGTTCCGACGGTGATATGACTTTCTCACAGGCCATCATTGTCCTCTTGGGTGATGGGGGCAATGACTCTCCGGTGCGCCACATGTATGATCAAATCATCTTGCTCGGGTTCTGCGAGCGACGCGGCTAAGCCAGCCAAGGCGTCTGCTTGACCGTTCTGTGACCGTGGGACATGGGTAATCTCTGGTCGAGAAGATAACTGGGACATTAGGTGGAGGGTGTACTCCAGAAATGGTACAAGATCCGGCTTCCTGATGACGTAGTCACCATTAACCTGTTTTATTACCATCTCAGGATCTCCTTTCACATGTATATGGGGCACATGGATCTCAAGGGCCAACTCGAGGCCGGTGATGAGAGACTGGTACTCTACCTCATTTTTCATACATCCTTATGACAACAGGAATGAGTATGGTAGGACGGCTTGCGTCGGGGAAATGAAGACAATACCCAGGCCCACTCTGTTGAGCTTAGGATCGTTGAGCCTCATATCGGTGGGGCTCCGGGAGGCACCATCGAAATGAATTTTCCAACACGGGATGGCATGATCGACTGAGAGGATAGTCTCATTGGGAAAATACAGGTCCAGGGATTGATCCGCAGAGGTTGGATGGGCAGCTAAAAAGTCTGCCAGGGCCATTCCCTTAATGGCCTTCTGAGGTACGAACCTGATATCAAACTGTTGGAGAATCACCGCCCACCATGCTAGTCGGCCAGTCAGCATGGGGCAGTTTAGGATGTACTTCAGTGGGTCTACCTGGGAGACTAATTGCACCTCATGGTGCTGCTGGTAATGTTGCAACTTATGTATGGCGAAGACGAGCACAAGGCATCTCTTTTATATAGGAGAGTATGTGACCTCCGTATCGAGAAGCATGCGGCTGAGATAGTAGAGACTGTTCTCAGTACCCTCGTTATTCTTCTGGGCGAGCAGTGCACCGAGGGATCTTTCCAGGGCAGTTACGTAAAGGACCATCGGCTTTCCGAAGACGGGTGGCATCAAAACCAGATGTTGGAGCAGATACTGCTAGATTTACTCAAAGGCGGTTCGACACTCCTCATCCCATTCGTAGGCGGCGCCCTTCTTCATGAGCCGGGAAAAGGGCTTACACTTGCTGGCCAGATTCGCGATGAATCGACATATATAGGCTAAGTGGCCTTGGAGGCCTCGAAGTTCCCAAATTTTCCTCAGGGGAGGCATTTGGCTGATGGCCTTGATCTTCTCTAGGTCGATCTCAATGCCTCGGTATCTAACAAAAATGCCCAGAAACTTCCTAGAGGTGACCCCGAAGGCACACTTCAACGGGTTCATCTTCAGGTGACGGGAACGGAGGAAACCGAACACCTTTTCAACGTCTTTGAGATGGTCCTGGCACTGACATGATTTGACCACTAGGTCATCTACGTAGCATTCCACCAGTGTCCCGAGAACCAGATTGAATATGTGATGCATGGCCCTATGATAGGTGGAACCTGCATTTTTCAAGATGAAGGGCATAACCTGGTAGCAAAAGGTACCTTGGGGAGCCCTGAAGGCAGTGGACTCCTCATCCTCAGGGGCCATCCGGATCTGGTTGTACCCGGAATACCCATCCATGAAAGAGAGAGCTTAGAACCTGGTCATGGCATCAGTAAATAACTCTGTCACCGGGAGTGGGAAGTCATCCTTTGGGCAGAGGCGATTAAGGTCACGGAAGTCGATGTAGACTCTGATATGCCCATTCTTCTTTCTGACTGGAACAATGTTGGCAAGCCACTTGGGGTACTGGACTTCCTTAATGAAGTTGGATTTGATAATCTTCTCAACTTCGGCCTCAACCATAGCACCATGAGAAGGGTGCATCTTCCTGGGAGGTTGCCTAAACCCACGATGGTTTGCCGGGAGGCCCAGACGGTTAACAGCTACCTAGGGATCTAGTCCTGGCATCTCGTTGTAACTCCAGGAAAACACGTCACGGTGTTGTTTGAGGATGTCTACGTACTACTGCCGCTCCTCGGGGGACATGGATGCACTGATCAATATGGGCTTCGGATCTCCCTCGCTACCAAGGTTCACCTATACTAGTTCATAAACCGTGGTAGAGACGCCTTCCTCAAAGGTGGGGGGATCATCCTCCAGGTCTTCCTCTCCACCCGTGGGGGGATATCCTGCGACGGGAGACATTTCTGGGCTATCAAAGCCTGAGGGGAAGCTGGTGCAGGCTTGGGCAGTAGTGGTCATCATATCAGGAGACTCACTCGCCATTGAGACCATAACAATGAAGGCAGTCGACCCTATCCCATCTGGCCTTCAGCCTAAGGGGCCACGTTTGATGATATCAAAGCAGTGGTGACGTGTTGGCCTGAGTCGGTTGATTCCAGCCCGGAGGAAGAGACACGTATGGCGCACCGCCATTGTCATAATCTTGACATTCTGGTACCGTACATGGGTAGGAGGTTCTGGGATCACCTAAGCCTGGTTGATGTAGGAGTACGAGGTGATTTTACGTTGTTGCTTGGACACGAGAACATGCCTTCCTTGTGTACCCGAAACAACAAAACATTGCCCTATGTCGGGGGTCGTGGCATCCAATCGGTGGATCGAGAGGATATAGGCGCCATCCATTCTTGCCCAGGGATCACTTGTGACTGGGGTGGGTTCATCCTCACTTACTAGGATTTGATTATCCATACTCTTGTAATAATTAGCATCCAGATAGTGGGCCTCACAAGAGGCGAAAGGAGACGCATCTCCTTGGATCACACCTACTCGACCTTTGAGTGAGTATTTGAGGCACTGGTGATATGACAAAGGGACCACTGCATGCAGATGGAGCCATGGCCTACCCATCAACGCATTGTAGGCGGTGTCCTGAGAGATGACCATGAACTCAGTGATGACAATTAAGCCACCAAAATGTGTCTTTAGGTGGATCTTGCCGACTAGGGTTTTCTCGGTCCTTTCGTACCCCTGGATTCTGAGGTCAGAGGGAGTTAAATCACCTTTAGACAGACCCAGCTTTCGCAATGTCTGAGTTGGAATTAGGTTGATTCTGGAACCCATGTCAATGAGGCAGCGGCGGACTTCCACACCATTGAAGTGGCCAGTGATGCACAGCGGGAGAAGTTTCCCCTGTATAGTAGGGTCCTCATCTTCGCCAGAGAACGAGATAACTGCCTGGCATTCGGCGTTCTCAATTGTCTCGTCCTGGAATGCTTCTACGACTGCTACCTCCGTCTCAAACTGAAGGGGGCTCCTTAGAGCCTCATCAAGTGCCTCACGCATTTCAGATGACAGGCGAAGGGCCTCAAGGATAGAAAGCCTTGCTGGAATGCTGTCCAGGTGCTTCATGAGATCATACTTTCGTGCCAAACACGAACCTCTGCCTATAGGAGGTCGTTCGGCGATTGGAGGCATAGCGGGTCCTGCCGGTTGAACCGGCGGTCGGCTAGTACTAGGTATATCCTGCTGCCCACTAGTTGAAGCCTGGAGAGAAGTTTCCAGACTAGGATCGGACAGCGGAGGATAGCCTGTAGCCTGGCAAGACTGATTAGGATACGAACGGGGCAGCTCTCCCGGATCTAGTAGCCCAAACGGCGGTGGAGGTAGAGTTGAGGGAGTTAGATGGGGTTGCGCGTGCTAAGATCTACGCTGAGTCTGCTTTCTGGTCTCAGTAGCGTGCACAGCTTGGCTGAAAGTGCCTACCGATGTAGCTTGATGACCAGCATGATCGCGGTTCACCTGACGTTGACGTCGGCTGGAAACATTGGGGATGTTCTCCTGGCGTTCCCCCTCGTCGGGAGTCATATAGGGCTTTACCAGCTCCCTGGTGTTAACCAAAGCGTACCCCTAGTTGTCGCTCGACGAGTCATCCCCCACCCGGCGGATTCTGGGAGGAATCCCTATTTTAGGGGGGATAAAGTCACCAAGAGTGCGGGATGACGACGACACCGATGGAGCGCGTTGCTTCTTCTTGCACCATCGTTGCTTTCCGTTTTGGGAAGAGGTCGGCTGTGAAGATGATGTTGAGGTACCGGCTACTTCTTCTGAAGGTTCTGGCTACTTCAGATGGGCCCAGATGATACCATGGTCATGGACGATGGTTTTTCGATTCATCCATTCGTCGTATTTCTGGGATCTGTGGCTGGGAACCTGCTGCCACTCACCTTCGTTGTCGCTACCGATCTCTGACCCTGCAAAGACACCCTCCACTTGTGTTGGTGTCGGGCCCAACCTGACTATGTTGTTGTTGACCTGGTCTTGAAGCTGGTCTTTAAACACATAGAATTGCTTGAGGTGGTGACCCAGAATCTGATGATAAGGACAGTATTTGGGGTGATCGGTGAGATTCGCCTCTGCCGGCCTTCTGCACTCAGGAAGGCACCCAATCCCTTGCTCTAGAGCACTTCGGAAGTAGCCAGGGACCTGATTTTCGTTGAATGAATAAGTATGGTGCCTTCTTTCCAGATAGGGGGCCCTGGGGGCCTAGCCCTAATGAGGAGCCGGAGGGGCCTGCCGAGGAGGCGGCACCTGATTGTCTTGTCTAGGTGGAGGTGGCGCATTGCGCGGGGGAACCTGTCGATTCTGAGGCGGTCGTTGCTGGGCAGGAGCCTGTGCTTGAGGTGGAGGACCTCTGCGGGGTTGCGGGGATGGTTCCGCTGGCAGTAATTCTAGCTGCCTAGGGGATTCTATTTGGGACACCATGGTGTGTTCGGCTCTGGTGGTCCTCCTAGCTGGGATCATAGGGGGAAACGAACGTACCTGACTAGCCTGTTGCAGAGCCTCCTCAAGAAGCTGAGCCTTATCTGAGAAATCTCTGAACCCTCCTGGGTAGTTCTGGGTAATCAGGGAGGGTAACAGCTCTGTTTTGACGTTCCCCACACACATCGTCCGTAATTTCTCCTGAGTCAGTGGAATATCGAGGGAATACGTAAGTCCCTTCCACCGGGCGACGAAATCTGCGACTCGCTCATCAGGCCTTTGCTTTCACTTGAAGAGGTCTGCAATGCTGGTCTTTCGCGTGGTGGAGCTGAACTGGTATAGAAACTGCCTGTGGAGATCCTCCCAACCGGTCACCGATCCGATAGGGAGCTGGCTATACTAGACGAATGCGGGACCTTCCAATGTTTGTATGAAACATCGGAGCTTGGCGGCTTCTTGCTGGGCCGGGGTCCCCAACATGGGGCCACACCTGGAAGAAAAATGATCCAAGTGCTGCAGCGGGTCCCCTGTCCCGTTGAAAGGTGAGAAAGTGGGGTTCCCAAAACCCAGGGGTGAGGCCATATCATCCACCCACGCGAGATACGGCTTGCCGTCCGGTGGGACCGCCACTTGCCGTGTTTCCAACGCTTTGAGGTGGGCTATGAGTGCCACTATCAGATCATCCGGGTGGGGGTCCCTTTTTTCACGGGGGTCCCTAATTACAAGTGTGTTTCTAGGTTCTTCAACATGGTATATGGCTTCGTCAGCTCATGGATTGACTAGCGGAACGACCTGTGGGGCGACTGGGGGAACCCGGACTGGATTCTTCAGATTGCCCCGTCGTTCGGGGGGGGCAAGACGTATCGCGCCCTCTTGTTGTACGTTCCGACTTCTGCCCTGTCTGCGGAAGTATCATGATCAGGGTTGCCCGGAGGCATCTCACTGGGGGGAAATTGTTCCTGCCCCTACTTCCCCAGCCTAGGATTACCATAGTCGGGTTGCCACTCTGCAGTGCGCTCAACCAAGAGTTCGTCAACCAGCCTCTTCTGCTCAGCAAGCTGCTGGCGTAATGTGGCCTTCTCGGGATCTTCGTATGTTTTCTGCATAGAGGAAGATGGGTCGGAGTGCTTCATAATTCTGATGGGCTCCTTACCCTTGCCGGTATTTTGACCGAGTACTAGTGACTCGGTGGGTACAGGGAGGCCTAGCAGGTTCCTCTACTGATGGGTAACCCTCCCTGATGGGTCCAACAGTGGCGGTACACCCTCGGGGGGTACGTCTCCATTAATAAATTCAAGCTCGTCTTCCTTGTCCACTACGTCAGCCATGTGGACCGCTACCCCTCTCGAGGGCATGTTCTCAATGTCTCATAGCGAATTGGGCTGCTGTCGGATAAGGTCGAAGAGGAGAGCGACATAGTATCCCCAACCATGGACTTGCACATGGGGGGTAGCCTCCCTGATGACTATGCGGAGTAATTTGAAACTCTGAACACATTTCTGTTGAAGGGTGCTCTGACGGCCTGGCGACTTAGGGTGATGGGCCACAAGGAGTGCGGCCAAATCGATCAGGCGGCATTGCTCGCCGATTTCTTCAAAGTGCTCTCAACTTCTGGGGTACACCACCCGCTCGTAAAGAAGGTGGAAGTGTGTCACCTATAGGGTTCGACAAAAGTACCCCACTTCTTTAGGGGTAAGGGACTCTGGTGCGCGAAAGTTCAGCGCCGCCGTCGGCCAAAACTTCTCCGGGAAGTAATCCGCTGTGAGAATGCTCCAGAAGCTCCTGGGTTCGGACTCGGGGTCTGGCCCTATATTGCCCCACTCGTCAACCGGGGGCGGCTGATGGACCGGTAGCGGTACCGAGGCGGACCTCTGGGATAGTAAACTCGGCGGCGGAGAATACGGCGAACGAGCTGACTGGCCGCCAAAATCCGGGCCATCCTCTGAAGAGTGAGGTGACCTAGCCACGATGTCATGATATGATGGGCTGATAGCCACGGCTTCCGGCACAGGAGTCGCAGCTACCGGAGATAGGCCATGTCGTCGCTCTACCGCCATTGGCCCCCAAAATAGTTATCTGTGATCTCTGGTAGAGGTAGAGGGCGCTTCTGGTGACAATGGTGGTGATTTCACGGTCGAGACCTACGAAATTTCCACAATTTCCTCTTCCTGGATGTACCTGCAGAGAGAGGTGGGAATCTGGTGGACCTCACATTCCTGGAAAATGAGGCTAACGCGCCTGGTTCCTTCCCCAGTCCTTGATACGAAGGAGCGGGGAGAAGGTTCCATCACTGAGTCGCATTCCTCTTGAGAATCCGAGAAGCGGGCAGGTTTGATCTCCACCCGGGCCTTCCTAGGACTCTTCTTGTGGCGGCGCCGACTATCTCTTCTGCCCTGGGGTGGCTCTTCGGGACAGGGTTGATCCTTAATAGGTAGCCTTGGGGCGGCGATGGCGCCGTGGAGGAGAGGGCCCCCGCTCGAGATAGCCGAGGTGCGAGGGGAACCAGGGAAAATGTCGAAGGGTACATGGGGAGGACCACCATGGACAACACCCATGTGGGCGGAGCCTCTGTTGGAATCGGCAGGAGCATGGGGAGGACCTTCATGGTCAATGCGGGCAGAGCGAGGCTGACCTTCACTCCCCAAGTTGTCGGGGCGAGGACCTTCGCCGGTTGCATAGAGGACGTAGGGAGGGCCCCCACGTTGGAGAAGGACCGGATGGACAATGCCTTCAGATCGGCGGTCGGGGGAAGGAGTATGGTCTCCAACCCTGTATAGTGGGCGCGGGAAAGGTTTTTGCGCCGAGCAACACTGTCGCGGGGCAGGTCTTCCTTCGGGATGGGGGTAGCACGAGGAATACCTCTATGAAGAGCTTTAGAGAGGGGAAAGCCCACGCTCTGTGGAGTAGTGGTACGGGGAGGGCCCCCGTACGAGGTGACATCACTGCGGGTTAGTTCGCGGTGATCACCACTCAGGCCTGCGACCTGGAAATTCATCCATCTTGCCCGTGGGGTGGTTGGGGTCTCGATATTGGTTGGGTGAAGGAGTGCCCCTGATCAGTGTATGCAGGGACCCCATGATGCACGTCGGTGATGGCTCGGGCCACTGTAGATATTGACGTTGACGTATCTGGGCGATCGTCCTCACCCTGGGCCCGGCGCTGACGTCGGGTCAGACAAGCTGGCACAGGTGGTGTAGGGGCATGGCCTGCCTACTCTTCCTACGGAGTCGGACGGCGGCGCTGACGCGGCCGGACGGGAGCCATTTCCTGGAGCCCTTGGGTGGGGACCCTGAGCTGGCCGAGCCGGACACCACCCGCCTCATCAGCGTAAGGCGATGAGTCGTCAAGGTTTTCCGGGGATAGGCTCCCGAAACGGTTGAACGTTGGGGTGGGGAGCAGGGGCTCCCTGCGCGGCCTATTAGGGCGGCATTGACGGCGGGGACTGGATACCTCCAGGTCCAGGCGGGCCACATCCTGAGTTGGGATGACCCCTTCCTCCTCATACATGCATACAAGGTTGTTGATCACCCTTCGTTGGATGATCTATGATGGGGAGAGGGGACGTGGGCGCCCCGTATTATGCGATGTAGCGGCAGTCGTGGTGGTAGCGGAGCCATGCGGGGTGGTTGTGCCGGTGTTGCCCCTGCCCCTGCTTAGGCGAGCGGGCGGTGATCGTGTCTCTGTAACAGCAACCTGGTTCCTGAGAAATGAAGGGATCAACTCATCAGCACTGCGAGGAAAAGGATTGACAACCAGTGCCCCAACATCCTTCCATTCTCGACATTTGTAAGAAGGATCCACGCCAACATGTTGCAGAACGGAGTGCCCCACATTCTATTGCCCCGACTTCTGGTGAGTTTCACGGTAGGCCCGCTATTTTCTTGGCAGGACCAGGCACCAGATATCTGAATCTGGTGACACGTCAATATACTGGTGTCTCGAATGCTACTAATCTCCAAATTGAGGAGAATAATTTCACATCTGGTTCACCATTTCTATTTCCGACACTTTCGCCGGGGCGCGCGCATCCATCCGTCCACGGAGGAGGATGCGCTGCACTGTTTCCCCGCATTCCCGCTTTCCAAAGGTGGGCAGCATTCGCTCCTTTTTCAGGGATGTCTGCTCCTTAATTGAAACGGGATGATGGGATGTCAGTTCTTCCTTATGTGGATTCCTCCTCAGAACTCATCACCTAGTCTGGGTCTCCCTCATATATTTAATACGTTGTTCGTGAAACTCTTCCCAGTGCCATGTTTCCATGGACACCGGTCAATTACACTGCTTCTGTCGGGACATTCCAAAGGGTCTGGTCAGGGAAGCAACCTTCAGTTGGGGGAGTAGTCACGTTGAGGCATCAGTAGCGTGTCTGGATGCTGGAGACCTCGTATATCTGTCTATTATCCCTAGTCACAGGGCTTCTCGAGGGCGTGGAAGCCCGAGGAATCCCACATCGAGCGTGGGGAATTATATGCCATAGACATATGTCTGAGGTTTTCCTCAGCTTCCTGTGTTTAACATAGGGTATTCCGTGAGTTTAACGTCTGGAGGAGACGGATCAGCCCGATCAGAGCATTATCTAGAATTGATCAGATTGAGGGATTTCCCTTGAAGGGGTGCCGATACCGGGACCAGCCTATGGACGGCTGTGAAGAGGAGCAGATCGATATGGTCTCACCAGGATTTTAGGGTCCGATCGAGAATCAGGGTGGATGACGGATGGATGAATGATTCGGAGGGGTGAATGGAAAGGGACCATCACAAGGGCGACGGTGAAGTTGGGCTTGAGCCTCGAAGAGACCTCCTACGTATCCCCGTGGCAGGGAATCAAAGTCTGCGTAGTTTAGAATGGTGCCGGCGAGCTAACGTGAAGGTGGAACTTGGCCTAATGGATGTCGTCAGCGAACCAATGTAAAGGTGGACCTTGGTCCGATGGGTTTTCTCAGCGAACCGATGTGAAGGTGGACCTTGTTCCGATGGGCATCATCAGCGAACCGACGTGAAGGTGGACCTTGGTCCGATGGGCATCATCAGCGAACTGATGTGAAGGTGGACCTTGGTCTGATGGGTGGTGGTCTTGAACCTCGGGGAGGCTTCCTACGTACCAAGCCTTGACATGGATCAAAGACCTCGTAGTTCAAAGGGTTTCATCGGTGAACCGACGTGAAAGTAGACCCAGGGGTCCACTAGTGGTGGGCTTGAACCTCGTGAAGGATTCCTACATACCATGCCTTGACATGGATCAAAGTCCCTGTAGTTCGGAATGGCGGTGGGTGTCGGAGAACCGACATAAATGAGGGACCTTGGTCTGATGGGGGATGGTCTTGAACCTCTGGGAGGCTTCCTACATACCATGCCTTGACATGGATCAAAGTCCTCGTAGTTTGGGATGGTCACAATGGCTTGCCGTCGGACTGGAATGCAGTTTAATGTCTTGATGGAAGAAGGTAGAACTCGACATGAATTGGATGATAGGTGGGCTTGAACCTCATGGAGGCTTCTTACGTACCATGACTTGGCATGGATCAAAGAACTCGTAGTTCAAATGGGTGTGCTGTTAAATGTCATGCGGGACAAGAGCAAACAGTTTAACGTCATGCTGGACAAGGGCATGCAGTTTAACGTCATGCTGGATGAGGTATTGTCATAGCCAATTCCAACTCTAAGCCCACGTGAGTCATGCTTGGTGTGAGAAATAAGAGACAGCAAGGACCTGACGATCACACTGTGAAGGGTACGCCTGTGAGAAGCGAAGAGGGGCTTACGCGTTAGGCGGCCGATGGTGCTGGGACTTACTCCAGGATGGAGGCCCGAAGTGTGGAAAAGCGCAGCGAAAGAGGGATTTGGGACCAATGATGGAAGGTGCCTCATTCCCTATCACGCACTATAGTGACCTTGTTAGTGGGGAAGTACGGATATGCAGGGGTGAAACCATCCGTTGGGGAACTAGGGTCGCCCTTCTCCTAAGAACATACGCCGCTCCAATAGGGAGGACATCATCTCTTGTGGATGGGTGATTCCAGTCCCGTGGAGACAAGTGGCGTAAAAAATGTTCGAGCTAGGGGGACCCTTCGTGAGAGGCATGAGGTCGGGTCACAGTTTAACGTCATGTGTTGAGGACGTGATGCTTGGTAGTTTAACGCCCTGTAGCTCGGACGAGGTGGGTTCACTCCACCCCCCTAGGACTTACATAACTAGTACCCTTTACTCATTGGGGGAGGGAAGGTACCAGTAAGGCCATGGTCAATGGGGGTTGTAGAGTGAACCATCGAGGGGTCCACGTTATCATGGTTATGCGAAGAAGCAATAGCTGTTAGTGTGCCTATGCGAAGAAGCACTAGGCGAAGCAATGCTACGAGTTGTATTGTCCGTGGGACTTTGAAATCACATCGTGCATACCTGGAGGGTCGCACGGGAAGTGTAATTTCTAAGAAAAGGAGTGTGCTTCGTGAAGCGGAGTGCCTTAGCCTTATCATGGGGAATAGGTGTGAGTGGAGGGTGCTTCGCGAAGTGGAACAGTATTCACGGAGCACTGCCTCACGAAGAAGAGGAGCCTCGCGAAGCAGGGTGCTGCAAAGCAGTGTGCTTTGCGATGTGTAGTGATCCTGCCTTAGCATAGGGATCACTAGTACATGTTGGGTGTTTCGCGAAGCATAAATGCTCTGCGGCTGCCCGGGTTCCCTTGGGAATCCCCCTCCTTCACGAATTCCCTTGAGCTTCCTGAAGGGAATCCCTCTCAAAAGAGGGGCTCAAAACGAGACAAAGCGAAGGCGTCACGCAAAGTAGAAGTACCTCGCGGAGCTCATGATTCCCGGGGGAAAAGGGTGCTTCGCAATTCGGGAGAGGAGAATCCGAATGGTCGGATTGTCCATCTCTTGGACTCAGGGGGAGCCCAGTATTTATAGGCAAGGGGCGCCGCGAAGTAGAACTCACGCGCCGCCTCAGGTGCTTCGCGGCGCGCTCACGAACTTCAAATTCATTCGCGAAGAGGTACCGCCTCTGGAACTTCGCGGTGGGCTCGCGAACATCAAACTCGGTCGTGGAGAGTTACCTCCTCCCAAGCTTCGCGGCGGGCTCACAAACGTCAAACTCGGTCATGGAGAGTTACCGCCTCTGGAGTTTCGTGGCGGGCTCGTGAACATCAAACTCGGTCGCGGAGAGTTACCGCCTACGGAGCTTGGCGGCGGGCTTGAGAACTTCAAACTTGGTCGCGGAGAGTAACCGCCTCCAGAGCTTCACGGGCCCGCGATGCTCGGGGTGCTTCGCGTCGGTGCTTCGCGAGGCAGCGTCCGGGCCGTCTTTTTCGTCCCTTTTGTTCGTGCAATATTTTGGTTCCAATAGTATGCATGCATTTTCTTTTCAGTTTTATATATCTCTACACTGTTTCGTGGAGGTGTATGTGGGTGCGTGTCTAAAGGTACCTTAGGATAATGCCTCCCATGTGTGTGATATCCTACTCGGCGCTAGTCACCAACCCCTGGCCTATTGGAGGCGGGCTTGGTGAGTCAGTCTCGAGCCCCGTTGGGTCGGGTCATGAAATTTAAAATAATGAAATAGCCATGTGTGTTAAGTCGGGGTCTCTATAAGGTGAATCTAAATTAGGGGAAGTGAAGGTTTGGTCATAGTTGTAAGCTTTCTACCTTGTTTTTTGGGCCTTTCATGTTGTTATCTCATGTCGGAGCTATAAAATATTTGATAGGACTTTCCCCATAATGAGTGGGATATATTATTTTTTTTCAAGTTTTTCATCTCTACTTTTAACTTTATGATAAATCTCGTTTCATCTATTAGAATGATATTGATATTTATGATGATGATACCATCAAGGAGAAGCCTATTGAGATCCACGTCTTCCAGGAGAAGCTGTTGAGAGGGAATTTTATTCACTTGATTTTTATTTTATGGTGGAATGATGAAATAGAAAAGTGTAACAAAGAATGTGAGTCACAAATTATCAGTCATTACCTCGAGCTATTTTATGTTTATCCCTCTAATGTATTTATACTCTTTTGGGTATGTTTATCCTTCTAGTTTATGATATGGTTTCCTATTGTTTTTACTGGATTTATATTGTTTCAGTGGTATCGACATATGGAGAGTCTTTAAGAGATGGTTTCAGTTATTTTTTGGTATTTATCTTGTTCATCTGATGATGTTTTTGAGCTCATGTGATGGATAGATCTTTAAGAGGTGTCTCTTATGGTGGCTGTTTGGATGACCCCTTTTCCATTTTCCCTTTGGTTTGGTTTGGATTCACTTGGATGGTTTTGAATGAAATGTATCTAATGTAAGTTCCCTAATCCTTGAATCTTAACCCATAGCATGTTTCTAAGGTTGATGGTTATCAGAGTATGATTGGTAGTGCAATGGAGGGGTTTGACTACTAAATGGTCAGAGCAAGGGGATTACACACCATGTATTCCTTACCCACCATGCAAGTGTGCTTCATTACATATGAATGGAAGGTTCACAATGTGTAACTAATCAAGGTTAAATAAAAAATAAGTGATTATTTTTTAGTGAAAACCATATGATGGAATTTACAAGAGGTTTAAATAGATTACACACCTTGTAAATACATGATTCCATGCTTTTAAAATTATCTTCTACCACTCGGGTCTCTCAAACCCTATGGATTCTATCATTCTCTATTTTACAGTGGCTCCCTTCTAGGAATCTTAGATATTCCATTGATGAGGATCAACCATTGGTATTCCATTTCGATCTGTGGGGAATCTTGGTGATCCAAGGTGTGTTATTCCTTCATTTTCCAGCGAGTTAATTTGTTTTGATCTCATTTTCCTCATATTCTTCCATGTATGTGATGGCAGATGATCTCTGAGGTTTATAATGGGGTTCTCTTAGTTTTTATTAGTGTGATTGTGTTGCTTCATATTCATATTTAAGTAGTTATTAATTGAGGAGTGATCATAGATCCATTGTGTTGTTATGTTCTCATGAAAATAATGATTACACCTTTGTGATCAAGGATTTGTTTCTTCTCATATTATTTATGTGAAATTGTAAATTGATCATGCTTTATCCATTTTTAGGGAAATGGAATTAAACTCATAATTATTTAAACTAGATTAATGAAATTGGGTATAGTTTTCATGCTAATTTCATTGATTTCTGTTGTGATAGCGGTTTGCCTCATGATTTTCTAAATAGTGTGATATTTATGACTTTTTTTAGCATGTTATTCATTATCGAAATTGTTCAAGATGGAAAAGATGTAATTAATTGAAAATTAATTGGATTAAGAAATTAAAGAATAATGTTTGTAATCTGGTGGTCAATATAATTTGATGATAATAAAATTTATGAAATGATCATGTTTAATTGATATTTATCATCCATATGATTATTTTAATTAGTAAATAACAGAAATCCTGATAATTCATGTTGATTATAATTGAAATGGAAAGATAATTTAGAATGGTAATCCTCCATTGTTTTAGAAATAAGAATAAATTATATGAATTTGTTATGACATGAAAGATTTATATATATTAATGTATTAGGTTGTCCATGTTTGTAACTTGTTAATAAATTAATTACTTAATTCAAGATGGAATAAGAACTGATTGTGTTAGAAAGATAATTTTTTCGGGAATGAGTTTATTATTTTCTTTAGAAGGATGAATTTTTTTATTGGAGGGACCAATTGACCGGTTTTCAATGGTTTTTTAGTTCCCTCTACCTGGGATGTGATTTGGATACAAGATATGTCATATGAGCTAATTCTGTTGAGCTTGGGACGACTATTTTTATATGTGCTGGGTGGAGGCCTAGCTGACTTTGTAGTACTGGACCCTTGTGATGGAAAGATGCATTAGTTTATGCATGTGGGTGTTAGGGATGGAACCATAGGCGATTTAATGAGTTAAAGATGGGATTACCCATAGAAGATATGTTGATAGGTGGCATGCTTAATTGAATCTATTTAATAGATGATATTAAGGTTTCTTGTTTCATATGAATTCCTTTCCCTGATACTAGAGGAAGATGGATGTTCTTGGTTACATATTTTCTCTTGATGAAAGATTAGGATGGTTTTCCTAGAGTACCTTGATATGGAATGAAATAAATAATTGATTGAAAAAATCTTAACCTACGAGGTTGATTGATGATAAAATGAAATTATTAAAAGATGATAATCTTGATAAAATAGTTCCGAGTTTGGATTATGCATGGAGGAAATAGAATTTCACTTTGATGATTAATGCAATGAAATGTTATGTTATGCATAATAATATATCTAGTCAATTAATGGTAAATGAATTAATTAACATGAATAATTGATACAAAATAAAAAATGAATTTAATGTAACTCTTTTATATTCTTGTATGCTTATAGGATATATGCTCTTAGTATTGGAATTCGAGTGTCCGAGTGACGTTATATGAAGTTGTGTATAAGACTAGGTTATGCCCATATTAAAGTGGTGAGATATATTACATCTTGTATATTCTTTGATTTCATAGGCTACCCCACCCATGTCTGTTAGGGAAAAATAAACTCAATAGACTCTTGGAGGGTGTTTTGACCAACATATCTGTGGGAGGATAGATAGATGACTACCCCCTCTAGCCTTAGAATGTTCTCTTGGTTCTTACTTGTGATGGTATGTACAGTGGTTAGTTTTCAATATATATATATATATATATATATATATACCTATGTGTGTATATGGATATTATGAATAGTGATTATTTCACACACATGTATTATCAGTTATTGTACCCATAGGATTATTACAGTTATGATGAATATAGGATATGATGTGCTGAGGTACTTAATCATTGTATGGAATTGAATGTATTTATTTATAATAATTAAATTGATATACATCATACAATCCATGGTGGATTCCAGAGACAAATTGGTTTCTAAATATGGTTTTCTGGATGGGATGGTGTTGTTATGTGACGAACATGGTGCATGTTTTGACACCTTTCCTAGGTTTCTTCAGGCTGGCTTAATTTTGGATAGAGATTCCCAAGATGTGTGATTTTGGGGTAGAGAAGAACCCTAGTGGGGAAGCGGGATGGGGTAACCTTGATGTTTTATTATTGTAACATATTCTCTCTTGTATTTGATACTTGGTGAGAGTTAGCCATGTTATGGTTGGGAATTTAGTATAAATGTTTACGTGATGAGTTTGTTTCACTATTGTTCTCAGTTATTTATAATTCTCTATTTATCATTTTCAAATGGGATTTGGGGAGGAACCTATAGAGTATAATGTTACAGTCACTGTAACAATATGTAAACTGTTTTTAGGACAATTGTAGATGGTATTAGATTTGTATAGATATTACTAGATTTGGGGTTTACCAAGAGTTGTATGGGATTCGTGGCTACTTCCATATTACCTTTTTGGTTCTTATAGTTTTCCTT
Source organism: Viscum album (assembly GCA_963277665.1). NCBI lineage: Eukaryota > Viridiplantae > Streptophyta > Magnoliopsida > Santalales > Viscaceae > Viscum > Viscum album. The sequence goes on from OY728129.1 coordinate 1,540,985,465, forward strand.
TTAGTTTTTTAGTTCTGTATGACATTGAATATTGAAACTTTCAATATATATATACTTGTGTGTGTGTGTGTCTATTTATTTGTCTGAGTAGGTTTTGGTTGTTGTATCCTTCTTACCTATATCTTCTTCATGTTCCCTTATAGGTTAATACTTCATATACGCATGTTTATTATACCATCAGTTCTAGTAACAACCATGGGTCCTATTGAAGTTGGGGCTCAAGCTATCTCCATCACCAACCCATCATTATAGTATCTTTTTTTGGATCAGGTAGTTACACTATTGCCTCACAAAATGTTGTAATTAATTTTTTCATCCACCTCATCACATGGATGATTCTAAATATAGATTTAATGTATATATATATATATTTGATATTCATGATTTTATAATAATTATAATAAAATAATATATCATATATTTTTATACCTTTCCAATCTTTGAAAAATGTTAACGTTATTCATCTGAAAATGTGGATTACCATCCCCACAAATTGATATGACTGTTTTCCTAACCACATTACAAGTATGATATATATAAGTGTATTTAAAGATATAATATTATATTTCTTTTATAACCATTATTATAGGAAGGTAAAATAATATTTACCTTACTAACATTATGTTCTTTGTAAAATGGAAGCATTACTCATGTGTATGTATGACCTACCGTCTCCATGATTGTAATAGAGCTCATTTTTCATAACCATTTTTCAAAGTTGGTTTAAAAATTTATAACTAAGATATGAACATTGTAATGCCCTGACCCCATTTACCCAGAGTCAGTGTATTATTACATAACATTGGCATGATCACAAGGAAACAAGTCACGAAGGACCGATCAGTTTAGCAGTCTTGGAAAATAGATTACATACATGAATGTTACATTGCACATTATAACATACAAAAAAAATCCTTTACGAATGCCCTTATTCCATTGGATTAAACCTCTATATCAATCACAATACACTTCTTGGAATCCTGGGAAAAAATAAAACATAGAAAGGGGTGAGCTCATATGCTCAGTAAGGATAACAATATAGTGGAAACTTTAATAAATAATCATAAACATTTAAGGAAATGTATAACTAAAAAAGAGCCTTTTAAACTTGAACTTCAACATAATATGGAAAAAATAAAATAATGTCATTTACTTATTCACATGGATATTCTTCTAGTCGAATAATCGCATGCATTATCACTAACCACTTTCATAATGATGGAATGCATAATTATAGACTATCATAACCATGTATCAAAGGCCTCGTGCCAATACTACAAATAATATTTGTTCAAGGCCCCGTGCCAAGACACTAGTTTGTCTCATGAGACCTACCGATGCATCAAGGAGCTATAGCGGGCTCCACCCGTCACTTATTAAGTCCAATGCATTCCTCATATGAACAGGTTTAAACATAACATAAAAATTTGTATTAAAACTATCATAAAAAATGTCAATACTTTCTCCATAAACCATGAATGGTATAAAAATAACACATCCACAGTCAAACATATCACAAAACCTTCAACACAATATGGAAGATTTGTATCATTATCAATCAACTTAAAAACAAGTTTAAAATCTATTAAAGAATTTTGACATAGATGAAAATGATTTGTAAAACTCCTTGAGAGAAATACCCCTTTTCATGATAACATTTAAAAGTCACACAATTTAGAAAAGAATTCATTTAAAGACATTTTTGAATCAAAGTGTCCCATACCACTTTGAAACTTTTGAATGTAATTAACATTTTAAAAACATTCATGTCCATATAAATAAATCCTTAAAAAACATTTTGATGAAATGGACATTAATGAGAAAGATTTAGAAGAATAAATATTTAGAACATTTGAAATGATGTTTTAGTAAAAAAGTCCCTTAAAATAATTCCTTTGAAAACTCTTTCATAAAACATGGAAATGGATAATAAATATGTCCCAGTAGATACTTATGTAAAAACAATCTCGGATAATAAAGAGATTGTGAAATTAACCCTTACCAATTTGGTAACTTATGAAACATACAACCCATGAAAGAGGTATCATACCATGAATATGTAAATACACATAAATTAAAGTGTATTACACAAAGAATACAATTATAGGCAGTAAATACACTACCCAAAAGGTAATAGTGGAAATATGGGAAGAATCTCACGGGAATTAGGAGTGAGATGAAAACCCCTTATCTTGCAATTTCCTTTAGTCGAGGGTTCGTTTATCCTCCTGTATGAAGACTATAGTATGTTATTAAATTATACCGGAACCATATTAATATTTATGATATCATACATTATTCATTTATGACTTTATACTACCCATTTAATAATAATTTCCATGTTATATTAATATTTCATGTAATAATTGCTTTCTTTATCGTACGTGTTTTAACTTGTTACTCTTGATTGTATCACATAGATCATTACTTAAATACTTCTAGAATATAAAACATGATTTATTTATCATATATATTAATAATATAAAAATTTATAATATACATATATATGAAATGGAAAACACTGCTTATGGAGATGGTAGTCCGTACGTACGCATAAACGTTGTTTCTGTTTTTACATAGTATTGAACAGAAGTAAGTGAATATGATATATGTAAGTACATAAATACTTATATATATATATATATCTCCAGTAGAATTATTATGTCATATATTAAATACTTATTAATAATATATATTTTTATAATCATCAATGAATGGTGAACTTGGAAATGAATCTCATCGCGTCGTGGAGACAGTAATCCGTACGTACGCACAAGCAAAAATATCATTATTTTGATATTAATATAATATATAATTTGATGGTATATAATATATACATAATTATTATCATGTTATATTTATTATTTACATGATATACACATCATTATTATACCCATCCAAAAAATAATGTCTTGAATAACAATTACACCACGACGTGGAGACGGTAAGCCATATGTACGCACGTATGGTGACATGACATTCAAAGGATGGATAGAATACTTAATATGGTTGTACCATATTTATAATAACATCACATTATATAGAGGATACTGGAGTTATTATTTTAGAATGGTAATAACAAAGAAAAAAGAAGATGAAGAAGAAAGGAACTTGAAAGAGGGTGGTGAAAACATTACCTCTTCTTTGGGTTCTTCCTTTTGATTTGATCAAAATGGATCCTTAGGTAGGCTTTCTGATCAAACTAATGCCTCTAGGTTGAAGTTAGGGAATTTTAGAGGATATTTGGGTAGGGTTTGGCAGAGCCAAAAGTCTTTGAATGTGTGAATTAGTGGGAAGGGGGAGTTCCCTTTTATAAGAGGGGTGAGGGGCACCTTTGGAAAAGCTAGAAATATTATATTATAATAAATTCATATTCGGTTTCGAATGGCTCCAAAGTGGATTATGAAATTTATAAGGTGGGGTTGGGTCTAGATATATTCAACCAATATATTTTAGATAGGTTTTGGTTATTATATTAACCATATATTTTAGTTTTAACTCTTAGTTAATTAGTTTGACATTAACCATGTCACTTTGTATTTTTATATTATATAGTTAATAAACATACTATATATATTATAGAGACCCCCAAGTGGTCCATTAATGATACAAATATCATTATATAAGTCCTTTGGCCGAACCTTAGATTTTGAGGAATAGAATATCAATTAATAATATAATTTTGTTTTAAATACTCATTTATGTCAATTTTTACACTATTCAATAATTGATTTTTTTAATGTCTTAACAACTTTATTAATTCGAAAAAAAATTCATTTAAGTAATCCGATAATGTCATATTAAAAAATAGAATTCATGGATGTCATAAAAACATTAAAATTATATTTATTTTAACATTTATAATACAAATTATTTGATTCTTTCATTAATAAGGAAAATACTGCATCATTATTGTGTCATAAATAATATTAATTATTAAATTTATAAAAAATATAAATAAAATACCATTATGTAGGAACTCATTTTATCTTTCTAATAAATATTTATTGTCAAAAACCCAACATATATAACCCTATGTAAAAATTGCTTTTCTAAAAGATATATCCTTATGTCATTTTTGTATTTATTTTAACTTAATTAATATAAAGTGTCCTTATCGCCTACAAGTGGATCCATGGGGTACCAAAATAGACCCAAAGATTCCCATGGTCGGACATGTATCAACCAATAAGGTTAGGACACGTTGTAGGGTAATTTATTATTATTATAATATAATTTGTTTACCCTTATTTACTGGATTTACCTTTTAACCATGGTAAATAAAATATTTACCGAAGTAATTATTAAAAATGTCCAAAAATAAAAGTTACCTATTTACACAATTTGGAAATCCTGATTCCAAATATGGAATCAATTTTTCCAAATTCAAAACACAGAAGTGGCAGAAATTAATTTATAATTAATTCCCGTTGTTAAAACAAAAAGCGTGTTTTTAAGAGATAATAACTATCAAAAGATTGACACTTGTTTATGTCCGATTAAATTATGAAATTATGTCCAATGACAAACAATGGATTAAATTGTAAAAATATATTCTAAATATAATTTAAAAACACACAAATTCATAATTTATCACTCTTAATTATTTTGAATAAAAAATTTGTTTTTTATTAAAATATAGTAATTTTCACTATTCATCAAAATATGAAAGTTATCAGAAAAGTACCAAAAATTCACCCTAATCTAATTTCGATATTCCGAATCCAAAAATGAAGTAAATTTTGAAAGATAAAATATATAAATTTTCAAAAAGTGGGTATTACAATTCATAACGGCTAGTTTGATTGGTTTTGGTGTGTGTTAGAACTCTAAGTTGCGTACAACACATGCTACTGTATTATTCAAAGAGAATCATACCGTGGAAGCATGGGCTGTTACAAAAATTATAATTATTTAATGATTATTATTCTAGAAATAGTTAAATTTTGGCCCCTTTGACCGTGGTATACCCATGGAAGCCATTTTGAAATTATAAACCAAGCATCCTCAAAACACCCGGCGTGGACATAACTAATTATATAATTAAAATTTTAATAAATAAATTAAATAAATGGGTTAATGGAAAGTTATTCTTCCTTTCAATGATTCCTATGAAATTAAATTATTGACATACTTCTATTATAAAATTGTTAAAGGACATAAATTGATAGTCAAGACTCGTGGTCGGGGATTTCATCTTGGGATCCCTTCATGGAGGTATATTTAAATGTTATTCAAATAATTTATGTTAAATGGAATATATGTTTCCCATAATTAATTTATATCATTAATCATTCAAACTAAATGGTATTTTAACTTTAAATTCAAATTATTCCATTCAAATGGATTTATATTGAATGTTACCAATGGGTAAGGGTTTCATAACTCAATTTTCGTTTACTAGGTTTTATCACTTCTTCCTTGATTACATTTTGTACAGATTATTTGTGAAATGTAATTTTTTATTTATGTTTTATTTACAGTTTTTTTTTGATTTAAATTTTTGTGCACATAATCACTGCATTGATTAATTCTCAATTCAATGATATCATCTTTGTAAGGGATATTCATCTCAAATTCTCTTTCTTGGGGAGACATGCTTGTGTTATCCACTTATATTATTTTATGATGTGTAAATACTACCCCTTAAATGTGTCATATATTTAATCTCATTATTTTCATGACTTTTATAGTTTCATTTTATGTTATTCCTTCATGGGGATTATGATTCAAAATTTACAAAAATAGTAAGGATTTTTATGATACGATCAGATCTTGTTTCAGGATCATCTATGTTCAAGGTTCCATTTGGGGAAAATCATATTATCTTATTTTCATCAACCAAATATCATTCCTTATCCTATGGTTATGGATTTTTCCATGTTTAATTTCTATCTCATATCTTATGGACTAAATAAACATCATGAAAGTGGTTTATAAGTGCGGTTGATCCTGTATCTTCCTTCAGACCAAAAATCCTTCTCTTCCATATCCATGTTTTCTAAATTTTTTTGAAGAATTTTATTTTATAAACAAAAATTATTTCTTAAAGTTACTTTATATGATATTTTACATTATATTAAAAGGTTTTAAAATAAAATTTCTTAACATTTTCTACTTTATCACTTTCGACTCTATTTAAAAAAATATTTAGAATAATGATTATTTTTAATATCTATGAAATAAATGGATTTTACCACCATCATACACATTATTTTATTTGACGATTACTTTATATTATACCCAATATATTTTTCAAATAAAAATATTTCACAATATTTTGTGAGGGTCAAGGTTTTTTAATTGATTTTCCATGTGGAAAGATTATTATTATCCAAGATATTTTTGAAGATAATTCACTTGTATTTCTAATTATAAATAACTACAACCCTTAATGTTAATTTTCCAATATTCGGTATATTTTATAATTATACCATCATAATTATTTCTCTAGAATGAAAATGATTTTTTCAAAGATATTATCATATAACCCATAGTTTTCCATGGGTTAATTATGTTTTTAAAGGAATAATGGTTCTTTCTTTGAGTTTTTTGATGAAATTAAAAATATATTCACTTTATTCATGTCATTATTCTTGTTAATTTTTTATGATGAGTTATGGTTCCATTATCCATCATGGATTAGTGGTTTTGTTATAAAACAAGGATGGGTGGTCCATTATATCCCACCAATGGATTTGGTAAAGAGGTGGAGTTAACTAGTTATAGTATTCTTTTATGTTATTTTTTTAATTTAACGTATAGGTTATTATTTTTTTAACAGTATTTTTTTGAGGGATAAGATAATGATATTCCAATATACCAACATGTTTTTTTATTCTTTCTAGGTGTTTTTAATATTTCTATTGACAATGGATGGCATCACATGGATCATAATTATCAATTCCTATGACACTTTCCATGTTAAAGATTTATATCATGTACCATATTTAATGATATAAATTTTTATGGGTACGATTTGATTATTTCATGTTCTTTAACTTTGATTATATCTTCATTCCCTTATTCTTATCTATTCCCAATATAGATATTCAATTCCTAATAATTACTTTTAACCTTACTCTTCATTTGAGTTCTTCATTATTATTTTTCCTTTTCCTCAGGCTATGAAGAATGGTTAAAATTATGTTATTCATATGAAGATTACTATATGTGAAGAACATATTGAGATATGATGTAGATATTTTATAATCCAATTTTTTATGAATACAAGTTTTTATTTATGATTTTATAATAATTTTCTAAATTATTAAAACTACAATTTTAATAGATATATGGGTGATAAAATATTTTTTTTATATTTTGGATTGTGTAGTTGTGTCACATTTATTGATATCACATCCAAAAAAGTGAACATAAAATTTTTAGCACTAAATTTAGTACTTTGGATCTAGGGATAATAAATATTTTCTAGTTTGTGAATATTATAACTCATTTATAAATATTTTGTGTTTTTTTATTATTAATGAAATAATATGAAAAAGAGGATTTTTATTGGTGTGTGATTGAATTAAAATAAAAAACAATAATGAAAGAAAATAAATAAATATTAGCATGGAAAATGTTCGACCCTCATATTATTAAGAATTTACAATTTATTATCAAATGTGACTTGTTATGATTCCTTTATGATAAAGTAAATATTATCCACAGATCACTAATATCAATTAGGTTTGGGGACATATAATACATTTAGATATCTTCTTGGTAAACTACATCTCACATCCTCCATGGTTTTAAGGGATCAATATCTCGTGTCCATAAAAATTCCAACACTCTCCACCTATCCCCATCATACATCATTCATCCCTATGTATCCAACACTAAATTTTATGAACTTTTTTCTAGGATAATGGAGGGGGAAATATTGAGTAAATATTAGAATGAGTCTGTGAGGAAATACTAAAGGAAAGAGTAAAATTTATAATAAATTCCTAAAAAATTCCCTTGCCTCATCGTAAAAGAATAAGAAAAATAAAATAATTATAGATAAAAGAATTAAAATAACTAAAATACATCAAGTTAAACCTATCACTATGTTATTTACTCACCTTCATGATCATTGAGAATATTACTAAATGGGGGAACTATAAGAAGAAACAATGAAGAAGAAGTAAATAAAATTACATTAAAATTTAGAAATTGAATTATAGAGAGAAACCTATGATAAAATAAGTTATGATATAAAATACTGACAATGGGGTGAGGGTGTAAATTTTGAGCTTCTCAAAGTGATTTTATGTTTTTCTATTAAGTCTATGAAAAATTGGATGATCCACAGAGATTCTTCTATGATCAAATCTTCTGTATCCCTCTTTAGATCAAAACTTTTCCACTATCATTAGTCTACCTATTCAAATGGATTAATGAAATGTAGATAGCATTAGGAAGATGGAACTCCTATAAAAATGTGGAAGATAATGAAGTATAAAATAAACAGTGTTGTTCTCATGGTCTCCATTTAGTTTAATATTATAAATTCTTTCAACTTAACCTAACATGAATGTTTTTTAATCTAAGTTGAGTAACATTTTAAATTAATTTGGACTACTTTCTATTCTTACAAGAAAATTTATATTGGATGATTAATCTAATGTGAAACGGATAAAAAACTATTTTTTAAATATTTTATTGATAATAAATGACATAATTTCCTCAGATTGTGCTAAATATGTTCATTTATGAAATATTTGGGATTAAATCATTCATTTGAATATTTTATGAAAATTCCAATTTTACCCTTTTAAAATGCACTATATTTTTCCACACATAAATATTTTAATATGACTTTTTTTAACATAATATTTTGTAACGGTGTTCCTCATTTAATTTTATACAACTTTCGTTTAGAAAATTAATGCTAAATTGTTCATTTAGTTTGACTAAATTGACCATGAAGGCAAAGGTGGGATGGACCCGCTAGATTGGACATTGGTTCTGTATTTGGGCCATAACTCCTTCATATGAGCTTAGATTGGGCCCATATTTTGAGAAGAGCTCTTCAACCCAATTTTTCACAATTTATTCCACTATAATAATAGCTGGATCACGAGTTTTGGAGGTCTAATGGGTTGTTCAAGTTGGATTAAAATATTTGGCCGATATTCCCCATTCAAACTTGAAACATCTTTAAACCTAGCCTCCCCTCCACTCTATAAAATAGTGTTTTTCACATTTAGAGGGGTTGGTACGTGAATTAGGAATTTGAGGGCAGATGAGAAGATGTTCCACTCCAATTCTCCAAGCAATTCAATAAGGGTAGCTCTTGAAGCAATGATCCCTTCGTCGAAGCCTTCTACTTCTTCATGTTGTAATGTTTGTGTTTTCCTAATAAACTTCATTGTTCTTCTTTTATTTCTTATCTTTTCTTCTGTTTTATTCAAATTTCTTCTTTTCTTAATCTTTCTTTTTAGTCTATAATCAGTAGTATAAACGCGATTGGGTTCTACCCTTTCTAAACCTTTTCACATGCAAAATGTTTCAACGATGACTACACCGCCCATGTAAGAGTAGTTATTTTTATTATTCAATTTACCTCTAAAATTCTTCATTAATTTATTTTGAATCAATGAGATACTCTAATTCACAAAATATGATCTATTAATTGTGTTTTTAATTTAAATGAAAATCAGTAATCAATTTAACAATTGACACAAAAACACGCGAGGTCGAGTATTGTGTAAATTGTGAGAGCACAAACTTAATTGATAAAACAAGAACACACAGGATAAATTTGTAGAGTTAAAATATAATCTCTAAGATCAATTAATCCTCATTTTACATAATGGATATGTTCCTTAATTTACTACTGACCATAATCTGGATTTAGAACATTAATCAAAGTAGGGTGCCGATATTTCATGTTTCAAAACTAGCATAAGGTTTAATTCACATCATCTTTGTGGTAAAGTTAATTCTTGTAGGGTTCAGGGGTTAACAAGTTAATGGATAATAATTAATTGGATTATAATTTAGATGATAATGATAAATAATCAAGTGAATAGGTAGAGTTAAATCGATTATTAAATTTAAATATTGTATAAAAAATATCTTCTTGTTGTGTCTTCTTAATCGAACTTCATTTAAAAAATAAGAAAAATGCAATCTTCTTCTAGCAAACTTATTCCAGTTTTATAAACGATAAACAACCCCCCATCCTTTCATGTAGTGTTTTTATTCTCTTTTATTTTATTTTTATAATACCTTTAAGAAGTTGTTTTAATTTTCTTCTTCCTTTGAGAGACAACCTTGGTCAGCCACTCTACTGCACCTAAGTAACCCAAAACTGAACATCATTTGAAAGTTCCCACAATAGCGCCTTTAAAATTGGCATCATTTCTTGGGAGGCAAGTAATTATTTCAACTAATTATATGCATTTATTTTATTTTTCATTTTATTCTCTTCTTTTTTTCTTCCTACTTTACCCAATCTGATTTTTTTATTCTTCAAATTTATTTTCTTCTACTTATTTTTGGACCATCAACTTAAACTTATCGTTTTTATTTTACTATGGTCCAATTATTTTATTTTAATTTTTATTTGATTTATTACATGAACTAATTCCGAGGATATTTTAAATCCTGACCCTGAGATTGAATGTAGTCTTCTAGCTCTAATCAGACATTCTCATTCTACGATAAGTTTCAACATTCAACCGGTTGGAGAATTACTCCACTCTCAGAACATTGAAATTTGAAAAAATTCAAATTCAACCATAAAAAAGAACCAATGGATGAAAATAATGGAAATGAACTTAATATAACCATTTGATAATTGGATGCATCTAATATTAATTATCATCCAAATTGCATTGCAAACCCAAATCTCAAATCAAACATTGAACTAAAATCTGGATTAATTAACCTGCTTCCAGGATTTCATGTCCTCTCTGGTGAGGATCCCAATAAACACCTTAAATAATTTAGTGTGGTTTTCTCAACCCTAAAACAAAGAAATGTATCTGAAGACCAAATCAAACTAAGAGCATTCCCATTCTCACTTGATGGAGTTGCAAAGGACTGGATGTATTATTTACAACCGAAATATGTAACGTGTTGGAATTATTTGAAATGTCTTTTCTTGCAATTTTTTTTCCAGCATCAAGGAGAACTTCAATTTGTAAAGAGATATCGGGGATCAAGCAAGCACAATGGGAATCAATGTATGAGTACTGGGAGCAATTCAAGAAGTTGTGTACAAACTGTCCACATCACCAAATCAACGAGAAACCCCTCATCTAGTACTTCTATGAAGGACTCACACCTATGGAAAGAAGAATGGTGGATTCTGCAGATGGAGGTGCATTGGTGGACAAGACACCAGTAGCTACACGTGCACTGATCGACAAAATAGCCCAAAAATTCAAACAATTTTGTGATTGAGGTACACCACATGTCATGGGAGTACATCAGGTAAGACCATCTTCTCTTTGAAGTCATTTTATTGATACAAAGTTAGAAGAATTGAAAACTATGGTGAGACATATTGCTTTGGATCAAAAGACATCCCAACCCTCTCCTTTAAGGTCTTGTGGAATTTTCACCCAAATACAAGAAACAGAAGATTCTGCATTAGTGTTTCATGGGAGACCATATTAGCAACAACAACAGATATACCCCCTGAAGAAGTTTGATTCGTTTTCTCCAACATACAACCAAGGGAGGAAGGATCAATCGTACATGAGGTATGGATCTAGACGACAATAAAGGCCCCCTTTTCAACAAGACTTCCAGCAGCCTCCACCTTACCAAAAAGGTTTCCAATAATCCCAAATAAAGATTTGAAGCCCAAGAATCATCAAACTAACAACAAGGGAATTCTGAAACTAAGGTATACTCTAACACTGAAGGAATTTTGAAGAAAAGTGTTCTTAATCAACAAAATGAGATGAATAGTCAAGGTTCAGGGCTGAGGGAGTTGAAGACACAAATGAGCCAGATTGTCACCACCCTCCATGAACTGGTATATAAGAACTCTGGAAATCTACCTTCCAAACCTACTCCAAATCCCAAGGGGAATGTAAGTGCGATCACATTGAGAAGTGGGAAGAAAAAAACTAATACAACTGCACCTATCATTCCAATGGGATTCACCTCAACTCCAGAAAAGCCCCCTTTAACACCAACTGATCAGAAATCCAAGGAGAAAGACGAAAGTAAGAAAAAAATTGATTATGTTCCTCCTAAACCCCTTCCATTTCCAAACAGAGTTGTACAAACTAGAAAGATGGCTGAATAAGCAATGAAAAAGGAGGCTTTGGACACATTCAATCATGTGGAGATCAACATTCCTCTACTTAAATCCATCAAGAAAATCCCTAGGTATGAGAAATTATTAATATAATGTTTTACCAATCGAAAAGCGCTCATGGGAAATGGTAGGATCAATCTTGGAAGGAATATTTCAGCACTCATTACACCAACTCTAGAAATTCCATCAAAGTGTAAGGATCCAGGGACATTCACCATACCATGAACCATAGGGTATTTGCACTTTTCTAATGATCTTTTTGATTTGGGAGCTTCCATAAATGTGATGCCTCAATTTTTATTCTCTTCTTTGCAGGTTGGTAATCTGAAACCAACGAGAGTAGTGGTGTAGTTGGAAAATAGAGCTACAACATATCCAGCAGGAGTCCTTGGGGATGTAATTTTCTGGGTAAGAGACATGATCTTTCTAGTAGATTTCTGCGTGCTTAACATGGAGGATGATCGGGTAAGTTATCATGCTCCCATTATCTTCAGTAGATCCTTCCTCAAAACTAAAAAAACTATCGTAAATGTCAATGACAGTACACTTTACATGGAGTTTGGGGATGAATTTTTGATATTTAATGTTATGGAATCCATGAAGTACCCCTCAAAGGACCATTCTACATTTTTTATCTCCCATTTTGAACCACCAAATAAAAACCTCATAGAATTTCATTGTCCTATGATTAGGGAGATTATGAGTATTGGTTCTAGTTAGATGTTTAAGAGTAATTCCACACCTATTTATAATGAAAAATACTCTCTTAGGTTTGATTTTGAAATGGAATCATATTCTGATCATTTGAACTATGATTATGACATGGCTACTGAGTATGCTGATGGATTTGATTCATTATTCTCTAACTGTGATGATTTCTATTCTGATACTAATTCTCTTTGTGCACATATTTCATTTCCTTCAATGCCTCTATCCATACACCACCCCCTTCATTGGAGCTGGATCCATTTCCACCAAATCATAAATACTCATACTTGTTGAGTGGTGAGAGATTACCTGTTATAATTACTAATAATCTTCCTTTTGAACATGATGAAAAGCTTTTTAATATTTTGAGGGAGAACAATAAGGAAATCAGGTGGACCTTGGCTGACATATCAGGTATTAGCCCCTCCATTTTCATGCATAGGATTCTTTTGGAGGATGGGGATAAACCAATGAGGCAACCACAAAGGAGTGTCAATCCAACCCTTCTGGAAGTTGTTAAAAAAGAGGTTGAAAAATTGCTCGAGGCAGGTATAATCTATCCCATTTCAGATTCTCAGTGGGTGAGTCCTATTCATGTTGTGCCTAAGAAAAGTGGTGTTACAGTTGTTAAAAATGAGAAAGATGAGTTAGTTCTAATGAGGGTGAAAAATAGTTGGCATGTGTGTATTGATTATAAGAAACTAAATTAGTCCAATCGCAAAGACCATTTCCCCCTCCCATTTATTGATTAGATGCTTGAGAGACTAGCTGGGAAAACACACTACTATTTCTTGGATGCATTTTTTTGGATATTTTTAGGTTCCAATTGCTCTAGAGGATCAAAAGAAGACAACATTCACTTGTCCATTCTGTACCTTTTCTTACAGAAGGATGCCATTTGGACTTAGAAACACCCCAGGTACCTTCCAGAGATGCATGGTGAGTATTTTTTAAGATTATATCAAGACCTACATGGAGGTATTTATGGATTATTTTACAGTTTTTGGGTCTTCATTTGATGATTGTGTATCTAGTTTGGGAAAGGTGTTGAATCGTTGTATTGAGAAGAATCTGGTCTTGAACTTTGAAAAGTGTCATTTCATGGTGGATCATGGCATTGTCTTAAGGAATGTAGTGTCAAACCATGGGATAGAAGTTGTTAGATCTAAGATATATACTATTTCATCCTTACCATATCCTTCATGTGTGCGTGATGTTAGATCTTTCCAAGGGCATGCATAATTTTATCGGTTCTTCATCAAAGATTTTAGTAATATTGCTTGTCCTATATTGATATTACTTCAAAAGGATTCTGATATTGTGTTTGATGATTCTTGTAGGACTTCCTTTGATGAGCTAAAGAAGTTTCTAACCACTACACCAATCATACAGCCCCCACGGTGAGAGATTCCTTTTGATATTATGTGTGATGCCTCCAACTTCGTAGTTGGAGATGTATTGTCTCATAGGGTGGAGGGATGTTCACATGTGATTGTCTATGCATCGAGGACATTAGATTTAGCCCAATGAAACTACAAAATCACAGAAAAGGAGTTTATTACCGTCATACTTTCTTTAGATAAATTCTGTTCGTATTTATTGGGCTCTAAGTAGTTGTTTTTTCTGACCACGCAACACTAAGGTGCCTATTGAAGAAGCTGGATGCAATGCCTAGGCTAATCTAATGGATTATCCTTCTTCAGGAATTTGACATTGAGATAAAGGACAAGAAGGTTTCAGAAAACCTAGTTGTGGACCACATGAGTAGGCTTACTCACACACTAGATGATGTCACCTTCGACTAGGTACCACTTCAGGACACTTTCCTCGATGATCACCATTATTTAATCTTAGATACGCATCCATGGAATTCAGATTTAGTTAACTACCTTTTTCATTTGAAATCAATGCAATTTTAAAAAAATAAAGTCCAAAAATTAAAGAGTGGGTTGAGATTTTATGTTTGGTATGATTCATACTTATGGTGCATGTGTGGTGACTAAGTTATTAGGTGGCGTGTTCCTGATCATGAGTTTGAGTCCATTCTTCTATTCTATCATACACTTGCTTGTGGTGGAGACTTTGGACCCAAACAAACATCTAGGAACTTTTTGGACTCTGGATTATATTGGCCTTTCTGATTCCATGATGCCCATGTGTTTTGTATGTCATGATCTCATTCCCAATACACTGGGAACCTTTCTTGGAGACATGAGATTCCCCAACAACCCAGACTTTTCTATGAGATTTTTGATGTATGGGGCATCGATTTTATGGGTCCTTTTCATAGTTTCTTTGGTTTTTTGTACATTTTTGTTTCTATTGATTATGTGAGTAAATGGGTGGAGGATAAGGCCTCGAGGACTAATGATTCTCATGTTGTTGTGGGCTTTGTCAAAGCGCAAATTTTTTTCAAGTTTGTAGTACTGAAGGCCATCATCAGTGACCAAGGGACACACTTATGCAATCAGAATCTTGCTTCCCTTCTTCTGAAGTATGGGGTGACACACAAAATATCAACACCATACCACCCCCCAAAAAATGGCCAGGCTGACGTTTCAAATCATGAGTTGAAACAAATTTTGGAGAAAACCGGGCATCCAAATAGGAAAGATTGGAGAAAGCGCTTGGATAATGCATTGAGGGCTTATAGGATAAAATACAAGACACCCATTGGTATTTCCCCATTTTGGATTGTTTTTGTGAAATCGTTTCATCTCCCTGTAGATGTTAAGCATCTGGCTTACTGGTCTATAATGAATTGCAACATAGATTTGGCCCAAGATGGAATCCAATAGAAGCTATAAATTCTAGAGCTTAAGGAGATTCAATTGTCATTATTTGAGAACTCAAGGGTATATGTGGAAATATCTAAAGCAGATCATGAAAATATGATCCAACAAAGGTAGTTTTATGTTGGAGTGAAATTCCTTCTCTATAGTTCACGACTGAAGCTGATGCCTGGTAAGTTGCATTCCAGATAGTTAGGTCCTTATGTTGTAACTAATATTTTTCCTTCTGGTGCAGTAGAGATCACAAAAGATGACACATGAAAGAACTTTACAGTCAATGGGAAATGTTTGAAGAGATACATTTAGGGACTTCCTACTAATGCAGTTGATTTCATCACATTTCATGACCCCATCGTTACTTGAGCATATCAAGCTATTACTAACCCTTTCACTTCGTTGTTCTTTTTCCTATTTAAAATTATACATTTCATGTGTGTATACCATCTCTTGGGATAACATTGAGGACAATTCGTCACTTAAGCATATCAAGCTATTCCTAACCCTTTCACTTCTTTGTTCTTTTTCCTATTTAAAATTATACATTTCATGTGTGTATACCATCTCTTGGGATAACATTGAGGACAATTCAACATTTTAAGTGTGGGTTATGGAACCTTTTAGTTTATTAATTTCAATTGTTTTCCTATTTTTTTCAATGATTTTCAAAAAAAAATTGTTGTTTTTAAATTTTGTGTGTTTGTTTTTCAATTTTTAGTGTGTTTTTGAAACTTTTGAGCTGAAATTATTCTCATAACTATTTTTAAATTCATATAAATAAGTGAAACAATTTATCCCATGAAACCAAGCTTAAATTAATGCTGAAAATAACTTTGTTTCAAGTTCAAATCATTAGTAATTTCATGAAAAATACACTGCATTTTGAATCCCATGACACGTATCACTTTCTTTATATTTGAAATCACTTTCCTGTGAGTATTCTGAACCATTATTTTCATATTCTTTACATTTACCTCAATTCTTGAGAGAACCGAACAATGTTTGATTTAACAAGAATTTATATTTATTCTGGTCAAAACTTGAGGGTTTAAGGTAATTATGTTTAAATGATTTCTGCATTTGTTTGGTATTAAAGACAATATTTCAAAGAATCCTTTTTATAATGTCCTACCTTGAACATTTAATCCTTTTATCCCCTATAATCCATGAACAACCTATAAGGTTAGCCACATTACAAGCCAATTTTTCCTCTCCAACCAACTCTTGAAGTGAAATTTCATAATCCAGTTGAACTTAAGTGTGGGGGAAGACGTCTTGTGTTGTGCTACCACATTCTGTGATAATTCAGGTGGAGAAATAAATTCTAAAGAGACGTGTTTATGTTGAAAGTTTTTCCTTTTCTGGATCTTTCATTATAATTGAAGTAGTGCCTTTCTAGAGCTTCTAATAGAGGGAGAAATCTATGCCTATCTGGAGCTTTCAAGAAAATCATGATTGAGAATATTGAAATTTTTACTACTGAAATGTTTAATGGTGTACACATTCCTTTATTTTTCATGATGATGAACATGAATCGATGCTATGGGGGTTGAGGAGGAGACCATATTAAAGTGAAAATTAGATTAATGCAGTTTTTCTTCAAAAAGAGTCAAGCCCTCCTTATTCAGCCTTAGAGTTTTTCACATATAAATATTACCAACTGAAAGCCACAGAACAACCTTGAAAAGTCATCAAGATAAACATTTGACCTTGACTCACATCGGGTTGTGATGTAGGAATTTATCAAGCCTATGGTGACCCTTGTATGAGTTTAAATGAGAAAGACATTGCTAAAAATTGACATTAGTGTGATAAGATAAAATTCAAGTGAGGTAAGTGTTTTGTGCATGAGAGGAGAAATGAAGTGGAAATATATTGAATGATATAAATGGAGAACTTGAAATAATGGTTTTTTTAGGCATTATATCTTTTTTTTTCTTGGTGTGTAAATGTTGGATCTTAAGGATATGTGTTTTAAAATTTGTTTTGATTTGATATTGATGTTTACTTGATATGAGGTTTCTCCCAGGAGTACAAAAGGGTAAGTTTGGGGGAGTTGATAAAACACTACTTTGTTGAATATTTTATTGATAATAAATGGCATAATTTTCTCACATTATTCTAAATATGTTCATTTATGAAACATTTGGGATTAGATAATTCATTTGAAAATTTGATGACAAATAAAGGTTTACCATTTTAAAATGCATTATAGTATTTATCACATAAATATTTCAATATGCCTTTTTTGAAGTTAAAATTTTTTAAAAGTGTTCCCCCTTTAATTTTCTACAACTTTTTTTTTCAGGACATTGGAGATAAATATTTCATTTGGTTGGACTACATGGACCATGAAGGCAAAGGTGAGAGGGACCTACCATATTGGACATTGGTTCTATATTTGTACCATAAATCCTATATTAGAGCTTGTATTGGGCCCAAATTTTAGAAGTGCTCACCAACGTAATTGTTCACAAATCATTCTTCTGGAAGAATAGCTGTATCACATGTTTTGGAGGTCAAATGGGCGGTGGATTATAATATTTGGCCGAGATTCCCCATTCACACATGAATCCTCTTTAAACCTAGCCTCCCCTCTACTATATAAATTAGTGTTTGTCTTATTTGTAGGGGTTGGGACGCACATTAGGAAGTTTAGGGAAGAAGAGAAGAGGTTCCACTCCAATTTTCCAATCAATTCAATAAGGGTAGCTCTTGAATAAAGGATCCCTTCATCGAATCCTTCTTCTTATTCATGTTGTAATGTTTTTGTTTTCATAATAAACTTCTTTCTTCTTTTTTTATTTTTTTCTCTTTTTTCTATTTTATTCAAATTTCTTCTTCTATTAATCTTTTTTTGGGATGGAATCAAGAGTAGAATCGTGATTGGGTTCTACCCTTTCTAAACATTTTCACATGCAAAACGTTTCTACAATGACTACACCGCCCATGGAAGAGTAGTTATTTTTAGTAATCGATCTAATTCTAAACTTCTTCATCCATTTATTTTGAATAAATGAGCTAATATAGTTCACTTAATATGATCTATTAATTGAGTTTCTAATTTAAATGAAACTAAGAGAGCAATTGAACAATTGACACAAAAACACGCGAGGTCGAGTATTGTGTAAATTGTGAGAGCACAAACTTAATTGGTAAAACAAGACCACGCGGGATAAATTTGTAGAGAACAAATATAATCCCTAAGCTCAATTAATCCTTATTTTCTAAAATAGACATGTGGTTTAATTTACCACTGACCATAACCTAGATTTATAACATTAATCAAAGAAGGGTTCTGCGATTGCATGTTTCAAAGCTAATCTAGGGTTTAATTCACTTAATCTTTGTGGTAAGGTTAATTCTCATAGGTTTAGGGGTTAACATGTTAGGGGATCATAATTATGTGGATGTTAATTTAGATGATTTTCATAAATAATCAAGTGAGGAGGTATATTTTGATCAATTATGACTTTTAAATATTGTCTAAAAAACATCTTCTTGTTGTGACTTTTTAATGGAACTTGATTTAAAAAAATGTAATCTTCTTATAGCAAACATCTTCTAGTTTTATAAATGATAAAAAACCACCCATCCATTCAAGTAGTGTTTTTATTCTCTTTTATTTTATGTTTAGAATACCTTTAATAAATTGTTTTAATTTTATTCCTCCTTTGAGAGATGACCATGGTCAGCCACTCTGCTGCACCTAAGTAACCCAAAACCGATCATCATTTGAAATCACCCAAGACAGCGGCTTTCATAGAATCATTTAATCCTACACTATTGTAGGGAATAGAAGATTAATCATACATGAGAACTAGTTTTTATTTTATGTGGTATTCTCTTCAAACTATTTTACATATATGAGGTAGATTTTCCATGGAAGTTAATCTCACAAAATCTTCCTCCCATTCTATTTAATCACAGAAACCTCTCCAATCACTATAGATATTCTGACATGACATTCCATTAAGATTGATTAACATCGCACAACAATAATGTATTTCTGGTTAATCCTATGTTGTTCCATTAGGGATGGTTATTTACATATAAAGTGTCTGTATACACATTTAAACCTATATAAGACATGGTAATATAATTATTCAATCATACACTAATAAAATACATAAAAACTCATTTTTAAAAGTAAGGCAATGTTCTTTTAAATTTAGAAAATTAATAAAATAATTAAAATCATAAAATTATGTCTTCTCCAAATTTATAACATTATTTACACTATGATATTAATGATACTATTATTAATATAATTTTCATATGATATTTACATTAATTATACAAAAATTTGTACTAAAAATATGAAATAATATAGTTGGATCACTCCCACACACATAAATTAATCCTTATCCTCAACAAACACCCCTCAATAATTTTAATCACTTTGAATCCATTTTTCCTTACTAATTTAATAGTTAAGGATTTTTTATAAATAAATATTGATTTAAATAACAGTATAAACTTTCAAACCCTTTTTTAATTCACTTTTATTCAATTTACTCATTCACATGTTATGTTTTTAATTCCTTGACATATCTTTAATTCAAAAAATTTAATTTTTTTCTCCATTTTCATTTGAGTTCAATAATTAACTTCCCTTCCATTCCAATAAATAATAAAGAATTTATTCACATTTATTTTTTTCTGAGGAAATTTTTTTCATTAAACCTATGGGAGGAGTTGGTAGAATTTAGTGTCGATAATTATAAATAATAGGTATACCTGAGGATATTTTTGATAATTTTGGCTAGGAATCTCGGTTTGGAAAATCAAATAAAAAATTAATATACATTTTTATTAATTGTAACGCCATAACCCTTGTTACCCATATTCAGTGCATTATTTTAATACATTGTCTTGATTATAAAGAATCATGTCCCAAAGGACCAATCAGTTTATCAGTCTTGGAAAATAGATTACATATATGAATGTTACATTGCAATTTCAAAAATAAAACATAACATCAATAATCTGTTGAGGATGCCATTATTCCCCTAGCTTAACCATGAATATCAATCAAACACAATTATTCGCATCCTAGTAAAAATAAAACATAAGAAATAGGTGAGATAAGATGCTTATTAAGGATAATAATATAGAGGAAACTATCATAACAAGGCATAATCATTTCAGGAAATGTATAAGACTAAAACAAAAGCCTTTTAAACTTAAAATTCAGCATAATATGGAAAATATTTTTGATCAAGTGTTGTTTTCAATAATACTTTATTTTATTAGGGGGAGATTATTGAGATCAATACTCTATCATTTTATAATGATTTTGATTCTTAAAAATACCATTGTTTGTTATTCTAATGATTTTATCTTAAATGTATTTCAAGAATTTAATATTCCTTATTTCTCTATTTTGGAATAATATTAAATCGTTTAAACGATGTGGAATATTTTAAAAAGTGTTCAGAAATTGTTTTAGCATATTAGCATGTTCTAGAAACACTGTTCATGTTCTACGTGTTCGTATATCACTTTAGTGTGTTCTGGAAACACTATTCATGCTCTACTTGTTTGAAAATCACTTTAGCATGTTCTGGAAACACTTTTTAGACCCTAAATTGAGGATCATAGTGTATGGATATAATCTATCATTTACTTTACAGGATATCAAGAAACTATGGTTAAGAAACCATATGTTATCGAAAAAAGTATGGTTAAGAAACCATATGTTACTAACAAAATTATGAATAAAGAACCCTACGTTTAGAATAAGCCTTACGTTTGAGATATCAGAAAATTATGGAAGAAGAACCCTATGTTAGTATGAAATGTTATGTTTGTTTCTCAAATGTATGGTTCATAAACCTTACTTTTTTAAACAACCTTACATTTCATCAAAAAATATAGATCATGTACCTTATGTTTAGAAGCTGATAAAAGTATGGATTAAAAACTGTATGTTTGATAGTTGAAGAGAAAATTATGGATGATCAACCTTACATTGTAAATCTTATTTTTAGAGAATGAATTCTATGAAATTCAACCCAACGTTTAGCGTTAGAGATTTCAAATACGACTTTATTGAGAAAGGGTCTTTATACAGATTATCAGGCTAATTTCAAGCCAGGTTAAAAGCCCAATTTTAAAGCACACCATTGACTAATTCAAATAGTTTTATTTATAATTCAAAGGATCAATTTAAGAGGTGATTTTATTGCCGAATATTCAAGGGAGTTATTACTGCTCTGTTATTCAAATATTTGAATTTCATGATTCTAAAGGCGACATTTTCAAATCTTAATTTGAAAGGAAAATGTTTATATATATATATGATTTTTTTTATTACAAAACAATAGGAGAATAATCTAAAAAAAGATCATTATAACAAGATATCAATTTTTTCACTGTTATAGTTTACAGAGATATAAGAGTCACATAGATCTGTTACTACCAAGATCTATCACATTTTGATTTTATTAAGAATAATAAGAAACACATTAAAGATTCAACGATTCTACATCAATTATATTTTGTGAATCTAATTTTGTTGAAGTTCTTAAATTCATTTCATTATCTGATGCAATCAGATCGTCATAGAAATACTTCTACCTAAAGATCATTCTTTCTGAAGATGATGATCCATCGACTATCAGTTGTGTGCAGATCCAACTATGAAGAACAACATGAAATAATTTTTAAGACAAATACTCATTTAATTTTGCGTAATTGGCTTCTCGTATTAAGTTACGTATTCAGTTCAATGTATGAACCAGAAGGATCTGTTTTAGCCTTAACTTGTAAGGGTGTCAATTTCCTACACTCAGTTGTGTATGGTCTATTGATAAGGGGACCAGATAGTGAAAATTGCCTTGCTCATGGATTAGAGAGTTGGTGGATTGGACTAGAGGCCTTCTGTTCCATGAACCACTATACATATGTGCATTCTTTTTCTATATATTTTTCACTGCATAAACAGCCTAATAAAGATAAAAGGGCAGACTCATCCATCTTCACGATTTGTGAAGAATTTTTAAAAGATACAATTCACCCCCCTCTTGTGTGTATTTGGTATATCATGATCCAACAATTGCTATTAAAGGATTATATTTTGTCAAATCTATAACTAGTTGAATGTTTTCGGATTATACCAAGCCCAATGGATAATAAACCAGAGGGTATGTCAATGGTTTGATCTCCCTACTTAAATGGTGAAAATTATGGATTCTGGAAATCAAGGATGATCATTTAATTAAAGAACCTTGGATACATAGCCTACTTGAAAATTATAACACCCTATGTGATTCCAGGGAAACCTGAAACCTAGTGTGCTGATACAGAAGCAGATTAGGACATAAAATTGAAATATATAAATGCTGTCATTTGTGATATTGGACCAGATTAATTCAACATAATATCTCAGTGCCCGCCAACTTATGAAATGTGGAAGACGATTATAGTTGCATATGAAGGAACTGACAGTGTCAGACGGATGAGGTATGCCACTACTAAATTCAAATTCGACACATTCAGAATGTTTGAAGGAGAAATAATCTCCTATATGAATGGAAGGCTTACAGAAATTTTTTATGATATCACAACCTTGGGTGAGCCTATTAAACAAGCAGATCAGACCCTTGATGTTCTAAGAGTATTACCACCTAAGTGGAATGGAATTTCGGATGCTATTAAGCAATCCTCGCCAGTCAAAGATCTTATAAAGAGAGATTTAATTGGAACTCTTATGATGTATGAAGCTGATATGGAAGATGAAGAAAATGAGCATAATGTTTTAATGAAAATAGAAAATATTGCTGTGAAGGTAACATCTCAAAAAAAGCATAATAATGAAGAATGAAATCAAAGTGAAATCAGAGAGTTCTGATTCATCAAATTCAGATGTGGAACTGACTCAGCTATCCAAAAAGTTTATAAAATTCTACAGAATGAATATGGGATTTATAAAATCATTCAAAAGGGATAAAAAAGAACAAAGGGATGTCAGATGCTATGAATGCAAAAATATGGGTCACATAAGACCTGACTGTCCTCAATTAAAAGGAGAAAAGAAAAAGAAAATTTTCAGAAATAATGATTATAAGCAGAAAGACAAAAGGGAAATAAAAGCTACTTGAAGTGTTTCTGAAGGCCCAACAGATCATCCAAGTTTGACTCTGAAAAGGAATAATCGAATCTGAAAGCAAATATGTGCTTTATGGAAGAATCTGATGAGGTACAATCCTATTACTCATCTGATTTGGATTCTATTTACTGTTGTTCAAATGATAATCTTGCAGGCTACTGTAATATTTTGGAAGAGAAATATTATTCCTTGTTTATGAAACATAAATCACTGAAAAATATTCACACTACTATTTTAGGAGAAAGAGACCCTCTACTAAAACAACATTAAGAGTTAATTGAAAAATATAACTCATCAAAAACAAATTGTACATATAATGGAACTAAAATAAAAACACTGCAAACAGAAGTCGAAACATACAAAAGTGAAGATCTTGTTTTTAAAAAAGGATAAAATATACTAAATAAAATTAATGGAGAGATTGTGATTAAAAAGAAAAGATATGGAATAATTAGTAAAGGTGAGAAACCCAAACTGCATTGGAACTATTTTTTTCAAAGTAGAAAAGGTAAAAATTTTATCTACTATGGAACAAAAGGTCATATATCTAAAAATTTCTACCTAAGTCAACCTCAAATAAGTGGTATTAAGAAAGTTGTTGTTGCAAGTATTTTATATTACTCTATTGATTATAGATAAACAAAGCAAGTCTAAATTCCCAGGTCTTTGATGGCTATCACTATTGGACCCAATAGAATATGGGTACCAAAACAAACCTTCGATTAAATGCCTTTGTAGGAAGCATGTCTAAGAAGAAGAAAAGATGTATAGTATATGGACAGTGGATGCTCGAGGAATATGAGTGCAAACACATCAAATTTCAGAAATCTAACTCAAAAGAATGGTGGTCTAGTCACATTTGTGACAAATCCAAGGGTAAGATAATTGCAATTAGAACTATTAGAGATCTAGATGAATTCTATATCCATAAAGTACTCTTTGTACAAGTATTGAAACATAATCTGATAAGTATCTCTCAACTATATGATGATGTATATTTTTTTTTGATTTTTCTAACAACTATTGTTCTGTTTTTAAAGATAAATTGCTCATTTTTAGGGCACCCAAAACTAATAATGTTTATACCCTAGACTTAAATTTCTTGTGTAAATAATAATTAAACTGCTTAACTGCTAAGACAAATGATTCTTGGATCTGACATAAAATACTTGGGCATTGCAATATATATGCTTTACATTTTTTATCTAAGAAACAATTAGTTTCTAATTTTCCTAGTCTCAAATTTGGAAGTGATAGATTTTGTGATGTCTGTCAACTTGGCAAGCATCACAAATCATCCTTCAAATCTATGAACAAAATTGCTACATCAAAACCTCATGAACTTATCAATACGGATTTTATTAGACCTTAAAAAATAGATATCTTGTCTGTAAAATTATATGTATATGTTTTAGTTGATGACTATTCTATATTTACTTGGATTTATTTTCAAAAAAATAAAAATGAAGCTTTTACTATATTTGAAAGTTTTTGCAAAGATATCTAAAATGAAAAAGGTTTTAAAATAATTTTATTAAGAAGTGATCGCGGTGGAGAATTTGAGAATCTGTAATTTAATTCCTTTTTCTCAAATATGGGTATTAAACACACCTTCTCTACACCAATAACACCTCAACAAAATGGAATCGTTGAAATAAGAAATTGGATTATTCAAGAAATGGTCAGGACTATGCTATATGAATACAGTCTTCCTACATATTTCTAGGAAGAAGTGGTAAGCACAGCCAGTTATATAATGAATTGTGTTTTAATTAGACTGATTTTCAAGAAGACACCCTATAAACTCTAGAATTAAGGAAAACCTAAAGTAAATTACATTAATGTTTTTGAATGCAAGGTTTACACCATAAACACCTTGGAAAATCTTGGTAACTTCAATCCAAAATATGATGAAGTTATTATCATAGGATAATCTACTACTTCCAAATCTTATAGAGTTTTTAATAAAAATCCAATGATTATTGAAGAATCAGTTCATGTGAAATTTGATGAATCTGAACCCTTAGAGAAAGGGAAAGACCAAATTGGTGAATATGACTCTAATGATAACACGAGACTTGAGAAATTAAAAGATGAATTTGAAAAAGATATAAATGAAATTTAGTCTAGTTCATAAGAGCATGATATTGAAGAACCTAACTCTGTAATACCTAGACAGTCTAGAACCCTAAATAATCACCCTTTAGAAACTTTAATATGAGACCTTGACACTGGAATAAAAACTAGAAGAAATGTAGGAAATCTCAAAGAATTGTGTACCTTTATATCCCAATCAGAACTTAAGACATTAAAAGAATCCTTAGTTGATTAAAGTTGGATGATAGCAATGCAAGAAGAACTAAACCAGTTCAAAAGAAATAATGTTTGAAAATTAGTTGAAAAACCACAGAGCTATCCAGTTTTAGGAACTAAATGGGTCTTTAGAAATAAAAAATACGATCAATGAATAATAACTAGAAATAAAGAAATAATAGTAGCTAAAGGATATAATCAAGAAGAAGGTATAGATTAGGATGATACCTTTGCACCTATATCTAGATTATAATCTATTAAGATCCGTTTAGCCTATGCATCTCATATGAACTTTAAATTATTTCTGATGGATGTTAATTTTTCCATTTAAAATTGTTATTTATTTTTGAAGAATTTTATGTTGAGAAAACTCCTAGATTTGAGAATTCACAAATAGAATATTCTTTTTTTAAACTTACTAAAGATCTTTATGGCCTTAAATAAGAAAAAAGAGCTTGGTATGATTGATTAAGTTCTTTTCTTTTGAAAAAATATTTTACTATTGGGATGGAAGATCCAACATTATTGAAGAAAAATGTTAACTCTAATATTTTATTTATTCAAATTTATGTTGATGATGTAATTTTTGGTTCAACAGAAAAAAAATATTTTTCATGATTTTTCAAATTTAATTAAAAAATAATTTGAAATGAGTATTATAGAAGAATTAAATTTCTTTTTAGGACTTAAAATTTATCAAAAGGATTTTAGAATTGTTTTAAATCATAGAAAATATGTGACTAATTTACAAAATAAATTTGGAAATGAAAATAACAAGACATATACAACTCCTATTTGTACTAATATAGAACTTGATTTCGATGAAATTCGAAAATCAGTTGACAATAAGTTATATAGAGGTATGATTGGTAGTTTATTATATCTTACTACTAGCAGGCCAGATATAATGTATTCAGTGTGTCTTTATGCTAGATTTCAGTCTGATCTTAAAGAATCCCACTTAAGTGTTCTCAAAAGAATTTTTAGATATTTAAAAGGAACTGTTTTTCAATCACTTCTCTATAAAAAAACTTCTGATTTTAATTTAATTTCACATTCAGATACTGACTTTGGAAGTTGTAGATTAGATAGAAAAAGAACCTCACGAACTTGTCACTTTTTAGGAAAATCTTTAGTGTCATGGTCTAGTAAGAAACAACACTCAGTTGCCCTGTCAATATCCAAGACAAAATATGTATCTATAGGCATTTGTTGTGCACAAGTTTTATGGATGAAAAACACTCTTATGGACTTTGAACTAAATTTTAATAAAACACATATTTTATGTGATAATACAAGTGCTATAAATATATCAGAAAACCCAATTAATAATTTTAGAACTAAGCATATTGATATCAAACATCATTTTCTAAGAGACCAGGGATATATTTTTAGAATTTGTAAATAATGAAATTCAATTAGATGATATTTTTACTAAACTACTTCCTACAACACGGTTTTATTTTTTAAGGGGGAGATTGGTTTATTTATTTTTAAATGATATTTTAATTTTAATTTTTCTTATTTAATTATTTTTTTAAAATATTATTACTTATTTTTAAAATAATTTAAAATTTAATCTGTACTATAAAATTTTTTCCACATACGTTTTTACTTATACATAATGTAATTATTACTATGTACGTAATGACATGGGAATCAAGGATGTTAGAAACCATTTCAAATTAGAAACTCATTTATTTCTTCCAAAACCATTCAAAACTGAAGAACCTAACCACTCTTGTCTACCCAAACCTGAACCTTCAAAACCCTATCTCTTCAAACATTCATAAATCTGCAATAGAAATGTCCAAGACAAAGAGAATCGAGGAAGGAGAAACCAACTATTCCAAAAGTCTACGCATGATATGAAGAATGATTCTACAGTTGGAATGGTTGTATCAAATGGATCTGATGTTGTGGAAATCCCTCGCATTTCAGAATCTCAAGCAAACTTTTAGTGGAGAAAATAAAGTGTTTCAATATGAGGTTGAGCTTCATCACTTATTCAAATCTGTTCAGTTCAGTCCTGAAGATACAAAGGACACTATATTTTCAAAAATTGATGATCGGGTTTTTTTAATTTCATCTCTGAAAATATCTAAAATCCTAAACTACCCCCATGAGGGATTTTTCATTTCGACTTAAAGAATATTGGAAATGATGAACATAAATTAGAGGACAATATTTCATTTTTATTTGGTTCTACAAGTATAAGAAAAATGTTAGCGAAGGATCTAGAATTTTATACGTAGATTATGGTTAAGTTTGTGTAAACATGGATTACACCTAGGATGTCATAGATGGAGAAGATTTTGTTTCAGGACATGTACCTAATTTTTTTTCTTATTATTGAAATCAAGTTGAATTTTCTGAGATATATGGAAAGATATCTCTACTACTATTGTCAACCAGAGGCTAGAATGAACTTCTATCACTTTGGATGTTTCATTTCAAAATTAACGTTTATGTCTCATATGGTGAGATTAATAGATTCCAGAGTAAGATGTCATCACAACAATGTTTTCAATGATGGAACTATAAGGAAGATTGGATTCTTCTGGAGTACTGTGAAAGGAAATATTATGCTTGTTGGAGCTGAGGAAGACTAGGACTCGACTCCGGAGGAGAAAACTGCTAGATCTAATGAAGGAATGGAAGAATCTAGAGAAAGTGAAACTTCAAGAAGATTAATATTTGAAGTAGTCGACCCACCTACCAATGAGGGAAGTCAAGAGGGACTTTAAAGGAAAAGACATAAAGTATATCAAACTATTGAGGAGTTTGTTCAGGAAAATGTTGATGCAAATGAACCTCTTCTGAGCTATAGATTTATTAGAGAATTTGTAGTACAATAAATTGAACAACTAATAGTTTCTCAGATTGAGGAAACTCTTCAAGTGGAAAAATAAATTATACCTCAAGCTATTGAAAAGCTTGGAGAAATTGATGTGGCTAGACTTGAATCTACTCAAACTGTACAACCTACTACAATTGTTCAAGAGGAATTATCTCAAGAAGAACTTGTATTAGAGGATCCAGTCTTGAAGTAAATAAACGAAGAAGATGTTCAGGAGGATAAAGAACATGTCAATATTAATCAAGAAGAACGCCTTTCTAAAATTCGCACTGAATTTATTAATGAGGATTTTTCTATAAATTAGTTAGGTAAGGACACAAAGAAAGAATCAGTAGAGAAGCCAATACAAAGAGAAGATAAATAGAAACCAAATGTTGAATCCCGACCTTTAGTTCTGTTAAATCTAGTTGAACCTCAGACTGAGAATCAAGCATAAGGTTCCTCTGATTCTATTAATGTAGATATTTATGAGCTGTATAGAATGTTACCAGAGTTGAGTCATAAAATGCTACTTTGAGAAGAGCATTGGAAAAGAAAAATTAGAGATTTCAAAAATTGAAATACACTTCTATTTTAAAATAAGAAGTTGAAGTTTTTTAGAAGGATATATTAGCTGAAGTTTCAAATATTAAATCTAAGATGATAATGATGTCAAATTTGGAAGATTTTATTATTTTCATGGAGCAACAATTCACAACTGTTAGGAATAGTCAAGCAGGCGCCTCAGGTACTTCACCTGATATGATAAAGATATTTCATGCCATTATAATAGTAATGAAAAATATGAATGACATATTATATGGCCTTTAGTGAAAAAGTTCTCCATTATCTGTCTTGTTAGACAACCAAGAGCATCTTATTGAGCAGTTTACCTTAGCTAAACCCAGAATAAAAACATTGTTGAATAAGTTCACAGATAATTTAACTCTTTCTATGAAGAAGGAAGAAAGGATGCATGAGTTTTTTATAGTAATTTTATTGAGGATATTCATCTGACTCAAGAGGGAAGAGATCTCATTATCTAGTTGGGAGATGGATCAATGACGAGGTTGAAGAATCAGTTAGCAGAAATCAATGAATTAATCCATAGAAGATGAGACCAGTTTCAATCATTTGATGGCCCAAACTGTGATTCCCATTGTTATTATTGTATTTGTACTTATATATTAAATAAAATATATTTTCATCCCATGTTTATGTTTTATTAATTTGTTTTATTGTACTGTCTATGATATAATTCTAATAATCTAGCTTCAAATATTTATAAATTGTTTATTATAAAATTTTCTTAAGTTCCGTTCTATATTAAAAAGTGTTCTATTCCTTATTCTATTATTCTTTTTGATATCAAAAAAGGGGGAGAAATTTGGAAAAACCCAACATTTTATTTTAAGCATTTAAAATTTTATTTTATGCTTTTGAATCATTTACTTAGGGGGAGAAAAGACATTTTATTTTTCTTTCTTTCTTTAAAGGGGATAATTTTGGATTAATATATCTTTTTTATTTGAGATAAATATTTATATAAACAAAAAAAATTATTTTATTTATTTATAATGGAGGAGATATTATTTTACTTTATAAAGGGGGATAAATTTTAAAAAAGGTTGAATGTTTATATTTATATATACAAATTTGGCTAACATAATGTATATTTTTTATTGAAATAATTTTGTTAAAATTAAATATTGTTTTTATCCTTACTAAATTCTAAATTATATGAAATTAATTTTGTAGGTTAATTTCATGGGTTTTGTACCCATCAAAGAGGGGGAGATTGTTGATCAAGTGTTGTTTTCAACAATACATTATTTTATTAGGGGGATATTATTGAGAATAATAATATATATTTTTTATGATGATTTTGATGCTCACAAATACCCTTGTTTTTTATTATAAGGATTTTATCGTAAGTGTATATTAGTAAATTAATATTGTTTATTTATCTATTTTAGAATAATTTTAAAGCATTTAATCTACATGGATTATTTGATGAAGTGTTCAGAAATCATTATAGCATACTAGTGTGTTCAAAAATCACTATTAATGTTCTACATGTTCGGAAATAACTTTAGAATGTTCTAGAAAAATTGTTCATGCTCTACATGTTCAGAAATCACTTTAGTGTGTTCTAGAAAAACACTGTTCATACCCAATGTTGAGGAGAGTATCGTAACGATGGAATCCGTCGTTTACTTTACAGGATATCGAAAAATTATAGTTAAGAAACCATATGTTATCGACAAAACTATGGTTAAGCAACCATACATTACCAACAAAAGTATGGAATAATAACCCTATGTTTGGAAGGAACCTTATGTTTGGGGTATCAGATAATTATGGAAGAAGAACCATATGTTAGTATGGAACGTTATGTTTGTTTCTCAAAATTATCGTTCATCGACCTTACTTTTGTAAACAACCTTACATTTTATCAAAAAGTATAAATCATATACCTTACATTTATAAGCTGATAAAATTATGGATTATAAACCATAAATTTGAGAGTTTAAGATAAAATTGTGGATGATCAACCTTACGTAGTGAACCTTACGTTGAAATAATTAATGCTATGTAGTTCAAACCTATGTTTAGCGTCAAAGATTTCAAATATGAAATTATCAAGAAACGGTCCTTATACAGATTATCAGGATGATTTCAATCCATATTAAAAGCCTGATTTTAAAGCATTTATTTGACTGATTCAAAGCTATTTATTTATGATTCAAAGGATCTATTTAAGATTAGCTTTTCCAGATGAATATTTCAGGGAGTTGCGACAACTCTGTTATTCAAACATTTGAATATCTCAATTAAAATGGTGACATTTGTGGATCTAAATTTAAAAGGAATGCGTAATATATATATATATATGATATTTTTTATTACAAAAAAAGACGTGAATCATCGAAAAGCATATTAGGATAAAAATCTCTCGAGTTTTTCACTACTACAGTTTATAGCGATATATGAGTCACACAGATCTGGTGCAACCAAGATCTATCAAACTCTTCTTTTATGAAGAAGAAGAAGAAAAAAGTTTAAGATTCCATAATTCTACATCAATTATCTATTGTGAATATACTATTGGTGAAGTTGCTAAATTCATTTCAAGATCCGATGCAACTGGATCGACTCAGAATTACTTCTACCTTAAGATCATTGTTTCTGAAGAAGACGATTCGACTGTTAGTTGCGTGCTGATGAAACTATGAAGAACAATTTGAATGTATTTTTCAGAGAAATACTCTATTTATTTTGAGTAATTGGATTCTTGTACTAAGATATGTATTCGCTTCTATGTATGAACTAGAATGCTCTGTTTTAGCCTTAACTTTTAATGGTGTCAACTGTCCGCACTCAGTTGCAGACAGCCTGTTGATAAGAGGACCAGATAGTGAAAATCACCAAGCTCGTGGAGTAGAGAATTGGTAGAGTGGACTAGAGGCCTTTGGTTCCCGAACCACTATACATCCTTGTGTTCTTTAACTATTTATTTTACATTGCATAAACAACCTTATAAATATAAAAGGACATACTCGACCATCTTCACAATTCATGAAGAATTTGTAAAAGACACAATTCACCCCCTCTTGTGCATATTTGGTATAACCTGGTCCGACAAAGATAAATAAAATAATTCCATTTAATTATTCACATGGATATTCTACTAGTCGAATAATCATATGTATTATCAGTATCTAATGTCATACTTACTGAATTCATAATGCCGGACATCATAACCACATAGTCAAGGCCTCATTCCAGGACTAAAAATAAAGATTTTGTCAGGGCATTGTGCTAAGACACTAGTTTCTCTATGGAGAACTACTGATGCATCAGGGATCTATAGCGAGCTACACCCATCACATACTAATTCCAATGCATTCCTCATATGAAAAGGTTGAAACATAACATAAACATTCAAAATAAAACTAGCATACGAAATGTCAATACTTTAACCATAAACCATGAATGGTATAAAAATAGCACATCCATAGTCAAACATATCATAACTCATTCAATACGATATGAAATATTGTTTTACAATAAATTAACCTCAATTAATAATAATATCTAGTAAAGGATATTGACATAGTTAAAAATGATCGGTAATTTTTTTGGAGAGAAATGTCCATTTTGGTAAAATTATTTAAAAGTCACGCATTTATAAAGGAATTAATTTAAAAGATATTTTTGATTCAAAGTGTCCCATACCAATTTGAAACTTTGGAAAGAAATTAACATCTTAAAATAATCATGTCCATATAAATAAATCCTTAAAATCATTTTTAAAACATGGACATTAATTATAAATATTTTGAAAAATAAATCATCAAACCATTTAAAATACTTATCTTGATAAAGAGTCCCTTCCAAAAAACCTTAAAATATTCATTTTGAAAACATTTTCATGAAACATGGACATGTATGATAAAAATGTCCAAGTAAATACTTACACATAAAAAATCTCGAATAATAATGAGATTGAGGAATTAACCCTTACCTTGTACTTTACTTTGGTCGAGGGTACATTTAACCTCCTGTATAATGGTATGTTATTAAATTATACCAGAACCATATTCATATTTATGATATCATACATTATTCATTTATTGATTTATACTAACCAATTAATAATAATTTCTACGTTAAAATAATATTTCAGATAACAATCACTTTCTCTATCGTACATGTTTTAACTTGTTGTTCTTGATCATATCACTTATATCCTGATTTAATTGTTTCCAAAATATAAAACATTATTTATTTATCATATATATTCAGAATATAAATATGAATAATAGATAGATATATGAAATGGAAAACACTATTTACATAAATAGTAGGCCATACGTATGCATAAAGGATGTTTCTATTTTCATATTGTTTTGAATGGAATTAAGTGAATGAGAAATATGTAAATACAGACACACACACACAGAGATATATATATATATATCCAATAGAATTCTTATTTCATACATTACATACTTATAAATAATATATAAATTTTTATAATCATCGTTGAATGGTGAACGTGGAAATGAATCTCATCGTGTCGTGGAGACGGTAAGCTGTATGTACACACTAGCAACGATATAATTCTATTGATGGTGAAATAGTATGTAATTGGGTGGTATATTATATATATATATATAATAATTAAATTTTTATATTTATTATTTACATCAATTATACTAATTATTATACACAACCAAATAATGAAGTGTTGAATAAAAAACTACACCACGACGTGGAGACAACAAGCTGAACGTACGCACGTATGGTGAAATTGTCATTCATAGGATGGATAAAATAATGAATATGGTTGTACCATATTTATAATAATATCATAGTATGTATAAGGTATTGGAATTATTATTTTTTTATGGAAACAAAAGAGAAAGAAGAAGTGGAAGAAGAAAAGAACATTGAAAGAGGTGATGAAATTATTACCTCTTCTT
Organism: Viscum album; assembly: GCA_963277665.1. Classification (NCBI taxonomy): domain Eukaryota; kingdom Viridiplantae; phylum Streptophyta; class Magnoliopsida; order Santalales; family Viscaceae; genus Viscum; species Viscum album. Next base: position 1,541,019,987 of record OY728129.1, read on the forward strand.
CGGGTTCTTCCTTTTGATTTGATCAGAAAGGCTCCTTATGTTGAATTTAAGATCAATGTAAGGCCCCTAGGTTTAATTGAGGGTATTAGGGAGGATATTTTAGTAGATATTGTCTAAGCCAAATGGCTTTAGAGGTGTGATTTTTAGATAAGGGGATAGACCCTTTTATAAGAGAGGTGAGGGTCACTTTAGAAAAAACATGAAATATTATTTTATTATAAAATTATTTTCCATTTATAATGGCTCCAAATGGATTTATTTAAAGGTTAAGGTGGGTATGGGTCTAAATCGTCTAAAAATATAGGTTTCAGACAAGTTTAGGTCACCATATTAACCTTATCTTTTATATTTAATTCTTAGTTAAATAGTTTTACTTTTACAATGTCTTCTTGTATTTCTTTAATAAATGGTTAATAAAATTACAATAAAAAACCTAGAGAACCCCAGGAGGTTCATTATTGACATATCTATCCTTATATAAGTCCTTTGTACTAACATTAGATATTTAGGAATAATATCTCAATTAATAATATAGTATTTGTTTTAAAAACTCATTTATGTCAATTTGGACACTATTTAGTATTTGGTTTTTTTGAAAGTCAGAAAAACTTGATTACTTCGAAAAAATAAATTAAATCAATCCTAAAATGTCATATTAATTTATAAAATTATTTTAATGAATGAAAATACTAAATTTACATTTATTTGGATATTTATAATATCAATTATTTTAATCATCATTAATAAGGTAATTAATGCATCATCATTGTGTCATAAATAAATTTAATTATTTAATTTACAAAAATTATAAATAAAATTCCATTAAGTAGGAAATAGTTTTATATTTCTAATGAATATTTATAGTCGAATTTAGCTTTTGTATAACCCTATATTAAAAATGGTTTAGTTATTAAATTTTGAATTTAAATCTTTTAAAACATCTTTATATAAAATATTAATAAATATCCTAATCTAATATAAGTGGACTAAAAGGATCATATTTTATTCTGAAAGTTGGTTTGGTTGAAATACACTTATCCAATAGATTTAGGGAATGTGTTAGGATAATTATAATATCATTTTTACCTTTAATTTCCCTATTTACATTAACCGTGGTAAATAAAATTCAAAAGTAACTATTCACAAAAAAGTATTTTCATCCTATTGAACCACATTTTACTTGATAATCTCAACTGTGTCTCTTTGATTTTTGAAATTCAATTCACAGAACCGGTAAAATTACGTTTTATGCAAATTTTCAAATGTGCCTAGAAGGTGGGTAAAAGTCGTTAAAAAATTTAATAAACTTTTATACATCTAATCTTATTATAAAATGACTCCAATGAATTAAATTGAACTAATATAGGCATTACTTATATATTTTGACTTTAAAATAAATTTAAATAAAAAAATATATTTATTTAAATAAAAGACGGTTTTAAACAATAACGTAGTGTTTTTCACTATTCATCCAAAATTGAATGTTTTCAGAAAATACCAAAAATTCACCCTAAGTAAATTTTTATGTTCTGAGTCCAAAAATGTTTTCTATTTTACCAATTTCAAAACATATGAAATTCATTAATTAATTTAAAAATAATTCCCTTGGTCAAAACCAGAAGTGGTTTTTTAATAAGTAAAAACTATCAAAAGATCGACAAGTGTTTATGTACAATTTAAATGGTAAATTACATCTAATAACCTAAATTATATTAAATTATATATATATATAATATAATTATACTTTAAAACCACTCAAATTCATAATTTAACACTATAAATTATTTTTATTAAAAATGTTTTTTCCAATTAAAATTTGGTATTTCTTATTATTCATCAAAATATGAATGTAATAAAAAAAGTACCAAAACTTTATCCAAACCAAATTTTTATGTCCTAATTCTAAAGAATAATTTAATTTCATTAAATTTAATATATAAAAGTGTCAAATATTGGATTTAAAAAGGTTATCCATTAAATGACCATAAAATTGCATTTTTTGAAAAATACTTCTTTCATTTGAAAAAATGAATTTTCTCTTATATATTGTCTAAGAAACACATTATATGGATTCTAAAATTATATGGATTATATAAAATTTATAATGAATTTAATACTATTCATGATAGCTTTTTTAACAGCTAGTTTGGTAAGTCGTGGTGCGCTTAAACTTGGTGTTGCGTGTAGTGCAAGCTATTGAATTACTTTAAAGAGATAACATACTATGAAATATTTAGATGTTACATTCTCCCCTCCTTAAATAAAATGCATCCTCATAATTTGAAATTTTTCTTTGAAAATAAAATGTTTAAAATAGAAAATACCTTTGTGGAAAACCCACATCATAAATAGGGTTTATATAATTTAGTCTTAATAAGTGTGAAAGGGAAATGAAAATCTCACCACCAAATTAGGGTTTAGAATAGGAGATTATTGGTGGAAATTATAGACACATAATTGGAGGAAAAACATAAATATTTAAAGGGAGTGATTGAGGTCATCAATCACAAACAAGTGAACAATAAATGTAAAATTGAGGCTTCAAACACACAAATTTATGATGAGTTAAAACATCATTGGTTCAAAAAAACATAAGGTATTAGTATAACACATTTTTGGGTTTTAAGATCCTTTCCCAAAATTTTAAGATTTAATTTCATCATATAATAAAAAAAATACTTGACAAGTAGAGTTCCATCCTTTAACTAATTTCTACCAACAACTCACCTTTCACTCCCAAAAGATAATAGAACTCAATAATATTCTATTTATCCTAATCGTATAGGGTTCCAAAAAAATGAATTTATTATTAATTTATCATACCATTTAAAAACAATTATTATACAATCCAGGATATTAACTAGGTTAGTGGTAGGTGATGCACCCTTTTCACCCTTCAGTTGCGGGTCCAAATCTCACGGCCTTGCCAAACACGACGAGTTGTCGCACAAACTCTGGGTTATCCTTTTTATAAAAATCCAAAAATAATCTTAAGAAATAATTTAATATTAAAAATAGTATCCAATTTCAAACTTAATCCATTCCAACCTTTAGACTTATCCACAATAATTCACTCCGAACTCACATTCCAAAATTTATAAGAAAGGTCCCATAATATAATGTGAATACCCTCATCGTGTATTCTCTTAAAATATGGTAATAAAATGAATTACCATAAAACCATATTTGAATGGGTATATACTTCTTTATTCCTTCTGTAAAACATAGAATACAGTATATACTCCTTAAATCCAAAAATGTTGTAATCTTCAACAATGATGGAATAAACAAACCATTAATTGGTTCCTAGGTAGTCAATAATATCTAATATAATTTATCCAAATCAATCATCTCTTATTCTAGAATCAATACTTCAGTATGAGGACCATATTAAATTTTAGATTTCCTTAAACCATGTATTTTCCAAAAGGTTTAACTTGTTATTGAGTCACTTTTATTGGTACCACACAATCTCAAATCATTAATTAAATATTATTTTAGTACAATCCTTATATATTCAATATTTTTTATAACCAGTACAACGTTGATACAACACTCAAATGAAATAATTCTTTAATATCAACATACGAACACAAGTCATTCCTCTTCATCCGCGGTAGTATCATGACTTGATTATTATCCAACATAATCATTTATTGTATACTCTCATGATTGGGACATTGATTATCATATTGTCCCAACTCCTTAAAGATGAAGCATTGTATATTTGAAACCTTTTTCTTACCCTAAAAATCATGTAATTGGTGTCCTTTTTCTCCACACTTATCACAAACTCTCATTCCCTTCAAGCATTTAGTATGCTGATTCATTCCAAAGTTATCACATATGGGAAAATCCTTCTTTCCCTTCTTCCCTTTATCCATATTTATCTCTACCAACCTTTTCTTCTCTGGCTTCCCTTCAAAGGCATGTGACTTATAGAATTATTTACTTATCTTACTAAAACATGATACTCTTTCTTCATATTATGAGAACACATGGGAGACTATTTCCCATCTAAATGTTTGATTAAGACCAGGAAATATATAGACCTTCTTACTCTTTAGATCATGTGTATTGCTGGAGTTCACATTCCTTCTACTGGGCACCATTTCTAAATAATGGAATACACTAGGTTATTTTATGAATTGAAATTCATAATTCCAAATGTGTAAAATATCTAACATAAATTGAACAGTTTATGTATATAATCCATAATAAAAAAAATGTTTCTCTGAGGGGGTATTTTCTCATAAATCCTTTATAGTGGTTTGTAAAAAAATTTGAATTATCCTAGGCATATCCCTCAAGAGTGTCGTAACCAAGTGTGAAGAAAGGCCCGCTGTCGTGTACCAGGATACCCCCAGTCAAGCCCAAAACTCCATTTTAGTGTTTTCACTCCTAGGTACATCTGTGCCAGATCCATCTTTACCTTCTCGTATCCATACAGGGATGTATTTCTTAGTAAATTCACAAAATATCTACACTAAAAAAATTCTAGGAAGTTCTTCTATACTAATCCTCAAAGTCTTTATAAGGGTAATGTTTGAAAATAATAGTTTATCTAAATATATTTCCAAGGTTGTTGCTATACTTCCTTTGATAACAACTATAATACCACTACCCCAATTACCCAGAGTCGGGTCATTATTTTAATACACTGGCATTATTACAAGGAATCATGTACCGAAGGACTGATCAGTTTAACAGTCTTGGAAAATAGATTACATACATGAACGTTACTTTACAATTTCTAAAATAAAACACAACATAAATAATCCTTTGAGAAATCTATTATTCCCCTGGCTTAACCCTGCATATCAATCACAACACACTTCTCCACATCCATGGAAAAATAAAACATAAGAAAGGGGTGAGCTCAAATTCTCAGTAAGGATAACAATACAGTAGAAACTATCATAAATAAGCATAAACATTTAAGAGAATGTATAAGACTAAAAAAATCATTTTAAACTTACATGTTAGTATAATATGGAAAAGATAAATCAAATAATGCCATTTACTTATTCACATGGATATTCTACTTGTCTAATAATCACATTTAATATCAATAGAAAATTTCATAATGATGGATTGCATAATGTCGGACATCATAACCACATAGTCAAGGCCTCATTCCAAAACTACAAATAATGATTTTGTCAAGGCCATGTTCCAAGACACTAGTTTGTCTCATGAGACCTACCGATGCATCGAGGAGATATAGTGCGATCCACTTGTCAATTACTAAGTCCGATGCATTCCTTATATGAAAAGGTTTAAACATAACATAAACATTCGTATTAAAACTTTCATATGAAATGTTGATACTTTAAACCTAAATAATGAATGGTATAAAAATAACACATCTATAGTCAAACATATCATAACTCATTCAATACAATATGGAAGATTATATGACTATAAATCAACTTCAATCAAGAATAAAATCTAGTAAAGGATGTTGACATTGTTTAAAATGATCAGTAAAATTATTTGAGAGAAATTTCCCTTTTTTTGAAATAATTTAAATATCTCTAATTTATAAATGAAGTAATTTAAAAGAGATTTTCGAATAAAATTTTCCCACACCACTTTGAAACTTTTGAAAGGAATTATCATTTTAAAACAATAATGTCCATATAAATAAATCCTTGAAGTCATTTTTAAAACATGGAAATTAATTAAAAAGATTTAGAAAAACAAATTACTAACACATTTAAAATTATGATCTTGATAAAGAGTCCCTTGAACAAAACCATAAAATCTTAATTTGAAATCATTTTCATGAAACATGGGAATGGATGATAATAATGTTCGAGTAAATATTTACATATAAACAATCTCAAATAATAATGATATTGAGGAATTAACCCTTACCTTGTACTTTACTTTGGTTGAGGTAATGTTTAACCTCATTTATAATGACAATAGTATGTCATTAAATTATACCAGAACAATATTCATATTTATGATATCATATTTATTCATTTATGTTATTATACTAACCATTTAGTAATAATTTCTATGTTAAAATAATATTTTGGGTAATAATAGCTTTCTCTATCATACAGGTTTTAACTTGTTATTCTTGATCGTATCACTTATATCAGGATTTAAGGAGACAGTAGGTCGTACGTACGCAAAAAACCTGTTTCCATTTTTATATCATATTGAACGGTATTAAGTGAATGAGATATATGTAAATACATACATATATATATATATATATGGTATTATTATTATGTCATATATTAAATACTTATTAATAATATATAAATTTTTATAATCCGCATTGAATGGTGAACATGGAAACGAATCTCATCGCGTCGTGGAGACGGTAATCCGTACGTACACATGAGCGACGATATAATTATATTGATGGTGAAATAGTATGTAATTGGATGATATATTATATATAAATAATCATTAAAATTTTATATTTATTATTTACATAAATTATACTCATTATTATACACATCCAAATAATGAAGTATTGAATAACAAACTACACCACGACTTTGAGAAGGTAAGCCGTACCTATGAACTTATGGTGACTTTTTCATTCATAGGAAGGATAGAATAATGAATATGGTTGTACCATATATATAACAGCATCACAGTATATAGAATTTACTGCATTTATTATTTTGTTATGGAATCAACAAATAAAGAGGAAGTGGAATAAGAAAAGAACTTTCAAAGAGGTGATGAAATTATTACCCCTTCTTTGGGTGATTCCTTTTTATTTGATGAAAAGATATTTTTAGGTAGGATTTACAATCAAATTAAGACCTCTATATTGAATTTAGGGTATTTGGGAAGATGTTTTAGTAGGGGTGGGCTGATCCAAATGGATTTGGAGGCGTGATTTTGAGAGAAGGGTAAGTACCCTTTTATACGAGAGGTGATGGTCACATTAGGAAAAGCTTGAAATATTATTTTGTTATAAAATAATTTTCAGTTTATAATGGATTCAAACAAACTTATTTCGGGGATATGGTGGTTATGGTTATAAATCCTCTCAACCAGTAGGTTTTAGACAAGTTTAGGTCACCACATTAACCATATCTCTTATAAATACCTCTTAGTTAAATAGTTTAACCTTTACAATGTCTTCCTGTATTTTTATAATAAATGGTAAATAAAATTTCAATAACAAGAGAAGAGAACCCCAAGTGGTTATTTTTTTAAATATATAACCTTATATAAGTATTTTGGGCAAATTTTTGATTTTTAGAAATGTAACATCAATTTATAATATTATAATTGCTTTAAAAACTCTTTTAGGTCAATTTTGACACTATCTAGTATTTGGTTTTTTTTAAAGTCAACAAAACTTGATTAAATTAAAATAAAATACATTAAATCAATCCTAAAATGTAATATTAACTTATAAAATTAGTTTAATTCATCAAAATTCTCAATTTATATTTATTTGTATATTTATAATATCAATTATTTTAATCATTCATTAATAAGGTAATTACTTCATCATCATTGTGTCATAAATAAATTAAATTATTTAATGTCTAAAAATTATAAATAAAATACCATTATGTAAGAAATATTTTTATCTTTCTAATTAATAGTTGTAGTTGAATTTATCTTATGTATAACCCTATATTAAAAATGGTTTTGTTATTGAAGATTGAATTTAACACTTTTAACTCATCTTTAAATAAAATAATAATAAATGTCCTAATCTAATCAAAGTGGACTAAAAGGATCATATTTTATTCATAAGTTTTATTTTTGTCAAAATAAACTTATCCAATATAATTAATACATGTTTTACCGTAATTATAATAACATTTTTACCTTTAATTACCCTACTTACTTTTTACTGTGGTAAATAAAATTCAAAATTTACTATTCAAAAAAATTATTTTCATCATATTGAACCACATTTTACATACTGATGTCAACCATGTTTCTAGGATTTTTGAAATTTAATTCACAAAAGCGGTAAAATTGCTTTTTATGAAAATTTGCAAATGTGCCTAGAAAGTGGGTAAAAGACGTTAAAAATTTTAATAAAATTTTATACATCTAGTCTTTTTATAAAATGACTCCAATGAATTACATTGAACAAATAGAGGTATTATGTATATATTTTTATTTTAAAAACAATTTAAATAAGATTAATAATAATTATTTAAATAAAATTCGATTTTAAAAAATAACGTAGTGTTTTTTTACTATTCCTCAAAAATTGAATGTTTTCAGAAAAATACTAAAACTTCACCCTAAGAAAATATTGATATTCTGAGTCCAAAAATGATTTCTATTTTAACAAATTCAAAACATATGAGTTGAATTAATTAATTTAAATTTAATTCTTGTTGTCAAAATCAGAAAGAGGGATTTTAAGAAATAAAAACTATCAATAGATTGACATGTGTTTATGTATAATTTAAATGTGAAATTACATATAATGACCTAAATTATATTAAATGATAAAAATATAATCTAATAATACTTTAAAACCACTTGAATTAACAATTTAACACTATAAATTAATATGAATGCAAAAGTTGTTTTCAATTAAAATTTAGTATATTTCACTATTCATCAAATTAAGGAAATTATCAGAAAAGTACCAAACATTTATCGAAACTAAATTTTTATATCCCTATTGTGAAGAAGAATTTACTTTAATTTAATTGAATAAATAAAAGTGTAAAATATTAGATTAAAAAATGGTTCTCCATTAAAATCTAGTAAAATTTCATTTTTTAAAAAATACATCTTTTATCTGAAAAAAATGAATTTGTTCTTATATTTTGTCTAAGAAACACATAATATATACTCTAAAATTATATGGAGTATATAAAATTGAAAATTAATTTTATACTATTCACAACCTCTTTTTGAAGGCCTGGTTTGGTAAGTAGTTGTGCGCTCGAACTCGGTGTTGCGTTTAGCGCAAGCTGTGTTAAATTAATAAATACTATTTTTCACACACACACACACACACAATTTTCATTTCAAAATATCATGGAACTTCAAAGTCAATCTCCATTTCTCATTCTAGTATATTTAAAATTACCTATATAATTTTTATTTAAGAAGGACCCTTGAGCTGTTACAATTTTTTTTAAAAAAATAACCCAAATCCAAATTCATTGATTCAATTAACATTTTTCAAATCATGGTTCACTTAAATCATTTTTCAATTAACAATCATTTACTAAATTTTAATTATCTAAATAAATATTTTTCTAAGTAAATTATGTCATATATGAGACTCTAGGATATGATATATCAAAGTGGGAGAAAATAACTCAAAACTATTTATTATCTGAATGAAATAAAAAGGAAAATATACACAAAATCATCTATAATAGGATGAAAATATAGCACACTTGAAATTGACTACCCTTATTAAGCACAAAACTTTTAATAATGGGTAAATGGAATCTAATATGATAGAGATAAATATCCATGTATTTTACTATAGTGTCTTTATATATGGCCCTATCAACTAGTTTTCTATATCCTATAATGATTAAAAATATTTTTGGGAAATTATTATTCAATGAAAAAAATTAGAAATATATGGGGAGAAAAGTTTTTATTTGTTTAAACCCCTATGTTGGTATGAGGTTATAATACCTCTTTGAAGATAATACTAGTTTATTATCACCAATCCAATAATTGATGTGGTTTATTTGATTTGAAATACTACATTTTTGTTTAAAAATATTTATAATTAGATAAGAAGAGTGGAGATATCCAAATGAAATTAAGAAAAAAGTCTCAACATTAAGAAAAAAAATTAGAATAGAGAAGTATAAGGTTTTGGGGGATGATAATGAATTGTTAATCCTTAGTTTTTATGTCATCCTATAGTGTATGATATTTTAATTGTTGAGTATTTCGGTCTATCAAATCATGAACTAATTTTCTTCTTATTATTCAACCACCTTTGTGGTTTCTTATTCAAATTAAATTACCTGCATCCACTTCGTGGTAGGGTATTATTTTTCTTCTTCACCCAATAATTCTATTCGTGGATTGACCACATTTTCATTGAAATCATCAATGGAGTGAGAACTAAATTATAGGGATGAGATTTTTTAAAATTTATTGGACAAAGGATAGGATTCACTCCACTTGGTGGTGTAGCCAGAATCCCTTTCTCTCTTCATAATGCCTCTAGGATAAGTGTAAGAATGTGTAGGAGAGAAGGGACATGAAATTTATCTCCCACCTCTATAGTTTATTCTACATATGTTTGAAGAATATTCTATTCATGTTAATCTACTTAATAATGGTGAAACCCTATGATGTACTCCTTATATTGGTATGATCCTTGGGGAAATATTCTAGAATTGGTTATTTGAGTTCCTTATTAAGATCCATTATAATATTGTTGAATACCAACAATCTATAATAATATTCTCAGAATACCATTATTACATTATATAATAATAATAATAAACTAATAAGAAAACTATATCCTGGTGTTATGAGGATTCAAAAATAGATTCCATAGTTAAAAAATAGGTTTATTTGAAATAATTAAATTGTTTTGTATAGTGATAAATAAAATTAAGTTGTATACCTGGTTCCATAATAATGGTTTGAAATTGTTGAATAACCTTTAACATGGATCTTATCAATAGAATTTTAAGAAACTCATATTGTACCAAAGTGGCTAACCAAAATAATTTTCCAAAGAACATAGTTATCTTGTCACTATTCTATTCAAGGACTCAAATCAATTATTAATATTTTTAGGGTTTTATTTTTACAAAAAGAATGGTAAAAAGGGAGTATTTTTTGTGTGTGATTGTATAAAAATAAAAAAATAAAAGAACCTAAAAAATTTTAGTCAAAAAATGGGTTATGTAACACCCTAAGAATTTACAAATAGATTTAATATATAATTAATGAAATGCTAATTCTCCAAAAAACAACACTTTATTATAACCTAACCAATAAACAAAATTTTTCTACTTCTATATTTTGAATTTCAAAAAACTGACAAACATGGTTGCGTTCAGTAAGATATTCAGAGTCTGACAAGAAAAAATAAATTTTTAATGAATAATAACATAACCTTACGAATTGTAACATACCCGTACGAATGGTAATGAATAGTAATTAATGATAAATTTTTTAAAAAATAGAAACTTTACCCATTACTGTATAAATAAAATTTAGACATCTTTTAAGTTAAAAAATGTTCATATTATAAGTATTGGTTTTTTTAATGGTTGGGGCCGAAGCCTCATTTTATTATTAAATCAAATCAAAGTCCTCTTTTTAGTAGGGTAGAGGGAGACCCATTACATATCTCGAAGGCCCAGTGGGCATGTAGCCCATTACATCGCCCGCATGCCCAAATTTTTGGCCCAATACCCATTCTGTGAATAGTACCCCACCTGCTACAGTACCACCACTTCTATAGTACCCTACCACTGCTACAGTACCCGCTGATCTACAGTACCATTGCTGCTACAGTACCGCTACAGTACTGTTACAGTGTCCTGCGCCCAATGAGACCTTGATTAATTTCTAAAGGTTTTATAAAATGAGTTGTAGTTTTAAAGTGTCTTTTTAATAAGTTGGGATTTTATTTAAAAATTAAATTAAAAATAATTAGAAAATTATTTTCAAAAAAATTGTTTCATTTTTTAATTATATACATTTATAAATGGTTAGGGTAAATTTTTGGATTTTTCTAAAATACTTGAATTTTTCATGAATAGTAAAAATACAATTTTGTGTTTTTGGTATGTTTAATTAAATCATAATGTTTTAACAATTAATATAAATTTATGATAGATTTTTTTATAGTAATATATAATTTTTGGTTTCCTAAGTGTCTAATACTGTGGAATAATACCTTGGTCAAGCCCATGGTTTTGTAAAAACCACTAATGAGGTGTCCCTTTAAATTAACAAAAAACACACTCTCTTTTACTATAAATACCCACTCATTATTTAACTTTATTTAATTACTAAGTCATTATCCTCGAATCTCTGATAGTTTTACCTCCCTATTAGTCATCCCAATTTGTCCTGAATCCCCCAAGGTCCAAACCTTCAAGCCTTAGGAGTTACTCTATAAGGTAAGAGAATTCTCAACTTCTCTTTTCTCATCCATCTTCTCTTTTATGTGGTACGTATTTAAAGTATTCATAACATATTATTATTAACATATTATTCTGTCCCAATACTATTTTATGAGTATTTTTTGAAATGGGGACCCATGTTCCCTATCTTTTTAATGTTTTCTAAAACCATGTTGCATACCTGTTATGCTGCAGAATGTTCATCTCAAATCTCTATCTTTTTTAAGAACTCTTATTATGTTATTATCTTTTAATTCAAATTATTTTATGATGGGATATGTCACTTAATATACCCATTAATTTACATATTATTTATTAATGAGGATATACCTTTTTTCTCTAATCAGAATATTTTATGAAATATTAAGCGACGTCGTTAGGCCGTCAAATATTTGTGAGGGATTTCTCAACTTTTCTTTTATTTCGAGTTTCTTTCTTTTATTTTTTCATATTACCTCATCCAAATTATATTATAATTATGTTACCTCACATAAACTATAATTCAATATGATAATGGAATATTTCATCATCATATCTATATCCCCCCCCCCAATTATACTAAACATGAAAACATTGTGCGAGATGTGTTAATTTATCACATTTAAGGACCACGAGTTCTAAATTTTTATCACCATCTCCAATTCTGGTCATGAAAGAATTTTTATGGTTTAACCGGATCAGAATATATTAATTTAATCTTATTTAATGTTATTTTATATATACATCCTCATAATATAAAATAATAATTAAAATAAGTTTATTATGCACAAGATCGCGAAGTTAATCTAAGCATTTATCATTGTCTTCTATCAAACAAGTCATCCTCATGGTATTTAAACAAATTAAATATAAGATAATTTATATCCATTTAATGTCACTAATAATATTTATTAATAATTATGTATGTTTTATGACATTTAAAATGAACATCTATTCATGAATAACCGATCATGAAAACCAAGGAAGAAAATGCTTCCAAAACAATAAAATTGAACCTCTTAAACCCATCAAAAGGAAATGAATGAACCTAATAAGTTTATAATAAATAAATTAAATAATGAAAAGTTTCTGTATATATTAACTAATTAATTTAATTTGGCTATCAAGGACACTAATATCATGTGAGGAACACCGTCAGACTTAAGGTAATGGTTTCTTCATGTCAATTCCATTTTTGTGAGATATTCTGTATTCACTATTACTACTTATGCATTTTGTATGTATAATAAAATTGATGTATCATATCATGAATATATTTATTATAATTATATTAAAAGTATCATTTAATTATTATTAATTTTGAGTCATAAGATTTAATTAATTACAATGTTGTAAGTATTTTCTACACGAATATCCATTTTAATTTTAGTTGCTCTAATTCTCTACTCACCTAAATTAAATTATTATTTATTCTTATTTTATAATCATTTATTATGTTTTAATGTTCTATATATGTTTACCAATCACAATTATTCTTTATTTTATGTGTTTTTATGTGTTTTAAAATAATCGTTCAAAGATTCCTCCAAAATGCAAGCCTGATTCAAGGAACATCTCGGAATCTTACCTATTATGAAGTTTAATCTATAATATATTTTAATCCATGTATATATTTTACAATCACACATTTTGAAGTGAAATTTCTATTTTGGTTCATTTCTTATTTTATGAAAGCATAAATGCCTTTGTGCTTTAAAATATCTTCAAATAATTCCATAAACCGCACTAAAATGTTTTATTTCTAAAGCTTCTTAAAAAACTCATTTTAAATGGTTTCACCTAAATAAGACATTAAGTAAGACTAAAATACAATTTCAATGAAATTCCATTTTATTTTCTAGGACATACATTTTTACAATCTAATTTCCTGAGAAATACAAAGGATTTTCCAAAATAACACTTCTTTCCCAAGTAAAAAAGGATTTTTCTCATCTCACTATAACTTTTATGAGATATATGCCATGTTCCCCACTTACTTCTTGCTTGTGGGGTATGTAATTAACATTATAATATCATTTCAAGAGTCTACTTATTCTCATGATATTATTAGGGATTATTATTTGAACGTTTCATGGTGGTTTGAGAAACATTGAAATGTTTAAGGATTATTTCCTCAAGGATTTTTCAATGGTCTCATTTAAAAATATCTTCATATATGCCAACATAATTTGTTGAATATTATACTTAATTGATGATTATATCTTATTATATCATCCACAATGTTTTATTTAATGGTTTATTATTAGTTAGATAGTTTATGTTTTTAATCTAAAACCATTCACCAATTTACTAATAATTATTAGTGCTTATGCTTAATATTCATGCAAAGTTATTTACAATTCATATATTAGTTAAAATATGAATGTATATGTTATTTATGTTTATCCCCATTTAAATGTGGAATAAATTAATCATAGTAAGTGTTGGGGGAGGGGGCACTATATCCTCTCGATGCATCGATGGGTCTCATTAGACAAACTAGAGTCTTGGCACGAGGTTCTGATGAAATGGTTATTTATGGTCTAGGAACGATTCCATGAAGGTATAGTTATGATATCTCATTTTATGAATTCCCTCATTATAAAAATAGTATTTATAGTTCATGTGGTTATTCTACTAGTGTATTACTCATGATTATGTTTTATAAAGGCATTATTTATTCAACTCTTATTCCTTTTATAAGGGGGTCAAGATTAATTTTAAAGGCATGTGTTTTTAGTTATTCACCATGCCTAATGTTTATGTTTATGATATCTTCCACTATATTTATTACCCTTACTGAGTGTTTGATCTCAACCTTTTATTATGTTTCATTTTCTCAAGACATGAAGAACTTTATTATGATTGACCTGCAAGGATAAAAGTATAGTTGTGGATGTTCCCAAATAAAATTATATGTTGTATTAATTTTTATTGTAAGGATGAACCTATGTATGTATCTAGTTTTCCAAAACTACTAAACTACTTGGTAATTAAATATTTTATTCCTTTTAATCATTTCACTGTATTAAAATTACACACTATGTTCGAGCTTCTGAGGTTGGGGTGTTATAGGTTACCCCTATGTTTGGTTAGCATAATTTATTTTTTCACGTAGGTTTCATAATAATATATAATTACCATATAAATGTCACTAATATATCAAATACCTCGTATTAAATTGTGGGAGTTTTAAAATTTTAATATCTCTTAGGTACAACAAACCTAATATCATCAACGATTATAAATGATGAATTTTCCATGGTCATAGATATTACAATACTCTCCACAAGATCCCATTCTATATCATTCATCACAAAATATCATCTAATACATTATATGATGAGTGAGGGGGGAGATTGATTGAGTTTATTTTATTATGAGATCATGACAAACACGAAGTTAAACTATTCAATCACCACAAAATCCTTTGTTGATCCCACTGACTCATCACCAAAAATAAAAATCATAAAATTTTAATAGAGAAGGGACTTGAGATTATAGAGAAAAAATCCATATAACCTAGTTGTAGGTTATGTACATATGACCATGATCATTGAGATAGAGAATGGAAGGGGAAACAATAATGAGAAATGATCATTAAGAAACAAATTATATTATATCAAATTAAGAAAACTTATCAAATAAAGAAACCATTGATATAATTATCTATGGGATAAAGTACTAATAATCCTGGTGAGGTGTGAATTTATATCCATTAAGGGAAATTCAAAATCCCTATATGAATTCCATGTAAATTTTTATAGGTTATTGAGATTATTTAATGCACACATATTCTTAATCCTTATATAGTTCAAAAAATATCTGATGATTTTTGGTATGCCACTTTCAATTGATGAATTTTACATGGAAAATTATTTTAGGCGTTACTTGATTTGGCCATCAAAAGACAAAAAAAAATATTTTATTCATGATACTATGAATCGATAGATCCATGTGGTAATTAGAGTTGATCAATAGCCTCATGTACCTCTTCTGGAATATTTTTCTGATGTCAAAATCATGGGATTACATTTTAGGACAATGTATATTATGTTATAGATCATGGTTATGTTGACTAGGGAACTAAATGTGTAGTAGGGAATGTTTTTCTATTAGGGGGTGAATTTATTTTTTCATCTAGGCTTGAGGGAGAGTTGTTATTATGTTTATCAAATAAAAAATGAGAAATCTTAGAAAAGTAAAGAAAATTTTGTTTTTATAAGGTCATGCTTTGTTTACTTCTACACAAACCATAAAATAAATATAAAATAATAACCAAGAAATGTATCATGAAAATCATTTTAATCTAATGTGGGAAATATTTTATTTATAAATTGGTCCATGTGGTAGATGATTAATCTTAGTCGATCCATGTTTCAACTTATACAAGTGTAGTACAGTTGGTTTTAATCATAGACAATCACTAATTAAATCATATTTTGAGTATGGACATGAATAATCAATTTTCTATGAGGTAGATTCTCCAAAAGAGTTAATCTAACAATATTTTCCTCCTTTAGGATTTAATCACATATAGTGCATTATTCCCTATAGTTATTCGATGAAAGGAATTGGGTGTCAGTAAACTAATATAGTGTACAGTGCTTATTAGTGTTTGGAAGTATACCACACATGTTGTAACAAGTGATATATTTATGTCATAATGTGAAATGATATAGTAGTCATTATATTTTTCGAAACATAAAGTGGTGAAGTTATTGTAATGAACCATCTCATTATAGGTTTTGAAAATGAGGATATTTTTTTAATTATTTATCCTAGAGAAAGGGAGATTTTCTAAATTGGGATTAATAATAGGTTTATTGATGTTGAAATAACCCTATGAGATGTTTATGGATTTTATTAGAGGCCTAGGAGGTATTTCAGGTTCTTGGGAACTTATTGGAATTGGTTTAGGGTGGACTTAGTCTAGTTTTAAGCTATATATATCTCATCACACCATGACGATTGAGGGTCACATAGTGATATATGGCAAGTGGAGGTATAAAGGTTGAGAAGCAGGAGGTCATGACATGACCAGTTGGTGTCACAATATGGTGGTGTATTATATGGGATTTTTTATAAATGAATACCCTACATAAGAGGATCATGATGTGATTGGTGTTTCACACCATGAATGAACCATATGTGTGGGAGTTTTGTGAAAATGAAAGACTCTTATGTATCTGTGTCACACCCCAGTGGAGGTTTTCATGAGATTATGGTGATTCATACATATGGGGATGATTAATCTTGTGTTTTACCCTAATTTCCTTATAAGGAGGATTAATACATCATGAACCATATTGGTCATGTTGTGATTATGGTTATCATATTCCAAGAGAGTGAGGACCAAATCATGGTGGGAGAAGGCCATGCTATAGAGGCAAGGGTCTTATAATATTATGTTCTTCCATGTGATATTGAAGCACACCATAAATAGAAGAGTTATTCCATTATGGTAACTTTATAGGGGGTCCGGCCTTATTTCTTAGGGTAGTCAATCCATGACTTTGAGTGATGACACTACAACATGGCCTAAAATGCGTACATAATGTTGTGACCATGTGGGTCATGATCTGAACAAATGAAAATTTATTTTTAATAGATTGGTTTGTATTTTTTTTGTAAATTCTAAAAGGGGAAATACTTTCATGGTTTCTCCATTTTAGTCATGGGGTAGGTGGGTGTTTATATCTCCATCACATTTCTTCACCTATATACCCCCTTTTATCCCCCTCGATCTTGGGTATTGTGAAGCACTTTGTTCATGTGGATTCAAGGTAAGATCAATCTATTTTTCCTCTCTACGCTTCAATATAAATTTAATCTGATTATGGTTTTTACATTAGGGATTTTGTGAGATAATTACACCAATGCATGATGTATTTTTCATTCATAACAATGATTTTGTGTGTATTGGTTAGAATATTTCTCAAAAGGACATATTTATAAGGTTTTTTTGTCTTTTCACAGAAATGGTTTCAATAATGATTTTTAGATATTTTTTCTCTTTATATTACATGAAATAATAATATTTAAATTTTTATAATAAACAAATTTTGATGTTTTCAAAATATATATGGGTTTGAGAATTATTATAAGAGATAATTACATTCATCATATATATTATTTATAACGAAATTCATTTATTTTGAGGATTTAAATTTTCAAACATGCTTATTTCTATGATTTTTTTTCACATATTCTTCAGGATAAAATATTTTATAGAAGTTGAGTTGAAGGAGATAACAAAATAATTCCGTAAAAAGAAGGGTTTTGACAAAGTGTAATGATCAAGAAGTACCTACAAGGATTGAAATTGTGGATCCAAATAAAAATGATGCTTCTAGAGAATAAAATCGACTTTATATGTTGTGTAATCACTACAAGTCATGAACTAGTAAATTCAATGAATGAAAAACATTCTATGAAGTAGAGGAAGTCAACTTTAAGTTGAGATGAAATGTGTCATGGTGTGATACAAATATTTCACATTGTGACACATGTTATTATGACCCATAAACCTATATTTGGTGAATTCTTTACATGTGTTTCAATATTTACACACTGTGTAATCACTATAGAATGTATAAAATTGGTATATGCCAAAAAATGGCCATATTATCTAAATCAAGAATATTTTACCAATTTTATGACCTGAGAACAACTCATGTCCACTTTTTGATACATCCTTAATTCCATTTAATTCAACCTAGGCCCCAAGGAAGCCTATAAATAAGTTGTTAGGGTACCACTCAAGAATCATTCGACATGTTCCACTACGGGGATAAAAAATAACTACATCCATGATTAGTCAAGTATGATTTATATTTTTATACCCCCTCATGGATAAAACGAGGGGTAAACCTTGTGAGACAAAACTATAATGAAGGGGTTTGATTGTTTAAAGGTATTTTATTTTTGAAAGTAATTCATTTGGTTCTTTTTATAAAACCCAATTTCATAAATATCATCTTCGATTTATCATTCATGACCATTTAATGATCGACAATGGATTGATACAACAAATAGATTGACAAGTTATTATTCCACACCATGAAAATTGGGTCGAATTTAAGCTATGTTTAAATATGATTCCATGTTACCAGGTCATCGAAAAGAAGTTAAATTTCTATTCTGAAAATGGGGTATCAATGATTATGGGGTTGTTTACCATGACCATTGTATTCAAATAAACAAGTTTCAGACATCTATAATTTCTTTCCAGTTATTTAAAACCCTAATCAATCATGAATCATGATTTTCAATTAACGATCATGTTTTTCTATTTTCTTAAAATCCAATAAAATCATCATCTTCTATTAGTAAAATTATTTTTGTTTATTTCATTAAATAGTTAGGATTTATTTTGTTAAATTAACATTTTATCCAACCCTTTATTTGTGTGTTCGAGCTCAGTCATTCATATCTTATAATACCCTATAGTTTATTAATTTTTCTCTATTTTTTTAACATTATAAATTATGTAACCATGTAATAAGTAAATATGTCCATGGGAATAACAATTTTTTGGAATTTTTTCAAGAGTTAGAAATAGTGAATTTATTTTTTGTGTAATTTATAAAATATTTATTCTCATATTTTCTATTTTCTAATTTTATTCTTTGATTTTTTTAATTTTTCATGCTAATTTTTACTACACTAATTTTTTTGTGTGACGTTAGGGCTCTAGGGAATGATGAATACCAAGGATAGGCTTGAATTCATACAGGAGGATATGGCACAACAACTCGAGGAAAATTAAGCAACAAAAATTCAATCCAATGAGTGCCCATAACCATACCCATGAATTGAATACACAACATCCCATATCCTAGATAAATAATTGAAAAAGGACCACCATGAGAATAGACTAATTCATAATTAAGGAGAGGTATATCTTGATTCTAAAGTTTATTTTTATTCTAATCATGGTGACCTTGATTTTTTAGGTTCATAAGATGATGAAAAGGGTAACCATTATATAATACTTGAGTGGGAAGAAACACACTTTAGAAAACTCAAAGTAGAATAAAGTGACCAATAATAAGAAATGTATGAAAAAGGAACATAAAATGTTGATTTTTTAAAAACATTCTTGAATAACACAGACCATTGATGAAAGAAGGGGATAAAGAACCAGCTTCTCCACACACTGACTATGAAATGGCTGAAAATGCTTAGAATTAATAGAGGTTTTTTAGAACCAGGCTGTGAAACTCAAGGATATCATTGAAGAAACTAATCACATGAATACAACAATTGAAAAATAATACTTTTTTGAGTTTAGACAGATACTGAGATCCAATATTATCTCTTCAATCTCTTGTCACCACTATTATGATCAATGCCATTTTCAACGAGGAGAAGATGATTCGAATTGGGTGAATCTCAAAGTCAGAAAGGGTTGAATGTGAGATAGTTGTTATTATACCACACTCTAATCATTAAGAACATGTATGGTCGAGATAAAGGAATATTAAAAAATGGAATCTTTTGGGAGGAAACCCAATTTTTATTTATTTCTTGTATTTTTGATTTATTTATATCTTTGGATTGAATTCTATAATTTTTCTATATTTATTCACCTTTATAATTATCAAGAATTTTAAATGGTATTGTAATTTTACATGATTTTTAATTTTTAGGTCCACGGCTGATGCACTGGAAACGAAAGCATCAGGAAGAAGGAAGAGAAGATTTAGGGACACTAGATGTCATGAAACCCATCCACAACATGAAATATAGATAAAAAGGTATTAATTCTATATATGTTGTGAATTAGGAGAAATACAAACATGTGAATCCATGTTTAATTCTTATCGGTAAGGGGAATATGGGTTTCAATTCTTTAATTTTCTACCATATTCCCCACATTAATTTTTTTAATTATATAACTTCTAATTGCAAGACTCCACTTGAATCTTTCATTACAAAAATTAACTATGAGTCATAAAATTATTATTGAAAACACCATTCCATGAATTTAAATTTATTTTTAAATATATTTGAATGAGAAAAATCAGAGAAATAATTAATATATTTGATCCCATGGGATAGGATTTGACAAATTATGCTGTTAAGATTAGTATAATCATTATCAATGTGACTATTTTTAGATATGGTCATGCCTTAAATTTATGAAATCTTCATTAATTTATTTAATTATACTATTAATCTACATGAATAATTATCCCAAACATTAATCTCATTACTAATAAAAAAATATGAGCCAATATTTTGCATTATTTATTCAGAATATTACTTTTGAATCTTGGGCATGTTCTCTTCTAGAAAATTCCTTTCATATTATAAAAAATATTCTTGAACAGAGCATAGTTTAATATGAATAAGGCATTTTCTGTAATCCGTTATCCTATGTTCCACCTTAAATTAATTCTTTTTAAAGCTCATAGAATCTATGAACACCCTTTCTAGAGAATATCCTTGTTACAAGATGATCTTATACTTTCCCACCTTGTTCTAAGTTTTTTAGAGGAAAATCAAAAAATACGAGTGGGGAGATGTAGACCAGTTGAAGGGATCGATATTTTTAATGAATAAGTGTTGAGGTAAATTTCATGAGATCTAGGGAGGGTACATTAATTGTATTTTTTGTACACCCTATTGATAAAAAGGAAATAAAGGAAAAGGAAAAAATGGGTTATGTCTAGGGAAATTTAAAAAACACCATTGCTTGAATGGTGAACTTTTTATAACTATTACAAATAGTGTTGTGAGGAGATCATTTGGGGTTGGCTAATGGCTGTGATAAATTTCCAAGGCAAAAAATCTCGATAAATAAAATAAAAAAAATGAAAATAATTATTCAATAAGGTGTTTCATTTACTTCATTTTATCCCTTTATGAGCCTGCTCTGATATAGCGGAGTAAGAAGAGAAATTCATTAAGGTTTTTTTTATTATAATCCAAGGAACATCAATGAAAACCTTACTTTTTTAGACAAACTTGATTTAAAAAAATACTTACTATACCTAAGCCTCAGAGTCATTTGATCCTAAATGGTGAAGCACACATCATTTTTTTATTTACTATTTATGTAATGGATTTGATTCCATGAAGTCATATGGTAATTCAAATATTTTTGAGGAATATGTAACATTCTATTAATTAATACCTTGATGATGAGAAGAAAAATTCATGTGATATAAATTATAAATGGTATGTATATTAATAGTAATTTGAAAATTTAAAATATTTGAATAAAAATGCATGGATATTTCAAATTAGGAATGTTAAAATACATTTTTTATTTATTTTAAAGTATGTAACTATTTAACCAATTTTTTTACATTGAATTTAAATCCTGGTAGAGACAACATCCATTGTCGTACTTTGAGATTCCATCATTGAGGATATGTATGAATTCAAGTGTGTGGGTGGGGGTGGGTGATAAATTCTTTTATTATATACCTATTTTATAATAAAATAAAGTGAATTTGATATTTTAATTGTAAAAACATGTATATATCCTTGATGTTTTTATAATAGTTTCCAATAAGAAACATGTGATGGAATTGGACTAAAAAGATCTAAATGAAAAATAATTCCATCAAAAGTGGCCTTACCAAAAATTATGATGATCATAGATAACTTACAAGGATCAAAACTAAAGAACCAAAGAAAATCAAGGCTTTTAGAGAAGTAAATTTACATTACATGTCATGTAGTCGTTACTCATCATGAACTGGTGAAAGTTATGATCATAATACAGGTCATGAGGTGGAATAAATAAACTTGTAGTTGTGATGATATGTGTCACTCTCAGACACATGGGAATATGACCCTAAAACATGTATATCATGAAGTCTGTACACATGGTGAAGTTTTTACATATAGTGTAATCACTACACGATGTGTAGAGTTTTGGAAGAGAAAAATATATATATTCACCATATCTTTAATATTTGACCAATTTTATGTCTCATGACTAATCCAGGACCACTTTTTTACTCTTCCATAATTTCATTGAATGCAACCCAGGCCCTAGGGATGTATATAAATAAGAGTCCTGAGTACCACTCTATGAATCATTATGGAGTCATTACTACTCGGATCATGGACTGCTACTGCCATGATGAGTCAAATTGGATTTTTTTTTCTTACTCCATCAGGGTTAGAATTAAGGGGTATACCATTTAAAAAACAACTATAATGAAGGTGGGATGAATGTTTAAAGGTATTTTATTTTCGAATTTAATTCATTTGGTTCTTTTTTATAGCCCTAATTTTTTTAATACCATTTTCACTTTATCATTCATGAACATTGTGTGATCGGAGAAGGGGTAATATTATCAATGTATTGACTAGTTAATAGTCCTCACCCTGACAATTGGGTAGAATATTCTCTATTTTAAAATTTGGTTGAGAGTTACCACATCCTTGAAAACTAAATTTAACAAGATCATTTTGAAAAGGGTATATCAGTGGTTTTGGGGTTTTCTACCTTGACCATTGGATTTAACTAAACAAGGTTCTTAAGACTATGATTTTTCCCAAAATTTCACGACCAAATAAATCATCACCCCAAATTTTCAATTGATGACCACATTTTTATATTTTCTTAAAATCCAAATAAATCATCATCTATTATTTAAATAAATTACTTTCGGTGTATTTTATTAAATAATTATTGTTTATTTTAATAAAATAATATTTTTTCTAGCCCTGTCTCTATGGCCTTGACCTTGGATATTCATATCCAATACTACACAATATGTTAGTGGTTTTTTTATTCCTGTTTTAAATTTATAAATTTGGTTACCCTTTGGGAAATAATGATTCACAAAGGTCTACCAGTGATATTAGATGAGGAATGGATGGGATTAGGTGGGGTGTTGAGAATATAGTGAATGATAAATACTTAGGGAAGGGAGGTGGTTCAAAAACACCATCTTAATGAATTATTTTATGTGTATTTGATATGAAGTCCTTCTATATGTGTATGATTTCCTATGAAATATTAAATGGAATCATTTTATTTAAATTCCCCATCGCAGAACAAGGAGTCCTACACCATGAAATACCCTTGAAAGATTATTGGTTCCTTCATAACTTATGACCATAAGCTTGATCATAAATGTGTATTACTGAATATGTTAGACCTAAATAAGAAATAATGAAATGAATGATTCTAGAATGTTCTTGTGATAGGTACCCGTCGACACCTATGTGTAGGGGATTGTAATGGATTGAGAATTCTTGGACTTTGGCTATGGCATATTTAACCTTAGATTACCTTGTATCCCTAGGTCTTTATAACCATAGTGTGGGTGTATTATCCTCCCCTTTTAGTATGGGTGTACGATAATGGGTATTACCTTGGAATTAATATGTATAGTTTGGATGTGGTGGGACCAAAATAGCTTGACTGGGTAAGTGATATGATTGGGGTGACAATACTTCTTGTTTTTCTTATAAGAGATTTCTTATGATACTGATTGGGGAATGATAAAATCTGGAAATGTAGGGGGACAATATTCCCCTAGACTGAAGGTTGTTTACATTACAGTGTATAATATGGTAAAGGATCATGTGTGGGGTGTATAAATCATGATATGACATAGGGGACCCGAGAGGGTTCCTCGTCATAATAAGTATTGTGAGAAAAAGAATATGTTAAGTACTTGAGAGGGAAATATAAGAAATTTTAAATGGATTTGTATTATCGGAAACCCATTAGATGAGTACGTAATATGGTAATCCAGGGGGTATATTCTTTCAGTTGATGGAATTTTGGATGAGATTCTCTTACCACTCGATATGTTATATTAGGTTTTCTAGTTGGACCACTCTTCCCCTAATGGTTTTATGGGTGGAACACTTTATTGGATAGACATATGTTGTTTTAACCAATATTAGTTGTTTCTATATTATTATGATTCAAAAAATCCCTTTTTATCTAATAAAAATTTTATATTAAATGTTTTAGAATCTTGTTACTAGATATACATATGGATTATTTCCTTTTTTATGTATAAATTATAATTTAATTTAGCACTCTTGAGTAAAAATATATTCAATATATTCATGTTGGAATTCATTTGATTTTCAAAGAATTTATCATAAATTTAATTCAAATATCCTGAAATGAAATCTTAGTATCTACACTCTATTTTCAGTCTGTTCGAAATTAAATCATCATATATTAGCCTAATGTAGAAAGGCTATCTTACCATGTATATAAATAATATTAAGGATAAAAAAAATTATGTTCCCCCTGTTTGGGTTAAAAAATATTAGTCATATGGAAACAAAATAAAGTATTTTATATCATGAAAAGGAAATTCATAATATAAATTAATTTATGAACATTGTAGGAAGATTTCCAAGTCATTTATCATATAACAATAAAATACTATCACATGAGAAGTAATTATCCTACTAAAGTATAAGTAAAATATTCATTATGTTTTGTCTTATTAAGCTACTATGTTAATAATATCACGTAAGATTTAATATATGAATATTATCCTACAATGATCAATTTATCTAATGGATTGTCATTATCCAACTCGTATCATTGGTATAGTCAATAAAAAATTTAATTCTTAATTTTAAGTACATTAGAAAATTAGTCTTTAAATAAGTAAATATTAATGTAGACAAGGCATCATTTTTTGAGAATTGAATGATTTGATAAAGAATTTTTCATTTATACCTAACATAGTAGTTCATTCAAAATATTTAATTTAAGGAAATATTTAAATCGAGAACTTGTCTATTCAATGTTCACATGATTTTTCACTCCACCATTATGATTTTAAAAAGTTATAAAGTTAAAATTGAAAAGAGAAGATATAAATAAAATAGTTTCCCAATATATGAAGAAGAGAAGTGTACATTAGAGAGAAAATATATGTACATCAAAGAAACTAGAAATATAAAAAAATTCTGGTATAGTGTTCTTGTGATTAAAATATCATTATTTTCAATCAAAGAACTTAATAATCTGAAACTAAAAGCATCACATCTTCTCTAGATGTTAATTTTTCATGTGTCCATTACTTCATCCAAACTACGTGCTACAAAATTTTACCAACATTGTTCATTAAACTATTTTTTTTATTTTCACATAGTATTGTAGAGTGTATTAAAATTGTGGAGTGGTTATGTAATGGGAGATTAATTTTTACATTTTTGTAAATTTTTAATAAGTAACATCGTATTTTACTCAGCTGAGAAGACCCAAGAAAATAGGATTGTGTAGGGAAAATTAAAAACTCATGGGGTAGACTGTTTGAGGGGTGGAAAAGGGTATTTATATTCCTTTAATCACTAAAAATCCCTTGGTGTTAGTATTTTTTCTTTAACATATTAATTTATATTAATTTTTTTGACTATGGAAAGACCAGAATATGCATACCTTCGATATGTTGTTTTTAATGTTTTGACAGTTTTCATGGAATCAATTATAAAACTTTGTGTTTTTATATAGTTATTATCATGATAAAAAATTGGTATTAGATCTCATGACATTTTTTACTTCTCATATTTAAAAGGATGAATTGCAACGATCTTGTTAAAATAGACACTTTTACTGATAATAGGGAAGGTATGTCTATTGTAAGATCATTTTACTTTAATGGTGAATATTATTGTTGCTGGAAGGAACATGTGATCATTCTTCTAAAAAATATTCATATAAATGTTTAAATAAATGTTGTAAATACTTTTGAAACTCCCAAGACACAATTATAGACATAGTATTGTAACACTAAATCTAGATTAATGATTACTCAAAATATATGAATGATATTATTTTTGGACTAGGTATAGATGAGTTTAACAAATTATCATAATGTAAAACTACTCATGATATATGGACTAGGATATCAGTAGCTTATGAAATGAGGTACAATGTGGATATTTTTAATATAATAATTCCAAGATGAAATTTAAAAACGTCCAAATGATGGAAGGATGAAGAATTACTGAAATAAATGGAATACTCAATGAGATTGTGAGTAATTTTTCATATTTCGGAAGGCCAATTCTTGAGTTAGATCAAGCCCAGAAATTTATAAAAATTACACCATATTGATGTAGTTGAATATTGGTTTCCATTATACAATGAAGTAATGTAAAAATTATAAAATAAAATATCTCATTAGAATTATGATGGTTAAGGATGATATGGAAGATAAATTAGAGACCATAAATTGGTTAGGATATAAAGAGGTACATTGAAAGCTTCTACATCTAATGATTACCAGAAAAACAATATCATACATGTAAAATACAATAATATATTCTCAGATATTGCTCGAACATTTTTTTGATCTTTCTTTTGTTGGGTTTTAGTTAGGGTTGCTTCAGGTGAAATTTGGAGAATTCATGAATCCCTTTAGGCTGCACATGGTTGGTTCATGCTTAGGGTATTAATTTTATCCCAACAATCCAGACACCATTTGATGGTACTCTAGAGGGGACATAGGATTTGTCCGAAATGTGTGACATACCCTCCCAATCATGACACCTTAGATAGTGAGTGTATTCAATTTTTGTGCATGGTTTCACAAACCATGTTACCACCTAGGAGAAACTGTGCACCCCAGTGTAGGGGTGAATGGTTAGGGTGAATAGTTTGTCGATCCATTTATCTCTCTATAGGAAACCGTTCATGCATGTTAAATTAATCTGGAAATTAATTTCATAATTTATGAACCCCTGTTTCAGTTTTCTAGCACCCTTAATCATACCTAACATGATATATAGGTTATTAGGATCCCTAGAATAGATTTTGGATCCTCCAACTATCTCCTTTTATGAATCAAAAAATCGGTGGAAGATCAGATCCATCTCCAGTAAGTGGATCTCCTCCCCTACGGTTTTTTATGATATCACTTAATATCCTACATAAATATTGTTATCTCATCCTATTCTTAATGGATCTAAACTCTAATTTTTTGTATCTTGATTGTTGGTTTGTTTCCTTTATTTTATTTTCCTTCATTGTTTGTTGGTGAATCCCATTATGAGTTTTGATTCTTGATCTTTGGTTAAAGCTAGACAATTCCAAAATTATTTTCCCTATAATTGAAACCATTAATTTCTAAATCAAATTAAAATGTGTTTTTAAAATAATTTAATA
Source organism: Viscum album (assembly GCA_963277665.1). NCBI lineage: Eukaryota > Viridiplantae > Streptophyta > Magnoliopsida > Santalales > Viscaceae > Viscum > Viscum album. The sequence continues at coordinate 1,541,048,172 of OY728129.1, forward strand.
AAATTATAAATTTGATGATTAGATTCTTGATTTCAAATGGGTATTTAAACTCATGAAACCCCAATTTTTATGGAATTTAAATTATGGGTTGGATTTAAAAATATTGATGGATTAATTTTGAAATTTTTTTGATTAAATTATTGTATGTTGATTTAGAGAATATTGATTAAATTAAATTCTGATTTGAAAATGAAAGTAAATAATAAAAACCTATTATTTCAATTTTAAATGGAAAAGGAATGTTGAAAATTAAATTTTGGAAAATGTATTTTAAATTCCTTTAAAACGATTGATTTAAAATTTGATTGACTATTGAGGCACACGTTATCCTAGGTAGTTATTGGTAAAATGGAAAATTATGTTAGTATCTTTCCTCTATAGAAATGGATTGACGGTGAAAACTATTACTAAAACAACTTTGAAATGACTTCCCATAATGGGTTCCTCTATTGAGGTATATACCACCTATTATGGGTTCTCCTATTAGAGGGTATTTTTGTTTTCACTCCTAACTAGAGCCACAATAACAATGAGATCTGTGAGGATCCTATTACCTAATAAACTGACATACCATGGTTGTTTATTATAAGGTGATTTCTATATTAGGAGTTATTTGACTTGATCTACTTTCCACTGAATTTTTGAAATGTTTTATTCATGAAAAATGATTTATATAAACTATTTTATATAAATTTTTTATTTAAGCATGATTGAAAGTAGTTTTGAGAAAAAATTTCATCTTTTTAAAATGAAAGGATGTTTTTTAAATATAGAAATGCAATTAAAATTTTATTTTGATTAAAAGTGATAAAATATCTAATTTATATTTTTTGGATTTTATTGTGGAACACTCAGTGATACCCTAAAGGGTCTATAGGTCACATAATAATTTTCCCTTTGGGCATTTTTAGATTTTATTATGCAATCTATGAGTAAAGGGAAAGTTCAACTTAAAGGCTATGAATGTTATTTATCCTTCAGAAAGTGGGGGGTTTTCTATCATCTTGGAATGTTTGGATATTTTTATTAGCACATTGATGATGGACTTATTTTGTTTTTTATACTTGTTTTGTTTCGGGTTCTTTCTCTTCTGGAGTGTTGAATATACTAGATTGTATCTTTTAACATCCAAAATTTTGTATATAATTTACCCCCTCTTTTATCTTGTATTTTGTGATGTGATAGTATCCAACCCATAGGGATAAGGAACACCCCTTAAGATATAAAAAAACTGGATCAATTATTAACGTACAAAGATATCTTGTCTAGTTCATGAAATATTGGAATCAAGGTCTATTTGAGAATATTTCATTGATGTTAGTTTGTATTATGGGATGTCTTATTGGGACATAAGAGGTAGTAATGAGTAATTTACATGCCAAATCTAATTATAAAGTGCCTTAAGTCGCCATGGTTGGTTTGAGAAAGGTGTCATGAGGAATAATTTTATTTAATTATAGTAATTTAACGACATTTTATTAAATACGTTGAAAAAAAATCTTATTATCTTATCTAATGGTATTAATTTTCTTTTTTCCCTTAATGATTTTTTAATCTATGTAATCTTATGATTTATTAAATTCTAGTTGTTGATGTTCTGTAGAATCATTAATCTAGGAATATATATGAATAGGCCCCTTGAGGAAGATGTTGGTGAACCAATGTCATAAAATCCTCTCATGGACTAGAAAGTTATTGAAATTATTGTTCATTATGTCTAATCTCTTGGATAACCACCTACACTCGTTCTTGTCTAAGGTCCAGTATTGGAACCTCAAAGGGATGAATCTTTGAATCATGATCATGAGTTTCTTAACTAGAATCCACCTGTGTTCCAAGTATCTAATGATCCTCAAGAGGTTGTGGATCAGTTAAGGATGACATTTCATATTTTTTATTTCATAGAAATGACTAATTTGATTAAGGTGAAATGTAAAATCTTCAAGATATAGAAACATAGAAGGAGTTGGTTGCATTTAATGGTTATGGTGAAGAATAATGAGGCTTTAGAGTGGAATGACATCAGGGTTATTTTTGTTCAACATTTTTATCTAGAGTTTATGGTACTGGTTAAGGCTATGGAGGTTTTCAATCTCAATCAGGCCGACATGACCATGGAGGAGTATGTGAACCCCTTTTCTGAGCTTTTTTAGTTTTTACATGATATTTTATTAAATGGTAAGAAAAATAATAAATGGTTTTAGATGGGTAATTGAATTTATATTCAATATGAAGTTTAATTACTAATGCTTGCTTTTGATGGTTGAACTTCACTTGTATGGTACGTTAGTGTTTATGATAGCTACTTTTTCTCTTAATGGAGGTTATATGGGTTGCATTTGAGGAAATATATAGTTTGATGAGTCTCACGGTGGTTCTCAAAAGAGGGTATCATGTATTCCTCTTTTAGTGAAGGAATATGACCTTTTACTTTCTAGTAGTAAGGAAAGGTTGGGTACTCTAGATGTACTTGTACTAAGACACCCAATATCTACAGTTCATGTGGTTATTCAAGACACAAACAAAAATTATGCGTTTTATATTCAGCTATGTGCAGTTTCATGAGCACATTAACAACTAAAATTACTATAGTAAAATTAGATTCTGCACAAACCAAGGGGTTTTAGCCACATGCATCTAGAATGAAGCTTTTTCATTCAATGTAAGAGTGTCTAGAGGAAGATGATAAAAATCCAGTGATCATGATAGGTGCCATCACTATATATTCGACTATGTTTACCACTTTATTTAATATTGGTTTATCTCACTAAGAGAGGGCACGATATCTATTGTCCTTCTTATGTTTTCTCTTTATCAGAGAACATTATTTCTTGGTAATTTTATAGTTCCTCACATAAAACATCATGATTTCATTTTTGAGATGTATTAGAAAATTAATTATATGAAACAAATTGACAACTATCTTCAACACATCTCCTTTAACATGGCTATTGGAATTTTCAATATATTTCAGGGAGAATGAGACCCTAGGTCAATTATAGTAGGTAATATTTATTAATATTTCTGAAAAAATATCATTTTTTTCTTTGATTTGGATTTGGGGTCGTTGAGTGATAATATCCCTCTAGTTTTCATTGTGTTTTTGAAAACTTTTCCTTTGGATTTATCTAGTTTACCATGGGTAACAGTGGTATAGTTTTCTATTGATTATGTTTTTAGTAATCATCTACTATCTGTACCTTCTTACCATATGGAACCCATTGAACTAAAGTATTTGAAAACATTGTTGAACAACTTTTTTAAGAAAGGATTTATATGCCAGAGTGTGTCCTCTTGGGTGGTCCCAGTTCTCTATTATAATAAATATGATGGTACATTTATCCTATGTTTTGATTATTGGAAACTCAATTGAGTTACGGTAATGAACAAGAATCCATTTCCAATGATTGATGATCCGGTATACCAGTTGAATGGGGATATATAGTTCTTAATGATAATTCATCGACATGGTTATCCATAGTTGAGAATAAAATAATTTGAAATTTATTAAACAACCTTTAAAAGAATGTATGTATGTTATGAGTATATTTTATTTCTATTTTTATAAACCATAATGCAGTAGTATTTATTAATTTGTTGAATAGGATATTCCATGAGTTTCAAGATATGTCCATGGTGTTATTTTTGGATGAAATTATAGTTTACTCTAATAATGAGGAGGATCATAGGATTCATTTAAGATTTGTTTTGGAATAATTTATAAATCAATGAATCTATGCCTTACTATAAAAATGTGATTTCTAAATTTGGGAGGTGACATTCTCACGATTCGTGGTCTTAGAACATGTCATCTCAATAGACCCTAAGATCATAAAATCTCTATGAAATGGGAATAAACATGATTTTTTCAATGATATAGATCTTCTTGGGTTTATCAGGGAATTATCATTGGTTCATAAATGATTTATAAAATATGGATTCTATGAGGACCACTCTCTCTCAGAAGGGAGTGATGTTTTCTTGGGATGATAAATTTTATATTTATTTTGTGTATTTTTAATAGATTTTTAATTATAGGCTGGTGTTGACTCTTATAGAGTATGATCAGTGCTATTTGGACTTTTTTAACTCCTTAGATTTGGGTTTGGGCAGCGATATTATGTATAGGGATCACATGGTATAAAGGGTTATTGATATCTTAGGCCACATTAAAATAGTCATCTATCCCATGACCTTGAACTAAAAAACATAGTGCATGTTCCTAAAATTGAGAGGCATTTTCTTTTTAGAGAAATGATTACCATGTTTTCTATGCACAAAATAATAAGTAATATATTCTCTCAAAAAAATTTAAATCTATATTAGTGGTTTTTGGTGGAGTACCTACAATCATTTGAAATTGAAATTGCTCATACTTTAGGGAAGGAGAATATAATCACTAATTTATTTAGCCAGAAATTTATGACCTACATAGTTAAAGAATCGTAAGAAGTTTGGAAGTTGATGGATCTTTTTACACAGTTGTGTAGAAGAGATCTGGAAATATAGGAGGAGGTTTTCTTAGATAATTTTTATTTGATCCATAATCATATTAAGATGATTATTAAAAAACAAAAAATTGATGTTGAATTCAATAGTATAAATAACTATCTTTATGGTAGGGAGACTGTTTCTAAGCGGTAATTATCCATAAAGGGTATCATGTGTTTTAGGGATCAATATTTGGTCCATTTCATGTGAAAAATATGTATTAGTTATTTCTATAATTTCCAATGGGATTTGAACCTAGAAAATAATTACAATCTCCATGCCATGTGGTGAAAATTCTGGTGGCCAGGTTTGAGATGGGGAATTGAAAATATTGTTTCCCATTGTTATACAAACCAACATGTCAAGTCTGAGCACCAGATAAGTTCATGTTTACTTCATCCACTCCTAGTTGTGACTTTGAAGTGGGATGATATTGTTATGTAATTATTGGATTGGTTTCCAAAAATACCTAGAAAAAATAATTAAATATGGATTATGATAAAAAAAATAACCCAATCATCTAACATAATTCTCATCCATGATGTAATCAATTTTTTGGAGTTTGTAAATCTCTAGGTGAAAGGTATTATTCATTTACATGATTTTCCATCCACTATAGTCTATATTAGATACCCTCATTTCACCTCTTATTTTTGTTGAGTGCTTCAAGAGGTGATGGGATATCAAGTTTGTTAGAGTAAAAATTACAATATACATATATATTTCCAAGCATATAGGGATATATAGATTCTTAAGGACATGATTCATGAATGTATCCTCGATTTTATTAGAGATTGGGATAACCATTACGAACAAGTTGAGTTTTTTTATAACAATACTTACCAGTCTACTATCAGAGTGGCTCTTTTTGAGGCCTTTTATGAGAGTCCATGTAAAAATCCATTCTGTTTGTTAGATATTGATGGAATTTCATTAGTTACACCGAGTTTGTTCTAAGAGGTGATGCTGAATATTTATTAGATTCTTCATATAATGTTGACAGTACTGGGCTATAATAAATCTATTATGGATCGTCATCATAGACCATTATAGTTATCTGTTGGTAATCGAGTTTCCTTGAGTGATTCACTTTGTTTGGTTCATTGATGTCTTGTGAGGGTAGGGAAGCTTGCTCCTCTTTTTTTGTACCTTTTGAGGTTGTTAGTCTGTTGGGAAAAATATCTTACCATATAAAAAATAAACCACAGTTGATGTGTATACTTAATCTATTCCATTTCTCACAACATTGAAAGTATCTTTCTGATACATCTCTTGTTTTGATATTAAGAGGTGTTGATGTTTAACATAATTTGTTTGGGACTGAGAAACCTATTATGATTTCTCCTTCTATGAAAAACTTATTTCATCAGAGGAAAATAACTTTGGTCTGTGTGATATGGTAGCATAGTTCTAACTCTCATGAGGGTTGGAAGCATGAATGAGAGTGTATTGGACTCATCTCTCTAATTTGGAAACTTATTGATAGGATTTATGGGAAAATAATGTTTTTATAGAGGGCATGATGTAACATCCCAATAATTTTTAGGTATTCCCTAACCATTTTTTTATGATGATTTGGGTTGTTATTTTTTAGGCGTTCCTGGGGTAAATGTTTTAGAATTTTAAAATATATTTAGTAATTTCTTGGTTAAAGTATGGTTAATGATAACCATATGGGTTGTCTGAGAAAACGCTATGCCCATTGATGGTACTATGGATGGGGTTCATAGTTTACTAAAATCATTCTATCAGACCCTTAAAACCATGAAACCTCATAGAGTGAGGGTTTTCATGGTTGGTGTATGACTTTACAAACTATGAACTCGCCTAGGAGAAACCATGCATCCCATTTTATGGGTGCATAGTTAGAGAAAATGGTTCATCTAGTAGTGATTCCCTCTCTAGGAAACCATTCACATAGGTTTTAATTAATCTAGAAATTAATTTTCTAATTCCAGAACCCCCTTTTATGATTCATATTACAACAACATAAACCTCACTCAATTTACAGGGTTCATATGGCTCCCTTGAAGTGATTTTAGCTTCCCCAACCCTCTCCTTTGGCACATAAAAGTGTTATTGTAAGATCTTATCCCTCTTCAGATAGAGGATCTCCTCCCATGTGGTTTCATCTACTATATGTCCCCTCTTCATAAATAGTTATATAATAATTTTCTTTATGGATATAAATTCTATTCTTTTGGATATTAATTTTCGGTTTGGTTTTTGGACCTCTAAAACCTTTGTTCTTCATTAGAGAATCCCATTGTAGGTGTTGATTTTGGATCATTGATCAATAGCAGATCATTCAATAATTATTTATCCTACTATTGAAACCTTTAATTTCAGGATTAATTTGGAATGATTTTTTTAATTAATTGAAAGAATATTTAATTTCGTTGATTTGAATCTTGATTTGAAATGGGTATGTAAATTGATAATTCTTCAATTTTGATGGAATTAAAATCATGGGATGGATTTATGAAAATTTATGGATTGAAATGGAAATAGTTTTTATTAAACTATTTGTTATTTATCGAAAAAAAATTGCTTAAAATTATTATTTTTAAATGGAATGAAATTATGGAAATATAGGATTTAATTTTAAAATTGAAAAGGCATATTGAAAAATTTTATAGTGAAATTATATTTTAAATTTTTTTTAAATAATTTATTTATAATTTGATTGTTTATTGAAAAAAATTACCCAGGGTAGTTAGTGGTAACTGTGATAAGAATTCTAGGACCATTCCTCCCTATAAATGGATTGATGATGACAATGGTTACCAAGAAACTTTGGAAGGACTACTCATAATGGGTTCACCTATTGGGGTGTAGACTACCCAAGAGGGGTTCCCCTATTGGGGGGTATTGTTCTGTGCACATCTGACAAGATTCGAGATCATAATGAGATGTGTGAGGATCCTATTACTAAAAAACTAACGTACCAAAGGCCTTTTGAATATGATACATTTTATAATATTATTTGTTTGACTAGATATACACATAATTGAATTTTTGAACAATTTTATTATGAAAATTGATTTTTATAATATTTCTTTATATAAAATTTTCATGTAAAAGTATTTTAATGTAGTTTCAATATATATTTCATGTTTTTAGAATGGATTCGTATTTTTTTAAATATACAAATGTAATTATTTTCCAAGTATTTTATAAATTGGTAGAATATGTGGTTACCTTTTTTTATATTGATTATAAAACACTTTGTGAGACACTAATGGTATCCCAACCTTTTACTTCATGAATTTTTAGATTTTTTATGACATGTCTGAGTAAAGGGAAGGAACCACTTAGAGGCGGTGGATTTTTTTGATCATTTGGACCATGGGTTGTTACTGAAGTCTTGTGATGTTGGTATTTTGGCTAAGTACATTGATGATATAATACTTTGGGTTTTGATATACATGTTTGGTTTCTAGTACTATCTCATTTTGGAGTGTTGAACATAAAGTCTTGTATCTTTTATCTTTTATACTTTTATAGAAATTTTTTCCCCATTTTATCATGTATGATTATATGTTCTAGTCACCAACCTACGGGGATTAGGAATTCCATTCATGCTATGACAGTTTAGGATCAGATATCAGGGTACCGGGGTATCCATGATGATTTGGGACAATAAAAATTTCTAAATCATATAAAGAAGAAGAAACCTTAGGAAATTTGGGATCAAATGATGAACTTACATAGTGTGAACAAAAGTCCAAAATATTATATAACAAGATAAGAGGTTTGAAAAACCATTCAATAAGTATAAAAAATAATGAGAGATACTCTAAATAAGTTATACGCTATGAGTATAAAAAACTTGAGTGCCTAAACCCATACTTCCCTGAATTGTAAAAGAGAAAAAATCCTGAGAAATGGTATTTTAAGAAGGTTGGATGTAATATGAAAGTCAAAAATCCTATGAAACCCACACGCATTTCCATATAATAATCTAGTGATAATAGCAAATAGACCAGGAACTAGTGGAAGTCAGCCATACAAAAATTAAATAAAAAGATGTAGATAGTCAATCATACAAGGGGATCTTACATAAACGAGTGTACATCACACCACATCCATCTGCCTCCACCAATGGGATATAGTAATTAGGAGTCGTGAAAGACCACATCTAACCAAGTTCAATGAGTTCTCTTTTTTCCAATGCATCTTCCACCTGATTGGCCTCCTAATAGACATGCGAAAAAACCAAATGCATTTAATTGATCTTGGTGAGACATTCAACCCACTAAGGAAGCACATACCAAGGCACATGTCATGTATTGGTTCTAAAATCATGAACCACACTCTAAGAATCATATTCAATCCATGTACATTTCCAATTAAACTTGACAATGTACCTAATAGCATAGATCATTGACCATATTTCATCTTCAATGGCATTTCCAAATCCAATGAAGTGATAGAAGCATCCCTTTACAAACCCATGTTATGTGTGGAACACTCCCCCATAGCCTGGCAGGCCTGGTTCACCCAACCCAGCTCCATAAATGTATACCTTGAGACAAGGCACAAAGGGTGGTATCCATCGAATATGCTTCAGCATCTGAGGCTTGCATGGCTGACCAGAAATGCCAAGAATTATTAGAGGCTGTAAATCAGAAACAATGTTAGACATAGCACCATTTTGGACAAGTGAAGCCGCATACACAACCCTGTGAATAGACACCATACATTGGTGAAAAAATGTGTGTGAACCACCAAACAATGCTGCATTTCAGGCCTCCCAAATGGCTGCAATAACTGAATCCCCAAAAACCAATAAAAATTTATGAATTTTTTCACTACATTGAGTATGAGAAAGGTCAGATAGTAGGTCAATAAGTGGTCTGCTGGTATCAAAGTCCAACCCAAATAGAGATCCTGTATAGGCCCAGATCTTCTTTGCCGGCCTACATTCTAAAAAAACATACTGAATAGAATCCTCAACAGCCTTGAAAAGTGAACACATAGAGGCTATATGAATTCCAGCTCATTTGAGATGATCAAATGTGGGAATCTTGTTTTTTCATATTCTCTAGTTCGAAAAGAATGTGGGAGACCTGATAAATATGGATCTAAAATTCATGATCCAACCATGTGGAAGAACTAGGCCCCCACATAGAAGCTAATAAAAATCCCTACAGTTAAATTTCATAGTTCTTCTATGGGTACAAATAAAATTGTAACAATCTATAAAATAATAGCTATTTATTTCAGTCTCCATGTGAGCAGGAATACAAGAGACAGGTGTGTGAATCTATGAAAGGAAACACGAAATGGACAAGGGTGATACTTCTGGTCGAATATTCATATCAAAAATTGGATGTGGAATCCACATTGTGTCCCAAAAATTACGAGTGGAGTCCCTATATACCAACAATTTTGTATCCCTGATGATCCTACCATAGGCATGTTTGAGAGATGCCAAAACCAATAAGGCAAGATAATATTTGTATCCATTGAGAATCCTCTTTGTGAATCTGTTTGAAAGGAAGTAATCATTAGCTTCATGGAAATTAGATTCCATGTGAATTTTCCAATCAAACTGTCATTTAAGGTACGAAGATCTTTGATTCTAAGTCCCCCCATCTTCATAGGCATGATACAATCTTTCCATGAAACTGTAATCAACTTCCTTTCATGTATTGACCCTATCTGTATGATTTTCGGTATCGTGATTTGAATCTCCTTGAGAAGTCCCCTCAACCATCTATACAGGGAGAAGGAACAGACAAACTTAGATGTAATCACTGAGTTCAAATGGTCAATATTTCTTCTATGAAACAATTAAATGAGTTACATAGATATTATTCTTCTAAGAATGATTCATAATCAGAAAATAAAAATTGTTCATATGAAGAATTAAATGAATATTATACCATGTTGGAAACAATGAATCAAAATCATAAAAAATTCCCTTATAATTATTACAATTACAATTCTAATGATGATAGTGATGTAAATATAAAAAAAATTATTTTTAAATCAAGAATGAAAGTTATAAATGCTCATGTATTAAACAGATAAACAAAAACTAGAAGTTTACAAAAAGAAGTTCAAGATATTAAGGATTCTAAAACTATTTTTCTAAGGGGGTCACGTAAATAAAATTATTGGTAAATACCGACCCAAAATAGAGAAATTTGGTATAGGAAGAAAGGATGAAAAACCAAATATTTATAAAAATTATTTCATACCATCTTCTAAAAATAGAACTACCTCTAATATTTCATGCATTCATTGTAGAATAAATGATCATTTTGTGAATGATTGATACATGAGAAATAAAAAAATCTATGGAATATATAAAATTTTTATTTCTATAATATTATAAAATTATAGTTTTAATTTTAAAATATGAGAACTGATTCATGTTCACAAATATGTTTTTGCTAACATTCATTGACGTAAATGTATTTGTGCACCAAAAAAGTGTATTGTTTGATTTGTAATTGTAGGGAACTAGCCACATGAAAAAAATTAAATATAGTTTAGGGACATTGGATTATCTATGAATATGATTGGGTATTTATCCTACTTATACTCATTATCGATGATGGATGAATGTTGTTTCATATTTGGTTCGAACAAAAAACTAAATATATTTCATATTTGATCTGTTGGAAACCCAAAATAAATAATAATTATGAATATAATATATTTTTAAAGATTCAAGAACATCTTGATAAGTATTTATAAACTTTGTGATGATGGTTGATTGGTTTATTTTTTAAACAATGGCTACATAGTATTTACGAAAATATCTATTATATTTAGAGTACCAATAGCATATAATATCAATACTCAATTTCATATTTCTTTAAGTAGACAAAATATAAATTGTATGTAACATGAAATTAATTAATAATTTTTTAGAATATAATACTTGGACATTGCAACATTTAATTATTGGTAGAGTTATTTAAAATAATTTAACCACATGTATGATTAAACACAGGTTATATAATAAGAAAATATGTTCAACATTACAAATGGGAAAGAAACACCAGTCATCCTTTAAACCATTTAAAGATGTTGGAACTTATGGAACCCTATAAAATATCCATATGGATCAATTTATACTTTCTAGAATATAAATTCTTCCATGAAAATAAATTTTTTGTTTTTTTATGATATCTTATGATCTAATGGAGTTTATTTTTTTATATTTAGAAGTGAAGAATGTTCTATATTTATTAATTTTAAACAAATATAAAAAATAAGAAGAATTGAAAAATTAGGACTTTAAGAAGTGACCATGGAGTTGAATTTGAGAATAATGAAATTAATACATGTTTCAAAAAGGGTGGTATTAAACATACTTTTATGCCCTAAGACCCCTATAAAGGTGTTTTTCAAAGGTGAAAAAAGGCCATGTATGAAATTTATAGAAAATGTAATGTGAATATAACTTTCCTACCTCATTTTTTGATGAAGATATAATGAATTCACAGTATTCCATTAACAGGGTTCTAATAAGTCCAACATTAAAGAAAATATCCTCTGATATGTTTAATAATATAAATCCAAATGTAGTATAGTTTAATGTAATTGGATAAAAAGTTTATATTATAAAATACAAGGATAATATGGGTAAATTTGATAAAAAAATATAATGAAGGAATATTTATAGGTTATTCTTCTAGATCCAAATATTATATTTTTTATTAAAAAATGTCAATTATTTTTTAACGAAACAACTCTTGTGAAATTTTAGGGGAGTGATCCTTTTGGTCCAAAATGAATCAAGTTTATGATTAAATCGATTCTATTGAATATATGAGTCTTTAACCTCTTTTTAATAATGAAAATAATGATGACTTGGAATGTGATTTTGGTGAACTAAATCATAAAATTGAAGATACTAATGAATAGAAAGTTTTATTGCCCATAAAACCATAAATCATAATGACCATCCAATAGAAACAATTACAAGAATCTTAGAATATAGAGTTAGGGCTAGAATAAATGTAGGAGATATTATTGAGTTCTATACCTTTTTATATCTTCTAGAACCTAGAACCATAAAAGAAGACTTATTTGTTGAGAGATGACTTTTAGAAATATAAGAAGAGTTAAACCAACTAAAGAGGAAAAAAGTATTTCTAATTAGAAGACAGACCCTATTAATATATTGTTTTTGAAACTAAATGGGTATTTTGTAATAAAAATGTTCATCATGGTTTTTTCACTATAAATATAGATATTTTAGTTACAAATGGTTATAATAAGAAGATGGAGTAGATTATGATGATACATTTTCCACTATTTCTAATCTAGATACCATTAGAATCCTAATATTATATTTATCTCATATTGATTTTAAGTTATATAATATAGATATCAAATATACCTTTAAAATTTATTTTAAAAGGAGGAAATTTATATTAAGGAACCTACTTCTTTTGAAGATCCACATTTTCAAACTTCAGTTAATAAAATTACCAAAGCTCTTTATAGTACTAAAAAAGTACATAAACCCCGATATAAATAATTGAATTTATTTATTTTATCAAGTAGATTTAATATGTGATTGGAAGAAGACACTCTTTCCCAGAAAACATAATCAAGACAAACATTTCATGTGAAAATATATGTGGATGATATTATATTCGGGCCAAGAAATTAAATATTTTATAATACATTTTTAAAAAACCTAAAAAGTGTTCAATATGAACATGATGGGTGAGTTAAATTATTTACATGGATTTGAAATTTATAAATAATATTTTGGAAATCTTCCAAAGCAATGAAAATACATACCTAATTTAGTTAGAAATTTCTTACTTGAAAACATTAAGAATTATTCCACTCTTACAAGTTAAAATAATAAATATGATTTGTATGGGATTAGAAAAAAATTGGAAAATAATTATTATAGTAGAATAATTTGGATCTTTCTTTATCCTACTACAGGTTGGCTAGATATAGGGTCTTTATTATATCTTTGTGGTATATTTTAAACCAATCTAAGAGAATCACATTTAAAAGATTACAAAATAATTTTAACTCTTTATCTTTCAGAACTTTTCCAAAAAATATGAATATGGATTATTATTATACTCAGACACAATCTTTGGTGGGTTTAGAGTAGATTTTAAAATCACTTTAGGAACCTATTATTTCTTTGTTAATTTTTTAATATAATTGCCTAGAAAAAAATCTTTCTTACATTATCAACAATGTAAAAAAGAATATATTTTATATTTATGATTCTATATAAAGGATCTATCTAGAAACATACCTAAATGTATTATAAATTAAGTTTAAATCATGTTCCAATCACCTGAATTAAAAAATTTCCATCACTATTTCAATGAATAAGATAAACCATTCTTGAATGAAGAACATTGATATAAGGAATCAATTATTTTGAGATCATGCATATAAAGGTGACATGTCATTAGAAATTGATTGTAATTAAAATCAATTATCATAAATTTTTACTAAACCATTTCTTACTAATATATATGATTTTACTAAATTTAAATAATTTAATATAATTTCAATTAGTTTTTCTATATATATTTGTTTTATATTCTTTCCACTAAAGAAATTAATTTATAGTAATTTATTTATTTATTTAACCACATTAGAAAATTAGAGTTTTTATTTGTAGAAGTCATGAAATCCTAATACGAAACCTATATGGCAAGGTTCATGATTACATTTTGGACATTATAAAAAAATTACCCTTTAATTAACTCGAATAATAGATAGAAAACTATTATTTCTCATGAAACCCTTACAAACCAAATATCCATCATCTCATTATTCTCCAACGCTTTATAAACTAATCCTTCAGTCCTTCAAACCTTCTATATCAATGAGAGAATTTAACAATACATATAGTGTAGATTTTGGTAGTTATATGTGCATAAGGTTCATGAGATAAGTGATGAGAGGAAAAGAAATTGATTTTAGCTGTCTTAAAAAAGCTGATATATTACTCAAGAATGTTTTAAATCACCATGTATGAGAATATGTGTTCAATTAGAAAAGTCTTGAGTCCTTATTTAAGTAGAATATTCTATAGTTTTATGAGTCTTTAGTGTTTTTCTTTGGTGATTTTGAGGATCTCATAACTACGACTGTAAACCCAGATAAATTTCAATATCATTAACAATAATGGATGATGTGTTTAATTTACCTCAGGAAGGTAATTCTTATTTTATCATGTCACTAACTTCCATTTAGGAGGTTATTATACCAGATATTATAAATTCTCTATCTCGAAAACCAAACATGGATAAGAAATGTGTGTATGGTTTGGAACCAAAAATAAAAGGACTTGTGATGTTTATCAAATCTACATTTTCCACAAACTATGGTGTGTATATGAAAATATTAATTCATGATGTTACGTTTTTTCATATTTTTAGGATAGAAAATCCTATGAACATGGGAAAATATGTAATAAATTAATTTTTTCATATTGACAACAAATTAGTAAATTTATATCCATTTAGAATAATTTCAAAATTTATTTTCATTTAGTTGTTTGCCTATTTGAATGAGAATACCACTACTAATTTTCTTACTCTAACTAATTTATGTGTCAAAGTATTAAAGAATATCAATTTTTCTAGATGTTTTCATTGAGGAAGTTAATACCAGTTGTAACCAAGTATGATAATAAATTTGAACATGATCTCATTTAATGGGAGAAATCAATATTAATAGCTTACCATACCTAATAATGTTATTATGCGTATGAATTATCCCTTGAATAACATATTACATTTTTATGATAATAAGACCTATGGGAAAATAAAACACTTTTAGAAAATTTTTAATGATTTTGAGTCATTTTATCAGAGGAAATTCAGACTGAGGATGCATATTATCAGATATTAAATGATAAGAACATCTTGTGGGGATGGATACATTGTCACATTACACTATTCAACCTCTTGTGTTACCCATTTTTACAGTAAGGGAATATTTGGCATTGACCATTAGAAGGTACTTCTCCCACTGTTTTCTACAAGGTCACTATGTGCAGGTTTGTCGAAGGCTTCGCAAAGGTGGTCGATGAAGGCTCCCCCAGGAGGTTCCAAAGGATGATGGGAGATCCTCCCCGGTTTTAGTTTCTCAGTCTGACTCCCAAGTGGTTCTACATAGTGTACTGGATTCCCCTAGGGTGGAGGAGGTGGATGGTCATAGGGTGGAGGAGATGGTAGCGGGGTGTTCTTCTTCCTTCTTGTCCATAGAGCAATTTTCTCCCTTCAGGCCCTATGTTCCTCAAACTATTGATCTTAGTCTCTGGTTCTCCCTCTTTAAAAGGGTGCTACTGTTTGATGGATGCAAAGTATATCTAGTGATTCCTTTGTCAGCTAGATCATTGGGTCAATGGTTTCCATCTATGCCCCTGCTCCCTAGGTGAGCAAGGCCATCCCAATCCCAAAGGGCACTCTCTACAGATGGATCTGGCTTTCAGCTCCCAAACAGAAAACCAGATAACCCATTTTATCCATGTCGCTATGGCTTCCTCTGCTTCTGTTAGTGGGAACATGGATACCCCATCAGACCTGCAGCCCTCCAGTTCTTCTAGCATGGCCAAGGATCTAGTTGTGCTTCTCTCCAGTACTCCCAGTTACTTGACCCCTCCCCCCCCCCGATTAAGCATGAGTTGATATCTCGGATATACATGAGATCCAAATCTAGGCAGATTAGGGAAGGTTCCTCCTATCCTGACACCATGGTTAGGACCCCTGGGACCTCTTCCAGGGCTATATTGTTTTAATGTTGCGACTTATAATATGAAATGCTCAGTCCCTTGGTAGTCGGGTCAAGTCATACTTCATTGCCACACATGTTTGCAACCTCAAGGTGTCTATTGTTGCTGTACTTGAACATAAGAAGAATACAGTGAATATCATTATATTTTCTATAAGACTCAAGTTACACGGTTTCATGCATGCGGATTGAGTCAACTGCCATATCTAGATTTTTTGGCATAAGAGCATCTCAGTGGATATAATTGGGGACGATAATCAATTCATCACCACGAGAGTCTCTCACGAAAACCTATGCTTCATTGACTCTTTCGTTTATGGGAGTTGTGACACCCAAAAAAGAGAATCTCTTTGGAGTGGCCTTGATTCCTTTGATCCGGACAGCCTCCCCTAGATTGTTGGGGGGGGATTTTAACATCGTTGCAGGCCTAGAGGATAGAAAGGGTTAGGGCCCTTTTCCAAGGATGGGCAGTGTGGATTTTGTTCAGTTTATGGAGGGTAAAGGGCTTATGGAATTGGGATTTTCTAGAGACCAGTTCACAATGTATAATAATCAAAGGGGGAGTCATCGCTCATGGAGCTTTTTGGACCATTTCCTTTCTAATATGAAGGTCATCTCTATGTTTGAAAATTCCAAGGATGAGAATTTGAATTGAGGGATTTATGACCACTCCCCTTTATTGATCTTTCTCCCTTCCAAATAGGATACTCGGCCTAGTTTTAGATTCTATCAACACTGGTCCTCCCAGCCAAGATTTCTCCCTCTGGTCTATGAGGTTTGGGGTGGCTCTCAACTGGGGTAACCATGCATTGTCCTCAATTCTAAACTCAGAAGACTGAAGCAGGTGCTTCAGGCCTTGGCTGCCTCTTTACCTCCCATGGAAAAAGACTTGGAGGGGATTTTTAATGCTTTTAATTGGCTTTAAGTGAGGCTTGGGGAGAATTGGAATGATCAGGCCTTTGAGGAGTTGGCTGTCAAGAAAGAGGTCCTCTCTGCTCTTATTCTTGGACAGGAATGAAAGTTGAGGGTGGATGCGAGAATCAAGTGGCTTAGAGAGGGAGATGGGAACACTGCCTTTTTTCATGCATGCATTATGGAACAGAAACGGAACCCGACTCCCAACATTGTGTTTGAAGATGGAACCTCTTCAGATGACAGAGATGTTGTGGGAGCCCGAGCCCATGTCTACTTTTCTGAGATTCTGGAAAGTCCTAACCCACGCATTCCAAATGGATATCTAGATATCAATGATGATATCCTGACTTCTATCCCCTCCCTGGTCTCCCCCTTTCAATAATACACTAGGGGACATTACTTATGAGGCCGAGATTCGTTAGGGCTTATGGAACATCAATCCGGACAGTGCGCCAGGCCCGAATGGTTTCCCATGATCATTTTATAGAAGCTCTTGGGATATGATTAAATATGATGTGGTTGTTGCTGTCCAGGATTTCTTTTGAGGTCGGTCCCTGCCATGGATTGTGTTAGCTACAACTTTGGTGCTCATTCCCAAGATCAAGAATCCCTTGAATCTTCTTCATTTCAGACCTATGAGTATGTGCAACGTGCCTTATAAAATTCTGTCCAATGTTATCAACTCTAGGATTGCTTTTTTCCTACCGAGATGGGTGTCCCCAGAACAACATGGCTTTGTGTAGGGTAGGTGCATTCACGGGGCCATTTCTCTGGAAGATGATCTTATCAGGGACCTTGACACTAAGTCCCATTGTTCTTACATGTCAATCTAGATTGACATGAATAAGGCGTACGACGGGGTTGAATTAAGCTTCATCAATATGGTTCTGACCGATATGGGGTTCTCCTCCCTGTCTATGGATCACCTTTTCAGGTGCTTTAGTTCCTCCTGGATGGAGATCTTCTACATGGGGAAAACACATGGATTATTTAAAGACTCCAACGGCTTAAGGAAAGGGGACCCTCTTTCCCTGAGCCTCTTTATCCTCACACAGGATGTTCTGAGCTGGCTCATCAACAGGAGTTTGTCTAATGGAGAAATCCTTCCTTTTCGTAGGAGAATGATATCCCTCTATGTTTCTCATCTCATGTTTGCTGACGAAACCATAGTTTTCATTAATTCCAGCAAAAGATCTGCCATAGGGTTTTTCAAAGTTTTGGAGGTCTACTACCAATGGAGTGGTCAGGCTGTCAATAATGCAAAGAGTAAGCTATTTATCTCCAAAAGATGCAATGTTGGGCGGGCTTCTTTCTTATGCAGCAGCTTCGACATGCATAGGGTCCATCTTCTGATGGCTTACCTAGGGGATCCTATTTCCTCGAGAAGGATTTGGATTCAGAATTTTGATCATATTGTGAGCAGGATTACAGACAGAGTGCTTAACTTAAAGAATCGGTTCTTATACTTTGGGGGCCGGATCGCTTTGGTGAATAGTGTGTTGCTCACCACCCCTGTTCATGTGTTATCCTCAGTCTATGTGCCTAAGGGTGTCGTCAATAGGATTGATAGGATTATTTCAAGCTTTATCTGGGATGCCCTCTCAGAGAGAAAGTCTCATTGGCCTTCATGGCGTAAACTGGCTCATCCCATTCAGCAAGGTGGTATCAACGTTAGGATCTTGGTGGACACTCTCCACTGCATGCATGCAAAATTTTCATGGGAGGTCTTGGAGCAATGCACGCTTTGGGGGAGGGATATGGATGGAAAATGGCAAGGGATTCTGGATCAGGGTGTCCACTATGATTATCCCTTATGGTCCTCTTTCCTCTATCTTATCCCAACCCTTCAGCCCCTTACTCAGTGGATTGTGGCGAATACCGAATTATCATTTTGGAACTAGAACTGGGCTGGTGAGGCCATCGGATTTCCAGGATACCCTATGCTGGATATTTCATTCAAGGAGGATGCTATATTCCCTTCTTTCATTTAACCTATCCTTGATGATAAACCAAAGGCTACTCTTGACATCATCTCCACCAATGAGGACCCGGACAGATGTGTTTTTGTCCCATCCAGTTCAGGGGCCTTTTCAGTGAAGGATTTCATATAGGTCTCGAATTCCCAGTCTTCTTCAGATGTTTGGGGTGATATCCTATGGTGAAAACAGATCCCTACGAAGTATAATTTTCTCCTATGGCGTATTAGGAACAAATAAATTTTTTTGGATTTTAACATCAAGCGATGTGGGATCAGACTAGCATCCAGATGTTGTTGCTGTAATGAGCCTTGAGAAGAAAGTGTGGACCATTTTTTTAAGGCATTTGGGCGTGGGAGGTTTGGGGTTTTCTTGTTCTTTTACTGCTGTTTACACTCCCCAAATGGCCGATTCTCCGTTTCTGGAAAGATGGTTTAGCGGTGTGAGATTGTAGAGTTCGGAGAAGGAGGGTCATGCAGTTGTGCTCCTCACGGGCTGCTGGTTCCTATGGAAGGCGCGTAACAAGTCGCAGTTTGAGGGATTCAAGACCTCAGGTAGGACCATTATTGCTAGGATATGTAATAAGCTTCTCGATCTGGTTTTTCTCGTAAAGGAATGGAGTGAGGACCCTTCTCTTTAGCGTCTTCTGCTCAATGTCCCATGCCCGGACAATAGTATTTCAAGGGGTCTTTGGGTGCGATGGCTCCCTCAGGCATGCGTTTTGATACTAAACACGGATGGATCCTAATGTGCGGGAGTTATCAGAGGTGGGGGGTCGTCTGGAACTCTGGAGGCTCAGTCATCTTGGTTTTTTCTACCTATCTGGGCAGTGGTTCCTCCAACCTGGCAGAGGCCAAGGATACCCTTACAGGCCTTTCTCTTTGTCAACAGGCTAGTATCAACCTCTCCGAAGTGGAGACGAATTCTCTGATCCTACACAACTCCTTGAAGGTATCAGGAACGATACCATGGTTGATCACCTAAATCATTATAAAGTGAAGAGGCATGCTCAATACTAACAATATAAAGGTGCTACATAGATGGCGTGAAGGGAACAAAGTGGCGGACCACATTTCCTCTTTAGCTGAGCAAGTCTCCTAAATTTTTTGTGCCTCAAATGTTAACCTTTTGAAACATTATAGAGTGGACCTGATTAGGGTGGATGACCTTGGAATTAATTACTTCAGACCTCCGTAGGCTCGTGAGTTCCTTTTAGCCTCACCCCTTGGTGGTTCTTGTACTCCTATTTCCTTATTTTTCAATAAATAAATAAATTATGATGATGATATTACCAAAATGTTTAAGTAAAATATTGTTATACCACTGATCTCTACCCTATTCAGTAGTATAGTTAATCTTTTTAAACATCATTAGGAACTATTGAAAAAATCACTAAATATTTGTTAAAAAATATATATTTTTATAACAATTATAGAAATTTTTGTTAAAATAAATGTAAGGGATTAATAACTTTGTTAAATTACTACAAAATGATATAGTCAATTGAATTGACATGTGTACAGATTCAATGTATCTTCACTATGGAATTCTTTTTAGAACCCTCTATCTCTAATGAACATACCACCTCTTCTCTAATTTATAAATAGATCTTCCATCCCAATGAGATCTATTCCATGGATAATATCAGGTTTTTAGAATAAGTTTCATAACATTTTCCAGCCACATTCATTAAGACACCTTTCACCCCTACTGATCCATTCTATATAGAGAGAGCTTAAAAATATTCTCTCATTATCCAATCCAGTTGAGTGGGAATTAATACTGGAGATAGGATAGGTCATGGAGGATCTTTTCACACCCTGGGATATATTGTTATGGGGAGTTATAAGACCACTCTACCTACCTATTCCTTCGAAATTGGATAACACCAATCCTTGAAAAACCACCCTTAAAACATCATCCCACACCATAGGACTAACATTTTTTTCTTATTTGGGATTTTTAACTAATCATGGGGAATAAAAAACATTTAAATAACGTCTTATTTATCTTCTTCTTGAATTTTTTTAGTATTAACATTATTTTTTCTAATTTATTTAAATCATTGTTATATGTTACTATTTTTATGTGTATTTCTATTATTATTTTGTACCAAAGAATTTCACTCAATTTAATTTCATATTCAATTCATACTCACATTATAAATATTTACTTAACTTTTGTGCTATATTGAATGTGATATACATACATTATTCTGTTTGATATCATAAAAGGGGCGAATATGTAAACCTAAAAATTGTTCATGTTAAAAATTACCCATAAAATAGTTTACTAATGAAAGGAACATAACATTTCCAAAATTTTAATTTGATATTATTTTTCAAATAATGTGTTTTACTGGAATGTGAGTTTTGAGATCATAAAAAAGTGTGATATTGTTGGACAAACATATGCTTCTATTACATATATTAGTTGATTCTATGTTTTGATGATTCCCAAAATATATTTTTTATTTAGTAACATGTTTATCTTAAGTATTTCCAAAAAAAATGAATCCATATTCATACATATTATATGATATTTGATGTATAAATTATAAAGGAATATCTCATTTTTATGTACAAATATATTCACTTTATTAATGATGGATTTTTTCTAATTGTAAAGGGAATTTATCTTACAATGAAATTTTAACTTATATTTAACATAATTACCTTTTGACGAAAACTTAGTCATTGAGATGGATTTTTCGTTTTTGATAATGTACTTCATCTTCTAGATTCATTGTGTAGTAATGTTGTCTTACTCTTTAAGTAAATAATTTTATGGAGTAGCTAAATTATATTATAGATGTTCAATTTCAGAAATCCCACATAGCTGTATAAAAAATGAAATATTTTATATTATGAAAAATAAATTCATAAAATACTTTATATTAAAAACATTTGAGCATATAAGGTAAATCAATAATCATACAATATTAACATATTATATTGTGAAGATTAGTTATCTTATGCAACGCATAATTCATTGATCTATAGTGTTTTATCATAGAAAGTTACTATGTAAATAATAATATGAGAATAATAATATTATGTTATTATCTGAAAAATATCATGTTATCATATGGATTTCCATTATTATAAACATATAGAAGGATTTACCTCCTGAAAAATCAATTCTCTCTTTTAATTGCATCAAAATAAAAGGTTTCAATGTAAGAAAAGATTGATTTGGAAAAAGTGTTTCTTTCAATAAATTAAAGATCCAATAAAGAATTTTTTTCTATATCATTTACAATAGTTCATTCATTATTTTTAAAATAAGGACACATTCCATTGGGAACATGTATCTTCAACCTTTTAGAGGATTATTCACTTGAACATGGTAAATATTGAATATTCTTCTTATAAAATTTGAAAGTGAAGATATATATATATATATATATATAATATTATTAAAATATATGGATAAGAGAAGTGTACATAAGAATGAAATGATATATTCTTAAAAAAATATTGAAATATAAAACTGTTATAAATTAGTACCTGCAACTTTGTGATGCACTATTTTCCAAACATTTTTTTAGTCATATCTATTTATATTTTTTACTCAAAGTGATTGAGTATTTTAATATTATGGATTATACCTGTAACATGAGATCTTGGTTTAATTATATTTTACCTTTGTGACAAGTAACTACATATTTCAGTTTTCTAGGAAGACACTAGAAAAGGGATATTATAGTGAAAATCACCCAACTCAAGGGGCAGAGTATTTGTGGAGTGAACTAAAAGAATTATATTCCATGAAAATCTATATATCATTTGTGTTCAATATTTTTTCTTTATATATCTTAATTTTTTCTAATTATTTTTATTAAGTAAAGTTCAAAATCTACACAGATTGAAGATGGTGGTTTTATAGAGATAATTGTTTTTAATAAATCAATCCAACCCCTCTTAAGTCATTGAATATGAATTCTCTAGACAAAATAAGCTACCCTCTTAACATGGTATGCGAGGTATTTTGTGTGCCCCCTGATGGTGTTATGAGTTGGATTGTATTCCCTCTATATGATATATATAATATATTCTTGTTGGGACACTCTAACCCCTGATGGTATTATGGGAGTTCTTCTCCCCCCAACGATTTAATATAATTTACTGGGTAGGATGTTATTCCCCATGTTGTTTATGTGATATTCCTAGAGACATTTGGCACAGACTTAAGAATGTATGGTTGATCACGTTTTTTAACATAGAACCCAAGGATTACTAATATTATTTTATTCAAAACATTCTCAAGTGGCCCTAACACTTTAGTACATGATAATACCTCATGATCAAAGATTCTTTTAGGTAAATTGAAATGTGTTAAATATTTGGGATAGATATCTTCGAAAAAAGTCAGAAGATGGGATTGAGTGTTGGACTTGGGGAAAAGGTGTTTTTTTCTAATTGTCATTTATTTTTGTTGGAGATTTAGATAATCTACCCATTAGAGATCTCATTGTTGTCTTCTTGAATCATGTGTAATTTTAGATAGTTCATTTTGTTATAGCATGAGTGTTTAATTATGTTTTAGTTAATTTATCACATTCTTTATTTATGCTTTGGATTTTTTATGACTAATTATATGATAGTTTCCTTATTTTTATTACTCTGATATGAGAGTATAATATACCCATTATGTCATAATAAACCCTCATAGCTAGTTTGAAACCTCTAGAATATAATGAGGCGTGGTTTAAGTATTGTAAAAAATCTAGTCGAGTAACAGTAGAGTGATCTAGAGTAAGTATGTTATTGTTACGATATTGTTATTTTTTCAGAACTATTATGTTTTAATCATTTTTATGTTTGATTAAGTGTAACTCCAACTAGGGATATTGTTTTTTATATAGTTGGGTGCACTTCCAACCCTTCAATATTATTTATATGAAATTGGGGTTAATGGTAGCCAATAAAACATTTGATACCTTATTGGGAGTAATTATATTATAAGGTATATGATTTGTGTAACACAACAATATTTTAGAAAAATTTTCTTGTCAAATAATTTTATTTCTTCAATTCCTTGTATTAGATGTAATACTAAGTTTAAATGTACATCTATATACTATTTAAATGTTAGTATTTACTGTAACAGTTATAACATGGATGTTAATTTAGAAGGTATGAATATGATTAAATAATTTATGAAATATATATAAATTTCCTACTCAATATAAATATTTATTTCAATTCATAATAAATAATCATTCAATTTTTAGAGAAGTCATTTTATTCTTCAGAAATTAAGTTTTCTAAAAAAATGGGTTTTCTTTTGAGTAAATATTAAAATTAGTTTCAAAATGTATCAAAAAATTTATTTCTAAAATTTTATTTCATTTTTGAATTCATAATAACATAAATTATCTCCGTATTTTTTTGAAAATTTTCTAAAAAGATTATAGTTTTACAGAATAATGAAAATAATGTTTTTTACAAAACTCCCATTTTCATTATTTTTAAAAATACCTTTTTGATTTCAACATCATCTTAAAATAACTTAAGTAATATGTAGTTATATATTGTATAATTAATTTTATTTTAATCATAATTATATATTGTTTTGTTATAATAACATTTTTTCTCTTAAAAACACATTTATCAAGATAACTATTTTTCATTAAGTTTTATAGGATTAATTTTTAATTAAATCATTCCATTTCTGTGGGTTGAGTCTTGAAAAATGGATTCCATATTTTGAATAAATGGTAATAAATTATCTTAATATTTCCCTTTTATTTTTGTACATTTTTAATATTAACTATAGTAATCTTATTACCATGGTAATGGTAAATTTTGAAATTTTGGTTAAAAATCCAATGATAAGAAATATTAAATAACACCAAAACAAGCCTAATTTTATTTTATGGGTTAATTTCTTCAATAATAATCCATGTTTTTTTATTTGTGACCATTTTAAGTTAAATTATTACATTTATAGTATTTTATTTCTAAAAATTGTCAAGCATGTCACTCTCTTATTTTTAATTGTTGCAATATTCAAAATATGAAATTATATAGAAGATAAGTTTAACTATAAATATTATTTTTAAATATATTACATCTTTCTTTAACCTGGAGAATTTTTTAAAATTTTTAGGGAAGGAATATGTTTCATAAATGTTTACACAACGTCAGTTCATTAATTATTCAATTAATGGAAAAAATCAAATAAATGCTATTAGAAATATTAAATATATTAAATGTATTATAATTTCAGATGATTAAGAGGATAAAATAATTTTATAAATGTTCAATACATTATGTGGATACTTAAAAAAAATTGAATTCTAAGTGTCTTATTTATGTTGTTCAATTAAACGTAATAAATAGTATCAAAATTGATAATAATGATATTTTATAAAAAATAATATTTTAATAATTTATTAAAGAAACAGAAATATATTACATAAGGAATTATGGGATAATATAGTGTCTAACATTTACTAAAAAGTTAATTTATTGAACATTTATAATCATTTTTCCTTATAATACATTATTTATATTTAAATCATTTGAGAAACTCCAAAATTTTGCCTCACCTAAATTATAAATAGACCCTACCATTAATTATTTACATCGGATTGATCCTTATAGAATAACCATACTATAAACATTATCTTCTAAACTTCATTACCCACATAATATAGGTTTTGGTATTCTCAAAAGGCTAACCATAATGCCCTTAAGAGGAGATCTAAGGTAGTCCTCTAAAAGAAGAGGTAATCATAAAAAATGATCAATTTCTTTATATACTATTCTATTCCTCCTAAAAATATACAATGTTTAACATAAATTAATAAATTCATTATATTAAATTTGTTTAAATGTTATTATGATAATGAAAACAACACTATACACCATCTTTCCCATAAAACTATAAGTGAAAGTATTGCTCGTGCGTACGTACAACTTACCGTCTCCATGTAGTGGTACAATTCATTTTTCATCACCATAATTTATAGATGGGTATTATAATGTTTTTAATGTTTATATATGATATTTATTACATAATTATACATCTTAAATGATAATATCATATCTACCTTCTGACCTTCCATACCATTGGGAAATTATAGAATCGCTGGTGCGTAAGTGTGGACTACCACCTCCACAAAGTGATGTGATTCATTTTTCAATTCTATTTTTCTAGGATGGTAAAAAAGTTAGATTTTATAAAAATTTATTATATATATGATATAATAATTATTAATTAAATGATAATTACTATTTATATTTCTTTTTTTCCATCAGTCAAAAAATGAAAAAAAACATTCATATGTATGTATGACATACCGTCTCAATGAATGATGTAAATAATTTTATATCAATATAATTAGTGAGAAATATAAAAATATATAATTAATATATATGATATAATAATCATTTAAATGATTCTGTTATATAATTATAATATAATTAAATTTATTATACAAGAGGATAAATAACATTCAAAGGAAGTCAAACTCGGGTTAAGGTATTTTCATGTCACTTTTATTTTTGTGGGTCACATATCATATTAACCACTTGTTTCATTTTTGTGGTGTATATACTACCCATTTATTTATTTAATTATTATTCATAAAAATTTAATGGGGACATAAATATATATCTAAGGTTATTTATTTCAATGGTCTTATAATTCAAGTGATACAATAGTGATAAGGATATATTTCATAATCTAATCATTTTTCTTGATTTTTTATGCTTAAGTTTTCACTGGGGAATATTTATTTTCCATGTCCATGATTTCTAAAAAAATTAATTTTTTTTAAGATTCTACTTAATTTTTTAATTCCATTTTAACCCATTATTAAATTTTTACAAAATGGTTTGAATGGAATATTCTTATCATTTTCCCAATGAGATGTTTTGTGACTTTTATGATAAAAATTTGGAAGGAATGTTTTTTTAAATGAATGAGAATATTTTATTACCATCATGAATCCTAAACTATTTGATTCTTACTTTACTAATTTGATATTTTATTATCTAATAAAACTTTTTCTTTTGTAAGTTCAATTTTTTTAAAGATGTGATTTCAAAATGGAAAAATTATTTTACCCAGGAATTATTCTATGTCTTATTTCAAATTAATTTATCCATATAAAATAAAATTTGTTGATGATACATAATATTCATATAAGATTTTATATATTTATACCATCCAAATTTTATTCTAAATGGTTTATGTTTATGATGCGAAGTTGTTGATAAAACCTATTTAATTTTCCACGGGTTATACTTTTATAAAATATTTATGATATTCATTTGATTTCATGAGTTCTGAGATGTTTACTGTTTTACGATATTATGTCACATAGATGGAATGTTTTAATTATAAAATGGTTGGGACCTATATCTCCCTCATATTCATTTAGTAAACATGGGTAACTCATAAGGTAATAATTTTATATGTGAACCTGATTTCATGTTCACAATTTTATGAGAGGATATAATATTAATGTTAATAATTTTATGCATTGACCTAGCTAGACTTTCTATATTTTTATGAATGCATCTAACCTTTATATCCATAAGATCATGTGTGTATCCCGTTTCAGGTGCATATATTTTTGTAGGGGCCCGATTTTACATTCGTAAGTAAATGAGTGAAACTATTTCTATTTATACATGTTCACAAAGTTGTTTATTTATGACACAATTATATGTATTATGTTAATGTTATAATATCATGGTTTTTTTCTTTGATTCCAACATGATTCAAGTCATATTAACTATTATTATTTATTCAAAGAATCTTTTTTATGATTCATGATAGTATGGCTATGAACATTGTAGGTTATGACATAAAACCCTTATAATTATCTTATGATTCCTTTTCATCATCGATTGATATACCTAATGGTTTTCTTACTAATCATATGAGATCACCCATATTATGTTTCTTTTAAAATAGTTATGTGGTAGGTTTTATATATGGTATGTCTATGAAGAGTTCTAATGGTTAGATCTATATGAGATATTTTTAAGATATTTCATGAAATAATATTTGTGTTCATCTAATATCCAAATAAACTAAACTTATATGATTCTAAAGAATATTGTTTTGGTATAATTTATTGGGAATTCATATTTTAATGTTTAATATTTTTTTATGTAATTCTTGGGTCATTATATTTGGTGTATGATTGGGTGTAATACGAACTAAACAACGTATTTAACAAGGTATTGGTTGTAATGAATACATGGGGGCATTGATTGTAATATTTTTGGGTGAGATGACTACCTTGGAAAAGATAGGAATATTTGTAAGTGTTTGGGTATAATTCAAGACTAATTTTAATAATTATGATGTTTTTAAGTATAATTACAACTTAGATATTATAGTGATATTAGGGGTATATTTGGTTTTAATTAAAACCTTGGTTATTCTATAATTATGGTTTTGGAAAATGTTGACCCTAGACATTGTTAGAATATGGGTATTTTTGTATTACATACCTAGTATGTTTCGGTGGTGTGATTTGGATATAAAAACATCCATATTGCACAAAGTTCCCATGTTTTTTATATTACCAATAGGTGTTCTTAAGCATTATGATATGATATTATTGAAAAACCCCATTCTTAACCTGGGAATATTTTTATGAAATATTCTGACTTGAAACATACTTTGGCCTAAGCATGGTCGATCTCAGGTATCAGGATGGAATCTAAGTATATAATGAGTAATTATTATTTATGTAATATTTTTATTATCACCTTTTTTACATCTTAATACACTTAAATATTTTAATATTAAGTAAATAATACTCTAGTGGTATAAAATATTTTCATACTCACACCCACCATGTGTACCCCAACACACATATATATTTCATGGTTCATGACTCAAGTATGGGAAACACCTATAAAATAGATGATTGAGCTGATGAAGCTGAGTTGAAGTTGATAGTCATGATAAGGTTAGGAATATGTAATGGTTCTATGAAAGATTCATTTTTTTCTATTTGGATTATTTATTTATATTATTAATTCATGGGATATCCATCTTACTTAAGTATATCTTGTGCAACAATATAGAGATTCATAATTATATAACATGTGCGTTGTTTTTCTATAATGGTTGGATCGTAGCTACGATGTCCCAATTATTTTGTTATATTGTGATAAAATTTATTATTATTAATTTTATTTCAATAATGGAAATTTATAAAAGAGGTTAAAATTTTCCCATCATGACTTCTGGACCCTCAAATCAAGTCATTAGCGTTCAACAAATGGGGAGGTGTTCTTGGGGTAAAAAAAGCTCATGTTTAGTCATAGTAGAGGAGAACCAGGCTAGGGATTTTAAAATTCATTTTATGAACTGTTAGAATGAGTGAAAATTTTGTTTTAGTATCTCAACCATGATATAAATAATTTCATGTAACTTTATAGGACTAAGTTGGGAGACAATGTTTTAAAATTACCATGCATCATATATATAGTGGAAAATGGTTACACCTATATATTATTTTTTTAACTATGAAAATGTGAATATATTTAATTAATTACAAAATAATAAATTAATCGCTATTTTTTTATTAACTTATTAGTAGTGATGTAGTTAATTAAAGCTGGTCCCATATATGTTAACAATCTATTTATGATTTATTTTTTTAACCCATGATCTACCATTAATAATTTATTTTTATTTGTTTAGAAATACATTTCTATTGATGATTTATGTTTTAATTATTTTTATAATATTTTTAATGTTTATCCATATAATTTTTGAATAGTTAAGTAAAATGTTCTGATATTTTAATGAAAATAATAAAATTTTGATAATGGAATGTTTTGAATTAAAATATTTTGTTTTGGAAAAAATTTATTGGTATTTGTGACATATAGTATAAACAAAAATAATTCTTTAATATAATGTAATTCATAGAATAATCATGGATTGAATATAAAAAATATTTTATTTATGGTATTTTATAGGGGTCTTTAGTAATTATTTTAGTATTTTTCACATTTCGAGTCACTATATGTTATGATTTAATATGAATCATTTTTAGTGGTGCCATTATTATGTGTATAATTTGAGTGTTTTCCTAGTGAGTTATCTTTGATATATAGGGGTTTTAAGGGTTTTTGGGTTAAAGGAATGTATTTTACTAATGGTTAATGATTAGTATGTGAAAAAAGGTTATCATCTCTTGTTATTAAGAAAGAAAAGTAATCATGTCTATTTTGGACACATATGATTAGACATAGAATTATTTTAGTAGATTAGGTAATAACTTATGAATGTATGTGAATCTCTTTGAAATAATAATGAAATGAATTTTTTTGGATGTGCATATATTATGATTGAATATAATATTGTGCATAATGGATTTCCATATGAACTCACTGAATATATCTTATGGGTTTGGAGTTCCTCTTAGTTTCTGTAAATAGTTTCATAAGAGTTGTCCTAATTTTCTTTGAGTGGTTAATTTTTACCCAAGGTATTGAATCAGTTGAGTGGAAATATGTAATGTTTTTTAGAATGTTCCGTTATTTCATTAGTATAAAATTAATTTATTAATCCTTAGTATATAATATGATTCATAAGATTGGTATGGAGCCCAAATTTTAGAATGTTACACTGGAATCTTATTTTAGAGGAATTATGGTCTATTATCCATGAATATTTTCTTATTATATTGATACACCAAGAAATATTTAGATTCTTATGTAGATTTTTTATGATATATGTTTTATGATCAAGGATATTTTTGAATCTTTTGGGTTACACTTTGATATATTATCCCTGAAAATGAATAGAAAGATTAATCTTGTTTCTTTTTGTGAAGTGTCTTGTAGTACTTTCTTTTGATAAAGTTATGACACATATGAATCTTGTGTCATTTTTATGTATTCTATATATCATGGGGGTAGTGGTTGTAAAATACCATTAACCATATATCTTAGATAATGACTTATAGATTATGCTGAATATATTTACAAGAGAATGTCTCATGATTATTAGTTTTTAAGTGGTTATACCAAACCAAGTGCACCAGATGACCATAGAGTGGGAGATAATAAAAATAAAAGGGTAGATAAAACAACATTTATTTTCATTAAACATTATATACTTCATTATTTATGTATGGTGAATGTCATGGAGGGTTTTTTAGTTAATCCGAAATTTTAGTAGTTGATGTTTCAAATCATTTTCCTTGTAATAGAATATGATTTATTCTTAGAGAATTAAATAAAGTTAACATGAGTTTTGGATTTTAGTGTTTATTGGGGAAAATACTGAGTGTAATTCTCTATATATAATTTTATTAATGGAATTATATGACATAATATTTTAGGAAATATGTCATATTTATGAATTATTACAATAAATATTGTCTTATAATTAATGAGTAAAGCTATATAATATTGTATTGGTTTATGTAAATTTAAGAATTGGTCCTTCCACTGTTACATTTTAGTTTTAATTTAAAAAACCCACTTAATAGATTAAAATATAAAGGTCATAGAACCTTATTTTATATAAAAACATCAAACATGTATGCATAACCATAGAGTTGAAATGAAAAAAATTAGTCGATGCAGAAACACTACTGGACCCTCACTATAAAACTATATCAAAACATATAATCATTTGTAGTTTTACACTATAACATCAAAACCATTCTCTTTTAGTGAAAACCATTAAAAAATCTATTCTAAAAGGATACATTAATAGTATTATATAAATCTTTAAATAAAGGAATTGTTTGAATTAATATAGGTATATGATTAATGTTATCCTATAATGGAACTTCTTTACATATATAATATTTAATAAAAAACATTCTAATCAATTTTCATCTACCTAAAAATTTATTATTATCCCTAAGATGTCATATATGTTATGTGAATTTCATTTTAACTTTGATAGTAAATTTAATAATATCTTCTTTTTTAATGGTAATATCACCCCTCACTTTCCAAAGATGTAATTTATAAGAAGATGAAGTCTCATAACCTATTTTACTATAAAAATAATTAAATTAAGTTTCCATAAAAACATGGTAAGGGTTTTTGAAAAAGGTTAACAATAGTATGGGGTCCATAAGATAAACTCTAGAAGGATTTAATGTGATTGATTTATTTCAAGAAAATCAAAAGGATTTGAATCTTTACCTTATCATTAGGTTATCAAACATAGATTTTGAATCTAAATTATTTCATTTTAGTCAATACTTATATTTTCTCTAATGATAAATTTTATTTTGTTGATAATTTTATGTGTTAATGATTGTGTGTTTGTATGTGGGGGGGGGTTGTTTTTGAGAAATATTAAAAGAAGAGAAACGTGTAACTATCAACATATTGACTAGTTATTGATAAAATCTAAATTCATAAAATGTAATGGTGTATTAGTTAATTACTAATTAGTACTTATTTTATAAGATGATCAATGATTTTGTTCATGGTCAGAAACCTTTCACCTTGGGTTGCTGGTACTTTTGAATTGTAGAAAAACAATGATGGCATTTAACTATAAGTCCTTCGTATATGTGTAAGAGAGTATTTATCAATTGACAAATCCTATAATATATGAATCCTATTCAATTATTAAGTAATCTCCAAATTTGGAGAAATTGATCCATATTTAGTATGAACAATATTTTTGTCCACATATGTATCCAATACATCGCCACTTAATCTATCGTGTTCCATTAAATATAGGATTAATTTAGTGGACTGAGAGAATTTATTAATAGTAATAGAATAATCAAACTGATGAGATAAAAATTTATTATAACTACATTAATATAATAATAATATATTCAAAAATAAATATTATGTAACAAAGAAAAATAAGAAATGTTATTATAATTCTTCCAAGTACAAAGCTCCCCCTAACTAGAATAATCACTAGCTAGGAGTTTATCCCTCCACGTTAAATATTAAAATCCTTAACATTGATCTCTAAAATATTCATAACAAATAGATAATGAAAATACACTAGTATAAACCACATCCTAATGGTAATGTAAATATTTTTTCATATTATTATTCATCATCGTTGATAATTCATTGTGCCATCAATTTATATCCAATTCGATCCATTTGGATTGTATTATTCTTTATGGAATTTATAAGGTGAATTTCACCATCCTAAATTTTTAAATAATATCCTTTCCTATTTTATATTTTTTTCCACATATCCAATTCCACCTTTTAGTTATTTTGATTAAAAATTTTAAATAAATATTTCTTTGGTCCCTGGAACCTCTACTGGCCTACTATGTGTGCTACATTGAAAATAGAGGGAACCTTTTGATTTTAGTGTTTCTTATCTTTATTATTCATAAAATACTAATTCTGGTGAATAATATTTCCAATGTTCATTTTTTATATTACATTAATAAGGTAAGTGATTCCTTATAGGGTATTATGACTCCATTGGGTCGATATTCTCGAATAAAAATACATTAGCATGGACTCCAATATATGGGGTTGTAATAATCATTAAATTTTAGGAATATTGGATATTGAATTATATTTTTGAGGTTCTGCTGGGTACATCATAGTGTCAGAATGTGGAAATTACATCTATTATTATCATAAATAGTCTAAGATAGAAATCTGTGATGAAGATTTGGGTGTAACGTAGCATTGGAAAGTCTATAGAGGTTTCATTGGAATTGGGAATAATATTTGAACATTATGTTAAATTGTATTGATTTACCAAAATATTCATAGTACTTGATGTTTAATTATGTTTATAATAAAAAAATCAGTTCCTCAGTGGTTCAAATTCACTAAATTAAGGGAATCACATTTATTATTATGTTATCCGCTGAATGTATCCTCGAGTGATAGTGTTACTTTGTATTAATGTGTGATTACATCCTAGAGAATAATTGAGCCATTTTATTAGGAATGTAAAAGAATCTATTGTAATGGATACAAATAGAGTTGGAATCTAACATATCTTGAAGATTGGATGTTATATTATATTGTTACAGATTCATTCTTGTATAGTCGATACATGATCCATTATATTTATTATTTGATCTAATTTATTGATATAAGGATATTATGGAAAAAACATAATATCAAAATAGAAAACACAAGCCTATTTTTACCTTAAGATATATTCTTGGGCCTTTACATGACTAGAATATCCTATCAACACAAAATAAGGTTTATTAAAATGGTTCTGAAATCATTAAATTGATATGTCTTTTCCTCTTATGTAAATATATTACTATGATTAAATATTTTCATTAACATCAACTAACCTACAAATTATGAAAAATATACCACTCAGTTTTTTCACAAAACATTATCCATCAAAAATAATAACCAATTGATTGAATTAATAAATATTTACCATGTCCTATTGAAATAATTTTTTTCTAAAAACATAAAAAAAATGTTCATAAATAAATTTTGGGAGGGAATATAATGAATATGTTATGATAAAATTATATTTATCTAACTTAAAACATTACTTCATCTATATTCTGTTTATTAATTGAGATCAGGTAGTCACTTTTTCATGTTATTCGGGTTATCCTTTGAAATTATAGCTTCTGGTAAATGATGTTTATATGAAAAGGAATATGGTGAATTAAACTATAAATATTTATATGATTCAAAAATACATATATTATATGAGTCTAAAATAGTACATAATTAAACAATTACTTGATAATTATTACATGAAACAATGAAACATAATCTACCCCTTCTTTCGTTGAGTTTAACATTCCAAAAATCCTTACTACCTCATTAAAAGATAGAAAATAATTATATTTTCCCAAAAATGTATGTGAAACAATATTAATGGATGTATGAGATTAAGAATAACTAATCCAGTTGTAAAATATAATATATTTTGAGGTTATTTCTAATAATTACTACATGTAAATAAGGTTTAGACAATGAGCACTAAGATCACTCTAATCCATATTAATGAATTTGAATCAAACACACTATGTTATTTTATATTAATAATATTTATAGATTATTTTATATATTTTTATTTTACTCAAGTTTATATGAGTAATTGAAAAAATTTAGGAAGGATCCTTAAGGTTCTTCTTATATTTAGAAGACTGGTTTCTCAAAATTAATTTAACTTTTCCAGTGGTTTCATGTTAAAATTTGATTCACAAGAAACCCATTTATTTAAAATTCATTTTCCATATTTTTTTAAAAATTCATTTCCCTTGTGTGTCAAAATATACAATTATTAAATAATATATCATTTTTTTCAAAACGCACCAAAATAATAAAACAAAACACAAAAACTTACACAAAAATGAAAAATTAAAAAAATCCTAAACTAAAGAAATATACTCATCCACACACTTATTTCATGATATTTACATACTAAATTCTATCAACTATAGTCATTCTCAATATACTGTGATATTGGAAAAAAATAAACCATGTAAATGAGAGGGATGACCAAGTGGGATTGTTTTTAAAATATTTTAAATACTTTAATCTCTTCTAGTAGATCATTTAAAAAGTGATCATAATTATTTTTTAATATTTTACAATTTACAAGGAAAGTATTATTTTATCCTCCTCTGGTAATCTATATTACTCTATAAGGTAGAATAATAATAACTATAAATAGTATGACCCATTTGGAATGGATTTTTCCTGGAATGAATATTAGTTTGTAGTTTTAGTGTAATACCTTCTCTCTTAGATGAAATTATCTCTTCTATATTGGATTATTAGGTTCTATAATTTATTTTCCTAATAAAATTAATTATTTGGTTATACCATCAAATTTCTTCCATCTCATGTATCTATAGCTTCATTTGGTATCCCATATTCTATAAATCCATGCACATCGTCTTAACTACCTAGTATGATAATATTTTAATATTATTAGAATTTTATATCCCTTAACATAATCCAAAATGAATATAATATTTTATATGGATATATTATAAGTTATTTTGTTATTCCAATAGGTTTCTTCTAACCTTTGGATCCAATCCTTTATATTTAGCTTGAGGGTCTTCAATGATATTCCTTTTACCATTCTGTTTGTTTCCTCAACAAGTACATCTGTCTTGGGATGGTAGTGTTTTAATGTCCAATGATTCACTACATTACAATTCATCATAGCTTCGATGATTTTTTATAGAAGTTAGTTCCTTGGACATTGATTATTTCCCATAATATTTCCAATTTGAATAAGCTAATATTTGTGATTAAATAACAAAAAATAATCCATTCATTGGTCTTGGTGGATTTGGATTCCACTAAAATTTAAATATAATATAAAACAATAAACATGTGATTATTTAAAAAAATATGTGAATATATGGCCTAATCATCATAGTTTTCAAAAAAAATGTAGGGTTCTTTGATGATTTTTTTGAGAAACATTCAATAAATCGCAATTACTGACACATTTAACAGAATTTATGGGTATCCTAAAAAATATTTTTCCAACATAATATAAATTCTAAAACATTATATGTTGTTCATTATGGTTCCATAGTGGAATCTATAAGAATGTGTGTGCAATAATTTTATCACATTTTAACCCATTTTCAGGAAACAAATTCAAATCATTTAGTTATTATAAATTCAACATAGATATGAATCACCCAACATATAGAAAATTTATTTTTCTATTAATATTGAAATTTATCCCTAATTATGTTGTGAGTGTATTTGGTAAGTAAAAAATATATTTGAACATATCTTCAAATGTGGGAGTTCACATTTAACTAGTTATAGTTTCTCTCCTAGAATGTAGACATTTACTGTATCCTTTTATAAAATCCTACATATATTGTGTTAGTTAGCATACTAATGTGGTTTTACATTTGGTTATATATTCCATTTTTATCTTTTATCTCTGCTACAAATTATTACAACAAGAGCCTCTATCTCATAATCCTTGAATTAGCCTTTTACTCCTTTAATTAGAACCTAATTACTATATAATCCAGGAACACTGTGACTTCTGTTCCAATAAAATACAATATATATATCTATAAGTAATAAAAAACTACATTAAACAATTTTTTAGTGGTGGTGTATTTTCATTGAGTACATTGCAGTGTCATTGAGGTATAAGTTACCACCAATTTTTTCATATCAATATTTTATTCAAGAAATTATCCTATTGTTGAATTTTTAGCATCATATAATAACTCCAAAGGTTTATACTAATTTAAATTTAGTATCACTAGTGATAAATTTAATTCTATTTTTAGAACATAGAATACCCTTTATTAGAATAACTAAAAAGAAATTTATTATAGTTTTTAGGTAAAAAATGTGAAAAGGACAACTTATTGAAATCATTAATGAATTATTTATATAATCTAGAATGACATAAGAATTATCTAATATATTATTATATAAGTTCCATAAATAAACGTGGTGATTATTTCAATAATTTATTTATCAACCTCAATTCCATTCTTAAAAATCACATTTCTTAGAATAATTAAACTTTAAATCATTAATATTAATTCTAAAAAATATAACATAAAATTATTATCAATCCATATTTTTAAAATAGTTTCCATATTTCATAATATTGTTTCAAATTAATTCTTTTTTTTTTTGAAATTATCAAATAAAATTTCAATACATCCTTCAATCTTGTTATAAAAGATTCTTACAATATATATTTCATAGGTACTATGTGATTTATAAAATTTGAATAGAATAATATTAAAGGAAAATGTGTCTAATGAACTATTAAATGTTATTTTCTTCTACTAATCAAAGAATATAGGCACATAAAAGTGTCCTAAAAATTCATTTTCAAAATAGTAATAGTTGTTTCTTGATATCCTCTTAAGCATTTAGTCAATGAAGTGTTTTGGGATGTATTAATTCTTAATCACATGATTTAATTTTCTATTATAAATATATACTCTAAAACTATTGTGTATTCCCACAATGAGCAATCCATTCTCCTCATTCTTAACAATATCCAAAACTATCATTTTGGATCCATATGGATTGGAATTATCCACTATAATTATAAAATTGTGTAGAATATTTTTTTATATAAATTTTTAAATTTCATTTTTAATTTCCTACATCATTGTTGTGTTGAATATTTATTGAGTTTTTATTATAGGGTTAGAATCATTTTCATGTAATATCCCATGTATAGAGATCTTATGACCGAGTATGTGGTTTTCACCAAGAGTCAATCGTAAATCATTCACATATAATATCATATGGTTTATATGATTAATTTCATAATCAGTTGAAAAGTTTCTATAAATGATCACTATAATCTTATCTTTACCCATTAAGTAATAGAAAACAATTTTTTTGGTATGGCTCTTATTTATATTTTGGTTCACTAAATTGGAGTTTAAAATATTTTCTTTCACTTACTATAGACACATGTTGTTCCGCAACAAGAGGTAAATAATTATTATCATCATTTAAAAAAAATTAATAAATTAGAGAAATATTGTCGAACACATCCTTAGGTTCATGTACATCAATTTCGAGTTTCTCAAAAATATTATCTTATATAATCTTAAATATCCACATTTTACATAGATTTCGAATATAATTTAACAAATTTATTTATATTATATTTAATGGGTTCTTTAGAGTGTAGAAGTGTGAAATTTGAATCTTCTTCCTGGGTGAAATTTTATTGAAAAAAAATATTGAAGTGTACAATGATTTCCCCTGACTCCATTGTGAATATACATTCATATAAATAGATAATTATTCAAGTTATCTTCAAGAATGGTCTTCCAACAATTTTTTTTTTAATTTGGTAGGTGATATCTCCATATACATGTTGTGGACATCGAGTTAGAAATCTAATAGTGTTCATAGTTATTTTAGTACTACTCGTATTGTCTTTATCTATTTGATCTGGATGGAAGAAATTACAAAATAATGAATTAAATATTTTTAAGATCATAACCATAAAAGAACATTTACCAAGTACATTCTCTCAATAGTATAATAATGAAATGTTTCCCTAGATAGTAGAATTTTGTAGTCAATTTTAGTGTTATTAAAATAACTATTTGAAATTTTACTTCATGAGATTTGTTTAATTATATAAACCTTGATAGAAAAGGCTATGGGATTTTTTTTCTTTAACTATTTGTTGTTTATAATATTAATTTTTTGGTTTCTTCATATTCCTTTTAAAAATTTCTATTCTTTTTCATTGGTTTCCTAAAAATATTCAACATTTCATTTAGGGTTATTGTGAATTTTCTTTCCAATACTAGTATTATCCAATATCGCATATATTTTTATATTTGGTAGTTCTCAGGGTTGTAGCTTACCAGGATTAATAGTCATTATTTACACTATATTCCGATTTTGGTTTTAAACTCCATTATTAAAATTTTCAATTATTCAATACTTGAGACTTGTTGATTAAGGATTTTTGGTTGAGATCTATATGGTTTTTAGTCTTGGGGATTCTTATACATAAATGGAAGTGTCTTGTATGTTTATTGGAATTGTTTATTAAAATTATACTGGAATGGTGGATATTGATTGAATTATTGTTAAAAGGATTCCTGATATTGGCTCTACTATTTTCATATCCCATATTATACATGTTGGTTATCTCTACATACTTTATTTTTCACGGGTTTTGGGGATATGATTTTTTATATACTCTAATACAACATTTTAAATCATACACATCAACACACTTATTTGTAAAATTATTGGATTATAGAAAAGGCCACATGCTATTATAAGGGATTATATATTGTTGGATTCCATGAGATCTATGTATCTTACCGTGGTGTTAAGTTCCTCATTATTAGATTCATGAGAAGTTGATTCATAAGATTTTACCTTATAGAAATCTCTATTGGATGTATCTTTAAGTTCATTTTTTTTGTGTTTTGTGAAAAATTATATATCAATACCTTGATATATAAATGGTATTTAACTAATCAGTGATCCTGCAAATGGTGTATCTTGAAGATTTATGTAAGTTTGATGTAAAACAAGATAAAATAAATTTAATATGTTAAGTTACTTTATTGATTTGTGTGGATAAGTATTATAATGTTTCCAGAAAATTTTTTAGTAGAAATAAAATGTAATCACTATGAAATTTTTGGTTACACAGATCTACAACCTTACAGTAGTAATTTTGGATTATTGATTGAATAATTGAAGGGAGAT
Organism: Viscum album; assembly: GCA_963277665.1. Taxonomy (NCBI): domain Eukaryota; kingdom Viridiplantae; phylum Streptophyta; class Magnoliopsida; order Santalales; family Viscaceae; genus Viscum; species Viscum album. Next base: position 1,541,088,457 of record OY728129.1, read on the forward strand.
CCACTAAAGCTCTTAACATATTGTGACATATCATAGTTTTATATTTTAAAACAATTCCTTGGATACTCCAAGAGAGAAAAGGAATGATATCCCTTTTGATTGTTAGATGTTTGTTTAGAGAAACTGGGAATGAGATTCTTTCATCCACATACATTCCATTAATCACCAACATTGTTGTGCCTAATTGGTTTCCATTTTTTTCAACGTTTGTTTGATGTAGTTGAATAAAACTTGTTTTCATAAGGGTGGTTGATATGATTTCATTATTCATGTAAAAAGGAGAAATAAATAGTTGTTATGGTATTAAAGATCATGTATTAATATATTTAAGGAAGATCTCTACAAGTGTGATTAATGTTAAAATCATCCTTAAAAACAATTATTTTTATTGATGCAGAATATAATGCATACAATCGTTGTAAATGAATTTGGAAATATTCCATATAGTATAAGAGTGTGAGGAATTTGAAATTGAATTTTATGGTTGATAAGGAAATTGTTAAATAATTTAGTGATAGAAAATTATAAGAAAGTTTTTAGTGATTTGGATACACTATAGAATCTTTAGAGAATATTGGAGTTGGATGAAGGTGGATTACAGAGACCATAGTTTGATTTAGAGAAGCAATGAAAATGTTTCCAGAATTTATATGTGGATATTCCCATGTTGGAGTCACACACAAAGGGATTAATGTAAGAAAATCCATCAAGCCATTAGATTTGGAATTTGGTCTTCAGTTAAAAGTTCTCCACATAAGAAGATGTCATATTTGAGGAACTAGAAAAGGATACACTTGAAATGAACCATCATGTAAAGTTATTATAAATTGAGTTGAAATACATAATGGGGTTATTAATAAGGTATCTAAATAAGATTATTTAGAAATGTAAATAAAAATATGTTGATTCACATGAGTGGATGATGTGTGAATAATTTACTTATTGTGTTTCGGAATTGGGTTTAGACGTAAAGGTGACCATGTAAGAGGAATAATAATAGGGATTCACAAAAAGTGATCCATGTTTTGGTTCTAGAATAACCATTATAAGTAAATAAATCCTATATGATTTTTTCATTATATTAATTACGGATTAAAACATCATAATAAAAAATAATTGATTATGATCTTAGGTAGTAATAGAGGAAGGATATATAAGGGAGATGGAACATTTTTTGAGGTATTCCACACCATAGAAGAATGCTTCCACATCCTAAAGGATCATGTGAACCTTCATTTGAACATGTATGATTTAAAAACTATAAATTTAGTGCAATAGATTATATATGTTGTTTTAGTTTCACAGGATGAAATAAATAGAAAAACTCATGGATATTAAAGTGGTGAATAAATATACGGGATTTATGGTCGAGATAAGAAAGAAATTATTCAAATACTATAATAGATAAAAATTATCCATATCTATAGGAGATTTTATATATATATATAATATATAATATACATGTATTTAAATTTCCAGATTTATATGAAATTATATATACTAATCATTACATATTACCTAAAAATTAATATGACAATTAAGAATAATGAAATATATGGAAAAATAAATTAGAGAACACTTGAATTGTATTTTATATAATTATAATAGACCGATACATCAAAGTATCAAATAGATAAGAAGGATAAAAAAGGAAAAATAACTATTATATAAGGATAATATTTAATTCATGTTTATTTAGAATTTTGAGGAATATCTGTTTCATTTAATGTTTTGTAAAAAAATTCAAGATCGGAGGATATTTTTAAGCAGTTATAAATGTTATTACCAAATTCAGACATAAGAAAACTTATTTATTCATCATGTTCATCGAGTAAGATCATTTTAAAAGATGATTCAGAACATATTGGGTCATATGAGATATCTTTTTATTTTGGATTAAAAATTGTAGTGTGGTCATGGGATGTTTCAAGACTCCCCTGTGTCACTTTGGATTCAGAACAAATTGTGACTTTGTATTGTTCAAACTAGGAAGTTTCTGGGTTGTAATAAATTGTGTAAAAAGTGGAAATTTAATAGTTATGGTGGATAACCAATCACAGAAAAGAGTGTGTTTTTACATTGAAACCTATAAATATTAGTTTTTTTGTGAATTCATTATATTATGTCGCATAAATGAGATATTAAGAGATTATATTGAGGGGATCATAATCTTAACAGGTTTAAATGAGTCAATTTAAACGTATAATTTATAAAATTATAACATTCATTCACCCCATCATTGGTCAATCCAGTACTGAGCATCACAAGTGGTATTATTAAAAATAAAAATTACCTCTTAAGGATCTATGAATTTGATGTGTAACACCCACATTTTTTATGAGTTTTTTTTTTTGAATAAATTTAAATTATTTGACATATTATGCTACGTGGTACTCAAATTTAATCTTCCAACACATAAAAAATTAGTCTAGATTGTGGTACACTCAATACTAAGTTCATTAGAAATCTGGCGTTATAAGAAAGAATAAGTGTTACTGAACTAAAATATACTATTAATTTGGTTATTAAAAAATTATTATTTTTATCACATAGATTCTTTAATGGAATTAATGATTAATATTAACTAAATTATTAAAATATGCTTTTCACTTGTTTATATATGTAATCATCTGGTGACCTATTGGTTTTAAATGAAAACATAAACCAATTTAATATAAAGGAATCAACCAGTGAGTTACGTGGAGCATGACATGCCAGTTGATCTTCTTCCTCTATATGTTAGATATTGTAATAAAATCCCCTCTTTTAGACTTTTGTAAGTTCCTTATCTATTTTAATAAATTTTTCCTATTTCTCTGACCAGGGCATTACCTTTAATTTTTTTTAAGGGATGTGTTTTTATAAAACACTATTTTTATGGCCACCAAAGAATTTTATCATAATAAATTAAATTAATCACTATTATTGAACAATAAAAACGAAATTTACCTATTATATATTCTATTAAATGTTTTTTAATTCATCTAATAAGTTATATAGTTATAAAATAATAAAGAATCTAATATTAACGATAAAAAGTTGTATTTTTTTCTAAAAGGTAGTTTTTCTACCTTTTAATGTAAGACATTTATTAAAACTAAATATTTAAACCTTCATAAAATTTATTTTTTAAAAAACTCATTTTTTAAAATATTAATTAAAAATTATCTTATATTTATTTTTTGTTACTTTTCTAAAATATTTCATTTTTTATGAATATTAAAAAATACTGAATTTTAAATGAAAACTAACTTTTCAACTAATAAATTTGTAATGATAATTTATATATTTATTTCATTTTAATGTAAAATTATATCAATAATTCATATTTTAATCCCATTTTTGTTTTTTTAATTATTTTTATATTTAATATGGATATAAAAATTCAGTAAATTTGTTAACATTTTCACTTTAAAAGCTCACTTTCTCATTGCGTCTGTGGGGTTAGTTTTAAAAGAAATTATTAGAAAGATGGATTCAATATTTTTAACCAGAATAATGTATAATATCTATTATAGTAAACTTAATTTTTTACCAAAATGAATAGTGAAAAATGTTAAAATCAATAATAGAGATTGAAAGAAAAATGAGTTTACTAAGGAACTGAACTCTAATATTAAGGGAAACAATAACCAAAAAACATTTACAAAACCTATTTTATAACAAAATTTAGACCACATAATCTATATTATCTAAACATTTTCATTATTTCATGCTTATGAATTAAGGGATACCTTCCAATAGTGTTTAAAATATGGTATTTTTTAGAACTCCACTCCTCCACTATAAAAATGGATTCACTCTCCCCACCACTTCACACCTCTAAAACCCATAAGATTTTAAACTACCTATCAAATTATCTTTCAAAATTATATCCTATAAATATATAAGCCTCAATTTGGTCATAAGTTCAACCATGAATTTCCTGTGGGGAAAACCAAAAGGAGTTACCCAAAGAATAGGTACATTCATCAACATCCATTTTTGTTTTGTTTCTTTCTCCTCCCCATAGATTATTATTATATAAATATTATATAATAACCACACTATCCAAAAAATAATGATATTTTTTTATTTAACGGTTATTATCTAATACTTTACACACATCCATTAAATGGATTACACAATCATCATTTGTGTTTATGGAAGACTACGACCTCGCAAAATGATGTCATTCGTTCTTCAATTACCAACTTTAATAGTTGGTAAAAATGAAATAATTATAGTTTATATATTATATATATGATATTTATAATGTCTTTATCCATTTTTAATTATTACATAACAAATAACTTCATGATTTAAATTTTTGGGAATACAATAATGTCGTTTGTGTGTACAATAGACTACCGCCTCACGAAGCGATGTGATTCATTCACGCATTACATAGAAAGTATTAAGGGTAATTTTAATATAAATATGTGAAATATATAAAATAATATTTATACTATAATGATTATATATATATATAATTTATTTTTCCTCCATTTAGTATGACATGAAAATGGAAATAACATTCTTGAATACGTATAACCTACTATCTCAAGGAACCGTGTATTTAATTTCCTATTTATATGTTTTATATATTGTTATAAATAAATATATACTGAATATATATGATAATTAAATATTAATATATTTTCCACAAATTAGGAAATCATGATCTATGTAAGAGAACCAATAATAAAAAGTCAAAATCTGTATGAAAAACAAACTAGTGTTTACCCGAAGCATAAATAGAACCTCAAATTGTGAAAATATTGGTAATATAATATAATAATTAAATAATATATAATATTATATATATGAATAAGGTTCATTGAAATTTTTATAAAAATATTATACTTTTTATACAGGTGTTTTGAATGAGTATGACGGAATTCAAGACTTAATGTTGGTGGATTTCTAGTCTCGCTTTTATTTCTATGAGACTTATTCCATATTCACCACTAATTTATTTTATATAGTGTATATAAATCCGTATGACATGTTATATAATTAAGTTAATTTATTCCATGACATTAAATGTATCAATTGTTTTTATTATTTTATGTATTTGATGATTCAAAATTTACTTTAAGTAGTAATGTATTTCGGTCTAAATTTTAGTTTCCGTGAGACAAAGGCTATGTTCACCACCAATTTCTTGTTTATGTTGTGTATAATGGCCATATATTTAATTAATGATTATTTTTATAAAATTTATTGGGATTTAAATTTAAATTTTAGGAACTATATTTCATGGGGTTTATGGTTCAATGGTTACCATGTAGGTAAACTATTTCTATCTCAATTTTCTTTTTTAATATGTATGTTATGATATGTATGTATATTATTTGATGGGGTGTACATACAGACTATTCTATGTGTAATATCATGACTTTATATATTATAATTATATGTTAATTTCCATTTTATATCATTCCTTCATGGTTATTGTGATTCAATGTTACCAATGTCTTAAATATTTTTGTCACAATCTCATCATTTATCAAGATTTCTTATGATTAAGTCCAAAATTTGGAAGTATCAAGACATGCCTCTCTATATTTCTCTAGAATTTTATTCTACAATGATTTTTCATTATATCCTCATGTAATGGTACCATTTTCCACTCATTTTTTACTGATCAATTGTAATCTTTAATCAATTACAATTATATCCTCTTGTGAAAATAAAACTTTTTTAGTATGAATATGTAATTAAATATTTTAATATCAATAAATATATCACATATTTCACTGTAACCAAAACTCCTCCATATTTTCAATGCAATAATTACCACTTCCTTCTCCAAATCATGATTTAGATAATTTTATTATACATATTAAGTTATAATGAAGAATAAGATATCACCAAATCACTATGGATGAGGATGCATACCCATACCTTATTTTATGAATAATTATAGATTATAAAACCTTATCATCTGTAGGGTAGTTTGAGCACAGGTTAGCTTAACTACCTTTTTTCATCTCCTTTAAAATTTTCCTCAAATTCACTTATCTATACGAACATGGACCCATTACTTGTTAGGTTGGTTATTATATTATATAACCATGATAAATCCCTCACAAAGAATAAATAGTATCTATCTAACCCAATAAAAAAATTCTCATTTACCAGTGTTATAATTGAAATATTTTCAATAACTTATTTCATCAATGATTTATCTATATATCTTAAATTGAGATTATCTAAACCATGAATAAAACTTATTATAGTCAGAATTTATACATTCAATAATAATAATAAAATTATTTTCCTCAAGGCCATCAATACTAGCCTAAAAAGATTTTCATTCCCTTACTTGTTATTCAAATATATAAGAATATCATCTATAAAGACTACCAAAAATTGGTCATGGAAATATCTAAAGACCCTATTAATTATATCTATGATGAAAGAGGGTTAATTGGTATGTTAAAATGGAATTACTATAAATCAATAATGGCCATATCTCATACTAAAGGTTATCTTCTATGTATCCTCTTTCTTAAACTACAATTGATGATATCCAAATTGAAGTACAATTTTTGAAAACTATTAATCACCGCCCAATTGATAAAATGAGTTATCAATAAGAGGTATGGCATAATTGTTATTAATAGTGATCTAATTTTTTCATGATAATCAATGAAAAGAAAATTTGACCCATCTTTATTCTTAAAAAAATATCTTCACCCTATAGTGACTCAATCAGGAATAAGAATCGTCTATCATGATTATCTTTTATTTTCTACATTAATTTCTAAAACTTAATTGAGGCCATTATATAATGAGTATTTTATAGAGTTTTATAACCATGTATGAGTTCGGTTGGAAAAACCCAACATTATAATTTAGAGAAAGGATATAAAAGTCATTAAGAAATACTTTATAATATTCCAAAACAATTTGTATATATTAAATTATGAGTTTCTCAACAACCATTTAAGAAAAATACCCCTCATGAATAGGAATTAAGATCGATTTAATGTAATTAATTCTTATTAGAAGTTCATTTTTATCCTTAAAATGATAGAAAATCATTGGTTGATTTAGAATATTAAATTTTATTTCATTATTATAGTAATTCATAAGGAATATTTTTAGTGAGAGATAATAATTTCAAAAAATAACAAAAAAATACAATAATGGATGAAAAACAATTCATAAGGAATATTTTTAAAAACTTAAACATGATATCCCATACTCTAGAATGTAGGATGATAGTTGATTAACAATAATAATCCACTATAGTGATTGACATACAATATTCCCTTCATTATTCTTGGAGTTAGCACTTAGATTAGGGAATCAAACCAAATAATTCCTTAGTTCCCTAAACATACTAAATTGAACTATTTATTTTTATCTATGATGAACATAATTTAAATCAATTGAACTCATCATTTCACATCTAAAATTAGTTGATTTATTCCCATTATTTCCACATATAAATCATATTTATGTTCATTTGAGACATTTCCCTTGGTAATTATTCCCAGATTCTTGATATGTAGCAAGATGAATGTTATTTTTTCCATGGTGTTCATGAAACTAATTTTTTATCTTATTAGTAATGTTATGAAAATCCCCCAAGATATGGGTTCCAATAAGATATTGATATAGCTAGTTAGGTATCATTATAAGGTTTCTCACTCTAGCTCCCATTCTATTTGGTTCCTCGTTATGTTGTTCCTTAAATTGGATACCACATTCATTCTTCACATGAATACCAATGGTTCTATCCATTTAATAAAACTAGAAAGTTATTGTGAGTGTAAAACATAATTATTTAGGTTATATTGTATTATTATTATAAAAATATTTATTGTAAAATTCATAATTATGAAACCTAATTTCAACTAATGAATCATTTAACCCATCTTATGTAACTACTTATTATCATATGTTTTCATAAATTTAACTCAATTATATGTTATAATGGTTCATAAAGAAAAATATGGTTAACCAAAGCATACCCCCCATGTGTCTCATCATCGACCAGTGACGATCACATTAATATCTAGTCCCTAACTTTCAGATACTTTTATCCTTAGGTGAAAAAGTGCCTCAATCATATCCCCCTTTCAATATCAATAAAATTTTGTATTTTCATGGAAAACATCACTTCATTCCTTACCATAATTTAAAGTTTTCTCTTATACTTAGGATTATCCAATTTTTTCAGACTAAAATTTTATAATACTATTCTATAAAAATAACTAAACAATCCTCTAATACTAAATGAGGTTACCCAATCATAACATAAATAAATATTACGTCATTTTAGTTGAATATTCAATACTTATAAAAATTATACACACTTGAGGTCCCAAAAAGTTCATTTTAATTTTAGAATAAATAAATATTAAACTTATTTCTTGACTAATCATCAATATCTCCCTCAAATATCATCATAATAACACCATTTTAAAAATATCATACATAGAGCCTTTCATAAAAACCCTAGTAAGGTTAACATAAAAAATGATAAGCACGTATTCATAGAAAGGGAAAACATTGGAGATATTAATCATAAGATAATAAGATGGTTATAAGGGTACGATAAAATAATCATGTTCTTTTTCTAAATTTAATATATTAGTATCCAAAATTTCTTAATTCAGAATCTCCAAAATTAAGTCACATCAAGCATGATTAATAAGGTTGTTGAAGTAGTACTCATCATTAAAGTGTCATAACATAGAAATTTGGAATTATGACAATAAGAAATCATAATATTGGAAAATACCTATAAAAAATCATATAGACACATAATCATTAGTGTATATCTTGAATCAATCATTATCATGTATTAAAATGTCAATATTGTTATTTTTAATCATGTACATACATATGTTTTTATGAATAATTACATGAAGTCACCTTCACACATGAAAAAATGAACATAGATATCTTAAATAATCCCAATGATTTATGTCATCATCTCACAGGATATCTATATCACATTACCAAATTTATAGGTGGGTTATAATGAAATAATTCCTTAAAAATATAAAATTAAATAATATGTTTTTCACAATTTTATGAAAAAATTTATCATTTCATCATATCTTAACCCATGGAAAAGTAAACATGTTTTATCAAGATTTAATGATCCTAATTAGAAACTATCCATATGAATAATAATGATGGTATCACTGGATCATATTCCCACTGAATCATAAGTAAAATCAAGGGATACAGTCATAGATTTAAATACCTATGAAAGATAACATGATCATTTATTGAGGAAAATAACGTTTTCATTTCCAACCCAATTATTTAAAATATAAAACATTATTTAAAATTATAAAAATATTTTATTTGAAAAAAAAGTTTAAACATTTAAATGAATCATTAAATAAAATATTATTCATTATGGTGAAACAAGATATTATTGAGTTATATGTTAAAACAATTATTCCATTCACACTTTGGGTGAAACTTTACTCATTTAGAATATGAATAGAAGTCTTTTTTTAAATTTTTTTGATAGAATTTAAAAAATAAGAAAACAATTTAGTATATCATTAGAGATTATTAAAATAGTTTTTGAAAACATTTTGATGAAAATATTAACAAGGAAGAAAAATATTCCTGACCAATGGGGAGTTAGGGTTTATTTTTCTAAAAAAACAATTCTCGATAATTGTATGTACCAAAGAGAGGGGAAAGTACTATTCCATGAAAATTTATTGAATAATAATGGGAATATAAAATATGTTGGGTTTAGATTATAATACCCAAATTATTTCCCTCAGCATAAATTTATCATAGAAAATCCCAAAAAAAAGACATGTGATTATAACATAAATCCCTTGTCTCAATTCTTCTATTTTTCATATGAATTAAAAAATCTAAATTATAAATAAAAATTTATTAAGAATTTATTAACGAACCATATTCATACATTATATACTATATACCATTCCTTTATTATATTCAATTTTCCTTTTATTAATAATCTTTAATTAAAATGGATATTTGTGTAAAAATTAGTTCATTTTCCATGCATGTTTCATTCCAATGGTTATATAAAATTTAATCTTGGTCATGGTTTCAAAATTTACATAATCAAAATCCTAACATATGTACCATATTTATTCATTATATACACTTTTATGGCAATAAAAAAGAGTTATTGAAAAATGAATTACTTGGAATCATAGAGATAGTAGTTTGTACGTATGCATGAGTGGTGTTTCCACTTTTAGATTTATTAAATTCCATAAATACAAGTAATAATTTACCATTAAATAGTAATTATTATATCATATATATATCATACATTTTAATAAAATATATCCTTATTTTTATCCATGTAATGTAGAAATTAAAATGGAATCACATCGCTCTGTGGAGGTGGTAGTCCACACGTACACTCACACGACTTTATCATTTTCTAAATGATGAAAGGTAATAAAATATATAAAAAATATTAATTATTTAAGAATAATTATTCCAAAAATATTATAAATAAATATTAAATCTACCATAATTAAGAACCATGAATGAGGTTGGTAGAATATAAATCATAATGCTATGTAGAGATGGTAGTCAAAAAGTATACACAATCAATAATTTCATTACCCATTTGATGGAAAGAACGTGGAAAATTAATTTTTGATAATAAAAAACAAATTCAGTATATTTCTATATTTCTTATTTTAGGTTGGATACAATATATTTTGAAAAATTATAAGAGAAATAAAACATGGAAAAAATTGGTGAGAACTTATACATCTTCTTCAAAAAACCACCATATGTATATATAAAAATCCTTCATAGGATGGTATTATGATAAAAAAGGAACTTCTATGATATAGGTAAATAGGTTAGGAAAGAATTTAGTTTTGTATTTATCAATCTAAGAGGATATTAATCTATATAAAATAGTAGAGATTGATGTCCTAGAGAGTAAAAAAATCATTTATAAGATCTTCTGCAGTCAAACAACCATCCCAATTATATAAGGTCAATATAAAATTATTAATGAAAACATTTATGATATAATAAAAATGTTTAGAATATGTTGAGGTAATCTCTGACTCAATGGATTAGGAGTTGTGAATGGTGGAATAAATGATTTCACTAATATTAATAGGGACCAAAGAGTCTATTAAACTTGAAGAAGTTGAAGGAGCACTAGAGGACTAATGGGAATATCATTTGAAATAAGATTTTGATAAGATCAGAAGGTATGAGGATTTATTAGTGGTGAAATTATTTCAACAGAATAATTCAATTTGATTGAAATATTTTCATTTATAGTTAGGTATACTACAATATAGATCGTGCTGAGGATTGTTTATTTTAATGGATTACACTTGGAGTAGATGGATGGGAAGACTACCATTCTTAATAGTGACCTAGGGGTGGATATATACAAGAAGAATCCTAATGGATTTTAGAACCATTAGAAATATGTTCTAATATGTAAATTGAATTTCAGTATTTACATCTTGAAATAGTAACCAATGCAGTGGAGCCAAATATTTGAGGATTTTTAGGATTAGAAATTTTTCAAAAGGAGATACTCTAATCATTATTGTAATTCGAAATTTAGGAATGATGATTCCTGAATTTTTTTCTAACTCTATATGGAAGATATAATGATGGATGGTCTATAAATTCAATGGATTTTTAAGTTGATGAGTAAAATTTCTAGAATACTTGAAATTCAAGATCTTGGACATATCATGAATATTTTTGGGATGGGGATAAAAAGGGATAAAAATATGGTTATATAATGTTATTATAGAAATAATACATGAGTAAGATAATTGAATTTTTTTATGATTGTATGTGATTCTATCAAAACCACTCTTTTCAGTCACTTTTAATTATCTACTTCATATGTATCTTCAATATAATATAATGTATAATATATTTATATATTACTTAATAATTTAGATATCTAAATATTTATGTATAGAATTATTTGTACACCACATGATATTTCTTTCTTAGTGAGATTCGTATGTAAGTTTATGTCAAAACATAATAAAGTTCATTGGTATTCTATAAAGTATAACATACGATATTTGAATATAAGATTAGATATATTTTTTTAGATAATAAATTATTATATAAGGATTTTTATGTTGATTTTTTGGAAATTTTGACACTTTTAAACACACAATATTTTTTCTTTAAATTTGGCAGAACAATGATCACTTGGTTGTCTTAGGTATAATCATGGGTTAATTTTTCAATAATGAAATTAGAATAAATGGAATTAAAAATTCCATGAGTTTTTATGTTAATAATTTTTATTGAAGGTTCTAAAAAAAGTACCAAAAGAAGTAATTTTATTATATTATAGTCAGAGTATTTTGAAAATAGCAAAGAATATTATATTTTAGATATAAATAAAATATATTGAAATGAAATTTCATTTTAAATTGAATCTATGTGAATATAAGGTATTAGATCCACAAAAGATCACATAGAAAAAACATATAGTCAATTAGTTAATGATGGTGTTCGTATAATAAATCCCGATTTAATATTATTCCTTAGTGGGGCATGACTAAATATTAGTAGGATAAAGAACAATACATATACATAAAGGGAAGATATGATTTTACAAATGGTTGGAAGATTTAGAATTTTTTTATTTTAAAAATAATCATTTTGTATATTGTTAAAAATATGAATCTTATTTTAGTAAAAATACTTAACTAGTTAAAAGTTTACACACCAGTAGTTTAGTTTGGAATTGTTAAAGAAGTAATAAGAAAGACCATCTATAACAGCCCCAAATCCACACTCTCAAATTCACTACTGCAAAATTATTTTTTACATTTATGTCTTTGATAAAGAAAAACATGACCCAATTTTAGCTATATAAAATATATAACATCAAGTATATATATTGGATATCTAATATAGATAGTGAAATTTTAGGTTTAGGGTTTTAGATAATTAGGAAAAACCTTTACATAACATTACACTTGTCTCTAAGTAATAATTTGTCTCCACTATAGCTATTTTTTCTTTTACCACATTATGTCTTCATTATCTCCTACGTGAAACCCTTTTAGACATATCTTACTAACTATCTAGATTTACATCTAAGTCAAAATAAATATAAAAAGCATGATCATAAATAATTAGTAATGGTAAACACAATAATTAGCAATTGAATATTTTTAATGACCACAAGATGAGCGTAAGTGTTTGAGAACATATTAAAATTGTCTAAGCATGAAATAATAGGATTCATATTCATCAAAACATGGATCATTAAACCTGTTACATGGAATAAATCTTTAATATGGTAAAGAGTAATATGTATCCATAATTATGATCCATTTGATGTGAATCTTGGTCAAATGGATAATTAAAAATTCACATTAATAATAAAAAAATATTGGTATGTTGGGACATTGTTTTCATCATTAGTTTTCACTCATATAATAAATAACTATATCCAATTAAAATCCATAGGATTAACCTATTAGGATAAATCTATCCTTCATTCCATAAAATACAAGGAGCATTATTGAATTTCTTGGAGAACTATATCCAGACCACCCATCACATAAGACATAACAAGATCACGCATCATCTTAAGCTATATCAATCTCACTGATCATTATCATTAATTTCCAAGTATCATACATGAATATAACACATGTTTTCTTGAATATTCATTCTAATTTTTTTGAAACAACTTATATTCCATTATAGATTTATTTCCCTATAAAAAATAAATAGGTTTCAAGATAGTATCTTTAAAAAATAATAGTAATACATCCAAAGAACAAATATATAAATTATCATAAGATCATATACCTAGTAATTAAATTCAACCATTAACAAATGTTGGAATAGATGAAAATAATTTTAAAATGACATTTACAGTATTTTATTGAATATAGTGGAAAACACCACTTTCCAACTATACATTTAAGAATTAAAAATTCATAACATATATCAAAAAATGATTTTCTTTGAAAATAACCATGGAAATATAAAAATTAATGTTTAAAATGAATTTTTTATGAAGGTGTAGAATTGTTTTCAAGCAGCGGATGATATAAAAATGATTTTATTAACACTATTTTTAAAAAGTACCTCATTTGAATATTGAAAACAATATTCCTTTTAAACCATTTTTAAAAAATTAAAAAATTGATAATATTTAATTATTAAATATTTATGGATTATTAAAAACATTATTGAAAAAAGATTAATCAGAATTTGTTCATTGAAAATAATTTCCTCAACCAAGGAAGAAATAAAGTTTATTTTTATTAACATAACAGTTTTTCAATCATTTTTACTTGTAAGGAGAGGAAAATAAAATAAAATCATCAAAAATTCATAAATAAATATATTTAATAATATATATGTGTCTTTCAAGAATTTATTATCATATAAATTCCCCCAACGAAACCTTAATCGTAAACAATATCGATGAGAAATGAGATTGTAACATAACACTTTTACCGCATTGGTAACAATCAAATAAAACAACATTGAAATCAATAATATGAAATGGAACTATAAAAAAAATTAATTAAAATAATTAATGTGTAAAAATTCATTCATGTTTTAGTAATTACACCATAAAATTAAATAATGTTTCATGACATGAAACATGCCTCATGAAAAAGAAAACAAGTTGAATAATCCTTAAAAATATCATATCATTGATGTTATAATTATTGAATGATGTTATTATGTATACTAATTAAAAAAAATAAAAAATGTATAAATAAAATATAATACAATCATAGTTCATTTCACACATAATATTTTTGTTACATAGTCGATAAAGTTGAAGTATAACTTAATGAATAAAAATTGAGCTAAGAAATCCCTTAACACAAGTACCAATTTTCTATGTATGTCCTTTAACGCATGTAAAATATACATATATTAACTATTTTAATTTTAAATAAAAAATTTTAGTCTTATTACATTCTCATTAAACCAATTATTAAATTTATTTCAATGTCTTATTTAATTATTTAATATTTTAAGTCAACATTAGGTGTTTTGTGTACGTTCTGTTCATAATTGATAAATGACATTTGTAGGTTAAATGTGGTCATAGGATACGTTTCTACATAATTTAAAATATATTAGTAATGAAATAATTACAATTTTATAAATTAAATACAATTTTATTATTATCCATTAATGGTGTACATGAAAAAACACAGTGTTTGTGTCGGTGGTAGTCCACATGTACACATGAACAAAATTATCATTTTCCAATCAATAGAAGGGTATGGTAGTAGATGATATATTATCAAACAAATGTTATAATTATTTTATGAATATATTATATATATATAAACACACAAATTAGATCCATCATTATAAACACTCATAAGATGTGGTCATAGAAAACAAAACACATCACTTTGTGGAGGTGGTAATCTGTATGTATCACGGATGATTATTTCATTCCCCATAGGGTGAAAAATGAGATGAAAAAGGGTTATACCATAGAAATATTAATATTTCAATACAGTTTAGATAATTATGACATTATATCATTATGTTTTAATAATATTTTACTTTGTTAGAAAAAGAAGTAAAATGGAAATGATAGATTAAGAATATTACCTCCTCTTTAGAAGATCACATTAGATTCAACCTTAATACTTATATATTATAATTTTAATGAAAAAATACCTATTTTAATTAGGGTAGAATCTTATTAAATTATTTAAGATGATATTTTTTGAGCTACATGGATCATTAAGTGTGACGTATAGATGAGTGGTGGTGTCCCTTTTTGAGTGATGGAGGGGACCCTTGGAATTAAATGAATTATTAAAATAATATAAATTATTTATCTTGTAAAATTGATCCAAATTGTAAAATTTATAATCTTGTATAGATATAAATATAAATACTATCATATAATAAAATGTAAAAAATTTTAGGTGATCTTTAAACACTTATCAATTAGTATTAACATCGTATTAACACTTTTAATGATTACCATGAAAACAATGTTTTTACCCATTTGTTATGTAAAAAGATAAAATTAAATGAAAAATAACCCATAAGCATACAATGGTTGATATTATAGATTATAACCCACTCAGTTTTCCAAAATAATAATTTAATGAATTTTAAATCATTTTAGGAAATATTCTTTAACATAAAACACCATTAAAGAAACTCTCAGGACTATTCAAATAAATTTTTTTCAAAAAATATTAAAATAGTACTGTAGTTAAAATATAAATTTTAAAGCATCACTAATACGTAATATTTTTCGAAAAACATAATATAACATCATAAATCACCCATAACATATTACTATGTATGTTTTTTAAATCATTTACCTGATTTTTAAACAACTTGCATAAGAAATATCTAGAAATTGACTAAACAGTTAAGGAAATAATTTTATCTTTATAAAATAAAAATAGAATTCCTTGACTTTCTTTTATCTTTGTTAAAACATATTAGATATTTTAAAATCAAGAAATTTATATTTGATTGTTTTTCTTTACATAAAAAAAAATAATGGTATTTTCCAAAGAAAAAATACACCAAAATAAAAATTACTTCAAATATACTAATGTGGTGGTTCAAATAAACTCATAAAAAATTAAAATCAAATTTTAGATTGATTATAAATCATTTTCACAATTTTTTACATTAGATAAACCAATTTACCCTTTACTATATAGATATATTTTACTATGGTAATTATTCGTTATGACCAAAAATAATGTTGAGTTATTCACCAAATCTATAAATGATTTTTAAAAATAAAAAATCCATTTTATCAAATTAAATTCCTATAAGTGCACTAAATTATTTTTAAAATAATCCTATAATACATTATGAAAAATAGGTTTTCTATAAAATTGCATTTTAAGTGGACAAATGATTTAATGCCAAAATTAAGAATAATGTCAATTAAAATTACATTAATTTTATAATATTTAATTACAAGAACTCTGTAAATTTTAATGAAAATTAAAAATAAAATGGGACTTTTAAAATACATGAATAGGAAATATAGTATTCTATATAAATGGTATTCTTCATTATTCACTAAAAATCAATCTTTTATGAAAAATACAAAAAACAATAAACCTAGGATAATTTTTATATGATTTTTTAAAAAATGATATCTTTATGGAAAAATTAAATTTTTCAAAATTCATATAAATTATTTATATTATTTTCTCATTGAAATAAATAAAAACTATTTTGATAAAAACATATTTTTGAAGCATTAAATGATTTTACTATATATTAGCTGATTATTTAAAAATAATTTTTTAATAAATTTTTATTTAGAATGAACTTTATATATATAGTTTATAATGTAGTCACTACTATTCATACCCTCCAATTTAATTATTATGTTATAATTTCCAGATATAAATGAAAAAATTTAACAATTGTTAAATCTTGGTGTTGCGTGTCCTATATGCTATTGAACATAGTGTTATTTTAAAATACCGGGGTATTACTCCTTTATCATGTAGATATATTTTTTTAAGGTCTAAAAAATAATAATGGTCAATAATTTTGGTCTATGTTTACTAGAATGGTATTATTTCAAAATTTTTTGTCTTAGAAAATTGAGTTGGTGCCAACTATGGTAGATAAGGGCTGCCAAAAGATGGTTGGACGTGATTTTAAGAGGTCATTGGAACTAGTTTTAATGGTTGATTACCTTTTTAAAAGATAGGTGGGACTAGGTGATGATGTGTCATGTCTTTTAAATACATTGCGAGTAATCACTATTTAATTAGATATAGTAATTATTATCCTTATACTTACATAAACATAATAGTTTGCAATGTTCTCTCAGTGAATTTGGATGAATTTTCATACCCTATAATATTGTGTGTCAATTAACCTTCTCCTATTTGTATTCCTTTACCTTGAGTTAAAATGAGTGAATGGTGTGAGTATTAGAAGTTGTTATTTTGATGTATTAGTCTTCTTATTTATAGTATTCTAAAACAAGATGGAAAGTATTTATAGTTGGAATTCTACACTACTGAACTACCAATGGAAGAAAATTTATAAAAAAACTATGTTTAATGTATATAGTGATTACATAAGTTCTTATGAATACATAACACATACCCTTTATATTATCAAACCAATACAACTTAAAATTTTGGTACCATCAATAGTCTTCACATACTAGGAACCAGAATCTATCCACTAGGAAGAGGATGAGCCATCAACCACTGATGAAAAAAAGGCACTAGAAATGTGATGAGATGGAACTCTAACTAGTATAGTAACTCCCCCTGCTATATTTAGGAGATTTCCATGAAGGTATGGGTTTGAAGAGACCCATAAATCATCCACATATGACCTTAACTATGGCTACATGCCTGTCAAATTATGAGAAAATTAGGCTTCTCTCCCACTTTTAAACATAACTGAAGAAGTATCTTGAATAACATGTCTTCCATAGGACACTATATATATGTATTTGATAGAACCCCTTATATTATTCCTTATATTATCAGTTCAAACAAGTTAATGAGAGGAATATGGGGGATATGCCTCCATAAAATCATCCTATAAATTCAATGAGGGGTCACCCTACATGGAATAGTACCTACCTTGCACAAGGTGATTATAAAAGTTAATCCAATAACCATAGTGAAAAACTCCACAAATAATCTAATCCATGATTTTTATATAGACATAAAATATAATTAATAATAACTAGTCATATTTAATAATATATTCTTAGGAATAGTGGAGGATTATTCCATCTTAATACAAATCCACACATACATGGGTTATAGTTGATATATATTAGAATCATTGATCCTCTAAAACTGACTTAGATGATCTTATATGTCATGAAAAAAAGATAAGTTTTAAAAATGATCACAAATACCACATGAACTAATCCAAAGGGATTCTAGTTTACTATCACAAACATTACAGATATCATCTTTCCAATAAAAAATATATAAGTAGTGGTTTTCACACTTCAACAACTCAAAATACCAAATTTGAATGAAATATTTGTCTGAGAGATAGTGTAAAGTATTATTAATTTAATTGATAATCCCAATAGTATCTTGAGTAACAAAAAACCAATACACATTAGTAAATTACTTTGAATACTCTATAAAATGAAACCTAATAATAAACATGGTGATGAAAGTCTGAGAATGGATGTTGGTATCCTCATGTAAATTCAAAGGAGAAAATTAAAAGGTAAGAGAGATTTTAAAATATTCCATCACATTAAATGAGACATGGATAAAAGGAATAAGTGGTTCCACCATAAAATGGATGATAGGGTATAATATCACCTTTAATGTTCATTGAAATTATATTATCTGTGGATAGAGGGGGGAAATCCAAAGGATCCTATTATACCTTTATTAGACACCCACAAATTATTTAGTGACCCTATTTTACATATTTTGACATTTTATTTTATTAATTAAACATTATTTTAATTAAACAAAACATTCACCCTCACCCCTCATAATTTCTCCTAAACTAGAGGTTATCCCAAGAACATGAACCCTATTTCATCTCTTCTTTTTTTGACTATATCTTCTTCATCAATGATACTTTCCTCTATTCATTTAATAAAAGGAAGTAGTAGTAGTGAATTTATACTTCCAAAGACCATATCTTCAAATATATATCCATATATATATAAATATATATTTATCATTTAATTTCCCTAAATACATATTTTGTTGATTCTATTTTATATTTTTAATTTCAAGTGTTTAAAGACAAATAAACTGGAGACAATGGGAGATCTTCCTTATACTAAACCATGCATGGTTTTCCCTATAATTCACCTCATATTATACATTCCTTCATTATTGGATTAAATATGAGCTATTTTAAGAGTTATTGTGTTACCCAATAATTGGATGATAAGGTGTATAGTGTTTATGTGAGGTTGAGTGAGCCATCATAACACTATGAACAATGAACCACAAATAATGTGTTGTGTTTTAGGTATATTTAATTATATTTACATCGAGAAAACTTCACTGAATCCACAGAAGGAGGAACTGACATTCGATCAACCCATTTCGATCAAGGACAAAACATCCCGGAATAAGCGATGGATGTTTCCCACCTTTAGAAAGTGGGAATGTGGGGAAACAATCTTCACATTCTCCACAGACGGATGTGCGCCCCGACAAAATCATAAAAACAATATTTTAAGAAAAAAAATTTCATTTCTCTGAATAGTGATAGAATCTTTTTTCATATATAAAAAATGTTTTATTAAAATTATTTTTACCTTCCCAAGATGTGTTATTAAATAAATATTTACCCATTTTTTTTAAAAATGTTTTCAAAGGAATATTCATATCATTTTTTGAAGAAGTCATTCCTATAAAAAAATTATCATTCAAAAGGAATGTTCATTTTACATTTCACAATATGCACATATTTATCCAACTTCACTTATTAAAATATTACTTTGGCTGTTTAAAAGGTTAATTTTTAATGAAAATATTATAAAAAGTTATTTTAAAAGAAAAGTAATTTAAATATATTTTTAAAAATATAAAGGAAATTTTACTCAAGAATTGTATTAAAAGATCATTTTATAAGATTTACATTCATTAACGAAAATAACCCTTTATTTTTACTCCACTCAGATATGTTATATTGATACCATCGTTATTATTCCTATAGATGGTTTATGATTGGTTTGGATAAGTATTGTATTAACATGAACATCCTTGATTCCTTTTACTCCTCTTGAAATATTAAATTTTCTATGATCATTGAACAATGAATTTCCCTAATTTACCATAAATGTTTTCATGGATATGTCTATTGCATGTACCGTATAATAGTTCTATATATGGTGTTCAATTTGATATTTATTTGATTAGTTTTGGAGGTATTAATGATTCTATATTCTTTATTCAACATACATGTTTGATAAGGAATATTTTATATTAATTAAATTGATTAATCGACATTAATAATAATTTTGAAATTCAGGGATGGGTGGGTCCATTCTTTATATATCCCCCCAATGCTTTGACAGTTTCTCAAGATAGATGAAAAAATTAAGTAGTTTTCTACCTTTAGTTTTAAATTTTATGGATGATAGATCTTGACAGTAGAGGTTTTCATGCGCCCAATAATCAGCATACAATATGTAATCATTTAGTTCATTTTGATTCAGTATTTATTAATCATGATATTTTCACTATAAAAAAGTATATGGATTCATTTAATTGTAATTGAATTTATTAAATT
Organism: Viscum album; assembly: GCA_963277665.1. Taxonomy (NCBI): domain Eukaryota; kingdom Viridiplantae; phylum Streptophyta; class Magnoliopsida; order Santalales; family Viscaceae; genus Viscum; species Viscum album. The sequence goes on from OY728129.1 coordinate 1,541,109,673, forward strand.
GAATCTATTTCAGTTACATTCCTTGCTATATTGTTTGTGCCCTTCCTTTATAGTTAACTAATTACATATAATGTGTCTTTAGTTATTTAATTTACATATTTATTAGTCTCATTGATTTATTATTACATCTGATGTACTTTACCCTAACTAAGAATTTAATCTCCCCCTTATTTGTTTCATTCAATAAGAATCCAAGAAGTTTTAGAGGAAATATAGGAAATGAAATGCTATGTGGGAACAATGTTATCCTCAAAATAAAAAAATACTATTCAATAAGTGTATTCATTTGTAATTCAAGACTCATGAATGTATATGGTTTACAGAAAATATTAAACTATTTGGTCCTTTAAGATTCAATTCATTGCAATCATTCCAATTTATTGGTAGTAGAAACCAGTTCTAAGATTTTTGGATTTGTGTCACTACATTTTATATCATAGGAAGATTAGTATAAAATTTGGGAACTAGATTTTTGAGAAAAAACATTAGAGAACATATCTCAATGATAGATATTGAGTATAAGTATATAATAATGTCCTTGAATTTTGTTAAGTTATAGATTATGTGGGTGTTGGTAGAAATACATCCCCGCCATGATACTATAGGTTGATGTAGTTCTAACATAGATGTATCTTAGAGCAACAAATCTAAAAATGTGATTCTGGTATGACTCAATCATAACCTGTTATAAGATAACGAGCCTTACTTCACACCTATTTTGACACTATCGGGGGGATACACATAGGATAATTCACAATTTCATTAGAAAATTTTTAAGGATTTGAATAGATAATGAAAATTAATGACCTAGTTCAAACCATAAACCAATGAAGGACATATGATGAAATAAAATGGATGAAGTTTTAATGTATTGAGGTTATATTGAAAATATTATTTAAAAGGAAATTCAGTGATTAACCTTATTTCAATAATGTCTATCAGATTTGGGAAACATCATAGGAATTATATTCATATAGTTTTATAATAGGACAACTCATATACCAAATAAAAACCCTTAATATCTGGAAAGGTTGTTGTACTTGAACACATTACCCAAGGATGATAAGGGTTCCACACCTACCACTGACATACACGATATCCTGGTTAATGTGTAGTAAATTTTAGTTAAACAATTTAATTAATAAATATTAATGATGATGTTTTAGTGTTACTTTTATGTTTATAAATTAATTTCTTAAACATATTTGTTTTGGAAAATAGTTAAATACCAATAAAATGTATTGGTATATGGGTATTACAATCCATTAAAAGATGATTTTAGTGCATCAAAAAATGGGTTCAGTCTAGGATATTATTTTTATAGAGTAAGGGATAAATTATAATTTGATCGAAGAAAAACCAAAATATGGGTTTGTTCATATGAAATTGAAAGGAATAAAGTAGGTGTATTTCATAATATTTTTTGGTTGTCAAATAATAACTCAAAATTGAAGAAATGGTCAAAAAATGTCATCCTAATTGTATACATTTTTTAACTGGTGGTCATTTAAATCTTCATTGATTTATGGATTTGATTTCCATAAAATTACAATTATGATTCACTTGTTTGTGATTTATGACCTCAATTACTACCCATATATATTGCTATTTTTTTTTAATTCACCCACTTATACACTTTCAACTAATGTTATATAATATAGAAACCCAGTCATAGGTTATTTTTTGTTACCATTGTACTTCACATTCTCTCTTTTATAGAGGTTGTTTTACAAACTGTTTTCAAGATGTGGGATTTAAAAATTTTAAATTTCAAACAATCTATTACCAATATCTATTTTACACTGTGAGGAGGAAATTTATTTTTTGTGGGTAGAATGTAATTCCTAGAAAATTCAAAGAGATTAATCTCTAATTTGATAGCGTCTTTGACACACAACACAAAGTGCATATAAGAATATAATCTATGGAGACTTTAAAATATAATTAATATTTTTAAAGAAATTTAATCTATGACATATCTTTCAACTCACATGATACTGAGCTAGAATACAGTTCTCACAACAACGAGTTTCTTAACTAGATTATGTTACAGTCAATACTAAGTTTTACTGAGAAACAATATATTACTAAAATATTATTTTTTAATATAATAAGAAATAATATAGATGTTAAATTAGTAGTTATGAATTTTATTAAATAATATATGAAAATATATGGTCTATAAAAATTTAATATTAATTCAATGGTTACTAATTAGTTTGATTTGAAAATATATACTGATTGAATATAAAGGATATATTTTTATTGCTCCCAAATGCATGTCATCACAACAAAATAAATTAATTACAATTATAGAATGATATTAATGAAATATATATTTTATATATTCAATAAAATATTTTTCACATTCATATAATATATTTGATATGAATATTATAGGAACAAACCCAAATTTATCACATGAAAATCCATATTTTTAAAAAGTCACATTTAAAGCCTTTTAAATTAGAACATATTTTAAATACAATTTTTTGAAATTTTATAAATTTTACATATATAAATAATATTCATTTTTTAAATAGGAGAATAAATATTATCATAGAGTGAATTTTTGGAATTTTTTTATAAGATTTCATTTTTTGTTGAATAATAAAAAATATGGAATATTAATTCAAAAGTGTTTTCCCTCTATTTTATTTATAAGAGTAATTGATATATTTTATTCTTTAAAAGTTAATATATATAAATTATACATATATTAATCCAATATAGGTAATTTTAATAAATTTTACATTGAAACTGAAAATAAAAATAGAACACTTTTGAACATTTTAATTTAAAAACCCACTTTATCATCTCGTCTGCAGGATGAAATTTAAATTAATTTCCACCACATATATGGTATTAATTTAGAAAATAGATTAAATATTTGTAATACTAATAATTTATATTGTATAATAAGGTGGAATTTTTTTGACAAAAAATTTTAGTGAATGTGATTAAAAGTCATTACAATGATTAAGAGAAAATTTAGTTTAACAATTGACTAAACCTTATAATCCAGATCCAAAACTACCTATAACTTGAAAAAAACGATTTTCTATAAATCTTTCTCCCCTATAAAACCTTGTATAATATTTGGACCATTATTGGGGCTGCTGGTTGTAGGAATGAAATGGTTGGAATTAACTTTTAAAAAATTCACAAGAATATCACTCATCATCCATTATAAAAAGGAACTCACCCCTCCCAATTTTTCACACCTCTAAATCCATTTTAATAGCCCAAAATCTACTCAAATAAGCTCCCAAAATCTGTGTATTCATTCTATAATCATCAAATTTAGAATAAATACAACTAAGTAAGACTTTATGTATAAACCAAAAGTAGTTACCCGAAAACAATGTAACATTCTTGAATGATCGCTTTAATTTTATTTTCTTATCTACCCTTCAAATATTATTATTCCAGGGTTAGATAATAAACTCAACATACTAAATATAATATTATGTTTTTATTCTATGTTTTATATTGACACTAACAATCAATTCCATCTAACAGGTATTGCACATAACGTTTATGTGTACGGTGAACTAATGCCTCACGAAACGATGTCATTCGTTTTTTCCATTAACACCTATCATGGTTTGTAGTTATGATGGAAATTATTTTTATATATTATATATATGATATCTATAATGTCCTTATGATTATATAATATTTATATAAAACATACCTTCATGTTTTCCATTTTTTGGGAATATGAAAACATTGTTTGTTGAAGTGTGGACTACCGCCCCCTCAAAGCGATGTGATTCGTTCACACAATAGACTGAATGAATTAGGGAAATAAATTTAGAAAAATATGTGAAATAAAATCCATAAATATGATACTAGAAAGTTAATATACATATATATATCATATAATTTTCATTCTTTCAATACAATAAGGAAATGGATGTAGCGTTCATCCATACATATGACCTACCATCTTTATGAATGGTGCATTTCACTTATTATCACTAAATATTATGGATTATTAAAAAACATATAATGGATATATATAATCATTTCACAATGTGTTAAATTATTTATATTATTATATAATTATTAACATAAGACATAACAAAAATAACAAGTCAATCCATACTTGAAAAATGATGCCATCTACACCTGAAATAGTGAAGTTAATTTAATATTATTAACAAATGGGTAAAAATATATTATAAGAAGATTATATATGATATTATAAATTTTATAATGGTTTTGGTATAATTTATTGACTTAATTAAAACCATTATAAATGAGGTTAAAGTATGTTCATCAGAAAAGAAATGTAAGGTAAGGGATTCTTGTCTCCCTTTTCATTCCGTAAGGTATAGGCCATTAACACCATATACTTCTTTTTTGTGGTGTGACTACTACAAATTTTGATATTCTATGTTATGAATGTTTTAATATTAATGGTATTTAATGTTTTAATTTTATTATTATCAGTTTTGGGTCTTCTAATTCACAACTTATCTAGTAATGAAGGACTTCTTCTCAACTTCCATTATTTATGAAATATTTTATTGTTCTGCACATAATTTCTTATATATAGTGTACATATAGAAAATTTGATATATAATATCATGATTAATTCATTTTACAAGATAGTTTTAGTAAAAAATTTAATTTTATCATTCAAGTGGATTTTAATTTAGCATTACCATGTGAAAAAGAAATTTGTAACCCAATTTCTTTTATTTGGGTTGTATTACATCTTCCTTGTCATTATTATTCTATGAGTATGTGTTTAATAACTTTTTACTATAAAATATTGTATTTAAAATTTTTATGGGGATTTATATTGATTCTTACATCAAGGTTATAGTATTTTAAAGGGCTTACATCACAATCTTATTTTGTTTGGGATTATTTAAACTTTAATTTCAATGAGAGGAAATAAATGGATCATTATTTATCAAATCCTCCAATTTTTTATTCCTTGGTAATTCACAGACATTTCCATGTAATAGTACCATTTTACACTCTTTGGTACTCAAAATCTTTTAGAATTTTTTTTTATGATTTTCTGACTTCATTTCTCTCTTTAGTAGGAGAACCGATTTTCTTCAAAGAACCATGTTTAATTAAAAAATGGAAACTTTTTTAACCTCTTAAAAATTATATATTAAATAACTTTTTACCCCTTCTTTGTTTAATAAATGTTATCAAAGTAATCGTCTTATCACTCTCTAAACAAGGAATTTTTCTATACTTTTTACCAGGAAAAAGGAGAGATCTTTTTACCTTGTATGACATGTACGGATTTACCTATTGTCACTTATTCTAAGCTTCCTTGGCATGTATAAATGGATAATTATAAATAAAAAAAATAATTTTTCAAATAAATACATGTTAAGAATATTTTTTAAAATTAAAAGAATATTTTCCTCAATGATGTTTTTAAATGAACTTTTTATAATATTTTTATTCATCAATGAAAACAACCCATTAATTTTACACCACATGGGATATGTTTTATTGATACCATAATTATTCTTCATCTGGATGGTATATGATTTATTTTTCTAAGGATAGTATTTATGTTCAATTCTTTAATTCCTTTTAGTCCCCTTGAAATATTTAATTTCATATGATAATTTAAAATTGAATCTCCTGTAATTATTCATATCAATTATCATGGATATGTTCATTTCCAAGACTGTATATCATTTTTAAACATGGTGTTTACTTTAAAAATTATTTCATTATTTGGGGAAATATTCATATATTCATATTCTTTATTCAATAAAGATATTAGATAAGGCCTGTTTTCCACTAATTGAATCCATTACTCGATATGAAGAATGATTTGGACATACATTTAAGGGTGAGGTAATAACATTTTATATCCACTTGATGCATCGGCATGTTCTACAAAGATAAATTATTTATGAAAATTAAATTGATTTCTAACTATATTTTTCAACACTTTTGAGGATATCTCATGATTGTAGAGGCTTTCATGTTCCTAAGACATGATGTCCAATAATTAAGCATTCCCTTAATTTTGATTATGTATTTAGTATCCATTATATATTAACTATAAAAAAGAATATATGAGAATTTCATTATTATTAAATTAATTAAATGGAAGTTGATTCTATTATTTTCATTTATATATTGTTTACACACTTCCATCTAAGTTTATTAATTACACTACATGTGTCTTAAGTTGTTATATTTCAATATTTATTATTCTCATTGATTCATTATTGATTCAATTATACATTACACATACGGAAACATTGATCTCAATCTTATTTTGTTTCCTTCCCTAAGAATCTAATATGTTTTTTTGGATTGATATTCATGGATATTCTATGTGTGGATAAAGTTATCCTCAAAAAATATTATTTAATTAGTGTATTAATTGTAATACAAGACTCATGTATGTATCTATTTTACCAAGAACATCACACTCTTTGTTCATTTAGGATTTTATTCCTTGTAATCATATAAAGGTAACAGTATTAGACATTGGCTCTAAGATTTTTGGGTTCGGTTCACTATTGATCATCATGCATACTTGCAACTACAACCTCCATGAACTATTCAATGACTTTTTCATTACCACCTTTCACGAATGGTCATAAGGATAGAATAAGTGAGATAATACAATAATAATAACATAAATATTATATTTTAAATTTAATTATTTATATATTTTATATTATTTCAATTATGTAGAAAAATTAAATTGTCACTTGTGTATATGTGCAGACTACTGCCTTTATTATATGACTTACATCAATTTTCATGTTTTTCATTAATGGTTGGATATCAATTTTAATTTACCATATAAAAATGATAATTATGTAGATTTTAAATATTATGGAAAATTTTTTAACAATAACCCATTCAACATGGTCAACCTGATGAGGCTATTTTATGATTATTAACCAAAAATCCCCAAAATGTCTAATATGAACTTAGTGGATTAAGTTACTCCATAATAAATGGTTATAAATGAAATAAAAGGGATTATTAAAAAGAAATAAACTTGAAAAATTTTATTAAACATGTAAATTGTTAATATAATTCTGTTATAGAGGTTTTAAACAATACATGTGGGGAGTCATATTAGAGGTAATGTATTTTTCTAAAAAATATTGCTTTAATTTTTTTAATCACTTTTTCTTCCGTGTTAAAATTATCATAAATGTTACAATAATACTATTATTTATAATTAAATGGTTTTTAATGATTAGTGTCAAAAAAATTAGAATTTATTTATAGTTATATAAAAAATAATCTATTTATCATTTATATAAAATCTATTTTTGAATTTCATTATAGAATTTTGAAAATATTATTTTATAACATATATGGCATGAACAAATTTACCAATCACCATATACTTTATTCTTTATCAAGTTGCATTAAATGTTTTTATGGTTTATTAGAGAAGAAATTTTTTGCAACTGCCTTAGATTTTAATGTTTATTTATTTTTAGTAGATTTAATCTATTTGATAGCTTTTATAACACGAAACCCTTAGACTTTAAAAGAAAAAAATTATGTTTGATAGTACATATGAATTGCAACAACGAGCATAAACAAACCATGATATACTCTTTGTATATGACTATTATAACATCTAAATTTAAGTTTAGTGTATAAGTAGGATTAAATGAATTATTAAATATATAAATAATGGTCCAAATCAATAAAAACTTATTGACAAATATTTAGTAAATAATGACTAAAATTATTAGTAATGTCATTTTATGCTTCAAAAAATGTTTTCTACAAAAAATGTTTTTTAAATTTTTTGTTTGGAATTATAATAAATATATAAAACTTATAGAAATTTTATTTTATAAAAATAATAAAAAAATTTATGTCAACATATCAAAATATTTTTAGGGTTAAATATTTGTATTTTTTTAAAGTGGTCGATTCTTCAGTGAATTGTGAAAATGGTGATTTTTCAAATAATTTTTTTTATTTTCCTTAAATTAGTTAATTTTATAGTCCAATTATTAATTTAATTTGAATTAAAATTGGAAAATAATTATTTAATTATATTTAGAATAACTAATTTAATTTGAATCATCTTTATACCTGATTTTGATCTCAATTTATTTTTAGGCTTAAAATGAAATTATTTGAAAAATGTTTTAAATGAATAATGTTCATAAATTATAATTAATTAAAATAATATTTACTTTTAAATTATTTAACTGAAACGTGTAGATTATATCTCTATAAATATGAAATTATATTAATTTTATTTCAGTTACTTTTTATATAGTTTTCATAAACTCATCTTATGCACGTAAAGTACATTTCTTGAAAACCCATTTTGATTACACATCAGCTGGTTTAATTATAAATTAAAATTTTACACTTCGATGAATAAAATTTCAAAAAAATAATTATATATTAGAAATTATAATAATTAGTATCATATATTAAATTCATATATAATTTTGGTCATAATGAAGAGCAGAAACATTAAAAATTTGTTCTCACTATTAATGTTAAAACTGACATATCGGGGGAAGGCTTAATTAAAAAATGAAAATTGAATAATATGTTTTAAAAATAATTTATTTCAAATATATAGGTTTGGATATACCTTATATATCCAACACTAATTTATTTATATGTTTTTTAGGTACTTCTATTGAGAGTGGCATCCTGTTATTGAATTGGTATTATTATTTACAAGAATGAAACTCCTCCTCCCTTATGAGAGGGCACCCAATCACCTACCCTTTCTTCAATTAAAAAATTTTGATTCATAAAATAACATAAGAATAACTCTCTAAAATCCTTATCCACGTTTTGGAGGTAATGGTCTTCCCAATATATCATCCTAAGGGTCCTTTATAAGATATCCAAATGAGGTTCTTATAAGTGAAGGTAATTATATTCACTATGATTTTCTGTTTTAATTATTATTTTTTGACATTCAATTATTCATTAAAATTTCAATATAACAAAAAAAAATATAGCATATACTTAAATTATATTAATTATATGTCATAAAATTCATCCATCTCCTCCTCCATCAAATAGGAAACAAATCTATGGTTCATGTGTATGGCGGACTACTGCCTCACGATCTGAAGTAATTTTTCCCATCACAAACACATATGGATAGTCATAATGATAATAATATATAAAAATAAATATATATATATATATATAATAAATTTGACATGATATAAATTTGGATAACAGAATACACAATACACTCCCTTACCCATTCTCCCATCAAGGGAATGATATGGTCGCTCATGCATACGTTCGACCTACCATGTCCATAAAGAAATGCAACTCATTTTCCATGTAAAAAAAATCAAATGGTTAAAAAAATTCATAAAATATATAAATATGAATTTCATAATGAAGTATATTTTCGGATAGTATGGAATTATATCTTATACATGAGAACCATAACGTACAGGAACAAACACGCATAAGAAAATAAGGAAATTAACACCTAAAACAATAATAATAATATATTGTTAAAGAATGGGTATAATATTTAATAATAGAATTATATATGGTATTATAAATATTAATATTGTTCTATTATAAAATAATTACATTAATAAACCATTATATAGAAGGATAAAGTGATTTTAACCAAACAGACGTGTCTGTTGAGGGACTTCATCTCAATTTACATTCATTGAAGAATATTTATTAGTGTGAACCAATTCTATTTTATATGGTGTATAAACTATCCATATTTCATTTAATATCATGAATAATTCATATTTAAGGGTATATTATGTTGCAATTTAAAATATTTAATCCATTCATATTTTAAATGAATGTCACCAAGTAGTAAATAATTTCATAAAACAATTTATTTTAATTGGGTTATATTACATCTGTATTAAATCAGTTGAGATGGGGGGACTTGGCATTAAAGACTTGATCCTTTTTAATGAATATTTACTCAGTAAATTCACCTGGAGCCTTATCACCCCCAAAGACAGTTCTATGGATTTCATTTCAGCCCGGATCACAACAAGGCTTTGGGATGGTTATTCCCATTACCTTTCCTCTTCTATATGGCTTGCGTTGAAATATTCTTTCAATGGGATTATGTACTGCTTAAAGTGGCTTGTTTGCAGGGAGTCCACTTTGAATGCTTGGACAACTCCTTGGTTGTCCAGACCGATTAAGGAGGATGCTGTCATTGCACAAGATTGGATGCAACGATCGATTGGTTCACTACAGGATGAACGTTTAGGCATATGTGAGTTCATCCCCTCTCAGGTTTTAACTGAAATTCACATGTACAACTTCATGGATAAGGATACCCTTGTATGGAAACCAAGTTTGGATGGTACTCTTACTGCTCAGGCAGCCTATCAGATTATGTGCAATGGGCAGTGTCCAGCTCCTCGGTGGCTTGCTGCCTTCCGAATTTTCTTTATTTCCCCTGCTGAGTTCTTTATCTTATGGAGGATATAGAAGAGAAGACTCCTGGTGCAATGCCTCCTTCAACAGACTGGAATCCAGCTCGCCTCAGCCTTCCCAATATGTCTTGCGGATGTGGAATCTATTGATCACATTTTTCTACATTGTACTCTCACTTGCAGGCTTTGGAAATACATCCAGGACATGGTGGGGTGTTGTTTGGAGAAGGACTCACTGGAGAGACTTTTCTCCTCATTTTTTGTTGTATGCTGCAGCGAACAGATCAAGAACATCCTCCTGGTTGTTGTTGCAGCAACCATCAGTTTTATCTGGAGGGCTAGTAATGCCCAATTATTTGAGGGTAGAAAGCCTGTGTTCTGGTCAGGAGTTAGGGAGATTCATAGGGCAGTCTTTACAAACTCCAGGGTAAAGGTTTGTTGTATGAACAATGACTTCAATGATCTCGTTATTTTGAGAAATTTTGGAGTCGCAGGCAGGACAAAGAAACCATTGGTGATGAAATAAATAAGATGGATTCCTCTGATCCCTTCTTGGCTGAAGGTCAATGTTGATGGGGCGGCCTCAGGTGCAATTGGACCAGCTGGCTGTGGTGGTGTTTACCATACATATCGGGGCTTTGTAAAAGGGTGTTTTTATCACTACATTGGGCAAGGCTCTTCCATTGATGTTGGGCTGTGGGCCATGATTAAAGCTATCAGATATGCAGTTTTCTTTGGTTGGTGTTTTTTGTGGATGGAGTCGGACTCAATGGTGGCAGTTTATATTCTTCGAAGACGGTTGTGGAATGTACCATGGAGGATGTTACCCTAATGTATTGGGTGTCTACGACTCCTGGATGATGTTATTCTTGATATTACACATGCTTTTAGAGAGGCTAATCAGGTTGCTGATGCGTTATCAAAGAAGGATATTGTGGAGTCCGGCTCGGAATGGTCTTTTCTTTCTGTTGATTGTTGTGTGCCCTTTGTTGAGGCTGATGCGTGCGGCCAGTCTTTCACTAGGCTTTGTAAACCACCCTTTTTATGTTCTGTCTTTGCATTTACTTTTCTAATAAAATTTGGTAGAAGTGAGTCTGACTCGCTTCTGGGCCATTTGATTATTATATATTATAAGATTACTTTTTCAATTTATTTTGACCAATTTTTTATATATCCAATTATTTTATATGGATTTACATTTTAAACACATAATAAATTCAGTTATTAATCCCCACTTCACTGATATTATCATTGTAATTGATTTTATCTTAATTTCTATTCCATGGAGTCATAATTTTTAATATGAACCTATTCAATTTTACATGGTGTATATACTAATAATTTTACATTTAAAATCATGAGTAATTCATAAATCATGTAATTTTATGTTTCAATTGGAATTATTTCATATAATGGGGATTTGACATGGAAGTTACCAAGTGGTATGGAATTTCATTACTCAATTTATTTTCATTTAGTTATTTTACTTCTTCATTTTATTTAATATAAGAATAATATGCCTGTAATTTAATCCTGATTAATTATTATATATATAAGGCCTCGTCCTTAAACATTACTTATTATTGAATTAAAGGAATAATTCACATTAAGGATCTTTTCAGGTTTATAGTTTTAGAGAATTAGGACATAACAATTACATCTCAAAGATTACAAAATATACACATCTACTCAGCTTCCATTTTTTCACAAAATAAAAACTCTTGAACAAAAGAGTCATGTCTAGTTCCTTGTTTTAGACATCTTGACATTTCCTTGATCCCATCCTTTACCCTATTCAAATTTATGTCCTGTAAAAAACATTTCAAAAAAACATGGAATGAGAATAAAAAGCTGAGTAAGGGTTACACAAAGAAGAAAAAATGTTAGTTTTTCAAAACGACAGGTAAACCATGAATACTTTATCAAAGTAATACTTTTCACCTTTATGAAGTAGTAAATACTCTTCACTGAATAAAAGATCATTACTTACCCTTTTGTAACCAAAATATTGCCATAAAACCCATATAAAGAACACATAACATATAAAGGTAACTTGGGATATAAATATACTTAAATGGAATAACCATACGGTCGACTTCCACACATATCACTTAATGGAATAGCCTTATGGACAACTTCCAGACCCAATGCATTAGAGGTTATAACATTACCACCCATCCTGGTATTCATGGAACCACCCTTCATATGATTTATCACATAACCACCCGTCAAATGTCCAAGTACCATTATAAAATCATAACAATTATAAAGGAAATAAAACATTTCCACATTTCAATCACAATATATCACTTAAATATATTGACAAAAAAATCCATTATAAAAACCCTTTTCAATAAAAAAATACATAAAATATTATATGCTATTTATTTCATTTTAAAAACATTATGGCTTGTTGAGGAAGCCAAAGACCAAATAATACCCACAGCGGTGGAAAAGGTCGTTGTCGCCACATACATACGACAAAAACATTCCCTTTTGTTGTTTAGTAAAACACTTCATATAAAAATATTCCTTTTGAATAAAAGTCAAAGTAAAAAAGGGATTATACACCGTGTAAAAGAAAGTTGTGTATAAAACAAAATATGCCTCAATGAAAGGATATTAAGACGAAGTCCCATACAAAGTCGGTATCCTTATATTAAGGATAAAACAATTACATGATTATGTGTGACAAGTATAAATACACCCAATATAAGAGGATATTAAGTGTGAAACAATCAGAGGACATCCACACATATTCATAGTATGACATAATCAAGAAATAGAGGTTTAACCCAGAGAATTGAAATTGAGTTAAGAAGTTCCCTTGCAAAAATTTGACAGCCTAACGGCATCACTTTAAAATTCAGAAAATGAATTGATGAGAGAGAAAATGGTATCTCTTCACTTGGACATAAAATTTACATCAATAAGGATATAGAATAACATATCCCAACATAACAATATGTAAATTAAAAGACCCATCAAAAAGAATTCTTTTAAAAAGAGGAGGGTGAAAGGTTCCCTTACCGAATTGGGTAACTTCTGAAACGTACACCCCATGAAAGAAGGACTATACAACATTGATGTAAATACCCATAAAAAATTATATTACACAAACAGTAGAATAATGGGCAGTACATACAACACATAAAGGAAATTATGGAAAATGTAGCATAAATCTCACAGGAATAAAAGTGAGATTAAAAATCCCTTACGAAAACTCGGCAGCCTAACGGTGCCACTTAAAACTTCCAAAAATGGATCTATAAGATCAAAAAAGGTCTCTCATAATATTAACATAAAAATTATAGTATGAGTAATATAAAATAACATCCCTAAACATAATAAAGGAAATCTTAAAAGAAATTACATAAAAGAGAGTACTTAAAAAGAAAGAGAGAGGTAGGATCCCTTACCTCAAGTCCGACTTGTCTTGTTCGTTTCTTTATATTCCTGAATAGTAAACATTGGTCAATTTAGAATTTCTTAAGGACCTCCTTTAAATATTATTTTTCATTTCATATCACATATTATAATGTTATAATAATTGTTTAATAATTTGAGTTTATATTAGACATTTTTGTCGATGTTTGGTACATGAGTAAAAAATGACCTTGTTTAAAAATGATTGTCCATGTAGTTATAAGTAAATCATTTCCAGAATAGTATTAATTATTTAAATATAATATATATCCAGTACATATTAATTTTATACAATTACATAACATTTGGAGATATAAAATGAAAAGCATCGTTCATGGAGACGGTAGGTCGTACGTACGCATGAACGCTACTTTCATTTTTTTTGTCATAATAATGGAATTAAAGCTAAAAGAGAGATATATATATATTATAATTCCAGAATTATATCCATAATTTAGATATAATATTTGACATATATATCCATTATATATATGTACAAATGATAGTACATAACATTTGGAGATAATAAATGAAATGTACCGTTCATGGAGATGATAAGTCGTACGTACGCATTAATGCTACTTTCATTTCTTTGGCACATTAATGGAATTAAAAATATATGAGATATATATATATATATATATATATATTAATTCAAGTAAAATATATATGTTATATATATCACATAATTTCATTAATTTAATTCTTTATACATTCCATGTATTGCATGAACGAGTCACATCACATGAGGGGGCGGTAGTCCACACTTCCTCAAATGAAATTATCGCATTTGCACAACATGAAAAGAATAAAGGTATGTATTAAATATAAAATAAATAAGCATATAGAGGAAATAAATATAATATAAATATCATAAATAAATATATTTCCATAATAATGGCCACCATGAGAGGTGGTAGGAGAAGACAAAACAATCATCATTTCGTGAGGTAGTAATTCGCCATCCATGGAAATAGTATGTTCTTTAAACATTAGATGGAGGTGTTTTTTAGTGTAGCTCGAATCCTTCTCATAAAAAAATCCTAGAATATTTAAGATACTTGTGTTGTTACAAAATAAAGGAATAAAAAGAGTTTAGGGGGTTGGAGAATCAAAATAAAACAAAAGAACACTAGGGAAGACTTTACCTTTAAATCGGGTAACTCTTTTTGATTTGAGCTCAAAGGATTCCTTGGAAAGACTTCTGCCCAAAGTGAGGCTTCTAGGAGTAACAAAGGTATGTGGAGAGACAAAATGGGCAGGGTTTGGCCAAGACAAATGCTTGAGAGATGTGGGTAAGGTGGTAGAGGTGGTGGCCTTTTATAAGAGGAGAGGAGGGGCACTCTTAGAAAGTTATAAAATGTTACTTTATTATAAAATGCTTTTCGGATTTTAAAGGACCCAAAATTATATATTTATAGGATAAGGTGATACGATTTCTAAATACACCCATCCAATAGGTTTTTTACAAGTGTCGGACTTAGATTTTACATTATCTTTTCATTTTATTTAAATCGTTAAATAATGAGGTAATCACTGCATCATCATGGTATCATAAATAATTTAATTTATTTAGTGTCTAAAAATTATAAAAAATATAATGATTTAGAAAATATTTTTATCTTTATAATGAATATTTATAGTCAAATATATGACTTGTATAACCCCATGTAAAAATTGTTTTAGTAAAACAGTACATGTTTGTGACACTTTTTTTGACATTAAATAAAACGTTATTAATGTCATTTTCCTACCAAAGTGGCCCCTTGGGGTCCCCAAGTTGACCCATGGATTTTCTTGGTCATCCATGACTCATAAAATAAGGGTAGGACTTGTGTCAAGGTCATTTCATATTATTATAACATTATCTTTACCTTAAATTACACTAATTACCTTTAATCGTGATTAATAAAACTTAAAAGTTACTATTCACCAAAAAATTATTTTAATCCCATTGAAAAAAAATTTACATCATAATGAAAACCATTTATGTCAGATTTTTGAAATTAAAATTACAGAAGTGGTAAAGTTTCATTTAATCGAAAAATCAGTTTTTTATCTACCACTTAGTGGTTTCACTATTCATCAAAAATTGATGTTTTTCAGAAAAATACCAAAAATTCACCCTAAGCTATAATTGATATTCCGAATTCAAAAATGATGTCTATTTTATGAAATTCAAAACATATAATTTGCATTAATTAATTTAATAATTAATTCATGCTCTCAAAACAAATAATGTTTTTTTAAGAAACAATATCTATTAAAAGATTGACACTAGTTTAAGTCCAATTTCAAAGTGAAATTAATTCCAATGACCACCATTGGATTAAATGGTAAAAATATATTCTAAATACACTTTAATCTCAATTAAAAAGATAATATATCCATATAAATAAATCATATTAAAAGGAGGTTTTGAATTAAAATGCAACATTTTCACTAAAAATAATATTTATCGGAAAAATAACAAAAATTTACAGAAAGTAAATTTTGATTTCTAGATTATAAAGAAGGATTTTATTTTGTCAAATAAAACATATAAAATTTTGAAAAGTATATTTAAAAAGGGTTCTCCATCAAAAGGCGGTTAATCGACCTTTTAAAGAATATTAGAAAATTTATGCTTAAAATTGGATTCATTTGAATTTTAAGCCTCTAAATTTTTTTGGATAAAAGTAAAAATATTTTAAAAACAAATATAATCATTTTGAAGTTAGTTCCATTCATTCCAACAATTACAACGTCTAGGAATTAACTACCGTTTAAAATAATATTATTTTATTATTAGAGTGCAACGTAAGATTTCAAAGAAACTCGTTGTTGCATATTGGGTACGCCATTGGGAATAGCGTTCCCTATAAATTAATATTAATATTTTATTAAAAAATATCGATAAATATTAAAAAGTATTATTCTTTATTTACCTGGGATGTTACATCCTTCCCCCCTTTGGGGAATTGTGTCCTCGCAATTTTTAAAATTGTGCTTGGAAAATTCATTGAAAGCCCCACATCAGAAAAGGAGTAAATTAAACTGTCACTTTAAAAGAAAGAAAGGGAAGTAAAAAGGTCACCCAAGTTAACCCATTCTAGGATTTCTCTGTATGAAAATATGGATATGGAAGAAAAAAACAAAGGGTCATGTTCTAAGGGAGAGTGATAGAAAACATGTTTAGGAGAAAGTTATCCACCAGAAAATCAAAAACTAGTGATGGGTTAAACGGTATTTGATTCCCCAGTAGGAAAAGTTAACAGACAACATTTTTGTTTTTAGGTTACTTTTCATTGAGGAATTTATTTATAAGCCTAACTAAATCATACGGAAACATATTTACTTGTTGTGTAGACTCTCATCTCCTACTAGATTTCTTACACAAACTCATATTTTCTTCAAAAGACGAGTATTTAGGATGACTTTCTCACATTAAGAGAGCTAAAATCAACTTCTAGAGAATCACCTAATCCAAAAAAGAGAAGTATATATTTCCCATGTCTTTATAACTTATACAAAACCCAAATTATTAGAACAAGATCAGATAATCAACAAATGGATAATCCTTTATAAAAAAGAAATTCTATTCTTAATCTCCAAAATTTGTCCAACAAAACCCAAAGTTCAATGAAGACCATTCAATAAACAATTTGTCCATAAAATTATTAAAAGTAAACCAAACTAATATTGAAACCCAAATATTTGAAGGATTTAATCACATAGTCTTCCAACATAAAAATTAACATTTATCTCCAAATAACATCAGTTGCTGTTAAAGTCTCATGTTGAAAAGTAATTAACCTAATCACATATCCTCCATGATAGGTTAATAATTTCTATAGATAACCCAAAATAAACTTACTCTTGATTCATAAAATCATCTAACTATAAATAATTTGTCAAAATAACCAGGGACTTTACGTAGTCTTGTGGTAGGTGATAAATACAAGTTGCACATTGGTTGTGGGTTCGATTCCCACTGCTTTGTCCGACGCGATGGGTTGTCACACGGTCTGCGTGTTGTCCTTTTTCCAAAACTATACAATTCTTAAAACATTCCCCAAAAAGAGATAAAATATTTTAAAATAACCATAACATAATTTATCCTCAATTTTACCTCATTCCTTTCATCTTCAAGCATATAGTAACCTATAATTACCTCAAAAGTAAGGATCATATAAACCTTAATGGTTGCCTTTATAATTATTACCTGAACTTCCACATCGAGTTGGTCATCTCGTACCTGATGCATTAGAGAACTCACCAAAGTTCAAGTGGTTGATCATGAATACTTGATAGTTGGTTTAGAATAACCACGAGTTTCCTCGTTGAATCCCCCATTACATCCAGTCTCTTAATCAGAGAACCACCACAATTTCCTTCAAACTCATTGTCACTTTGGTTCCTGCTAGATCCATCCATTTACTAAAACCAGAAATGTCAGTGTGAGTATATCAACAAAACCATCATGTACTAATGAGGAAGATAAACACTAAGATATACTTACTCATTTAATTTATCTAAAAACTTTGACTCTTTCTGAAATCCTAGCCATTATGGTAATGTCACTTATTCTTAGAGAATACCCTAACCTCTAAACTTATCTAAACCGACCTCTGATACCAACTATAAGGCCTCGGACTTAAACATTACTTATTATTGAATTAAATAAATAATTCAAATTGAGGATCTTTTCATGTTTAGAGTTTTATAGAATTATGAAATAACTATTACATCTCAAAGATTACAAAATAGACACATCTATTCAGCTTCCATTCACAAAAAAAACTCTTGAACAAAAGAGTCGTGTCTAGTTCCTTATTTTAGACAGCCTGACATTTCCTTGATCCCATCCTTGACCCTAATCAACTTTATTTCCTATGAAAAACTTTTCAAAAAAACATCGGATGAGCATAAAAAGATCAGTAAGGGTTACACAAAGAAGGAAAACTGTTAGTTTTTCAAAACAACAAGTAAACCATGAATACTTTATCAAAGTAATACTTTTCACCTTTATGAAGTATTAAATACTCTTCACTGAATAAAAGATCATTACTTACCCTTTTGTAACCAAAAGATTACCATAAAACCCATATAAAGAACACATAACATATAAAGGTAACTTGGGACATAAACATACTTAAATGTAATAACCATACGGTCGACTTCAACACATATCACTTAATGGAATAGCCATACACCTAACTTCCATACCCAATGCATTGGAGGTTATAATGTAACCACCCATCCTGGTATTCACGGCACCACCCGTTATATGGTTTATCACGTAACCACCCGTCAAATGTCCAAGTACCATTATAAAATCATAATAATTATAAAGGAAAGAAAACATTTCCATATTTCAATCACAATATATCACTTAAATATATTGACATAAAAAAATCCATTATAAAAACCCTTTTTAATACCAAAATACATAAAAGAGTATATGGTATTTATTTCATTTTAAAAAACATTATGGCTTGTTGAGGAAGCCAAAGACCAAATAATATCCACGACGGCGGAAAAGGTCGTTGTCGCCGCATACGTACGACAAAAACATTCCCTTTTGTCGTTTAGTAAAATGCTTCATACAAAAAGATTCCTTTTGAATAAAAGGAAAAGTAAAAGGGGATTATACACCATGTAAAAGAAAGTTGTGTATAAAACAAAATATGCCTCAATGAAAGGAGATTGAGATGAAGTCCCATACAAAGTCAGTATCCTTAGATTAAGGATAAAACAATTGCATGATTATGTGTGACAAATATAAATACACCAAATATTAGAGGATATTTAGTGTAAAACAATCAGAGTACATCCACACATATTCATAGTATGAAATAATAAATAAATAGAGGTTTAACCCAAAGAATTGAAATTGAGTTAAGAAGTTCCCTTGCAAAAATTTGACAGCCTAACGGCGTCACTTTAAAATTCAAAAAATGAATTTATGAGAGAGAAAATGGTATCTCATCACTTGGACATAAAATTTACACCAATAAGGATATAGAATAAAATATCTCAACATAAAAATATGTAAATTAAAAGACCCATCAAAAATAAGTCTTTTAAAAAGAGGAGGGTGAAAGGTTCCCTTACTAAATTGGGTAACTTCCGAAACGTACACCCCATGAAAGGACTATAAAACAATGATGTAAATACCTATAAACAAAATTATATTACACGAAGAGTAGAATAATGGGCAGTACATACACCACTCAAAGGAAATGGTGGAAAATGTAGCATAAATCTCACGGGAATAAAAGTGAGATGAAAAATCCCTTACGAAAACTCGACAGCTTAACGACGCCACTTAAAACTTCCAAAAATGGATCTACGAGATCAAATAGGGTCTCTCATAATATGAACATAACAATTACAGTATGAGGAATATAAAATAACATCCCCAAACATAAGAAAAATTACCTTTTATATTATTATAACATTATCTTTACCTTAAATTACACTAATTACCTTTAATCGCGATTAATAAAACTTAAAAGTTACTATTCACCAAAAAATTATTTTAATCCCATTATACCAAATTTTACATCCTAATGAAAACCATGTTTGACGGATTTTTTAAATTCAAACCATAGATTTGGTAACATTTTATTTAATCGAAAAATCTGTTTTTTAACTACCACTTAGTGGTTTCACTATTCATCAAAAATTGATGTTTTTCAGAAAAATACCAAAAATTCACCCTAAGCTATATTTGAAATTATGAATTCAAAAATGATTTGTATTTTAAAAAATTCAAAACATATAAGTTTCATTAATTAATTTAATAATTAATTCCCGCTCTCAAAACAAATAGCGTGTTTTTAAGAAACAATGTCTATTAAAAGATTGACACTAGTTTAAGTCCAATTTGAAAGTGATATTAATTCCAATGACCACCATTAGATTAAATGGTAAAAATATATTCTAAATAAAATTTAATCTCAATTAATAAGATAATCTATCCATATAAATAAATCAGATTAAAAGGAGGTTGTGAATTAAAAAGCAACATTTTCTCTAAAAATTATATTTATCGGAAAAATAACAAAAATTTACACAAAGTAAATTTTGATGTCCAGATTCTAAAGAAGGATTTTATTTTGTAAAATAAAACATATAAAATTTTCAAAATTATATTTAAAATGGGTTCTCCATCAAAAGGTAGTTAATCAACCTTTTAAAGAATATTAAAAAAATTGCTTAAAATTGGATTCATTTTCATTTTAAGCCTCTAAAATTTATTTGATAAAAGTAAAAATATTTGACAAACATATATAACCATTTTGTAGTTAGTTCCGTTCATTCCCGCCATTACAACAGCTAGGTATTAACTACCATTTAAAATAATATTATTTTATTATTAGAGTGCAACGTACGATTTCAAAGAAACTCATTGTTGCACATTAGGTACGCCATCGAGCATAGCATTCCATATAAAGTAATATTAATATTTTATTAACAAATATCGATAACTATGAAAAATTAATATTATTTATTTTCCTGGGATGTTACAATATATTCCCACTTTTTAAAGAGAATTATATTTGATACAAATAATTGATTCATTGATTAATTATCACCTCAATTTTATGACCACTGTAAGGGTTTATCATCTTAAATTTTTATATTTGGGATATATGTTATATTATAAACCTATATAAATTTATGAGGTGAATCTACTTCCCCGTTAATATTTTATATCAATAACCTCTATATATTCATTGTATTTAATTTTTCACCAAATGTTACTACATTACGGGGTCAATGAATCCAAACATACCAAAGTGGTTAGTGGTTTATTTTTCAATCTCATTTTAATTAGGATTGTTTATGCTTAAATTTACGTTGAAGGAAATTATGTAATCTATATATAATAAAATACTTTATTTCTATTATAATCTATTTATTCATGGTCTTTTCATGTAATAGTACCATTTTCTTCTCTTTTGTATGTAAAATTGTAGATAAATTATTTTTTAATAAAATATGACTTTATTTATCTCGTCGGTTTAAATTTTTTTCTTTTATATCTGTGATTTATAAAAATTTATTAAAATTTGATTTAATATGATATATAAAGTAATTTATACTAATAATAGGTTTTTAAAAAATATTTTAAAGGGAATATTCTTATAATTTCCCAAACAAGGATATTTTTACTTGTCTTACAAAAATGTGAATTGAATATTTATTCTAAAATACTTGATATTAATGGAAACTTTCCACTCTCATGACTAAAAATTTCAGTGAATATTAAATTAAAATTTTTAATGAATATTTTTAATGAAATTTGATTTCCAAATAATAGGAAAATTATTACTTTTTAAAAGTGATTTTAAAAGTGAAATGTGTATTTTCATCAAACAAATTATAATGATATTATTATGGGATTTATATTATTCGATGATAAAAACCTTTATTTTAAAAATACTCCACTTCGTATATGTTTTAATTACCCCAAAATAATTCTTTCTTAGTATAGTTATGATCAGTTTGTACAGGGATAATTTTGATATTCTCTTTCTTGATTAAGTTTTTAATCATTAACTTTCACTGTAGATATTAACTTTTTTATAATCATTGGAAAACCATTACCCAAAGATATCCTAATTATTTATCATGAATATTCTTATTTCATAAACTATATATCATTTCTATATATAGTTATTTACATTAAAAATTATTGGATTAAGTGAAGAAATATTGACATTCTAAATTCTTCATTAAATATAAAAATTTATCAATATGGCATATTGTTCATGAATTAAATTGGCTATTTGATATATGATTAATACATAAAAAATAAATTCATGGGTGGGTCCAAGAATTATATTTCACCGTGATGCATCGATAGAATCCTGAGGTGAATCAGTATACTAATATAAACTAGTTTTTCCCATAGTTCTAAATAGTGTTCTGAATGGTCATTACAATAACGATATCATGATGTCTAAGATCATGACATCCAAAATTAATAGTTTCTTTCATTTTGAATTTAGTTATTATTATCCACGAGATTATTCCATTGATATTATCCCTGAATTCATTTGTTTATCATCTTATTAATTAAATGACATGGATTTCAGTTATTTACCTTACCATATTCATTAAATGGAATATGTGTTCAAATATTTACCTTTCTATTTTTATCGTTCCTTATTGGTTACGATTAATTAAGGCATGATAGCTTCCTCCTTACACAACTCTTACTGAGTATATATGATAAACATTATTCTATTTCCTTACGCATGATATGAGGAAAGAATATTTGAAAAATTGCAAGGATGATGAATTTTTACCTTCACTATATTTTATTTCTTATTTTCAATTGTAATGAATGACTCAAGTATGTGTATAGTTTACCATGAATACTGAGTTATTCAGTCGTTTGGGATGTGAAAACTTGTATCTTATGAAAATATAAAAAATTACACAAAATTTTTGGTCTACTAGAAACATGTAATATATAGTTTGTATCAGAGGAAATTTAGTAAAACCATTGGAAACTGATTTAGGAAAACATACATTAGGTAAAATAACAATATGATATACATTGAGGATATGTAATGAAGAAAAACCTAATGTTTTTTGAGAAAGATATTATGTGGTATTTCCTTGAAACAAAACATTTTCCAGTGACTATAAGTGGACATGGTTTTGGCATAATTTTATACAGGGGTAACAAATGTGGAAAGGTCACATTGGACTTTAACTCGATCATTACTCAGTGTAGAATAATGGGACTTACTTTTCACTTGTTTTGACACTCTAGAGGGATATTCTTTGGATAATTCACATTTTATTTACAAAACAATATGAATGATTTGAATAGATGATGATAATTAATAACACAGGTTAAACATACGGTGTATTAGATTGTATATAATGTTTCATGATCTTGAAAACCTATAAATGATTTTATGAGTTTAAAATTACTATTTTCATTTCTCACACAATTATCGTTTGTTTTAGTCAATGGATGGAACCCAAATGAATCATGATAACATCGAATATGATGTACAATATTGTTATTATGGGAAACCATATGGGATTAGTACTGGGGTGAACGATATCATGATTATTATTAAGCAGCTATTATGGTATATGATTAATAATCTATACCATAACTTACTCTCAGAGTCACCAAAGAATACCCATATATTGATTTCTAAGAGATCAAGTGGTTGAGACTATGGAGTGTAAACAGATCTATTTCCTTCATGTTCGAAATATTGAAAGAGAAACACATGATAATGAATCAAAGGAATATAAAAATTTATTATTTGTGTAAATTAATGGAATATAGCAATTTATTTCCAAGTAAAAGTGAAAAATTTAGTGGAGATAAATAAATTTCATCATAGGAATCCATTTATAATTCATTGTCATAATTGTAGGGAACCTTGGAATTATCTGAGTCAATTACCTTTGTAAATATTAACACCAAGACCAAGGAAGGACATTGGATAAAGTAAAAGGGTCTAATTAGTCATTTATTAGAATTCAATAATTTTATTTTAGAAGTTTTTTTATCAATGTCATTTTTGTTATCAGAATCATGAAACATATAAAAAAAATTAATGTATTATAATCATATATATATTCATAAAATATTAACTCTATAATTATTGATACCATCATGGGTTTATTAGTTAAAGGTTGATCATAAGTTAAATATCTTAAACATACTTTTTTTGAAATTTTATGTGATGGGAGTTAATCAAGACTAAGGATATTTTGTGATACATTTATATTAATATAACCCACTATTTATGTATATTAAATTGTTATTTAAGATAAAATTTCATTAAATTTTGTATAGATAATATTAAAGTAATTGGAACCCTTTAGGATTTAACATATCTTTTCTTTTATGGAAATTACGAGTTATCAAAAAAAATTAATGTTAATGTCATTATTTTAATATAGTTTTTCAAATAGGAAAACCTATACCTTGGGTGGAAACCTTGTGCATATGGTGAGGCTATGGGTATTGAACAAAAAATTGAGGGAGATCAGGGTGAATATCCTACCACTAAATTACATGATTCACTAGTTAATATAAAATTATTTTAACATTAAATTTTATGGACAATTACTAAGATAAACATTGGGTGTTACGATTGAGGTTCAAAGATTAAAATATTATATTATCTTATGCTAAAAATTTTGGTTTTTTAAAATATTTATTAATATATAGAAAGACCCTATACTTTTTTATGGATATTATGATACGTTAAATATAAATTTTAGTGATTTGGTTATAAAAATTCATTTTTGAAAGTTCATTCGATAGAGTAAGATATGAAGTCAAAATTTATAAAATCACGCATAATGGGTGAAATTATTCATATGAAATAAAAGTATATCAAGTATTTATATTTAATTATATTCATAGAAAAAAATTTATTCATAAAATTTAGTAAAAGGATCTTGGAAAAAATGATATCCAATAATATTTATATGTGATGAATCAAATGAAATTTTATTTCATTAAATTTTTTGATTTTTCTTGAAATTATCTCTCCCTATATCTTTTACTTTCTTTTTATCAATGGTCTCTATCCCTCTCCATAAAAATTTATGATTTTATTATATGTCCATATTTTGTTTTCCCACAAATGTTCTACTACATGGTAACAAGGCTATGTTTTATTCAATATGAACTTACAAAAATCCTTTTATCTATTTTTTAGGGAAATTTTCATTAACCCTTTTTTGATGTGGGGTTTCAACAATGGAATTTTAAATTTCAATAAATAATTTTCTAAAGTATATTCAACTAAAATGAAAACAATTTATTAGTGGTTGGGAGAATGTAACACATTGATATTTTAAAGTATATTTCATTGAAATAAATTTAACATCTTTGATATCATGTGTTAAATGAAACCCCAAGACCTTAAAATAATAACACAATGTTTGAAAGAATAATAGCACATAGCAGCGAGCCCCAAAACAATGTGAGATGCTATTAAAATATGACCACTATAACCAGGACATTTAATTGAAAGGTATGAATAGAATTTAAAAAGAATTAGGAATTATATATATATATATTTAATAAATAAATCTTTAATGATAAATTATTAGTGAATAATAACTCAATTCTTTAGTGAATTCATTTTATGCTTTAGGGTATATATTCTTCAAAACAAATAGTTTTATTTTTCATTTTATGTTTGTAATTATAATGAATTTTTAGAGATTTAAAATATTATATTTTTTGAAAAACATATAATTTTTTAAATCATCATATAAAAAGTAACTTAGGGTTAATATTTTGGGATTTTTTTAAATCTTTATTTTTCACTGAATAGTTTGAAACACCGATTTTTCAAATACTTATATGTAGTTTCAATAGATTAAGTAATTTTAAAGTCAATTTTTCTCTTAATTTTATTTCAAAGTAACAAAAATATTATTTAATTTTATCTAAAATCACTTATAATATTTTAATTATCCTTATAAATTATTTTTATATAAATTTATCCCTCGACTTAAAAACTCAGTGTTTATAAAACTATTTTTAAATGAAAAGTGTTTCTCTATTTTAAATAATAAATATAATATTTAATGATGCCTAATTTAAATTAAATTCATATAATATAAAAATAAAAATAATAATTTAAATTAATTTAATTCTCATTATGTGTCATGTTGTTATTATAACAATATCTTATGTTTGAAAAATATATTTCTTGAAAAACTATATTTTCGACATGTTGGTAGGCTTAATTTTAAATAAATCCATCCACTTATTTTAATTTAATTTGATAAAATGGATTCCATATTTTCAATTAGATTAATTAATATTATATAATATGGTAAATGTTTTTGTTCATAATGAAAAGTAAAAATAGTAAATTGTTTTAACATGATTTATGTTAAAATTGATTTTCTTGGTGTGTGTGTGGGATGGCGGTTGAACTAAATAGATTAATAGAATAAAATTCTTTAAAAATGTTTATTTTTATTGATAAATGTGTTTCGAGACCTTAACTATTCTAAAATATTTTAATTTTATATTTTAGAGGCACTGGGATTGAGGGAGACTTCTCATTATAGATTTCTCTGGGGAAATTTCAAAAATGCAACACTTCCTTTATAAGAGGGTGCCCCTAAGATGTCCCTACCACAGAACCAACCCCCATTGAATTTTACAAGAAATCCTAAATTTCTACCCAAAATCCTTGTAAAAATTATATAGTTTTTTTTCAACCCAAAAGACCAACACATGGGTCCTTAATAAGAGATCCAGAGGAGGTTCTTATAAGAGAAGGCAATTGTTTTCAGAAAACTCTTTCATTTTAATTATTCTATTTCCACTATAAATTATGTATTAACTCATAAAATATAATGAAAATATTATGTCCCATATAATTATATGTTATTATGTTACATTAATTATATTTATCCATCTCATCCCCAATCAATTGTGAAACAAAGACACTACTTGTGTGTGTGTGGAACAAACTCCTCACAATATTATTTAATTTATTCCCATCACCAAATCACAAGGATAGTCATAATTATAGAAATATTTAATATATATAATATATAATAAATATTTTTTAATATTACTTATTTAAAATTAATATGCATTCAACTTTCTTACCCTTTCACCCATTAAGGGATTGATATCGTCGCTCGTGCTTACATACGAACTACTATTTTCATAAAGTGATGTGACTCAATTTCCATGTACAAAATTTATGAATGTTTTTAACATAAATAAAATATGTATATTTGATATTTAAAACATTAATATAATTATTTAGATAAAAAAACTATATACTATACAAAATAACCCGGACTTTCAGGACAAAAAAATCGTGATCAAATAATTTGATTAACACCTGAAACATTAATAAAACAAACAATTGTTAATGAATATATTGTAAGTTATTATAATAATATTATATATAATATTAAAAAATTAATATGGTTCTGTTATAAATTAATAACATTATTTACATCCTTATACATGATATTAATGTGTGTTAAACAAAAAGGATATGCAAGGTAAGGGACATCATCTCAGTCACCCTTCATTGAGGAATATTTAATTTTATGCACCTAATATATTTTATGTGGGTTATATAATGCCCCTTTAACATGTAATATCATTATTACTTCAACTTTAATGGTATTTTATTTTTTAAGTTTTTATATTTCATCCAAATTTATTTCACGTGAATGTTACGATGTGCTAAAGAATTTTATAACTCAATTTCTTTTCATTGGGTTATATTACTTCTCAAATATATTCACTATTATAAGATTATGTGTGTAATTAATTTTTACTATTTTATGTTTTATATATAATTATTTTATTTTTATTCATATTTCAACTGTATTATTAATTCATTTATTGATCCCCACTTCAATGGTATGATCATTGTAATGGATTTCATCTCAATTTCCATTCCAATGAGACATATTGGTTATTATGAACCTATTCACTTTAAAAAGGTTTATATACTTATCATTACTAATTTAATATCATTAATCATTCAAAATTAATGTTACTTAATGTTTCAATTTTTATTATTTTATCCAATAGGATTTGAATTAAAAGTTACCATGTGGTAAGGAATTTTATAACTCAATTTCATTTTATTTGGGTATATTACTTTCTCATTGTATTTGATATTATAATATTATATTTGTAATGTCTTTTGATTATATTATATTTTATTTCCACTTATTTTATGTATATTCCATTCAATACACACAATCAATTCATTGATTAACTCTCACATAAACGTTATGATCATTGTAAGGATTTCTTGGCTCAAGTTGTCTTATTTCAGATATATGTTACTTTATACACATATATCCTTTTAGAAGGTGTATATAATTCCCATTTTATATGTTATATCATGAATATATTTATATTAACTATATTTAATGTTTCAAATTGAGATATCTATTTCATGGATATTATGATTAAAAAATTACCAATGTGGTAAGAGATTTATATTTCAATCTCATTTTAATATAGACTGTTTACACTTGAATTCCCATTGAAGAAAATTATTTTATTATTATATAATAATCTAATTTAACATTTTTATACTTAGTTTATTATTGATGTTATCAAGTAGTTGTGCCATTTTTTCTCTTCGGTACGTATAATGATTGAGAAAGTTTTTTCAATAGAATCTTACATCATTTCCCTCTTGGGTTAGAGACCAATTTTCTTCCAAATACATGTTATGTAAAAATATATTTCATAAATTTTTTTATATGATTTTTTAAATTAACTATTTACTATTATTTTATTTTTACAAAAAATCATTTGATTATTCCTATCATTTTCCAAACAAGGTATTATTGAATTATCTTACAGTTATGTGAAATGAATCATTTTTAAATATACTCTAAATGAATGAAATATTTACACTATCATGACCACTCATAGCTTTAAAGATTCCTATACATGTTTAAAAGGTTGTTTTTAAAGAAAATTGTTGTCTTAAAATTCTATAAATTCTTTTTTTTAAGATTATTTTCAATGTGGAATGATTTTTTTATGAATTTTTTAAATAGTTTATTTATGGAATTTGTATTTATAAACAACAACAGAAATTTCTGTCACATATACTCTACTAGGGATATGATTTAATAATAGAATAATTATTATTTATATATATGGTTTATGATCTGTTTGACATAGGATAGTATTAACATTCTCGATCTTAACTAATGTTGTAATCATTAACTTTTAAATTATATATTCACTTTTTCTTGATCACTGGGAATATATTTCCCCTAAATATCCATATTATATATCATGGATATTCATATTTGTTAAAATATATATCATTTGTATATATGATGCTTTTATTTCAAATTTATTGAATTGACTGGAGAAATATTGATATTCAATATTATTTATTCAATACCAACATTTATTTTTATGGCATACTCTTCATGAATTAAACCAATCATATGGTATATGAGGACTATGTTAGAAATGCAATGATGTGTGGGGACTGCAATTACATAACCCCTCGATTCATTGAGAATATCATGGGTTTAATCATTAAGATTAAATTAAATGGGTTTTTACCCCCAATATTAAAGTTTCTTATAAAAGGTACTAATAGTATAGATATAATGATGTTTGAAATCATGATGTATAAAATTATTAATTCCCTTCATTTTTATTTTAGTTATTATTATCCATGTGATTATTTCATTGATATTATCCATGGATGCATTTTTTCTCACGTTACTGATTAAATGTTATGTATTGTCAGTTAATTTCCTTTTAATATTGATTTTGACTTAACTAAAAATTATAGTCATGTTATTGATTACATTTTATTAATTTTATGATATTTACATTTCCATGTTGATTATGAGTTATTTGTATGATTTGTTTATTCATGACAACTTCAACCTTTTTTAACTCTTACTAAGAATCTGAAATCAACCTTATTTTGTTTTATTTCCCTATGATATTATAAATCAATCATTGAATGTGTTTATCGATGATGAATTTTTACATTCACTATGTTTTATTTCATGTTTTCAAATGTAATGAAAGACTCATATATGTATCTAGTTTACCAATAGTATAAAAATATTAATTCCATTGGGATTTGATCACATGTATCTTATTCTAATGTAAAAATTAGTCATCGGATCAAATCTATTATGGATAAGGTGGTTAAACTTTTACCATTTTCAAGGGGTTTTTAGTTTTTTAAACATTTATAAAAATAGAGGCATATTTCATCTCATTTTGGTGATAAAACTAATTGTTTTTACTTATTGAATCAGATTCAATTTATTATGAGTGTTCTTTTTAAAATAAGATTTTATGAGTTGAATTAATTTTATTATTCATGGAAATTGTTTATGAGAAATGTTGGATATAAAAAATCCATATAATGGATTGGACAAATACATATGTAGTTTACTAGTAAAAAGTTACTATAATGAAGTAGATAGATTCAAAAATTTATAAGTTACTCTTATGAATTGGAAAGAAATAAAAATGCGTATGTTACTATTATATAGATGACTATTTATATGTTACTCATCTTAATTAATTATAACTAACCTGGTAGATTATTCCTTTATAAAAGTGATTGTATGATTGATACGAAGATATTGTTCCATAGTACCTAAATGTATAAAATATTCTTCCAAATTGGTTTATATAGAAATATTTTTACTTAAAAATACATGGAAACTAGATTATGATTCAAATTATGGTTTATAAATTCTAATTGTGAATGGTTTGATTCCAACAAAATGTTTTCATCTCTTTTAAGAAACCCTCATAAATTATAATTTTTCCTTTATGGTTTCTTAAAAAATGTTATATGAAAACTCTGGGGCTAAGAAAATTATTATTTTTAGATTAAATATTATAATTTAAGAGGAAAATATTCTTATTGGTTTTTAGGAATTTTAAATGGATTAATGTATTACATTTCTCTTTTATATCCCATAATGATATTTTTCTTTTGCATACCTCATTTACAAAATAATTTTATAGGGATTAATGAGGATTAGGTATTATATAAAGGTCGATGGTGAAAAATCTTTAATTATGTAAAACGTTTCATGAATGAAACGTCATTGTTAACATAATAACCCATTTTTCTGAAAACAATATGTACACTATGTAGAAATAATTACATTGTTATGTAAGTTTTTATGAAATTCACTAAAACACTAAATATAAATGATTCTCAAAATGTAACAAAGTGAAACCAATGTTATAAATAATTTAATTATGTGATTTTTAGGTTATGGGGTGTTATAAAAAATGTTCAATTATTCCTTGGTGATCATCATTAAGCATAAAAAAGCTATATACATATATATTCAACAGTGAAGGGAAAAAAATTTATTTACATTACCATATGATTTACATTTCAATATCACAATGATCATTGTTAAGTGTTTCCTTTTACCAGTTGCTACTATGAATAATCAATAAAAAATTAATAGAAATGGTTTTTTTGAATTAAATCAAATATTTATAGGTTATATGATTCAGGGGAACTCCCATGAAGGATCAGTGACAAATTGTGTCTCCTTACCTAAGAACTCAATTACTAATACAAACAGTTTCATAGCCCAGGTTTTCGTTTAATGGAGTGTTTTGATTTTTTTATTTTGATGAGATATTGGATGTTTTCATATAAGTTAATATCTTCTCCACACCATTCAATGGTATCAGATCCCTTCCATGCATTTTTGATTTTTGAGATCATTTAAAAATATTGTTCTTAAAAATTTTAATGTCACTCATATTACCATTTATAAAATGTGACCAATTATTTTTCTTGAATTGATTCAGTTCATATGATATAGTTTATTGTAACATGTGACTAAATATAAGTCATTTAATTTTAAAAAATTCATATCATAAAACATTGATATATCATATCATTCAATAACATATCATGAAATCATATTTATGATATAAGTGTGAATAATTAAATATGATATTCCTATCATCGGTAAAGATACAACAATTAGTCATGAAATAATATAGATACTTCTTAAACTATTTATGATAAATTCCCTATCTATCATATTCTATGAATGAAGTTATATAATTAAAAATAATTCATTGAAAAAATATTAATTTTTAATTAAATTCCATTATAAATTTCTTTATAATATATATATATATATATATTCAACATTTATAAAAGATAATTTGAGAAAATTAAATGATTTATAATGTTTTTATAAAGTCAATAATTATAAACAGTTCATAATATTTAATGAAATGTTTATTAAATATTTTTAAATAAATATAATAATATCGAAATATTAACATGAATATAATTTTAAAACAATTATACAGTATTCCTTATGAATTTTGCATATATTATTTCTCTAGAAACAATAAGAGAAAAATATAAAATGAATATAAATTATAAAATAATGTTTAATATAATGTGATTATATTTTATGATTATGAATTGTTAAAAAGGGAATTACTTGGGATATTCTTTAGACAACATCAATTTTTTATGATTAATTTTCTTAATGTTTTAATAATGCTAATGATGTAATTTTTGAAAAACATTAATATTTTACATTATGGAATTTGGGTTATAAAAGTTTTATAATTCATAAAATAATATATATTTAATAAAATTACATATAAAGAAAATATGAAATATTTAATACTATTAAATGAATATACATAATTAATATTTAATATCACAAAATATCCATAAAAATAGTAAAATTATAATTTATTTATATTTTTATTATACTTATGAATTGTTAATAATGTTTTATCCAATGTTTAAATATATAAATTATTCTTTAAAAAAATTATCCCTTATATTATGAATATTTTAAAAAAATATTGTCAATATGATGATGATTTTATTGAAATGTTAAAATTCTTCTGTAAATTATAATTTATGTATATAATTAGTTATATTCTAGGTATGATCAATTGATATAGTTTCCATCTACCTAGACTTCTGTTTCTAATTAGAGTTATTGTCCAAAATTAATTTGTTGAATATAGTTTATATATATTTCCAATTTAAGTTATTATGACTTATAATCTCTATTGAGAAAACTATCCCTGGGTATAGGGTCCTTGGGTCAGACATCCCATTGTCTTGGAGGCTTAGTCCTTATTCTAGAGAGAAAAGGGTTAAATAACTATTGATTCATGATTACTCATATAGATATTATCAATATCATACAATTCTAACCATTATATGGAATGCTCATTTACCATATACAAGATATGAACTTATATACGTATAAATATAGTTAGTTTGTATATTTGGGTGAGAAACACAATCATTAGGTTGTTTAAAGAGTTAAAAATCAATATTTCTTGAACATATTGGTTTGGTTAATAGACTATGATTCCAAAATAAATCATTAGGAGAAAAAATACATAAAGGGATTAAAATGAGAAAATATGGTGATATTAAATACCCTTTAAAATGTTTTGTGTTATATTCTTCTTGAATTAGAACTTATCATGATCTAGATTATCCAAACATGTAGTTTATACCGATGTTGGGTTCTCTTGAAATTTGCTATTTTTTTCTTTGTGTTTCAATTATAAGAGGAACCCTGATATGATAAGGTTTCCCAAATAACAGATTTGTATTTTTCCAATTGATAGATCAGAAAAAAAATCTAATTGACTATCCAAGTGTAATATATGATATGAATGGGATGATTACATACGTAGAAAAATACAAGTTTGTAGAAATGAAAAAGATATAACACCATGAAATTATAAAATTAAACCATCATATCTGATAGTGTGTATAACACACGAGACAAAGCTTAGAATATAATATAACACCCTGAGACTTTATAATATATATTTTTTTAAAAAAAACTCTGTGATATAATTCAGTGTAAGAAACACTGATTTTAGCTTGAGTTACATGCAATAATGTGTTTCTTTGAAAACTTTCTTTCCATGGAAGACCTGGTTTTACTAATAAATAATATAATAGTAACTTTATAATCTAATATGATTGTAATTGTTGAGATATTGGAATGGAGGATATAAATATAAATAAAAAACTTATGACAATATATAGTTTATAAAATTCTATTATAAATGTATTTATTTTAATCAAAATAATAATCATTTTAAAGAAAAAGATGTTTCTTGAAAAACTATATTTTTCTAAAAGACTGATTAACCACACTTTTCAAGCATAATGAAAATTTATTTACTAGAAAGTTTTTAAAAAATTATATTAAAAAATAAATTTAATTTTTTAAATCTACATTTAGAAATTACCTTATGGTTATTTTTTGGTAGTTTCCATAAAACATTCATGTTTTAATGAATACTGAAAAATACTTCATTTTAATTGAAAAATACCTTTTTTTAAATTATTTAGAAAGATAATTTATATTTTATTTTTATTTTAAGGTAAAATTAGTTCAAATATAAAACAATATATATAATATAGTCCATTTTAATATTTTATTATTAATGTTTTATATAAAACATTGTATCCTTTTGATCATTTTCTTCTTAAAACTCCACATTCTCATCATCTCTATAGGATTAATTTTAAATTAAAACATTCCACTTTTTGGAATTTTATTTGAAAAAGTGGAGTCCATATTCTGAATTATCATAATTTTTATTATATAATTATATTACCTTCATTTGTTACCCTAATGATTAGTGAAAGAAGTTAGAACTAGTTATCGTGATTAAGGTTAAAACGATGGTTTGGACAATAAATGAATTTGAATTAAAATAAATTTTATACACTCATAAGAATATTTTAAATAAAATTTCTTTAATATGCATAATAATAATTTCAAAATTACCAAATAAATATCATTTTAATTTAGATCTTAAAAGTTGAATTTTTTTGGTAAATATAAGAATCATGTTAACATGGTAAAAAAAGAAAATAGAAAAATGTAGTAAACTAAATGACTAAGAAGTAACATGATTAGAAATGTTTTTATAAATTTTTATGAAGGTGTGTCCCAAAACATAATACCTCCACTCATTTATTGATCTATTTTTGAGGCACATGATGTAATAGTGACCTCCAAATAGTTAATATATTTGGGTATTTAAAAAAACGCTACCACTCCTCAATTTAAAAAAGGGAACTCACTCCCCCCACTTACTCACACCTCTCAAGACCTTTGGATCAACCTAAAACTGACCCAATCACCTTCCAACTATGTTAAAAGTATCTTATAAGCCTTATTGTGAGAATAAATGAGACCAAGGAAAGATCTGGTGCATATATAATAAGGGTACCTGATGAATAGGTAATGTTCTATAACAAGTGTTTTTTATGTTATTTCTTCCCCCACATACATAAATTCATATTAAAAAATGCTGATATAATAAAATTAGCATATTAAATATAGAAATATTTTTTCATAAAAAGGTCATGATCAATAAATATCCCCACTATAATCTAATGGGTTAGGAAATAATCATTCATGTGTGTGATGAACCACATCCTCAAAAACCAATGTCATTCTTTTTTCTATTACCACATCTCATGGTTGGGTATGATGACAAATATAAAGTATATATATGATATTTATAACATAATTATACTTATTAAGTTATTATTTAATATATACCATTTTATATTTTCCATTATACAGGGGATTCGATAATGTCACTCGTGTGTACATTGGACTATCGTCTTGTGAAGTGATGTGATTAGAATTTTAGTAATGCTTTACATGGAAGGTGATAATGGTAATGTTAATGATTATATGTGATATAAATTATGTAATTATGATATTAATAACATGTTTATAATTATTAAATTATAATTTATCTTTTTTTTTCTTATATTTTCACTCAAAGAAAGATGATAATGTCATTCTTATATGTGTGGAATGCCGCAATTATGAAAAGACATGACTCTATTTTCATCACCCCACCACATAGATGATATATATGTGTGAAAAATTAAATTAATTATTTGGTATTTATTATTTTATAAAAATTATTGAAAGATTAAATATTACTTACCTCATTTTCACAATGATTAATAAAAAATGGAAATGTTACTCACATGTATGTACGATCTACAATCTCTATGATCATAACATACTTCCTTTCTCAAAAAAATATTTCAGGATTATTCTTAAAATTATGATCGATTTATAAATATGATAATTATTTAATGAATATTATTATTAATATAGTCATTCTATATAACATTTTCAAGAACCATATATTTCATGACAAAACACACATGAAAAAACAAGGCAGATAATATATGAAACAATTAAAATAATGAATGATTATTAAAAAATAAAAGATAAGATTTCATAGAAGGACAATATATGATTTTAGAAATACTAATATGGTTCTTATATAATTAAATAACATTTTTGAAACCAAAATATATTTTTTCAATTAATTTTTATTCAAAATTAAGTTTGAGGTAAGTGATTTCTTCCCAATTTATATTCCATTGATATATTTTTGTTATTATGAACCAATTCAATTTTATAGGGATTATATAATACCCATTAGACATGTAATATCATGATTCAATAAAAATTAATGGTATTTTAAGATTAACTTTGAATCATTTCATTCAAGTATATTTGACTTGAGAAATATGAAGTAGTAAAAAATATTATACAATCTTGTATTTTTTTTTGTGATAATTAACTTCTTCTTGAAACAATTACTTTTTTATGATCATTTTTCATTGAAAATGAAATTTAATTTAAATATCCATATTATTTAATGAAGGATATGATTATTTTCTAAACTTTATGAAATTTTTATAAATAGTGTTCACTTAAAATGTTGTATTATTAACCATAGAAATATTGATAAGCATTTATCCTTTACTCAATACAGATATGGATGAGAAGAAATTTGATTGATGAATTAAATAGATCACTAAATATGTGTCTAATTATTTATACATAAAATTATGGGTGTGAGATAGTATAATATATCCACTTGATGCATTGGTTGGTCTCATGAGTTAAATTAGTTGGACAAATAAAATGGGTTTTTACCTATAGGTTTAAACCATCTTATAAAAGGTCTTAATAGTAGAGGTGTCATTTTCCTGATACATTTCATTAAATAATTAATAATTTCATTCATTAAGAATTCAATTATTTTTATCCATGGTATTTTCACAATTATATTATCTTGCGCAACATTTCATTCTCAGTTTACTGATTAAATTGCATTTGTTTTTAGTTATTCACGTATCCATATTGATTGTTCTTTATTTATTCATGTTGTCATGTTATATAAATGAAATTTGTTTTTTTACCATTAAATATTGATTATTATTTATTGATTTGTGATAGCATCCACTTACTTAACCATTTCTAATAATTTTAGATCACTCTTATATTAATTCCCTTCCCTATGTTATGAATAAGTGTTCTTTGAATGAGTTTTCAAGGATCTATTTCTTTTAATTTTATTGTGTATTGTGTTTTTTATCATTCACAGTGTATGGTTGTAAGCATATATGTATCTTTTTATCCAAAACTAAAAAAAATATCAGTTTTTCCAGATTTTAATCTTTTTCTCATTGGTAATGAAATAATGTAGACACTAGCACATGGAAACTAGGGTCAGGGTCACTATAGTTGGTATAAAAGAGTTTTAATAGCAGCCTTATTGAATTGATTGTGAAAAAACATATATTAGGAAACTAAACCCATGATAAAATTTGAGTATTTGAAAGAAATATTATATGAAGGTTTTGGCCGGTAAGAGATTACGTGTTTTTACCTAGTAATACATCCCTTCCTAGATACTACAAGTGGAGACATTTTTTTTCGAGGGTACCTAGTGCTAATAACTATAACAAGAGCATGGTGGACTATACGAGATCACCACCTACTTCATAATAAGGGTCCTTACTACAAATCTGGTTTCACAACCTTGTGAGATATTATTAGGATAACTCACATACTCTTCACAAACTCTTATGAAGGATTCATAAATATGGATACCACCAAGGAAATAATGTTCACAATTACGAGATTATCTAGGCATAAATAATTCAAGTTATGGTGAATATTCCATTAGTTTTGAGAATATTCACTATTTTTTATTATAATATGATCTAATAAATTGTATTCCATCATTAATAAATTATGCCTAGAAGGAAGATTGGTATTAATACTCATGGTCAATGTAAATATTTACACGTTGATAAATTTAATATAGCTAGTATTGTGACTTAGAAAAAAATTTACATATAAGAGGAGCTTAATTAGGTTATAAAAAATTTCCTTTCCTGAATGTAGAAACCTATTACAAAGTTTGATTATATAATGTTGTATCACTTCATGTAACATAATACCCCATTATTTGGTGCGAATAATAATCCAATTATAGGTTAGTAATATATTAATTCTCTATAGAGTATATTTATGGAGTTGGGATATAGTGAATAATAAAAGGCTACAATTTGAGTGTATTGTATCTTAGGTGTTGATAATAAATGGTGTTCATTCATCTATAATATAAGGGAAAGAGGCAATATAACTCATTTAAGGGAAATATATTAAGGATACATTATTTAACAATAAATTTTCTCATGGGAAAAAAATTAAGAGAAATATCTATAGCTTAAAGAAAAAGGAAGTAGAAAGTGTTGAGAAGTATAAAGCTTCGATTATATTGTTATCTAGGTAATATACAAATTACATATTCAATATAGAGTTTAAGATATAAAATTTCTTATAATGTATAGATTCGATTAATTTAAGGGAGCTGGACTCTCAAACATTTTCTCCATATGATGAAATATTTTTATGTGCTATCAAGAGAGAGAAAAAATCTACAATTCTTATGGATTCAAAGAGAATAAAAATAAGAAACATATGGAAGAGTAAAAACAAAAATAAATGTAATTAAAAAAATAATTATATACCCACAAATTATAATTTTGGAAAGAAACACCCCAGTAATTTTTTCAAGGGAATGTGAGTTTCTTACATGTGTCGAGATAGAGGGCACCATGCTCAAGATTTCAAGGGAAATAAATTAATTACCAATTTGAAATGATTCTACTATAAAAGGATGGGGTATAATAAAAAATCAATGACCCAGGAATATAAGGAATATACCTTAGAAGTATATAAGCGATCAAGGTAAATATTAAGAAATTAATATAAAACTAGTGTAATGAACAATGTTCTGTTGTATTTTGATCCAAGAAATAGTTTTTAAAATCATTTTATTAATGATATTCTCATTACAAGAATCAGGTGATGTTTAAGTATTGGACAACAATACCATTTCTTAATGTATTTGAATATATATAATAAATGGAACCAATAAATTTGATTTAATGGAAATTTTATCTTCTTGGAAAAATAACATGATTGAGGTAATGATAACCCTTAACATGTTCTTGATATTTAGATAACGGTCTTGAGATAAAGATATTATTGGTAAGGATAATATAAATTTGACTGTACAGACTAACTTGGAAGTAATTAATGCTTTGTCAGGAATGTGGTGTACACCATCCTTAATTGATTTTACAACAGTTTTGAATTTAAGGAATATATCCAATAATATTTGTTTTATTTATGGAATAAGTAAACATGAATGTTTTCAATACATTTTTATGGTAATGGAAGTAATTACCATGTTTCAATATAATAAATTATGAATTTTTTCACATGTTTGGAATGTGAAATTAATATACACCATATATTTTCTGGGCAATATAATGTTGATTTTGTGACATTTTATAAAAAATGGAATTTGAGTTTGTTGTGATACATTTTAGATGACTCTTAAGGTCAGAAATTTATAGAATGCATTATGATGAATATTGGGTGTTATTAGATAACTCTTTATAACCATTTTATCTTTAGTATATAGTAGAGGAATGTATTTTTACTATTTTATAGATCTTATATTCTATTTAATGGTAATTTAACCACGTGAATAATTTTAAAAAAAACATCTCAAATATTCATTTCTTGTAGTAAGAAATGAAGTGGAAAATGATTGAAGCACAATTAAAAGATAAAATTGTTCCAATGACATAAAAAGATATCAACTAATTATATTTTAATATGTTGTTAGTTTATATGATAAAATAACTCCTTAACATAAGGAAAGGATCTTGAAACAATAATGTTATCCCTGTACTTTCATTTCTAATGAATCAAGTGGTCTCATAAGTCATCACAAATTTATGGTTTTATGGTATTTATCTTTTATTGGATCACACACATGATTGTTATCAATGATATTTATCACTCTCTATTAATCCTTGGTCATTAGTATTCTATTCCACATCCATGATTTCATTTCCCATTTTTGTTATCCTACATGGAAACCAATTTATGTGATTATTATAGATAAACATTATACTTATCATTCTATCTAATTAAGAGAATGTTTTATTAACTCTTTTTATGATGTGGGTTTTCAACAAAATAATTTTCAAATATATAAAACTTTATTAACGAGATCATGATTAGTTTTGTGAGGAAAAAATTTATTAAATATGTGGGGAATGTATCACACTAAAATTTGGAAATAACAACATCATGTTCGATAGCTTGTATGACACACAACACCAAGTATATAAGATAATATAACACCCATACACTTTATGATGTATTTATTTTTAAATAAATTCAAACTTCTAGAGATATTTCAATGTAATAAACAATGATTTTAGCTCATGGTACATAAATAAATGAGTTTCTTTGAAGGGATACATTATGACAACCATGCTCTTTATTTCACACATAAACATAACTTATTAAATAAAATTTTAATTTGTTACAACATATAATATCAGGAGGTATGGTGTATTTTGGGATTAGAATGTTTACATAACAACTTAAATCATGAAATACACATCTTTATTGAAAACTTATTTTACATGACCACACGCATTCCTTTGTACTTATCATTATATGGGATAACCAGAGGACATGCATAAGAAATGGGAAAGCTATAAATCCCAGTAAGGGAGTAAACAAGTCTTAACATGAATAATATAGTATATGTTAGGCAAAATTAGTATCAATGGATCATAAGAGATACCTAAACATAAAGGCATGATATAGCATAATTATCATAACAAGGAAATGTGGCATCAAAATTTAACATGATATTATCATGATCCAAGGCTCATTGCACATGGTGAATGAGTAAAACCTCGTTCCTCTTGAATTAGCATGACTAAACCCTCATTTCACTTGACCTATCATGATACTAATCTTTACTCAATGCATTGGAGCGCTATCAGGGCACACCCTTCTTAATCATTTCATTTCAGGCATAAGTGTGCCACATAGATCATACATTATGGATTTATTAAACATAATCATTTATTCCATGATAAAGGAATGAAGAATTCATACATGAAACTCTATAATCAATTTTTAATTGTTCATAAACGTTAATACCCTTGATAGAGAAATGTCCATGGTATTCATTACAAAATGACTTTATATTGAAGACACACAGTGCAATTTTGGTACCATAACAGCATGACATAAGAATTTATAAAAAATTGTTATTGAGATAGAAGGGGATGTCTCAACATATGTACATGAAATGGATATTATGGGTTCATATAGACATATTTCTAAATATATTTACTGGAATTCATATTCATAATACAAAATAATTGCTTCAATGCATATGAGAAGAGAGAAATCCCTTACGGAATTTCGGCATGGTAACAGGTTTACATGGGAGGCATTAAGGAGAGATAACGATGTATCTCATAATTAAAACATAAGTAGGGATGTATGGGGGAGGTTATATATCATACCCCAACATTTTTTAGTTGAATATAAAAGGGTATAACAATATAATGAAATTTTGACAAAAATAAGAAACGAAGAAATACCTTATTTGTAAGTGTGATCCCAAAGTCTTGGGAGGGGCTTGAGATAGGATTATTGGGAGTTTGGGGCACCTTGGGTGATTTTTAGAGATATTAGGGTAGGTTATGGACGTGATCCAAGGGTTTTGACTGAAGATAATTGGGAGCTAGGTTGGG
Source organism: Viscum album (assembly GCA_963277665.1). Lineage (NCBI taxonomy): Eukaryota > Viridiplantae > Streptophyta > Magnoliopsida > Santalales > Viscaceae > Viscum > Viscum album. The sequence goes on from OY728129.1 coordinate 1,541,152,010, forward strand.
TTTATAGAGGAAAAGAGAGTGAATTCATTATTATTTAGGTTTTAGACACCACACATTAAACTAATCAAAAACAAAAACCAAGCCATGGTTTTTTCCCATGGTTTTTTCCAAATGGGATTGGAAAAAATTATTTTATATGTCTAATGGCCGAAATTCTTAAAATATTAGTCTAGCTTATGTGGAGGTGAGTCACACTCTCAAGGAAATCATTTTAAAAAGTTAAAATGTTTTATATGTTTTGAAGGGTCCACTAAGGCTTTGTAAAATAAATCGGACAAAAATAAAATCAGTTTATTTTAAAGTTAAAACATATATTGTATGAACATTCCATTTATATTATTTTATTACATCACTATTGGGTCATTATGATGTCATAAAACACATTATATATTCGAATGATATTAAATTTTTACCCAAACATTCGACTGGCTTAGAAAATTATGAAATGTTCACCATTGGATAATTTCAAAATCTTGATTCCAAAAATAATATTCGTTTTAAATAAATAATTTTTGAATTATGATAATTTTTACTTTTAAAATACAAACTAAAATTTATCAAAAAATCATGGGTCTCGACAAAAATGGCTTTCAAACCTTAATAAAAATTACAATTATATTCATAAAAATTATATGATCAATTATATTTAAAAATTAATTTATTAATAATAATATTTTATTAAAATATTATCTTATTCCAAAAATCAATGAATTCATTGAAATAGATTTCTTAATTGAGTATTAACTAAAAATACTATTTGTGCTTTAAAAACTATTTACTACGTGACAATAATAAATTGAATGTATATTTTTATTCAAATCATAAATATTGAACACAATCATATTAATAGGGTCTTGTTACATTACCCATTATAACACCCACATAAGACCTACATGTAAGGTGGGCGATGGTGATAGACACTTGGGGAGGCTCTGATAACCTCATTCGGGTGGTAATCTCTATTAACTTCCACTTCTCTCATAGGCGGTTCTGTTCAAGATTAACAAGTTGACGCTTAGCTCTGGATTGGTCAACAGTGAATCCCAGTGACACCACGTCCTTTTTGAGCTCCAAAAAATGGGCTTCGTACAGAGAAATTCTACTTTATGAGGCCATCGCTTCTTTTTCTGAGTAAATTGGATTTGTTAAAGTTGTATATTTATACTAATCACGTGATCACTATTAAAAAGCTATATCATAAGTGGTAAAAATTCATAATGGTATTTTAATACACAAAAATATAAAACTAAATCAGTTCATATATTTTATATAACCATTTTACATAATAATAGATTTAATCAGATTAATTGCAATTTTCAATAGTAAAAGTTTGGGTCGTTAAATTCTCCCCCCCCCCCTTAAGAAATTTCACCATAAAAATTTCCTTTTCCCCCACTAAAAAAATGTAGGTAAATCTGCTTCAACATTTCCTCCAATTCCCAAGTTGCCTCCTCAAACATTTGGTTTCTCCACAACACCTTGAATAGGGGAATTGTTTTATTTTGTATAATTTTTTCCCTACAATCTAAGATATTCACCGGCTTCTCTTCATAGGAGAGGTCATTCTCCAATTGTACCACCTTTGGATTGAGTAAATGTGATGGGTTAGCTATGTACTTCCTCAAGAGAGATACATGGAATACATCATGTACTTGAGATAGGTTTGGTGGGAGTACTAGTTGATAGTACAATGATCCAATGTGATGAAGAATCTCAAAAGGGGCGATGTACCTTGGACTAAGATTTCACTTCTTCCCAAATATCACAACTCTCTTACACAGTGATATGTGGATAAATATCATGTCTCCGATATCAAATTATAAGTCCCATCGATGATTATCAGTATAACCCTTTTGTCCACTCTGATCATCTTTAATGAGCTACTAGATGGTCATAACCTTCTCCACCATTTCTGCGACCATTTCTGGACCTAGGGTTTTTCTCTCCCCAACATCATCCCATCATGTTCGTGTTCTTTCACCTATTCTCATAAATGGATTCATGAGGATCTATTTGGATGCTTGATTGGGAAACTTTATTGTAAGAGAACTCAGCTAGAGGTAGATATTGATCCCATCCTCCATTAAAGTCCAATGAGCATGCTCTCAACATGTCCTCAAGTGTTTGGATAGTCTGGTCAGATTGGCCATTAGTTTGAGGATGATAAGTCGTACTAAAGTTCAACTTAGTATTTAGAGCACGTTGAAGACTCTTCCAAAACATATAGGTGAATATTGTATCTTGATCGGAAATAATAGATAGTGGTACTCCATGAATCCTTATCACTAATGATATATATATATATATGTGTGTGTGTGTGTGTGAATTGATACAAAGAGAAATACTATTGAACTTCAATGAATTGTTCAATATTTATAAGACGATCCACAACAACCCAGATATCGTTGTTTCCTTTGGATGTATTCGGATATCTGGTGACAAATTCCATGGTGATGTTCTCTCATTTCCATGTTAGTATGGGTAATGGTTTCATCATCCCCTTAGAATTCTGCCTCTCTGCCTTCACTTGCTGATATTCCAGGCACATTGATGTATACTTAGTGATCTCCTTCTTCATGTTATCCCATTAATAATTCTCTCTGAGATATCAATACATCATTGTATTTCCTAAGTGAATGGAGAAATTAGAACTATGTGCATCATCCCAAAGAGGTAATGTTTCCAAATTTTTAAAGCAAAGATTACTACAGCCAATTCCAGATCATGTGTTGGATTGTTTTTCTCTTAAACATTCAATTTACTTGAATCATAGGCAATGAATTTTTCATTTTTCATCAACAGACAAGAAAGTCCTTTCTTCTAAGCGTCACTAAATTCAACAAAAAGTTCTCCACTTGTGGGTAGTATGATCACTTGAATAATGATAAGCCTCATTTTTCAAATCCATTAAGCTCTCTTCGCATTCATCACACTAATTAAAATTAACTCCCTTCTGAGTTAGGTTGGTAAGAGGGTTAGACAATTGTGAGAAATTTCTCTCAAATATGAGATAATATTCAGCTAATCCTAGGAATCTACAGATATCTATTACTGATGTTGACCTCAACCATCCCTCAACTACATCTTTTATGGAGGGATCCACAGATATCCCATTACTTGTGATGATATGGCCCAAGAATGAGACTTCCTTCAACAAAAACTCACACTTGATGTACTTTTCATAGAGATTCTCCTTTCGCAAGGTCTCTAGTACAATTTTTAGATGCTCCTCATAATCAACCCTAGTTTTTTATTATATTAGAATATCCTCTATAAAGACTACCACAACATTGTCTATGTGATCTCGAAATACTGTATTCATCAAGTCCATGAAGATTGCTAGATCATTTTTGAGTCCTAAAGGAATTACTATGAATTCATAGTGCTAGTACCTTGTACGAAATTTATTCTTGGGGATATCCTCCTTCTTCAACCTTATTTGATAATATACTGACCGAAAATCCCCCTTGGAAAAGAATCATTCTCTACATAGTTGATCTAAAAATACATCAATTCGGGGTAGAGGATACAAGTTCTTTATCATGATTTTTTTGAGCTAACAATAATCATTTCAAAGGTGCATTGAAACATCCTTCTTCTTGATGAAGAGGACTGGTGCACCCCCTAGTGAAGCACTTGGGCGTATAAACCCTTTATCTAGATTCTCCTATAATTATTTCTTCAACTCCTCAAGCTCCACAACATCAATTCTATATGGAGGCATGGATATTGGTAATGCCCCTAGTATAAGATCAATTGAAAATTAAACATATCTTCTAGAAGGAATACCAATCAATTCCTCAAGAAACACTTCAGTAATTTCCCTCACAATTGGCATGTCTTCAAGGATGGTTTCCTCCTTAGACTCAATAATCTGATCAAGAAACATATGCTCATAGAGTATTAATATCCACACTTGAGATGATGGTACTAAAGAAGATTCATCCTCCTCCTTGCACTTGTAAAAAATCAATGGTCGATTCACCATATAAAGATTTATTTCCCTCTCACAGAAATATATGTTGGATCTACATAGTGAAGGAAAATTCATGCTAAGAATTTCATAAAATTACACGAGAGGAATTTTGATGAGGTTTTCCAAGAAGTTCAAACCAAAAATTTTGAGAGAGGAGGAGTTATATTCAGGGGTTGCAATGATTTACCCATTTCTCATTCTCACTGAAATCTTTACTTCCATGGTTTTTTGTGGTGTTGGGATTATTCTACTAATATTTTAGGATATATAAGAATGTGTAGAACAAGAATCAAAAAATATGTTCATTATTCTTGAATGAATTACTATCATACCTATCACCACTTTGTTGTTGGGGTTTACTTTAGTGGTAGTGATGGAAAAATCTCTCCCTTGCAGTCTTGGAGGTTTTTGGTTGCCTATGAAAACCCATGTTTTAGGGAACTAGTTTGCAATGTGCCATGTTTCATTGCAGTTGAAGCAATGAACAATGCGTTGAGGGTCGAAGGGAGTGTTCCTATCCTTTATTGTTATTGTGTGTGTTTCTTGTTGACAGTCAATGGCCAGGTGCCCATCTATTCTGCACCTAAATTATTTCCTCACCCCCTTTATGCAATTTCCGGGGTGCTTCTCTCGACCCCTTTAGCAAGTGGGGTGATGGAGTTTCTTAGTAGCATTGGATTCATACATCATACCACTAGAATTAAATTCCACCTTATGCTGCTTATCCCCATGATACCCATGATATTTTCCAATATCCATTTCGAATTTTAAGGAAAATCAGACAATTTATTCATAGATCTCGACGTCATGGATCACTAGGTCTTTTGTAGGTTATGTTTTAGCCCACCAAAAAAGTATTCAACCTTGCATTCGGGGGTAACGACAAAGATTAAGGCATATCGTGTAAGGCTTTTGATGTTTTCCTCAAACGCTCTGATAGATTCATCGTATTTTTGCATGACAACAAGCAAGTATCTTTCTACATTAATTAGTAGGTGCGGAAAAATTATTTATCAAAAAAACATTTTCGGAAATCCTTCCATTACAAAACTTTGATATCTACCTTAGGCTTCATAATTTTGATCAATGTCCACCATTGATCGGTTTTACCCTCCATACGATAAGCATCCAAAAGAACCTTCTCTAGTTCAGAACATTGAAGGATGGAGAATATATTTTCAATGGAGTTGATCCATTTTTTGGCAGTTGAGGGATTAAGAGATCCATTAAAGTAAGAGGCCTTTGTCTCCTAAAGCTATCAATTGTGACTTGTTCATTCTTAGGGGGGGGGGGGGTTGAACGTTCCTCTTGTCCCATATTTCTATTCAAAACATATGTTAACTGAGAGAGTATCTTGACAAATTTCATGATTCTGACTTCCATTGGATTGGGCATCTCATTAGAACAGTCCTCACATTGATCTTCTCTTCGGCTGTTAGCCTGAGTCTTCCTATTACTGGCCATTGGATGGAATAAAAGGAAAGTTATGGGTAACACATAAAGTGTAATCCAAAGAAAAAAACAGAAGACTTATAAATTAAATTTATTTCCTAAACATATGAATTTATAGGCATCAATCCATGTTATACATGATCTACTTCCCAATATATATTTTTAGGGGTATTTTATATTCCCTTAATAATGTTTTGTACTAATCTTGTGAATTTAAAAAAGCATATACCCTGGGAGTGTCGTAACCAAGAGTGCAACAAGCCCGTTGTTATGCACCAGTTCCTATTAGAGTCTAACTCAAAGTGGTGTTTTCGAGTTTTACCCCTAGATACATCTTTTCTAGAGGCGCCTCTACCTAATCGTATCTAAAAAGTGATGTATTTTATTGATAAACTACTTAATCAATACTCACAAAAATTTAGGGATGTTTTTATTATACTTAGTCTTATCCCTTAGGCTTTTAATAGGGTTTTCTAATACTAATCCCAAAAATAACTAAAATTTTCTTATGATACCAACTATAAGAACCCTTCCCTTTATTTCACACTTAAACATATCTTATTACATAAAATATTCACTTGTTATGACAAACAAGACCAAGAGTTATAGTGTCTTTGGGTATTATGAACATTACATATTTACTTAAAACATTAAATACACATCTTTATTGAAAACCTTTTTTACATGACCACACACTTTCCTTTGTACTTATAATAGAATGGGATAATTTGAGGGAATGAATAAGAAAATGGTGAGATATAAATCCTAGTAAGGAAGTAAAAAAGTTGTAACATGAATAATATAGTACACATTAGGCAATAGGAAAATCAATGGATCAAAAGATAACAAGAGCATAATGGCATGATATTGCACGATTATCATAACATGAAATGTGGCATCAATATTTAATATGATATTATCATGATCCAAGGCTCACTGAACATGGGGATTGAGTAAACAATCATTTCACTTGAATTATAATGATTAAACCCTCATTTAACTTGATGTGTCATGATACTAATCTTTATCCAATCCATTGGAGCTCTATAAGGGTTCACCATTCTTAATCATTTCATTTCATACATAAGTGCGCCCCATAGATCATACAACATGAATTCGTTAAAATAACCCTTTATTCCACAATAATGGAATGTGTAATTAATAAAAGAAACTCTTTAATAATTAAGTAAATATTCATAAAGTTCAATACCCTTGATAGAGAAATGGACATGGTATTCACTACACAATGACTTTGGCTTGAAGAATCACGGTGCAATTTCGGCAGCATAACATCATGATAGAAAAATTCATAAAAAATGGTTGATGAGAGAGAAAATGGTGTCTCAAAAAATGTACATGAAATTGATAGTAGTTTTTCATATAGATACATTTCCCAATGTATTTAATGGAATTAAGATTCAAAATTTGAAATAATTGCTTGAATGCAAATGAGGAGAGAGAAACCCTTTACGGAATTTTGGCATGGTAACGGGTGTACATGGGAGTCATTAATGAGAGACAAATAGGTATATAATCATTAAAATATATGGAGGGATGAATGGGGGAGGTTTGAAATCATAACCCAACATTATTATTTGAAAATAAAAGTGTATAACAACATAAAGAAATTTGGACAAAAATGATAAAGGAAAAAATCCCTTACATGGAAGTGTGATCCAAAGGCTTGGGATGGGCTTGACAGAGGATTCTTGTGGGCTTGGAGTGCCTTGGGCGGATTTTAGGGAGAGTAGGTCTAGGTAGGTACCTACTCCAAGTGTTCTGAGTGAATATATGTGGGAGATTGTGTGGGTTTATATAGGAAAAGATAGGGAATTTTTTATTATTTAGGTTTTGGACATCAAACATTAAAATAATAAAAACCACAAACCAACCCATTGTTATTGCCCATGTTTTTTCCAAATGGTAGTAAAAAGTGTTATTTTATAAGTTAAATAACTGAAATTCTTAAAATATTAGGCTTGCTTATGTTTAGGTGATCCGCACTCTCAAGGAAATCATTTTAAAAAGTTAAAATGCTTTATGAGTCCTAATGGGTCCACTAAGGCTTTATAAAATAAATAAATAAATATTAAAATCACATTATTTTGAAGGAAAAAAGATATTGGCCAAAAAACCCAATTATATTTTGTTACTACAACACTATTGGTTCATTATGATGTCATAAAACACATTATATATTCCAACAGTATTTAGTTTTTACCCAAAAAATTCAACTGTCTCATAAAATTATGAAAAATTAACTATTGGATAATTATGATGTCCAAATTCCAAAATATAATATTCATTTTATCTGAAAAATTTTCAAAATATGTGATTTTTTACTTTTAAAATAAAAACCGACATTTATCAAAAATTCATGGGTTTTGAAAAAAATAGCTTTCAAACAATAATAAAAATTGCAATTTTATTCATAAAAATTATATAATAATTTATATTTAGAAATTAATTTTGTAATAATAATATTTTTTAAAAATATTATTTCATTCCAAAAATCCATTAATTCATCAAAATAGATTTCTTAATTGAGTATTAACTAAAAATATTATTTGTGCTTTAAAAACTATTTAAAAAGTAATAATAATAAAATGAATGTATATTTTTTATTTTATACAACAATAATGCACATAATAATAGTGCTAGATTATTGTTACATAAACCCTTATAAAACCCACATAAGAAATAAGGGTAAGGTGTGTGATGGTGACAGACTCTTGGGGAGGTTTAGATAACATCACTCGAGTAGTAATATCTTTTAATTTCCACTTCTCCTATAGGCGGTTTCGTTCATGATTAACGTGTTAATTCTTGTCTTGGGCTTGGTCAAGAGAGAAACCCAAGGATGCCACCTCTTTTCCAAGATCCGACAAATGGGCTTCATATGGATCAATTCTACTGGATGAGGCCATCGCTTCTTTTGTCTGAGTAAATTGGATTTTTCAAAGCCCAATATTTATACTAATCATGTGATCACTATTCAACGACTATATTAGCAATGGTAACAATAGATAATGGTATTTCAAAATCCAAAAATATAAAACAAATAAGTGAATATGTTTTATATAACCATTTTACATAATAAAACATTTAATCAGATCAAGGGTAATTTTCAATAGTAAATGTTTGGTTCGTTGCATGAATTACCTACAAGACCGTGTTTTATTGATAAAAAATTTTTAACACCATAATATTTTATGGTATGTATCTTATTAAATAAATTCCATTAATTTTATATACTATGTTGCACAGACCACCAAGCTTAAAGAGATATCAATATTCTATTAAATTGGAACATGAATTTTTCAATAGAAATATATCCATAAGAAATTTTAATCTATCCAATAGAATAGTAAATTAACTTATGAAATTATAAATAAAAGTTAGGTATGTTATGGATAAAAATATGATATATTTATATCATGAAATAAGTAAATACATGTTTTAAAAATGATAAATTGAGTATTAGTACTTTTGTGAAATGAAAATGTTTTTTTTAGTATTATAAATAATATAAAAATTAAAAAGAAATTTTATATTAATAAAATATTTTCATAAATTAATATTTTTTTACCTTATGATTATAATATAATTTTATGAGACATTACTTCATTTTCCAATGTTTCATAAAATCCGTTATAATTTTTAAATTTGTATTTTTAGAATAAATGAATATTTAGATTATAAATTAAATTTATCATATTTAGAAAATTATTTTTGAAAAATTGGGTCCATTTTTTAATTCTTCATTTAAAAAAATTCAAAGGTGATTTTTTGTTATTTTTATAAAATAGTTGACTTTTTGGTGAATAGTAAAATATTGTAATTTATGGTATAAGAAAAATACATGAATTATTTTGTCATAGAAGATGGATGGATGATGTGAGAACCATTGGTACAAACTAAAATGCACTATATATTGTATTTAGTATCTTGAATCAACACTATTCATAATCTTGATCCAAAATTATAAACTAATGAATAAAATGGTCAAAAAAACCCTCACCTACACTATAAATACAACCTCTCGCCACCTCTTGTCCTCACACCACCAAATCCTTGATGCATGACCAATTTATGCCCAATAACTCTCCAAAACCTCTACCCCTCATTTTAGTCTTGTAGGCATCACCCAAAAGTCAATTTCGGTGTTCCATAAAAAGTTTCTCAATGAGAGGAATTAAAGATGTAAAATTTACATTCATTCTTTTAATTTTTCTTTAATTGTTTTCTGCCATTTTCATTTCCTTACCTCTAATATATAAACATGAATGATAACTCCAGTATCTTATATATACTATAATTGTATTCTATTAATGGAAAATTCTCCATCAAACCCCTTCTCTTTCCCTTTTATTCTAAAATAGAAAACATCATTTGTGATGTGTTGATTTACTACCATCGTGGATTATGTGTTTTCAATACCACCCTCAATGGTGGTAATTAAACCATTATAATGGTTAAATAAGACAATATTATAAATATTAAAAGTTATATTATGTTTTGGGACCATTATATATACATAATATTAATTAATAAAACAAAACTAGTAAATTACGATCGAAAAACACCAAAATAATCCAAATTGTTATCATTGATCTTTTATATAATGAATCCTCTCGATATATGAAAAAAATGTTATATAAAAATATTTAATCTTATAAAAATTTATTAATAAAATAATATTTCAATTATCGATAACTATTACAATTTTACATGATCATTCATACATGTATCCAAGTGAACCAATCATCAAAACTAAAGAAATAAACACACCATCCAATATTAGATATTTATTCTTTTTTAAGGGAATATCGTTTTCTTTCTTTTTTTTGAAATAAACACACCCAAATGATGAAATTGAACCTTATAACTCATCAAAAAATTCAGAAATGAATATAAAAAATTGTAATAAATAAAATAAAATTTCAACAGTAATAAAATTAGATTATTAATGAATCTAATTTCATTATCTACGATATTAAGTACAATTGAAGATCAATTTTGTACATCAGGTAAGAGATTCTCCCCGAATCTCCATTTTTTATTCAGATTATGCTTCCTCTCTCTTTACCCCAATGTAATAAATAATTATTATTCTGTAATACTCATACACTCTATCTGTATGTTCCAAAAATATTTACCATGATCAATTATAATTCCATTTATGGGGAAATACATGTATCTATAAGATTCTATTTTTAATTCCTCTCGATAAGAAGGCCCAATTTATGGGATCCTTTTAATTTCTTACTTATTTTAAAGTACACTCCATAATCTATTTTAAGAAACTAATATTATTGGAAAATCACTTTTTTATCATGAAAACTATCATTTTTTAATTCTTGTTTTATAAAAATAATCATTCTTTTATTAGGTTTAAAAAATCCTTAATATTTTCCCTTAAAACGCACTAAAGTGGCCCATTTCTAAAATTTGTTAAATGATTTTTTAAATGTTTTCATTACAGTTGGACATCATTTATCGTGATATATACATGTTTTCCCTTGATAATTTCAAACTAAGATTTGAATCCATTCTCTCATCGATATAATTATGATACTACCTTTGGTTATTTCTTATAAACAACTTGTTTATTGTGTGTGGTGTATGTATACTTCCCTTTTATTTAGTATAATCATTCATTGAATATTTCATTAAATATCTAAATTTCTTGTATCATGGATATGATTATTGTCTTATCCAAATTTGGATTTTATATAGGGTTGAATATTTAAATGGTTTTATGGAATTGAATCTTTGTATGAATAATGCTTTGGACTTGCAGTGACGTGTGGGGCTTAGTTATAGATTGCCCCTCGATGCATCGACATGTCTCATGAGATAAAAACGTTGGAGACAAACCCTTTATATTTGTTTCCAAAAATATTTATATGGGTTTTTACCAAAATACTTAAACCATCTGGAAGTTATAACGGTTCATGTTTCATATACATGATGACCAATAAATTATCATTTTCTTCATTCAGTGTTCAGTCATTACACATAATGATATTTTCACTATGAAAAAAACAATGAGTTATTTTTTCTTTCTCAATGTAATAATTTAATGTTTTGTTTATATCATTTACCTTTCCATAGCAACTATTCCTTATTGACATTCCTTTACTAATTGTTTTTTCATATAACCCTTTCTGAGAATTTGAGATCAACCATTTATTTTTTTCCCTTTCATACATTGTGAAAATTAAATTTTTGAATAAGTTATAATAATAATTTTGTTTTCTTATGTTATGTTATATGATTATTTTTAAAATTTTATAAGGTAACCATGTATGTATATAGTTCTAAAATACTAATAAACTAATCGATCTTTGTTGATGTGGTCTTTAGAATCTATTCCATTATAATAAAAGAAATACTAACTCTGGGTTATTGGGGCCAAGTTTGTTCTAGTTGGTATCATAGAAAGTTTAGTATAAACCGTGGGAAATTGATGTTAAATAAACCTAATACTTATTATAACATATTATATTGAATTTTTGGCTCAATAATCATAATGATTACGAGCTATCTTAGAATGTTCCATTATTTAGTGAAGGAACCTAATAGAAGGAAAGGTATCAATGTATACAAAACATTTTGGAATTTCCCTTCTAATAAAGTCAACAAAGTTACTGTTGGACCTGATAATATCGTGAACATATTATAAAAACTTACTGAAGTTCTGACTAATAATCATACTACACATATATTAGACCATTTCATATAGCATAAAACCCAAAATTTTAGTTGAATCACTAATCTTGTGGTTTATAAGTAGTGGATAAAGTCCCTTGTAATGAATTTCCGTACATTAGGATATAATGAAAATGAAAAGGTAGCACTGTGGGTATATTTCCTGAATTGAGATGATGATCAATTGTGATATTTGATCCAAAATACTAAGAATAATGATGAAATAGATGACATGGAATAAAGATATTTGAAAGAAACAATAATTGAAAAATACTTCCATTATGTGCAGTGAATTAAAATGTAGAGATAATTCTTTAGCATAAACCAAAGGGAAGCAAAGAGTGTTCTAGATTATTAGGCTAACCTCAAATGACTAGACAATTATTCTATATATTACATACATGATTCAGAAGACAATATTGATCATTTCTTAGAAGTTCTTAAACCATGTCTCTGATGAGTAATGAATCCCTAAACATTTTAATCATATGATGAAATTGGATAATGATATATATAAACATAGATGTATTTTTCTAGGTCTTATATGTTCATGGGAAATCAAGAGAAGAATAGATCTTATGATAGCCATTTGAAAGGTGAATCACCAAAGAATATGATAACTACAAAATTTATATTATGTATAAATTGTGGAAGGAATCATCCTAGAAAATGCTTGAAAGGCATGGGAGTTTGTTATAAGTGTTGAGAAAATGGTCTTTTAGATAATGAGTGTAATGATAACATAAAAATCAGTGATATTCAATGCTTTAAATATAATGAAATAGATAATTATTCAAACGATTTTCTTAAGGGACATGATCATATATCACAAAAGAGTCCAAGGGGAGATGGATAAGCTTATGCAATCACTAAAACTCAAGTATAAGTTCTAATGATGTTGTGTAAGGTACATTAATCTTATCATCAACTTTAATCAATGTTTTTTATTCTATATCACCATATAGTTTTATATATTCCTAAATCTCCAGGAAAATTAAATATTTCCATTTTAATTTAATAAAGTAGTATTTAGTCAAAAATCTTAAGGGAAGTCTCATTGTAAAAAAAATGTGTCAGGTAGTTCCCATTTTGGAATATAAATGTGCTTTATTTTATAATATTATCATCATAATTATGCTGAATTTGATAAAATCTTTAGTATATCTTGGATTTTAAAATAGGATGTGAGAATTTATTGCAAGCAGAAGAAAATTATGATTTGTGAGGAAGATGTAGAATCCTTAATCTTTAGAGAAGAAAACTCATCATCTGATTCTTAACTAGATCCACCCCAAGTAGCTCTAATGAATGAAATTATTGGGGAGGAAGACAAAAAAACATCTATTAAGGGAGAAATTCATCTTCAAATTGAGGATTTACCAAATTTATAAGAATATGTTGATGTAATTACTAAGGAATTAACTAGACACCCATAGATCATAAATATTACTTTACCATTGATTTAATTCCTTATGGATGACCAATATCAAAAAATCATTATGTAATAGATACTTTGGAATTATTCGATCTGAATAAAGAACTCGATTATTTGAGTATTATGGGATTTAGTCACCCTAGTGTTTCCCCATGGGGAGCCCCTATTCATTTTTTAAATAAGAAAGATGGATCCTTGATGTTTTCAATTGAATATAGATAAATCAATTCAATTACAATAATGAATAAGTATCCTCTCCCTAGAATTAATTAATTATTTGATCAACATCTTAGAGGTTAATGTTTTTCGTAGATTGGACTTCATTCTAGGTATCATAAATTACAAGTCAATATGGAAGAAATTCTGAAGAAATATTTACAGGGGAGGTATGGACATTACAATTTCATATTAATTTCTTTTGGATTGATTGATTCACCCTCTCTTTTCATCGATCTAGTGAAAAGAATATTCAAGGAATATTTTTGATTTTTTTTATAGTATTGATTACTAATATTCTAGTGTATTATATATGCTATGAAGACCATGATAAACACATATAGATTATTCTTGGAACTCTTATATAGAAATAGTTATATTGTAAATTTAGAAAATGTGAATTCTAGGTTCATGAAATTTGTTTTCTTTCTATATTGTCTCTAAGGATGGAATCTCAATTGATCTTTCAAATAAATATTCAATCAAGGAATAGCATATTCTATCCAACATAGCTGAGGTATGTAGTTTCATTTGTTTGGTAGGTTACTATCATAATTTGGTTTATAATTTTTCCTGATTATCTGGTCTATTAACCAATCTCATGTGTATAGGGGTTAAGTTTGTGTGGACAACCTAATGTGTTAAACGTTTCAAATAATTGAAGAGAAGATTTTGCAATGCTCTAATTTTACTGTACAGTTAAGAAATGATGGGTTTTTTTATATTAGTGATTAATGGAAGAAATTAATGTGATGTATCTTTATCAAAAATGATAAATTTATTTCATATTCATCAAGGGATTTGAAGGGTCATAAAGAAAATTAACTGTCTCATGATCTTGAGTTAGCATCCTTAATATTTTCTTTGAAGATATTGAGACACTATATCTATGGTGATATATTAGAGAGATATATGAACCATAAGAGTTTGAAATAAATATTACCATAAAAATTACTCAACATGAGGAAAATATGATATCTAGAGTTACTCAAATATTAGGATTTATTAGTACACTACCACCCAAGAAAAGTATATAAGAATAAGTTGAATTAATAAGAAAGATCATGGAACTCTGACCCAAATGAGGATTGAGAGAGATCCAATATTCATCGAATTAGTAAATATGGATATGGAAATTGTTAAGGAAAGAGAAACATCACTCCATTTTCAAATGATTTCTACACTATTTTTACAAGAAAATAGAAAAATCTCTCAATCTGATGATGATATTTTTCAAAATAAAATTAAATCCATTAGGGATTTAAGATTGGAAGACTTTATATATAAGTATGGAGTTCTAAAATTTGGAAAGAGGATATGTGTTCCATCAATACCTGAGCTAAAAAGGGAACTATTACATGATGATCACAACTTAATCTTTATTATACACCCTGGTAATTCCTAGATCATTAGAGATCTGATGGAATATTTTTGGAGGGATAATATGATACAAGGAATTGGTGAGTAGGTGTCAAGATTCCTAGTTTTATAATAGGTGAAGGCAAAGAGATGACATCCTAGAGGATCCATCAATTCTCTAGATATTCCAATGTGGAAGTGGGATGAAATTACAATGTATTCTACCATTAGATTACAACAGACTCCTATAAAGAATGATTAAATATGGGAAATTGTGGATTAATATATCAAATCAACACATTTTTTTACATTAAGAGAATTTTACCTCTTGAGAACCGAAAAATGATCTATATTAATGTTATTTTAAGACTTCATGGTGTATTTCTATCAATTATGTCTAATCAATATCCATGTTTCACATAAAAATTATGGATGAGTCCTCAAAAAGATTTGGACACTAAGCTTCAAATGAGTACTTCTTATCACCTTCAAACTGACAGATAGTCTGAAAGGAATTTTAAAACATTGGAAGGCATTTTGAGATCAGGCTCACTTGAATTTCAACGTATGTGGGATTTTTATTTACCTTCGATGGAATTTTTCTAAAATAATAGTTTTTATTCTAGTATTAAAATGGAACCATATGAATCACTATATAGAAATAGGTGTAAAACTCCAACTTATTGATATGTTGTTGGTGAGAGGAAACATATAAGACTCAAACTTATTTAAGATACAATGAAAATTTTAAAGACTATTCAGTATTATATTAAAGAATCTAAAAGTAGGAGAAGAGTTATGCTGACAACAGGAGAAAGGATTTGCAATTTCCATTGGGATATCATGCCTTTCTGAAATTATCGGCATAGAAAGGTGTATTATGGTTATATAATAAAAGGAAAATAAGACCCACGTACATTATACCATTTAAAATGTATTAAATAATTTTAAATATAGAATACTAATAAGCAATGCTGCTAAGTCTCTCCAAAGTTCATGATGTGTTCCACATATCATTGTTAAAGAAGTACATGTCAGACCCAACGAATGTACTCTGCTATAAATAATTATATCTGGAACCAGATTTGTCTTACTATAAATAGAATATTAATATTCTTGACATAAGATATAAAATGATAAGAAATTGTATGACTCAACAGGTATAGGTTCTTCGGAGAAACAATAAAATGTATGAAGCAATGTGCGAGATTGAGGATGTTATGAAGAAGAATCACCCTCATATGTTTTGAAGGAGATATTCATAAAAAAATTAGAGAATATAATTTCTAAATAGAGAAGAATATAGAACCATAATATTTTATGGTATAAATATTCTTAAATAAATTCTACTCTTTTTATAGATTATATTTCACATAACACTAAGCTTAAAGTGATCACAATATTCAATTAAATAGTAACTTGGTCATTGGAATAGTAATATAACCATTAGGAATATTAATCCAGCTTGTAGAAAATCAACCTCATTTATGAATGTATAATTAAAATTTATATAACTTATGAAATAAAATAGGATATATTTATATCACGGAATAAGTAAATAAATGTTTTGAAAATGATAAATTAAGTATTAGTATTTTTGTTGAATGAAAATTATTTTTTACAATTTTATAATTAATTTAATAATTAAAAATAAATTTTATTTTCCTAAAATTGGTTTATAAATTAATATATTGTTTTTTTATGATTATAAGAAAAATTTATGAGAAATTAATTAAGTTTTCAAAGTTTCATAAAATCAATTATAATTTTAAATTAGTATTTTTATAAATAAATGACGATTTAATGAAAAATCAATTCTACATAATTATAAAAATAAAAATAAAAAATGGAGTGAATTTTTAAATAATTCATTTCAAAAAAAAATTATGGTTAATTTTTGTGTTTTTTCTAAAATAGATGAATTTTTCGTGAATAGTGAGATATGGTAATTTTCAGTAAAAGCTAAATAAATGAATTATTGAGTCATGAAGGATGCATAGATGATTTAAAAACTATATGTTCGAAATCCCATGAAATATTTACTATATAAAGACTCAAGAATCAACAATATTAATAATCTTGATCCAAAATAATAAACTTCTGAATAAAATAATAAAAACATACCTCTCTCATCCACTATAAATACCACCACTCACCACCTCTTCTCCCCAACCCGCAAAGCCTATAAGAATGTTAAATTTATTCCTAGTCCCTCTCCCAAACCTATACCCCACATTCTAGTCTAGTTGGTCTCACCAAAAATACCATTATAATATTCTTTAAGTATGTTCTCATGGAGAAGAATTCAAGAGGTCAAATCCCCATTCATTATTTTAATTTTTCTTTCAATTTATTTAATTTTGTAATCCTTTCCTTACCTCCTCTATCGAAACATTCATTATTACTCAATTATATTTTATATTTTATTAATATTATCTTTTTAATGTAATATCCATCATAAAACCCCTCATCCACTCCCTTTTCCTTGAAAAATGAAAACATATTTTTTGATGTGTTGATTTTCCACCATTCTGGATGACTTGTTTTCATTACTGCATTCAAGGATGGTCATTAAACCATTATTATAGTGAAATAAGACTATATTAAAAATATTATAAGTTATATAGGTGTTCTTCAACTAGTTTATATGCATAAAATTAATTAATAAAAGAAAACTATTTTGTGATGATCAAAAATGACATAATAATATAAATAATTATCATTAACACTTTATCCAATGAATCGTCATTATATCTAGGGATGAAATTTTATATATGAAATTTTAATTTTATGTAATTTAATTAATAAAATAAAATTTTAATTTTCAATAACTATTCCCATTTTACATGATCTTTTTTAAATGTATATAAGTGAACCATTCCAGAAAACTAAGGAAAATAACACTCCTAAATGACAAAGTTGAATCTTATAACTCATAAAAAAGTCCATAAATGAACAATTTCACAAATAGGGCAAGGGATTCTCCCTGAATCACCATTTTTCAGTCAGATTATGATTTCTCTACCGTGACCCTAATGTAATCAATAATTAAACTCATGTAATCCTCCAAAATTATATGTTTATGTTCCAAAAATATTTAACCGGAACAATTATACTTTTTTTTATTGTAAAATATAAGTTTCAGTAAGGTTCTATTTTCAATTCCCCCCGATAAGCTAGCCCGATTTAATGGAACTTTCCTACTTCTAACCCATTTTCAAATAAACTTCATAATATGTCTTAAGCCACCAATATTTTTATAAAACCACTATTTTATCATGAAAAATATCTTTTTTAATATTTGTTTTTATACAAATAATTATTCCTTTGTTCTTTTAATGACTATTTAATATTTTCCAATAAACCATACTAAAATGAATTATTTTTAATGTTTCAGAAACACATTTTTTTACATGTTATTATTTCATTTGGATATAATTTATCATGATATATACATATTTTACCTTAATAATGTATAATTATGATTTAAATACATTTTCTCATGGACACCATTATGATATTCCCTTTGGGTTTTCCCTATTCATCACTTATTCCTTATGTGTGGTGTATGTATAATTCCCTTTTATTTATGATTGTCATTCATTTAATATTTCATCAATTATCCATATATCTTGTATCATCGATATAACTATTTCTTTATACATATACAAATTTCATGTATAGTGTTTTATTTTAATGAAGTTATTGAATTGAATCTATAAATGAAGAATGATTTAGACTTGGAGTAACTGGTGGGGCCCAGTTATAAATAGCACCTCAATGCATTGACAAGTATCAGGAGATAAAAAATATTGTCCAAAAACCCTACATGTTTGTTTTAAAAAATAATCAGATAATCTTTTACCTAAAAACTTAAACTATTTTGATGATATAATGGTATACATTCATGATACATGGTGTCAAATAAATAATAATTTTCTTCATTCAATTTTCAATTATTACTATCCATCAGGTTTTCACTATGAAAAAGTCTATAGTAGAATTCTATTTCTCAATATATTTATGGAATGTGTTTTTATACATTATTTTCCTTTCCATGATGACAATTATTTATTGAATTTTCTTCAATTATTATTTGTTTCATATGAACTTTCTAAGAGTTATATCTCACCCTTTTATTTGTTTTACTTCCCCATGTTATGAAGATTACATTTTTGAATAAGCGAAAATAAACAATTTATTTTCTTGTGTTATATTCTACATATTATTTTATAATTTAATAAGGGAACTAAGTAATTATGTAGTTCATAAATACATCCAAAATGGTATATCCTTGGTTTTTTGATCTTTTGTATCTATTACATTGTAATAAAATGACCAACAACTCTAGGTTACTCGGGTTAGGGTTGTTGCAAATACACTATTAATATTATCATTGAATATGACCGGTATCACATAGCCAATGGAATGGTGAGAATAAATATGACCAACTAAATTCTAAAAATATATAGTTTATATATTTTTATTATCTATATATTAATTATAAATAAAATAACACTCATTTGAATGAAAATAATTTTTTTTCTGAAAATTTGTAATTCTCTAAGAGATCAATTAGTTTCCATTTTTTCACATAATGTAAAATTAGTTTCTAAAAAATATATAAAATCTATTTTTAAAAATGAAATTAATTTTTTAAATCAACATAGAAAATGTTTCTTTGGGTGGATTTTATGGATTTTTTTGACAAGTTTTAGTTTTTTGATGAATAGTAAAAACTAAATTTCAATTCCAAAATGCCATTTTTTAAATTATTTATAAAATTATATTATATTTTAATTTGGTTATAAATAAATAATAGTTCAATTATATTTCATTTAATCCAATTTAGGTCACTGAAAAAACTTCTTATTAAATTATGATATAAATGTTTTTAAACATTCGAACATTTTATCTATAAAACCATGATTTCTCTTCGTGTTAAGGAGATTATATTTAATTAAAATTTTACACATATGTGAATTGAATTTGGAAAAATAGATTCCATATTGAAAATAATAATAATTTATATAATCTAATTGGGTTAACTTAATATTTTGGTTTAATGATGAGTGAAAACAGATAAAATTAATTACCACGATTAAGGTTACAATGGGTTTTGGACATTACATGAGTTTGTATTAAAATTAATTTTACACAAAAATATTATTTTTTGATTAATTAAATTTGAAATTTATAATTATTTGGTATAAATTATCTAATAAATATAATTTTAATTTTATTCCTAATTGATAAATTACCCCAGTAAAAAAATATACAGGTTAACATGGTTAAAAATGAAAATGGAAAATTGGGTAAACTTAAAGACTATGGAATAAAATGATAAAAATATGATTCATTTATGTGGAGGTGGTGTGTAAAAACAAATATAATGTTAGAATAAATATTTTTCATACATATTAATATTAATTTGATAGTTATATTAGTTATAAAAATATTAATAATCAAAAAGAAAAATGTTTTAATTAAACACTTTTCTTATAATGTTTTATTTAAAATATTAATTTTTGAAATATCAGAATTTTAATTGGAAAAAACTAATACAATATTTAAAAAATAATATAAAAATTTTCTTTTAATGATATGTTGTTATGTTTTATAAAATATATTTTTTAGTGAATAGAGAAGAAAACGTATTTTTGTAAAAAAATCATTTCTTTTAATAAATTAAGTAATTTATATGTCCCAGTTTTTTTTGAATAAGATTTAATTTAAACTAAGTGTTATTTTTTATTTATAATATACATATTTACTTTTTAATCACATTTTTTTGTTTTCTAATAAAATTATTCGTTGGTGTTTAATTATGAGTTTTTCTAAAAATTGTTTTAAAATGCATAATGTCTATCATTTTTAATTAATTAAAATAATACCTACTAAAGAATTTTTTAAATAATTTTATAGACTCTATATCATTTAATATTAATTTATTTTTACTATATTATTATTATTATTCATATAATTAATATAGAATAAACGTTTGAAAAATAATACCCTTCTTAAAAACCAATTGTCTCGGTGTGACTACAGGCTTCATATTAAAAGTAATTTTTCCAATTATTTGAATTGAATCTAGAAAAATAGACTCCATATTTTGAATAATAATAAATTTACATTTTTAATATGTTTAACATAATTTTTTTCCAAAGTGATTAGTGAAAACAATTCTAATTATTTAAAGTGATTAAGGTAAAAATGAGAATTACCAAGTCATTAAACATTAAACATAAGGTGCCAAATTACCTCTAAAATTGTAAATAACCTTTTTATGGAAATATTGTCACCTTATAACTTCTATGATATAGTTTTTTGAATTATTAGATCCACTTTACATTCAAAAATGTTGGTGTAATTCCCTCATTCAAAAATTTACATGTTTTCCACTCAACACCCTTATAAAAGGAATGACCCTATCCTCTTTTAAAAAAACTCATTCCCTTTGGATCATCCATTACCTGACCAGATCAATTATACACTTACATCATATCATCTTACAGGAAATAATTTTGGAATAAATTTAACCAAGTAAGTCCTTTGGTGAAAACAAAAAAGAGTTACTCGAAAAAGAGGTATGATCCATCAATATGTGTTTTGTTTTGTTTATTTCTTCACCTATTAAATTATATTAATAACATGATTATATAATAACATATTTTATTTTAGGGGTATTAAATAACCCAATACACACTTCTTTCAAATGGGTTATGAAATTATCATTCATGTGTATGGAAGAATACCACGTCACGAAAAAATGTCGTTTTTTTCTATTACCACATCTCATGGTTGGTAATAATGATGAAAATTCTATTTATATATTTTATTTATGATATATATGACATAATTATACATATATATTAATTATATTAGATAAAATCTTTTTAAATTTCTTACTGTATAGGATAGATGACATTTCCCAGGTGTATGATGGACTACCACCTTACGAAGCGACGTGAATCATTTTTAACTAGAATGTAACATGGAAGGTAATAAGGGCAAGTATAAAAAGAAATATGATATAAATGTCTTAATTACAATATTAATGGAATAATTATATTTTTTTAAATATAATATATTATTTTTGTACCATTTCACACATTGAAAAGGTAATAACATCATTCAAGGACATGTGGGTTACCACCTCCTCGTAGAGATATGATTCTTGTTTTTTTATCACAAAATCACAATATTTATATTTATAAGTACATATAATTAAATTATTTGGTATTTATGATATAATTATAATTCTATAAAGATACATTTTACTTACCTCTTTCTATAATGACCATTGAAATATGTAAAGGTTACTCATGTGTACATACAACATACTGTCTCCAAGATTGGAATATTATTTAATTTTTTAACCACCATTTATGACTAGGTTTAAAAGTATAATTGATATAAATATTATTATAATGTGATTTTTACTATTATGGAAATGTTAAATAATGACCCCTTTGATCATAATCAACATACCAAATTTATTTTTTGTCATATAAACCGAACATGGTCAAAAAAACACGACATAAACTTAATTGATTATATAATTGTATATTACATAGAATGAAGTGAAATAAAAGTAATAATAAAACAAAAAAAGTTCCCAGAATAGTTAAGAATTGATATAATATTATTATTCAAGAATATAAAGACACATGTGATAAGTCAAACTAAAGGTAAGGAACTCAGTCTCAATTTCATTTCTTTGAGGAAATTATGGATGCTATGCACCATTAATATTTTCTAAGTTGTATATATATCCCCTTTGACATTATATATCAATAATTTATCAATTATCTTGATATTTAATGTTTTTAAAGTCATTATTTAATGGGTTTTAGGATTCATGTGTTTCCCAAGGTATAAGGAGATTTTATTTCAAAAATAAAATTTTAAGGCTTTCTTTGAAACTCTATTTCTCTTCAATGTCCTTATTTTTAAAATTCAATTTGAAAATTTTCATATGGGAATAAAATATATAAAAATATTATTTTTTGTCACTTTTAATTTACTTCAAATACTTATGAAAGGATACTTTTTACATGTTTTATATAGAATGAAGACAATGAATTTTCTTGTCATCATGACTATTATTTAATTTACACCTTCCATTGAATGAATAC
Organism: Viscum album; assembly: GCA_963277665.1. Taxonomy (NCBI): domain Eukaryota; kingdom Viridiplantae; phylum Streptophyta; class Magnoliopsida; order Santalales; family Viscaceae; genus Viscum; species Viscum album. The sequence goes on from OY728129.1 coordinate 1,541,175,303, forward strand.
ATGTTTTGTTAAATAAAAAAACCTATTTCCAATTTTTGGGTATTTTTCCATTTAATTTATTTTTAATCGAAAATTTCATTTTCAATTAAAAATGTTATTTTTGAAATAAAATGGTATTTTAATATTTGAATGTGATTTTAAAATGATATTGAAAGAGTATTTAAAATAATAGAATTATTTATTAATGTTTTTTTCGTAGAAATTACAAACAATGGGTGTGCTCGAATAGCATCAGGTTAGTCTGTTGTAGATTAAATGATGGGTGCACCTAGAAAACACTCTAATGCATTGGGTAGTGATTATATTATTTTTAGAATAATATTATAATTTGTTTATATGGTTATTCCAATCTATATGGGTTTTATGAGATGATTTTACAATATAGCTATATGAATTTTCATTGCTTCCTAATGAGATTTCTTAGAAATATTTTTTTCAAAATGTAAAATAAATGAACATTTTAAAGAAATGATAATTACATGTATGGGTAGAATTTTATGTTTTATAGAAAAGGGGTTTTCATGGGTTTTCATGGTTTTACTAAAAAAAATAGTTTCATTTCATTTTATATCCCTTACAACCCTTGCATGCTCATCCCAAGTTTTTAAAAAATGGTTTATATAGGGTTTAAATATGTGAAAATAAAATGTTGTAGTTTTGTTGAATGTTGTGATGATTTTTAATAAAAATATATCATGATTTATTAGAAAAAAATAACATTATGCGAAACATGGATGAAAATTGATAATTTACACTTTCTATTTTGTGATTTCGTAAAGTATGTGTTATTACCTAATTCTATAAAACTATAAACTTGAAAAGATAAAAAAACTAAAGGAATGTAAATTCTTTACTAAATCTAAATTTTATATTTAGTTTTCATATGTGTCCTTGTTTTTAGTATTAATGTAAATTTTATATATCTTTAGAGGTTACAATAATGATAATTGTACGCCCTTTAATATTTTTACATCATGATTAAGATAAATTTTATATCATTGGAATATTACGATTTTTCTTTAAATAAAAATGTCTGTTTAAAATGGTTTTGCATAGAGGAAATAAGGAAGATCTAATGGGAAGTCACCAATAGGAAAATATCCTTCCAAATAATGATCTCGAGATAGTTGGACTCATAAAAAAATTATAGTGATGAATCAATTGACATAAGAGATAAAGAGTATTAGTATCCATGCTAGAGAAGAACCTGATCTACCCTAAAGAAACATTTCTATTGTGGATGACTTCATGAGCCAACATCCCTCATCTTTTAGTGCATCATCTTACCCTATGATAACGTAAAGATGGATTAATGGTTCTAGAAAATATATTTGATGTCGTGGATTGTTAAAAACACCAAAATGTAATTGTTTCCATTTATCGTTTTTGATGGTGAAACTGATTGAAATTTTTATTTTTTTAGAATAAAAGAGATAAATATGATCTTGATTCCATGGAATGGGAATAATTCAAGGATATTTTACTTGGGAAATATTTTCCTAAAACTTTTTTACTCCAACTGGATAAAAAATTCCTAAAATTGTGGAAAACATAGGAGGATTCAGTAGCTGCATATGAGGAAAAAATCAAACCAATTTCTAGGAATGTGATAAATTTTTTTCTGAAAAGTTATATAAAGATGAATTTTTTTTACTTATGATTGAAACCATATCTATGAAGAGATTGAGCCTCATAGAAATTTAAAAATAATGATAATGTTGTCCACTATGAAAAAAATGGTGAGATTCAGCACTCTGACTCTTATCTTCCTTGTGATGGTGAATATATGATGTTTTAAGGATGGCATGTGATTGGGAATCATATAACAATGAAAATGTAAAGTTCCATGTTTTTTAACAGGGTTAAAATATGAATGTTTTTAATATTTTTCATTTTTTTGGATGGTTTAGTCTTAAAACAATGATTTGGGTTGATGTTTTGTGAGTTTTGGATTTTTTAGAGGTGTTAAAATTAGGATTGAGTAAAGGATTAATGAGTTTTTCAGGTTTCTTAGTGGGTTTTGGGAGAACACTACCTGGTAGTGGAACTCGCATGGGCTGTGCAAAGTTAGTCAAACCATGCGGGTCAAACTGTGCGGCTTGCCACAGGTGAGGTAATGGAATTCGCATGGTTAGTCAACCGGTGCAGGTCAATTGGGAAGGATACTCCAAGTATTTAGTAATAAATAAATGGTATCTAAATAGTCTCTCAGACCGTGTGAGTCAAACTGTGCATCCTACACAGTTTTATTGTTTGGGTTAAATAATTTAATTAAATTCATGATTAAAATGGATTTGATTAAAGTTTTTCAAATTGGGGTTTTATTTAATTAAATTGAGTCGAGGATAATATAATTAAAGATCATTAAAAGGGGGAATTTATTTAATTAAATTGGTTTTGAGAGAATTTAATTAAATAATAATGAGTTGGATAATTCATTTAATTCAATTCAGTTGAGGATAATTTAATTAAATGTCCTTTAATGGGAAGTTTTGGTTTTATCTAAGTGGTGTATTAATTAATTGTCAATAATAATAATAATATAATTATTATTATTATTATTATATTAATTCTTTTAGTATTGTGGTTTCTTTTTTTGAGAGAGATAAAATGAGGGAGAGGCACACAGCAGGTGAGGCACGACCCCTCCCCCTCTTGGCTCTCCCATGGTGGTGTGCTACCCCTTAAACCTGGATCCCTCTCCACACATTGGTTCCTCCCAATATCAACATGAAATTTTTCCTTCTTTGCAAGGTGATTCTGTCTCCACGTGATTCATTTTTTGCATCAAATGTTTGTCTTCTCCTTCCCCTAGATTCAGTTTAGCTGAAACCCTAACCAAGGGATTAATTCAGATTCTTTATTTCTTCTTATTCTAAGTGGTGTAGAGAATGACTCAAGACCCATGGTTCATTATTAAGACAACTAACACCAAAGGCGAAGAGATTTAGCTCAATTTTGGTTTTCTGCTGTTAATTTCGGATAAGGATAAATACCCATTAGCTGGTTTCTCACCCCTTAAATTAAATGATTATGGTTTCATTATGTTAAGGTTAATTGTTTTGGTGTGATTAGGTCTTCTCCACACTAATTGTGGGTGAAGATTGTTTTTAAGGTGTTGTGATTAATTACGAGTGTTTGTGTCTATGTGTGTGGAAGTGCATATACATGAGAAGGTGGTATCTTAAGTTTGAAACCATTGTCTCATCCAATTCCTTAAGGTATGGTCCGAAACTTTTATTAATTAACAAAACACAATATTTTTTTAATTATTATTGTTGATAAATTTGAATGAAAATTAATAATGAGTTTATTTTTTGGTATTAAATGATTTTTATATTAAAAAATCACATTTTTCTAACAAATCCCCTCAATCGAGATGTGCTGCCTTCAAGCTAAAAACATAGTTATTATATTGATATGTTTTTTTATCTTGATGTTTTGTGTTTTTTCTATTACCACTCTTACATGTTGACACACTTGGGTCAATTCGTAATTACGAGTATAGGGTGGGATAAGTTGAGATAATTATTTAGCGGATTAATTATGAGATATTAATTGGATAAGTTGAGATAATTAATTTGTGAATTAATTGTATTTATTCATGTTGTAATTTAGATAATTAATCGGGGGATTAATTTCAAGATATGGAATTGGATAAGTTAAGAAAATTAATTTGTGAATTAATTATGTGTCTTTAGATTGAAAAAGAGATAATTAATCAGGGGGTGAATTATGAGTATTGTTAAGGATAAGTTGAGATAATTTCTGAAATAATTATGTGCCTTGAGATTGGAATATAGATAATTAATTGGGGGATTTATTATAAGATATTGAATTGGCTAATTGAGATAATTAATCGGTGGATTAACTATGATATGTTGTTTTGGCTAAAGTGAGATAATTGATGCTGGATTAATTATGTGCCTTTACAGTAATGATTAGGATAATTAATCATGGAAATTAATTACAGAAAGATGATATTTTTATTGGATAATTAATTGTGGATCATTAATTATTGAATGAGATTTTAATGATTGATTAATTAATTTATGAATTAATTAATGGAATTGTGGACTTAGTTAATTGTGGGTTAACTAATGGAGTTTGGTAAATTTCACTAATCATTTTATTTTTAAGGGAATGGTTATTGATAATTAATTTGTGAATTAATTATTGGTCTTGGATTAATTAATTTTTTAATTAATTAATGAATGTGATGGATTGGGTGCTAGATATGTCTTTCTAGACTAGTGATGAGATACATACATGGTTAAATGAGGGCTAGTCATGATTTTATATGCCAGTAATAGATCTATCTTGGGTTTTGAGTGTGAAACATGGTGTTATACACCAAATAGGTATGCACATGAAAAATAATTGGGGTGTTAGACATGGTGATATACACCAAATAAATGACATTAATGTGTTGGGAGTTGAATACGTTTAAATAAAGAATAAATGATGTTCCCCAAGTGTTGGACTCACAAATAATAATTAAAACTATGACATGAGTTGAATCATGTACTTAGATATCATATGCCTTGAGTACTTCGAGCCCTAGTACAAGTCTAAGTAGATACTAAGTTATGGTATTACTTGGGGAATGTGTCGGGATCCGGCATGAGGTGAAGTTAGTATTGAGCTACAGGTATCCAAAAGAACCATGGAGATAATAAATGATTAAAATTAGAATAAATAGTAAAGTGATGACAAATATTTATGCTTGATAAATATGATTTTATGGTTATTTTGAAGTCTCTTATTCCGGGTATGGGCCGAATCAGGTATCATCGTCAGGTGTCCTTTCTGAACCAGGGCAGTTTTTTGGTTTTTTATTCATTTTTAATCACCTTGATATATCTACACACTGATTAATGAAATAGAATTTTCTAGATTGAGGTAGAAAATAATTGGTCTAGGCCTACTGAGATTTATATCTCACACCCGATCCAGGCCTTTATTGCACTAGGGTACACAAGTAGACATTATTTTTTTTTTGGAGAAATGTGGAACTTGATTGTGGTTGTTTACTCGTACCTGGGGTTTGGAGAAAATGACCAATCCATATCTCAAGATTCTCATTGAGATATCAATAGGGGATTTTGATAATTTTTTATATTTTTTATTAAGATATAAATCAGGATTTTTTATAGCATTCAGATATGTATCACCATGAAATTAATATGTTTTATAAACTGGTATTGTCCATTTTCATTATTCAGTTGATTATTGTTTAAAATCTAATTCTGTTGTGTCTGGGATTATTATCTACTTACCTTGTGTACTATGAGTATGAGTTTATAGTCTCCCCACCCACTATCCATAAACCCTCACTACTAGTTGGAATCCTCTAGCATACGGGTAGACACTCTTGAGGTCATGTGGCAACCGTTCTGGCTACTGATTAGAGGGTAAGCTGGTTCGGGACAATACAAAGGGGTATCAGAGGACCGGTGTTCTTTATTTTCTTTTTTATTTCTATTTTGGGTTGGTATACATGAGACTAGGAAAGTGTTGATTCTTGGTTAATAGTTGTTCTTGGGACTGATCACCCTATTTACATGAAATGACCATGTGTCTAGGGGTGGGAATTGATATTTATACTATTCATGGTTATAATTGACATGATTTCACCTTGAGTGACTGGTGTATTTTCTACTACTTATTGATTTTGAGGATTTTAAAAAAATTTCTTGGTCTTATATGGCAATAAACTTGCATACATGCAACATATTAGGAACTTGTAGATTCTCATGTCATGCATGTAACATTCCTTGTAGTTTCATTAGTATGATGCCTAGTAATTTTGATTGTGTGCCTATGATGTAATGCCATGTTTTGATATTCTTTAACATGCCATATTTTATACCATGTTTAGATGATTTTATGCCATGTTGCCTATGTTATTAGCATGTTTTTATGTTTTTATGCTTCTATGTTATATCATGTTTTTGTGTTACAACCTATGATAACAATATTTAAATGTTTTGAAATGTAAATGGCTGTGTGGGTAGAAAAAAATGATTTGTTTTGTTTACGATGGGAGCTAGTTTTAGTTATAAGGTGTATGGGTTCCTTATAATTGGGGAAAGTGTAACCTTTGTATTCAAACAATTGAAAAATGGATGCTAAACTAGAAATGTTAAATTGAAATTTGAATTTGATAAATTGGAGGCAAATTCTATCGGTAAGGTGTATGGGAGCCTTATCTATTTGTAGATGGCCACCCATGGGACTGAGCCTAGTATAACCACAGTTTCTTTAAAAATGGTTATAAATTTAAAACTATTGAGTTTTTTGAAATGAACTGTTGGGGGGTTTCTTTTAATGAACTTGGATTTGAATAAGTGGGACCCTCGAAGGTTTCCTCTTTGTTATATGGAATTTAGATGCTAAATTTCCTATTTAAAATTAATTGATATTTAATGTTAAATGTTAAAGACGATGTTTGTTATGGCTTTCATGTTTTTTCCAAGGGGATTTTTTTAAAATCCAAGTTCCTTGTTTTGGAATAGTACTTACAGGTTCATGAAAATTTATTCAAATGTTTATAGGTTGAAATTAATTAATGAAATTGATAAAAAGAAAAATTGTCTTTTGAGCCAAGTAATTTCTATTTTGCATGACCAAGAGATAGGGTCAACACGTATGCCTCGTAATGGAAAATATCATGGTAGGTAGTACCCTTAGAACATGAGATGCCTTGTTTCCAATGTGATCTTTTTTATGTTAGTACTATTTAACTGTCATTTTACCTAGTAGGACATTTGGGTTTTCAATAATAAAACCATTTTTTTAGGGGTGTTCATTGTATCGTGACTCTTTCTTTTGGAATAATCATTTGGTAATGACTGGTTCAGAAGGTTAGACATGCCTCAAGCATGGTAATATATTTAAGGCATCCTTGGGTTAACACTAGAGTAGAGTAATTGGGGTGTTAAGGTAAGTTCATCCCACTGTTAAGGAGGACTTTTTTTAGACTCGGGTGTTTTGAAATGCCAGTTGATTAAAATTTTCAGTACTCACGTAATATGTTAACATGGTTATGGTGGTTCGTGTAATGTCACATGTGTGTTTAATGTGTTTCAGAACTAGGGGTCTTATGAATGACTGGCCTTTTCTTCAATATCATGGAAACTCTTAAGGTCAGTAGTGTCACATCGGTCTTGGTGTACGTGTCAGTGCTTTCATGGTAGAGCAATCTTGATAAGTTTGTTGGTTTTCACAAACCTTTGGAAACTTCATTTGTTTTGGAAGAATTTAAGTGGTAATATTTCAATGAACAAGGATGCCTTGTGTGGAATCGGCATCGGGTTTTAGTGGATGATGTGTTGGTAAGTGAAACTAGTCATTTTGGTAAATATTTTACTAGAAGAAGTTTAAATGATCTTTTGGTGACCTAGGTTTACTCATAGCATGATATTCTAAATGAGATTAGAATATCCACAATCATGATCTCATCATAGAGGAACTAAGATAACGTCAGTCTTACACTATGATAAAGGTTGAAAAGTTTTTCGGCTTAATGAGTGGTAGTTATCTAGGTTGTGTTTTGGATGTGTGGTACTTTAGGTAACACCATTGTTCATGCTGGGGCACAATAGTTTTAAAATACCCAAGTGATGGATTGACTTAGAAAGGTCACCTGATGTTGAGTAATGTTTTCTATGTATATATATTTTATGATTAGATCATTTTAAAGGAACGTTGTTGGTCTAAGGTTGAGTCTATGATTTATGGGTTAGTGATGTCTTTCAAGGAAAGATTCATGGTTTGGATAGTGTGATTATTAAGTGATAGGACCATTTTTGGAAAGAACCAATGAGTCAGTAGTTGAGAATATAATGACGTGATCATGTATCTTATTGTGTGGTCTTGTTTTTTCACCATTTTTTATTTTGGGTTGGTTTTTGAAGCTTTGGTATGGGCTTTAAAGAGTTAGGTGGTTAGGATTGTGTGATGGTTAAAGGTGCATTTGGAGTTTGGGAATGCAACATGACTTTTCAAATTAGACTTCATGAACTTGGTAGGTTGGTTAATTTTGTTGTAGTTCCTGATGGCATCTCGGGGATGAAAAGTTTTTAAGGTGGAAAGATTGTAATGTCACATGTTTTTAAACTGAGTTCAAATACAAAAGTTTTTGAACTTTTTTGTATCTTGGATAGGTCAGTCTTAAAAACAATATTCAGGTTAATGTTTCTTGAGTTTGGACTATTTAAAAGTGTTGATAATGGGATTGTGTAAAGTATTTAGTAGTTTTCTGGGTGGCTCAGTGGGTTTTGGGAGCACCGGACATGGCAGTGGAATTTGCACGGGTTGCGCACGGTTGATAAAATTATGTGGGTCAAACTATGCAGCTTGCTACAGGTGAGGTAGAGGCATTCACACGGGCTATGCATGGTTAGTCAAACCATGCATGTCAGCCATGAGGGATTCTATAGGTATCCTTTAGTAGAATCACGGTCTGCGCATGGTCTATTAGACTGAGCGAGTCAAATCATGCGTCCAACAAATTTTAAACTGGTGTTTTACTTAATTAAATTGATATGAAGATAATTTAATTAAACTCTATTTAAAGGGGTAATTTATTTAATTAAATTTTTTTCGAGATAATTTAATTAAATAATTATGGGTTAGAGAAATCGTTTAATTAAATTTGTTATAGGATAATTTAATTAAATGGTTTTTAATGGGTAGATGGGGGTTTATCTAAGAGGTGTCTTAATTAATTGATAATAATAACAAAATAATTTTGATTATTATAAATATTATTATTAATATATTTATATTAATCCTTTTATTATTAGCATTTCTTTATTTATAGAGAGAAAATGAGGGAGAGGCACACAATAGGTGAGGTACAACCCTTCCCCCTCTCGGTTCTCCCATGGTGGCATGCTAACCACTCAACCCGAATCCCTCTCCTAGCACCGACTCCTCGTGATCTCTTCATGAAAGTCATTTATCTGAATGAAGTTAGTTAGTCTCCATGTGTTTCATTCTTCCCATCATCTGTTTGGCTTCTCCATTGCCTGGATTCAGTTCGACTAAAACCCTGACCAAGGGATTAATTTGGTTTCTTTATTTCTTTTAATTCTAGGTGGTGGAGATGATGTCTAGAGACATATTGGTTTGTATTCCAATGTCCGCTACTGAAGGGGAAGAGATTATTCTCAATTTTGGTTCACCACCATCAAATTCATGTAAGGCTAAATACTCGTTAATTGGTTTCACACCCCTTTAATTAGGTTCATGTATTGTGGTTAATTGTTTGGGGGCATGTTGGTCCTATTCGCACTAATTGTGGGTGTCAGTTTTTGTTGTTATGGTGTTGTGATTAATAAAGAGTGTGCACATGTTTTTGTGGAAGTGGGTGTACATGGGAAGGAGGCAGTTTAAGTTAGAAAGCATTGGCTTGGCCAATTCCCTGAGGTAGGGTCCTTAACATTGTTTAAATAATAAAACAAAGTATTTTTTTAATTACTATTGTTGGTAAATTTGACTAAAAATGCCGAAAGAATATTTTCTTGGTATTAAATTATTGTTTGATTATAAAATCAAATTTCCTGTAATAAAACCCCTCAATCATGGTGAACTTCCTTCAAGCTAATAACATAGTGATTAGATTGATATTTTCTTTTAGCTTGTTGTGGTTTGTTTTTCTGTTGCCACCATTACATGTTGACGCACTTAGATTAAGAAGAAATTATGAGTATTGGGAAGGATAAGTTGAGATAAATATTTGGGTCTTTAATTATGGGATATTGATTGGATATGTTTAGATAATTAATTTTTGAATTTATTATATGTCTTGAGGTTGTAATTTATATAATTAAACAGTATATTAATTATGAGATAGTGAATTAGATAAGTTAAGATAATTAATTTGTGAATTATTTATATTCCTTGAGATAAATATATATAAAAAATTAGGGGATTAATTATAATTATTGATAATAAAAAGTTTATATAATTAATTTGTGAGTTAATTATGTTCTTTGATATTGGAATATAGATAATTAATCCCGGGATTGATTATAAGATATTGAATTGGCTAATTGAGATAAGTTATTAGTGGATTAATTATGATATGTTGTTCTGTATAAATTGATATAATTAATGATGGATTAGTTATGTTATATTGCAGTAATGATTTGTATAATTAATCAGGGAAATTAATTATGGAAATACGATATTTTAATTTGATAATTAATTGTGGAGAATTAATTGTGGAATGTTATTTGGGTTGATAGATTAATTAATTAATGATTTAATTAATGGAATTTTGGACTTAGTTAATTTTGGGGTTAACTAATGTATTTTTTTATATTTCACTAATCGTTGTATTAGTATTGGAATGGGTAGGGATAATTAATTTGTGAATTAATTATTGGGCTTGGATTAATTAATTTTTGAGCTAATTAGTGAATGTGATGGATAAAGTTCCATACATGGCCTTATAAACTAGTGATGAGATACATACATGGTTAAATAGGGTCTAGACATGTTGTTCTATGGTAGTTATAGTTCTATCAAGGATTTTCGGTGGGATACATAGTGTTCTGCACCAATGAGGCATGCACACGAATGAGAATTGGGGTGTTAGACATGGAATTCTATGATTTATGTGTGTATAGACATTGGGAATTGGAGTGTTAGACGTGGTGATCAACCCCAAATAAATGACATTAATTGGATGGGAGTTGAATATGTTTCAATGAAGAATAAATGACGGACTCCGAGTGATGGCCTCACATGAGAATAATTTGAACTCCGAAATGAGTTGAACCATGTATTGAGATATCATATGCCTTGAATACTTTATGCTTTGACACAAGTTGAAGAAAGTAGTAAGTTATGATATTACCTATGGAACACATCGAGATACAGCATGAGCCAAAGTCTGTATTGAGGTATGGGTATCCATGGAAACCCTAGAGATAATAAATTATTAAATAGATAATAAATGGTAAAGTGATGAAAAATATTTATTCTTGATAAATATGCTTATATAGGTCTAGTGTAGACTCTTATCCTGGATATGGGCCAAAGAAGGTATCACCATCAGGTGTCCTTTTGGAACCTGGATAGGTTGTTGGTGTTTATTTAGTTTTTTATTGCTTTGATATATCTACATACTGTTTAATGATATTTTATTGTCTAGATTAATCTAGAAAATTGGTGGTCTCAGTCTACTAAGATTATATATTGCACCCTATTCGGTCCTCCATTGCACTGGGGTACCAGAGTAGAATTTTTTTGTTTTGAAGGATTGTAGACCTTTTTTTTTGTTTACATATACTTGGGAGTTAGGAGAAAAGGACCGAGCGAGAGCTCGAGATGCTCATGGAGATAGACCTTACGGATTTTGTGAATTTTCTTTATTTTTGTACTGAGATGTAAAGCATTTTGTTTTGTTTACGAATTTTAGATATGAATCACCATGACCGGAATGTATTGTATAAACTGGCATTATCCAATTTCATTATTAAGTTGATTATTATTTTTTAAATCTTCTTCTATTGTTGTCTGATTTAATTAGCTATTTCTACTGTTCACTCTTAATATGAGGGTATAGTCTCCACACTAACTATACATAGACCGTATCCACCAGTCAACAGCCTCTCACATACAGGGAAACACACTTGAGTTCATGTGGTGAAAGTCCGGAAACCGCTTTAAGGGTAATAAAGGGTGGGATGTTATAGAAATGTTGAGTTAAGAAAAATATTTTCCAATTTTGTGGTTTGTATGGTAAATATTCCCCTAGGGAATATCATGTGAACACAAGTAAGTGTTACTGATGTGGAAAGTTATGGCCACATGGCCCAAGAATGTAAGGAATATAATATCAAAGAATCAAATAAGGGGTAACTAATATCTATCCAATGGTGATATTTTTTAGTTTTAATGAGTTTGTTCATTAAACTAATGTATGCACAATGTTAGTTTCGTATGGTGGAAATATTCATGATCAGATACCAAAATATGCAGTGAGGTCATTTTATACTACTATAGTTTATTTTGGAATGCAAAATGAGGTGGTGATAAGTATAATAATTGTGTACTCAAATTATGGAAATATCCTAATTTAATTTTTATATTCACATTCATTTTTGTGAAATTTTCAAGTAAATAGTAAATTTCATCTCATGAAGGTAAGATATAAATTTTGGTAAAAAATCTAAGTGGAAGCACTAATGAAACCAAGATTTATAAACACTTTCATGTTGTTATCAGTGGGATGGTCTTTCCTTAAAATATTATTGAACTGTCCATAGTATATTTTGATATCATTCTTGGTGTGGATTGTATTTCAGTTAATCATTATAATATAGATTAAAGTTATAAGAATGATTTTTTATGATTTTGTTCCAATTATAACTTACCAAGAAGGTTATAAACTAGTTAGAGATGGCATTTAAAGTTACCTAGACAATATTTTTTAAAAAGTGAACTATTTAAATTATATATGTGTTTGTAATTAATGAATTCGTAGATGTTTTTCTTGTGTATTTTTCTAGTTTTATTCATTATCAAGAGTTTGACCATACCATTAACTTAGTACTTGTTGATAAGACTATTTGAAAACCTCCTTATCGTATGGTTGTACTAGACCTTTTATAATTGAAAAATAAAATTATGGGGTTATTAGCTAAAGGTTTAATCCCACTTAGTGATTCCTCATGGGTTACTCCTATCTTGTTTACTAAAAATAATGATGGATTAATGAACTGTTGAATTAATTATAGATCCATAAATAACATAACTATTAAGAAGAAGTATCTTTTTCCTCATATCTATGATTTTTATGATCAGATATAGTGGGAATAATATTTTTCATGGTTGACATGAGGTTGGGGTACCATCAGATGAATGTTAAGAAATCAAGAATTCTAAATACTTTGTTTTAGACTAGATATGGGCACTGTAAATTTGTTGTTATGTTGTTCAGGTTCTCTAATTCACTTGTTGTATTCATGGATCTTAGGAAAAGAATTTTTCAGGAGTTTGTCTATAAGTTTTTGGTAGTATTTATTAATGAAATGTTTCTCAAATATAGAAGTAAATAAGAACAAGAAAGAAACCTAAGATCTGTTTTGAAGGCATTAAAAGAAAATAAATAGTTTGGGAAATTTAGAAGTTCTGAATTTTGGTTTCAAAAAACTTCTTTCTTTTTTCATATTGTTTGTAAAGATGAAATAATTGTTGACCTTCTAAAAAAGTTGTTAAATAATGGCCAAAACCCACAAATACCTCCAAGTTTCATTGTTTTATTGGATTAAAGGGTTACTACCTATAGATTGTGGAATATGTTTCACAATTATTAATCTAATTTACTAAGTTAACTCGAAAAAGGAGTTATGATCATTTGGAAAAAAAATATTGTGATGATTTTTTCTAGAAATTAATAGAAGATTGTTGAATACTCAATTTTGTTACATGCCTTCTAGAAATGTTGAATATTTCATCTATGATGACAATTCATTGAATGGAATTAGACGTTTCTTATAGAATGATGATAATTTAGTTGTGTATGTTTCACAATAGTTTAAACCTCACGAGTTATATAACCCTAAACATGATTTCGAATTAGATGGAATCTTTTTCTTTAAAATTGTTGAGGTGTCATTTTTATGGATTAAAGTGTGAAATATATACTAAAAACAAATTTTTTAGGTATAAATGTACTCATAAATAATTGAACATGATACAGAGAAGATGTTTAGAAGTAATCAATAATTATTATTTCTCAATTCACTACTTTCCTACAAAATAAACCCACGGGGCCAGTGCTTAGAGTGGAAAATGAAATTCTATATTAACTATGTTATGTTTGGAACATGACCCTTTGGTTAATGATTTGACTAATTTCAGCCTATAAGTTTTTGAATAAGTGACATACTATAATTTTTCAAGTTTTAGTTCATTTGGATTTGTAAAAAAACAATTAAGTGAACTCACAAGGTGAATCAATATTTGATGAAATTTTGTGTTTTCAGATTTTAATATTTATGAAGGAGGTGTTTCAAAAATTTTAAAAATATTATGTGCGCCTTGATATTCTAATTTTAGGAATGAGTTTTTGAATAACGCATGTTAGGTCCACAAGGCTGAATACCCTAAGAGGGGGGTGAATCATGGTATGAAAAATTTAAAATTAAATCTCGTTCTGATATTGTTTTGTTGTTAAGTAAAACACTCTTCTCTCTCTCTCCTATTGCACAATATAAACAGAAAGTAAAGCAAGCACAGGACACAACCATTTTACTTGGTTCACCGCTAAGGGCTATGTCCAAGGAGCATACGTCGACAGGTTGTCGGTCATACCAAAATCCACTAAACTTCACTAGCTGTGGATGACAAGGTTTGGGAGCAGTCACTCTGTCCCAGGCTCACTTCCTTTACAAGGTTTAGGGTCATCTCATTACTTCCCCAAAGGTCACTCCCTATTTCTCTCTCTGACTCACTTTCAGTGGAGAGGATCACCTTCTTCCTCTTCCTTCACTCATTACTCTGGAAAGGATCCACTCACAGTTTATAGACCTGTAGGTCCCTTCATTTGCATGAAATAATGCATCCTCTGTTGTATGTGGACGCTCTATTGAAGTCAAAATTTCACCCGTAGATGAATATATCTTTGCACCGAAGGTATCGAGCAAACTTTCAGCTTCCACGCAGCCCGAAAACACTGCCAGAAAATCAACCTTACTTGGCGCGCAAGAATATCTCGGCGCGCAAGAATATCTCGGCGCGCAAGTATCGGCGCGCAAGTCACAAATGGCGCGCAAGTCCACCTCACACACTTGCAATACACAAGCTTCTTCAACTCCAAACTTGCACGACACACTTCCTTTTACGCCCAATCCAATATTGGCGCGCAACTACCAGCAATTTCCATTCTTGAAATCTGGCGTGCAAGTCCCACTTGGGCGACACACCACCACTTGCGAGACTTCCACACATGCACGACAGGAGATCTGATTTCTCTAAGTGTTGAAATCCAGTGAAAAATGAGGAGTGGTGGTCCAGTATTTATAGGCAAATTGACCACCATGCGCGACGGCGCGCAAGTCAACCCTCGGCGCGCAAGTCTTCTGTCCTCCTAGACACTTGCGCGACCAAACCAAATACCTGTGCAACCCTCTTTCCTTTGCCATATTTTGATCTTCTGATCTTGAAAAACAACAGGCGTGCAAGCTTCCAATCCTCCTAGGCACCAGCGCGCAAGTCCTTTCTCTTGGCACGCACGTCACCTGTGCGACCAACAAAATACTTGCGTGAACCTTATTCCTTTGCCATATTTTGATGATCTAATCTTGAAAAACATATGGCACGCAGGTTTTCAAGCCATCAAGTACACGGGGCGCAAGTCCCTTTTCCAAAAACCACTTTTCTTCATTTGTCGATTTTCAGGCCCAAAAATTTGGCAAACATTGGAAAATGGTGCCACCTTGTATCTATTCTTTTTATTCCACCTCCAGATTATCCATTCCTTTGTCGACATTATTGAATCAAACCTATATCGTTGACCACCGCTCTTGAACTCGACATTCCACCATGAAATCCTCTTTCTCAACAAATTTTTATGTCATGGTTTGCATTGTCAACAATCACAACACAGATGTTCACTTTTTCAATAAACACAATCATCTCAAAAATACTTCAATGATGCCATGAAGGATTTTTTCCCAACAATCACCCCCTTTGGGTTTGTTGAAAACTCTTCCATAAAAAGATACATCATTAATTCTTCTGCCACCATTCACCTTTTGCGATTCTGATAGCGATCAAAGATTTACTCAACACATACTCTAAGCCCACATGAGAAATGATAAGCGTGAGAAACAAGAGTAAATGAAAAGTTCATCAATGAATCACTTCATCTCTGACATCCACTTTTGACATAAAACTGATACCAATTTTTACCAAACTGATGCCAATTGTTGGAAATCTTCTTACCACATTCCAACATCTCTCTTTTGCTTTTATCATGATCCTCAGCTGTCATGATATCTATTCTTTGATTGATCACTTCTAGCATTGTCAGATTTGATATGTTCCCCCTTTCTACTCATAGCTTCAACACCTCTTTAGCCCTATTTCATGTGTTTTCGAAGCTAAGCTCTAGCTAAGCACGTTCAAATAGCTTCAACTCCCCCTATCTGAATGCTCCACCTATCAACTTCTCCCCATATCATTCATGATTTATCAAATATCCACACTGTCTCCACCTTGAACAATCACTATTTTCTCCCCCCTTTGTCAACGAACCCAAAGGACACTCCTTTGTAGTCTGTAACAGAGTAGAGAACACATTTGATCACATTAGGGAAAAACACATCAGACATCGGGGAGAGGGGGGAGGGAGGGGATGGTTCCCCATCCACACTATTTCAAGTGTGGGGATTCAACTGAACTCCCAGAACCAGTCGATGCCTCTCAAAAGATTCCTTGGGTAAGGCCTTTGTCATAATTTCTGCAACCTGTAGATTTGTAGGCACATACTCCAACTTCACAATTCCCTGCTCAACCTGCTCCTTGATGAAATGATATTTGATCTCAATGTTCTTTTCCCTTGAGTGATCGATGGTATTTTTTCTATGATTGATAGAACTTGAGTTATCGCACTGGATTCCGATCGGAGACTTCACTTCAACTCACATATCTTCAAGCTGCTGCTTCATCCACAATAACTGTGTGTATGCTTGAGTGGTCGCAATATAATCAGATTCCATAGTGCTCAATGAAATGAAATATTTCTTCTTGATAAGCCAATAAATACACAATCCACCAAGATAGAATGCACCACCTGACGTTGATTTTCTATCATCCGCTGAACCGGCCCAGTCTGCATCAGTATATCCCAATAACTCTGTCTGAGATTTGTTAGTATATGTCAAGCCAAAATACACTGTGCCCTGGATATACCGAAGTATTCTTTTCACTGAAAGCATATGGCTTTCCTTGGGATTACTCTGATATATCGCTGCTTGGCATGTGGCGAAAACAATATCAGACCTTGTTGCGGTCAAGTACAATAAGCTCCCTATAATTTGCCTGTATTTGGTAATATTAACTGTCTTTCCATCCTCATCTTTTGATAATTTCATCTGGGTAGCAACATGAGTCTTCATCTCTTTGGAATTATCCATTAAAAACCTTCTCAGTACCTCCTTGGCGTATTTGGATTGAGAAATGAATGTTCCATTACTTCCTTGTGTCACCTGTAAGCCATAGAAAAATGTTAGCTCTCAAATCATTGACATTTCAAACTCATTTTTCATGAATTCGGAAAACTGTCTACACTAAGCTTTATCTGATCCGCCAAAAATTATGTCATCGACATACACCAGCACCATCATCCTTTTATTACTGTCATTACTGAAATAGAGATTGTAATCAACTCCTCTGCGCTGAAAACCAAGCTTCTTCAAGTACTGATCAAGCCGTGAGTACCATGACCTTGGTGCTTGTTTCATCCCATACAACGCCTTCTTCAGCCTGCAAACTTTGTTCTTATCCTCATGAATGAGAAAACCATCTAGATGCTCAATATACACATCCTCTTCTAGAGCACCATTCAAGAATGCGGATTTGACATCCATCTCGAACACTTTGAACTTTCTTTGAACTGTTATGACAAAAAATAATCTGATTGTCTCCAGCCTTGCAACTGGTGAAAATGTCTCATCATTATCTATTCCATCTATATGGGATTATCCCTTGCACATTAGTCATGCTTTGTTCCGAATTACTGTTCCATCTTCATTCATGTTGTTGCGATAGACCCATTTAGTCCCGATGACATTCTTGTATGTCTTCCTCGAAACAATTTCCCATGTCTGGCTCTTCTCAATCTGATCAAGCTCTTCATTCATAGCCTGAACCCAGTTTTCATCTTCAACTGCATCAGAAAAACATTGTGTCTCCACCTGAGATAAAAATGATGTTTGCTGTAATGATTTAATTCTTAGAGTTTGAATTGGAGTTGTCTGATCAACAATGATATTCTGCCTATCAATTTCAGCTCGACTCTTTGGCTTCCTTGCAGACACAGACTTGACACTTTTTTGTTCATCATCATTATCTTCTTCTAAGTCAGCCTCTGCCACTTCTACTCCCCCTGTGTTGCTTACCTCATCATCACTTTCATCTAGAAACTTTTCACTGGTTCGTTGAGCATTCTGTTCATTTTCAACTATAGTGACATCATTTCTCTCAATAATTTTTCACAGCCTTTTGTTGAAGCATTTATAAGCTTTTCTTTTCCCTGAGTAGCCAAGTAATATCCCCTCATCTCTTCGTGACTCAAACTTCTTGTTATTTTCTTTGTTGAGAATGAAACACTAATTTCAAAAGATTCTAAAGTATTTCAATGTTGTCTTCTTTCCGTACCACATTTCATACGGAGTCTTCCCTTGCTTCGGACACAACAGAGACTTGTTCGAAATGTAGACCGATGTCAAAAATGCTTCCTTCCAAAATTTCTCTGGTAGGTCCATTTCAATAAGCATTGTTCTGGCCATGTTGTTGATGATCCGATTTCTTTTTTCAACAACTCCATTATGTTGGGGAGTTCTCACTGCTGAAACTTGATGCCTTATCCCATGTTTCTCAAGATATTCTTCCACTTGACTGTTTGTGAATTTTGTACCGTTATCTGTACGAAATTTCAAGATTTTCTTCCCAAGCATCCTTTCTGATTCCTTCATGTACTGCTTTATGCAACTTAACACCTCTATCTTATGGGTAATGACAAATAACCAGGCCATTCTTCTATAATCATCAATGAAAAGAACATAGTACCTTTTCCCATTTATAGCTCGTGGTGAGATAGGTCCACATACATCAACATGCACCAATTTGAGCACTCTAGTTGATTTATATTCCTTTGGCATGTATGTCTTTTTGATGATCTTCCCTTGTTGGCAAGCATCACATGAATGAGTGCGATCATGTGATATTCTAGGAAGGTATCTAGCAGCATCACACTTTACCAGATCTTCCATAGATGGTTGGCATAGATGACCAAGTCGCTTATGCCACGGCTGGTTTTCTTTCTCTCTGGATAAAAGGCATGTATCTTTTTCCCCACCTACAAGGTAGAGATTTCCCTTTGTCCTTTTTCCCTGTAGAACAACTTCTCCATCTTTTCCTTTCACAACACACATCTTCTTGGAAAATCGGATAGAGTGCCCAGAGTCACATAGTTGACTGACACTGAGAAAGTTATGACTAATACCCTCTACTAAAAAGACATCAGCACGTCTCATTTCTTTGCCCCCAAACTTGGTTTTCCCTAAGCCAACAATCTTCAGGCCTTCATCATTTCCAAATTTGACAACTCCTTCTTTGTCATATTTTATGCCTGTAACAAGATCCTTATTTCCCGTCATGTGGGATGTGCAACCACTATCAAAGATCTACACACTAGATCGATCTGATGCTTTAAGGGCAATCTCTTCCACCATGGCCTTCTCATTTTTCTTCTTCTTGGTCCATACTTTTTCCATCACACTCGGCATGGATTGAGGCTTCTGTTCTTTCTCAAAGTATGATGGACCAGCTTCATCTTACAGAGCCGCAAATCTATTATGAATTTTTAACTCTCATTTTGGTTTATTGATCTGCTACCTGCATACATTTTGATTTTTCTTTGGAACATTTCTCTGAATGGTCGAAGTGCAGTACCTAGCCATGTGCCCAAATCCTCTGCCCCAAAAACAGTGTCCTTCGAAATATGTTCTGGAAAACTGTTCTCTATTTGGCTGCCACCTCTGTTCTTTTTCCCTTATATATCTCTTGGCTATAGAACACACATACTATGAATCCCCCATCTTCAAATATTCTGATTTTTTTTTGTGCCCAAATCAACCTTCAATTTCGGGACCGATGCTTGTGGTCTGACCTCAATTGTCACAGATTTTTGTTTTTGATTAAGCCCTGAAACAGCCTTAACTTATGAGTTCAATTGTTGCTTCTTCCCTACTGAACTACTAGGCGCCTCTTTCATCTTTTTAGTCTCCGTAACAACCTTCCTTCCCAGGAATGTGTTAATAATCAAAGGATTTTCCTATTCTTTGACATTTCTCCACAGACCGACAACTTCCTCTTCAAGCTCTTCGATATGATTGATGTGATCTTTCAATTTTCTATTCAAGACATCGATCTCCCTTTTCTATTCTTCAATCTTGAGCTTATACTCATCAACCTTTTTTGTACTCTCTGGCCTTGAAGACTTAAGGTTTTCTATTTCTTTTACAAGGTTGGACTTCTCGTCTTCCTGCTGTTGCATGTAGATTTTGGTATCATGTACCACCTTGTTGGATTTCTTTTTTTATCTCTCCAAATATCTATCTCTTCAAGAGATGCTTCTAATTCAGCTTCCATGTCAACTCTACCTTCAATTTCTTATTCTTCTTCAATAGTGTCGGTTTCTTCCTTTTCTTTAGCACTACCGAAAACATCCACCATTTCATTTTGTCCATGATCTTTACAATTTTCAAACTCCTCAACCTATTCATCCTCAGACTCATCTGAACTGTCTATTTCTTGTGAAAGAAGATTCTTTTTCTTGAAGAATTTTTTCTTGAATTGTTTCTTCCCTTTCATAAATGCTGAAGACTTTTTCTTGGGAATTTCTACTTCTTCATCATCATTATCGGTATCTTGAAACTTTTTGGGGCACCTATCCACAAGATGACCAACCATTCCACATTGAAAGCTTACTAGTGGAAGTTTCCCTTTAAACTTTCCTTTTTCTCTTTGCAGATTTGAAGAAAGGAATGACATCACCTCATCTGTCACTTCTTCTTCTTGAGAATCTTCAATGGAGAGATTCTTCATGGCCTTAAATGCCATCTCTTTGGATTTCCCTTTTTCCACAACCTCATTATCATCATTCCTCATCTCATATGCAACCAAGGTACTGTGAAAATTGTCCAATGTCAGCTCTTTGGGATCTGTATCTTCTAGAACTGAAACGTTCGGATTGAACCGAGGTGGAAGCTTCCTCAAGATGCACTTTATGATCTTTATGTCTTCAATGACTTCACCAATTCCTCACATATCTTCCAAAATAATATTTACCCTGTCAAAGAATGCATCAAAAGACTCATTCGGGTTCATCTTCATATCTTCATACTTATTCCACAGTACTTGCAGCTTTACCACTCTGACCTATGTATCTCCTTCGTATATATTCAATAGTTTTTTCCACATGGCATGTGACGTTTTTCATGACATCACCTTTGTGTAGATGGGATTGGAATGGGCTCCCCCTATGGCATTGATTTCTTTTGCATCAACATCCAACTCTCTATTCTCAGCTTCTTATAATGCACCACTATTAATATCAGCTGTGATACCATGCATAGCTGTATAAAACACATCCATTCCCAAAGATCAGAAATAGTGTTTCATTCGATTCTTCCATATCTGAAAATTACATGCATCGAAGATTAAAATCCCTTTATGATTAGTGACCTCCATTGAGAGAAGAACAAATAACAATAATTCCCTCTGATACCAATTGTTAGGTCCACAAGGATGAATACCCTAAGAGGATGGGGTGAATCAGGGTATGACAAATTTAAAATTAAAGCCCATTCTGATCTGGTTTCTCTATTAAGAAAAACAAACTTCTCTCTCTCTCTCTCTCTCTCCTGTTGCACAATATAAACAGAAAGTAAAGCAAGCACAGGACACAGCAATTTTACTTGGTTCACCGATAAGGGCTACGTCCAAGGAGCATACGCCGACAGGTTGTCGGTCATACCAAATTCCAATAAACTTCACTAGATGTGGATTACAAGGTTTGGTCATAGTCACTTTGTCCCAGGATCACTACCTTTATAAGGTTTAGGGTCAGCTCACTGCTTCCCCAAGGGTCACTCTCTATTTCTCTCTCTCTGGATCATTACCGGTGGAGAGGATCACCTTCTTCCTCTTCCTTCGCTCAATGCTCTGCAAAGGGTCCACTCACAGTTTATAGACTTGTAGGTCTCTTCATTTGAATGAATGAATGCATCCTCTATTGTATGTGGATGCTCTGTTGAAGTCCAAATTTCACCCGTAGATGAATATCTCTTTGCACCGAAGGTATCGAGCAAAATTCCAGCTTCCACGCAGCCCGAAAACACTGCCAAAAAATCAACCTTACTTGGCGCGCAAGTCACAACTGGCGCACAAGTCCACCTCACACACTTGCGTGACACAAGATTCTTCAACTCCAAACTTCCGCGACACACTTCCTTTTACACCCAATCCAATATTGGCGCACAACTACCAACAATCACCCTTCTTCAAATCTGGCGTTCAAGTCCCACTTGCGCGACACACCACCACTTGCGCGACTTCCACACCTGTACGACAGGAGCACTAATTTATCTAAGTGTTGAACTTCAGTGAGAAATGAGGAGGGGAAGTCCAGTATTTATAGGCAAATTGACCACCCTGCGCGACGGCGCTCAAGTCAACCATCACGCGCAAGTATTCTGTCCTCCTAGACACTTATGCGACCAAAAAAATACATGTGCGACCCTCTTTCCTTTTCCATATTTTGATCTTCTGATCTTGAAAAACAACAGGTGCACAAGTTTCCAATCCTCCTAGGCACCGGCGCGCAAGTCCTTTCTCTTGGCGCGCAAGTCACCTGTGCGACCAACTCAATACTTGTGCGACCCTTATTCCTTTTCCATATTTTGATGATCTGATCTTGAAAAACATATGGCGGGCAAGTTTTCAAGCCATCAAGTACACGGCACGCAAGTCCCTTTTCCAAAAACCACTTTTCTATATTTGTTAATTTTTAGGCCCAAAAATTTGGCAAACACTATAAAACGGCGCCACCTTGTATCTATTCCTTTTATTCCGCCTCCAGATTATCCATTCCTTTGTCGATGTTCTTGAATCAAACATTGATTGTTGACCACAGCTCTTGAACTCTACATTCCACCATGAAATCCTCTTTGTCAACAAATTTTTATGTCATGGTTTTCATTGTCAACAATCAAAACAAAGATGTTCACTTTGTCAAAAAACACAATCACCTCAAAAATACTTCAATGATGCCTTAAGAAATTTTTTCCCAACAAATCATATAAATTTTTATTTTCCATTCATCTGGAAAGGACTAATATGTATAAAAAACTTCAATGGTAATAATAGTGGGATGTAATGAAATGACATATTACTTAATTTTCCATGATGTTCTTGACAAGTCAGTAGGTTAAAATAGAATTATAATTTACCAAGGGGGTGCATAATCCATTTCTAGTGCTGTAGTGGATATGAGATAATATATCAATTAATTTCATTGTTTTATTTCCAAATAAATCTAAAGATAATAATTTGATTTGGGTTATTATTTATTTATTAACTAAATCAGAAAAGTTTCTCCAAATTCAAGATAAAATGTCTTCAAATCATCTTTTGTGACTGTATCTAAAGGACATAGTCTAGTCGCATGGAATACCTCTCTTTATTTTATTAGACTAATATCCTAGGTTTATATATAATTTTTTAAAAGGATATTATAAGTCATCGAATTATCAATTAAATTTTAGTATAACTTTTCATTCTCAATCTGATGGAGAGTCTAATAGTATGATTCAAACAATGTGAGATGTGATTCATCATTAATCAATGGATTACCAGGGAATTTGGAATCAATATCTTTGTTTTTTTATTTTTTATATGACAATATTTTTCTTTATAGAATAAATATTGAACCATTTGATTCATTATATAGAATTTGGTGTTGGACACCAGCATCTCTGGATGAGTTAGGAGAAAGGAATCTTATAGGGCCAGATTTGGTATAGGAATGGTATAGAATATTTAGTTGATTTGGAAATACATGAGGATAGCTCAAAAAATGCATAAAATTAATTTGGATAACCTAATGAAATATCATTCTTTTGAGTTAGGTAATCACATCTTTCTAAAATTCTCTCAAAAGACGTGTGTGATACATATTTGTATAATGGGGAAGCTAAGTCTATAGTTCATTGGACTTTATGAAATCCTAGAAAATTTTGGATCAGTTTTCTTTGACGTGGTTTCACCTCTGAGTTTATCATAGGTACATAACATATTTATTGTTTCAATTTTAAGGAAATATTATCCAAAATTGTCTCATCTTTTGATCCATGAAGCAGTTTAGTTGGAATAGAATCATTCTATTGAGGAACATATAGTTTAGTTTACGGATCACAGAGATCATGTTTTGGGTAATAAGGTGATCAACCGGGTAATTATTATATGGGAAAACTATATGTTTGAAGAGGAAACATGGGAATCTAAAAATGCTATGAAGGAAAGATATCCCATCTTATTTATTAAGTGAATAAAATTGGGAGGAAACTATTTTTTAATGGGGAAAATGATGTAACAAACCAGGTAATGATTAAATAACTCTTTTTCATACCTATTAATATGAATTATATAGTTATATTAGTTAAAAAATATTAAGTAATTGGTAATCAAAAAAGGAAATTGTTTTAAATAATTAATTTTCTATAGTGTTATGTTTAAAATCATAATTTCTAAATTTTAGAATTTGAATTTCATAAAACTAATAATATTTTTTAAAAATAATAAAATCCAAAGTTACATTGGATGAATATTTTTATGGATTTGAAAATTGATTTTTTTACTTAATAGTGTAAATACCGTTTTTGAAAAAAAAAATCCATTTATTTTAATAAATTAATTAATTTAAGAGTCATAATACATTTTGAATTTAATTTCAAGTAAAATAAATATTACTTTTTTATATTTTATCCATGTGATTTATTTTTAATAAAAGTTATTATCTTTTTAAAATGTATTATTGTTTATGGGTTTAAAAACAATTTTTTCTAAAATCTGTTTTAAAATGTAAAATATATCTCCTATTTAATTATTTAAAATAATTCATAATGGGGAATTTTTTAAATTATTTTTATAAAATATATATAATTATATATTAATTTATTTTTATATAATTTTTATTATTATTCATTGAGTTAATATGGAATAATAATTTTATATATAAATAGACTTCTTAAAATATTGATATCTCGTAGCGAGTGCAAGAAAAATATTAAAATTAATTTTTACATTTATGTGAATTGAATTTGAAAAAATAGAATAAATATTTTGAATTATAAAAAATTATAATGCCTAATATGGTCAAAATTATTTTTTACCAAAGTGATTTGTGAAAAAATTAAAATCAATCACCTCGATTATAGTAAAAATGAGAATTACCACGTGATTAAACAATAATATTAAGGGGTTAAATTACCTATAAAAATGTCAACAACCAGTTTTATAGACCTATTTTGACCGTTTAACTTTTATTATCTTTTTTTTTGAATTATTGGATCTAATTGACATGAAAACAATGTTTTCTGAATTCCCTTTTTCAAATATTTATAAGTTTTCTACTCACCACCTTTATAAAAGGCAAACCCCATAATTCCTTTATTATCCAATATCAAGAAATTTGGTTCAGCCAATAGGTAACCAAATTACATATCTATATAAGTCCCATCATCCTAGACTCTTTAATTTTGGATGACACACAACCATGTATGTACTTTGGTGAAAAACAACCAACCCAAAAAAGAGGAAACATTCATCAATGTGTGTTTTGTTTAATTTTTTTCTCCACCCCATTCAAATATTATTTTACGATGGTTATAAAATAAAAATATTATCCTAAATATAATGAGATTATTTATGTCAATATTATATCTTAAAAAAATCACACTTCAATAAAATGCTTTATGAATTCTTCATTCTTCTGTATAGAAGACTACCACATCCTGGAATGATGTCCTTTATTTTTTTCATTACCATCTCTCATGGTTGGGAATATTGATGGGAATAATTTTTATATATTATATTTATTATATTTATTATATTTATTATATTTATTATATTTATAACATAATTAAATATTTGGAGTCATTATATTATATACACCCATTTTCCTTTTCATACTGTAGGGGATAGGATAACATCGCACGTGTGTACAACACACTACCACCTCATGAAGTGATGTGAATTTGTTTCCACTAACATGTTACATGTATATTAATAGGGGTAAGTATAATGAATATATATTATATAGTTGAAATAATTATGATATTATTGGATTAATTATATTTTTTTTATGTATAATATATCATTTTCTTATTACTATTTCACACACTGAAAAACTGATAACATCATTCATGGATGTGTGGACTACCACCTCCTCAAAGCAATGTGATACTTCTCTTTTCATCACTAAATAAAAATATTAATTTTTATAAGTATATATAATTAAATTATATGGTACTTATGAAATTATTATCATTCATGATGGATAAATTATACAAACTTTATTCCATAATGATCATTTAAAAATTGGAATGCTACTAATGCATACATACAACCTACTATATCCAGGATAGTAATGTTGGTTCATTTTTCATAAACATATTCCAAAATTGATTTTAAAATTATATTTTATATATAAATATTATGATTTTTTTATGATAATTATTTTCTATATGTTTTAATAATGAATCCTTTGGCCATAGTAAACCTATCAAAGTTATTATTGACACATAAACTAAATATGGTAAAAAACACGAGAATTAAACATAATTGATTAATTAATTTTAAATAACATGGTATTATTTTAATTAAAAGTAATACTAATCCTAAAAATGGTTCGAAAAAATTATATAATTAAAATATGTTTATTATTTGGAAATAGAAAGACACATATCACAAGTCACACTCAATATAAGGGTCTTCGTCTCAATTTCCATTCATTGAGGAACTTCTTGATGTTATGAACATTTAATAATTTATAAGGTATATATAAAGAAATTTTGAATTCTTATATCAATAATTTTTCTATTTTAAGTACATTTATTTTTTTTTTAATTTCATTCTTTAATGGGGCTTACGGGTCAACTGTTTCCCAAGTGATTAGGGTATTTTCTTTAAAAAAATACCCATTTTAAGACATTCACTAAAACTCTATTTATATTCTATGTCCATGTTTTTAAAATGATATTTTAAATGTTTTAATGAGGGAATATAATATATATAAATCTAACTTTTTTGTCTCTTTTAAATTACTTCAAATGTTTTCAAAAGATACCTTTTTACGCATTTTAAATGGGACAGTTACCATGACTTTTCCTACCATAGTGGATTTTATTTCATTTATAGATTCCATTTCAAGGGTATATATTTTTATTCATGAAAAAAATATTTGAACATTTTTGGTAGTTTTTATTTGAAATGGTTTTCCAAAAGAAAATTTTAAAATTCATTAAAGATGTCTATTGGAAACAATGGTATTTTAATATTTGAAATTGTTTTGAATATGATATTAAAAGTGTTTTTAAAATGATGAAATATTTTATTCATGATGTCGTTCGTGGAAATTATAAATAATGGGTATACCCAAATATCAATCCAATGAAATGGGTAATGATTATATTTTTTTGATAATTATATTCTTTATTTTCTCTATGTTTATTCCAATTTTAAATGTTTATGTAAGGGTTATATTGGAAGATTACATAAGGTGCCTGTATGAATTTTCCATGATTACAAATGAGTTTTCGTCGAAATCATATTTTATAAAATGTAAAATAAATGATATTTGTAAATGAAAGATATTTCTCTCTACGGGTAAAGTTTTATGTTTTAAGGAAAATGGTTTTTCATGGGATTTCATGTTTTTACCAAACTAATATATTACTTTATTTTTATACACTATATTCATCATATGTTCTCATAACATGTTTTTAAAAAAATTACAGGGTTTATGGATTGGTATGAGAAATTAATAAGTCAAATTGAATGTATTCAAGAGTTTTTATTAAAATAGATCATTGTTTTTTTAAAGGATTTACATTATGGGAAATTGATATTAATCAGAAGTGATCACTTTGTATTTTGTGGTTTTTTATATAATATTTATGAACAAATTCACTAAAACTCATCACTTGAAAAGATCCTCAAAATACAAGAAAGTAAATTCTTTAATAAAACTCATGATTATGTAAGGTTTAAATTTGAGGCCTTATATTTGGTATCAATGGCTGGTTTAGAAAACAATATTTTTTTAGATAATGATAATAGCATGCCCCTGAAATATTTTACTTTATTTTAAATTTAAAATGTTATAGAGTTTGAATATTACCATGTTTATTCATCTAAATTATGTATTTTTTGAATTGTTTTCGATAGAGTAAACTAGGAAATTATAGTGGAAAGTAACTGAGAAGAATATATCCTTCCAAATTAAGATCTCAGAATAGTTAGAATCCAAATAGAATAGTTTCTGGTGTGGATGGTCCAGTTGAAACAAGAGAAAAATGGTGGCGGTATCCTTGCATAGAGGAACATGGTCAACCATGAAGGAACATTTCTATTATAGAGAATTTCATGAGACAACCCCCCCCCCCACATTATCTATTAGATCACCCAGCCTAGTGATAGATTAAGGACATATCAATGATCTATAAATGATAGTTTATTTCATGTGATGTTTAGAACATCAAAAGTTAACACTTTCCATTTATCATTCTGAAGGAGAATCGGATCGATGGTGGTGTTGGTTAAGAGTACCAAATAGAATAATGAACTAAGTTCCATTTATTGGGAAATATTAAATTATATTTTAATTAAGAAATATTTCCTTGAGGCGTTTTGACTCCATATAAAAAAAATTCCTAGAATTGAGGTAAAACTATAATGATTTCATAGCTGCATATGAGGAATACATCTTAAGATTGGAATCGTATATGGAAATATTTTATTGGGGAGACTAGTAGTATGATTAATACATTTTACACTATATTGAAATCATTACTATATGTTTCTTTGGCTATGTGAGAATTTAAAAAAATATTATTAAGTTTTTTATTATTTTGAAAAGTTTGAGATATTGGTTTCTAACTCTTAAGTTACTTGTGATGATGAATGTAGGAAGCGGTCATGATGGAGGATGATTGTTAATCATATAACAAAGAAATATGGAGGTAATAAAATGAATATTCAATATTGTGGTAAGTATGGTAAAACGTACTATAGTGAATGTCTTGTGAAGTCATAGAAGTGTTACTGAAATAAAACTTTTGGAAATATATCATGAGAATGCATGGAAATGAAATCCAAGGAATTAATGATTGGATAACTTATATCCATACAATGATGAGATGTTTTAGTTCTGATGAGTTCTTTCATTATGAAAAATTATTTCCAAAGATTGTAGTACATGTTAAAATTATTCATGATTAGATAGATAAAGGTGTAGTGAGGTCCTTTTCTACTACTACAACTGATGTTGGGCCCCCAAATAATGTGGTCAATGTTATGTTACTTGTGTATTCAAATTTTTACAATACCCTATTTGACTCTAGACCATCACATTGTTTTATTTATTATAAAACTTAAGGTAATTTAGAAAAATGAACTTTAGAAACTGATATAGAACATTTGGTGAATTTTTTTTGTAGAAGTAAAAAATAAACCCAGATTTATAAAAATATTTCTCTTTTTATCATTGGAATAATATTCCTTGAAAATATTATTAAACTGTCTATAATAGAATTTGATATCATTCATGGTAGGGATAAACATTCATTTTTCCATGCTATGTTAAATTGAAGTGCTAAGAAATTTCTGTTCAATGATTTTATGCCTTCAAAAACTTACCATGGAGCTGAGAAATTGATTAGATATTGTAGTTAATTTTACCTAGATCATATTATTGAAAATAAAGAAAATGTTATACTTAGAGTTCTTCCTATATTAAATAACTATATGTATGTTTTTTTTAAAAAAATTACCCAGTGATATTCCTAATTGAGATGTTGATTTTAAAATTAACTTAGTTAAAAATGATTATCCTATTTCAAAAAATTGTTATCAAATATCTCAATTAGAAATTTTAGAGATGAAAATAAATTTTTTGGGTTATTAGATAATGTTTTCATCCAACCTAGAACTTCACAATGTAGTTCCCTTGTGATTTTTTTAAAATAAATATTGTTCAATGATACATTGCATTGATTATAGAGCCTTGAAGAACATAATTATTATTAAAATGAATCATTTCCCAATATTGATGGTTTGTTTGATCATCTCCATGGGGCATAATATTTTTATAAGGTGGACCTGAGCTCATGTTACCACCAGATGAATGTAAAGGAAGAAGGAATTCTGAAGATTGTGTTTTAGACTAGTTATGTGCACTATGAATTTCTAGTTATATTGTTTAGGTTATCTAATGTTCCTTCTATATTCATAGATATTAGGAATTAAATATGTTATGAGTTCATAGAAAAGTACTTGGATATGTTTATTAATGAAATTTTAGTATATTCTAAAAGTCAATAAGGATATGGAAGGAACCTAAGGGGTTTTTAAAAACATTAAATGAAAACAATGTATGGGAAATTTTTTCATGGGTAAATTTAAGTTTCAAAAAAATAATTCCTTGGTCATATTATTTTTAAATATGGAATAAATATTGACCCTACTAAAATAGAAGTTTCTAAATAAATTAAAAGACCCAAAAATAACTCTAAGATACTTATTTTTGTTTGATTATAGGGTTGTTACCAATAGTTTAATGAAACAAATTACTTTGTTCTATAGCCCAATTACCGTGTTTACTCAAAAAGGAGTAATGCTCATATGGTAAAAAGAATGTGATCATTCTTTTGAGTAACTAAAAATTTGATTAGTCAATGATCCAGTTTTAAAAAATCCCCCCTAAAATAGTGAGGTTTTCATCTAAACTGATTCTTTGTTTAAATTACTTGGTTGTTTCCTACTGTTGGATGATCAAGATATTTTTTATTCTTTATAATAGATGAAACCTCATGAGTTAAATTACTCTACACATGATATGTAAATAGATGATACTATTTTTTTCATTAAAAATTAGGTGGAATTGTTTTTTGGAGTAATGTGTGAAATATTTTCTGATCACAAAATTTTTAACTTTATATTCCCTCAGAATGAATTTAACATGATACAGAGAATATTGATAAATATAATCAAGGATTATGATTTAACTACTCATTACCATCATGGAAAATAAATAATACGGCTGATGATTTGAGTTAAAAAATGTAAATCTACATTTACTATGTTATGTTTGGAATGTGACCCTTTGTTTAATGATTTAATGAATTTTGTCCTAGATGTTTTGGATGTAGGGAAATCCATTTTTTTATTTTGGGTTTCATTATAGTTGAAATTGTAATAAGGAATTTGGAGATATTAGAATTTGGATCAATCTTTATAGAAAAAAGGCAGAATCAATTGAAAAGGTAAATTAATAGATTTTAATATTGATTAAGGAGGTGTTTTGTGATTTATAAAAACGTTATGTGTTCCTTTTAATTCATAGTTGAGGAAAGAGTTATTGAATAAAGAAAATAATTCTCTATTTTTCCTTCATCAGGGAAACACTAAGATATACAGATATTTTCGAGAGTATTATTGGTGGTATGGATTGGAAAGGGATATTGTTGAATTTACCATAAAGTGATTGAATTATCAGTAGGTGAAAGTAGAATGATTGTTATTAAAGGGGATTATTCATCCTTTTCTAGTGATGGAGTAAAAGTGGGAGAACATATTAATAGATTTAATGGTAGTATTTCCAAATAATTCTCAAGGGAATAATGTGATTTGGGTTATTGTGGATTAATTAACTAAATCTAAACATTTTATTCCCATTCAAGATACAACTTCTTCAGATCATCTTTCTAGACTATATCCAAAATATTTAGTCATGTAATATGGAGTGAATATTTCTATTGTATTATTCCATGATCCCAGGTTCACATATATTTTATGAAAAGGACTTCAGAAGAAATTAGATATTGAATTAAATTTCAAAACAAATTTCCACCATCAATATGATGAAATTATATGAAGATGATTCATACCATGGAAGATATACCTTTTTCCTTTATCAATGGATTGTCAAGGAAGTTTTATTAAATGTATTTCTTTGGTTGGGTTTTCATATAAGAATATATTTTATTCTAGTATACAAATAACACAATTGTAGGCATTAAATGGAAATTAGGGTCAGACACCATGATTTTGGGATGATGTAGGATAAATTATGTTTATGGTAATAAAGTTGTTAGAGGAAATGATTGTTAAAGATAAGTTGATTTGGAAATAGATGAGGACACCTCATAGTAGGAAGAAAATTTATCTAGGTACCCATAGGTATGATCTTTCATTCAAGGTAGGTGATCATGGCTTTATAAAAGTTAATCTATAGAAAATTATGATGAATTATAGAAATAATGGGAAGTTGATTCCATAGTTCATTGGACCTTATAGAATCCTAGAGGAAGTTGGATTAGTTTCACAGTGAGTGGATTTACCTCTGATATGTTTCATTTTGAAACATAATTCATGTTTCACTCTAAAGGAAATATGTACCAAATTTATCTCATGTTTTGAGCCCTGAAGAAAGTTATTTGGAAGAGAATATTTCTTATAAGGAATAGTTAGTTCAGGTTCTTCACCACATAGAGCATGTGTTGAAGAATACGGTGATCCACCAGGTTAAGATTTTATGGAAAACCCATATGGTTGAAGACACGTCATAGGAATCTGAAAATTCCACGAGGGAAAGATATCCCGACATACTTAGTAACTGAATAAAATTATTAGGACATAATTTATAAAATGATTCAAATATTTAATAACCAATTTAGTGATGGAATAAATAATTTTCATACTTATTAATATGAATTATATATTTATATTAGTTATGAAAACATTATTTAATTTTAAATCAAAAAGGAAATTTATTTAATTAAACACCATTCTTATTAGGTTTTATTTAAAATATTTTTCTAAATTTTATAATTTTAGTTTGATAAAATGGACTTTATTTTCTAAATTAGTATATCAAAATTTACATTGGGTGGAATTTTGGTATTTTTCAAAAAAATTGATTTTTCAATAAAGAGTGAAAAATACTGAATTTTTTTTTAAAAATATAATTATTTTAATAAATTAATTAATTTTAGTTTTAAAATATGTTTTGAATAATAATTAAAGTATAATAAGTACTATTTATTTATATTAAATTCAAATAATTACTTTTGGAATCAAATTTATTATTTTTTTAATATAAATTTCATTCGGGGTTTAAAGATAGGGTTTTCTAAAAACTGTTTTAAAATTATTAGTTTATAACCATTTTAAATTAATTAGTATAATATCTATTTTGGACTATATTAAATTAATCATATATACTATATATCATTAATGTTTAATTGAGTTTCATATAGTGAATATTATTTGTCATAGATTTAATAATGAATCATTTTTTTAAAACTCCTCTTAAAAACATGATGTCTCTCAAATATTATATGATTATTATTAAAATTAATAGTTCAAATTTCTTTAAATAAATTTGGGAATTTATATTCCATATATTTAATCATAATAATTTATAATTTTTAATGAGGTAAACATTATGTTTTACCGAAGTGATTTTTGAATAAAATTATAATTAATCCGAACAATAAAGGTAAAAATGTGAATTACTAAGTGATTAAAAATTAAAAATAAGTTAAAATATGATAATGGAACATGCAATCCACACCATTTATTGAAATATTTCAACTATATACCTTATAATATCATGTTTTGGGAAGTATTTGGGCCACTTTATATGAAGAAAACATAGGTGGAATTCCCGCTTTAATTTTTTTTGAAGTTTTCCATTCACCTCCCTTATAAATGTCCTCCCACACTCCTTGTCTCTTCACACATATATATACATTTGGATAATCAATGTACTTAAAGAATAACATCTCCAATTCCATAACCTCATTCAAGAAGCCTTAATTTTTTTATAAATCCAACTAAGGATTTCCTTTTGTGAAAAAATGTGTTACCTGAAAATAGGTAATGTTCATCAACATGTGATTTCTTTTAATTATTTATCCACTCCCTTCAATTATTATTATAACATTAATATATAATAACCCTAGTATAAAAAATATTTTGACATGTTTTTAGGTTAATTTTGACCTAAAACTACAAAAACTTCCATCCAATGGGTTATAAAATCATTATTTATGTGCACAGCGGTATATTTCCTCTTGAAATTATATCATTATTGTTTCCATTAATGTCTCTCATGACTAAGAATAATGAAGGAAATACTATTTATAAATAAAAAATATTATTTTTTATAACATAATTATACATATGGATTCATTATGTTGTATATTCTCACATGACATTTATTACCATATGGGATATGATACCATCGCCTGTGTGTACAATGGACTACTAACTCACAAAGTTATGTGAAACATTTTTCAATAACGTGTTACATTGATGGTAAAACGGGTAACTATATTAAGTATTTATTTTATATATGAAATAATTATGATATTAATTACATAATTATATTTCTCAAAATATAATATATCATTTTATTTTTACAATTTCACACACTAAATAAGTGATAACTTCATTCATGGACATGTGGACTTCCACCTCCTCAAAGAGATGTAATACTTCATTTTTCATCACCACTTCACAATAATAAATTTTATATGTATATAATTTAATTATATAATATTTATTATATAAATATCATTATGAAGAAGATAAATTTTTCTTGCCTATATATATAATGATCATTGAAAATGGGAACATTACTCATGTGTAAGTATGACTTATTATCACCATGATTGTGACCCAGGTTCATTTTTTAGAATAATATTACATTATTTGTTTAAAATATATAATTTATATCTAAATATGATAATTATTTCCTAATTACTATTCTTTTATTTTTTTTTAAATAATGATCATTTTGACCACAGTTAACCTACCAAAGTCATTTTTGACACATCAACCAAATATAGTCAAAACACATTATATAAAAATAATTTATTAAGTAGTTTTAAAGAAATTTGAAAAAAGTGGAATAAATGTAATAATAAACAAAAAAAATTCATGTAATAAAATAATTTATATAATATTATTATTCAGGAATATAAATACAAATGTGACAATTCAAACTCAAGGTAAGTGTTTCCATCTCAATTTCCTTTCATTATAGAAAATTTTGATGTGATCAACTATTAATATTTTTTAAGGTGTATATACAACCCATATGATATTATATATAAATAATAGATCTATTATATTAATATTTATTTTATTTTTAATTTCCTTATTAAATGGGATTTACGATTCAAGTGTTTCCCAAGTGATAAGTGGTTTTCTGTTGAAAAATTATTCTTTTAAGGATTTACTTCAAACTATATTTCTATTAATTTTCCATGTTTTAAAATGATAATTCATTTTCTTTGAAATGTTAATAAATGATACATAATGTTAATTTTATGTATATTTACTTTAATTTAGTTTTTTTCAAACAAAATAATTTTATTTATTTTAAACGGAACATCGACAATGACTTCTTATATCATCATGACTGTTATTTAATTTATATAATTATTTTCATGCATAAAAGATTTATGAAATGAAAAACCCTCTTCCCTCTTTTGTACGGTATTTTGGTATTCTAATACTGGTTTAAAAAAATTTGCTTTGAATATTAGATTTTGATTAGAAAATTGTATTTTAATATCTGTAATCTATTTGGATAAGAGATTAAAAGAATTTTTCAAATTATTAAATGTTTTATTCATCATTTTTTTTCTTATAAATTATAAATTATGGGTGTTCCTAGATATTTCCAGATCATCTCGTTATAGCTTAAATGTTTGGTGCACCCAGATAGTTCTCTAATGCATTATGTAATGATTATATTCTCTAGATAATTATATTGGATGTTGGCCATATAGTATTCCACTATTTAAGGGTAATTTAAGGGTTCTAATAGATCGTATCTCAAGGTACTGACATGAATTTTATATGCATACTAATGAGTTTTTATGGAAATCATATGTTTTAAAAAGGTAAAATAAATGATCTTTTAAAAGGAAACCTTTATGGATATTTTTTTGTGTTTTTAGGTAAAGGAGTTTTCATGGGTTTTTATGTTTTTACTGAACTAAATGTTTCCTTTATTTTTATTTCCTTTACTAAGCTTCTTTAATCATCTCATGTTTTTTTTTTAAAATTACCGAGTTTAAAGATGGGTAAGGGAAAGGAGATGGTAAATTTTAATGTTGTGATGGGTTTTTAAGAAATGAGATAATTATATGTTATGAAAATTTTATATTGTGGAAAAAATTGATACTAATCAAAAGTTTCCACTTTTTTTGGTTTTGTTATGCTTGAGTTATGAATTATTTCTATAAAACACTAAACCTGAAGAGATCCTAAAAGTGAATGAAAGTAATTCATTAAATAAAACTAGAGATTATGACATAGTTAATAATATGGTATTATATGATTTTTCTTGATGACATCAGCATTAAAATCCATTATTTATCTATTTTAGTGGTGCATGAGAGTGACCTAAAAATAGTGAATAAATTGGGGTGTTTACAAAATCCACACACATCCTCGATTATTAAGGGGAAATCACTCCCCTCACTTACTCAGAAAACTCAATCCCTTAATCTAGACCAAACTCTAACCAAATAACATCCTTATAACCCTCATCTCATCCTTGATTCCATAGATTGTGGTGAAATTCTACATAGGAATGCTACCAAGAAAACCTAAGGAGGATACCTAAATAAGAGGTAATGTTTTTCAATGATCATTTTTATTTTATTTCTTTCTCCACCTCCCCCAGTTATTATTAAACCATAAAACTATAATAAACAAGTTACATATAATATATTTATATTTTTTTATAAAAACTACATGACTTATGACCACCCCTACTTTTATAAAATGGATTTTAAAATCATCATACATGTGTACAGTGGTGTATAGCCTCGTGAACCAATGTCATTCACTATTACATTACCACATCTCATGGTTATATATGATGGTTGATATATAGTGTATATAATATATTTATTACATAATTATAAATTTTGTGTCATTATATAATGAATATCCTATTTACATTCTATTCCATAGGGGATGAAAAAATGTCTCTCATGTAAATAGTGGACTATAACCTCGCAACCAGATGTGAATCAACTTTCAATAACACTTTACATGGTAGGTGATAAGGATAATTTTAATGATTATATGAAAAATACATGACACAATTATGATATAAAAGTCATACTTATCATTCTTAAATGATTATATATATCATTTTATTTTTTCCTTTTCACTCAATGAAAAATGATAACATCACTCGTGTACATGTGGACTACCGCCTTCATGAAATGATGTGACATTATTATCATAAACACAAAACATGGATGATATATATGATTATATTTAAAGAAATTATATGATATTATGATATTATTATCATTCTATAAAGGTAAAATATTATATACATCATTTCCATAATGACCATTTAAAAATGGAAATGTTACTCAGGCGTATGTTTGACCTACGAACTCCATGATGGTAACATACTTCATTTCTCAAAACCATAAACAATTATTACTATTAAAATTATAATATGTCTATAAATATGATAATAATTTCATGATTTAATATTTTGGATATAATTAAACTATATAATATTTTCAATAACTGGATCTTTTATAACAAAACACTTATGAGAAAACAACGCAGTTAACAACCAAAATAATAAAAATAATGAAACATTATTAAAATATGGTTTTTAAGATGTTATAAAAGTATATAAATGATATTATAAATACTAATATAGTTCTTTTGTAAGTTTACAAAAATTTTAAAACCACTATACATGAGGTTAAAGCATGTTCACCTAATACAAAAAAAGGTAAGTTATTTCAAATCAATTGACATTCTATTGTGATTAATTTGTTATTATGCACCAATTCACTTTTCTGTGGTCTATATAATACCCACTTCACATGAATTATCATTATTCATTCATAATTTATGGTATTTTATGTTTTACATTTAATCATTTCCTCTAAGAGGATTTGATTATAAAATTACAATGAGCTAAATTTTATTGTACAATTTCACATTATTTTGTGATTATTATAATTATTTTGAAAAATTAAATTTGATGTGATCATTTTTCAATGGAAATTATTTTTATCTTAAATATACATACTCTTTGATCATTTATATGATCGTTTCCAAAACTGTAAACCATTTTTTATATGATATTTACATTGAATGTTATTTTACCAACTGGGAAAATATTGATAACTCTATACAATTTATTCAATATATATATTTGATTATATGGAATGTTGATTCCTGAATTAAATTAATCATTATCTCTGTGATGAATATTTTTGACCTTCAATGATGGGGGGTCTGTTATAATATATACATAGATAGATTGGTATTCCTTATGAGAAAAAATAGGTGGATAAATTAAACTAGTTTCAACATAAAATTTTAAACGGTCTTGGGAAAGGTCTTGACACTAGAGGTTTGATGTTCCTCAGAAATGGTATCTAAAATTTAAAATTTTCATTCATTATGAATTATATAATTATTAACCATGTCATTTTCACAATGATATTATCTATGG
The DNA here is from genome assembly GCA_963277665.1 of Viscum album. Classification (NCBI taxonomy): domain Eukaryota; kingdom Viridiplantae; phylum Streptophyta; class Magnoliopsida; order Santalales; family Viscaceae; genus Viscum; species Viscum album. The sequence goes on from OY728129.1 coordinate 1,541,213,908, forward strand.
AATAATTTCATTATCTTTTAATAATTAAATGGTATATGTTTTTAGTTATTTCGCTTGGCATATTGATTATTCATTATATAGTCATGTAGTCAAGTTATTTAAATAGAATGTGGGTTCAGTTATTTAACTTTTCATATTGATTACTACTTATTGATTTATGATATATTTCACTATACATAGTTTTTACTATGCATTTGGGAACTCGTATATTTTGTTTACTTTCACCTGGATATAAGGAAGAGGTCGTTGAATGATTTTTCAAGGAATTAGTTCATTTTTTTGTTATTTACTATCTTATATTTTTTATTTCTTTTGTAAAATGGGTATCATGTATGTATGTGATTCCCCTAGGGCTTAATCGCCAGTGTGATTTTCTCTCTTGATAGTGATTCCCTAATCATAGATGAATAAGGATGAATCCTCCCCTTCTCAATGAAGGGATGGTGGAGGATAGTCCGGCCCAGACATCTCTCACTTTACAAAAGAACTCCTTTATCCCTTTATCTAACTGTGACATTTCGCCTCAGTTCCAGACTATTTCACTAATCCTTATGGTTTCTGATCTTTACTTCAACATGCCTCAATGTTTATTATCTATATCGGAGTTCACAGAAGATTCTATACTCATGTATATTACCATGTTGGTTCAATTAAGGCATTAAATAACCTCATTGTATGATTTTGATGAATTTGTCTTCTGATCATGGGAGAAACAATAATGTATGACTATTTTCCTCCTTGAAAAATGTCGTATGATGATTTTTTTTCTGTGGAGTAAGATCAGACTTGTTCATAATCTAGAGATCCCCAAAAATGTAATGGATGTATCTTCAATATCTTCTGATCATCATATGTTCTTTCATGAATTAGGATTCTCCTTTTATTGTGATTTAGGTAAGTCTTCCATAACTTCCATTGCCATTCCAAACCCTTCCACTATTCATAGTTTGGGATACCTGGTTTGTCAATTTCCATGTTCTCATAATTGAATGTCTTCTATGATTCGCCTAATTAATACATATATTTTTTGTAAGTGGATATCTCAAGGCCACTGGTTAAGGGGGATTGGTTTTTAGCTAGAGAATATTTCAAGTGTAAGAGATCTAATTTATTTGAATAATGATTCGATTATTTTGAGTCTTTTAGAAAACTAGAACACCTTTATTTTCATTTTCATCATGGAGTCATCCATGAGGAATTTGAACCACATCTAGGTAAGGAATATGGTTATATCTGAGAAGTTTATTAGGATGTGGGTAATAAAATTTTCTAAATAATATCACACAGAAGAAGGAAAGGGATTTAAATGATCTGAAGATTGTGGTTGTGTTTGATCACTTGAAGTATGACCTTGTGGTGAACATTTTTATTACACATGAACCTAATCCAGGTGGAGTTTTGGCGTTTTATGGGTTTGATCCATATCCTCTAGTCTATATCGTGGAACTACAATCCAGAAAGGTTACTGATAATTAGGTGGTGGTTAAGGAGACATATGAGTGGATTTTTTATGATATTCAGTTTACACTACAGGGTACCTTAGATGATCTAGTGGGTATAAGGGGTGAAACCATCACCTATAGTCAATGGAAGAACCATTTTCAGTTGGTTTAAGGTGTTTCTAGGGAGAATTAGTTGGTTTGGGTCGTCCTATGGTATTCTTTGAGGAACTCTCCATAATATAGTGATGCTTTGAGATCTCTTAGAGAGTTCAGGAAACTTCATAACTCAATTTAATTTGGCTCTTAGAGAAAATTTTCAGTGTTGGGATATGATTACTCCACCCTACCTAAATAATGGACTAATGAGGAGGAAGCTTGTGAAGAGATTTTTCAGTCACATGGAATGTCAGATGTCCAAGTAGTGGACAATTATTCTTCCTCTGAAACTTGGCACTTTACATACAAGGAAGTAGAACATGTGGAAGAATACATTTGGACTTCTTTAAAAAAAATGTAAATAACACTATTGTGCATTGAATTGGGTCCAATCGTTATATGAAGAGTCTGTGATGACATAACAAATATTCGTATATACTTAGTCCTCCTATTAAAATGTTATCTAGAAAAGGTAAACTCCCCCAAAAGATATTAACTGCAATTGAAGACATCCCAATGAGAAAACTAACATGGTCTAGTATTAATGAATAGCCATTAGTTGATGATATGATTGACACATAGGTAGAGGAACCAATAGTCATCAATTCATATACTATAGATAAATAATATAGTGAACTAGAAAATTAACAAAATATCCCCATTCCTTTTAATGAGGAAATGTTATAGGACCATGTCTAGATAAATTTATCAAACAAAGATTCAAACTTGATATTTGAAAGAATATTGTGATTTGATATAAATTAAGATCAATCCTATTGAATTGATAAAAAGAATAATATTTAGATACACAGTTTAAATGAGGGGAAAACAAGCCCATAGGATAATGTGCAAACTTGGGAAAAGATATCATATCACTTATTGGATCTCAAAAAGGTTAATCTAGATATTGAGGTTAGCTCCTTGGAGTGGAGATTACTTAAGGTGAATAATTCAAACTTCTTTAAATTGTTTATGAATGGGATATTTATTTCTTATGAGGAATTATTTTCTTTACTCTCAATTTTTTTATTTCCCACATTTTCCTTAAAAGTGATTTTGAAATAAAATTGTTTTTTGGAGTACGTATGTGGTTCCCCAAAACTGATAAAATGATAGGTCCTTCATGATTTAATTCCTTATATATATATTATTGTAATTAAGAAGACATTGGTTCTAGGTTAATGGGCGGTCACTAAAAAAGTAGTCGCATTTCATAGTGAAATATAAATACTAGACCAATAATGTATATGATGAATTTAAAATGGTTTATCATTTTATTTGGACCTCATTTAATTTAATTCCTTATTAATTGGTATTGAAATATTATATTTTATTTGATAAAATCATCTATTATAGATATATTGAATCATCAAAATCACTAACAAACTTATATTTAAGATCAATACTTTAGAACGAATATACTTAATATATGTAACTTTTTATAATGAGATCATAATAAAATATCTTAAGTAAGTTGAAATTATATGTGTTTGAGAAACACCATCCTCACTAACCAAGTTTTAATGCTATTCAATAGGTGAATCTAGATTCTTGTGTATGATATATAATGATTCAATTAAGTTTTAAAATAAATAAGTTGAAAATATGATTTAAGGAATTTTAATCCCTTCCCGTTGATTCAATAGGATTGAATATGCAAATGACTTGGTGTGACAAGATATCTCCATATTTATTATTCTTATAAGGAATTTATTTTACATTCATTGATGTAAAAGTTGTGAAAATATGAATGATTTCAAGAAATATTTACCTGATATTTTCAAATGTTGATAATTGATTAACTAACCATGTGATTTCAAGATTCTATTTCAATATTGATTTTTCAGGAGGGTAAAAGTTCAAACCATAATAACTAATGTTAATTATAAAATATAATGATGTTTCTTATAGAATCTAATTTAATGAATTGAAACCTAAAAGTTAAATTTTGAAGGTAAGAGTAATGATTTCAAATATTGAAATTACTACAAACTGGAAAGGTGTTTGTAAAACATAATAGATTTTCAATGTTAGGTATTAGTGTTATTGAAATAAAATCTTTGGTATTGAATGGTAAATGATAGAAAATGAATAATTTTAAATTTTTACAAATATATTGGAGTTCAAAATCAAATCAATAATTTATTTTGGAAATAGTTATCATTAAAATGATGTAGAAAAGATTTGTAAAATCAATTATTTGAATATAAAGATATACATCAAGCTCATATTACCCTCAATAAGGGATATGTCTAGTTATCTTAATTCTATAATATGGTAAGATGATTTTTTGTTAAAAAAGTTTATCTATGAAAAGTATAAGATAATGAATATAATATGCATGATTATCAATTCATCAGATTCTATAACATGCTTAGAAAAAGGAAATAAATATAAAAAATTATTTACCTAGGTTAAACTAATTTGTCAAGATATTTAATAAAATATGAGGGAAGGTGTTCTTGCTACCCAAAAGATAAATATTTCAGTAAAAGAACTACTACTTTTATAAATTTAAAAAAAATACATAGAATAGTATATATGATATTTAATTAACAGTATATTTATTAAATATTCTAGAAAAAAAAAAGAAAATAAGTGATATTTAAAAACATAAAGGATTTTGTGTATCATATAAATTATATTTTGAAAATAATATAGTATCACTACAACAGAATCGCCGTTTAGCGGTGGTTTTTTTTGCGTTTAGTGGCAGTTTAAACTGCCGCGACATTGTTTGGTGGCGATTTACAGAAACTGTCGTCTAATAGGGCGTCGACAATCTATTAGCGGTGGTTATTTACGTTTCGCGGCGGTTTCAGGAAAGCATCGTCTCTCCCTCATTTCGCGACGGTTTCCCTGAATTTAGCGGCGGTTTTACGAGCCCTGGATATCACTTTATTCGCGGTGGTAATAACCGCCGCGAATAAAATCAAACTCCAGTGGCCGTAAAACCGCCGCTAAAGACACAGGAAATTCCGTGGAATGAGGCAGCCACGATGCTCCTATTTAGTAGTGGTTATAACTGCCGCTAAAATTAAATTTTATTTTACGTTTAGCGGTGGTTTAAACCACCACCAGTATACATTTCGCGGCGGTTAACAATGCCGTGAAAAGATGCCTAGAATAAAAAAAATAATTCTTTTCTTCTGCTACACCACTGCCCTGCAAAACAAATAAAACCAGAAAAAACCATCCTTGGCCTCCCACCAATGACCAAGAGCTGAACATCGAGAATAAATCACAATGATGCTTAATATCTCCAAGGATCCTTGGAATGCTAGTGACCTTTTAGGAATAAAACTAGAATTAGAGTTTATTCCTCGTGTTATGTGAGGGGTTAACCTAGTTTTTCTAGCATCCTTGGAGATAATAAGCATCATTGGATGCATCTTTTAGTTTTAGGTCATAGAATTTGTTTTTTATGTATTTTGGGATTGAGTAGGACTCTAGTTGTGGAATGATTCCCCAAGTTGGTAGGCGATCATGAGATAAGTAAAACTTATAGGTGTTATGAGCATCTTTAATGCTTGAGATTAGTGGGACTGACATGCCAATCAAATTTTATTTAGTTTAGTTAGTTTTGTGAGTTTAATTTCAAAGGTGTATGACTCAAGAAGTCATCATCCATGTTAAATGGTTATGTAGGATAACTTGACCCTTGGGTTTGATTTTTTGAGTAGTCTAGAAAATACCAAGAATGCACAGTGTCATTGGTCCTATGAATTATATGAAATGGGTGTTCCCATTTCATTGATGTAACATAAATTTAGTATTCATTATCATCTAAATTTCCTATTTAACTAAGGTTTGGTGGACAGAGTTGTGTGGTGGTTTGTGAAAAAAAATTTAGTCTCTGAGAGTTTGAGGGATGAAATCACAGGTAACACCTTGAGGGGTATTATCACATTACTACTTGGTTTAGGGTTGTGGGATCTAAAAGGTTGTGTTAACCGATCACTCCCAGAGTGAGGTTACCTAGGTATTAACTATGTTGTTTTGAGTGATGTAGACCAGATTTTTTAGTAGAAAAGATAAGTTATCCTAGTTCTATGGATGACTATGTAAGAGGATTGAGTTTTATAACATCATCAATCTGGGTTAAAGTTCAAGATGTAGTTATTGATGTTGATTGAATGTGTGCGCATGGAATGAGGATTTCATAATGCATGTGATTATGAATAGACCATTTCTATTTATTATTAAGTGGATGATGTAAATCTATGTGGTAGGAAGTGAACCACAGGTTGTTCAAGGATGGAATATTAGTTCCAGATGAGGCTTCAGCGTATACCAAGGATGGATTGTCGTGATGGAGCATGGTATAATTATGTTGACTCACATCCAGAAACCATGTTTAGTGGTGGAAAAAGTGTTTTTCATGGGAATTAGATTCCTATTTTTATTAAAATGATGAATATTAAAATCCTATGGTGGGGAGAATCACACAGGTCATGGAAAATGTAACCTTTCGGAGAGTGGTTGTAGAAATAATAGTCATGAATGGTAAAGAAAAAAGTTCTGTAATTCCAGTAATTAAAGTTTCATGACCGGATAGCTTGTAACGAATCAAAAAATGGAATTAAGAATCATAATATAAATAATTCAGGTATATAATGATAGGTAATAATTACCAGACAGACCATGATTAAGTGGAAATTGTGTTGGTAATGCAGTTCAAGTCATGCAGTAACAGTTCAGTGATCAAAACAGTTATAGTTGGAAATGGTCCATTGTAACCATCCTAATATTGAAGTATTTGGTAGGAGTTATTTTCTTAAAATTCGTGGTTTTGTAAGACATACCAATTGTGCGTCAAGTCGAAATCCATCTTCGAGATTATATTTTAATTTATAAAGTATTCTTGCCTATATTCATGGACTTAGGCTAATTTATCACCCCTCAGTCACACCTATATCTTAGTGAACCACCCTTGATTTAGAACATTCTCATGACATTTTAGAAGAGCTAGAGCATGTTTAGATACTTTTGACACTTAAATCAGACATTTTCAACAATGGGCCTCACCAAAGTGTCCACAACACTATCCCCTTGATCACTATGAAATGACCCAATTTGTTCAACACATCAACAATGGGTTTAAATCCTAGTAATACAAAATCTCAACTACCAATTCAAAAACAGACCTAAATGGAATGATGTATACCACACTCGACAAATGAATACATAAAAAGAAACATCAGAAATCAATAAAATGCATAAAAAGAAACATGAGAAGTCAAGGAAATTTTAGGACGTGAAAATGTGTGGTGGAAACTATGTGCCACAAATGTTACATATACAAACCAATTGTTTCCATTTTTGTTCAACACATCAACAGTACAACTACTCAGAGTCCGAGTATGCATCGTCACCCTCTCCACCTTCATTTCCACTTTGTGTTGTCACCTGTAAGAACATTATATTGAAAATTCAATACGGTTACATATTTATATTAAAACTTAAAACAAATGAAAGTTATCAAACTAAATGATTTTGATTTTCGGTGATTTACCTGCATACCACCAATTGATGCACTCCCACCGGGGGTATATATGCTCATCTGCTGACGTAGTTCAGTCAACTCTTTCTGCAATGCAGATATCTGATCCCCCTGCTGGTGAACTGTGTTTCGTAAAGAAACAATCTCTTTCCTAGTATCTCCGGGCTGACTAAATTTAGGAGTAGATGCAGCAGCTATCCCCGGTGGCCTACTAAAAACCTCATATGGCATGGGTCCCAAACCCATCCCACGCACTCTCCCAGGATGCTCTTTCCCAATGACTTTAGCAACCGGGTCATCCTGGGAGACAGAGTAGGAATGTGCAATATTGGCATCCCATAGTTCTTTAATTTTGACCTATAAATCAAATATCAATATATATTAACACAGAAAAAATTGATAAGAAGTTATTATGATAAAAAATTGACTTCATACCCTAACTTCTTTAGCGGGTTCATTAACAAAACATCCATCTGATTTCTTGTGAACATCCAACCACAGTTCAGTTCTGGATGCTTCATGGCCTAAACTCTGTGATTGCATTAATAAATGATAAATCAACAATTCAATATATTAAATGGATAATATTGTCTTATAAATATTTAAACTAATTAAAATATTATTAATGTACTTCGATTTCTAGAAAAACTTTTTGAGCCCGCAGTGTGCGGGATGACTTGCTTCGCTCGGTTTGACGCATTCTGTCTTGATAGATCCTGAAATAAATAAAATAAAATTTAATACTGATGTATTGAATGTCATGTCCTTTTCATATACATTTATAAATGTAAAATGAGGATAATATAATCATATATATATTTTAATACCATCTGCTTCTGATCCTGATGCTTTTCAACAAACACTTTGCACTGCTCTTTCAGTACCCCACTGGGTAGCTTCTCATACATTTGCAGCGTGGTCAATGAAGCATCATTGACATCACACCACAATATCCATTTAAAATCTTTCCACTTCTTACCAAGATTTTTCAACGTCCACTTCTCTGCTATCACATCAGCAACGGTAAAGTGGAAAAACATCTGTATACAGAAATTCATTTTGAACATATTAGTAACATGACATTAAATTAAACCATAATGTAATAAATTTACCTTGATTTGAGAATAAAACACTTCATTTTTCCAGCTTGGAGGCATATGTCTCCAATCGTCATATGAAATGGGAAGGGAAATGGGCTCCACTGCCAGCTATCCTAGAATCTGGCCAAGAAACCCCGCGGCATCATCCGTAGGGACCCCGTAAAAATCAAATGGAACAACAATTTTCTCGCCATTCAGATTCCAAACATCTGAACTTTTTATTTTTTTTCTCCACGGTTGCATTTTTGTCATCTTCAATGAGAAAACAATTAGTATAAACAAAATTAAATAAATTTATTTAATTAAAATTTGTACCTATGATAGTGACACTCCAGTATGTCCGGGATGAACTGGAAGGGGCGCGTCACTGCCCCACTAATGAGGCTCCTGAAGGGGGAGTCGACGAATCAGCCTCTACTGGGACATCTACAGATGGTGTGAGAGATGGTGCAGGGGTATATGGTGCAGGGGTGTTGGCAGCTGGTGCATCAGATGTCATGGGGAGGGAGCCAGATGGATAGTTATCTGTCACAGAACTGGATGAAATAATGTAACTCTTCTTCCTTGGTATTCCTGTAATTTAATCAAATAAAATTATGTTCAGAATATATATTTCAACAAAATTATGCATACAAAAAAAAATTAAAAATGATAATAGTTGGAGTACTAACAGACAAAATATATATAACAATGGTAATGAATGACTGCAGAAATGAAACAAGTGGTTGCTGAATAAATAAATAATTGTACATACAATCATTTTCCCCTTCAATAATGTTGGTTTCCTGCTCTATTACATCATCCTCTTCATTCACCCTTGCTAGACTAACATTTTCAATATCATGATGGACAAATAATTCTGCTTATTGTTGCTGATTAAATTCAATTTCAGAGGTCAAATTTTCCACTTCATCACCCATATCATACAAATCTCTTTGTATTACATGAGCAATTACACTCCACCCTTCATCGGCAACATCATTCACATAATATACCATTTTTTCTTGTGATGCTTAGATATATGGATCATGCAGTTCACGATCACCAATATCCATCAAGTGAGAGAAGTTCACAGAAGTAAATTGCAAGGAATCTCTTTTAACGCCTCTGATAATATCGAACCATTTGAATTTGAATAAAAAAAACCGAAAAATGTCCACGGTAGTTTAATTCAATAATATCATGAAACTTTCCATAGTATTCCACTTCAGAAAATGTAAATATACCACTATTCTGTGTTCTCAAACCCACTTCTCGATCGACTGTACAAAATCTAAAGCCATTCACATTATAAGCGTCGAACTTTCTAACTTCTTTTAGAGGACCTATAGAAAGAAACTTCAAATATTCTGATACCTCTACTCGAGTATTAGTATTCATGATCTAAAATAAGAAATATACTTTATTAGATTTACAAAATTTATGTGTCAAACTAATATTCGTATTTATTTCAATACTTATGAACTTACATGTCGTGCAAACCATTCTACAAGCTCTTTATTAACATCTTTCGTTATATCCTTCTCATTTAATGTCCGACCTCTCATTCGTCTCTTTGTTTGTATCCTCAACTCTTCAATAAAAGGATCTGCAATTTCACTATTCAGCAGCACATATCTATGTGCCCGTAACAATTCCAATTCAGTCAGTGTCATATTTGAGGTCCTCCCAACTGATCGGCCAATAGTAGGAAATATTTCGTATTTCTGATGTATTTGAGATTGATTCTATGTGTCTTCAAAACGTCCAACTCGATTAAATCTTGTCTCAATATCATCCAAGTATCAAGAACAAAATGTAAGACACTCCTTATCCACATAGCCTTCAGCAATTGAGCCTTCTGGTTTAGCTTTATTTCTCACGTATGATTTCAAATTCCCAAGATATCTATGAAATAAAATAAACATAATTATGCATTTAATTAAGTACCAAAAATTGTTTACGTAACTGGAAAACATATAAATAAAGTACATATCAATTGCATACATCCATTGATAATGAGCGGGGCCTCCTAATTTAGCTTCCTCAACCAAATGCATAGTTAAATGCATCATTACAGTAAAAAAGGATGGAGTAAAATCATCTCCATTGCGCAAAGGGTCAATACAATCCTCTCCTAGAGGTTGTCAAGCTAAAATGGATGTTGATATTTCTCACAAAGTTTTCTCAAAAATGTGCAGAACTGAAGTACAATAGCAGTAATTTTTTCAGGTAATAATGTACGCAATGCCAATGGTAATAACTGTTGTAACAAAATATGTGAATCGTGGCTTTTCAATCCATGTAACTTACGATTCTTCAGTCAACACACCTTGAGATGTTACTTGAATACCCATCAGATACCTTAATATTCTTTAACATTCAAAGGAATGTATCTTTGTCCCTATTTTTCATTTCAAAAATTGTCGGAGGATACTTTCCATTCTCATCTGGCTATAGAACGTGTTTTATGTTCATTGCTTGTAAGTCTTTGCGAGCATTGAGATGATCCTTCGACTTTCCATGCTCATTAAGTAATGTGAAAATCAAATTGTCACAGACATTCTTCTCAATATGCATCACATCAAGATTATGCCGCAACAAATTAAATTCCCAATACAGAAGTTTGAAGAATATACTTTTTTTCTTCCATTTTTGCATTCCGGTTTCGCTTGACGATGCACTTCGGACCTGTTTTCCACTATCATTAAAATGATGAACCTTCCCAAATTCTGTTTCAACATTTTCAAGCTATGACAATATTTCAAAACCATTTAACAACTTGTAGGTGGTCTACGATCAATGGAATGATTAAATTTTGATCTGTTCAGCTGAAATCTATGAGATGCATCGAGAAATCTTCGATGACACAAGAAGCACCATTTTCTACTGTGAGGTAGCTGTTTGGGCTCAAAATCAAAGTTATAAACGGGACAAGACAAACCCGTATAAGTGTTCCAACCAGATAAATTCCCTAGCCCAGGGAAGTCACTAATGGTCCACATTAAAGCAGCATGCATTTTGAACATTGTTTTAGAAGAAGCATCAAATGTCTCAACACCGTTTCTCCATAACTCCTGCAATTCTTCAATCAAAGGCTGCAAGTATACATCAATATCATTTCTAGGCATTTGTTTTCTAGGAATAATCATAAAAAGGAAAAACATGTTTGTTGCATACACATCCATGGAGGTAGATTATAAGGGATCAAAACAACTGGCCAAATGCTATAATTGGTACTCAAAGTCCCAAATGGGTTGAATCCATCGGCAGCCAATCCCAATCGAACATTCCTAGGATCAACTGATAAATCGAGATGTAATGAATCAAATGTCTTCCACGATTGAGAATCTCATGGATGTATCATTAACCCATCATTTTTATTATCTACAGAATTCCACTTCATGTGTTCGGTGGTTTTCGATGACATGAATAATCTTTGCAATCGAGGCTTCAAAGGAAAGTAACGGAAAACCTTTGCAGGTGTGGTCCTTTTCTTCTTCTCCATGAAATTATGTTCATTCATACTTCTAACATCACCCTTTTCCTTCCATCTAGAAGAAGAACATTTCTTGAAATTATGTCTACTTGAATCCTCTCCCCAATAAAGCATACAATCATTGGGACACGCATGTTTTTTTGTATAATTCAGACCAATATTGTTAACAACTTTTTTCATATCATAAAAAGATTTTGAGATTTTTGCTTCAGGAAATGCATCATGAATCAATTACAATATCATGGACAATGCCTTATTTGTAATTACACATAGACATTTGATATGGTACAACTTCAGCAAAAATGAAATCTTTGAATATTTCAAACACCCACTATACAAATCTTGATTTCCATTATCAACAAAATCATGAAACACATTTTCCTCAGTGAAGTTTTATCTTACATTTGGATACACAGAATCAAGAGGAGGATCCAATGATATGTGACAATCTTGATCTTCCTGTGTTACAGTCTAAAAAACATCACTTGTCACGTTGCAATTTGTAGCACCCTCTTCTGGTTGTTCTGATATGTTTTGATGCTGATAGTGGTGTCTTGCAGTGCCGAATGCATCATTCATTACGTTTTTCATTTCATTTTCTATTGTCGACAAACTTGGGACCTCATTATGTGGATTAACATCAGTGATCAATATTTCTGTAATGTTTGATTCTCCATGCCAAATCCATTTTCGGGTCAGTTCGGGTTGGGTTATATGTGTAAAACTCAACCCGACCTGACCCAACCCGATGGACCCGTACTCGGACCCGTGACCCAGCCCCCCAGACCCAGCCCCCCTGCCCCCATACCCACCTTTAGCAGCCTCCCCTCCCCCTAGCCCCATCCTACATCATCCCCCCCCCAGCCCCCTGTAGCACCCCACCCCCCTCCCCCCAGCCCCCTCCAGCACCCCACCCCCCTCCCCCAAGCCCCTACAGCAGCCCCTTCCCCCACGGTGTGACCCATCCCCCCAGACTCACCCCCCCCCCCCCCCATGCCCACATGCAGCATCCTCCCCTCTCCCTGCCTGCAGCAGCCCCCTCCCATCCCCTCCTAGCCCACCCTTCTTGCAGCAGCCCCAGACCCCAGCCCCCTGATTGCAGGCCCCCAGACCCCAGCCCCCTGCTGCAAGCCCCCAGACCCTAGCCCCCTGCTTGCAGCAGCCCCCTATCCTCCCCTCCCCCCAGCCCCCTGCTTACAACATCCCCCTCCCATCCCCTCCCCCTATCCCCCTGCCTACAACAGAACCATTACCCCATGGCAGTAGCCTCCCCCATCCCCTCAGCCCCTACAGTGTCTCTGTCCAACCTCTACAGGAGGACCCCAGCCTACAGCAGGACCCCAGCCAGCAGCTGCCTCCCCTCCCCCATGTGAATTTTACTAACATGAAAAATTAAAAAATTACAATTCAATTATACCCAATAACCAATTCAAAGGTTAATTATAACTTGATCATGCCAATGTTCCATTAATCTAATTCCAGTCTCATGCCAATATTCCATTATATCATGTTTTTATTACATACCAAGTGATTGTGCCAAAATCCCAATTCAAAATTCAATCTGTTTATAAAAAAAATTCATAATACCTGTGGTGGAAACATTTCATAGGTTCAACAAATCAGTTTTGAAGATGGTGGTTTTTTCTATCATCAAAAACACATCATAATGGTAAAAATAATAAGAATTTAAGAAATAACATGATACAAAAACAAACTACTTACGAGTTACTACCATGTCAGACCAGACCGCACACGCAGTACAACAAGCAGGAGGGGAGGTGAGGCGAGCCAGGAGGGATTTCTCCCAAATCTTAATTTCTCATGAGGTAAGGTGTCTGTCGGGGGAGTAGGTGAGCGAAGAGCGATTTTATGGGTGGTTTCGGAGGTGCAAAACAAGGGAAGAGGAGGAAAGGATGAAAGGAGGGTTTTTCGCGAGAGAATGAGAAGAGAGAACAGAAGGAGAGCGAGGGGTTGGGAAGTTCGAGGAATGAGGAGGAAAGAATAGAGGGAGAAGGTAGGGTTTCGTTGCTTGTTAATCGCGAGGGTCCGGGAAGGAGGAGGGAGTAGGATTTATTTCTTTTCCATGCGAGGGAAGGGTCGGGGTCGGGAGGAGAGGATCAGGCGAGAGCGTGAGGGAGGGAGGGAATGACCAGTTGGTCCGCGACTTCGTGAGGTGAGGGGAAGTTTTTTTGGCAGACACCCACGGGTCACGGGTCAGGTTGGGTTTAAATGTCTTCAACCCGAGACCCGACCCAACCCATGCACGGGTCGACCGGACATAAACCCAACTCAAACTTTTTTCTGCATAACCCGACCCAACCCGATCGGATCGGGTTGGGTCAGGTCTGGACACCGCTAGAGAAAATATTATTGTGTTTCAATCTCATATATCATGGATATAATAGGTGGGTTTGGAATATTATAAAATAATGGAAATGAGATAATTACATGAATTTTGATCCCAATGATCATATAAATAATCTCATGGATATTCACACTATTTTTAATTTCATTGTTTGTAGACCAATCTATGTATAGAGTTTAAGGGAATGTATCCTTGAAAACAATTATGTGATATATATAACGATATAAGAGAGGAATAAAAATATGATATGGATGTAGATCTTGACACACATATGCATATATCCTTAGGGGATGACTCAGATATTTTATGGTCATGGTTCTCAGACCAGTAGCTGATAACATTTTTATATATAAAAACATAGAACCAATGATTGGTTAGTCTTCATAGATATTACAAAACACAACCTGATGTGAATTAAGGATTATTAGTATCATATAGTACCTTGGAGGGGGACATTAATTTTATGGTCATGATGTTTAGACTGTTGTGTCACAAAGTTTAATATCCTATGAAAAGGACCGTGGTTTTGATAAGACATTACAAAAAGAGAATCTAATGTTATGTATTTGGGGTATCCAAAAGAGATTCATACCCAAATTGGAAGGTGAAAAAGAATATAATTTCATAATTTATTTAACTGTTAAAATGATTCTAAAATGTTTAAACTTCAGGGTACAACAATCACATTGAATAGAATGATTTTGGAAGGTTTAAAACATACATTTTGAATGCCTGAGTCAATAAGAAATAGAGACCAACTGGTGAAGAATGACCATTACAAATAGTGGAATACTAATACCATTCTCATTCAATATAATCTAATGGTAGTAGGTTGGATATTTTCTCAATCAGTCCATTGATTGATTATGTGGTTTAGGTGGAACTATCTTCCATGACTGAAATATCCCATAGGGATAACTTTATACGATTTGAGGAAAGGTGTGATATTCAGTATCAAATCCTAATAGGTTAGCTCCAAATAAATCAACATCCACAACCAATTTTTATATGAATATAGAAAAAGATATTGATTAAATCAAGTTTAAGGGATCCTAAGAGTAGTATATCAACTTGGGAAATTTATCAGTGTTGAATCACACATCAGAGTTATGAACTGGCTTCATAGAGAAAAAAATATTCAAAAAGAAATTTAAAACATTATTTTTTATTCCACCATGTACTGAAATTATTTCTTATGTGATGTAATGCAACATGAGACTCATGTGTATTAAATAACTTAATGTAGTGATATATTCGATTTGAAGAGGTGGTATTTTAATTGAGGAGAATGTACTATTAAAATTTCCCATGTCTAGTTGAAAATGGGATGGGATATCCAATATAACTTTTTCCAAGATGAAAATTTTATGGGGAATAGGAATAAATTATCAAGGATCACATAGTGAACCCCCTGAGATTTTTATGATAGTATTCTTATAAGAAATATTTTTACAAATCCATAAAAGAGAACAGATTAGTGGGAGTGAAACATTACACCTCTAATGATTTCTTTAAGAGGGTTTAGACCTAACAAATAGTTGTGACTGTTTTGATTTTTAGTTTATGTAATTTTAATTAGGAAAAAGGTTTAAAATTTAAGGTCATACAGATTTGAAAAAACGTTTTTGAGGTTCAAGGTCACTTAACTTAGACATGGAAGGTAGAACAACTAGTACATCAATGGGGAGGACATATCTAACTTCAGTTGGGATCCCAATTGATGTATATTTTTTCCCATGGGTAAATTAACAATGTTTATGTTTTTAGTACATGTACTATGTATTTGTGGTCATCCCTATGAAAATAAATATCATTTTCACTATGTATTTCATCAAGTTTTTTTTTACCCTTATTATTTTTCATTTTAAATTGTTTTTCTTATTATATTTTAAATGGAATAGTGATATTTATCTGAGTTTCAATAGTTTTTTTCACATTTATGGATTTAGTGCAATCAAATTTTTGAGTTATAGATTCTTCTATATTTATAGTTTGGAATTTTCTATGGTTATTTATCACTTATTATTGAGTTTTTAAGCCCCTTATAGTTTGAGTATCCATGAAACATTAAAAAGGGTGGATTTAAATGGTTTTAGAAGCTTTCCATTATCTATTGATGTGAATATTTCCCTTATATATTGTGTATCATAGCTTTAGTTTTAGTCTTATCTGAATCTTTTTGACCATTTTGTGAGTGAAATTTCCCTAACAACTATTGAAACATACCCTTAAATTTTTCTTCAAAGTTAAACAATTCAACCCTAGGTTGATTTTATAATATTTTTCTTTACTAATTTTGGAAAATAGTTGTAGTGGGTTTTATAAGCATTATTGTTTCTTTCTAGTACAAATTGGTATGGGTCCTATAGCATGGACTGTTGTTATTAAAAAATAAACCATATATAGATTAAATCTAAGGATTGTATCACACAAATCTAAACATTCTCATGTGGTTAGGTAGGCATATCAGTATCCATATAGTATTTTCAATCTTCCCAAACACACCACACTAAGATAACTATTCTCTAATAGTTTTATTTTTTATTTTGAAAAAAACTTTATTAACGCTTTTTTTTACATTTTGATACATTAGTAATTTATGTTTTTATTTTATCTTAGTTATTTGGGAGTTCATTTCCATACCTGAACTAGTTATTTAATTTCCTTTATTTAATTTCATTCTCCTTGAATTTTTGTGTTGTATGTTAAGTATTTTAAATCATCCTAGGATATTCATCTATTTGGTTTTTATAATATCCCCCATAAGATTGTTCAACCATGTTTTGACCTAAAGGAAACAAAATCATTATAGAAGTAATCCATAAGAAATAGAGAAGAGAGTTAGTGAAGAGGACACTATCTAAAATAGTTCTTAACACAATACTAGGACTCATGAAATTCATCTTCACCCTCTTGGTAAAAAAATGGTGATTAGTTTTCTAAAATCTAATTTAATTCTTTGATGATATAATTTCATGAAAAGGGAGTCATAGATTTGTACACATATTTCAAAAATGTTATCTTCTAAGGATAAAACCTGATTTCTTACATTTCTCTCTAAAGGGAAAGGCAAAAAACACATTTTCTACTCATCCTCACATGATTAATTCAAGGATCATGAGGAGAAAGTACTTCATGGAAGGACCTTCCCATTATTTCATGTCCTCTAAAGGCATGGTGTCCTTTAGGAGAGTACTTGGGACAGAGAATCACAGATGCATACCCAGTACCCAGATCTATTCTAAGTTTTTCTCTTGTGTTTTCTTCGTGCCTTGCTTATGATGTAATGTTAGACCTTTCTTATTATGTGATACGTTGTTTCCCTATTCCAAAATTTTGTGGGAAAAGTCATGAATATGGGGAGGGGAGAACCTGATCCCTAATAAATACACATTAATGTGGATGTGATTAAACTCGTGCGGGTGAGTCAGTGCCACCCAAAGCATATAGTAAATTGACATGGAGGAAGTAGCTCCTTAATCTATGTATCTAGAGGGGGTGGAATGAAAGAGGAAAATGGGTCATTATGTGCATGTTACATGGTTTGTGCACAGTTAGTGCAAACCGTGCAAGGGGGGATCCAAATCATACAAACTTGAAAAGAGGATTATTTCACGGTTGGTGAATGGTTTTTCAAATCTTGTAGGCCTTCCTAGGTAACCATGCAACTTAACCCCTCTTAAAAAGATGTTTGTGCAGGGTTAGTGTACGGTTTTCCAAACAGTGTGGCCAAACCTTGAGCTCCATTAAAAAGTGTTAAAATTATGAAACTTACCCCTCATGATTTCAAGTTACTTACAAGTTTTCTTCACCATTTCTTCTCCTCACAACCCTAGTGAAAACCATAAATGGCCCAAGATTCCAAGTATCATTCTCCTTCTATTCTAGGTCGTTTGGAGCACAGTTGGGTTCAAATTGAAGATCCATGTAATTCTAATGCTCCATTTTATTCTCTTTTATGGATTAGGGGTTGTAGATTTGGATATATATTTTTGAATACCTAAAACCCTATTTTTCCTATGTATTCTAGGTTAAGTCTTCAAGGGGAACTTTAATCTGAATCTAAGGCTAATTTTAAGAGTGTATTCATATTTGAAATCGATGTAAGTGGTCTACAAGTTTAATTACATAATTTTGTTTTATATTTTTTCCTGAGTGGTTGTGGTATTACTTCCCTCTTGATGTGTATTTGTTTTTTTGATTATAAATTGATTAAATGGTTGGTTAAGTGATTTTTTAAACCCTTTTTGATCTTGTGGGAGGCATTGTAGTTAGTTAGACCAATTTTGGGATACCATGGGGTGTGCCAACATTCTTGAACATGGAAAATTGTAAAGATAATATTAGTGTTGATTTATGTTAAATTATATCCCATGATAAATGTTTTGACATGATTAGATGGTTTTAAAAGGGGAACTAATGGAAGTGGTGTCTAGTAATTGGCATTGGCCTAAGGTATTGTTTGGGAAAATGTGAAAATACTTAAATGGAATAACATGAATGTGATAAATGACTTGTGATTTGTAATTTAAATGGGTAAATGTGATAATGTATGTGAATTTATGAATTTTGTTAAAGGGTAATGTAAATTCAATGTTGATTATGCTAAATGATCAAGGGAAGAAAAGGGTAAATGAGTTAAATGGGTTATGCCAAGTAAATAGTAATTATAATACAAGGTTAAATCTTGAAGATGATTTCTATGTTTAATTAATTGGGAATTATAAATATTATATTCTTTGTTATGATTGTTTTGTGATGTGGTATATGTGGTGAATAGAAAAATAAGCATGTGCACATGGATTGGTGCTATGGGATAAAAGAATGAGGCTACTCCCAAAGGTTTTTTGGGAATGATACTCTAAACCCACCCCTAGAATTCACAGTTTAGTGTGTTGGACTGATGTTCTAGGCCCTAATAGTTCCATTGGATGAAACTACCTAGACTGATTCTATAAGGTAAGTGTGATCTAAATGATGGTGAAATGTTTTTCCCTAGTGAGATAAGGAACTTTATTTATTATTTATATTGGTTGATTCTTTGGATTAGGGTATTGTGAAGATAATGAAAATATCTAACCCATAAAACAGATGATGAAATTGGATAACGTAAATATTGTTAACTAATAACTCTTGAGTTGTCTTTTGTTTTCCTTATAATTTATATAGTACTTCCTTGAACTATTTGGTTAGACTGGAAATTTTTTTGACACTATTGGTGGTGGCCAACTGAGTTGTACTCACAGCCTTCTTGGGTAGCCATTGGGTACCTGGGAATATTTCATAGTTGTAGGTCAGGAAAACGGCAAGGTCCCTATGATAGGTAGTTGAGTTGGGCATAGGATGTGCATGGATGGAGATACAAACTTGGATTCAGGACCCGTTTTGGGGAGTTAGCTATTTTTCTTCATTTTGGGATTCCTTTTATATTTATAACTTTTAGCATTTCATGACATGTTTACTTAATTAGTTGTAGTTTGTACACTATTTTAGATTTGGTTATCAATTCATGTTTCTGGTTTATTGGTTATTTTTTCCTTATTTTTTATATTGTATGTTGTGGATTACTCTTAAAAAGAGGGAATAGTCTTCCCACATGTTTTACTAGACCCTCAATACTAGACAAAAACATCTAGCATACAGGGAGGTATACCTGAGGTCATGTGACGACTCAAATCAGGGGACTTTTTAGTGGATTCTAGGTTAATTACTTTATATTAAATGTCTTGAACATTTTCATAACTACCATAGGATAAACCATGTATAACATTAAATATATTATCCATTTATTCTTTATCCTTAGGATTTCCCTTGAACAAAATTATAAACCATAGTTTTAGGGATAAAATAGGATCAACCCCAACATGATTGAAATTGCAGAAGAAAATGTAATATAAATATTATTTGATGGTATCATTTATCATATCTCATATATCCCTTGGGGTATTCATGTCCAAGTAATTCCAAAGAAGGGAGGTTTAATTGTACGAAACCCAAATATAGTACTATGGAGCCTATGGCTATTGTATTACAATAGTACAAATACAGATTATCCAACAATTTAAAGGCCTCATGAAAACCAAAAACATAATATAGATTCACATTTAATTAAAAATAAAAAACTATGTCATCTAAAAAAATGAAAACATTATTATTCTTTTTACAAACCTTTAATTATTTGTATTACCCATATTAATTCCCTAGGAAAAATTGGAAAAATAATATAAAAGGTTATTTTCAGATGCTCAATATGGGGATTTTTTAAAATTTAAGTAATTATAAGAAAACACAATGGCATGAGGAAATAAAATGAGTTACACCATATCAAATGAAACTTATAGATTAAAACAACCTATAGACAACAAAGCATTGAATAGAAGTGAGGATATCAATAATTGAGAGTATAAACTAATCCATGGAAAACATAGAAATGAATAGATTCTAGGATATCATTAATTGATCATATATTGAAGGAATTAGATAATGATAAATATCTTAAGTGTGTCTTTATGCCCTTATGCCAATACATCTTATATTAAGGTATTGATAAATAAACTCTGTTAGGCTATGATAGGTTGTAATGACCCAATATTTTATCAATGGAATTCCATTATTATAATTATGAATTATAGTATAATCACATAATATTGAATATATAACACAATAAAAATTATATAAATGAAGAATGAGTGAAATAAAAGGTATCTCTAGAAGTTAAGGAACATTTACCGATTAAATAGTTACTTGGCCTTTGGAATAGTAATGTGACTCTTATGAATACTAAACCGACCAATGAAATAGTAACCTCACCAATCAAAGTATAAATAAAATTTATCCACCTTATAAGTGACAATATGATATAATTATATCATAGTAAAAGTAAATAAATATTTTAAAATTTATTAATTGAGTGTTGGTATTTTTATAAGTCATATATATTTAATTACTATTTTATGATTAATTTAATAAACTGAAATTAAATTTATTTTCCTAAAATTTATTCCTAAAATAATATTTTGATTTCTTATGATTATAACATAATTTTATCATACCTTAAATAATTTTTTAAAGTGTTAGAAAATAGTTTTAATTTTAAAATTTGTATTTTTCAAGTAAATTATGGTTTAAATTAAAAATTAAATTTCTCATATTTAGAAAATTATTTTCATAAAATGGAGTAAATTTTTTTATTCTACTATTAAATAAAATTAATGGTTTCATTTTTGGTATTTTTCTAAAAGAATTGAATTTTTTGTGAATAAGGAAATACAGTAAATTATAGAAACCCACATCGAAAATAGGGTTAATAAAATATCCTCATAAAAAGGTTAATGGAGATGAGGTGGTCACCCTAGAAAGTATGCCTTCGAATGAGGTGACATTAGTTGGAAGAAAGAAAATTGGATATGGAATAAAAATCTAACTATGAAGTTCGGATGGAACATGATAGAGGACATGTTCAGATGAATTTTGATTACTAAAAAACTATAAACTAAAAAATCATAGATATTATAAATGATAATGATAATTGGAATACATTTTATTTAAGACTATTTTCATTGAGTCGGGGAATTATTCCACTCTATAAGAGTATAAATATAAATTTCTACTTATAAAATCGTCCTTTTATTATAGTTTAACTATCTATTCCTCATCACATAGCATGGGTTACACTATTTGGTGAAGCAATACATTATACTTTAAAAGCTCATACAATGATCAACATAAACCATTTCATAAAGGGTTACAAAATTCCAAAATATAATTATTCAACACATTACAATGAAGTCTTGTAAATTTAGAAGATGAACTTATCATTAACCCTTAATCAACAAGAAGTAGCTCTAAAATTAACAATCTAAACATGTGAATAAATTCATCATGTATCCTCTTTAAATATCATAATAACTTGAATTTCCGTAAAAACCATATTGGAAACATGAATTCTTACATATTCATTAAGTAAGATACATGTTATTGGATATATTCCTTAAATCAAAAAGTGTTGTAAACTTCATTGATGATATCATAGAACACTTCTCGATAAGTCAAAAATCAGTTCCAAGGTAGTCAATACTTATCTGAATCAATAATTTCTTCATCATTATCTCAACATCAGATATATATTAAGGGTTTTCTTTCCCTCAATCATATTTTTTTCTAAAAAGTTTATCTTTCCACTGAATCACGTTTCCTTTGTAACATTCATCATATGACCTCAAATCCATAATGAAAGAGTACTATAGTACAATCCTTATATATATCATAATTCATACAACCAGTACATTACTGAAAAAATATAAAAATGGAATGGTTCTGGACTAGGAATATTAATCATTATACTCCATATGTGGTACCATCACAACTTGTTCGTTATCCAAAATCATTATTTGGGGTATATTCCTTTGACGATTGGGAAATTGATTTTCATTGTGTCCCATCTCCTTACAATTGAAGCATTGTACATTAGAATCCATTTTCTTACCCTTGAAATAATTAAATTGGTGTCCTTTTTCTCCATACTTGTAGAAAACACCTATTCCCTTCAAGCATTTACCAGGGTGATTCTTTCCACAGTTATCACATGTGGGAAAACACTTCTTTGCCATCTTCCCTTTATCCTTGTATCTCTTTTCCATCCTCTTATTCTTTTGTTTCCCTTAAAATCCATAGGACTCAAAGAAGTCTTTACATACCTTGTTAACACATGATAATATTTCATCATATGATGAGGATACATGGGAGACAATCCTCCTTTGGAAAGATGGATTAATACCATTAAAGATATGATCCTTCTTACTCTTCGAATACTGTGCATTGGGGAAGTTTTCATTCCTTCTGATAAGTGTCATATCTAATAAATTTCATATTATATATTAGCTCATAAAATTTTGGACTCTCTATAACTCTAAACATGAAAAAGCACATAGCATAAATTTATGCATCGTAAATCCTAGAACCATATACTTTGGTTACTTTGGGTAAATAAATCCCTCACAATGGTGGGTAAATAAAATGTGAATTATCCTAAGCATATCTCATGGGAGTGTCAAAACAAAAGTGAAACAAGACCTGTTGTCGTGTACCAGGATACCCCAGGTCAAGCCTGAAACTCCTTCTTGGATTTTTCACTCCTATGTACATCTGTGCCAGAGCCACCTCTACTAGTTTGTATCCAGAAAGGGATGTATTTGATAGAAATATCCACATAATATATTACTTACCAAAACTCTAGGATGTAATTGTTTTTTTTCCTTAAAGACCATCTTAGGGCTTTGTTCCCTAACCTACGTTTTCTAAATCCAGTTCTCAAAGTTTCTACTAAACTTCCTTTGATACCAACTATAAGGACCCAAACCTAGTTTCCCAAAGCCAGTGCCTTATTTGATTACATTAGTATATAAAAAAGGAATAAGCATCCTCAGGGACTGATCAGTTTAGTAGTCCTGAAGAAACTACATATATACATAGAACCCATTTTACATTTTGAAATGAAACAAAATATGATACATAACAAAAGCTAATAAACTGCATCCTTGAAAACTCAATAAATGATATCTTCATCTGAACCTACGGAAGGAATAAAATTAAAGGGGTGAGCTCAAATGCTCAGTAAGTGTAAGAAATACAGTGTAAGATATCATAACATAAACATTAGGCATGTTGAATACATAAAAACACGTTCCTTTAACAAAAAAAGAACACATTATGGCAGGAAAAAGAGTTGAGTAAGTAATACCATAAATAAACATAATCATGGGTATTATACTAGTAGAATAACCACATGAACAATAAATTATATTTTCATAATGATGGAATGCATAATGTGGGACAACATAACTATACCGTCAAGACCTCATTCTAAGACCATAAATAATCATTTTGTCAAGGCTTTGTGCTAAGACCGTAGTTTGTCTCATGAGACCTACCGATGCACCGAGGGGCTATAGAAGGCCCCAGATGACACTTTATATGTCAAATTCATTACTCATACGAATAGGGATAAATATAAACAATATATACATTCAAATTTAAACTAATATATAAAATGTAAATAACTTTCCCTAAACATTAAGCATAAACACTAACCATTCGAAATAAACTGGTGAATGGTTTTAAGATAGTACATCCACATCCAAAATAATCATAAACCATTAAATTAAATATGTTAGATGATACAATGAAATATTAATCCCAATAATACATAATAATAAATGAGAGTGGTGAAATAGATGAAGATACTCTTGTAAAATATTTGAGTAATTCTTGAGATAAAAACCCTTTTACTTGGAAAAGAAGAGTTCTTTCAGAGAAATATTTTTATAAAACCAGAATTAAAGTAAGATAGTATTTTTATAATAAAATTAGTGATTTTATAAAGATAATTTTTTCCAAAAACAGATTATAGGGTGCCCTTGAAAATAGGTAAGAATTTAAGAAATTCCCTTGAATCAGGCTTGTATTTCGGAAATAATTTTGAAAGTTCATTTTAAAACGTGTAAATACCCATAAAATAAGGAAGGATTATATTTGGTTAAGATATATAAAACACAAAAAAAATAAATTATGAGGAGTAAATAATAATACATTAAAATATCATTGAGGTAATTAGACAATAAAAATAACCTGAATGAAAATGGAGATTCGGGTCGACCAATCTTGATCCCACCCGATCTAGGTGAGGAGTACATGGTGTTTTGTGATGCTTATGGGATAGGGCTTGGATCAGTTTTGATATAGGGAGATCAAGTTGTGGTGTATGGGTATCAATATTTTAGACCACACGAACAAAATTACCCTATGCACAATCTCGAGTTGGCTGAAGTGGTTTATGCTTTGAAGTGTTGACGAAATTATCTATTAGGATAGAAATTTACTATGTTTACTGATCAAAAAATATTATGGTATATCTTTTAATAGTGTGATTTAAATATTTGGTAATGAATATGGGTTGAGTATATGCAGTATTTTGATTTTGAACTAGCATATATGCTTGGTAAAGGAAATAGTGTTACTGATTCTTTAAGCAAAAAGTCTCAGAATCAGGTTATTCAGGAGTCTAGTACTGAATGGAAGATGATGAATCTATTAACTGAGATGCATATGGTGGTTCAGGAGAATTAAGAGAATATGAATCTCATCTCTGTTTTAGTGGAGTCAACAATTTTGAGATGGATTAGAGACAAGCAGTATGAGGATCCAGAATTTTTATATTTGAGGTAAATCCCTGAAGGTGGGTAGATACCTTCAGGTTGGTTGATATATGAGGATGAGATCATCTACACCAAGAATTGAGTTGTAGTGCCTTCGAGTATGTGGGAGGAGTTGATGCAGGAATTTTATGCCTCAAAGTGGGAGGTACATCTAGTTGTGACTAAAATGTATCATGATATATGATGAAAATTTTGGTGGGTGAACATGAAAAAGGAAATAACACTACCACAAAAACAGTTTTTCCCAGCGCCAACCTTTATCAGCGCTAATGAAAAAGAGCTGATAAAGGGGGGGGTGCCTTTATCAACTCTAAAAAAGCCCTGATAAAAACACCCCTTTATCAGTGCTTTTTTTAGCGCTGATAAAGGGACCCCCTTTATCAGCGCTTTTTTAGTAGTGCTGATAAAGGGGGGCCTTTATCAGCGCTTTTAAAAGCATTGATAAAGGGTCGAATTCAAAAAAAAAATTAAAATAATATATTAATATATTAATATATAAATATAGTTATATTCATATAAATATAATATATAATTTTTAAATATATTTTAGATAAGTATAAATAGACATTTACCCTTAATATACTTAATATATAAGATATTTAGTGAAAATGGATTATAAAAAAATTAAAAAAATATTTTTAATTAATAATTTTATAATTATTATGGAGTAATAGTCATTTAATAACAATTTGAAGATTAAAAAATAAAAAAAATTAAAAAAATATCCAAAATATGTTGAAAACGTAACTCGAACTTCAAACAACCATAAATTTTGATCCGGGTGTCCGTTTGAGCTCTACCACATATTAAATCAATGTCTGCAACGAGCTCTAAGTTTCTATCACTTTGGGGGGACCCTGGTCGAGGTTTTTTTGAGGCTAAAAAGGTCCAGAAGTCCTCCAAAACTGTGTTTTTAGTCGGGGTACCCTGATTTTTTAACATTTTGTGGATTTTCAGCCTCGTTTAAGGGGGTATTATTGGCTTTTTTGGTGGGGAATGAATTTATTCCAAGGTATTACATTCATATTGATATTATGTATTTGAAATTTAATCATTTTTTATAATTCACTTCTATTTATAATCAAATATATAACAATATATACATATTTTTTATATATTCACACATAAAAATTTAATTATAAATATAAATAATAAAATATATTTACATATAAAATATATTAGCTTTATCTAAATAATAACTAATATCTATTTTATTTAAAATACAAATATATGAATATTTACATACCTATATATTAATCTAAATATATATATATATATATTAATCTAATTATATATATATATATTAATATAACTACACATATATATATATATATATTAATATTACTATAAATATATATATTAATATCACTATAAATATATATGTTAATATCACTATAAATATATATATTAATATAACTATATATATATTAATATAACTATATATATATATTAATATAAATATATATTACTATCGGAATAAATATAACTAAATATATATATATAAATAGAGATATATATTAATATAACTATATATATATATATATTAATATGACTATATATATATATTAATATAACTATATAACTATATATATATTAATATAAATATATATTACTATACGAATAAATATAACTAAATATATATATATATATATATATATATAAATAGAGATATATATTAATATAACTATATATATATATATTAATATAACTATATATATATTATAATATAACTATATATATATTTATATAAATATATATTACTATATGAATAAATATAACTAAATATATAAATAAATATATGTATATATAGATTTCATGAAATTGTAAACAAATTAAAATAGAGTGGTAAGGGCTTAGGTGCGCAGGGGGGAGGTCTCGAGTTTAAATCCTGGTAGAGGCAGGGGTGCGCGCGCATGAGGGAATATGGGAGCAAGCACTGATAAAGGGTGGAGGGGGTGCGTGGGGTGCTGTAGGGGGGCGGAAAAGCGCAATAAAAGGGGGGGATCAAGCGCTATAAAATCCCCCCTGATTGGTAATATTTTTTTAATTTTTTTTTAATTTTTTTAATTTTTTAATTTTTTTACCTTTTATCAGCGCTTTAAAAAAAGCACTGATAAAAGGGGTCCTTTATCAGCGCTAAAACGAAAGCGCTGATAAAGGAAGCGCTAATAAAAGGGTCTTTTATCAGTGCTAAAACAAAGCACTAATAAAGGACCCTTTTATCAGTGCTTTGTTTTAGCACTGATAAAAGACCCATTTTATCAGCGCTTTTTTTAGCATTGATAAAAGGGGTCTTTATTAGTGATTTTTGGAGCACTGATAAAGGGGACCTCCCCTTTATCTACGCCGGCTTTAACAGTGCTTTTCTAGCATTGTTAAAGGCCATTTTTTGCGCTGATAAAAGCCATATTTGTTGTAGTGTAGCAAGGTTTGTGACATGATGCTACACCTGTCAGCAGGTGAAGGCTGAGCATCAATGACCTAGAGGTTTACTAAAACCATTTACCATTCAGAAATGGAAAAGGGATGATGTGACCATGGAATTTTTGGTGGGTATCCTGAGGATGCCTAAGAAGAATGACTCTATTTGTTTTTTTATAGAGAGACTGGTGAAGGTAGTGAATTTCTTGTCTATACGAGAGACTTTCTCAGTGGAGTAGATGAGAGATTTTTATGTTTGGGAGATATTCCTTCTGCACAGGATACCACATACTATTTTTTCAGACCATGAATCATGCTTTACTTTGTGCTTCTAGTAGGCATTATAAAAGGCAATTGGTATATAGGTTTTTTTGAGTATGACTTTTCACCCACAGATATATGGATAGTTCGAGCATACTATACAAGTACTTAAGGATATGCTGAGATATTGTGTTCTAGACTTCGGTGGATCTTGGGGGAAGAACCTAGATTTGATGGAGTTTTCCTATAATAATATTTATCATGATACTATTTAGATGACACCATATGAGACTCTTTATAGTAGGTCATGCAGATCACCTTTATGATGGATGGAGGTAGATGAGTCAGATTTGTTGGGACCGAGTCTCATGCAGGAGACATCAGAGCATGTTTAGTTGATTCTAAAGCATATGGATATGACTTAAAGTAGACATAATTCATATGTTGACAGATATAAATTAACCTTAGTGTTTAAAGAGGGTGATCATGTTTTCCTTTGGGTGTCGCCTAGGTTGGGTTACCGCAGGATACAAAGACAGGGAAAGCTAGCACCTAGATTCATTGGACTATTTGAGGTTGTGGAGAGAATTGGGCTGATGGCATACCGATTGGCTCTTCCACATAAATACAGTGATATTCATGAACTTTTTCATGTATTGCAACTATTTCAGTTTCACCCCAACCCTTCTCACGTGATTGATGTGGATGATGTTGATCTTGAGGTAGATGCGTCCTTTGAGGAGCATCCTATATGAGTGTTGGATCATAGTGAGAAAGTTTTACAAGGAAAGAGAGTACTGATAATTCGTATATTGTAGAAAGGTGATCATATCAGGAGGATACATGGGAAATAGATGCAGATTGAGGGCTTAGTGGATCAATCTTTTTGGCTCGGAATCTTAGTGATGCTTGGGAGTCCATATCAAGGATGAACTGTTATAAGGTGGGGAGATTGTAAGATCCTGACCTTTTCTGGAGATGACTCAAGCTTGATTTCGGGTACTCTTTTATGTTGTGTTGAGTAATCTTTGTTTAGAACTTACTTTGGGGTGTGTTTGGATGAAAATTTGAGAAATTTTGAAGAAAAAGGACAGTGCACGGTTAGGGTAAACCGTACGTCCCAACCCAAAAAACCGTGAAACCCTGGATAGGTGGGAATTTCATGGTTGATGCATGGTTTTTCAAACCGTGTTCCCTATTATAAGTAACCATGCACCTCTATAAGAGAGGAGAATAATTTAGGTGCATGACTAGGGAAAACCGTGCGCCCCTACCCATCAAACCATGCTCAAATTTTTAATTCACTCGAAAATTAGATCTTAAATTACATGAACCCCAAAATCTCACACTATTCAACCATCATTTGACCCTAGTGATTTTTTCATGGTTTCAGAGCCTCTGGGAGGGATTCCATGCCATACTGACATTTTATTTGATCTTGATTTAGGGTTTTAGATCTGGATCTTATTCTACATAGTTGTGTCACTCAAATATTGGGGATTTCCATTGGGTGATCGTTCATCAAATATTTGAGGTAGGTGGTGTATAATTCAAATACCAAAGTCTTGATTGAAATTATGTGTATGTAATTGTAGAATTTTTATTATATGTTTAGAAATTGAATTTTTGATTGAATTGATTAAATTGGTGAATTAATTAATTTAGGAAAAATGGGAAATTGGGGATATTGGAATTGTGGATTGTGAATAATTAATTGTGGAATTAATTAGGGTATATTGAGTTTGTTGAATTGAATAATTAATTAGTGGATATTGATATTATGCATTTGAATAATTAATTTTTGAATTAATTATCGGATAGTGTGATTGTGAATTGAATAATTAATTTATGAATTAACTATGGGATTATCGCGATGTTGATTTTTATTAATTATTTGGTAAATTAATTAAGGGAATCGATGTGATAAAATAATTGTTGAATTAGTAATGAATTAAGATGATAAATAATTGTTGAGTTAATTAATAGGATTGAGATGATTAATTAATTTTTGAGTTAATTAATTGGATTGAGATGCACATGAGCCTCAGCCCAGTTGGTGAGGTCTCTGTAAGTGCATCCACGAGGCCCAAGTTCAAAACCAGGTGGAGGTATCATTTCGGGGCTACTGTAGCACTACTTTAGCAGGCATTGTAACAGTACTGTAGTAGGCACTATAGCAGTCACTGTAGCAGGCACTGTAGCAGGTATTGTTCGGTACTGTAGTAGATGGAACTATTCACCTTGGGCCACTGGTTTGGGATTTGAGTCCTTAAGGCCTTCGGGCCACCCAGGCCTTCAGGTCAGTAAGGCTTTCGGGCCACCTCATGGCCTTTGGGCCACCTCAAGGCCTTCAGGGTCACCTGATTAGCAATTGCACAGATAGACTACAAGGAACCGCTCTAGAGGAGGAAAAGAGAAGGGAACCTTCACCAGAACAAGGCTAAACAGACTTGGAATATTGAGAGGGTATGGAATTTTCCATTGGTACTGCGCCTGTGCACATCTGGACATGGACATGCTAGCCGAATAGTCATGCAAGGTGGAGAGCTGATCACAATGCAGATGCTGGGGAGGGGCGGTTTCAAGTAGTTATAGTATGTATGATTTACTTAAGACCTACTGGTCTTGTTATTTCTCTAAGCCTATGGGCAATGTAATATCTAAGCCTACGGGTCTTGTAAGGGTTCCCCCTCATCCCTTAAAATGAGGGTTATCAGAAAATCAATAAAAAAAAGAAGGCCTTCAGGCCATTCAGGTAATTGGATTGAGATGATTAATTAATTTTTAAGTTAATTAATGAGATTGATAATATTAATTAATTTTGAGTTAATTAATAATAATGGGACAATTAATTAATTTCTAAGTTAATTAATGATATTTGGAAGATTAATTAATTATTGAGTTAATTAACAGGGTTAAGTTTATTAATTAATTATTAAGATAATTAATAAAATTGATAAGATTAATTAATTATTGAGTTATTTAATGAGATTAATAATATTAATTAAATTTTGAGTTAACTAATGAGATTAAGAAGATTAATTAATTATTGAGTTAATTAATGAGATTGAGATGATTAATTAATTTATGAATTAATTAATGAAATGATGAATAGTAACAATGGAATTCATGTGATAACTGAGAACTAGAATGGTAACAATGACATTCTGAGATTGAGATGATATAGAATGGTAATAGTGGAATTCTAGAACATGACATCCCTTGGGTATAGTTTAGACTCTAGCATGGGCCGAGACATATATTGAGTTTTGTGTTTTTTTGAAAACCCAGGGGATTATGTGTTTAAATAAAGAAAAATTGGTAATGTGATAACTGTTACCTATTCATTATGATTATTTATTAATACAACTTCATACACTATTATTGACTGGATATTATTTTAGATATTTTTGGTGGTGGCCTAATGAGTTGTACTCACACCCTACTTAGGCTTCCTGATCAGTACCTAAATAAATTTAATTGTTGCAGGAAAGGTTAAGGTCAAAGGGTATATGCTAGATGACTGATTTGGGGATGGATCATGGATGAGGGAACCAAAAATAGTTCGGGACCCACTTGGGTGTTTTCAGTGTCTTTACTTTTGAGGTTTCATTTTGACATTGCACACATATTCTAGCAT
Source organism: Viscum album (assembly GCA_963277665.1). Classification (NCBI taxonomy): domain Eukaryota; kingdom Viridiplantae; phylum Streptophyta; class Magnoliopsida; order Santalales; family Viscaceae; genus Viscum; species Viscum album. Next base: position 1,541,245,487 of record OY728129.1, read on the forward strand.
GGCATATCTACTATTTAGTTTTGATATTGTATTTCAAGTTTTGGTCCTCTTGAGATATTGGTATTGTTTTGGTTATGATACCATTTCTTTATTCAGTTATTATTGTTTATTTATTTCCACCAGTGTAATAATAAAATAGGGTATAGTCTTCCCATGACTGACATTAGACCCTTCCTACTAGTCATTAGCCTCTGGTGTATGGGGAGACATAATTGAGGTCATGTAGAGAACTGGCTCAGGGCACCGGTGCATGGCACCCAGGTTGGGGAATTACAAATAACTCCAATGAAACAATTATAGAAATCATGAAAATAATCCGAATTCAAATCATGTAGACGACTGGGTCAAATGTAGGGTTTCACAATGTATAAATAATCTTCAAAAGTAAAATTGACAATGTATGGTTTATTCCAAAAGGAGGTTTGATGAATCATATGTTAAATAAAAAAATTTAGGGTTGCTGAAAAAATTATGGTTCCCAAACCTTGCGTTCACTTCAAGCGTAGAGTTATAAAAGTATCATTTCTGATCTATACATTTACTTCAAACATAGGGTTATGAATAGTGATTCTAGACTACTTTTAAATGCCTGGAATACTTAATAAATACAAAACTTTAAACTAAAATACTTCATGAATAAAATAATTATTCCAAAAAATATTATCCTAACATACAATTAAAAGAAACTTCATTAGTTACACAAATGTTGGTGTTTGTGAGCATCAAAATCAATGAGAAATTAATGAAATTGTTGGATCAACACATGCTCAACAATATCCCCTTTTGATGATCACAAAACCCATATAACAAGACTTATAAAAAATTTATAAACACAAAAACATGGTTTATAATTAACTGATTAAACAATATAGATTTAAATGAGTAAAAAAATATTGTAATATTAAAATAGAAACGTTGTGTTTATCCAAATTTATCCCCCTTTTGTGATATAAAAAATAAAGTAGATATATAGATTAAAACAAATTTAATGGAACAATAAATTGTAGAAAATTTCATGTTAACCTAAACATAAATGTTTTCTAAAAAGAAGAAAAGATTTAGAAAAATAATAACAATTAAATATAAAAAAAATAATTTATTTCAATAATCATTCTTGACTACATAAAATATTTGGCTCAAGGGTAATAAAGTTATGTTTTGTGAAGGGAAGAAGGTAAAGGCTCAGGTTCAGAATATGATTCTATGGTTAGTGAATCACAAATAGTATGATGAATAGCTTTGATCACTTCCATCAAAACCTCATAATTCTGACTCAGCAACCCTACCCACTGTTTCATCAAAAGCTTTGACTCCTATCCCATCTTCAGATCTTCAACCAAATTAACTTTCAAAAACCCATGAATAGTTTTATCTATTTGAAAATATCTAATAAAAAATTTTCTCTTCTCATTTAATCTATTCAAAATACTAGGTTTAGTAGAAGTAATAATTGTAACAAGTTCATTCAAATTTCCCAAAAGAGTGTTAAATGGGATACTATCGCACTGTAAACTCTAAATTTGATCACTTATGATAGAAATAACAACTATTAAAGACTCAAATCTTATTATCAAGTATGTAGGAGTTATGGAGCTTAAATTATAATATTTTCCTTGGATTTTACTCACTCTAACAAATTCAAAATACCTTCCCAAATAATTCTCTAGATATCCAAAATACGACTTTGAAATTAATTTAACTCTAAGCTTCCCAATTTGATCTTAGATGTCTCTTTTGAAATCATAAAAATCTATTGTTGATACTGATTTTTCTTTCACACTTTTAAATTGAGTCTAAATTAATTCTAATTTTATCTAGGAATAGATTAACTCCTTAAATATTCATAAGATTTTTGTAACTTTCCATCTCCCCTTGCAATTGACTGTTAACTTCCTCAATTTGATTGAATTTGGAAATCAGATCCTCTATATGGGCATCAAGATAATAAAAAGATTATTTTTTAGTTTTCCTTGATGTATCTCTAACTTCAACTAAAGTAAGGGACTGCACATACAAACTTTCACTGGATAAAGATGAAAAATATATGATAACTTCAATTTTCTCTCCATTCGTACTTACATATTTTTACAAATATTCTTGAACAATAAAAATAGTTTGATATTTAATTAGCTTAGTTTTTATAGCTAGAGGTGTGTGAACAAAGTCATCACATTGAGATTATTTATTAACTTTATCTTATTTATAAACTATCCCCTCTTCATTATTATCCACTTTATTATCCTCACGATCCTCAAATATTATTTCAACAAAATATTGGATACTAGATTATTTTTTTATTTATTTCAAATAAGGTTGTCATTCTTCTCCAACCTTAGTAGTTTCACCCTACTCAATAGGACCTATAATAATTTCTTTAACCATTTGAACTAGATAAATAGCCTCTTTAACAGGAGGAGGAATAACCTATTTAATAGGTTCCTCTCTTCTTATAGTCACGAGATTAAGGTTTTCAGCATTATCCTCTATATAAGGTTCTTAAAAAAATTTATGTGACTGGAGGAAATCCCCCTGAGATCATTGGATGACTCACATCCACTGTCAACGTCCTTCTTGGAGTGAAATAATATAAACTAAAAAAACTTACATATTTTCATCTACTTCTATAGATCCTCTTATATTTTATTCTCCAACATCCTTGGCACAAAATCGTACATAACAAGAAATTTTTTGACTTTGGTGCTCTACCCAAGCGCTAAATCCTATTGGATCTTCCTCCTCATCTTCAAATGGCTATAATTTTCCTATGACCATGCTCCAGAAAAATCCAAATTTGTTGTGGTGACATTTTATGCTCTTTTGAATGTCACTGATTTTAATTTTCATATAAAGAAAAAGAGAAACTATCCTTCCATAAGAATGGAAGGAAATCCTTTCATGTTTTGAAAACAATGTTATATTCATCTAAACATAAACTTACTAAAATTGAATTTGATGTCACTCAAAAATAAGAACATCACATACATATCAGGAAAACATAATTTTTATAGCTCTCCTATTCTTGTTACCATAGATATTTGAATAAACTTAACCAAAATATTTTGATCTGCCCATAAATATTTTACAAACATCTTTCTTACATTGGAATACCTAAAAATAAAAGACAATCTAAATTCTTACTTATATAAATTATCTCTAATTGACCACATAATAAAGAGATAATCCCCTTCATTGGGGAACTTGAAAATCTGAGCAAGATCGACTATAGAAATAGAAGAATATTTATTATTTACCTTTTAAGAGATGAAATCTTTAGAATCTCTAAAGCTAAACTGAGTGTTTTTATAGAACTCCTTCACTTCTTGTTCGAAAATATACCATGTGTTTTTTCTATTGTACAAGAACTCCAAACTTTGAAAGAATAGGTACATCTTCAACATAAAGTTCTTTGGGAATAACCATTCAATACCTACCACTTTTCCTTGAAGGCATCTTATTTTTGAACTTGAACCCTTCTACTTGTTCAAGTTGCTTGGAACTAATTCATCAGTTCTCTTGATTTTTTCCATTTCCGAGAATCGAAAAGTTGAAGGTTCAAAGAATAGGGCTGGAAAAGAGATTGAGGATTTATGAGGATGAAAGGGTACAATATCAGGGGAGAGAGAGAGAGAGAGAGATTATCTATGATGGTTTTAGAGCATCATTTTGGTTTCTTGAGCTAAAAGCATACTCCAATAATTTAAGTTCTTAATTTTGAAAAGGCAATTTAAAAATATTAAGTTATGAAAATAAAATTTTAAATCTTAAATTGGATAAACATAAAGAATATAATAAAAAAATATATAAAAAATAAAAATAGTGAAGGAAAAAATATAAAATAAAATAAATTTACAAGGAAGATTAAGGATTTTATTTATAATTAAATAAACCTATCTCCTCCTTAATAAAATGAAAACAAGCAGTGGAAAGAGGTTTAGTAAAAATATATGCATATTGATATTCAATATTTACAAATTATAAAGATATATCACCTTTCAATACATGAATAGTCCCTGAGTGACTCATAGGATTATTTAAAATATTTATTGAATTAATATTATCAATATAATAGGAATATGATTAAAATTAAGTTAAAATTCCAAAAAATGGTGTTTCATCCACAAAACTTGTGCACAACAACTACTAACATAAATATATTCCACCTCAGCTATTGATAATGCAACTAAATATTTTTTCTTACTAGACCACGAAACAAGATATTTTCTTAAAAATTGACAGGTTCTTGATGTGTTTTTTCTATCTAATATACTATATTAAAATCAAAAGTTTTTAAATATATAAAAGTTAATAAAATAGTTCCTTTTAAACATATAAAAATTATTTTAACAGTAGTAAGATGTGATTATTTTGGATTTGATTGAAATCTTGCACAAAGAAAAAAAATAAAACATAAGGTCTAGCCTACTTGTAGTAAAATATAGTAAGATTCCAATCATACCTCTATATAACTTATTTTCCACTGGTTTTCCACCTTCATCCAAATAAAGTTTTATATTTTTATACATGGGAGTTTCATAAGTATTACTATTTTAAATTCCAAATTTTTTCAATAAATCAACAATATATTTACTTTGATTCAAAACATTTCCAAAAACTTTTTGATAAATTTGAAAAACAATAAAGAAATTTAATTCTCCCATAATACTCATTTCAAATTCCTTTTTCATATGTTTTAGGAAATCGTTAAATTTTTTATTTATTTTTTGATCCAAAAATAACATCATCTACATATTTTTTCACTAATAAAATTTTATAAAAAGAGAATTTATTAAATAGAGTAGGATCTTCCAATCCGACTGAACAAATATTATTCAAAAGAAAAGAACTTAATCTTTCATACTAAGCCTTTGGTGCTTGTTTAAGATGATATTTAGTAAGTTTGAAAACCGAATTTTGTAGATAAGTATTTTCAAAGCCTGGAGATTACTCAATATAGACTTCCTACATTACATATATATTTTAAAAATCATATTTAACATCCATTTGATATAATTTAAAATTCATATAAGATGCATAGGCTAAAAAGATTGTAATTTCTTCTATTCTAGAAACTAGGGTAAAGGTTTAATGATAATCTATTCCTTATTCCTGATTGTATCCTTTAATAACTTATATAGATTTATTTCTAGTAATTATACCTTTGTCATCTTGTTTATTTCAAAAGACCCATTTGATTCTTATCACTGGATGGTTTGAGGTCCTATTAAATAATTCCAAAACTTTATTTATCTTAAACTAGTTTAGTTATTCTTGCATGAATATTGTCAGACTTTTATCTTCCAAGGATTATTCTAAAATCTTAGGTTCTAGTTGGGATAATAATATAGATAATTGAGTTAGGTTTCCTAAATTATTTCTAGATCAAAATTATGTATCTAGGTATCCTATAAAAGTATCTAAAAGATTATCCTTTACGGTTTTATGTTGTTTAGGTAACACACTTTCAAGCTTTCCAGTTTCATGTTCTTCTGAACTGGATTGAATTTCATTATATTTTAATTTGTTTTCAAAAAAATAATTTGAAGTACCAAGTCTAAAGTTATTAAGATAATATGTGACTTCATATACTTGATTTTTATAATGATAAAAAGGACAACTTTCATCAAAATTCACATGAACAAATTCTTCAACTATCCCTATCTTTTTATTAAACACTCTGTAAGATTTATAAGTAGAAGAATATCCTATAAATATTCCTTCATTATCATTTGGATAAAATCTACCAAGGTTTTTTTCCTTCATATTCAAGATATACACCTTACACCCAAAAATTTTAAGGTATACAACTTTAAGTTTTCTATTATTCTATAATTCATAGGGTGTATTTTTAAGAAAGGGGTTTATTAATACTGTATTCATGATATGGAAAGCTGTGAAAACAGATTCTTCTTTGAAATAGATAGGAAGAATATATTTATTAATCATAGTTATTTCCATTTATTGAGTATTTATATTTCTTATTTTCACAATTCCATTTTATTTAAGGTATTTTGGGAGTCAAAAAGGTGTGTTTAATACCCAAGTCCATGAAAAATGAATTAAACTATTGATTATAAAATTCTCATCTAGGATCATTTTTAAAGAGATTATTTTGAAACAATTTTAATTTTTAATTTTTTTTCAAAAGCTTAAAAAAATATAAAAATATTTACTCTTAAGTTTTAAGAAATAAACCCAGGTAAATCTGAAAAAATCATAAAAAAAAACAAAAACATAAGATCTTCCAGCCAAGATTGCTACTATTGATGGTCCAAAAAAAATTATGTAGATAATTTATAAAGGTTTATATATATAAACCTTGTTAATATATTTAAAATATGACTTATGTTGATTTCCTATTTGGAATGCATCACATAGTCTATTATGATCAAATTTATGTAATAGAAAATAAAAAACTAAATGTTTTTTAGATATCTTAGATAAAGAAACTACATTAAAGTTTCAAATAATTTTATTCCAAAACCAGGATTAATTTATTTTAGTAGTTAAACAATTCACATTTTGTTCACACAAGGAACTAAGTTCCAAAGTATAAACATTTTTAGCTATTTTTTCTCTAAACTTATGTAGTTTATCTTAAAAAATAGAGCAAACATTCTTAGAAAAATCAATATAAAAACCATCATAAAAAAGTTGAGAGATAATTATCAAATTATTATTCAATATTTGAACACATAGAAATTTATTGATTAGGATTAACTTTTGATCTCTAACAAATACGAATATAATTATTTTGACTTTAACATTATCATCAAAAGTGATTGAGCCTCCATCAAACTTTGATAGTGTATGGAATTTTGAAAAGTCTCAACTTACATGCCTTGAGAAACCACTATCCATATATAATTTTTCAATTCTTTCCCTATGAATTTTTACCTATAAAAAACATAGTGAAAAAACTTCTTTTTGTACCCAAACGTTCTTGGGCCCAATTATGTTAACAGGTAAGGTTCTAGGAAACTAGATAAGATTTATTTTACAAAAGTTGACAGAACTAAATTTTGATATACTTTTAGAAATAAAGGGTTTCTTAACACTACTAGTATGAAGGTTTCTCATACAACAATTATTAGTATAAAGGACATTAATTACACAATAGAAACAAGTAATTATAGAAATGTTGTATTTTTTATAATTAAGAATGAAATATTTTTGGTATTGTTTTGTAATTTTACAATTACTTCCATTTCCATATTTTTATATTCTATGAACATTTTTACTAAGAATTTAATATATTATTCTCCATTAGTAAGTATACTATCAACACTTTTAAATGGGTCTACTAAAGATTGAAACTCTTTAAATTTATTTTCATTCATAATGCAGTTTGAAGCATATTTTCTAAATTTTTCTTTTAATTCAAGGTTCTATTTTAACATAATATATTTTTAATTTATAACTGAATTATGAACATTATTTAATGATTTTTTATTTTTTAAAAGGAATTAATATTTCTCCTTAATCATAGAGTAGTATGCAACTAATTTACTATTCAAGAAGCTTTGATAATTAGATGTGAAATAGTAATAGGATTGAACCTCTTCTTCCTTATCCATAAAGCACATATTTACTTTCAGATTTGATAGATCCTTTTCTGAATCAAATTTATAGGAGATATCAGAGTCTTCAAAATCAATCTATGTAGTCTTTACTGATTTCTTTTCTTTACACTCATATTCAGCTTTCATATGATATTTCTTTTCTTTATTTTTCATTTTTTTTCTCTTCTTTTAGATATGGATAATCAGGTCTGATGTGCCTCATTTGTTTAAATTCATAACTTCTAACTTCCTTGAGTCTGTGAATTTTCTTCTTCAAACCATTTAAAGACTTGTTAAATCCTTTCTTCTTCATATAGAACTTACTGAATCTTCTGGATAAATGATATAGTTCTATTCTATATTCTGAACAATCTGAATGATTATAGGATTCAACATCTTCCTTATATTTCTTTTCATCTTTTGAAGCAGTGATTTTAAGAGTAGTATTTTACCATTTTATCATTCTATAAATATATTCTTCAAATTTAATTTAAGATTCATACATTATTAGATTCCAAATAGATTATTTCATTGATATATTTTTTATAAGAGTGAATTTTATATAGATATTCTATTCCATTTTGAAGGTAAAACTCCTAGATCTTTTAAATCTTGATCTAGTTGAGTAATTAAATCTCACAAGGTAGTAACACAATTGAATATTTAATTTAATATTCTATTAATTTGTGTGATTATTTTATCATCATATATTCTAAATGCATCAAATTTTAATTTTACAGTGTTATAACTTAACTCCCTAAAATTTTTAGTTCCTTCCTAAGAAACTATAATTATTTTCAACATCTCAAAGAAAATAACACATTTTGACACACAATTAAATTCATCAGGGCCAAGTCTAAATATAATTTCATCTATAGATCTTGAATTAACATCATATTTAGTTTCCTTTGTAGAATCCCACTTCTCTGGTTCTATGGGAATTTCATAATTTTGGAAAATATTCATATTGAATTTAAATCCAAGATTTTTTAAATAGATAATCATTCTTTCTTTAAAATAGCATAATTTTATGCATTAAAATATGATGCTATAGCCCTTGACATGACTTCTTTGAGTTCTTCCATAGACATTATTCTTTGTATAGAATTTTAAATCATTCTTTCAGGAGATTAACAAAATTATTCATAGAGAACTCCTTTGATACCAATTTTTAGTTCAAAATAACATAAATACACAAGAGGGGATGAATTTCATCCTTTTAAAAATCTTGATAAAATCAAACTTTAACCCTCTTTGTGATTTGAAATGGAGAGAAACGTTATTTTCTTTAAATAGATTATCCAATGGAAAAATAAAGAGAACCCAAAAATTTTAATAGTGGTTCAGGGTAAAAAGACCCCCCTGTCCACTCCACCAATTCTCTCTCTAAGAGCTTGGTGATTTTCACCAGCATGTCCTTTTTATGGAGACTTTTACAATTGAGTGTAGAAAATTGACACCTTACAACAAGGATTCTAAAATGCCTTCTAGTTATTTTAAAAGGAATCAGGATATCTACAAATTATTAAAATAAGCTGACACTCCACCATTATTTAAAACAAGTAGCTGATAATTTAATAAAAGAAAGATTGGTTGATTTTTTGAAAAACAAATTCATCACATAGTTACAGAAGAAACTAATAGACAATGAATCTTATTATTCATAGATAAAAGCCTTTAGGAATGAATAGTTCTGAATAGATCCTAGTTGTAGATGATCTTAAAAGAAATACAACAATAGAATAATAATGCCGATGAACTGTAATAAAAAGGTTGAAAATTGATACAACAATAGTAACATGATGATCAAATAGAAAAGAGTCAAAATATGTATGTATCCAATGTATAGCTCTAATAGAGAACTAAAGAAAATGTCACACTATTATATCTATGTGTATTATTTAGAATAATAAACACTTGATATTTAATAATATTACTGATTTACTTTTTCTCAAATAGATCCATAAAATAAGACTAATAAATAACAAACATTTGAATTCAAACATGGTAAGAGAAAATCACAACTTCCCTTAGAAATAGGAATAATTTAATCTATTGAATAATGTACTTTTAATTAGTATTTAAACAAATTTGAATGATTAAAGAACTTTGAGGAAACCATTGCATAAATAATAGAAATAATCCAAAATTCAAATATTGTAGATGACTGGGTCAAATGTAGGGTTTCACTATGTACAAATAATCTTTAAAAGTACAATTGAAAATGTATATTTGATTCCAAAATTAGGGTTGATGAACCATATATTAAGTAAAAAAATGTAGGTTAGCTAAAATTAGTATGGTTCCCAACCCGTACGTTCACTTCAAATGTAGGGTTCCAAAAGGAGCGTTCCTTATAAAAGTAGGGTTCCCGCATCCCCTGCAAATCTAAACTGGATTTGAATCCAGCGGATGTGGGTATTGCGATAGATTCAAATCGAGCCTTGGAGGGTGCTGCGCTGAAGGATCAGCGACAGGTTGGGGTTCACGCTACTGCGCTGGGGATGGCGTGCTACCTTTCCTCGCAGATCTGAACCGGATCTGGTGGGTGCGGACACATGTGAGGTTGCTCCTATTGATAGCGCGTTGAAGGCCAGGCGACTAGATGCTGTCGCTGATGTGGGTGCTCAGATGGTGTCCACGACCCACTCGCCTGTGATGGTGGAGGTCACGGGTCCCAAGGCGGTGCTGACTGAAGGCAATGCAGATTTGGGTTGCCCTGTTGATGGGCTTTGTCTTGAAGCGGCGCGGGTAATTGAAGATCATCCTTTGACTTTGAATTGCAAAGTTGATTTGGGTGCTGCTAATGCTCGACCTGCATCGGAGAAGATCCTCTTAGAGAAGGGAACCTCATCTGATAAATTGGCAGATGCGGGTAAATCCAGTAGAGCCCCTTCAGGAGCTAAAGGGGAATATGACAGAAGGTTCTTTACATCGGTGCGTGATGGTATTTCTGAGCAAATTCTTAAAAAAGGTGACACTTCTCGCATTGTTGCTAGTAGAGAAGCTATCCTTGACAGATTCAAGATCTGTGAGCACTCAATTATTTCTCTTCCTAGTGGAGGTAAAACATGGAGAATTGATGATTTGGTTCGGAAACTCACCTCTATATGGGGTTTTTCTGATTGGAGATGCATACCTATGAGATGTGGATTCTTTCATATTATTTTTCCATCAGAAAGTCTTAAGCGAAGAGCTTGGGGGTTCGGATCAATTTCTCTAAAGCCAGGTATGGTTTGCTTTCAAGAATGGGATGTCTGTTTCAATCCTTTCTCCATTAAAAATACTAGAGCTCAAGTCTGGATCAAAATTGTTGGCCTTCACTGGATCTTATGGCATCCTAAAATTCTATTTGACATTGCCTCTGCGGTTGACATTCCAATTAAAATGGACAGGACCACCAAGGCTATGAAATTTGGCCACTATGCTAGAGTTCTGGTGGAAGTTGATTTAAGTACGTGTCTAATTCATAATATAGTCTTATCTGCATTAGATGATGAAATCCCACTCAAGGTGGAGTATGAAAGACTACCAGATTTCTGTCTTAATTGTTAAGTTATTGGACATGCTAAAGAGAGGTGTTGTAAAAATGTTGCTTGCGCTTTTTGCTCATTAAAAGGGCATCATGAGACTTCTTATAGGAAGAAGGTGAAGAAACAATCAATGCAGGCTAATGCATCATGAGCGGTGGATGATGCTTCCCAAGGGATTTCTGAGGAGTCTCAGGTGAATAAGAATTCAGAACCGGTTCACCAAACAGAGGAGTGCACTACTGGGGGTGGTGACATGACGCCAGAAGTGATTGTGGAGAAGGTGTAGGAAAGCATAGACCCTGTTCTTGAGGAGCAAGGTGAGAGGATCTCAAGGATCCGCATGGAAATTCTTAAATTAAAGGAAACACATGACATCAAGGGAAGGTGGGATGAAGTATAGGACGACTCCCCAAAAAAACCAACCTACAGTCAGGTTTTTTCCAAAGGGAAAAATGTTGTTGTGGATGCTGAAGGAGTTCAGCCTGTTCCTTCTAGGAAAGTGAGACTGAGGAAGGATTACTCATACCTGAAGCCAACCATGGTTACCAGGTCTCGTGGCCCTCTGTACTGTGAGTCTGGTTGGGATGAAGACTATGAAACTTCCTCTCAATGTGACTTTGAATTTTGAGTTCTTTTTCTCATTGGTTCTCCTTTGGTACGAGGGCATGTGTGCTTGTATGACCCCGTCATCCTTACTGTTATCTTTTTCTTTCCTTTTCATAATAATAAGGTCTATTCCCTAACCTTTCTGCTAATGCATGTCAATTTCCATGTGATGAAAAAAAACTTAAAACATTGAAAAAAGAAAATTCTAACAAGATTCTAATAGCCTCTAACCTGGAAATAGGTGAAAATGAATCTTCAAACTCTATACCTTCTTATTGAGAGTATCCTTGTGTAACAAGTTTGGATTTATTTTTGACAAACTATCCTAATTCATCCATATTGTTACTAAATATCAATTTAGTTTTGATCACCTGCATATCCTCAGGAAATTCAACTAAAGACCAAGCATTATTTCTAACAAATTTATTAAGCTCATCTTGGATAATGATAATCTAATTTAGATCATTTAAATTGTCAACAATACTAGTAGGAACATGATTAGAAACAAAAGAAGAGTTAGCAAAGAAGTTTAAAGTAGAGCTTATAGCTTTCATACTAGAACCAACATTACTAATCACATTTTCAATGGGATTATATTTATAAATCCTATATGATCTAGGATCAGATTGAGAATAACTCCCCCCCAATAAATACACTTTCTAGAGTATTTTATTTACCAAAATTGATATCCGTAAAATAATCTTCAATATGTTCTAATTTTTTTTTCTAACATCACAAGATTCATCAAACTTTATATGCACAGATTCTTAAATAGTCATGGTTTTCTTATTATAAAATCTATAAGATTTACTGTTTTATGAATAACCAAGAAAGAAACCTTCAACACTTTTAGCATCAAACTTATCTAAATTATCTTTCATATTCAAGATAAAAAATTTACAACCTAAAACATTAAAATAACTAACATTTGGTTTTCTACCATGAAAAAATTCATAAGGGGTTTTCTTTAAAAAAAGTTCTAACATAAACTCTATTCAAAACATAGCAAGTGGTATTAACATATTCAACCAAAAAATAGTTTAGTAAACTATATTCATTAAGAATAGTTCAAACCATCTATTTAATAGTTTTGTTTTTAAATTATATAACACCATTTTGTTGTGGTGTTTTAGGAGCAAAAAAATTGTAAGCATAACCCTTTTCTTCACAAAAATTTTCAAAATTAAAATTAACCAATTCACATATTTTATCACTTCTAAAATAAAAATTTAAATACCCTTTCATATTTTGAACTATATTACAAAAATAAATAAACCTAGCTTAGGTTTCATTCTCATGAGACATAAAATAAACCCATTTAAATTCATAGAAATCACCAACAATAAAAAAAACACATTTCTTTCCACTTAAACAAGTAGTTTTCATAAAACAAAATAAATCAAGATGAAATAATTCAAGAGGTATAGAAGTAGAAACCTGATTGATATATTTGAATCACTCCTTGCGTTTCTTACCTTTTAGGCATTAATCACTAACAAAATATTTACTTACCTTTAACTTGGATAAATCTAGAACATGTCTATGCTTGACTAATTTTTGTATCATTCAGAAATGAGCATGTCTAATCCTTTGATGCCACAAAATATCATTTACTTCTATAGCATTCATACACTTTTACATTTTTATTAGATAGAAAAGAGAAATTAATAAAATAAACATTATCTTTACTATTAATATAAAATAAAACATTTTCATTTTTAAAAACTAAACATTTATTATCTTCAAATTTAACATACATTCCATCATCACATAATTATGAACTAATAATTAAGTTATGTTTCAAACCTTTAATGTATAAAACTTTATAAATTAAAGAAAAATTAGAAATAAACACTTCACCAAATCCCTTAACCTTTCTATTAGAGTTATCTCCAAAAGTGAAAAATCCTCCATCACATTTAGTATAAGATAGAAAATTCGATGGGTCACCGATCATATGCTGGGAATAGAAACTATCCATGTACTATGTGTCTTTAAGATTTGTAAGGAGATTATCCTAAAAAGATAAATTATATAGAGAACACATTTGGAACCCATGCTATTTGGGGTCCAATTAGGGTAGTAATAAAATACTTAGGCACCCAAAAAAATTTAAAACATTTATTATTAGATACTCTAGAATATAAATTCTTCTAAATAAAAGTTCAATTATAGATAAGAGATTTATGAAATATAGGATAACATTAATTAGCATAATATCCTTACAACCTACACTTAAAGTATATACCATAATAATTTTTTCTAGAAAAACTTTTAACTAAATTAGTCTTGTATAACTTAGAAAACTATGGATCATAACCCAAACTAGTTTTGTCTTTATTCAGTTTCATTATGGCACCATATTTGATATTTTTTCTTTTCCTTGAAAAAATTTAGATAATATCTATTTTAATATTACAAATTCCTTTCTAATATTTTCATTTTCCTTTTGAACAAACTCAAAATCATCATAGATATTACCTTTAGTACATGAAGTGGAATTTATTATCTCTTCATTGAGAGCATCATTCTCCTTATTGAATTTATTAATTTCCTTGATAAGCCTCTTATTTTCTTCTTTTAATTATTTATAAAATTTATAAAATCTTAAAATATATTTTTAAATCTTTTCATTTTATTCATACAAATCATAAAATATATAACCATCATTATTAGAATAATGACTATAATCATAATCATTACTAAGCTCATTTATATTTTTCACCATCAAACATAGGTTGGACGATTCATTTTCACTTCAGAATTTATCACTTAAATTGTATTATTTGGTGAAACTCCATCCAACATGATAAATACGTTTCAATTATTTTTTTACATCTCTCTTCTTACTTCAACTTTGGACAATCAGGTTTGATATGTTCCTTCATTACACATTCATAAAGTGTTGTATTTAGTTCATATGTAGTAATCTTATTTTCTTTTTGATAATTCATTTGGTCTTTACATGGTTTCTTATTGAACCTTTTCTTTCTCTTCATAAAATTATAAATATCATTGCTTATATTCATGATTTCTCTTTTGTCACCTAGTTATTCATTAGATTCAGAAGAGTTGAAAAAAAAATTTATATGTGATTTGAAATAAATACCTTTCTTATGTGACATATCTTCTTCTACAATATTCTCCAACCAAATATCATATTTAAGAGGTGATCTGATGAGTTCATCTAATGTGTATTCTTTGAAATTCTTACTTTCATCGATCAAAACCTTCTTTTCATTCCTTTTATTTAATAGAGGTCTTATGTATATTTCAACAATTATGGGGTTATCTAAATTTTCTCCATGGGAATTCATTCCATTCACAATGCTTGTTATTCAGTGGAATATTTGATTAACACTTTTAGGTAAGCACATGAACAAACACACTTTTTTTAATAACACATTATAATATATTTACTTCTTTATAATTTAAAACATATCTAGTAGCTTGTTTCCTATAAGAGTATCCATGTCATATTCTAGTAGTCTGTAAGGTTTTTCTATGATCGACCAGTGTTCTATGCTTAGTTTTTTGAGGTATGCCTCCATTCTGGATTTCTAATAACTATATTCATTATCATAAAAGTGAGGTGGTTTTTAAACAATCCATCCATAGTTTTCATTCATTCCTATGATATTATATATCTTGTCCTTAGGCGGTGAAGTATAGTAAAACATTAATATAATAAAATATAAAAAACATAATCTATAGAAGGATTGACTAAATTTCAAAAGGAACAACCTTTTCTACCAATTATTTGGTATTAGGAAACATAATAATAAAGCTAAACTACCCCTAAGAAGGTTCTAATTTGATACCAATTGTTAGGTCAGATATGATGATGAAAAATGGTCTAGAGAGAGGTGGAATAAACCAAATTAAATATTTTAAAAAATATGGATTAATTATATAAATTAATTATCAAAGTTAATTAATTGAGTTAATTAATAGAAAAATAAAATAAAATAAAAAATTAAATGATGTTTTTTATAGTAGTTTAGTCCAAAGTGGACCTAATTTACTCTTATACATCTCTAATCAGTGAGATATACATTGCACACTAATCTGATTTTTAAAGGGGAATCATAACCCAATTATAACCTATTTTTTCTAGTGTATGTATAACCAAAAGACACCTGAATTTTGTATAGGGAGTTAGAATCCAATTTCCACCCTAACTTTAAAAAAAAATATTCACAACCCAAATGGTCCTAACTTTATAACCCGGGAGTCATAACCCAAAGATAGTGAATGATTTTCTATAAAAAATCATAAAGAGAAAGTGAAAGCATGTGAAATATGGGAAGTAGTATTATAGAATCAAGCAATCATAATGAAATAAATAGAAGAAGAATAAAACATAGATACCAATTCTTGAGTGTTTGATAAAATTGATTGTCTCATCAAGAAAATAGAAGAATTTATAGAATATTTATTCTTCCCTTGTGAGATCATATAGCAGTAGTGATAGATTTTCAGCATAGGTAGAATGTACAACACTTATAGTATCAACACCACCAAAGTCTTTGCACCATATCACTTGAAAATATGAAATATCTCATAGAAGAAGTATCACATGAGTAGTTAGTCACTTAAGAACAACACATAAGAAAAGATCAAAGTAATTTTTAAAACAAATAAACTTAACACAGATGAGGGTGGTTAGCATAATAAAAATTCAAAGATGATAAAAATAGATTATTGGGAAGAGAGAGAAAAGAAAGAAATTATCATTAAAAAAATATCACTCAACTCAAGTCCAAAATTTTAAATAATAAAGATCGATTCAAACCAATTTTAAATCACCACACACATATATTTAACATAGTTCTATAATAACATGTCAATGAAATACCATGAAAATCACAAGTCTCTATTTGAAATTCAAAATTCAAAAGCATTCCATTTAAAATATGAATTTAATAAACATGTAGAGAATTTAAAAACATAATAACACTACATTAAAAATATTTAATTTTTTTTGAATGAGTTTAATATAAATTAATTTTAATTTATAAATAATATAATCAAATAAAACAACATAAAATAATGAAAAATATTTTTGAGTTTCAAGCTATAAGTTTCATGAATGAAAATAGAACACCCTTTGATCTTTATAAAAACATGTTTAAAATAATTAAAATTAATTTAGATAGGTTCTACATAATTAAAATGAATTTATAAAGTGATTATAAAAATTTAAATATTTGAAATGAACATTATGAAAATCAAAATATGAAACAATACAAAAAATAAAGCATATTTCCAGAATTTTGAAAAACATGTAGAAATTTATAGAAATACACAGGAAAATTCACATTGGGGTTTTCCATGTATGTGTTTTTCTCTATATTGATAAGCCAAAACACATAATAAATTTTTACATAGTCAAATTGACATAGGAATTTCATGTAAGAAAGTCAACATAGATGAATATACTTAAGTTTTTTTAAAAGGTTGGGGCCGAAGCCTTATTTATTATTAAATCAAAGAAAAGACCTCTTTAACTGGGTAGAGGGAGACCCATTACATAGCTTGAAGGCCCAGTGGGAATTTAGCTCATTACATGGCCCGTAGTCCCAATTTTTTGGCCCAAGGACCATTCTGTGAATAGTACTGCTATAGTGCTCTGCCACTACTAGAGTGACCTGCCGCTGCTATAGTACCTGCCATTGCTACAATGTCATTGCTACAGTACACTACAATACCTGCGCCCAATAGGTTTTGAATCCCCATTTTTCATGTAATGGAATCACATACGCTATTCATGTATCCAAATTTCTAAAATCTATAAATAGATTGAATTATCTAATTTTAGACCTAAAATAGACCTTGTTAAATGTAGAATAAACTTTTGATCCAATTGAATTATATTTATACTGTTTCATTATCTTTTGAAAGAATTAATAATATCCTTAATTGGACCTCTAAAACTAAATTTATGATTAAAAAAGTGTAGCAAAACAGTTCTAGAAAATTATAGAAATTATACTAAAAACATATAGTGACTTCTATCCTAATTTTAGATATAATATGGATCAATTTAGAAGTTTATTTATTCAAGTAAAATGTATATAATTATTTTATATTTCTAAAATAAAAATAATCACTCAATTTATAGTTCTTTATCTCATGATATGGTTAAAATACTTAAGGTAACCGATTTTGGAAAATCGACTATGTGGATTTCAAAATGACTACATGAATTACAAATCATCTACGTGGATCATGAATTGGATAATTGGTGAATATTATATTGGCTACATTGTAATAGTAAAAATCATGTATAAATGATATTTTAAGGTCTGAAATGACTTATTTTTTCCTAGGAACACTTCATGAAACTTGTAAAACACATTTTGACCAATCAAAACATAAAATATAAATATATTTTAAGTTAAGAAATATTATGATATAATCACGGTTTATTATACTTTAATCAATACACAATTCAAATTATTAATAAATTTATAGGAAATAAAATAAATAAGTCTTTGCAATTATCAAAACATAAAACGGTTCAAAGAGCCACTAAAAAATACTCACTTCATCTTTATCATGGTAGTTTATGTACTTCATGATGGTAATTTTATCTACCTATATAAAAAATAAAACCTCATTCAACCCCCTTATTTTTATTTAATTAAATTCCCTTCATGTTAGAGCACATAAATATATAATAGGGAATAAATAGGGGATTCCTTGTTAGTTTTTACAGAAAGGTTGAGAGTCATATCTCAACCAAGATATTCCATTCTTTCCAACTTATTAATTTGGCAGAATCTACAAGCCTCTACTTCTGATTTTTTAGTTATGGTCTTCTTGATACAACATGATTGTCCTATTATTTTAGATTGTATCCTTGTGCAAGACCCTTTTCTCATTATGATCCATAAATATGCATTATTATTTGTATGGTTGATTCTTCCCTTTTTTAATTCATCTTGATCTTATTTCACTAATGATCTATTTTGTAAATTCTATTTATCATGATCCATATTCTCCCATATCTCCTTGTAAGTTTTAAGATCCCTTGTTGGAAGTTGTTATGTTTCCTCTTCAATCCATTAAAAGAATTATTACCATTATCTTGTCATGAACCAACCTATGCCACCTCAGAACTGAGTACCCAATCCAGCTCGTGACATGAACCGAGGAGCATTTTCAATATCCCCATGCCATCGACAAGAAAAAAGGAATCAAAATAAAATACAAGCACGAGGGAATGATTTCACCCATTAAAAATAATTAAATACACAGTGAAAACTAGTTGACAATCTGGAATTAAATTTCCATAAGTAAGACGTCCATTTAAACCAAACAAACCATTTCAGAATAAGGATCAAAACAAACAAGGCATAGACAAATGTAAACATCAAAGAAATATCCATGATAATAAAGATATAAAATAAACTGAAATAAGATATCAAGATACAAGAAGGCTAGAGGGGCCGATGCATACATGCTACCAAATAAAAAAAAAGAAAAAATCAACACCGAACTGATAATATTTGTGTGACCCATAGTCACCATAAAACTTTAACATTGAACCAAATATAGAAGTATCTAGAGGTAAGGATTCCATGGAGAATAACTCCTCTAGAAACTAAAGAGAACCTAAAATTATATATACATGAGCATAAAATTCCTAATAGGATCCTCCCCTCACCCATTGTATAATATTTAAATTTAAAACCCCTTCATGACAGTTTAAAATACATTTTATGAGAATATAAATCTGTTTATAAATTTTATGAATCAGATCATATTAATAAGTTTTTAATTTTCCTTTTTTGATAACCAGCTACTTTTTTTAATAAAGGCCACAAATTTCTAGGGAAATTTTACTCAATATCCTTTTTAAACAAAACCCAGAAATTAATTTGAAATCCAGAGAAGCTGGGAAACTTGATTTAAAATAATCTTTATACTAATTTACTTTCAAAACATTCCATAAATTATTTTTCAAATATTATTATAATTAGTAAACTAAAGACGTTAAATGAAATAACTAGCAATAAATTCTATAAGTAATAAATAATAAGGATAAAATATAAAACATTAGTAATAGATAAAATATTGGTTTAAAAATTAAATACAAATAGATATATCATAGGAGAGTAAAAACAATCAATAATAGTTGCATTCAATAAAAAAATAAATAACTGAAAGTAAATAATATCATAGGAGTGGCCCTAAGAAAACTAAGTATCAAGTTATCTAGTGAAAATTAATTCATGAGTTAGGGATAAACCTTAATTAGTGGGATGAATATATAATAACTTCATTAGGATAATGGTGGTACCATATGTGTTACTTCATTAGTCGTAGTGACACACTAAACTAGTGGAAATGACCTCATATATTCTAGGTTTTCCTACCCAAGTTCCTAGGTTCCCATGACCAACCATGCGAAGGTGAGTAATTAAATTATATGAGAAATCACATGAAATGGAAAAATATATTAACACCCCTATTCACCTCTTTTTTTGATAAATCCATTCCTAAAAAATTCATGTGACATTAAAACATAAGCTGATATCAACCATCAAACTTAAAATAGTAATTTACTAGGGCTAGATTTAAACCCCTTTCATGAAGTGCTAAATGGGCCCAGATATATCTTTGAAATAATCAAATCAAAAATTCATTTTAAAAACAAACATGCTTCAAATATTTTAAATCATTCTTTTAAAATAAAATGAAACTCAATTTCATCATGGAACCATTATGTATATTTAATGTAAATATTAAAAAATATTCATAAATCAAATGATAAAATCTACTTTGAATAATAAAAATCGCATAAAAACCCAAGAATCATAAAAAAATATTGAATTAATCTAAAAAAACCCATAGTTTTGAAAATGATCACTTTGAATTGTTTTGGAAGCTAAAATACTCATCATGGGTTAGGAGATAAATTTTAAAGTTCTAATCATGAATTTTATTAAATACAAGATGTGCACAAACCTAAAAAATAGATTTGAACTTTAAATCTGAAGATAAAACCATCTCATATTCCATGAAATATAATTAAAAACAACTTCTTTTATAAAAAAATTAAACATAAATAATACATGTCATAAAAAATTAATAAATTATGTTATAAATCCCAAGAAATTATAGTTTAAAATGTAATGATTCACACATGGATCAAACCCACCATAAACCAAGCGAGGATGATACAAAATCTTAAAATATGAGAAGAAGAGGATCAAAAGAACAATATACACAAATTAAAATAAATAATGAAAAGATATTTAGACAAAACCTCACCCAAGGTTTGACCATCATGTCTACAAAAGAGAGGAAGAAGAATAAATAAGAGAAGGATAAGGAAAGATAAGAGAAAGAGAGGAGAAATGAGCATCTTACCTTGAGAAATCCACCCAAAATCGAAGGGAAACCCTTGAAATCCATAGATAAAGGGTGTGGGATTCACCTAGGTATCCTTCTAAATTGGATCATGTGAGTGGGAGGTGAGGGAGACCATAGGTAGCACTTAAACAGGGAGGGGTAGTTTAATATTTTTAAATATTTTAATATATGGGTAGGCTACATGGTTTGACTATATGGTTTACAAAACTATGCACCAATCATGCACCCCATACTAAACACACTTATAATGATGCATAGTTTGGCTGAATGGTTAGATAAACCATGAACCAAACTATGAAAATCAACATTGGTAAGGGATTTTAGGATTTTCATAGTTTGATGCAATGTTAACACTAATAGTGTGACAATCGTGCACCTAACATTACAAACCAAAAAATAAAATCTTTCAAAGAATATCAACTCATAATTCAAGGAAAAGGATACCGATCAATCAATAAAAAACAGTGAAAATGATATTAGGATGTGACATTTATCTGCACCATAACACTTTCTTCCCATAAAAATTAAACTAGTTAGAGAAAAGTACATGGTTAACTAGTCATAAAAAAAGATGAGGCAGGATCAGAACCAAAACTAAAAATATTCCCAACCCAATAAAGATATGTCTCCAAATCCACACATATCCAAAAGTACCAATTCATAATTTTAAATCATAACACAAAAAATAGATATAATAGATAATCCAAAGGAAATATGAGATCAATACTAGGTCTCCCCACCATATAAGGATTTCACTGAAATGTTGGATCAATAGAACCAGAGGATGTTATAAGGGAAACACTATAACTACAACAAATTTTTTAATAAAAATTTCATCCCAGCCATTTAATAGAGGGAACATAAATTTGTTTATCTAACCAATCCTCAAGGTTTCCAAACAAGATCAACGTAAAGAGTATCCCAAATTAAAAAAAAATATACCAAGAAAGGTGAATGAGAATAAGAAACAAAAAAGGATCCAGGGAAGGAGGAAAGAGGAATGCCCCAAGCACGCTCACTCATAAAACTAAACAACCCAAACTATGACACTATAAGATACCAATATTTCAAAACAACTCAATTATTCTTTACGATAACAAGATGCCTAAATATGGAAGGAGAGAACTTATAATTATTGATCCAAATCACACTAAAGTATATAAATAATTCCCTCTCATAAGATAGATACTGTAATAACTTGATATTTTAGTATTAATTTTCCTTGAAATAAATTTTATTTTGAATATCTTGCGATATAATCAACACTAAACTAAAATGAACTACGACATACCTTATTAAAATAATATGAAACACCAATAAGAAAATTAAAATAATAATAAATCCTCAAGTACATGAAAATATAATAAAATAATTTATTATAAAAATATATATTTAAATTTATTACATAATATTATTTTTAAAATATAATCGATGTATTTTAATACTAATGAATTAATTAAATTTAATGGTTAGAAAATAAATAATTAATAAAACGTGATTACAAATATTTTTCAAAGAAATATTTTTAATGCAATTTTTATTTTACCTAATAAATTAAATAACTTATAAAATATAATTATGATTATATTTCAAACTAAAATATATAAAATAATATTAAGAATATTTAAATATTAAAAGTTTATTTTTTTATAAAAATATTTTTTATTTATATTTTATATTATCGTTTAAAAGATAAATTTATAAATTTTAGAATTTTAATTTTATGAAATGAAACTATTTTTTGGAATTCACCATGTCAAAATTATCTTAGGGTGATTTTTTAGTATTTTTCTAAAATAGTTTATTTTTAAGTGAACAATGAAAATACAATTTATACCTATACCATAACTTTCATGAAATTATCATAAACTAATTATGAATTTAAAATTTATATAAAAAATATTTGACCAAAAAAATATTTAAATTTATTAATTTAAAAAACTTTTTAATTTATAAATCTTATGTTTAAAATTTTGAAACTTTAGTAAAATTTATTTTAATAGAAACTAGTTTTGGTCTATTTCTTTAAATTTTCCACACGGTGGAATTATGTTTCGTGTTAATTTTAATGACACATAAATATTTATTATGTAATAATAAATCAATTAATTTCATTTAAATAAACAATATTGATAATTGTATCCTAAACATATTCTTTATACTTAAAAGCACACATTTTCTAAAAATGGGTTTTACGCATCATGCGTGCTAAAATTAAAATTAATTTTTATCATCCATCTAATATTATTTTATTGAATGTATTTAATATTTGGAATCATTAGTTACATATTATATAACAAGTTAAATTTTATTTTTTAGTATAAAAAATAAATTTCTTAGGTAAAAAATAGTTAACATAGTAAAAACGAAAAATTGTAAAAGTGTAAAATCAAAAGGTAAAAAATACTTAAAAAATGTTAAAAACATGAATTTAAATAATTTTTTGAGGTATGTATCAACCAAAACTTATCTTATATTCATTATTTTACACTTTTTAATCCAATTTCCATGTGAAACATGTGTTTCTTTTGTATTAAGAGGTTATATTTACAAAACTTCCATCACCTCTACTCCTAAAAGGGCCTTACACCACCCCTTCAAATCCACCCTCAAAATTTTAATTTACCTTGAAAATTTTAGAATTTTAATTTATCTATAATCAACTAACACATACTTAAGAATCTAGTCACAATAAGGTTTCATAAGTCCACCATTTCAAATAAGTACGTCAAGAGAAAGACCAAATTCTCAACGTAAGTATTAATTACTCTTTAATCTTTTTATTTATCTATCATTCTCCTCTAAAATTATCTTACCCATTAAAAATTATTAAATTAGAATTATTTATGTATTTATATATTTTTATCTTTATGTAATAAACATTATCTACCTTTCAACCTTCTTTATTAGAAGAATAAAAACGCCATCATGTGTACATGTAGATTACCGCCACCATAAACAAAATGTTTTATTTTCATTCCCTCATTAAATATATGGTAATAAAATTTTATTTAATGGATTAATATTATATTTATATTATGATTAATATTACAGAAAATATAAACAATTTCCCACCCTTCTCTCATTCTATAAAAAATGAAAACATCATCAGTGTGTATGTGTGGGCTACCTACTCTATGAAATGATGTATTTAATTTTACATATATCTGGCATTTTATTATTTATATAAATCTCATAAAATATGATTAAAAACATTAAAAAATATTAATAATATCAGTATTCTTATAAAATAATTATATTATTCCAAAATAATCCATTTCCTAACCATACCCCCATTAATTATAACATGCTCTTATTATGGCTGGTTTAACCACATCTATGAACAATGCTATAAATTTATATCATGGATGAATATAGAAACCTAAATAATGGTATTATTATAAATTAAGGAGAAAATAATGATTATTTTAAGGTTTTAGAAATTATATATTAATATTTAACTTGTTATTAATATACCACCCTTTAATCATTATCAAATACAAAAAAAAGAAAGTCATAGATTCCATTCTCATGAACCGTACCCATAGTTTTCATCATATGAAAATGGGGATGCATAAATAATTGAAAAATAATTATTTCAATATATTTTATAATATGGGAATATTGAACATGGTATTATAGAATGATGTTTGATATCGTCATTATGAAACCTTTACGAAATAGTCAAAATTACTAACATCCGATAATGAAAATAAACATTAATGAGCTAATGAATAAAGAATGAATAATTATAATTAAAGAGTATAAATGGTATTAGATATGAAAAATTTTATGTAAATTTTTCTTATGATGGTTATTTTTATGATACAAGAGGTTAAATAACTTTCGTGGAAGTCGAGTGTAAAGGTAAGATATTTTAACATCTCAATTTTCATTCTTTTAGACACATGTCATATTCACCATTTATTTTATTTTTTTGGCTGTCCCTATGAGTTAATTTTATCATAAATTTCATTAAATTCATAAGATTTTCAAATCCATATCAAGTTATCTTTCCAAGGGTTTCCGATTCAAGTTATTTTAAAGTTGTAATAGATTTTTTTTACTCTAACTTTCTTTATTTAGGTTATAATGTGAATTTTTGAACTTCATTATACTAAATTACTTATATTATTATATTTCTAATTTCATATGATGTTCATTATTCTCTATTTTGGTAGAATTAAACTTTAAATTCAAATATTTTTCCTTGATTAATTTCTTTATCATAAAATTATAAAATGGTTGAAAACATTAACATCCTCTTTAATGACGATTCCTCATATATATCCATATTTTATCTTACCCATAATGTTCTCAGTATTTGAAAACCCAATTGTGAATTATTTCATGAGACCTTCGAATTTATATTTATCCATTTTTAAAATCATTTTTTCATCTTTTTTATAATGTGGGGTTTCAACTGATATTTTAAAATATTAAAAAGGTTTTGATTTCTATAATTTTATGTTTTATCTTCCACTAAAAAATTTATCCAGAAAACCTCTATGTATTTTAAAATGATTAATTATTGAATAATATTCTTAAACCTTTAAATTTTTTACTACACCTTTTTAAAAATGGATTTTTAACATGACTTATAACTTCTTTTTTTTATGATAATATTAAGAAATATTTTTTGAAATATCTTTTTAACATTTTTCATGTGAACATATTATTTATCTATTATAAGTATTCTTATCAATGAATCTTTCTTTCCATGATTTAGAATAATTTATAAAATAAATTCAATTCTTAATGTTTTTTTTAAAATGGGATATTTCCTCTTATTTTTCAATTGAATTGTCCAATGATCTTAGAAAGGAATTTTTCATCTATGAAAACAACCTTAATGCTCTTTATGTTACACTAGGGATATTTATTATTCCACCATCAATTTTTTTCTTAAGATGAGTTATTAAATATTATAGGAAATTTGTTACTAAAACCTATCTCTTTTCCATGGGTTAATTAGGTTATGTTTAAAGTATATATGTTTTTGTGTTATAATGGAAAACATATGTATTTATTCTAATTATTTTGAAGATTGGGGTCCTTTATCACCCTCCAATTAATTGGGTAATGTTTTATATCTCATGATATAATTATGGGAATCAGATATTGATGATTTCTCCACTATAGGAATCATGAATTAATTCCCACTTCACCATGTTTATGGGAATCATGTAGTGATTCATGATCCAAATATGTTTATAGGAATCAGGTAGTAATGCATAATCCACTATTTAATGGGAATTAGGTAGTGATTCTTGCTCCACCATGTTATTGAAAATTATTAGTAATATTTTCCCCACTATTTTATTATTTCTACGCTTATGATTGTCCCTAATTTACATGTTTTCCTCATACTCATGTTTTATTGGATTTTTTTATGATGTTATGATTTGATCCTTGATTTATGTCTTATGATTCATGTTTATTTTTTTTATGATCTCCTAATGTTATGTTCATCAAATTTTAATATGTTCTCTCACCCACATGATTATTTTATGCTCACTTATGATAATCAATTATTATCTCTTATGTTTACACTTACTAAGAATATGAGATCATATATTTTTTAGGTTTAAATTCCCTAGGTTATGAAGATTATTATAACTTATGAGGAGTCTATAAAATAGTGTAGTGTGAGTTTATTATAGAGAAATATTGAAAATCATCATAAAATAAGTTCCTTATGTAGTTGTTCCTTAAAGACCTTAAGCCTTCATTATTGGGATTGTGTGATTATTGTGATATGTGATGATTAAATTATTGAAATATTTGTAAGTTTAGTTTGGGAAAACTCCCTTGGTTTCAAATCAAATTGAAAATTATTTTTTTATCACTTAAAATGGGAGTGTGGGTCTTGTGCACCTCAGTCGGTATCAGAGTAGGGTTTAGTTTTTTTGGGGATTAGTTTAGTTATTTTTTGGGATTGGGATGATAAAACATTATTGGAAGCATTAAGGATAAGTCTAAGTATATGAAAAAAATCCTAAAAGTTTGGTAAAGTATAGAATATGTGGTTTCCTATCAGTCACATCTTTTTTTGGATACAAAAAAGTGGATAAAGGCTTTAGAACTAATGTAACTATGGGTAATATACCTGAAAAGGTTGGTTGGGTATCAACTCAATCTCTACCTGGTGCATAATAAAGAGGCTTGAATTCACTCATATTTTAAATCTTTTAAGGGATATGATTTAGTAATGTATACACACTTTTTGAACCATTAAGAGCGATTTGAATGTATCTAGGTTAGATAACATAATAGGAAAATGAGCATGGATAACCTAGATTGAAACCTAGAGATTCTTAAGTTAGGTTATACATCTCATTTATGAGTTATTCCTTCTAAGATTATTACTTTACTTTTCACATTTATAAATTTAAGTATGATAATACCTCATAATTCCTTAATATAAAGTAATAAATGAATCCTAGAAGAAATGAGTTAATAATGGGAGAAATATATAATATAGTGATTCTATTAATGAATAACCAAATGGGGTAGAATCTAGTGTTGAAAATCCTGTATTCATGATTACCTAGCTATCACAAGTTGTGATTAATAACCAGAACCATAACAATATCCCATACTAAAAAAAAGATAACGATGAAGATACATGAAAGTTATAAGGATAGAGACCAAAGTAGAATAAAGTTTCAACTTATTATGTGTTAATAATGTGTGAATGAGCACCCATAGAAATGTATGAAAGTAATAAGGAAATGTTTCAAGTGCGGAAGGATTAGTCATTGAGGCCATGATTTTCAGATATAGATAAAGAGTTCAACCAATACAATGGATGGTATAAAGGTACCAACTAATGCTTCACCCACACTTTAATGCTTAAAATGTAAGGAATTTAGGAATTATGAAAATTGATGCACTAATTCAGGGGCTAATAAGGATAATAAGCATCAACAAACTCTAAAACCATTGGGATGAGGAAAATCCTATTCAATCACCACTATAGAATTAAGTTGTGATAACAAAAAGAATCTTGATAATTAAGGCACACTTATCCTCAAATCAGTATTTGTGGATGTCTTGTTGGGTTTTGATTTTAAGCACCCTAGTATATCTAGGATGTTTTGAAGAACATTAAATCACCTCTTTGAATATTTTATTATCAAAGAAAACTTCAAGTTTAATGACTATTGTATCCTAAGGTCAAGTTTATGGGAATATTCTTCATGTATATATTAGATGAATTTGATGATATTTTGGAAATTGACCATCTATCTCCACCAAAAATCCACATTAATTACCAAAATATGGGTATTTAGGTCAAATTATTAAAAAATAATAAAATTTGGGGATATTCCCATTTTGATGGAAATATATGAGTTTTCAAGTCTTTCCTACGATAGTGAGGGTGATATCTTATTAGAAGTTTTTTCTTGAGCCATTCCTATATTTTGGGAACCCTTAACTATTTTTCTATTACTAAGCTGTAATTGAAATTGTTAGGATGTGATTTATTTAAGGGGGAAAATCTAATAACCCAAGATTTTAGTATCAATTACCCTTGAAATAAATTTTATTTTAAAAAACTTGTGGATCATGAAACACCAAACTAAAAAAACCATGAAATAGATTTTTTAAGTAATATGAAACATCAATAAGAAATAAATAATCGAGTAAATAAAAGGACAATAAAATAAATTATTGAAAAATCATATATCTAAATTTATTACATATTATTATTTTTAAAAATAATTGATTTATTTTAATACTAATTAATTTATTAAATTTAATGGTTAGAATATAAATAATTAAGGAAATATGATTAATTTTTTTTAAATTTTTTTTAAATTAATTTTTATTTTATATAATAAATTAAATTAATCACTTTTAAAATATGGTTATGATAACATGTAAAACTAATATATTAACATTCTTTTAATTATAATTTCATATAAAATAATATTAAGAATATTTAAAGATTAAAAGTTTATTTTTCTATAAAAATAGTTTTTATTTATATTTAATATTTTCATTTAAAAAATAAATTTATAAATTTTAGAAATTTAATTTGATAAAATTAACCTCATTTTTGAATTTATAGTTGATGTTTAGGAGAATACTGAAAAATACAATCTATACCTATATCGTAGCTTTTATGGCATTATCATAAACTAAGAATGAAATTAAAACTTATAAAAAAAATTTCATGAAAAAAAAATTTATTTAAAAGGATTCATTTAAAAATACAATGTTGAATTTGGAAAACCCATGTTTAACATTTTTAAACTGAAGTAATATTTATTTTAATAAAAACTAGTTTTGGTCCGTTTTTTTAATTAAGTACCCATAAGGTGGAATTATGTTTTGTGTTTAATTTAAAGATACATGAATCTTATTTTTGAAATGATAAACCAATTAATTTCAAGTAAATTAATAAAATTTATAATTTTATCCTGAAACTAATTTT
Source organism: Viscum album (assembly GCA_963277665.1). NCBI lineage: Eukaryota > Viridiplantae > Streptophyta > Magnoliopsida > Santalales > Viscaceae > Viscum > Viscum album. Next base: position 1,541,275,012 of record OY728129.1, read on the forward strand.
TATGATTAAAAGTATATTTTTTTTCTAAAAATAGGTTTTATGCATTATGTGTTCTAAAATCAAAATTAATTTTTATCATTCATATAAATTTTATTTGATAGGATATATTTCATATTTTGAACCATTAGGTCCAAATTATGTAACTATGTAAATTTTATTTTTAGTTATAAAAAATAAATTACCTAGGTAAAAATTAGTTACCACAATAAAAAAATGGAAAAACTGTAAAATATAAAGATTAAAGTCATAAAACATATTAAACACATGCCTTAAAATGATTAATTGAGGTGTCGATTGAAAAAAACTTATATCCAATACATTATTTTTCAATTTGTAATCTACTTTCCATGTGAAACATGTGTTCATTTTTTATTAAGATTTTATATTTACAAAAATTCCATTACATCCACTTATTAAAGGGGCCTTCCACCACCCCTTCAAATCCACCCTAAAAATTATAATTTTCCTTGAAAATATACAAATTTTAATTCCCCAATAATCCTCTCTCACATACATAATACTATAATCACATGAAGTTGTCTTAATCCCTCTATTTCTAAGATGTACTTATTGAGGAATTCTAGATTCTTAACGTAAGTACTAATCACCCTATAATATTTTTACTTATCTATTTATCCTTCAAAAATATATTTAAAATTAGAACATAATGATATCAATATTATTTGTATAATGATGTGTTTTTTATGGAATAAAAATTTACCACCTTTCACCCTTACTCTTTAGAAAAATGAAAATGTCCCCATGCGGGCATGTAGACTTTCACCTCCATGAATCATGAGTTTTATTTTTCATCCACATCTTAAATGGATGGTTGTAAAAGTTTATTTAATGTGTTAATATGATATTTATATTAAGATTAATATTCTAAAAAATATAAACCATTTCCCACCCTTCTCCCATTCTATAGAAAATGAAAACATCATTTGTGTGTACGTATGGACTACTGCCTTTATAAAGTGACATATTTTATTGATGATAGACTATTTTTTTAAGGATAGATCCATTTTCACCAATAACTACCAAGCTCACCCACTACCCACTAGGTTTTTGACCCTTGGTAAAAGTGATTCCCTCCTCCCTGTCATTTCTCATATGCTCGGTTTCTTCAACTGAGGATCCTATGGTGTTTATCTTCTTTATCCTCCCCTTGTTGTTGTGGGTTTTCTAAAACACATTCTCAATGTTGATATTTGGTGTCACATTGGTTTAGATACCAAAAATTTTGTGACATACCTCATCTTCTTGATCGAAGATCCATCACCAGTGGTTACTTAGTCCTATTTCTGGTAATTCCTATTCAAAATGGTATTTTACCATAGATATGGTGGGGATTCTGTATGTCAATTATCCTTATCTTGGTGGTGATGTTGAGAGGAGAAATTAATTCTAGTTTTTTCATTTTTGTAAGATTCTTATGAAGGGAGATTCGGGTGGTGTTGTGGGTGGTCAAAGAAGATGTACTTGTGGGGTTCATCCCCTGACCATATTCTATTGCATATTTGTTTCTATCTTGTGTAGGCTGGAAGTGATATGCGGTGAGTTGATGAAGGTTTAACTCTCTATTTATGAAAATGATGTTTGGTGCATAGGTTAGCATCAACACTGCTTTGGCTGTGATGTTTGTGATAAATGGAAGGATTAGGATGAAAAAATCATGGTTTATGGTATTTTTATCTACAGATTATTTTATGGTGGGTAGTCATTGGTGCTTGATTGTAATTTTTGAATGAAATGTTAGGGCATCCTATTTTGGCTTCTGGTTTGAGTCATTAAGCCATTTTTCTATACTTTGGCCATCGGGACGTCAGTCCATGTATGCATACTTTAGGATATTCATTTTCATTTTATCTTTACATTAGGATGGGTAGTGTTTGGGATAATCATCTTTTAATGGCTTCTCTATCATCACAGTATAAAAGCGGTTTTGTTTTTCTTTTATTAATAAAAGGGATCGACCCCAATCTATTTCGATAAAGTGACATATTTCGTTTTACATATCTATGGTATTTTATTCTTTATCTAACTCTATTAAAATATGATTAAAAAATAAATAAAATATAAATAATATCATTATAATTATATAATAATTATATTATTCTAAAATAATCAATTTCTTAACTATACTAATCCATTGATTATAACATATTATTTTTTGAGTTAGTTTAATCACCTACATGAACAATGCTACAAATTTATATCATGGATGAATCTAAAAACTCAACTACTAATATTATTATAAATTAATGAGAAAATGATGTTTGGATTAAGGTTTTTTAAATATTATATTAATATCTAACTTATTATTAATATACCATCCTTTGTTTGTAAAAAATTACCTGAAATAAGCTCACTATGGATTCCATTATTAGAGACCATAAACATAGTTTCCATCAAATAAACATGAAGTTTCTTAAATAATTGAAATATATTAATTTTAATATATTTTTTAATAATGAAATGATGAAAATGGTATCAAATAATGGGGTTTGATATTTCCATTATAAAATATTTACAAAAAATTGAAATTAAAAACATTCAATGATGAAAATAAACATTAATATATAATGAATCAATAATGAATAATTATAATAAAAGAGTGGAAATATTATTATATATGAATAAGGTTATGAAATAGGTTCTTAATATGGTTTTTTTATGATATAGGATGTCAAATAACTTTCTTGGAAGTCAAGAGTAAAAGTAAGAATTTGTCTCATCTCAAATTTCATTCTTTGAGACACATACCATATCCATCACTTGTTTTATTTTTTGTGGTGTATCTACTTCCCTATGATTTAATTTTATCATAAAGTTTATGAAATTTAAGGTATTTATAGATAAATCTCAATTTCTCTTTCCAGGGGTTTTCGATTCCAGTGATTTTAAAGTTGTAAGATATCTTGTTAACTCAAACTTCCTTTATTTGGGTTACAATGTTACTTATTGAACTTGATGATACCATGTTCCCAATATTATTCTATTTCTCATTTGATATTATGTTACTTATTCTCTATTTGTGAATAATGTGACTTTAAATTCAAATATTCTTACCTGATGAATTTATTTCACATAAAATTATAACATGGTTAGGAATAATTTACATCTACTTTGATGGTGATTCTCCTCCATATCCATATTTTATCTTCCAAAAAAATTTCTAATTCATTGGATACCAAATTTTTAATTATTTAATGTAACCTTTATATTTATTTTTATCCCTTTTAAAAATGAAGTTTCGTTATCCTTTTTATGATTCTGGTTTTCAATAATGGTATTTTAAAAAATTAATTTTTTTTTATCTTTCATAATTTTATATTTAATATTCTAATAAATATTTTCTCTAGAAAAACTTTATTTATTTTCCAATACTCCATCATTTAAGATTATTTTTTTAAAAGTAAAAGTTTTCACTTCACCTTTTTGAAAATGATTTTTGAATGCATCTAATAACTTTTACTTTTTAATATAATGTTAAAAAATGTTTTTCAAAATATCTTTTTAATGTTTTTCTATGTGAACACATTATTTCGATGTTATGACCATTATTCTCAATAAATATTCCTTTACATTTTTTAAAAATGTTTATCAAATACATTAAATTCCTAATGATTTTAAAAGGATAAGGGGTATTTCCTCTTATTTTTCATGTGATTTATCCAATGATCTTAAAAATATATTTTTCATCTATAGGAATATCCTTAATTATTCTTATGTTACATAGGGGATATTTTTTATACCACCATAAAAATTATTCCTATGTTTGTATTATGGAATGTTCTAGGAAATGTTTTCATGAAACCAATATCCTTTCCATAGTTTAATTTAATGATGTTTAAATTATGAATGATTTTATATTCTAATGGAACATATATATATATGGATGATTATTATTATAAATGTTGGGGTCATTTATTTACCTCCAATGAATTGGGTAATGTTTTATATTTCATGAGATAATTATGAGAATCAAGTATTGATACTTGCTCTACTATAGGAATCAAGAAGTGATGTCTAATACACTCTGTTTATGGGAATCAGGTAGTGATTCCTTCTCTACTATGTTTATGAGAATTAGGTAGTGATTCCTGCTCCACTACATTTTGGGAATCATGTAGTGATTCCTACTCTACCATGTTATGAGAAATATGCAATGATTATTGATCCACTATTTTATTATTTCTATTACCACATTCATATTTTTTATATCCTAATCATGTAATGTTGTATTATATATTATGTGATGATTATATCCATGATTCATGTATTATGATCAATGTTTATTTGGGCATGATATCATAATGTTACATTCATGGACTTTGATTATGTTATCATACCACATGATTGTTTTATGCTCACTTATGATAATAAATTTTTATCTCTTATGTTTACCCTAACTGAGCATCTAAGTTCACCCCTTTCTTATGTTTACATTTCTCAGGTTATGAATATGAGTATAACTTATGAGGATTCTAGTGTGGTTTGATTATGGATAAATTTTCACAAGTATCATAAAATAAGTTACTTATATGGAATATATTCACATACAATAAACGATACATTCTTAGGAATGTGTGTGTAAAGCCCCGACCCCAGCTACCCAGAGTCGGTGCATTACTTCGTAACATTGGCATGATCACAAAAGATCAAGTCTCGAAAGACCGATTAGTTTAGTAGCCTTGGAAACACTAGATACATTCATAAGTCTTACATTACATCATAAAGTGAAAAACTAATAACAAAGTCTTCATAGTCCACACTCATATCCTCTTCTGACTATCCCTGCAGGTCATTCATAAAATACTTCTTCACATCCTGGAAAATATTAAAACATTGAAAGAGGTGAGCTCAAATGCTCAGTAAGGATAACAATATTGCAGAAGCTCTCATAAATAAACACAAAAATTTAAGGCAATGTATAACTAAAACAAAAGCCTTTTAAACTTGAACATCAACATAATATGGAAAAAGTAAAATGAGATAATTCCATTTACTTCTTCACATGGATATTCTACTGGTCGAATAATCACATGAAATATCAATAACCACTTTCATAATGAGGGAATGTATAATGCCATACATTCTGAAACATTTTGTCAAGGCCTCGGCCAAGACATCTAAAATGATTAAGGCCTCGGCCAAAACCATAAATCAAATTGGGAAAGGGCCTCGGCCAATTCCACTTCTAGTTGTCTCATGAGACCTACCGATGCATCGAGGAGCTATAGCGGGCTCCACCCGTCACTTATTAAGTCCAATACATTCCTCATATGAATAGGTTTAAACATATCATAAACCATAACATAATTGTATCACATAAAACATGCATAAAGGAAACATAACATTTCCACATTTCAATCACAAGATATCAATACAACACATTGATATAATAAAAACGCTTTCAAAACCATTTTCAATACCAAAATAAAAGAAAGTTAAAACTTTGTATTTATTTTTTATTAAAAAAAATGATGGCTTGTAGAGGAATCTGAAACTCAAATAATGGTCACGGCGGCGAAGAAGTCGTTGTCGCCGCATAAGTACGGAATAAAAAACATTCCCTTTTGTCGTTTAGAAAAACGCTTCGTATAAAAAAAGATTCCTTTTGAATAAACGTAAAAGTCAAAGGGGTTTATACACCGTATAAAAGAAATTTGTGTATAAAACCAAATATGCCTCAATGAAAGGAGATTGAGAAGAAGTCCTTACAAAGATCATTTTTTAAAATAAAATAGATATATTATGTGTATTCACTATAGGTGCACATAAATAAAGTAAAAATACAAAATAAGACATAATAATATCATGACATAATTTGAAAGTAGGAGATTAACCCAAAGAATGGAAGTTGGGTTAAGAAGTTCCCTTACCTCGTGTCTGACTTGACTCAACCGTTCTTTAACCTCCTGAATAATAAACTAGAGTTAATATATACCTTATTAAGAACCATTTTCAATTTCATTATCCTTATTATATCACTTATTATAATGATATGAACATTATGTAATTATTTAAGTTAATAACGGTCGTTTTGTCGATCTTTGGTACTTGAGTCAAAAATAAACTTCTTATAATTACAAGTTGTTTATGTGGTAGAATATCCATTATCTCTAGAATTATATTCATGATTTAGATGTCTTATATATCTTATATATCCAGTATATACATTCATTTATAATATTACGTAACATTTAGAGGTAATAAATGAAATGCACCGTTCATGGAGACGGTAAGCCGTACGTACGCATGAACGCTACTTTCATTTCAATTTCATATTTAATGGAACGAAATCATAATGATATAAATGTATAATATAATTCCAGTATAATATAGTGTATAATACCATTTACTCCATCCTTTATACATCCCACATATGGCATTAACGATTCAAATCACTTTGAGGGGGCGGTAGTCCGCACTTTTTAAAATGAAATTATCGTGTTTTACCCATAATGGAAATCATAAAGTATGCCATAAATGAGAAATACAGAAGCATAAGTAAAACATAAACATATTATATATCATATATAAAAATAGTGACATCTTAATGTCCACCTTTTAAGGTGTTATATGAGTGTTGAACAATCATCGTTTCGTGAGGCAGAAATTCGCCATCCACAGAAACCGTATGTTCTTTAACCATTAGATGTAGGTGTGTGTAAGTGTAGCTCGAATACTTCTTATAACAACATCCTAGTATATTGAGGATACTGGTTTTGTTACAAAATAAATGAATAAAAAGAGTTTAGGGGGTTGGAGAAGAAAAATAAAACAAAACAACGTTAGAGAAGACATTACCTCAAAATCGGGTAACTCTATTTGATTTGAGCCAAAGGCTTCCTTGGGAAGAGTTCTTCCCAAAGTGAGGCTTCTAGGAGTAAGAGGGGGAAGTTGGGAGAGTATTTTGGCAGAGGTTGGCCGAGACAAATGGCTTGAAAGTGTAAATGAGGTGGGAGAGGTGGGGGCCTTTTATAAGTGGAGAGGAGGGGCTCTTTTGGAAAGATTGAAATGTTACATTATTATACAATGCTTTTCGGATTCTAAAGGTCCCAAACTTATATAATTCGTGGCTAAGATGATAAGGGTTCGAAATATACCCATCCAATAGTCTTTGGACAAGTGTAAGCCTTGTATGTTACATTATCTTTTCATTTTATTAAAATCGTTAAATACTGAGGTCATCGCTGCATCATAATGATGTTATAAATAATTTAATTTATTTAATGTCTAAAAATTATAAAAAAAATACTATGATGTAGGAAAGCTTTTTATATTTCTAATGAATATTTATAGTCAAAATTTGGACTTGTGTAACCCCACTTAAAAACTGTTTTAGTAAAACAACTCATGTTTGTGTCAATTTAATTTTAACATTAAATAAATATATATTAATGTCATTTTCCAACCAAAGTGGCTCCATGGGGTCCCCAAGTTGACCCATGGGTTGTCTTGGTCGGCCATGACTCATCCAATAGGAGTAGGACAAGTGTCAAGCTCATCTCATATTATTAAAACATTATTTTTACCTTAAACTACACTAATTACCTCTAATCGCGATTAAGAACTTAAAAGTTACTATTCACCAAAAATTATTTTAATCCCATTGAACCACATTTTACTTATTAATGACAACCATGTATGTCGGATTTTTGAAAATCAAATCACAGAAGTGGTAATATTTCATTTAAACGAAAAATCAGTTATTTAACTACCACTTAGTGGTTTCACTATTCATCAAAAATTGTCTGAACAAGGCCAAAATTTCACCCTAAGCTATAATTGATATTCCGAATTCAAAAATGATGTCTATTTTACAAAATTCCAAACATATAAGTTGCATTAATTAATTTTATAATTAATTCTCGCTGTTACAACAAATAGCGTGTTTTTAAGAAACAATTTATATCAAAAGATTGGCAATTGTTTATGTCCAATTTCAATGTTAAATTAATTATAATGACCACCATTGGATAAAATGGTAAAAATATATTCTAATTATACTTTAAAACCACTAAATAGTATAATTTATCACTATAAATTATTTTGATTAAAAAAGTTGTTTTTAAGTAATTTTCACTATTCATAAAAAATAGAAGTTCTCATAAAAATACCAAAAATTCAACATAGGCTAATTTCGATATTACGAATCCAAAAATGATGTCCATTTTGATAAATAAAATTTATAAAATTTCAAAAAGTAGGTATTACTATTCACAACGGCTAGTTTAATTCGTTGCGGTGTGTGTTAGAGCTCGAGGTTGCGTACAACACACGCTATTGCATTATTCGAAGTGAAACGTACCGTGGAAGCTTGGGGTGTTACATTCTCCCCTCCTTTAATAAATTGCGTCCTCGCAATTTGAAATTTTTCTTTGAAAATAAAAGGTTGAAAAGAGAAAATACCTTTGAGGAAAACCCACATCGGAAATAAGGCTAATAAATATATAACATTAAAAGAAAGCAAGATAAGTACAAAGGTCACCCGATATAGCCCATTCTAGGATTCTATGAAAATATGGATATGGAGGAGAAACAAACCATCAAGGTCTGATGGAGAGTTATAGAAAACAGGATTAGGAGAAAGTTTAACTACAAGAAAATCACAAACTTGTGATTGGTTAAACGGTCATTGAATCCCTAGTTGGAAAAGTTAACCGACAACATTTTTGTTTTAAGTTACCTTTTATAATGTTGAGGAATTTATTTAGAAGATTTACTAAGAACGTAAGGGAATATACATACTTGTTATGTATACTTTCATTCGTTAATAAATTTTTACCACAAACCCAACTTTTACTCCAAATGGTAACAGAACTCAAAAATATTCTATTTATCCTAATTGTATAAGGTTACAAATGTTAACACATACCATTTAGATTAGTAAAATTATTTTGTAATAACCAGGGACTTCCTGTAGGCTAGTGGTAGGAAATAAAGGCCTGTCGCACTATGATTGTGGGTTCGATTCCTGCAGCTTTGTCCGACGCGACGGGTTATGCCCCACCCTGCAGGTTGTCCTTTTCCTAAAACTATAGTGTCATAACATTCCAAAAATAATCTTCATAAATTTTTTAACCTTAAACAATACTATCCAAAGATCAACTTAATCCACTCCAACCTTTATAGTTATCCAAAATACCTCTGTCCAGACTTTCTCTAAAAGGTCTCTTAATTCCAAAATCAATTTATCAGATTCCTCAAACAAAGAAAAGTTTCTCTTATTGTCACATACTAAAAATATGATTACCTTAATCATATTAAAACCTTACTGAAATCAAAAAGTACTGCAGTACAATATTTATATATATCACATTATTCTTATAACCAGAATATAATCCTTGAGTCCAAAAGCACCAATACATTAATTATTCCACTTCAACTGTAGTCACATCATAAGATTGGCCTTGATCCCTTGGCCTTTTCTGAGGTAAGTTTCCTTGACGCTTAGGACATTCATTTGCATAATGCCCCATTTCCCTACAATTGTAGCATTCAACTTTGACAGCCTCTTTCTTTCCCTTGCAATCACGAGCCTGGTGACCCTTTTCTCCACATTTATAACAAACTCCCATTCCTTTTAGGAATGTACCAGGGTGATTCTTCCCACAATTATCACATAATGGAAAATCCTTCTTTCCCTTTTTCCCTTTATCTATCTCTTGTTCCCCCGTTCTCTTCTTCTCTTCCTTTACTTTGTTGTCATAAGACTTAGAGAATTCCTTTTCTGTCTTGATAGCACATGAGACAATATCTTCGTATGATGAGAAGGATTGTGATACTAAATCTCGACGGAGAGATGGTTTTAACCCATCAAATAAATGATCAATCTTACTTCTTGGGTTACGTATATAATCTGCAGTATGCCTCGCTATCCTTGTAAAGTTAGCCTCATACTTTGCAACATTCTCATCCTCCTTCTGCCTCAGACTCAGAAATTGCCTTTCCATATCTGCTCTATGGTCACGAGGAAAGTATTTTTCTAGAAAAAGATCTTTGAACTCCCTCCATTCCATATTCGATAAGTCATCATATTCCTTTGTATTTTGAATCAATGACCACCATTGATCGGCATCTCCAGTGAGGTGGTAAACTGCCATGACAACTTTCTCCCTTTCACTACTCCCCAAGGCATGGAATATTTTCTCTAAGGAATTTATCCATTGCTCAGCTACTATAGGATTTGTACTCCCATTGAAGGTTTGTGGTTGTTGCCTCATGAATCGGTCTAGCATTGATCCTCCACGTTGCGGATCAGGGTGCTCCATACGAGTAAGGTTGTTATTCATAACCTGCGTGAGTTGTCCCAGTACGGTGAGAAGCTGATCAGCACCATTTGTATCACTAGCTCCACCATAATTATCTTGAGCAGGAGGGAAATCCCTACACGGAGTGCGTGCATTGATACGGTTTCCATTCCTTCCACTAGGCACCATTTCTAAATAATGGCATAAACTAGATTAGTTTATGAATCAAAATACATAATTCCATACTTGTAAAACACTTAACATAAATTGAACTATTTATGGATATAATCCATAATCATAAAAAGAAATGTTTTCTTTGAGGAAGTATATACTCATAACCCTTCATAGTGGTTTTTAAAGAAAATGAGAATTATCCTAAGCATATCTCCCGGGAGTGTCGTAACCAAGAGTGCAGCAAGGCCCGTTGTCGTGCACCAGTTCCCGTTCGAGTCTAGCTTAAAGTGGTGTTTTTGGGTTTTACCCCTAGGTACATCTGTGCCAGAGCCGCCTCTACCTGCTCGTATCCAAACAGGGATGTATTGCTCAGAAAACTCACAAAATCTATATAATACCAAAATTCTAGGAAGTTCTTCTATACTAATCCTTAAAGTCTATCTTTGGGCTATGTTCTTTAATCAGAGTTTCTCTAAATCTAGCTTCCAAGGTTAGTACTAAACTGCCTCTGATACCAACTGTAACGCCCCGACCCCAGCTACCCAGATTCGGTGCATTACTTCGTAACATTGGCATGATCACAAAAGATCAAGTCTCGAAAGACCGATTAGTTTAGTAGCCTTGGAAACACTAGATACATTCATAAGTCTTACATTACATCATAAAGTGAAAAACTAATAACAAAGTCTTCATAGTCCACACTCATATCCTCTTATGACTATCCCTGCAGGTCATTCATAAAATACTACTTCACATCCTGGAAAATATTAAAACATTGAAAGGGGTGATCTCAAATGCTCAGTAAGGATAACAATATTACGGAAGCTCTCATAAATAAACATAAAAATTTAAGGGAATGTATAACTAAAACAAAATCCTTTTAAACTTGAACATCAACATAATATGGAAAAAGTAAAATGAGATAATTCCATTTACTTCTTCACATGGATATTCTACTGGTCGAATAATCACATGAAATATCAATAACCACTTTCATAATGAGGGAATGTATAATGCCAGACATTCTGAAACATTTTGTCAAGGCCTCGGCCAAGACATCTAAAATGATTAAGGCCTCGGCCAAAACCATAAATCAAATTGGGAAAGGGCATCAACCAATTCCACTTCTAGTTGTCTCATGAGACCTACCGATGCATCGAGGAGCTATAGCGGGCTCCACCCGTCACTTATTAAGTCCAATACATTCCTCATATGAATAGGTTTAAACATATCATAAACCATAACATAATTGTATCACATAAAATATGCATAAAGGAAATATAAAATTTCCACATTTCAATCACAAGATATCAATACAACACATTGATATAATAAAAACGCTTTCAAAACCATTTTCAATACCAAAATAAAAGAAAGTTAAAACTTTGTATTTATTTTTCATTAAAAAAAATGATGGCTTGTAGAGGAATCCGAAACTCAAATAATGGTCACGGCGGCGGAGAAGTCGTTGTCGCCGCATAAGTACGGAATGAAAAACATTCCCTTTTGTTGTTTAGCAAAACGCTTCGTATAAAAAAATATTCCTTTTGAATAAACGTAAAAGTCAAAGGGGTTTATACACCGTATAAAAGAAATTTGTTTATAAAACCAAATATGCCTCAATGAAAGGAGATTGAGACGAAGTCCTTACAAAGATCATTTTTTAAAATAAAATAGATATATTATGTGTATTCACTATAGGTACACATAAATAAAGTAAAAATACAAAATAAGACATAATAATATCATGACATAATTTGAAAGTAGGAGATTAACCCAAAGAATGGAAGTTGGGTTAAGAAGTTCCCTTACCTCGTGTCTGACTTGACTCAACCGTTCTTTAACCTCCTGAATAATAAACTAGAGTTAATATATACCTTATTAATAACCATTTTCAATTTAATTATCCTTATTATATCAATTATTATAATAATATGAACATTATGTAATTATTTAAGTTAATAACGGTCGTTTTGTCGATCTTTGGTACTTGAGTCAACAATAAACTTCTTATAATTACAAGTTGTTTATGTGGTAGAATATCCATTATCTCTAGAATTATATTCATGATTTATATGTCATATATATCTTATATATCCAGTATATACATTCATTTATAATATTACGTAACATTTAGAGGTAAGAAATGAAATGCACCGTTCATGGAGACGGTAAGCCGTACGTACGCATGAACACTACTTTCATTTAAATTTCATATTTAATGGAACGAAATCATAATGATATAAATGTATAATATAATTCCAGTATAATATAGTGTATAATACCATTTACTCCATCCTTTATACATCCCACATATGGCATTAATGATTCAAATCACTTTGAGGGGGCGGTAGTCCGCACTTCCTAAAATGAAATTATCGTGTTTTACCCATAATGGAAATCATAAAGTCTGCCATAAATGAGAAATACAGAAGCATAAGTAAAACATAAACATATTATATATCATATATAAAAATAGTGACATCTTAATGGCCACATTTGAAGGTGTTATATGAGTGTTGAACAATCATCGTTTCGTGAGGCAGAAATTCGCCATCCACAGAAACCATATGTTCTTTAACCATTAGATGTAGGTGTGTGTAAGTGTAGCTCGAATCCTTATTATAACAAAATCCTAGTATATTTAGGATACTGGTTTTTTACAAAATAAATGAATAAAAAGAGTTTAGGGGGTTGGAGAAGAAAAATAAAACAAAACAACGTTAGAGAAGACATTACCTCAAAATCGGGTAACTCTTTTTGATTTGAGCCAAAGGCTTCCTTGGGAAGAGTTATGCCCAAAGTGAGGCTTCTAGGAGTAATAGGGGGAAGTTGGGAGAGTATTTTGGCAGAGTTTGGCCGAGAAAAATGGCTTGAAAGTGTAAATGAGGTGGGAGAGGTGGGGGCCTTTTATAAGTGGAGAGGAGGGGCTCTTTTGGAAAGATTGAAATGTTACATTATTATACAATGCTTTTCGGATTCTAAAGGTCCCACACTTATATAATTCGTGGATAAGGTGATAAGGGTTCGAAATCTACCCATCCAATAGTCTTTGGACAAGTGTAAGCCTTGGAGTTTACATTATCTTTTCATTTTATTAAAATCGTTAAATAATGAGGTCATCGCTGCATCATAATGATGTTATAAATAATTTAATTTATTTAATGTCTAAAAATTATAAAAAAAATACTATGATATAGGAAATCTTTTTATATTTCTAATGAATATTTATAGTCAAAATTTGGACTTGTGTAACCCCACTTAAAACTGTTTTAGTAAAACAACTCATGTTTGTGTCAATTTAATTTTAACATTAAATAAATATATATTAATGTCATTTTCCAACCAAAGTGGCTCCATGGGGTCCCCAAGTTGACCCATGGGTTGTCTTGGTCGGCCATGACTCATCCAATAGGAGTAGGACAAGTGTTAATCTCATCTCATATTATTAAAACATTATTTTTACCTTAAACTACACTAATTACCTCTAATCGCGATTAAGAACTTAAAAGTTACTGTTCACCAAAAATTATTTTAATCCCATTGAACCACATTTTACTTCTTAATGAAAACCATGTATGTAGGATTTTTGAAAATCAAATCACAGAAGTGGTAATATTTCATTTAAACAAAAAATCAGTTATTTAACTACCACTTAGTGGTTTCACTATTCATCAAAAATTGAAGTTTTTCAGAACAAGGCCAAAATTTCACCCTAAGATATAATTGATATTCCGAATTCAAAAATGATGTCTATTTTACAAAATTCCAAACATAAAAGTTGCATTAATTAATTTTATAATTAATTCCCACTGTTACAACAAATAGCGTGTTTTTAAGAAACAATTTATATCAAAAGATTGGCAATTGTTTATGTCCAATTTCAATTTTAAATTAGTTATAATGACCACCATTGGATAAAATGGTAAAAATATATTCTAATTATACTTTAAAACCACTAAATAGTATAATTTATCACTATAAATTATTTTTATTAAAAAAGTTGTTTTTAAGTAATTTTCACTATTCATAAAAAATAGAAGTTCTCAGAAAAATACCAAAAATTCAACATAGGCTAATTTCGATATTCCGAATCCAAAAATGAAGTCCATTTTGATAAATAAAATTTATAAAATTTCAAAAAGTAGGTATTACTATTCACAACGGCTAGTTTAATTCGTTGTGGTGTGTGTTAGAGCTCGAGGTTGCGTACAACACACGCTATTGCATTATTCGAAGTGTAACGTACCGTGGAAGCTTGGGGTGTTACATTCTCCCCTCCTTCAATAAATTGCGTCCTCGCAATTTGAAATTTTTCTTTGAAAATAAAAGTTTGAAAAGAGAAAATACCTTTTAGGAAAACCCACATCGGAAATAAGGTTAATAAATATATAACATTAAAAGAAAGAAAGATAAGTACAAAGGTCACCCGATATAGCCCATTCTAGGATTCTATGAAAATATGGATATGGAGGAGAAACAAACCATCAAGGTCTGATGGAGAGTTATAGAAAACAGGATTAGGAGAAAGTTTAACTACAAGAAAATCACAAACTTGTGATTGGTTAAACGGTCATTGAATCCCCAGTTGGAAAAGTTAACCGACAACATTTTTGTTTTAAGTTACCTTTTATAATGTTGAGGAATTTATTTAGAAGATTTACTAAGAACGTAAGGGAATATACATACTTGTTATGTATACTTTCATTCGTTAATAATTTTTTACCACAAACCCAACTTTTACTCCAAATGGTAACGAAACTCAAAAATATTCTATTGATCCTAATTGTATAAGGTTACAAATGTTAACACATACCATTTAGATTAGTAAAATTATTTTGTAATAACCAGGGACTTCCTGTAGGCTAGTAGTAGGAAATAAAGGCCTGTCGCACTATGATTGTGGGTTCGATTCCTGCATCTTTGTCCGACGCGACGGGTTATGCCCCACCCAGCAGGTTGTCCTTTTCCTAAAACTATAATGTCATAACATTCCAAAAATAATCTTCATAAATTTTTTAACCTTAAAAAATACTATCCAAAGATCAACTTAATCCACTCCAACCTTTATAGTTATCCAAAATACCTCTGTCCAGACTTTCTCTAAAAGGTCTCTTAAGTCCAAAATCAATTTATCAGATTCCCCAAACAAAGAAAAGTTTCTCTTATTGTCACATACTAAAAATATGATTACCTTAATCATATTAAAACCTTACTGAAATCAAAAAGTACTGCAGTACAATCTTTATATATATCACATTATTCTTATAACCAGAATATAATCCTTGAGTCCAAAATCACCAATACATTAATTATTCCGCTTCAACTGTAGTCACAACATAAGATTGGCCTTGATCCCTTGGCCTTTTCTGAGGTAAGTTTCCTTGACGCTTAGGACATTCATTTGCATAATGCCCCATTTCCCTACAATTGTAGCATTCAACTTTGACAGTCTCTTTCTTTCCCTTGCAATCACGAGCCTGGTGACCCTTTTCTCCACATTTATAACAAACTCCCATTCCTTTTAGGCACGTACCAGGGTGATTCTTACCACAATTATCACATAATGGAAAATCATTCTTTCCCTTTTTCCCTTTATCTATCTCTTGTTCCCCCATTCTCTTCTTCTCTTGCTTTACTTTATTGTCATAAGACTTAGAGAATTCCTTTTCTGTCTTGATAGCACATGAGACAATATCTTCGTATGATGAGAAGGATTGTGATAATAAAGATCGACGGAGAGATGGTTTTAACCCATCAAAGAAATGATCAATCTTACTTCTTGGGTTACGTATATAATCTGCAGCATGCCTCGCTAACCTTGTAAAGTTAGCCTCATACTTTGCAACATTCTCATCCTCCTTCTGCCTCAGACTCAGAAATTGCCTTTCCATATCTGCTCTATGGTCACGAGGAAAGTATTTTTCTAGGAAAAGCTCTTTGAACTCCCTCCATTCCATATTCGATAAGTCATCATCTTCCTTTGTATTTTGAATCAATGACCACCATTGATCGGCATCTCCAGTGAGGTGGTAAACTGCCATGACAACTTTCTCCCTTTCACTACTCCCAAAGGCATGGAATATTTTCTCTAAGGAATTTATCCATTGCTCAGCTACTATAGGATTTGTACTCCCATTGAAGGTTGGTGGTTGTTGCCTCATGAATCGGTCTAGCATTGATCCTCCACGTTGCGGATCAGGGTGCTCCATACGAGTAAGGTTGTTATTCATAACCTGCGTGAGTTGTCCCAGTACGGTGAGAAGCTGATCAGCACCAGTTGTATCACTAGCTCCACCATAATTATCTTGAGCAGGAGGGCAATCCCTACATGGAGTGCGTGCATTGATACGGTTTCCATTCCTTCCACTAGGCACCATTTCTAAATAATGGCATAAACTAGATTAGTTTATGAATCAAAATACATAATTCCATACTTGTAAAACACTTAACATAAATTGAACTATTTATAGATATAATCCATAATCATAAAAAGAAATGTTTTCTTTGAGGAAGTATATACTAATAACCATTCATAGTGGTTTGTAAGGAAAATGAGAATTATCCTAAGCATATCCCCCGGGAGTGTCGTAACCAAGAGTGCAGCAAGGCCCGTTGTCGTGCACCAGTTCCCGTTCGAGTCTAGCTTAAAGCGGTGTTTTCAAGTTTTACCCCTAGGTACATCTGTGCCAGAGCCGCCTCTACCTGCTCGTATCCAGACAGGGATGTATTTCTCAGAAAACTCACAAAATATATATAATACCAAAATTCTAGGAAGTTCTTCTATACTAATCCTTAAAGTCTATCTTAGGGCTATGTTCTTTAATCAGAGTTTCTCTAAATCTAGCTTCCAAGGTTAGTACTAAACTGCCTCTGATACCAACTGTAACGCCCCGACCCCAGCTACCCAGAGTCGGTGCATTACTTCGTAACATTGGCATGATCACAAAAGATCAAGTCTCGAAAGACCGATTAGTTTAGTAGCCTTGGAAACACTAGATACATTCATAAGTCTTACATTACATCATAATGTAAAAAACTAATAACAAAGTCTTCATAGTCCACACTCATATCCTCTTCTGACTATCCCTGAAGGTCATTCATAAAATACTTCTTCACATCCTGGAAAATATTAAAACATTGAAAGGGGTGAGCTCAAATGCTCAGTAAGGATAACAATATTGCGGAAGCTCTCATAAATAAACATAAAAATTTAAGGCAATGTATAACTAAAACAAAAGCCTTTTAAACTTGAACATCAACATAATATGGCAAAAGTAAAATGAGATAATGCCATTTACTTCTTCACATGGATATTCTACTGGTCGAATAATCACATGAAATATCAATAACCACTTTCATAATGAGGGAATGTATAATGCCAGACATTCTGAAACATTTTGTCAAGGCCTCGGCCAAGACATCAAAAATGATTAGGGCCTCGGCCAAAACCATAAATCAAATTGGGAAAGGGCCTCGGCCAATTCCACTTCTAGTTGTCTCATGAGACCTACCGATGCATCGAGGAGCTATAGCGGGCTCCACCCGTCACTTATTAAGTCCAATACATTCCTCATATGAATAGGTTTAAACATATCATAAACCATAACATAATTGTATCACATAAAACATGCATAAAGGAAACATAAAATTTCCACATTTCAATCACAAGATATCAATACAACACATTGATATAATAAAAATTCTTTCAAAACCATTTTCAATACCAAAATAAAAGAAAGTTAAAACTTTGTATTTATTTTTCATTAAAAAAATGATGGCTTGTAGAGGAATCCGAAACTCAAATAATCGTCACGGCGGCGGAGAAGTCATTGTCGCCGCATAAGTACGGAATGAAAAACATTCCCTTTTTCCGTTTAAAAAAACGCTTCGTATAAAAAAAGATTCCTTTTGAATAAATGTAAAAGTCAAAGGGGTTTATACACCGTATAAAAGAAATTTGTGTATAAAACCAAATATGCCTCAATGAAAGGAGATTGAGACAAAGTCCTTACAAAGATCATTTTTTAAAATAAAATAGATATATTATGTGTATTCACTATAGGTACACATAATTAAAGTAAAAATACAAAATAAGACATAATAATATCATGACATAATTTGAAAGTAGGAGATTAACCCAAAGAATGGAAGTTGGGTTAAGAAGTTCCCTTACCTCGTGTCTGACTTGACTCAACCGTTCTTTAACCTCCTGAATAATAAACTAGAGTTAATATATACCTTATTAAGAACCATTTTCAATTTCATTATCCTTATTATATCACTTATTATAATGATATGAACATTATGTAATTATTTAAGTTAATAACGGTTGTTTTGTCGATCTTTGGTACTTGAGTCAACAATAAACTTCTTATAATTACAATTTGTTTATGTGGTAGAATATCCATTATCTCTAGAATTATATTCATGATTTAGATGTCATATATATCTTATATATCCAGTATATACATTCATTTATAATATTACGTAACATTTAGAGGTAAGAAATGAAATGCACCGTTCATGGAGACGGTAAGCCGTACGTACGTATGAACGCTACTTTCATTTTAATTTCATATTTAATGGAACGAAATCATAATGATATAAATGTATAATATAATTCCAGTATAATATAGTGTATAATACCATTTACTCCATCCTTTATACATCCCACATATGGCATTAATGATTCAAATCACTTTGAGGGGGCGGTAGTCCGCATTTCCTAAAATGAAATTATCGTGTTTTACCCATAATGGAAATCATAAAGTATGCCATAAATGAGAAATACAGAAGCATAATTAAAACATAAACATATTATATATCATATATAAAAATAGTGACATCTTAATGGCCACCTTTGAAGGTGTTATATGAGTGTTGAACAATCATCGTTTCGTGAGGCAGAAATTCGCCATCCACAGAAACCGTATGTTCTTTAACCATTAGATGTAGGTGTGTGTAAGTTTAGCTCGAATACTTCTTATAACAACATCCTAGTATATTGAGGATACTGGTGTTGTTACAAAATAAATTAATAAAAATAGTTTAGGGGGTTGGAGAAGAAAAATAAAACAAAACAACGTTAGAGAAGACATTACCTCAAAATCGGGTAACTCTTTTGATTTGAGCCAAAGGCTTCCTTGGGAAGATTTCTGCCCAAAGTGAGGCTTATAGGAGTAAGAGGGGGAAGTTGGGAGAGTATTTGGGCAGAGGTTTGCCGAAACAAATGGCTTGAAAGTGTAAATGAGGTGGGAGAGGTGGGGGCCTTTTATAAGTGGAGAGGAGGGGCTCTTTTGGAAAGATTGAAATGTTACATTATTATACAATGCTTTTCGGATTCTAAAGGTCCCAAACTTATATAATTCGTGGATAAGGTGATAAGGGTTCGAAATCTACCCATCCAATAGTCTTTGGACAAGTGTAAGCCTTGGAATTTACATTATCTTTTCATTTTATTAAAATCGTTAAATAATGAGGTCATCGCTGCATCATAATGATGTTATAAATAATTTAATTTATTTAATGTCTAAAAATTATAAAAAAAATACTATTATGTAGGAAATCTTTTTAGATTTCTAATTAATATTTATAGTCAAAATTTGGACTTGTGTAACCCCACTTAAAAACTGTTTTAGTAAAACAACTCATGTTTGTGTCAATTTAATTTTAACATTAAATAAATATATATTAATGTCATTTTCCAACCAAAGTGGCTCCATGGGGTCCCCAAGTTGACCCATGGGTTGTCTTGGTCGTCCATGACTCATCCAATAGGAGTAGGACAAGTTTCAAGCTCATTTCATATTATTAAAACATTATTTTTAGCTTAAACTACACTAATTACCTCTAATCGCGATTAAGAACTTAAAAGTTACTATTCACCAAAAATTATTTTAATCCCATTGAACCACATTTTACTTCTTAATGACAACCATGTATGTCGGATTTTTGAAAATCAAATCACAGAAGTGGTAATATTTCATTTAAACGAAAAATCAGTTATTTAACTACCACTTAGTGGTTTCACTATTCATCAAAAATTGAAGTTTTTCAGAACAAGGCCAAAATTTCACCCTAAGCTATAATTGATATTCCGAATTAAAAAATGATGTCTATTTTACAAAATTCCAAACATATAAGTTGCATTAATTAATTTTATAATTAATTCCCGATGTTACAACAAATAGCGTGTTTTTAAGAAACAATTTATATCAAAAGATTGGCAATTGTTTATGTCCAATTTCAATGTTAAATTAATTCTAATGACCACCATTGGATAAAATGGTAAAAATATATTCTAATTATACTTTAAAACCACTAAATAGTATAATTTATCACTATAAATTATTTTGATTAAAAAAGTTGTTTTTAAGTAATTTTCACTATTCATAAAAAATAGAAGTTCTCAGAAAAATACCAAAAATTCAACATAGGCTAATTTTGATATTCCGAATCCAAAAATGAAGTCCATTTTGATAAATAAAATTTATAAAATTTCAAAAAGTAGATATTACTATTCACAACGGCTGGTTTAATTCGTTGTGGTGTGTGTTAGAGCTCGAGGTTGCGTACAACACACGCTATTGCATTATTCGAAGTGAAACGTACCGTGGAAGCTTGGGGTGTTACAGTGTGATTATGAGATTTTATGTTTAAATTACTGAAATATATGTATGTTTAGTTTTGGAAATCTCACTTGGTATTAAATCTAGCTGTAAATTATTTATATTTATCACCAGACCCAGGAGTGCAGGTTTGGGGAACCTCAAATAACCCTAACCAAACCAATAGAAGGATAGTCTCCACCTATTCTAGAATAAAATATAGAAATTAACTTCGCCAACATGGACCCACTAAAAACATCATTAAATGAAGTCAAGACAAAAGAGAAAACATCTGAATTAGGGTATGAATAATGGTCTCTCTCAAAAATTAAACATTTATCAAGTCCTCAACTACTGAATTGAGGAGACAGATTCCAATTAATGAAATATTAATGAAAACAAATCAATAAATATTGTGTAAGGATCAATCACTAAGAAGGGATCAACTTTAAAACTCCACCTTGATTCTAGGAAAGGCAATCAACCAGAAAGACCGCACATCCCAAACCATAGGAGGCACAAATCTAGAAACATTTAAATTTTTTTTCCATAACCCACTAAGAATTTTCTAGGAGGAATATTAGATAATAAAGATAACATAAAACTAAATAAAAACACTTTAGAAACTAGATCACACCAAAATGAGTAAACTATATGTAAAAAAATAAAAAAACAACTCCAAAATTTTCTCTTTCATGACCCAACCTTCCCAGTCCATAAACCTAGTCATCTGACCCCATGTCCCATAATACCACAAATGTTATTTTAGTGTTCATTATCCTAACCCATAAACACCCCTCGAAGAACTGAAATACCAAAAAAATCCTTGAATCATTTTAAAATCCTACCAAAACAGTGTTATTTCCACTAAAGAATGTTTTAAATCCATAAGTTCATCATTAATATAATTAACACATCCTATCACACCAAATTCAATAAAATTAAATCTAGAAGATTTATTTATGAATTTCAAACTTAAACTTTCACCCTTTAACACCAAGTTTTCTTCCTAAGATAAAAAATAAACCCTCTTTAGATTTAAAATCATTTTAAAAATTGGAATTCTTAATAATTTATACTCATGTAAAAATCATGAAATTCTACATAAAAATAAACTTGAAATTTCATAATTCTCTTCTTGAAATCATTTTGGAAATCCAAATATCATATCCATTTCAATTTATCTTATAAATATTATTTATAAATTTAAAAAACCACTTTTCCATGTCATAAATCCATTTTCAGAATATTTTAGAAATTTAAATCTTTTAACTCCCTTGAAATCATTTTTAAAAACCCATTATTACCATTAAAAATTAACATTTTTTCCATTAGAACCAAGTTTTGAACATGATTTATTATAAAAATTTGATCAAATAACATTTGAAAACCTTAAAATTATCTTTCTTTCATCTTAAATAATAAATAATCAACACTAGAATAACTCAGTAAGTATAATGGATATTAAAAAAACTAAAGAGTGGTTAGTGGTTGTGAATGGTTTGTTCACATGGTTTAGAGGGATGTGTTCCAATCATGCAACTACTATTAGGTTTTTTAGATAGAACCATGTGAATGAGCATTGTATATTTTTTCAGACCATGTTAGTTAACCACACACAACTAGTTATTCTCCTATTTTCTCCCCAAAACATGAAAAATATCAAAACAACCCACATAACACCACTATCATCCAAAATACCATAAATAAAAATTAAAAAACCTCTTAAATAATGAGAATAAAACTCAAAATTCATGAATTTAACTCAAAAACTAATGGTAAAATGATTCTCTATGTGAATAAGGTCTAGCTAGACTTTCCCTACTCAAACCCATAATTATCTCCAATTTACCAAACTCACCCTAATAACAAAACTTTCTCTGATATGATTTTGTCATTAACTAACCTGGTCCACCTCTGAAACATGCACCCAATCCAACCAATGAAATGACCTGAGGTGAATTATTAATTACCCAGAGATCGTGAAAAGAACCAAGGAAACAAATATAGGCATAATGGATCAATTTTTTCTATTTTTAAAAAATAAAATACAGATCATAATCCGGTTGATAATCCCACATGACCCATCCATAAGTTGAAAATCCATGAAAACCAAATAAAAAGTTTCAAAATAAGGAAAAAAACAAAGGAATATATAAAGTTAAACATACAAGGAATAACCATAATAATAAAGAGATAAAATAATCTAGAATAATATCTCAAGATACAGAAAGTCTAGAGGATCAGATTCATACATTGTACCAAATAAAAAAATAAAAACTAAACACCAAAATGATAATCTCCATGTGACCCATAGTCACCATCCAACCTCAATATCAAACTCAATCTAAAAGAATCTAGGGGGAAGGGTTTTTAGGGACGAAATGATAAAATGGATTAGTTACAGATCTCTCACTAATAAATTTTATAACTTAAGAGTTAAATATAGTGTGCACAACCTAGGGTCGATCTCTCGAGGAAGCTACTTACACACAAAATTTGTTCTATTATCACCATTATAAATATAACTAATATAAAACTAGTAAAATAATATATTTGAAAATACATAAAATATAAAATATAAATATATTATTAAAAATAAAAACTAAAATAAAGAGATAAAATACCCAAATAATTCAGAAAAAGAAAACTATTATTCTCGGGGTTCATAGTGGTATTATCATTGTTATTAAAAATATATATCAATGTATTATTCAATGTGAATATAAATACCTGTCAATCTACACCCTCTTGTTCAAATAGTATCACCCTACAACGATACCTCTACATTTATGAGTAATATATTCCATATCAATACCCAATCCAAACTCCACCATTTTAATTAATTAGATATTAATGATAAGGAAAATAAGTAGACAAGGAGGAAGAATACAAATAGAGAAAGTGGGGAAATCACTCACCACAATCATTTTAACCACTAATAAATTCTTAAAATAGTATATGATAAAACATAATAAAACATGAAAGCACAATAGACTAAAATACCACCAGTTCCCCCTTGAAAAATAGTGAGGGTTAGCTCTCTACAAATATAGAGATAAAAGAAGCACGGTGGGGGAAACAAAAAATTGAAAACAAAATAGAAATGAATAGAAGAAGAAGAGGAGAGAAAATAATATATATTATTAATAATAATAATATATATTACAAAATATTTAGTCCACATTACCCCCTTTAAATGGATATCCTTGTAAAAGGGAGAAGAGATGATAATTTATAGAAAAATTATGGAAGAAGTTTTGGATCCAATTATGTCCATCGAAAGAATGTGCCTATTAGGCTCATTTAATGACAAAATTTAGAAATAGTTTATTCTTGAAAGTTATTTTATTATATCTCCTATTTTAAGCCAAAAAATATTAGATTATTTGACCATTTGTGGTGTGATATATGTACAATTTTATACAGGAATTTATTTTGCCCAGGATGACTGTTTTTATTCCTAAGATTCAACTTCCCATGCCTTTAGGACATTGAATAATGCATTTTATAGAATGGTATACTTAATAAAATTCCTTTATTAATTATTATACCGATTAATGTCTATTTTAGCTTCATTGGACTAGCCCATATCAAGATATAAGCTTGTATTTAAAATAGTCTAGAAATTTTCACAGTTTTTGAGGATCAAATTGTGAGCCGATTTTTATCCTCCAATTGTTGGATTGAGATTTGGATCCTGAATGACTAAATTATTCCCAAGATGTATGGAATCATAAAAAATTGGTTTTCAAAATTTAAATTAGTGTATAAAAAGTTATGGCTGAAGTATAGAATAAAAATAAAATAGTTAAATCCCAAAATTATTTCATTTTTCATTTAAGATCAAAATTCCACTAAAACCTAAAAATGTGGAAATTTACCATAAAATAAAATTATGGTGGGATTATAAACATTAAATTAAAAAAACAAAATATGTGAAAATATTAGATTAATCAAGAAACCCTCTATAACATGATTAGAACCTAAAATTTATATTGACATGAGTATAAAGTTCCATGTAAGTATCCTCCTCACACCCTATGAATTTTTTTTTAAAAGTAAAATCCCTCCATGCTAGTTTTCAATACATTTTATGAAAATATAATTTTTTTAGAATTTTTATGAATCAAATCTCATCAAAAAGTTTTTAAATTTCCCAATTTTAAAATCAATTTCTTTATTTCATAAATACCATAAATTTCTAGAATATTTTTACATGAGATCCCTTTTAAAGAAAATACAAAAATTCTTTTGAAAACCAGTGAAGGTGGGAAACTTGATTAAAAATCCTCTTTCTACTAATTTCATCTAAAAAAAATTCCATAATTTTTTTTCAAACATAATTAAAAGTAGTGAAATAAGGACATGAAATGAAATTACAATAAATATAAGTCATAAGTGATAGAGAACAAGGATGAAATGTAAAATGATAGAATTAAATAAAAGATAGCCACTCAAAGTAAATAAAAATAACCGAATCATAAGAGAGGGTAAAAATAAATAACTACAGTACACAATAAAAAAAATAAAGAACTCAAGTTAAATAATGTTATGGGAGTGTCCCTAGGAAAACTAAGAGTTTTGTTACCCAGTGAATTTTTTTCATGATTTAAGGTGAACCCTCAACTAGTGGGATAGAGATATAAGAACTTAATTGGGCCAATGGTGGTACTGCATTCATTGCTTTACTATTTTAGGTGATAAACTAAACTAGTGGAAATGTAATTGTCTATTCTAGGTTTTCCTAGATAAGCTCCTAGGTTCCCATGACCAACCAAGTATATGTGAGTAAATAAATCATACGGGTAATCACATGAAATTTAAAAACAAATAAACACACTATTAAACCCCTTTTAAGAAATCCATTATTAATCTAGCCCTGTAACATTAATATATAAGTCATTATAAACCATAAAACTCAAAATGATAACCATATATAGATTTAAATCTCTTTCATAATGTGCCAACCAAGCCTCAATATCTGCATGAAAGAATCAGACCAAGAAGTTCATTTTAAATAGAAAATGTGGTTAAAAGATTCAAAAAATACCTTTAAAATAGAATAAAAATAAATTCCATCATCAAAACATTATTTATATTTAATATTAAACTCTAAAAATGTTTAAAACTAAAATAATAAAATCTAATTTTAAGACCAAAATTACATAAACACCCAAGAATCATAAAAAAATATTGAATTAATCCAAACAAACCCATAGTTTTGAAAATAACCCTAGAATGATTTTTAATGATACAATACCCATAATTGGTTAAGAGACAAATTCTAAAGGTCCAATCAGTCATTTTATTGAACTCAAGATGTGTATAAACCTTAAAAAACATATTTGAACATTAGATTCAAATAGAAAACCATTTCACATTCCATGAAGTCCAAATAAGATAAAATTATTTAATCAAAAACTATTAAAAATACTTACCACAGATCATAAAACATTATTAACTTATATTAGAAATCACTAGAAATCATGGTTTAAAATATAAAGAGTCAATCATGGATAAAACCTACCACAAAACTAGAAAGGATGATAAAAACCCATCAAATACAGGATTTGGAGGACCAAAAGAATAATCCAAACACCATAAAATTAAGAACCATAATATATTTAGACAAACCCCACATAGTGTTCAACAAAAATAGAGTCATGAGAGGTGAATAAGAGGAAACAAGAGAAGAAAGTAGAAGGAGATGAGAACAAGAGGATAAATGAGCATTTGAACTTGATAAATCCACCCAAAATCAATAGAGAACCCATGAAAACCATATTAGAAGTTATGAGAAGTCACTTAGGGATCCTTATTGGGATTATCATATGAGTGGAAGGATTGGGAGGCCAAATGGGGGTCTTAAAAGGTGACGAGTAGTTTATAAATTTCAAAGACTTTAAAATTTGAGTAGGTCACATAGTTTTTCCACACAATTTACCAATCCAGGGGACAACCATGCACCCCACACTGAACACATCTAAGGGGATTTACAATTTAACTACATGATTAGTAAAGTTATGATCCAACAGTTTTTGTGCGGCTGTCCATACAATTAGAACTAACTATGTGACAACTGTTCTCCTAGAAATCCATCTTAAATATTCATATTTTTAAAATAATTTCAACACTACATTCTTGAACCGGGATACCAATCAACAAATGAATAAAACAACAGGGAAAATAATGGTTAGGTGTGTGACACATATTATCATAGAATAATATTTTTTTCACTCTAATGCTCCATCATGTCTATTTCTAGCACAATCACCTTATTTTGTACCTATCTATAAGTAGTAAATATAAACTAGATGAACTTTGATAGAATATTTAGTCAAATAAACAACTTAAATGTGATATTTTTATTGGATACTAACTTTGGTGTAAAAAATACAACTTTATAAAATGAGTTTCATACTCAAGAACCATCATGCTCTATTTTTACAATTTTTTTAAATATCAAGATTTATTAAATTTCAATGTATTTAGGTAAAACTACTCCCATGAATGATCTTTATAACACTTCACCACTATCACAATATTCTACCAATTTCGTAATAGCCCATATATCATGTTTTTAGAAAACTTGACATTTGATTATTTGTGGGGTGTGTAGGAACTAAAAGATTTTGTTTATCCTTTTCAACTAATCCTCAGTTTCCTAAACTTAACAAACATCTTTGAACATGGTAGGATTATTTCTCTATAATTCCAAGGTTCGTTCCACTTCCCTTGGTCTATCCTAATTTTCCTCCCTTCTAATTACATGGGTAATATAAACTAACAAGTCTAATAATCTGGGGACATATCTCATGTTTCAATAACCCACACACAAATAATTTCAACTTATAGGATCATTTTTTATAATGAAAATAAAACACCTATCCAACAAAACAATAAACAAAATATCGTCTCAAAAATTATTACTATCACACAAATCACAAGAGTTCTATAAACTATAACCACATCTCATCATATATTTCAAATTATGGGTATATATATAAATGAATATTTAAGTCCCTATATTTTATTTCTCTCAATTCATATTTTTTTACAAAACTCTATCAAATAATTTCAATCAATTTTTTTTCAAAAATTTTAATGAAAATTTTCAAAATCAACACCCATTCAAAAACACCTATTATAATTCCAAGTAATGGAATTATTTTTAAAATCTATAAACATGCATATTGTCTTAATTCATATCTACAATAATTTTCCAACACAATTCTGATATGAAACCATTGTGGTTATAGATATCTATTTTACATAATAAATTAAACACCTTATAGAATGTTCCCTAACTTCTTTTTCTACTCGATATCATTGGTAACTCAAGGTTTTATATAAAAAGATCCGATACAACTTTTTAAAGGAAAATTTTACGTTAAACAATAGAATCTCAATATTTAATATACACTTACCAAATTAGTTTTAAATACCTACTTTGATACAACTTTATAACACCCTAATCTAGATACCTAAATCAAGGGACTTAAGTTGAGGTTATCACATGAATTCAAGCACACTCCTTGATCATCAGAGGTTAAGAATTGGTTTTAAGGTATAAATAAAATAATGTTGGGGAAAAATTTTCCATCAAAGAAATAAACCCCACATGCTATATAAAATGAAAATTTTCATTAAAAACCAATATCAATATTATAATTCTTTTAAAAGAAACATATTTTAGTAAAAAAATAAAATCTTGTATTCATACATAATAAAAAAAGCAATAAGACTACCACTTATCTCACATATATAATCTAACTCCACTAAATTTTGGTCAAAAACCGACACATCACTTCTACATGGAAGCTCCTATAGTACATCATAAATAAATAACAGAGCCTTTCCTTTTTTTATGCATAATGATATATAATATTTTCATGGACACTGATCAATGCATTTACAGGAAAGTAAAACATCTCCTAATAGTATTTTCCCAAATTAATTTCATAAACTCTTATTCATTATCGATACAAAAGTAGTTAATCAATTCTATTTTAGAAATAAGTAACACTTTACAAAAACTAACATTTTATTAATCCATTTTATATAAAGAAAAAATTATTTATAATACAACCTTCCAAGAGTATAAAAAACATAGGTATCCTTACCCAGTCCACCCATAACATCATTTAAAGAATATCAATAATATTATTATATTCCTAAATTACATATCATACCATATTATCAAGGTTATAGGTATCGTGATAAAAAAAATACATATGTATATGATCAATGTGTTGACCACAATGAATCATAATTCATATACATTTGTAAATTCATAATTATTTTTTATGTACTGTGGTCATTATCTTCCTTATTATAGAATACTTCCTTTCATTTTCACATGATCCATTCATCTATATTTAGGAATTCCCCTTAATTTTTCGTATCAAATACCCATTAATTGTTTTTCCAAAACATTTTATCCCAAAGAATAATTCCTAAAAAAACCTTTAAATAATCCATTATTTTAAATCTAAACAAGATTTAAAATAAAAAACCTTTTTTTCTATAAATTCCCCACCCAATAATTTCCTAAAAAAATTAATTTTTAAAACAAAATATCACGGTTTTAAAATAATTAAAAATCTAACCAAATCAAATCCCATGATTTACCAAACTTAATTCCATGATTTTCATCAAATTAGAATTCATTTTTATACATATCAAAATTACTTGATTTATCAATCAATAACATAATTATTTTATATATATAAAAAATATGATTTAATCAATGAGAATATTAATGAACACATTAAAGGATCTCAACTATCATAGAAAAGAATATAAAGAACCCAACTTGGTTTATAACTCTAGAAATACCATAGATCTAGACCCTATGAGGAAGTTATAAATCTAATTTGTTGATTCATATAATTAATAAATCCAATATCTTGATCATTTGATTCATGATCAAACCCTTACATTCGAGTTTCCTAGGGAGATAGAGATATATGTAAGTGAGAAATAAAGAGATTCACGAATAGAAATTTATAAAGATCTCATACCTTATATCCAACATCAATCTATTGAATACTTGATAGATATTCACTATTCAATAGTGGGAGACACTAAAAATTACCCTAGATGTTCCCTAAACCTAGTTAATTTCATTTTATACTCTTAATGGTTGGGGGGTAAATGGGGGATTATCAAGGGTTTTAAAATCAATTCATGAAATTTTCACCAAATGCATGATTATAATGCATGATTAACAAACAATACACGAGACCATAAATTTTATATTATCCAAATTTTTTGAAAATGAATGCTTAATATGAACATTAACCTAATGATTCATTCCCTACAACCTAAATTTTTATAAAATACATTGTTATCCTACCTGATTGACAAACTCTGCACCTAAACCATGAATTTACAAAAATATCCCTCAATCTCCTTATTTAACCTAAAATAAACTAAATGAAAAAATATTTTTATATAAAAAATCAATTGTGACATAGATCTACCAACCATAATATTTTATACACCTTGAAAATTTATTGAGCACTATATTCTAAAAATAACTCTAGTTATTTCTACCACATTAGAGTCTCCCCCCATGCCTCTTATTTAGCTCTATCATTTTACCACAACACCTGAACTAATATGATACTCCATATCCTAAAATTATTATCTTAAAGATAAGTTGATTGAATTGGTTTCTTAGTAAAAGATAATTTTTCTTCAAATCCAACCATTTTTGAGTTCAACACACGAGATTAATTATATTGATACTTACTTTACCAAGGTATATGAAAAACATCATGATCCATATTATACTTTAGCGGAAATTTTAAATGACATGTTATTTCTAAACTCTATTTAACCACCTTAAATGAACATAATATACTAAGGATATAAATTCCTACACTTACTAACTTATCTATGTCCCAACCAAGGTAAAAATCAGAAGAATAATTGATTTCCAACCATGAGTTTCAAGGTTTATCATTGATAATCCACATTTAATATACATCAACTTCGAGCCATTATCATTCTCTTCCTGAAAATTTGAAAGAAATACATCATCTCATATTAAATACTAGTCCCTAATAAAGTCTTCTATCATAGTTTATCCCAACATATTGGTGATCGATATAGTCTACCACACAATTTTTCCATATAAGTTGAAGCTTAAAAACTGTAATTATAATCAACTTCCACTAAAAGAATATTATCCTACCATGACTTCCCAAAATAAAATACACAATAATTAAGATTATCCTCCCAAATATATATAGTTTATTTTGATCTACCATTTATTCTATGATTATGATCAATAATAATATTTAGATTAGTACATATAAAATTTGGAAAACCATTCCATAACATTAAATAAAAACATGAATATCAATTTGATTAGCTAGATTACATTATTCCCTAAAGCACATATAGTTCTTTCATATATAATTTACTTAAACCATCAACCAAAAATATTTCTCAAATGGGTAAAAAATGTGCTGAATTTTTAAATTGATTCATAAATATAGATATTACACCATGCATCCCTAATGATCTTGAGAGACTAACCATGGAATCCATCAACATTTTCTCCCAGTTTTATATTATAAAAGGTAAAACATGCAATAATTCAATAATTTTTTGATACTTAGCCTTCATAATTTAAGAATTAAAAAATTAGGAAAAAAATCATGCTATTTGCTATATTTTTTGTTACTAAAATCATTATTTTATGATATGATATATCTTTGATTATCTAAGATGAACTACCCAACCTGAGTGATAAAAAGATCTCATAAAATTATCTTTTAAATGAGAGGGAATCAAAACACTATTTATAAAATAGAGTATCATGTCAGTTGTTAGAGACCATCTATTAATGGTATCCCCACCATTTAAGGTGTCACTTTCCCTCTTACATTTAAAATTGAATATTTTTCCTTATTTCATTGGATTCAAAATCATACAAGATACACTGATCCAACACAAGACCATATGGTCTAACTCATTATAAATCCTCTAATAATCTCATCAACTATCATTAGATATCCAATTACTTTACTATTTGAGTATGAGACTTACAAATCAAGGGCATGCCACAATATTCCCCTTTACCAAAATATAAGATAATTCAATGTCTAAAGTTTTAATATATTCAATCCACTGTCATTATATCAAGTTTTGATCTAATTAATAGAAGATATACTTCAACATTTTATGATCTGAATACCCTATAAATTTTATAATGAATAAATAATCTTCAAATATTTAATGCATAAGCCACCATATTCAATTCAAAGTCATGCATTTAATGATTCTTATCATGTAGTTACTAATATCTTTACCTATACACTACCAAATTATCACCATTAATGAACATGTATCCCCAACTTACTCTCGATGCATCAAAAGACAACACAATTCCATCTCTATATTTGGGTAATAATAACATTAAAGTAAACATAAATATTCTTTTTCATCTCATAAAAATCCTTCCACCACTTGTCTCTCTTAAACTTCAAAACCATTTGGTTTAATTTCATCATCAATGATGTCAAATTTGAAATTTTTTGGATAAAATTCCAATAATATCCATAAAATATGGAAAAAAATTAAAATATTAAAAATATTCTTGGGTATTTCCCAAGAAATGGATACCTTGAAATTATTAGGATCAATAAACATTCATCCTTTCATGAAAATACTCCTTTATAATTTCATTTTGAATTCAAAAGTGTAATTTAGAAAACTATGGGTATAACTTGTGTTCACACAAAGTTTATAAAAAAATGTCAAATGAATTCCATTGTCTTATTTCAATCTCAAATAAATTAGGTTGTTATCCAAAAAAACTATAAAATATTAGTGATTATATATATGTAAAATTTCATTAATTAAATCCATTAATACTAAAATAAAATTAATAACCTCAAATCACACTATAAAAAATTCATATTATTCCTATAGTCTTTAAAAATTTTTCCTCAAAATGTTTTCCACTTATAATATAGGATAGTGATATCCTAATATCAACTAAATCATTAAAAACTACTTCACCCCCTGTAGTTGTCCAAACAAATATTCAAATAAAGACTTAGAAATTTATTCATTATTAATTGTTGGTCAATATTTGATATTCAATGCACAACTAAAGACTATTGTTTTCCTTTTTGGGAAAAAATATTTATTAATGTGAAACACTATTTTGAATAAATCACTTCTCCTATATATTATCCAACTTGACTATTAACTCTCAAAAATTTATAGGTTCTATGTGATAATAATATAATGATATTTTAAATAACCTACATAACAGTTTGATAGAAAATTACATATTCCCCTTTTGGTGGAAGTCTTGAAAATTACATTGGAAACACATCTGGATACTTATATACCACTATCAATAACCCATGATAATATATTGATTCCACTATTCTAATAATAATCCTAGTCAATTGAGAAGATAAATCTTTGAGGTCTTGAATAACAAGACTTGATGGACTTTTATTGGCACTATACTCTCCTTAGAAAGTGCGACACTCTCATCTAGTGAGAAAAAATACTATATGACCTTAATATTAAATAAAAGCCATAAATTTTACCAAAAAATTAATCCCAATTATGAGGTAAAATGTTCCCATATCATGAAAAATGAATTTTCAAGATATTTCAACATCACATATCATAATAGAACATGATGAGTATCCTCACTTTACTCTTTCTCCTAATGATATAACAATAAGTATTGAATATAAAATAAACTCCACATGGTAGTCCAATTTTTCAATACTTTTATAGATATTAATGAATGAATCACACTCATATCAAATAATATATATATCAATGTAAATTAAATTATAAAGGTATCTCATACTTTCATACTCCCAACCTCCATCCCCTCTAAGGCATGATCCGTAATGAACGACTTTCCCTAAATCTTTTATGTACGACCTTTTTGAGGATTACCACTTATTCTTGTATAATATATAGCTCAAATTTTCAGAATTCATATCCACTATAACCCCAATTGTGATGTTAGTGAAGATAAGAGTTACCCACATAGCCCACTTCAATAGGCTATGGGTTAGCAACTGACACCAGGGGTATAAGCCACCCAACTTGGGAGGTATTACCCTCATAAATCCTAGGAATCATAACTAAAACAACAATAAACACCAAATCTATAAAATAAAACAAACTATAATCCACCATGGTTCATGTAATTTCATACAAAAATAAAATCAAAATTATCCAAGATAACTACCAAAATGGAAATAATTATTAAGGCAAAAACTTTGACTCTAAAAAATCACAACACCACAAGCTAGTAATGTCCAAACTGATAACAAAATTTGTCTTATAAATATATAAAAATAGTATATAGAATTAATATTTAGCATACAAGTATACTCAATAAGTTACTGACCAAAAACTCTCAATTCAATATGGAAGAAGAATATTAAATCCTCAGTAAGAAAACAAGAAAACCAAATCATTACATATCCTTAGAAAACCATTATCCTAATCTCATAAAGGATTTCTCACAAAATATGTATACAAGAATAATAACATATAAGTATAACATAGTAAACATGAGAATATATCAATAATTATACCATACACCTAATCCATTATGATATATTTATCCTCACATTCCATCAAACATATATGTCTTGGTTCTCCCATCCCATCCATATCCACATAACCACGACCACATATCACATCGAAACAACACCCTTATAATAAAAACCACATCTACATAACCATAAACACGTATAAAAAGTTATTATTACATCCACATATCTATTAAATAATCCACTACTATCACATAACCAAATCACTGCCACATAACCACACTATTTTCATATAACAATAAAACCAAACTATGTCTTGAAGAGAAAGTGAGATATGGGGTGTAATCAAACATAAGTATCATACACATCCTAGATGTAACAGGTATACCATGAACCCAAAAACTCATATAGTAATTAGTTAGGTTTCCTAATTTGGGTGGTGATTCATAATAAACTGTATAGATTCAGGTCGAATGAACCACTAGGGGGGATCAGTGGTTAATTTTTTTGAATTAATCTTCAATTCAACTTCTATGGTTGGTTAAATACTTGATCCCTTATTATTTTAAGTCCCACATTTCCCATATTCTAAAAATTAAATCACTGAAACACACATGGGGATTTTTACAACGTTCATCATCAATAATAGAGACTAATGACTACCATGATCAACATGTGGATTTTTTATAGATTTTCTTATCACTATTAATTATAATGATTAAAAGTGTAGTAAAATTTTCACACAAGTTTATATAGGTAATATCCACACCTATAAAGGATAAATGGCATAATTTATATTGACACCACTAATTCTTCAATGGATATTCAATAAAGTCTAGTGAACAGGTCTTCAACTAATTACGACTACTAATGTAGTGTACATGTTGGCCTGGTTTTGTTACAAGTCAATGTAGTCAAACATTCTTTGGAATCACTGTTGGGACTTATTACCTTTAATTATCAAAACTTTTCAACTACTAATATCTCATTAATATTCCCAGTACACTAAATGATTAGTCGCATTGAAATTATTCAAATAACATTGAATATAATCAATAAAAATTTATGAATGTAAGAATAATAATTTTATAAATAATTATATTATATTACTTTTATAACAACTCATATGATTATCAGAATGATCAACTAAAAGTTTTATCAACACACCATAAGTTGTCATCATTATCCCTTCACTGAAAGATACCACTTATGCTCAAAACAATATCACTAATAGTATTTTTAAAGGTTCTTCATGCATGTAATAATATGATTTTATTTTTATAAAAATAATATTTCATGCATGGTGTATGTTCACATAGCCTCAAGATCCTATTTCACCACTCATCCATGAAGATTCAAATTCACAAGGATTTATCACTTCCTTCATGAATTTATATCACATGCCTAGAATAATCTACTATTTTTCAAGTACTCAACAGTGTTACCATAATAATGAAATCTATAGTATATCCATCCAATAGGCCGAAGGCCTTTATTTTTTATTGATTTTTATAATCCACCTTTCAATAAAATCTATAGTTCACGTAACAATACATGAGATTGTTCAATACTTTTTGTAATTTAGATCACTAGTCCAATTTCTTTGTGTATCAATAGAGTACACAATATTCTCTTCCTTATTCATGTAAGTGTACATAAGTTCTATGTATTTTTTATATTCTTAATGTAATTGAAGGCACTATTTGTGTAACTTTATTCTTTTTTACAAAATGACTTATATGTGCAATTTATTTTTATTCTTATAGATATCATTAAGGCTTAGAGGAAGAACAACATGATAATTACATGAGTTTTCTTCTTCATGAAAGTAGGTGTGTTTCATGGAACCGATTCTTTATAAAGAACTTTGAGTGTACTAAGTACAAGTTGAATGACTATGGTGTTTGTTATATTTATTTCCTAATAAGAAGCTTCATGGTACCATGTTCCCTTCAAGTAGTGGTAGTACGTAGAGATACTTTGTTTCATGAGAGCTCTCAAAATAGTGAATAGAAGTAACCTCAACTTAACTAGATCCCTCAATATTTATAGAAAAATAACCATACCACTCATCTAAAAATAATTCCACATATTATTACATTTTTATACCATGCTAAAGACCCATTAAAAAGATAGAATATCTTCTCTGTATCTCAAAAATTCCATACATGTTTCCTTTTTATTTGGAATTATGTGATGAAAAAAAGGTTGCGTATCAGCTCCACAAGATTAGATAATTCCTTTTATAATAATTATTATGCAAATGTGTTATATAATCACATGAATTAAATTTTTTTGGATCAACTATACTCACTTCTACAATATCTCATTATTATTTTGAATGTATGCATATAAGATAGAGATTGTATACATGGGTTTGGGATGCTTGATCATGCCTCTAACTCTCAGTTCAATCACTGGAGATAATCAGAGGGATGATCATAGAATGATGGAATTACTTTAAAAAATTATATATTCAAACAATAAAGCAACCCCAGTCAGGAGGTTAGAGGGAACTACTTAGAGTGATCTAATGGATCAGTTTTTTTTGATTGAGTGGCCACTATTTTATGAATAATTTTTTAACACATGAATATTAGCCACATATTTTTGTGTCCCACATCAAGATTTTCACTAGATACACACTTCCATATATATATATCATCCCATTATATTCACCACTCGAGCTAGCACTAGGAATAGCATCCATACATACTACACACATCATATATGGGGTGGGTCAACCCTCCTACCCCCATGCACACAACCAAACAAACTCTATGAGTGTTATGTGCTCCCTGATCCTCATTATATCCCATGAACTTCTTATTATAACTATGAAACCTCTTAAAACTACCATACATAGAGGTCAAGTTGACCCTCTCCCACATTCTTTACCATTACGTCTCATATGTGTGGTTGAGGGGGTCCTTGTTTGCTATGGATTGACTCATTTTTTTATAAAACCCACTCAAATACTTAGTAATTACTAAGTATAAAATTTCAAAACCTTATTCAAAATTTCCTTAAAGAAAAATAAAATTTTATTCTTTATTTTTTCATGTAATTCAAGATATATTCATGAAAATAAATCTTATATTTATATTTCATATCTTCCTTAGACTTTATCCAATAAAAAAAAACCATTAGATGGATCTTATTCATTCTTTATTATAGTAAACAATGTGAACTCCTAAAATTTCATTTTCACATGGACAAGATATTGAGATCAGTTCAAAAATCACCATACTCAATATGGATAATTGTATTACTAGATTACATCTAATGAATCCATAACAATTCTCCAATAATCGCCACATTATATTATCTCACCAAGATTCTTTAATATATTGAAATAAATGAATACTCATTATTTATTAATAATATCATTGAAAATATTTTTTATAATAAATACAATCTATAAAAAGTGGGTTAAAAAATATCCCCCTTTTCATTTATTATCAATACCTACAATATTTTCATCTTATAATGATATTTAAATATGTGATCATACCTTCTATACCCTATTCTCATCAAAATTTTATTTCAATTTATCCCCCCATTATTGAAAATAAATAAAAATTAGTTAGGAAAGCTGATGTCAATTCAGACTTAGAAAAGTACCACAAATAATTCCACTCTATTTATACTTGATCCATGATTGATGTAGAAAACAAGAGGGTTTGATCAAGACAAAAAAGATATCCCTTATAAAATTGAAGGATACAAAATGAAATGAGAACTCACAATATTATTCAATAACTGTACAACTATGTTCTAGGATGAGACAAATGATATATACCTATTAAAATACAAAAATATCAACCTAAAACTCCCATAATCACTTAAAAAAGGAAATTAAATACATTCAAGTAAAAATAAAATTATTTTATAACAGTCTTGGAACTTAATCATTTCACATTTCATGTCATTGATAAAAATAATTTTCCTCCCCTTTGATTTGGAATCTTATTTTTTTATAAAGGATTATATATAAAGAATACCTACATATTGAATGAAAATTTCAAGCAATATCTTTTCATAATGTTTATATCTTCACGAGACAAATAATTTTGGAAGCTTCAAACTTTCATTTTCTCCCAATCAATGGAAACAATCCTCAATATATTTATAATATAGAATATATTTAAGAATTAATGTCAAGGTGTTTCAATAAAATATATAGAATAAACCAAAATGGATATTAAACTTGTGGTTTTCTAGTGTTGAATAATTCCACATCACCATCAAGGATAATATTATTTAATGTATTCTATTCATAATTAAAATTTATGAGATCAATATAGGATGGTATCATTATCCTTTTTTTATTTTTAGTGTTGACTGCATCTTATTCAAAGCTTCTAAGCCCCCCCGGAGAACTCTATTCACCATTAATTCCTTGTATTATAAGAATAAATACAATGTACAAATATTAATGGAATAAGGTGGGTCTTCATGCACCTAAATGTGAATAATAAGGTTGAGATTGTTTTCTTAACCATGTTTCTCCACTTTCTCTATTCTTCATACTAACACATATGATATTTAGTTATAATTTTTCTTGAGGCACTATGGATATCACTACTTCTTCAATTTCATTATGTGTGGAATTTCTCTTTATAATATCTTTGAATGATCTAATATCACCTTGTACAACATTCATCCTTTTTAACTATTCATGTGTTGTAATTATTGTGAAAAAATATTTAGGAGTGTGTCCAGAAATGTTGAAACTACCAGAAAGGAATTCTCTAACACAAGAGTTGTCATTTTTTGACAAACACTCATGAAATTAATCTTATTAATGGGGAATCTTATTCTTTCCATTTGAATAAGACTTTTCTCATGATTATTCCATGTTTATCGATCTCTATAAATCTATTATCTAAATAAATAATATATCTTTGGGGTTTTTAGAAGTATTCTTAAAGTTTCCACAAGTCTTAACATGAGTTATTTTCTTTAAATATTTCTTCTAATATATATCACCCTTCTTGATAATCATCTTATACCTATTTTGAATCTAATTTTTATTCATATTATTTTACAATTATTACTTCTTCTAAATATTCTTGGGAGTAATCTATTTTGAAACCTTATTTATATTTCTACCCAAGTATATCTCTTCTTTCTTCCATCATCTTCTCTTCTAATTCTCTTTTGATACATGTTGAAATGTACATGCATCAACTTTTTTACCACCATCTCTTCCAACATTACAAAATATTTGATATCATAATTTTTTTTGATGTAAATAGATTCATAGTGTTCTATGATTATTTCATTTTTACCATCTTTATCTCCTTGGAATATGTATTCTTTATGATTTATCATTTAATGGATTTTTTGAATCAATTGCAGCACCAAAATTGACCCTCAAATCTTTATTTTATTTTATATTTTGTATAATTTCTTGAATTTATAATATAATCAGAATATTTATTTTAGGTATTCATTTCCACCTATTATTCTCTTATTGGGGAGCCAACTTCCACATTTATTCTTCCCACCATGGACATGATTGAATAGAATTTTTCATTTCTCATTTATATTTATACAGATTTTTCATTTAAACCAACACTTTTTATAGAAAAAAATTAGAAAAATTATTACATTGATATATGGATGGTACCTATTTCTTCAAATATACTTGGGAAATATAATTAGGTGATGTAATGTTATTATTTCTATATAATGAAGATATTTTATTTGTAGAACCCTTTAAATAACACTGTGTGGCAGCAAAAACATACTTATTTGATTATGGAATCTCAACATGAGTCCTTTCAAGATTACCTTGTTTGATTTTTGATACAATACATTTTATACTGAGGGAATTATTTTGATCTTCATTAAATTCCATTCTATCTTCATAGACTTTTCTAATCTTATCAACATCCACTTTATATAGTGTAACATTTTCTTATAATAGTGATTTAAGCTCTTTGATCCTCTTGGTTTTGATTTCTAATTGAGAATTATAAACATCAATGATGTTTTATATATTTTATTCCAATGCATGGATCTTCTTATCTAACTATAATATCCACGGACCCACACCCTTATATTCGGTGCTAAAAACACAATCTTTACATTTGTGGCTTGATACTGATAAAAATGATCCAATTTTTTCCACCCAAAACTTATAATAAATGGAAATATTGGATCCATTGCTTATCAAAGGGAAATTTAGGTATAGAGTTTTAGATAATTATTACAAAATCTTATATAAAAAATACCCATGACTTCAAGAGAGTATTTTTTCCACTATAAATAGCTTTTCATATTCCATATTAAGTCATCATCATCAGCCATATAAAACCCTTATAGAAGTAATTTATCTAACATCATCCTTGATAACATGGGGAAAGGAAACATAATAAGGGAGATCTCAAATTCCCATTAAGGGTAAATAGAATATTTAACAACTGAATTTCATAAGTGAAAAAAAGGTGAGCATAAGGGTACAATGATATAATCAAAGAGAATGAGAATAAAATATAATAAATCATACCCATCAATACTTGGATAATTAATCATGAAACATGTAATAAGGATTTAACAAAGGAAATAGTCAAAGAGTTCAATAATCATGATCCATGTGATGTTAATATTGATAAAAGGAATCATTAAAACCTATAGAAAGAATAAATAAAAAATGTTGGTATCTTGGAAAATAATCTTTTTAGAATACTTAAATAACTCTTAAAAATTGGAATAACCATATAGAAAAATTCCAAGTTAATTATTAGGAGAACATAATTATTACCCAATGAATTGGAGAGCTATAATGGGGCTCACATATTATATATGAAATATCAGGCTCACCCATTTTTTTATGTACATAATGTGGCTAAAACCTTCATATAAGCTATATCGGGCTCACCCATGAGATATAATGGGGCTCAAAACTTCATAAAAAATTTCAAATAACCATAACATAAAAACATTACAAATATATTTCATCTCATCATAATACTCATAGAAATACCCATTATTCCTTTCATAACTTGATTCACCTAGGGAAAAGAAATGGGTTCCCTAAAAATATTTTTGAAAAAATCATAATCCATCCAAAGAAATAATTAGGTTGGTATTATTAAAAAATATCCCCAGTAGAGTATAAGTAAAATAAATGGTTTTTGACATTGATGACCGGAAATACCATTAAAAGGTCATTAATAACATTATTGAGGAAAATAACCTTTTTTTTAAAGGTTGGGGCCGAAGCCTCATTTTTTATTAATAAAGCAAAGAAAATACATCTTTAACTGGGTAGAGGGAGACCCATTACATATCCCGAAGGCCCAGTGGGCTTGAAGCCCATTACATAACCCGTAGGCCCAAATTTTTAGCCAAATTCCTATTCCGTGAATAGTAACCATTGAGGAAAATAACCTTTTAACTTTGAAACTCACTTTTAAAAACTAATAATTCAAAAAATATTGTGAAATTAATTTTCCTTAAAAATAAACATGGAAAATTATAAAGTAATATTCAAAGTAAATAATGGTCTTGATAGTGGGAAAATCAGTTCATGTTGTAAATGTTAAAAGTAAATATTCTTTTCAAACATTTTGTAAAGGGAGTCAAAAGTGACTCATTTGGAAAATGTTAAGAAATTTAATTTTAAAAAATTTAAAAAGAAAAGTAAAATATCATGTAAAATATCTTTATGAAATAATTTATGTTTAGAAAAAAAGAAATTTTTGAAAACATTTTAGTAAACATAGATATTGAATAGAAATATTCCTAATCTAAAAGAATATACAAGATCAATATCACTAAAAAATAAATTTCTCAATGTTTCTTCATTCAATAAGGGAGAAAATGGAAATTAAATATTCGAAACAAATTATTAACCAAATTAGAATAAAATATATGTGTTTCAATAAAATAAAATCATATTATTTTCTCTAAATTAACCTTCAACATAAATAATCCCAAAAATAAAGAATATTGTAAAATGAAGTATTTTCCACTTCGGTAAATTTTCAATCGTAAGACCCATGAAAGGTTAAATTCAAATAAAACTTTAAATATAATTTTTGGTCGTAGTAGATACACAAGAGGGGGGTAAATTTAGTTCCAATTAAAATTTATGTTAAAAATATTTCTATTAAAAACCCCTAATTTAACAAACAAGTTAAACTGTAGTAAATTTATAAAGATTGTAAGTGTTCAGTTAGTTTCTCAAAGATTGATTGTTTCTCAGTTAACTTACTCTGAATATTAAGTTAGTTTTTGAAACTAATTTACTGGATAACAATATTTATAAACACTTGCTAGTTTAACTATCAGAGTTACATTAAAACAGATTTGAATTTCAAAGTAATTAGTAGCGGAATATTGAAAATAGTTTAAACAAAAATAAGATGCACAACGATTATGAAACAAGTGGTTCAGTATCAATATGATACCTAATAAACTCTACTTAGTGGTCACCTTCCACCAAGCAGTTTATATAAATAAAATTTGACCCACACCCTGGATCGGGGTTTACAACAGTACTCAGACTGTCCAGGTCCTCAGACCTCTACCATAGTTCTATGTGGGAAATCAACAACAATAGAACACAGGCTATCCTGGTCCTCATACCTCTACCATAGTTCTACGTGGGATACAAAAAGGTATAAGGAGTTTGGTATGAGGATTTTAGTATCATCCAGTTCACCTTAGGATTCAGTGTGTGTCCAAACAGACAGAAGCACACACTGCTCGTAATGTAAAGAAAAGGATGATCGCAACAGAGAAAGAATATAGATATGAGTTTAGAATTATCTTGTGTGATGTCAATGCAGCTCTGGAATACTTTGGATTGAAGTAGATTAATCTTTGAGTCCTTTTCTGGAAGTTGTGTGAAAAATAGAGTGTCACGATTCATCTTGTGTTCTTCGTGAGGTTCAATCAAGCGAAGTTGTTCTTTAAGCTTCAAATATGCTTCGTGTGTTCAGTAGTGTCGAGTTTCATGTAGTGTGACTTTCTTTTGAAACTTCCTCCAATTATCTTCTATGTTATTGTGCTCACGACCTTGCTTTTCATTTTTGTATCGCGCGCGCTGATTCTTGGTCACACTTCGCTTTTAACTTGGAATGCATGT
Source organism: Viscum album (assembly GCA_963277665.1). Taxonomy (NCBI): domain Eukaryota; kingdom Viridiplantae; phylum Streptophyta; class Magnoliopsida; order Santalales; family Viscaceae; genus Viscum; species Viscum album. The sequence goes on from OY728129.1 coordinate 1,541,318,717, forward strand.
GTTGGAGCTAACAAGTTACATGTGTTCGGCACCTCGTACCTCTTACTGTCTGATGATATGTCTAAAAAGAAACATTAATTATTTCAGTGAATTAAATTCATCAAATATGATCATTAGAAATTAAATTTAAAGATGAAAAAATAGTTTAAGAAATGGGGTCACAGTAAGTCATGAAAACAGTCTCTTTCACACGATGTCTAGATTGATCATGGTGTCTGTGTGTCACGGTGTCTCATGGTCATGGTGTATTGTGGTCATGGTTTCTCGCGGTCACGGTGTCTTGTTCATGGTGTCTTGGTTTACGGTGTCTTGCTTTACAGTGTCTGGATTCACGGTGTCTGGCTTCACGGAGTCTGCTTCATGCTGTCTGCTTCACGGTGTCTGGCTTCATGGTGTCTGGCTTTACGGTGTCTGGCTTCATGGTGTCTGGCTTCACGGTGTCTGGCTTCACGGTGTCTGGCTTCACAGTTCCAGAAATACATATCCAGTGGCAGACTCACGGTGTCTTAGACTTTTCAAAGTAACTGTGTTCAGACTTAAATAATGATGATAATAGAAAGGATTAAACTTAGGAATTTTTTAAAGAAGGTATTTTGAGAGTAGATCAAAGATAGTATAAAGTATTTAAAATGAATATAGAGCAATTAAGATCTTGCATGGCTATTCTTAAAGCATTATAAACTTTAAACATAAATACACATGATTGGATATAATTTATAGGAGTTAACTAGGTTGAATAATATTTGTGATAATTAAAACATGATTAATACATAAGGAGTCCAATAACCCCCCCTGTTTTGATGATCACAAATCATGTACAATTAGAGTGTATACTGGATTCAACTATAGAGAAAAATGGCTAACATATAAAAACTTCTCCCCCTTTTGGGATTATCAAAAATATGAAATAATATAGGTCAAAAAAAGTGCACATTACATTAAGAGTAAACAAGGTTTAGTACAAGAAAAGAGTGATACAAAATCAATATCATCCCTATAAAAAAAAGTGTAATCAGTGTTCTTATTCATGGGCTTTCCTTCTCTTTTCCTTTAGCAGCAACAAATGAGGAAGCCATAGGGGAAGTGGTTGAGGTAGAATAAGGTAGATAGGTGGTTGATAAATAGGGTAATGGAAGGCCTTCAAAGACTGATGGATCCAAGGTAGGAGCAGTAGAAGATCTAGGTAGTTTATGATCAAGAATCACATACCTGATTTTATTGAGTGCTTGTCTGATAGACATGGTGGCTGAAACTAGGGTGGGGGATAAGGTAGGATGCCCAAGTCTAAGAGGTGTAGCTACTGGAGCAACAATGGCTATACTCTGGACATGAAGATAGGGCCTCAAGAGTTTGATGAAATCTGTAATGATCTCTCCACTATACTACATGACTTTCTCAAAATGGCCCTTTTTCTCCATAAACTTGTCCAATAATCGAGTAAACTCCGTGATCATTTGGACTTGGTTCATGAAAGCTTGAGTCACAGGAGGAATACAGAGATTTTCTACAAGGTACTTGAAATGGTTTGTCATATCTGTCTTGGAGAAGATTCTATTGAAGTAGAAATCCAATTTCTTGGCAATCTCTTCCTGAGAATCATTAGCAATTTTGGAGTGGATTTGTACTAGGTCAAGAAATCTATCACTATTTTTGACCACTTCAGATAAGGAAGCCGCATTGAAGCCACTAAGTACATTCTGAAGATCTTCTTTGACTACAGTTTTGAGAAGATCACTGTCTAGGGAGGGTTTAGAGGATTGACCAGATGCTTTGACATTCATGGTCAAAGATTTCAATTGATTCGGTACCTTTTGAAGACACTCTGTATACTCATCAGTGAGTTTATTAATATTGTCAACAAGATCTTTTATCTCCTTCACGATTTTTTTGTTCCTTTAAGTGATATTTTCATATAATTATGATAGATAAGGTTGAATATGAGACACACCAACTTTTGGGATTTGAGGAGCAATAGGTTCTATAGGAGGAGCAACAGATTCAGATCTCGAAGGAAACTCTCTCTACATGTTTTCAACCATACTTCTTAGGGTATTTAATTCATTACTGAGCATCTTATTTTCAACTCTTACTTCTTGAATCTCATGGATCATCTTAGGTTGTATTTTCCAAATAATTTTATCCAATAATAGTGAGGAATCTCTCTCACTTAGTTTTTTCACAGGACGAGGTTGGGTATTCATTAGTTTCTCAACTCTAGATAAAAGAGTAGAACCAAATTTCTTCAGATCATCCTTACTCACAAAGGATGTTTGTTCAGATAAGGGTTCAGTAGTACGGACTGGTACATGCTTAGGTTCCTTCTCAGGTGAAAAATTGGAGACTGATTTCAACTTAAATAGGGAGGAAATATCAAGTTTGGTTGCTGTAACCTGCTGAGAATCATTCACATCATAGAAACTAGGAAATTTATACTGAGTGTCTGTAGGACTTGACTCAGTTGGATGTGAGGCTTCAATAGACTCAAGATTTGGGGTTTGTTACCCCTCAACAAGTGCCTCCTTCTCAGCACTGAGAGGCTTAGGATCTTGGTCTAATTCCATAGAATCAGCTCTAAGTTCCTCACTCATTTCTTGTCTAGCCAGCAGAAAGGCTAGCTCCATCCTTTCTTCAGCTGAAGGGATGATTTTCGGAACAGATTGTTCCACAAAGAGTTCCTCAATATTGACCTCTTGCAAAATAGGTAGCTCTTCCACTATAGGCTCTTATACTGTAGGATATTCCATTTCATGTTTTTCAGATTCTTTGGCAACTGACTCTATTACAGCTTTGGGTTGAGTTTCCAAATTAGCAGCTTCTTTAGGAGTAGGGAATTCTTCTTCAAGAACTTCAGGATGAGCAGTTGTCCTATCTTCCTCAACAGTAACAGCTTCTTTAGGAGGCATTACAGCCTCTTATTCCTCTTCTTCAGGATACTCAAAAATCTAATTTGGTTCCAAACTAGGATTAGAAATGTCTTTCGGTCTTGAGGGATAATCCACAAAATTGAATTTCTCATAAACTCTATCACTGTGTTCCACCCGTTCCTTTCTCTAAGGATTCTAGTTTATTTTCATTCTTTTGATAGTGGATTTTGAGAGACAGTACTCACAGTCCTTAATTACTTCCTCATTAGGTCCAACCATAACTTTTGCAAGAAGCATGGATGAGATTATCCAAGAGTAGAATAGAGAAGTTTACTTGGATGTGAATTTGATCAACTCACACATATGGTGTATGATATACTTGCACATGTTGATTTTATGCCCATTTTTCATAAGGTGAATCAAAAAAACATCTTGATATTTTAAAATAGAAAAATTAAATTTTCTTAGACTAACCAAATTCTATATAAACTTGAATAGAAGCCTTGATTATCCATCTAATTCAGAAGCAATGGCCCTCCTCTAGGTGTCATTTTCAGTTAGGGTTTTCAGGGCATATTCTAAATCAAAGAAATCGGTTGAAGGTAGAGGTCCTCTATGATAATCCTCACATATGTCTTCATGAGGTATCCTAAGGTATGTGGCCTATAACCTTGAAGAGGATGAGAATATCTGGAAATTGACCCAGCTTATTACAACACAACTCACACCAGAATCAAATGATAACTGTACGTACTGGTAAAACTGAGCCACTAACCTAGGATAAATGGGTCTATCCTCCTTCAAGAACCATTCTAACCATCCTTGTTGTTCTAACACTTTTAATACCAGAGACTTACTAGATAGAACCCATTTGGGGCAAATATTTTTCTTAGGTACAACAAGGTGGTTTACCAGATTTGGATTTGAAGGTCCTTCGGGTGTTAGCTTAGGTGCAATCTTCTTCTTCTTTGGGCTGTGCTTCTCTGGTGTCGATGATGACGGATGTTTCATTCTTGGCATTCACTGAAGGTTTGAGAGAGAGAGAAGAGTTTCACAGATGAACAGGGGTTCGAAAAGAGTAGGTAGAAGAAACCTCGAGTGAATAATTGAGTGATACTTACTTTGTTTTATCATTTAAAAATACTAAATGTCGTAAAAATAAAAACACGGGAAAAATAAGGAAGGGAAATAATAATTACCACGATGCGGGTTTTTTACAAAAAATTATAATGAATTTTTACGGTCAGACTGTGTTTGGTCATTATGGTGAGACAGTAAACGAGCTTCACGGTGAGACCATGAATGAACTTCTCAGTGTGCATTATGGTGAGACAGTAAACGTCAGACAGTAAGTATAAAATACCAACTTTGAGACCGTAAACATAAAACTTTATGGTGTGATAGTAAACATGAGAGACAGTAACTAAGAAACCATAATCATGAAACAGTAAAGTATAAAACAGTAAGATATTAAACAGTAAGACCTAAAATAGTAACAAGTAAGGTATCTATTTGAGTTTTATCATACCTAGTTCATGTATGATGTTGTCTATTCTCTCAGAATTTAATGGTTTGGTGAATATATCAGCAAGTTGGTATTCAGTACCAATGAATTCCAAATTGATATCACCTTTTTGATAATGATCTCTCAAAAAGTGATATCTTACATCAATGTGCTTTGTCCTTGAATGTGAAGGAGAATTTTTTGAGATGTTAATAGCACTTGTGTTGTCACAATTTATAGGTACATGTCTGAATTGATATCCATAATCTAGTAATGTGTGTTTCATCCACAAAATTTGTGCACAACAACTACCAGTAGTTATGTATTTAGCTTCTGTAGTAAATAATGCAACAAAATTTTGTTTCTTACTACAACATGATACTAGTGACTAGCCTAAAAGGTGAAATGTTCCAAAGGTGCTTTTTCTATCTAACTTACATCCACCAAAGTCAGCATCAGAATAACTAACTAATTCAAATGATTGTCCTTTAGGGTAAAATAGTCCTAAATTGGGAGTATGTTTGAGGTATTTTAAAATTATATTTACAGCATTTAAATGAGATTCTTTAGAGTTTGCATGAAAACGAGCACAAATACACACACTAAACATAATGTTAGGATGACTAGTAGTTAAGTAAAGTAAACTTCCAATCATTCCTCTGTAAGTGGTTTGATCATCATATTTTCCATCTTCATTAAGATCCAACTTACAAGTGGTACTCATGGGAGTGTCACTAATTTTAGTTCTATCCAATCCAAAACATTTTAAAAGATCCATTGTATATTTACTTTGATTCGAAATAATACCATTTTCATTTTGAAAAACTTGAAATCCAAGAAAATATTTGAGTTCTCCCATTATTCTCATTTCAAATTTGTTGTGAATCATTTTAGAAAAATCAACACATAAATAATTCTTTGAAGATCCAAAAATAATGTCATCTACATAAATTTGAACAACTAAAACATCATTATAAATTCGTTTTATAAAGAGGGTAGGATCAGCTATTCCTTTTGTAAAACCTTTGGAAATAAGAAAAGTACTCAATCTGTCATACCAAACTCATGGAGCTTACTTCAAACCATATAAGGATTTTGGTAGTTTAGAAATATTATTTGGAAAATGGGGGTTTGTAAATCCAAGGGGTTGTTCAAAAAAGACACCCTCATCTATATAACCATTTAAGAATGCACTGTTAACATCCATTTGATATAGTTTCAAATTAAAATGTGCAGCATAGGCAAGAAAGATTCTGATGGCTTCAAGTCTGGATACTGGTGAAAAGGTCTCCTCATAGTCAATTCCTTCTTCTTGACTATACCATTGTGCAACTAGTCTAACCTTGTTTCTAACTATGTTACCAGCTTCATCAACTTTATTCCTAAAAACCCATTTAATACCTATGGTTAAAGTGTCCTTAGGTCTTTCAACAAGTTTACAAACTTTGTTCCTTTAAAACTGATTAAGTTCTTCTTGCATAGCGATCAACCCAAATTCATCATTGATTGCATCATTGATATATTTAGGTTCAAACTATGAAAGAAAAGCTTGATGTTCAACCTGGTTTCTCAGAGAAGCTCTAGTTTGTGTCCCTCTATCTAAATATCCTACAACAGCATCCAAAGGATGGGTTTTAAGGGTCCTAGTTAGTCTAGTAAAGGTAGGTCTAGAAACCTCAGGTTCATTTATAGGTTTGGGTTCAACAGAAAAAGGTTCTGGAAAATTTCTAGAACTGGTTGTCTTCATGGCAGGTTCACTATTTTTGTCATTAAGGTTTATAATGGACATATCTTCTTCAAGATTTTGAAGAGGGGTCTTAGGTTCATGTTGATCAGTTTCATCAAATTTTATGTGTACAGATTCTTCCACACATTTGGTTCTCTTATTGAATACTCTATAATATTTTCTAGATATAGAATAACCTAGAAAGATTCCTTCATCACTTTTGGATGCAAACTTATCAAGATTATCTTTAGTATTGAGGATGAAGACTTTTCAACCAAAAACTCTAAAGTAATTAACCTTAGGATTCCTATTATTACATAGCTCATAAGAGGTCCTTTTGAGAATTGGTCTAATCAAGACTCTATTGATGGTATAACAAGCTGTATTGACAACTTCAGCTCAAAAATAAATAGGTAAGTCATATTCATTGAGAATTTTCCTTGCAATTTCTTGAATTGTTCTATTTCTTCTTTCTACTACACCATTCCATTGAGGTGTTCTAGGAGCAGAGAAATTGTGACTATAGCCATTGTGTGAGGAATAAGTTTCAAACTCATGATTTTCAAACTCACGACCATGGTAATTTCTTAAGGTCTTGATCCCAAGTCCACTAAGGTTTTCTATAGGCTTGGAATATTTGATAAAATAAGAACAGGCTTCACTTTTGTGAGCAAGAAAGTATACCCAAGTGTACCTAGAAAAATCATCTACAAGAACATAAACATAGTGCTTCCCATTTAGACTTGAAACTCTTGATGGTCTAAACAAATCCATGTGAACCAACTCGAGAGGTTGAGAAGTAGAAACTTCTTTCTTTGATTTGAAAGAAACTTTGTGTTGTTTTCCCTTTTGACAAGGATTACACACTTTGTTAAGTGGGAATTCCAGTTTAATTAAGTCTCTAACTAAACCTTTCCTATTCAGTTTTCTAAGTGAGTGCACATTACAGTTTCCTAGTCTTATGTGCCATAGCCAAGATTCTTTATGAAAATCATTTAAACAAGTAACATTTTGTTTAGCTAAAGAATTCAAATATATAGCATAAACATTTTTATTTCTTAATGCAGTAAATACCAAAAAAAATTAGAATTAAAAACATTACATGAATCATTTTTAAATTTTACATTGAAACCATCATCACATAACTGAGAAATACTTAGCAGGTTATATTTTAATCCATCAACAAATAGTACATTAGAAATTAAAATTGAATCAGTGTTACCAATATGGCCTAAGTCGATGATTTTTCCTTTTGTGTTCTCCCCAAAGGTGAGATTTCCTCCATCAACTTTGATTAAGATCTTAAATCACGAGTAGTCTCTTATCATATGTCTTGAACATCCACTTTCCAAGTACCATATCTTCCTATAGGAAATTTTCAAGCAATTTTCCTACAAAACATATTTTGATAGAAGATAATTTTGGTACCCATATTTTCATGGGTCCATAAAGGTTAGCAAGTAAAACTTTAGGCACCCATATTTGTCTAATGGGTTTCCTATAATTAACAGATTCAAATGATTTTGATAAGTAAACTTTTTTTGGTCTGTAAGAATTTGAATAGCTATATAGAGCATAAGAGTTTCCAGAACTTGAACTAGCAGCATACTGTCCAGATTTTGGAATAAATTTATTCATAACAATCTATCTTTGTCTAGGTTGGTATCCTAAACTAGTAGTATACTTTGGTGCAACTTGTTTTCCAAGAATTTTAGTTAGAGTATTCTTTCCATTTGTGAACTTCTTGAAGTCTTTTCTCAGTTTCTCATTAGACAATTTGAGTTCAGTATTCTCCTTTAACAGTTGAGAATTCTTTTCCTTTTCTATATTAAGATTAGATTAAACAGTACTAGTCAATGCATACTGTTTCTTTAATGATTTGTACTTATCTTTTAGCTAATTACAAGTATCTTCTAACATATTACAGTATTCATATAATTCAGTTTTAGACATATTATCATAATTATTTGAATCACTTTCATTGCCAGAATAGTAATCATTCATCATAGAGGAAATAGGTACCTCAAATGTTTTAGTCATAAAATACATGTTGGCATGATTCTTTTCTTCACAATTAGAAGCTTCAGATCCACTTGAGCTGTCTTCCGAATCACTCCATGTTGCCTTCATAGCTTTCTTATATTTTTTTTCCTTATACTTATATTTCTTCTTAAACTTTAATTTTGGACAGTCAGCCTTAACATGTCCTTTACTTTTACATTCATAACAAACTATCTCATAATTTTTATCAGCTTTCTTCTAATATCACTTCCAATTACCTTATTGGTCATACTTACCCTTATAATTTGATTTTCTGAAAAATTTATTCTTTATATGGAATTTCTTGAATCTTCTGGATATATGAGCCATCTCTTCATCACTATCTGAGTCTGAATTTTCACTAGTTGAGCTTTCTTCAGTTATCTGAACCTTCTCTTTGTCCTTTCTTTTTGAAGCAGTAGACTTAAATGCCATTGACTTCTTCTTAGGTTCATCATCTTCCCCTTTATTTACCTTCATCTCTTCTTTATACATCATTAGTTTTCCAATCGGCTCCTTGACATGTAGTTTTCCAATTTCACATGATTCTCCTATCGAGATAGAGGTTCCTCTCCATCTGTCTGGTAGGCATCTTAGTATCCTAATGAATTGCTCCTTCACTGGAACAACTTTTACCAATGATCTCATTGTATTGAATATCTCCTTAAACCTGAGATACATATCAGAAATAGATTCATCAGATTTCATTTTAAAATTATCATACTTAATAGTGTATATATTTAGTATCATTTCCTTAACATTGGTTGTTCCCTCATGGGGAACAGACATAGTATCCCATATTTCATAAGCAGTCTTACAAGAAGATATTCTATTAAATTATTCATCTCATAAAGCACAATACATGGCATTAATTGCTTTAAAATTATTATTGTAAGCAGCTTTCGTAGGTTCATCCCAAGTAGTTCTAACAGTTTCTGTAACCTTATACTGAGTCTCTATGGCAGTCCAAATATCAAATCCCATACTTTCTAAATGGATTTTCATTTTTATTTTCCATTGGGAATAATTGACGCTATTAAAGAAGGGTGTCCTATTGGTATCTACACCTTCTAATCTGTTATCCATAATTAGATTTTAGCAAATGTATTTAAAGAGATAAAAATTTAAAAATAACAGAAATTTAATATCTTTAAGACACAACTAAACTCATAGTTAAATAAGATTACATAGAGTCCTAATAAATAAACACCCTTTGATACCAAATTTTGGTCAGAGTAGATACTCAAGAGGGGGGGGTGAATTTAGTTCCAATTAAAATTTCTCTTAAAAATATTTCTTTTAAAAACCCCCAATTTAACAAACAAGTTAAACTGTAGTGAATTTATAAAGATTGTAAGTGTTCAGTTAGTTTCTCAAAGATTGATTATTTCTCAATTAACTTAATCTGAATATTAAGTTAGATTTTAAAACTAATTTTCTGGATAACAATATTTACAAACACTTACTAGTTCAACTATCAGAGTTACTTTAAAACAAATTTGAATTTCAAAGTAATTAGCAGCGGAATATTGAAAATACATTAAACTAAAATAAGATGCACAATGGTTATGAAACAATTGGTTCATTCTCAAACCGAGACATAATCCACTCCACTTGGTGATCACCTTCAACTAAGCAGTTTATATAAATAAACTTTGATCCACACCCTGGATCGGGGTTTACAACATTACTCAGACTGTCCATGTTCTCAGACCTCTACCATAGTTCTACGTGGGAAAGAAACAACAACAGCACACAGTCTATCTAGGTCCTCAGACCTCTACCACAGTTCTACATTGGATACACAAAGGTATAAGGAGTTTGGTTTGAGGATTTCGATATCCTCCAGTTCAGCTTAGGATTCAGTGTGTGTCCAAACAGACAGAAGCACACACTGCTCGTAATGTAAAGAAAAGGATGATCACAACAGATCAAGAATATAGAGACGAGTTTAGAATGCTCTTGTGTGATGTTAATGCAGCTCTGGACTCCTTTGGATTGAAGTAGATGAAGCTTTGATTCCTTTTCTAGAAGTTGTGTGGAAAACATAGTGTTGCGATTTAGCTTGTTTTCTTCGTGATGTTCAATCGAGTGAAGATGTTCTTTAAGCTTCAAATATGCTTCGTGTGTTCAGTATTGTTGAGCTTCATGCAGTGTTACTTTCTTTAGAAACTTCCTCCAAGTATCTTCTACATTATTGTGCTCATGACCCTGTTTTTTGTTTTTGTATCGCGCACGCTGATTCAGGGTGTCTGGCTTCATGGTGCCAGAAATATATAGCCAGTGGCAGAATCATAGTGTCTTAGACTTTTCAAAGTAACTATGTTCAGACTTAAATAATGATGATAATAGAAAGGATTAGACTTAAGCATTTTTCAAAGAAGGTATTTTGAGAGTAGATCGAAGATATTATAAAGTAAGTAAACAGAATATAGAGCAATTAAGATCTTGCATAGCTCTTCTTAATGCATGATAAAACTTTAAACATAAATACACTTGATTGGATATAATTTATAGGAGTTAACTAGGTTGAATAAGATTTGTGATCATTAAAACATGATTAATACATGAGGAGTCCAACAATAATGAAAATAAAGAGATTCAGGATATAAATTTTTAAAGGTGAAGTATATAAACATTATAAAATAATATAGCTGCATATTATAAATGTATGTCCCAAAGAAAGGGAGTTTGAGACAGATAAACTTTACAAAGATCAAAACAATTAATTGATAGTTATTCGATGGAGAGATTGTGTGAAAAAAATTTAAATAAAAGAACAAGTGTAAATATAGAATAAAATAATTTAGAGATCAATTCCGATATAATATCTTCCTAACAGAGTCAGTAAAGAAGAGTTATAACCCAACAAAAGAAAATTGAGTTAAGAAACCCTTTACCACTTGGTAACTTTCATGTCAAATCCACTAAGATGAAATAATTAAAGTTGAAACTTATAATACCATGAATTATGAAGGATTCGTGATATAAAATAGATAAGGGGTATTATATGTACACCTGATTAAAAAAATTAGGTGTATAACAATAAAATATGACTCAATGAAAGTTAATGAAGATGAAATCCCTTACTGCTTTGATAATTTATGGATTAAAACCCCATGAAAGAGATAACATAATGTGGATTTATAAATCCCAATAAATTTCATGAAAATAACCATAAAATAAATTCATGGTATGCATATACACCACAAAATGTAAATAAGTGGTGAATATGACATATGTCTCACAAAAATAAAAGTGAGATGAGAAAATCTTATAATGATCATAATGTTGAAGTCAGAATTAATAAATGAATTGATTATGTGTATCAAATGTAAATAATTATAAAGAAATTATAGATAAAACATAATATAATAAAAATTTATTATGCACATAATCATATAATATCAAAGACAATTCAGGAGTAATATAACCCAATGAAAAGAAATTGAGTTATGAAACCCCTTACCACTTGGTAACTTTCAAGTAAAACCCATTGGATGAAATAATTAAAGGTGAAACTTTAAAATACCATGAATTATTAAGGTATCATGATATTACATGAAAATTTTTCAGTATATACATAATATAAAATAATTTAGCTGCATAACATTAAAATATACCTCAATGAAAGGAAATTGAGACAAAATCCCTTACCTTGAGTCCAGAATTTCCACGTATGTCCTTTAAATATTGTATAATAAGATTATATAAATTGTTTGATTTATTAACACACTTATATATTTTTAATAACTTATAATTAAATCATTTATTCTATTTATTTTAGTGACATATTTCAATATTTAATCAGTTAAGTCCATGTCGGGTGTTTTGAGGACGTTCAGTCCATATTTTCAAAACGACTTCGGTAAGTTAACCATGGTCAAAGGGTCCACTATTACATGATCTCCAGAATAATAATAATTAAATAATTACCATTTTATGAATCAATTATAATTTTAAAACCAACCATTAATAATGGTTATTTAAAATGAGCTATGTTATAATCATAGAGACGGTAGGCCATGCGTATGCATGAGCAAAGTTTCCATTTTTTAATGATCATTACGGAAAGAAAGAAAGTATTATTTAATCTTTAAATAATGATAATAATATCATAAATATAATATTATTTATTTAAATACATTAATATATATCATCCATGTGATGTGGTGATAAAAAATGAATCACATGTATTTGTGGAGGTGGTTGTCCACACGTACACACGAACAAAGTTATTATCTTTCGATGAATGTAAAGTTAAGAAAATATATGATATATTATACTTTAAAAATAATAAATATTTCATGAATATAATATATTAAAATTAAATCCATCACCATTAATAGTAATTAGAGGTGATTATGGAAAATGAATTAAATCGGTTCGTGAGGCAGTAGTCTGCCATACACACGAACGATGGTTTCATTTCCAATTTGATAGAAGAGGATATAGATTTAGGTTATTAAATTAACCTAATAACATATAATAATATAGGATAAAATTATTTTATTATATAATTAGGGTTGAAGAAGACATTAAGGAGGTGTAAGAAGAAATAAAATAGAGCGCTCAGTTAAGAATGATACATCTTCTTCAGATGACATATTTAGGTTTGCACCATAATCCTTATAAGGAGGGTTTTATAATAAAACCAAGGATTTTAGGAAATTATAAGGTAATTGATAATTGTATTTGAGTAGGGATAGTTTGAATAAAAAATATTTTAAGGTTTGAATAGGAGAAGAGAGTGGGTGTCCTTTTATAAGCGGGGGAGAAGAAACACTTGATTTTTTTTGTGAAGAAAATGTTAACCCTTGTTTTACACATTCCAAAAGCCTAAAAATGGACCATTATCAAGAATTATATTAAATAAGGTCTAAATATGGTCAAAAAATAGAATTTAGACTAGTTTTTAGGTTATTTTAACCCTTATCTTTTTAGTTTAACCTCCGATAAACCCATTGTCACCTTAATTGCATTAAAATATTTTTATTGTTTCACTATTAATTCATTTTTTTATTATTTTTGATAATCCACCTTTCAAGGGGTGAGGTGGAACCCTTACAAGGCCCGAATACTCAGTGACAATTACATGAACCATAGGTATTAGAGGGAATCACCCAGACAATACAACTTAGAACTGATCCTCCCTTGCAAATGTCATGATGACCATAACTACATCTTCATAGGGCTGGTTGGCTAGCTATCCTATATAATTCTGCATAGGCCCAGTATCAATGGCAAAGCCATACCCTCTCGTTCTTCCAATTTCGGTTAGCTCTACTCAAGTGAATGTGTCTGCCCTGAATCCTCATATGGAGCCTTGTCCCTTGTAGTCTGACTGGTACGTCTGCATAATCATGTGGACCGAAGTCCTTGGGTGGCCCGAAGACCTTGCAGGACCTGAGGACCCAACTGGTAGCCCAGATGCCCAAATGGATGAATAGTTCCAGCTACTACAGTGCCTGCTACAGTACTGCTACAGGGCCTTCAGGCCACCTTAACAATCATAACTATATGAATTTAAATTAATATATATATATATATATATAATATAAATTAAATTTAAATCACTCTTAATTAGGGGTTATTTTATCTATTAAAAATGAATAAATAATATGCACTTTAAAATTATTTTAAAAAAAATACGCTTTAAGCCTAAAAATAAATGTATACTAAAATACAGTGTAAAGATGATCAAAATGTAATTAATTAATTAAATATAAATAATGGATAATAATTTTTCTTTAAATAAAAATTAAAATCATAATGGTATTTTTAAATTTCTTAATTTATTGAAAAGAAATGACAATATTACAAAAATCGGTATTTTTTACTATTCACTAAAAAATAAATATTTTTTGAAAAATACAAAAATTTAACCCTAAATTAATTTTGATACAATGATTTAAGAAATTGAGTTTATTTTATAAAATAAATTTACTAAAATTTCTAGAAATTACTACAATATGTTCTCACAAAAAGCAATAAAAATCATTTTTGAAGAAAACATATTTTTAATGAATAAAATGACATTACTAAAAATCGAGTGATTATTTACAAATAATTTATCAATAAATTTATTTTTAGAATAAAATTTATGTGTATTTCATAATTAATTAATCCTCTTCATACCTTCCAATTTAATGGCTAGGTTCTAATATGAATATATTTCATGGGTCATTTATGCTTGATGTTGCGTGTCATATACGCTATCAAACATAATGTTATTATTTTAAAATATTGGATTGTTACACTGTTTCCCATTTAATAAAATTTATCCTCACAATTTTAACATTTTCTAAATAATTAAATCTTTGATATTTTAAAATACATTTCTTAAAATCCAACATCATAAAACTGGTTAATAAAACTTTCTTTTGAAATGAGGGAAAAGAAAATGCATAGATTATCTGGAATAATATATGATTAGGTTTCCAAATAGGATAAAATTTGTAAGAAGTGAAGATATTAAAATATAATAAAATAATAATGCTAATTAATTATTTATACTGATAGAGATCATTGATCATAAGAAAGTGAATGATCATAAGAAAGTCAAAAACCACAAAACCATAAAAAAAGAGGTGTGAAAAAAGACCATAAATTTCATTAGAAATGATTATAATAGAAAATAAAATTTATTTCAAGACCCTTTTCTTAGAGTAAAGGAATTAATTTACCATCTAGATGAATAACATAGGGAAATATACTTACTTTATGAGTAGAATTCCATCCTTTAATCAATTTCCCTCACAATCTCATCTTTTTCTCCAAATGATTAGTATTAAAGATGATTTTTTCATGATTGAAGAACTAAAATAAATTTATAATAGATCACATAATCCCCAAAAGGATGAAAATATTTTCCTTATATATTTAGACATTAACCAAAATGAAAACATTTATCACAAGATAGTATATTTATTAAAATGAATAAACCTTCGTATCATTAATGTCCAAAATTAAACACCAATACCCAAAGTTCAAACCAAATCATTTAATAAATATATATCATTAAAATTATTCAAAATATTCATTACTATGATTTAAAAACAAATATTAGAAGGTTTTTATCACATATTATTCCTAGGATGATTTAAAGTTTATCTCCAAATAACCCAAATCACTTTTAAAGTATCATACAAAAAATGTGTATAACTTGATCATATAATCTCCAAGGTATACTAATCATCCACATTAATAACGTGAATCACCAAAAATAAACATTAAAATAATGTATGATTCCATAAGATAATTCAAACTTATTTTTTCAAATAAAATCCCATAATTTTCTATTTTCCTTAATCATATAATGTTCCAAAAATTAATGAACTCCTTCATTAGTCGGATAGTCACCAAATTTGTTTTCAATCCCATATTTATATATATCATATGTTCCCAAAGTGTGATAACCCATAATTACCTCAACATCAAAGATATGATAAACTCTAAAGGTCACAAATACCATTAAACATATGTATACAAAATTAATGGTATTCTTCCTATAATAATATTCCACATTAAAAATAAGGGTTAAATATACCTCAACCCAATAAAAAATATCCAAATATTTCATTAATCTCTTCAAAATTTCATTACTTAAAACCTTAAAAGGGGTGTATAATAATTTAAACTCAGTATTAACCTTAAAATTTTAAACCCATGATGAAATCCATAAGATAACCTCACATGAAACCATCATAATCTCCAAATTTATTTAAAACCTTCTCTGATACTGATAGAGCAAATATTTTAAATTAATTTATATTGAATATCATTGTTTTAAACCCACAAAATTGTTCCTCTAAGATGAATTGTTTCATTTTTATGATAATGGTGTTATTTTGAGCTGAATAGTAAAAATTGGCCATTTTTGGATTTTTAACAGTTTTAAAATATTTCGGTAGTTTGGACATAACATTATCTACACTGATCCAAATTGAAAAATTATTTCTTTTACATATTCTAAACATCCAGGTATTCATTTACTATATTTGGACTAAAATCTGAATCGGACATATGGAAGCTCAAAAGAAGCTCCCAAGTTGGCTCAAGAAAACAGTTTTCAGTTCTGCCTAGTTTTGATGTGGGATCCATAACTCATCCACTGTGGGCCCAAAGCTTGTTAAATTCTGTGGGTGGACGAGAAAGGAGTTTTGGAGCGTCTTTTATGAAGTAAGAACCATGTGAATTGGCCGTTTATGGGGTCATTAAATCACCCTAATCCGGAGGATTTCGTTTTGGAGAGTCTGACTGGACAGAATAAATGCTCATAGTAAAACGACCATAACTCTCGGAATACATTTCCAAATACGCTGAGAATTTGATGGGAAACGGATAAAGGAATTATGAACAATATTCAGGAAGGGCTCATTGCGTGAAGATGTCATTCATTGGGGATACAACGCGTCGACATTCGGGGGAAACATTCTAGCTATAAAAGGAGGAGAGCTCCACCCTCTCAAAGCATCCATTCTCCACCCCATTCCTTCTGGGACACCAAGAAGGAGAACTTTTCAGATTTATCTTTTATTTATTTTATTTTTCATATTTTTTTAATGCCTTATTCTTCCCCATTAAACTCGATTACCCTTACCATGGTGGGGTAAAATTTTGGAGTGATTGGGGAAGGGCTGGTTTTCTACATTGTAATGCTTGAGTTCTTGGACGCAATTGAATAAATTTCTTTCTTCTTCAAAGTTGTTTTCAATTTCTTATAACGGATTTTATTATCAAGTTTGATCGTTCTTGAATATTAATTCTGTTATTTATTTTTTCCTTGGTAAAATAATCAATATCTCCCTCCACTAATTTCTGGTTTATATACGATGGAATAAACCGGGAATTATTGGTGAAGTACTCGACGATCGTCAGTACGTGTAAAAGGTGTAGTGAATGTTCTTGATTGTTTGGGATAAACAAAACCCGATTGGGTATTTCCCATTTAAATTAAGGATATTCAATACAACTATTTTACACATGGAAGGAGAGTTGACCAAACCAAGATCTTGGTAAGGTTTTCTCTCACAATAACAATTTCACCAAGGAAGTGAGAGGAAACGATTGTGGAAACTCACTTTAATCAACTAAGAAGAAGAGGTTTGAATTAAATTGAACAAGGATAGCATTATAATTAGGAAACCTACCCCGACCTAATCACCCTTTTAATTTCATAGTTTTTCAATCATTTGAATTTCAAATTTCCTTTCACAACATTTTTACCCCCGTTTTAAAGTGACAACCCGTTTTGTGTACACTCCTCTCCGGGAGACATCCTAGGTCAACCACGTTACTACAATTTAACTTAGAAAATAATTGTTTTGCCACACCCTACGACAGGCGTGCGTCAAACTTGGCGCCGTTGCCGGGGAGGTAGTGCCATAAACTAATTGTGAATATTTGACTTTTTCAATTAAAAAAAAAATATTTTTCCATGTTGTTTTCAAATGATTTTTTTAATTCATGGAACAATTACCCACAAGTGCGAGAACCAGTTATTGAATCACCTTGGTCTATAGAGTATAAAGTTTCTTTCTTGGCTAAACAAATTCGGGGAGCTCGAATCCAAATCATAACCGAGTATGAATTCAAGGATCTCATTGAAAACCTTAAAGAGAACCTCGAATACCCATTGTTAGAGGGATTGGCCAGAGAATTAATTGAACTTCAGGAGTATTTTCCGGAATTTTATCAAGACATAATCAAAGTACAACACCAAGAAGAAGAATTTCACAAAGATGTTGAATCCCAATTTGAAAGAATTAGTCAAACAGTTCAAAACCTAGAGACCTCAATACAGTGGATTGCGGAACAAGTACATGCATCCCAGGATCAACAAAAAATGGAGTCAGAACATGAACCAGAACCAGAAAAATTGATGGAAGAAGTATCCCCACAAATCCTTCAAGTTGAAGAACCCATGGAAGCATTGATGAAATTAAAAGAAGATCCATTGAACCCATCTCAATCAATGTTGGATGAGATTGATGAAGAAGATTTAGCAATTGAAATACATATGGGAGATCAAAAAGATCTGGATAACTTCTGGAATGAGTGTGAGGAACTTCTTGAGCCAACTATTCCTCATAATGTAGATGATTCAACAACATTGAAGGAAGAAACCAACAAATCAGTGAAATTTGAAGAGAAGATAGAGGATTCTGACTGCCTACCTCTATCTAGGGAAATTAAACTTCAAGAAGCACCTCCCATTGAAGAACCAATTGAATCCAAACAAGATCAGGGAGTCAATCTTTTCATAAATTCATTATCTTTTGATTTTTTTTTGAAACTAAATTGAGTATTACCTCCCCTTCTTTTAATTTTTTAGATTCAGCTAACACATGTATTTCCTTGGAGGAAGAAGATAAAAAAGAAAAGTCATCCATGGAGGAAAATCTAGAGCTCCCCAAACCTGTTGAACAAATAATGGAGGGAGAACATGAGAAGATCAAAGTGGATTTTCTGGAAGAAAATGAGACACCCGATACTTACTTTGAAAGGGAAGAATTTGATATTGATTCTTCATGCTTTAATTTTTTTCAAATAGAATTAAACTCTGACTTTCCCTTTAATTTTTCCCCAGATGTATCATACCTTCAGCAACCACTAGAGAATAAAGAAGATGTTGTTCATGGAGAACCCAAGAAAGAGGAGGACTCATTCCTTGTCCTAACCCCACAATTCATGTTGTATCTCATTACAAAGAGGGTGGACATGGTGAATTTTATCGATGGAGTCCTCAAGAAAAAGGAAGACGTTCATCCTGGAAAGAAATGTCTTTGTTGGTTCATGAGCAAGAAACCTCACCCACCATTAGATTGGGGATAACCAATTACAACTGCCCCTATGGAGGCAGTCAAAACCCAGGGCCCACTTGGGGGATTAAACCAATATTTATCCTTATATTCTCATCCTATTTCTATTTTAATTTCTTTTAATAAATATCTTATGTTTACTTTTGTTCTTTTATTTGTAGGTTTTTAAAGTGAAAAACTTAGGAGATTAACTCAATGTTGTACTGCAAATAAATCAGGTTGTACCTCTCCTTCACACTTTCTTGATGTTGTGATTCATTTTAAAATTGGCTTAAATGTTAAATAAACTTGAATGCATTGAGGAAACTGTATCATTTAAGTGTGGGGGAGGGAACCTTTGTAGTATAGGATTTTTATTTGATGTTTGTTTTCAAAAATAAAAAAAAATAAAAAAATTGTGTGTTTTCAAAATTTTGTGTGTTTATTTTTCAATTTTTGGTGTGTTTCTAAAACTTTTGAGCTGAAAAGATTATCAATACAATTTTTTAAACCCATGTAAATGAGTGAGCCAATCTATTTCATGAAACCGAGCATAAATGAATGTTGAAATTAATTTGTTTCAAGTTCAATTTTTTTGGAAATTCATGAAAAGTACACTAATTTTTGAATCTCATGGCATATTTCACTGTCTATATCTTTGAAATAGCTTTCCTGTGAGGCTTCTGAACCATTTTTGTCATATTCTTTTCATTCACCTCATTTCTTGAGAGAACCAGACCACGCTTGCTTTAACCAAAATTTGATTTATTCCTTTCAAAACTTGAGGGTTGGGGTACGTTTGTTTTAAATGATTGAGGCATTTATTTGGTTTGAAGCTCCCTTTTTCAAAATAATCCTTTTCATTTTGGCCCACCTTTACATTTATCCTTCATTGTATCCCCTAGTAGCCATGAATTTCCTGTTAGGTTAGCCACATTACAAGCCAATTTTCAATATCCTACCTGCTCTTGAAGTGAAATTGCATAATATAGTTGAACTTAAGTGTGGGGGAAGATGTCTTGTGGTGTACTACCTCATTTGGTTATACTTTGGGTGGAAAATAAATTGCGGAAGAGATGTGCGTGATGATGAAAAATTATTCTGTTGAAAGCTGTGCCTTTTCTGGAGCTTTTATGATAAGAGAAGCTGTGCCTTTCTGGAGCTTCCAATGTAAAAAGAAAGCTGTGCCTATCTGGAGCTTTAAAAAAAATCATGTTTGAAAAGATTGAAATGTTTGCTGCTGAGCTGATTGAATGATGATGGAGCCTATTTTCAACAAAGGTGAAGTGAAG
Source organism: Viscum album (assembly GCA_963277665.1). NCBI lineage: Eukaryota > Viridiplantae > Streptophyta > Magnoliopsida > Santalales > Viscaceae > Viscum > Viscum album. The sequence goes on from OY728129.1 coordinate 1,541,338,945, forward strand.
GAGACCATATTTGAGTAAAAATTAGAATCTTGCAATTTAGCTTCAATAAGAGCCAAGCCTTCCTTTTTCGGCCTCAGAACTTTTAACATCTAAATCCTACCAATCGGAAGCCACAGAACAACCCTGAAAAGTACTCATGAGAAACACATGTCCTTGACTCACATCGGGTGGAGAAGTAGGAATTTATCAAACCTATGGTGACTCTTGTGTGATTTTGGATGAGAAAAGCCTTATTCAGCCTTTACATTTGTGAGATGAGAGAAAATTCATGTGAGGTAGGTGTTTTGTGTGCATGGGATAATAAATGAAGTGGAAATATATTAAAATCTTAAATGGAGAACTTGAAATAACAGTTTTTGATGAGGCATGATATATTTTTATTTCTTGAAATTGATTTGATTGATCTCATTGATATGTGTTTTGGATTTGATTTGATTTGATTTTTACTTGTCCAGGAGTCTAAGTGCTAAGTGTGCAGGAATTGATAGAGTAAATATTTTAAATTAATTTATATTGAATATCATTGTTTTAAACCCACAAAATTGTTCCTATAAGATGAATTGTTTCATTTTTATGATAATGGTGTTATTTTGAGCTGAATAGTAAAAATTGGCCATTTTTGGATTTTTAACAGTTTTAAAATATTTTGGTAGTTTGGACATAAAATTATCTACACTAATTAAAATTGAAAAATTCTTTCTTTTCCAGATTCTACACATCCAGGGATTCATTTACTATATTTGGACTAAAATCTGAATCGGCCATATGGAATCTCAAAAGAAGCTCCCAAGTTGGCTCAAGAAAACAGTTTTCAGTTCTGCCGAGTTTTGATGTGGGATCCATAACTCATCCAATGTGGGCCCAAAGCTTGTGAAATTATGTGGGTAGACGAGAAAGGAGTTTTGGAGAATCTTTTATGAAGAAAGAACCGTGTGAATTGGCCGTTTATGGGGTCATTAAATCACCCTAATCCGGAGGATTTCGTTTTGGAGAGTCTGACTGGACAAAATAAATGCTCATAGTAAAACGGCCATAACTCTCGGAATACATGTCCAAATATGATGAGATTTTGAGGGGAAACGGATAAGGGAATTATGAACAACATTAAAGAAGGTCTCAACGCGTGAAGATGTCATTTATTAGGGATACAACGCGTCGAAATTCGGGGGAAACATTCTGGATATAAAAGGAGGAGAGCTCCACCCTCTCAAAGCATCCATTCTCCACCCCATTCCTTCTGGGGCACCAAGAAGGAGAACTTTTCAGCTTTCTATTTTATTTATTTTCTTTTTCATAGTTTTGTAATGCATTATTCTTCCCCATTCAACTCGATTACCCTTACCATGGTGGGGTAAACGTTTGGAGTGATTGGGGAAGGACTGGTTTTCTACATTGTAATGCTTGAGTTCTTGGACGCAATTGAATAATTTTTTTTCTTCTTCAAAGTTGTTTTCAATTTCTTATAGCGGATTTTATTATCAATTTCGATTGTTCTTGAATATTAATTCTGTTATTTATTTTTTCCTTGGTAAAATAATCAATATCCCCCTCCACTAATTTCTGGTTTATATACAATGGAATAAACCAGGAATTAGTGGTGAAGTACTCGACGATCGTTAGTATGTGTAAAAGGTGTAGTGAATGTTCTTGATTGTTTGGGATAAACAAAACCCGATCGGGTATTGCCCATTTAAATTAAGGATATTCAATACAACTATTTTACACATGGAAGGAGAGTTGACCAAACCAAGATCTTGGTAAGGTTTTCTCTCACAATAACAATTTCACCAAGGAAGTGAGAGGAAACAATTGTGGAAACTCACTTTAATCAACTAAGAAGAAGAGGTTTGAATTAAATTGATCAAGGATAGCATTATAATTAGGAAACCGACCCCGACCTAATCATCCTTTTAATTTCATAGTTTTTCAATCATTTGAATTTCAAATTTCCTTTCACAACATTTTTACCCCCGTTTTAAAGTGACAACCCGTTTTGTGTGCACTCCTCTTCGGGAGACATCCTAGGTCAACCAAATTACAACATTTTAACTTAGGAAATAATTGTTTTGCCACGCCCTATGATAGGAATGCATCAGATACTAACTATACCAGCCCCGATCCCACACTCCTAGATCTCATTCAGAAAACATAATATTAACATTTCTATCATGATAACAATAAACGTGAACCAATTATTTTTTATAAAAAATTATAAAAAAATTATATTTTGGATAACTTAAATACTTAAAGTCCATTAAGGTTTATAGTTTTAGATAATTAGGACAAACTCTTGCATAAAAAATATCTATGAATTCAGAAGACTATTTTTCCCACTATACTCATCTTTTCATATTCCATATTAAGTCACCATCATCATCCATATGAAACCCTTATATACATAATTATTTTAAAATCATTATTGATATCTAGGGGAAAAGGAAACATAATAAGGGTGAGCTCAAATTCCCAGTAAGGGCAAACATAAACATTAACAACTAAATGTCATTAGTGAGAAAACATTGAGAATAAGTGTATGATGACATAATCAAAGTGAATGAGTAAAAAATAAGATAAATCATACCCCTAAATACTTTTATCATCAATCATGAAACATGGAATAAGGATTTAACAAAGGAAATAGTCATAGTATTCAATAATCATGATCCATGTGATGTCAATCTTGATTAAATGAATCATTAAAACCCATTGAAAGAATAAATAAAACATGTTGTTATCTTGGAAAAACATCTTCATAGAACCCTTATAGAACCCTTAACAATTAGAATAACCATATATCCAAATTCCAATATAATTCTCTAGAGAAAATAATAATTACATAATGAATTAGAGAGCTATAATGGTTCTCACTCATCATATAATCTTTATCTGGAACACCTTTTTTATGAGATATAATATGTCTCAACCAGATTTTACTTATGCTCCACTAGGAATATTTTGTAATGATAACATCCTCAATATTTAGTTTGATGTATTGTTATTATTTTAAAGATATTTTCATGTAACTCTTTCCTTTTACGAGGGTTAATCAAGTTATAAAAGGAATAATGGATGTTTCTATGAGTTTTAGGATGAGATGAAAGCAATATATAATTTTTTTATGTTATGGTTCTTGGAAATTATTTCTGAATTTTGTAGCCCCATTATAGCTCATGGGTGACCCAATATAGATTATACGAAAATAGTTGATTTTTTTGAATGGAAATACTATTATTGGTCATTAAAAAAATTCTTGAGGAAAATAACCTTTTCACTTTGAAAATAACATTTAAAAACTAAAAAACTCAAAAAATATTGTGAAAATACTTTTATTTTAAAAAAAAAATTGAAACATATAATGCCATATTCAATGAAAAAAGTGCTCTTGATGGGGGGAAAATATGTTCATGTTGTAAATGTTAAAGATAAACATTATTTTCAAACATTTTTTAAAGGGACCCAAAAGATACCCACTGAAAAAATGTTAAGAAATTTCATTTTAATTTTTTTAAAAATAAATTTAAAATATCATGTAAAATATCTTTATGAGATAATTTCTATTTAAAAATAACATTTTTACAAACATGGGTATGGAATAGAAATATTTCTTGTCTAAAAGAAGATACAATATTAGTATCACTTAAAAACAAATTTCCTTCATGTTTCTTCATTAAATAATGAAGGAAAAAAAATTAAACATGTGAAAAAAAATCATAAACATAGGAGAATAAAATATACGTGCTTTAATAAAATAATATCATATTCTTTCCTCTAAAGTAACCTTCAACATAAAAAACTTGAAAAGAAAGGATATTTTAATATAAAACATTTTACAATTTGGTAACATTTCAATAGTAAACACCCTGAAATAATAACAAAAAATTAAAATTAAAATATAAATAAAATATGGTTATTCATGATATAACATGTCAAATAAGAAGTATATTAACCTCATAAAATAAGATAAACACATATCATAAACGTATGTCCCAAAGAGAGGGAATTTGAGATGAATAACCTTTATAAAGATTATAACATCTAATTGAGAGTTATTCAATGGGGATATTATTTTTAAAATATATAAATCCAAAAAACAAGTGGAAATATAAAATAAAAAAATTTTAGAGATCAATTACCACATAATCATTTCATAACAGAGTCAATGAAGAAGAGTTATAGCCCTACAAAAGAAAATTGAGTTAAGAAACACTTTACCACTTGGTATATTTTAGGTTAAATCCCATCAGATGAAATAATTCAAGTTGAAACTTAGAATACCATGAAGTATGAAGGATTAATGATATAACATTGTAGGGTCTCTAAAAAAATCCTCAAAGGTAAAGAAAATCCTCCCACCAATTTGATAAAGGAAATATATGCATGTGGGTATGAAAATTTGATGAGAAGATTGAAGAAATACAATTCAGAAAAGGATCCAAACTGGTCCATGTATTGATTACCAGGAAATTTCCACAGAAGGTGTAGACCATGAACCAAGCGATGTGTGGATAGCATGTGAATCATTGGTCCATGAATCTTTGGCCAGTGAAGCAAGCCATTCGCACATGCAAATAGCGACCAAGGCACCACGAACCATGTCGTTAGTGAAAATGTGACAGAGAAGTAAGTCCCACATAACATCCTCATAGAATAAGAAATTTGCAGATGAGGGGAGGTTGGAAACATCCCATGAACTGCGTTGTTCATGGAATTGAGGTAGTTATTTCCATCGTCGCGAACCGCAACACCGTGAACCTCAGTTGACTAAGTCATCCCCGGGCTGAGAAATTTCCACATGGGATTTTGCAAAAGGTGTCATGTGGACCATGGATAAAGCCTCCTTGAAACTATATAAAAGGACCCCAAGGGGAGTTGAGAAGAAATAAAGGAGGATTTTGTGGATATCTTGGAACTTACAAATGGAAGACTTCAAAGGCAAATGACCGATGAAGTACGGAACCGCGAACGGTTTCCGGTAGGTATAAACCCGCTATGAACCATAAGATATGGAAAATTAATAATAATCAACTATATTCGAACCTAATTGGTGAACCAAAAACCATAGTCCCTTCACATATGAACTTCCCATGAACCGTAGGCACAATGCCCCTCCTTTAGTCCGACGAACCGCGTGGCGCATCGCTACACGGACAAGACTCTCAGATGCATAGCACCATGCTATGTAGGTGGAACCTGAGACCACATACCACCATGGTACGTGGTGCCTCACATACAGGTCTACATACCACTTCAATACACGGACAGACCCTTCACCAACATAGTAGTACGCTATGTGGGGAATCCCCCACCCCGCATGATAAAATGGTATGCGAAATGGAGTGTCTTTGGGTTTTCCTCCTTCTAGTTAAAATATTTTACTTCCATTCCCATCACACTGTACATAGTCCCTTCGATAACCAGTCCACTAGAATCACACCAAATCCTCTTCCAAAGCCACCAAACTTGTATTACTAGATGGTTGAGTGCATCTGTGTCCCATTATGAGTCTACATACTCGAGGTAATTGGAGGCGCAAAGGCATACCCCGCAATGGTTTAGACCCCTGAGATGTCCTTAATTCTACATTCCCAAGGTAACCCGGATTTTGTCCTTGGGACACTAATACGAGCCTCCCAATTCTAAGCATCAAGGGTAATCAGTAGATTTTTCATTCAATGACGGACAATGATAAGTCAAAGGAATTAAGCTTCCTTTTCCTTTAAATGATGAGAAACCTTCCTCCCATTTTCCAAAACCCATTTAATAGAATCCCTCATAGAGTAAACCCATAGCCTTATGGGCCAGACCTAATGGCCTTCACATTTATTTAACATTGAAAGTTTCATTACTCCACACCCTCATCCACTGTCTCCCACCTCCTTTTCACTCATCAGAGATGAAAAGGTGTGATTTTGTTGAATCTTTCACATCTTATTATTTCTTACACAAAGCATGAATCACATGGTATTAGAGGTTTGAGATTATACGAAATTCATAAAACCTAGTCATGAACTATGAGAACTCTAATTCCAAAAAAACATGGATACTTAGTAAGCCTTTATCTATTCCATAGATCCATATCACTCATCCATGAAATGAGAGATCATTCCCCCTTAAAATGGGAAACTCTTATGCATAATCCCCAATCAAGTCACAACCCAATAATTGAAATATGATAACTATAATTCATACTCTAACTAGGATATATAGTATGCCTACCTAAGGATCGAGATCAATGGAAATTATCTATAAAAGTAAGTCCCGGTAAGAATCCCCCCCAACTCACTAGGGCCTCCTCTTCAGGAATAATCCTCAATATGAATCTTTCAAGAAAGGACTCCTTTACGGTGTAATCCCCGACCATGTCTTCTCAAATGGATATCTCCAATATGTAAACCCCAGTCATAACCCCTCATAAAAGGGCATCCTCTTTAGAAGAAAGCCCCAATGGAATTATCACAAATGGGACTCCTCTACGATATAAGCCCAAACATAAACCAAACTACAAGGGATTTGATTCCCAAATAACTGGGATATGTAGGAATCCTCCATCTGGTCCGAACCAAGAATCCAAATTTCCTTAGTGGTCACTGGGACATATCCCCGGTAGGGCCATATCCACCTAGGAGACCATACCTCTTCTGAACATCCTAGAAAAATTCGGTGTAAGTACCACATGAAATATTTACTAGGTATCCTACACCTAGATGTCCTTACTGCATAACGTTAAACAACATGGATGGTTTGTCATCGAACGACCTTAAAAGGTGATGTGTCATGTTAATTGGCATCAAACTATGTGGGTTATGATTCATCTCATGGGGATATGTTGGAATACCATCTTATGGGTTTGATTATGATAGAAAAATGTTTGTCCCCTAGATGACAGTAAAATCCAGAGTGCCTCATTATATGGTTTAAACTAGAATTTTCTCAGTAATTACCAACCCATGTGAATATATGGTTAATCTTGCGATCCAGGGGTAACCCGCGGACACACGATTAGGAAAAACCAAGGATTCATGAACATAATAACATTTCTTAAATCTATAAGAGAGTATCATAATAGGAAACATTTACCCCAAAAAGGGTGTGATGAGACTAACCTCCCATCCTCTCGACCAATGGAGTCTTTAAGTGTCGTTGGAGAAAAACATCATCTAACAAGAACCTACCATTAGAAAGAAGGTCCATGAATCATGGATACTAGGGTCGTTGGGTGTTTTTATCTCCATAAATAAACCCATTGGAGACAATATGAGGATGTTGTACCCTACATGAAACCCTTCATAGTAACAGAAAACTAGTTACTATCCGTCAGGACATTTTGGCCGCACGCACAGTGTGGCATGAATCGGGGCGAAAAAAATGGTGAACCCAATGTGAATCCCTAACCATGGTTCTTGTATTATCCCACCACAAGCCCCTTTAATCAAAAAAAGAATGAGGTAATAAGGCAAAGAAATATCATCAATTATGAATGTAATCATGATATGATACTTTTATGGTGTTTTGTTGTATATATATATCATATATATATTGCAGGAATTCCTCAAAGTTCTCTTTGATCCAAATGGAATCCTGAGAATTTTCTCAGGATTTAATGTGAACAAACACATAGGTCGCTAGGTTCCCAGAAAAGAACATGAATCCTTCACCTACCCATCATCTTCAATTATGGATTTCAAATGTGTTGATTACAGAGTACCACAAAAATGGTACTCTCCCTATGGTGGAAGCTGCAAGATAAGCCCTCCAATCAGTGAAATCTCTCCAGCTGCCTATTCAGTCGTGACCGGAAATTCAACATAGGATGGTTCCACTGGCTGTCTCAAATCTTTTCAAGAATCTATCCCCGGAATACGATAATGAGTACCTACTTTATCCTAGGGAGGTAGATGAAGTCAACACCAATGAATTCATCTCAGCTTCATAGGAACCCTGCTTAAGGGATCCTGCTGGAGGACATTGCCACCGGCGGCGTACAACCAAATATCCTTGCTCTAAAGAGGATCCCATGCCGAGGGTATCTACAGAAGTCCAATGGACATGGGACCCTCAGGCTTCCCTCCGAGGGTAGAAAACATATATCAGGAAAATGTTATCACCCTGGTTCCTGAGGAGGAGGTCTTCCACACAAACGTGGTGACATACAACGGGAAGGCATACAATCCTACACCTATTGTTGAAGGCCTCCATGGAAATATGAAGGTAATCTATGAGAAGATGAATATAACCACTCACTCTTATGAAGACCACCACAGAAATAGGTTGGCATAATAATAGCACATTCACATTCCTTCCAGTTCTTGTTGGTCCTGTCATACAGACAGAGCGAAAAATTACAGGTAGATGAAAATATCTACCACTAAATAAGAAACCCACCATCTAAATCGGGCGGCAAACCATGGGCAGTCATATAAAACTACTGATGAATATGAAGCCCACAAGTCAAATACAATAGCAATCCATAGATAGATTCAATTTTTTAACTTCCACATAAAGTACCACTAGTCAAATACAGTGGAAAGCAAATATGAGCATAGTTAAATTCATGCGGATGAAAATCAATCTTGTGAGAAAAATACAATGGAAAATGAGAAGATAAAAATTCTTGCTCACAAATATGAATCCCACCATCCAAATATGGTGGAAAATAGAGAAAAAACTCAGTGGTAGAATCATTACTTTGCCCCGACACAAGATAACTGCCAGTACCCACTAGAAACTCATGGAGGACCAGAGTGGGTACAAACTCCTGCTCCGAAATCAGAATGGGCATTCATACCCATTCCATCCAAAGAAGTATCTCAATAAATCTTGGCCTTGATGGAGTATCAAACATCAAAACAAGAATGTATCCTTCATACATGTCAATATTTCATTACATTGGTGGAAAAATCAAGGAATTAGGCCCACGACCCGATCTCCCTGGGTAGGGTGATTTATCCACCAAATCAGATAATCACTCCAGATCAAAAAAATTACATGACCCAGTCCAAGAGGGTCAACGACCATATTCCATGATACAAGGACAAATGGATCAATACAAAATACTCGTTACAACTGGGGGATGTCGGTTCAACATGATGGCCGCTCTAGGGTAGGCATATATCCCTTCCAGAACTCAAGAAATTCTTTGGCATATCCCGATGAAATCAAGAGATCCAGCCAAATAGGGACCCAAAAATGAAGTCCATTACCAATAGTAGGAATTCCTAGTTACCCACAAGAGATAACCCAAACAATAAAGGTGCAAAAGGAAACTGGAAAATGAAGAGCATACTCATGATTCTACCTTACTAGAAGCTGACGTTCTTGACGCCATTAAACATTTATCAATATAGGATCATGATCCTATCAGTACATTATCAAATTTTGTAAGTGGTAGTATTAGTTGAGAAGGTCTTTCCTATAATATTGCTACTAGTAGATCTAAAGTTCCTCTATAGAGTACCCACAGGGGCTTACTCCGTGGGACAGAAATGATAAATCATAAGAGCCTATATTCTAACACATGTCAAGGTAGCCCTCCTTTTGACTAGAAGATAATATAGAAAGAAGGCCCTACCATTTTTTTAGTCTTCCCTGATGGTTCTCCCCAGGTTATATGATGCAGATATGTTTATCCTTATAGTAAGATGTTAAGTTGTCATGGTATTCCTCTCCATGATGGCGATCGCCACGAAGGCCCTCCCTGTAGTGATGTCAAGAAACAAGAAGGTACTCCCCTTATTACAGTACATCCTGAAGTCCCTCCCCAGAGTATACACTACAGATAATGTCCCTATAGCTAGATCTATGATGATACTCATCACCATAATAACATTCATTGTGAAGTCCCTCCCTTCAATGATGCTAAACAGCAAGAGGGTACTCCCCTTGTTGTTGTTCGCCCTGAAGGTCCTCCCTAGGGTATACGCTGCAGAAGTCCTCTCTACAAACAAACACTAAACTGTGATGGTAGTTCTCACCATCACAATACTGACTGCGAAGGTCCTCCCTGCAGTTAAAATTTACATCAGTGAGAAGGTCCTCCCCTCATCAGTTCAAATGGGAGAAAACCTTCATATGCCGAGGTACTTGAAAAAATGGAGTGTGACACAATGGATACTCTCTATAGGATAAGATATATCCTTTCTAAACTGGAGGATGGACCAAGGCTACACTCATCTTCTAAGACACCCTTGTATCGTTCACATGTTAACAAGACTCCCACCATCCCCGCTGCTTGAAATGAAACCATTAAGAAACAGTCAAACCCAAAAGATCAAGAAGAAAAGTCCTTGGCAGAACAAAAATAAGGTGTGTTTCTTGTGAGAAGAAAACTATCCAAGGATGACATACTAGTGATATATTGGACCATGACCCCTTCTTAGTTCAACATACCAAAAGTGTTGTCAGAATAATGTATGCATAACATTCACCTCAATATCTGGACAACTCTCCGTCGGTTAAAAGAAATTTTTCCCTACGATGGGTATAAAGATCATGTTAAAATATTGGGAGAGATTCTACATCAAATTTACATATAATCCCTTCTGTATGCACGATGTCCATAATCAGAAAGGAAAAGAAAGACCTTGGGCTAGACTGCCTCCATGTGCGGCACAAGTTGCGCTGCCTTATCAGTCACACCCCGTCTAGTGTTCATGTCTAGGGATGGGGAGAATATGGAGCCCTAAACTTAACCCCAATTCCCATTTAGCAGAACCCACTAGAGTATACATCTTTCAATTTTATCATCCCCATATGAAAATAAAATTAAGTCCCTACTCAGCAAAGGTGGAACGCTTGACAAGAACCAACCCTAAGTAAGTCTCAGAAGTATTAGGCCCGACGAGATCAAGACATTGAGAAGCTCCCGAACCAGGACACTGAGAACATACAGTAGGCTTACCTTTTAAGAGAATATAATCAACAAGCACTATTCATGTACTCAAAAGCAATTAATTCATGTGTAGACCCAACACCATATCCAACTCACACCCACATGGGAATGTGTGAGATCAAGAAGGCGACAATAGTAGTAATATCCGATGCAATACAGGATCAACCCCAGCCCATTGGGCTAGGGGAATTTTTAAAATGAAATTCCCTCATAAGAACACCAAATCTGGGCCAAGGCATGTCAATAAAAGAATGGGAGAAACCCCATCCTACATGGATGGGGGATTTTTTACCTCGTATTCTCGCTCAACAGACGTTTTTCTTCTCCCATCTAGGGAGAACAATGGATAGAGGGTTCAGTTGTTCCATCTTGTCCCATGAATCACATACCCTAGAATTGAGGCATACTGTAAGGTCATATCAGAAGTACCTTAGAGTCACTCTTTTCTAAGAAACCTGAATGATATCATAGAACGTCCGAAGAAGATCTAACAAAGGATGTAAAAATCTCTCCTATCATTCAGCACCTGGTACGCCACCCCAAATGTGGTACACATCGGTGAACATCGTGGAAATCATACCCACAAAACTTTCTGAAAATAATAAAAATAATGAGGAAATTGGAGAAGAGGGTTCCCTCCCAGAGATGGTCCACACCGATCCCAAGGGGTGAAAACTAGAAACCAAAGAGTTGCCTTAAATTTGGGTGCCCATTCAGTCAATCCTCCATTGCCTCTCATGTGAATCCTCATAAAGGAGAAGAATAAGAGCAAGGTCTTTGACCCACATCCTCCTCCTTGTGAAGATGATTAACTAACACTTGAGGAGAGATTCACTTGATAAGAGTAAGAAATGAAAGAGATTAGGTGAGTCAATTATGAGCTACTAAGAGCAATCCATCCTACTAGGTATGTTCCTCAGGTAGAGTGGCAACACACACTTCCATCACACACCCCTCTACCTCACAAGCTCATCCTGATGAATGAATCAAGGATGAGAGGCTCATTCAGGGCGGTGCCAGGACCATCAGTCTATGTGAACCCAATCCCAGAAGGATATCAAGATTTACACCCATTTTGGAAGCAACCAGAATAGATTCAGGAGAATCCACAAAGGATGCCCCCAGACGGGTATCTGCCTCAAGTTCCAAAAGCATCGACACATCCAATATTTCCCCCTACTGCACCTACTCATGATCAATTCAAACATGACATGCATAAATGGATCACAAATACCATCATGTTTTTAACAACTTGAATGGAAGTAATGGAAGGATTCCACACTCTAGTACAACCGAAATGAAGGCCTTACTGCGACTGGGTGAGCAACATCCCGCCTCCACCAAATTTTGGGAATCCCTTATTTATAGTGTTCAATGGCTCAGGGGACCTAGAATAATATCTAATTCACCACTATTTATACTATAATCCCTTGATGAGAACCCCAGAGCAACAAGAATCTATGAAGCTCAGATGATTTGTGCAAACCCTGCAAGGTTCATCCTCCGTGTGGTACACCATTTTTGAAAGCTAACTCAATAAAAGGATGGGAGTATCTCTGGATCTAGTTCTTATTCCAGTTCAACTCAACATTTCCCAAAACAATATTCAGTGATCTCATGAACTGAAAAAAGAAAGAGAATGAGAGAGTCTCAGACTTCATCACTAGATGGAAGGGTCTGACTTACTCCTTGAACCAGCCACTCCCCCAAGATGATATTCCTTCCATGTGAATTGATAATATTTGAGATAATATACGAACACCACTTATTCTAGTGAAGTATACGAGTGGGTTGTGGGATTATCCACCATCACTAAAAGGATAGATCATTCCTTGCAACATACTAATCTCAAGTCCCAAGAAGCTCCATTAGACCCAGTAAAAAGAGTAGGGAGAGATGGAGCAGTTTCTGTCATACTTAATCCACCCCTTACACCAGTTCTAGCTACAAGGCCCCCACCAAAATGTTCAGGCCCCCTGGACGTCAATAGCCACCCCACCCCATCAAGATGAGAAAAGGGGGGCCAAAAGAAATAAATTAGAGGAATAAAGAAATAAAGTGTATTTGTTATGGGATGACCAAGTCCACAATTACTTCATAGCCTCCATGAATTGAAACTTTATTTGGATTCCATATCCAAAGTGGGATAATGAATCAGGTGTTGATGACTAGTCAGATTACTGTCCCTTCCATCAGATATTGGGACACAATATCTAATAGTTTTTTGTCTTTAATGACCTCTTGAAAAAGATGATAGATTCTGGAGAAGTCATACTAGGACCACTACTAGCACAAGTGGCATATGTCTCCACCATTGATTTAGATGAAGAGGGGGAGTGGAAAGTTTTTAACAAAAATGAGAATTTTTTTGATAGTTGGATGACTCATAAAACAGTCAACTGAGATTAGGCATACTATAGGAATAGTTAAAGCAACCAAACATGCCTCTGACAGCTCTTAATGAAACATAATTATCATCATTAGCCCCAAAATCCTCCAAGGGACAACCACCCAAAATTAGTGCAATCCGAAGGGCGGAAAGAAAGTGCAGGAAGATAAACTTGCACCAAAGATGTGGTTGGCTTTGAAACTCTCATATTTCATGCTAGAAAATATGAAGATACGGGAACCACCTAACCAAATATCATAACAAGAACTGTCCCACCAAATGGTATAACTAGAGGTAGATGATGCGGCAAAGTAATCATCAGAAGAGGAGCTGATTTTTGGATTTGTAAGTGTCATCCATTTGATGGATCCCTTCTCTGAAGATGAGTATGGTTATCAAATAGAATTCCCCTCACCCAATAGAGGATCTAGAGGAAGAAACCATAGAATCCAGGGATATCAAGGGAGACATAGCCATGGAAGAAATAATAATTATGGATGCACCCTTGCTCAAACATTCAGTGTTGCAGAAACCCATGGGAGGACCCTCCAATGGATCCAACAGGGAGAGGAAAATCCTCCCACCCCCATAAAAGGCCACTCAATCCTATACTTTTGCGATATCCATCATAGGAAGAACAAATGAATAATTTCCCATGGCAGGTGAGTAGACCTACCCGGCCTGATCCACAAAGGATGGAAGCACCTTTGGCTTCAACCACAAGGGCCGACCCGTCTTCTTTAAATGATCATGCCTCCAAAGTGCCCATGAAAGAGATTCCCCAAGAAGGGAATCACTGAACTTTAGATCAGAAATATGACATTATAAAATAGTTATCTTGAGTTCTAGGTATGATCTCAATCATTGATGTGATAAATCTATTAGTAGATCTCAGGGAAGATCACACAGAGGCTTTGCTGATTCCCTAGGAGTTTGAAGCTGAAGTATCCACCGTTTAAGTCTACTGGATAGAGATTAATCCTAAAGAATGTCATGTTGTTATCTTCTTCATAGATCAAGATAAATACTCTATCATAAAAGGAAATATCAAGCCCTTATATGTGTTTGACACAATAAATGGCATCAATAACCAAAAATTCTTTATTGATAATGGATCTGGGGTTAATCTCCTCCCACCACAGATATTTCTTCATATGGGCTACATTGAGGATGATTTTATTTCCTTAACCACCACTCGATTGGTGTACGACAAAAGTGAGTAGAATCTATTAGGCCAAATCAAGCTCGAAACCTAGTTCAGTGACCTCATAGCCCACCTAGAATTTTTGGTGGTTAGAAATAATACGACCTTCAATGCTCTGTTAGGGAGGCCCTGGATACATAAATATGCAACAATCACCTCCTCTTACCATAAGTTCCTCAAATATAGTGTCAATGTAAAGAGTGAGACACTGCATGCCGATATGGCCCTGTTTGAGTCCTGCGAGTCACACTATATTGATGTAAGGTTTTATGAACTAAATTGGAAACAAACCCCAGATGACAGAATTGATTTGGCCACCACCCCAAATATTTTCGAAATGGTTCCCATTGATCTCTTAAAATAGATTGGGGAAGAATATGTACTACCCATCAATCATATTGAAACCACAATTCCAAATTTAGATTCATATTTAGCAGTCCTTATGATTTCAGTTATGACTGTCGAGCCTGATGATGGTGAAAAGTTCACTAACCCCCAAGATAATGGTGAGGAATTGGATGGAAATACCATCAATCTATCATTAAAACCCTAGGAAATCCTTGCCTCACCCACTATGTAGTGAAGAAGTCTATCTTCACACAAATAATATAATGAAGCTCTTTTACCCCTTGTGGTATCTTCTCCAAAGAATCCCCTACTAATGGCCGAGGTAGAGGTGACAAATTCACCTCCCAGAAACCAAAATTATAACTCCTCCCTAAAATATAGATCAATAATTTTGAGGATTTTTCTCCATTAGAAGATTAAGAGGATGATGATGAGTATGTAGGGGAGGAGGGAGAAGAAGACCTAACGGATGCCCCTCCAGCATTTGAGGAAGGAGTTTCCACCACTGTTGATGAACTCAAGGAAATAAACTTGGGTACGGAAAAATACCCATGATCCACTCTGGTTAGTGAGTCCATTTATTCCAAAAAGAAATAAATATACAACTATTTCCTAAAGTATAATTGAGTTATTTTCACTTGGAATTAAATATAAATTCAAGGTCTCGATCTAGAGGTGGCCACTCACCACTTAGGATTGCTGAAAGATCATTGTGGTTACAAGAATGCTGCTAGAAGGATGCACCCAACACATGCTTCAAAAATAGAGGCTGAAGTCGACAAGCTCATCAGAGTTAAATTCATTAGGGATGTCCAATACCCCATCTGGTTATAATTTTTTCCCTATTAATAATAAAAATGGGTAGATCAGGGTTTGCATTGATTTTATGGACCTCAACCAGTACTACCCAAAAGATGATTTCCTAGTCTCCATCATAGAATCAATGATCAACACAACTATAGGATATGAGGCTCTCTCCTTCATGGATATATATTCTGGATATAACCAAATCTAAATAGCCCAAAAAAATGAAGAATCCACTACCTTAAGGGCTCCCCAAGGAGTGTTTTGATACAAGGTGATACCCTACGGTTTGAAAAATGCTGGCACCACATATCAGCGATCCATGAACCTAATATTCAAACCCTTCATGGGAATGTTAGTTGAATGTTATATTGATGATATCGTGATTAAATCATGACAATTCCGAGACCATATAGAAGATCTTGAAACCATATTCAACAAACTACGACAATACAGTCTGAAAATTAACCCCTTGAAATGTGCTTTTGGTGTTAACTTAGGGAAATTTCATGATTTTTTTTGTACACCCTTAGGGCATTGAAGTCAACCCTGATAAGAAAAAGGCCATCCTTGGAATGTCACCTCCACATAACCTCACTAAGTTGAGAGGGATCCAAGGAAATCTAGACTACATTTAGCGATTTATAGCCAACCTCATAGGAAAATGTTTTCCCTTCATTAGGTTGATGAAAAAAGGGGTAGAATATCAATGGAATGATGATTTTCAGGAATTATTCAACAATATTAAGAAGTATCTCTCAAGTACACTGGTGTTAATTCCAACTGTTGAAGGAAGACCACTCATTATGTACATAACCACCTTGGAGCGATCCCTAGGCGCCTTCATCACACAAAAGAATAATGTCGATAGTGAAAATATTCTCTATTATCTCAGCCAAACCATGATCGATGTTGAGAATCATTATTAAAATATAGATAATAGTTTTTTTTCATTAATATTTGTGATCCAGAAGTTTAGGCATTACTAACATCACCACAAAGTCCATTTGGTCTCGCATATAAACCCAATCAAGTATATTCTCAGCTATCCATTGTTAACTAGACACCTGTCATAGTGGGTGGTCATCCTTTAGTAGTTCGATATATGGTTCATACTGCAGTTATCCATCAAAGTCTAGGAATTAGACAATTTTCTAGAAGATAATCTCTCAATAGAGGTGGCCTCATTAGATGTTGAGCTACCTAATGAGGAAATATTCTCTATTCAAGATAACTCCCAGATATAAGAAATGAACTTAGACAATGCCTCTATAAGTCCAATAGAAAAATGAATGGAAGGCCCCAAATTCAAAAAAGTGGGTCTATGAGTCATACTCATATCCCCATAAAAAGAAGTTCTTCCCTATTCCATTTCTATTATCGGAAGGATGCAAAAAAAATGAAGCGGAGTTCTATGCCCTCATTGCAGGGCTGGAACTGGCACTCCAAGTGAAAGCCAAACACTTGAAGATAAAA
Organism: Viscum album; assembly: GCA_963277665.1. NCBI lineage: Eukaryota > Viridiplantae > Streptophyta > Magnoliopsida > Santalales > Viscaceae > Viscum > Viscum album. The sequence continues at coordinate 1,541,356,054 of OY728129.1, forward strand.
GATGATTTAGAACTAGTCATCAATAAAGTAAATGGTGACTATAATATCAATAAAATGGAGCTGATCCCTTTGATGAACCATGTTTGAGAACTGATGGAATAATTTCCATTAGATCCAACATTGACTTATGTTCCCCAGTCACAAAATGTGCAAGACGATGAATTATCAAATGTAGCCACAACTTTGAATGACCTAGACCAGAATGAAACAGTCATCAATATTTCCCACAACTTGATGGTTTTAACATACATTCTGGAAAACATGGATGAAATTAATGAGATTAGTCCTATATCTGAGCTATATGGTCCTACCATTGGCTGGATGACTCCCATTATGGACTATCTTCAAAAGGGAGAACTCCCACCAGATAGGGCTAGATGGGAGAAGAACCAAATAAGAGAAGTAAAATTCATGTTGTATGATGGGAAAAACTAGAAAAAGGTTCTTTATAAGTGAGGCCTTGATGGATTCATTATTTGGTGTGTTGATATAGGAGAGACCAATACCATCATAAAAGAAGTGCATGCCAAAAATTTTGGGGAACACCAGTTAGAATCCAAACTCTCTCACAAAATTCTAAGGCTTGGGTACTATTAGACCAACATGATGTAGGATTGTGCCAATTTCACCAAAAAGTGTCATTCCTTCCAAGACCATCCCAATTTCATCCATTAACCCCTTGAGTTAATTCACATAGCTAAGTATTCCTGGCTATTCACTGTATGGGGAATGAAATTCATAGGAGCATATCCTCCTTCCATATCCATACAATTAAAATATATTATCACAATAACCAAATTCTTTTCCAAATGGGCAGAATTTGTAGCCCTTAAAGAATTCGAGGAAAAAAGTAATGTCAGCTTTGTGAAATCCAATATCATCACTAGGCTTGGTGCACCTCACATAATACTAATGGAAAAAATCACTAATTTATGCTATGTTTAATTGAAAAAATTCTACCTGGAGTATGGTACCAAATCCAATCATTCATCCCACTACCATGCAGCAGACAACAAATAGATATAGGCTTTCAACAAGACCCTATCTAGCATACTCCAAAATATGGTAGACAGGGATACTAAATCATGGCCGTACAAGCTCCTCCATGCTCTTTGGGATAACTGGACCAAAACCTGCACCACCACTCATGAAAACCTGTTCTCACTAGTATATGGGAAAGAGGCGGTCCTGCCCATTGAAATTCAACTACCATCACTTTGTGTTGATATCTATGATCAATTATCTACAGATGAGAAATCCCAAAAATAGTTTGATGAGCTCGAGAGGTTAGATAAGAAAATATTTCACACTCTACAGCATTTGGAAGTTTACCAAAATCGGATTTCACAAGCCTTCAATAAGAAGGTCCACCTCCAATATTTCCTCTAAGTAGTAATGATAGTGGTCCTTAGAACCTCAATGATACTCATGAGTAAGCCTCCAAAGTTGGAGCCAAAATGGGAAGAACCATATGTTGTACACAATGTTTACTTCAATGGAGCGTATGCCCTGATTTCAATGGATGGACAAATCACCATAGATCCCACAAATGCAAGGTTCCTAAAAAAGTACTTCGTGTAATAATGAGAATCCCCATCTTAGCTGCATGATGTTAAAATACATAGTGACACCTACGTCCTTTCCACATGACGTTAAACTGTACAGAAAATGTCCTTTCTGCACAACATTAAACTTTACCAAAGATGTCCTGATCGCATGATAATAAACTGCATGACAAATTCATCCATGTTGCATGACATTAAACTGCTCAACATGTCCATCTTAGCTGCAATATGTTAAACTACATAGAAACATATTCATCCTCACCGCATGATGTTAATCTTCATGGACCCAATAATGTTCTCACACAAGGGGATATTGTCTACAACATAGGTCACCTACCATGCCACGCTATAGAACCACGTACGACTTGATTTCCATATACTGACGGGATACGTAGTGACACCAGGATATTTCATCCTGGTCCAGCTACCATAAAAAAATGACCTCCCTTTCCTGTGCACGGGTCATACCAGTACAAGGAATATATTTTCTTAGAATTATGTATGAATTATTTCCACTTTATCAATGGGATATGTAGAGACACCTCGATCCTAGATCTTAGTCTAGCCACCATATAGTAACAAAATACCTATATTTTACTCTCAACTGCCTCTGCATCTCAAGAGGAGAACCTGACTATTTCTTGTTTCTCACACCAAGCATAGCTCACGTGATCTTAGAAATGGTGGTAAGGGTTTTCCCTTGGACGAACAGAGGATACATGTAATCTATAGGACCATTAAAAAAGAAAATGGTCAAAAATTCCCCCTCCTTGTGTATGAGCCAAAACTATAGGGGGACGAAGCTCCATAACTACATGTAGGATTGATTCCTACCTTGACAGGATATGTAGTGATTCATGGATTCTTCATCCTGGTCCAACCACCAACTTCAAAAAAAATTACCCTCTTCCCTGTGTATGGATCAGATATATGTAGGGATATTCCCTCAAAGAACTATGTGTGGGATTTATTCCTGCCCTCATAGGATACATAATGATGCTCAAATTCTTCATCCTGGTCCAACCACCAACATAAAAAAAGATTCTCCCCCTCCTTATGTATGGTCAGAACCTATGAAGGGAGGGAATTTTATAGAACTACGTACGACTTGATTCCTATTAATCAATGGGATACATAGAGACGTGTTGACCCTAAGACTTTGTCCATCCATCATGTGACATGGAATTCCTCTGTTATATCCTCTATTTCCCCAATACTATGAGGGAAATCCTTGTCTCTCCTTGTTTCTCACATCCAGTATAACTCATGTGAGCTTAGGAATGATGGTAAATACTTCCCCCACATGGAAAAAACATAGAGGGGGTATAATAATCCCATCATATTGAAAGAATGGTATAAAATTTCCCCCTCTCCATGCATGGGTCAGACTATCATAGGGATTCACATGGAATTTGATTCCCCACTAACTGGGATACATAGGAAACCTCCCTGATGTTCAAGCCCTACAATTCATTCACCTTGTACTTTTCACATTGTTTCACTTCTATCCTAATCACATGACGTTAAATTGGATGACCAATGAAGTCCTAACCATATGAAATTAAACTGTATGGTAGGTCAAGAACTACGTATGGATTGATTCTCGACATGAAAAGATATGTAGTGAAACCCAGGTCTTCGTGGTTCCAACTGTGAAAAAAAGAGAGATACCCCAATCCCCCACTTGTGAAATGAAAACAGATGCAGGGGATTTCAAATCTAAGATCTTACATCTAAAAGGGTCAAAAGCCCATTCTTCCCTTTATATATGAATCAGATCTATGTAGAGGATCTCGAACCTCAGAACTAATTTTGGCCTGGATATTCCTCACATACCCATACATCCTCTTTTGATCCATCAAAATCCGTGCCCCGAAAAATATTGAGTGACCATAATCATCCACGACTATTGAAAATGGATGGCTAGTGTCTTGCAGAAACCTTTGTTTGACTATGCATAAAAATTCCTCAGAGATGCTACATATGATGCCTACAAAAATGGCCTATCAACCAAATGAAAATTCATGATAAAGAGAGGTTTTCCCTAATTTTTTATGCTCATTGGATTTTAATACTCACGTCATCCCTCCTCAATCAAGGGTTCCCACAATCCTGGTTTACACCTTATTCCCCCACTCATGTCTGGGGCGTACCGGGATTATCCTAGCCTGATTATCCCAAACTTATGCATGATTCATTTGATAATTCATCCATGAAACATGATGATTAAATATTGTTGTCAACATCCTTTATACATGAGGTTAAACTGTACAGAAGATTTCCTCACCGCATGATGTTAAACTGCATGTCCCAAATTCTTATCCTCGTGACATTAAAAACTAAAAGGTACCCCAAATATAGCTAAAATTCCCCCAATCCTTGTGAAAAGACCAAAAATTATACAAGGAACCTGGTCATTGGATGCTTGAATATTCAAAACTGGCCCCTGATCTGATAAGGGAGTCAAAATATCCCACCTCACATACAAGTCAAATCTATATAGAGAGACTCCCAATTCTGCAAAAAATCACATAATTTCGTGAATAACCACAGTTTAAGTGTTTCTGATATTTCCCATACAACTATCTCTATTCATCAGAATCCATGATTTGAGTGATCTTGGATCATCATAATCCTTCATGGCCATCGGTAATGGAAGTTCAGTGTCCTGCAGACACCTTTGTTTGAGTATGAACATTATTCCTAGATAGATCTACATACGTTGCCTATAAAAATGGCCTATCAACCAAAGTAAAATTCATCCCCAGGAGAGGGTTTTCCTATTTTCATACGCCTAACAAATTCTTATCCACATTTCATTCCTCTTAATATAAGATCCCACAAATCCATGGTTTACACTCTCCTCCCTACCCATGTCATTGACATGTTAGAATATCCTGGTTTGATTACCCTATAGTTACTAGGGGCTTCTATATCAACATCCTAATTGCATGATATTTAAACTGCATGATAATCGATACTAAGTATTCAACCTTAGGCTAGGTTATGTAAAAAAGGTATTTTCCCTCATGACCCTATGCAAGAAATGAATTTGTATAGAAAAGTTCGATGTATGCCTTTCCCCATTGGTGAATCTGTATCCAAAATAAAAATTTTCCATTTGTATGCATGAATCATATCTACATATAGATAAACCATAAAATAGCTATATATATATCGATGTCTTCCCTCTTGGGATACGTAGCGATGTCCGATCTAACATTTTTGGTCTAGCCATGAAATAAGAAGTGTCCCCTCCCTGCTTGTGCAAGGGTCAGACCTGCATAAGGAAACAACTCATATGGATAGGATAAAAATGACTTCACTTATTCCCAGAATTCACAAAAAAGTCCAACCTGAAATGCAATCTTTTCATGATTAGTCACCCCTCCGCACGTACCATACTCTGTGTTTAGAAAGGTCAGAATCTCTATAATCCTTCATGGCCATCAAAAATGGATGGCCAGTGTCCTATGGACACCTTTGTTTGAATTTGTACATCATGACCTAGTGGCTCTACATAAATTTTCCACAAATAAAACCTGTCAACCTATAACGACCCATACTTTACATACATTTTTATTACTTCAAAATTGAAGCACACTTATTACAACATATAACAAAACCATGAAAGGACTGTATAGGTATAGTGTCTTTAGAAATTGGAAAGCATAAACAACAGGTTCATAAAGCATATACTTTGCCTCCCATTTATTTCATCATATCTAGAGTCCCTTTTTGGCATATTCTACTTAATAACCTTCTTCCTGACCTGGGGAAATAAAACATACAAAAGGGTGAGCTCAAATGCTCAGTAAGGGTAAACAAAAGAAATATCAATCACATAATATACATAAGAGCATAACTTTTGGAAATCTTAACCTGCAAAAGAAATCATAATTTCATAACATGGGATAAATCATAGTAGTGAAATGTAATCCCAATAATTATAACTTAAAACATGAAACTTTGTGGCATACACACATAATCATATATAATCATTTCTTGTTAGTCAAGACTCATTGCCAAGACTATCTTAGTGGACAAAGTCCATTTCTGAACCGAGCTCACTCCTCGTTTCAGTCCTGTTTCACTGAACCGGGTTAACCTGCCGTTCCAACCATGTCTATCTCATGAGATATAAAATCTTTACCCAATGCATTGGAGGGAGATATAGGTCCCACCCATCTCATAATGAAACCATTCTTATGTGTGCCAAAAAAATCATAAATCATACATCATTGTATAACCCATGTAATAAAAATGGAATTCTTAAACATCGTGATCATCACAACACAATCAAATCAATGTAATGATAGGGATATAATCAGAACCCTATATTATCTTATATGGAAAATAATTTTGATAAAACACTTGAACTCCATTCTTGAGGAAAATATCCTTTCTACTTCAAAAACATTTTTCCTTTCTTAACATGTCAAACAATTTTAAACTAAAAGAAGTTGATTAAAAATAAACTTGAAAACTTGTAAAGGACGCTTCTTGGAAATAATGTTTTAAAAATACATTCATGCCGTATAAGTTAAAAAAACATTCTTCTCATACTTTTGTCAGAAAAGTCAAAGAATTACCTCGTACGAAAAACGACAAAAGATTCCTTTCATATCTTTTACTAAAAACTCACCGAATGGTAAAATAGGATTTAAAAAATTGTAGGTGAATGGAAATAATATTAAATATTGAGGAAACATGGATGCGGATGATAAAATACACCCCAGTAAATGCCAAAGTATAAAAAATCTCGGATAAAAATGAGATTGTGATATTTACATTACCTTAGGTCCGATTTGCCTCGTTAGTGTCTGAAACTCCTGTATAATGATTTAAATAATGTTGTTGACTTATTCCAGAATGATATCATATATGGTCATATTCTTAGTAATATTTCATTACAACTTGTTATTTGGGTGTTTATTACTTTTTGTTCTTATGCGTGTTTTGTCGAATAAATTCTTATTCTTCTCTTTAGGTTATAGATACCTCATTTCCAGAATGTTATTAGTGTAATATATATCATATTCATTCATTCAATTCATTTATATAATCATTATGCAATGAAGATCATGTAGAACAAGTCGCATCACATTGTGGAGACGGTATTCCGTACGTACGCACGAGCGATGATATCGTTCCCATGATCATGGAATTGTATTGGAGTGTATTTATACTATTTCAGAATCAATATAACTGTACAATAATCATATATAGTCATTATTTACACCATTATACCCATCCAAGTAAGGTGGTGGTGGAAAGTAGATTACACCACGACGTGGAGACAGTATTCCGTACGTACGCACGTGCAGTGATTTAATTTTCCGTAGGATGGATAGATGGTGAAATAGGGTTGTTTCATACTTATAATAACATATAAGTATATGAGTGATATTGATGTTATTACTTCATAATGAAACAACTAAATAATAAGAAGTGGAATAAGAAATAAAGATGAAAGAATCGGTAACGGACATTACCTCTTCTTTGAAGTGCTTCTTTGAGACCTCCTTTTAGGGCACTAAAATTGGTCTTTGAAGAAGAGAAGGACCTCTATGATTTCTCTAGGGAAGTGGAGAGGAGAAAGTGGCAGGGGTTGGTCGAGCATGAAGGCTCAAATTGGTGTGAGGAAGAGAGGGAGGAGGTGCCCTTTTATAAGGGAGGAGAGGGGCACCTTTGGAATAACTAAAAATATTATTTTATTATAAAGCCAAATTCGGTTTTAAATAGCTCCAAATTGATTTATTTCGAATCTAAAGTGGGGATGGGTCGAAATAATCTCATCAAATAGAATTAGACAAGTTTAGGTTCCTATTTTGACCTTATAATTTAGATTTAACATTAAGTTAAATAATTTTACTTTTACCATGTCTTCTTGTGTTCTTACACTATAAGGTTAATAAACTTACTATAACAATCCAAACGAACCCCAAGTTGTTTATTATTAATATATATAACCTTATCTAAGTCATTTGGCCGAAACTTAGATTTTTAGGAATAAAATAACAATTAATAATATAATATTTTTTTAAAAAAACTATTTTATGTCAATTTTGATACTATTTAGTAATTGATTTTTGTGAAAATCATAACAGAATGATTAGTTCGAAAAAAGTTAATTAAAGAAATAATAACATGTCATATTAACCTATAAAATTAGTCTAATTCATAAAAAGTCTCAAATTACATTTATTTGGGTATTTATAACATCAATTATGTCAATATTTCATTAATAAGATAATTACTGCATCATCATTGTGTCATAAATAAATTAACTTATTTAATGTCTAAAAATTACAAATAAAATACCATTATGTAGGAAATATTTTTATATTTCTAATGAATATTTATAGTCGATTTTATCTTATATATAAACTTATATTAAAAATTATTTACTTATTAAACTTTGATTTTAACTATTTTAACCCTTCTTTAAATAAATTAATAATAAATGTCCTAATCTAATCCAAGTGGGCCTAAATGGTCATATTTTATTCCTAAGTTTGTTTTTGGTCGAATTACACTTATCAAATAGAATTAGGACATGTGTTAGGGTAATAATAATATCATTTTTACCCTTAATTACCCTATTTACTCTTAACCGTGGTAAATAAAAGTAAAAAGTTACTATTCACCAAAAATTATTTTCATCTCATTGAACCACATTTTACTTACTGACATCAACCGTGTCTCTCGAATTTTTGAAATTCCACTCATATAAGCGGTAAAATTAAGTTTTATGAAAAATTTAGTTTTTTAACTACCACTTAGTGGTTTCACTATTCATCAAAAATTGAAAGTTTTCAGAAAAATACCAAAATTTCACCCTAGGATAATTTCGATATTCAGAATCCAAAAATGAAGTCCATTTTGAAAAATAAAATTTATAAAATTTCAAAAAGTGGTTATTACTATTCATAATGGCTAGTTTTAATAATATTTTATTAGCATATCATTGTTTAGTGAAACTCGGTATTGCGTACGACGCAAGCTATCGAGGAAGGTTGCGATTTCGTGTAAAGAAAGCCAAGCAAGTGTTGTGTGTAGAAAAATATTCCTTTGATGATTTATATAACATAAAAGTCTCGGGTGTTACATTCTACCCCCCTTAAAATGAATTTCACCCTCTAAATTCGTCACTTTGTAACAAACAGATGAGGATACCTCTCCCTCATCATATCCTCAAGCTCCCATGTAGCTTCTTCTAATTTGTGGTTCCTCTATAAAACTTTCACCAATCGAGTGGTCTTGTTTCGTAGGACTTTTTCGCTATGATCTAGAATCTCTATTGGCTGTTCTTCATAAGAAAGATCCTGCTCCAGTGGTATAACTTCTGAGCTGAGTACATGTGAAGGATCAGGTATGTACTTTCTCAGGAGAGATACATGGAACACATCGTGAACTTGAGAGAGATTCAATGGAAGTGCCAATCGGTAAGCTACCTTCCCAACACGATCCAGTATTTCTAAAGGACCGATATATCTAGGGCTCAACTTCCCCTTCTTTCCAAATCCCATGACCCTCTTCCAGGGAGATATTCATAAGAACACTTTATCACCTACTTCAAACTCTAGGTCTTTTCTTCGGTTGTTGGCATAACTTTTTTTTCGACTCTGAGCTGCTCTTATGTGTTGTTGAATAGATCTGACCTTTTCTGCCATTTCATCAACGAGATCGGGTCCTAATAGCTTTCTTTCCCCAACTTCATCCCAGTAAGTTGGAGTCCTGCATTTCTTTCCATAGAGAGCTTAATAAGGACCCATCTGAATACTGGAGTGAAAGCTATTATTATAAGAAAATTCCACCAAAGGTAGGTGTTGATTCCAACCACCTTTGAAATCTATAGACAAAGCTCTAAACATATCTTCTAGAGTTTGAATTGTTCTCTCAGACTGACCGTCTGTTTGAGGATGATAAGCAGTGATGAAACTCAACTCTGTATCCAGAGTATGCTGAAGACTTCGCCATAACTTCGAGGTAAATCTCAGATCCCGATCAGATATAATAGAAAGTGGTACTCCATGCAATCTTACCACTTCCTTTACATATATCCTGGAAAGCTGATCCAGAGAGAAATCCTCTCTAATAGCAATGAAGTGTGAAGACTTTGTAAGATGATCAACTATGACCCAGATAGCATTATTGCCTTTGGATGTTTTAGGAAGTCCTGTGACAAAGTCCATAGTGATGTTTTCCCATTTCCATTCAGGTATGGGTAATGGTTGTAACATCCCCTTAGACTTCTGTCTCTCAGCTTTAACTTGTTGACAAACCAAGCATCGAGAGACATATTCAGCAACATCTCTTTTCATGCCATCCCACTAGAAGTACTCTTTCATGTCCCTATACATCTTCGTGCTTCCAGGATGAATAGAGAATGAATAACTATGAGCCTCATCCAGTAGCTCATTCTTTAATTCGGGGATGGGAGGAACACAAACCCGATTCCTGAACTTTATTATCCCATCACAATCAAGGTTGAATTCAGGAACATTTCTCACCTTCTTTTGTAACTCGACATCTTCTTTCTGTGCCTCTTTAATCTTCACATGTATAGATGGTTGAACATTCATTTGATAAAGATATGATTTTTCCCCTTTCATTATAATTCCAAGATCCATCCTTTGTAAATCCATAAATATTGGATCTTTTGTGATCCTCATCATGGATAAACTAGCATGGTCTTGTCGACTTAATGCATCTGCCACCTTGTTTGCTTTCCCAGGGTGGTAATGAATTGAGCAGTCATAATCCTTAATCAGCTCCAACCATCTTCTTTGGCGCATATTCATCTCATTTTTTGTGAAAATATAATTTAAACTTTTATGATCAGTATAAATATCACACCTTTCACCATAAAGGTAATGCCTCCAAATCTTTAATGCAAAGATTACCGCAGTTAACTCCAAATCATGAGTTGGGTAATTTTTCTCATGTATTTTCAACTATCGTGAGGCATAAGCTATCACCATATCATTTTGCATAAGAACACACCCCAATACCTTCTTGATAGCAGGGGCATTAGTAAGAACAAATAGCATCACTATAAATTCACAGTGTCCATGCCTTGTACGGAAAGCCGTCTTTGGTATATACTCCCTTTTGACCATTAATTGATGATACCCTGAATGAAGATCAATCTTGTAAAAGTATTGATCTCCACGTAGTTGGTCAAATAGGTCATCAATGCGCGGGAGAGGATATTTGTTCTTGATAGTGATCTTGTTAAGTTCTCTATAATCAATACAGAGTCTCATTGATCCATCTTTCTTCTTAAAAAATGGAACTGGTGCTCCCCAAGGTGACGCACTAGGGCGTGTGAACCCCTTATCAAGATTCTCTTGGAGTTGCTTCTTCAATTCCTGCAACTAAATTGGGGCCATTCTATAAGGTGTCTTTGAAATAGGCAAAGCATCCGGTACGAGTTCTATTGGAAACTCAACTTCACGATTCAGTGGAAGACCTGGTAATTCCTCCGGAAAGACATCATCAAACTCTCGTACAATGGGAATATTCTTAATCGTGAGTTTCTCACCAACCATTTGAGATAAATAACCTTCATTTAGTGGAATCAATACCCATAAAATGGAAGAAATTTCCACTAGAAGGTTATGTTCATCCTTGCATCGATAGACAATCATAAATTGATCTGGAATATGAAATGTGACTTCCCTTCTTTGGCAATTGATATGAGCTCCATGTAGAGAAAGTCAATCCATGCCAAGAATCACATCAAATTCCACTATAGGAAGGATCACAAGATTTTCAGGAAGCACTTTCCCACAAACTTCAATCGGAGAAGAATTATAAACTTTTGATGCAACTGTTGTGCCACTAGGGGTTGTCAAAGATAACTCAACATCTAACTGTTGAGGTAATACAGTGATATCCATAGAAAATTATTCAGAAATAAAGGAGTGGGTGGATCCAGAATCAAATAAAACATTTGCTACTTTAGAGTGGATGGTAAGTGTAACATTCACCACATCGTTATCGTACTCCACATCACTGATAGAAATTTCATGTGACTTTCCTTTGCCTTTAGCCTTAAGAGTTTTTTGACTTCGACCATCATCATCAACCCTTGGATTTGGGAATTGATTGGAATAATTCCCCATCTCCTTTCACTTGAAACATTGAAGTGTAGTACGGTCATTATGTGTATCCCTTACTTTGTTTTCATCATTAGACATCTTCTTCCCATCATTGCGGCATTCAAATGCCCGATGACCTTCCTTTCCACATTTGAAACATTTACTTGTCCCTTTAAGACAACTCCCTCCATGTTTCTTTCCACACTTTGAGCATAAGGGAAAGATTATCTTCTTTTCAGTGTTCTCTTTATATTTTCCTTTGAATTCCATTTTCCTCTTATTATCAAACCCATATGACTGGTGGGTTACTCCAATCTCCATCTCAACTTTGAGAGAACATCGAACGATTTCCTCGTAGCTATTGAAGTCCCTTATGGCTAATTCCCTTCAAAGACTTGGTTTTAAGCCACTAAAGAATCGATTGATCTTACTCTCAGGTTGGATAATAATACCAGAAGCGTACCTTGCAAGTCTTGTAAAATTTTCTTCATAAGTACCAACAGATTCATCATCCTTTTGCTTTAGTTCAAGAAACTCTTTCTCCATCTTTGTTTGGAGAATACGAGGGAAGTACTTATTGAAAAATAAGTTCTTGAACTCATCCCATTCCATGGACTCAATTTCATCCCTTTTCCTTGTATTCTTAATAAGATCACACCATTGATCAACATCTCCTTCCAAACGATACACAGCTAGGATGACTTTATCATGTTCAGAACATTGAAGAACTGAAAATATCTTTTCAGTAGTACTAATCCATTGTTCAGCAACTAATGGATCAGTAGACCCGCTGAAAGAAGGTGGACGTTGCCTCATGAAGGATTCAACAGAATGTTGCTCCTTCCATTGCTCATTTGGAAGTCCTGCATGATTCATAGCTTGAGAAAGTTGTGTGGGAATGGCTACAAGATTTTTCATTCCAGCTCCCATAATGTTTGGTTGCTCCGGGGGACAATCATTGCATTTCCTGTCGCATTCCGCAATAACACGGTTCCTTCGGGTTTCAGCCATTGACTAAAACCAAGAAGAATAGTGTGAGAAACACTAATTATAATAGGAAAACCATTAATCAAGAATAAAATTTCACACTTAAGGTCTTGTCCTAGGTTATTCATGGTCATTTATAAAACACTAAGATTGTGTTCTATGCTTAGAATTATCCTTAGGGTTCTTACTAAGGCTTTCACATCCTAGTTTCCAAAGGTTGACTATAACCTCCCTCTGATACCAACTATAATGACCCATACGTTACATAAATTGTTATTACTTCAAAAATGAAGCGCACTTATTACAACATATAACAAAACCATGAAAGGACCGTATAGGTATAGTGTCTTTAGAAACTAGAAAGCATAAACAACTGGTTCATAAAGCATCTACTTTGCCTCCCATTTATTTCATCATATCTAGAGTCCTTTTTGGCATATTCTACTTAATAACCTTCTTCCTGACCTGGGGAAATAAAACATACAAAAGGGTGATCTCAAATGCTCAGTAAGGGTAAACAAAAGAAATATCAATCACATAATATACATAAGAGCATAACTTTTGGAAATCTTAACCTACAAAAGAAATCATAATTTCATAACATGGGATAAATCATAGTAGTGAAATGTAATCCCAATAATCATAACTTAAAACATGAAACTTTGTGGAATACACACATAATCATAGATAATCATTTCTTGTTAGTCAAGACTCATTGACAAGACTATCTTAGTGGACAAAGTCCATTTCTGAACCGAGTTCAATCCTCGTTTCAGTCCTGTTTCACTGAACCCGTTTAACCTGCCGTTCCATCCATGTCTATCTCATGAGATATAAAATCTTTACCCAATGCATTGGAGGGAGATATAGGTTCCACCCATCTCATAATGAAACCATTCTTATGTGTACCACAAAAATCATAAATCATACATCATTGCATAACCCATGTAATAAAAATGGAATTCTTAAACATCGTGATCATCACAACACAATCAAATCAATGTAATGATAGGGATAGAATCAGAACCCTATATTATCTTAGATGGAAAATAATTTTGATAAAACACTTGAACTCCATTCTTGAGGAAAATATCCTTTCTACTTCAAAAACATTTTTCCTTTCTTAACATGTCAAACAATTTTAAACAAAAAGAAGTTTATTAAAAATAAACATGAAAACTTGTAAAGGAATCTTCTTGGAAATAATGTTTTAAAAATCCATTCAAGCCGTATAAGTTAAAAAAAACATTCTTCTCGTAATTTTGTCGGAAAAGTCAAAAAAGTACCTTGTACGAAAAATGACAAAAGATTCCTTTCATATCTTTTACTAAAAACTCACCAAAGGGTAAAATAGGATTTAAAAAATTGTATGTGAATGGAAATAATATTACATATTGAGGAAACATGGATATGGATGATAAAATACACCCCATTAAATTCCAAAGTATAAACAATCTTAGATAAAAATGAGATTGTGATATTTCCCTTAACTTAGGTCTGATTTGCCTCGTAAGTGTCCGAACCTCCTGTATAATGATTTAAATAATGTTATTTACTTATTCCAGAATGATATCGTATATGGTTATATTCTTAGTAATATTTCATTACAACTTTTTATTTGGGTGTTTATTACTTTTTGTTCTTATGCGTGTTTTGTCGAATAAATTCTTATTCTTCTCTTTAGATTATAGATACCTCATTTCCAGAATGTTATTAGTATAATATATATCATATTAATTCATTCAATTCATTTATATAATCATTATGTAATGAAGATCATGTAGAATGAGTCGCATCACATCGTGGAGACGGTATTTCGTACGTACGCATGAGCGATGATATCGTTCCCATGATCATGGAATTGTATTGGAGTGTATGTATACTATTTTAGAATCAATATCACTTTACAATAATCATATATAGTCATTATTTACACCATTATACCCATACAAGTAAGGTGGTGGTGGAAAGTAGATTACACCATGGCGTGGAGACGGTATTCCGTACGTACGCACGCGCGGTGATTTCATTTTCCGTAGGATGGATAGATGGTGAAATAGGGTTTTTTCATACTTATAATAACATATCAGTATATTATTGATACTGATGTTATTACTTCATAATGAAACAACTAAATAAGAATAAGTGGAAGAAGAAATAAAGATGAATGAATCGGTAACGGACATTACCTCTTCTTTGAAGTGCTTCTTTGAGACCTCCTTTTAGGGCACTAAAATTGGTCTTTGAAGAAGACAAGGACCTCTAGGATGTCTCTAGGTAATTGGAGAGGAGAAAGTGGTAGGGGTTGGATGAGATTTAAGGCTCAAAGTGGTGTCAGGAAGAGAGGGAGGAGGTGCCCTTTTATAAGGGAGGAGAGGGGAACCTTTGGAATAACTAAAAATATTATTTTATTATAAATCCAAATTCGGTTTTAAATAGATCCAAATTGATTTATTTAAAATCTAAGGTGGGGATGGGTCGAAATACTCTCATCCAATAGAATTTAGACAAGTTTAGGTTCCTATTTTGACCTTATCATTTAGATTTAACATTAAGTTAAATAATTTTACTTTTACCGTGTCTTCTTGTGTTCTTAGACTATAAGGTTAATAAACTTACTATAACAATCCAAACGAACCCCAAGTTGTTTATTATTAATATATATAACCTTATCTAAGTTATTTGGCCGAACCTTAGATTTTTAGGAATAAAATAACAATTAATAATATAATATTGTTTTTAAAAACTATTTTATGTTAATTTTGACACTATTTAGTAATTGATTTTTGTGAAAATCATAACAGAATGATTAGTTCGAAAAAAGTTAATTAAATCAATAATAAAATGTCATATTAACCTATAAAATTAGTTTAATTCATAAAAAGTATCAAATTACATTTATTTGGGTATTTATAACATCAATTATGTCAATATTTCATTAATAAGATAATTACTGCATCATCTTTGTGTCATAAATAAATTAAATTATTTAATGTCTAAAAATTACAAATAAAATACTATTATGTAGGAAATCGTTTTATCTTTATAATTAATATTTATAGTCGAATTTATCTTATATATAACCTTATATTAAAAATTATTTACTTATTAAACTTTGATTTTAACTATTTTAACCCTTCTTTAAATAAATTAATAATAAATGTCCTAATCTAATCAAAGTGGGCCTAAATGGTCATATTTTATTCCTAAGTTTGTTTTTGGTATAATTACACTTATCCAATAGAATTAGGACATGTGTTAGGGTAATAATAATATCATTTTTACCCTTAATTACCCTATTTACTTTTAACCGTGGTAAATAAAAGTAAAAAGTTACTATTTACCAAAAATTATTTTCATCTCATTGAACCACATTTTACTTACTGACATCAACCGTGTCTCTAGGAGTTTTGAAATTCCACTCACAGAAGCGGTAAAATTAAGTTTTATGAAGAATTGAGTTTTTTAACTACCACTTAGTGGTTTCACTATTCATCAAAAATTGAAAGTTTTCAGAAAAATACCAAAATTTCACCCTAGGATAATTTAGATATTCCGAATCCAAAAATGAAGTCTATTTTGGAAAATAAAATTTATAAAATTTAAAAAAGTGGTTATTACTATTCATAACGGCTAGTTTTAATAATATTTTATTAGCATATCATTGTTTAGTGAAACTCGGTATTGCGTACGATGCAAGCTATCGAGGAAGGTCGCGATTTAGTGTAAAGTAAGCCAAGAAAGTGTTGTGTGTAGAAAAAGATTCCTTTTATGATTTATATAACATAAAATTCTCGGGTGTTACACAACCAAAGGAAAATTATTCCTCAGAAGAAGCTCTTTCTGCCCCCGTATTCCCTTATGACATTTATGTCCCACCTCAGTCCTTGGATTTGGAAACCCCTTAGATTACAGTTTATATATTTACCCCTCTCAATGCCTAAAGTTGAAGGACGTTCCTAGACACACTTTTGTAGAGGAAGTGAGTCATTTACCCTCCTCTAGTCAAAGTAAGAAGATTTTACAAAATAGTTTCTAAATGTCATGGATGTACAATGTTAAACTGCACCATAATTAAACCCTCCTTTACACAAGCCAAATTCGTGTGGGAGTTGGTTTTCATTCAAAACATATATAAATAAACTTGTTACTGTCATACATAATTCATTAAATTGGACACCCACTATGTTCCTCAACAACAAAGTAAATCCAAAGTTCTATAAAAACTTCCTGGCCATCAAAAATGGAAGTCCAATGTCCTATAAACACCTTTTTTGAATATACATAAAAATTCCCCAGTGGATCTACATAACTTGCCTATAAAAATGTCCTACCAACTAAAGGAAAATTATTCTTTAGGAGTGGATTTTACTATCTCTATAATACCCATAGATTCCATTCCCCATATCATGTCCCATATCCAAAAATTACAATTCATTTTAAAGAAAATCCCTCATTCATGTCAGAAGGTTGCTTAGACATTCTTGGTTAATGAGTCCTAAATTGGGGCCCTTTCCCCAAAAGTCATGGTCAAATCTGTTCAACCTAAAACATTAGTACAGTCATGATCAAACTTGTTTGACCTAAAACATCAGTAATGGTAGTCTAGTTGGTAATAATCTAAACTTCCAATGAAAAAATACACAACACTCACCAGGGTGGAAACCTGAAAATGGAAACCTAGGAAAAAGTCATGTACCAGATCATTGAACCTATGCTACATGCGGTTTAGGTAAAAATGTTGAGAAACGAAAAACAATCAAGATACACAAATCTTGTTAGGTCTAAAACCCACACACGGATTCCTAAGAAAAAGTAAAGTATACCTGCTAGGCCCATACTATAACAGGATTAGGAAAAAATTAGGGCAATAATGAAAAAATGTATAAGGTTTTTAGTGTTCCCCATGTAACCCTAGAAGGAGTCAAACTACGCTCACTGATCCCCTCGGTTTCGAAAAAAATTAGAGCATAACTTGATTATTTTTTTATCACAGATTATGATTCAAATTGATATCCAGTTAAAATTATAATTTAAAATAAAGTTGATCATAAAATATTGATATTATAGGAAAAGGATAAAAAAGGATTATTAGAGGAAAAAATATTTTCATATCATTAAATAAGTATATGGAGGGAACCCACAACTTAGAGCCTCTCCATATGGACAGTAGATGACTATTACAAAAGCTGTTTGATGGATTCACAGATTTGTATCAGTATATGATTTTACTCTTCAATTTCCTGACACAGCCTTAGAAAAGTCACCATATCAGCCTACACACCTTCCTACAATGCCTCTACCTCATGTTCTACCTCAAGGTCATCCATTTCCCCTTCCTCCATTCGTTTCTTCCCCTCATCAACTGTGGCTGCAATATGGGCCCATTCCTATTTAAGGCACTATAATTCCCTACTCCACCAATCCACCTCCTGATCAAGATGTTCTACTAAGGACCTCTTCTTCATGATCTCTCTCTATAGCCTCAAGACTGCTCCATCTTGATTGGCAACTTCATTCATGTGGATTTTCCTAGAAGTGATAAGATGAGCCTTGGACTCTGTAGTAGAAATATGAGACTCGAGCATTCCATTTTCCTTCCTAGTAGCAACCACATACTTCACTATTACATTGATTCCATGATAATCGAATCCTCCAAACCCCAGAACCAAAAACTTGTGGTGTAACTTTGGCAGCTTCATCGGTAGGTCGGAAAGCGGTGCTTGAGAAATTAATCTCCAGATGTTTTTCTATTCCCCTTGGTGGTTGGGTCGAAGGATGAACAAACTCTCTTGATTGGTATCAGAATCACTCCCCAATGAAAAAATGTATTCAGGAATGAACGTCACTAGGGGGTGGCTAATTCAGCAACTTCCACACAATTATAACCCTTAGCAGCATCGTCCCTTATAGTTGTGACAACGGGAAGGATTTAAGAATCCACCGCAATTGCCAGTTCTTGCGGTTGTGACCCTGAAATTGGAAATAAAAACAATAAACATCCCTGATCCATGAAAAATGGGGGAAAGAAGGGTAATAGTTTGGAGGGTTATAAAACTAACCTCAACCTACTAGATAATCGATGCTTTCGACCTCCATGGCAGTATCATCCGATGGTACTACATCCTTAATAAGCAGTTGAGACCTAGAGTCATTTAGAGGAATCTGTGGCTCAAGGCCATTCCCTACCAGACTAGAAGCCTCTAGGGTAACCTCTAAGAGATCACTTACTAAGATCAGGCTTGTAGGGATAATCATCCTAGAAAAAGTAGTGATGGTCGACCACAAAAGTTTGGGGGCTGGGATCATAGTCTCTCTTGTGATTGGAAGAAATGAAACAATAGCCCGCTCTATGTTCTTAGGAGCTGGGATAATATCCTTATCTATGTTTTCAACCTATGAGGGAGTAGTATCAGCTTTCTCAGTTGAGGTATCTATTTACAAAGGTGTTATCTACGCAAGGGTGGTGTCCACCTGGTTTGGAGAAGTTGACTCCCCAGAACTTGGAATCCCTTCAATGTCCTAGAGCAATCAGGGATCCTCACCCAGCCCAACTATTGATATCAAGGTCTTCCCATATTTTTATATAGCATTAGGATCATAACGTTAGATCGAGACTTTAAATTATGAATGTTCCTCTATAATTGGTACAAAAATTATCTGATCCAGGGCAACCACAGTTACTGGTAGTCCTCCTTCCTCCATGGAAGGGATAAGAGCAGTAGATGCTTGGGAAACTGCCACTTGGTTAATTACTGATCCTACATCAAAATATAGATGTGACATTGGGTTTACATGATAAAAGTTCATGGTACAATAACCAGATAAATAGCTGTGGTAATTACTTATAATTCCTTTATTGATATACTTTGACAGTTGTGACGCCTGCCTACGTTTCATGGTATTCCATGGGAATGAATCTCTATAGGAATATTAAGGGGAGAAAATGGAGGAAATTCCCCTAAAGGTTCCACAATGAATGCCTCCATATGTTCAGCAGTACTAGGATAACCTTCCCCAACAACCCCGACATCCAAAGGTACACGCTCCCCAGTTGTGGTGCCTCTGGGGGTGTATACTAGGGAAGGAACCATTTCCCAAGACTCCTTAGGATCATATAAAAGTAAATAAGGGAAAGTTTAGAATATTAAAAGAAAAGGGAATTAAATTTAGGTTTAATTAATACAACAAACTCTCCCTCGATATCCATCAGTCGTAAGAGTACCACCATCCATGCCACCTCATCAGACCAGTAAGGTCTATTCTTGGGAACATAGAGGCATTTGTCCATTTTGTCTAGGTAAATGATCACCTCATATGGATGTTCTTTAGTAGAAATAAATGTGGGGGAAATGGTTCCCCCAAAAACTGGAAGGCCAAAGAGTCCTCCTTGAAGAAGAATCCATATGTCTTTATTGGAGGCATTCTTCCTCAATTAATCCGAGACCCTCCAAGCATCTAGAAAAGCAGTTGTAATATGAATGACCAGTGATGGGGGGTTGTCCTGGGGAAGAAAAGTAGGTTTCATTAGTAGTAGTTTCTTCTTGGGTGCCTCCATAGTCTCGGGACCCTTAAGAGATGAAATATTACGAGGCTCTTGGCGTGAGCGAGTAACTCCCCTTTCTCCAGAATCCACATGAAAATCAACTATCTTTCTTCCCCCAATAGAGTGATTATCGTCACCACCCTCTTTGTCAGACTCTGGTTTTAGCATAGAAAGTACCCGATGAGAGTATTTGCGGTAACCATTCCTGGGATAGATCATGGTTTCAAGGTCTTGAAGGTAACAACCTAACCTCTCAGGCTCATCATTATAATAAATTTCAGTAGGTTTTGACACATGGCCAAGATCATTAAGGGAAACCTCTATCTCTTGGTGGAACCGCCACAAGGTGCATGGGGGCTGACCACGAAAAGATTGAAGATTCTTAAAAATATCCCATTGCTTACAAGGCACTAAAATATTAGCATTATATGGGATGGGTGGTTGGTCTCCAGTGGCAGCCTCAACAACTATTGAGGTCACACCCCAAGGTATTAATACCTTCCTTGTGATGGGATAAAAAGGATTTTGAATAACTTTACATGGTGGGGAATTCCCAACAGATTCCTTTTACTTACCCCCCTAGCCTTAGAAACTTTGGGGGTTGTAATAGTGGGAACTAGATTTGACAAATGATCAACTAGATATTATTGAATCCAGGTATCAGCATAACCTTTTGTAAGGAAGAGCACAAAACCCTCAAAATCTGGGAGCTTAATATTGCATCAGGTATCCTATCGGGTGAACATTAGCCACAATTTACGGGATGTCATAATATGTTTCTCCTGGAGGGTGCTGTTAAGAGTCGGGGGAAACAATATTTGAATGCAGTTAAACAGACGACTGAATCTACAAGTCACATATCCCTCACAAATAAGCTCCCCATCAATGCGATCAATCAAGATACTATCACTCAAATAAAAGATGTACCTTTAGTTAACTAAGTCTTCAGATTCGCCATTCATGATGCTGACGGTGGGGGAATCATAAGAAGGATAGGTGAAGCGATCATGGTAGTTGATTCGATCCATCATTTCTTGATCATTATTTTTAGTTTGGTCTTCATATTTATCTTTTCTAGCCTAGCCTTCTGGCATAACACCACTAGTGCTCTAAAGATATGGATAAAGAATAGAGTAACGAATTATCAAGGAATTGATAAATGTGTAACCTCCTATATGAGATCTTATCCAACCCCATAGGATTTGGAAGGGCCCAATCATTCACTGAGGTGACTTTCCTTCACTGATCTGGCCTAGTAGGCGGTAAATTTTGGCCAATACAGGGATGACTAGGTTAATAAATTTTTTGGTGGCTAGATGAGCTTCCATGACAAAGGTTGTCACTCTTACACTACCATAATCTCATGCTGGTAAGAGAAATTCTCTCAAAAACATGGCCAAGAAGGCCACCAACTGAAACAAATGATCCACGTTAGGGACGAGTTCCCGCCCCCATTCGCAGAACCGTCCTTCCTCTAAGGTAGTCCAGTAGGTTCCTGAATTCCTTTGAGTTTACTTTGATGGAAAGGACCTGGGTCTACACACATTAGGATCTGGGCCTCTCTTCTTTGTGAAGACACTAATACACTTAGAGAAAAAGATGTATTGTTTTGAGTAGGGGTCATCATCCCCTAAAAGTTTCTCCACTTGAACAATGAGAATTTTAGCCAAAGGAGGAGTCCTATCCTCATCGTCCAAGGTGGAAGAAAGGGTTAGAAACTCATCATACATATCCCTGATGTTGGGTACCCCTGAAACTAGCCAAATTTACCAAAGGATGATGCCAACCTCCCCAAAGGTCAAATGGAATTATTGGTGTTTGGACTCCACCTTATCAAAAGATGTGAAATGAGGGTGCTAGTTCGATGAGTATAAGTCTGGGATACCCAGATGGCCTCATATTTCCCCACGGTCTATAATTTGACCTGTAATTCTTGACAGCTTTGATGGAACTAGAAGGGCCACCCCAGTCTAAACCAAATGAACCCCCAAAGGGAAGGTCCTATTTTGATGACTAACCATGTTGTTCTTTTTTTTATAGCCCTTTGGGAAATTCTATGATAACAATAGTTTGTTTCGTTCAGCTTTCATCATGTCCCCTCTAAAGTCTGAGGGGCATAGTTCAACACAGACCCAATAGTGGTACCCTTCAATATGAATCGTCCTGTCTATGAGATGAGATCCTTAGTAACAATGATACTAAATATCCATGTGGCGGGTTGATCAACCACACGTGGCTCTAGGATAGGTGTATCAGAAATCAAGCCAAATCTATAAATGGGAAACCTCTCTAATATTGGATATTCCTTTTGACCCACAGTTAGTAATTTTGATAAAGACTGATGTAGTGGGGTGATAGGAATTTTTTCATCTATAGCGTTTACCATATCCTTCTACCTTTCATAGGTAGATGAAAGGAGAGTGGTGACAACATTAGCAATAATAACATCATCAGTGGTAGTTTGAGGGAGTTCTATTTCATCTTAAAAAATAAAAAAAATAAAAAAAACCACATAAAGGTTCAGTAAAATTAAAATGATTGGGAAAAAAGGCCAAAAATGGAAAAGGAACAAAAAATTCCACCAAATATATGGTTCCACATACTGGAACCCGGGAATGGTTTGTAGAACACATTCCCCATGAACTGAAAGTATGCGGAATTCCCTGTAAGATGCTAGTCTGTAAGGCATTCACCAGTGAGTCAATTAGTCCACAGAATGGAAAAGCCACATATCAAGCCTCACTATATGGATATTCAAAGTTAATAGTTCAAAGATTTAAAGTTTTATTTAGAAAAATAAAGTTCATTTATATAAATTGAAGTTAGTACCATGGGACAGGTGAGCCACGTAGCATCTTACTATGCATAAATTTGAACTTATGGTTTAAAATTCCACAGTTCGATTCATGGATTCAAAGTTCAGTTTGTGTCTGAGGCAACTATGAAGAATACATAGTTCTCAGAATGCAAGGAATGATTCAAGGATGATAAATTTCATGAAGTAGTTGGTATGTAGACACAAGGAAAGCCGATAGTGCTTTACAAATCACTTTTAACTGGGAAACTAGGAAAAATACAAATGACATGGCTCCCTTATATATAGGCATGGTTTCCCCCCAAAGGGTCCACATTTATACTACAAACCAGTTAACTTTACTTCAAGACTATTTTCTATATCAGAATAGTCTCCTATTAATTCCAACTAGACCCTATTCTGGTGGGGGAATTTGTAGGGTACTAAAAAAATTCCATAAAGGGAAAGAAAATATTCCTGAAAATTTGATAAAGGAAATATATACATGTGGGGATGAAAACTTGAGGAGAAGATTGAAGAAATCCAATTTTGGAAAAGGACCCAAACTGGTACACATACTAATTATCGTTAAAGGTTTTTGAATGTTGCAGACCATGAACCAAGTGTTGTGCAGACATCCTATGAAATGCTGGCCCGCGAAGCGTTGGATAGTGAACAAAGTCGTTCGTAGATGCAAATAGATAACCAAGGCACTGCGAACAATGTCATTGGTAAAAAGGTAATGGATAAGTAAGCCCCACATACCATCCTCTCAAAATGAGAATTTTGTGGACTAGGTGAGGCTGTAAGAATCCTGCGAACCA
This sequence comes from Viscum album, assembly GCA_963277665.1. Lineage (NCBI taxonomy): Eukaryota > Viridiplantae > Streptophyta > Magnoliopsida > Santalales > Viscaceae > Viscum > Viscum album. Next base: position 1,541,379,879 of record OY728129.1, read on the forward strand.
CATCATTTGTAGAATTGAGGAAGTTATTTACACCTCCATGAACTGCAACTCCATAAACCTTGGTTGACTGAGTCATCTATAGGTTGATCAATTTCCCCATGGGCCTCTATAAAATGTGTTATGTGTCCCAAGTATAAAGCTTCCTCGACACTCTATAAAAGGAACCAAGGGGAGACGAGAAGAGAAAAAAGACGATTTTAGGGAGATCTTGGAGCTTACAAATAGAAGACTTCGAAGGCAAATGACGAATAAGTACAGACCCAAATTTGTTTTCCAGCAGGTATAAACCCACCGCTAACCATAAAAGAAATAAACTTAATAATATTCAACTGGACGTGAACACAAATAGTGAACCAAGAACCATAGGCCTTTTACGGATGAACTTCTTGCAAATAGTAGGAACAATTCCCCTCATTCAGTCTGGCGAACTGCGTAGAGCATCGCTACACATACATGACCCTATGCCGCATAGCACCACGCTATGTAGGTGGAACCTGAGACTGCATAACAACACGGTATGTGGTGACTCACATACAGATCTAAATACCACTTAGATACATGGATAACCCCTTCACTAGCATATCAGGACACTATACATGGAATCCCCCATCCCGCATAAGGAAATAATATGTGGAATGGGGTGTCTTTGGGTTTTCCACCTTCTGGTTAAAGTATTTTCCTTCTATTCCCATCATTCCCTTTATGGACCCTCTTCTAACTAGTACAATAGCATCAGGCCAAAGCCTCTTCCAAATACACCAGAACCATATGACTAAATGGTCAGGAGCATTAGCGTGGCCTTCTGAGTCTACATACCTGAGGAAACCAGAGGCGCAAAGAAAGTTCCCACAATGGTTTGAACACTGAGGACATCCTTAAGTATATATTCCTCAAGTAACCTAGAGTCTGAAATTGGGACACTAATATGAGCCTCCCCATTTTAAGGATCAAGGGTAATCATTAGATTTCCCATTCAATGAGGGATAGTTATAAGTCAAAGGAATTGCACTTTATTTTCCTTTCAATGAGGAGAAAACTTCCTCCCCTTTCCCATAACCCTTTTAAGGGCATCCCTCGTAGAGTAAGCCCTTAGCATTATGGTCCAAACCCAATGACCTTCACATTAATTTCACATTGAAAGGTTCATTGCTCTGTGCCCTCATCCACTGTCTCACTCTTATTCTCTCAATAGAGAATAAAAAGTTTATTTTTTTAATCTTTCACATCCTCTTATTTCTCACACCAAGCATGACTCATGTGGTCTTAGTGGTTTGCGATGATAAGACATTTTCACAACCCAATCATGAACTAAGAGAACTTTTATTCCCAACATAATTGAGATACGTAGGAAGCCTTTATATAGGCCTAAGATCCATATCATCTCATCCATGAAATGTGAGATCATGCCCCATTCAAATGGGTAGCTCCTACACGTTAGCCCTAATCAAGTCAAATCCCAGTTTTTGAACTACGAGAAATATAATTCATTATCTAACTAGGATATACAAGATGCATACCTAAGTCCGAATCTCAAGGGACATTCTCCTTAAAATTTATCCCCGGTAAGAATTCACCCTGACTCACTAGGGCCTCCTCTATAGGAATAATCCCCAACGTGACTATTTTAAGAAATGCCTTTTTTATAGTGTAAGCACCGACCATTTCTTCTAAAATGGGAATCTACAATATGTAATCTCCAGTAATGTCACCTCATAAAAGGGAATCCTCGTTAGAAGTTAGCCCTGATGAAATTCTCATAAATGGTCCTCCTCTATGATATAAGCCCGGACTTAAACCGAACTACGAGGGATTTGATTCCCAAATCACTGGGATATATAGGAATCCTCCTTGAGGTATGAACCTAGCATCAAAATCACCCTAGTGTTCACTAGGACAGATCTCTGGTGGGGCCATATCCACCTAGGGGAACATACCTCTTCTAAACTTCCTAGGCCACTTCGGTTTAAGTCCCACATGAAATCTTGGCTAGGCATCCTCTATCTATATGTCCTTACTGCATGATGTTAAATTGAATGGATGGGTACTCATTGTATGACCTTAAGAGGTGTTGTGTCTAGTTAAGTGGAACCAAACTACGTGGGTTTTAATTACTCTCATGGGGATACATAGGAAGCCCATCTTATGGGTTCGATCCTGATAGTGAAACTCTTGTCCCCTAGATGATAGTAAACTTCAGAGTACCTCATCATATGGTTTAAAACAGCATTACCTCAATAATTCCTAAACCATGCACATATATGGCTAATCTTACAGTCTAGGGGTAACCCGCAAATGCACTTTTGGAAAAAACAAAGGAATCACAAACATATTAACATTTCCTAAATCTATAAGAGAGTCCCAAAATAGGTAGAATTTTCCCCAAAAGGGTGTGATGAACCTAAACTCCCATCCTCTCAACCAATGGAGTCCTTAAGTGTTATTGCCAAAATCATCATCCAATGAGAACTTGCCTTTGGAAAGTTGGTTTATGAATCATGGATACCATGGCAATTGGATGTTTCTAGCTCCATGAATGAACTCGTTGGAGACCATCTAAGGATTTCATACCCTACGTGAAACCCTTCATCGTAAATGACAATTGGTTACTGTTCGTCAGGCCATTTTGGCCACCCCTATGGTGCGATGTGAATTGGGTCAAAACAAACATACAAAAGGGTAATTATATATACACCTCATAAAATAAATTAGTTTCATAATAATAAAATATTCCTCAATGAAATTTAATCAAGAAGAAATACCTTACCCCTTCATTAATATCTAGATAAAAACCTCATGAAAGTGAGAAAATAATATGGATTTATAAATCAAAATAATTTTCATGAAAATAATAATTAAATACATTCATAGAAAATATATTAACCACATAATATAAAAAAATTATGAATATTTCATATATATCAAAGAAATAAAAGTTAGATGAGAAACCCGTACAATGATTATAACATTGAAGTGAGAATTAATCAGTGAATCAATAATGTGTATCAAATGTAATTCAAAATAAAAAAATCTAAATAATTAAAAATATAAAAAAAATTAATTACACACATAATATTTAATATCAAAGATAATGAAGGATTAATATTACCCAATAAAAAGAAATTGAGTTATGAAACTCATTACCACTTGGTAACTTTCATATTAGAATACCTTGGATGAAATAATTCAAATTTAAACTTGAAAATAGAATTAATTATGCATTAATAAATATATTTAATGAAAAAATTTATTATATACACCATATAAAATAAATCATGTAAATAACATTAAAATATACCCCAATGAGTGAAAATTGAGACAAAATCTATTACCTCGAGTCTTAAATTTCCCTGTATATCCTACAATTACTATATAAAAATATTATATAAATTATTTTATTTTTAAAGAAACTTTTATAGGTTTAATAACTTATAATTAAATAATTTATTTTGATGACATATTTAAATATTTAATCAGTTAAGTCCATATCATGTGTTTTGGGGATGTTCGGTCTATATTATTAAAACATATTCGGTATTTTGACCATGGTCAAATGGGTCATTGTTCCATAAACTCCATAATAATAATAATTTCATAATTTTAATATTTATACTTAAATTATTCCTTTAAAACCATCCATGAATAATGGTTATGAAACATGAACTAGTTACAACCATGAAGATGATAGGTCGTACCTACGCATGGGCAACCTTTCAATTTTCAATGATCATTATGAAAAGAAGTTAAGTATTATTTTGTCTTTAAATAATAATAATATCATAAATATTATATTATTTATTTAAATTAATTTATATATATCATCCATATGATGTGGTGATGAAAAATGAATCACATCGTTTGTGGAGGCGGTAGTCCATATGTGCGTACTAACTACATTATTGTATTTTAATGAATAAAAAGGTAAAAAATATATGATATATTATATTTTAAGAATGATAAATATGTCATTAATATCATGTATAATCATTAAATCCATCATCATGAATATTTGTGAGAGGTGTGATGGAAAATGAATTACATTGATTCACAAGGCAGTAGTCATCCATACACACAAACGATGGTTTCATTTAAAATTTGATGGAAGAGGAGATATATTTATGTTATTATATTAACATAATAACATATAATATATATTATATACTTATTTTATTTTATAATCATGATTGAATAATATTTTAATGACGTGTAAGAAGAAATAAAATAGAACGCTCGGTGAAGAATGATACCCCTTCTTCATATGATATCTTTAGGTTTTCACCAAAATACTTCCTATGAGGTTTTTATAATCTAAACAAGGATTATATTAAGTGATTAGGGAATTTATAAATGGGGTTTTATAGTTAATGGATGATCCAAAAGGATTTTTTGGTGTGAATAGGAGAGGATCAAGGGTGTCCTTTTATAAGTGGGGTAGAGGACACACTTGGAATTTTTGAAAAGATAAAGTTTTATCCACATATTAAACATGCCAAAAGGATAAAAAATAAACCATTATAGAGAATTAGATGATATTTTTTTTTAATATGGTAATAAAATAGAATTTATACAAGTATTTAGGTCATTTTAACCATTATATTCTTAGTTTAATGCCCGGTAAACCAATTTTCACCTTAACTGTGGTAAAATATTTTTACTGTTTTCATTATTAATTATAAAAAAAATTAAGATTAAATTATTATATAAAATAAATTATTATCATTAAAAATATTTAATCCATTTTTTAAATTTATTTAACAGAAGTCTAAAATTTTAATTTAATATAAAACCCACAGACACGATGAAAAATAGTTTTTTAAGAAATGTATTCTTCAAACATAAGATGATCTTACATTCAATTTATGAAGAGTAATAATAATATATAAATATAAATTCATATTTATAGATATATAATATATAAATTTTACTTTAATTATTCCTAATTAGGGGTTATTTTAGTTAACTAAAATGTATAAACATTATGAACTTTAAAACAATTTTCACAAAAATGTGTTTTTAAGCCTAAAAATAAACTTAAACTAAAATATAGTATTAGGATGATTAAATTTAAATTAATTGGATTAAATAAAACTAAATAATACTAATGATATAATAAATCAAATAAAAATCATAATGGGTCTTTTAACTTACTTAATTTATTGATAATAAATGACAATTTTATAAAAAATAGATATTTTTCATTGTTCACTAAAAAATCAATATTTTTTGAAAATCCCAAAATTTCACCGTAAATTAATTTAGATATTATGATTTAAAAAATGAAGATAATTTTATCAAATAAATTTTCTAAAATTTCTAGAAATTAATTATAATATTTTCTCACAAAAATAAATAAAATTCATTTTTGAATAAAACATATTTTTGATGAATTAAATGACATTATTAAAAATTGAGAGATTATTTACTAAGAATTATTCCATAAATTTATATTGAGTTAAAAAATTATATATATATTTCCCAATGTAGTTAATCTTATTCATAACCGCTAATTTAATGGCTAGGTTATAATGTTGATATATTTCACAGGTCGTTTATGCTCAGTGTTTCATGTCATATACACTATCAAACATAATGTTCCTTTTTTATTAAATATTGTGATATTACAAAAAATATTTTGTGATCTAATAATTCTTTAAATTTTTTGATCCACTATTATTCATGTTTTACATATCTTCTTTTAAACTCCTTATACTATACTTCAGTGACTCCAACATATATAGAGTGACTTTTACAGTTGCTAGACTTGTTATTCGAGATCCTATCCATCTTTTCATACCCAAACTGAAACAGAGGGATTTTATTTTTAATGTTTATAAAAAATATAACATAGGAGAAAAAATATATTTGGGAAAATAATTCATCAATTTAGAAATCCACTCCCATTTTATCATATCCACTAGTGCGTGGGTCATATTTAGGATAATTTTAACTGAAATTAACAGAAACATTATGATTACTTGAATCCCTTGATCCCACTAATGTAATAATGTTTTATATATCCTTTATTTTATGAACAACCATTTTTTCATCTCTAAAAATTTCAAATCTCACTTCATCATTTCTCATAGGGACATAAACTTCCTCTCCATATCTTGAAAGGAGAGGCATATTATTCATATATTTCTTTTTCATGTTAATCAATACCTTGAAATAAAATGAGTTTTGATTTGAAATTGAAATAAATTTTCTAAAACTGAACTCCATTATAAGTACAATAAATAAATTTAAATCTCCAAAATAAAAAATTCAACATAGAGAATCCAATAGAGGGGACATTTCTCGTTGATACCAATTATAGAGCCCCAAACCAGATGAACCACTGAGGTGGGGGGGGGGTGAATCAATGGTTAATTTTTAAGAATTATTTTCAATTCAACATATGTGGATGGTTAAATCATTAATTCCTCAATATTTTTAGTCTCCCATTTCTAGTATTCAATCAAATGAAATCACTAAAAATAACCCACATATTTTTCAAGGTTTAGCCTCAATACGAGAGCATACTCCTTACCATGATCAAACTATGATTGTTTCAATGATTTTCTTTCCACTATTAATTATAGTGATTACAAGAATAGTATAATTTTCAAAAAAAATTAGACTAGTAATATCTACACCCGATAAAGTATAAATTATGCTATTTATACAAGAACCACCAATTCATCAATGACAGATTGCAAATTAGTAAGATTAAATTAAAATGAAAGCATAAAAAATCATCATTTTAAGGTAGAATAAAATAATGAAGTCCTTGGGAATCACCCATAATTACATCCTTATATTCCCATAGAAGAGATCTGATGCTAGAAAAAATTAAAATAGGAATATCTAGATTACCTTTGGCTGCAAGACTATCCACCACTATATTTCTTTAATTCTGAGTGTGAAAAACCTTGAAATTCTACCTGATAATTTTTTGAGAATCTATAATGTAATATGCTATGGACTAATTAGTATATAGTTAACTTGAAAGGGAATTCATTATCAAGGAAAAATCAGTTTCAACTATGGAAAGGTCTAAATTATGGAGCGTAATTAGAGTTAAACCACTTTGAAGAGCCCTGGATTCCACATGGGGAGAATTTTTATGCCCATAAAAATAATTAAAGGATAAGAATACTAAACCCTAAAAATCATAGATGATACTGCCTCCTCTAATATTACCCAGACCGCATGATCCATCCACATTATATTTTAATCCATAAGTAAGATATTTACATCTAATCCATTGGCCCAGAGATTATATATATATTCAAATGAAGAAACTAGGAGCTGGTGAAGAAGAAAACTTATGAGAGGGGGAGATAGTCTAGTTACTTTGATCAGTTAGGAAATGTCTATAGGCAAATCCATATATTTCACTTGAAGACCTGCAAAATAGTTAATACCTCCATCATGTCTGAAAGTGCAAAGCATCTGGTATCTGATAGAGAATAGAATCCATTGAGATATAGTTTTTCTAGGACACCATTCTAAATAAAAAAACTAAGAAATCATACAATTTTTGAGGGAATCATAATGAAAGGATAATCCCATATACGAACTAAGGAACACAAAAATAAATTAATCCCAATCCCCCTTAAGGAAAATATGTTGAGTGGTTTCCAAATTACCATTCATACAATACGAACATTTTGAATCCAATGGGATTTATTTTCACTAAACTACATAGTTTGTGGAAATAGTGTTATTGGTTATGTACTACATAAGAAAACATAGTTTGATCAGAATAAACTTTCATTAAATCATTTTTTTCCAGATGATCATATTTATACTAGGAAAATTAGCCTTTGGAAATCATAGGTATTGAAGTCACTCAAGTTTGAAGTTATAAAAAATCACCTATCTTTATCTTCCACCAAATTCAAAAATAGGAAATTTTAATCATATTTGAGGATCACATCAGTGAGATCTAGGTATTTGATATCCACCATGAAAGAAATATCATAACCTATATAATCCTAAAAGAAGTAATGGGCACTAGACTAGTTTTTAATCCAAAAACCGATGTCCCCTCATCCCAAAATCCACTGGGAATTTTCATCAAGAATACAAAGAGTTGGTTTTATACTTCATAAGAGAGAATTTTTTTCAAAATCACTCTTAAAGGTAAGGGGATTCTAGTAAACATATTTGGATTTGGAAACTAGTTCTTCAATGGATCTTCAATAAAATCTCATAAACAAGTCTTTAAATTCTTCTTCCTATTGATTAAGTGTTTATGTTTTCATTATTTTGTTTCAATTAAATGTATTAAAATATTATTTTGAATCACTTCTAGCATTTCTTAAATTCAGTTATGATAAATTTTCAGCTTTTGATATCTGAATAATATTTCAATTATGCTAAATGACTAGTCTCATTGGAAGTCTTTGAATTCTACTGAATATAATCAATAACAATATATACAATCATATCTAGTACTCTTATTAATAATTAGATGATATTATTTATACTTTAGCTCATTGAATTCTTATAATGATCAACTGAAAGGTTTCTCAACTCATTGTAATTTTTCTTCTTTCTCTCTTCAATGAAAGATATCACTTCAGTTTAAAAAATGAACACTAAAATAATTTTTATAAGTTCTTCATGAATATAAGAATATGATTATATTTTCATGAAAATTATATTTCATGAATGATGTAAATTCACATATACTCAAGCTCCAGTTTATTTCATTACTCCTCTATGAAGCTTCAACTTCATAAGGATTTCTCACTTCCTTCATGAATGTATATCACATGAATGAAATACTTTTATATTTTTCAAATACTCTGTAGTATTTGTGTAATACTGCATTATTTAGTTCACATAAAAATACACAAGTTCTTTATTTTCCTTTGTACAAGTTAAAGCATAGAACTAAATTCTTTGTATATCAACAGAGTACACTGTATTCTCTTATTTATTCACATAAGTGTACTCGAGTTCTATCTTATGTTTTTCTTCTCCACATAAGTGAATTAAATATTTGTGGAACATGATTATTCATCATGAAATGTATTATACACGATACATATTATTCTTTATGAATATCTTATGATGTCTTAGAATAATCACAACATGAACACAACATGATTTTTATTCTTTATGAAAGAATGTGTGTTTTGTGGAACCAATTATTTGTGAATCACTTCAAAGTGTTCTAAGAACAGGTCGAATTCCCATGAGTTTTATCCTCTTCCTCACATAAGAAAAAGATTCAAAGTACATTATAAACTTTGTGTAGTGAAAGCATGCATAAATTCTTAGTTTCATGAGTGCTCTCAAAATGGTGAATAACAATAACATCAACTAGGATAGATCCCTCAGTATTTATAGATAAGGAACCATGACCATCCTCTAGAAATAATGCCACATCTGATCCACTTTTTATATCATTTCAAGTAACCATTCAAAGAGTTGAAGATCTTGGCTGTATCTCAAAAAATTACATGCATGTTTCTTTTTTTATTCAGCACCATGTGATTCCTAAAAAGTTGGAATCTTATCTTTATAATATCAATTTATTCATTTGTGATGAATTATCACTTTTATGTATTATAGAATCACATGAATTCCAAATTTAGTCACTTCACTGAAATTTCTTCTATGATGGATCATTCTTCATTTTAATGCATGGATACAAGATGAATATTGAATACATGGGTCCAGGATTCTCAAAAATTCCTCTTACTCTTAGTTCCATAATTGGATAATATAATATAGATGATATTAAAACACTGGTATACCATTGAGGAATGATGGATTTGAATAGAGAAGAAACCCTGATCAGGAGGTAGTAGATGACAATGTTGAGTGATCAGATAGATCAGATTTGTTTGATCAAATGCTCATTATTTTATGTGTAAATTTTTAAAGAACAAACAATAGCTGTGTATTTTTCATCCTATATCACATTTTTTATAGACACATGCTTCTATATATATCATCCCATTCCATTCACCCCCTGATCTGGAACTAGGTTCAGAACCCGAACACACTACACACACCACATATGGGAAAGGCTGAATCAGCTTCCCCCATGCATGCTACCATGCATACCCTATAGGTGTTATGCATTCCCTGATCCTCATTTTATCCCATGCACTACTTGTTGGTGATATGAAACCTATTACACCTTCCACCTACGATAGCTAGGTTGAACCTCTCCCACGTGCTTGACCCTTAAGTCCCACATGTGTGATTGAGGTGCTACTTGGTTTCTAAGGGATTGCCTATTTTTATTGATAAATCACACTAAAATAATTAGTAATTATTAAGTATAAAATTTATAATCCTTCTTCAAAATTTCCTTCATGAAAAATAAAATTATATTCACTCTTTTATGCATGGACTTCAAGATCACTTCATAAGAATAATTATTTTCATGATATTTATCATCATCCTTAGATTTATTCCAATCAAGAAACACCATTGGATGTATCTTATTAATTATTTATTATATTATACAATGTGTATTTCTCAAATTCCATTTTCACATAGACAAGATATTAAGATTAGTTCAACAATCAACCCACTCAACTTAGATAATTGTATTACTAGATGACATACAATGAATCCATAAAAAAATCTCTAAGAATCACCACTTTAACTTCACTCACCAATATTATTCAATGTATTGACCTAAATAAACACTCCTTATTCATTGAAAATATCCTTGATAATAAATAATATCTATACAAAATGGGTTTAATATAAATAGAATAAAGTAAACTGGATATATAATAATAACACACTATCAACCTAAGGTCTATATCATATCAAACCAAATCTACATCTACAACCTATCATCACACTATCACTTCCATTAAACAAAAATTATCACACTCTTATACATAAAAAAACCAATAAAATAACAAAAAAAATTCTTCCCTATTAAATACTATTACCATTATCACTTACATTATTTATTTTCCATATTTTTTTCATTATCCAAATTATTTCAAATAACTATAATTTCATATAAAGAAATTCCCCTTTCACATCATACCATTCCATTACCACAATTTATTTCTAAAACCTCTATTAATAATATTTATCACTTCATTTATTCAACATAAACCTATTAACATTCTATAATATTGAATTAATTGAATTTTTCTATTATGATTCTATATCCATGTCCATTAATACACATTAGAAAAACTAACCACAACAAGACACCCCAAAAACAAACCTAATCATATATTATTTAACTACCACAATAAAAAAAACATCAAAAACTCTATCATTGGTATAAAAATTCTAGAAACAAAGATAAAAATAATATTAATCATACAATAATGCTATTACCTCATCTCTTTTTATCAAATTATCATTTCATGGTCAATTAATAAAATTACCACACCAAATTTACTCCTTATCGTATTTCCATATTTAAATTTATTTAACTAGTTTGAATCATAATTTCATAGAAAAAAATCACTAAAACACAATTTCATGCTTAACATAATAATCAATCAAGAAAAAACATGGTAATAACCTAAGAAAAAAAATATAAAGCATGTATGAAATGATTACATTTTGGATTAATTTATTTATAATTGTTAGGAAAATTTAATCCCATTTCCCAATGAAAGATAAAACATGGTTAAACCACATTAACATATTAAATAAAGGAGAGAATATAAATAAATACCTTAAACGTAACATGAAAAAATATAACAATGAAAAAGGATGAACACTGAAGAGTAAACACACACAACCTCATATAAAGATTCCAATAAACATATAATCCATCACTCATACATAAATCCTCTATAAACTACTCATAAAAACTAAACAATAAAATTTACATATCTCTTTCTGAAAGAGTAGACAAAAAAAGTTTGAAAATAGGATAAAGTCACCCTAAACCATATGATCTCGATCGCATGAAGGAAAGGGAATAAAGATCCACCAAGGGAATCAAAAATGGCTTATAAGAACACTCACAAAAACCTAGGTTTAGTAAATTAATAACAAGGTTTATAAAAAAACCATGGGTTATGAAACCATGGAGTAGAGAGACTATACCATGACATGATTTAGCTCTATAAAACTAATCCAAAAACAAATATGTTGAAAACATTTCTCCTTATTTAAATATCATTAGACATTTCACTCATTTGAATATATCTCAATAAAACAATGATGTGGCCATGATGAACTATGAATATTTTCTACCACAAACCCCTTAAAACTACAAGGAATCCATGATATAGTGCCCATGAAAAACACTATTTTTCATCATGATGAATAAAATTTTCAATTTCTTCCTCTCTATAGAAGAAAGAGATTCCAAAAAAAACTCAATCAAAGACAATACATGATAAATTAGGACACCCTTCTAATAGATTGGACCAAAATGTAGTCATCCCAAAAAAATGGAAAGAATCAACCCAACTCCAATTCTCTGGAAAAAAGTACATTATACCTCAACCATAACTATAACCACATGGAAACCAGACCAACCATGATGTAGAAAATTATAAACTATGAAGTGGATTACTACAAATCCTTAAAACTCACTAATTTACTCTAAATTATAATCTAAACTCACTTACACCACCATCAACACCTATAAAAGACAAAGTAGAATAATTTTAAAATTTGGGACTCTAAATTTAATTCCTATGAACTTATTCTCATCCATGAGAATAAAATAAAAACTAAAATGAATAAAAGAAAATAAAAAATTGAACACCATGTGAGATTCTTCTTGGAAATGAATCTCACCATTGAGAAACTCAAACATAGAATAAGAATAAAAAGAACAACTATAATCAACATTATAGAAAGAAATCATAACATCACTATTTAAATAAAAACAAAAAACAAATATGGATACAGAACTTGTATATGAGACTCTTTCTCCCATGTACATTCCTTTAAGTAACCATACCTCCACAAGACAATAAAATATTAAATAACATTCCCTTGTAGTATCTTCACCTAATGATCCCGAATCTCTATAGGTTACTCCACACACTTTATATCATCCTTAATATAAATCATTCCCCAATAAATGAAATGTGATTCATCAGAAAGATATCTATAGATCAATGAAACATGTATTATGTTGTGAATTTTATCTATTTGTATTGGAAAATACAAACAATATTCTACCTCACTGACTCTCTATAACACCTGATTTTTTTTGAAAAACTGAGGACAAATATTACTTCCTCTACTAAACCATTATTCTCTACAATGAGGAGAAACTTTTAGAAACACATGATCATCAAACCCAAAATATAAATGTATTCTCCTTTGATATACATAATATTTATAACTATCTTGATCATATTTTCTCCACTAAAAAATAACCTGTGCTTTCTATATAATACTCTATACCAAATTTTGTCAATAATTACTAACTCCCCAACTTGAGTCCAATAAAATAAAGATATGAAAGGATAACCATAAAATTCCTAGAATGTATCCCTAATAATGTGTAATTTATATATATTATTATAGGAAAACTAAATAAAAGGAAAACTATTTACCTAAGAACCTTCAAAATCAGAAATAGATTCACATATTATAGAATTTGGATCATTTGTTCCATCTTCCTATCCATCTATAGATAAAATTTTGTACTAAGGTATAAATGTGAGAAAGAAGGGAATTGAAAAATCTTTCACACTTGAGAGGTAAAGGATATCTATCAATGATAACCATTATTAGAACCCAATGAATCCTCGCTACTTATTCCACATAAAGCTTCACCAAAGAATCCACTAATCTCAACCCCTTAATCACTAATAAATAAGTTGAATTAATTAACAGATCCAAAATTACATGGATAGTGTTATATCAACCCAAGTTTAGGGTAAGGATAGTTAGGAAATCCATCAATAAATCCTCAAATTTACTCTAAGGAATATTTAATGGCTACAGTAAACCAACTTGAACTCAACGTTTGAATTTCAGCCATTAACAAATAAGAAATCAAGGAATAAACTCAACCAATGAACACAAAAAATGGTCCTTCATGACATGATTCATATTATAAATACTAGGATATAATAATATAGGTGGATAATGAAACTCATGAATAACCACATTTTTTCTCACTAATAGGAGAAAAAAATCACATGAAATAACACCTGATGCAGACTATTATTTGACCATCCCTAAGTATAATCTCTATAAACAACATGGTATGTCCACACCTCGACTAATGGTATCCTAGTAGAGAATCATACACCTAATAAAACAATGAATAATTTAAGGCCATATGATACATTCAAACTCCACCTCCAAATTACACATTATCTAAATAAAAATCTATAAGAATATATATCACCCTATACTCATCTCCAATATCTTAATAAACATCACCACATGACTTTATATTTAACAGATCAGTTAACACATTATCTTTACTTAGAGTATAAGAGATATAAAAGTCATAACCTGATAAAAACTTTATCTGTATCCATTTATTAAAATTCAAATCCCATTGAGAGAAGATATATCATAGGCTCTTGTGATGCATGAAGAACCAAAAATACTCATTGATAAGATAATTTTGCTTCAATTTTAGAGGAAGTACTACCCCCATAAACTTGAGATCATAAGTGGAATAATTATGCTTAGGATGCCACAACTAATTAGGTCCAAATGAAATCATTACCCAATTTTTCATCAGGAAGAAACCTATACCACTATGGAAAACATCATGAAATACCTTGAACATGACTCCCTCTTCGGGAAACTAATGAATAAGAGTGCTAATAAATTTATTCTTATAGTACTCAAATGCTAATTGAAATGGATTTCTCCATAAAAAATATTGACACTTACTAGATATATATGTAAAAGGATCTATAATCCAAGATAAATTAGAAAAAAACCTCCCATAATCTACCATAATACTAAAGAAAATTCTCACCTCTATAGTATCCTTAGGTACTACCTAAGAAACAACCACCTCATATTTTAAAGGATCAACTACTACACCCTATTGAGGAAAGACTTACCATAGGAAGTGAAATTAATGTATCAAGAACATAAACTTTGCAGCAACCCATGATTTTAATATATTATTACCTTTAAATAAGTCAATGTGTTTGATAACTTTCTCTACATGAAACACTAAACTTAAACAAAACCATGATATATTTTGATAAAATATTAATATTTAAGTATGACCATTAAAAACTATCTGTTGAATTAGTAGGAATGAATAAGATAAACTTATACATGAAATATATTTATAATTAAAAAAAATTCTACTTCTAATATGAATTAAATTCAATTAGTTTACCTAAAATGGATAATAATATCATTTGATGTATAAAAATGTATTTTTCTAAAAAATTGATTTTTTATGTGATATGTATTTCTATTTCAAGAAAAATATGATAAATTATGATAAATTATGTTTTATATTAATAATATTTTAACACTAATTTAGTTTTAAAATGATATAAAATAATAATAATAATAGTTAATATTTTAAAATGTCATTTCCCAAATAAAAATGTGTTTTCACTATATTTTCTAATTTTATTCAATAATTGAATTTATAAATTTTAGAATATTAATTTTAAAAAATGAACGTAAATTTTTGGATTTATAATATAAATATTATCCTATGGTGATTTTTTTTAATTGTTTTGAAAAAATTGGGTTTTTGGTGAATATTTAAAAAATTTTGATTTTGAATAAAACTCTCACTTTTATTACATTATTATAAAACAAGAACAAATAAAATATTTTTAAAACCTTTTTATATTATATATATAGTTATAATTAAAATAAATCATTTAAATTTACTTGTTTTTTTATAAATCCCATGCATATCATTTTGGAAACATGAGTTATATTTTATTCTAAAAACTGTTTGTATCTAATTATATTAAAAATTAATTTTCATCAATTATAGAAATTAAATATATTAAAATGTATTTAATATTTTATATCAAAATTATCATATTATGAAACAAGTTAAATTTTAATTTTGGTCATAAAAGTATGATTTCTAAGATGAAAGTTAATAATCATGATAATGGTAAAAATGTTATTTTCAAAGAATTGTATTATTAATATTGAATAATTTTTATCAAATAAATTAAAATAATTTATTTTAAATGATGAATATAATATTATTTTTAAACACATATATAATTATTTTAACACACATTTAAATGGTAACCAATGGTAAATAAGATTAAGAACCCATATTGGTTAAAACAACATTTTTCAACAAAAAACTGTTATATATATAATGTTTTAATTTAAAAATTAATTTTATATTATTTATAAATTTAATTAGGTTAAATTTAGATTAAATTAATTTTCATAATGCCCAAATGTTTCAATATGGGTTATTTTATATTTTTAGTAAAATGAATATTACATAGTTAAAACTAGTCACTAAGGTAAAAAAAATAATATAAAGTACAAATATAAGAACAAATGAATTAAAAAATGTTAAAAAGATGCATGAAATTACGTTTTTGAGGATTTATGGACATAATATCACCCCAAAATCAATTATTTATAAATTATGGAGTCTTTGAACCTTGATTAGTGTAATGATATCATTTAAAATTAAAGGGTGGTGTCAAAAGTGCCCTTTTCTTCACTTATAAAAGGGGGAAATTCCTCCCCATTATTACACACACATTACTTTGAATTAATTCCTAAAAAAATAATTTTTTTTCTTTTCCTAGAATAATATCTAAATTTTATAATCCTATGGTCTCAATTAATTAGTCTTATCTCTAAGGATACATTTAGGAGAAAGTTCAAAGCCTGAAAGTGAGTATTACATGATCCTAAACATTATCATCTTAATATTTATATTCTAAAACTATCCTTACCATAGTAATATGATAAAATAAGTATAATTATTATACTAAATTTTTATTATATTAATATAAAACCTTTATTTATTCATTTCCATTCACTTAGAAAAACTAAATAATGTTAACTGCATGTTGTGTGAACTACCAACTCCACAAAGTAACATTTTTCATTTTTCATTTTGATTTTCTTGATTTAAATTATTGGGATCTTCCATCCAAATATTTTATTTTATTTTATTTTAAATTAATTTTTGGGAAAATTAGTTTTCAAAAAAAATAAGGTTTTATAACTCTCTTTATATTGTGGGTTCTCAAAAAAGGTATTTAAAAAAAAATAAAAAGGGTTTTCCTGTGAATTTCATATATTTTGTGTTCCACTCAAAATTTACCCAAGTTAAAATTTAATACTTTTAAAGTAACTATTATTGAAGATTAAATTTTAAAGTAATGGGTTTTAAAGAGTTTTCATTTCATCTTTTGAAAAGATCTTTAGAAGTGACCCATAACTTCATCATTTATAACAATGTTAAAAATATTATTTTAAATACACTTTTATTTTCCACTTCCATTTTACTTTTCATGTTGTAAAGGATTTAACTTATTGGTATTTTTCTTTCATGATCTAAAATATTATTATTATTTATCTTTTAGGGGATTTAACACACCTTACCAGACAATTCAACTCTCGATCCCTTCTTAGGTGGTATCGTTCAAGAAATATGTTACAAGGATGTTTTTTATTTATATAAACATACTTCTATGTTTACTTTATTATGATAGGCTTATGTTCCTTTGAAACCATACACCTTATTTATCTGTATGAATTACGACTATGTTATTCCAAAATTTAATTAATTGTATATCGTTACTCTATACAGTTGTTTCTTGAGGGATTCTTATACAGAAAGCTCTTCAATTTATTAATAGTGAAAATATTAAAAATACCTCTATTTTTTTATTTTGATATGGTTGTTTATTGATTAATATAGAAAGTTGAATATAAATTGGTTAACCACTCACCTTATGCCTCCAATTGATTTATGATCATGTTATCCCTTTGATTGACATGGGGAAAAGTATTAGTTCTTTATATATCGTTATCCCAATAAGGATTATTATTGGAATGTCAACAAAACATTATTTAAACATAAACCATTTCTCTCTATATGATTTATGATCATGTTATCCATTTTATTGATATGGAGATAATTATTAGTGTTTTGTATGTTTTTATTCCAACGAAAATTATTATTGGTAACAGTGATCATTTATTATTTAATCATTATCTTATTTGTTGAATTTATTGGACTGAATCAAGTGATGGGTGGGGAATAAAATTATATAGCCCTTAGATGCATGGGTATATATCATGAGAAAAACATGTTTGGGTATTTTTTTGTGTGGATTACTAGAATAAAATATTTCCTTGATGGTAATATCAGGATGATTAATATCATGATGTCTTAGCTTTTATATGGAATTAACTTAAAGATATTATTCATTTCATCAATAAGGAACCAATTATTATTATCCATGTGATCTATTTATTTTCATTAATATCCATGGATTTTTTTTTCTATCAGTTTTAGTTGATTACGGAATTATGAATATTACTTGTTCCTTCTAAAATACTTATTACATGTTTATGACATGTTTCTTCTATTATATGTTCCCCTTATTGAGTGTTTGAGTTCACACCTTCTTATGTTTTAATTTCCCTAGGTTATAAATAAAATTATAACACATAATATTTATAATTGGATAAATTAATTAGATAATTTTTTAGAGATTTTTAAGTCTTATTATTTATTAAGTAGTTTCTTATATTGTGGAAAAAATAATGTCCACTTGAGGGGAATTATTATTTTATGTTTTGTCCTAATTCTATAAAGATATAAACCTAAAAGGTATTGGTAATTTATGTAATTAAATATTTCCTTTAAGTAATGGAATTATGGGATATTAATATTTGGGAATCAACATTCGGTATCAAATCATATATGTAAAGTAAGTGTTTAATGGAACCAGATCCAATAGTTTGGGTCTCGAGCATCTCAGTTTGCATCAAAGTAGAGTTTAGATAATTTGGAGATTAGGATATTTGTTGATGATAATTTAAGGGTTGATAAGTTAAAGTTTATAGTAATAGATAAACCTTTAGGATATTATATGATATAATGATTAAGAAAAAAGAAACGTTTGATTTTGGGGTTAGGATAAAAGAACTTTAGTGAAAATAATGGGAATAAGTCTATGTATAGGATGACATCCTAAATTTTTTGTGAAGTATTGATTATGTGGTTTTACTAGAAATTACATCCCTATTTGGATACTAAAATTGGATGTAGAATTTATAATAGATATACCTATGGGAAATAACCCCGAAAAGGGTGGATTGGGTATTTACTCGACTGTCACCTAGTGTATGAAAAAGTGGCATAACTGCACACCTGGTTTTAAACTCCTAGGGGATATACTTTGGTTAATAACATTCTGTTTATGAACCATTATAAAGGATTTAATTATGATGTTTACTAATTAGGTTAGATGACCTAATAGAAAAATAACCATGGATAACCAAGGATTGAAGACAGAGAGTCACAAGTTGAACTAAAATTATTATATGTAATAAAATACGACTTCATAGGGGAAGACATATTCATATTGATGTTTTCATATTTATATTCTGGATACTATCATATAAATTTGGGTTCTTTGTATTTGGTTGAAATAATATCATGAAAAATAATCTATGAAAGGTATGTATCTAGAAACCACTATGTCTTATAACAAAATATGGGAATATACTTATATGGTTCAGACTCTTATTATATTACTATTATAATGAAAAAGGTGAGTTTCCTACTATTAACTAAGGTAGTTAGGTTAATATCAGCATAGAAATTAATTCTTGATGTTGTTAGTTGTTTTCATTTGGAAGTGATATTTATCGATGTTATTTAGGTAAATTATTAAAGTTATAAGGGTTATGTGAAACATCTATGAATTATTCTTCAGTAGTTCCTCTATAAAGGTTTGGAAACATATATTAAATGGAATAAATAACCTTGAAAAGTGATTTTATGACATGGTTATATTTTTTGGGAAACCTATTTAAGAACACATGATTTAGGTATACATTAATCTTAGGATTAATATATCCTTGATGTTGAGGTAATAAAGGATTGATTGATTTTAAGAAAAGTAATTTATATCGTATTTATAACATTGTAATTGGTTATTTATTTAATTCAAAAGAGACCCAATATATTATTGGTGAAGTTTATATAATTTATGGGATTAATATATATATATATATTTAATAGTGTATAAATTTATGATCTAGTTATTAATACATTTGAGGGTGAAAGGTAGAGTTAATTTTAAGAGGAATATATAATCTCACTATGGTTTAATGTCTTGGAGATTTAAATGGTTTTGGGAAAAATATGTTATCAAGAATATATTATTAGGGTATATACATACATGGTTATATGATTGTATATATGATTAATTTTGTTTAAGGAAACAAAAGTAACTTGATATATCCTAAGAGAGTAAGGTAGATGTTATGTTAGAAGTTATATCCCAAATGATGAATATGTTAAGAATACCCTTAAATGCATTTATTAGTAAGTGAAAATTAAATTTATGAGAGAAAAATTTATATGGGAGGGGAGAGAATGTAAAAATATATGATTTTATTATATGATTACCATTAAATAATTTAATGTGTTCGATATCTTTCTCCACATATAACATCGAGTTGAAATGAAACATGTTATATTTAGATAAAATATTAACATTTAAGTATGATTTTTGAAATGAAGGCATTGAATTAGTGGGAATATATATGAGTAACCTCTTTATGAAATATATGTATAAATAAAACATATTATATTTTTAATATGAATGATATTCATATAGTTTACTTAAAATTAATAATAAGAACATTTAATTTTTAGAAATATATTTTTCTAAAAAAATTCTTTTTATTGCGATATACATTTCTATTTAAAGAAACATATTATTAATGATGATAAATTATGTTTTATATTATTAATTGGTTAGTACCAATTTAGTTGGCAAAAGATATGAAATAATTATAATAAAAGTTAATATTTAAAAATGTCATTTTCCAATAAAAATGGGGGTTCATTATATTTTATGATTTTATTAAAAAAATAATTTATAAATTTTAAAATTTGAATTTGAAAAAATCAACATCATTTTTTTTGTATTTAGAATAAAAATAATTATCTGCATATTAATTTTTGTAATTTTTCTAAAATAATTGGTTTTTAGGTGAATAGTGAAAATATTGATTTTACTAAAATAGTTACTTTTATAACATTATCATAATGAAAAAATTTCTTAATTTTTTTTGAATTTCTTATAATATATATATATTTATAAGTAAAATAAATCATTTAAAATTACCATTTTCTTTTTATAAAACCCTTTGTCTTGAAAACATGAATAATATTTTATTTTAATTTATTTTTATTCTCTTGTATTAAAAATTTAGTTTCAACACTTAAAAAAATTAAATATATAAAAATGGATTCAAAATTTTAGAAAAAAATGAGAATATTATATAAATAAGGTAAATTTCAATTTTGGTCGAAAAATTATGATTAATAAGATTAAAGTTAATAACCATGACAATGATAAAACTATTATTTTAAAATAATTATGTAATAAATACTATATTAATTCATATAATAAATTAAATTAATAAATTTTTAAATGGTGAATCTAATATTATGTTTAAAACGCATATAATTTTATTAACATGCATTTAAATTACAACTAATGTTAAATAATTTTAAGAACACATAATGGTTAAAACATATTTTTTTTATAAAAAACTATTTTTCAATATATAATTTTTTAATTTAATAGTTAATTACATATTATTTATAAATTTGGTTAGATTAAATTAATATTAAATTTATTTTCAGAACACCAAATTTTTTCAATAGTGATATTTTATATTTTTTGTAAAACATATATTAGTTAAAATCTAGTTACAAAGTTAAAAATAAAATAGGGTAAATGTAAAAACCTAAGAAAAAATTACTTCAAAAATTTTTATAACATGTTGGTTTTAATTTTAAGAGGATTTATTAACCCAATATCACCGTAAAATCTATTATTTATAAGCTTTTTTGTCTTTTAACCATGAATAGTTTAATGATACTAGTGAAAACTAAGGGGTGTTCTCAAAGCTGACCATTTCATCACTTATAAAAGGGGACACTTACTCCCCTTAACGACACATAAATTAATTTAATTTCTTCCTAAAACTCTTAAATTTTTATTCTCCTAGAATCATATTTTAATTTCATAATAATATAGGCTCAATTAGTTATCCTAATCCCTTCATTTATAAGGGTAATTTTAGAAGAAAGTTCAAATCCCAAAGTGAGTATTACTTAATCCTTACCATTTTCTTCTTAATATTTATCTTCCAAACATATCATTAAAATATTGGTATCAAAACATAATTATAATTATTATATTTATGTATTATTATTTTAATTTAACAATCTTTATTTATTTATTTATATTCACTTAGAAAAATAAAAGAACGTTAATTGTGTGTTTTGAGGACTACCTCCACCCCGAAGTAATTTTTTTTTTAATTTTTCATACCGACTTATTTATTAATTCATAAAAATTAACATATGATTAAAAACATTAAAACATCTAAATAATATAATTATTTATATTTTATAATTATATTATAAACTTATTTAACCATACTCACCCATTGAGATACTATGTGTTCATATTTGGATCATTTTAAGCACCTACTTGAATAATGATATAAAAATTTATCATGGATGACTAATGAAACCTAAATAATATAATATTATTAATTAATAATAAATTAAATATTGGTTTTGGGTTATAGAAGGGTTATATTTTGTATTTAAATTATTATTAGAAAAATCATATTCAGTCGGTAAAAACACCAAAATAAACTGATATTGATTCAAATTTCCTGCAAAAATAAAAATAAACTATTTAATAAATAAATATGATATGATAATTAATATAACAGATTGAGATATGCACTCCAAAATCTAGTTCTAAAAACATGTTATATATATATATATATATATTTATAATATGTAACTGAAAAATATGGAGTCCTTTACACATCCCAGGATCTTTTAGGTCTAGTTTTTGGAGGATGAGGAAAAACCATACAATATATTAGAGTTAAAATTTTTTATAAAAAACTTTCTGGTTTTACTCAATCTAGTTCCTTAAAATGAAACTAGAAACCTTTGGAATTTATAATTAACCTCTTAAGAAAATAATTTTAAAATGTAGGTTGCACATAAAATTTTCTAGTAAGGGGTTTTAAAACTAGAGTTTAAATACTTTTATAAATATCATAAAAAATAATAAAAAACATTTTATAAAATATAAAGTATTTTATATAATAAATAGTCTTCCAAAATATATATCTTTAGAGTTTTATAATAGGAAGTAATATTCAAAACCTTTAGAAATAATTATCACTTTGAAAACCCAATTTCTTTTCAAAATATAATAACTATTGAAAAATACTTGGATTTATCATTGATTTTTTTTTAAAAACTTTTCTTTGAAAATAATAACTTTTATGGAAATAAATTATACAGGAAACACTTAATAAATCCATAAGGTCACTATAAGTACCACCTTTATGATAACATCCCCTTTTATGTCGCAGGTTCACTCCCCAATCCTCATCATCACATTCAATACCCAAGTTCCAAGTTTTATACAAAAACATTTTTAGTGTTTTTTATTTATTTTATTTTCAATAAAACATCCTTTTGAAAATTACATAAATTATTTTCAAGGAAAAATAATTTTATATCACATACACTTTTGTAAAATAATGTTTTAAAAAAATACCAATCTTTCATAAAGATTTCAAGAAATCCATAATTATAAATAATACATTGAAATTAATTCTTATAAAATAATAATATAACTTATACATATTATTTTACATGCATACATGAAATGTCAAGAATAATTATATTTTATAGCTACAAATTTGATCATGTATAACATTTATAAAATTTAAAGAATAATTTATGCATAAAATGGTAACTTTAAAACGCACTTGAAAATTTTAATTATATAATTATTCATATAATATACTTTTGAAAAGGGTTTTAAAAATAGAACGAAATATTTTCTACCATAATTAGGGTTTTAGAATAATTTTAAGAAAACCATTTTTATATAATTTTTATTTTTTATAAAAATACATAAGCTTGTTAAAACAAAAAAAATCCTTTAAAATAGAAATAAATCACCGTTACATAAGGGGTTTTTTTAATATAAAATTTTAAAAGAATAATTTCCAATAAAATAGGGTTTTAAAACCCATAAGTTTTAAAAATAAAATATTGTTGATATAATTTTTTTAGAAATTATTCTTTTTTAAGGTAGGTTAGTTTCTTCCTCAATTGTTTTCCATTAAAAAGTTAAAACTGGGTTTCTATAAGATATTTGACAAAGTGAATAACTTATGATGAAAAGATTCTTATATATCCATTTTTTACTATTCAGTTGTATATAAAATAATTGAGGATGTTTTCAAAATACTTATGTTCTATCATGGATTATAACATATATATATATATATGTATATATATTTTGTTTATATACAACCACTAGAAAATAGACATCCAAGATCATGTGAGATAAATGATTTTTAATGAAACTCAAGTTCCTAGCTTGTTGAGAAAGCTGGATGATATGCTGAAAAACTTGGCTTTAAAATAGATTGTTAGACACACACACATATATATGTAAAGGAAACCATTCCTAAAGGTTCAAATACGTCATTGTAACTGGTATTTCTTGATGAACTCAAAAATCTAATACAAACTATGTGTAATCCTAGTTATTAAATATGATTATTATTGATGCTTATATTTTATATGAATAACTCATCCAAGAGATCTTCTAGAAGAATCTTCCTTCAAACAGAAGAAAACATTCTAAAAATGTTGACATTAAAAAAACATATTAGTGTTTTTATCTTGACAGGATCATGCCACAATAAAAGAAAGATTAATTCCATTGTTTTATTTGCTATAAATTGAGGGAAATAATGAATGTAATGTCTCAAAATAAGAGATTCTTATACAAAGAGTTTTATAGTTTTTTAATTTGATAACTTTGGGTTTTTCGTTTAAAGAAGATGAAAATGGAGGTGTGACATTGATATGGGTTGTGTATGCGTAGCTAAGTTTGATACTAGAATCAGGAGGAGAAGAATATGAAAGAGATGATGTCTGGGGTTTGGTTGGTTGGGAGATAGGTTGAAGATGACCCATGAGAAGATTAGATAACTAGAATCCATTTGTTTGAACGTCTCATGCTATAAACGTAACCCTTTAAATAGATCTATAATGTCACATATTCTTGAATCCACATTGATATTTCAATTAGTTGAGCCCTTGTATATATAAAAAATTATCCCTTTCACACATCATTCCAAGGCACCGGGGGATCATCACCTAGATAAAAATACACAAATGTACATGGGGTGCGACCAATACACTCACCCCCTCGTGCACCTCTGGGAACACCTTGGACCATACATGCACTATACATCCACCCGCCTACCCATACACAGGTGATTTCACTTCTCCACCATCATGTGGCTTGCTAGGTCAATTTACTCCCTTATGGTTGACCTTAGGGTCTCATTAGTGTGGTTGAGGTGATCCTTTTCTAGCCAATGGATTGATAATTTTTTTTATAATGTAGGTTTTAAATTTTTTAATAGAATTAAAATACAAAATATAATTTTATTATTATTATTTTACATGTAATACTTTAAAAAATATTTGTCTAAAAACTTAAAATAGATGTATCTAAGTTACTACTTTTCATTTAACATTTATTGTTTGCTAAAATTTTAACATAAACATATTAATACTAATTTTTTTAATGTTAATATTTAAAACTGTCTTATTAATATTTTACTACTCATAATATAAAATATTATTATTATAAAGGCTTATAAATATTTTAAATAGAAGATAATATTTATAAAACTATGAATTTTCATATAAAATTATGTTTAAATAATTAATAATCAAACGTATTTTTTATAATAAGTGTGAATTAAAAATCTAAAATGAATATTAAATATTTCTAACCATACATTTATAAATTTTTATTATATTTAGTACATTTACATTTTCTTTTTATTAATATTTACTTAGATTATATTACAACTAGATTACTACTTGTATTAATAGTTTAGTTATTATATTTAAGTAACCTTACCTTTTATATCAGTTTAATTTTCATTATTTTATAAAAATAATGTTATGTACTTATTTATGAAAATTCATGTAAAATAAGGAATTATATATTTTTAAACATTGAATAAAAATTCATGTTTTAATTATAATAGTTTCTAAAATTATATTATATTTACATAGAGAAAATAAAATAACATTTCCTTAAAATTAATAAAAATGTTTTGATAATTTTAATATCTTATCTTAATATATAAGAAAATTGATATTCATTTCAGAAAAAAATTATTTTTTTATGTTAAATCATACTTTAGTGTGTTTTAATTACAAAACAAACTATTAAATTAACATTTATTAGAAATAAAAATATGCTTATAATTTTTTGGATGTTTCATTGTCCCCATCTTAATGGAATTGTACACTCATAATTCTTTTGTCGTACTTATAGAAATTCTAAATTTTCATTTTCATAATTTGGAAAACAATAATTTCTAAAATTCTATATACTAAAGATCCACCTAAAAATCAAAGGATTACCTATAACTATAAAATTAACATCAATTGAAAATCTCATAATCTCTAAAGTTTTCTAAACAGTCACTGTGTTACCAATTGTAACAACTTGAGTCCTGTACTCCTAGATCCAGTGATAACAATATGTTATATATATATATATATATATATAAAAGGAAACTGAAAAATAGAGATTCTTTTACACATATAAGTATTGTTTCAGTCTCAGTTTTGGAGGATTAAGAAAAACCTTACAATATATCAGAGTTTTACAAAATAATATAATTAACTATCCAAATTCACTCGATCTAGTTCATTACAATGAAAGAAAAAACCTTTGAAACTTCTTATGAATATGTGAAAATAATTTTAAAACATAGGGTGAGCATAAAATTTTCTATTAAGGGGTTTTAAAACCGTTGTTGAAATATTTTTATAAATACCATACAAACTCTTTATTTTTTATCAAATATAAAATATTTTAATATATAATTTTCAAAAATATATAGCTTTAGGGATTTAAAAATATAATCATATGAAGTAATTTTCAAAACCTTTAGAAATAATTATTACTTTCAAAACTCAATTTCATTTAAAAATATAATAACATTTGAAAAATACATGGATTTATCTTTCAAAAGTTTTAAAAAGTTTTCTTTGAATGTAATAATTTTTTAGAAATAAATGATACTTTGAAATCCTTAAGAAATCCATCTGACAACTATCAGTATCATCTTCAGGACAACATCCCCTTTGAATTCATGGGTTCACTCCCCATTCCTCATCATCACATTCGATACCCAAGTGCCAAGTTTTATATATTTTTTGTAGGGTTTTATTATATCATTTTATTACCAATAATATCCATTATATAACTATATAAATTATTTTTGAAGGGAAAATAATTTTATATAACATAATTTTTTTTAAAATTATATATTAATAAATCAACATTATTTTTTAGAGATTTGGAAAAATCCAGAAATATCTATAATATATTTTAAATAATTACTATAAAGTAATAATTGAATATATACATATTATTGTACAAACATACATGACATATAAAGAATAATTATAGTGCATAACCAAAAATATGACCATGTATAACATTCATAAAATTTAAAGAACATTTTATTCATAAAATGGTAACATTAAAACCCACTTGAAAATTGTAATTATTTAATTCTTGAAATAATTAACTTTTGAAAAGGGTTTTAAAAATAGAATAAAATGTTTTCTCACACAATTAGGTTTTTAGAAGAAGTTTAAAGAAACCATTTTAAATATAACATGGATTCTTTAAAATAAAACATAATATTTTTAAAAGGAAAATAATTTCCTTTAAAATAGAAATAAATCACTATTTAATAAGGGTTTTTGGAAAATAGATTTTTTTAAAAATAATTTCCCTTAAAAGATGGTTTTGAAAACCATAAGTTTTAAAAATAAAATACTCTTACCTTAATTTTTTAGAAATCGTTATTTTTGAAGGTAGGATAGTTTCGCCCTCATTTTCACTCCACTAGAATGTTATAAATGGGTTTCTAAAATACATTCACACAATGAATATCATTCGATGGGAATCTCCTTATATAGTTATTTTTTTTATTATTCAGTTGTATATAAAATAATAGAGGATGTTTCCCAAATAAATTTCTTCCACTATAGATTATATATATATATATGTTGGCCATATTGAACCATTGGAAAATAGACATATATTATTGAGTGAGACCCCTGATTTTTAATGAAACTCAAGTTCCTATATTGAATCCCAACTGGATGATATACCGATAGAATAGGATTTAAAATAGATAGTTATATATATATATATATAAAGGTTACCATTCTTGAAGGTTTGGATATGTTGTTGTAATTAGTATTACCTGGAAAAATTAGAAATCTTATATAAATTGTGGAGAATACTTAGTATTAAATATGATCATTATTGGTGTTGATATTTTTTCTGAATAACTCATCCTGATGAACTTCCAAAAAAATCTTCCTTTAAAAAAGATAACTCCCATAAAAAATTTTGACATTTAAAAAATATGTAACTATTTTCTGGCAAGATAGGATCATTACACGATGAATACAAGATTAATGTCAAGGTTTTATTTACTGTAAACTGAGGAAAAATAGTGATAGGGACATAACATATTGAGAGATTCTCATACAAAAAGTTTCATAGTTTTACAATTTGATGAATTTTGGTTTGTCATCCAAATAAGACTAAAATGGAAGTATGACATCATGTAAGACCATGCATGAATAGTTGAGGTCAACACTAGAATTGAGAGGAAAAGAATATGAGGGACATGGAACTCAAGGTCTGCTAAGTTAGGAGGAAGGTTAAAGATGATTTGTGAGAAGAACAGAAGACTTATATTGATTTTATATAATGGATCATGTTATAAATGAAACTCTTTAAACAAAGATATAATTCCACATATTTTGGATCCCACAACATTCTTTCAACCGATTGGGAACTTGTATATATACAAAACTTTCCATTTCACACACCATGCCAAGGAACTGGGGGATTGACACCCAGATACACATACACACTGGTACATGGGGTGTGGCCGACATGCTCTCCCCCTTGAGTGACCCCGAGAACACCATGTGGGCACTGTGTGACCCCTAGCTACCATTTATAAGCGCTCACACCTCTTTACCATCATGCGGCTGACTTGGTGAATTTTCTCCCACCTTAGGGTCTCACAAGTGTAGTTGAGGTGATCCTTGTATAGCCAATGAATACCATTTTTTACATAATTTAAGTTTTAAATTACTTAATATAATGAAAATAAAAACAAAAATTACTTTATCATTGTTTTAAATGTAATTATTTAAACAAATATTTTTCAATAAAATTCTAATAAATGTATTTAAGTTACTAATTATCATTTAACAATTATTTCTTACTATAATTTTAACATAAAAATATTAATACTCATTATATTTAATGTTAATATTTAAATATTTCATTTTAATATTTTAATACACACAATATAAAATGTTATTATTACCAAGGCTTATAAATAATTTAAATTGAAGATAATGTTTTGAAAACTATGAATTTTCTTGTAAAATTACTTTTAAACAATTAATAACCACTTTTATTTTTTATACAGAGTAAGTTTTAAATATATAAACATAATATTAAATATTTATAACTGTACATGTACACATTTTTATTATATTTAGTACACTTGATTTTTTTATTATTTACTTAGAATATATTAGTATTATATCACTACTAGTATGCATAGTTTAGTAATAATATCTTTGTAATAATATTTTAGTATCCATGAATTTATATAAATTAACTTATCATTATTTTATAAAAATAATATTAAGTAATTTATTATGAAACATAATGTAACATAATAAAATATATATTTTAAATATTTTATGAAAATTCCTATTTTAATTCTAAAATTTATTAAAAATATATTAAATTTACTTTGATAAAATAAAATTCTATTTAATGGAAAATAAAAATTTTATTCTCATAATTTTAATATATTATCAGAATTTATAATCAAAATTGATATATATTTTTGAAAATAATTTATTTTTTATGTTAAATCATACTTTAGTTTGTTTTAATTATAACAAAAAACATTAAGTTATCATTTATTATAAAGAAAAACATGCTTAAAATTTCTGGGATGTTACAATAAAAGGTCTATATTAAATGAAATATTTATGAATAAGGTTCCTAAGAATGTATCTAACAAAATTAATTTGATTATTCAATAATTTAAGTGCATGCACTGAATGAATCTGGAATATGGTAAGAGTTTTTGTCTCAAATTCTTCTATTTGAGACATGTTTGGTATTATACACCTAATTTCATTAATGTAGTGTATATACTCTATATTTGAGATATTATATCATTAAATAAATTTTATTCATTGTATTTGAAGTCAATTTAAATATTTCTACCTTTCTATAGGTTTTGATTCCACTCAATCCGTAAGGGTTATTTGTCTCTATTTTAAACTTCATGTGTCGTGTTTGTTATTATACACCATGTTTCCATTTCATATGGGGTAACTAATGAGCCATTGACTTATAATATCTTACATTATTAATAGTATTGGAAATTTTACTTCCATTCATTCTTCTCCTTACTTTTCTCATTGATTGAAACCCTCTTGAAAGTGAGGGTAAGATATTTTGGTAACTCAAATTTCAATTTCTTGAGTTACATGTTTTATGTCAAAAATTATTCTTAAATTATTAGGTTATTCCAGCCTAATATTTTATTATTTTGTATTTTAAATTCCTATATAAAAAAATGAAGCTTTAAAATATATATGGTTTTATAAATATTTTTACAATCTGGGTTCTCAACAAAGGTATTTTTTCAAAATATTAAAATTAGTTTTTTCTTTCACTTTCATATGTTTTCTATTTCTAGAAACATTTATTAAAGATAAAATTTATATATATTAAAGTCCCTATTAATGATGATAAATTTTATAAGTAATGTTTTTAAAAGAGTTTTCACTTTACCTTTTGAAAAGGGACTTTGGAAGTGACCCATAACTTTGTCTTTTACAATAATGTTAAAAATGTTTTCTAGAAACTATTTTTCCCAATTCCATTTTATTTGTCACAACCCAACCCAAAAGGTCCCGAGATGAAACTCCCCAAGTCCACCTCTAACAAGATAGGGGTTAGAGACTAGTACCAATTAGCTATATCACACAAATGAGATACCTTTTACTAAGGTACTTGTACACATGCACCCACAAACACCTCAATGCAATAGTGAAAAGATATAAAAATATGGAAACTAACATGCATACATAAATATATCCTAAACCATAGTAGAATAGAAGTACTAAAAGCATAAAGGAAAAAATAAATGCCTAAAAGAAAACTTCAAAAGAGCCCCACTTACTTAGAAGGAGCGAATCATTGTCGAATGAAACTACCAGAAATATCCTTAGCCCAGCTCCGGTAAACACCTTGGTCGGTCTAGATTACTAAGTTGCTCCTTCCTCATATCCTCCATCGACTCTATCGAAAGGAATGTGGTCTGCACAAGACACAACATGTGTGGTCAAAGACCGTGCAAGGGTGAGTATAAAAATACTTAGTAAGCACCCCAAAAACCCCAAAAGTAAAGGGGAGAAGCCGAAATGTAATATTTCACTAAAACTAGATAGAGGGAACCTAATCCTGAGAGAAAAATATATCTTGAACCATCCTTGGATATACATGAAATGTCAGATAAATCCACAAGGGGTGTCAACCCGGACATGTGACAATACTGTAAGGACTCCCATAAAACACTTAGATATACTCATCTCAAACTCAAAGTCTCATGAGGTTATGAACTCATAGCTAGCTAAAATATTCTACTCGAGGCTCTAAAGGTCACCCCAAAAAACCATGAGAACACACTCCATGAGAACATCCCTCCTAGATAGAACCTGTTCAAGAGATACACTCCATCAGGACCAACTCACTAAGACCAGCTCTAGTGCCCAACACCAAAGGTCTTTTCATCGCTAACCTGCACCCTGTGCAAGGCTCTAAGAAACCCAAGTGGAGAGGCCCACCCATCACCACTTTATAAATTTTAGGGAGAACTTCTCTATACTATTCACCATATTCACCCTATCTATCGATAGAGAATGGAGGGAATCACACCTCTCCACTTACCACCAATTGTGGGAGTACTAGATCCTAACTAACCTGCAGAATCTCTATTTATTCTGTATGGATTGGCCCATACCCTAGTCCATCAAGAGAGAACTAAATCCTAAAAAGGTATTGCACAAAACTAGTGGAGAGTCCCACTCCTCATAACTATACTCAATAGATGAGGGATAACTAACTCCAATGAAGGAACAACTCCCTATTTTAACTCAGAGACGAGGGAGTACTACTCCGTAGGAGAGGACACACACCCTGGTATGATAGGGGAGTACCACTCAATGGTTAGAGGACCCTCACCCTGGTACAACATGGGGAGTACTACTATATAAGATCAATTACTATGGAGGACCCACATCCTGACATAACAGGGGAGTACCAACCCTAGGCTATAGGACCTACTCCCTGGTACAATAGGGGAGTACTAACTCTGCCAAAACTACATGTACGAAAGACTTTCACCCTGGTAAGGGAAGATAATTCTGACTCCATGGATGGAGGGACAACACCCTAACATGATAGGGGAGTACCCACTCTATCGATATGTCATGTTTGGAGGACCCATGCCCAGACACGATAGGGTAGTTCTAACTCTAGAGATAAATGTTCTACTCCCTGGTACAATAGGGGAGTAACAAATCTATCTGAACAATAATTATGGAGGTAACACAACCTGGATCAGTAGGGGAGTGATGTACAATTATACAAACAATACGGGGAACCCAAACCATAATCCATTAAGGGAGTTCCAACCCTAGAATAACTACCCAAAGTTAAAATAATCTGCGTCCATGACATGGGGAGTCCTGTCACTTCCAAAGAATAGAGGTAATGGAAACCCCCAACCTGATTCTATATGGAAGTAAAAATCCTAAAATATATCTTAACAAACCATGACAATATTTATAATTAGTTAAGAACCTTTGAAATAAGCATCAATATTATCCAGGGAACCCACATCCAAAAGTGAAAAGAAAAGAAATGACCTCGATGTCAACCCAGTGATCCACCTTGATTACCACCCAATGTTAAGCACCACTACACAAGCTTCATGATATAATAATTCCATATCATATCTGATAGAATTAAACTAATTCCACCATCGCATTCTTTATAGAAAACTGGTTAGGATGGTCTACTCACAAGCCTAAATTCAAATTCCAGAGAAGGAGATACCAAAGTCATAAGATCTTAATGAGATCCTCAAGGAATAGAAAACATGTATTGGGGTCCAAATGGGGTGTGAGCCCACCCAAGAACCTGGATGTGTATCTAACTTACACATTTTGGAATGCTATGTAGGGGTACACAATGTATTCATCCCCTACACAACATGTTCTATTTCACCTGGCCCCGGGCCGTTTACCTCTTCCACATGGCCCAAATAATCATGTCCCTTACATACTGTGCGTCCCATACTATATGGAGTGTTTGGGATACTTGGACACCTGTCCATGTGTTTTTCCCATGTCCATTCCCGGTACCCAATTTATGTGTACTTTGGCTATATACTTTGGCACGACCATGTACTTTCACATGACTTTCCCAAGCCATGTCTTGTGGCCACATATTTTGGGTCACTACACGGTTTGTAACTTTGGTACAATGTGGGTAGACCCCACAAGTCTTCTTCCTCAAATAGGAAGGGCTCCATGATATGTCTCTCTAGACTACACACCATATATAAAGTAATTATGATTGAGAATAACCTCCAAAAATTAAAGATTCACCCTAGTTTACTCCGAAACCAATAGATATACCTAGGAGGGATCTCTAGTAGTTGTATTTGGGTTATAAACCCTAAAAGAAAGAAAAAATAAGTGGATAAGGACCAATGCTCAAAATTTCCTACATCTAGTGATAAATTATGAAGATTTAGGTTAAGAATTATGCCTAGATCTTATTGTGTAACGACCCAAAGTTTTTCAATGGAAATTTACCTTCTTATATTTATGCCATAAAATAACATGAAAACACAAAATAATGAACTAATAAGTGATAAGTGACCTTTAAACATAATTTTTTTTCACTCCTATGTTTGGAATTTTGAAAATTTGACACACACGGTTGTGTTCAAAATGATTTTTGGAGTCTAATGAAACAAAAATAATTTTTGGTAAATAGTAACGTACCCTTAGAAATAGTAACTTACCCTTATGAATAGTAATATTACCCTTATGAATATTAAATCATCCAACATAAGAGTAACATTACCTATGAATAATAAAATAAAATTTAGACATCTTAGAAAGTGACAATTTGACCTTAGTAAACGTTTTTGGTATTTTATAAGTCATAAATAATTAATTATAATTAATTAATTTCCCTAAAATGTATTCATAAATTTTTGAATCAATTTCTAATAGTTTTTAGATAATTTTATAAGACCCTACGTAATTTTTGAAAGAACTATAAAATCAATTTTAATCTTAAAAACTTTTTTTAAGTAAATTATGATTTTAATTAAATATTAAATTAATAATATTTAGAAAATTATTTTTGAAAAATGGACTTCATTTTTGGATTCTACACATTGAAAAATGGTTGGGGTAAATTTTTCGGATTTTTCTGAGATACGTGAATTTTTGATGAATAGTAGAATCCGATAATTCACAATAAATGCTAAATAATGTATTAATTGAGTCATTGATGATGTTCTGATGATGTAAGACCACTTGCTTCGGGATTACATTATAAAATTACTATTATTGGTCATCCAAGACTCACTATTCTTTGTCTTAGGGGAATTAATAAAGTAATGAATTTTATATTAAGGAAACCTCTCTCCCCTCCACTATAAAAGCCACCCTTCACTCCCTCATTTCCTCACACCTCTCAAGCTCCAAGACTTATCTAAACATTGAAAAAACATCTTCCATATCACCTCCCCCACGTCCAAAATCTTCTGGTCTCATCAAAAGACCAAGACTAGCTTCCTTAAGGAGGATCTCAAGAGGAAGATTTAAGAGGTAATTTCTCTCCCTCTTCTCCTTTAATTTCCTTTCAAGTTCAAGTTCCTTTGTTGATCTCTCCCCACCTATATTCATCCAAATTGTTTTTTAACTCCATTATTATACATATAATGTAATTTTATGATTCTAATGGGATATAATATCACCCCACACCCTTTCCCTCTTCCTTTTATTTTATTAAAGAGAACGTTGTTCATGAGGTGTTAATTTATCACCTTCAAAAACGACATGCTCTCTTCTTCCATTTCTACCTTCAGATCTGGTCATGAAAACATTTTTATTGTTTAACCAGAATATTTTATATGTATTATTTTCTATTTTAAGTTATGGAAATAACCTATGTCCATATTACTAAGTGAAAAGTTAAAACAATATTGTTGTGATCAAAAAACCGCTCAAATTAACCCAAATAATCATCATTTAATTATTATCTATTGATTAAACCACATGGATCTAATATAATTCATTATAAAATCATTCAAGCTCCTGTAATATCACTAATAACATGTAATATCATTTCTAGATATTTACCCATGATCTACCCGAACTTCAATTTAAGAATACAAGTGAACCACCCAAGAAAAACCATAAAAACCAACATCCCCGAACAATGTTTTTAAACTCTATAAGTCATCCAAAGGAACATAATATGAAATAATAAAACCATAATGAACCCTATTAATGTATAAAAGGTTCTGTAATTTCTAATTAATTAATATAATGTCATTATACAGGACATTAAAGAGAAGGAAGCATTCGAGTACAAGGTAAGGGGAAATTCTCGAACCCAACTTTCATCCTTCGGGTTCTACCTATTTCACTCCATTTTTGATATTTTTACTCCTTAAAGATAATTTTTTCATAATTTTATTTCTTTTCCTGGGATATACATGTTTTATAATGAAGTTTATGTCAATACAAATGTTTTCCAAAAGAACTCTTCTCTTAAGAAATCAACTTTTACCTCTCATTCAAGGTTGATGATTCTTTTATCAAGTATGTTGTTCCCTCTTTATTTTGGGAACCCAAAGTTTATGAATGTTTTATTATGAGATGAAATCCATTCCTTTTCATGGGTTAGTTATGTTCATTTATGTTATATGTTCATTGTGGAATGCATGATAAATGATAATGTTATGATGTGACGGGTGCGCCCGAAATTATATAGCGCAATATGAATGTTTAAATGTGACGGGTGCACCTGGAATTATATAGTGCTCCAATGCATTGGGTAAAGTTATGAATCTCACGAGTAAATGTAAAATTATGTGTGAACAAGATTCTATCTTGGTTCACAAGTATGTGTGGTAGTTAACCACTAAAACATGATGTTTCATTTTTATGCATTGCCCCATTTCAAGTCTATTATTTATGCTCCTCTCATGTTCATGATCTTTTAACTATGTTATGATTATGCTAACCCCATGATATATTTCTCTTATCTATCCTATTACAGGGCTTTTAGCTCACCCCTTTTGATGTATATCCTCTGGTGGCTATATGTACTAAGGAGAGGACAAGTTCCAATAAGAATCAATAGAAGAAGAAATTAAATGAATGTTTATGCTTGAAGTTGTATTTGTTATGTATGGTCCTAGTTTTCCCAAGACACTAAACCTTTGGATCCTCTAAGTGTAATACTATTATGTTTTTTATCTTTGAAATGATGTAATAGTAATGTAAGAAAAGGTCGGGTCGTTATATATTGCACCTTGATCTGATGATGATCTACATTAGAAACGGAGATCAGCAACACTTCGTCACTTTTATTCAGACATGTTTCCATCCATCACCAAAGGAGGAGAGGAGATGCATGTATCTCCTTTGGTTGGGTGTACCAAATGTGAGGGAGAGAATGTATTAGGTTATATTTTTAATTAAAATTTCACTTAGTTAATTATTCCACCTCATATTTCCCAACCGACTCACTTTCATCCAAAACTCCCAGTGCTGACAACTTTCTGTTGTGACTAGGTTAAAAATGACATTATGAACATAATTGCACCCTCAAAAATCCAATCCATGAATTTTATCTGGATTTATTCCACATTTTAATATAAATTGTTCATGTGTGACAAAATATATTTAATATTTTTAAAATCACCGCTTTAAGGCTCTTTGGGCCTTCGATTCCCACACCAACTTAGCACATGGCTTCAGTAATATTCTTATGAATATTCCAATTCTTATAGGTCAAAACCCAATTCACTACATTCTCCCCATATTTAATGATTTTCATCTCCAAAAATAAAAATTCCAAGGATTAGGGAAGAAACAGAGCTCTCTATTAGAACTCCCACACCAAAAATCTTTCCAGTGGTTCCCACGCTACTTTCCAGTACACACTCAAGGGATCCACAAAGAAAAAACCACATTCACATCCATTTCCAACTAGGAAAAGTTAGTGCAACAGAGTGGAACATGTCTCCTCAACTATGATTGGTGTAAAATCACCAGGAACCTCAGTCTATATGCATTCATAGGGTCTAGCGGTACACCACCTCTCTAACATGATGTAGATACTGATGAAACACCATTGTTCACATCCACCCTTGAATGAACTGCATCTCAACCTCCTCAAGAATTGTGCATTAAAAGTTGACAATGATCATTTGAGGGTACCAATGAATAAGATAGGAGGGTAGACTCATCTAACCCTGATAAGCTAGATACAGAAAGAATGTGGCATACCCCGTGCATCTTTTCATATATTGGAAGGAGAGTAACCAAAAATAGAAACACTGCCACTCCCACTAGCTGAATAAATACTGAGTGTGTATGGTAGGAAACCAATCCAAACTATATAATGAATCGTAGGGTCTAACTCAGAAGCTAAAAAATGGTTCTAATAAAGGTTATCTCTAACACAAGTCCTCTAAGTAAAAAGTTTCAAGTAGAAAAACTTAACTAGAAATTCCAGGACATGCTTTGACACTCCAGTACTCAACCTTTCCCCAAATGCACAAGTCTAATGAAATTGTCCACCAAACCTTGATATTGTCCACTTTGGGTGGCATTGAATTTTCTGTACGGTTTTCATCGCATCACAAGAATGTGTCTCAGTGGGGAAAGTGTCCATATTCCTCAGGAACCCAAAGCTACATCAAACAATATCACGCCCTCCTCGAGCGTCTCACATAAAAATATGATTTCAAGAAAATGAGGGTACTAATGAATAAGAAAGGATTTCCCAAATTCTCACACTGGATCGTACCAAGTTCTCTATCTACAAACCACTAACACATCATCTGGTCCTAAACACACAAGTTAGAGATAATCATCCACCACACCTCAATACTTTCCACTTTTAATGGTAAACTTTCCCTAAAAAATTTAATCACATATAAAAAATAACTCTTAGTGGGGGAAGTAACTCTCTTCCTCGTGCATTCTAAAGTTCACTGAACAACACAAAAAAGAGTTTTACTAACACCCCACGTCACCCCGGTTAAGCCTAAAGCAAGAATCAGAAAGAAAATAGTACCTCACAATAGTGTCTAACAATTACTACTAAAGAAAGTATAAAGGACACAGAGCGTACCTATATTCATCCTCAGAGATTTTGGTTCAATGGAATCTATGTCCTACAGTTGTCCTCACCCATATCCTCCAGCTCCCTGAGCCCAGAGTTGACCACCTAGGGGTAGTGGTGGAAATATCTCAAAACACCTACCACCTCCTATTGCTCTCCCAGATCCTCTTCCATATTCATCCTCTTGAGGAACTCCCTTATCCAAATACTACCTCTACCAATGTGGTATGTTGACTGAATCCCTCTCAGTAGCACATCGGGTCAGATAATCTCTAGAAAGATATCCACGACTGTTGTAATCATAACAATGCCTATCTTACAACTAAACTAATCCTCGATGTGAATCCTATACAATAAGACCAGGCACCTCAATCTAAAAATGGTTATGCCTCTTATGCTTTGATCCTTTCATCTTTTGTCTTCCCGCTTTTGCAGACGCCTCAACCTCATGAGTAGCACTGCGAACCACATCTTCTTGTCCTTTAGCCAGGAAGCTCTCTACGACCAGAGATTTTTCTAGTACCCCTATATAAGAGGGAAATCACAAGGAGACCAAACCTACCTATACATCTCTGTGGAGGCCCTGATCAAAGGTATGATCTTTGAAGAACATGTCTCACACTATATCAAAGGATTAACACAATAGATCTATGAACCTCACTGAGTACCCTACCACAATCATGATACCCTAAAAAAGATGTAGATGCTCCAAGATACACAATGAACTTAGTATGGCTGGGTAGAAATAATCCATGAAGAGTCACTCAAACTCCACCCAAGTGAGAATCACCTATTCATGGGACTACATCACTAATTTCCACCATCAACTGACTAAACCATGAATAAAGATCATCTCTAGGACCACCATATGATCGGGAGGTGTCCTCACAAGGTATAAAAACACAAATGACTACCTCAAGCCATTCATCAACTGCCAGAGGGTTTAGATCACTCAGGTAACTCATAGTTTTCTATATTTAGAACTAATTCAGTGCACTCATCCTATTCTCATCCTCATGTTGAACTAATGGAACAACTAGCTTCTCTACTAGAAGACCACTTGGAGGTACCGCCTCTAAACAAGTGACCTACACCGAAGCCTCTTAATGGGGAGGATTTTCATAATAATCACTCTAATTAACCTTGTATGATTATTTTCATGGAGTCATCCTGAAATAAAATCAATATTAACCGCAATCAAAGACTATATCTAGGGATATAACTCAATAAGTATGAGGGAAAACCCAAAACCTAGTTCTATATGATGCATGTACCATTATTTACATGGGAACATAATCCTAATGTATCGAGTTACAAAGAAGGTTATCCGAGTCCTACTGAATGTATATATCGGACTTCACACCAACACTGGAACCTCTGTCCTAATATCCAAACTTGAAACACCCTAATACTGTCTCAATGCAACCCCAACCAAGCTCCTGACACTATGGACCCAAATTAGAACATTCTCTAATACCACTCTATCACAACCCGACCCGATAGGGCCTGGGCCTCAACTCCCCAAACCCACCTCCAATAGGCTATGGGTTAGATACTAGGATCGAGTAGGAATATCACATATATGGGAGGCCTTTTCCTAAGGTACTTTTACACACACAACCATAAAAAACTCAATGCAATAGTGAAGAGATATTAAAATATGGAAAATAAAATGCATTCATACTTATATCCCAAACTAGAGTACAATAGAAGTACTTAAAGAGTAAAGGAAAAAACATATTCCCAAAATAAAATAATAAAAGCATCCAACCTTTTTAGAAGGAGGGGATCACAGTCAAATGAAACTGTTGGAAATATCGTCGGCCTAGCTCCAATAAACACCTCAGTCGGTATAGTTCACTAAGATCTTCCTAACTCGGGTCCTCTATGGACTCCATCGAAATACGTTTTGTATACACAAGACACAACACATGTGAACAAAGCATGTGACAGGGTGATTATAAAAATACTTAGTACGCACCCAAAAAACTCCAAAATAAAAAGAGGGAAACCAAAAGTAAACAGTCTAATAAATCTATCCAGAGGGAACCCAATTGATATAGAAAACTATATATCAAACCATCCTTAACTATACATGACAATTCATCTCAGTACACACAGTGTGTAAACCTTGAAACATGAAAATTCCACAAGGACTCCTAGAAAAAACCCATATATACTCATATTAGACTCCATGAATCATGAGGTTCCAAACTCGTAGCTAGTGACATGATTTTACGCAAGGCTCAAATGGTAACACACAAAACCAGGAGAACACACTCCATGTACTCAACCATCCTAGATGGTATCCATCCTAGAGATATGCTTCATCGAGAATAACTCACTATGACTGGATCTAGTTCCCATCACCATAGGGCTTGAAATTTCTAACATGAACCCTTTGCATGGCAGTAAAAAACCCAAGTGGAGAGGCCCACCCCTCACCACTTTACATAGTTGAGGGATCACTGCTCTAGACTATGCACCACATGCACCATCTCTTCCAAGAGATAATAGAGGGACCCACCCCTCAACACTACCCTACAGTCGAGAGAGTTATATCTCCTAACTAACCCATGAAACTTTTTTCACTTATTTATGGAGTTTCGCACACCCTAGTCTATCGAGGGATTACTACCTCCTAACCAGGTATCATAGGTAACTAGTGGAGATGCCAGTTCCTCATAACTATACTCAATAACTGATGGAGAACTAACTCCAATGGAGGACCCACTCCCAATTACAAATCGAAGACAAGAGAGTATTACTCTATAGGTGAGGACCCACACCCTACTACGATAGGGGAGTGCCATTCAGTGGTTAGAGGACTCACACCCTTGTACAAAAGGGGAGTACTACTCTACCAGCTTGATTACTCTGGGGGACCTGCACCCTAACATGATTGGAGAGAACTGACCCCTATCTAGAGGACCCGCTCCCTGGTATGATAGGGGAGTATGAACTCTATTAGAACTACACATATAGAGGACCCACACCTTAGTATGATAGGGGAATTCTGACACCAAGGATAGAGGACCCACACCTAGAACGATGGGGGAGTACCCACTCTATTGATATGTCACGTCTGGAGGACCCAAACCCTGACACAACAGGAGATTTACAACTCCACGGATAGAGGATATTATCCTTGGTAAAATAGGTAATTAACTCCTCTATTTGGAAAAAGAGTATGGGGGGCCCACACCTTGTCTTGACAGGGGAGTGTTGTCCAACTATACAAAAGATACGGTGAACCTATGCCCTAATGAATTAGGGGATTACTAACCTCATAAGAACTACACAAAGTTAAAATAACCCACACCCACGACATTGGGAGTTCAATCCCTACTAAATAAGAGAGGTAAAGGAAACTCACACCCTGATTCCACATGGGAGTACTAGTCTTAGTGCTCTCTTAACAAACCACACTGATCTTCAGTATTAGTTAAGCACTGTTGAAAATAGTGTCATCCTTATCTAGGGGAACCACATCCTAAAGTGAAAGGGAAAGGTAATATAAAACAAGTTATCTACTTTGATTACCACTGAAGTTTAAATAGTGTTACACATGCGTCATGATTGAATCATGACACCTCAAATCTCATAGGTCAAAATAGAGGCCACCATTGCGTTCTACATAGAAAAATTATCAGGATTGGATACTCACAATCCTAAATATGAGTTCCATATAAGGAGATACGGAAGGAATAATATCTGAAGGAGATCTTCAAAGAGTACATGACATGAAATGGGGTCCACACAATGTGTCATCCTGCCCGAGAACCTAGCTGTGTATCCATATTACATAGCTGGAATTCCATGAAGGGGTGCATGGCATGTTCGGACCATACACAGTGTGTTCCATTTCACTGATCCTCTGGACTTGTTTCTCCACTAAATGGACTGGAAAACATGTCCTTTACATTCCATCCAACCCATACTACATGGAATGTTCAGGCTAAATAGCAACATGGCCATGTGGTTTGCCCATGCCCGTGTCTGGTACCCCATGTCTGTGTACTTTGGCATAGCTATTTACTTTCACACAACTTTTCCAATCCATGTACCATGGCCATATGGTTTAGGTCACTACATAGCGTGTAACTCTGGTATAGAGCATGTAGACCCCTAATGTCTTCTTCCTTGAATAGGAAGGGCTACACGATGTCTCTCTCTAGACTATACACCACATAAATAGAACTTCTTGTTGGGAATCACCTTAAGAAATGCCTGATTCTCCCCAGTTTACCTATAAGCTTATAAATATACCTAGAAGGGATCTCTATTAGTTGTATTTGGGATCTAAAACCTAAAAGAAAAAGATAAATTAAGGGGATCAAGACCAACTTATTGGTGTAGAACTCATTCATGGAACGTTTCCCATCTAATGTTTGTGGACAATACTATTATATTTAAAAATGACAACAAGATATCAGTTTTAGGTATTAACTGCCTTATTTATGATTATTGTAATTGGAGTGGTCATCTTATTAATAAAACAAAGATAATATGCAATATCTCTAATAGGTGCATGGAAAGATGGGTAAGATTGCTAAAAAATTGTCTTGACATGCTGAGAAGAAAACTTCCTATGGATTATCTAGGTGCACCTTTATTAACCAGAAGTCCCTATATTCACTATTTTAATAATATTGTGGGGAGGATCACAAGTAGAATTTTAAACTAGAAAAACTGATACCTAACATTTAGTAGTAGAATAACCTTAGTGAATAGTGTCATAATATCCATACTGATTTGTTCCATCTCAACAACAAAGGTACCAAAGGATGTCATATCTCACATCGATAATATATTGGCCTAATTCATTTGGTATGATCATAAGAAGGGTGGGTATCAGAGGGATTCTTGGGAAAGAATGGTTAGGCCACTTAAGGAGGGAAATATCAATGTTAAAAAAAATTAGATATGCCTCAAAGTCTGCATGTGAAATTGGTGTGGGATATTCTTGAAGAAAAAACTCTATGGGAAAGGTTCATGGTGAATTAATGTAGTAGGGATATGTAAATGGTTCGAGAGAGATCCTCATATTTATGGTTAGTCATACATATGAATTTCCCAACCCTACAAAGCCACACTCGGTGGATAGTGGGAAAGGGTGACATCTCATTCTCGCACCACAATTGGGCCGGTTCCAATCTTGGATTCCATAGTTTTCATGTTCTAGATTTATCCTTTAAGAATTCATGTAGGTACCCAAACTTCATAAATTCTATTTTACACAAGAAAAAAAATGATATTTTTTACCTCATGGATATTAATACTATTCTATACTAGTGCATGTTCACTAGTTCTTTTGTAGGCGCATTCTATCCGGTGGGCTACC
This sequence comes from Viscum album, assembly GCA_963277665.1. Lineage (NCBI taxonomy): Eukaryota > Viridiplantae > Streptophyta > Magnoliopsida > Santalales > Viscaceae > Viscum > Viscum album. The sequence continues at coordinate 1,541,424,036 of OY728129.1, forward strand.
ATAGGAAGATGATCTCCCCAGTTCTTGAAGACATACGAGGTGAGGTGCTATGGTGTAGGGAATTTAATGAAAAATATAACTTCATTATATAAAGGATAAGGTATCCGGAATTTCCCATTGATGAGAATATTAAAATTGTGGGCATAAAACACTGTTTCTAGGTTACCATGTTGAAAGGAGAATTAGAAGGAGAGCTCAGATCACCTATTCTTCAATGGTGATTGGGAATGGTCAGTGTGGTGAGCTTTTGGTGACTTTAATGAAATTTCCTACCAAGATATACGGTGATAATCATTTCGTGACCCATGGTTCCAGGGTGTGGGACCAGGGGATGGAACATAAGTCCAAATCCATGGTTCTTTCAGTAGACTATTGGTGTATTTGGAAGGCTAGGAATATAGAATAGGCCGTCAACTATTTAAGAACAAGTAGATCCATTCTCATACAAACCTAGAACCTCTTGGATGATTGACTCATTTAGGAAAGAACTAGGAGGAATATCCAATAGTCAGACCTCTCCTGGTGGGACAACACTTTTTTATTCTAACATGAGAATAAACCATGTCCACTAGGTTTTATGGAGGCCCCAATTATTCGGTCCTATAGTATGGGTTGGGAATTATGGGAATCATGTGGGGAGGTGGTGTAGTCTAAGACTCTTGGGGTGGATTCATCTTTTCATCAACTACTCAATTTGGTAGTGAAGAGTCCCTGTGGACTGAGGCAAATGTGATGCTCATAGGGACTCTATTATGAAGGCAAGAAAAAACATACTAGAAGTGGCTAAAATGGATTCCATGAAATTATATAGGTCCCTGATTATCATAGGAACAACACCTTGGTTGATCTCCTACATCAATAGATAGTTTTTGGGTCTTATTAACAATAGTATCACTATTCTTCATACTTAGAGATAGGGAAAAGAAGTTACAGATTTAATCATGTTGATGATGGTCAAAGGCGATAGGCTTTATTTCTTCCCCAATATAAACTCTATGCCACTAGAGTGAGAGAATCTAGTTATAGGCAATTCTATGAGACTCCATTATTTCAAGACACCCTATTTTTCTATTTATTTTAGTTTCCCCACTATTTATTATTTCAAGGTTATTTTTGGAACTCTTTGAAAATAATAAATATGAATGATTTGGGGAAGGGGATCAGAACCAAAACTCAAAACTACCTACACTTATAGAGAAAAACTGAAGATTAGTATGAAGAACAATGTTCATATTTTGCTTCTCCTTGATTTCATTATGATCTTTATTAGAAACATAGATTGAGAATTCTTGGTTGCTTTGATTCAGCTTACTTCCTATCCTTCTTTGAAGGAGTAGAGGAGAGGTATGGATATCCTTTTTTTGGGCACACTAAACATGAGGGAGGGGATGGATTAGGTTATATTTTTAATTAAAATTTAATTTAATTATTTAATCCAACTCATGTCACCCCACAAACTCACCTCCATCCGAAAACTCCCAGAATAGACAACTTTATGTCATGCTTAGGGTAAACATGACATTCTGAACTCAAATACATCCTTAGAAATCCAATCGGAGACTCCTCTGAGGATTTATTCCACATTTCAAGATAAATTTCTTGTGCATGAAAAAATATTTTTAATATTTTTATAATTATAATTCCAAGGCTCTATGGACTCCAAATTCCCACGCCAAATCAGAACTTGGATTTAGGAATATTCATAAGAATATTTCAAGTCTTATAGGTAAAAACCCAAGTCAATACATTATTTTTAATATTCAATAGGATTTAACTTCTTGGGAATTATTTTTCATGATCTACCTTCTAATTGATATTTATATTTTAGGTTATTGAACTTACTATACCAAACAATCCAATTCCCAGTCCTTTATTTTGTGCTATCATTCAAGCATTCTTTTGTAAGGTTGTTTTTAATCTATGTCAAAATGATTCCATATTTTATTTGTCACACTGGGGTTATGTTCTTTTGAAACCATCAACCATATTTCTCTAGATTGATAAATATCTTGTTATTCTATCATTGAATTAACCATATACCATAAATCTATATGGTTTTATATTGAGTGATGCTTACATAGAAAATTATTCCACTTATTGATTGGGGAACTATTTAAAATACTTATATTTTTTATCTGATTTGGATGTTTATTAATTACTCTCACAAGTTGACTTTGAATTGTTTGATCGAACTCCTTCTTCCTATGGATGGGTTATGATCATTTTATACCTTTCAATCACATGGGGAAATGTATGTTGTTCATAGACCATCTGCACTAAGGCTCAAGAGGGGGGTGCATTGAGTTCTTCAATTTTAATTGGAATAAAAACTACAGTCTTTAATACATGATTGGATTTTGATCTGGTATTAACATATGAAATAAAAAAATGAAAATGAAAAGAAAAGATAAAACACAATAGATTTATATTTGTTCAGGGAATAAAAATTCCTAAGTCTAATCCACTAATTCTCAACTCCTATATCTTAGTGATTTTTACAATAACTAATCCTTTTACTAGGGACTACCAACCCTTTTCCTTGGGACTACATGATCGAATGAAATAATTCAAAATTCAGTAAAATACTATGATCTTTTACTGGGATCCAAAAAGGCCTTAGAAAATAATATCCTTCAAGGTTATTTTACTAGGAACCTTCACTCTTCCAACAATATGATATAATATAAAATATTATATATGTGGATCATAGCTGAAATATGAAACTAACAGAAAAGAAGAAATCTCCAGGATAAGGAATAATAAAAAAAATCATCTCAAGGATAGTTTTCTAAAATAATAGAAAGATAGATCTTTGAATAATATCTATAGAATATTGAATCTTATTTTTCATTTTCTTGTAAAATAGATAAGAACACATAGATATTTGAGAGTATGTGTTGAGATTGAAAGTAAATCCATTCTTATGTATGTTCTTTATATTTCTATTCTTGGTCAAAAAAAAATTCTTACTATTATGATACACAAGATCCATAAAATAAGGTATTGAAATTAAATTCTATATCTCATTTTCTAGAAAGTACCTTGAAAATAGGATTCATCATTATATTGTTCTTATACTTCATCTATACTCACTACTTGGAACCTTTTTATAATTGGTTTTAATTCATATAGGTAATCAACATTTAATGCATTTACAATAGTATTAAATTCTAATAAAAGTACACCAATAGTAATAAATGAGTAGGATGTAGAACCACATATCAGAAGTACACTAATTTAAATTCACATATCCCATTGTATCCACGTAGCCATTTTTCACAATTTTTAATTACTCATGAAGGTAAATTACATAGATTCTCTTCACATAACCATATTATGTAGGCATTTTTCACATAGCTAAATTCTTCAAATAGACTTATCACTCATGTAGCCATATTTAATGTAGATGAATGAATCATGTAGGCATTTGGAACTACGTAGCCAAATTAACCACATAACCAATATACATAGCCAATTGCTCTGTGAAGGTGATTCACATAGCCATTTGATTTACATAGTCATTTTCTCATATAGAAGATTCATCGACGTAGGATATTTTCATGTAGATGAGTTCATGATGTAGTTAAGTCACATAAGCATTTACTTCATGTATTCAATTACTCAACATAGATGAATATCCATACATCTTATTTCCTCATTATTTTTATTTTCCATAGTTAGGAAAATTTAATCCAAAACATCCATAATTTTAGAACTTGACAGGATGAACTAAAAATGAATTTAATAGTATTAAACCTGAGCACACTTAAAAAACAAAAACATTAGTATAGCTCATCAAAATATGTACATGGGATATATTGGAACAACATTAGTATTCAAAAAATCCCTAATTTTTTATGATAAAAAAACCCCATAAACAATAAATGTGAAATTTTAAAAGATTTAAAGTATTTTGTATAAAATTTATGATATATATTACTTTTAAAATGATTTTTTTATCCTTTATTCACCCCATTAAATAAAATTACCCCCCTTTAGTTTAGAGGAATTATCCCCACAAGGTTAATACTACCACTTTATTAAACTTCCCCCTATTTTCTTATCATTAAAAAGGAAGGGTAGGGAGAGGAAAAAGATTTTAATATAGAACTATGAGAGATGAAATGTTTAAGTATAGTTATGATATTGAATTTTAATTATGGAAGGACCGAAGGTTAGAAAATTTTATTAAGTAAAATATTCACAAAGATGAAAAACATTAAATGAAAACAATCACTTTAAACACATTAAATGAAAAAAAATAACTTAGGAACAAAAGAAAGATAAATTAAATTAAATTAAAACAATCACTTTGAAACATAGTAAAGTGATTAAGAGGAATTTTATTAATTATGAACACTTCTATAAAATTAAAAATATCCATTTAACAAAAATACATATACACAATCTATTCAGATGAAAATGGTTTGTGTGATGGATCAAAGTTAAAATGATTTGTGTGTTGTGTCTTCTAAAAGGATGGATATGAATGAGTGGTGGTAGGATGTTATATCACCAGAGGTATTAAAACTCTCCTGAAATCCACAAAAACACTCTCCTCAAATCCAAATACCAATCTATATTAGAGTATCTAGGTTGGTTTGTAGATAACTTTCTCAATATTCCCTAAAGAAATACTAAAATCAGAAGTACCAGTAGGAATAATTCCATTTTCTTTAGAGGTTTTGAAGATGTATCTTCTTATCTATTCCACTAAGCAGTAAAAGAAACATTAAAATTAGATTTTTCTTAATTATAAATGTTATATGGATCAAATAAAACATATACACTTTTCTTGTAATCTCTAAAATTATATGTAGGTTTTGTTTTGAGAGATATTCCTCCTCAAAGAAAAAAAGAGCATATGTTCATAGGTTAATGATTTTTATTATATATGATTTATATAAATCCAAGATAGTATTCTAGCCTTATATCTCCATATGATAAATAGATGAAAAACCATTACTAAGCATCCATTTGAACATTTCAACCTAGAAAGTAGATAATATCTGAGAAGATGATCTAAAAGGGAAGCAAGATGAGGACTTGAAGGAGAAATGAGGGGTTCTAAGTGCAACTTTTCTACAATTAATTATATTGATACCTATAATATGATCTATCACACTTTCTATTTTCAAATTATTTATTTTATTAAATTTATGGGCATTGGGTAGTCTGGGTTGAAGCCCGACTTTAAAATTTTGAGTTCTTATTTAAAAACTCTTGTATTGGCCTTGACTATGTCCATCAAATTGTTGTCGCAGCCACATGGCCTTTCCTGGGCCTTCGTGTGACCTCACCCAGTTCACCGCATGACCTTCCCAGAGCACGACTAATGAATTAATTAATTAAGTGAAATGATCAATAAAGGATTGATTTTAAAAGAGGTGTTAAGGATGATAATTTTTTATGTTTATTATTATTACAATCATCCTATTACAATTTTTATGGGCTACGTGGGGTAACTGCGTGGTCTCCCGACACTTTAAAATAATAATAATAAAATGAAGTTGAAGGATTATTTTTAATGATAATAAAAATGGAAATTATTATTATTATTATTAAAATTATTAATATCATTAAGATGTTAATTATAATTACTATTATTATTAGCAAAATTATTATTTATATTATTAGTATTATTATTATATTTAAGTTGATTAGTTTTTTAGGGTATTTATTTCATTTCTTTTCCCTCTTATTTTTTTTCTTTTTTTCTTCCCTCTTGCTCCCTTTCTCTCTAACCCATCATGCCCCAACCCCCAAACCCAACCTCTCATCTTCGCATCACACTCCTCTCCCCTGCTCCCCTTGACCTTCCACCATCCAACCCACTCCCTGGCCTCAGTGAGTGCCACCCTCCTGGCCAACCAGCGTGCACTGTGCTCTGATCCTCTCCTGGACTCTAACCCTTCTCCCCTATCTCCCTCGCACCAAAACTCTTCTCAGCCAGCCTCGGACCATCGTATCCCTCCCAGATGCCAGCTGTGCTAGACCACCGTTGTGCCCATCTCCCCCTTGACCCTCCTCGGTCTGCCGAACCCCACCTCAGTGTCCCCCTCTCCTTCCGTCCAGCGAGCCCCACACTACCCTAGCTTTCACCGCCACCCCGACCTCCAAGCCGGCCCACTTGCATAGCCTCCTTCTACTCAGACGATGCCTTGATTCCCTTAAGCTTCGCCACTGGTTCCTCACCCTTCGTCTGCACATGCAACACCTTTGGTTGAATCTATTTTCCGTTTTTCTTCTTCTTCTTGGGTGTTCTTGGTGGTTCAGTGGGTATGAGTTTGTTTAGGTGTCATTTTTGAATCTTGGTTTTGTTTGAATTCTTATTTTAGGATCTAATTTAGTTTTCTTGTGGTGCGCCTTAGGTGCGGTCTAGGTTTCACATAAGATTTGGGATTTTGTCCTTTGAGGTAGGTGGTTCCGTACCCTTACATCAATTGATTAATTTAATATATTTATTTAGTTTTATAAATGTGTTTTATGATCAAATTTTGTGGTGTGAAATGTTTTTAGGAGTTTTTTGAAATGAATTCAAGTGGAAAATTATTATTTTTGTGTTTTCTACTTATTTCACACACATCAAATTAATTTCAAATTGTTTTAATAATGGAAAACATGTTTTGATAAGGTTATCTTTTGCATTTGGTTTGAAGTGATGTTCTATATGGAACGAATTGTGTTTTTGTTAAAAACCCTTTGTACTAATTTAATGTATTTCATAAACTGTTTAACTTGATTTATTCACTCAAATGCGATGTGCGAAAGGGGTGTTTGGTATTGTGAAACTTATGTTAAACCTTAAAATGACATTTTTATGTGAGAACCCTGAGTGTGCTATTTAATAATGTTCTTTGAGCTGTTTAAATAATTTATCAGGTCATGCATGTGATGCCAATTCGGGTGTGAAATGGTTCTTGGTGTACGTTTGGTTTCAAAAGGGGGATTTTATGTGTATTTTGGTGTGAAGTCTTTTTGGTTTTTCTTGGAATGATCTAATAAAAAATTTATTGATTTATTGATTTATTTAGATGGCGCGAAAGTGATATTTTCAAAGAGTAGAATACACATTTGTTTTTAAAGTAGTATGTTTATATAAAATAATACATGTTTTTGGTTTAAACACTTTTTGTATCACTTGGTGGTGTTATATAAATGGTGAAAATAGTTTATTAAATTTTGCAAGTGGTGCGAAACTAGTTTTAAGGATAATTTGTTGAGAAAGTGGCTTGAAATTGTTTTTCCTAATTGGAATTGAATATGTTTATTGTGTAATCCCTTATTGTGTTATTTAATAATGTTTTCTAAGTTTTTTAAATTGATTGTGTTCTTCTTTGAGTGTTTTCAAATGGGGATTTGTGAAATGACTAAGTAACGACAAATGTATGTTGTTAAATGGTTTTGGTTTGCGTGTGTTTTTAAAATATTGTTTCGGTATGCAAGTGTTGTATTTTGTGTTTAATGTCTTGTTTGGTCTGTGATATGAGAAAACAATATACTATTTGAATGTTGAACTTGATTGAGCACAAGGGAAAACCTCGGGTATCAAGGTGGGCGGACTAGAAATAGTGCTCTAGTGATCCGGAGGGGTAACGTCTCTGTTTTACTTAGATGGATTGACGATTACAACACTAACTAAACTTATGAATGACTGAGGATTGTGGTTTATAAGCCACGTTTACAGAGGGTTGTGTTTTCTAATCCATGTTTGTAGAGGTTCATGGTTTCTAAGCCACGTTTCACCAAGACACAAGGTTATAGGGTCCCACTCGAGCTAGATAATCCTCAGGGGATTTACCCACAGTTCTCTACTATTCATGACATAGTGCCTTCTGTCAGCATACAGAGGACCACTTGAGTATGTGCACGTTATTTATGAATTTTCTCTTCCATTTTAATGTAGTATTTTTGAAATGGTTTTTCTTCCAGTTCTCTTTTTTTTTTTACTTTCAGCCTTTAAATGTTTTCCTTAAAAGCATTTTAAAATTATGGTCTTAAATAAGAATGTTAAATTATCTTTTTGATGTTGTGGAATGGAACCTTTTTATTGGGTGGTATCCTACTAGGCTCTTTGATCACACCCTACATACACCCTTTGGTGTATATAGATTTTTTTCCTTTGTGTATTCTAGGTTGAGGCATCATTCTCAACGATAGTGGTTTTGGTTGTTGATGGTCTTCTCGTATATGTTGGTGTTTGTGGCATTTGGATGATTTACCTCTCTTGTTTCTTGGAGGTTTAAGTTAGAGTTTTATTTTCTTTTGTTTTCATTTATTTTTGGATGTTGGTTCAAGTTATAAACCATTAAATTTGATTTTAGTTTAGGGGTCTGTTTGGTTGTCAGTTCACAATTTTATTTTATTTATCTTGTTAGTGGTTTTGTGTTTACTATTTTGGGTAAACTGTTCCCACATGTTACTCTTGATACCCGGGAACTTGTGTTAGCCTGTGGGGATCGGAAACGCCCTTCGGGCCATGTCGCAGACCGGGTCGGGCGTCAGGTCGAATGGTGACCTGGCATGGTTCAGGACAAAATGGTATCAGAGGAGGTTTTCTTCTTGGGTCATGTTCTTTTGGGTTGGAGTCATGGTATACTAGAGTTAAGGTTATTGGGACTTGACGTCCTAGCTAAGAGTAAGGTGTCTGGCCAATACACCTCATGGTGGGACTCGAGTTACCGGGGGAATTTGAGTTTTTCTAAGTATTTAGTCCTTGTGGTTAATCTTTTTTAGGGGAAATTAAAAGGGAGTAGGTTCAGTTGTCCCAGTGAGCATTCAGGGTCTAGAAATCCATGTAGATCCAGGGATGCTATCCTGGAATACTATTCATGGTGGTGGCAGGATTGGTGTATGGTCATTGACCATATGTCCCAGTCACCTACTCACACTAGTTTCCTCTTGCATCTTCTCTTGTCTCTTTGTTTTGGATTCATGAAAATATGGTTTTTTAGTAAAAATGATTTGGTATTGGGAAATTCTTTGAAATGAAGAGATTTAAAAATAAAATTATGAGTAAGGTTTGAAAAGTGTGGGTTGAATATTTTAATTTTGAAAAATGGAATGTTCTGGTTTTGATCCTTGGTGTTCTCCTCAACAACCACATGCATGCGTGTATATAGAAAGAGAAATGGTCAATGGAATGAGAGAATGAACTCCTGGATGGACATGAGGTAGGTGCTGGTGTGGCACGGTAACATGCATGTGCGAGGCCCATGGGACACCATTGGTGCTTTTGTAACCCAATAGGTTTTCTTATTTTCAAATTTTTTGTTAAAATAAAATATGTTGTTATAGTAACCGATGATTATGTGGTGTGTCCTTGTGTTTTGAAAATTTTGGATGTTAGGCATTCCGATCCAGGAATCCTTTTTGATGGATTTGTGTTAAATTCTTATTGGTAAGTTGGTGTGAAAGTGTGTGGTTAGTGGTTTCTTTTAAAAAGTTCTTTGGGAATCCCTTGTAGTGGTTTTCCATGCACATTTGGTGTTCACTTGTAGTATTTCTTGGCCATTATACTAGTTTATTGGGTCTATGGTCCTCTTTCATGACTAGTGAATGCCCCCATAAAGATTTAACATATGATCGAAGTGCGGCCAGAGGTAATTCATTGTTGGCCGACCCTCTAGTTGATTAAAGTAAGGACTCTTCCTTTTTAGTGGCAGTGCTAAGTCTATCCCTTTTCCTTCGGTTAAATGGATCCTCTAGCAGCAGAATAATAGATGCAAGGGGCGTTTAATGGAGTTTTTGTCTTTTTGAGTTGTCTGACTTGTTAGGTATGAATTTTGACACTGTTGTGTTTCAAGGTTCTCCCTAGAAACAGTGAAAGTAATTCTAGTGGGGAAGCGTGAAGGTGGTTTAAAGTTATCGGTGATGACCAACATATTGAAAGGCTTATAGTGATTTCATCATCCGCAAGGGTCATGTTTAGTGATTTCTCACAGCGTGAGTTTTCTTTGAAGAGAAAGGGTGGATTTCATAGAATCCTTCGGGAATCCTGGTTTTCATAGGGGCGTGTCCTCCTCTTGGGTAGTTATAATTATTTTTCTGTTCAAAGGGAAGTAGTTGTCATGCATATTTCCCTTCATAAGTTTCTTGGTTAAGATGAATAGGTGATTCATGTGAACCATATAAACCCCTATTTTGGTGAATATACCACGAGTGCGTAGTTAGACGTCATGGTATGTTGTGGTTGTTGGTGTTGTCTCGGTCGCGGTGTGGTTGCATGTGGCACCAAAAAGGAGAAGCTCCAATAGGGAGTCTTCAATACATGATTTTGAGGCAGGAGATGCTTAAAAAATCCAGGCTCTAGCCATAGGCCTCAGATTGAAGATGGCACGTGGTTAGGAACCACGGGAGTGTTTGATACCCCGAATTTATTTCTGTCATCGGTGCTAAAAGTAAAGGCAGTTTAAATTATTTTTTGTTGTTATTCAATTCCGAATGAACCATTTGGGTGTGTAAGGATTTCGTGGCTATGTGGAGGCGTGTCCATCCTGTTGCCTTCAAGTCTTGGTGGTTGCATCCCACCGAATTTAATTTCTTTTAATGGTCTGTATGGGGGTATGTTGGGTAAATCAGTCTCAAATTTGAATAGTACTCATATAGGGAAGTGTAGATGCTCGCTTGTCTTGGCTCGTGGTTTTGATGCCTCGATAGTTTGGCCCCACCCTCCCTGACCCTTGTGGTGGGGTGTTTAGTCACCATCATAAAATTTTCAAAGTTTGTACCTTCTGTTAGTTATAATGGTGGGGAGATCCATGATATGTCTCGCACAAGTTTCTATGGAATGAGTCGGTGTTGGCCTTTTTCATAATGGTGGGGAGTCTACTCGGGCCACCCCGTGTCAATTTTCTAGTTTCTTCTCAGGTTTTAGTAAGTTTCTAATGGTGGGGATCCCCTTTGGTATTTCCTCTTTTGGATATTTAGTTCTGTTTCTAGTGATGACTTGGTGGTAGGTGATAAGAGTATTCCTTAGGCGTGGTTGGTCTTGTTTGCTTGTTCTAGTAAAATGATGTCGTTTTAATTCAATGGTGCTTGAGGCATTTCATCTTTTGAAGTTGGTTTCTATGGGTGCAAGAATTCCTTTCCTAAATCAATCAATTGGGGGTGTTCTAGCTCTTTGGGGTGGGTGACACAAAGCAGACAATTTTTTTATGGGTTTCTTGAGGTCGCCATTTAAATCACTTTCTCTGAGCACGATGCTTTTTCACTCTTTTAATTGTTTTTCTGGTAATACCCTTAGAGAATTAAGGGGTTTTTTGTCTTTTACTTTGAGTCTAAACCTTAGTTGTGGATTTCCAGGGAAAGAAAGCGCTATGGTGGGCAGAATTGTCACACGTGCTATTTTTAAATTATTTATTTTATCAAATTTCTGGGCATCGGGTAGTCTGGGTTGAAGCCCAACATTAAAATTTTGAGTTCTTATTTAAAAACTCTTGTATTGGCCTTGATTTTGTCCATCACACCAGTTTGAAAGATGCATGGCCTTGCCTGCGCTGCCGTGCGACCTCACCCGGTTCACTGCACGGCCTGCCCGGTGCACGACTAATGAATTAATTAATTAAGTAAAATGATCGATAAAGGGTTGAAATTAAAAGAGGTGTTAATAATGATAATTTTATTGTGTTTATTATTATTATTATCATTATCCTATTAAAATTTTTATGGGCCACGTGGGGTAACTACATGGTCGCACGACACTTAAAAATAATAATACTAAAATGTAGTTGAAGGAATTATTTTTAATGATAATAAAAAATGGAGATTATTATTATTATTATTATTAAAATTATTAATATTATTAAGATGTTAATTATTATTATTATTATTAGAAAAATTATAGTTTATATTATTAGTATTATTATTATATTTAAGTTGATTAGTTTTGTAGGGTATTTATTTCATTTCTTTTCCCTCTTATTTTCTTTTTCTTTTTTTTCTTCCCTCTTGATCCCTTTCTCTCCAACCCATCATGCCCTAACCCCCAAACCCTTCCTCTCCTCTTCTCACCACGCTCCCCTCCCCTGCTCCCCTCGACCTTCCGCCATCGCACCCCCTCCATGGCCTCAGCGTGCGCTACCCTCCTAGCCGACAAGCATGCGGCACACCCTGATCCTTTCATGGCTGCTGACCCTTCTCCCCCATCTCCATCACACCAACACTCTCCTCCTTAGCCAGCCTCAAACCGTCGTCGCCCTCCCAGACTCCTACTACCTTGGTCCGCCGTTGCACCCATCTCCCCCTGGCCCCTCCTCGGTCCACCACACCCTACCTCAGTGGCCCCCTCTACTTCCTTCTAGAGATCCCCACACCTCCCTAGCTTTCACCACCACCCCGACCTCCCGGATAGCCATCCCGCACAACCTCCTTCTACCCGGATGACTCCCAACTTCCCTCTGGATTCACCACTGGTGCCTCACCCTTCTTCCGCACACACAACACATTTAGTTGAATCTATTTTCCATTTTTTCATCTTATTGGGTGTTCTTGGTGGTTTAGTGGGTATGAGTTCATTTATGGTTCGTTTTTGAATCTTGTTTTTTTTTCAAATTCTTATTTTAGGATCCAATTGAGTTCGATTGTGGTGCATCTTAGGTGCGGTTGAGGTTTTTCACAATATTTGGGATTATCTCCTTCTAGGTAGGTGGTTTCATACCCTTGCATCAATTGATTAATTTAATATGTTTATTTGGTTTTATAAATTTGTTTTATGATCAAATTTTGTGCTGTTAAATGTATTTGTGAAGTTTTTTTACATGCGTTCAAGTGGAAAATTATTATTTTGGTGTGTTCACCTTTTTGTGCACCCTTGAAATTATTTGAAATTTTTTTAATAATGGAAAACATGTTTTGATAAGGTTATATTTCCCATTTTGTTTAGAGTGACGTTCGATATGGAACGAATTGTGTTTTTGGTATAAACCCTTGGTGCTAATTTGATATATTTGATAAATTGTTTGACGTGATTTATTCACTCAAATACGATGTGTGAAAGGGGTGTTTGGTATGGTGAAACTTGTGTTAAATCTTAAACTAAAATTTTTATGTGATAACCCTTAGTGTTCTATTTAATAATGTTCTTTGAACTGTTTAAATAATTTATTAGGTTAGGCATGTGATGCAAATTCAGGTGTGGAATGGTTCTTGGTGTACATTTGGTTTCAAAATGGGGATTTTATGTGTATTTTGGTGGGAATTATTTTTGGTTTTTCTTTAAATGATCTAATAAATAGTTTAATGATTTATTGAATTATTTAGATGGTGTGAAAGTGTTATTTTGAAAGAGTTGAATATGTATTTGTTTTTAAAGTAGTATGTTTATATAAAATAAGACATGTTTTTTTTGTGTAAACCCTTTTTGCGTCACTTGGTGGTGTTTTATAAATGGTGAAAACAGTTCATTAAATTGTGCAAGTGAAGAGAAACTAGTTTTGAGGATAATTTGTTGAGGAAATGGATTGAAAATGGTTTTTCCTACTTGTAATTGGGTTTTTTATTATATAATCCCTTGTTGTGTTATTTAATAATGTTTTCTAAGTTATTAAAATTGATTATGTTCTTCTTTGAGTGTTTTAAAATGGGGATTTTTGAAATATTAAGTAATGACAAATGTATGTTGTGAAATGGTTTTGGTGTGCGTGTGCTTTTAAAATGGTGTTTGGGTATACAAGTGGTGACTTTTTTGTTTAATGTCTTGTTTAGTTTGTGATATGAGAAAACGATATACTATGTGAATGTGGAACTTGATTGAGCACAAGGTAAAACCCCAAGTATCTAGGTGGGTGGACTAGAACTAGTGCGCTAGTGATCTGGAGGGGTATCGTCCCTATTTAACATAAATAGATTGACAATTGCAACACTAAATAAACTTATTAACGACTGAGGATCATGGTTTCTAATCCACGTTTACTAAGGTTCATGGTTTTTAAGCCATGTTTATAGAGGGTCGTGGTTTCTAAGCCACGTTTCACTGAGACACGAGGTTCTAGGGTCCCACTCGAGCTAGATAATCCTTAGGGGATTTTTTTGGAGTCCTCTTCTATTCATGACTTGGTTCCTTTTGTCATCATACAGAGGGCCACTTGAGTATGTGCATGTTATTTATGAATTTTATCTTCTATTTTATGGTAGTATTTTTTAAATGGTTTTTCTTCCAGTGCACTTTTCTTTTTTTTACTTTTATCCTTTAAATGTTTTCCTGAAAGTCATTTTAAAAGTATGTTCTTAAATAATAATGTTAAATTATCTTTTTGATGTTGTGGAATGGAACCTTTTTATTGGGTGGTATCCTATTGGGCTCTTGTCTCACACCCTACATACACCCTTGGGTGTGTGTATATTTTTGTCCTATGTGTATTCCAGGTTGAGTCATCGTGCTCAGTGATGGTGGTTTTGGTCGTTTATGGTCTTCTCAAGCTTGTTGGTGTTTGTAGCATGTGGATGATGCACCAGCTCGTGGGGATCGGGAACGCCCTTCGGGCCATGTCGTGAACTGGGTCGGGCTCCAGGTCGGATGGCAACCCGGCTTGGTTCGTGAAAAAATGGTATCAGACGAGGTTTGATTCTTAGGTCATGTTCTTTTGGGTTAGAGTCAGGGTATACTGTAGTTAAGGTTGTTGAGACTCGATGTCCTATCTACGAGTAAGGTTCCTGGCTAGCACACCTTGTGGCGAGACTCGAGTTACCAGTGGAAGTTGAGGTTTTTCTGAGTCTTTGGTCCCTGTGGTTAATATTATTTAGGGGAAATGAAAAGGGAGTATGGTTAGTTGTCCCAGTGATGTAGCATGGTTTGAAAATCCATTTGGTGTCAGGGAATCTATCCTAGAATACTCTCTATGGTGGTGGCATGGTTGGTGTGTGGCTTCCGACCATATGTCCCAGTCACCTATGACACTAGTTTCCTCTTGCATCGTCTCTTGTCTCTTTGTTTTGGATTAATGGAAATCTAGTTTTTAAGTAAAAATGATTTGGTCTTGATTTTTTTTTGAAATGAAGCGATTTAAAAATAAAATGATATGTACGGTTTGAAAAGAATGGGTTGAATGTTTTGGTTTTGAAAAATGGAAAGGTCTGGTTTTGATCCTTGGTGTTATCCTGGACAACCACATGCATGAGTGTATATGGAAAAAGAAATGTTCAATGGAATGGGTAAATGAATTCCTAGATAGACATGAGGTGGGTGACAATGTGGCAAGGGAACATGAATGTACGAGGCCCATGGGACACCATTGGTGTTTATTCAACCCACTAGCTTTTCTTATTTTCAAAAGTTTTGTTAAAATAAAATAATTTGTTTTAGTAACTAGTGATTTTGCGGCATGTCCTTGTGTTTTGGAAATGTTGGATGTTAGGCATTCCAAGCTAGTAATACTTTTTGAAGGATTTGTGTCTTCAGTTTAAATTCTTATTTGTAAGTTGGTGTGAAAGTGTGTGGTTAGTGGTTTCTTTTGAAAAGTGATTTGGGAATCCCTTGCAGTGGTTTTCCCTGCACATTTGGTGTTCAATTGCAGTATGTATTGGCTAATGGACTAGTTTTATTGGGTCCATGGTCATCTTTCATGAATATTGCATGCCCCTATAAAGCATTAACATTCGATTGAAGTGTAGCCACAAGTAATTCGTCATTGTCCGTCCCTCCAGTTGATTAAAGTAAGGAATCCTCATTTTTAGTGACAGTGCTAAGTCTATCACTTTTTCCTTCGTTTATGTGGATCCTCTCATAGTGGAATGACATGTGTGAGGAGATTTGAAGGGAGTTTTGGTCTTTTTGAGTTGTCTGACTCGTCAGGTATGAATTTTGACACTATCGTGTTTGAAGGTTCCCCTAGAAACGGTTAAAGGAATTCTCATGGGGAAGGGTGAAGGCGGTTTAAAGTTATCTGTGTTGAATGATGTCTTGAAAGGATTATAGTGCTTTTATCATCCTCAAGGCTCATGTTTAGTGACGTCTCATAGTGTTAGTTCTCTTTTAAGAGAAAGGGTGGATTTCATAGAATCCTTCTGGAATCATGGTTTTCATAGGGGTGTGTCCTCCTCTTTGGTAGTTCTAATTATTTTTATGTTAAAAGGGGAGTGGTTTTCGTGTGTCTTTCCATTATTAATTTTCTTAGTTAAGGTGAATAGGTGATTCATGTGGACCATCTAAACCCCTAATTTGGTGGATATACCGTGAGTGAGTAATTGGACGTCGTGGTGTGTTGTGGTTGTTGGTTTTGTCTTGATTGTGGTGTGGTTGTGTGTGACACCAAAAAGGTGAAGCTCTATTCAGGAGTCCTGAATACCTGACTTCAAGGTAAGAGATGCTTCAAACATCAAGGCTCTATCCATAGGCCTCAGAGTGAAGCTGGCGCATGGTCAGGAACCCCGAGAGTGTATGATACCCCAAATTTATTTCTGTCGTCGATGCTGAAAGTAAAGGTAGTTTAAGTTGTTTTCTATGGTTATTATGTTCTGAATGAACTGTTTGGATGCGTAAGGATTCCGTGACTATGTGGAGTCATGGCTATCTTGTTACCTTCAAGTCCCGGTGGTTGTGTCCCACCGAATGTAATTGCTTTTAGTGGTCCGTATAAGGGTCTTTTGGGTAAATCATTCTCAAATTTGAATAGTACTTATCCAGGGATGCGAAGATGCTAGATTGTCTTTGGTCATGGTTTTGACACCCCAGTAGTTGGACCCCACCCTCCCTACCCCTTGTAGTGGGGTGTTTGGTCACCGTTAGAAAATTTACAAAGTTTGTACCTTCTGTTAGTTCTAATAGTGGGGATATCTGCAATGGGTCTCGTACAAGTGTCTCTAGAATGAGTCGGTGTTGGCCTTTTTCATAATGGTGGGGAGTCTACCTGAGCCTCCTCGTGTCAATTTTCTAGTTTCGTTTTGGGTGTCGGTAAGTTTCTAATGGTGTGGAGCCCCTTTGGTCTTTCCCCTATTGACCTTTGAGTTTTGTTTCAAGAGATGACTTGGTGGTAGGTGATAAGAGTATTCCTTGGGCATGGTAGGTCTTGTTTTCTTATTCTAGTCAAATGACGTGGTTTTCATTCAGTGGTACTTGAGGTATTTCGTCATGTGAAGTTGGTTTCTATGGGTGCAAGATTTCCTTTCCTAAATCAATAAACTGGGGGTGTTCTAGCTCTTTGTGGTGGGTGACACATAATAGAAAGTCTTTTTATGGGTTTCTTGAGGTCGTCATTTAAGTCACTTTCTCTAAGCACAATGCTTTTTCCTACTTTAACTTATTTTTCAGGGAATCCCCTTAGAAACATAAGGGGTGTGTTGTCTTCTACTTTGAGTTTAATCCTTAGTTGTGGATTTCCGAGGATAGAAAGCGTAATAGTGGGGAGAATTGTCACACCAACTATTTTTAAATTATTTATTTTATTAAATTTCTGGGCATTGGGTAGTCTGGGTTGAAGCCTGACTTTAAAATTTTGAGTTCTTATTTAAAAATGCATGTATTGTTCTTGAATGTGTCCATATCACCGCTGTCGAAGCCACATGGCCTTTCCTGGACTATCGTGCAACCACGCTCAGTTCACCGCACGGCCTGCCCAATGCACGACTAATGAATTAATTAATAAAGTGAAATGATAAAAAAAGGGTTGAAATTAAAAGAGGTGTTAAGGAAGATAATTTTATTATGTTTATTATTATTATCATCATCCTATTAAAATTTATATGGTCCATGTGGGGTAACTCCATGGTCACCCGACACTTTAAAATAATAATAATAAAATGAAGTTTAAGGAATTATTTTTAATGATAATAAAACATGGAAATTTTTATTATTATTATTACAATTATTAATATTATTAAAATGTTAATTATTATTACTATTATTTTTAGCAAAATTATTGTTTATATTATTAGTATTATTATTAATTTAAGTTGATTAGTTTTTAAGGGTATTTATTTCATTTCTTTTCCCTCTTATTTTATTTTTCTTTTTTTCTTCCCTCTTGCTCCCTTTCTCTCCAACCCGTCACGCCCCAACCCCCAAACCCTACCTCTCCTCTTCACACTGCACTCCCCTACCCTGCTCCCCTCAACCTTCTGTCATCGCACCCCCTCCCTGGACTCAGCGCGCGCCACCCTCCTAGCCGACCAATGTGCACCGTACCTTGCTCCTCTCTTGACCGCCGTCCCTTCTCCCCCAACTCCCTCACACCAACACTATCCTCATCAACCATCCTCAGACCCCAGTTTCACTCCCAGATGCCTGCTACACCGAACCACTATCGCGCCCAGCTCCCCCTGGCTCCTCCTCGGTCTGGCACACCCCACCTCAGTGTCCCCCTCTCCTTCCATCTGGAGAGCCCCACACCGCTCCAGCTTGCACCGCCACCCCGACCTCCCAGCCATCCCACCCACATAGCCTCCTTATACCCGGTCAATGCCCTACTTTCCTCCGGCTTCGTCACAAGTTCCTCCCTTTGTTCCTGCATGCAACACCATCATTTGAATCACTTTTCCGTTTTTTTCTTCTTCTGGGGTATTCTTGGTGGTTCAGTTGGTATGATTTCATTTAGGGGTCATTTTTTAATCTTGGTTTTGTTTAAATTATTATTTTAGGATCCAATTCAGTTCTCTTGTGGTGCGTCTTAGGTGCGGTCGAGTTTTCACACAAGATTTGGGATTTTATCCTTTGAGGTAGTTGGTTCCATACCCTTGAATCAAATGATTAATTTAATATGTTTATTTGGTTTTATAAATGTGTTTTATGATCAAATTGTGTGGTGAGAAATGTATTTTTGGAGTGTTTTGACATGCGTTCAAGTGGAAAATTATTATTTTGGTGTGTTATCCTTGTTGGGAACCCTATAAATTAATTGAAAATTGTTTTAACAATAGAAAACATGTTTTGATAAGGTTATCTTGTGCATTTGGTTTAGGGTGACATTATATATGGAACAAATTGTGTTTTTAGTATAAACCCTTGGTGATAATTTGATGTATTTCATAAACTGTTTAACTTGATTTATTCACTAAAATGCGATGTGTGAAAGGGGTGTTTGGTAGGGTGAAACTTGTGTTAAATCTTAAAATGACAGTTTTATGTGAGAATCCTGAGTGTGCTATTTAATAATGTTCTTTGAGCTGTTTAAATAATTTATCAGGTCATGGACGTGATGCAAATTTAGGTGTGAAATGGTTCTTGGTGTATTTTTGGTTTCAAAAGGGGGATTTTATGTGTATTTTGTTGTGAAGTCTTTTTGGGTTTTCTTGAAATGATCTAATAAACAGTTTAATGATTTATTGAATTATTTAGATGGCCCGAAAGTGGTATTTTGAAAGAGTTGAATATGCATTTGTTTTTAAAGTAGTATTTTTATATAAAATAAGACATTTTTTGGTGTTAACCCTTTTTGCGTCACTTGGTGGTGTTTTATAAATGGTGCAAACAGTTCATTAAATTGCGCAAGTGGTGCGAAACTAGTTTTAAGGATAATTTGTTGAGAAAGTGGCTTGAAAATGGGTTTTCCTACTTGGAATTTGGTTTGTTTATTGTGTAAGCCCTTGTTGTGTTATTTAATAATGTTTTATAAGTTGTGAAAATTGATTATGTTCTTATTTGAGTGTTTTCAAATGGGGATTTTTGAAATGATTAAGTAACGAAAAATGTATTTTGTGAAATGGTTTTGGTGTGTGTGTGTTTTTAAAATGGTGTTTGGGTATGTAAGTGGTGGATTTTGTGTTTAATGTCTTGTTTGTTCTGTGATATAAGAAAATGATATACTATGTGAATGTGGAACTTGATTGAACACAAGGGAAAACCCCTAGTATCTAGGTGGGTGGACTATAACTAGTGTGTTAGTGATATGAAGGGGTATCGTCCATGTTTCACTTAGCTAGATTGATGATTGCAAAACTAAATAAACTTATGAATGACTGAGGATCGTGGTTTCTTAGCCATGTTTACTGAGGGTCATGGTTTCTATGCCACGTTCATATAGGTTCTTGGTTTCTAATCCATGTTTCACCAAGACACGAGGTTCAAGGGTCCCACTCAAGCTAGATAATCCTTAGGGGATTTACCCACAGTGCTCTACTATTCATGACTTGGTGCATTCTTTCGGCATATAGAGGAAAACTTGATTATGTGCATGTTCTTTATGAATTTTCTATTATATTTTAAGTTAGTATTTGAGAAATGGTTTTTCTTCTAGTGTCCTTTTATTTTTTTAATTTCAGCCTTTAAATGTTTTCCTAAAAAGCATTTTAAAATTATGGTATTAAATAAGCATGTTAAATTATCTTTTGGATATTATGGCATGAAACCTTTTTCTTGGGTGGTATCCTACTGGGATCCTGGCTCACACCCTACATACATCCTTGGGTGTATGTAGATTTTTGTCCTCTGTGTAATCCAGGTTGAGGCATCGTGCTCAACGATGATGGTTTTGGTCATTGATGGTCTTCTCATGTAGGTTGGTGTTTGTGGCGTGTAGATGATTCGCCTCTCTTGTTTCTTGGAGTTTTGAGTTAGAGTTTTAGTTTCTTTTGTTGTCATTTATTTTTGGATTTTGGTTCAAGTTATAAACATTTGAATTCGATTTTAGTTTATGGGTCTGTTTGGTTGTTAGTTCAAAGTTGTATTTTATTTATCTTGTTAGTGTTTTTGTCTTTAATATTTTGGGTAAACCATTCCCACATGTTAATCTTGATACTCGGGCACTTGTGCCAGCCTGTAGAGATCGGGAACGCCCTTCAGTTCATGTCGCGGACCGGATCGGGCTCCGGGTCGGATCATGACCCGGTTTGGTTCGTGACATGATCAGTCTGACCTCTAAAGATATTATCTTAAAATTTACTTGTTATAGATTCTATACTATCACCTAAGATACCATCTAAATAGCAGGGGAATATTTTTGAGGAACTGATACACTTGCAGTAGCAGTAACATCAATTGGAATAGGTTCAATGTGTATAGGTGTAATAGGAGTAAAAATAACTAGTTTCACAGAAGGAATAAGCATGAGATTTTTGTAAATAGTAATATCTATTCATGTAGGATTATATGTAATATCAATAATTTAATCTAAATCACAATGAACTAAAATCCTCTTATGAAGATTTTGTGACCAGTTTTTCAACTCCTTAATGAAACTTGACCAACATGTGTGAAAACCACTGATGGTTTCTGCTAATTAGTCTAAAGTAATAAGAAACCATATCCAATTACTTTATTATAAAATTAATAGGTATATTTCACTTGAAAACCAAGGTATTATTAAAGATATCCATCCATATCATTCAGAGATACATCAGTTCGAACACTAAGTTTCCTGACATTTTCTTTAGTTTATAAGAACTTAGCTTGCAGATCAATCTTGAATTCAAGCATAAAAATAGTTTAAATATGTCACACTATAGAAATTGGACCTAATAAGAAACTGAATTCAGATCTAGAAACACTTTATAAAATCAATTTTTGATATTTGGAGCCATATAAGGTGAAGAGGCAGATGGTGTGGCACTATTCTAAAACCTTTTGATAAACTCAGTAACTACACTTCTAAAAGTGTATAATATATCCTTAATTTATATCCCGAAATATTTAATCTCATTAAATTATTCTTGATACATATCCAATTAAACTGTTTAAATATTCTTAATCATATCTCTTTGATATTTAATAAGAACACCAATCTCATTTATCTCTGACTTGGTAGCAGATACATTTTACAGCCCACTCACTTGGGATCTCATATCATCAAGGTATTTTATGTTCACCTTAGATGTAACTGGTTTCATAGGTTATGACAACATAGTTAATGATATAATAAATCATTTTAATTTTTATTAATATGAATTATATGGTTATATTAATTATAAAAATATTAAGTAATTTTTAAATTGAAAAAGAAATAGTTTTAAATAAAATATTTACTTATAAGGTTTTATTTGAAAGTTTAATTTATTAATTATTTAATTTTAATATAAAAAACTAATTTAATTTTTATATCATAATATAAAAATTAATTTAGGGTGAAATTTTATGTTTTTTTGAAAATATTTATTTTTTTAGTGAATAGTGGAACATACAGATTTTTTTGTGAAAATATAATTTCTTTTTAATAAATTATTTAATTTAAAAGTTCAGTTATGTTTTGATTATTATTTCAAGAAACATAAGTATTATTTTTATATATTTAATAGACATAATTATTTTTTAATTAACTTTATATTGTATTTTAGTATAAGTTTATTTTTGGTTTTAAAAACATGATTTTTCTAAAAACTATTTTAACATGCATAATGTTTCTCCTTTTTAATTAATTAAAATAACCCATAATAAAGAATCAATTAAATTAAATTTATATATTATATATCAATAAAAATTAATTAAAATCCATATAATTATTATTAATAGTTATAAAGTTAATATAAAATCATCATTTTGTTGAAACATACCCTTCTTGAAAAACCGTTTTTTGTTGTGTATGCCAGTTTAATTTTAAATTAAATTTTACCACTTTTTTGAATTTAATTTTATAAAATGGCATAAATATTTTTGATCATATTTATTTTTATATTATAATATGATCAAATTAATTTTTGGTAATAATGAGTATTGAAAATAGTAAAAAATCATTTTTCTTCAGTTGAGGTAAAAACTAATTTACCGGTGGTTAAACTAAACGTATAATGGTTAAAATAACCTAAAAAATTATATAAAATATATTTTTTGGAAATATTTAAAACATATAATTTTTATTTATATATAATGGTTCATTTTTTTATTGTTTTTTCATGTGAAAAACTTGGGTACACTTTTTTTCAAAAATTACATGTGTGCCACTCACCTCACTTATAAAAGGCCACCCCCTTTCCTCTCCTCTTAACACCTTAAAAGACCTTTATATCAGAAAATACCTAAAAATATCTTCCTTAATTACCTCCCCATGACCTATATACATTTTTAATTAGTAATCTATCCTAATAAGGCTTTTGGTGATAACCTAAGGAGTTTTTCTGAATAAGAGGTATCATGCTTATCCGAGTGTTTTTATTTTATTTATTCTTCCACATCATTCAAATATTACTCAATTATGTTGATATAAAAAACCAGTATATAATATATAATTATTTTTTATTATGTTAATTTCATAACCTAAATCCATATCCTCTTCCATAAAATGTGAAATGAATTCAACATTCGTGTGTACGATGAACAATCGCCTCAGGAATTGATGTAATTGTTTTTCATCATCACTTCTCTTAAATTATTATAACAATACAATTAAATAATATATATTATATTTGTAACATAATTATACTTATTAAATTATTTTATCACATATAACTTCTTAATCTCAATTCCATGGGGGATACGACAATATCACTCACGTGTATGGTAGACTACCCCCTCGTCAAGCGATGTAATTAGTTTTTCAATAATGATTTACATAGAAGGTAATAAAGATAAATTTAATAAATATATGAAATATAAATGGAATAATTATGATATTAATGGAATATTTATAATTATAAAACATAATATGTCATTTTATTTCTTACCTTTTCACTCAATGAAAATTGATAACGTCATTCTTGTATATGTGTGAACTACCACCTCCACGAAGTGATTTGATTCTTATTTCATTACCAAAACACATGGATGATATATATAAGTATATTTAAAGATATAATATGGTATTTATGATATTATTATCATTCTAGAAATATAAAATACTACTTTACTTCTTTCTATAATGACCATTGAAAAATGGAAAGGTCACTCATGTGTACGTATGACCTACCATCTCCATGATTGTAATGTAGTTCATTTTTCATAACCATATTCCATGATTAGTTTTAAGAGTATAATTGATGTATAAATATGATAAAAATTTCATTATTATTATTATAAATATGTTTAAATAATTATCACTTTGATAATAATCAACCAACCAAAATCATTTTTTGACATATAAGCTAAATACCATAAAAACTTCTGAAGTGAACTTAAATGATTAACTAATTGGGAATAACATGGTAAGAGATTAAATAAAAGTATTAATAAACTTGAAAAATATTCTTAACCAAGTAAATAATTAATATAATTTTATTATTCAGGAAGATAAAGAACATACATGATGAGTCAGACTCAAGGTAAGGGACTTTGTTACAATTTAATTTCATTGAGGAATATTTTGATCTTATGAACCTAAATTATTTTATAAGGTGTATATAAAAACCCTATGAAATTTTATATCATGAAATTATATATTATAATAATATTTAATGTTTTTACTGTTATTCATTCATTTTTCAATTGATTGAAATGTTTCCACAGTGTTAAGGGACTTTCTTTTTAAAATTCCTCTTTAAAATCCCTTCAAAACTCTTTTTCTTCCATATACATATTTTTCTAAAATTATTTTATGAATTTTATGATTATTTTATTGTTCATGGATGTTAATTATGATGATAGGTGGTTCCATTATAAACCAAGTAAGGGTGTTTTAATGATAAACCAAGGATGAGTGGTTTCATTATGAACTAATGATAGGTGATTACATTAGAAACAAAAGATGGGTGGGTCCATGATATCCCTCCAATTCATTGGGTATGTAAGTCAACAGTATGGTTATTTTATTGGGAAGAGTGATATAGAAAATGATATCCTAGGATACCATTATGTTTTCTCTATACATGCTATGAGATTTTATTGAAATCTTATGATTTCCAGAAAGGTAATAAATGGAATTATTTTTCAAAAGAATATATTTAGTACTTATGTAGGGTTAAATGTATAACTTTGTGAAAACATTTCATGATATTTTCATGTTTTAAAAGAAAACTTTATGAGCTTTTTTACCTTATTTTTTCTTATGAAATTTTCTATGAAAATATTTGAGCAAAGAAGGTGTTTTTTTGGGTAATAAAATGTTTATTTTGAACCCAAATCTCACTTTGAAAAGGAAACTTTTTGTATATGATCATGAACTAATGAGTTTTTTTTTCTTTTCATTTATGTACCTTATTGAAATTTTTATGGTTATCCCAAATTTTTTAAAAAAAATCATGGGGTTTAAGGATGGGTAAGAACATGAAATAAGGTAAGTTGAAATTTTTGAAATTTTTTCATGAAAAGAAAACATGTTTTATTTTGAAAGTTTTATATTTTGGGAAAGATAGATAATAATTAGAAGTTTCCACTTTATATATATGGGGTTTTTATGTATTATCCACAACCTAATTATATTAAAATATAAACCTCAAAATATCTTTGGGAATTTAATAAATTAAATACTAGTTTAAATTCACTAGAATATGTAATATTTAAGGTCATGTCCTTAATGATAATTCTAGTTTAAAGTCACTAGAATATGTAGTGTTTAAGGATGGGTCCTTATAGTTGGTATCAGAGTAAGATTTATATAATTTTATAAATTAGGGTGATATTAATATCATTAATTATAAATATTTTACATTATTTTTTAGTTTAAATGATACAGTATTTAAAGATTTCCATATTGATTTTTCTAATCCTATTCATAATGGATTTATATAGTGGAAATAGGGAAGTTGTAGTGAGAAGGAACTGAGAGGAAAATATTTTTCCAAATCAGCATCTCTACATGGTTATAATTGGAATATAACAATTTGTTTTAGTGATGGGTTATTTGATGCAAACTATAAATGGTGGTGAAATCTATGCTAGAGAGGATCTAAATCTACCACATAGAAACATGTTGATAGTAGAGCAGTTTATGAGACAACATCCTACAACATTCAATGGATATTTTGATCCAGTGATAGCTAAATGATGGATCAATTCCCTGGAGAATATATTTTATATCATGGGGTCTCTAGAATTTCAAAAGGTAACCCTTTCTATCTATCATTTTTAAGGTGAAGATGATCAATGGTGGTGCTTGGTTAAGAATACCAAAGAGAGGGATGATCTTGATTCTATATAATGAGACACATTTATGAATCTCTTTACTGAGAAATATTTCCATATTGTTGTTCGACTTAGGATAGATAAATAATTCTTGTATTTGAGGTAAAATGATTAATATTTTGTAGCTACATATAAATAAAATTTTACAATATTTTCAAGGTATGAACTAGATTTTATCTAGGATCTTGATAATAAGGTTAATTAGTTTTACTCAATTGAATCCGAGATATTGAAGATAATTTTATTCTTATGAATCAAAAATCTATGAGAAAGTTGTTTGATGTACCAAGAAAGTAAAAAATTGAGTTTATTAATGATCATGTATTTTATAAAAACCACCATAAAAAAGATATCTAGGTTGTAGAAAAATGGTAGGAATGTATCAAAGAAGTTTGGAGGTAAGAAAATCAAGTTCCCATTTTGTGATAAGTGTGGTAAAAAGCACCATACTGAATGTATTAAGAAGTATAATAAGTGGTTATGATGTGGTAAGTTTTTCCATATAGATCATGATTGTATGGAAAATGACCTGATAATTAATGAAAATCCAATTTTATGATGTATTAATTGAAATGAGTTGGTGAATTATGATGATATCTATTTGAAGTTAGTTACTCATGGTGTAAATAAATGATAT
The DNA here is from genome assembly GCA_963277665.1 of Viscum album. NCBI lineage: Eukaryota > Viridiplantae > Streptophyta > Magnoliopsida > Santalales > Viscaceae > Viscum > Viscum album. Next base: position 1,541,450,585 of record OY728129.1, read on the forward strand.
TGAATATAACAGGGAGTGGAAAAATCTTTTTTCTACTATGATTGATGTTGGACCATCAAGTGAATTGGTGATATATATGTTACCAGTTTATTAAATTATACCAATAACTTGTTTAACTTTGGATTATAGAATTCATTCATTTTTTATAAATATTTATGTAAAATGGAAATATCACCACATGAATATATGATAGAACTTTTGGTGAAAAAATTGAGTGAAAATATTAATGAAAAAAATGTTTATAATAATATTTCTATTGTTATTAGTAGAATTTTATTTCCTATAAATCTTTATGAACTTACCATGGTAAAGTTTGATATCATTTTGAGTATGGGTTAGCTTTTAGTATATAATTCTAAGATAGATTATAGAGCTAAGAATTTTTTATTCAATGGTTTCATAGCCTTTATAAATACCAAGAAGTTGAGGAATTGATTAGGGGTGATAGTTAAAGTCAGCTAGATCATATTTTTTAAAATAAAGAATATGTTCAAATTAGTGATGTTCTAGTAGTGAATGAATACATGAATGTATATCTTGATGATTTTCCTAATGTTATTCCAAATCTTGAGGTTGAATTCACTATTTACATAGTACTTAATGTTAATCATATTTTAAAAACCCCTTATGAAATAGATCAAGTGAAACTTTAGAATTGAAAAATCAATTGTAGGAGTTGTTAGATAAAGGTTTGATTCACCATAGCACTTCACCATGGGTTACTATTGTTTTTTTGTTAAAAAGAAATATGGTTCTATAATGCTTTTCATTGATTATAGGGATTTGAATAATTTCACCTTTAAGAAAGAGTATCCTTTCCCTCATATTATTGATTTGTTTAATAATATACAAGGAGATCAGTATTTTTCAAAGGTTGATTTGAGGGAAGGGTACCATCAGATGAAAGTGAGGAAGGATGAAATTCTAAAGACAACATTTTAGACTAGATATGGGAATTATAATTTTTAATTTTTTCCCTTTGGGTTATCAAATGAACCTTGTGTATTTATGGATATAATGAATAAAGTTTTATATTACTATTTAGATAATTTTGTGTTTTTATTTAATGATTATATATTAGAATATTGTAAAATTTCTGAGGAACCTGAAAGATAGCCAAGTATTTTTTTCAAAACTTAATAGAAAATAAAATATATGGAAAATTTAGTAAGTGTAAATTTTGGTTGAAAAATATTTATTCCCTTAGTCACATTGTCTCTAAATAAGGAATAATTATTGACCATGTTAAAACTAATTCCATTAAGGAATGAAAAATACCTAAAAATATCAAAAATATTCATAGTTTTCTTGGGTTAGCAAGTTACTATGGGAAGTTTGTTTAAACCTTTTCTTGGTTTTCTATCCCATTAACTAAGTTAAATTAAAAGGGATTTAAATTAATTTTAAAAAAAGGTGTGATGATTGTTTTTAGTAACTAAAAATAATATTGATGAATGATCTAATTTTGGACCTTACTTCCAAAAATTGTGAATTTTTCATACATAGTGAGGCTTCATTGAAGGGACTTTTTTGTGTACTGATTAGAATAATCGGGTAATTACTTATGCTTCACATAATTTGAAACATCATGAATTAAATTACCCTACATATGATCCATAATTAGATACTTTATTTTTTTATTTAAAAATTTGGAGGAATTATTTTTATTGAGTAAATTGTGAAATATATATTGATAAAAAAAGTCTTAACTATATATTCACTTATAATAGATTAAAAATGAGATATAAAAGGTGGATGGAATTGATCAAGGATTATGTTTTCATAATTCATTAAAATACTATAAAAACTAATTAATTGGATGATGCTTTGATCCTAAAAAATAATTCTAAATTAACTATGTTATATTTAGAGAATAAACCTTTGATTAATGATTTGATTAATTTTAGCCTAGAAGTTATGAATGTAGGGACATCCTCTGTTTTGTTTTAGGTTTCAATACAGCCTAATTTTTCAAAAAGAATTACGCAATCTCAAAAGGAGGAATATGATTTGCAAGAAATGGTAGAATATATTAATATGGGTAAGTTTCATGAGTTTAATATTTATTAATATGGTTTTATTGGTTTTGGTAAAGGATTATGCATTCCTTGGGATTTCCAGTTGAAGAGATAGTTTTTGAGTGAATCTCATAATTATTTGTTTTTTTTCAACCTAGTAGCACTAAGATGTACCAAGACCTTTGAGAGTATTATTAGTGAGATAGTATGAAAATGGATATTTCTTACTTTACCATGAAATTTTTTACTTGTTATTAAGTTAAATAAGAATGATAACTATCAAAAGGAATGATTTAACTTTTTACAGTGTCGAAGTGGAAATTTGAAAATATAACAGTTCATTTAATGGAGGGATTTTGTAAGGACCCTATATTTTATCAATGGAATCCCCTTATTATAAGTATTACTTAAAGTATAATCACATTAGGAAGAAAAATTACATATCATGATACTAAATACTATGTGACCATTAAACATAATTGTGTCACTTCTATGTTTTGAATTTCAAAAATCTGATATACACGGTTGCGTTTAGGGTGATTTTTGGAGTCTAATAGAACAAAAATAATTTTGGGTGAATAAACCTACCATTATGAATAGTAATATAACCTCATGAATAGTAATATGACCCTGATGAATAGTAAATCTTCCAAAATAAACAGTAACTTCACCCATGAATGATTAAATAAAATGAAAGCATCTTATAAGTGATAATATGACCATAGTAAAAGTATTGGTATTTTTGTAAGTAAAAAATAATTAATTAAAAAAAATTATTTTCCTAAAATGTGTTCATAAATTAAAAATTCTAAAACTTCTGTTTTTAAGATAATTTTATAAGAACTTATGTAATTTTTTAAAGAGTTATAAAATCAATTTTAGTTTTAAAAATCTGTATTTTTCAAGTAAATTATGATTTTAATTGAAAATTAAATTAATAATATTTAGAAAATTATTTTTTAAAAATGGAGTTTATTTTTGGATTCTACACATTGAAAAATGGTCAGGGTTAAGTTTTTGGATTTTTCTGAAATACTTGAATTTTTGGTGAATAGTAAAATACATTAATTTACCATATAAATACATTATTTTTTAAATACACTATTACTAGCATCATGAGTGATGTAATCACCCAAATATAGAACTCACATGACCTATTTACTATTTTTGGTCATGGAATCATCACTATTTATTATCTTGGTGGAAATTAATAAACTAATGATTAAAATATTAAGAAAACCCATCTCCCCTCCTTTATAAATACCACCCCTCACACCTTCATTACTTCACACCTATAAAGCTTCAATAATTGCCTAAATTCTGTCCAAATATCTTCCCTAGACCCTCACCCACTACTAGGAGCTCTTTTACTCATTAAAAGACCAAGCCTAGGTTCCTTAAGGAGGATATCAAGAGGAGGATTCAAGACGTAATTCCTCTATCTCTCTTTTCTTTCAATTTCATTTAAAATTTCATTTCATTTATTCTATTATCCTAAAATTCTATTATCTAAATTTCATGATAACTCAAATATTATTTATATACTGGTATGATATCATTTTAATGGAATATTATTCATCATAATCCTCCCTCCCTCTCTTTTTTAATAAAAATGAAATCGTTGCTCGTGTTGTGTTAATTTACCCGAATCATGGGTGATGCACTTCCATTTTCCTTAAATGTCTTCAAGGATGTAAACAAAACCATAAAATGGTTGAATTTTTTTAAATTTTATTTTTTATTTCCTTTTATGTTCTGGAACTAACTTACTTACATGACAATAAGTGATAAAATAAAACAAGTTCATTGTGATTGAAAAACCACCCAAATTTTCCAAAAATGATCATCATTAAATTTTATCTAATGATTCGTCCTCACGGTACATAAAAAAATCATTATAAGAAAATTTATATCTCTGGTATGTTACTAATATTATATATTAACAAATCTATATGTACAAACACATTTTAAATGAACTTCCATTCATGAATACAAGTGAACCGTTCAATAAAATTATAAAAACAAACATTCCCGAACAACAAATTTAAACTCTATAAATCATCCAAAGGCCCATAAAAGAACTTAATGAAACTATAATGAACCATTTTGATGTATAAAGTTTTTTTTAGTTTTTAATTAATGAATCTAATGTGGTTATATAGAACATTGAAGTGAAGAAAGCGTTGGGATACAAGGTAAGGGGAAATTCTTGAAGCAAACTCTCTTTCTTTGGGTTTTCCCTATTCAACACATTTTAAGTATGGATATTCCTTAAAAATAATTTACTCTTCATTATATTACCTTTTATGGGATAAAAATTTTCTCTAATTGACTTTATGAAAAACCTAATGTTTTCCAAAATAACTCTTCCTTCAAATAAACACACCCTTTTTACTTTTTGAAGATTGTTTCACTCTTCACTCAAGGTTAATGGTTCTATGTCAAGAATGATATTCCATATTTCTTTTGGGAACCAAATGTTTATGAATGTATTATGTGAAAATAATTTATTTCCATGGGTTATTTTATGTTCAAGTTTGAAATTTTTTCAATGCGGCATGCATGATAATGTAAATGTTATGATGAGACGGGTGCGCCCAGAATTTTATAGCGCAACATCAATGTTTGAATGTGATGGGTGTGCCTAGAATGATACAGTGCTCAAATGCATTGGGTAAAGTGATGAATCTCATGATCTAAATTGAAATGATGTGTGAAAATGATTCTATCTTTGTTCACAACTATGTTTGGTAGTTAACCACTAAGACACAATGTTTTATTTTTATGCATTACCACATCCCCTACCTTTATCTAATGTTTCCTCTCATTATTTTGATGACGATATTATGATTATGATCCCCCATTCTATATTATTCATATCTATCATCTTACTAGGATTTTATATCACCCCTTTTTGATGTATATCCTTAGGTGATTATGTGTACTAAGGAGTTTTCAAGGGACAATAAGAAGCTGGAGAATAATAGATTAAATAAATGTTTACATTTGATATTGTAAATGTTATGTATATGGTCCTAGTTTTTACAAGACACTAAACCACTGGATACTCTTTGTGTGATACTATTATGTTGTTTATCTTCATAATGATGTAATAGTAATGTAATAAAAGGTTGGGTCGCTATAGATTTCAAAAGACATATTGAGGTTACAAAGCAATTTGGATTAGTGTTGATTGTTTAACTAAGTATGAACATTTACATCACATTAAAGATACCATGTATTTTTATTATATTTCTCTAGTATATATCAAGAATATATTAATGTTTTATAGAGTTACTCTATCAATTATATAATACCATGATCATAGGTCCACATAAAAGTTTTATAAAGGACTTCAGAAATTTTGGGTATTGAATTAAATTTTTGCACAAACTTTCATCCTCAATATAATGTAAAATATAAGAGAAAGATTAAAACCATGGAATATATACATCATTACTTTTAAAAGGATTACCAGAGAAGTTGGGATCATCATATTTCCTTGGTATAGTTTTCTTATAACAATAATTTTCATTCTTATATATAGATGGAAACTTTCGAGGCATTATATAGAAAGTGGTGTTAGATACCATCTTTTTAGGATGAAGTAGGAGAAAGGAAGTTTATGAGACAAGATCTGGTAGAAGAAATGGATAATAAGTTTAATTTGATTTAGAAATATATGAGGATATCTCAGATCATGTTGAAAAGTCACTCAGATAATTGGAGGAAAAATATTTATTTCAAGGTATATGATCATGTTTTTCTTAAAGTATCTCCAAGTAAATGTGTTATTAATTTTAGTAAAAAGGTTTCATGGTTCATTGATCCATATGAAATCCTATATAATTATATATTAGTTTTTTATCTAGTGGATTTTCCTTTGAGTTTATCCAAATCAAAAAATGTATTTCTTCTTTCAATGTTAAGAAAATATATGCCTCATTCATCTCATGTTTTGAGCATTGAAGTAGTATAGTTGGAAGAAAATATTTATTATAAGAAATAAAATATTACAATTACTGAATATAGAGATAAGGGTTTGTGGAATAAGTTGATTCACCAAGTTAATCTTTTATGGAAAAACCATATGGTTGAAGAAGCAACGTGGGAATCTGAAAATGTTATGAGGATAAGATATCCCAACTTATTTAATAAGTAAATTAAATTGCGAGGACACAATTTCTAAAACATAATAAGAATTTAACAAAAAAATTAATTATAGAATAAATCATTTTCATATTTATTAATATGAATAATATAGTTATATTCATCATAAAAATGTTAATTAATTTTTAAATAAAAAAGGAAATAGTTTTAATTAAACTATTCTTTTATAATGTTTTATTCAAAAGTTTAATTTCAAAATTATATAATTTTAACATTAAAATATGAATTTCATTTTTATAATTTGCATATCAAAATTAACTTTGTGCGAACTTTTTGGATTTTTTTGAAAATATTTATTTTTATTGAATAGTGAAAATATTGATTTTGGTAAAAATATCATTTCGTATCAATAAATTATGTAATTTAAAAGTAATATTATGTATTAAATATGATTTTAAGTAACATAATTATTATTTAGTTATATTTAATCAAATTAATTACTTTTTAATCAACTTTATATTATATTTTAGTATATGTTTATTTTTGGGATTATAAAGGGGGTTTTTATAACTATTTTAAAGTGCATAATGTATATCCTTATTGATAAATTAAAAAAATCTAATAATTAATTATTTAAATTAAATTTATAGATTATATATTAATAAATATGAATTTAAATTCATATATTTATTATTATTAATCATATAGTAAATATAAAATCATCATTTTCTTGAAAAATACTCTTATTGAAAAACCTAATTTTCATCTCCACTACGGGGTTAATTTTAAATTAAATTATTCCACTTTTGTGAATTGAATTTGGTAAAATTTATTCTATATTTTTAATCAGTATAATTTATATTATCTAATGATTTAAACTTAATTTTTTGTCATAATGAATAGTTAAAAAAATAAAATATTTTTACCGTAGTTAAAGTAAAAACTAATTTATAAGGGTTAAACTAAAAATATAAGGCTTAAATGACATAAAACTTGTCAAAAATATAATTTATTGAAATATTTTTACCTTATAATGTCTAATTAGTAATAATGGTCCATTTTGGGTCCTTTTGGAATGTGAAAAACATGAGAACACCTTTTTCTTTAAAAAAAATAAAAAATGTGCCACTCACCTCATTTATAAAAAGCCACCCCTTTACTATCCTATTCACACATAAAAGAGATTTTATTGGAAAATACCTACCCAAATATCTTAATCACTTATATAACCAATACTAAGGTCCCCTATTTTGATTATAAATCCATCCTATAAAGTTTCTCTTTGCCAACATAAGCATTTCATCCAAAGAAGAGGTATCGTGCTTAACCAAGCATTTTTATTTTATTTCTTCTTACACCACCTTAAAATATTCTCATATTATGATGATATTATAACAAAAATATATCCCATATAATTAGATGTTATTATGTTAATTTAATAACTTAAACCAATACCCTATTCCACCAAATTGTAAATAAAATCATCATTCGTGTGTATGATAGACTACTGCCTCGTGAACCGATGTTATTCATTTTGCATCGCAGACTCTCACAGATTGTTATAATGATAGATTTAAAGTATATATATGATATTTTTAAAATAATTAAACTTATTTAATTATGATATCTCATATAAATTTTTAATTTTTATTCTATGGGGGATACGATAATTTCGCTCATGTGTTTGATGGACTACCACCTTGCGAAGTGATGTGATTAATTTTTTACTAATGCTTTATATGGAAGGTAATAAGGATAACGTTAATGATTATATTTGATAAAAATACATAATAATTATATTAATTAAATATATATCATTATTAAAATATAATATATCATTTTATTTCTTACCTTTCCACTCACTGAAAAATGACAATGTCTTTCGTGCGTACGTGTGGACTACCACCTCCAAGAAGTGATAAAATTATTTTTTTCATAACTAAAACACATGGATAAAATATATAGTATTTTATTTATTATGTTATTATAATTATGTAAATATAAAATATTACTTACCTTATGTCCGTAATGATCGTTGAAAAATGGAAATGTTACTTATGCATACGTACAACCTACCATCTCCATGATTGATTTTAAAAGTACAATTGGTGTATAAATATGATAAATAAATAATAATAATTATTAGTCTTAATATGTTGAAATAATAACAATATTGACCATAATCAACCTACCAAAGCCATTATTTTACATATAAGATGGATATCATCAAAACATCCCAAGTGAACTTAAATGATTAAAATATTGTGTATAACATGGTAGGGGATAAAATAAAAGGAAAAATAAATTTAAAAGGGTTTTTATTCAAGTAAATAATTAAAATAATTTTGTTATTATGAAAGATAAATAATATATGTGATGATTTAAACTCATGGTAAGGGCCTTCATCTCATTTTTCTTTCATTAAGGTATATTTTGATGTTATGAAACAATATTATTTTATGAGGTGTATGTACAACCTATTTTATATATTACATCATGAATTTATCTATTATTAGGATATTTAATGTTTTTTTAATGTTATTATTTCATGGGGATTATGATTTAAATGTTTCCAAAGTGGTAAGAGATTATCTTTCAAAAAATACTCTTTTTGAGTTCCCTTTAAACTTTTTTTATTCCATGTCCCTATTTTTTTAAAATTATTTTATCAGTGTTCTTATCTGGAAATAAATGATTTATAAATTAAATTTTATGTATCTTTTGAATTAATTTCAATTTTTTTTAAAATTATTATTTTTATGTGTTTTTTTGGAATATTTTGATAAAAATAAAAAAGGGATGTTCTATTTTAACATATATGGAAACAACGAATTTTCCCTCCATTATAAGCATCATTTTATTTTTGGATTCATTTTCAAGATTTCATATTTTATTAAAAAAAATCATCTTTACATTTTTATAGGTATATTGGAATCATATATGGGTTTTTAAATAGAGTGTATATTTCAATATTCATAAATGTTTTCTAATGGGAGAAAATAATAATTTTTGGGTGTAATGTTGAAAATTGAAAGCTATTATGTGTTATGATTATGTTATGGTTCTTTGAAATTATTTTTGATGATTGTTGGTTCTATTATAAACCAAGTATGGTTGGTTTTTTTGATAAACCAAGGATGGGTGATTATGTTATGAACCAAGGATGGGTGGCTATGTTATAAACCAAGGATGGGTGGGTCTGTGATAGCCCTCCAATGTATTAGGTATGGAATTAAACCATATAGTTATTCCATTTATAGAAGGGATATGGAAAATGTTGTCCAAAAATATCATTATGTTTTATCTATTCTATTTATGATTTTCTATGGAAATATTTTAATTTCTATAAAGGTAATAAATGTGTTTATTTTTCAAAATAAAGTATTTAATTCTTATTAAGGATGAAATTTAACATTTTTTGAAAAAAGTTTTAATTATTTTTTCATGTTTTAAAATAAACCTTTCTATTTTTATTTTTACATTATGTTATCTTATGAAATGTTTTATAAGAATATTTGGGAAAGGAATGTGATTTATTGGGTAAGAAAAATTTAATTTTGAGCCCAAAGATTACTTTGAAAAGGTAAATATTTTTATGTGATCATAGAGTAATGTGTTTATTTATTTTCTTATATTTCCCTTACTAAGAAGGTTGTGGTCATCCCATGATTCAAATTTTTTTCCCAGGGTTTAAGGATGGTATAGAACATGAAAGTAGTCAATTTATAGTTGTGAATATTTTTTTAGTAAAATAAAAAATGCTTTATGTTAAATGTTTTATATTGTGGAAAAAATGGATACTGATTTTAAGTTTTCAATTTATATGTATATGGGTTTGTTATGTATGAGTTATGTCCTAATTATATAAAAATATAATCCTAAAATATCTTTGGTAATGTAAGAAAGATAATTCAAGTTTAAATGCACTATAATATGTATCGTTAATGGATAGTTACTCAAAGTTAATTCTTGTTTACAGTCACTAAAATATTTAATATTTAAGGATGATTCCTTATATAGGTTGGACTAGTTGAAGATTTTTTGATCAAGCCTATTTGGGATACCATCATCCAAAATAGATTGTTAAAATAAAATATAAAAACTAAATTCTCATTGAGCTTTCATATCTCATCATTAGAATAGATTTTCCCTTTTTTCATCTCAAAACAATATCCTTTGAGATTATCGAAATCCAAAATTATAGCGGAAGCGGAGACATTCAAGTGATTTTTTATATTATAACTTTTAAAAATCCTTCTCACATATGGGGAATCCTTATAAACATGGTGAGGTAATGAAAAATCCTCTAGAGTATGGGAAAGAACACAATCTTCTCCCAAATTTATATTTCTATCTCAATATCTATTAGTAGGTGAACCTAGATAGTGGTGTAAATGATATAGTGGTTCTCACAAGATACTCAAGATCAAATCAAAAAGTACTTTAATTTAGATCAATTTTTTCCTTATCAAGCATGAGCTTGAGTTACTCGAGTACCTAGTCGAGTCAAGTTTGAGTTTTTAAATAATGTAATCAAGTATATCAAATTATTTTCAAGTAGTAAAAACTATTAATATATAAATTAATAATAATTATAGGTTGTATTTAAAATCAATTAATAATCATTATATATATATATATGTGTGTGTGTGTGTGTGTGTATAACTTCAAAAATAACCCTACCCTAACCCTAATTCACTCCCTCTCACTCAAACTCCCTCCCCCACAAAAACCACTGTAACTCCTCCTCAATAATCCATATCGACATGATAAGTGTTTCCCCTTCCTTCCTCTATGTTTATGGAGACAACATCTCATCAATCAACCAAAAATGACATCCATCCTTTGACCTCATATTCTCACTTAGAACACTACTCCCTCACTCGGTTGATGTCATATCTCCCCTTACCACTATCAGATCCCTTTTCTACCTTATTAGTCCCCCAATGCCTAATCTCCCACGTTTTTGTCATCAATTGTCACTTTCCCTTCCTTGGTTCTGATTCCCCTAGTTTTTCTCAATAACCTTAACACCTTGAATTCCTTGACTTCATATCTCAATGAAGATTTTATTTCTATATACCTATCTTCATTTATCAAACTTTTTACTCCTACATCCCTATTTTTATTATAATGTTTGATGATTTTGATTTGGTTTAAAATACTGAATTTTGAATTCATTTTTCAGTTCTTTAACGCTGAATTTATCTTTTCTAGTTTTTTATTTAGTTTACACTTTGGTTTTGGATATTTGTTTTTGTTTACAGAGATTTGATTTGTTTATGAATTAGTTTGGATGAGTATAAAAAAATTGAATTTTTTTTGATTTTTTTATGTTTCTAAAATTAAAAATACCAAATTTCATTGTGAATTTAATTTTCTTCCATATTCCTTCTTTATTATTTTAAAAAATTTATTATTTTTGTTTGTTAAATTATTTTTTTAAAATTAAATTTTAGTGTATCTAACATGTTTTTAAATTGTTTTTTTATTTGTAAAATGATTTATTATATGCATTTTTATGAAATTATTTTTATTTTCAACTATTTTTTTATAATAAAAATCGTGAAGGAGACCGGAGTTGTAATCTTTATGGTGTGAAAAAACATGATAATGTGCCTATTTAATTTTTTTATTATATAGATGTTTAATTTTTGTAAAATAATTAATATTTTTTATTTTTATTTTTTATTTTTTTATATATAAAGAAAGAATTTTTTTTTGATTCAATAAAACTTTTTGGATGTTGCATAAGATAGCATTCTAAACATCATCAATCAGTGATATTTTTTTATAGATGGACATAATTGTTTCCCAAATTTTTTAGTTTTTTATCATGTATTAACTATTTATACTATTATATATAGTGAGAATTTAAATAGAATATACCACCTATTGATTAGAAATATTGATATATATCCTGTCAATAAAACTATTTAAAAAAAACAAAAAAAAATGTGGGAGTGAATCATGGATTAATTTTTTTATCTTTAATTTCCTTTTATGTTCAACTAATTCTATAGTTTATTGTTTCATATTTTTTTTAATCTTTGATTCATTTAAAATTTTTATTCTAGTATAGGGTCATAGAGGATTATGAGGAGTCAACTCCTTTGGTATTTAGTAAGTTTCTATATGGATTTTTCATTTTTTTAATTCAGTTTAGTAAATATTTATTTTGTGGTTGTCTAGATTCTAGTTGCAATACATCCTAGTACTTATTTGAATCTGTTTCAAATTTTAGATTGTATAGTAATCTTGTTTTTCTAAGTTTTTATGTAGCTTAAATGGAAGCTACAAATCATGAATATTGTGATGGTATTTTTTATTTTCTGGTTCTATACTAGAATTATGCATTTTTCAAATTGTTATAATTAATTTTTAGGGATATTTTTCTAGAAAATAAAAAATACCATTTTTGTAAGTACATTTAATGAGTTTATGACTTTTTTTCAAATATTTATGGCATTCCTTGGTATTTTTACAAAGGTTTTCTTTGAATTGATTTTTTATATTTTGTGTGTTATTTTATTTTCTTATTATTACTTGTATAAAGATAATAGTGGTACATTATACTTTATGAAATATGGATGGAATTTTTTCATAAAATTTAAAAGGTTATAATTATTGAATTATTCTAGATTAAGATCTTTCCAGGGCCTGGGTCTATTTATATAGGCATAAATTAGTGGGGAAAATAATTTTGGAGTGGGTTCTGAAGGTTTCTGGAGTTTTATCTACACATTGAAGTGTTTGGATCTAGATCCTTGGTGAAAACCCAGGTAGAAAATTTATTATTTAGGTATTTCATGAATTCATGAAACAAAAAAGTGATATATTTTTCATCACTAGGTATGTGTGGATTTTGGGTCATTTTTTGTCGTAAGAAAAAGAGAGGAATATAATAAAAATCGATTAAGGTTTTACTCAAAAATGGAATGTTTGAAAAAAAAATTTAGGGGAAACCTGCACACACACATATATAATCAAATGGGTATTTATATATTTTATTAATAAGAATTTTGTTTAAAAAAAAAACTTATACTTGTTTTTTTAAATCATTCTATATTTTTATTACATAACAGGAAAGTGTGTAATTTTTTAGTTGGAGTCTACATGTGTTAATTAGTTTTTTAATAATTATGTTTAGCACCTTCTTTTCTGTCATTAACCATCATAAAAATTTTAATTCATCATTTAAGGTGCTTTATTTTTCCTATACACTCCAACTCAAAAGGTTATGGTATGAAAATTATTGGCAGATAATGTTGAAGGGTGTGTTGAGGATCTCTTGTTTCATTGCACAATGTTTTTGAAGGGAGTGGTTTGAATATTGAAGATGTTCATTATTCCACATGCAATATAGAGTTTTCTTTTTTGATTTTTTATTTTTTTTAATTTCCAAGAATGGTATTTTTTTATCTGGTGTGTGATTATTAATATAAAAATATGATGTTTAATATGAAAGGATAATGTTTTTTCTAGGCGGTTTGTTAATATAATTGACTTATTTTTAATTTTTTAAATAAATTTTTAAAGCTTCTTTAATGAGTTTTTATAAAAATTAAAAAATATTTATTTTAATAATACTTATATATTGAATAGTAAAGTTATATCTATGGAACAATCAATCTTGAGTTTGAGTAGTAATCGAGTTAATTTCATTTGTTGAGATTGATTGAGCCGAGCACAAGTACTTTTTTCTAAAGTCGATTTGAGATTTAGCTTTCAAATTTAAAATTATATCGAGTCGGGTTGAGTATCGCGTATTTGAATTTTGTATCAAGCTTGAGCTCGAGTAATATACTATATAAACTAGAGTTGAATCGATTATACCACTAATCTTGGAGGGATTATATCATTTATTTGATGCTCAACCTCAAATTCTACTTATTCTTCAGCACTTAGAACAATTTTTACTATTTTAATTGGCCTTTCACTACTACAAAACTGGGTTTATCCTGTGCTAAATGCACCGTTAAAGGGGGTCATTAACAGCTCTTTTATTAGTGTTGTTAAAGGGGGTCTTTAGCATCGCTAAAAAACACTGTTAAAGGGGGGCCTTTATCAGATCTTTTTTACAAGCACTGATAAAATTATACTTCAAAAAATACATTTCACTTAAAATAATATATTAATATATAAATATATTTATACTGATATAAATATAATATATATTTTTTAAATATGTTTTAGATAAGGTAAGTAGGCATTTACATTTTATATATAAGAAATTTAGTGAAAATGACTTATATCATAATTAAAAAAATATTTTTAATTAATAATTTTATTATTATTATTGAATAATAGTCATTTAATATAAATTTAAAGATAAAAAACTTAAAAAAATTAATAAAAGATCTAAGATAAGTTGAAATTGTAACTCAAACTTCAAACATCCATAACTTTTGATCCAGGTGTCTATTTAGACTCTACCACATATCAAATCGAAACCTATAATGATCTCTACACCATGTGGGTATGATACCATCACTTGGATCATTACCCCCCTGTTCCCCCAAAAAGGCCTATAAGGCCTCTGAAATAGTGTTTTTAGTCACCGACCCCAATTTCTTAAAATTCAGATTACTATAACTTCCAATCTAGGTGTTTGTTCGTCCTGTACCACATATTATATCGAAGATCATTTCATGATCTTAGATTTGACTAGTTGTGGAGCTAAAAAAGGACTCTTGGACTAGACTTTATAGTCATTTAAGTGTAATTAGATATTTTAGAGTTTCTTAACATTTTAGGGTTTGTTTATTTATTTATTATTTATTTATTATTTATTCATTATTTATTTACTAATTATTTATTAAAATTTTATTAATTAATTATTAATTAATTATTAATTAATTATTTATTTATCTATTATCTATTATCTATTATTTATTATATATTATATATTATATATTATATATTATATATTTAAATAAATATAAGTATATATATATCACACACACACACATATATTGTATAAATGTATTTAAAAATAATTATATAAATATATGTATATATATATATATAAATAAACAAATATATCATTAAAAAATAGAAAAATAATATGGTGTAGTGGTAAAAGGTGTTCCATCTTCGAAGGGGAGGTGCAGGGTTCGAATCCAGGTGGACATGCATGAGGCTGGAAATTTGCATAGCACGGATAAAGGGTGAGGGGTGAAAATCACTGATAGGGGTGGGGGGGTGGATCCCTATTGAAGGGGTCATGGAAGCACTGAAAAAGGGATCGGATGCTCGTGGATGTTCAAATTATTTTACCCCCTTTAACAATTCTAAAAAATACACTGTTAAAATGTCCCTTTAATAGTGCTAAAAAGCACTGTTAAAGTTCACTTTTTTACAATGTTTTTATTGCTTTTAAAGGGGGCCTTTAACAATTTTTTTTTAGTGTTGATAAAATATTTTTTCTTTTAACTGTTCTCAAATTATCATCAATTTTTTAGCACTGATAAAGGCCTATTATAGTATTGTTAAAGGAATTTTTTGTAGTAGTGTTTCCACATGAGATACACCATCTCTCTCAAGATATGGTTCAACATACTGAACAGATTCAATATCTCTAAAAAATTCATATTTCTGCCTCAGAATTTCATCTTACATAAAAAGTATGATTTTTGGAACTTGAGGATTTGGTATATTAGCAATTGACTCTTGCACCCCCTATCAAGAATATAACGACCCATACTTTACATACATTGTTAATACTTCAAAATTGAAGCACACTTATTACAACATATGACAAAACCACAAAGGACCGTATAGGTATAGTGTCTTTAGAAACTGGGAAAAATAAAAAACTGGTTCATAAATCTTCTACAGTGTCTCCCATTTATTTCATCATATCTAGGGTCCCTTTTAGCATATTCTACTTAATATCCATCTTCCTGACCTGGGGAAAAGAAAACATAAAAGGGTGAGCTCAAATGCTAAGCAAGGGAAAATAAAAGAAATAAAAATCATATCATATCTTTTTGAAAATCATAACCTGCAAAAGAGATCATAATATCTTAACATGGAATAAATCATAGAAGTGAAAATGAGATCCCCATAATCATAACATAAAACTTGAAACTTTGTGGCATGCACACATAATCATGGAAAATCATTTCTTGTTAGTCATGACTCGTTGCCAAGACTATCTTAGCGGACAAAGTCCATTTCTGAACCGAGTTCACTCCTCGTTTCAGTCCTGTATCACTGAACTGAAATAACCTTCCGTTCCAGCCATGTCTATCTCATGAGATATAAATCTTTACCCAATTCATTGGAGGGATATATAGGTCCCACCCATCTTATAATGAATCCTTTCTTATGTGTGCCACATAATCATAAACCATACATCATAGCGTAACCCATGTAATAAAAATGGGATTCTTAAACGACATGACATCATAAAACAATTCATATAAGATAAAGAAATTCATAAAAATATTTCCATCACAACATACTCAAATCCATGTAATAATAGGGATAAAAACAGAACCATTTTATTATCTTAGATGGAAAATAATTTTGATAAAATACTTGAACTCTATTCTTGAGGAAAATATCCTTTCTACTTCAAAAACACTCTTCCTTTCTTAACATGTCATACAATTTTAAACTAAAAGAAGTTGATTAAAAATAAACTTGAATACTTGTAAAGGAATATTCTTGGAAATAATTTTTTAAAAATCCATTCATGCCGTATAAGTTAAAAAGAACATTCTTCGTACTTTTGTCGGAAAAGTCAAAAAGTACCTCGTACGAAAAAAAATGACAAAAGATTCCTTTCATATTCTTTACTAAAAGCTCACCGAAGGGTAAAATTGGATTTAAACTATTGTAATTGGATGGAAACAATATTACATATTGAGGGAACATGAATGTGGATGATAAAATACACCCCAATAAATACTTACGAATAAACAATCTCGGATAAAAATGAGATTGTGATATTTCCCTTACCTTAGGTCCGATTTTCTTTGTACGTGTCCGAAGCTCCTGTATAATGGTTTAAATAATGTTATTGACTTATTCTAGAATCATACATATTTATATGATATCATATATGTTCATATTCTTAGCTTCTTTTTAGTAATATTTCATTGTTACTTGTTACTCGGGTCTTTATTGCCTTTTGTTCTTATGCGTGTTTTACCGAATAAATTCTTATTATTCTTTTAAGGTTATAGATACCTTATATCCAGAATGTTATTAGTGTAACATATATCATATTTATTCATTCGATTAATTTATATAATTACTATGTAATGATGATCATGTAGAACGAGTCGCATCACATCGTGGAGACGGTATTCCGTACGTACGCACGAGTGATGATATCGTTCCTATGATCGTGGAATTGTATTGGAGTATATATATATTATTTCAGTATCAGTATTACTTTATAATAATCATAAATAGTTACTCATTACACCATTATACCCATCCTTGTAAGGTGATGGTGGAAAATAGATTACACCACGCGTGGAGACGGTATTCCGTACGTACGCACGCGCGGTGATTTCATTTTTCCGTAGGATGGATAGAAGGTGAATTAGGGTTGTTTCATATTTATAATAACATATCAGTATGTAAGTAATACTGATGTTATTACTTTATCATGAAACAACTAAAGAAGAAGAAGTCGAAGAAGAAAGAAATTGAAAAGATCGGTAATGGATATTACCTCTTCTTTGGAACGCTTCTTTGAATCCTCCACTTAGGGAACTAAGATTGGTCTTTTAAGAAGACCAGAACCTCTAGGATTATTCTAGGGAAGTGGAGAGGATAAAATGGCAGGGGTTGGCCGAGCTTGAGTGCTCAAATTGGTGTGAGGAGGAGGGGGAGGAGGTGCCCTTTTATAAGGGAGGAGAGGGGCACCTTAGGAATATCTCAAAATATTATTTTATATTAAATTCAAAATCAGTTTATAATGGTTCCAAAGGGTCTTATTTCGAAGCTAAAGTTGAGATGGGTCGAAATCCTATCAACCAATAGGATTTAGAAAAGTTTAGGTTATTATTTTAACCTTATCAATTAGATTTAACTCTAAGTTAAATAATTTAACTTTTACCGTGTCTTTTTGTTTTCTTACACTATATGGTTAATACACTTACTATAACATGCCAAACAAACCCCAAATTGTTTATTATTAATATATATATCCTTATAGAAGTCATTTGGCCGAACCTTAGATTTTTAGGAATAAAATAACAATTAATAATATAATATTTGTTTTAAAAACTATTTTGTGTCAATTTTGACACTATATGATATATGATTTTTGTGAAAGTCATAACAGAATTATATGTTCGAACCAAGTTGATTAAATCAACACTAATATATCATAGTAACCTAGAAAATTAGTTTAATTCATAAAGAGTCTCAAATTACATTTATTTTGGTGTTTATAACATCAATTATGTCAATATTTTATTATTAAGATAATTACTGCATCATCATTGTGTCATAAATAAATTAAATTATTTAATGTCTAAAAATTATAAATAAAATACCATTATGTAGGAAATCTTTTTATCTTTTTAATGAATATTTATAGTCTAATTTATCTTATTTATAACCCCATAATAAAAATGATTTACTTATTAAACTTTGATTTTAACTATTTTAACCCTTCTTTAAATAAATTAATAATAAATGTCCTAATCTAACCCAAGTGGGCCTAAACGGTCATATTTTATTCATAAGGTTGTTTTTGGTCGAATTACACTTATCCAATAGAATTAGGACATGTTTTAGGGTAATAGTAATATCATATTTACCCTTAGTTACCCTATTTACTATTAACCGCGGTAAAAAAAGTAAAAAGTTACTATTCACCAAAAAATTATTTTTATCTCATTGAACCACATTTTAGTCCTTGATATTAACCGTGTCTGTCGGATTTTCGAAATTCCATTCACAGAAGCGGTAAAATTATGTTTTATGCAAAAATTCAGTTTTTAACCTACCACTTAGTGGTTTCACTATTCATCAAAAATTGAAAGTTTTCAGAAAAATACCAAAATTTCACCCTAGGCTAATTTCGGTATTCCGAATCCAAAAATGAATTCCATTTTGAAAAATAAAATTCACAAAATTTCAAAAAGTGGTTATTACTATTCATAACGGCTAGTTTTAATAATATTTTAATAGCATATCGTTGTTTAGTGAAACTCGGTATTGCGTACGACGCAAGCTATCGAGGAAGGTCGTGATTGCGTGTAAAGTAAGCCAAGTGAAAGATTCCTTTGATGATATATAAAAACAAAATATTACTCATAAAATCTCAGGTGTTACATTCTACCCCCCTTAAAAAGAATTTCGCCCTCGAAATTCGTCACTTTGTAACAAACAGATGAGGATACTTCTCCCTCATCATATCCTCAAGCTCCCATGTAGCTTCTTCTAATTGGTGGTTCCTCCATAAAACTTTCACCAATCGAGTGGTCTTGTTTCGTAGGACTTTTTCGTTACTATCCAGAATCTCTATCGGTTGTTCTTCATAAGAAAGATCTTGCTCCAGCGGTACAACTTCTGAGCTGAGTACATGTGAAGGATTAGGTATGTACTTTCTCAGGAGAGATACATGGAACACATCGTGAACTTGAGAGAGATTCGGTGGAAGCGCCAATCGGTAATCTACCTTTCCAACACGATCCAGTATTTCGAAAGGACCGATATATCTAGGGCTCAACTTCCCCTTCTTTCCAAATCTCATAACCATCTTCCAGGGAGATATTCGTAAGAACACTTTATCACCCAATTCAAACTCTAGGTCTTTTCTTTGGTTGTCGGCATAACTTTTTTGTCGACTCTGAGCTACTCTTATGTGTTGTTGAATAGATCTGACCTTTTCTGCCATTTCATCAACGAGATCAGGTCCTAATAGCTTTCTTTCCCCAACTTCATCCCAGTAAGTTGGAGTCCTGCATTTCTTTCCATAGAGAGCTTCATAAGGAGCCATCTGAATACTGGAGTGAAATCTATTATTATAAGAAAATTCCACCAAAGGTAGGTGTTGATCCCAACCTCCTTTTAAATCCATAGAGCAAGCTCCCAACATATCTTCTAGGGTTTGAATTGTTCTTTCAGACTGACCGTCTGTCTGAGGATGATAAGCAGTGCTGAAACTCAACTCTGTATCCAGAGTATGCTGAAGACTTCGCCAGAACTTTGAGGTAAATCTCGGATCCCGATTAGATATAATAGAAAGTGGTACTCCATGCAATCTTACCACTTCCTTTACATATATCCTGGCAAGATGATCTAGAGAGAAATTCTCTCTAATAGTAATGAAGTGTGCAGACTTTGTAAGACGATCAACTATGACCCAGATAGCATTATTGCCTTTGGATGTTTTAGGAAGTCCTGTGACAAAGTCCATAGTGATGTTTTCCCATTTCCATTCGGGTATGGGTAATGGTTGTAACATCCCCTTAGACTTCTATCTCTCAGCTTTAACTTGTTGACAAACCAAACATCGAGAGACATATTCAGCAACATCTCTTTTCATGCCATCCCACCAGAAGTACTCTTTCAGGTCCCTATACATCTTCGTGCTTCCAGGATGAATAGAGAATGAAGAACTATGAGCCTCATCCAGCAGCTCCTTCTTTAATTCGGGGATGGTAGAGACACAAACCCGATTCCTAAACTTTATTATCCCATCACAATCAAGGTTGAATTTAGGAACATTTCTCACTTTCTTTTGTAACTCAACATCTTCTTTCTGTGCCTCTTTAATCTTCACATGTATAGATGGTTGAACATTCATTTGAGAAAGATAAGATTTTTCCCCTTCCATTATAATTCCAAGATCCATCCTTTGTAAATCCATAAATATTGGATCTTTTGTGATCCTCATTATGGATAAACTAGCATGGTCTTGTCGACTTAATGCATCTGCCACCTTGTTTTCTTTCCCAGGGTGGTAATGGATTGAGCAGTCATAATCCTTAATCAGCTCCAACCATCTTCTTTGACGCATATTCAGCTCCTTTTGTGTGAAAATATACTTTAAACTTTTATGATCAGTATAAATATCACACATTTCACCATAAAGGTAATGCCTCCAAATCTTTAATGCAAAGATTACCTCAGCTAACTCCAAATCATGTGTTGGGTAATTTTGCTCATGGATTTTCAACTGTCGTGAGGCATAAGCTATCACCATATCATTTTGCATAAGAACACACCCCAATCCCTTCTTGGATGCATCACTGTAGATCACAAACCTTTCTCTACTACAAGGCAGTGTGAGCATAGGTGCACTGGATAACCTTCTTTTCAACTCCTTGAAATTCTCTTCACATTCCTCTGTCCAAACAAACTTAACTCCTTTCCGAGTCAACTTGGTGAGTGGGTTAGATAATCCTGAAAAATCTTTTACAAAACGTCGATAATATCTAGCCAAACCAAGAAAAATTCGGATCTTAGTTACTGTTGTTGGTCTCGACCATCTTTCGATAACCTCTGTTTTTGCTGGATCCACAGATATCCCCTCTTTTGAGATTATGTGACCCAAAAATGCAACTTTTTGAAGCCAAAATTCACACTTGGTAAATTTGGCATAAAGCTTCTCCTTTCTCAGGGTCTTCAATATAATTCTCAAGTGATCTTCATGCTCTTCCTTTCTCTTTGAATAGACAAGAATATCGTCTATAAAGACTACCACAAATTGATCAAGATATTCTTTAAAGACTCTATTCATTAGATCCATGAAGATAGCAGGGGCATTAGTAAGACCAAAAGGAATCACTATAAATTCATAGTGTCCATACCTTGTATGGAAAGTCGTCTTTGGTATATCCTCCCTTTTGACCCTTAATTGATGATACCCTGAATGAAGATCAATCTTGGAAAAGTATTGAGCTCCGCGTAGTTGGTCAAATAAGTCATCAATGCGCGGGAGAGGATATTTGTTCTTGATAGTGATCTTGTTAAGTTCTCGATAATCAATGCAGAGTCTCATACATCCATCTTTCTTCTTAACAAATAGAACAGGTGCTCCCCAAGGTGATGCACTAGGGCGTATGAATCCCTTATCAAGATTCTCTTGGAGTTGCTTCTTCAATTACTGCAACTCAATTGGGGCCATTCTATAAGGTGTCTTTGAAATAGGCAAAGCACCCGGTATGAGTTCTATTGAAAACTCAACTTCACGATTTGGTGGAAGACCCGGTAATTCCTCCTGAAAGACATCATCAAACTCCTGTACGATGGGCATATTATTAATCGCGAGTTTCTCACCAACCATTTGAGATAAATAACCTTCATTTAGTGGAATCAATACCCATAAAATGGAAGAAATTTCCACTGGAAGGTTATGTTCATCCTTGCACTGATAGATGATCATAGATTGATCTGGAATATGAAATGTGACTTCCCTTCTTTGGAAATTGATATGAGCTCCGTATAAAGAAAGCCAATCCATGCCAAGAATCACATCAAATTCCACTATAGGAAGGATCACAAGATTTTCAGGAAGCACTTTCCCACAAACTTCGATCGGAGAAGAATTATAAACTTTTGATGCGATTGATGTGCCATTAGGTGTTGTCACAGCTAACTCAACATCTAATTTTTGAGGTAATACGGTGATACCCTTAGAAAATTCTTCAGAAAAAAAAGAGTGGGTGGATCCAGAATCAAATAAAACATTTTCTACTTTAGAGTGGATGGTAAGTGTACCTTTCACCACATCGTTATCGTACTCCACATCGCTGATAGAAATTGCATGTGACTTTCCTTTGTCTTTAGCCTTAAGAGTTTTTTGACGTTGACCATCATCACCAACCCTTGGATTTGGGCATTGATTGGCATAATTCCCCATCTCCTTGCACTTGAAACATTGAAGTGTAGTTGTAACGACCCGAAATTTTGAATAAATCTTGTTTCCTAATTTTATGTGTTATTTTATTTTATTTTTATACTCAACAAAAATGTTTCATTTGATAACATGAGTATAATTAAAATGATACCGTTGGTTTTTGACTGTTATATGACCATTGGTCAATATGACCACTGGAAACTAAACGTTTTGATTATTGTCTCTAAATACAAGTAATATTGGTTAATTAATATAGAAAGAAGATTCGATGGCCTCACCCAGTAGTCTTGGACAGATCGAAGCCCATCTAACAGAACTTGGGAAGGAGGTAGCACCACTGGGCTTTGTTCTGGACCAAACCCAAGCTGAACTTCATCGTGTGAAGCTAGAATGGGATCTCCTTCGCGAGAAGTTCAAACTGATAGAAATTACTACTCGTGCGATGTTGGTCGAGCCTCCCTCAGATTCTCTCACCTTAGCACACCTTACACTTAGGTCCTATGCTGGTGTGATAATGGGATATGTAAGGAGACCGTAACTGCCTTATGTAATCCTTTGTTTTAAATAAAAATTGGGATTTCTTCTTATGATGAAGTTAATGAATTTTCAAATGACCGGATAAATATAGTATGCATATTTTTGATGAATTTTAGAAAAAGGATTTTTTTAAATGGTTGTGTAAACCTTAAATAATTAAAAATGTGTAATGATTTTCGAAAAATGGTCTTCTATAATTATGTTCAGTACGAAATTTAGAGTCTAATAAGATCAACTTAATTTTTGATGAATAGTAAATTATGAATAGTGATTTTATGATTAGGATTAGTAATGTTTCCAAATGGATTAGTAATCTCACTTAAAGAAAGTATTAACATAATCTAGGCACCTTGATTAAGTAATGTGATTCAATAAAATGGTTAAATAACGGTTTCATAAATTATTATTCAAGTATTAGTTTTTTCAGGTGAATAGTGTTTTTTTAATTAAAAATTTAATTAAAAATATTTAGATAATTATTTTTATAAAACGGATTTCATTTTTGATCTCAGAGCACCGATATTATGCTATCGTAATTTTTGGGGTTTTTTCTGAAAAAAATGAATTTTCGGTGAATAGTGTTTTTATTTAAAAATTAAATTAAAAATATTTAGAAAATTATTTTTAGAAAATGGATTTCATATTTGTAATCAGAGCTTTGATATTTGGTTAAGGTGAAATTTTGGGATTATTCTGAGAAAGTTGAATTTTCGATGAATAGTGAAAATACAGTTTTTAAGTTACGGGTGTTTAATGACATCATTAAATGATGTATTAAGTTTGTAATCAATATGTTAGAATTATGAATAGTGAGATAAGGTATGAGGTGTCCCAAGTGGCCAATACCATGGGCAAATACCATGGGAAAGCCCATGGTTTTTCCAAAACCACTAATGAGGTGTCCCTTTGCCATTAATGCCTTGTCCCCTCACTTTCCCTATAAATACCAAGCCATCCTCTCATCCATTCGACTCCCCACTCTCCCCCAACGAAGTTCTGGTCTCATTACCTCCCAAGGAGTCCTCCTATGGTGCCCCCAATCCCTCAAGGTCCCAAACTTTGAGTTTTAAGAGTTATGTTTTAAGGTAAGGGATCCGATCTTTCTCTTTCTTTTCAAGAAATCTCTTTTATGTAATTTCTTTTATGATCCATGTTCTTATGTTAAAGGGTGTTCTTTTATACTCCTCTTACTGACCTTTTCATGCTTACATAATGAGAGATACCCTCTTACTCTCATTATTTCGTTTTATGAAGTTTTAAGTGGCGCCGTTAGGCTGCCGAAATTTTTGTAACGGATTCTTTCTCCCATCTCATTTTTTTCAAGATCTATTTTCCATGTAAAGTATTTCAAGTTCCTTTTTATTATGTTGGGGTATGATCTCTAAATTTATCATACTGATCTTTTATGATCATATTATGAGAGACCCCATTTGATCTCTTCAATTCAGTATTTTGAAGTTTTAAGTGGAGCCGTTAGGCTGCCGAATTTTTAAGTGGTTCTTCACCCTTCTCGTTTTGAAGTTCTACTTTCATGTCAATTCTCTCAAGTTCATTTTTGTTATGTTGGGGTATGATCTCTATATCTATCATACAGGACTCTTATGTTCATATGATGAGAGACCCCATTTGATCTCTTCAATTCTGTATTTTGAATTTTTAAGTGGCGCCGTTAGGCTGCCGAATTTTTAAGTGGTTCTTCACCCTTCTCGTTTTGAAGTTCTACTTTCATGTCAATTCTTTCAAGTTCATTTTTAATTATGTTGGGGAATTATCTCTATATCTATCATACTGAACTCTTGTGTTCACATGATGAGAGACCCTATTTGATCTTTTCAAATCATTTTTGTTGAAGTTTAAGTAACGCCGTTAGGCTGCCGAACTTTCATAAGAGAAATCTAATTTTTGTCTTCCTTACATGTTTTTCATTTCAAATGGTATGTCCTTAAAATTTCATTTCCATGATCATGTATCCTTCTTATTCTGTCCATCTACTGTTTTATGGGTTATTTAAGAATGTTTGACCCATTTTCCGTCTCTTTTAATGTCTTCTAAAACCTCGTAACATAGCCGTTATGCTGCAGAATTTCCATCTCAAAATGTCTATCTCTTTTTCTAAAGTTCTTTTATATTATTAAGTTAATACTCAAAGCTCTTTCTTCTAAAGGGGTATTCACATATATACCAAAATGTTTTATTTTAAATTCTGAGATTTACATACATGAAACCCACCTTCATTTTCTGTGGGTTTTAAAGTGACGTAAAGATCATGTCTTTAAAGAGGTTTTTAAAACGTTGTGATTATGAAATGAAACCCATTTATTTTATTCTATATGGGTTATTTATGAAATGTTTGATGATGATATATGTGGATCACATGATAATAAAGGCAAATTTAAGGGTGCGCCCTGATAGCACTCCAATGCATTGGGTAATGATGTAACCACTAGAGATTACAATTTTCACGATACCTTGGTGAATAACCTTGGTAATTTTCAAATGACACCTTGGGGATGGACCTTGGTGATATGTTCATGATTGTCTATGTTAAATGATGTAGCCACATCGTCAAGTTATGAAAAAGTTTTATTTTTATTATGATATGCCTCATGATTTCATTTTCATGCCTTAAAGTTCTTTTCATGACTTTATTGATGTATCTCAAGTTCATATGTAAAATGTTTCACTTGTTTCCCTTGCTGGGCCTTCTGCTCACCCTTCC
Source organism: Viscum album (assembly GCA_963277665.1). Taxonomy (NCBI): domain Eukaryota; kingdom Viridiplantae; phylum Streptophyta; class Magnoliopsida; order Santalales; family Viscaceae; genus Viscum; species Viscum album. The sequence goes on from OY728129.1 coordinate 1,541,476,806, forward strand.
TTTTGATGTATGTCCCCAGGTTATGAGATGCATTAATGAGCCTAAGGTGAACATGAGGAGAAGACTTTCAAGTGTTTTAGAAGAATGTTTTTTTGTTTCATGTTTTATGTTCCTTGTTTCCAAGACACTAAACCATAAAGATCATCAGTTCCGTGTAATGGAATGAATGTTATGTTATAAAAAGACGAGATGCTATAGTTGGTATCAAAGGATGGTTTAGTTATTTGTGGAAATTAGGATATGAAAACTCTAGGAAGAACCCTATAGAAAAGTTTAAATATAGTAAATCTTCCTGGTATTTTGGTGAGTATTGAGTAAGGGGTTACCAAGAAAATACATCCCTGTCTGGATACGAGTAGGTAGAGGTGGCTCTGGCACAGATGTACATAGGGGTAAAACCCGAAAACACCACTTTGAGCTAGACTCGAACAGGAACTGGTACACGACAACGGGCCTTGCTGCACTCTTGGTTACGACACTCCCGGGGGATATGCTTTGGTAAATTCATAAGCATAGTATGAACCATTATTAAAGGAACAAAGATAAAATTAAATAAAGGTTCACATAAGAATATATGAACATGGATAACCTAGATGGGAACCTAGGGGATCACAAGTTATGGTATACTTTTATTCTACAAGTTATCCTTATATGCTTTAAGTTTCTTTTCATGATTATTGGCTAAGTATTTAAGCCCCTAATTATAGATTCTTTTCTTAATTAATGGCGGAAAATGGAAGAACATGTCCCAACACCCAATGTGATAGGAAATGCTACGATTTCCGTATTAATACGACAAAGATGATTAGGGGATTAAAAGATGATTATTATTTTGGAAGACGTTCACTATTTTGAGGACCCTATATGATCAAGGTAAATAGATTACTGCGGTATTTTCAATGAGGAGTAACGTTGACTTATATTTTGAAGAATCAATGAATTTAAGGAGGACTTATAGTAATTTAGTTTACTTATGGAAATGATTAACCTATCTTGGGTAAAATATGTTTAGGTTATCTACTTTTATTATAAGATGTTAGTTGTGGTTGATGTTGTTTGGAGATGAACAATGAAGTTTATTTTGGAAGACTATGTTATCAAATCCCTCTTGTATTTGGGTTTCAATCTTAGTTTGGTTTATTTTGAGTAATTTTAAGGACCGTTATTTAAGGGATGGTCTTTGATGAACTTTGGGTAGTACCATGGAACTTTGAAGATTTAAAAATAGTTTCCCTTCCTATGGGATTCTTTCTTTTTGAAGAGTTGTTTTACCTTACCCTTTCTATTTTTGGGATAATGTTTAAAGATAGAAGAAATAGATAGTTAATCTTTTGTGGATTATGTGATTCTCTAGAAGATGATTCTTGTGTTTTGATGAGACCAAGTAGTTTTGAATGCTCATCATTTGGAGAAAAGATTAGTTTTGGTAGAAACTTATTAAAGGATGAAACTCTACATGAAGGTAGGTATATTTCCTTATGTTTTTGTTTTATGTTGTAAATGAATTCCTCAAAATTATGAAAAGGAACATAAAACAAAAACGTTGTTGGTTTACGTTTCCTACTAGGTAATCAAAGATCATTTACACACATCATAAGTTTGGGATTTTCTTATGGTTAACTTTCTCCTAATCATGTTCTCTATCACTCTCCCTCAGAACTTGACCCTTTGTTTTTCTTCCATGTCCATGTTTTCCTACATGGAATCCTAGTGTGGGCTAACTCGGGTGACCTTCGTACTTCCCTTTCTTTCTTTTAAAGTAATAGTTTTACTGACTCCTTTTCCGATGTGGGACTTTCAATGAAATTTCAAAACCTAATTTTAAAAAATTGCGAGGACGCAATTTCTTAAGGGGGGAAGATTGTAACGACCTGAAATTTTGAATAAATCTTGTTTCCTAATTTTATGTGTTATTTTATTTTATTTTTATACTCAACAAAAATGTTTCATTTGATAACATGAGTATAATTAAAATGATACCGTTGGTTTTTGACTGTTATATGACCATTGGTCAATATGACCACTGGAAACTAAACGTTTTGATTATTGTCTCTAAATACAAGTAATCTTAGTTAATTAATATAGAAAGAAGATTCGATGGCCTCACCCAGTAGTCTTGGACCGATCGAAGCCCATCTAACAGAACTTGGGAAGGAGGTAGCACCACTGGGCTTTGCTCTGGACCAAACCCAAGTTGAACTTCATCGTGTGAAGCTAGAACGGGATCTCCTTCGCGATAAGTTCAAACTGATAGAAATTACTACTCGTGCGATGTTGGCCGAGCCTCCCTCAGATTCTCTCACCTTAGTAAACCTTACACTTAGGTCCTATGCTGGTCTGATAAGGGGCTATGTAAGGAGACCGTAACTGCCTTGTGTAATCCTTTGTTTTAAATAAAAATTGGGATTTCTTCTTATGATGAAGTTAATGAATTTTCAAATGACCGGATAAATATAGTATGCATATTTTTGATGAATTTTAGAAAAAGGATTTTTTTTAAATGGTTGTGTAAACCTTAAATAATTAAAAATGTGTAATGATTTTCGAAAAATGGTCTTCTACAATTATGTTCAGTACGAAATTTAGAGTCTAATAAGATCAAATTAATTTTTAATGAATAGTAAATTATGAATAGTGATTTTATGATTAGGATTAGTAATGTGTCCAAATGGATTAGTAATCTCACTTAAAGAAAATATTAATATAATCTAGGCACCTTGATTAAGTAATGTGATTCAATAAAATGGTTAAATAACGGTTTCATAAATTATTATTCAAGTATTAGTTTTTTCGGGTGAATAGTGTTTTTTAAATTAAAAATTTAATTAAAAATATTTAGATAATTATTTTTATAAAATGGATTTCATTTTTGAACTCAGAGCACCGATATTATGCTATGGTAATTTTTGGGGTTTTTTCTGAAAAAAATGAATTTTCGGTGAATAGTGTTTTTATTTAAAAATTAAATTAAAAATATTTAGAAAATTATTTTTATATAATGGAGTTCATATTTGTAATCAGAGCATTGATATTTGGTTAAGGTGAAATTTTGGGATTATTCTGAGAAAGTTGAATTTTCGATGAATAGTGAAAATACAGTTTTTAAGTTACGGGTGTTTAATGACATCATTAAATGATGTATTAAGTTTGTAATCAATATGTTTGAATTATGAATAGTTAGATAAGGTATGAGGTGTCCCAAGTGGCCAATACCATGGGCAAGCCCATGGTTTTGCCAAAACCACTAATGAGGTGTCCCTTTGCCATTAATGCCTTGTCCCCTCACTTTCCCTATAAATACCAAGCCATCCTCTCATCCATTCGACTCCCCACTCTCCCCCAACGAAGTTATGGTCTCATTACCTCCCAAGGAGTCCTCCGATGGTGCCCCCAATCCCTCAAGGTCCCAAACTTTGAGTTTTAAGAGTTATGTTTTAAGGTAAGGGATCCGATCTTTCTCTTTCTTTTCAAGAAATCTCTTTTATGTAATTTATTTTATGCTCCATGTTTTTATGTTAAAGGGTGTTCTTTTATACTACTCTTACTGACCTTTTCGTGCTTACATAATGAGAGATCCCCTCTTACTCTCATTATTTCGTTTTATGAAGTTTTAAGTGGCGCCGTTAGGCTGCCGAAATTTTTGTAACTGATTCTTTCTCCCATCTCATTTTTTTAAGATCTATTTTCCATGTAAAGTATTTCAAGTTCCTTTTTATTATGTTGGGGTATGATATCTACATTTATCATACTGATATTTTATGATCATATTATGAGAGACCCCATTTGATCTCTTCAATTCACTATTTTGAAGTTTTAAGTGGAGCCGTTAGGCTGCCGAATTTTTAAGTGGTTCTTCACCCTTCTCGTTTTGAAGTTCTACTTTCATGTCAATTATCTCAAGTTCATTTTTGTTATGTTGGGGTATGATCTATATATCTATCATACAGGAATCTTATGTTCATATGATGAGAGACCCCATTTGATCTCTTCAATTCAATATTTTGAAGTTTTAAGTGGCGCCGTTAGGCTGCCGAATTTTTATGTGGTTCTTCACCCTTCTCGTTTTGAAGTTCTACTTTCATGTCAATTCTTTCAAGTTCCTTTTTAATTATGTTGGTGCATTATCTCTATATCTATCATACTGAACTCTTATGTTCACATGATGAGAGACCCTATTTGATCTTTTTAAATCATTTTTGTTGAAGTTTAAGTAACGCCGTTAGGCTGCCGAACTTTCATAAGAGAAATCTAATTTTTGTCTTCCTTACATGTTTTTCATTTCAAATGGTATGTACTTAAAATTTAATTTCCATGATCATGTATCCTTCTTATTCTGTCCATATACTATTTTATGGGTCATTTAACAATGTTTGACCCATTTTCCCTCTCTTTTAATGTCTTCTAAAACCTCGTAACATAGCCGTTATGGTGCAGAATTTCCATCTCAAAATGTCTCTCTCTTTTTCTAAAGTTATTTTATATTATTAAGTTAATACTCAAAGCTCTTTCTTCTAAAGGGGTATTCACATATATACCAAAATGTTCTATTTTAAATTCTGGGATTTACATACATGATACCCACCTTCATTTTCTGTGGGTTTTAAAGTGACGTAAAGATCATGTCTTTAAAGAAGTTTGTAAAACGTTGTGATTATGAAATGAAACCCATTTATTTTATAATATATGGGTTATTTATGAAATGTTTGATGATGATATATGTGGCTCACATGATAATAAAGGCAAATTTAAGGGTGCGCCCTGATAGCGCTCCAATGCATTGGGTAATGATGTAACCACTAGAGATTACAATTTTCACGATACCTTGGTGAATAACCTTGGTAATTTTCAAATGACACCTTGGGGATGGACCTTGGTGATATGTTCATGATTGTCTATGTTAAATGATGTAGCCACATCGTAAAGTTATGAAAAAGTTTTATTTTTATTATGATATGCCTCATGATTTCATTTTCATGCCTTAAAGTTCTTTTCATGACTTTATTGATGTATCTCAAGTTCATATGTAAAATGTTTCACTTGTTTCCCTTGCTGGGCCTTCTGCTCACCCTTCCTTTTGATGTATGTCCCCAGGTTATGAGATGCAGTAATGAGCCTAGGGTGAACATGAGGAGAATCCTTTCAAGTGTTTTAGAAGAATGTTTTTTTTGTTTCATGTTTTATGTTCCTTGTTTCCAAGACACTAAACCTTAAAGATCCTTAGTTCCATGTAATGGAATGAAAGTTATGTTATAAAAAGATGAGATGCTATAGTAGTAGGTTCATTCTGTGTATCCCTTCCTTTGTTTGCATCATTCGAAATCTTCTTCCCATCATCTCGACATTCAAATTCCCGATGACATTCCTTTCCACATTTGAAACATTTACTTGTCCCTTTAAGACAACTCCCTCCATGTTTCTTTCCACACTTTGAGCATAAGGGAAAGCTCATCTTCTTTTCAGTGTGCTCTTTAGATTTTCCTTTGAATTCCATCTTCCTCTTCTTATCAAACCCATGTGATTGATGGGTTACTCCAATCTCCATCTCAACTTTGAGAGCACATCGAACAATTTCCTCATAGCTATTGAAGTCCCTTATGGCTAATGCCCTTCGAAGACTTGGTTTTAAGCCACTAAAGAATCGATCGATCTTACTCTCAGGTTGGATAATAATACCAGAAGCGTACCTTGCAAGTCTTGTAAAATTTGCTTCATAGGTACCAACAGATTCATCATCCCTTTGCTTTAGTTCAAGAAACTCTTTCTCCATATTTGTTCGGAGAATACGAGGGAAGTACTTATTGAAAAATAAGTTCTTGAACTCGTCCCATTACATGGACTCAATTTCATCCCTTTGCCTCGTATTCTTAATAAGATTCCACCATTGATCAGCATCTCCTTCCAAACGATACACTGCTATGATGACTTTATCATGTTCAGAACATTGAAGAACTGAAAATATCTTTTCAGTAGTACTAATCCATTGTTCAGAAACTAATGGATCAGTAGACCCGCTGAAAGAAGGGGGACGCTACCTCATAAAGGACTTAATAGAATGTTGCTCCTTCCTTTGCTCGTCTGGAAGTCCTGCATGATTCATAGCTTGAGAAATTTGTGTGAGCATGGCTACATGATTTTGCATTCCAGCTCCCATATCGTTTGGTTGCTCAGGGGGACAATCATTTCATGATGCCAAAATTTATATAAAACAATAGGAAGAATAGAAGTACGATTTGGAGGACTAAGTTGAAAATAAAAAGACTTTAATGCCATAGAACTCTGAAATGGTTGGTGAGTACAAAATCAAATTTGAGGAATAGAAAAATGTGATTGATGGTTTTAATAACATAGTGAAAGATCAAATCAAATATATTTAATAACTTGAAGAGGAAGTCATCAGATAGCGACAAAAATTTAAGGATTAAGAAAAACACTTGATTACTGGTATAAAATTGGAAATAAAATCATTTAGGTGATAGAAAATATAGAAGTGGAGCATATAGGTTCAGCAGAAAAGAAGAAAAAGTCAAATTCAAATGATAAATCCAGTATGGGGCTTGATCAAAAACAGAAAGTAGTAATGGTTGACATCAGACCACAAACACCTGATTTGAGATTGAAGCTTGTTTTAGGAATGAATCAGAACAAGAATATTCATAGAACCTATGATAAAACTATTAGTATATTAGTAACACATAGTAATTCACCCCACATTAGATGTTATTGTTTTTGAATGACGGGACACTCACAAAATGTATGTTCCATAGCCAAGAGGTACTGAAGAGAACAAGACCAACAGAGGCCGTCATAAAAAGAAAAATATTCTAGGAAATCATTTGATGGTCACTATTTTAGGTGTGTAGGATTATAAGACATGAAAATATATTTCTAATCAATAATTTAGATAAATGTGCCAAATAAAAATGAATTTGGTCATAAAAAGAAACTAAATGTATCATCAAATGAGTTGAAAATGAAAAATTGATTTGAAACTCTTCAGGATGAATCTAGTCTATCATAATCCAAGGAATATATTGACTATCAATCCATATTGTACATGAAGTCAAAAACATGGATCAAAAATAAAATATCTGAGCATGCAGTGGTTATAAAGATTTCCCTTAAAGCATCAGATCTTTTTGGTGTATGCATCATTGATAGTGGATTCAAATCATTTATAAAAGTTAATAAGGATTTTATTATAGTTATAAAATATGACAAGGAAGGTGTTTTCAAATTCAGAAATGATGAAGTCCTGAATATTATTGGATCAAGAAAATCTAAATTTGGGGGAAAATAAATGAGACATGTGCTGATGTCTTAGTTATTGAAGGTGTCAGTCACAACTTGTTTAGTGTTAGTCAATTATGTGACTCAGGGTATGCTATAATATTTACTAAGAAGATGTATATCATCAAAGTAAGATATGGTATAGCTGTTATACAAGGAAAAATAACAAAGGGGAACCTCTACCTTGAATATATGAACTTTTTTATTTATATAGGAAGAAAATAGTTTCTGGAATAAACATCTTGGCCATCTATGTCAACCATTTTAGGAAGATCTGATCAAATGCGATGCAACTTGAGATATCCCTAAGCTATCATGTTATCATACTCATATGTGTGATTATTTTCAATAAGGGAATATCATCAAAAATATGTATGAGAAAAAATATAAAAAGTCAACTAGAGTACTGGAATTGGTGCATTTAGATGCATGTGGACCCATATCCCGAAGCTCCATCGATGAGAAGAGGTAATAAGTTATTTTCATTGATTATTTCACCCAGATGGCATGAGTATTTTTCATTTCCCACAAGTATGATGTGTTCAACAGAATAAAACAGTTTCATAGGGAATCTAAAAGTTTTCTTGGACAAAATATTCTAAAGTTTTGTTTTGATAATGGTACGAAATTCAAAAACAATCAAGTGAGGTATTATTTTGAGAAGTGTGTGATAAGGAATCATGTTTCGGTAGTATGAACACCTAAAAAAAATGGAGTGGTTGAGAGGATAAATCATATCATCAAAAACATGGACATAACAATTCTTATTGAAAAGGACCTACCAGATAAATTCTATAAGGAAGCAGTCTTGACATCAGTCTACATATCAAACATGGATCTGCAATGTCTATGGGAAAAAAAGACTCCATATGAGTTGTGGTATGGTAATAATCCATCATTGAAATACTTTTGAATCTTTATAAGTATTTTTTTATTCTCAATAAGGATAAAAAAAGAAATTTTAATTAGGAGGAGATGAGGGGATATTTCTTGGATATTCAAGAAAAATAAAAGAATATAAATTCTTTATCAAGAGTCTTGGAACTGTAGTTGAAAGCAATGATGTCTCTATAGTAGAGAATGAAAAATATATTCAATAACAGAGTGACTAGTTTCATGATGAAAGTGATGAGGAGGTAATCACCTCATGGGGTTATGTGAAAAATTCTAACTCAGAAGAATATACTGATGATTAATGGGAGGAATTCAATTATATATATGAAATTGACAGACAAAACATTATTGGTGACTAGGAAGCACCTGTTCAAACATAAAGAATAAATTCATTAAAATAGGAATATTTCCTATCTCAAGTAGAGCCTAAATGTTTTGATGAAGCATATAGAGATGGGAACTGGGTTCATTCAATGCATACAGGTCATGACCAAACTGAAAAGAATTAGACATGATAGATTTTTTGAGGTCAGCATATAAGAATGTCATTGGGACCAAATGGGTCTTTTGAAATAAGATAAATAAACATGAAACAATGATTCAAAAAAAAGAACAATTAGTGTGAAAAGGGTACTCCCAGATAGAGGGTATTTATATTGATGAAACATGTTCACCTATTGTAAGGCTAGATAAAATTATATTATTCTTGGCCACAATAGGGAAAAGAAGGTTCAAAGTTTTCCAGATGGATGTCAAGTCATTATTTCCAAATGGGGATCTATAAGAAGAATTTTATATTGATAATCCATATGGTTTTCTCATTCATGAATATTAAAATAGAGTTTTTTGGCTAAGGAAGTCACTATATAGGATGAAACAAGCACCAATAGCATGGTATTCAAGACTTGATCAATTTTTGAAGAAACTCGGTTTTCAGTGTGGTGGAGTTGATTACAATATCTATGTCAAAAATGATAGTAATAAAAGTATTATGGTTCTAGTGTGTGTAGGAAACATAATCTTTGGTGGATAAGATGGATCATAGTGAAAAACGTTCACATAATTCAAGAAAGGTGAGTTTGAAATGTCAATTATTGGTTAAATAACGTTTTCCTTGGTTTATAAGTGACACAAGGAAGGAATGACACATTAATTTCTAAATATAAATATTATGAGGAGGTTTTTGAGAATATTTAGAATTAATAATTGAAAGTATATGATGAATATAGTTTCTTCTTAGATGAAACTATCACAAGATGATGAAGTCAAAGTGGTTAGTGTCACTGAATATAGGAAAATCATCGGAAGCCTGTTGTACTCAATAGTTACATGACCATATTTTTTTTCACATGCCAAGAAGTAATATATCAAATCAATACCATGTAACCCCAATTTATTTCAGTAAAAAAGAATACTTTAGTATATCAAGGGCATAATGGATTTCAGTTTTATAAATAATGAAAAATCTATGAAATATTTATTGGGATATAAAGATGCAGATTCGGCCAGATCAGTATATGATAGAAAATCAACATCAGGTGGTGAATTATATCTTGGGGGATTTTTTATTTCTTGGTTAAGTAAGAAAAATGATTTGATTTCATTGAGTACCATAGAAGATGAATATATTGAGGCCACTCAAACTTTCACACAGTTATTATGGATATAGAAGTAGCTTGATGACATGGGAGTTATAGGGAAGTATCCAATTAGAATCCATTATGATATTTAAAGTGCTATAAATATTAGAAAAAATCCATTCCATCACTCAATGAAAAAACAAATTAAAATCAAGTATCATTTTATCAAGGATAAGGTGGATCACGGGCTTGTGAAGTCGAAGTACATGCCTAAAAAACTACAGGGTGAGGGAATTCTAATGAAGGCCTTCCCAAATAATCTTTTGATTGTCATCGACTAGATCTTGTAGTTTAGTTGACTCCTCATACTTGAAAAAGTGAATATGTGGTACTCCCTCTACCTGAGGTATGGTGAGTTTTTCCATAATTTATTGATATGTGTTCTTTACCATGTGATATACCATAAAGGAGTAACCTTCAGGTTCTTAGATAGAGTGGGAGAAGTTGTGGATATAAAAGGGGATAAAATGTCTTCATCAAGATAGGGGGAGTAATAATATAGTGGGAGTTTTAAATCTAATGATTCTAAAGATTATCAATCAAAGGTTATATATCACGATATATGGGGTTCATTATGAAAGTAGTTGATTGGTTTTGGAATGAATTTATTCATTGATTAACTTTGCATGTTAATATTTTTTCTCACACTGAGCATGAATTATGTGGGATTAGAGTGTGTGTTGAGTAAATCCTAGGTTTCTATCTGAATCACAAGAAGAAAATATTATAATAATATGGAAGAATATTTAACAATGTATCAAAATGTTAATATTTTTCAACAAACCCAAAGGGGGATATTTTTGGTAAAAAATACCTCAAGGTAAAATTGTAGTGTTTTTGGGTTGATTGTGTTTGTCAAAAAATGAAGTGGAAATGGAAAGTTGTGGAGTTAATGTATGGTTTTTTACTAGGTATGTTGAAAAATATATACTATAGAAGAATGGATTCCCTAGAAGAGTTAGAAAAACTGAATATACAAGGTAGAACCATTTCACATTGTTCTTCAAATTTTTGTTGTCTAAAATTTGGAGGATGGATCAATAATCATGAAAGTTGGATTTCTGTGAATACCTTGTAACATTATGGAAAAGGCACGAGTTTGATGAATATTTGAGATTTTCTAATGTTAGGAGCTTCACAAAGGCATTCGATGTCACAAAGGTTGGGTTTCATGATGGTGTGGAGCATCATGATCATGTGATGAAAAATGGTACATATTCATGACTATGAGAAGTAGAGAATCATGAATACATGAAGGGTTGATGGTGAATATCCATGACTATGAGAAGATTTGTGAATGGGGAAATTTCCCTAGAGCTTCATGAAATATGGAGATTTATAGAAAAAACTAGGGAGATTCATGAAAAGGTGATGACAAGGATGAAAGATTCTGTAATGGGAGGAAACACCTATAAATAGGACTCTACCCCCTATAAAATTAGAGTAGGACATAACAAATATTCTATGGCTTGGAATTAATGAAGTTGATTTGTGAAGGTTGTTCATATGAAAAAGTTTGTAAAGAAAGGATCTTTTTGAAGGCTATGAAAGCTGACCAAAAGTTGTAAGCATCAAGAAATTATTAAAGTTCACAAAGGTTATAAAAAGTTGACCAAAAGTGTGAGATTCATGAAGGATGTCTGGGATTTGTGAAATTTGTATGATTCACAAAAGGAGGTTTCTTCATGGAGGATGGTTGAGCTTCCTAAAAGAGGTGATCTTCTTTGAAGTTGTGGGCTTTGTGAAGGATAAGTGAGATTCATGAAATAAATAATATTCACAAAGGTAATTATCATCACAAAATTATTAAAAAGGGTTTTCCTAGTAAATTTGTGGTAAAGTGGTATTCATCAAGTGGATGAAAGTGGAACTTAAAAAGAGAATCTATCTACAACGGAGGATGTATTCATTATTTTTAATGAAGGGACCTATTTGTTTATAAATTGTGTGTCAATCCTTTCTAAAGAAGTGGGAAGAGGAAGAAGAAGATGGTGATGATTTCCACCGACAGTGATCTATAGAAGGAAGATTGAAGGAGTGAACTTTGGGAAGTAGTGAGTTATCCCTAAACATTATAAATACAGTGATCCTGAGCATGGAAGTGAGCTATCATGAACCTTTATTTGGCAGTGAGCCTTAGTAAATTTGGTATGTTGGAACATATTTGTTGTATGCTCATTGGACATAGATCAGTGAGGGTGAACCAAGTAAAATCATTATCTCATGCATTACTTAATTTATGTTCATACATTACTATCGGAAAATGAGAGAATATTATTTTGTTTAACAATGAAACAAGATCCAAAGGGGCAATTGTTTTAATCTATCATACCCTGATTCACCCCCCCTCTTAGGGTATTTAACCTAGTTGGGCTAAGAAAATATACAATTATAAGAAAATATGTATAAATATATATATGTAAATATATATAAATACAAATATATATGTAATGTATACAATTTTTATATAAATATACAATTTATAGAAATATTTTCAGATTTTATGTAAGTATAATTATATAAATCATATGGAATTAATTATTATCTATTTTATTTAAAACAATATCTACTATTTTTTAGATTATAAAAATATATAAATATATATATACACTTATAAAAATGTATATATAATGTTTATATACACATTTATTTTTGTATTAATAAACAGATATATATTTATATTTATATTATTATATATGAAAATAAATATTAACATATAATATATTTAAATAAATATAAGCATATATATATCACACACACAAAAATTTATTTTATAAATGCATTTAAAAATAATTATATAAATATATGAATAAAAAAGATATATGTGTGTATATATATATAAATAGAAATATCCACAAATATGGAATAAAATAAATTGGGGAAGTGGAAAATGAGTCCAAATTGCATGATAGAGGTCCAAGGTTTGAGTCCAAGTGTGTGTGGGGGTGAACCAGTGGATGGGCAGTATAAAAGTGCTGAAAAAGGATATTATGAGAACTGACAAAGTGTGGGTGGTGGGGGTAGCGTGTGTTCCTAGTGGGGTGGGTGGTTGAAAAGTACTGATAAAGGTGGGAGAGAAGCACCGACAAAGGTGGGGATGGCAAGCGCTCCAAAAAATCAAATTTTATCAGTGATAGAAAAAACAATGATAAATTCCCCCTTTATCAGTGATAGAAAAGTGATGATAGTGGCCCCCTTTAGAAACACTTTTTTAGCGCTAATAATGGATGAATATAAACAATTCTTAGATCAAAAATGGTTTTTAGTGATGATATATCCAATTTCCTACACTTTTAAAAGTGTCATCTATAGTAGTGACAGAAGCCCAGATTCAACTCCAACTGGGTTATAGAGTTTCTAGAATTATTCAAGATTGATCTAGTTTTTAAATAATTTATCCTAAATAAGAAACATTATTTACAACCCGAATGAGTCTAATATTCAATTGAGTAATGCTCTCTCCTTCCAATATTATTAAATTATCAAACTCAATCTTAATAGTATTGTATTGAAGAGGTCACACATTATCAGTTCCCCTTTAAGAAAATTATATGGTAGTCTACATCTCATAAGATTTATACATTGTGAGGATCTATTAAAATAATAAATACCTAGTCCAGATATTATATCATTCATATCTTTTGATTTTAGGTCATATTCTCCTTCCACTGTATCATCCCACTTCTCTGGATCTCCTTTAAGGATAGTATAAGGCTTCACAATTTTTAAATAATCCTATAGACCAAGGATAATTAGATAGATAACTATCCATTCCTTTTAGAAGGCACGGTTCTCACCATTTAAGTGGGAATCTATTATCATTGACATAAATTCTCATTTTTCAGTCATAACATCCATTTTGAAGACAATATTGAGACTTTAAAATTGTATAGATAAAAATTCAAAAGTCACACCCTTTGATAACATTTTTTGGTTAGAGACTAGCTGTACTAATACTCAAGTGGGGGGTTAATTGAGTTCTTGAAATTTTATTTATCTTAGAAATCCTCCATCTTTAAGGTATGATAGGATTATGATCTTTTCATAACACATTAAGGTAGCAGAAATGAAAACTTAAAAATGATAGAACCCAAGAGATTTATAGTGGTTCGAGGAAAAAAATCCTATAGTCCAATCCCAAAATTCTAAACTATTGAGCTTAGTGATTTTCACTAGGACTGGTCCTTTTATAGGGGATTTACCATCCTTTTACTAGGGACTACATTTCTGAGTACAAGCATTTGACACATGGTACAATACAAGGATCTTTTACTGGGCTCTAAAAAGGAATTACAAAACACCAACCTTCAAGGTTCTTTTACCAGGAACCTACACTCTTAAAAAAATAGGAACTAATATTAAATATTAAAGATATATATTATAGTTGTAAGATTCAACTGACATAAGAAATGTAATCTCCATGGGAAGGAATAAAAAGAAAAAGAAACTTTAGGATAGTCTTATAAAACTAAAACAAGATAGATCATGGAAGTACAGGTGTAGAATCTTTAATCTTCTTATTTTTCATGTAAATTAGAGTAGAACATAGAGAGGTTAAAGATTAAGTATTGAGAGTGAGCGTTCTTCTATTATTATGTATGTTCTCTTAATTTCTATTCTTGATCAATTTTTTAACTATTTTACTATATTAGATCCATAAAATGTAGTTTTGAAATTAAATTTCACACATCATTTTCTTGAAAAAACCTCAAGAGTAGAACTGAGAATTAAATTATTATTTTAATTATTTATGTTATCATACTTGAAACCTTTTTATAATCAATTTTACCTCAAATAGGTAATCCAATATTTAATGCTTATATGAAAGCATTAAATTCCACTAAAATTACTACAATGGGAATCGACTACTGAAGAGGATGAAGTTTATCATGGGTATGGTGATGGGTCGGACTAAGATGATATGTACTTCTCTTTGCATTTTGGTGTACTTGCTTGTGAAATTATCTTTTCTTTAATAAATGGTCAAAGGCTTTCCTCTGACTGAATTTATTGGTATGCAGCCATTTGAAACCTTGTAGCCAAATTCACTATTTATAGAATTCACATAATCGATTACATCACATATGAAATTCATGTATCCATTTGATTGGCATATCTATTTGATAAATTTATCCATTGGACCACATAAGTGATTCATCAATACTAGTGATTTAAAAATAGATGATTTCATGATGGAGAAAATTCACAAAAGTGTTTCCTTCACATAACCAACTGAAAAAGACAATTACTCAACATAGATGAATATCCACATGGTTAATTTCCTCACATAACCAATTTTCCATATTTAGAAAAATTTCATCCAAATCTTCCAGAATTGATAAACTTGATAGAATGAACAAAAAATGACTTTAATAAGATAAAATTTGATGAAAACACTTAAAAAACTTTAGTAATATATAAAGGCTATTTGAGATCATGAAAATATAAATTACATGGGATACATTGACACAACATTAGTATTCCAACAAAGTATTGGCATTATGTATGTTGTTATTCCAATATGGATGGTAATTGGAATGTTGACTATGCATTGTTTGGCCATCCAACTTCTTTCTCAAGATGGGTAATGATCATTTTATCCCTTTTACTGAAATGGGGAATGTATTGGTGATTCATATGTTGTTATTCCAACATGGATTATCTAGCTCCTTTCAATCGATTGAATGAACATATAATGAAACATTGACCACAAATAAAACTTTAAGAATTATCTAGCTCCTTTCAAATAATTGAATGAACATATAATCCTTGAGAGGGATAATATTTCTTCATCATCACCTTGTCAAACTAACAATAATTGATGCGTAGCCACAAAATAATATCTACCTCCTTCACAAACAATACTATAACATACCGAGGACACACGTAGGGTTGAATGAAACCCTTTTTCAATGGGCCATCAATCTGAATCCATAAATCTCATAGTTTCTAAGGTTCTTTCCTATAAAGAGACATATAAATCAAAGAAATGTTAGGATATAACTCTATCCAAAGCTCTATTTTATGTCTAGGGTAGTTTCACGGCCTATTTTGGGAAAACATTAGAAAAATACTCCATAAATATTTGAAACTCATTCACATATAATTTCATTAAACCTAGAATAAACCCTATTAAATGTGATATAAGAGGATACAAACATCTTTGAACCATCTCACCAACAAATTTCTGAATCTATCCTTCTACATCATGAAAGAAACTATCCTTTGATAGAAGTTAATGGAATCCCACATAAAATATGATAGATCCATGCTAAGAGTTAAATATATGGTAGTATGCACAACAAGAAGAATTCTCCCATTTAATGATGCTGACTCAACATTATATCATATTCCCAATGCACCTAAAATATATCAAACTGACCTATAAATGGCATAGATAACACCAATGGAATAGGAATCCTATACACCCTAAGCCCCAATGCTCAAACTAAGGCATATGAAATAAATTTATGTGAAGATATTATCTCAATACAAGAATAAACCTGGGTATAATAGAGAAAAAATGGTACCTCAAGAGATATTTTATCATAACAATTTATCATTCTACATGAGTACACAACCCAATTCTTTCTTTAATGAATCAATATGTATCACAAAAATTTATCCTCTTATTTTTAGTTTGAGTACAATTGTGGTGATTGGCCTCTCCATAAGCTCCATGAATGTTTCCTCACATTATTCCATCTAAACATAATTTACCAATTTTCATGTTAACTTAGTTAGAGGGATAGATAATCATGAGAAATTTCTCACAAAGATTTGGTAGTACCCTACTAAGACAAGATAACTATGGATTTTTATGAAACTTTTGGGTTTGGTTCATTCCACAATTTCCTTTGTTTTTAAAGGGTTCACAAAAATTCCCTTTGTTGTGATCGCGTGCCCCAAGAATGTGACATTTCATATCTAAAAGTCACAATTAATGAACTTGGTATACAATTTATCCCTCCATAATGTATCTAGAATAATCCTTAGATGATATTAATGTTCCTTATTCCTCTTTCAGTAAATGAGAATATCATCAATAAAAACTACCCAAAAATTTTCAAGGTAGTCTCCAAAGACTCGGTTCATTAAATCGTTGAAGATTATAGGGGAATTATTATGTTTGAAGGTCATCACTTAGAACTCATAGTTTCCATACCTTGTACAAAAACTAGTCCACTGAATATCTTCCTTCATCACCTTCAGTTGATGACATCCATAATAAATACCCACTTTTGAGAAGTACTAAACTCCCTATAGTTGATTAAATAAGTCATAGATCCTTGGAAGAGGATACTTTTTATTTATGGTGATATTATTTAGCTTTTGATAACCAATACAAAACTAGATGGATCTATCCTTTTTATTTATGAAGAGCATTGGCACACCCCAAGGTGATGCACTAGGTCGTATGAACCCTTTGTCTAAGTACTCTTGCAGATGCTTCTTTAACTCCTCCTATTTAATCGAGGCCATCCTCTAAGTGAATTTAAAAATAAGTGTGGCTATGAGTATAAGTTCTATTGAGAACTCTACCTCACATTATAGGGGAATTACAAGCAACGCATCGGGAAATACATTAGTGTATTCCCTCACAATGGGAATTTACTCATGTTTGATTCTATCCATCTATGAAACCATTTAAGAAAGGTATACTTATTTATAGGGTATCAACACCCACACCATTGAGGTATTTTCCAAATCACTGGAAGTTATTTTTTATTATTACCTTAAAACCCAGGGTTACAAGTCACGGAGGATGAAAATAATGAAGTCTAAGAGAGTCCTTCCGAACCACATTAACACACTCCAAAGGAAGAGAATTGAGACTATCATAAACCACCAGAGTCTCTTCTGGTCTGCCCCAACGAGCCAACGCGTCAACCACAAAGTTGGAATCCATCATACTATGATGAACCATCCTTCCCTGATTGGTCTCCGCTTTGCACCTATGAAAAACATACGTCAAATCCCAGGATATGTCGTGATTTCCCTGTAGTGATCTGACCAGAACCTCCGAATCTGATTCCACTTCCATCACCGGGAGGCCTTTCCTCCTGCATACAATCAAACCTGAAAGAAGAGCTCTAAACTCCACACCCATAGAGTTACCTAGTCCATAATAAGCACTGAAGGCAATAAGAACTGACCCCCAACAATCCCAAAGCAAACCACCACCCCTCATGATTCCTCCCAAGCATGAACCATCCACATTCAACTTCCACCCATTAGCTGGAGGCTGCCATCTTACCCACCGCCCTCTATCCAAACTCTAAATGCACTGTCTATGAACCAGGCTCCCCAGCATAAATGAATGAACTCCATTCTTGAATAGGGAGGACAGTTTAGCAATAAGGGATCTCATCCGGACCTGTAGGTATAATAAGGACCTCCTGCAACCCAACCGCACCTTGTGGCATCAAATTCCACAAGGTAATTATTATGAAATTCACTGGAAGAATCATTCTACATACATCAACATAATAAGAGTCCAAAGCATGGGTTTCAATGATTGCAGTACTAGGTTTTTTTATGAATATCTATACTTCAAGGTATTAGTGCTTCGTTTCAATTATTATAGAAAACCTTCAGGATAAAAATGAATTTGTAAATCCATAATCAAATAATACTTTTTTCCATTCTTAACTGAATAAAAGGAGTACCTTTTATGACTTCTTTTTCATGATCTACTACAATAACAGTGATGGAATATTCTGTCCCTTTATCCATTGAATTTGGTTTCCACTGATGCTAATTACTCTCAAGGACCAGTGGTTTATTACACTAGCTTGCATAGTGCCCTTACTCCCTATAGTTAAAACATTGAACCATGGGTGGTTCTCTCATTTCCTATATCACGTTGGCCAGATTCTTCATGTATCTTTGAAATTCATGATCTTGGTGGCCTTATCTCCAATACTTAGATCATTTCTATGTCCCTTTGAGATAGTTCTCATAATATTTCTTCCCACATTTTTGACATGTGGGTGGTTGATCTTTCTATCCACCTTTTTCATTGGATCCTCTATCTTGAAACTCCATCTTTCATTTCTTATCTCTGTATCCATGGGACCATTCTCCAAATTCCATCTCCACTTTGAGATCACATCAAACCACTTATTCATAACACCCAAAGTCTTAGACTGTAAAACCCTTTCAAAGGTGTTATTTTAAACCACTAAAGTATCTATCTATTTTTCTATCATTGTTAATAACAAAACCTGAGGTATATATTGAAAGCCTTGTGAAGTCTTCTTTGTAAGTTTTGATATATCCAAATTCCTTTTTCTCCAATTCTATAAATGATCTCTTCATATTTGTATGAAAAGTTCAAGGGAAATACATGTTAAGAAATATTTTCTTAAAGTCTTTCCACTCCATCTCTTCTATTTTATCCTTCAGCATGGTGTTTTTATAAATGACCACCTTTGATCAGTTTCTCTATCTAAACGACACATGGATAGAGTCACCTTCTCCTTCTCAAAACATTAAAGAACATAAAGTATCTTCTCCATTGAGTTAAGCTGCTGTTCTACAAAAAGTTTATCATAAGATACATTAAGTATTGGTGGTCGTTTCTGCATAAAGTAATCAATGGATAATTTCTCCTTCTTGGGTGAAGGTAGACATTCCAAATGGATTAAGTTATTATTTATTGCCTAGGACAACCAAATAAGAATTTATAGGATGTTTTGAACTCCAACTCCTGAGGAATTGTGTAATTTATTCAGGAAATCACTAAATTTCCCTTCATATGGGTTTTTGGCTTGGTTTCTCCTAGTTCCCAACATTTTCTAAAAGAGAATATGTTCAAACAAAATATAAGTTAATAAATCATGAATAAATAATTTATTCTTTTGTGAAACTGACTCTAAAGAAATATCTCAGGGGATCCCTATTTTTATTATCTTTCTAAAACAAATATTCTTAGATGTTTATATATACTAAGACTTATCCTAATGGGTTTCAACAACGTTCTCAAATCCTAATTCAAAAATTAACTAAACCATACTCTAATACCAATTATAGAAACCCAATTTTTTACATGACCATTACATCATTTTAAAGATAAAAAACAAAATACTATTACAAATCTAGGATCCAAATGTTTAGTATCATGGAAAAATTAGGATCATAAATCAATTATACATAATAAAGCATAAAAATTTATTTAAAATATTATTTTTTATCCTTCTAAATCTCATGTTCTCGTTATTACATGTAGTCACCTATGGATATACATCAAAGAAATTGGTGAGTTAAAATCCTAATAAGTGTATGAATAAGGGACATGAATCAATATATCATGAGTGAGACTATTAATAACCATCATATAATAATCATAGGATCATCATCAACATCATTAGGGAAACAATGTATAAAGGCATGGAATATGACAATTCATAAAAATGAAACATCATCTTAGTGGTCAAATACCACACATAGATGTGAACAAATCTAGCTTTAAGTTCACACATAACATATATGAACCATCATACAATAATAATTGTGAAAAAAGATATAATAATGTTCATATATATTACACATTATCTCATGAGATACATCACATTATCTAATGCATTGGATGGCTATATAATTTCAGGCCTGCCCATCACATTATAATATTTACGTACATGCATTCCACATAGAGCGCATTACAATCGTAGTCAATAATTAACCCATGGTAAGGAATGAGTTTCATAAGGATTTAATCAATAACTATTTCATGAATAAACATGGGGTAACCAAATGGGAAAGGCAAAAACATTTTTGGTAAAATAGTCATCATTCTAGAGTAAAGAAGAAACAATAAAAGATGAGTCAAAGATATGTTTTGGAAAGAAGTGTTCTTTTGGGAAATATTTGTATTTTTTATTAAATCAATTTGGAAACATTTATATCCCTGAAAATAAAATGGAATAATAATGAAATTATATTTATGTAACATTGGAGGATTATTCATACCAAATATTCCATAAAATAGGGATAACTCAAAGAAAAGAAGCTGGGTTTGAGAATCCCCTTTCCTTATATCCGAATGCATTTTTCACTTGAAATTAATATCCAAGATAATAAAATTAGATTCATTAAATACTAAATTAAGAAACTATTCAATATTTCTTTGATTTATTATAATTTTATTAAGTTTTTTATGTTAATTTTGATTATTTATAGAGTTCAATTTTGTCTCCGAGAGCATTCATTTTCATGGTTTTCATGATCACTTCACTTGTATATAATTGTGGATGTTTTTGTAAAATGAGAATAATTCTCCAGAAGTGAAATGAAGTATTATTAATGCACTTACAAAATTATAAATGGTCTCATATATAATTTTGTTTTCTAGTATTAGGATGATTCATTTGATAAAATGTTAATGATAAATGTTAGTTTATTTTGGCGGTTTTTCCAACCATCACGAACTAGTTTTCTTTAATTTAATAAAATTTATATAAATTAGTACTAGAATATGAAAAAGTTATAATATACATATTAAAATATTATATAATAATAATAATAATGGTTTTATGTCCAGCCTTGAAGGTGGTAATGGAAAACGAAAACTCTTCATCCAAGAAGGTGGTGAACTAATATATCACGGATGATGTTTTCATTTTTAGAATAAAAAGAACATATAATAGATTTGATTATTAATATTCCATTAAAACAATAAAATTATAGTATATATATATATATATTATATTGGAGTTTTTATTCCACTTTTTATATGGTAGGTGAGGAGAGGATAAGAAAACAAAAGAAATTAAAATAGAAGGATTGATAATTTTACCTCTTGAATGTTGTCTCATTGAGAACCACCTTAAGGAACTTGGGTTTGGTATTTTATTGAGAAACTAAGCTCTTGGATGTTGGGAATAGGATTGGAAAGACAATTGGGTAGAATTTTGACAAGATAAAAGGATTATAAAGTGTGAGGAGAGGGGTGGTATTTTTATGGGGAGGAGAGGAGCGTTTTTTATTATTATAATAATTACTTTATTATTTTGGATCAAAAATATCAATATTATTGATTCATATGACTAAATATAGTAAATTGTTAAGGAGATATCGAACCCATGGATTATTACATCATCCATGACTCAAAAATTCATGTATTTAACTTATAATGTTAAATACCATAAATTATCATATTTCACTATTCACCACAAATTTATCTATTTTTAAAAAATCCTCAAAATTAAACATAAAATTTTTTCAAATTTTTTATTTTAAAATGGTCTCCGTTTTATGAAAATAATTTTCTAAATATGAAATATTTAATTTTTAAATTAAATCATCATTTATTAAAAAAATACCAATTTTAATATTATAATTTATTTTATGACCCTTTGAAAAATTAATCATGGTAACATTTTATTATTATTATAATACAACATAATATTAATTTAGGAATCTATTTTATGAAAAGAAATTTTCTTTTTAAATCGTTATATTAATTATAATATTGTAAACAAACATTTAAATTTCACAAAAAATACCAACACTTAATTTATCATTTTTAAATCATTTATTTACTTATGCAATGATATAATTATATAATAGTTTCATTTATGAAATACCTAAATTGTATTTATACTTTCATATGTGGGGTTACTATTCTAATGACCAAATTACTATTCCTAACTATCGAGTTACTATTCCAATGATAAGGTTACTATTATAATGACATAGGTTCCTTAATTATTATAAATACCTCTTACTTCATTAATTATTTATTATCTCAAGGTTATATATAATTTCATATTAAAAATTAATAATATACAATTAACATTGCGTTTTATTTCTATATCTTTGTTCGTGAGTGCGGTCATTCTAGTGGATCGAGTGAATCCAAATTTTCATATTCTTATTATCTCATTTTCTATTTGTTATCCCACTGTAATATCTGACATTGTTTTTTGTTTGTTTGATGACAAATGTTTCATTTTTTATTTCTTAGAATAATGTTTTTTTGGTTTCCCTATGTGATGTGTGCATTTTATAATTATAAGAATGGAAATTTCATTGAGAAAATTTTGGGTTGTTACAGTATCCATCCCACAATATAACCATATATTGAAAAAGACTATAGAAAATTAAGTTAGACCACCTAATTATTGTATGGTAAGAGGAATGTAAATCTATAGTCTAAGAGGGACTCCATAAAACATATGTGATCTTGATTTAAGGAAGTTCAATTCTATTCTAATATATAAAGGGACAAAAATTCATCATTTTCTCTATACCAGGTTGATTCCCAGACTAATAAATTTAAGGTTATACCCTTTCTTATACTTATTATGATAATAAATAGTATGTTGTGTGTGTATGGGATAAAAATACCATACATTGATAATGTAGTCATCCTTGAGAAGACAAACCTCCTCAAAAATTCAGGTGTTATCTTTTACTAATTTACTATTTTATATATGCATACATACAAGACAAAGGATAGGTAAATAAAAGGAGAGAATTTCCCACTAAAGATGAAAGTAGCTAACAAATGAAAAAAATTGAAATTTGAATAAAATTATACCAACATCGATTCACCCCCTATAAGTGTTGGACTCATCGTTATGTGATCCTAAAAAGATCACATAAATGAGTTTAACATCATCAGAAGTCATTTAGAGCTATTGAAGGTGAAATTTTGAGATTTGGAGTGTGTTATTATTAAATTGATCACTTCACAAGTCATTGGATATGATAGTGACTTTGGTGAGTAAATCTAGAATAAAGGATGATTTAGTGTTTGTAGACAACAAATACCTAATCATGAATGAAGAACTTCAATGAATAGAAATCCAAGAATATTTTGAAAACTATTATAACACAAAAGGGAGGGGAATTATACAACATAAAAGGGTAACAAGAAGGCTAAATGAAGGAGAATTTAGAATATGAATAATTTACATACGGTGGTCTTATGTATTGGAATTTTGTGACCAAAGGTCACTTGAAGGAATATTTCAATGAGTAGAGACTAAATCATAGAAGATATGATTCTATGAGTGGATATGTGAAACATTTATTAGAAGAGAAGAATGGTATACTGCTTATTTCTTCTATTTACCACAATCTTAGATTATATATATAAGAGATTCATTTCAATAAACATATAAGATGGTAAGCATGAAGAATTATATTTCTAGAAGATACAAAAAGGTTCATCTTGTGGATGATCAGGATCTCAATATTATAGGAAAGGGTGAGATCTCTATCCTCAAAAGGAACTAGTGTATGTTAGAGTTAAAGGGCATGTAATACATCTTAGTGTTAACAAAAAACTCATGTAAGAGTTATATGATGTAGGTTTTAATAGTAAAATCATATATGGTGTAGGGAAATTTTCATGTGGTTCCATGGTGGTGCCCAAAAGGGTTATGAAAGGAGCATTGTACCACATGGTAGTATTATAATGTATGATTCATGTTGAAGAAGTAACATTCACATGGATATGGAATGACTATCTAGGTCACTTGAGTGTTAAGGGAATAAAAATCCTTACAACTAAAGGTATGTTGATAATTTGAATCATGGAGTACAAGACATGAAAATATTGTATCTCTGAAAAACAATAGAAGGTTTCCTTCAAAATGGAAGTTAAGAAACCAAATGAAATAGAGTTAGAGTTAGTGTATAATGATATATGGGGACCTAATCTATTTAATTATTGTGGTGGGACATTTTTCTTGTAAAATTCATCAATGATGAGACACAAAAATTTTGATTTTCATTTATCAAGAATAAGTCCAAGGTTTTTTAATACTTCCATTGATGTATATCTGTAGTGGAAAAGAAGACTAGTTAAAATCTCAAGTTCTTAAGGTTTTATCTTGATGGGGAGTGTAGAATTAGAGAGTCCTAGAGGTTATACTAATATAAGGTTATATAGTTTTCGAAGACCATACCGGTTACTCTATAACATAATGTAGTCAAAAAATGATAAATGAGAAATCAATTTAATGGTAAAGGATTATGATAACTCACTTGGGGTTCTACAAGTTTTTTGGGGGATAAAAAGTTAATTGTGAGTCATACTTGATTGATATGCGTACCACTTATCTATGGGGGTAAACTATTTTAGAAGTCTATTATTTTCTAAGGAAGGTTTATTTAACAAATCTCAATGTATTTAATGCTCTTGTCTACACCCAAGTTAATTCCAAGGAAATGGATAAGTTATAAGTCAAGTCCTGAGAATTTTACGTTATGGGATATAGAGATTAATAATTTTGTTATTGACATTGGGATAACTAGTCTTAGAAAATTGTTAAAAGTAAAAATGTGATCTTTAATGAAGGGATCCAATGGAGGGATCAGAATCCAATTGAGGTTTCCAATGAGATCAAAGTATCATAAGAGGATGAAGTTGTATTGAATGAATGTCTAGAAGTTATGTGTGTTTCATAAAATTTATTAAGTATATCAATATTAAAAACCCCTATCAATGGATAGGATGTTCCAAAAGGTGGTGGCACTCTCATGGTGAAGTACCTGAAAAAACTAGAACTTCAGAAGCATTGGGGTTTAGTTTTTTAATAAAGAGATCTGAATAATGAATCTTTAATAGTTACACTACTAGGAAGATCACTACCATAGAGGGAGTTGCAATGATCTACTTGAGGGAGGTACCATGTGTAGAGGTAAGAGGATGATAGACAACATGAGAGACAAAAAGTATAGAAATATGAAATAATTGAATCAATGTGAGTTATACATGGGGAATTAAATTCATTCACTCTATGTGTCTAGATCATGGGATCTAACTAAGAGTCCTACTCAGAAGAAGGTTCTTAAGAACAAATGGGTTTACTGTTTGAAATATAAAGAAAATGGTTGGTGAAGGTACAAGGTGTTTCTTAGCATGAATGGTTTTTAACAAATTAATGGGGTGGATTTATAAATGAAAATTTCATTTATAGTTTAAAAAAACTATTTTAATGGTATATAGTATGTGTCACGGCCCGTCCCTCGGGGCCCGTATCGTGACTACCCCAAGCCCGCCTTCTATAGGCCAAGGGCTGGCAACTAGCACCAAAGGCGTAACTCCCTAAAAATTGGAAAGGCATTGCCTTTATAAAACATAAACACACACAATCAGAGTACAAGTGGAAGCAAATACTAAGTAAAGTAGTAAAAAAAGTGTGCTGAAAGTACAAAGGGGCAAGAAATACAAGCCCAACAGAAAGGTACAGCTACAACTGAAAGAAAGTACAACTAAATGGTGAAGTAGCTCCTGGATCGTCCTACGGGTTCCTACATAAAGGGTAGGTATAGATGTCCTCCTCAGCACTCCATGTCTATCGGTCCACTCCATGTGTCGTCACGCCAAGTGTCCACCTCCAGGTACCATCTAGTCATTGTACACTCTGCCTCGGTCAGCGTTATCTGTTGTCTGCATCCAACACAACGAGGTGCAAGCATAACCCGTGCAGGGGTGAGTATAATGATACTCAGTAGGGGCCCCGAGACCCTCAAGGTCTCACAAAATCCAACAAGGATAAACCAAAAATAAAGATCTCAACAGATAACCTTTACTTATGTATATACTCATACATATACCTAAGTTATCAAGTAACTCATCTCAATCATGAGGAAAACACAAAGGTCATTGACTCAGCTCAGACCAGGATTTTATGCATGATGTCGAAAACACGGCTGCTGGAGAACTCATCCTATGTCGAGCGCAGTAGTCCTGTCACGACTCTGAGGTGTTACTCACTAACCTTAGACTGCTGAGGTACTCCTCCTGTCGAGTACCGTGGGTCTACCGCCTCACACCGTAGCGCTCTCTGCCATGGGTCTGCCGCCTCACACAGTAGCGCTCCCCCTGATAGCCTAAAGAGGTACTCCTTCTGTCAAGTACTGTGGGTATTCTGCCTCACAAAGTAGCACTCCTCCTCCATGGTTCTACCACCTCACACAGTAGTGCTCCTCACTGGGCTAGTCAAGTCACTCTGAAACGTATCAGACAAGCAGTCATCAGGTCTCAACCAGCTACTAGGTCTCCATAATCTGTATGCTCATCTCCGGGAGGATCTGATCCATGAGCTACTGTCCAATACTCAAAGTTTCACGAAATCCCACAAAGAAGTATCACAAAGGACCGCCTCATCATAGGGGTCTCAACTCAACATACGACATGTCAATCGGACATTCGGTCTGTGAGTTATTAGCCTTTTTATCCCGGGGGCCCGGTTGGTTTCGTGTATGAACCAACCCGACCGTATCTCAACTGTACCCCTAACTCCCATGGGGTATACTCAAAGGAACCATTTCTCAACGAGATTACCAATTCCACTGATGGTTCGTCAAACAGACGTCCGGTCTGAGAGTTATTGGCTTTTCCATTTTAGGGGACCGGTTGGTTTCTAAGATAAACCAACCCGACCATACTCCAACTGCGTCCAAACCTCAATTGGAGTATTCCAAACGAACCTTATCATCAAAAGGAAACCAATGTAGTTTACGGAACGTCAATCGGATGTTCGATCATGAAGTTATTAGTGTTTCCGCTTCGAGGGCCCGGTTGGTTTCGGGTTCGAACCAACCCGGCCATACCCAAACGTCACCAAAACCTTGAGTGTAATATACCGAAACGACCTTCTCTATCCAAATAATCCTACGCAATAGACGGTGCATTGATCGGAGGTTTGTAGCTCAAGTTATGGACATTTTACCGAAAATGGTCCCAAAAGGGGGGTCTGGGCCCGGTCCGACCCGGCCCAACCCACCCTGGGTCAGTCCGAACCGGGTCGACTTGACCCATGGTTGGCCGAGCAGGGGGGGGGGGCTTGGTCAGCTGGCTTTGATTAATGGCGCACCTCTTCAAATCTGGAACGGCTCTACGATTCCGGTTCCACCCGCCGCCACCTAACGCCTACGCCGCCTTCCGCGGACCACCGGACGCACTCCGGTGGTCCGTTTTGTCCACCGTATGCGCCTAAGATCATCTCAAGACCCCAAATCCACTGCGAAAGCTCGAAATATCCATTTAGGTCCCATTTCTTCGTCGCCCGTCAATCCACGCACAGACGAACAACTTGCAGAGGGTCGTCGGGCCGTGTTTGTTCGGCCCGCGCCCTCCGCGTTAGGCATTATCAATTGGTCATAAACAAACACCTGCTTTCATCAACGACAAGGGTATAATTTATTCAAAATAAATTATACAAACACCCTACAATTAAACACCCATGCTCGAGGGTATAAATCACATAAATGAAATTATAACACATCCCCCTAACTTGAATTAAGGTTCGTGGTAGTCAAGCGTCGTGGAGGTCGGCATCACGGGGAGACGGCGTCAACTCGTTGACATCAGGGAAGAAGGGTCGAGGATGGTGCATCGTTGGCATTCCTTGTGGGTGGCTCCTTCTCCTTTGGTTTGGTCGAAGATCGAAGGCGATGATTGACGTTCCTTGGCGGTTCTTCATTGGAAGGATGGTGTTCTTCGTTGAGAGAAGAACACTCTTCTCTCTTTCTCCAAAGCTCTCTCACAAATCCTCTCAACACAACGAATGCCCCAAAATAAAATAATTGCTAAGATATTATTTTTATTCACACATGTATTTCAAAATTCAAAAAAATTAATTAATTAATTGAAGAGGTTGAATTCATTGATTAAAGTGTGTTGTCAAATATTAAAGAGAGAGAGAGGGAGGTGAAGAGATCTCTTAATTTAAGGGGGGTTGTCATAATAAAAGAAGGGGAGTTAATTGGGGAGTTGAGGGGAGGTGAGGAGTTAGGGGTTCAAGTGGGCCCCACCTCACAAATATCCTCTCATGAGAGGTTATGTGGGTGTGGGACCCACCAACAAACTCCCCCTTGTAGGATATAACTACCGGATATAAAATAAAATTGTGTTCCACAATTTTTTTTATTTTATTCTAAATCCACAAAATTAACTTCCAACCCGCATAAAATGAAACTATGGTAAAGGTCCCCTTAAGAAATTATCGGCACTGCGAGTTCATCGATGCCCTCAAATTTTGATTCTGAGCACCGGTTCAAAGGATAGAAAAACTCGCACGTACATTTACTGAACGTACCCGAACAAAACTTCAGAAATTGATTCTGGGCACACTGGGCCTTGTAATCAAGTGCCGTCAGAAACCGCGGACTCGTAAAAGTCCAAAGTATTTAAGAAAAAAAATTCCTTGAATTTTCTATTTCTTTATAGTATGGTTACAATAGATAAACTTAATCTGGAAAAGTTGGACATAAAGAAAAAAAATCCTTCACGGGGACTTAAATTAGGATATCCATATAGAGAATCTTGCTTGCTTCATTGATCATAAAAACCAGAACCTTGTTTTCATATTTAAGTGGATACATTATAGTTTAAATTAGGGACTAAGGAAATGGAATTCGAAATCAAACACCTTAAAGGTAGAGTGAAAGTTCATCCAAAGAAATGATGACTATTCCTTTTGCCACATGGTGCTTGATGATAAGAGTTTCGCCATCTTAATTATCTACATGGATAACATGATTACTATTATTCTAGTAAAAGGAAGGACCAATGAACTAAAGGTTAAATTATCCAAAATATTTATGATGAAGGTTATCGGACTAGAAAAAGAGATATTGGGGATGCACTTCATATGTAATTTATGTTTTGGTACTTATAATAGATTTAGTCTGGCTACATCCAGATGGTGGTGGAGTGATTTGACATGGGAAAGGAAAAACCTATAATCAATCCCCTTTATAGACACTTCAAAATTAAAAGTTGAATGAACAACCAACATATGGTGATATAGAGTGCATGAAATTGAGTATCTATTCATTGAAAGTCAGATGCTTAGTGTATTCGATGGATTGTACTTGATCATAAATTTCTTAAATAGTGGGTGTTTTTATTAGATTCATGTAAAAAAATTGAATCGAAAATTATGAGGATGTGAAGTGGATTATCTAGTATGTAAAGGTTCTATAACCTTGGCACATTGATTCAAAATTGACTACTCATTGTATATATATCATGACACTAACTTTAGTAGAGATTCAAACCCTCATAAGAGCACCACTTTATATGTGTTCACATTCAGAGGGATATCTATGAGTTGCATATAAAATATTCAACTAGTAGTTAAAAACTTAAGTAGGAAAGTTGAGTATGTTTATTTAATAAAATATGGGAAGGATCAAATCTATAAAAATGAGTTAATGAAATATATTAGGATGAAATATGGGGAAATTTTATTTTTTGTCTCACAAAGTGTGATTCACTTGGTAAAAAAACACATTATTTCATTCCATGATAAGAATATTAAGTATAACTTCATTTGAATGTTATAGGATCATGGGGTGATGGATCTACAAAAGAAATAAGGAGATCAAAATCCAAAGGGCATGTTGAAAAAGGTGATAGTATAGGATGTGTTGAGATGGAGTTACACATCAATTGGGTTACGGCGACTATTTTTTGGACAAGTCTTTGATCCAATAAAAAGGGGAAATCCTGTTAAATAACTTCATATGGTTCAGATAGAAATGGTTGAGTGATAGTTGTGATATTTAGAATACTTTAAGTAACACAAATAAGAAAGTATCTAAATAATGTAATCAGATGTTACCTCAAGACTCAAACTGAAGCAGTACGTCAAATTGAAAAGGAATTACATAAAAGTTACTTTAAAAAAATATAAGAGCTCTTGTAAATGATTCCCCTAGAAGTATTGCAACAAAGGGATATCCTAGAATTAACTCAAATGAAGTGTAAGAGTAAACTCATGGGAGTTTCAATGGTGCACATTGTGTACTTGTTGGAGGATTTAGGGAGGTGGGAACAATTGACCAAATAGAGAGATATCCATAAAGATAATATCTATGTAGAAGAACTCGTCTTGGAGATCGAATGAAATTATTAGTTGTTTCACCAGATGGGTCTTACAACAAATAGTATAATGGATCATTTAATCAGTAATTACAATTAATTTTAATCATATTTCACTACCTTAACCAAAGTAAAGAAATTTCCCCTATTGTTTAGGTATCACAATCAAACCATGGAAAAATTTTTTGTTCTTTAACATAATTTATTTTGATCATTATCTTCCAAATATTTTTTATATATGTATTCAATGGTTTTTCATTATAGTAAAATAATATATGTTCATTTTCTTTTATAGTATGAAAAACATAGAAGAGACTTTATAACTAATACTAACTGAAAATTAAATTTTTATTTCAAAATCACTTTTGAGGAAAAAGTGGGAAACCAGAAATAAAATCACACAAGAAGAGATCCAGATCAAGACTACTAGGAACTTCCCCTCCCTAGAAACTACATCATTATCACAAACCTACACCTCACATGACCACTCAACAATTTGTTCCGCGTAGGGTTGCACGGGCCTAGTATCACTAGAAAAGTCATACCCTCTTGTTCATCCAAACCCAAATGGCCATGCACAGATGGATGCTTCCAATACTGTTCCTCATCTAGAGGTAATCCTTACAAAGTTCTAGATGATTCACCATCAAAATTCAGAATAAAAACCAAATTCAAAAAACTATCCCAAAACTCACCCATAAAAAATTTCAAAAACAACCACCTAGAATTATCCAAATTTCAAATTCAAAGTCACGAAAAATCCATCAAACTGGTAATCGTCATTGATATCCTAGAACTGGATGCTTGAACTCATGTCCCAAAGGACCAAGAAGATCACCGCGCTACTCCCCCTAATAGAGAATGGAGGAATCCTAGAACCAGAACAGAGAACCAAGCAAACAGAGGCAGGATGAAACACCGTCGATACTACGACTCGACACCATCTCTATCACCATCACTATCATCACATCAACAAGAACACCACCATCACGATATCATCATTAAAACCAGCACATGACACACACAAACAAGAACCTCAACCACTAGGATTCACAATCTATTCCATTGACTAATGGAACATTCCCACTCCTCCATGCTTCAAACTGGGTTTAGGTTCAGGTCTTTCGAGTAGGAACAACAACAAAAAACCAAGCTATACAGTTCAACCAGCCTCAGAGATGCTGTTTTCATCAGATCATAAAAATCAAAACTCCTTCGAGATCGGGACACGATTTCAAAATGGATTCAACAAAAAAACTTCCCACAAGCAAAAAACCCCGAATCAAGCCTCGAAAAATTGAATCCAACAAAATAAAAGCACAGAAACCATCCAACAAATGAACCAAATTGCATCTTGAGACAGGAACATGAATCGACGAAAAAAAACATGAAACGCCATGTGAATCCATCCTGACTGCTGCGAAATGAATCAGTCCGCTTTTCTGATGCCCATCTGAATCTGCAATTCCTCACGAAGTGAATGCCAACACCAGGAACTCTCCGCCACTAATTAAGTTGAAGGGACATCATCCAAAGAAAAATCCAGCTGCCGCAGCAAGGGTTGTCGTCCAAAGAAGAAGCAAACCCTAACCGAGCCTAAGAGCTCTCAACCAAAGCTGAGAGCCCTCCCTTTCTAAATAATACATTATTTTCTCCTAGGAAGGTTTTTATGAATATCTTTTACTGTTTTATTAATTAATATATGATGGAAACCATGATCAATTTTTAGGATGTAGAACATAAAAAAATAAATTTTCTATACAAGTTATAACATATTATGTTCTCATGTTGAATTATAGATGAATGAATTTCGATGATATTTTATTTTCTTCATGATGTGTTTATTGGAAATAAGATCAGTAAATTATTTTATATTATGAAGAAACTTGTTAACAAGTCCAATGTTAATTATAGAAAGATACATGCATGTGTCTATAAGTGTCTATTATATCGTGGAGAATATTTAGATTGTGAAGAGTGTGAAATATGTTATACATCAAGATGTAAATTGGCGAATAGTGATGAAATTTTGAATCAATATACTATAAGAAAGAAGTGAAATAAAACTACAGTGAAGGTTTTACATTAATTTTCATTTAAACCATAATTTAAAATATTTTTTGTGCCTTCCAAAATGGAAGAGGAAATGTAGTGTAATATTACAGAAATAAAAAATGAAATAGTTATATTACATCTGAGATATTAAAAATAATGAAAATCCTTTAATTATTTACATAAAAATTTTCCTCCAGATCTTAGGAATGTGTGTGTAGGATTAGCTACAATTAGATTTAATCAATTGAAGAACTAATGTAAAAATTATAACATATGAAAAATTAGTTTGATCCATAACAATCTAACTTTATAGATTTATATGAAATAAGCTTCATTCATTATTTTAATAACCATCCCAGGAAATCAAATTATTGAAAATGAAATCAATGTATACATTTGGCCTTTTATTGAAGAATTACAAGGGTTATGGGTCAATTATGTAGATATATATTATTTATTGATAGAAAAAATGTTCAAAATTTATGTTCCCCTAATGTAGATGATTAGTGATTTCCATGGATTAGGAAACCGGTTGGATTGAAAACTCAAACCAGCCAAGAATGTCTACTTTATAACATTTTCATCAATTCTAGAAGACTACCCTATTAAAGAAAGTGGAGTTTCAATTTTCATCATTGATTATTAGATACACCTCACATATATATATTAGTATAACAAGTCATGCTTTTATATATGAAATGATTTGACCACACACAAAAATTATTATTAGTGGTAGAAATAATATCATAATTATCAATTATTGGCATACAATTTGGGAAATAGTATCATTTGTGAAGATCCCAAGTGAATTTATTGATGTTTTAATGAATTTTTATTTGTTTTCAATAATTTGTGAAGTTGAAAAGTCAATATGATTTTAATGTTATGATTGATGAGTTGTACTTAATGCCAAAGACTTGTGTTAATGAGGACACATTATGTACAACATTTGTATGAATTTTTTGAATGTTTCTATGAAAAAAGTTGGTAATTGAATGAATATGTTTGAGTGTCTTGGTGGTGAGTATTATGGAATAGAGTTGATCATTTTGGATAAATCTAATCTTTTTGACTTAATATTAAAAAATTACCAAGCACACTAGCTAGCTGAAGGGGGACAAAAAACACTACTTAGGTGGGTAGTCAACCCTTATCCAGCCAGCATGGTGATTGTGGGTATGAGTATCATGAAAAAATAGGATCATGAGAGTATAGTGCTTCAAATATCACATACTAGTGCATCCCACAATCTGGATATTGTCCACTTTGGGTGTAGTTTTCATTGTTTTCCTTCCCCCGGGCTCTGGGCCTCAGGCATCCCCAAAGAAAAGGCCTCATGAGGGGAGAGGTATCCACACCACCTTATAAAGGGGTGATTCATGATCCTCCTCCTTCGATGTAGGATTGCCATAATTTACCCCCACTAGAAGGGTCCAATGTCCTCACTAGCACATCAAATTGACACTGGCTCTGATATCATTTTTCACAGCCCAGTCTAGCCCATGATCATGATATTCTCCGCTTTGGGCCTATCCCCCACAGTTTTGATTCCCTGGGATCTAGCCTTTAGTCATACCCCCAAATGTCCTGATGTTGGGATAGGTATCCACACCAACTTATAAAGGGGTGCTTCATGATCCTCCTCCTTCGATGTGGGATTTACATATTCCACATGTTGTAACATCCTATTACCGATCTGATTGGTATGACATTAACCATTTCATGAATTTTCAATTTCATTGACTGGTTAGGGTTTATAATGAATTGACATGATACCTATAATGGTTAAGTTAGAGATATTTTGAACTCTCATATTTAACCGACCATTTTTGCAGGTTGTTGGAGGGTTACACGACATGTAATGGTTCTGGAGGCAAGTCATGAAAGGATTCACGCTATGAGGGGTACACGATGTGAATATTCTTTACACATCATTAATAAATTAAATATTGGTTTTTAATTTAGATAATTGGTTTTTAAATCAAGGAGATGCATTTTTTGTTGGTTTTATATATTAACTATTTCGCGACATGTAGTAGGGTCACAATCTAAGCTATTATAGTATTCTACGCTATTACATTATTCTAAAACATATAGCATTCTAAAACATACATGTAGTAGGTCACATCCTCAATTGGATGGTGACAAGTCTCCTTTGTCCAGTCTCAGGGGGAAATGTGTATACACATATTTCTAAGATCACTTAGAGTGTGTGGAGTCCTATAACCTGAAAATTTTATACCTATTTGGAAGAGGACCATTTTGCTTGATTGTTATTTATATTTGAGATATAAATGTATGCCAATGTTGTAAAATTGATTTAAATGCCTTATGAATTTACATAAACTATTTTATGTAATTGTTTTATTTAAGAATTTTTTTTGGAAATATTCCACCATTATAAATACTTTTCTTAAAGTATTTTTCCATCATTTAAACTATATAACATGAATTTTTTAAATATGCTTCAAATTTCCAAACCCATTTATTATAAAATTGAAAGAATTCCTATTATTAATCTAATTTTGGCATTTGTTTTGGAATCCTTTGTGAGACCCTATTGGAATTTTAGCTCACACCCTACTTATGCCTTCAGGTGTTTGTAGATTATCTCCTTCTAGGTTCGGGTAAGGGTAAAGGATCACTTGGAGGTGGATCTAGCTATTAAAACTTGGAGGTGGTGAGTTCTGTGCTTAGGGACTTGGTTTTTTTACCCTATTTTAGTACTTGGGTTGTAGTACATTAGGATTAATTCCTTGTTTACTTTTGGTACATCACTCATAGTGGAGTTTCTTTTGTATGCATATTGAATCTCTTTTCTTGATTTTTCTATGTTTTATGGAAAATTCATCCCCACTTTCATGTTGTATGATGTTAGGTTCTAGTTGTTAACTCATGGGGATCAAGAATTCCCTTAGAGATATGTTAAGACTAGCTCTATTATCAGGTTACCAGGGTACCTAGACTAGTTAATGACAAAATGGTATTAAAGGAGGATGTTTAGATTTTTTATTGTAGTCAATATGCATTCTTGAAATCTTGTCAGCACTTAGGAGGTAGTTGTAATTAATTTTCTTTATAGCTCTCACTATAATGAACCTTAAGTCTCCAAGGGATATTTAGAGAAAGATGTATTGTGGATTAGTTATAGTATTTTACCTATTGTGATTTGGATTGAGAAAAATCCATCTCTTGTTTGTTTTATGTGTTGGGATTAATTTCCTTTGTTGCTCAGTTTGAGTGTTAGTTTGATGTATTCCTTCTTCTTTTTTTGATGTTTGGTAGCATCATTAATCTAAGAAAATATGTGAATCAGATCTAGGAGGACGCTGCTATCAAACTGTAGTGAGTGAATCCTCTAGTGGACCCAAATCTAGTTGAGGTGATTGTGCACACTGTCCAAGATCTGGGACAAGCACGACCTCCAGTTCCCATTCAGGAAAAAACTATAGATCCTTAGGGGTATGTTTTGTGAAATATTTCTCAAGAGTTCCTTTGTAGAAGCCACCAGTTTCAAAGGATCTACTAATCCTAAATATGTTTAGGAATGGTTGGGCAAGATAAAATGTTTGTTTGAGTTCACGGTGACACTGGATGAGATCAAGGTAAAATGTTCCACCTTCATACTGATAGGTCCAAGTAGGAAATAGTGGGACAAGATGGTGATGATGAAGAAACATGAGGGTATAGAGTAGAAATAATTCAAGGTTATTTTCTCTGAACAATTCTATATAGATTCTATGGTGTTGTCTATGGTTTTCATGTTTTTTAAGCTTGAATAGGCTGACAGAACTATGACTGGGTATTCAAATATATTTCCTAAACTCATGCAGTTTACACCTGAGATTGTATCTAATGAGAGGATGAAGGATCAACGATTTTAGTTGGGACTTCGTTCATATATCTTTTCTCACATTTTCTTGCTAAAGATTCCCACTTATGATGATGTGCTGGATAGGATGATTATGGTCAAGATTGACCTAGCTAGAAAGTTAGGGTTATTTGATGTTTCTTTCTCTCCCAGTGATAGTGTGAGTTCCTTCAAGGGAAAGTGGAAGTGTGATGATTCTCATGGTAGTTCTCAATATAAATGTTATTTTAGAACTCCTATATTTCCAGGGGGAAGTCATTTTATTTACTATTAGTGTGGAAATATGAGAAATTATAAAAGGGTTTTCATTGAGACACCTAAGAAAAATAGCTCCTACGGATGTCCAGGACACTTAAAGAGATTATTCCATAACTTTTCAACTCCGCATAGTAGAACAAGATCATCAGATCCTCCTAAAACTACAGGGTAATCAGTTGTTTCATGTATAAAAGGGTTCTAACCATAAGTATCTAGAATAAAGCTACTACACATAGTGGAAGAGTCTCTAAGGGAAGAAAAAATGGGTCCAACTACTCTGAGAGGTATCATTAATATAAATTTATCATTAGTGACTACTCTATTTCATAATAGTTCATCTCACTCATTTATTTCAAACTGTGTTGTTAATATTCTTAATCTTCCTATGAAAATTTTATATTGTGAAATGGATATTACTACACCCCTTAGTACCAAGAGAGAGCATGGTATCTGCAGTTTTTATTGTATGTTCTCTCTATCCAATGTTGAGTTGGCTTGGAGTTTTCTTTTCCTAAACATGAAATATCTTGACATCATATTTTGGGATAGATTGGATTATTACAAATAAATCCCAAATTGATTATTATATGTGATGATTCTACCTTACTACACCCAGTGGTGTGTCTCTTGTATTTTAAGGAGAATGATACCCAAGGTCGAGCACGGCCAAACATTCTTATCCAGAGTTGGGGAATGTAACATCAGTGTTTACTTTTTATTTGGAGTGGGAATCTTTTAGAGATGATCTCCCTCCAGTTTTCATCGAGTTTCCCAATGTGTTTCCTTCTGATTTCTCTGTTTTTCTACCAGTAAGGGAAGTATAGTTTTCCATTGACATAATTACTAGAACTCAACCAGTTTCTATTCCCTCTTATGATATGGATTCAACTAAAATGAATGATCTAAAGTACTAGTTGGAAAATATTCTTGAGAAAGGGTTTATATACCCCAGTGTGTCACCTTGGGTGGTCCTGGTTCTCTTTGCTAAGAAAAATGATGGCTATCTTTTCTTATGTATTGAATACCAAAATCCCAATTGAGTTAGTAAATAAAAAGTATCTGTTTCCATGTATTGGAAATCTATTTGATTAGTTGAAAGGGGGAAAGTTGTTTTCAAAGATCGAACTTTGATATAGTTACCATCAATTGAGGATAAAAGGATATGACATTCAGAAAAATAACTTTTGGAGTGGGTACGATGATTATGAGTACCTTGTTATTCCCTTTGGTATAAAAAAATTCTCTTGTGGTTTTCATAGCTTTGATGAATATGATTTTCCATGAATATCTAGACCCCATTGTGGTAGTCTTTGTAGAAGACATTCTCTTTTAATCCATGTATGAGGAGGATCATGTACTTCATCTGAGAACATTTATGAGTTTACTAAGAAATCAATGACTTTATTCCAAGCTTTCGAAGTGTGATTTCTGGATTCGAGAAGTGAAATTCTTGGTACACGTGGTATCAGAAAGAGGAATATCAGTTGATCCTAAGAAGGTAAAGTCTGTTATGAATTGGGAGAAACCATGAAATGTCTTTGAGATTTGAAGATTATTGGGATTAGCTGGATATTATCATTGGTTTGTGAAGGAATTCTCAAAGTTGGATTCTCCAATGACTACTATGACTTGAAAGGTGGTGATGTTTTCTTGGAATGATAAATGTCAAAATTATTTTGTTGAGGTGAAATGTATTTTTACAACTGAACTAGTGTTGACTCTTCCAGAGGCTTGTTAGGGCTATGTGGTCTTTTTCAATGCATCAGATTTAGTCTCAGGCTACATTCTTATGTAGGGTGATCACATAGTTGATTATGGATCTTATTAGCTTAGGTCACACGAGAAGAATTATCCTACCCATGAACTTGAACTTGAAGCTATGATTCATACTTTTAAGAGTTGGCGGTAGTACATTTTCAGAGAAAGGTTTACTATATATTCAGAACATAAAATATTGAGTTATATATTCTCTAAAAAATATTTGAATCTTTACCAAAGTCCTTGGGTGGTGTACCTATAATACTTTTACTTTGACATCACTTACAACCTAGGCAGTGAAAGAATCTTTGGAAGAGTGTAATTTTATGGATCTCTTTTCATAGTTACATATTGGAGTTCATGAGAAAGGGGATGAAGTTTCTATAGCCATAATTCAATTGTAATCCTATATTATCGATATGATTCTTCATGATCAAGAGTTTGATGATGAATTATGTTGCATTAGAAACTCTCTTTATGGTGGAGATATAGTTCCCAATGTGGTCGTTCTATAAGGAGGGTGTTCTATTATATTAGAATCACTTCGTTGTTCCATTAACAACAATAGAGGCTATGATGGGGGATTGCCATAATTCTTAGTGGGTTGTGCACCCAGGAACCACTAATATGTTCTATGGTATGTGGTGGTAGTTCTGGTGTCTAGGGATAAAAAGATGCACTTCTGAGTTTGTCTCGCGTTGCTATATGTGACAGAAGGTGAAGGCTGAGCATAAAAAACCATCAGATTTACTTCAAACACTTCCATTACCTACTTGAAAAGTGGGATTAAATATATATGGACTTTTTGTTTGGGTTTCCTCATACATAGAGAAAGAAGAATGTGATATGGGTTGTGATCAACAGGCCGACCAAGTTGGCTCATTTCATACCCATTCGAGATACAACCAAAGTTGAGGAGTTGGGAAATATCTATGTAAAGAATATTGTCCGTTTTCATGGAGTTCTATTTGTTATAGTTTTTGATAGGGATCATCAGTTCACTTATCCATTTTGGAGGGGCCTTTAGGAGGCACTGGGATCTCAAGTTCATTTGATCACGGACTACCATCCACATTTAGCTGGCTAGACAGAGAGAGTTGTATAAATTCTAGAGGATATACTTCACACTTGTATTCTCAAATTTAGTGGGGCTTGGGATGATCATTTAGGGATGGTTGAGTTTTCATATAATAATAGTTACCAATCTATGATCAAAATGACACCTTTTAAGGCATTGTATGTCTGAACTTGTAAATCTCCATTGTGTTGGTTGGAGATTGGTGAAAGTTCCATGGCTGGACCAAGCTTGGTGCAAGAGATGACAGTGAAGATTTAGATTATTCTTCAGAGAACATTGACAAAAAAATGTTGTTATAATTCTTATGATGATCATTTCTATAGACCTTTGGAGTTCTTAATTAGTGATCAAGTGTTCTTGAAAGTTTTACCCCAGTTGGGTAATCGATGTCTAGGGGGGAATGGGAAGCTTGATCCTCATTTCTTGAGACCTTTTAAGGTTGTTAAAAAGGTGGGGAAAGATTCATACCATTTAGCACTTCCACTATAGATGACATCGATAAATAACTTATTCCATGTATCATATATAAGAAAGTATTTATCTAATCCATCTCATGTTTTGAGTTGGATTGATCTTGAGATTGAACCTGATTTATCTCTGACTGAGCGGCTAGTCAGGATAGTTAATTCTAAGACTAAGGTACTTCATTGGAGAATAATAGCTTTGGTTCATGTGATATGGAAGTATGATTTTGAGAATCATGAGACGTGGGAACATGGGGAACTGATGAGAGAGTAGTGGCCTTATCTTTTTAGCATAGAATATTCTTTATAGGCTTTCTGGGGATGAAACGTTTTTATGGTGGGGAGGTTGTAACATCCCATTAGCGATCTGAATGATATGAATTTTACCTTGTCGTGCCTTTTCCCTTTCACTAACTAGGTAGGGTTAATAATAAATTGGGAGGATACCTATAATGGTGAATTCAGAGATTTTTTGGAATCTCAGCTTTAACCGACCTTTTCTACTGGATGTTGGAGGGTTACATGCCGTGTAATTGGGTTACAAAACATGTAATGGTTTTTGGAGGCAAGTAATGAAAGGCTTCATACTGTGAAGGGTACATGATGTGAAGAAACTTTACATGTTGTGAATTAATTAAAGATCAATTTTTTAATTTAGAGAATCAATTTTTAAATCAAGGCAACTTGTTTTTCGGCGGTTTCTGATATTAACTATTACATGATGTGTAGTGGGATTACACGTTGTGTAATTCACCATATTTCGGTTTTAAACAATAATTGTGGTTGATATTATCTTTTATACTCTAATCAAGTTTCTTCTCCCTTGACCTATGGTCTTCCCAAGTGATCTTGGATCTTTCCAACCCTTTTAGATCCTCTCATTTGGCATTTGATCATCATTGTGCTTGCAGTGTGATTCCCAGGTAATCTTTATCCGTCATTCTTCATCTATATATCTTTATACTCCTTTGTGATTTCAATGGATCATCTTTAAATTGATGTATCTATGTTATGTACTGATGTATCTCGCTTATAGGTTGAGTTTTGAGGTCTTCTACACCTTTGTTCTCTTTGACGGGTGTCGTTGCGAGTGTTGAGTCTTGGAAAAAAGGTAGGCAATTTTGTCTTTTTTATCCAAATTTATTAACTTTGAATTAATTAATTAATTTAAAATGTGGATTTAAATTCAATTTCAAAAAATTTATTTCAATTGATTTGAAAAAACCAAATTCCAGTGAATTGGGAGATTTGAAATGGTTGAGGAATGAACATTGGAAAAACCCCCAATTCCATTAAATTGGGGTGTGCTTTTGGATATTGGTTAAATATTAAGATTTGAAGGAAACTATTTCAATTAAATTATTGAATTTAATTGTGGAAAAGAATTGTGAAATTGATGGAATTGGTTTGGAATTTATTTCAAACTTTTGAAAATGACTTAAAATGTTTTGATAGAAATCTAGTGGTTTTATCTTGTGAAAGAGGCATGTTTTTTTATTAAAACCCATTTTGGTTTTAAATGTATAATTTTCATTGAAATGGAATAATGGTATTTAATTTTATTTTAAGTAGTACTAAAATAAATTTCCTATCATTTATTGTGTAAGATAACATGCAAGCCTTAGGTAGTTGGTGAGTTATTTGGACACACTCTATGCTATTAAAATGTTCTAAAACATACATACAGTGTGTTTCACCACGATAGGATGGAGATGAGTCTCCTTTGGCCAGTTTTAGTGGGATTTGTGTATAAATATATTTCTAAGATCAATTAGAGAGTGCAGAGTCTTATGTCTTGAAAATTTTGTACCAATTTGGCAGAGGACTATGTTGACCTCTTGTTATTTATATTTGAGATATAAATGTATGAAAATGTTGTAAAACTAATTCACATGACATCTAAATTTACATAAACTGTTTCATGAAACTTTTTTATTTAAGCCGTTAGTTTAAAAATATCCCATCATTATAAAGCCTTTGCTTAAGGTAATTTTCTATCATTCGAACTATATAACATGATTTTTTAAATAGTATTTAAATTACCAAAATTATTTATTCTAAAATTTAAATAATTTCTATGGTTAATCTATTTTTTTCATATATTATGGAATCCTTAGTGAGACCCTACTGATATTTTTATCTCACACCCTACTTGTGCCTTCGGGTGTTTATAGACTATCTCCTTCTAGGTTTGCG
This sequence comes from Viscum album, assembly GCA_963277665.1. Lineage (NCBI taxonomy): Eukaryota > Viridiplantae > Streptophyta > Magnoliopsida > Santalales > Viscaceae > Viscum > Viscum album. The sequence continues at coordinate 1,541,519,155 of OY728129.1, forward strand.
TAAGGGGAAAGGTTCTGTTGAAGGTTAATCCATCTATTGAACCTTGGATGTGGTGAGTTGTGTCCTTGGGGACTTGGGTTTTCCCCCCTATTTTGGTAATTGGGTTGTAGTAATTTGGGTTTAATGCTTTGTTGACTTCTGGAACATCAATCCCAGTAAAATGTCTTTTGTATGCATATTGACTCTCTTGTCTTTATTATGCTATGTTTTGTGGAAAATTCATTCCCACTTGCATGTTGTATGATGTCAGGTGCGGTTTCCAACCTGTGGGGATCAAGAACACACTTTGGGCTATGTCAAGACTAGCCCAGTTATTGGGTTACCAGTATACTCAAGCTAGTTGGTGACATCCAGTGTGTGAAGAGACATAGTAGTCGGGAATCCAGCAGGGGTCTATGCTAGTGTATGTTGGGAGAGGACCCTATACTCACAATTGGAATTCAAAAGGAAGTTATTTACTTATTAAGTGATACATAGACAAAAATATTTTCAATGTGGGATGCAGTAAAATGAATAACTATTTATTTGTCTGAAAATTTTCTAGATATAACATTATCTATCTGATGGGATTTATCTGTGTCATTCGATTAACCTTGTGGGTTGTATTCTACCTTTAGAAAATTGGATTAGCTTATATTCATCAAAACTTCATTCCATACTGTCCGAGTGATGCATTCTGGAAGCATTGGATCATTCTGGAGATTCTAGTATAAAAAAAATTAACCTGAATCTTCATTTCCATATTTAAAAAAAGTTCAAATCAAAGAGATATTGTATAAAGAAAATATGAGTTTGTAATAATGGTGTTTTACAAAGTCATGTATAATGAGTTTATGTGGTTTTCATGAGATAAGGCGGTGGAGTTGGGTTAGTGGGATTGTTTATAAATAAACAAACTATATCAATTGTTTTCATATGAGCTAAATTAAAATGTTAGGAGTAGAGGATATCGAAACAGTGGCATGAATAATCTATGTATTCTTAGAAGAGATATATGCACTCTTGCTGTGATTTCCAAATCCTCCATGTTCATATGATGGTGTTTTGATTTCACAAACCAGTATAGATAATCCCACTCTATTAAATAAGAAAAAATATTATTATTTTTATGTGATCCATTTGTTTTTCATAATTAATACTTATCACTTACTCTACTGAAATGTAAATAACATAAGAACTAGGCAATTATTTAAAAATTCATGAGTGAAACATAACAGGAAGATTGATTTTCATAGAGAAGAAGAAGGATCATGTGATTTTCTTATGTGAAGATTAAAGTAGAAAGAAGTTGCATGTAGTGTAGGGACTCAAATATTTATTCTATAATACATTAATGAAATATAATGCATGAGTTTAAGTAAAAAACTTATGCACAATGTGGGATAAGTTTTTGTGATGAAGTATAATGTCTGTATGATTGAAATATAGCATGAACATATTGTAAAATAAAGTGAGAAAAAAAATCAACGTTCAATATAGTATGATGAATGTTGAGAAGTAGATGAATTTTTTTTCATGCATGAAGGATAAATTCACATAAAATATAAATTTATTGAATAATTTTTTATAGTGATTTGAGATTCAATTCAAGGAAAAATTTCAATTAGTGTTTCAGAAGAAATTCATATTTGAGTTTTCATTGATCATTGAGGTTGGGTCTTCAGTAGAAGAAAGAATTAGATTAATTATACTTTCACTAAGGAAACTAATTAGTGAAAAATGTGACCAATGACATTATTTATTTAGAATAAGATTTATCTATGTGGAATTGAAAAAAAAACAAGGCCAATGTGCACACTACATGAGTAAGAAGAAGTAGTTGAAGTCATATTCATAGTTGGTTGGGAAGATCATTGAAGAACTATCAAGATGAAAATATAAACAAACAAATATTTTAATGATATAGATCAACTAGTGGGAGTCAGTATAAAGAACATTGATGGGATACCATTCTAAAGATCCTATCAGGATATGGTCCATTTTAATAATTAGAGACCAATAATTAAAGGAGTTTTTATATCAAGAATTTTAGTAGATTTTTTATAATCACTTTTCTTTATTAGTGGAGAATATGTGACTCAGATCATCCTACACACAACAAGGATGTAGTCAACTAAATTGGGGGGAAACCTTGTAAAAATCCTTGTGTTTTTTTAGTGCTTCGATTTGTTTGTATACAGGAGAAGAGTGACATTAGATAATGAGGGACCAATATTTTAACCAATCAAACTTGTTGATTTGAAAAGAATAAATTATAAAAATAACATCATTGATTCACCTATCACCCTCTCAGTTATATATTATAACTTGGGTACATCAATTTGTATCAAAGAATGAGGCAACCTCTAAAAATATTAAAACTTTACTAAAGACTAATAATGGAGAGTTTGAATTCAAGAAATAGTATGAGAGTTTATTTCTTTAATGGAAAAAACTTTCATGGTTGGATGAACTGAATTATTACATATTCACTTTCACATGTTCTTGAAGTTATTGATTCTATTATAGTTGATTTTTTATGCCAAGAATAGATGATTTCATGATACATGATTTTAAAGTTGATGCTAAATCAAAAAATGCTATTTTGTCATCCGTTTTTAATATAGTGTTCACTAAGGTTATGAGACTAAAAACAACCAAATATAGTGATATATCCTTGAGAATATATATGAAGGAAATGTAAAGATCAAATAGGCCAAATTGAAGATCTGTAGAGCTATGTTTGAAGATATTCATATGACTCATGATGAGGATACAGATGACTACTTTACCAAATTAAATGAGAAAGTAAGTCATATCAGAGGCATTTGTGATTATTTGAAATATTTTTCTATTGTTAATAAAAAATGTGTAATTTTTTGGAAAAATTTGATCCAAATATTTTTTCCTAGGAATAAATTGGAGACCTATATCTTGAATATTTTGATAACACACTCCTTAATTATGAGATGATAAAATATCATGTGTTAAAAAATAAACATAACGAGGGATGATCTTTAAAAGTAATGAAAAATATCAATTTTAAGGAAAATAAAGATAAACGATTCTAATATTCTAATGAGGATGAGGTTAGTGATGTATAATATAAAATATTCATTGCCTTTATTTCTCAAAAGGTCAGAAAAATAAAGGGAAAATTTAAAGGATTTATTCGATTAAAGTGATTTAATTATTGTAAAATTGGACATTTTTTATTTGATTGTATAATTAAAGAATATGATTATTCTAGGAGTAATGATGAAGAAGAAGAATTCACTAAAATAAGACCTGTAAAAACTTGAAATGATGATACTATAAAGAAAAAGATGTATAGAAGGACGTATAAGAAAATTCAGAAATGTATGAAATATGATAGTCTCTTTAGAATGGAGTGAATCAGATGATTAAGGGTTAAATAAAAATCATTAAACCTTCAAAGCACAAGTTAAGGGACATTTGTACTCTTTAAGCAATGATGAAATAGAAGCAGAGATTTTCCCTGAGTGCATGATGATATCTGAACTTGAAGCGTGTTTGGATCAAAACACTCAAATCAATAAAAGTATTAAATTGTTGGAGAAATAGAAAATAAATGAAAACAAGAAGTATAGTGATAGTATTGATGAGATCAAACCTTACAAGGAAATAATTTTAGAATAAGATAAGATGTTGAAAGACCTTAATGAAAAACTAGCTATAAAATAGGTTGAAATGAATGGGATATAGTTTTGGTGTTTGAAAGTATAAAACACTATGAAAATGATGGGAGAATATTTTGATAAAATATTAGAAGTTTAAGATAAACCAACCAAATCTACTGATATGACCAGTATAAATAAGAATTTATATGTTATTAATGATTATTATAGTGATGCAAAATCTATTTCATATATTTATATAGATCCTGGCATAAAAAATAGAATTATTTAGATTGATGATGATTGTGAGAAATTAAATGAGTTTAGAAAATAATGTTACTCAAGACTGATAAAAATAATGGTATATGTGTATCTATATAGCAAGTGAATTATTATTAATATAATAGCCAAAATTAAGAAAGATAGACTTTCAAATTCCATTTTTAACGTTGTGCTAAATCTGGGAAAAAACCTAAAACTACTAGTATGATATGTTAATTACTTATAATTGAAAAAAAATAAAGGGTGGAAATTTGGGAATGAAAATAAGTGGTACTATGAGAAGGGGGAATGGTCTTAGGATGTAGATGTTTTTTTTGGAGAAATCAACAAGGTTTTCTACTCATAATAAATTTTATTTTCTAAATAAATTTTGTGAAAGATGTGACCAAAAATTTCATTGAAGGCTAGCATAACAACTCTTCCAAGGTAGTTATTTTAGGATATTAAAATAAAGAAATATCTAATAAGATAAAGGATATCTGTACATTTGATTAGATAAATTCTTATCAAAAGGGAAATCTGAAAAAAAAATAATGTTTGTGTTAAAGGAAGACCATACAATTCACCATGTAAGGATGAAACCTATATGAAGCTTCCAAAATCTCACAACCAGAATGATCAAGTGATGATTTGTAGAAGATGCATAAAAACTATTCATATTGTTATGAACAATATTATTTGTCTACCTATATAATTAATAGAAACAAATAAATTGAAAAATTATGGATATGATGATATATGTGCTTTTAATACTCATACTAGAAAGAAAAATACAACCATGTTACCCTTAAATGTCCAAAACCAAAAAGTAAAAGGAGGTGATTTCATGGGTAGATATAGAGCTAAATTTAATAGAGTGTCTGAGTTGAGAAAATCTCAATCGTGTTACTCTAACTCTAAATCATTGAATAACAATATTATTCCCATGTAATTTTTTGTTTGTTTTTCTAAGATTGTAATTGAATGTGATTATTGTGATTAGGGGGGGCCTAAACTTGATAAAAGATATGAACTTTTTTGTGCATCTATTAAGGGGGAGAATAGAAGAAAAACCACTATATTTCTATATCTCTATTGATATATTGTAAATATTTGATGTACCAATGAGGGTTGTATATAATAATTATAATTTTTTAAAATTTAGAGATTGAAACTTGTATTAATTGAGTTCTGTTAATTATATTCTCTTATTTAATGTTTAAAGATCATCCCTAAAAGGGATAGACTTGTTACTTAATGATGATTAGGAAAATAAACTTGTAAATGGGAAGTAAATTATAACACTCAGATGATTTTAATCTATTTTTTAATATGAATGTAGCAATTAGTTGATTTTTTTGACCCATGAATGAAAATTTCTATGATGGTATCACAAATTGAAAAATTATTAATATATTTGAGGTTAATTTTGATCACTACTATTTTTTATATAGATCATCAGTCACATAGACTTAGAGTTGGTTAATTTGAACTCATTTCTAATATTGGAATGATTCCATCCTTCTCTCAAAAGAATCATGTAGTAAGTTTCAATTTAGAAATATTATATAATGAATTTTTTATATTGAGATGTGAATTCCTTTATGCAATTATATCATTAGTTTTATTATAAATAAGGGGTAGAAGAAAAATTGACATTAAAAATGAAATGTGTATTTCCAATAAGTCCAATGGGGGTGATTAGAGAACACATATGGTTTTATTAAGGTTTTACTTAGGGTGTATTTTTTTCAATAATTTGTGAATATAAAATTTCAATGTGTTTTAAATGTGATGATTTATGTGCTACTCTTAATTCCAAATTCTTGTTTCAATGAGTACACATTGTGTAAAATATTTAGAATAAGTTGTTTTAAGGTTTCAATATAAAAATAAGGTAATTGAATGAAGATGTTAGAGTGACTTGGTGGTGAGTATTATGGTATCAAATTGATCATTTTTTCTTACTCTTGTTGATTTACCTTTATATTAAAAAAATTTCCAACCACACTAGATAGATAAAGGGGGATTGAAGACATATAGTTAGTGGGTAGTCAACCCCTAGGAAACCAACATGGTGATAGTGGGTGTGAGTAACACACCAATATAGGCGAATGGGAGCACAATGACACCATAGTGCTGGGCAACATAGTGGTGGAGAAGTTGAGATGGGTCTATTCTAGTGTATGTAGAGTTTGGAACCCATACTCATAACTAGTTTTCAAAAGGAAACACTTTACATATTAAGTTATACATATCCAAACAGATTTTTGATGGGGATTTGGTATAAGGAATCATTGTTCATCCATCCTAAAAAGTTACGGATAGAACATCAACTATATGAAGGAATTTTTCTATTCCATTCGATCAAGCCATTGGGTTTTCTTATACCTTTAGATCATCAGATAATCTTATATCCACCATAACATCATGCCATGTTTTCTAAATGATCAAGCCTTATATTTGAGTGGTTTTTTATTGTTATATAGATTTAATTACAATTTAATCAACATGTAACTTCATTTTTATGTTTAAATGAATTTAAAAACAAAGAGATATGTTTTGAAGAAATATGAGTTTGGGATGAAAGTGTTTTATGAATTCATGAAGGATGAGTTGATGCGCTTTTCACGAGATGAGGAGGTGGAGTTGAGTCAGTGGGGATTGTCTATATATACCCCGATCTACTTTTTTTTCATATGAGTTGAATGAAATTTTTTAAAGAAGAGGATATTGAAATAGTGGCTTGAATAATATCTATATTTGTGGAAGAGATCTTTGTACTCATGTTGACCGGAAATCATTTTTTTTTATATTTTCAAAAAGACGGTTTTAAGGGTTCCCAATACCCATTACAGAGCATCACCAAAACCAATCCACCACAACCAAACCACCAAACAAACATTAAATTTCAAAATTCAAATTTCCAAAGCCACAATCCACGAGATATCCCTCGAGCCGCGCACCTGCATCGTACAGCCCGCCATCAACCTCCACGTGCCACACCTCGGGCAGAGAGCCCATCATCACACATTGCCATCATAGCAGGTCGTCGGCGAGACCAACAGAGTATCGTCGCCGGAGACGCCACAGTTCAGATGCCGACGAGACATATCACCGACATCCACCGCCGACACCCCGTCACAAATGAAGCAGAAACCCTCGGCAATCACTCGCGGCAATAGCCCAGACGCCGGTAAGACTTCACCAGTATCCACTGCCAACACCCCAACACCAATTACAGCGAGGCAGAAACTCTCATCACAATGCAAAAAGATCACCATATTTCACGAAACCAACAAATCCGGTGAACGTATTGGAAAATAGAAACTAAAAATGCACAGAAAACATCCCGCAGAGCAACCAAAATCAGCCAATCATCGTCGGAACCGCCGTCGATGAGAACAACCCACACCGTTACCAAGAATTCCTTTGCAAGAGAAACCCTAAATCAACCACATACCTGGATGGGATCACCACCACAACACAAACCATCAAAAGATGAGACAAAGCCCGTCGCCGCCTTCGAACCTTCCCCCGAAGACCAGATCTACCCAAATCCCGGACAGCCGACACAAAACCTCGACGGAAACCCCTAGTCACAGCAAAGAACCCGCACCCTGGGGCATCATCACGCCTCCAAATGAGGAGAAGGCCGAGCCGTGATGCCAAACGCCGAGGATGTTAACGAATCCGCGTGAGCTGCGACTGGAAGAAGACACGCCGAGAACGCACTGACCTGGGAGCCGAGGGAAGAGCAGCCAACTGGAGGAGGAAGGCGACGATGGGGGGAAACCTAGCTTCGCAGCGCCCCTTACGGGCCCATGGCCTTTGTACTTATGTTGCACCTACCAAATCCTCCACATTTTCATGTTGGTGTTTTCATTCTGTGAACCAGTATAGATAATCCTACTGTATTGTGTGAAGAAATATGATAAGAATTATAGTAGATATAAAATTTAGATAAGTACTTATTATCGTGTAGTTTTATTGATATGAAAAGAACTAAAGAACCATTTAATGCTTTAAGAATGCATGAGTGAAACAGAACTAAAAGCATGAGTTTCGTGAAAAAGCATAAGGATCACAATTTTCTTATGTGAATACTATAGTTGAAAGAAGTTGAAACCATTGGGGTGTTTTAAAAAAGAATTAGATAATACATGCATGAAATAACATGAATGTTTTTGAGTAAAAAAATTAATAAAAACATGAGATATTTTTTTTGTGAATAAGTACAATGTATGTATTATTTAAATTCATTGTTCACATATCATAAAATAAATTTATAAGAATAACAATGAAATATACTATGATGAATGTTGAGACTTACATGAATTTATGATCATGAATGAAGGTTGGATAAATTTACAAGAAAAATACATTTCATAAATAACTGTGTGTAGTGATTTATGACTGAAGTTGAGATAAAATTTTGATCAGTCATTTAGAAGGAATTCATATCTAAGTTTTCAGTGATCAATTGGGTCGAGACTTTTTTAGAAAAAAGAATCATCTTGGTTATAGTTAAACTAATGAAACTAAAAATATATGAATGTGAGTAAGTATAGGAGTGATTTAGAATAAGATATATCTATTTGGACTTGAAATAGAACAATGAAAACATGCACACTACATCAGTAGGTAGAACCAGTTAAAGTCACATTCATAGTTCATTGGTAAGATCATTAAATAATTGGATATATGTTAGTATAAAAAATAAGATATTTTTGGGAGGTAAGTTAACTGGTGGGATTCAGTATGAATAGAACTAGTGGTATTTATTTATAAATATCTTATTTAGATATGTATAAATATAATCATTAAGGGTCATGAATTATGAGAGATTGTCTTTCATGAATTTTCAGATATTTTTTGTAATCACATTACATTATTAGTATATAATTTTCATCTTGGATCATCCCAAACACAACAAAGATGTATTCACATGCATTGGGAGAGAACCTTGTAAAAGTCATTGTGTTCTTTTTAGTTGTTTAATTTTTTTGTATATGTTAGAAGTGATACATTAAATAATGAGGGCCTGAGATCTTAACTGATCATGGAGGTTAATTTGAAAAGAAAATATTATAAAAATAACACCACTGATTTAACCCTCTTCCTCCATGTTATATATCTGAACCTGGGTACTTCAAGTTTATAATTTATAAGAAAAGTGTTTAAAACTCATCATATAAAGTTTTTCCATAACAATGGAAGAAAAAAAGTATTTTCTAAACCACATTATTACTAATTTAAGTTATTACATCATAATATTGATGTTATGATCATAAAAAATAATATATGTGAAAATTTGGTTTTTACAATGTTGAATGGTATGGGATAATTAAAATATCATCTTATTGTTTGTTAGGACTTAGAGTAAATGAATATGAAGTATAATATGTGGGAAAATGATAATAAAATGTATCCTATAATAATTTTTATACTAAAAAATAATGAAATATATATTTTCCATTAAATATTATGAAATGTGAAAGTACTTTATGGATATTAAAATAACATTTTAATATATGTTGACTTAGAAGAATGAAAGATACATAGGATAAAAGTCCCCAAATCACATATTTTGATAGTGAAATTTCTACCATAAGAATTGCATAAATCATTTAATAATAAAATAATAGTAGTTATAATTATGTTTTTTTAAATTCTTGATAATATTTTGTGGGAAAACATTAAACCGCATTAATATTGAAAAACATCTAAAAAAAGTGTAATGAAACTTTTTAATTTGGAGATGTTATTCCCCCATAGTTTTTCAGTTTTTTGATTTATCTAATAGTTATTTTGGACAAGGAAGTTAAGGTTGGAGGGCACATACATTATTTTTGGATATATCCCACAGATTGGTACTGTCATCTTACCTTTTTATCACTACTATATTAAAATTTTAAAAGTCATTAAATATATTTTTTATTCTATTATAATATTTTTATTAGTTATTTATATAATTTAAAGTGTTTTTGAGCAACAAATATCAGACAAAAATCACTATTACTAAATGTATATGGGAGAAGAATTTATCAAATTTTATCTGAGGTATTTTGATAATATTGAGACATATTTCAATTGAGTTGGGTGTATTGATGATAACACAAATTAATTATAGTCCTATAGTAAATCAAGAAACTTTCCAACATTGGGTCATCTTGTTTTTGAAAAAAGCATCAATTTTATTGACAAAAACAGAGTTTATACCAGAACATAGATATCTTCTACTTATATTTTTTAGATCCCATCATTAAATAATTAAAGACAAAAAAGAGATAACTTTGGTTTCAGATATAAAATGAGAATGTGGCATTATTTATTGGTTTAAAAGTCATGTAATATGATAATCAATTTCATATTCAAAATATATTAATATAACTATCTTATATAATTATTAATATTTTTAATCTCTATATATAGATCATGAATGATAATAATTGATCTGCATTATGAGATGATTTGAAATATTTATCTTGAGGAACTTTGGATAAGTCTTGGAAATTTTATGCTTAAATATATATATATATATATATTCCAATATTGTGTAGTTGTTCACGATGAGTGGTATAAAAAATAAAATATTGGCATCTTCACAAAATTCCTAGAGTTGTGATACTATTAAAATTTAATTCGCATTATTGAATTATATTATTATCAACAATTTTCAGTTTTCTTAATCAAATTCAAATTGGATGATATTTATAGGGAAATATAGAAATATTTATTATAATTTACTTATGTTAATAGATCATTGATGATCAGTATTAATGAACATGAAGAACCCAATCCATATTTTCCCGATTCACAAGTTAAAATGATATATTATATAGATGATTAAATTGATGAATGTAGGATAATTGTACTCCATTTCTAACCAAGAGACTTATATGATATGTTTGATGAAGTTATAGGATTGTTATGTAATAACAAAACCCATAAATAACAGAGAATTGATTTATATATCCTTGATGTTATTAAAATTGTTAGTCTTTAAGGGAGGGTGATGATGATGAAATCATATAATGGTGGAGGATGATAATTATATGGTCAAGGATGAATTAATTTATTCCATATTCATTTATCCTTTAGCTTATATATTATTTTTTATTTAGAATCCATGAATTAAATTAATCTATGCACCACATTTTCTGATCATTTTCTTGTTTTATATAATATATCTTTTTAAAACATGTCTTATATTCTTGTTAGATATATGAATTTGGAAAACAAAATTATTTAATGATATGAGTTAAAGTGACCATGTGTGTATGAAGTTTCTATTTTATTTATTATTAGTTATTGAGATTCAACGGATGTTATAAGCTTATATTGATCTTGAAAAGGACAAATTAACTTATCTTGGAAATGTAAAGTGTATAGGTTCTCCTTGCATTGAGGGTAATGGTGATGGAAGAGTTTACTGCAATATGAGCAACCAATAACATGTGATGATTATTGATATGGTCGTAAATTCTAAGACTAGTGTTTAAGTTAAAGAACCGTAATATATAATAGTTATAATAAGTGTATTAGTTTGAAATGTTAGCTAGTTACTAAACTTTTCTAGATATATATGCAAATATGAATTGAGAAGGTTTAAAATAGATTTAATGTGTGTGGAAATTCTAGCTGATGTAAAAAAGAAAACATCCATGGTGTGGTAAGATTAAATTTTGTTTAACAAGTGATTAATGTCTTTTTTATGAATGTTTGAGAATGTATGAGTAGATTTGAATAAGTATTGATGTCATTTTTTGATATATGGAATTGTTGTGTTGAAGCTGGAAATTTTTACATGTTCGGGCGTAGGACTATATCTTCCTAGTGAAAAACTTTTGTCTTTACTATATGAATTCCTCTACAAGGTTGTAATAATTTGATATTATTATATTAATTTATCTACTACATAATACATTCTAATTTTTGAGTAGTAATTTTGAGTTTTCATAATTTTGACAATGGAATTAGATTAACCTCATGTGTATATGACTTTCAAATGTCATTTATGATATTTTTACATTTTATAATACTTATGAAGTTAGTGTAAGACTTTGATGCCATATATGGATTCAAAATCAGATAATATTTGAATATCCATAATTATTTTCTTGGATATAATATTTTATAAACTATAAGTCATTCAAGGACTTCATATGGCATGCTATGTTGTATAAAATAGTGATTTTTCTGGGAATAAATATTTAGACACCTAGAATATGAATTTTATAGATTTTCATATGAATTTTGTCTATGATTATTACATATTTTGGTTCATAAAATGACTCATGAGCTACAAAATTCTTCAATAGTTTTTTGAATTTCAAAATTTAATTGAATAAAAAATCAAGTTTAGAAAAATTAATTTCTGAATAGAAAATCATTTATAATGGTTAAAGAACATTTTAATAAAGTTTACAACATCATAAAGATTTAAAAATACATAATTTAAGAATACTAATCTAATATTCAAGATAAATAAAAAGAATACAAATTCATGGAATAAATTCTACAAAAAATAAATACATTAAAATGATTTTATTGGTTTTTTTGAAAAATGTTGATGAAATCAAGTCAATGTTAGAGGTGAACATGAGATATTAAATATTATATGTTTTTTATTAAACCATGAGAAATAATAATGAGTGTGCCAAGTTAATTTCTCAAATTTAAATAAAAAATTTTATTTTTCATAATATTCATGATATCTCCTTAAGATAGAATGAGGAAGGCTCTACCCCCCATTATACTACAGAAATATTCGTTAAAAACTTTGAAGAATATTTAAATAATATTTTTTTGGATTTATTTGGGGGGAAAAAACTTGAGTCTATTGAGGAAAAATGTAATAAATATTTGGATATAAGTATAATGATAAGGAAAATAATCTGAATTCTTGTAATATAATTTTTAGTGGAGAAAAATAAAACCATTGATAAAATCACATATCAGATTGTGGGTGTTGAAAAAAGGGGTGCATGAAGTATCATGGGGACACAAAATAGTTATTTTATTATGAAAAATTTATTCAAGAAATAATAAATTTTCTAAGTATATTTTATTTATCGATATTTAAAATGAAAGGGGTATTTTAATACAACTACTCATGCACATGTGAATGTGGGGAAATCATGAAATAACAATATAAGAAAAAGTAGTGTACATATTGTGAGATCAAACTAAGGTATATAAGAGAGAGGTGTCTCATACAAAAATTAGATCTTACCTATGAATATTATAAGAAAAACATGACTCTAGATAAAGAAGAAGAAGGATATAGAAAAGCCACTACATGCTCTAGGGCGGAAGAACCAAGATATTGATCCTATTCTGGACTAAAAATCTAATGGGTATCAAAGAAGATGAAAACAACAAGTGTGTTAAACTACACATATAGATAGATTTAGTGGAGAATATGTTGTAAAGAAATACCTCAAGGTTTCATTTTAATTTTTTTAGGTTTTTTGTGTTTTTTGAAAAAGTCAGTCGACCACATTACAATATGGTTGGTGTTATCATAGAAAATGTTTTGAAGGTGGTGTAGTTTACCAATGTTTACCAAATTTTTGGGCATCAAAATAGGGTTTTGTTTTTTAGAAAAGGAAGGATTCCCACATTGAATTTTTATGAAATTCAAATCATTTAAATGAGTTCTTAGACCATAGTTTTCATACTATAAAGCATGGAGTTCACATACCACATAGCAGCTACGCTATATAGACTGCAATAGAGGTATGTGGAACCATAAATGAAGTCATCATATGTAGATGGAAGTGGCGAATAAGAAACCCACATAGAAGTTCAACTCATGAGAGGCTCATCATTTTACTCTAGATGTTATGATTTAAGGATTCAAAAAATGTTTTTTCATTTTTGGATGACATCAGTCTCTATAAAGGATAAAGGTGCTATGTGGACCTCATAACATATTCAAAGTGATGACAAATTATTAATAGTGTTTAATTGTGATTAGTGGATTTTATAGGATTTATTTTCCTATACAAAAGAATCTAAGTGCATCATTAGATAGATAGAATTTTATAAGAGATAATATCATCACTATTATAATTCATCTAAGTTTGAAGTGGTTTGTGAAGGATAAATTCCATGAAGGAAGTAGTTCTCGACAACAGTTCACCAAAGGGGTTTTATGGGGAACTGTTGTTCAAAAAGTAAAATGGGTCATTAAGAATCAGTGTTGTATGAAGTAGTGGTTGTATATAAATTAGATTAAGTGTATGAGGAATAAGTGGTCTGCAATGAACACATGCCATGTGGTTCAAGAGAGCTTGAAAATAGTTTTATGAAGTTTGCGAAGGAGAAGAGAGAGTTCATGAAGGGTATTTATAAAAGTAAATCCCCATGTGGTAAATTCTATTTCATATAAATCATGAAAAGGAAACATTATAGAAAAATCATGTGTGAAATAATTTTAATGTTTTTCAAAAAAACATATGATTCATCTAAAGGAGTAGTGAGCACACATTAGATGAGAGAGCAGTGAGCTTTAAAATTGTGTTTGGTTGTAAAAAAGAAGGGATAGTGAGTCCACTCCAAATTTTGAAACAAAAATTCTCTTTAGTATATTTGGTACGTAGTCACATTTCCTTTTTATGCTCCTTATACATAGCCCAATGCAGTTCAATCATGTAAAATTACCAATTCTTGTGCATTCTTTCATTTCTTCCCATACATTGCAATAAGAAAGGGAGAGAAAAGTGTTTTGTTTAATGATGAAACAAGATCCGATGGGAAATAGTTCTATTATTTCATACACTAATTCACACCCCCCTCTTAGGGTATTTAACCTAGTTGGGTTAATAATTGGTATCATAGAAAAATGTTAATTTCAGTGTTTCTCTCTAAGGGGTTTCAATGGAGGTTTTCAATAATAAAGGGATTCCGATCATTGATGGAAAAAAATTTCAATAATGGAAGAACTGGATGAAAAAATAATTCTGATATTTAGGAATATATGTCATTATAACTGGGATGTATGGTATTTCAACTAGTGTGGATTTTGGTTCTTTATCAAAAAGTTTATCGAATGGAATTGGATACTGAAGCCGAGGGAATATATGCATTATGAGGATACCTATCCAATATAATCTATATAAAGGTTATGTCATGTAATAAATCACATTATATGTGGTAAAAGTTGATGAATATTTATGAGGGTGACTAAAAATTTAAATAATAAAAAATGTAGGTTTTATAGAATAAGTATAAGGATTTGAGAATTCACCATAATGATTTTGTTGATACATTTTTTGATCAGGTGATTTTTTTCATGGAATATATGTGTGGTCTCAGATAGATTATTGAATATGTAAATATTGTTAAGATAATCTTGATAATACTTCCACTTTGGTTTAATTATAGAGTTTTAGTATTGTTAGATAAAGATCAAAAGGAGATGACATAGGAAATACTGCATAGTACTCTAGTTTCATATTTGATGAGAAATGATGATAATGTTTCTATAGAAAAATGGAAGTACAAATAAGTGGAATTAAAGGCCATGTATAAGCTCAATATTGAAGAAAGGTTGGAAGAAGAAGAGTAAAATTAATTCATGTCATTTCTTTCATAAAATATATAAAGAGTATAAGGAATGTTCAAAGGTAAACTTCCACTTGAATTATTTTGATGTGGAAAAGTTGTTTATATTATAGTAAGGTTCCCCAAGAAGTTTCAAGATAATGATAAGGATAAAGTCAAAATTCCAATGAATAATTCTTCATCATATGTGAAAGGTAAGATAATTTTTAAGAAAAATTTACTCAAAATGAAAAATATTCTTTCATAAGAAAATGTAAGTTTAGAAGAATCTATGGTTGAAGAGATGGAGAACTAAAAGGATCATGGAGAAAATGATATGGAAGAAGTTGAAGGTATCTCCTAGAAAGGGGAAAAAATTTACAATGATGAAGAAGAATTTGAAGGAATATTTGATCTGTAGGATTAATTAGAAGCTTCTATTGAATACATTGATGTTTGGAGAGAAAAATCAAAGAAATAAAATATAGTGTATCATGATGATAAAATTTATATAAAGGATAAGGAAGAATATAAGTCTGAATTGAATGAAGGAATTGAAAAACACAAGTCTTTAATACCAGAGAACTCAGAAAAGGCTATTAAGTAAAAGCTTAAAATTAATTAATAGAAAATAGAAATCTATTCCTTGACTAACACTAATAAAGATCGAATCAAATGTATTGAATTACTTAAAGAGAAATGTTTCAAACTTTAAAGAATTTAAGAAGATCCAAATAGAATCTTGACTCTTAGTATGACATCAGGAAATCATATTAACCAGTTGACCAAAAATATAGAAGTGGAGCATAAAAGTCCAAAAAAATAGAAGCAACAATCTTACCCAAATGAGAAGGCTGGTATGTGGATTGATAGAAAATAAATATGTGGTGTTTTATGTGAGACTACAGGAACCCACTCGGAGGTTAAAAATTGATTTGGGTATAAATAAGAATCATAAGAATTATATAACCCAAGAAATATCATTTCCTATAATAATTTACAGGAATACACCTCATACTAGGTGTTATTATTGTGGAAATATGGTACATTTAAAAATGTATGTTCTATAGAAAAATGGTACCAAAGGGAATAATAAATACAAAGGCATCCACATAGAGTTAAATATTATGGAAATGATTTTGATGGTCATTGTTTCTGGTATGGAGGATTTAGACACACTTCCATATATTTCTCATCAATAATATAGTGGAATTTTCTGAAGAAAACTGAAAGTGGTTACACACATCACATTAATGTATCATCTAATGAGTTAAAAAATCGATTTTTAGCTCTGTAAGATGGATATAATCCATCATAATTTGAGGAAGTTCAATATTATAAATATATAATGGGCATGAATTCAAAGATTTGGATAAATAGGAAAAGTTGTAAGTTGGTAATGGTTGTAGATATTTCCCTGAATGCATCATATTGTTCCAGTGTATAGATATATGATAGTGTATACACATCCTATATGATGTGAAATAAGGATATTGTTACATGAATAAAATATGAAAAGGAAATAATTTTAAAATCTGGAAATGATGAATTCCTAAATCATGTTGTCTAGGAAAACTCAAATTTTGGGGAAAAGAAAGGAGACATTCTAAAGTATTGGTTTTCAAAAATCTTAGTTACAACTTGATTATTGTCAGTCAACTATGTGACTTAGGGAATGATATAAGATTTGATAAGAAGATGTGTATCATCAAGGGAAGAGGTGATGAAATTATTTTGTATGAAAACAAATGAATGGGAATCTCTACCTTGTGAGTGGAGAAGAAGATATATGCCTTCTATTAAGAGAGGAATAAAAAAGGTTGTAGAAAAAATGGCTTGTGCATCTATGGAAACCATCACTGGAGGATATGTTCAAATTTGATATAGTTCGAGATCTCTTCAATCTATCATGTGATTTAAATCACATGTATGATTCTTGTAAATAGGGGAAGATAATTAGAAATATATACAAGTAAAAATAACAATAGTCAACCAGAGTGCTTGAATTATTGCATGTTGATGTCTGTTGACATATTTAACCAAGATCCATTGATGGGAAGAGGTATTATGTACTTTTTATTGATGATTTTATCTATATGGATTGGGTATTTTTCATTCCCAACAATTTAGATGAGTTTATTTGTATAAAACAATATCAGTGGAAATATGAAAGGATTATTGGATAAAAGATAATGAAGTTTCATACCAATAATGGTAAAAAATTCACAAATATCCAAGTGGAAAATTATCTCAAAAAATATAGGATAATCCATCAAGTTTCAGTAGTGATAACTCCTCAACAAAATGGAGTGGTTGGAAGGAAAAATTGGATCATCAACAACATGGTCATAACAATTCTTATTGAGAAGAAACTACTGGATAAATTTTTCAAGGAATCAGTTCTAACATCAGTCTACATATCTTATAGTTCTCTGTTATGTTTGAATGAAGAAAATACTCCATACACGATGTGGTAAAGAAATAATCCAACATTGAAATATTTTTTATTTTTTGGAAGTAATTTTTTTATTCACAATAAGAAGAAACACAAAAAATTTGATTCATGTGGAGATGAGGGGATATTTCTAGGCTTCTCATGAAAAAATAAGAATATAAATTCTTTAACAAGAGGATGGGAAATTTAGTTGAAAGCAATGATGTCACTATAGTAGAGAATGAAAATAATCTTCAATAACACAATGAACAGTTACCTGATGAAAGTAATGAGGAGGTAAGAAACTCAGGGGGAGCATAAGTGGCAAATACTGATTGAAAATAAGATTCTCATGATGAATAAGAGGAAGTAAAATATGTATCTACACAGAAGTTGAAGAGTTGAGCTGAAATTATAGGAAAAATATCATTGGCGATCAGACAT
Source organism: Viscum album (assembly GCA_963277665.1). NCBI lineage: Eukaryota > Viridiplantae > Streptophyta > Magnoliopsida > Santalales > Viscaceae > Viscum > Viscum album. The sequence goes on from OY728129.1 coordinate 1,541,537,464, forward strand.
CGCTAGTTCAAAAACAGAGAATGAAATCCTTACAGCATATATCATTCTTGTTTTAGGTGGAGCATAAATGTTTTGAGGTAGTATCTAGTGATAAAAACTGGGTTCAGACTATGAATGATGATATTGACCAAATTGAGAAGAATCAGACATGAGAGTTTGTTTCGAGACCAACTGATATGAATGTCATTGGGATAAAATGAGTCTTTTTCAACAAGATGAATAAAGATGGTGTAGTGATTAAAAACAAAGAATGACTAGTGTGAAAAGGGTACTCCCTGATAGAGGGTATCAATGTTGATGAAACATTTTTACCTATTACGAGACTAGAGACAACCAGATTATTCATAGACATAACAATGGAAAAAAGTTCAAAGTATTCCAAATGGATTTCCAGTCAGAATTTTTGAATGGGGTTCTAGAACAAGAAGTGTATATCAAAAATACAAATGGTTTTCAAATTCATATAGATGAGAACAATTTTTTTTTCAGTTGAGGAAGGCACTATATAGGTAGAAGTAAGCACTGAGAGCATGGTATTATAGACTGGATCAGTTTTTAAAGGATCTCAATTTTTGTAATGGTGGAATTGATTATAATATTTATGTCAATAATGAATATAATAAAAGGGTGATGGTGTTGGTGTTTTTAAAAAAATAATTTTTGGTGGATCAGCCGAAGAGTAGTGCAATATTTTTCCAAAATTCATGAAATGTGTGTGTGAAATGTCAATGATTAATGAACTATCATTTTTCTCAGTTTACAGGTAACATAAGAAAGCAATGACACATTTATTTCTCAATGAAAATATGCAAATAAGGTTTTGAGAATATTTGGATTAGATAATTCCAAGGAAATGATGACTAGAGTGTGTACCGAAATGAAATTGTCATGAGATGATAAAGGAAAAGTGGTTAATGCCATAGAATATAGGTAGATCATTAGAAGTCTATTATACTTGATAATGAAAAGACCTGAAATTGTTTTTTCCACACTATAAGAATCATGGTATCAAATTAATCCCAAATAAATCCACTTTTAGTAAGAAATAATACTTCGGTATATAAAGGTCATGGTGGATTTTGGTTTATTGTACAATTAAAATTACCCGTAAGAGGTATTGGGCTATACAGATGCTGATTGGGCCGAATTAGTAGATGATAGGAAATCAAAGTTAGGTGGTGCATTCTATCTTGGTGGATTGTGTATGTATTGGATAAGAAGGAAACACGATTAAATTTTTTTGAAAATCAAAAAAGTTGAATATATTACAGCTACTCTAGTTAGCACATAGTTATTATGGATGAATCAACAGCTTAATGATATGAGAGTTGAAGTGAAGTCTCTGATCAGAATCTATCATGACCATTCAGGTGCAAAAAATCTTAGAAAAAATATATTCCATCACTCCAGGACCAAGAACATTGAAACCAAGTATCATTTTATCAAAGAGAAGGTGTATCACGATCTTTTGAAGTTAGATTATGTTTCTAAAGAACCAATGTTTCATATATTCTAAAAAAGGCTCCTAAAGAGGCATTTGAGTAGAATAAACTAGCTCTTGGAGTTTGGTTGACTCTCCACACTTGAAAGAGTGTAGATGTGGGATACCCTTTCTCTGAGGTATGAAGCATCTTTCCCTAATGTGATGATTTATGTTATTTAGCCTATTACAGATAAAAAAGGAGTGACCCTCGGGTTTTTTGACAAAGGGGGAGAAGTTATGGATTTAAAAGGGTAGAAAATGTATTAATCAAGATAAGGGAGAAGCTAATAGGGGGATCAGTGAAGTATAGGGAGTTTTAAATATGATGATGATTAAGATGATCAATCAAAGATTATATATCATGAAAGAAGTTCATGATTCTATAAGTGTATAGAATATTGATAATAAATTGTGTATTCATGAGCTCCACAAGCTGTGTTACAATTAGTATCTAGAAAGGTTTATCAAGTTGTATTAAGAATGAAGTGATTCATAGATAAATTTTTTATTCTACACTTGTTTCTCACACTGAGTATGGATCATGTGGTATTAGAGTATGTGTTGAGTAAATCTTTGATCATTGTCTGGTGTCCACATTACAAGTGGTGGATTTTAGCTGATAATATCTCTGTGTTTTTTGGTAGAAGTTTATGAGTAGTTTTGAAGTGTTGTCAACAAACCCAAAGGTAGAGATTGTTGGAAAAAACCCTCAAAGTATCATTTCAGTGTTGTTGGTTTTTATGTGTTTGTTGAAAATTTAATTGACCACATCACAATATGTGATGTGTTACCGAAGATTTTTTTTGAATGTGGCATATTTTCCTAGTGTTTACCAGATTTTTGGGCCTTAAAATTGGGATTTGTTTTAATGAAAAGAAAGTATTTCCACATATAATTTTTGATAAACTAAAAATCATATAAAGTATTTCATGGACCATAGTTCACAGACCAAAAAGTTTTGAGTTCATGCACCACATAGTAGCTGTTCTCGGTCGATCACAATAGAGGTATGCAGAACTATGAAGGAAGCTATCATTTTTGGATGGAAGTAGTGAATAAGAAACTAGAAGAGGAGGTCAGTTCATGGGAGGGTCATCCTTTTTAGATAGAGGTAGTGATTTATTATTTCTACAAAGGGTTTTCATTGGAGGATGACATTGTAATCCACAAAGGATTAAGGTGCTCTGCAGACCATATATTAGGATCTTAGTGATAGATAATCTGTAATGATTTTTTTTGTAATTATGATTAATTGATTTTTAAGGATTTATTTTCTTATATAAAAGAGCTAAAACACATCATTAGGTAGAGTGAATTTTATTAGAGAGAATATCAACACTTTAGTAATTTGGCTAAGTCTGAAGTGGTTCATGAAGGAGAAATTTTTCGAAGGCAGTAGTTCATGATGATAATTCACCGAAGGATTTTTTTGGAAAACTATAGATTATAAAAGAAAATGTGTTGTAAAGAATTATTAGTCCATGAATAATAGGTTTTCCATGAATTATATGTGGTCCACAATAAATTGGTGGTTTGTGAATCACCCATGTTCTACATTGTAAATAATTCGTGAAGGGTTTTAAGAAGTTTATGAAGGAGAAGAGATAGTTCCCGAAGGGTCTCTCTACAAGTAAATTTCCATGTAGTGAAGTGCATATCATATAAATGGTAAAAAAATGAAATCATGGCACACTCATGTGTGATTTTTTTTGAGATATTTTATGAAAACCGCAGATTCATCTGAAGGAGCAGTGATCACACTTTAGTTGAGAGAGTCTTGAGGTTTTAAATTGCATCTGGTTGTAAACTAGGAGGATAGTGAGTCTAATCTAAAATTTGTAACTATAGAACACATAAGTGGATTTGGTACATAGGAAAATTTCATTTGTATTCTCCTTGGATATATCCTAGTATAGGTGAACCAAGTAAAATTACCGTGTCTCATGCAGAATTTTATTTTTTCTCATACATTACAATGGGAAAGAGAGAGAAAAGTGTTTTATTTGATGATGAAAAAAGATCCAAAGGGGAAATAGTTTTAATCTATAATAAACTGATTCAACCATCTCTCATGATATTTAAGAAGGTTAGGCTAACAAGAGAATAAAAGAAGAAGACTCTCAAAGGATATTCTATTCATGATAAGGAACATGCCCTGAGGTTTTAGTGAGTTTAATCACCAGTAATGATTATGAAGTTGTGATTCTAAGTTTATAATTTCCATTTATTATTTTATGGGAATATATTTCATGATGAAAGAGCTGAGAAGTCCAGTAAATATGATATGATGAACAGAGGCCTAATTGAATAAGATGTTCTTACAGACAAGAATACATTTGAAAATATTCTATATTTGAGAAAGTAGATCATATTTTGTGATGCAGTGACATACTATATAACATTGGTGATCTAATTTAAAGAGAAGTTGGGATGTTTAATAGAATATTTGTTTGATTTTAACTTTAAAGAGTGTATAGTGATGCTAGATTATTCGCATGTGTAATATTATGAACACCCAAAACTATATAATATGGTGAGAGTGGGTTAAGATAAAAATATACCAAAATCCATTTTAATTGATAATAAGATTCATAGGGGAATATATATAGTTTAGTATAAAAATCAGTTGTACCAAATAGTAGGGTCACATTGAGACCTAACCATCTAAAAATACATGTTCCAACTTTACTGTTTCATCTTCATTGCATATAGAAATATGATAGGTTAAAAAACAAAATGATATATCTTTCTTAACCAACACCACATTTTCAAAACCAAAGGGTGTTTGAGAGGGTTTATTAAAGATTTTATATTTGGTAAAAATATAATACCCCATACCTGTATACCCATATATGGTACTAAAATCTTACTCATTACATGTTGGATTTGATACCAATTTAAGTGGACCAAATGTTAAATTCTACAATTACACAGTCAATAAAATTTTTAGTCACTTATATACTAGACTCTGTTTTTTTATGAGGTGGTGCCTCAGTCAAAGACCAAGGCAAAATTTATTGAAAAAAGAGAAAGGGAATTACAAAAGTATGAAGGACAGAATCTTATTACAATCCTTAATGAAAAAAGGGATCAAGTCGTCAGATAAATCATCCAACCAAGTAATAACCTGATTGATGCCCTTGTTGGAAAGAATATCAGTAACCATGTTCGCTTCACGGTACACATGTGTGGAAATGTGGTTGAGATCTATGAGCGAAGCAAGACATTTCATCTATAGAGAAGTAAGTGTCCATGCAAGGTGCACCACCCCCTTCAAAATAGCTTCGACAACAGTGGTTGAATCACATTCAATCCACAGCTTGTTCCAACGCTTTTGCTTGGCAAAATCCACTGAATGAATGACTCACAACATTTCCGCTTCCAATGCCGAGGTCGTACCACATCAACCAAAAAAGCAGCCGAGGCATCTTCCAAGAGAGTCTTTGAAGATGGCACCACAACCTGCCGGGCCCGGGTTTCCTCTAAAGGCACGTCAACATTCACTTTGATCCATCATGGAAGCGGGGCTTGACAGAAGACTTCAAAGGTACGTTGAGGTTGACTATAAGATCCTGCAATGCGAAGATAGAGGAGGATCTCAAAATCACTAACAGATTGGTCACAATGATCTTTCTGAAGTGAGGTAGAATCCTTGATGGCAATGAGAATACGTGTTTTACCTGCATTGAGACTGAGTGAGAAATTATTATGAATAAAATTATTTCTGCCATACCAGATCACATGAAAGAGCTCTGCCACCGCAGTCATAAAAAGATTCTTGATTTTATTATAAAATTACCAAGTCACACAATGTTTAAGTAGAGAGTCGATAGTAGCAAGAAGAGACCATATGCAACCAAAAATGTCAGAAATATAATTCCAAAGAGCAGCAGTTGTAGCACAAGACAAGAACAAATGATTAGCAACACCTCAGTGTTGGTTGCATAGATGACATCTAGAGCAAAGAGAAATCCCAAAGGATTGAAGGCACACATTGGTGGGGACCCTATTATGAGCAACACTCCAAATGAGAGTAAGGCGTGAGGGTTTGATCCAAGGATTGTTAAAAGCTTTCAACAAAACAATGTCAGAAACAGAATTACTAAAATTGTTTTTGTAGTAACTTTTAGAATCAAGGACTCCATTAAACGTAGGTTCCCAAATAAGGAAATCATCAGTGTCGGAAAAAGGATAGGTGTCAATGATATGGATGATGTCATTTTGAAGTGTGATGTCATGAGAGTTAACAACATCACATATAGTGGAGTTGGTATTCCCAAGAGTAGTGGTGGATGATAGCATTGAGATTAAGTGGATGCCAGTCCAGTTGTCTAGCTAGAAATTCATAGAGGAATTAGCACTAACCATACATCTAAATTTGTGCATAATATTAAGGAAAGGGTGTCTAATAGATGTCCAGATGTAGGAATTGATGTATCCCAAGTTTCTATTCCGAATCTTGGAAACAAATCAAGTTTTAAGAAAAGCCAAGGAATCAGAGTTGTTGTGAATCAAATTCCAAGTCATTATAGCTTGAAGAGATTCATTAAAAAGCTTAAGATTATTAATCCCAAGACCACCCATATCCAGGGGTTTACAACATGTGACCCATGGTATGGTGACAAGTCTTCTTTCAATCATACAACCAGTCTAAACAAAATTTTTAATGAAAACGTTGATTTTTTTGAGAAGACTGGTAGGCCAATTGTAAACCATCATCAAGTATACCATCTTGGAAACAATTGTAGACTTAACAAGAAAAACTCTACCGGCCATGGAAATATATTTACCTTTCCAAGAAGAAAGTTGATTGATAATTTGATCAACAATGCTGTGAAAATAGCTGGATTTTGGTCTTCCCCAAAATATAGGCACACCCAAGTAAGTAAAAGGGAAAGAGCCTTCTTTGATTCCAAAGAAATCGATGATATGGCTTTTTTTATTGGGGGAAAAATTCTTCCCAAATAAGACAAAGGATTTGTTCCAACTTATCGCTTGACCCTAAATATCTTCATAATGAGCTAGGGCATTTTTGAGGTTTTGGATGTTCCTTTTATGACCTTTTAAAAATAAAATAATATCATCAGCATATAAAAGATGGGTAGGAAGCTTATATCCTAGACTCTGTTTAGGTTTATATATTTAGATAATTAGGAAATTTAACATACACTGTAAACACTTCAACATAGTTTATATTTTTTCTATAAAATTGTTTTATATGTATATGATCCTATTTTATTAATGAAACTTTTAATTTATTCAATACATTCCATAATTTACCTTTCAATAATTCATGCACATATTTAATCCCTATAAAGAACATTTGAAAATTTGAGATGAGAAAAACAAATTTTAGTAAGGGATATAAATAAAAAAACCTGTTAATATATTATAAATTTAGGAAACCCATAATAATGTTTTCCTTTTTAGGTAATAAACTTTGAGATCAAATTAATCACTTACTTACACCTGAAAACAACTTTTTCCAGTGTTTTTCATAAGATATTTCATAGGAATGCATAAAAAAATCCCAATTCATGAGGGTTTCATTGAAAACATGAAAAAATTTCCTTGAAAACAAATCCTTCATCAATATGGGATCATAACATTTATTTTAAATCACAATTTTATTTTCTTATCATATAAAATAAAAATGTTTTCATAAGAAAACCATCAAAATATTGAACAAGAAATATAACAAAGCCTAATAATATAAATAATCTAATGGATATCAATAACTGATTTTATATTGATGGATTGCATAATTTTATACATCTTAATCTTTACACTATGACATTGTGCCTATATATCATATATAATTGGGCAGACATACACCAAATACCTTTTCTACTTTTTCCATGAGACCTACCAAATAATCTAGGGGCTATATGATTGAGATCACCACATGTATACTTAAAAAGTATAATGTATTTATCATATGATAGAAATAAATAAAAATAAAATACATCATAAACATTTAGATTCCTATTTAGATACTAGCATATGAAATGCCAATATTCTACCAAGTAAAATTAAAAACGTTCTTTGTAAGTTTCCTTTAGTTCATCCCATACATAATAATGAGTATACGATTTAGTCAACATTGATATCATATGATGGAAAAAATATATTAAAATACTTCATTATAGTTCATAAATATTGATGTGAAATATTAAAAGCTTATTCCCTCATATTTTTAATTCAAGTTTGATGTTATGCGCATTAGTTGGGAACAGGGTAAAGACTGAGTTAATACAAAACCAAATATTTTTTAGGGTTATTACCCCTAGGAGAATTTGTGCCATATATTGAATCTACTTATTTGTAGATGTATAGGGAAATAATTTCTAAAAAACCTCCACTATTCCAAAATTTTAGGATTCTGGTATGGATGAGAATTCTATTTTTTAAAAGTATTCAAAATAAGTTTTAAAAATCAAGAGAAAACATCCATTTCAATTTGGTCATTTTTAAAACTTAGATTCCTATAAAAATTTGAACATTAATTTCTTTATAAGAGGTTTGAAACATTTAAGGGAGGATTAATGGAAAAATAATGACATGATGAGGGGAAAATCCATTCATGTCATATACATTAAAAAGAGAAAATTCTTTTCATGTATTTGTAAAATTTCAAAAGTGAGTCATACTATTTTTTTTGGAAAAAATTATTTTTAACATTTTGTAAATAAAGTCAAAAAGTATTTTAAAAATTCCATCAGTAATATTTTAATCATAAAAAATAATATTCATGAAATATTTAAACAATATAGACATGGATGAGAATGATTTTTAATTAAAAGAATTAATAAAAGTTTTTTAATGGAAAATCCCTTACCTCAAGTCCTAATTCATTCCATATGTTCTATAAACACTGAATAATAAAATTATAACAATAACCTAACTTCTAAATAACAATTTTCAAGTTTCTTATTATTCCTTTTAATTCAATAATTATCTTTTTTCATTCCGTACTAGATATATTATGTTTACATCAAACATTTTGAGGTTTTTTGGTCCTTAAACATTATAATAAATTTAATGCATTGACATTAGTCAAAGGTTTCCTAGTTCAATTATATCTATAATATTTAAAAATTTAGATTTATGATGTTTATATATCCAATTAAAATTTTAAATTAACCATGTAAGATGGTCATGAGAAATGAATCACATCACTTCATGGAGATGGTACTCCATACATATTCATGGGTGATGTTTCTATTTTTCAAATGAATAGAATGAAAGAAGCTAAAAACCAATATATCATTATATAATAATAAATATTTCCTAAGTATCATTTATATTCATTAAATATATCCTCATAACTAGTAATATAAAAGGGAAATGAAAAATGAATCACATTGCTTTGTGGAGGTGGTAGTCCATATGTACGCATGAGCGACATTAACAATTTACAATAGATGGTAAAGTGATAAGGTAGAAAATATTTAAAATTTTAATAATCATAAATATTCTTTAAGAATCAAATATGTTATTAATTAAATCTTTATAACAATCTGTGTGAGATGGTATTGAAAAAAATCACATCACATCATGAAGGTGGTAGCGCACATATACACACGAGCAAAGCGTTTATTTTCTAATCAGATGGAAAAGGTAATGGAAAAGGATTTTAAAATATACATAATAAAAATTAAGGATATTAGATATAGTGATGTTATTATTAAACATTGTTATGATAAATTTAATAAGGTATAAGAAGAAATAAACTTATGATAAATCATTTAATACTTATAGATCCTATTTTGATATCCCCACATAGATTGAGCATAAGTTCTTTGAGGTAGAGTTCAATTCTAACTACATGGTCTTTGGAACATATAACGAGGAATTTTTGAAATAAATTGGGAAAATTTTTAAGAGAAAATTGTACTTATTTCATGTTTTTATATGGTTTAAGTGAGTCCTTTTTTATAGGAAACATCTATAAAATTCTCACAAATATTCAATAATTTTAGTTCAATACTATAATTTAAAAAATTAAAATTTGAACATTCATAAAACATGTCTTATAAGATAGAAAATTGTATGTCCACATGAGTAAATATAAGATTTTTGTGAATTTTTAATGATTTAAAAAATATTTTGTAAACATTAAATATCATTTAAATTGATTATTATGACTATTCATATATTTTTTAATTTAAATGCATCAAGATAATAATATAATTAAAATATAAAAAATTTCACTATAATTTATACTTTATAATTATTGATGAATATTTTTGAACACCGTAGTTCATCCAAAATATTTTTCTTTTAAGGTATTCAAAAAAAATTATTTGATTTTTCTATTAATTTCACAAGCGCTGTGTTAGTTATTCATAAGTATTACAAGTAATTATACCTTACATAAAATTTAAAAATAATGTATTCATATTATAGATATCAATTTATTACAATTCATAAGTTCTTTTTATCCCCATGGAAATATATTATAGGTATTAAAAGTAAGAGAGTGGAATTTTTAATTATTATTTACATAAAATAATATAAAGGTCCTAATAAAAGGAAAATGGCACAAAATTGAAATATTTTAGAAGATAAGGTGATAAATTTAGAAAAAATATCATCCAATAATAATTTAAAATATATTTTTGACCATATTAGAATGTTTTATCCCTAATTAACATGTTATACCCTTTATTGTGGTGATATAAATTTGTCATGGTTTTTAATAATTATGAAAAAAATGAAATTTACATAATTAATAAATGAGATACTCATAATTGAAAATATTGTATAAAATTTTAAATAATAAATTTTATTAATTGGGTGTAATTGTCTTTAATATAAGTTCACAAAACAAATAATTTTTTAGAAAAGTACATATTTTAAGCATAAAACTTATTTTATAAAAAAATTAATTATAATGTTGATTCCTTTGGAATTAATATATTATTATTATTATTAAAATGAAACCTAGTTTATTTAAAAAAAAATCCAAAACAAAATGTAACATTGAAACTACTTTAATTAAAATAAAGTTAATGGAATTTTTATATAATCGGTATTTTTCACTTTTCACCCAAAAAACATTTTAGAAAAATATTCCAAAAATATCATAAGATTTTTTTACATGATTATTTAAAAAATGATCTCCATTTTATCAAATTAAATTTATAAAGTTGAAAAAATTCATCAATATATCGACACATAAAAATTCAATAAAAACGTTTTTAAAAGAAAATTTATTTTTAAACTATAAAATGAATATATACTCTTTCCATATCTAGTAATAACTATTAGATTAATCTTACTTTATTTTACTAAACATATTATCAATAAATTTAAATAAAATCATATATATATTGTGATTTACTTGATTTAATTTGGTAAAAATACATTTCAATCAAATGTTTTTTGAAGAATAACTCATATAAACTTATATGATTTTATTTAAAATTAAGTACTAATTTCTTAAGTATTAATCAGTAAATTTTTAGCAAGGAAAAATTATCTTCATATAATTCATAACATGCTTACTCCTATTCATACTCGTATATCTAATGGGTAGATTATTATTATTATATTTAAATAATAATATTTTAATAGTATATCGTATTTGATTTTATGATTAGTGTTGCATGTGGTACATGTTACTAGACATAATATCCATTTAAATAAGAATTAGATATTGAAATTAAATGGTATTAAATTTTCCCCCTATTACAGAAATTTCATCCATTCAATTTGAATTTTTTCTCACTAAAATGAGTGCATCTTGATATAGATATAATCTTAGACATATATTTTATCATTATAAAGAATTTATATGTTACTACTAGAAAACCAAATATTTATCAAATATTTATAAAACCATGTATATACCATTTTATGTACCTTAAATGTGAATATGTTTCAAAAATAATACCTTAATATTTAAGCACTATTTTCTATATAATAGTATATAGATTTAATATCCTCTTTCTTGATTTTAGGAATTATTTTACTATCAATATAGTGGAGGTGAAAACTTACTTACATGACTTATTTCTATTAAATAATCAAAATTTATTTGTTCAGTTGGGTTTTTACTAGCTTTCAACCTCTACTAAATCTCATATTCTAAATGATAAATAACCACTATGAATTATTCATTCATAAATCACCAAAATTAACTTTTATCTGATCATAAGATCCAAAAAATGATGAAAATTTATTCCTCTTGTTTCTATCCATTAACCAAAATAAAAATGGTTATCCAAAGTTGAGTTAATTTTAAATATCAATAAAACTTTATTTGGATAAATACTTCATTAATATATAAAGCTTCAATAATAATAGCTAGATTTCAAAATTAAATCATTTTCTAAACAACTAACATTAAATGTCTTCAAAATAATCAATACCAAATTAAATCCTAAATATTAGAATGGGTTGTTCACATAATCATCCTAGCTCAGCATAACATTTATCTCCAAACAATATTAATCAATAAAAAATTCACATACCAAAAATTTATATACCCTAGTCATATATTCTCTAAAATATACTAATAATTTCCCAAAATAACTTGAATCACCATAAAACCACTATAAAAACAAATATTCTTCCACAAGTTATCTCAATATTTATTCCTCAAATGAAATACCATCCTTGAAAATAATATTATATTCATATTAATCATATTATATTCCCAATATAGTGAAATTATTTAAAAAAAAAATAACCACTTTATCACCAAATAAATTTTCAATACCATGGTTATCTATATGGTAAAATATATCTTCAAGAAATATAAAAACCTATTTATCCTAATTAATCATAATTAGCTCAACATCACATATCACATTAATCCTAATGGTTTTCCTTACCTTAGATCTTATTTACCAATAATAACATTCTTCCCAAATAACTATCGTAGTAAATAAAATCACACACTTAAAGGGTTTTTATTAAAATCTAATAATCATATCACAAAAATATTATTAATAAACTAATAATACAATCACATAAGTCTTTAAAAAGGATAGATTTAATTTTTAACAATTTATCATCCTTAAATTTATAAACTTTTAAATAAAATACCACTACATCATAACTCTTTAAACCCTACATGTACACACCATAATTAATCCATTTAGTGTCCACAACATAATTCTATTTAAATTTCACTGTCATATTATCCTTCAATAATATCCTCCCCACAATATATGCAAAATTTTGTTTTTTCTATTTAACCTAGTATATTTAACAATAATTTTTTCCATGTGGCACTAAATCCAAGTATTTTGTGTCTATTTCTTGTGATAGTCACATGAAAACAATATCTCCCTCAACTAAATAATACATTAAAAATGTGTCCAGATTATTATGGATTTGGATAACTTTTCAGTCCTTATTCACTATTTGTTTTAAGAATATTAGAATAGAAAACACTAAGCTTATCTCCTTCTCAAAAATTAAAACAACTCACAAAAATTCTTCAAATGAAATACATATCTATGAGTTTTATTCATGGAACCAGAGTGATCAATACATTCACTTTGATGAATTATATATGTATAAATGTATGCAGTTATAAAATCTACAATGAACCCAAATTCCTCTCTAAGACTAGTGCTCATGGATTTTGCAGTTCTCATGTTCATTCCCGGATTTTAGCAAGAACATAACTGGAGGAACGATCATCAACCTTCATGACTAGTGATAATGTGCTCCACTCTAAACATGCTATGGTTTTCTCATACCTTTCAATGGTGAAAAAAATATACTAACAATGTTTGTATCCACATTTTATTTGTTTGGTGTACACACAACAAGGTTTTCACATGGCATGATAGTGATTCCACTTGAATCATTTGAATACCATAAATTGAATCATCATTTAGAAAATACCATAATAACATCATGTTAAACCCCTTTATAACTCACTATATATAGATTTAATAGGGAATAACCCCCATTAATTTCAATTTCATATAAAAATGAAATCTATTTTACGATCATATTCTATCTTTGATTGGGTTTCCTTCAAATTAATGGTTCGAAACCACATAACGTTTTGTAGTAAACTAAGATTATTTGGTACACCCAGTTAACTATTACTTAGAGATAAAATCATCAATCATGAATAATAAATTCCGCTCCTTTAACTATAATATCTACCCAATTCATCTCTACACAAAGAAAATTACATCAACGATCGAAAATCCTCCATGAAAATCAATTTTTCAACATCTCCTCATTATATTTATGTTTTTTCCTTGAGAGTGGATCCTTGATTTATATTCTTCAACACAACTGAGCATCATCAATTATCACATCCCTAGTTAAAAAAAATTAGGTTCATCAACCTCAATCTTGGAAGGAGTTCTCACATATTTTTGGTTATTCATGAATAATATAAAATCTCCACCCAACATTAAAAGCATACCCAATCTTGATATTTGTATCCTGATTAATTCACAGTTCTTCCCCGACCCTACATTAACTATCTAAATAATCTTTTTTTGATTATATTATCCCAATCAAACCCATAATTTAGATATGTTTATTTCTTTAAGATTCAATCATCACATGATAAAGTTAATCGTTTTAGCATCATCAACTTCCGATTGAATGTATTCAACTTTGAATTCCCCTCAATTTGGTTTAGGATTACAGGACCATCCACTATATGAGATTTGATTTAATACCCTTCAGTAAATGTTTGAACAACTTTTATTAATAAGACTTTGATGTCAACATCCATATTAAAATCTTTCCCCAGTCAAGCTTGGGATGAGTTCGATCGAACCTGAGTATTTTATTCTAGTCACAACTATAGGTTTCTCCTTGGAAGATTCGTGTGGTGAGTAAAAAACAGATTGAATAAAGTAATTTTGGATGATCTTTACATAAACACAATTAATCAAAATACATTTTCAATTAGTTGGCGGATCACACATAATCGATTGGTCGACTTTTTCCTTAGTCATATGTTAATATAGACTTATGGTTTCTCACTAATTTTTGCGGTAGGTTCATTATCTACCTCCATATTATATTGGGGCAAGTTATGATAAGTTCATCATCATCTTTATCTCACAATAGTTTTTATATCAGGAAATCAATTTATATGGTTGACCACCCTTTCTATCACGGTCACTTGATATAACATATGGTAGGTTCTCTAATTTCATGTGGTTAGTATGAAGTCATTAAATTTATAGTGGCCTCATGATAATTGTCACCCTGACATGCGGTTAGTTATGAGCTTACTTTGTATTATGGTATTATCTTCATGTGGTAGTTCTTCACTTGGTCATACTTTGGGATGAACACTTTTTTATTTTATATAATTTCCGTAACCTGAACCATTATTTTTCTAATAACTTTATATTGATTTCAATTAGTGTACCTACCATACAATCACTCTATTTCCAGACCAGTCCTATATTTTTTATGGTAGGTTGGTACTATTGGTTAACTGTTAAGCATGGTAGATTGGGTTGTACACTTACGATCAGTGTAATAACCATGAGTCTTCTTGCCAAAATAATTATAAAAACATTGAGATTTTATCCATTAAATATGTGAAATAAGAATTGAAATTATATTTAAACCATTAATTTAGATTAAAAATTTATTCCACATATTGATATGAATAATTAAAATTAATAAAAAATGAAATATCGTGATTCAAAAATAAAAAACTTCATTTTTTTTCATAAATTGAATATAAACTAAAGTAATCTTAAAAATATTCCATAATATAGATTATATAATTGTATGAAAATTAAAATCATGAAAAAGTAATTAATTAATCACACAAAATTCCAATTACTAATCAAATAATCAAAGAATAACACTTTTCACCCAAAAAATGAAAAAACTCAATATTACCCTATTGAATGATTATTTCCATATTAAAAATACAATTTAATCCCCAAAATATTTGAGGAAACATTCATTAAAAATACAACACATCCAATTAACACACACATAAAATATTTCTTGCCCTCAAGTAACAAATTCTTATAAATTTAGTGAAAGAGAAAAATTCTCAAGGGTGAAAAAGTAAAGTGTTATTAAGAATCTATTTATAAATGTTTTATCCCCAACAGACTATGAGAAGAATAAAACATGGTTTCTCTCTTATAAATATGTGATTTTATTATAATTTACTGTTAATTTTATAATAATTACCAAGATTGGAAATAATGAAAGGGTTTAAACAAACATCACTTTTATTTAATTGAAACTTCCAAATATCTCTCTACCTCTAGGATAACAGACACAAAAGAATTAAAAACTGGGTATTATTAAACACACTATTGGATATGAAACATAAAATAATTATAATTAAGAATAAATAAACCATCTAATATAAAAATAATAAAGAAAAAATAATTTCAATGTTGATTGGTATTTTCATTTTATAGCTTAGTTAAATACATAGATTAAAATTGTAAATCCCCATCAAAATATTCTAAAGAAATTATGATTTCAAATCATAATAGAAAATTTTCTCTAAAAAAATTAAAGTGATAAAAGAAATTGATGAATACAATTTTATCAATGAGAATGAATAAAAATATAACCTCCTTAAAGTGGAAAATCATTTCTCAAACTTCAATTTTTTTGATATGATGAATTAAAATGTTGAATCTTGAAAAAAATGTTATTGAAAATTACTAATAGTTTTTTTATTAATACTAGAGTGAATAAAACTTATAAAATTAAGACCCCTCCCCCACACTTAAAAAAATCCCAAATGTTGAATATTATAGTGGGAGAACTAATTGTAATATTTAATGTTCAAATATAATTTATAATTAAGAAGATAAATATATTATCAAGGGATAAATTTTAGTTCAAACGTAATGTTTACCCATTTATAATTATCCATTAAAATCAAATTTAAAATGTATATGTATTTTTTACCATTTAAACAGATAGATGAGTTCATTACTTTAGATCAAGACATATTATGTTGGATGTTAGTTTTAATAGGAAACATAATCTTAACATAAATTTCATCCTCAATAAAGTTTAAAATGAGGGTAAATTTTCCCCACACATAGAATCACGTAAGGAGAAGACATAAACTATCTACCATTATTAAGGAATCATCCAAGAAGATTCAGAACAAAAATATTTCAAACTAGAATGAAAAATAAGATTCCCATACCAGTAAATATTTAACCACATGAGTTTATTCAAAAAATACCTTTCTTTTTACCTCGATGTAAAGTCTTATAGTTAATAAATTATAGATTCTAAAAAATTAATAGATCAATATGAGATTCCAGAATTTTAAATTTTAAAAATAAAATAACCAAAGACAAATTTTAAGGATGTTTTATCCAAAAAACTCCAACTATCAATTCTCATTTACAATAAGTGAAGATCATATATGTTTTCCTTAGTGTGGTAGGTTGAAATACCCAATAAGTGACCATTTAATTTTACCTTTCCAATTCACCATACATAACTCAAGTAAAAAAATCAGTTTCAAAATGAAAATACAAGTGAGAACAAGGCAGGAAAATAAGAACATTATTTTTTTTCATGTAAGAAAAAACAATAATAATCATGGGTTGAATAATATGAATCACTAAGTTTAAATTCTTTAGTTAGAATCATTGGTTACTCAATCTTAAAAGATAGATATAGAATCCATTCTCTTCGGATTCCTATCAATATAATGTTAAATTATTTGATAATTTACGAGGATTGGTTTATTATTTTTTCCTATAAGATCCACAACTCCATTTATCAGCACTATAAATATGGTGAAGGGTCCAAACCATATAGGTTTAAGAATCCAAGGAAGAAGTCTATGTCTGAATATAAAATCGAGACATTTTGTCTAGCATTGAAATCTCTATTTTGGATTACAGAATCAAGAAATGAATTAGTCCTCTCGATGTGTATCCAAGAATTTTAATTGGAATATATCCTAAGCTCAACAATATCACACAACTTAACAAATATTATTTATTTAGTAAACTTAAAATCAATTTTCAAGGCCTTCACTGTCTAAAAATATTTATGTTTTAAATCCACAAGTAGATGACATGATTTCCTAAAAATATGTGTATAAATAGTCATTCCTTTGGGGTAATTAAAGGTACCTTTATAGGACCACAAACACTTATCAAGTTTTAAGTATCTGTGTTTCTTCTAACTAGGCATAGTCTTTCCTATTTTTTTATTCTCTATGTTTTTGATTTTTCTTGTACAAATGACTATAGATGGAAATAATTTCTAGTTTTGGGAAGACATACATATTGTTCTATCAAATACTAGAACATATAATTCTCAAAGTGGGTTCCATTTTCTATGATAAAATATTTTAGGACACAAAATATTAAAAATATATTATTCTTAATAAATTTTATTACATTGGTAATAAGATTATTTAAAAATTACACTATATTAAACAATTTAGAATAATATCCTAAAACCACCAAGAAACACACATTCCCATAAGAAATGGAAGTTATCCCATAATGTCCAATATATAAAACATAAAAAATATCAACTTCCAAAATCCACCTTTGAGGCACATCTTACTTATTACCAAAACCCTCTAACCTTTGACACTTATCAAAACTAACTACTAAACTCCTAGCAGCCTTAAAAAAAATTAGACCAATAAAACCATCCCTTAAAGAATTTTTAATAGTCCTCTATCCTCTATGATGGATACTCCATAGTATAGAATGATAAACATCATTAATGTGAAACATATCTTCCTTAGGTACACACCTCCAAATAATACCATCACCACACCTCCTAAACAACAAAGTGTCATTGAGAAAGTATTACATTAACTGAGAAATTAATTTTTTCCATTTTGGTTTTATATAAATTAATTTGAAATGTCTCTATCAGATAAGAAATTAGAAAAACATGTATACCAAGAATAGTTTTTGACGAACACAATAAGAAATTTTTCATTAATAAAAGAATAATTATTCTCAATAGGATCACTAGTTTGAGTACTAGAAAGTAAAGATAAATGACTAGTTACTAAATTTTCATGCCCATGTTTATACTTGATATATATATATATATATTATTACTAAAGTAAAAGTATACATTTAATTAATCTATATTTGGACTATTTTTTGAACAATATGTATATCAAGGTATAATGGTAAGTGGAGACTATGATTTTTGAAATTATCAAGTACTATATAAACATATATAGACTAAACACTATATCCAACAACTCATTTCCAGTAGTGGTGTAATTCCTTCAATAATTCTCTAGAAACCTACTAGCATAATACACTATACACAACCTCTTGTGTTTCCTCTATATTAAAACTTCTCCCATGGCCACATCAATGGAATTACACATGATTTGAAATGGGATTTTGCAAACTAGGATAGATATTATGGATGTGAGTTTATTTGTAATAATATCGATGTATTATAAATATACTTTTATCAAAAAAGATGGTGTATCTTTATATAAGAGTGAGCATAGAGGCATAGTGATTTTAAAAAATCTTTTATAAATATATGGTCAAAACCATCATGGTCTAGAAAGCATATAACACCATTCACATTTTTAGGAAGGGGAATATTTTGAATAACATCTATATTAGACTTTTCAACCTCTATACCCATATTAGAAACCTTATGACCTACAAATATCCCCTAGGTAACCATTAATTGACATTTCTCCTAGTTTAAAACAAGATTATTCTCTAGTAATCTCTGTAATACCAATTCTATATTTTAAAAATAGCTCTCATATATACTCACAACTATTGAAAAATCATCAATAAACACCTTAATGACCCTCTAAACCATGTTTGAAGAGATTATCATTATATATCAATGAAAGGTTATCGATGAACTAAATAAATCATATAGAATTAAATTATAGATATTTTTTCTAAATGGATAGTTGAATATAATCTTCTATTTTTCTTCTGGGGATATAATAATCTATTTTTTCCAAGAATAGTTTTCCAGAAAAAATAAAAATTCATTCTCATCCAGTCTCTCATGCATTTTATCTAAATATTTCTTTAGAAAATGATACTTCATAGTAAAAAATTTAATTTCATGTAGTCTATAAAAAATATCCATTTGATTTATTTTATAACCTGAATTTATTCATTTTATCATTATTTAAAATAGAGAATATAACAACCTAGGTCTTTAAAATATATTTTAATGTTTTTTATTCAATATATAACCCAAATTTTACACATAAAACTATATTATTTTTGTTAAAATTTCATATTTTATTTGGGATTTATTTTATTATATACTAAGTAATTTATTAAGAACATTTGAGTATTATGTTAATAAAATAAATTCTTATCCATTAATAAAAAAAATTGTAATTATGACCTATAAAATTTTATGGATTTTTGATAATTAAATGGATACATCTTGATAAATTTTCTTCAATAAAGTTTTTATTATATGTCTTTTATTTTTTCCCATAAAATTTCAACTTAATTATCCATGTATTTAAGTTGTTAGGGAAAAATAATTATAGATAATAATTGTGTGCAGATAGACTATCCAAATTCAATGTAAAAAAATTCAATTAATCTTTGGATTCTTTAATAGAAGAATATTAGAATATGGTCTTATTTGGAATTTTTAAACTATGTGCTGAGAATCCACCATCAAAATTTTATCCTCCTAAAGGATGTTTTTTATGTGTTATGGTTGAATCATTGATGGAAATATTTACAATTTGTATAATTAATTGAATCTAGATTCATTTAATTCACAAGTGTTTTTTACAATGATAAATTTAGAATGGGATGTTCACCAGTTAGAAAAAATGATCCAAATAATTTTATCTAACCTATATAAAAATTTCAAGCCAATAAAAAGATGGTAAAAAAATTTAGGACTGAATTACTTTGGTGGAAACCATCTTGTCAAATCCACATCAATGTTGACTTTAGAAAAAAAGTAAATGATCTTCCATTTTGAAATAGATTCCTAAACAATATGATTCTAAGTCTTCTGACTTAGATCATCTGCGACACTATTCCCTTTCCCTAGTGTTTATACCAACTCAAAATCAAAAGATTATAGGTACCCGACTCACCATCACTGTAGAAGATTCAAATCCTACTTTGAGAAGATGTATTTGAAACCTTTATGGTCGATAAACACCATGAAGGGCTCTCACAGTAAGCAATTCCTCCTACATTTCAAGGTATGAAACACAACCGATAGTTCCAGGTCATGAGTAGGATAATTCATTTCATGTGGCTTCAACTATCTCCACCCATAAGCTACAACCCGATCATCCTGCATTAACACTTCCCCAAGTACAACACCAGATGCATCACAGAACAAGGCGTACCTCTTACCTGGTTCGGGTAAGATCAAAATCGGTGCGGTAGTCAACCGATTATTAATCTCCTGAAAAGAATTCTCAGAAGCCTCTGACCAATCAAACATAACCCCCTTCTTGGTTAGTCTTTTGAGTAGTGCTTCCAAATGAGATAAATATCTAATAAACCTTCAGTAATAACCATCCAAACCCAGAAAACTCTGAACATTAGAGGCGTTCTTGGGATTCTCCCAAGACACAATAGCCTATACCTTTTTAGATCCACTAACATACCCGACTCAGAAATTATGTGTACCAGAAAGTTCACCTCATCAATCCAAAACTGACATTTTTATAGAATAGCATAAATCCTATGCTCTATTAGCATACTCAAGATGATGTCAAGATATTTGGCATGATCATCATGATTTCTAGAGTACACCAAGATGGAATCAACAAAAACAACTACAAACTAATCCAGATATGGGTGGAATATCTAGTTCATCAAGGCCATGAACACAGTTCATGCATATGTAAATCTAAACGACATCACCAAAAATTCATACAACCCATAACTCCTTTGGAAATCTATCCAAGGTATTTTAGAATGTCTCACCCTCAACTGATGCTACCCTGATCTCAAATAAATCTTGGAAAACCCAAAGGCACCTCTAATCCAATCAAACAGGCCATCAATTCTAGGAAGAGGGTATCTGTTCTTAATCGTCTTTTATTTTATCTTCCTATAATCGACACATAGCCTCAGTTATCTACTATCCTTCTTAGAAAAAAATACATAAGATCCACAAGGGGATGTAATAGGACATATAAACCCCTTACTCTCCAATCCCTCAAACCGAACCTTTAGTTTTTTGAGCTCCAATGGCTCCATTTGACAGGGATGAATGGAAAATGGCTCCTCTACTGGAAACAATTTGTTCATAAACTCAACATTTATCTCAGGTGGTAACCCCCATAAGTTCTCTATAAACACATACTAAAACTAGTCCACAACAAAAGGAAATGTTGTCTATCCTTTCTCCCCATCATCTAACATAAGACATGCCACTTGGGCTATGAGTTCTCCCAACTATTGGCATAACATCCCTATGTGGCCCTCTTGAGTATCCCACTCACCATGAAAGACATAAGTGCTCCCATCGAGAGATGTGAATGTTACCTGACATCGGTAACAGTTGATATGGGCTTGATATAACACCAACCAATCCACACCCAAGATTATGTCAGAACCTAACATTTATAGGAAAAACAATTCCCACAGAAAAAGATATCCACCAACCTCTAGAGCACAACCCTTACACTACCTAATGTCCTCGACTCGTACCCATAGTCGAGTATCAAGTGACATTACCCCACATGTAACCTCCACAGTTAATCCCAATACAACTACCAAATGAGAAAAAATATATAGAAATGTGTAGAATCTATATCAAATAAAGCACTAGAAAGAATCGAAGATACAAGAATCGTACCTCAAATAGTAGATGGTTTATCCTCACCACCATTAGGTGTAGTCTAAAATACATGGAGATGACCTACCCCTCTACCATGGGCTTCAGACTGATTACCCTACACTGAACTTCCCTATTGGTAAATATGATCTTGACCTAGATTTCCATGTCCACCGACCCTACCAGTACGACCCATAGAGATCCAACTACCTTTCTGATATGGGGTAACCGACCCCCTACCTACACTCATCATCTTCCTCTAACATCCATCATTTCCTGATTGTCATGGATTCTTACAGAAACTCTGTACATGTCCCAGCCTACTGCATGATAAGCACTCAACTGGTGGGTGGGGACAGTGGTTATTCTTGTGTACCATCCTGCCAAATTGATAGTAGAAGACCCAGTTTCTGTCCTGAGAAGATGACCCCTTTTCTGACTGCCATGTATGCTTCCACACTGTAGAAAATTCCAAAAATTACACTTCCTACTATCAGAATCCACACCACTTTCTCACCCAGATGGTGCCAAGAGTTCACTACCTGAATATACCTTCAGGTTCCCCTCCAAGATAAGGGCTTAATACACCACTTCAGCAAACATTTTCAGATGAAATATATTCACTTGAGACCCGATCTCATGTCTCAGCCAATCCTGGAAGCATTTATCCACAACTGCCCCATATTCTGTCAATGTCGGAACAAAGCATCTCAGATCAGTGAAATGACTAGGATAGTCCATTAATAACATTTTCCCTTGATTTAACCTCATAAAATATTCAGCCTTATCCAACCTCATATTTTTTGGGGGAGAAGTTCTCGAGGAACGTCTCCTTAAAATCCTTCTACATCATTCCTTTAGCCTACTCCATTTGGACCATGATGTCACACCAACATTTTTCTTGACCCCTCAACATATAGGACACCAACTAAAATCACTTATCAATAGGTGTCTCTATATAGTCAATAATAGTTTGTATGTACTCTATCGAGAACTCTACTTCTTCTAGCCCACCCTGTCCAGTAATGGTCCGGGGGTGCTGCAGCTGAAACTCCCTGATCAACTCAAACATACTTGGTGTAACCCGCCCTTGGTTTCATGCCATCATCTGCATAAAATGAGAAAATTTCTCACGGAACTTCTCTTACCTATCTTCTGGGATCACCACATTCTCTTGCTCCACTATTGGAGGAGTGTTCTTGGCAACATCCTCCTGTCGTCCAACCAGAACATGTCTTCGAGGTGGCATTTATCTACAATGCCAAACATGATCTTTAGAATGAAACCATAACACTTTTATGAAAAGGAAAAAGATATATAGGTAAGAGAATCACTTTACATAACCAAAACAATTCATATAAACTACCCAAATATACCCACTTATAGACTAATCACTACCCCTAGCCATATCTTCTAAGGCCATGGCTAACACGGGTATCTAATTTACATAGTTACAAGACTTATCTTTTACACCAATTCAAAACCATTTATATATCCCAATTTACCCTTAGTATAGGTTAATCAACTTTTATTTCTTTATTATGAAACATTTTATAAGTTCTACTTGACATTTTCACGTCCCTTTTTACCCATTCATACCATCTTATTAGGCACAATTTTCATTACTTTTAAGAAAACTAACACGTCATAACCTTCATATGCTACACACCCATCCCATGTGTGTGCCTACCATGATGCATGAAACTTACCTACATAGGTTCCTAGAATGATGCATGAATTCACAACCTCATAGCCTTATGGCCATGGGAGAAATATCACCAAAACCTTAAATCACACAACAAGTGCACCACCTGATGGTGAAATATCATCAAATATAACAACACACAATAAGAACAACAATCCCCTCCCAGGGTGACTTAGATTTTACCACATATATGGGTTAGCTACTACCAAGAACGATCTCATTACTAAGGCCTGGCACCTTCATAAACTCCCTTCTACCATCCCCAAATAGTAATATAGAGAAAAGAAATCCACTAATACCACTTTGTAACATCCCTGACCCAAAAGCCACTAAACTGGTGCCCCGAGCCGGGTCACCACATGACCTCAAGCACACCTCCCCATATAGTAGAGGTTACTGACTAGATGTGAGGATCTAAAAGGATATGTGGGGAGACTATACCATCTCTACCAGACTAAGACACATCAAAAAATTGTTTAAATAGAAAAAAAATAGAGAACAATCAATAACATGAATAAATAACCAAGTCCCAAACCGGGTACAACCATATACAATAGTAAACATATCAAGCCATGATACAATGCCAAGTGAAAACCCAAAATAAAGAAAAAATTCACGATCCCCAAAATGGTCTGGACTCCAAGTTTGGAACCTCACCTGTACATGTCCCATGTCCAACTCAACTCCCTAGTATAGGACCCTTAAACTTTCCCTGACCTGCAAGCATGAAATCTGCTCAGGTACCCAACAGAATCATGATCAGGGTGTGAGTATAACTCAGTAGGCCACCACTAATGGTGTCTACAGAATATCCAGAAAAAGTAGATAGTACATATAAGTGATAAATAATGGAAAATAAATTTTAATAGTTTAATAGGACATTCTAGACTATGCTCCTTTAAATTATACTACCATTGAATCCAGGTTATCTACTTATAATTTCCATGGTTTAATCTACATTTTTCATGCATTCAATGGATTAGGCATGCTCAATATTCTCGAACATATGAGAATTAATTCAAGTCCTATCTCACTAGGCATCACAGTATAACAACCTCATAATCCTCACCTCGAAGCCTCAGTCCGGGTGGAATGCAACCATTAGGGGAATAGAAATCTATTTCCTTCCCTAATCTACACATTTAGGGGGCATACAAGAATGCGTGTGGTGTAGAACCACCGCACACAGTTGATGGTGGAGTACAATGAAGATAGTCAGATGATTGAAAAATCAGGGCAGTAATGTCGAAGTTCTTTGGCGACGCTTGCCAAATACTCTGACATCATTCCTATCAGCCCGCTCTCATGGAGACAGCTGCCAAATGGAGTAAAGGATAAAGCCTGGTCAGAGATATGGGTAAAAAAATCTGTTGTTCTTAATGCAATATATTACTTTTTGTATTTATATGAATTAATATTATGGTGTCATCTGCGATTTAATTTCCCTGATGGTGAGGGTGCACGACCATCATTTCTAAAGGATTTAGGTAAGTTTTGGAGAGCTTATAACTATGATTTGTACATTGGATGGCATGCTAGAGTGGGAAGAGAGTTAGAGGCAGTCCCTGTCATGGATGATTGTCCATTAGAATAGTACCGACAGATGATTACTTATTGGAAGACTAGCCAATTTACAGTAATAATCAAATTAGAGGCATTTAAATGAAAATTTTCATGTTTTTTAATACCAATTATTTAATTTTATTTAGGATTAATCTAGAATAAATAAAAAAACATTAATGATAAGAAATAACACCACACATTGGGAGTACTATGATGCTAGATCATGAGAGCAGCAGGTATGAAAATTTATAATCTTTCTTCACGACTTTCACTTTCTATTGCTTCCTCCATAATTTATTCGATTTCTAAAGTTGTTATATAATTTTAGTTATGAAATTAATTTTTTTGGTATCCTATTTTTAATTATGGTTTCCTATATTCAATGTCATTGTAGAGGCATAAATTTAATATAGAAGGATGTGTGCCTCAAGCAAAACTGTTTTGCTCGAGTAGAAAGAAGAAATATGGAAGTGCGGTTAATGAACCGTCTCAGCAGTAGATTGTAAGTTTTAATTTGTAGATTTAAAATTTTAATCTCTATTTTGTAAATTAATAATCTATTTATATTTGTAACAGTATTATTTAGAGGACCTTGATTCCCAAGAACCGGAAATTTTTGGGCCAAAACGATTACTTACATCAGGTGTTGGGAGATGAGCACCCTGGTAGAGTATTATTCCGACCTAGGAAGAGTATAGTTATGATGAGGTATTGGCCCTCCTCAGGTATGATTTGTAGTGAAACCGAGTTGCAACAGGTAAAGGAACATGCAGAACATGGTAAAAAAAGAGCCACAGAGACGGAAAAATAGTCTACTAGGGAAAAACTACATTTATGAAATTGATGGAAGTTTTAAGTCCAACACTTCCACCAGAGGCCAACACTGCTTGTGATGAATATATGTCATCTATGTGTTCTATATATGGTGAACTAGGTGTAATTTATAGTGGTTGTCGAGATGATGGCGAGGAGGAGGCCAATGAGGAGGAGGAGGACGAGGAGGAGGACAAGGTGGAGGAGGAGGGCGATGAGGATACTGAGGCTGAGTACAAGGGCAAGGAGGATGGTGGGAACAATGATGGGGATGAAAATGAGGATGAGGGTGAGGGTTATGATGATGGTGATGATAGTGATAGTGAAGAGGGACAGATTGATCCATTACATATTTGACAAATATTATTGACCTTTTATGTTTAATGATTTGTTGTGTCTAAATATATGTGTGATTAGGTAGGTCACATTATCTTTATTTTTTATCTATAAATAATAAAACTTGACTTGATGATTTGATGAAACTGATTCACCTTTCCCCTAGACAACCCCCCACACCCTAGACACCCTGTACCCCCCTGGACAGCCCTGCCACCCCCTTGGATAGCCTGGCCAACCCCTTGGACATCACATGATTAGTTTAGGATCTTACACACTGAGAGGTGGAGGGAAAAATCAGTGATACGATTCTCTTTTAATTATCATTTCTATTGAAACAATCTTTGCCTCATATTAAAGAATTATCGGTTTTTTAAAAAAAATCACACTTCCACATGAACTAAATTATTTAAATGGTTCACTACTCAATAAAAATAGTTACATCCATGTTATGGTTTGGAAATAATCCAATTCCACACAATACACAAGAAAAAAATCCTTTAGTGTTGATAAAAGCAAGATTGATATACACTTATAGTTATGTATCTCTATGATAAATACAACTATGCATGTGATTATTATTGAAAAATGGTGTTATACATTTTTGTGTAACATGTTAAGAACCTTTCACCAATTTATTCAAAACATGTTTCTCTTATTTTTTTAACTTTCACTTTTGATAACTCTCGAAAAAATTCTTCACTTCCGTGGACAGACCACCCACCCCCCTCCCCTCAACACCCCCTACCCACCTCGACAGCCCGACCACCCCCGTGGATAGCCCACCCAACCCCCTTGACAACCCCTCATCCTGTGGAAAACCTCCCCACCCCCTGGACACCCCGTAACCCCCTGGAAAACCCCATCCACCCCCATGGACACCCCATACCTCCCATGGACAGCCCCGACCACCCCCTGGATAGCCCCGACCACCCCTTGGACAACCCCCACCCCATGGACAACCCTGCCCACCCCCTGAACATCCCCACCAACCCCCCTGGACACCCCTACCCCCATGGGAAACCTGCACACTACCTTGGACACACCGTACCCCCTGGACAGCCCCACCCACCCCCGTGGACACCCCTACCCCCCTGGATAGACCCCACCCCCATGGACAACCCCAGCCACCCCCGACCCCCTGGACAACCCTGCCACCCTCGTGGACCGCCCCACCCTTGGATATCCCCCACCCCCGTGGGAACCACCCCCCCTTGGACAACACCCAAACCCTAGACCTCCCCACCCCCTGGACCCCACCCCACCCCCTAGACACACCCACACCCCCTATAAAGACCCTCAACCCCCTCGAACCCACCCCACCCCCTGGACAGCCTTAGACACCCCCCAGACACCACCCCACCCCCTAGAACACCCCCATGGATAGACCTCCCACCCTTGATAGCCCCCACACCCTGGACAGTCCCCCCCACCACTCTGGATATCCCCCACCACCCCCACCCCCTAGACACCCTTACCCCCTGGATAGCCCGACCACCCCCGTGGATAGCCCGCCCACCCCCTAGACACCCACCACCCCCTGGACACCCCCACCCATGGAAAGCCCCCAACCCCCAGGACACCACCCCACCCCTGGACACCCCCTGTAGACCACCCCACCCCCTGGACACCCCCATGGACAACCCCCTACCCTTGATAGCCCCCCCCCCCCCACGCACCACCATAAACAGCCCACCTCCCCCCACATACCCCTGGACACCCCGTACCCCCTGGATAGCCCTGCCACCCCCGTGGATAGCCCGCAAGCCCCTGGACAACCCCTCCTCTTCTGGACAACCTCCCCACCCCCTGGACACCTCGTACCCACATGACATCCCTGAATACCCCCTGGACACCCCATACCCCTAGATAGCCCCGCCCACCCCGTAGACAGCCCCATCCACCTCCCTAGACACCCCTACCCCCAGTGGACAATCTGCCCACCCCCTTGAACACGCTGTACCCCCCTGGATAGCCCCGAACACCCTCGTGGACACCCCCAACCCCCTGGAAAGACCCCACCCCCATGGAAATCACCACCCACCTCCATGGACACCATCGACTCCCTGGACAACCCCACAACCCCCGTGGACCGCCCCACCCCCGGTACATCCCCCCACTCCCCTGGCCAACCCCCACTCCTCTAGACAGACCCCACTCCCATGGATAGCCCCCACTCCCCTGGACAGCCCCCACCCTTGTGGACACCACCCCACCCCCACCCCCTTGGAAAACCTCCAACCCCTGGACTGCCCCAACCCACCCTGGGCACCATCCCACCCCCTAGAAAGCTACCCAACCCCTGGACACCACCCACCCCATGGACACCCCCATAAACAGCCCCCCCCCCCCCCGGACACCACCCACCCCCTGGGACACCCCCATGGACACCCCCCACCACCCTTGATAGCCCCCACACCCTAGACAACCCCCACCCTAGATAACCCTACACTACACCCAGACACCCCCATCCCCCCAAACACCCCACCCATTTAGACACCACTACCCCCTTGTACAACCACCCCAAACCCCTGAACAACCCCCAACCCCCTGAATTCTGAATTGAATTATTTATGTATTTAATCACCCAACAAATTTTTTTTGGTATTTTATAAAAGCCACTTTTGGAAAGTGGTAACCATACAACGATCCAAAAAATCACCCATACAAAATCCACCGCATCTCAATTTTAAAATTCAAACCTTCAAAAAAACTCTACCGCGCACTTTGAGCCATAGACCGATGACCTAGAAGCATGAGTCCTCTCGATTCTTGTGCCGCCTCGAGCCACGACCTACCTCAAAACAAGAACCACGTGGTTTCTGACTTATCCTCATCAGCCAGATCACCAACGAGCTTCATCTTTACCGTCACCGGCGAGCTTCATCTTCACCTTGTTGTGTGTGTATGTATTATGTAGGTCTGTTGTGTATGAATATTTGTGAGATTGTGGTAGTTGCACAGGGAGAATTGCTATTGCACAGTGGTTACTTCACCTGTATAGGGGGATGCCAACTATTTGGCTTGCTGCAGATACAAAGGATATGCCAACTATTTACAACCTTTGGTATATGTGTAAAATTAGAGCTTATACCAATGGTTTTATGTAAACCGTTGGTATAAGTATATGATAACGGTTTCTAAAAAATTAGTATAGATAATTTTATCAGAGATTTACCAACAGTTTTTGGAAAACCGTTGGTAAAATTCTATACCAACGGTTCTGTAAACTGTTGGTATAGAGATACTTCATGCTATTACTCGTGGTTTAAAACCATTGGCAAACATATATACCAATGGTTTACTAAAACCATTGGTATATACTGATTTTTTCAGACATATCCCAACAGTTCTCATAGAACCGTTGAGATATGTCTATCCTTACGGCTCAAGACACAATGGTTTGTACAACCATTGGTATAGTTTATACCAATGGTTGTTCGGCCTTTACCAATGGTTTTGAACCATTGGTAAAGATAAAATTTCTAGAAGTGTTGTTTAATATCAATCATTAGTTTTTCATTTTCAAATTTTAATACATTTTTTTATTTTAATATATAGTTATTTTAATCTTTCCCAATTGTAATATCACTTTTATTATGAGAATATAAGACATTATTCTTTTTATGATTATTACATTTATATATTATATTCATTAATGGTATCCAAAATCATATATAATTACTCAAATAACTATTTATTTTATATTTCTTATTCCTCATTATATTCATTTTCAATATAAGTTGAATAAGTAATTGTCACCTCAAAATAAATTTCCATAAAACATAGATTACAATTATCATTGAAACTATAGTTTTATGAATTTGAATCAATAAAACTTTACTATAAATATCTATAAGATTACTTTATATATTTCATATATATTTTTCTCTATATTGTCATATATTTTCTTTCTATTTCAGCTAATCAGCTTTGAGGTGTCCTTTTCTATTACACTAATACCATGATACCTCTTCAAAAGAGTAATTTTTTTTCTAGTTACTTTTATTATTATATTTTCAACTATAATTTATCTTTCTAAAAAACTTCTTCGTCCTATATATTTTCTTAAAAAATCTAGAAGATGTGCCATTTCTTTACCTCTATCATAATCTTAATCTCTTCCACTCAAGCTATGATATTTAATAACTAACTTCTATAATTACTCTAATTATTTAAATACAATTTACTACATTGTGGAATCATCATCATCTTAGACCACTTTAAGTTCCTCTTTTTAAATGATCTATTTAATAATTACTTCTTTGATTTCCTACTTATAGATTTCATGTGATTCTATGACATAGAGTAAGTGTCTCTCCACCAATCAAGTAGACATATCTATATTCTTTGTACTTTATTTTACTATTCACAATCTTTCCATGTGCATTAATATTATTTTGGGTTTCATTTAACCTAATACTAAATTCAAGAATATCTTTTTCATGATTCTTTTTTAATATTTCATATTTAATAGTTATATATTTAATTGAATTTCTTTAACAATAGATTTTCCTTTACGAGAAACTACAATAGTATCCCAAATCTAATACACATTATCACAAGTAGATATTCTATTAAATTTATGTTATCATAATCCATAAAAAATATAATTCATGGAGATATTTAAAATCTTATACGACCTTAGTTGTATCACTCTAATCCTTTCGATGAGATTTTTATTTTTCATATTTATATTCTATAGTGGAATAAATATTAAAAACCATGATCTAAATATATGTTTTCTTATTTATCATCCATTTTATATAATATTTACCATTAAAAAATGAGGTCAATTTGTACTAAATTTTCTGATACCAGAGGAATCCATAATTAAAAAAAACTAAGATATTTTATAAAGGGAATGATCTGGTACATAGGAAAATATGAATAATAAGTAATGCCAATTTGTTTTTAAATAACCATTCTATAATACAAAATGTAGATCCCAGTAGTGTGTTCACGAGGCTGGTTAATTGAATATACACATGTTTTTGTTAAAAATTAAGGAATTTAAATTAAAAAAATCCACTAATTTTGATATATATTTTTTAAAAATAACCCTAGGTATAGATATTTTTTTTTGAAATATATCTTAAAGGGAATTATCAAAACATAGTTAGAAAAAATGAAAATATTTTACCCTTTTAAAATATCTTACTAATAAAAAATAATAAACATATCACTAGTAAAAGTAATCTATTGGAGTTAATATTTTATATATTACATTGATAACACCATGATGAAATCATAGAGTGTAGTAAATATATTTTTGATTATTTTAATTTTAAAATAGAAAAAATTAATGTTCACAACACAATAATAAAATGAGGGGGTTCAGTTCTAGGCTATAAAATATTCCCCTTAAATTTATTGAAATAAAACCATTAAGATTTATTATTAAAATAAATAAATAAATACAAAACTTGTATTGGGTTTAGAGGTAGAAAACTACCCAAAATACATTCAATTCATAAAAATTCACCTTCTATAGTTATACGCGGGATATCATATATATATATATATATAATAAAAAGGATTATCAGAGTAATCCTCTTTATATTATAGATAGTGTTCATTCAAATATATAGTATATTATATATATGACTTGAAATATAAAATACAAGTATATGGAGAGGTTGAGTAGTTAAGTTTGATTTGATTCAGTAACTAGTCAAATTTGGATGATCAAAAAGGTTCTCCTCCATATATGATTATTCAGTGAGCTCCTAAATTAATGTTTATGTTAACTTGACCGACTTATTTTTTTATCTTTTTCCTTAAAATCAAAGCGTCATGGATTATATTAAATGAATGGTACCAAGATCACAGAATGTTCCATATTTGTTACCAATTTTTTCATAAGAGAAAAATCATTTAATTTTCAAAAATTTATTCCCAAAATAGTCATAAAAATATAATTATTCATAGACTAACATGGAATTAATTCCCCAACATATAGTCATTGAAGTATTTGAAATAATTTTATTTGAAATCATACATGGAATTTTTTAACATTAATGTATCTTTGGAATGGTATCGTAATTCATTCTTTGTAGTATGCTGATAACTTCTCCATAATATTTTCCAAAATACTTCTTATGGTTGATTGATATGATTATGATGGTTCTTACCTATATTTATTTATAGTTTTTGAATATTAATGTAATTATGTAGTCTCCCCATAGATAGATTTTTTTTATTTATCATATAATGAATTGATATTAAAAGAGATTTGATCATCTAATTTTATTTTTTTAAGAGTTCTACATGAGGTTGGTTGATAGGAACAGTGGGTTGAAAATTTATCATGCAGTAACTTCAATACTAAAAAATATTTCAACTATCTAGAATGGTATGTTAGAACTTCATCATATGGTATCTTAAAAAGTATGAAATATTTTTGTGGGGTGGTATACTCATTTGAAATATCTTCTTATAGTAGCTTCATATATCATTAAATCGTTTCCAAAAATAGAAAAATTTTATATATTCCCTAAAAATTATTTATTGACATACAACATAGAATTAATTAATAATACATGAATAATTATTTCATCTCAATAAAACATTTTATTTCTAGACATATCCAATAATACAGTCAATTAAGCATGTTTTATATATTTAGTAGAGTATCATGTAAAATTATGAATATATTAAAATGAATATTCCATTATAATGTTTAATATGTCTTGTTATTCTTATAATTTACAGGTAATTGGTCATGAGAGAATACTAAAAATCTATAACATATTGAGCCTTTCTGTTAGTTATTATTTAAATAATTTATCATATTTATTGTTTGAAAAAATCCTTTCATGAATATATTTTCATAATATGATATCATAGAAATGTAACTAGTATAGTTATTATACATATTTGTTTTCATTTGGTTGAAAATATATTCAAATGATATGGATTTTGTTTTGAAAAATAATGAAAATTTCCTACGTACTAAATAAGTTTTAATATCATGACTTAATACTAAAACTATGATTTCTTATACTATGATAAAATATTGTTTTGATATTATTTAATTATTAAATATTATATTGTTTTATTATTTTTATTGGTATTTATTTGAAATAGTTAGTGGTGCAATGTTTGTATTAATAAAGAGGTTTCAAGAGATGAAAATTCATTAGGGGGTTGATTTTACAAATATTTGTTTTTATTTTAATGTTTTTTACATGTGGATTTTCAAGAATGTTTTATAATAATTTAAGGTAAATTTTGATCAATTTTTTTAAATAATATTTTTTAAAAAATTAATTAAATTGAACTTGAGGGAAAATAATTTCGGAAAAGAAACCTTTTTTTATTTTTACATCTAATATTTTTGTTATTTTTAGCAATAAAATTTACAAATTTTCCACTATTGCATGTTTTTTAATTATATAATTTTTTAAATGTATTTCAAAATATTTTTATGGATGTTCAAACTCTTCAAAGTATTTAGAGACTTTTAATAGTGTTTTTAATGAAAAGAATGTTTCTTGGAAACCTTTTTATTTTATTGGGAACTTCAAAATATTTTATGTGTTTTTTGGGGTGGTTGTATTATAGTTAATTTGTGTGTGGAAACCTTTTGGTGGATTGTTTGAATGGGAATTAGTGAGTTTCCATTCATGGGAAAGATGTGGCAGGATATTTTCTTATTAATTCTTGGTATTGATTGTTTTTATTATCCTATTTATGTTTGTTATGATTGTTTCCTTATCTATGTTAGTTTGTTAATATCATTATTATTTTAGGTCATATTATTGTGTGTTATGAATACTATATGTAAAATAAAAATATAGGTTTTAGATTAGAATGTGTTCTAAGGGGATGATCATTAAGAAACCATATGGGCACTGAATGTTATAAAATCTAGAGTGGTCACCATTCTCAATTAAAAATAGTATGATCATATTATGGTGGAATTAATTTTCATATAAGTGTATTTTATATAATATAGGGAATATAATGGTTCTTAGAATTCAATATCATATGATTATATATTCCAGTAAAGTCACTCTTGTGTTCTGAAGGAATTGACATCCTTTTTTTAGGATCACCACATTAATTAGGTAAGATTATTTGAGATTGATTAAAATAATTTGTTTTCTATTATAATTAAATTATGTGAGTCAATGATCCAATTGGCAGAAATTTATTAATAAAATTATCCTTTCTTCCTATAAACTGACCGATGTCAAATTTCTCATCTTTGTGTGTTTTTCAATGAGTTGATTCTTAATGGGTAACCTCCTTTAATGTTTTTAGGTTAGGTGTATGTAGACGGTCTAGTATTTCGAATTATAAAGGATTGGGTTACTCTCTTATATAACTTCAGGAATCTTACCCTTTGTGATTAGTGGTATATTTTTAGTTCATTTTTTTGTCTTCTCATGTCTGGTCTCATCAGGGACTACTCTACATAGGGATCATAGTTCATGATCAATGAGGCAGTGGAGTTATTATCTTATATGTCTCTAGGTGTTACGATAGTGAAATGTTGGATCATGAATGATTCCTAGGATCAATCATTTACATGATATTGAATCATATAGACCAGGATGATATTATTAATTTATGTTAGATAGATCCCATTCTTGATTTAGGTAACTATGTCTAGGGATTTTCAGTGGTCAAATTTTCATTCTATTTCCATTAACATAAATATTATTTTTGGGGAGCCACCTAGGGGTTGGGAGGGGATAGAAATTGTCTCTTAAATATCAGGATCAAAATCTGGTTTATCCTTATGTTAGGGAAGTATCAAGTGGATATCACATTTAGATATTAGAATGTTACATAAGGTAGAGAATTTTTAACATGAAATAGTGGGTATTATACAAGAGTTACTTATACCTTTCTAGTAGGAGGAGTTTATTATCATGATCTTTAGAAATGTATAATATGAAAAAATTGAAAATCATAATGATTTTGGGGTTCAATTTGATCGAATCATTGATTTGATACTTTTTATTCCAGTTCAGTATATATATGTTTTATGTTTATACGATTTCAGGATGTGTTCATAAAGCGTTTACCTTATATAAGGTAATGTTTTCTATCAAATTTCATAAGTAACCTAGATTTTTTATTTTTGTTGTCCTGAAATTCATTATATGGTTCTAATTAGTTAATTTTATATCCCTATGACTTAGGATCTGTTATTTGAGTGGAGGTTTGGAAAATTCCTTTCCTTGGGGAGAGAGTTCTCTAAATGACTATGAAATGTGAACAATATGGAGAAGAATGTCCATATCTTTGAGTATGTAGATACCTTAATCCTCCTATCATTATTCTCATGACCATTAGTAGTGACAAATTATCTATTCTTACAAATATATTTTTTAGAATGTAGTTTTATGGTTAAGTAAGAGAACTTATCTTTCCAGTATCATTAATCATTAGAAAATATTAAACATTTTAGAGGAATTATTTAGGGAAGTGTTGAATTTACAATTCAATGCGTGATTTGGAAGTATCTTATAAGATTATAGTAAAATTATGATTTGATTTATATTAATGGGTTGGGATTGGGATTCTCTTTAGATGGTTATTCCACTGGGTTCTTACAAAGTATCATACATTGGGATGGGCATGATAATATCTTTATATGATGAAATACACCTCTAATTTTTCCCTTATAATAGGATGATTTGGTTTTTGAGGATTCCTATAAAGGATAATTTTTTTTTCTAGACTAATGGATAAGTATTTTTCAATGTGATGATTATTTCTATTTTTTGAGGATAGAAAAACCATTTTTTGTGAGAATGTAGTAACAATAGTTTG
Organism: Viscum album; assembly: GCA_963277665.1. NCBI lineage: Eukaryota > Viridiplantae > Streptophyta > Magnoliopsida > Santalales > Viscaceae > Viscum > Viscum album. The sequence goes on from OY728129.1 coordinate 1,541,573,904, forward strand.
TGATATTCAACATTTTTTGATATATTTTTTATAAGAATAGTTTTGGTTGAATCACTTAGTGTTTAAGGAGGGAGAAGTATTACATAATTTTTAATATTGTTTTATGTGTTGGTTCTCTCTATGAATGACTATTTATAAGGTGAATATTTTACTAGTGGATTTGATAGAAATATGTTTATGGTTATTCATGGTGTGAAGTTTTATTCATGTCCCGAATATTATTCCCATAATAAAATTATTTCAGGACTTACACAATTGATTCACCTTTAATTTCAGCATATGTTGCCATCTATAATATTCACATAGTGAACAATTCTTTCATAGAATTAATTCAGACAGTTCTATCAATCCCTTTTAATTAAAGTTCCCTTAAGTTATCTTTATAAATCTTTTTCTCCTTGAGTTGTTGGATCCCTATATGAAGTTTGGTTTATTTTAATTCATCCAGAGACAGATTTTAAAAAACATTCAATCATTGTATCCAAGGGGTCAAAGGTAATAATTTTTATTCTTTATTTTCCATATCTTCTTTTAGGATAAAACCTACATTTAGGATATCATAACAAGTGCTATTGGAAATGAATTATTTCTAATGACACCCCGGACAACCCTCCCTTCCCCTGGATATCCCCCCCCCGCACCCCGAACATCCCCCCCCCCAGAATTCCCCCACCCCTAGGACAGCCCCCCCGCACCCTGGACACCCCCCCCCCCCCCGCACCCCGGACAGCGCCCCCGCACCCCGGACAACCCTCCCCGCACCCCAGAAAGACCCCCCCCCCACACCCCGAAAAGCCCCCCCGGACAGCCCCCCACACTCCGGACAGCCCCCCCCCCCCCCCCCCGCACCCCGGATAGCCCTCCCCGCCCCCCGGATAGCCCCCCCTGCACTACAGACAGCCCCCCCGCACCCCGGACAGCCACCCCCGCACCCGGACAGCTCCCCCGCACCCCAGAAAGCCCCCCCCCCCAGAGCCCCCCCCCCCCCTGCACCCTGGAAAGCCCTCCCCACACCCCGGAGAGCCCCCCTGCACAATCCAGACCCCCCCCCCCCCCCCACCCCCGCACCCCGGACAACCCCCCCCCCCCCCCCCGCACACCCCCAACATCCCTCCCCTCCCCCCGCAATCCAGACAGCCCCCCCGCACCCCCGACAGCCCTCCCCACACCCTGGACAGCCCCCCCCCCCCCCCCCGCACCCCCGGACAACCCCCCCCCCCCCCCGCACCCCCGGACAACCCCCCCCCCCCCCACCCCCACCCCCGAGAGCGCTCCCCGTCCCCCAGATAGCCCCCCCCCCCCCCCCGGACATCCCCCACACACCCCGTACAGCCCCCCACACCCCAGACATCCCCCCGCACCCTAGACAACCCCCCGCACCCCGGACAACCCCCCTCACCCCGGACAACCCTCCCCGCACCCCGGACAGCCCCCCGCACTCTGGAAATCCTCCCTGAATGACTTCAAAATGCCCTGAATTCATACGACAACAGCCGTTGTGTGAATTTTGAAATGGTCGGGCAGGCGGCACGTCAATAGGAGGTGTCGTTTGACCGCGGTGACCAGAAACACGTTTCAGGAGTCATAAAACACCAAAATGGCATGAGACAGTCGAATTCAGAGCAAACGTTCTCTGAATGACATGAAACCACATGAAAACAACATGAATATTATTCTTTATGTGTTGGAGGAAATGACACGCCCATCGGATGTGCGATGCGTGCGGTAGGACTGATTATGTCGCTTTCAGCAGTTCGGCGCGTGCTAAAAGGGCGCGTTGGGGGGTCAAAACCACCCGAACAACCTCAGAATGCCATAAAATCATACAAAAACATTCGTGGTATGAACTGTGAAATGGTCAGGCAGACGACACATTAATCGGAGGTGTCGTTTGACTGCGGTGATCGGAAACGTGATTCCAGAGTCATAAAACACCAAAACAGCGTGAGACGGTCAAAATTGGAGAAAACGTGCTCCAAATGACCAAAAACCACACGAAAACAACATGAATATTATTCGTGATGTGTAGGAGGATATGACATGCCCATCGGACATGCGGTGCACGCGGTATGACCGATCGTGTCGTTTTCAGCAGTTCGGTGCGCGCTAAAAGGGCGTGTTGGGGGGTCAAAACCACCTGAACGACCTCAGAAGGCAATGAAATAATACAACAACAGCCGTGGTGTGAATTCTGAAAAGTTCGGGCAGACGACACGTCAATCGGAGGTGTCGTTTGACCACGGTGACTGGAAACACATTTTCAGAGTCATAAAACACCAAAATGGCGTGAGGCGGTGAAATTCAGAGTAAAAATGCTCCAAATGGCCTGAAACCACACAAAAACAACATGAATATTATTTGTGACGTGTAGGTGGAGACGACATGCCCATCGGACGTAATGTGCGTGCGGTACGACTGATTGTGTCGTTTTTTGCAGTTTGGCGCGCGCTAAAAGGGCGTGTTGGGGGGGTCAAAACCATCTGAACGACCTCAAAATACCATGAAATAATTTGACAATAGCCGTGGTGTGAATTTTGAAATGGTCGGGCAGACGACATGTCAATTGGAGGTGTTGTTTGACCGTGGTGACCGAAAACGCGTTTCCAGAGTCATAAAACACCAAAACGGCACGAGATGGTAAATTCGGAGAAAACAAGCTCCGAATGACTTGAAACCACACAAAAACAACATGAGTATTATTCATGACGTGTAGGAGGAGAAAACACACCCATCAGACGTGCGGTGCGCGCGGTACGACCGATTGTGTTGTTTTCAGCAGTTCGGTGCGCGCTAAAAGGGTGTGTTGGGGGATCAAAACCACCCAAACGACCTCGGAATTCCATGAAATCATACGAAAACAGCCGTGGTGTGAATTTTGAAATGTTCGGGTAGAAGACATGTCAATCAGAGGAGTCGTTTGACCGCGGTGACCGGAAATGATCCCAATTCTTCAAAAATTCATGTGGAGTATCAAAAAAGGACCAAATCATCATAAGGGTCCTCACGCCGCAGATGGCGCATTAATCAGAGGCCCAGTCTGCGAGTTATAGAAGTGTTAGTGGGACAGGGCTGGTTGGGTCCGGGTCTGGTCCGACCCGACATGACTCGAGGGACTGGCTTGGTCGGTCCATTGGGCCTGCAGGTCCAGACTAGCTGGCACGAGTTCGGCCAGGTTGGCACTTGTCCAGTCTGGCGGGCGTGGGTCCAGCCCGACTGGCGGGTGCAGCCCGCTTGGAGAACCCGAACTGCACGGTGTGGGACGGTTGCACTGGACTAGACGAGGGGCACCGTGCCATTTCCCAAAATGGCCAGATGGGGCAGCCATTAGTGTGCCTCCCAAGAAACCAATCAGCTGCTTGACTTCCATGCGGTGTGTCAGCATCGCGTCCTCCACCCACCGCGATCGTCCGACAGCAGCACGTTGCCCTCAGGGTTCGCCTGTGTCTTCCAGCGGGACCGACAAGAGCCGGACGCCCCTTTAATCCCTGACACCTATAGTCGTTGCCTCCTCCACATGCTCATCATGGGCCGACCACCACCATTAGTCACCAACAACTCCTTCTGCGAGCCCCCAGGGATGCTCTGGTGGTCCATTTTCCTACCAGTCTGTGCCAGCGTCCCTCCCGGGTCGCCGCCTTCAATAAAAGCCACTTGGATTCTCCTTGTAGCCTCATTGCTCAGTATCCCACAAAGAACACACAGAAACTGAGATCAGTAGAGGGTTCAGTCTTTTTTGGATCAGTCCATGCTCTCCTCTTTAACATTTTAACAAGGGGAAGGAAACGATAATATCAAAGTTTAAGAATAACCCCAAGGAGAAACCCCGCAATATCCTTCCGCAATATATAATGAATAATGGATGAAACCATTAGTAGGTTGATCCAAGTTCACCTTATTATTCAATAACGTGAAGGTGGAAACATTAAACACTAAGAAATAAATTAATTTTTCGACCCAGATTCAGTGGATTCCACTGCAGACAAAGGAAAGAATCCATTTTTTAAGACATTTTTCTCCATTCATCGGTCTCCGGATTGAATCCTCCTATGGTCTTCAATCGATCACCAATCTTTATTGAAAGGTGACATAGATAGCATTTCATTAGAGGTTTCCTACAGTTTCCAATCCATTTCCAAATGGATTAATTAAACAAAGATATTTTAGCTTTGATATAGATCATTAATGTGGTTCATTTATGAAACTTAATTAATGATTCAATAAAAATTAGAGTGTTGTAGTTACACAACCAAAGTAACGAGTCATTAAACGACCCTAATTTAATTCAATTCGTTACACTGCAATTTGTCCAACCATTTCTCAACTGTTGGAGAAAATAATAAAATAACCTAAAGAGTTATTTTATTATTATTTTTCTGAAAAGACCCAAACTTAAATTTTTCATCTATCCCTTGTCGGTCGAAGTTAAAATTTACCTAAGAAAATCTCAGTGCTGTGAATTCAATGGAGCCCTCATATTTTAAATCCAGGCACTGGTTCAAATGATAGAAAAACTAGCTCGCACGTTTACTCAACGTACCTAAAAAAGGTTCAAAAATACGTTCTGGGATCTCCGGGACTCAGAATCAAGTACCATCGAATTTCACAATCTCAAAATAATTCCATATAATTAAAAAAGAATTATACGAAATTTCTTGTGATTTATAGGTGTAGGGAGAATAGATTAAAGGGGAGGGAATTTATTGCTAAAATTTTTAGATAATTCTAGTTAATCTTGTGGTGGATCAATAAATCTTTTGGAATAACATGGGAGTTAGATGATTTATATGAGTTAGGTGTAAAAATGTTTATTAGAATATAAAAACTCACATATAAACTCAACCAATTTCTTATATAATTCCTATATAAAAAATTATTTAAAGAAAAAATTTAGTTATGTTTTTACCACATTATAACATATTTTATAATTATAGATTATTATTTTTTAACATATAATATTTTACCTCTTGACTAATTTAAATGTTTTTATTATAAATATGTTATAAAATTTATCAAATTGAATTTAATATAATTAAAATTTTAATTTTTTAATTGATAAATTAAATTAATTATAAATAATGAATATATTTTATAATTATTAAATGTATAATATATTATATGAATAGATACACATAAGTAACATTCAAACTTTTTACTACATAACCAATTAATTTTTTTAATGAACCTTTGGAATTGATAGGAAATTTTAATATTTTTATACGGTTGTTATACTAACAATGATCTCATAGTTATCTCTATTAATCTATACTTCTTACATATAATGTTTTTAATAAATATATATTTTTAGAGTTATACATGGATTCCATCTCAGGAAAACCCAGGTTATAGTGCTGAAAGGATTCTTAACATTGATTAATGATTAATATTTGTAGTGAAATTAATAGATAAAACAATAAACCAAGATCACAAAGATATTTAAAGAGAAATTAAATGATAAAAGAAAAGAAAATGTACACCTTTCACTATTGAATGGAATAGTGTTTTCCACCATTCTATGATTGATGACAATCTCTACGGAACACATGATATGTTCTACCCACCGATGTGTATCCCTAAATTGTAAAAAATCTCCCAAATTATTTGGGATGGATTGTTTAATGTTCATGATATGATTGAATCTCAAATGTAAAGAAGGATGAATTACTAGATAATTTAGGGGGAGTTTTAGCCCCTGGCATTCAAGAGAATCACACACCCGATGTATGACACTTGACCTCCTTTACACATACTATATGATGCTCCCCAAGAAATTTATTTTCTTTATGTTTCAAAAACATGTGAGTAACTACTTCTGTAACATCTCATGTAAGCTATGTCTATTAACTCCATCATGCCTTTTAATGATAGCAGTTTTTATTGTAGATTAAAATATTAATTATTTATTATTATATACAACGTGTGACACCAAGGTTATTTATAGAGTTGACAAAAAATATTATTATTCATATCCAGAAATATAAGAACCCCATTGCCACCATGAAATCATAAATAATATTATATTCCCTTAATCTAATATCAATGGCCCAAAGTATTTTTAAAATTGATATGATGTATTATTAATTATGTCAAGAAAGAACCACTCTAATATTAACTCTAGCATTTCAAATTGAAATATACATCTCCCTTCCCGAGAACCCATGTTACAAAACACATAAAAAATAAAATTTTACTCTGAATAAATGTGAAACACCAAATATTAATTTTTAAATGAGATATGGAAGTCCTATTATTATACAACAAGCATATAAAATCTATGAATAATCTTGAATACATTCCAATTATTAAAAATTTATGGAAGATAACATCACATGCCCCTCATCTTAATTGATAAACATATAATTTATACTATTAGGAATGGATGAAAACTCTAGGATAAATCACAATATATAGCCAATATGTCATAATTTTCATACAAGATATCCAATCCCTTCTTGTTTGAGCTCTGGTCAATGACATAATTTGTAACAAACCAACCCAACCCTTGATTAGCCGACCTCATTGATTGTGAAAGAATGTAATAAAATCATGAAGCTTCTTATACTTGGTATCTCACCAAATGTAGTTTTTGGGGAATCCAAATATGATCTATACACCCACAGTATTCCCAATACATAGTGTGAGGTACTCTATGTGGTATTCTTAGTGGGTCATCTTGGGCAGAAAACCACTTTTTGGTCTAGAAAAGTGTATGATGTATCTCTATAAAATCAACCTGCGCACACTAAACATATGATTTCCTCATAACCTATAATATTCTATGAATAATGTTGATTAGGGATACATAAATGTATTAAATTAATAGGTCAATTATCATTAAATTTTCTAACATATATATATATCTTAATAAATACACATATGCACCAAACATAAAATGATGATAAAGTATATACTTCATTTTTGTATGAAATATTTTTTATTGTTAAATATCTTTTAAAATTACGTAAAATAATATAAAAGTACCTATCCATCATATAATATATTTAATAATACCAAATTAGCCTCATGACTGCTACAACTTCTAGGGTTTTATTAACCCTTTTCAACTATTTCAAATTCTTCAACATCATTGTGATACTATGTTCAAAACGATTCCCAAGAAACAATTTATTAAATAAAACATAGTAATATTGAATGTTTGGATAATTTTTAAATTTTAGAATCATATTTATAATGTTTAAATCCTTGAAGATATTCAAATATCTTAACTCAATAACATCGAATGTTATGATGTTAGTAACTTTTTTGTCTAGATAAATCATTTCTATGTTTAACATCACCATATTTGAAACTCATTAAATCAATATTTTATTTGAAATTTATTGAAAAAAATATAACTATTTATATGGTCACATAACAACACATCCTTAACTCTAGTAGTAAAAACTTGAATCATTTTTTTATAACAAATAAATATAAATATTTTCATTTCTTCTAACTATTATACCCAACAAATTCTTTTTATATATTATATATACTTTTGTTGGTATTTTTACTAGAATAATCCTTAAGGAAATAGTAACATTAAATTTTCATGGTAAATAAACGTAACTCTTTACATTTTACCATACAGTCATATATATTCAACACTTCAAGATAATTTTTGCAAGTCACTTTAATTTTAATGTGTATTATATTTTTGACCACTTTTGTATCTCCTATGAGTTCATAAATACTAAAACTAACCTCTTAAATACTATATTATTTTCAAAATATAATTTATAAGATACCTAAACTCTTTTATGTTTTTAAATAACACTTATTTTACTTTTTTTAGAATATTTAATAAATATACTGTTAATTAAATATCATATATAGTATTCTATGTATTTTTGTGAAATTTCTAAAAGTAATAGTTCCATTACTGAAATATTTATCTTATGGGTAGTGAGAAAACTTCCCTCACATTTTATTCAATATCTTGATAAAGTATTTTACCCTTGGTAAATAATTTTTTATATTTATTTCCTTTTTCTAAACATGTTATAGAATCTGATGAATCCATAATCATGTATATTAGATTTATTATCTCATACTTTTCATAACAACACTTTTTTAACAAAAACTACTCTTACCATATTAGAGAATTAAGATAACTAGAAATATCCCTTATTGAGGGTAATATGAGCTTGATGTATTTATTTATATTCAAATCATTGATTTTATAACTCTTTTCTACAACATTTTAATGATAACTACTACCATAATAAATTTTTCATTTGATTTTGAACTCCAATATATTTATAAGATTTTTAAATTGTTCATCTTCCATAATTTACCATTCAATACAAAAGATTTTATTTCAATAACACTAATACCTAACATTAAAAATATATTATGTTTTTCAAACCCCTTTCAAGTATGTCGTAATTTCAATATATTAAATCATTACTCTTACCTTCAAAATGTAACGTTTAGGTTTCAATTCATTAAATTGGATTCTTTAAGAAACATTGTTAGATTTTATAATTAACATTTATTCTTATGGTTTGAACTTTTACCCTCGTGAAATATCAATATAGAAATAGAATCTTGAAATCACATGCCTAGTTAATCAGTTATCAACATTTGAAAATATCAGGTAAATATTTCTTGAAAACATTCATATTTTCACAACTTTTCCATCAATGATAATAAAATAAATTCCTTATAATAATAATAATAAATATAGAGATATCTTATCTCACCACATCATTTATATATTAAATCCTATTGAATTAACAGGAAGGGATTAAAATTCCTTAAATCATATTTTCATTATATTTCATTTAAAACATAATTGAATCATTCTATGTCATACACAAGAATATAGATTCACCTATTGAATAGAATTAAAAATTGTTTAGTGAGGATGGTGTTTCTCAAACACATATATTTCAACTTACTTAAGAGATTTTATTATGATCTCATTCTATGAAGTTACATACATTAAGTATATACTTTCTATAGTATTGATCTTAAATATAAGTTTGTTAGTGATTTTGATGATTCAATATATCTATAACAGATGATTTTATCAAATGAATATAATATTTCAATACTATTTAATAAAGAATTATATTAAATGAGGTCCAAATAAAATGATAATCTATTTTAAATTAATCTTATATATTATTGGTCCAGTATTTATATTTCACTATGAAATGAGACTACTTTTGTAGTGACCCCCATTAAACTAGAACCCATGTCTTCTTAATTACAATAGCATAGATATAATGAATTAAATCCTGAAGGACTTATCAGTTTAACAGTTTTTTGGGAACCACATACGTACTCCAGAAAACAATTTTATTTCAAAATAACTTTTAAGGAAAATGTGGGAAATAAAAAAATCTAGAGTAAAAAAAATAATTCCTCATAAGAAATAAATATCCCATTCATAAACAATTTAAAGCAGTTTAAATTCTTTATCTTAAATAATATCGATTTTATGGAGCTAACCTTAATATCTAGATTAATATTTTTCAGATCCAATAAGTGATATGACATCTTTTCCCATGTTTTTACATTCTCTTATGGGCTTGTTTTCCCCTCATTTAAACTGCGTATCTAAATATTTTTCTTTTTATCAATTCAATAGGATTGATCTTTATTTATGTCAACTCATAGTAGTCTTTCAAATATCCAGTGTGAATCTTCATTTGATAAATTTATCTGGATATGGTCCTTTAACATTACCTTATTAAAAGGAATGGGGATCTCCTGGTAGTTTTATAGTTCACTATATTCTTTATCTATAGTCTATGAATTGATGATTGTTGGTTCCTATACCAATGGGTCAATAATATCATCAACTCCATCAATTCCACCCTCTCCAGAAAATTTCGAAGGGTGTTGTAACTGAAACTCTCTCATCAATTTAGACATGCTCTTCTCAACCCACCCTAGGTCTCTTTCCATAAATTGCATGAACCAAGAAAATTTCCCCCAAAATTTCTCTCCAACTTCCTCACTTGGAACTATCATTGCCTCATGTTTCAATAGTAGAGTAACATCTCCTTCCATGCCCTCTTTTCGTCCTCTTAGTAGGCATCGTTGTGGAGGAATAACTCTACTATACAAACACACGTCTTGGGTAACAATTTAGAAAATTAACACATTTACGAGGAGCACAATATGTTGCAACAATTCATTTTCCCAAACCCTAATACATGGTAAAAACTGAGGTACTATCACTACCCCTGACTATTCTATGATAAGTTCAAGGTTAAAAAAGGGTAACTCAATTTATCATTTTTTTCAAATTTCTAATTTTGAGGCCCATTTATTTTCATCTTTATTGATTTCAAAATCTTTCCCAATTTCAAGTTAGAAACCATTTTCAGTTCAATTTCACAAGAAAGTAAAAATATTTTAAGTTCACCAACTTACCCAAAGCCTATATTCCCATGCTTTCCTAAAATGATGCATGTCACAAAAATAATCCTGAGTGCTTAGAATGATTCATGCATACTAAAATCTTGTTCCTTACTAGGTCATGAGTCAAATATCAGAAAATATAAATATAAATAATCATATAATACAACAAATTTGTCACCCAAGGTGAAATAATATTCAACTGTAATAGTAAAAATAAATAACTTCAATCCCACCATGGGTACTTGGGTTATTTCTCATACATGGGTTAGATAATCCCATGCACAAGCTCATAACTAAGGCCCGACTCTTCCTAGTCTCTTATCTGCCTTTCCCAAATAGTAATAAAAAATAAAAAGAAAAATAAAACTCCTCTGATAGAACTTTGTGACATCCCAACCCAAGTTCCACACATTGGTTCCCCAAGTCGGTTCGCCACATGACCTCAAGTGTGTCTCTCCATACACCAGATCTTGTCAGTAATTAGTAAGGGTCTAATGTCATTCATGGGGTGACTATACCATCTTTTATTAGAGTAATACACCATCATGAATAAATAAAAAATAATAACTGAATAACTAGATGATATCATAACTAGAACAATATCAATATCTCAATAGGACCAAAACTAGAAATACAATATCAAAACTAAAAAGTGGATATACCATTCTAGAATATGTGTCCAGTTTCAAAATGAAAACTCAAAAGTAAAGACACTGAAAACTCCCAAGAGGGTCCCGAACTACATCTGGTTCCCTCATTAATGATCCATCCCCAAATCATTCATCTAGTACATGTCTGTTTTCCTTAACCTTTCCTACAATAATAGAATCTATTAGGGTACCAATCCGGAATCCTGAGTAGGGTTTGAGTATAACTCAGTAGGCTACCACCAACAGTGTCTAAAATAATATTCAGTCAATAAAAGTGTAAGAATTTGTATAAATAAATAAACATAGTGTATAAGTAATATTTATCACATTATCAATTATTCTTTATTTAACCACATAATCCCTTGGGTTTCTGAGGACACTTGAAACTCAATACCTACTTCATCCCATGCCAGAGACTAAACTATCCCCAAGGGATATCATGTTCTAGAATTCTATTGTTACCATTCTATATCATCTCATTATCAGAATGTCATTACTAACATTCTAGGTCTCAATTCTCAAATGAATTCTATTGTTACCATTCATCATTTCATTAATTAAGTCATCAATTAATTAATCATCTCAATCGCATTTTTTAACTCAAAAATTAATTAATCTTCTAAATCTCATTAATCAGCTCAATAATTAATTAATATTATCAATCTTATTAATTAAATCAATAGCTAATTAATTATCTCAATCATATTAAAAACTCAAAAATTAATTAATCTTCTCAATCTCATTAATTAACTCAACAATTAATTAATCATCCCAATCTTGTTAATTAACTCAAAAATTAATTAATCTTCTCAACCTCATTAATTAACTAAATAATTAATTATTCATCTCAATACTATTAATTAACTCAATAATTAATTAATCATCTCGATATAATTAATTAACTCAAAAATTAATTAATCATATCAATTCATTACTAATTCAACAATCATTTTATCACATCAATTCCCTTAATTAATTTACCAATTAATTAATAAAAGTCAAAATCCTGATAATCCCATAATTAATTCATCAATTAATTATTCAATTCAAAATATTATTATCATATAATTAATTCTATAATTAATTATTCAAATGCATAATCTCAATATCACATAATTAATTTCTTAATTAATTACTCGATTCAACAATATCAATATCCCCTAATTAATTCCACAATTAATTATTCACAATTCAAAATTCCAATATACCAAATTTCTCATTTTTCCTTAATTAATTATTTCACCAATTTAATCAATTCAATCACAAACTCAATTGCTAAAAATATAATGGAAATTATAAAATTGAATACACATAATTGAAATCAAGAATTTGGTGTTTTAATTATAGATCACCTACATAAAATCATTGATGAATGATCACCTAATGGAAATCCCCAACATTTGAGTGGCACAATGACATAGAACGAGATCCGGATCTAAAACCCTAAATCAAGATCGAACAAAACAAGATCTCTTAAATCTAGATCTATATCTAAAATCCTAGAACTAGATCCACAAAACCAAATCAAGATCTAATCAAAATAGATAAGAACAACCCTTTATAATATGATAGAAGAAAGGAGGGGGAATGGGAAACTAATAGGGATATAATTCTCTTACCAGGAGGGGTGTATATCTTTAATTCGGGCTTCTAATTACAAATAACAGAGGTCAGGGAAGGCTTAGAATCCCTCTGAGAGGCTATAAAATCATGGAAAAAGTTATAGGGTCAAATAAGGATCAAATAGGGTGATATTTTGGGGTTCGAGTGATTTAAAATCTATTTTTTGGTGAATTAATAAATTGAGCACATTTTAGTGAGCCGGGCACACGGTTTTCCCTAATTGTTCACCTAAATTGTGATCCTCTTTTATAGGGATGCACTGTTACTTCTAAGAGGGAACACAGTTTGAAAAACTGTGTGTCAACCATGCAATTCTCCGTGTTGTGTGTTGTTGAATCCCAGGTGTATATGTGTTAGATTGTGTGTCGTTGAGGCCCAGGTGTGTGTGAGCAGGTTGTGGAAGTGGGACTTCATATGGAAAGAGTGGTAGTGTCAAGATGTTATCCATTATGGACAAGAAGTTAACTAGTGGGAAAGTGGTACAAGGTACCCAAATATCGATGTGATTATACTATTACCTTACTTAACTTGAGTTATTTGGAGAGTGTGCCTTGGTGTGGATGGGATGGTTAGTGTTCCTTGGTAGGTTCTTTGAAGTTCTAATGTTTTCTTATAGTGACATTAGTATGTTCCCCACTTTTTCATGGGTAGATTTAGATATTTCCAACTGAGTATACTTGTATGCTAACCCTACTTATATAAAACTATTTTTAGGTTTCCAGGAGGACTTTGAGGACTGTGTTGGACCTTACTAGGTCAAGCGTCAAGATTTTTTCGGTTTCTTCTTATACTCTTTTCTTTTCGTACTTTACATTGTAGTTTTCATTGTACATTGTATCAACTTAACTTTTGAACATGCATGTGAGGATGGATTTTGGATTTACTTTCACTTTCCATACATGAGGTTGTTGGGATGTACAATCATATCTTCTAATTTTGTTCTATAAAAAGTGTAATTACTTCCATATATGTGAGATTCTATACCGTTGGTTCTAGTCGCCACTCCGAAGCCTATTGAAGGTGGGACTTAGGGGTCATTATCTCTCCTTCATCTTGAAGAATGAAGGGTCTGGAAGTTTGTTGTTCCTTACTTATCTTGAAAAAGGAGGGTCGTGAAAATATAATTAAAACATAATGATAGTGGGAAAATATGATCCTTCTATATTAGTTAAAAAATCATTTCATTTGTTTATTTTTTTAAAAGTCACAAAGTACCTCTTTTGGAAAATGATAAGATGATTCCTTTTTAAAATATTTTGTAAAAATTAAAACATCGTAAAAAATTAATTTAGAAAATTATAGGAGAGTAATAAAAACATTTTTGATAAATTTTTTATAAAACATGGATATATAAGATAAATATTCCTCAGTTGTGACTTAAAAATCAATACTAAATAATGATTAGATTTTGAAATAAACACTTGCCACTTGGGTATCTTATCAATCGTAAGCCCCATGAAAGAAATAAAATAAAATTAATCTTTAAATATCATGAAGAAAAACGGATTTATGATATAATATATCAAAGGGTAAGTATATACAACACACATAATAAAAAAGTGGTAAATATGGCATATGTCTCATAGAAGTAAAAGTGACAGGAGAAATCCATTACCATCTTGTAATCAGTTGAATCATATGAAAAATAAAAGAATAACATTTAAATTAACTTTAAATATCATGATAATAAAGTAATTAATGATGTAACATATCACATAGGCATTATATGCGCCTCATTAAATAATATCAGTGCATGAAATCAAAATATGCCTTAATGAAATATAATTGAGACAAAGTCCTTTACCTCACGCTTTCCTTTATCTACATTTTATTTGACATCAAATATAATAGTTTTAATAATTTTATAAATTAATAAAAGAACCAGGTATGTTCTAGTCTCTACATAGCTGGTTAAAAAAGGCACTAACCTATTTTAGATGATACTTTTTCTTAAGAGTGAAATTTTTGAGATCATAATAATCAATTCATAGGAATATTGACCCATAATTCATATTGATGAAAATGATCATTTAACCCCAATGTTAATATATTTAGTGTGTAATACCATTATCCAATTTCTCCTATAGTTTCTTCTTTTTCTCATTCAGTTAAAAAATAGAAATTCTATATATAGTTTTTAATATTACCGAAACTTCAGGGTATGAGTAAGATTGAGAACTAAAATTATCATCTATGAGGAAGACTATAAAATTATTCATTAAACCAATCAGTCTATTCTTATAACATGGGATTATATATAGGATGAAATTTTACTTTTTTTATCATGTTAGCCTCATATGATTTCTCATAATTCCATAATATCCATTTTTTATATGATGATTCAAAAGGAGTTCTATCCTACCCCTTACACTAATATAGAATTAGAGGATGATTTGAGGTATGAAAGGTTATATCCTTATATTAGAACTTTTTTTATAGATCTATACACGAGAATCCAAACCATACCTATAATAGCATCAAACTACTCTAAAGGGATTATCATAATGTTTTCCGAGAAATTTAGAATGAAAATATTAATAATGGAAAAGTTATATTATGGGTATGAAACTATTGAACCATTTTCTATTTTTACTAATAACTCAACATTCATATTTTGAGGTTATCTTTGAATAGTTCAGCTAAATTTATGAGATATAAAATAATTGATGGAATTAGAATAAAATAGTTTGTTTTCTATTATTAATTAAATTATTAGTGTACCCAGAATCACTATAATTTCTTTGGAACCACCACATCAGTTGTGATGGAATATACTCTTACATTCTCTATAGAAAACATTAGTTTTTTTAGAAATTATATTCACTAACCCTTATATTAGAAAATTGTTTCATATAAAATAATTTTTAATTATAGTAGAAACATTGGAAATTTGGCTGAGGATTGACTATAACTTTCTTGTCCTCCATCACATCAATGGGTTTTCCCCGTCGTCAGTCCCTAGATAGGTATCCTTCATTCACACACCTAAATCATCTCTTTTTTCACTAATGGAAATGTACATGATCCTTCTTTATTAACTTTTGATAATTGGGGTGATGTAATATCATGCCCCCATTAAAACCACCCAAACGACCTCATAATTCCATGAAATCAAAAGAAAATAGTTGTCGTGTGAATTGTGAAATGGTTGGGTAGACGACACGTCAATCAGAGGTGTCGTTTGACCGCAGTGACCGGAAACGCATTTCAAGAGTCATAAAACACCCAAACGGTATGAGACGGTCGAATTCAGAGAAAATGTGCTCTGAATGACCTGAAACAACACGAAACAACATGAATATTATTCGTGACGTGTAGGAGGAGATAGCACACCCATTGAACTCGCGGTGCACATGGTACGACCGATTGTGTCATTTTCAGTAGTTCAGCGCGTGCTAAAAGGGCGCGTTGGGGGGGTCAAAACCACTCGAATGGCATCAGAATGCCATTAAATCATATTACAACATCCGTGGTGTGAATTTTAAAATTGTCGGGCAGACGACATGTCAATCGGAGGTGTCGTTTGATCGCGGTGATCGGAAACACGTTTTTAGAGTCATAAAACACCAAAACGGCATGATACAGTCGAATTCGGAGCAAAAGTGATCCGAATGACCTGAAACCATATGAAAACAACATGAATATTATTCGTGACATGTAGGAGGAGACGAAACGCCCATCGGATGTGTGGTGCGTGCGGTGTGACTGATTGTGTCGTTTTCAGCAGTTCAGCGCGCGCTAAAAGGGCGTGTTAGGGGGGTTAAAACCACCTGAAAAACCTCAGAATGCCATGACATCATACTACAATAGACGTGGTGTGAATTGTGAAATGTTCGGTCCGAATACATGTCAATCAGAGGTTTCATTTGACCGCGGTGACCAGAAACGCGTTTCCGGAGTCATAAAACACCAAAACGGCGTGAGATAGTCGAATTTGGAGAAAACGTGCTTTGAATGACCAGAAACCACACAAAAAAAACATGAATATTATTCTTGATGTGTATGAGTAGATATAACTCTCATCAGACATGCGATGCGCACTGTACGGTCGATTGTGTTGTTTTCAGCAGTTCGGTGTGCGCTAAAAGGGCACAATGGGGGGTCAAAACCACCCGAATGACCTCAGAATGCCATGAAATCATACGAAAACAGTTTTTATATGAATTTTGAATTGTTCGGGAAAAATTAATGTCAATTGGAGGTGTCTTTTGACCATGGTTACTGGAAATGCATTTCTGGAGTCATAAAACACTAAAACGGCGTGAGACGGTCAAATTTGGGGCAAACGTGCTCCGAATGACCTGAAACCACACAAAAACAACATGAATATTATTCATGACATGCAGGAGGAGACGGAACACCCATTAGACATGCGCGGAGAACATTCCTTTTTAGACAAAAAAACAATTTCACAAACTAAACCAAATAAGAAAAAAAATCTTGAAATGATAACATTTCTTAAATTGGGGGTTTTAAATTTTTATAGCGCCATGATTTGATGTCAAATTTAATTTTATTATATGTATATAATAACTAAATAAATATGTCTAATTTATGTTTGTTTTGTTTAGTTGTTTTTTTATCTTATTGTAGGTTTATTGAAGCAGAACATTGAAATGGATGGACCTATTCGGATCGTTAAATCACGTTTATCATTTATTGTTTATGATGATCTTGATGTTTATGCTGTTTGAAATTGTTTTCCATTTTTATGATTACTACCTTATTTTTTTTAGAAGAAATAAGGATATTATTAATGATGAATATCATCAGTCGTACATACGCAGAGCCATGAAGGGAAATTTTCCAGCCATAACTGGTTGACATCGAAGGGGCCTGAGGCTGCCAGCTAATGGGCCGCATTGTTTCCTTCCCTTTTGGTAAATGAGAAGGTGCAATAAGAGAAGCCTTGGCGCAGTGATCGGATTCTACGGATGATGAAGCAAAAGGATTGGAGTCTGTCGTCGTTGTGGTTAATGGCATTGATAACAGAGAGGCAGTCAGACTCAATGATAATATTAGCCCATCCACGTTCCGTATCGAGCATCATGCCTACTTGGATGGAAGCGGCCTCAGAAATTGTGGGTTCCCAGGAGGCCTGATGGGATTCAACTTTGGCCGCCACAATCTGCCCGAGATGATTTCGCGCCAAGATGCCAAGAGCAACAGGCCCATCCTTGGGGAGAGAAGCATCAACGTGAAGCTTAAGACTCCCTTCCAGTGGGGGGGGGGGGGTTCATTGAGGGGGGAAGGAGGGGGGAGCATCTATCCCAATGCATCCTTTTCGGTCCTTCGAGCCCTCAATCCATGATCATTACCTTTTTTTATCTCTGATTTTGCACTGTGAATTTTTTTTTTAAAAAAAACTTTCCCCAGCCTAGCGACCGCCATAGGCGGTCGCTATAGGCTTCCTGGTACACACATTAGCGACCGCCATTGGTGGTCTCTAATGCTGACCCATCAAAAGCACAGTGACCACCAGGTGGTCTCTATCGGCTGCCCGGTGAAAACATTAGCGACCGCCAGGCGGTCGCTGTAGGCCGGAATTTTGGCCACCTAGAGCAACCGCCATTGGCGGTCGCTGTTGGCCTATTGCGACGAGGCTAAAGCGACCGCCAATGGCTGTCGTTGGGTGGTCTCTAGAGGCCTATAGCGACCGCAAATGGCGGTCACTATAACCCTAATTTTTAGTAGTGATGTGATGATATTTGGGTGATAGTGGACTACTTGAAGAAGTCGGCTCACTTCTTGGCAGTCAAGGATTCGAGCGTAGTGGATGCGTTAGCATAGAGGTATGTGGATGTGGTGGTACAAATGCATGAAGTTCCAAGATCCATTTTCAAGGATCAGGATACACATTTTACGTCGTGATTCTGAAAAGTATTTCATCATTCCTTTGGAACTTAGTTATGCCACAACACTTCTTTCCATCCTCAGAAGGATGGACATATAGAGAGGACCATCCAGACATTGGTGGACATGTTACGAGCATGTGTTATAGACTTTAGTGGGTCTTGGGTATGAAATTTTCCCTTGGTAGAGTTTTCTTATAATAATATCTATCACTCTTCCATTGGTATGCCTCCATTCAAAGCTCTATACGGGAGGTCGTGTCATTCACCCTTGCATTGGACAGAAGATGGAGAGTTAGCTATTCTTTGTTCGGACGTGGTGCATAGTACAATAGAGAAGGTGAAGCTTGTCTGTGAGAGGATTAAAGCAACACAAGACTAACATAAGTCATATTTCGATCATACGAGGAGGACTTTGGAGATCGAGGTTAGGGAACATGTCTTCTTCAAGGTTTCCCCTCGACATGGGAAGAAGAGGTTTGGTAAAGGGAGCAAGCTTTCTCCCAGGTTCATCGAACCTTTTGAGGTGTTGGGATGAGTTGGAATGGTGGCATATCAACTGGCATTGCCACCATGATTAGTGAGGATCCATGATGTCTTCCATGTATCTCATCTCCGTCGATACCTACACGATGACTCCCATGTCATTGAATGTAGAGATTTGGATATTGAGAATGATACAATGTTCGTGGACAAGCTAGTAAGAATCGAGGATCATGAGGAGAAGGTGCTTCGTGGAGTGACCATTCCATTGGTCTGTGTGTTATAGAGACATGAGATCCTCGAGGAGAGTACTTGGGAGTGGAAGTCACATATGCATTCCCAGTACAAAACTCTATTCTATGTTTTGTTTCTATTTCATACTTTTGTTCTTTGTTTTATGATGTAACGCTTGACCCTATTCGTTATCAGATGCATTGTTTCCCTGTTCACTGAATGTGTGTAGAAATTCTTGATTGTGGGGAGGGGATGACCTGATCCCTAATTTAGATTCATTAACAAGGATAAGATTAAACCCATGCAGGTGAGTTAGTGCCTCCCAAGGAGGATAGTATCTTGACATGGGATAAGGGGCTCCATAAATCCATGTGTCGGGATGGGGTGACTTTTGTGTTTGCGTGGTTTTTTGGGGTAGTGAGGATATAGTGTTTCTATAGTTGTTCAGGATGACCAAAACTTTTGGTCATGCATAATACTTTAAAATAAAGATCTCATTCACATTTTTAGTAAAGGACAATATGTACCCTATTTAGAAAATTCTAGGAACATTTATTCCAAATATCTTTTTAAAAAGTCAAACATGGGTAAAATAAAATTAATAAATAATCTTTATAATATTAAAAAAAATTAATTTTTTTTAAAATGGATATGTAAGAAAAAGGGTTTTCGACCGAAGAGAGATTTAAAATAGATTTTAAATAAAACCATTTTTTTAATAATTTCACATACCAAAGAGAGAGAAAATGTTAATAATTTTATTAAAAGTTCATGAATAACCATATTATAACAAAATATATTGGTCTTAAGATTTTAATTCCATATAATTCCACCAAGGTAGAGTTAAACAAAAAAAATCTCAAAAAATGATGAGGTTGTGAAATAAACCCTTACCACTTTTGTAACTTTGGAATTGTAAGCCCCATAAAAGAAAAAAATAAAATGAAAATTTAAATAACATGAAGATAAATAGAATCGTGATATAAAATATTAAAGGGTAATTATATATATCAATCTAAAAAATAAGGTTTGAATATGGCATATATCTCACAGAAGTAAAAGTGAGACAAGAAACTCTTTCCACTTTGGTAACATCTGAATCATAAGCTGGGCGGTGACATGTATAGTCACAAGAGACAGGTATGTTTTAGTTTAGTTTTTATTTTATTTTATTTATCGCATTGGCCACTTAGGTCTTTTACTAATTTCTATGGATAGAGGGTAGTTATATTTTGTGAAAGAGTTCAGATTGATTCAGTCTACCAGCTTTGATCTGAGGTAATATTTTATGGTTACTACTGTCTCACACCTCATGTATTTGGGGATTTCGGTGTTTTTGACTCCATATTATGTTTTTGGTAGGGCGTTGGATTGTTCCGTGTTGGTTCGGGTGGATTTGGTTCTCTACTTCCAATCGAGGTTAGGATTTAATGTCTTTGGTTGGTTTCTCATTGGTTATTTAGCGCCCTTTATGTGTTTTAAGGTTCCTAATATCCTTTGTGTAGTGCGTCGATCCCTTCTTGTTGGTTTCAAGTCACCAAGTCAAGGGCGACTCACCTGCATGTGCATAAGTAAGTAAATATATGTATGTGGGTTCCCCCGTTACGTGTATAGTCATCCATGGCAGTGATTATGAACGTATGGGACTAGGTATTCCCATTTATATATATATATATATATATAAATGCATACGCAGGTGAGTGGAGACTGGTATATGCATATAAGCATATGTGCAAGGATCCCCTTACACATGCTCATGGCCATGCGGGTGTGTGCATAGGGGCTAGGTGTCCTTGCATGTGCGTGAAGGTGTGTATACTCAATGGGGGAGCAGAAGATTTTAGTTAGAAAGCTCCAAGAGCCGAAGTGGATGGCTTGGTTCCACCTTGAGGTAGGGTCCCTCTCCTAGCCTCTTTAATTCAAGAATGATTTAAATTGAATTTAGTTTCTTTCTTAATTATGCTTAATTATATTGAAGTTCATATCTTGAATAACTATTATTTAATATAATTGTTTCATTTGATATATAAAGTCATGTTTTTACAATAAAACCCCTCCAATATAGGTGCACTGTCTGTGAAAACTCACAGTGATAGTTATGTTGATCTTGTTGCTTAACTTATTGTGATTAATTTGTGTTGAATGAGTTTTAGAATAAATGTTAAATATAATTAAATGAATTTTGTGATAAATAAATTCCATGATTTTATAATGAAACTCCTCCAATGAATTTGTTTTGTCTTTTAAGCCAAAGAGTAGTGATATTTATTTGTATCATGTTTAGATTTGGTTTCAGTTTTCCATATGTCTCTTGTTGGTGTTTGTTTTGTGGATAGTTAGTTTTTATTTTCTTTGAATAATATAAATTGGCTTATCATACCTGTTTAGATCAAATGACATTTCCTGAGTAGGCATACGCCTTGACCATGACACTTTCCTTTTCACCCATTGAATATTATAAATGAAATTTCCATGTTTAGGCGAAGTGAATGAATTTGTAAATAGTTTGTGTAGGGTGTATGATTCTTTTTCGTCGTTTCATTTCCCTTTAGATGTTGCGTCATTGTGCCACTCGCTACAACCTTATGGTGATCTCGTGTTATAGAATATTAAATAGTTGATTTGTTCTATCATGTCCGTTGTGACCTTATCTTATTGAGAAACCCGTTTGGGGTGTTTTCCTGGCCTCTTGGACACCCCTTTGGGTGTTTACCTGAGCCCATATATCTAAAAACACTGATGGTGTCATTGTTTAACATCTGTCAAGCTTATGGTTCTCCCCACCATAGCTTCATCTTACCACCACCAATTAATATGATTTAGTGCCTCCTCCTTTGAATATTCATATTGAAACATTTCTCCCATGTTTTAATGAGAAGAATTATAGTGGGGACACTCACTAAAGGCATTCTTCTCACTGTGGTGGACCTGTGTATAGCGAAGTATAGAAAGATACTGGAGAGATCCCTATGTCATTTCCCAGAGAATTTTTGTAAATATGGGTGTTTTGGTGTATCATGATTTTTTAGTAGAGAAAAATGTCCAAGTGGTCAGGGTGACTGACATTTTGAAGGGCATATTGCATAAAGAAGCGTTGTTTCATGCCTTGGGGTGAAGGTCAAAGGCATTTTGTTTAGAAACACAATTCAAAAATGAGTTTCTATGTCATAAGGTTTAGGATTTTAAAAGGAATGTTTAAATGGTTTTTTTATGCCACAGACATTCAGTTGGAGGTTTAAAAGCTTTCCAAAGTTATGGACAATGTGTAGATTTAAAATTAAGGTATTCTCGCAAGATATTCGGATATTTTAAGTGGTGGATTTAAAAGGAGATATCTGCAGACTATGTGGATGGATAGTTAATAGTTTTCAATTGATGATGATTCAAAACATGAAGAAGTTAATGTAAAATTGCAGTGAATGTGACCAAATATCTTGGAGTCTTATTTAGTATATTTATTTGAATTCAAAAAAATGTTTATTCGCATGAACACTTCGAGAAGAAAGAGAATATTATAGAAGCTTGGTGTGATCCACACCATTCATAGTTGTGCATGAAAATGGCTAGCATATATATATATTTCATGAGTCCATTATGATAAGGGGAGATACCTACAAAACATTGCAACATCTAGTTCTTCAATAAAGAATAAGGGAAGGACAGACCTGAGATATATTGATATATTTGTTTCAAAGAGGAAAAAAGGTAAGAAAAAGAGGGTGAACATGGGAACAGTTTTTCCAGTGAATAGATCCAGGTAGCCATTGAATACAGAAGCTTTCCATTGTTTCATTTCAAGTGAATATAAAGACTTAACCCCCACACATGAGGTGTTGGTCTCATCTGGCGGTCGCTATAGGTAAGGGGGCTCTAAATCCCAGTTTTCTAGTAGTGAATCCTCCCTAAGTACTAGGTGATCCTATGAAAATATCTATTGAGATGTCATCCCACTTCCACTCGGGAACATCTAAGGGGTGAAATAGACTTCTAGGAACAAAGTGCTCAGCCTTGCTGCACTCTTGGTTATGACACTCCCGGGGGATATGATTAGGATAATTCTCATTTTCTTTACAAACCACTATGAAGGGTTATGAGTATATACTTCCTCAAAGAAATTTTTTTTATGATTATGGATTATATCCATAAATAGTTTAATTTATGTTAAGTATTTTACAAGTATGGAATTATGTATTTTTATTAATAAACTAATCTAGTTTATTCCATTGTTTAGAAATGGTGCCTAGTGGAAGGAATGGAAACTGTATCAATGCACACACTCCGTGTAGGGATTTCCCTCCTGCTTAGGATAATTATTCTAGATCTGGAGATAGAACTGGTGCTGATCAACTTATTACAATACTGGGACAACTCACTCAGGTTATGAATAATAACCTTACTTGTATGGAGCACCCTGATCCGCAACGTGGAGGATCAATGTTAGACCACTTCATGAGGCAACAACCACCAACATTTAATGGGGGTAAAAATCCATTAGTAGCTGAGCAATGGATAAACTCCTTAGAGAAAATATTCCATGCCTTGGGGAGTAGCGAAAGGGAGAAGGTTGTCATGGAAGTCTACCGCCTCACTGGAGATGACGATCAATGGTGGTCACCTGATTCAAAATACAAAGGAAGATGAAGAAGTATCAAGTATGGAATGGAGAGAGTTCAAAGAGCTTTTCTTAGAAAAATATTTTCCTCACGACCATCGAATAGATATGGAAAGGCAATTTATGAGTCTGATACAAAAGGAGGATGAGAATGTCGCAAAGTATGAGGCCAACTTTACTAGGTTAGCGAGACATGCTGCAGATTATATACGTAACCCAAGAAGTAAGATTGATCGTTTCTTTGATGGGTTAAAACCATTTATCCATCGAGCATTAGTCTCAAAAACCTTCTCGTAATACGAAGATATTGTCTCGTGTGCTATCAAGACGAAAAAGGAATTCTCTAAGTCTTATGACTTTAAAGCAAAGTAAGAAAAGAAGAGATCTTCTGATCAATCTGGAAATGGAAATAAGGGGAAGAAGGGAAGAGTTGAATATCAGTCCTGCAGTAAATGTGGAAAGAAACACCCCGGTACTTGTTTGAAGGGAATGGGAGTCTGTTACAAGTGTGGTGAAAAAGGCCACCAAGCTCATGATTTCAAGGGAAAGAAAGTTGTTGTCAATGTGGAATGCTATAATTGTAGAGAGATGGGACATTATGCAAATTAATGTCCTAAGCGTCAGGGGAACTTACCTCATAAGAGGCCAAGGGATCAAGGACAAGATTATGCTATCACTACTGCTGAGGTTGAAGCTCCGAAAGACGTGGTGGCAGGTAATTTAATGGTTTCCTCAAGTTTAGAAAATGAATTATTTGATTCTAGATCATCACATTGTTTCATATATTCCTAGTTTTCTAAGAAAATTAGATATTTCCAATTTGATTTAACAAGAGAATTGTTAGTCAAAACTCCTAAGGGAAGTATTATTGCAACAAAGTTTTCTGAATCAGTCCCCATTAGAGCACATAACTGTTCATTATCTGCTGATCTCATTTTCATACCTATGATTGAGTTTGATATAATCCTCAGTATGGATTGGCTTTCGGACTATGATGTAAAGATTTATTGTAAGAAGAAGGAGGTTACGATTTTTGATGATGATGATAAGGAACACCTTATTTTTAGAGCAGAATCATCACCACCTAATTCTTATTTAGATCCACCCCCAGTAGCTCAACTAAATTCAATTATTGGGGAGGAATAGAATGAAATAACTAAGGGCGAGGGAAGTAATGTTCAAATAAAGGATGTACCTATTGTGAAAGAATATGAAGATGTGTTTCCGGAAGATTTACCTGGACATCCTCCAGAACGAGAAGTTGAGTTTTCCATTGATTTAATTCCTGGATCAAGGCCTATATCGAAGACCCCTTATAGGATGGCCACCATGGAATTAGTTGAACTAAATAAACAACTAGAGGAATTGAGTAATAAGGTATTTATTCACCCTAGTGTTTCTCCATGGGGAGCCCCTGTCCTTTTTGTTAAGAAGAAAGATGGATCTATGAGGTTGTGCGTTGACTACAGGGAGATCAATGCTATAACAATAAATAACAAGTATCCCCTACCTCGCATTGATGATTTATTTGACCAATTGCATGGAGCTCAATACTTTTCAAAGATTGACCTTCGATCTGGATACCATCAGTTGTGTGTGAAGAAGGAAGACATTCCGAAGACAGCATTTCGAACAAGGTACGGGCATTACGAGTTTACAGTAATGCCTTTTGGATTGACTAATGCACCTTCTGTATTCATGGATCTAATGAATAGATTTTTCAAGGAATATCTAGATGATTTTGTGGTGGTATTTATTGATGACATCTTGGTGTACTCCAAAAGCTACGAAGATCATGAAAATCACTTGCGCATTATCTTGAAGACTCTTAGAAGGCATGAATTATATGGGATGTTTAGCAAGTGTGAATTCTGGCTTCAGGAAATTTCTTTTCTTGAAAAAATTGTCTCTAAGGGTTGAATTTCCGTTGATCCTTCTAAGACCAAGGCAATCCAAGAATGGCCAGCACTGACGAGTATAACTGAGGTACGCAGCTTTATTGGTTTGGCAGGTTATTATCGACGTTTTGTCCAGAATTTTGCCCGATTGGCTAACCCATTGACGAAGCTGACACGTAAAGGGGTTAAATTTTTCTGGACAAAAGAGTGTGAAGAATGTTTTGAATAACTGAAGAGAAGATTAGTCAATGCTCCTATATTGACTCTACCATCAGGGAATGATGGGTTCGTTATTTATAGTGATGCATCAATGAAAGGACTTGGTTGTGTTGTTATGCAGAATGATAGGGTTATTGCCTATGCATCACGACAGCTAAAAATTCATGAGCAGAACTATCCTACTCATGATATTGAGTTAGATTCTATAATCTTTTCCCTAAAGATATGGATACATTATCTCTATAGTGAAAAATGTGAGATATATACCGATCACAAAACCCAAAATGAACAACAATAGAAATAGAGAACTAAGCTCCAAAACCAACCTCATGCGACACGAGATGTTGGTTCCCCAAGCTACCAACACCAACCTGCACACAAAGACCAACAGTAACCAGAGCCACCATCGCTAAGCACGACACACAACCTGAAATACACAAGAAACAAGGTCTACATACACCTAAAGGTGTACGCAGGGTGTGAGCGAAAGGCCCAGTAAGACGTCACCCAATAAAAAGGTTCCATGCCACAACATCAAAAGGACAATTTAATGTGCTTATTCAAGTTATACTTTCAAAATATTTTAAAGAAAAAATTTACAAATCAAATACTAAAGGAAAAAACTAAAAAGAACTCATTTCACAGATACGATTTTAAAAAGGAAGAGAAAAGTTCATTATGGGCACACACACACACACACACTCTCTCTCTCTCTCTCTCTCTCTCTCTCTCTCACACACACACACACGCTAACGCCCAAGTGGTCCTCCATATTCCGATGGAAGGCACCATGCCATAGGTGGTAGAGCACTATGGGTAAATCCCCTAAGGTTCATCTAGCTCGAGTGGGACCCTAGAACCTCGTGTCTTGATGAAACGTGGCTTAGAAGGACACGAACCTCAGAAAACGTGGCTTAGAAGGCCAAGACCCTCAGAACACGTGGCTTAGAAGGCCACAACCCTCAGATATCATATGTTTAGTTAGTGTTGCAATCGTCAATCCAGCTAGGTGTAACAGGGACGATACCCATCCGGTTCACTAGCGCACTAGTTCTAGTCCACCCACCTAGATACCCAGGGTTTTTCCATGTGCTCAAACAAGTTTCACATTCACATAGTATATTTCTTTCTCATTTCGCAGACCAAACAAGATATTGCACACAAAAATCACCATTTGCATACCAAAGCACTATTTCAAAGACACACACACATGACATGTCTCATTTTATAAAAAAACACTACTTTAAAAATGAACGCGTATTCAACTTCTACAAAGAACCATTTTAGCGTCATATAAATGTACCAATAAATCATTTGAGTTATTATTGAAATCATTTCAAGAAAAACCAAGAAGACTTTACATCGAAAATAACTTGATTTTATATAGAGGCGTCACTTTAAAACTTGATACACGAGGTAACCATGTCAATACATGTTTTCTATTATTCAAAAATTTTGCATTTCAACTTCAAAAGTACACAATAAGGAAAACACACCAAAAGTGATTCATATACTTTGAAAATGTCTATTTAAAAAAACAAAAACACCTAAGGTGAGTTGAAAACACCTTTTTCACCTGCCGAACAACCCTCAAAAACCTTTCAACCATGTTTCGCACTCAAAACGCCACTTAAATAAACAATTCCTCAATTTATAAAACATATCAAATGCAAAAGAAACCATTAAAAAATCAATTTCACAAATTTCCCCTTCTAAAAACTCATTATCACTCTATAAACAATTACTAAAAGGTATAGAGTTTGGTTGAAAAATTAAGGATTCTGAGGAGATAAAATCTAGTGGAGATATGATTAAGACTCACCTTGATCTGCTCAACTAGTTATGTGTTAGAGACTAAAATTTCTCCATTATCCCGAGAGCTTTGTTAGTGAGAAGGAGCATATGAGGGTCCCTCACCACCAATACCTTCAACTTAGTCCTCCTCCTCTTCTTTATCTCTATCTTCTTCCTCTTCTTCCTCTTCTTCCTCTCCTTTCTCTTCTCCTTCTTCTTACTCTATACTCTCATCCTCGGATGGCAGCTTTTCTGGGTCATGTTTCTAATCAAGAATCACCTCTACTAGAAGATGAGGTTCTTCATACCGCCCCCACTAGAATGCATACATATCCATAGATTTCAGGTATGCGTGCCGACAATATCCATCATCTAGATGCACCCTATGTTTGGAAAATCGAGCCTGATGCATACCAACCTCCACCATAATTCTTCAGTAGACATAGACTGCCTCAGTGTTCTCTAGGAAGACCATAGAGAGGGGAAGATAGCATTGACAGTCGGCTTCATGAGATACCTGAGTTTCTTTCTTGAAAGTTACCTAGCTGTTCCACAAGGTTGCATGTGGGACCACCCTTCCCTAGAAGGTAGAGGCACGTTATATGCTCACGATATTCTTGCCAATGAAGTACCATCCTGTGCCACTCTAGCCACCCGACCCATTCTCTACCTCACCTCTCTTGTGGCACCTTGTCTACCTCCCAGTTTTCAGGCTCTGCACCAGACTTCTTGATTTTCCAGATGCGTTTCCAAAGAATCTCCTCAGGATATGTTTTTGTCTAATGTTCGACATACTCTGTTGAAATGCCTTCACTGACATCGGTGGGGGGAAGAGTGATGATTTATCCCAAGCATGTTGTCGTGAATATAAGCCACCATTGGCAGAAAATAAAAGGATGTCATTCTTTGTGAACCTCTGTATATAATTTCTTCGGCATCCATTGCATGCACCTGAACTGCCTGGCGTACCTGGTCGGCACACACGGTTCACAAAAGATATTGCTGTCAATCTGGGCTACTAGTACATCACCCTGGATGATTTTCAGGTACTCCCTCTACTATAATGGCACCAACCATCATCTACCATTTGACCGGCTGAGGTTTAGAATGGGTGGAATTTGATGTGGGTGTGGTTGCCGATCTTGAGCTTGATCCCCTCTTCTCTGAGCGTCAGTGGTCGGATTCTGGCAATGTTTAAGAGGGATTCCTGGATACCATTACTAGGGGCGAATTGAATTCGGGAATTCATACCCTCCACAGTGGGCTATGACCCAGCCATGAAGAATCTGGAATAGTCTGCATATCCTCCTGGGCATACATCCCCTCAAGATATGCCCCATAATTCTCTACATCCTGGCCAACACTATCACCCCTTGGTTAAACTTGTTCTTCGCCTCCATAATTCTGACCATCACTAGTGTCCCTGGGTGGACCCCCATCCATTTTTCCCTCACTAGAAATAACTATCTGCTCAAAAATACGGCAAGAAACCCAACATATCGTACATTTGTGTCTCAAATTTCATTTATTCCAAAGCCTGACGACTGATACTCTCATACTTCCAAAACCCTCCAATATGATCCTACTTTTCCCCTTTGAGATGTGTTAGGGCATTGATTCCCTCATCCTAGAATTTTTACAGCCATGACCTACGTCAGGAAAAGACTAAACCACCCGAAATAGGATACGTCCTTCAGGATGTATTTTATTTTCAGCTCCTCTTTAGCCAACTCTGGTAAGTGCCATGATAGGATAGGGGTGCATGCCCATTCCCCTAGAAATTCCCCATCGGGAGGAACTCGTCGTACTGGTACCCCTCCAAGATGATTCCACCAATGCAGTGGATGTCCCACAGACTGATTCACACCTCCCCATGGTGGAGGTGGAAGGTGTTGGTATCAGGGGACCAATGACTGAATAACTCTTCTACCCGATCCTACTGTCGGTAGAAGTGGAATTGGGATGCCCAAACGACTTCAAAAATTTGGATATACCATAGCTCCGCCCCATATTCCTTGCATGTTTGGAGTACCTTGTATGCCCATGCCCATTTATTGGTGAAGTTTCAGCCGGATCTGAAATCCAATTCTTGCCAACCCTTCGTCTCGTCAGTAATAATACTTTTGAAATTACTCGCATAAAGAGTGGGAGATTCCTCTGGAACCAAATCGCTTCCCACAACCTTCTTGGTCTTTAGATTTAGGAAATTGGTGGCTTTGTTCTATTTTTTCCCTAGAAGGATGGTCTTTGTTTGTAATATGGAACTATGGGAGACTATCCTCGCGTGTCACCCATGACCGCGGTGTATCCGTCTCAAAACCAGGCATCAACACCTCCTCCAGAAGGCCAAAGTTCCATAACGGTAGGCTATATCTCAGGACATAATCTTTTTAATCTTGTGTAAGAATTCCAAAAAGCATTTAGTTATCAGACACAACCCTCCTCGCATGAATAATTTGAGGGTTCGTGATCATCTGAGTCCTCTTTGCAGCTATAACGACCTCCCTCTCGACATTAGTCTGTTGGGTTTCCATTTTTGAAATCCTAAGGGATAGGCAAAGAAGAATTAATATTTAGTGCACAAAATATACAATGGAATGAAAGTGTCGATCTACATAAAAAAATGTATGACAGCGTGCAAAACATGGAGTCGGCCGCAGAAACTTACACATGGATCGGGACCGTTTTCGGGCATGAGAGCAAAGCACTTATCATGCGGAAAAATTCAAAGTAGGGGCCTATGTGAGGGCCTTCATCCTATTTATAGGTGCAAACACATCCTCTGTGCGCATGAAAGAGGTTTGGGCACCCAAATCACATTCTTGAGCGCACCGAACGAGCACTTCCCCGTTTTTCAACGCGGCCCTCAGATTCCAACATTCAGGTCACCCTTCAACTCCTATTATGAGGGGGGAATTTGTTGACGCTGAATTTCAGATAGGTCCAGAATTGTGATGATAAAGAGAAAAAAATGTATTTGGAAGAGAAGGAGTAGATTCTGTGACCCAGGAGGTAGGTGCACACAAGATTCAAGGGATGCACGCAAAATTACCTCCGGCGTGAAAAATATTGCGTGCCCAATGCGACGTCACGGGAAGTATTCTACGGAAACCCATACGAAACAACCAAAGGTTCCAGCACCCAAGGATGTGGGGTTGCACGCAACACTCCTCCCGACGTGCAAAATATTGTGCACCTAATGTGACGTCAAAGGGGCCCTTGCGCGCCAGCGCGCTCAAGAATCAATTAAGGCCCGAGCACGAAGCCAGCCGATGGCATGAAAAATCTTGCGCACCCAATGTGATGTCAAAGGGTTCCTTGCAGTCCCCAAGCGATGTCAATAGAAGACTTCCATGGCGACCCCCCCAGAAATCTCTAAAGGGTCCGGTGTGAAAAAGTCCGGAAGGCGCACCAACTTTCTTCTGGAATGCAAACACTTGCACACCCAATGCGACGTCTAGCAGGTGTTTGTGCATAGTTCCCCTTGGGCATAGTCGTTGAGGTCATCGACTATAAAATAAAGAATACCCCCACCCTTTGGGGATGGTGATAGAAGATGAAGTGATGCTCTACTGCACGAAAGACACCTCTTCCACAACTGCGTGAAAAACACTATAGCCTCAAGGTATTGGATCTTGCGCGATAGACCCCCCAAGGGTCCTCCTTTGGGTTGGCCCTCTTGGGCATGATCCTCATACATTTCCTTTTACCCCTATTCATTTCACACAAAAGATCCTTCTTGTGCACAAGTTTCCCCCTCCATCGGACCGCTTTTGCGTGTAGCCATTCCATCTTGTGCGCAACCTCTCATTTTGCGTGCACACTTATGGATTGCGCACACACATTCAATATTGTGCGCAACCTCTAATGTTGAGCACCACCCTCCTTGTTCACTCCATGTGTCATCATTGCCTTAAGGAACCATGTACAAGCCACTCTTTTGCGCAGCACACTAGTGTCGTGCACCCTTTTCCCATGCGACCCTCCAAGTTTGCACGAAGTAATTTCAAGATCCCATGGGTGGTGCTCCCCATAGAGTTGCTTCGCCTTATGATTATTATCATAGGCACACTAACAGATATTGCTTCTTCGTATAGCCATAATAACATGGTCCCCTCATTGGATCACTCCACAAAACCCCCTCACCACGGCACTACTGATGCCTTCCCTTCCTCAAGGGAGGGGGGGTATCAGTTATGTAAGTCCTAGGGGTGTGGAGTAAACACACATCATCCGATCTGCATGACGTTAAACTGCCAAGAACCATCTTCCTCAGTACATGACATTAAACTGTGACCCCACCCTATGCATCATATGTGGGGTTCCACATCTCGGACATTCTCTATGCCTTCTCATCTCTAAGAGAGTGAGATCTTCCTTACATGGAATGAGATCCTCCTTGCTGGAGCAGTGTCGGTCCGCGGGGAGAAGGGAAACCATCTTGGTGTAAGCCCCTAGCCTTTCTTGCTGGAGGTAGTAACCTCAATCCTCCTTTATTCTTCTATGCCAAGGACCAAAGGGGGAGATGGGCACTGGGACCTTCATCATATCGTCCCTCTCCCTTTGGGCTTTTTCGTCACTCGGGCCTCCATCCCGAAGTAAGTCCCAATCTCCATCTCCTTGGGTTGTGACCCACGCGTAAGACCTTGTTTCCTCTTTGGGCTTCCAAACTCATGTAAGCCCCATTCCACTTCCCAAGGATGCACCTTTCATGACGTGATCGTGAGGTCTCTATTTCCTCTTGTTTCTCACACCGAGCATGACCCACATGGGCTTAGAGTAAGCACCAACCATGATATCCTTTCCGGGACAACCTAGGGTGTAATTTGTAAAACACCATCTGAACTAAGCAAAATTTGATCCTTGCCAAGCCAAGGTATGTAGGAAGCCTCCCTGAGGTTCAAGCCCAACAACCATTGGTCCTGACCCCCTTCACGTCGGTTCACCAACACCATTTGAACTATGCAGACATTGATCCTTACCATGGGAAGGTATGTTGGCAGCCTCCCTGAGGTTCAAGTCCAACAACCATTGGTCCGGTCCCCCTTCACGTTAGTTCACCAACACCATCCGAACTACGTGGACTTTGATCCTTGCCATGGAAAGGTATGTAAGAAGCCTCCCTGAGGTTCAATCCTAACAACCATTGGTCCCGACCCCCTTCATATCAGTTTACCAACACCATCTGAACTACGTAGACTTTGATCCTTTCCAAGGAAAGGTATGTAGGAAGCCTCCCCGAGGTTCAAGCCCAAGAACCATTGGTCCTGAACCCCTTCATCCCGGTTCACCAACACCATCTGAACTACGTGGAATTTGATCCTTACCAAGGAAAGGTACGTAGGAAGCCTCCCTAAGGTTCAATCCCAACAAACATTGGTCCCAACCCCCTTCACATTGGTTCACCAACACCATCCAAACTATGAGGACTTTGATCCTTGCCAAGGAAAGGTGCGTAGGAAGCCTCCCTGAGTTTCAAGCCCAACAACCATTGGTCCTTAGCCCCTTTACATAGGTTCACCAACACCATTCCAAACTACGCAGACTTTGATCCTTTCCAAGTCAAGGTACGTAGGAATCCTCCATGAGGTTCAAGCCTAAAAAACATTGGTCCTGACAAATTCACATCGGTTCACCCCCATCCCCCATGACGTTAAACTATATGCCCCTTTTGTCCTGCATGAAAATAAACTGTACCCTATACAACAGTATGAAATTTTGATCCCCTATCCAGTGGTATGCCATTGTGAACCTCACGCAGCGGTAAGTCATTGTGATCCCCATTTAGCGGTAAGCCATTGTGAACCTCATCCAGTAGTAAGCCATTATCAATTCCATGTATCAGTAGGACCTTGTGATCCCCTATCTAGTGGTAAGCCATTGCGAACCTAATACAGTGGTAAGACGTTGTGATCCCCATTCGGTAGCAAGCTGTTGTCAACCCTAACCCAGCGGTAAGCCGTTGTCATCCCTTCCGTTGGGACCCATATCCCTAGTTCGTCCCAGTGGCGTCAGACCAACCTCAGGATGCTAACAACGTGTAAGCCCCAATATATCATTGGGTCACTATCCTCTATGCAAACCCTAATACTATACCCCATCCTGAACTATGTCGACTTTGATTCCCTACCACATAGATACGTAGGAAGTCTTTTTGAGGCCCAATCCCAACATCATCGTCACCCTCAAGTCGACTCCATCCAATTCTCCATAAACTTCACTTAGTAATCCATTATACATCTTGATTCTTATGTGGGCCACCACATCACGATTAGAACATGTCAATTCACATCTTCATTGCTCTTAGCAGCACCTAGGTAACTAACCATGCGTTATCCCCAACATCAGTGTTCCCTCCATGGATTTCACCCTTCTGATCCACTTTAGTCAGTGTTCTGATTAGTCTAATCCATCTCCCCTAGACGTTAAATTCATTGCATACCCTATGTTAAACATGTGAAGCTAAGGAAAACCTCAAAGAAAATCATATGGCATATAATTCACTGCATTCTATGTGGGATACCTCGTGCTTCTATGCCCTCGAGAAGCCCTATAATAAGAGGAAGAAACCCAGATGTGCCAGTGTTCCAGCATCCAGACATTCCAGTGATGTCCAACGTGACTACTCCCCTGACCGAAGGTTGCTGCCCTGACTAGACCCCTGTAATGTCCCGACAGAAGTAGTGTAATTAACCGACATCCATGAATATATGGCACTAGGAAGAGTTTCACGAACAATGTCTTAATCTATAAGGGAGACCCAGACTAGGTGATGTGTTCCCAAATGATCCAATGGAGGCACTCATCACCAACCTGAAATATTTAGAGACTTGACAGGTGGAAATCATGCCTGATGGAAATCCATATTCGGCGTGGGTGGATGATATTCCAGCCCCCTGGGTTTTGGAAATCCCACCTTTTCCCCCTTTAACGGGACAAGGGACCCCCTGCAGCACTTGGTCCACTTTATCTCAAGGTGTGGGCCCATGTTGGGATCTCTAGTGCAGTAGGAGGCCTCCAAAATCTGATTCTTCATACAGACATTGGAGGGGCTGGAATTTGTTTGGTACAACCAGCTCCCTATCATATCAGTAGTTGGCTGGGATGACCTCCGTAGGAAATTTCTCTACTAGTTCAGTTACACCACTTAAAAGAACAGTATCATGGACCTCTTTAAGTGCAAGCAGAGGCCTGATGTTCATGTTTCAGACTTTATCTCCTGGTGAAAATGGCTCACAAATTCCATTAACATGCCACTGACTCAGGAAAAACTGCTGACGATGTGCATAGGAAATTTCAAGGTTGAACTGGTCCCCTCCCTTATTACTTAGAATTACCCTAGGGGTTTCCGAGACTTCTCTGATAAGGCCCAGCACCTAGAGGAAGCCTTACAGCAGGATAAGAAGGAACGTTCATTGCCTTCTGCAATCCCCATGAGAATGGACGCCAGGGCCGAGCCCGCCACAGTGGCTTAAATAGAGGCCCCTAGGAAATTTGAGTTATTATGAGTGGAGCCGCCTCCATAGTCCCATAGGGGACCTCCACCTTAGGTGTTGTGTTCAGCTCAGCATCACCCACCTTAGAATTTTTAGGCTCCCTCACAAAATGTGCCGCCACTACCCAGGCAAGACAACCAGGTTCTGCCTCCTCAACAGGCTTCTTAAGACCCCCGTCACGGTTAGGATCCTAGGTCCCCCTTCCTAGATAAGAGGAATCAGACCTACTCATTCAATGAGGGTCAAGTCCCCCATTATTTATGAAGTTCCTTGGAGTAGGGAATTATACGTTTGCCTAAATGCAGGAGGCCAGAAGAGGTGAACCTCACTGATTGCCCTAATTACTGCCCCTATCACCAGATCCCAGGACACATCCTAAAACATTGCTATGTGTTTAAAGACTGGATTCAAGACTAGGTGGATAAAAACATAGTCCAGTTAGGCCTTGATCCATCATAGGTGGCATGTTTCTACATGAACCAAGACAGCAGCAGTGATAGCAAAGGTGAGTGGCATCGGGTTTCTCACCGTGGGTCCCAAAAGCATGAAAATTGGATGGCTCATAATATAGCTTCCCATTCCCATGGTATTATCCATGCATGTCTAAATCAATCCAAACATTCAGAAGACACCGCGCCATCCACCACTAGTACTTATGTGTCAATGGCTCAACCTTCCTCTTCACAGAAGAGAAAACACATGCGGTGCAAGGGAAAACAAAGTCCCCCATCAATGTCTTCATCATTCTATACTCTCAGAGATTTTATTCCCCCGGAGATGGATATTCCTCCTATAATTTGTCCCATAGTGGATGAATCTTCAAGTGATGGTCATGGGTATGACTCGGTTAATACCGTAGAGCTGGTAAACCCCTATATGATTCCTGACGATGAAGAGCACCAGAAGGATCCTCCCAACATCCCTAGATGTTGCCAGTATCGGCAGATACGTTGTTATATGGGTTGTCAGAGTGCTTTAGTCAGTACTTCCAGCCAGCCCATTCATGCTACTGAAACTAGGAAGCAGGCCCATCATAGAGCTCAGCACACGCAACCTTCTCATCTGGTGTCATCAGGTCCACCTTTGTCATTGTTCATGTTGTTGGATCAGGAAGAGCCACCTCGATTATGCTGTGACCAGCCACACATTTATAGGGATTGGTATCAGTTATCTAGACCTCAACTGGTAGTCACTTTGAAAGCTTTGACTAGAGATCAGAGGGATATTCCAAGCACCAGTAAGCCGTTGGTCCAACCAGTAGGGCCTACCATTCCTCCTATCAGAGAGTGACCTCTCATAAGTAATGGTTCATGCCTAGAATGAAAGTATGATGTCCTCAAGAACCTTTCCAGAATTCCATCATGTCTCTCCATCCTTGAGGCCCTTCTTCTGTCTGCAGATAAGTGTGAGGCCCTTGCCGAGGCTTTAAGAATCCCCCTTCAGTTTGAGACAGAGGTAGTAGCCGCAGAAGCCTTCCATGTAGAGGCAGTCGAGCATGCTAAATTCTAAGTCATCATCTCATTCTTTGGTGAAGATGAAGGCTCCCCCATATCGGGGAACATTCACCCACTATACATCACTATCTAGTTTAATGGTTTGGAAATTCTTCATTGTCTTGACGACACAGGCGCTGGGACCAACCTAATCTCGACTCAGACACTACAAAAACTAGGTTTGTCTGAGGATGATTTGAGTCCCTCTAACATGAAAATACATGGTTATGATAGGATAGAACATACACCTGTCAGAAGTATCTAATTGAAGACCTAGTTTGGTGGCCTAGTTGCCAACACCGAGTTCATGTTTGTCTCCCAGAACACCACCTACAATGCATTTATGGGAAGATCATGGCACCACCTGCATGCGGTGGTTACTTCATCGTATCACCAATTCCTAAAGTACTCCCTTAATGCTCGA
Organism: Viscum album; assembly: GCA_963277665.1. Lineage (NCBI taxonomy): Eukaryota > Viridiplantae > Streptophyta > Magnoliopsida > Santalales > Viscaceae > Viscum > Viscum album. Next base: position 1,541,611,056 of record OY728129.1, read on the forward strand.
GTGGGTGTGGTTCAAGGTGATGCGTATCCCTTTGACTCTTGTGAAGACCGCTATCTAGATGCAGACTATTACAAGAGAAAAGGCAAACATATTCAGCCAAATGAGGTTGATCATGCCCTGGCTCTGACAAACTCGTGGATAGATATAGATGATGCCTATGTCTTTACAATCCACCGATTAGAGGATACAACCCCAGACATGGGAAAATGTTTCGTTGTTTCTGGTACGAGGGGGATCACATTACCAAGTCTAAGCGACATCGAAAGATCACCTCATACTCTTACGGGAATCAGGCTTAGGTGATCCCAGAGCCTCCTACTCCCATAAGGTATCAGGATATCCACCCCTTGGTGACAGTAATATGTGATAATTTCTTGTTCCGCTGGGCTGGGATAAACCGGCTTAGGCCGACATGCCACTATTGCTTCGATATCATCAAGCATGGCCCCTTGGGCCAAATACCAGATGATATCAGATCAACAACCTTCATTTCTATGGTATCGGCAACACAGGAGTCCCCTGATGTAGTGTCCACTACCGCTCAGGCTGGTACCAGCCTCCCATTGGGATCTGTCAACTTAGAATAATCTCCTCCTACTGAGTATCCCTCCTCCATAAGTGAAGATGAGGATTTATAGGATTCTCCCCCCGCCTTTGAAGATGGAATCTCCAGCACGGTCAACGAATTGGTACAGGTGAACCTCAGTAGCGAGGCGGACCCGAAACCCACATTGATTGATGCCTCCATGACCCTCAAGGATAAAAAATAGTACGTGTAATTCCTTAAACAACACTGTGATATATTCTCCTGGAGTTATGATGAGATTCCATGACAAGATCCTCAGGTAACTGTCCACCACCTCGGTCTCCCGGCAAATCATTATGGGTTCAAGCAGCCTCCGAGAAAGATGCACCCTTCTCACGGTGCCATGGTTGAGGAAGATGTTGATAAGATCATCAGATCCAATCTCATTAAGGAGGTCCATTACCACAAATGGAAATCCAACATTGTGATATTCAGGAAGAATAACGAATATATCAAAGTTTGCACCGATTTCTAGGATCTCAACCATCGGTGTCTGAAGGATGATTTTCTGCTTCCTATGATGGAATTGTTGATTGATGCCACATTTAGGTTTCAAGACCTCTCTTTCATGTATGGGTACTCTAGGTATAACTATATCCAAATGGATTCTGAGGATGAGGATTCTACAACCTTCAGGGCACCACAAGGCACTTTACGTTACCAAGTCATGCCCTTTGGTTTAAAGAATGCATGTTCCACCTACCAAAGGGCTATGAATCGCATATTTAGGCCGATCCTCAGGAAATTGGTTGAATGTTATGTGGACTATCTGGTGGTCAAATATCTCTAGCATCAGGACCATATCAAAGACCTCAAGAAAGTGTTCGGATTCCTTCATTCCCATCACCTGAAGATGAATCCATTGAAGTTTACATTTAGGGTCACCTTAGAAAGTTTCTCGACTTCATTGTTAGATACATGGGAATTGATATTGACCCAAATATGATCAAGTCCATTAGCCAGATGTCTCTCCTAAGAAACCTCTAGGACCTTTCAGGTTTCGAGGGACACTTAGTCTGCATACGTCGATTCATTGTGAATTTGGCGAGAAAGTGTAAGACCTTTTATCGGATCATGAAGAAAGGAACTGTATACCATTGGGTTGAAGAATGTTATACTACCTTCGAGGAAATCAAGCAGTTCTTTCTTCAACCTCTGGTATTAATTCCACCTATCTCTAGAAATCTGCTGGTCCTTTATGTGACCGCCCTGGAATGGTCTCTCGGTGCCCTTCTAGCCCAGAAGAACCACAAGTGGATAGAGAACAATCTCCACTATCTCAGTCACATGCTCCTTGATGTGGAGACACGATACTCCCCTATCGAGAAGAGTTTTCTTGTGCTGGTATTCTTGGTATAGAAATTGTGAAATTACCTCCAGTATCTCTACTATCTCGTTCCATCATTGAGTTTGTGAGCTCCAACATCATCTATCAATTTGGAGCCCCTCACGCTGTCCTCACCGATAACGGCATGAAATTCTGGGCAGCTGAGATGAATAAATTGTATGCTAAGTACAACATCCATTCTAACCATATCTCATGTTATCATGAACAAGGAAATGGAGAGATCGAGGCATTCAAAAAAACCATATCTAACATTGTGCAGAAAATGTTCGGTCAAAACAAGAAGAGTTGTTCAGACAATCTCCCCAATGCCCTCTGGGCTTATCGGATGACGACTCGTAATTCCACCCAGGTGACCCCATATTCCCCATTGTACGGAACAAAGGATATCCTGCCCATCGAGATTCAGTTACCCTCATTGCGCACAACTGTCTATGATCAAAAAACACCAGATAAAGTAGTTGAAATCTGTTTGACTGAGTTGGTAGCACTCGAATAGAAAAGGCTTCATGCCCTACACAATCTGGAAATTCATCAGAACAAGATATCTAGAGCTTTCAATAATAAATTTCACCTCCGCTCCTTCTTGCAAGGTGACTGGGTGTTGGACTTGAGAACACCAATGATACATGGCAGGAAACCTCCCAAGTTGGAGTCCAAATGGGAAAGACCTTACATTATTCACAAGGTTTACTCCAATGGTGCATACTCTCTAGTTACCATGGATGGAGAGCATATAACTCCTTCCACCAATGCCAATTTCCTCAATCAATACTTTTTCTGAATAAGAATGGTTCTACATGACCCTAAACTGTCTGGTCTTACATGAACATAAACTATCTAGTCCTACATGACCCTAAACTATCTAGTCTTACATGAACTTAAGCTGTAAAATGTCCCACATGTCATTAAACTATATATCGTCCCGCATGACGTTAAAATATATACTATCTCGCATGATATTAAACTATATGTCTTCCTGCATGATGTTAAAATGTATAATGTACCACATGACATTAAACTATATGTCGTCCTACAAGACGTTAATCTGTGTGTTGTTCTACAAGACTGTAAACTTCAAGAACTGCGTATGGCTTGATTCCTATCCTTATTGGATACGTAGGAATGCTCAAACGCTTCGTCTTGAGTCCAGCCCCGGTTTCCTCTTTAACAATCCCCCTGGGTATAGTTCTCTTGGAGGATCCCACATGGTGTATTGTAGGCTTCTTTGGCCCCACTCATGTCAGGATTGTGATGATTACACCATGTTCCCCTCCTCGTTCTTCTATTTCTCCATCTTCCTCACTACATGATGTTAAACTGCATGGAATTTAAGAACTACGTACGGCTTGATTCCCATCCTCATGGGATACATAGGAACGCCTAGACATATTTTCTGTCGGCCCATCCCCAACTTCAAAACCTCTCCTTGGGTTAAAAAACATGGTGTGGTGGTAGCTTTTTCTCTCCATTATGATGAATCCATCATAACCGCAATATATATTCCCTTCCCTAGAGATATCCACTTCTTTCATCGTCCTACTTGACGTTAAATTCCATGGGCACATTTATACTTCACACACTCCCTGTACATGGGACTCCATTATCCTTCACATATGAAGGGACCCCCAAATGTCATGGATTCTCAGCCCAAGGACTATCTTACCATTTTGGGCCAACATCCTTTATAGTTTCGAACAACAAATTGATACAAGTCCCACGTTGCGAATATGGTATGCGGTTGATGCTCATTTTTTGTTCCCATTTCAGGTCACACGATATGGATGTTGTGTTTTGAATCTGGTCAACAATTATCCTTTTTTGTTGTCACCACCCCCATATGTCCCAAACATTGAGTGTAGTGGTTCATTCTTCCCTGATGTCTCTTTAAGCTTCAGTCAGCCTCGGGCAGGAGTGTGATTCCAGCTCCCAGACCCTTATATGATGGGGAAAGATTAGTAATACTCCTTGTTTCCCACACCAAGAATTGATCACGTGGGATTAAAATCTATGATAAGGTAACACCTGTATGAGAGGTCATATGGATACAGTTGGCCAGGATGCACAACCTTAGGTCCCTCGACCCTTTTGGGCCCTTGGACCATGTTATAATTTATGATTGTGCAGTGTGGTATGGACTCACATACTCATTAATGTCGGGATATTTTTCCTCCCTACACATATCCCCTTGAGACATACCTCCTTCATTTATCATCCTTTCCATGATAACAGGCCCCTCCATGCTTCTTGAGCCCCATCATTTGAGTTTCCAGCATCTTCTGTATCCAAAAGGACCCTCGAACAACGTAGATGCGTAGCCCATGGTCTCTCCTATGAATTCAGGCCAACGCCCTCAAGGGCCTCTAATGACAAATTGATACAAGTCCTGTGTTGAAAATATGGTCAATGGTCGACACTCAATTGTATGCCCCCAAATAATGGTCACACAAATACAGAAACTGTGTTGTGAACATGGTCAACAACTATCCTCTATCATCATTATATCTTTGTGGTTTTCCAGAGGCATAATGATTTTCCCTCTTTACTCAGTTATCCCATTTATAGAACATTAAACTAGGCATCTATGGTCTGATCCCTATGACCTTAAACTAAGAGAACCATTGTCCTTACTTCATGATGATAAAATACAAAAAAAAATCTCTAGAATTACATGTGCCTTGATTCCCATCCTTATGGGATACATAGGACCACCCAAACATCTAGTGTTCGGGTCCAGCCCCATATCTTAGAAACCTCCTTATCATTCTGTCCTCTTGGACTGAGTCCTTCTAGGAGAGGGGTACACAATGTGGTATGGACAACTTTACATAGAGCCGGTGGTGTCAAAGAACACCAAAGATAGTCCTCAAATGCCTGAGATACTCCTTCTCTGACCTTGAGTAGATCCAGATGTCATCGATGAACTTGACAGAAAAATGGTCCAAGTACTCATGGTAAAAAAAGTTTATGAGCCCCATAAACACGAATGGTGAATTCATGACACCAAAGGGAATGACCAAAACTGAAATTTCCCATACCTGCACCTGAAAATTGTCTTCTGGATGTCACCCTTCTTTACCCTCAACTGGTGAAATACAGACCGTATGTTGATCTTAGAGAACCAAACTACCCCCTTTAACTGGTCAAAAATATATTATATCCTTAGGACAGGGTAACGGTTCTTAACCATCACCTGATTCAACCTACAGTAGTCTATGCACAGTCTTAGGACATCATATGCCTTCTTTACAAAAAATACTAGAGTACCTACGATGACACACTTGGATAGATAAAACCCTTCTTCATATGGTCATAAACCTAGATCTGAAACTCCCACAACTTAGAAGGCGCCATGTGATAGGGGTCTATCTAAATCGGATGATAAAAAGGTTGAAATTATATCCCGAAAATCAACATCACATTGAGGGGGTAGAGTCACAATCTCCTCAGGAAAGATATATAGGAACTCACCAACAATTCCTAGAACTCCCACCATCTCTACATCTACTGATCCCACTGACGACTCGGCTAACAAGGAATGAAGAGGCTCCACATGCTGACTTCCCTTATGAAAACTCTTCTCACCAAAAAAACTATGTGATGGCCACACACATTTGAGAACACGGCCCTTTTCCAGAAGTAGTCGATAATAGTGCACATAGAAAAAAACCAATCGACACATTGAATGACCTCGTATGGCTGTATCTATAGAAAAATAAGATCCCCACTAGATTGATGTAAACCCAACATCAGTCTACACCCTCGATAAACATTAAACAGACTAGTCTGTCCTCTAATTGGAAAACTCAACACCCAGGGAATGGGAAGTATCTCTAAGGTAGTCCTAGATCATGAGCTAGACTATGTGAAAAAAGGCCTGAGAGGCTCTTAAATCATAAAAAGCACACACAAGAGTACTAAACAGACTGATCATACCACCAAAAAACTTTGGTCCCGCTAGAACTGCAACCTCTATAGAGTGAAACTTCCCACACATAGACCCTATACCTCTATACAGTTGACTGACTCCCTAACCACACCTTGTTCAAGGTCCCTGAGGAGCATCCTAGGGTCGACCATCCCCATCATAGTCTACAATTGGTGGAGCGGGAGCCTGCTGCTCCTGCTACTGGAAGGGCCTGAACGCCTACTACTACTGATGAGGTGGGCACTGGGCCTACCACCCCCCACTATATGATGATTGAACTAGGAACTGATTTTAAAGATGTCCATGACCTCTATAGATAAAGAACATTGGTCCCAATCCCACAATTAAAGGGTGAGGACCTAGAGATTGAAACTGGAACTGTTGAGGCCTACTCCCCACTAGCTGAAACCTGGAAGGCCCTAACTCGGAAGACCTACTAGTGATGAACTTTCCATTTGACAAACTCAGGTGGCTCACCTCTTGTGGAACACCTCATAGCATGTGAAACCTATCCACTACTTCGACCTTCTTATGAAAATCTAAGGACGTGGGTAGAGTAAAGGAAGTAACAACATACTGAATAGAAGGTAAGAGTGCCTCCTCTTAGCATCTTTTTCGGGACTCCTCGTCTGAGAAGAGGTCTAGTATGAAGTGTAAGAGATCCTTGAACTTGATTCCCAATTCCCTTATGAACATACTCCCCTATTGGAGGGAGAGTAGTTCCTGCCTCTTATAAGCATTCATCAGGGAAGAAAGGAATTCCGCCTAGAACTCCCTCTCAAAGTCATGATTTCTTTTTTTCTTAGTGATAAATCGATCAAGTTAATCAAACACTCAAGAACCAATACCTATGTTTTATTCTTCTTCTATCTATTTCGTTCTGGTTACTTGAGTCTGCAACACTATTTTCCACCTCTCGTGTGATTTCACTTTCTCTTTATGCTTTTTCATACAAAAGCATTATTTATCTTTGGGTTGTGACTCTTGGATTCTAAATTCATAATTTTTTGGGTTGTGACTCCCGCTATTTAAAGTTGGGGTTCTAATTGGGTTGTGGCTCCCTATACAGAAGTCATGTGTCTTGGTTATACTTCCATTGGAAAAAGTATGTTGTAATCAAGTTATGATTCCCCTTCAAAAATCAAATTAGTGCACAACGTATCTCTCACCAAGTAAAGAGGTATAAAAGTAGAGTATGTCCACTTTGGACCAAACTACTATAAAAAACATCATTGTGTTTTTATTTTATTTCCTATTACTAATTTAACTATGTTGATTAACTTTGATAATTAATTTATATAATTAATCCATCTCTTTAAAAAAATGGTGTATTCATCCCCCCCCCTCTAGACCATATTTCATCAACCTATCTGACTTAACAAGTGCATCCCTTAGTGGGACATGATGAAAGGTCGTCAAGTTGCGCATAATCATGAAATCTTGAATTTTCTAGAAAACTTTAAAAATATGAAAGATAAGGTATGACAATCACATTTTGTAACCTTTTTTTAATTATAATAAATATTTTTTTAAAAGGGGGATGTTGGTTAATGAAAAAACTAGGAGAAAGGGGGGTTTATGATAAGAAGAAGACATTTTTAATGTGTTCAGGATGAATAATGTCATAAAATAAGTTCTCCTGATATAAAAAGAAATGGAGAGGTGTTGAGAAGTGAAAAACCCTCAAGAAGAAGGTTAAATAAAGTTTGGAAGACACCTGGACACCAAGAAGAATTAAGTAAACAGACTCACCAACATGTAAAAAGAGAAAACTTCAGGGGTTTCTACTGGTGTTGTGGGACCTTTGGACGCATAACCTTTGATTTTCAGTATTATATGTTATTCCCATGGAGGTGGAATGAATCAAAGAGAGTTTATCCAGAAAATAAGAAAATTAAATCCATGGGAAGAGATACATTTTAAGGAAAAATAAGTATATTTCTGAAAAAACAAGTCTGGCTAATCAGAACAAAGTTGAAAATCAAAAAGAAACTTGTGGAAGATGTGATCAATAAGGTCTCCATGTTGAAGGGTGCATGAAATTACTCCCTAAATAAGATGTAAAAAATGTTGGAGCTAAGAAAGATCATAAGAAACTATGTGGGAAGCCTGAGCAAGCTAAAGAGAATTTAGAAAATGGTTAGTGGTGTTAGCTCAAGCTGAAGTGAAAAAAGGGAAGAAGAAAGCATCCAAAGAAGAATGTTCATTTATGGATCATAATGAAAAAGGGATCTCACATTGGGTTATGATCCAAAAAAGAGAATAATTATGCTACTCCAAGAATACCATAACCAAAAAATCAAAAGTAGAGGCATAGAGAGTCTTACAAATGAAGAAGTTGGAAAGAATTGAAGATATTGGTTAAGAGGTCACTCTTAACCTTTCTGCTATGACTAAAAAGCAAGGACCCCCCCCCCCCTCCTTAGTCCCTATTATGTGTTTATATGTTCTAACATGCAAGGAATTGAATAAAATCAAAAATAAAGGGGGTGAATGAGGTCGTCTTTACTGGAAACCAGAGAAAATGCTTATCATGGAGTATATAAACTACCATGATGGAGAGGAGGTGAGTGTGTCTCTTAAGGGGAGAAAAAAATGATGAAAGGTTGTTAAAGTGTGCTTAGACATAAAATCTTGAATTTTCTGGATAGCTTTAAAAATCTAGAAGAATAGGTATTCCAATCACATTTTCTACCCCTGTTTTGATTATAATAAATTTGTTTTTAAAGAGGTAATGTTGGTTAATGAAAAAGCTAGGAGAAAGGGGGAATTTTATACCTAGCATGGACATTTTTTATGTGATTGTTAAGATATGTGCATGATTTACATTTAAAAAAATCTATTTGAAACTGCCCAAAAATGGGAAATTGAGAATGATATCACATGCCTGGGAATTTATGAACAACCTTGATGTCTTGGTGAAGTCTCTTAATTTTTTCATCGGGTTAGCCCATATAGACTTAGATTAACCAAAGGCTCTTGGTTAAGTCATGTGTGGTGACATCCCTCTCTCACAAGTGAATTGGGCTATAATTCAGATCTAATAGGTAGAAGGAGTTGTGATGAATTTACCCTTTTCTCAAGGAGAATAAGGATTCAATGAGTGTGGGGAATCCCCTATACTCTTTTTCATAGTTTGATGAAGTCCAAGGAAGAGCTAACACATGAGAAGATTGAAGATATGTGTGGAAAAAATGAAAATTTATACTGAAGATGTAGAGAATCCATCCTAGAGTGTTAAACATGAAGGTTACTAAAATTAGTGTGAAAATGTCTTGGATGAAGTTTTGAGAAGTTTGAAGAAGCTCAAGAGTCATTTGAAGAAGTCTACAATTTGGAGTTGGAGTAGAAAAATGACAAAGGTGTGAAGTATAATGTGTGTATGACTTTACTTGCAGTGTATATGACTTTGATGAGATCATATGGCTTTGAAGTTATTTTGTAAGATTGTTCATTTCGTAAGACTTCAAAAGGATCTCGTATGACTTTAGAGAAAACATATGACTTTGAAGTCATTTCATAACTCTTTGTGCTTATCGTAAGACTTCAGAATTTGTGAGAATCTAAGATCGTAAGACTTTAACGGGTCATGTACAACTTTGGTCTGAGTGTACGACTTTGGACTTAGCCAAATCATGAAGTTCATATGACTTCAGAAGTTGAGCATATGACTCTGAGCAGGGCATAAGACTTTGATTGAGCCAGTATAGGATTTCTGCATAAGACTTCGGGGAGTCGCATATGACTTTACGAGCACTTCGTATGACTTATCAGAAAGGCATACGAAATGGGGATTCCCTGAGAAGCGTGTGACTTTGGACATAGAGAAATTTGAGAATGTAGTTGGATGAAAAATAAGAGTATTTTCAAAAAAAATATTATGATGAGGAATTTAAATGGGGTGATGTTGAAGAGATTTGATCATGTTAAAAATATTATGATGGCATGCCATGATTCAAGCCATGAGATACAAAGAATTAAATAAGGAGAAGATGAGAAGTGCAATGTTATGTTCATTCATTTTCAAGAACACAAACATTGAAAAAATCAATGATATTCTCCAGTTATTCAAATATCACAAATGTGGTGTGCTTCAATTTATGTCTTGAGGAAATGATGTCAACATTGTAAAGAAGAAGATCAAGCTGAGAATGGAAGAGTTCGACATTGTGAAGGAAAACTCAATACTGCAACTGTTGCTGTTGAATGATTTTCATGCAAAAATGAAGATTAAATGAAGTGTGAATCCGTATGGTTGAATTTTGTGAAGAATGTGTCGAAGCCTATTAGAGAAAATTATACAGAGATTCAATTGTGAGAAAAATTAAGAGAAATATCAAAAGGGTATTTCTGGAAATTAATATGGGGACTTTTTACAAAAGATGTTGTCTTATGTTAAAGATTTCTGAATGGCACCGAAAGGCTTTGGTATTCCATTTATGGATACTGATGTTGATGAGAGTAAATTAATACTCTCGACCAGAGAGCCTTTGAGATTTTCGAGATCGTTGAAAATACCATCGAGCAGGAAGAATATATTGTGGGATATACACACAACCTGTGTGTGTGGTGAGTGAGACCTGAGAGAATCAAAAAGCTCTCGAAAAAGAAAAAATAAGAGCAACTTGATACCCACAACGTATCAAAGAGAAGAAAAATCAGGAAACTGAAGCTGGGGAGTTCATTAGCAGGAGAAGAAAACCTAAACAGTCGAGTATTCAGTGTAGTGAGGACGATTCAGGCTGTTAATGATCTAGAGAAAGTTTCAAGGTCGAACCTTATAAATCTTTATGTTCTATGCCTTTTAATTACTGCATTATCTGGATGACATTATGAGACACAAGAAGAGAAGATCGATACTTTAACTGACCACAGAAGTTGAAGTAAATGGGGGATTCGTAAAAAAAGGGGATCAATAATTCACACCCCCCCCCCCCTCAGTGATCTGATCGGGTCTATGCACTACACAAATGTTTTTTTTCCACGATTGGAGGGTAAGAATTCTTCTAAGCCCTAGTTCGGCACGGGTGATACTGAGTGAAAAGTAATAATATTTAGAGAAATGGATTTTCAATGTTTGGTGAGATAATATTAAGAGGGGAGAAATGATAAATGGGGAAATATAGAGAAATAGATTTCTTTGTGGAGGGTTATTAATATTTTAAAATTCCAATTTTATCCCTATTTTCTACATGTATCACAAAAGTATTTCTTTTTTTTTCTTTCAAAAAGATTCAGCGAACAAAATGGAGAAATACAAATCATTTTTTTTCTTTTACAACATTACTGATCCAAACACAATGAGAGAAATCACAATCTTTCTTTTCTTCTGTTTTCTTTTATAGACTGCCAAATCATTTCTTTTATTTTACTAAATTCTCACCAATATAAGAGGAAACATAACAAATCCCAATAAGAGGGGTGGCCAAAAGAAGTCCATGAGGGTTTTTTTCGGAAAAAAAAAAATCAACATGGACGCTACCAATGTAACAATATGGGCCATTTGATGTGAGATTATCGTTATTAACCTTGAGCGTGTCCCTAATGAAGAAGGTTGGGACATTCAAAGTTTTGTACACACTTCTCATGAGGATCCAATGCTAGACTAAAGCTGGATCTTAGGCAAGTATATGTTAGTTGACTAGTTTGAACAAGACTAAAGTTTTGGATCTTAATGTTGTAACCCTTACAAGGTCGGAAACTAACATGCACTTGTGAGGTCAAACTTACAACAATACAAGATACCCTACTAATTGCATCTACTTTGACATGTCTTGTTTCATACACAATCATTCATTTTGTAGAGTTGTGTTGTATTCTCAAATTATTTATACATCCCAAAAGAGAAAGGGTAGAGTGATAGTGCCTATCTTGTTGTATTATGATAGATGACTTGAAAACCTCTACATATAGACAACCTTCAAAGGGTGGCACAATCTAGATTCAAGAATGATGATGCATAAAATATAAGCATAGAATTGCTTGGAATTTTGCGGTGAATTTATAGTTTAATTAACAGCTACCTTTATATGATTAAAATTCAATTAATTTGTTAATCATTGTTACTTATTTGGTTTGGCTTCATCCCCAAAGTACCAAATCAAGTCACAACTAACAAAACGTAAATTGTGAAGTGAAAATCTAATGAACTGGATATGCCGTGAAGATCCCCTAATCTTGATGGGACACATCCACAAACATTAAATTGCTACATGAACGCATATGAAATATGAAAATCTAAACTTGTTTATGGAGTAGAATTTCGAGACAAAAGAACGGGGAAAAACACAGAATGTCTAGGGTTTCAATCTGCAAAAACATAATGACTAGGGTTTCAGGTTCCAGGTCTCGGCATCCTTCGTTCGGTTCATCCAGATAATCAATCTAAACCTTCAATTCAAGAACCGCTCATCGGGCTGCTGGCTTCTCAGAAGCAAGCATCTAGAAGGCAGCAGCAGCATAACGCAGCCAAACTGTGGTTCACATCCAAAGCAAAACAAAACAAAACAAACCATGAATCATTCCTGCGTTTCTAGAGAGAGAGGGAGAAATAGAGAGACGTACCAGCCTTCAAGACAGCCACCGCCGCCGCCGCTTTGATGATGTTGCGGCGGAGGGGGGTACTGCGGGGCGTATTGGGGAGGATAGCCTTGCGCAGGGTAGCCTTGCGGCGGAGGATACCCCTGCGGAGGATACCCCTGAGGCGGGTATCCCGCTGCTGGTTGAGAGTACCCCGACGGCGGATAAGCTTTGAAATCTACAAGAAAACACGCATAATCAGATTACAATTCAAAAAAACGGGAAATCGATCGCCGTATCATCAGATCCACTCAAATCGACAACCGGATAGAAAGAATCGCCAGAGTAGACAAGATCGGAAGAGATTTAACGGATCATTGACCCGTGGATGGGGGAGTTCATACCTGCAGGGGGCACGCCGACGGGATTGCTCATGTCTGCGAAACACGGAACAGGATATCCGCAGGGGGAGGCAACAACGCCGACGAAGAACGATGCAGGAGAAAACGGAAGAACCAGAGGCGGATACAGGGAAGAAAAGATGTCGCCGATGAAAGGAACGGGGACCGAAACAAAAGGAAGATGGAGAAGGGGGTGAAATAGAAAGGGGAGAGGGAGGAGGCAACTGCGAAGATGATTACGGAATAAAGTAGGGGAATTTCGGGAAGGGGCGAAAAGATGCGGGGCTGGGGCGAAAACTTAAGACAACGCGGTTACGCTTCGTGCATTGCTTCGCTGATGGGTCCACCGCGTGAAAACTCATTCCTGCCTAAACTTGGAGGCACGCGTTGGTATGGGGTATGTCTCTTTTTCAGTTATTTATTTTCTTATTAGCATAAATTATTATCATATTAATGTCATTTACTTTTGATCCAACCATTTAATTTTCCTTTAATTCAATTTCCTTAGTTGATCATGTGTTTTCCACAAAGTAAAATAAAATGAAACGACCCGTCTTTGTCGGGAAGCTTTACTAAGTTGGCGACAAGAACAATTGTGTCACTCCAAACCCGCCTTAAATAAATCAGGTGTTGATGATTTGGTCAAAGGTTTGAACACTCAGAAATAAATGACATTTCTCACGTATATATATTTGGAGAATAAAATAATCCAAATTTCAACAACTAACAATTGAAATATTCACGATCAATAAAGATCAGAATCCATATGTATATCATGCAACATTTCAAATACATCATAAAGCTATCAATGGCGGATTAACTATAAAATACAATCCTAGAAGATATGAAAAATCGAAATTCCTCTATACCTTAGTGGTATATGGAAACAATTACAACACCTCCACCAAGTTGACCATGGATGTGTATAAAAACAATATAAGAGGTATGCATGAGTATAAATACATGGTAAGTTTCTCATTTTAAACTCTCAATTATACAAATGTGAATATATTATACTAATGAATCTATTGATATCTTTCATGACCCGACCCTAATGAGACTTCTCATGAGTCAACAGTGAGATTGTGAGTGACCCTCAAAGCTCGCTTTCAATAAGCCATGGGGCGACAACTAGCACCAAAGGTATAAAATGCTAAATATGGGAGGCATTATCCCTTTTTAATAATAATGACAACCCAAACAACAACAAATAGTATTCGTTAGCAAAAATCATTGTAAGTTTTTTTGCTCGTGTTTTTTAACGAAGCCCAACTGACTCTAAAAGACTTAGTTTGTCGTGGAACATTAATCACATGGAGTGTTGTCAAGTTTGGAGGGAAATTGAGGTGACTTTGGTTGAAGCTTTGTTAGAAGACCAAAACGACATCGTAGTTCATGATGTTTACATCATGGTTCACATCACAATTGAAGAAAACGGATGAAGTGTTAAAGAGTCCTCGTCATTCTGTTTGAAGGTTATTAAAATGGGAAAGTCGGACTACATTATGTTGTGGTAGAGCTCATGGTTGGTTGTCAAGTGTTCTAAAGCGGAATGGGAAATGGGATAATGATAGAAAAATGGGTGTGGCATAAGACATAGTTTACAAAATAGACAAACAAGTCATGGTTCAATGCATTTCACTCGTCGTGGTTTGGAGAAGATTTCGGCAAAATCTCTATATGCCATGGTGACACCATAAACGGTTATAGTTGTGGTGTAGTCTCAAGAAAAATAGTGAGTTGAGGAAGACTGCAAACATCTCGCTTAGCATGTTATCTAGAAGATACGTTTAGAGTTGATTATGAAATAGTTTATACAACACCACATCGTAGTCTTATTCAGATATGGAAATTTAATGTTTTTAAAATGAATGTACTTACATGAGATAAGGAATTGATTAGCCATGGTTTGCAACGTCAATAGGTTGACTAGATGAAACCACGTCACAGTGGAGGATCAAAGTGTTGTAGAGGGTCAAGTGCAAGTTATATCTCAGTTTCAATATTCTGATCTTTTGGGGGATGTTTTGAGATTCTAATGGGAAGATCTTGACTTGTTTTATGAAGACTTGATTTGGAAAATTTTCCTATGATTCTTAGGGAGATAAGAAGGCTTTATAAAAGGAAAACATGGACTTTTACACTTGACATGGAGAAATAATTTCTCATGTGGAGAAGAAGTAGATAATTCAAAAAGATAGATTGCTAGAAAAATAAAGAGATTAGTTTGAGAGAGAGAATTCAAGGAGGGTATTATTACTGGAAATAAAAAAAGGTCATCACATTGATGAATATGGAGTATATTGATTCACCAATAGAGGTGTAATCTCTTATTTTTGTTTGTGGAGATCAAGGTGTTCACTAGGAGCAATGAGTTCTTCTTAAGTGACATATCAGTGAGGTCTCATATTTGTTTTAATTATGAACCAAGAGAGACATTGAATATTATCTAAATTATAAAATCATGTAGTGTGCTTATAGTTAATTTTGGTATGTTGGCACATCTGCGTGTATATGCTCCTTGGATGTAGTCTAATGAGGAGTAAAAACAATTGTCTCTTTATGCTTTATAACTTCCATAAGTTGGAGGGGAGTTGAGTTTCGACTAATCACGAAACAGAATTGATTGAACAGAACATTTTAATCATCATAACCTGATTCATACCCCCCCTCTTAGGGTATCTTTCCTTACGTGGGATCAACAAGTGGTATTAGAGTGGAAGGTTTAGTTTAAAGGTATTTTCTCTATGTGAAAGGTATGGAAATAGTAGTGAATCAAAAGGGAATTCTGATCTTTAATGCGAATAATTTCGACCTATAGAAGAATCATATGAAACACTAATCCCGATCATTAGGTATATATGTGTACACAACCATATTATATTAAATTATGGTCAATATAGAGAGCAGGGACTTAACATAAAGAGATTTTAAGGAGTTAGATGTTGATGCTAATAGAATCAATGTGCCAGGGTGCTTTGTCTAATGTACTCTATATGTAAGTGATATCTGTTGGATAGGGTTATAACAAATACGCACAAGAGGGGGTGAATTGTGTCTTTTACAAATTCTTCACGAATCGTGATGATGATAGAGTTTTTCCTTTTATCTTTATCAGGTTGTTTATGTAGCGGAAAATAAATAGTTAAAGAACTCAAGGATGTATAGTGGTTCAAGGAACAAAAGTCCCCTAGTCCACTCCACCAACACTCTACTCCATGAGCTTGGTGATTTTCACTATCTAGCCCTCTTATCAACAGACCGTCCACAACTGAGTATAGACAGTTGATACCTTTACAAGATATGGCTAAAAACCGAGCCTTCTGGTTCATACAAAGAACCGAATACACAACTTAGAATGAGAAGCCGATTACTCAAAATAAAGAGTATTTGTATTGAAATACTATCCAATTGTTATTCACAGTTGCAACTGTAGGTTCCGGGCGCAACGGAAGCGTGTTGGTGGGTTTTACCCAACTTTAATTTTAATGTTAAACAACGTTCAATCTGAGATCTGTCGCGATTTAAAACACCAAATCTTCGGAATAGAACGAAGAACGAAAAAGAAAAGAAGAGTCCCAGAACCCTTGAGATAGGATCATCATATGTTGGTTATAATTAATTTAATTAATTCATAAGAATTACCTTGATGGAATTCTTTCTTCGTTGGAGTCTCCAGTCACGATCCTGTGATCCGTCGTTGCATCGTAGAATCCAAGTACAAGATTCCTCTAGCGGTGATCCACACGTGCTCCACGTATCTCTGGACATCGCCGAAGGGATCTCCGGGTGCTAGCGCGGAAGAACCTTCACTTGCGATGTCCTCCTTCTACCGCCTTGATCCGGTGGAGGATCTCGCTCTCGTAACTTGAAAGCGTTCTTGGTGGAAAGGGAATTTTTTCTTGGCTTGAGAGTATTTCCAAATCCGTTGTGCACAACAATGGCTCTGTTTCTATGAGAATAATGTAATTGGGATTATAATACTTAGAATAATAAAATGAATTAATTGCCTAAAATCATTTAATCATTTCATTTAACTCTTAGTAATACCCCATCTCTTAATAATGATAGTTGACCATCATTATTATTTGACATGAGCCCAACATATTACATTTAATATCATTTAATTAAATAAACAATATTTTCTCACGAATCCCGAAAAA
Organism: Viscum album; assembly: GCA_963277665.1. Taxonomy (NCBI): domain Eukaryota; kingdom Viridiplantae; phylum Streptophyta; class Magnoliopsida; order Santalales; family Viscaceae; genus Viscum; species Viscum album. Next base: position 1,541,627,998 of record OY728129.1, read on the forward strand.
CAAAATACACGGCGTGTATATAAATATACATGGTGTGTACTTTTATTTTTTCATTTTATTTATTTCCTCCACCATATTTATTAGACCTTGAGTAATGGTTATTTATTTCTTAAATAAATGTAACTGCATTACTCGCTAATAAATATATATATTATTTCGCCCACAATATATTCTCTTGAATAACTAGTGTCGAAATAAATGCGACCAGACATCCTTAAATAATTATTAAACCACATTCGGGAATAATATTTATCTAACTTGTTAAATTAATATTTAACTGAGATACATGGACACACTTAGTGTGTGACCCTCTAGGCCTCTTTCTCAGTGGCATTAGGCGGAGCCTGCCTAAAGTCCGAGGTTAGCATCTAGCAACACGCCAAGGCACCCATAAAGAAAGAAATTAACGCCACAATGACGTGTCATCTCCTACAAACGCTTACCATGTAATATAATCCCTTTGTCTCGATATCTCTAATCAAGTGAGTTGCATGCTAGTGCCATCAGCCCATGTGCTTGATTATTCTTTCTTTGACTTCCCGGAATTAAACTCACTCATACCTTACCATGGCCATGGATTTATTTAGGCTATATCAATTCCATCAAAGGGCCTGCGATATCTACTTCCATTATGGAACATAAGGGACAAATTCTTTCTCGCATTATCTATTAATGCAGTATTACTCGTGACGCACCCAACGTATCCTACCTCACTGCGAACAGTGTGTCGTCACAGTTTTTGTCAATACATCTAAGTGCGTGAGTTGTAATACCCATTAATAATAATCTTAAATTCTAAGGATCAATACACACGTCTGTAGATAGGAACATCCAATGACACTATGAAATGTGGATTTCCTACTGGAGGGTCTCGTTCTCATAATATCCTTCTGGATATTACCAAGGGAGCACACCATGAGAAGGTGCCTCAAATTTTTATGAGTCATCACCCCTAATGACCTATATTATTTGTGTCCCTCAAATAATATCATCCGGCCATAGAATATATATTCAAGAACTGTGTTATGGCACTTCCGGGTTCTCATCATAGCAGGGATCCACTATGACCCATCAATGTAACAGCTGTCCTTAGGACATTATCATATGCATTGTCATGCAGAAGAACAATAAAGATGTGATAAGGACTTTATTAATGAATAAAGTACAAAGTAGTTGGTTCTAGACCACCAACTCCAACAGCAACAACACGCAACTGACAATCAATAGATCACTATCTTCAGAAAGAATGATCTTCAGGTAGAAGTAGTTCTGAGCCGATCCGGTTGAAATATATATAGAAGTAAATTCAGAAACTCTAACAACAATGGATTCACAATAGATCTTCGATGTAGAAATGATGAATCTTCAATGTGTTTCTTCCTTTTCAGAAAAACAGAGTTTGATAGATCATAGTAGCAGCAGATCTATGTGACTCGTATATCTCTGTAAGACTGTAGCAGTGAAAAAATCAAGGAATTGTTCTTCTAATCTTTTCACAATGACCCATCACACACTCTTTAATTCAAAATAACACAGATATATATAATAAAGACAATTATTTTCCTTTCAAATTTAGATCCACAAAAGTCTCCTTTGTTAGGGTTGGTGTCCTGAGAACCAACTGTTTATACTTTGATTACATGAATGTACACTTATTATATATTGTTCATTGTTCTGCATGACTATAATATAATAATATCCTTGAATATTTGTTGAATTAATAAGGTCATGGCAGATCCCCACTATGATGAGAACCTTGAAATGCTATAACAATATTCTTAAATAAAGTTCTACGGTTGGATGACATACTATATGATAGGACACATGGTATACAGACCATCATGTGTGAGTACTCGTAAGAAGATGAGACTCTCTCTCATGGAGTTCACACTTGGTAATCTCCAAGATGAGAGGTTATGAGAACAGACCCACCAGTAGCAATTCCACATGTCTTGGTATCATCGGACATTGCTATCTATGAGTGTGTGTAATGGTCCTTAGACTGGAATATTATCATTAAATCATGTCATGACTCGCGCACTTAGATTTGCTGACAAAAACCATCACAAAGACAATTGGCGGGAAGTAGGGTGCGTCACGAATGACATGTTGTTAATGGATAAGTCGAGGAAAGATTTGTACCTTCCATATTTGTGGAAGTAGATATCTCAGGCCCTTTGATTGAAATAGAACTGTCACCCAAATTCCATGGCCATGGTGTAACGACGAGTTTATTTTTGGAAGTCAAAGAATGACAGATCAAGAACATAGGTTTATGACACTGCCATGAAACCTGCTAGATGAGATATTGAGACAAAGGGATTAAATTACATGGTAAGCATTCGTATGAGCTGAAAAATCAACGCGGTGTCAACTTCTTTCTCTTGGGTGCCTTGACCCATTGCTAGACAGTAATCTTGGACTTTAGGCAAGCCCGCCTAATGCCAACGAGAAAGAGGTCTAGAGGGTCACACACTAAGTGTATCCAAGTATCTCAAGTAGAATAAAGATTATTCCTGTATGTGGTTTAATAATTATTCAAGGAAGCCTAAATCGTTTTAATGATGGAGGAAAAATAAAATGAAAACAAGATATACACGTCGTGTATTAATGATTACACGTCGTGTAGTTTTCATTTTGGAAAGGAAATGAAAAACAAGTACACGCCGTGTATTAATGATTACACTTTGTGTAGTTTTATGAAAAACAAGTACACGCCATGTATTAATGATTAAATGCCGTGTAGTTTTTCCAATCGGGATTTTGAGGAAATAATATTGTTTTATTAAATGATATTTAGTATAATCAGCATGGGCGCATGTCAAGGAATTAATGATTCGACATGGGGTTTTTAATAAGAGTTAATGAAATAAATAAAACACATAACGTGTTTATTTATTGTCACAACTCTATAACCTCAAACCTTATTATAAATATCCTCATAACCCCAACATTTTTCTTTAATTTTTGTGCACAAAAATTCTGGAGAATTCTCTCAAGGCCGAAAGAATTCCTTCCTCCAAGGATGCTCTCAAGACCGAGAGAGAGATCCTCCTCCATCGGATCAACGTGATCTAAGGTAGACAACACAAGCAAAGGTTTCTCCACGCTAGCACCCGGAGACTCCTTTGGCGACGTCTAGAGATACATGGTGCACGTGTGGATCATCGCTAGAGGAAGTCTACACTTGGCTTCTGTGACGCAATGACGAATCACATTAGAACATGATAAAAAATATCAACGAAGAAAGAATGCCATAAAAGGTACTTCTTGTCAATTAATTAAATTAATTATAATCAACCTGTGACGATTCTCATTTGTCATTCTGGGAATATTATTCTTTTTGTCTATTTCTGTGATTTGATCCATTGAGTCTGGCGTTTATCATCATATTGATCCCAGATTGATCATTGCTAATGATAAAAATCCAAGCGGGCATATCCACCCATGAGCTTCTGCTGCACCCGGAACCTTCAATTAGTATCAGAGGGAGGTAACAACATTGATTATAGTTATTTAATTTTCGTTGATAATTTATGCATTTATATTGGATTCAATTCAAGATAAATCATTCTATAAAATTGAATGAATGAGATTTGTTCATCCTCCTTCGTTTCTCGATTCACATCACTGAAACAACCTTTTAATTTTAATTTTGATTAAAATAAAAATGAGGAACTCATATGGATGAGCCACTCTTTCTGTATGTACAACAAAAGAATACATGGAGTGTAGTGAAAACTACATGCCGTGTACTTAGGTTCAACGAACCGGTACTGGTCCGCCAAACCACGCCGTGTGAATTGAGTACCTAAGTATTTATTACACTATGTTGACTAGAACTGAACGACACGTGGAAACCGGAATACACGACATGTATGTTGAATCAACGCGCCGTGTAGTCTGATCTGGCCCAGGTGAAACCGTGTACAAGGAGAAGCCACGTACTGCGTACACGGGATTGCTAGGCCGATAACTGTGTAATAAGAAAGTACATGCCGTGTTAGATTAATCCACACGCTGTGTACTCCAAAATTTACAAAGTACAGAAAACATGCCAAAGCCCCCAGCGTGTACTTTGGATAAAGGTTGAAAACAAATACAAGCCATGTAATATAGCCTACATGCCGTGTACTTTATAGAAATGGAATTTCACTAGGTTTCCTCCAAAAGTACAAAGACACCATACAAGGAAAATGGATGAGAAGAATCTCAAGGAAATTAAGAAAGGAATTTAAGATAAAGAATTGATTAATTATAAGATCATAATTAATTGAATTCAAGCACAAATTATCTTGAATAATAGAATGATTAAAAGAATTTGAATTCTAAATATGCTTAAATATCATTGCATGATATTTATGATCATGAGCTAGACCAAAGACCCTTTTTGTGTATGGTTTCATTCAAATTTATTTAATTTAAATTCATTGGCCTGCGAGCCTTATTCCAATAAAATGTAGGGCCTGCGTGCTCATGGTTTCTTTAATGTAAACCCCATGTAATGGAGAATCTCCCAAGCCAGAGGAGATGGTTCAAAACCAGAAGCTGAGGCGAAAACCAACACAAGAAGATACAAAGGTGGACAGGTGGGAGCTGCAAAACATGAACCATTGGGTTCAAGGTGTTTTCCCCTAGGTCAGTGTTAGCTTATCAAAACCTCTAGATAAGCTAACCAATAGAAGCTCATGATCATTCCATCTTATTTTATTTCTGTCTGATTGTATGGTTTATTTATTATGTATGTGTTGTCGCGATCACATATTTAATGAAATAAACAAGCATGCAAAGATGGAATAAAATAAAAACCGGACTATGCGTAAACATTATCAGAACATGGTTAATCACTTAAGCAAGCATCACTTAATATTAACAAGCATGTGATAATGAAAAACTATGGAGAAAGAATAAAATCCCTCAAATACCATATTAAGTCAAACCAAGCCTTCTGTTACTTGATTAAGGGAAAGACTCAATAAAACTACGCGTTTGACCAACCCTTGTTGGGACACTTACTTTTATAAAGGAAGCTCTCGGGTTGACTTAAAAATTTTACATCAAGAGGAGTATCCCTTGCTAGACTTGTTGTAAAATGAAGGAAAATGTTGAGGAAATCCAAGTCAGGATTTCAGGATTGGGGAGTCCGCTCAACAGATCAAGGAACTGTAAGCTCACAATTGGCAAAGACCTCACTACTTAAATACCTTCTAATAGCTTGACCAACCCTTGTTGGGGTTATGTGAAGGGGAATATGGATCCTTGCCACTAGAATGTCAAAGAAACTGGACATTCTAATTTCAATGGTGAGGGCCATTAGGACTTGATAAAATAGTGGGAGACTTAATAAAATTTATTATTTCTCATAAAATGTAATCAAGAAAGTACTGATAAATCTAATCTTTTAATTTGTAGAATCAATATGAAAAACTCGTCAACCACATTTTCTCTACGATCAATTATGGATAAAGACAATATCCTCACTGACATTAACTTTCAGGAATGGTTTAGGTGCCTTTGGGTTATCCTATGCCATGAATGAAAGTTTTACGTGCTGGAGTCCTCACTTCTTGATTCGCCTGCCCAAGGGGCGAGTGATGAAGATTTTATGGTTATGATCAACATTTGAGTGATGCACTCGACTTTAAATGTTTGATGCTATCATCAATGTAAAGTGAGCTCATGAAGTCTCATGAAGACATGGATGCCTACAACATACTCGATCAACTCCGTGGTCTATACCAGGAGAGAGCAAGACATGAAAGGTTTGAGATCTCCAAAGCTCTATTTCAGAGAAAGCTTGGAGAGGGTGCCCCAGCTGGGCATCATGTAGTCAAGCTCATTGGCTACATTGAGCACTTGGGGTTTCTAGGGTTTAAAATCCCTGAAGAATTGGGTACCGATCTCATTCTTATATCACTCCCCCATATCTTCTCTAACTTTGTTGTAAATTTCAACATGAACAACATTGAGAAGTCTCTATCCGATCTTCTTATCCTTATTCGCCAAGTGGATAATGATATGAAGCATGAAAATCCTTATGTCCTTATGATGAATAAAAGGAAAGGAAATGCGAAGAGCTTTAAGCCCAAAGCTTCTTCAAGGCCTTCCAAGAAAAGGAAGATCAAAGGGGAGGAAAGAGAACAGGAGGCTATTTATTTTGTATGTGGCAAGAAGGGCCACTGGAAGAAAAACTACACCCATCCAAGGAAGCAAGGGGAAGCTTCAGGTGAATTTGTTATTGAATGCAATCTATCTATTTCTACTAATTGGGTATTAGATACTGCTTGTGGTTCTCACATCTATATCCAAATATAGGAACCAAGTAGATTCAGAAATATTGACCGAGGTGAGGTGGATTTGCGAGAAGCCACCGAAGCCAGACTCGCTGTTGTACCTGTCAGAGACTACCACCTCACATTGCCTACTAAGATGGTCTTGGTTTTAAAAGGATGTTATTATGTACCCTCTATAACTAAAAACATTATTTCAGTATCCAGATTATATATTGATGGATTCATCTTCAAATTTGGAAATGAATGTTGCTATTTTTATAAAGATAACATTTTTTTTGGTTGGGCACATTTATATAACAACCTTTATATGTTAGACTACACAAACCAAGTAACGGAAATCGATGAAAAAGTTAATTCACATGACTCATACCACACCCAAATTTGGCATCACTGACTAGGTCATGTCAATGAGAAACTTTTGACAAAATTACTTCAAGATGGGTACTTAGATTCTTTCAAACTAAAACCACTTGGTGTATGTCATGTGTGTCTACAAGGAAAAATGATCAAAGCCCCATTTAGTAGGAAAGGTGAAAGGGATAAAGAGCTTATACAATTAGTTCACACATATGTGTGTGGACCATTTTCAGTTGAATCAAGGGGTGGGTTCTTGTACTTTATAACTTTTACTAATGATTTTAGTAGATATTGATATATTTACTTAATGATTTATAAGTCAGATTCTTTTGATCGGTTCAAAGAATACAAGAATGAATTTGAGAACCATCTTGGTAAGAAGATTAAGAAACTATTCCCAAACAGAGGAGGAGAATATCTTAATCAGGACTATTGATTTCTTACAGAATTTTGAGATTTTATCTCAACTCACTCCTCCTTACACGCCTTAGTGGAATGGTGTAAGTGAAAGGAGGAACCACGCCTTGTTGGACATGGTGAGATCAATGATGAGTCATGCAAGTCTTCCATTGTCCTTTTGGGGATATGCATTACAAACAGTAGCACACATACCAAACCAAGTACCAAATAAATCGATAAATGGTATTCCATATGAGTTCTGGAGTAGATGCAAAGCCATGTTATCAAATGTACATGTCTGGGGTAGCAAGGCATTTGTTAAGGCCTCTTCAGGTAACAAACTTGCACCCTGAGGCACAAAGTGTATCTTTATAGGATATCCAAAGGAAACGAGGGGATATTACTTATACAACCCCTCAGATAAAAAGGTTATAGTGGCAAGACACACCATATTTCTTGAGAGGTAGCACATCTCTAAAAGAGGTAGTGGGAGCGAGATAGACTTCAATGAATTCGAGGCTCAAGATACACAAGATTTGGTATAAGAATATATTTTACAAAGCCCCATGGAAGAACAATCTATTCTAGAGACACAAGAACTGCATAGGAGCACGAGAGAGGTGAGAGAACTAGAATGATATGGTTTTATTATCACTGAGGATGGTGACTCATTATTGGTTGATAATGATGATCCCTTTTCCTACAAGGAAGCATTTGAAGGCACAAAAGTTGCCAAGTGGCAAGAAGCCATGAATTCTGAAATGGATTCAGTGTACCAAAAACAAGTCTGTATTTTGGTAGATCCTCCAGTTGATGTAAAGCCTATAGGAAATAAATGGGTATTCAAGAAGAAATGGGTATTCAAGAAGAAACTAGACATGGAGGGACAAGTCAGCACCTATAAGGAACGACTGGTTGCAAAAGGTTTTAGACAGCGTCAAAGAATTGACTATGATGAAACCTTTTCATCAGTTGCAATGCTGAAATCCATCATAATCCTATTGGCCATTTCTACTTACCATGACTATGAAATTTGGCAAATGGATTTCAAAATAGCATTCCTTAACGGGAACCTCCAGGAAGATGTCTATATGACACAGCCTGAAGGGTTTGTGACTCCAAAGGATGCCAACAAGGTATGCAAGTTACAAAAATTCATTTATGGATTAAATCAAGCATCAAGGTCATGGAACATTCATTTTGATGAAGCCATAACGGAATTTGGATTTGTTAAGAATGAATGTGAGCCTTGTATCTATAAAAGGTTTAGTGGAAGTGCAACCATTTTCCTAATAGTATATGTTGATGACATATTACTAATTGGAAATGAAGTACATGTCTTACAGTCAGTTAAGGGATGGTTGGATAAATGCTTCTCTAGTAAATACTTGGGCGAGGTGACATATATTCTTGGGATCAAAATTCATTGTGATAGATCCAAGAGAATGTTGGCGCTGATTCAAAGTACACACATTGACAAGATACTGAAGATATTCAGTATGGAACAGTCCAAGAGGGTATTGTTTCCAATGTCACATGGCATTCATATTTCCAAGAAAATGTGTCATCAGACACATGAGGAAAGAAATAAAATGGCAAGGATACCTTACATATCCGCGATTGGGTAAGTCATGTATGCTATTCTATGTACAAGGCTAGATGTAGAGGTGTTAACGGGGCGGGGCTGGTCAGCCCGCGAGGCGGATCTTGCGGGTTACAGATTTTATTGTGAGGTTCGGCCCGGTCCAAAAATAATACGGGATTAAAAAATAAAATCCCGAACCTACCATGCGGGACCCGCGGACTAACGGGCCGGCCCACGGGATTAAAAAAATAATATATAAAAATATTTTTTTGCTTCATGAACCATGATAAAGTTGAACGTAAAAATAAAAATGTTTGAGATTTGGTGAAAATATTTAGTTTTTAATTAACAATATCCCTAACAACAACAACAACCATTAAAAGATTATATATTTGATGATTTATGGGATTAGTATCATCTCAGGTGGGTCATTTAACTTGACCGTCCAAACCAGTTTATGGACAACAATACTCTTGCGCCTCTCATTAACACTGCAACTCAGGTATATAATATTTACTATATATATATATATATAATATTTATTATTTATTATATAAATTTATTTAATACATATAATATATTTATTACATATACATGTAATATATATTATTTATTACATGTACATAGGAAATTTTCTATTGAATTTTTTTGTGCAAATTTATATTGGAAATTTCATGTGTAAATTTCCACTGAAAATCTACACTTCAAATATTTACTTAAAATTATAATGAAAATATAATAATACATAAATAAAAAAATTTAAATTTTCACTAGAAATTTTCATTGCAAATTTTTGACAAAAAATTTTTACTACAAACTTCCATTGAAAATTTAATTGGAATCTCCACTTAAAATTCTAGTGTTAAACTCAACTTATTTTTTATTATAATTATATTGAAAATTTGATTAACAAAATTCTAAGATAAATTCATGATTAAAATTTTAATTTAAATATTTTAACTCATAAATAAATAATTTAATTTCACACTAAAAATTTGAACCATAAATTTTCTATGGAAATTTTCAATGCAAAATTCTATTGGAAATTTGTGATGCGAATTTTAACTGGAAATTGACATTTTAATTTTTCACATAAAATTACAATGTAGATATATTAAAATATAAATAAAAATTTAATTTTTCAACAAATTAAAACTAAAAATAAAATATATTAATACATATATTAAAAATGTAAATTTTAACTGAAAATTTCATTGGAAATTTGCATGAAAAACTTTCAGTAAAGATTTTCAATAGAAACGTTTAGTTAAAATTTCTACTTAAATTTACGATACAAATCTCCATTTGACTTTTATTATAATTATACTGAAAATTTGATTAACAAAGTTCTAAAATAAATCATGCTCAAATTTTATTATTGAATTTTCCAGTGCAATCTGCCACTGAAAATTCTTAGTGCAAATTTTCACAGGTTTTCTGTAGTTTGATTTTTCCATTAAAATTACAATGTAGACACATTAAAACATAAATGAAAAATGTAAATTTTCATTGGAAAATTATATTTAAAATTTTCATTAGAAACTTTTACAGTAAACTTCCACTAGAAACATCCACTTAAAACTACAATAAAAATATAATGATACATAAATAAAAACTATAAATTTTCATCATAAATTTACACTAAAAATTTACATCAGAAACTATGAATGAAAATTTCCATTAGAAAATTATAGTTAAATTTCCATTTAAATGTCTAATTTAAATCATCAAATTATATTTTCTATGCATTGGAATTTTACTCTTATGAGTGCAAATCAGTACTCAGAATTTGCACTGAAATTTTACACTGAAAATTTGTATTGGAGACTTGATTATCAAAATTTTAAAATAAATACATGTTTGGATTTTCAATTCAAATATATTAATACATAATATTATTATACATTTATTATTATGGTTTCTTATTTATTAATTTTTTCTAAGTTACTTTTAAAAACTCATAGTAATATATATATATATATATAAATAATTATAATAATAAAATTAAAATACATAAATCAAAATATTAGTAGAGCATTTTATTATAAACAAAATGGTAGTCTTGTATATCTTATTTCATAATTATTGTATCAATTTTTAATACATTAATTCTATTATGTTCCAAATAACCACATGAGCGCCATCTATCTCACGACCAACCTTACCGTCATGTTTAAAATCTAACATGGTTTTATAAAACTTGAACTATTTTTTCACACAATCATGTTAATTTATTATATTATATTATTTTGTTTTATTTTTCAAGAATAATTTTTTGTAATACTTATAATTGCGGGTCAAATGGGACCTGTGGACACCCGGAAGGCTAGTCCGCGCGGGCTGCGGGTTGGATCAAATGCAGTCCTAATGTTTGCGGGCCTAAAATTACAAGGCCCTAACCCACATAAATCCACAGGCTAACGGATAGGCCCATGGATTTGCGGATTTTTTGACAGGTCTAGCTAGATGTTTCTTACGCATTAAGTGCGGTAGGCAGATATCAAGCTGATCCAAGAGACCGCCTTCGGATGGAAGTCAAGACTATCCTTAAGTATAAGAGGTGTACTAAGGATATGTTTCTAATTTATGGGGGATATGAGAAACTAGTCATTGAAGGACATGTAGATGCTAGATTCCAGACTGATCAAGATGACATGAAGTCATAGACTGGATACATCTTCAGTTTGATTAGAGGTGCAGTGAGCTGGAAGAGCTCAAAGAAAGATGTGGTCGCAGATTCTACAACAGAGTCTGAGTATATCACAGCTTCTGAGGCAGCTAAAGAAGTAGTATGGATGCGAAGTTTCATCTAAGAGTTGGATGTAGTACCTTGTAGTAAATATCCTATCACACTCTATTGTGATAATAATGCAGCGGTGACACATGCAAAAGAGCCAAGGTCACATCAGCAGACAAAGCACATACTTTAGAAGTATCATCTCTTGAGGGATTTTTCTCGGAGAGGTGAAGTTGTAGTGAGCATTATTTCTATGGAAGACAACGTGGTAGACCCCTTGCCTAAAGCCTTGACTCAGCAGAAACATGATCATCATGTGAGGTCTAGCGGACTAAAAGTCACAAGAAGTTAGCTCTAGTCCAAGTGGGAGTTTTTTAGGGTTGGTGTCCTGAGATCCAACTATTTATACTTTGATTACATGAATGTACACTTATTATATATTTTTCATTGTTCTGCATGACTATAATATAATAATATCCTGGAATATTTGTTGAATTAATAAAGTCATGGTAGATCCCCGCTATGATGAGAACCTTGAAATGCTATAACAATATTCTTAAATAATGTTCTATAGTTGGATGACATACTATGATAGGACACATGGTATATAGACCATAATGTGTGAGTATTCATAAGAAGATGAGACTCTGTCTCATGGAGTTCGCACTTGGTAATCTCCAAGATGGGAGATTATGAGAACAGACCCACCAGTAGCAATTCCGCGTGTCTTTGTGTCATCAGAAATTTCTATCTACGAGCATGTGTAATGATACTTAGACTGGAATATTATCATTAACTCATGTCATGACTCGCGCACTTATATTTGCAGACGAAAACCGTCACGAAGATAGTTGGCGAGAAGTAGGGTACGTTGGGTGCGTCACGAATGACATGTTGTTAATGGATAAGTAGAGGAAGGATTTGTCCCTTCCATATTTGTGGAAGTAGATATCTCGGGCCCTTTGATTGAAATAGAACCGTCGCCCAAATTCCATGGCCATGGTGTAACGACGAGTTTATTTCTAGAAGTCAAAGAATGACAGATCAAGCACATAGGTTTATGACATTACCATGAAACCTGATTGATAAAATATTGAGAAAAAGGGATTAAATTACATTTTAAGCGTTCGTATGAGGTGACACTTCAATGTGGCGTCAAATTATTTCTCTTGGGTGCCTTGACCCGTTGCTAGACAGTAATCTTGGAATTTAGGAAAGCCCGCCTAATGCCAATGAGAAAGAGGCATAGAGGGTTACACACTAAGTGTATCCAAGTATCTCAAGTATAATAAATATTATTCTCATATGTGGTTTAATAATTATTCAAGGAAGCCTAAATCATTTTAATTATGGAGGAAGAATAAAATGAAAACAATATATACATGCCGTGTATTAATGATTACATGCTGTGTAGTTTTCATTTTGGAAAGGAAATGAAAAACAAGTACACGCCGTGTATTAATGATTACACGCTGTGTAGTTTTCATTTTGGAAAGGAAATGAAAAACAAGTACACGTCGTGTATTAATGATTACACGTTGTGTAGTTTTATGAAAAACAAGTACAAGCCGTGTATTAATGATTACACGCCATGTAGTTTTTCCAGTCGATATTTTGAGGAAATAATATTGTTTTATTAAATGATATTTATTATAATCAGTGTGGGTGCATGTCAAGGAATTAATGATTCGACATGGGGTTTTCAATAAGAGTTAATGAAATAAATAAAACTCATAACATGTTTATTTATTATCATAACTCTATAACCTCAAACCCGATTATAAATATTCTCACAACCCCAACACTTTTCTTTAATCGTTGTGCACAATAATTCTGGAGAATTCTCTCAAGGACGAAAGAATTCCTTCCTCCAAGAACACTCTGAAAGACCGAGAGAGAGATCCTCCTCCACCGGATCAATGCGATCTAAGGCGAACAATGCAAGCAAAGGTTTCTCCAAGATAGAACCTAGAGACTCCTTTAGCAACATCTAGAGATACGTGGTGCATGTGTGGATCACCAATAAAGGAAGTCTACACTTGGCTTCTACGACACAATGATGAATCATATCAGAACATGATAAAAAATATCAATGAAGAAATAACGTCATAAAAGGTACTTCTTGTCAATTAATTAAATTAATTATAATCAACCTGTGATGATCCTCGGTTGTGGTTCTAGGACTATTCTTCTGTTTGTCTATTTTTGTGATTTGATCCGTGGAGTCTGGCATTTATCATCGTTTTGATCCTAGATTGATCATTGCTAATGAAAAAAATCCAAGTGGGCACATCCACCCACGAGCTTCTGCTCCGCCCAGAACCTTTAGCCTTTAGAATCAAGATATTAAAAAGTTTGAATAATAGAGCTGTCGTAACTCTCCTTAATATTCAGCATAAAAAGATCCCCTTAAATTGATCATTTGAATCATAAATAAGCGGATTTGAATTAGTCAAAGACGTGTTTTAAAATCAGGATTTTAATCAGGATTTTAATCAGGCTTGAAATCATCCTGACAATCTGCAGAAAGATCGTTACTCAATAAAGACATGTTTGAATATTCGACGCCAAACATAGGGTTGAACTGCATAGCATATATTATCTGAACTTAAGGTTCACAATGTAAGGCTGATCAGGAAAGTAAGATTTGATGATACATTCTTCAAACAGAAGGTTGTTCTCAAACATAAGGTTGATCATCCATACTTTTCTCTTCAACTTTCAAACATACATTATATAATCCGTACTTTTATCAACTTCTAAACATAAGGTACATGATTCAACGTATGGTTTTTTACAAAAGTAAGGTTGGTGAACCATACTTTTGAGAAAAAAACATGACATTCCATACTAACATAGGGTTCTTCTTCTATACTTTTCCAATATTCCAAACGTAAGGTTCCTTCCAAACATAGGGTTATTCTTCCATACTTTTGTTTAAAAGTTATGGTGGCTTAACCATAATTTTCTGATAACCCGTAAGTGACGGATTTTATCCTTACACTACGCTCCTCAACGTAGGGTATGAACAATGTTTCTAGAACACACTAAAGTGATTTCCAAACATGCAGATCATGAATAGTGTTTCCAGAACACGCTAATACTCTAAAATGATTTCTGAATACTTTATTAAATATTCCACATGGACTAAAATGCTTAAATATTATTCTAAAATAGAGAAATAAATAATATTAATTTCTTGAAATATACTCAAAGTAAAATCATTAGAATAATAAATAAGGGTATTTGTGAACATTAAAATCATCATAAAGAGATAAAGTACTGTTCTCAATAACCTCCCCTTAATAAAATAGAGTGATGTTGAAAAAAACACTTTCTTAACATCTCCCCCTTTTTAATGATCACAAAACCCATGAAATAACCAATTAAATTATCTTACAAAATTAATTGCATATAATTTATAAATTTTCAAAGATAAAAATAGTATTTTATTTTAACAAAATCATTTCTTATTTTTTACATTTTCTCCCCCTTTATAAAGTATAAAAAATATTTCCTCCTTTATAAATAAAGAATTTTGTGAGTTGTGTTTATCCATATTTCTCCCAAAAAAATGTTGTGTTTATCCATATTTCTCCCCCATTTGTGATATCAAAAAGAATGATAGAAGAAGGAATATAACACATTTTAATGTTGCACTTAAATTCAAGTAAATGCTATGATAAAATATTTATCAATATCTGAATTTGGATTACTGACATTCTAACATAGAAAGTAAAATAAAAAAAATTAATACATAAACATGGGATTCAAATATATTTTATTGAAAATATAATTACATGTACAATAAGGACAATGAGAATCAAGGTTGGGCTCAAAAGGTTTGAGAAACGGGTTTCAGTGCCTCTGAATTCTTTCCTTGAGCTCTGACATCTGCAGTCTCAACCTTTTCATCAGTCCATCGCTTAACTAGACTATGAGATCCCTTTCTTCCTGATCTAGATGGATGTATTCAATCAAATTGACTCTGAAAAACTCATATAACTGCTCTTCCTTCTCTATAAACTGATTGAGTTTCTCTGTGAATTTGTTTAACAAAACTCTGATCCCTGGTTCATCTGAGGTAAACTGGTCAACTGGATACTTTTGATTATACAAGAGAATAGATAATAGAGCACCGTTACACTATAAGTTCTATAGTTTGTCATTTATATTGTTCATTGCTGTTGTAATGGACTGAAATCTACTTATCAGATCAGGTGAAGTACCTGAGGTACATGCTTGACTGTCCCTAACAGTTGAAAATTGTTTCTCCATGAAAATTTTAAAATCTACCAAGTCCGACTTCATTACCATTTTGGATTTCAGTTTTCCAACTTCTGCTAACATTTTATTCTTAAAAACTTCCACTTCAATTTTTGAAACTGAACTATCTTTGAAGTTATGAAACTTTTGTCTCTATTTTTCTAATGCTCTTCTCAAAGATGCATTTTCAGTTTAAACTTTATTATATTTTTGGATTAACTCCTCCACATGATCATTATCAGAATCAGAGGCACCTTTTGCTTGATTCTCAGTCTGAGCTTCCACTGGATTTATCAGAGCTAGAGGTAGGGATTCAACATATGACTTCTCTTCATCTTTCCTCTATACTGGTTTCTCCACTGATTTTTCCTTTGATTCCTTTCCTGACTCATCCACAAAAAAATCCTCACCAATAATTTTAGTTTGAATTTTAGAAAGGTTTTCTGCTTGATTCATATTCATAGGTTCTTGCTTGTCCTAAGAATCTTCTTCATTGATTTCCTCCAAGACAGGTTCCTCTAATATAGGTTCCTCTTGAGCTAATTCCTCTGGAACAATTTCAGTTGGCTGCACAATTTCAGATATATCCACTTCAATTTCTCTAGGCTTTTCAAAAGTTGGATGTATAATTTATTTTTCTACTTGAGGGGTCACCTCAATCTGAGAAACTATTGGTTTTGCAATTTCTTGTACTGTAGATTCTATAATAAATTTGTAGCTTAGAATAGGTTTAGTTGCTCCAAAATTTTCGTGAACAGGTTCCTCATCAGCTTGAGCCACTCTATGCCTTCTTCTCTGAAGTCCTTCTTGACTTTCCTCATCAACAGGTGTATCAACTATCTCAAATCTCAGTCTTCTTGTGGTCCCACTTACTCTAAATTCTGCCATGACTTGATTAGATTTAACAGGTTTCTCCCCCTAAGACGATTCCTGGTTTTCCTCACCTCCAATAGGCATAAGCTTGCATTTTAGAGTACTCTATAAAAATCCAATCTTCCTTAGAGTTCCAGGATTGAAAATATTTCTGTGATGGCATCTTACTTTGGCATCTATTAATCTCACCATATCAGATTTAAACAATAATTTGGAAATGAATCTTACATAGGGATAAAAGTTCATTCTAGCCTCTGGATGGTAGCAATAATTAAGATATATTACCATATATCTCAGAAAATTCAACTTGATTTCACTTATAAGAAAAAACATTAAATACATGTCAGGAAACAAAATCTTCTCCATCTCTGACATCCTAGGTGGAATCCTTGTTTTCAAAAATTTAACAAGAATCTTCTGATCAGGTTCCAGATCCTTCACTAACATTTTTCTTATGCTTGTAGAACCAAATAAAAATGACACAATGTCCTATGACTTATGTTTATTATCTCCAATATTCTTTAAATCTAAATGATAAACTCCCTCATGAGGGTAGTTTAAGATTCTAGATATTTCCACAGATGAAATTGAAAAATACCGATCTTTAATTTTTGCACATATGGTGTCCTCTATATCCCCAAGACTGGACTGAACAGATTTGAAAAAGTGACGAAGCTCTACCTCATATAGAAACTCTGTATTTTTTCCCCTGAAAGTTTGCTCGAGATTTTGAAATGCGAGGTCTTTCCGAAACATTAGATCTGTTTGATACAACCATTCTAGGTCGATTACTTTTACCTGTAGAATCTTTCTTCCTACCATGCACCGACGATTGGAATTACTAGCTTCTCCTTCCTCGATTCTATTTGTCTTGGCCATTTCTGTTTTAAAGTTCTGAAGGCTCAAAGGTTTAGGGTGTCGAAGGTTTAGTAGAAGGTAGATGATGGCGGTAAGGGTTATTTGGTGATTCGAAAGGTTTTGAGAAAAAATGAACGAGTTTGGAATTTGAAACGGTTTCTGACATCCTTGATTCTCGTGTCTTTATGCATATAGTAATTATTAAATTATTTAAAAGTAAAAACTTATACAGAAAAAGTTTAAAGTATAAATGATGAAGTTTTTAAATTATTCTAAAAACAAGTAATAATATAAACAAATAAAATAAGAATTAAAATAATTATTTTAAAATTAAAATTCCATTTAAAAATAAATAAACCTAACTCCCCCTTAATAAAATCAAACCTTGTAGTGATAAGTGGTTTAGTAAAAATATTAGCTAATTGAATTTCAGTACTTAAAAATTCTAAGAATATATCATTTTTAAGAACATGATCTCTTAAAAAATGATGTCTGATATCAATATTCTTAGTTCTAGAATGATTAATAGGGTTTTTCGAAATATTTATAGCACTTGTATTATCACATAAAATAAGTGTATTATTAAAATTTAGTCCAAAGTACATAATAGTGTTTTTCATCCACAAAACTTGTGCACAACAACTACCTGTAGTTACATATTTTTCCTCGACTGTTGACAGGGAAACCGAGTGTTGTTCCTTACTAGACCATGACACTAAAGATTTTTCTAAAAACTGACAAGTCCCTGAGGTTTTTTTGTATCTAATCTACAGATTCCAAAGTCATCATCTGAATATGAAATTAAATTAAAATCAGAAGTTTTTTTGATAGAGAAGAGATTGAAAAACAGTTCCTTTTAAATATCTAAAAATTATTTTGATAGCACTCAAGTGAGATTCTTTAGGATCAGATTGAAATATAGCAAAAATACATACAAAATGCATTATATCTATCCTACTAGTAGTAAGATATAATAAACTACCAATCATACCTCTATATAACTTGCTGTCAACTGATTTTTCTAGTTTCATCCAGATCAAGTTTTATATTAGTACACATAAGAGTTGTATATGTATTTCTATTTTCAAGTCCAAATTTATTTAGTAAATTAGTAATGTATTTGATTTGATTTAAAATAGTTCTAAAATCTTTTTGATAAATCTGAAGTCCTAAAAAGAAATTTAATTCTCCCATTATACCCATTTAAAATTATTTTTGCATTAAATTTGAAAACTCATGACAAAGATTTTTATTTGTTGAACAAAAAATTACATCATCAACATAAATTTGAACCAATAAAATATTAGAGTTAATAGTTTTATTAAAAAATGTTGGATATGTCATCCCAACAGTAAAATCATTTTTTAAAAGAAAATAACTTAATCTTTCATACCAAGCTCTAGGTGCTTGTTTAAATGCCATAAGGAACTTTAGTAAGTTTGAAAACAGAATCTGGTTTTTGTGAATTTTCAAAACCAGAAGGTTTCTCAATATAAACTTCCTCCAATAAATAACCATTTAAAAAGGTGGACTTAACATCCATCTGAAATAATTTAAAGTTCATATGAGATGCATAGGCTAAAAGGATCCTAATGGCTTCTAATCTAGCTATATGTTCAAAGGTATAATCATAATCTATACCTTCTTCCTAATTATATCCTTTAGCTACTAATGTTGCTTTATTTCTAGTTATTATTCCTTTATCATCTTGTTTATTTCTAAAGACCCATTTAGTTCCTATAACTGGATAGTTCTGAGGTCTTTCAACTAAATTTCAAACTTCATTTCTCTTGAACTGGTTTAGTTCTTCATGCATTGTTATCATCCAAATTTCATCAACTAAGGCTTCTTCTAATGTCTTGGGTTATAATTGGGAAAAAAAGGCAGAGAATTCAACAAGATTTCCTACATTTCTTTTAGTTTTTATTCCAGTGTATAAGTCTCCTATAACAGTTTATAATGGGTGATTTTTAGGGTTATAGACTATCTAGGTTGTACATTGTTAGGTTCTTCAATATCATGTTATTATGAACTAGACTGAATTTTATTTATATCTTTTTTAAAATAATCTTTCAAGTTATCAAGTCTCATGTTATCATTAGAGTCATATTCATCAATTTGGTTATTAATTTTCTCAAAGGGACCAGACTCATCAAATTTCACATGAACTGATTCTTCAACAATACTTGAATTTTTATTAAAAACTCTACAAGCTTTGGAAGTAGCAGAATATCCTAAGAAAATTCCTTCATCAGATTTTGGATCAAACTTACCAAGATTGTCCTTGGTGTATAAGGTGTAAACCTTGCATCCAAAAACTTTAAAGTAATTTACTTTAGGTTTTTTGTTATTCCAAAGTTCATAGGGTGTCTTTTTAAAAATTGGTCTGATTAAAACTCTATTCATTATATAACAGGCTTTTCTTATAGCTTTTTCCCAGAAATAGGTAGGAATACTATATTCACTTAGCATAGTTCTAGCCATTTCTTGAATAATAATATTTCTTCTTTCAAAAATTAGATTTTGTTGAGGTGTTATTGGTGCAGAGAAGGTGTGTTTAATATCCATATTTTAGCAAAAGAAATTAAATTTCAGATTCTCAAATTCTCTACCATGATCACTTATTAATGAAATTATTTTAAAACCATTTTCATTTTGAACAGCTTTTCAAAAAATTTCAAATATTGTAAAAGATTAATTTTTATATTTTAGAAAATAAATCCAAGTAAATCTAGAATAGTCATCAACTAAAACATATACATAAAATTTACCAGCTAAACTTTCTATTCTTGAAGGTCAAAAAAATCCATATGGATAACTTCTAGAGGTTTAGATGTAGAAATTTTGTTAACGGATTTGAAGGATGATTTGTGCTGTTTTCCAAGTTGACATGCATCAAAAAATATATCACTTTCAAATTTGAGACTAGGAAAATAATAAACTAATTGTTTCTTAAATAACTTATGTAAATCATATATATTGCAATGTCCAAGTCTTCTTTTCCAAATCCATGATTCATTTATCTTAACAGTTAAGCAGTTTAATTTTTGTTTACACAAGGAATTTAAGTTCAGGGTATAAACATTATCAGTTCTGGGTGCTCTAAATTTTAGCAATTTATCTTTAAAAACAGAACAACAATTGTTAGAAAAATCAACAAAATATCCATCATCACATAATTGATATATACTTATCAGTTTGTGTTTCAATCCATGTACATAGAGTACTTTATTAATTGATACAGCTTCTGGATCTCCAACAGTTCCAAGGCCAATAATTTTACCTTTGGAATTGTCACCAAATGTGACTAATCCTCCATCCTTTTGAGTTAGTGTTATGAAATTTGATGAGTTTCTACTCATGTGCCTAGAGCGGCCACTGTCCATATACCATACAACTTTTTTGCTTCTGTGACCTTCTTCCTACAAAGACATTTAAACAAAGGTTTGTTTTGGCACCCATATTTTGTTGGGTCCAGTAGTGTTAGTTAGAAAAGATATGGGAATCCAGACTTGATTAGTTTTTCTATAATCAATAGAATCATATAAACTGCTTGCAACAAAGTCTTTCTTAATCCCACTTATTTGTGGTTGCCTTAAATAACAGTTTTTAGATATGTGACCTTTTGTTCCACAATAATTGCAAATTTTGCCTTTTATACTTGGTACAAAATAGTTCTTATATAGTTTGGGTTTATCACCTTTACTGCCTATTCCATATCTTTCCTTTTTAATCGCATTTTTTTTCCAAGAATTTCATTTAGAGTATTTTCTAATTTTGTAAAAAAAAAAGAGATGCACTTTTTTATGTTTCTACTTCTATTTGGAGAGTTTTTATTTTAGTTTCATTATTTGTATAGTTTGTGTTTGATGAATTATACTTTTTAATTTACTCTTGATGTTATTTTAGTAGAGTATATCTTTCTCTTAAAATAGTAGTATGAATATTTTTCAGTGATTTATGTTTCTTAAATAAGGAATCATATTTCTTTTCTAGCATATTGTAGTAGGCTACAAGTTTATCATTTTAATAGCTAGAACTAGAATTAGAATAAGATGAGTAATAATATTATACCTCATCAGTTTCTTCCATAAAGCACATATTTTATTTTATATTTGATTATTCCTTTTTTGAGTTAGACTTTGATGAACTACTAGAGTCTTCAGAAACACTCCAAGTAGCTTTCATTGCTCTTTTTTCTTTCTACTCATAATCATTGTTTTTGAAAAATTTCTTTCTCTTTTCTCATTTTAATTGAGGACAGCCAGGTCTAATGTGACCCATCTATTTGCATTCATAGCATCTGACTTCCCTTGGTTTTTTTTCATCTTTTTTGAAGGATTTTCTGAATCCCTTCTTTCTATATAATTTATTGAACTTTCTGGATAGTTGAGCTAGTTCCACATCTAAATTTGATGAATCGGAATTTTCTGATTTCACTTTGATTTTATTCTTCATTTTTATGCTCTTCTTTTGGGATATTACTTTCAAAAACAGTATTTTATCTCTTGATCAATACTTTATGCTCATTTGCTTCATCTTCCATATCAACCTCATACATCATAAGAGTTCCCAACTAACTCTCTCATTGTAAGATTTTTGACTGGTGATGATTTCCTAATGGTATCTGAAATTCCATTCCATCTTGGTGGTGGTACTCTTAGAAATTTCAGTGCTTAATCTTATTGTTTAACAGGCTCACCCAAGGTAGTGACATTATTAACAATTTTTTAAGCCTTCCATTCATCTGGGTGATTCTTTCTCCTTCAAACATTCTGAATGTGTCAAATTTCAATTTTACAGTGGCATGCCTCATCTGTTTGACATTGTCAGTTCCTTCATAGGCAACTGTAATTGTCTGCTACATTTCATAAGTTGTAGGGCACTGATATACTCTATTGAATTCGTATGGTCCAAGACCACAAATGATGGCATTCATAGCTTTCGATTTTATGTCGTACTATGGTTCTATATCAACACTCCATGTTTCAAGTTTCTCTAGAATCACATAGGGAGTTATAATTTTCAAGTAGACTCTGTATCCAAGGTTCTTTAAGTAGAGGATCATCCTTGATTTCCAGCATCCATAATTTTCACCATTGAATCAGGGAGCTCAAACCATTGAAATACCCTCTCATGTATCATCCATTATGCTATGTATAATCCAAAAACATTCATCTTGTTATAGCTTTACCAAATGAACAACCTTTGATACCAATTGTTGGATCGAGTTATACTAAATATGCACAAGAGGGGATGAATTGTGTCTTTTAAAAATTCTTCACGAATCGTGATGATGATAGAGTCTGTCCTTTTATCTTTATCAGGTTGTTTATGTAGTAAAAAATAAATAGTTAAAGAACTCAAGGATGTATAGTGGTTCAGGGAACAGAAGGCCCCTAGTCCACTCCACCAATTCTCTACTCCACAAGCTTAGTGATTTTCACTATCTGGTCCTCTTATCAATAGATATTCACAACTGAGTATAAGCAGTTGATACATTTACAAGACAAGGCTAAAAACAGATCCTTCTGATTCATACATATAATCGAATACACAGCTTAGAATGAGAATCCGATTACTCAAAATAAAAAGAGTATTTGTCTTGAAATACTTTCCAATTGTTCTTCACAATTGCAACAACACACAACTGACAGTCAATAGATCATCGTCTTCAGAAAGAATGATCTTCAGGTAGAAGTAGTTCTGAGCCGATCTGGTTTCAATAGATATAGAATTAAATTCAATAACTCTAAAAACAATGGATTCACAATAGATCTTCTATGTATAAATGATTAATCTTCAATGTGTTTCCTCTTTTTTAGAAAAATAGAGTTTGATAGATCATGGTAGTAGTAGATCTGCGTGACTCGTATATCTCTATAAAATAGTAGCAGTTAAAAAATCAAGGAATTGTTCTTCTAATATTTTCACAATGATCCATCATGCATTCTGTATAAAAAAGACAATGGTTTTCCTTTCAAATTTAGATCAAAAAAAGTTGCCTTTATAATCATGACATTCAAAAGTTTGAATAACAGAGCAGTCGTAACTCTCCTTAATATTCGGCATAAAAATATTCTCTTAAATCTATCCTTTGAATCATAAATAAACGGCTTTGAATCAGTCAAAGATGTGCTTTAAAATCAGGATTTTAATCTGGCTTGAAATCAGCCTGATAATCTGCATAATAACCGTTACTCAATAAAGACGTGTTTGAATATCTGACGCCAAACGTAGGGTCGAATTGCATAGCATACATTCTCTGAACGTAAGGTTCACAACATAAGGTTGATTAGGAAAGTAAGATTTGATGATCTATGCTTCAAACGTAAGGTTGATCTCAAACATAAAGTTGATCATCCATACTTTTCTCTTCAAATTTCAAATGTACGGTATATAATCCACACTTTTATTAGCTTTTAAACATAAGGTACATGATTCAACATAAGGTTGTTTACAAAAGTAAGGTTGGTGAACCATTCTTTTGAGAAACAAACATGAAATTATATACTAACTTAGGGTTCTTCTTCCATACTTTTATGATATCCCAAACGTAAGGTTCCTTCTAAACGTAGGGTTATTCTTCCATAATTTTTTCCAAAACGCATGGCTGCTTAACCATACTTTTCTGATAATCCGTAAGTGACGGATTTCATTCTTACACTACACTCCTCAATGTAGGGTATGAACAGTGTTTCCAGAACACTCTAAAGTGATTTATGAACACGTAGAGCATGAACAGTGTTTCTAGAACACGTTAATATGCTAAAATGATTTCTAAATACTTTATCAATATTTCATGTGGATTAAAATGCTTAAATATTATTCCAAAATAGAGAAATAAATAATATTAATTTACTGAAATATACTCAAAGTAAAATCATTAGAATAAAAAATAAGGGTATTTGTGAACATTAAAATTATCATAAAGAGATAGAGTATTGTTCTCAACAATCTCCCCTTAATAAAATGGAGTGATGTTGAAAACAACACTTTCTCAATAATATCATGTAAATCCTCAAAATCTATGTGGGATAAATTACCCAATATCTATTAAGGTAATACAATTTTTGGAGTTAGTGTTCTAGAACCAATGATTTTTACTTTCGATTACATGTATATTTAAATATTTGAATGTTAATAAAATATATTTTTACATATTGTTGAATGTTTTGCATGACTTTAATCTAATAATTATTGGTTAGAGTAGGACACTCAAGAGGGGGGGGGGGGTGAATTGAGTTCCTATAAAAATTTCTATTAAAGATTTTATTTAAAAGATCCACCCAATTAAAATAAAACTGGAAAGTTAACCAAGGTAGTAAAATTATAATATCTTGACTATTCAAATAGTTTCTTAGAAGATTGATTAATTCTCAGTTATAAAAATATGATATATTGATACAACTTTTAAAACTACTCTAATAAGTAAAATAGTTATAACTACTATCTAATACTAACTATTAAAGTAAAATTTAGTTTTCTGAAATAGAAGTTAAAATAGAGAAAGACTAAATTGAAAGACACAACGGATAAAACAAGTGGTTTAGTCTCAATCCAAGACCTAATCCACTACACTTGGTGATCACCTACCACCATGAAATATATATATATATATATATATATATATATATAAGATTTGATCCACACCCTGGATCAGAGTTAACAATAGTACACAAGACTATCCAGGTCACATGACCTCTACCACTGTTCTACGTGGGAAAACTAACAGCCAGGTCACACATGACCTCTTCCATAGTTATACATGGGTAAAAAAAGATGTAAAAAGATATTTGAATGAAGATATCTTATACCCTCTAGTTCAATGCAGGAGACTGTGTATGTTTTTAATACAGATACACACACTGCTCAAAGAGTAATAAAATAGTACACAACATAGTAAAATGTAATGAGATAGAGTTTATAAGGATTTTTGTGTCGTGAAATATAGCTCTGGTCTCTTTGGATGCAGCAAATGCAATGTTTCAGTCCTCTTTTAAAAACAAAGTTCCATGAGTGGAGTGTTCTGGTTTTCAGTGCTGTGAGATGTTCTTATTTATCTTTGAATTGCTGCAAGGGTGTTTTCAAGATGGTTCACAATAGGTTCTTATTTTTTTACAGCTAGTATGAAATTAGATTTCCTCTTTCTGTGTATTCATGCATGTATGGGTGTTCTTCTCTTTTTCATACATTCAACTGCTCTTCTACTCTTCTATTTTTCTCGAGTTCCACACTTTATTTTATTTTGAGTGCTCGTGTTGGAGCCGACAAGGTGCATGATCTCCACACCTCACACCTCATACTATCTTCTGAAAGGACTATAAAATATCATTAATTATATCAATGTTATGAAATGACTCAAATATAACTGTTAGAAACAACTTTTAAATTTAATTAGAAAATATAAAAAAATGGTTAAGTATGGAATGGTGACACAGTTGTGGTGAGATAAGCATGGTGTCACAGTCATAGTGAGACATTCACGGTGATATAGTCATGGTGATACAGTCATGGTTCCATAGTCACAGTGAGATCGGGAACCGATAGAAAAGTTAGGGTGTTTGGTCCTTTGAGAATTTTGGAACCGTTATCACAATTACTGTGTCTTGTCCTTTGTGAATTCTAGAACTGGTAGCATGGTTATAGTGTCTAGTCCTTTTCAAATTTTGGAACTGGTAGCATGGTTACGGTGTTTGGTCCTTTGTGAATTTTGGAACCAGTAGCACGGTTACGATGTTTGGTCCTTTGCGAATTCTGGAACCGGTAACATGGTTATGATGTCTAGTGCTTTGTGAATTTTAGAACCAGTAGAATGATTATGGTGTCACAAACTTTATGAAAATCTGGAACTGGTAGCAATATTACAGTTTCACAGACTTTGTCAAATATCTATAAGCTGTCTTAAGAAACAATCTTCATAGAATGGATTAAGATGAAACAAAATCATACTAAAACATAATAGAACAATATTAAACATAGTTTACAAGATTAAAACATGACTTGTGATATTTTAAACATGATCTTGTGAGAGTTTAAAAACATGAGTTGTAAGAGTGTAAAACATGATTTGTAAGCATTAGAACATGATGAGTCCAACAATATCCAAACATGATTTGTGATCATTAAAATATGAGGAGTTCAACAATCTCCCCCTTTTTATGATCACAAATCTTGGAATTTACAAGACAAATATTTTAGAAAGAAATAAACAAGTAACTTATCATATCAAGATATTAAAGAATATATGTAATAAATAGCATAAAGGGTAGTTTTTCCCTTATATCTCCCCCTTATTATTTATCCCCCTTAAAATTACAGTTTTAATTTTTTTATCCCCTTTAAATTCATTCTTATTATTTCTCCCCCAGTTGGGATTACCAAAAAGAGATGAGAGAAAAAGAGAAAAAAAAACTAAAATAAAATAATAAGTGAAGAAGCAACAATAGGCTAAATTCCATTGAATAAAAGGATAAATTAAATTACAATCAAGAAATAAAATACAACAGATCCCTATCAAAAATCAGCACTCACTTATAAGTAGAGCTATTAGGCTTGGATTTTCATTTGGGAGAGGCATCAGATGGAGAAGCAAGAGGTGGAGAAGTGGAGGTGGTAGAAGCAGTGGATAGGGAAGGCAATGACACTCCTTCAATGATAGAAGGTGAAAGGCAGGTCTAGTGGAAGACTGATGAAAAGGTTGTTCAATAATGACAGGTCTAATTTGGCTTAGAGCCTAAGCAACAGACATGATCACGGGTGAAAAAGATGTGGAGGAAGAAGGATAAGTAGCAGAAGGTAGACCGGGCCTTAAATGATTAGCTATAAGAGCCATAATTGCATTACTCTGAATATGGAGATAAGGTTTCAAGAGGTAGATAAAGTTTGTAATGATCTCTCCACCATACTGCATGGCCTTATCAAATTTATCCTTATTTTCCAGAAACTTCTCTAGAGTGGGTGTGAATTCCTTGATCTTCTACACTTGATCCTTGAAGGCTTGAGTGAATGGAGGTATCTTCAAATTCTCCACAAGATACTTGAATTGATTATTCAACTCATGCTTAGAATAAATTCTCTTAAAGTATTAGTCCAATTTATTAGAGATCTATTTCTGAGAATCAATGGAAATCATTGAATTAATCCTCACCAAATCAAGCACATGGTCACTATTCTTGATGATAGTTGATGAGAGTGGTTTGTCGCGAACCACAATTCAATTAAATTCTTATTTACCTAAAAATGTACCATAGTGGCACATCCTAGGGTCGATCACAAGGAGGCCACTTCCACGCACTATTTTTCTATTGTCACTATTATAATCTAACTAATATAAAAAGATAATACTTATGTATATGGGGGAATAATTGAAATGAGGAAAACATAAATAGAATATAAATATATAAATACATAAAAATACAAAATACAATGAAAAGGAAGAAAAGACACAAATATGTTAGAAGAATAAAACCATTGTTCTTGGGGTTTCATGGTGGAATTATCATTGTTTTCAAATTATCAATCAATGAGTTATTCAATGTGGAGATCAAGACTTGTCACTTCACACCCTCTCGTTTGAAATGTATTACCCTACACTGAGACCTTTGCATGTAGGAGTAATATCTTCCACATCAATTCCCAATCCAAACTCCACCGTTTGAATGAATTAGATATTGATGGGAAGGAAAAAAAGAATAAACAAGGAGGAAGAAGTCAATAGTAGATAAAGTGGGGCGACCGCTCACCACAATCATTTAACCACTACTGATTCCTTATAATAAAACATGATAAATCAGTAAAGCACATAAAACTCAAAAACCACCACTTCCCCCCTCGAACAACAGTGAGGGTTATCTCTCCACAAGCATGTAGTTAGAAAGAAGCACGGTGGGAGAAACACATAAAATAAAAGAAAATGAATAAAAAGGAGAAATGAACAGAAGAAGAAGAAAGCTACACTAATATATATTATAAATAAAAAGAACAATTACAGAAACAAAACTCAACCTTTCCCCCTTGAAATGGCTATCCTTGTAAAAGGGAGAGGAGGAACAAATTTATAGAGAAAACGGCAGAAGGAATTTCGCTCAAATTCTTCCCTCCGGATTAAATCAAAATTTAGGCCCATTAAATGGAAGAATTGGTAAATGGACCCTTCTTGAAAGTTGTTCCACATCATCTTCCGCGTCTCACCTCAAAATTTAAGCTATATTGGTCCACTTATAATGTAGTTATGACCGTTTTTGTGTGGAAAATTAAATATGTCTAGGTGACTCTTCGTCTTCCACAACTCCAACTTCCCATGCATTAAAGACCTTGTAATCAGCCAAATAAGACATGGAATCCTTAATGAAATATGTTCATTAATTATTCTTCCATCTCCATGTTAAATTTCATCTCCAATGGACCGTGTCACGACCTGTCCTCGAGGCCCGTACCGTGACTACCCCAAGCCCGCCTTCCATAGGCCAGGGGCTGGCGACTAGCACCAAGGCGTAATTCCCGGTAAAATGGGAAGGCATTGCCTTTGTAAGGTAAACAAACACCACAGAGTAAGAAAGAAGTAGAAGTAAACACTAAGTGAAACTGGGTACAACAGTAAGTGTGGAAAAGTAAGTGGGCCAGAATACAAACCCAAACTGAAAGTAAAGTATAACTGGAAATGGAAAACAACAACTGAAAGAAAAGCCACAACGTCGAGCCATACACTGGAAGCCCCACCTGAAGGGTGAGTATATATAGCCTCCACAGCTCCTCGGGTCCAGCCGTCTGCTCCGAGTACGTCCCGCCTAGTAGTCCACCTCCAAGTACCGTCCTGCTCTTGAAGCCTCAACCACGATCAGCGATGTCCATCGTCTGTAACCAACACAACGTAGTGCATGCATAGCTCGTGCAGGGGTGAGTATAAGCTACTCAGTAGGGACCCCGAAACCCCCGAGGGTCTCCTGAATCCACAAAGGATAATCCAAAAAGGAAAGATACAACCACGAAGTAACATCAGACACTTCTTAGGTATATGCCCATACATATACCTAAGTCATCAATTCCAGTTCGGCTCCAACACCCGAGCTCAAGTACAACCCAGTCCACATAGGAAAACACAACCCATTCCACATAGGAAAGCAAAACGTAATCCACATAGGAAATCAAGGAAGGATTCAGCTCACACAGGTATACTTCTTCGTATGATGATAGATATGATCAGATATAGCCACTGATTCATCTAAGCCGTCGGACCCACAAAGGATCGATAGGTACTAACCCCCGAAATGACCCACAAAGGATCTGACCAACACAGGATCGATAGGTAACTAAACCCCGCAATGACCCACAAAGGATCTGACCCACATAGGATCGATATGTAACTAACCCCCGCAATGAACCACACAGGATCGATAGGTAACTAACCCCCACAATGACCCACACAGGATCGGACCCACACAGGATCTGTAGGCACTGGCCCACACAGGACCGCTGAGCGCTAACCCACACAGGATCTGACCCACACAGGATCGGTAGCACTGATCCACGTAGGATCGCTGAGTGCTGTAGTCGTCGCCGTCGAATCCACTGAGGATCTCTGTACAGTCGTCGTCATCGTCGCAGTCGCAGCCAGCTCTAGGGTTCCCGCACACAGCAAGCTCGTTCGGGAGGGTCCGCTCCACGAGCCGAGAGGCTGATACATCAACTGCACATAGTCCAGAGTTGATGTATCCAAAAGTTCTATATCATCAACGGAAACTTGACGTCACAGACGGCGCGTCAATCGGACACCCGGTCTGAGAGTTATTGGCTTTTTCGTCCTAGGGGCCCGGTTGGTTTTTAAGTCAAAACCAACCCGACTGTACTCCAACTTCTTCCAAACCTCGAGAAGAGTAATCCAACAGTTCCTTCTCACTAATAGGAATCCATCAAAGTTGATAGCATGTCAATCGGACGTCCAGAGCTCAAGTTATAAGCGTTTCTGTTCCGAGGGCCCGGTTGGTTTCGTGTACGAACCAACCCGGCTGAACCCAAAGTATTCTGAAACCTTGAGTGAGATATACCGAAACGACCGTCTCAATCCAAGGATCGCATCTCAACTTAAGGTGCGTCGATCGGAGGCCTGTAGCTCAAGTTATGGGTAACAGACCGAAAGAGGTTCGGTAATAGGGGGTTCGGGCCCAGTCCGACCCAGCCCGATACCCCCAGGGCCAGCCCGAACCGGGTCGACCCGAACTGAGTCCAGGTCCGGCCCGCTTGGGCGTGGCCCGGCCCGGCCTGGGTGCGGCCCGGCCTGACCTGGGCATGGTTCGGCCCGGCCTGGGCGGCTCGGCCCGACCCAGCGGCTCGGCCCGGCGCGCTGGCGCTGGCCGGGTGGCCAGGTGACCGACTCGGCCGTTATGGCCGAGCGCTACTAGTGGGGGGGGGGGGGGGGGGGGGGCGCACTTCCCCCGCATGAGGAAACCGCGGCCCCTTAATGGGGCCGCTCACGTCTGGCCAGCTGGGGGTCTCGGACCCCCGGTTCTTCCACGGTCCGGTCGGCCCGCTTCGGCCGGCCGAATTCTGCCGCCACGGGACCGGCAAGGCTAATCCCCTTGCTCTGATGCCGGTGGCTCGGTACCGGCCGCCAGTTCCCCTGCATCACCGTGGCCCAGAACCGGCCGCGACCTTGGTTCGTCCGGCGCGGCGCGACGGCACCGCGCCCTTCCGCCGCGGCCCCGCTCCGGCCGCGGTGCTTCTGAGGTCCTCCGGCACGGCGCGACAGCACCATGTCCTTTGTTAATATTCTACGGCATGGCGCGACTGCGCCGCAGATTTATTTCTTCCAACGACACGGTGCGACGACACCGCGCTTCTCCGCTCTCCCTTTTTACAATGTCTGCGCGGTGCTTCGGCACCGCGTTGCCTTGCTCGCCGCATCAAAAATCAACAAACAAAAAGAGGAGGAGTGTCGGCCGTGTTCGTGCGGTCCGACCTCCTCCTGTTATCACGATAACAGTCGGTTCAAGGAAGGGAAGATAACGATGGAAGAAAAAACAAAAGAGAAACGCATAAAACCCCTACCTCAACGTTGTCATCGAACGAGCGTTCGTCGCAGAATTAACCGTTGCGGAAGAAGAGGGTCGTCGCGGAAGAAGAGGATCACCGTAGAAGGAACGTCGCTGGCGTTAGGTAATCTCCGAGGAAGGCGTATCTCGCTGACAGAGGTTGGCGTTCTTCATTGGCGGTAGAGTGTTCTTCGCGTTCTTCATCGAAGAACGAAGAATCCTCTCTTTTTTTCTCCCAAAGAATTAACACAACACAACCCAACCAACTAAATAAAATAAGTTCAACACTTAGTTTATTATCGACCTAAGCTTTTGAAACTCAAAAGGTAAGAAACGAACAATTAATTCAAAGAATTAATTGTAATGATTTAACCGCTCAATTTAATGAGGTGTTTCTTAACCAGAAAAACGTAAGGTTTGACTTTCATTAAAAGGGGGTTTGCGAGTGCGTTACTTAGGAGGGAAGAAACAGTGGGGCTCGTGCGGGGCCCACCTCAAAAATATCCTACCAAGTGGGTAGGATATTGTGGGTTCCACCTTATCCGCTTAACTTAGCTTATGTGGCTTTAAGTGAAATAAAATAAAGTGTCGCACCACTTTTATTTTATTTCTTAACTTAACCCCAAAAAAATAAAAACAACACCCAAGCAAACGCAACTCTGGAAAAGGCGTTTCTAAGCAAATACTAGCGTTGCGATTCCACCGGTGCCCTCAAAATTCGATTCCAAGCACCGGTTCAAAAGTTAGAAAAACCCGCTCGTTCGTTCACTGAACGTACCCGAGCTAAACTTCGGAAAATGATTCCGGGCACACCGGGCCTCAGAATCAGGTGCCGTCAGAAACTGCGTTCTTGTAAAATTATAAAGAAAATTAAGAAAAAAATTCCTTGAATTTTACGGGCTTTTATATTACTCCCACCTCACGGATTTACGTCCCCGTAAAGATACATCAAAAACTAGGGAAAGAAAAGTGGGTACTGAGCATGCATCTGAGCCTCCCGCTCCCAAGTGCTCTCCTGGAGGTTCCCATGCTGCCATCTGATGCGCACTAGAGGAATCGACCGTCCACGTAGTACCTGATCCTGTCGATCCTCAATCTCCACCGGGACCTCCGCAAAAGTCACCCCATCATCAACGTCCAGCTCCCCATGGTCAATGATATGCGTCGGGTCGTGCACATATCTCCTCAGCTGAGATACGTGGAAGACGTCGTGCACCCGGTGCAACTGAGGTGGTAGAGCCAGGCGATAATCCACCTCACCAATCCTGCTGAGGACCTAGAAGGGTCCGATGAAGCGTGGAGATAACTTGCCGCCTTGGCCAAATCTCCGTAATCCACATCGAGGTGAGACCCGCAAGAAGACATAGTCGCCATCCTCAAACTCTAGTGGCCTCCGCCTCCTATCAGCATAGGACTTCTTCCGGCTCTGAGCTATCCTCATCCGCTCCTGGATGATCTGGACCTTCTCTGTCGTGGCCTGGACCATCTCCGGTCCCACAAGTGCTGGCTCCCCAGGGTCTGTCCAGCACAGAGGAGATCTGCAAGGTCGGCCGTACAACGCCTCGTATGGTGCCATCCCGATGGTGGAGTGGTAGCTGTTGTTGTACGCAAACTCCACCAAGGGTAGGTGGTCCTCCCAGCTGCAAACAAAGTTGAGGACACATGCACGGAGCATGTCCTCGAGAGTCTGAATGGTCCTCTCCGTCTGACCATCTGTCTGAGGGTGAAAGGCGGTGCTCAGATGTAGCTGCATCCTGACCGCCTCCTGTAACCCCTTCCAAAGCCGGGAATTAAATTTAGCATCTCGATCGGAGATGATAGACGATGGAAAACCATGAATCCGTACAATCTCGTAAACATAGAGATGTCCCAAGATCTCCACTGAGCCCTGCTCTCTGATGGGTAAGAAGTGAGCTGACTTGGTGAGTCAGTCAACAATCACCCAAATGGAGTCATGACCTCTGGAAGTGCATGGAATTCCAGTCACGAAGTCCATAGATATGCCATCCCACTTCCACTCCGGGACCTCTAAGGGTTGTACCAAGCTTTCTGGTACCTGGTGCTCCGCCTTCACCTGCTAGTAGGTGAGGCATCGAGAAATGAACTCTGCCACAACCTTCTTCATGCCTGGCCACCAGTGCTGTCGTCTGAGGTCCTGGTACATCTTCGCCACTCCAGGATGTACCGCCAAGGGAGAAGTGTGAAACTCTCTCATCACCTCCTCCTGTAAATCAACTGGTACCAAGGTACGTCCTCTGAAAAGGACATCGTGCTCTGATCCAAAGGAGAAACCATTAGGTGCCTGTCCTGAGGATATCTGTGCACACCGCGCCTCACAGTCAGCGTCCCCATGCTGTGCCTCTCTGACCCGCTACAGTAGTGGAGGGGTGACTGTGAGAGACTGAAGGAAGGATGCTCCATCTATATCCACGAAGGATATCTGCAAAGCGGCTAGCTGCTCTATCGCCTCCTCAAGTAGCTGAATGCCCGTCCTCCTGCTGAGAGCATCGGCTACTATGTTCCCCTTCCCAGGAGTATATACTATCTCAAAGTCATAGTCCTGGAGGAACTCGAGCCATCGCCACTATCTTAGGTTCAATTCCTTCTGAGAGAAGATGTACCTAAGACTCTGATGGTCAGAATAGACTGTAAAGCGCTCGCCCATCAGATTGTGTCGCCATGTCTTCAGAGCGAAGACCACTGATGCTAACTCCAGGTCATGGGTAGCGTAGTTCTGCTCATGCGGCCTCAACTGACGTGATCCATAGGCGATCAATACCCGCTCCTGCATCAGGACACACCCGAGTCCAGTCCCTGATGCATCGCAGTAGACTACGTACC
Organism: Viscum album; assembly: GCA_963277665.1. NCBI lineage: Eukaryota > Viridiplantae > Streptophyta > Magnoliopsida > Santalales > Viscaceae > Viscum > Viscum album. The sequence continues at coordinate 1,541,662,237 of OY728129.1, forward strand.
CTACTCCCTCCTCCGGCAACCTGAAGATAGGTGCGCTGGTCAATCTCTGTCTCAGCTCCTGGAAGCTTTGCTGACATATTTTTAACCACACAAAGCGTTTCCCCTTCTTTGTAAGGGATGAGAGTGGTGCTGCAACTCTGGAGAATTTTGGCACAAATCTCCGATAGTATCCAGCTAGTCCCAAGAAACTCCACACCTCTGTCACGCTCCTGGGTGGCTCCCAAGCTAGCACTGCCTCGATCTTCGCAGGATCCACCGCAACTCCCACCTCAGAGATGACGTGTCACAAGAAGTGGACCTCACATATCCATAATTGAAACTTCGAGAGCTTTCCATAAAGCTGGTGCTCTCGGAGTGTGTCTAGTACAACCCGCAAGTGGTAGGCGTGCTCCTCCTCAGTCGTCGAGTATATCAAAATGTCGTCGATGAAGACCACGACAAATCGATCGAGGTATGGCTGAAAGATCCTGCTCATGAGGCCCATGAACACTGCAGGAGAATTGGTTACACCGAAGGGAATAACCAAGAAATCATAGTGGACATACCGACATCTGAAGGCTGTCTTCTGCATGTCCTCGTCCAGAACTCTGAGCTGATGATAGCCTGACCTAAGGTCTATCTTTGAGAACCACCATGCTCCCTTGAGCTAATCGAAGAGGTCATCAATCCTCGGTAGCGGATACTTGTTCCTCACTATCACCTGGTTCGGGCGACGATAGTCGACACAAATTCGCAAGCTCCCGTCCGCCTTCTTGGCGAACAATATCGGGGAAGCCCAGGGTGAAACACTGGGTCGGATGAATCCCTTTCCCTGAAAGTCCTCCAACTGTACCCGTAGCTCTCGAAGCTCGGTGTGAGACATTCAATACGATGGGGTGGATATCGGGGATGTATCAGGGTACAGGTCAATATAAAAGTCTACCTCTATGCGAGGAGGTAGTCCTGGAACGTCGTCGGGGAAAACGTCTGCATACTGATCCACCACTGCAGGAAAACTAGGACTCCATACGTCAACTTCTCCTAGGATGAGGCTAGCCAACTGATGAGTGATGGGATGTCCTCTCCTCTACGGGAGTCCATCCTGTGCTTCGAAGGCTCCCTTCTCACCGGTGAAGGTGAACCTGCTCCCATCGGTGCGTACACATCGCACCTTGCACCTAATACAGTCAATCTGAGCATGGACTGTGGATAATAAATCCATGCCCAAGATGATGTCGTAAGGCCTCAACACCGCTACAAGAAGATCCCAGCCGAAGCTCTCACCTCCTAGAGTAAGCTCACACCACCGACACCAGTGCGTAATCGTCGAGTCTGCTCCCGTAGGAGTATCTAGCCGTAAGGATCGAGCCAACGGCTCTGTCAGAATCTCCGAGCTCCGAACAAGGGCAGCGGCTATGAAAGAGTGACTCGCTCTTGTGTCTATAAGAACTGCAGAAAGGGTGGAATAGACACAGATAGTACCTCGAATCATCTCGGGCGCACCGTGGTCGTAGGCCTCCGCTGCCTAGAGCTGTGCTTGTCTCTGCCCACCAGCTCCATGTGGTCGGGGTGGACCTCCTGGTGGTGGTGGTGGTAGAGCCTTAAAGCGTTGCCCACCCCCTGCTGCTCGGCCAACTCCTCTGCCTCGTCCGCCTACTCCCTGCGGACCGCGATGGTCGACCCTCTACCTCAGCCTGGGTGGCCCCTCAACCGTCTGCTGCTCCTCGGAACGACGGGTCGGGTAGTCACGAGCCATGTGGCCCTGCACGCCGCATGTGTAGCACTGCCTGCCTCTTGAAAGACTGGATCCGCGCTGTGTGCCCCGCACTGCTGAGCCAGTGTCCTGAGGTCGTCTTCCTGAGGGTCTGGTCTGCCTGGACCAATGAGTCATCCTTCGACTGCCTGCTGCAGAAGACTCTGCTACCTGCCGCCCTGCGGTAGGTCTCGCTGCTGATGTAGACTCAGCAAGAAAGCTCTCGATCAAAAGGGCTCACTCCAGTACTCCTGCCTGAGTCGGAATGCTGAGGGAGATCAGCGATTCCCTGATCTCATGCCTCAATCCCTGCTCAAAGGTCTGGGCTCGGAAGAATGGGTCTCGTACCATGTCTGTCGAGTAGCACGAGAGATCGGTAAATCTCGCCGAGTACTGGGCGACCGTCAAGCTGCCCTGCCGCAGCTGTAGAAGCTCCTGGATGCGCACCGCACGGAGGGTGGCTGGGACGAACTCCGAGCGGAAGAGGCTCTCAAAGTCCGTCCAGAGGAGAGATGCCTCATCGTGCACCTAGAGCATCAAGCTCCACCATCTGCCTGCTACCGCGTGCAGTAGGCTCGCTGCGAGGATCACCATGAGGCCTGATGGTGTCATCACTAACCAAAAACTCATACCAATACCTCCAGTCAATCCTTGGCTACCTGGGGGTTCGTCTCCCCATGGAACCTAGGGGGTTGCTGGCACTGAAACTCGTGAAGTGCACTAAGGCGACGTGCATCGTCAGCGGCTGGGGCTGGTAGCATTGGTGGCTCGGAGGGTAGAGGTACCGCCGGTGCCTCTGCTGTAAAAGGGCCCTGTACCGAGGCCTCATCGCTCGGTGGGCTGTCGTCACGCACAACTCTCGGAACCCTAGCTGGCTGCCGTCGTGGGGCCATCCTGAAAAGAGACAGGTGCACCATGGTCAAAACAGTATACCTGGTGAGCTGACACAAAGTAATCACAAAGAAAACTTGAAACACACATGCAATCAATGTTTTCGTGCATTAAGTCAGAAATCAGAAGTCAGGGTCCTGGTGTACGGATACGTCGGCCGCCGCACCAACACTGGACTCCCTGGACTGATAACCACACCCAATATGCTTAACACTATTGCTTCATTTAGAAAAAAGATCAGAGTCCAAAGTTCTGTGGTAGAACCGAACTCCTCTGATACCAATTTGTCACGACCCGTCCTCAGGGCCCGTGCCGTGACTACCCCAAGCCCGCCTTCCATAGGCCAGGGGCTAGCGACTAGCACCAAGGCCTAATTACCGGTAAAATGAGAAGGCATTGCCTTTGTAAAGTAAACAAACACCACAGAGCAAGCAAGTAGTAGAAGTAAACACTAAGTGAAACTGGGTACAACAGTAAGTGCGGAAAAGTAAGTGGGCCAGAATACAAACCCAAACTGAAAGTAAAGTACAACTGGAAAGGGAAAACAGCAACTGAAAGTAAAGCCGCAACGTCGAGCCGTCCACTGGAAGCCCCACCTAAAGGGTGAGTACAGATAGCCTCCACAGCTCCTCGGGTCCAGCTGTCCGCTCCGAGTACGTCCCGCCTAGTGGCCCACCTCCAGGTATCGTCCTGCTCTGCAAGCCTCAACCACGATTAGCGATGTCCGTCGTCTGCAACCAACACAACGTAGTGCGTGCATAGCCCGTGCAGGGTTGAGTATAAGCTACTAATTAGGGACACTGAAACCCCCGAGGGTCTCCTGAATCCACAAAGGATAATCCACAAAGGAAAGATACAATCACGAAGTAACATCAGACACTGCTTAGGTATATGCCCATACATATACCTAAGTCATCAATTCCAGTTCGGCTCCAACACCCGAGCTCAAGTACAACCCAGTCCACACAGGAAAACACAACCCATTCCACATAGGAAAGAAAAACATAATCCACATAGGAAAGCAAGGAAGGATTCAGCTCATATAGGTATACTTCTTCGTATGACGATAGAGATGATCAGATATAGCCACTGATTCATCTAAGCCGTCGGACCCACAAAGGATCGATAGGTACTAACCCCCGCAATGACCCACAAAGGATCTGACCCACACAGGATCGATAGGTAACTAACCCCCGCAATGACCCACAAAGGATCTGACCCACACAGGATCGATAGGTAACTAACCCCTGCAATGACCCACACAGGATCAGACCCACATAGGATCGATAGGTAACTAACCCCCGCAATGACCCACACAGGATCAGACCCACACAGGATCTGTAGGTGCTGGCCCACACAGGACTGATGAGCGCTGACCCACACAGGATCGGTAGCACTGATCCACGTAGGAATGATGAGTTCTGTAGTCATTGCCATCGAACCCACTGAGGATCTCTGTACAGTCGTCGTCGCAGTCGCAACCATCTCTAGGGTTCCCGCACAAAGCAAGCTCGTTCGGGAGGGTCTGCTCCACGAGCTGAGAGGCTGATACATCAACTGATACATAGTCCAGATTTGATGTATCTAAAAGTTCCGTATCATCAATGGAAAATCGACATCACAGACGGCGCGTCAATCGGACGCCCGGTCTGAGAGTTATTGGCTTTTTCGTCCGAGGGGCCCGATTGATTTTTAAGTCAAAACCAACCCGACCGTACTCCAACTGCGTCCAAACCTCGATCGGAGTAATCCAAAAGTTCTTTCTCACTAAGAGGAATCCATCAAAGTTGACGGCACGCCAATCGGACGTCCGGAGCTCAAGTTATATGTGTTTCCGCTCCGAGGCCCCGGTTTGTTTTGTGTACGAACCAACCCGGCTGAACCCAAAGTATTTTTAAAACTTAAGTGCGATATACCAAAACGACCGTCTAGATCCAAGGATCGCATCGCAACTGACGGTGCATCGATCGGAGGCCCATAGCTCAAGATATGGGCAACAGACCGAAAGAGGTTCGGTAATAGGGGGTTCGGGCCCGGTCCGACCCGGCCCGATACCCCCAGGGCCGGCCCGAACAGGGTCGACCCGAACTGGGTCCAGGTCCGGCCCGGCCCGGCGGCTCAGCCCGGCGTGCTTGGCGCGCTGGCACTGGCTGGGTGGCCAGGAGACCGGCTCGACCGTTATGGCCGAGCGCTGCTGGCGGGGGGGGGGGGGCACTGTCCCCGCGTGAGGAAACCGCGACCCCTTAATGGGGCCGCTCACGTCCGGCCAGCCGGGGGTCTCGGACCCCCGGTTCTTCCACGGTCTGGCCGGCCTGCTCTGGCTGGCTGGCTTCTGCCGCCACGGGACCGACAAGGCCGGTCCCCTTGCTCCGACGCTGGCGGCCTGGTACCGGCTGCCGGTTCCCCTACATCGCCGTGGCCCGGAACCGGCCGCGACCTCGGTTCGTCCGGCGCGGCGCGACGGCACCGCGCCCTACCGCCGCGGCCCCTCTCCGACCGCGGTTCTTCTGAGGTCCTCCGGCGCGGCGCGACGACGCCGCGTCCTTTTTTCATCTTCTACGGCACGGCGCGATGGCGCCTCAGATTTATTGCTTCCAACGGCGCGGTGCGACAGCGCCGCGCTTCTCCGCTCTCCCTTTTTACAATGTCCGCGCGGTGCTTCGGCACCGCGTTGCCTTGCTCGCCGCATCAAAAATCAAAAACCAAAAAGGGGAGGAGTGTCGGCCGTGTTCGTGCGGTTCGACCTCCTCCCGTTATCACGATAACAGGCGGTTCAAGGAAGGGAAGATAACGACGGAAGAAAACACAAAAGAGAAACGCATAAAACCCCTACCTCAACGTTGTCGTCGAACGAGCGTTCATCCCGGAATTAACCGTCGCGGAAGAAGAGGGTCATCGTGGAAGAAGAGGATCACCGTGGAAGGAACGTCGCTGGCGTTAGGTGATCTCCGAGGAAGGCGTCTCTCGCCGACGGAGGTTGGCGTTCTTCATTGGCGGTAGAGCATTCTTCGCGTTCTTCATCGAAGAACGAAGAATCCTCTCTTTTTTTCTCCCAAAGCTTTAACACAACACAACCCAACCAACTAAATAAAATAAGTTCAACACTTATTTTATTATCGACCTAAGCTTTTGAAATTCAAAAGATAAGAAATGAACAATTAATTCAAATAATTAATTGTAACGATTTAACCGCTCAATTTAATGAGGCATTTCTTAACCAGAAAAACGTAAGGTTTGTCTTTCATTAAAAGGGGGTTGCAGGTGCGTTACTTAGGAGGGAAGAAACGGTGGGGCTCGTGCGGGCCCCACCTCATAAATATCCTACCAAGTGGGTAGGATATTGTGGGTTCCACCTTATCCGCTTAACTTAGCTTAAGTGGCTTTAAGTGAAATAAAATAAAGTGTCGCACCACTTTTATTTTATTTCTTAACTTAACCCCAAAAAATTAAAAACCACATCAGAGCAAACACAACCCCGGAAAAGGTGTTTCTAAGAAAATACCGGTGCTGCGATTCCACCGGTGCCCTCAAAATTCGATTCCGAGCACCGGTTCAAAAGTTAGAAAAACCCGCTCGTTCGTTCACTGAACGTACCCGAGCTAAACTTCGGAAAATGATTCCAGGCACACCGGGCCTCAGAATCAGGTGCCATCAGAAACTGCGCTCTTGTAAAATTACAAAGAAAATTAAGAAAAAAAATTCCTTGAATTTTTCGGGCCTTTACAGACCTCCTCAATATGAGATACAAGCTCATCTTTAAAACATTCCAAATCTGTGCACAGTTTTCGAGGTCTAGAGTATGAGATAATTTTGGGCCTCCAAATGATTGATTGAGCTGGGACTCCATAAGGATTAAATTCGTCCAATGATGTAACGAAACCTATAAAAAATGAATTTCATAATTTGGGTCAGTTTAGAAAATGATATGGTCAAAATAATGAAGACAAATAAAACGGTTAAACACCAAAATTAATCCATTATTGCATTTGAGCTCAAAATACCACTAAAACATAAAAATGTGACAATTACCCATAAAATAAAACATTGGTGGGATTTAGAACATTGAAATACATTATATAATATTTGAAAATTATAGATTCATCACTCCCCCACACTTACGCATTGCACTCCCGAGCAATCATCATATATCCAAATCAAAATTCACACAAAAATCAACAATGAGAAAACATCAATGATCTCTTCCAAAATGAAATTTCATCATGTCTCCTCTATGAAAAACAATTTAAAGTCATTTTCACTCCTCACATTTAAATTTATTCAACCTCATAAATCCATCCATGGCCCAATCACAACCTACCTCACCTTGAAATTTGTGTCACTCTTCACTCAAGAGAAATTAAATATGGAGTTATGCTCATACTTGGAAAGTGCATGTATCACCATAGGCTTGTGACAATTCTCATCTCTACACAGCGAGAAACATGAAAATTAATTTAATCCTGAGGAATTTTTCATGTGAATTCTTTGTCTTAGGTTTGGTGGGAAAATTATTGAAAAATTAAGGCTAGAAAGAGGAGGTTAGACTCTTAAGTACAATGCATAAATAATCAAGTGAAAACACAGGATAAACCTCACTCAATCCCCTTAACAGTGTGAAACACAACACCGACCCTTTTTGTTTGACATGGGACATGAGGAACAAAATAATTCCAAAGATTTATTACATCCAAGTTCTCCCTTTTTTTTTCATTTTTTTTCATTTTTTTTGAAAAGCTCCAGAAAGGCACAACTTTATTTTTTTTTGATTTTTTCATGGAGAATGAGCTGACAATTGAATACAATGAATTAATGAAAATAATTCCCTTGAATTTAGATAGGGACACAAGTCATCAAAGGAAGTACAATGATAAACTCAAGCTCATCTCCATCTTTTTTATTTTTTTCTTTTTTTTGAAGGAGAACCAGATGAAACAAATAAAGCACAATGAAAGGATTACTCATTCCCAATTTGATATTTATCATCCATTGCCCAAAATGTTGACACACACCTCACATCCCCCATAAATTAAACACATCCCAAGAACGCACACGAAAGGCCCTTCCCCCACACTCAAACATGAAATATCCACGCAAAAATACCAAGAGTGTGGGTAGGTAAGGAAAAATCGGCTTGTAATGTGGCTTAAACCTATAAGGCAATTCATGGCATCTAAGGGCTAATGAAGGAAAGATGTAAAGGTAGGTCTCAAGATAAAATAGGGTTAGCCAAACAAATACCTCAATCATATCAAAAACATTCCATGAAATCCAAAGCTTCGAAAGAGAAAAATCACAAGTTCTGGTTCTCACACAAAATCCAAGTTTCTCTCAAGAATGTGTGGGTATTAGAAAGAATATTTCAAAGTTGTTCAGAATACCTCACAGGATAGGAAAAATTTATTGAGTCAGTGTTTCATGGGCATGGATTTTAAAAATTGGTCAAACTCATAAAAATGCTTGAAAATCCATTTCAAGGAAAAAGTTTCACATCAACAATCATTTAAAATCCATTTCTTCAAAAATCAATTTCTTCAAAAATCAATTCAATCATCTCAAAATCAATTGGTGTGTGAAAAATGATTAGAATATTCCTTGAATCTCAAGGATCCTCAAAAGATGAAAAATAAAAATAAAAATAAAGCACACAAAACATCTAAGTAGTTTGACACTCCCCCCACACCTAGATTTCACTACCCCCATTGCAGCTCAACAAAAGAATGATAAGGGCAGAAAAATAAAAGGAAGGAAAGATACAACCTGACTTTATTTCACAGTGGAAACCTTGAGTTAAGCTCCCAGATACTGCCACTTAACCTAAAAAGCATGAAATAAAGAAAACATAAGAAAAATAAATAAAAAGAAAGAGTAATGTAAAATAAAGAAGAATGGAAAAGAAAACGGATAAGGCTTGGTTTGACCCCCAAGCAGGTGCTAGGTTTTTACTGCCCCTAGGCAGGCAGTTGCAGCGGTTTAACCCCAATCCATTGGTGGATGAGGTTTCTTGCTTAGAAACCACCAGAACTTATTTCTTACAATGCTCTTCAGCCAACAACATCCATAGAGAAACCCATAAATAGAGTACAACAGCTCCACCATTTCATTGTGGTACAAATGGAATGATGGGGGAAGGAGGAAGAATGAGTCCTCCACTTCTCTAGCCAAGAATTTTTTGGCCACTTCGATTTTAACATCCAGGGCTTGCACATGTGATGCTACATCAAAAAATTCAGAAGGGAAGTTTGAAAATAATTCCACTTGGATATGATTAAAACATGAACAATCAATATAAAAATATTCCCTTTCTTGTAGGTCAGCTTGAAACACGATCTCTTCAGGCAAGGCCACTAGGAATTCTTTTTCACCAGGGACTTCTTCATCTTCTTCCAAAGAAAGAGAGGGATATAGAGGTGATGGTTCTTCTTTAAAAAATATGAGAGGATAACTTACCTTTTGTTCTTATACAAAATCATACCAATGTTCATTCAAAGAATGCTGATCTCCCATAGTTGTATCAGCTGAGTTTTCTTCTTCAGGAACCTCTTCAAGAAATGGCCAAAGAGAGACGATTGCATCTTCAAATTGAATCTTCAAGTCCTCCTTGGGTTCGTCAAATTCAAATGTAGGTTGAACAATATTTAACTTTTCTTCTTTAGCTTGGTTCTTATGTTGTTTTTGTTCCATCCATAGATATTTAACTTCTCCAACTTTAGCCGCCAGCGATGCTACCATTTTGCTTGCTTGTTCAAGAATTTTGAAATTGTTTTGAATCATCACGGAATCTTGTTCCATCTGCAGCATAAAAGTCTCTTCCCTGATAAAAAATTCAGAACTAGGCCATGCATATGAAAAATCACTAAAATAATCCATGACCTAATAAAAACAATGATATTCAATGAAGCACTTTTTTTTAGTTTTGGAAATTTTTATGTTTTTTTGGGTTTTTATGAAAAATAGAGTATGAAAGCAATTGACCTCCCCGGAAATGATGCAAAATTGATGAGAGTGGTTTGTCACGAACAACAATTCAATTAAATTATTATTTACCTAAAAATGTACTATAGTGGCACATCCTAGGGTCGATCACAAGGAGGCCACTTCCACGCACTATTTTCCTATTGTCACTATTATAATATAACTAATATAAAAAGATAATACTTATGTACATGGGAGGAATAATTGAAATGAGGAAAACATAAATAGAATATAAATATATAAATATATAAAAATACAAAATACAATGAAATGGAAGAAAAGACACAAAGATGTTAGAAGAAGAAAACCATTGTTCTTGGGGTTTCATGGTGGAATTATGATTGTTTTCAAATTATCAATCAATGAGTTATTCAATGTGGAGATCAAGACCTGTCACTCCACACCCTCTCATTTGAAATGTATTAAACTACACCAAGACCTCTGCATGAAGGAGTATTCTCTTCCACATCAATTCCCAATCCAAACTCCACCGTTTGAATAAATTAGATATTGATGGGAAGGAAAAAAAGAATAAACGAGGAGGAAGAAGTCAATAGTAGAGAAAGTGGGGCGACCGATCACCACAATCATTTAACCACTACTGATTTATTAGAATAAAACACGATAAATCATTAAAGCACATAAAACTCAAAAACCACCACTTCCCCCCTTGAACAACAGTGAGGGTTAGCTCTCCACAAGCATGGAGTTTGAAAGAAGCACGGTGGGAGAAACACATAAAATAAAAGAAAATGAATAAAAACGAGAAACAAACAGAAGAAGAAGAAAGCTACACTAATATATATTATAAATAAAAATAACAATTACAAAAACAAAACTCAAACTTTCCCCCTTTAAATGGCTATCCTTGTAAAAGGGAGAGGAGGAACAAATTTATAGAGAAAATGGGAGAAGGAATTTCGCTCAAATTCTTCTCTCTGTATTGCATCGACATTTAGGCCAATTAAATGGAAGAATTGGTAAATGGACCCTTCTTGAAAGTTGTTCCACATCATCCTACTCGTCCCACCTCAAAAGTTCAGTCAGATTGGTCCACTTATAAAGTAGTTATGACCGTTTTGGTGCGGATAATTAAATCTGTCTAGGTGACTCTTCGTCTTCCACAACTCCAACTTCTCATGCATTAAAGACATTGTAATCAGCCGATTAAGACGTGGATTCCTTAATGAAATATGTTCATTAAGTATTTTTACAGCTCAATGTTAAATTGAAGCTCCAATGGGCCTCCTCAATCCGAGATACAAGCTCATCTTTAAAACATTCCAAATCTGTGCACAGTTTCCGAGGTCCGGAGTATGAGCTGATTTTGGGACTCCAAATGATTGATTGAGCTGGGACTCCATAAGGATTAAATTCGGAAAATGATTTAAGGAAACCTATAAAAAAGGAATTTCATAATTGGTGTCAGTGTAGAAAATGATATGGACGAAATAATGAAGAAAAATAAAACAGTTAAACACTAAAATTAAGCCATTATTGCATTTGAGCTCAAAATACCACTAAAACATAAAAATGTGACAATTTACCATAAAATAAAACATTGGTGGGATTTAGAACATTGAAATAAAGTATATAATATGTGAAAATTCTAGATTCATCAATAGTAGAGAGAATTTACTTATCAAAACCACCCCACACTAACTGAAGATCTTCTCTAAAAACTGATTTGATGAAGTCACTGTCCACAGGGTGAGAAGGCTATCTAGAGGAATATAGAGCTGAAATAGCTGACGTGAGAGTCTTAAGATCATTTAGAACAGTTTTTAAACAACCTTTATATTCCTCATTTAGCTTATTGATTCCAGATACAAGCCCACACATCTCATTGGATATCTTGGTGTTGTTCTCAACCACCTTTTCATACACAGTAATCAAGTTTGGTTAAATCATAGATACAACCTTTTGTGGAATCTTATCAACATCATCCTCACTAAGATAAGAAACATGAGCTTGAATATCTTGAAATTCATTCTTCATTTCTTCAACCATAGATTTTAGAGATTTCACCTCATCACTCAACTATCTGTTCTCAATGAAAACTTTCTGAATTTCATGAAGCATATTGGGTTGGAACTGCCATATAATCTTCTCTAATAGTAGTAAAACATCCCTTTCACTGATATTTATCATAGGTGCAGGTTGAGACTACAAAAACTTTCTAAATCCAGACAACAAGTTGTCTCCAAAAACTTTCAGATCACTATGACTTACAAAATCAGAATATTCTTGAGCAGGTTCAAAAATAGGAACTGAAACAGGTTTAGATTCCTTAGTAGGGGTTACTTCTTTAGAAGATATTGTTTTCAACTGAAAAATAGTTGAAAGATATATCACTTTTACTTAGGCCTTTTGGGTATCATCCACATCAAAATAACTAGAAAAATTATACTAGGTATCCACAGAACTTGGGTCAATAGGATTTAGAACTTGAACAATTTCTAAGATGGGGTGCTGCTCCCCCTCAAAAGGTGAATCTCTCACAGGACTAAGAGACTCAATATTTTGACCCATTATCATACATTCAGCTCTGTTATGCTTATACAAATATCTAGCTAGTTGAAAGGACTATTCCATCCTTTCCTCAATATATAATATCACTTCAGTTTCATCCTATTCTTTAGACTATTCCACAATAACAGTAAGCTCTTCCACAATAGCAGGCTATTCCTCTACAATAACCCTTCTTTTAGTAGCCACTTCATCCTTACCAATTTCATCAATATCACCTTTATATAGAGGTTATATCTCATGAGATACTCCCAAAAAAACTTTATAAACATCATCATCTGTTTCTTGATCTGAATATTCCACAATCTCATTAGCTTCTAAACTAGGATCAACTAAATCTTTAGGTCTTGAGGGATTTTTAACAGGATTAAAATTCTCATAAAACCTATCATTATCCTCAATCCATGATCTCTTTCATGGATTCTAGATTATTTTTATTCTCCTACAAGTATCCTTAGAGATACATAAATCGTATTCCTCAAACACTTCTTTATTCTGGCCAACCACACCTTTGGCTAGAAGAATAGAAGAAATGAACCTTGAATAGAAAAAGGAAGTGGACTTTGATGTAGTTTTGATCATATCACACATGTTAAGTATAATATATATAAACAAGTTGATTTTGTGTCCATTCTTTAGAAGATGAATAAAAAACACATCATGATACTTAAGAGTGGAAAATCCCCTTTCCTTAGGCAAATGAGATGTTGAATGAACTTGAACAACAACCTTGACTCCCCATCTAGCTCATCAGTAATAGACCTTCTTTTCTTCTTATTTATAGTAAAACTTCTAAGAGCCTATTCTTGGATAAACACATCACTTAGTAGAGGATGACCTCTCTAGTAGTCCTAAAAAAATCCCTTCATGAGATATTCTAAGGCAGGCATCCCATAACCTCAAAGAAAAAGTGCATCTTTGACCATTTAACCAGCTCCTAACCACAAAATCATCATTGGAATTGATGGTAAACTGGACATACTGATAAAACTCATAAAAAAGATTTAGGTATATGGGTATTTTCTCTTTGGTAAACCAATCCAACCAAACCTGTTCTTTCAGAACTCTGAGAACAAGAGACTTACTGGACCAAAAAGTGACATGTTCCATAGGTGATTTTTCTGTCTAACTTAAAACCACCAAAATCAATATCTGAATAGCTAACTAAGTAAAATTATTATTATCTAGGATAGAATAGTCCTAAGTTTGTAGTATGTTTGAGGTATTTGAAAATCCTTTTAACATCAAGAAGATGTGACTCTTTCGGATTTTCTTGAAAACGAGCACACATACACACACTAAACATAATATCAAGCCTACTAGCAGTCAAGTAGAGTAAACTCCAATCATTCCTCTATAAGTGGTTTGAGAAAAAAATTTACCATTCTCATCATGATCCAACTTATAGGTGGTATTAATTGGAGTATCACTAATTTTAGTACTAGATAATTTTTTAGAAGATCTTTAATATATTTACTTTGATTCAAAATAATACCTTCTTTATTTTGAAAGATTTGAAATCCAAGAAAGAAATTTAGTTCACCCATAAAACTCATTTAAAATTAATTTTTCATCATATTTGAAAAATAAATACATAAATAATTTTTTGAAGATCTAAAAATAATATCATCAACATAGATTTGAACAACTAAAACCTCTTTAGAAATTTTTTTCATAAAGAGAGTAGGATCAGCTATACCTTTTGTAAAACCTTGGAAATAATAAAACTACTTAGTCTATCATACCAATATCTTAGAGCTTGATTTAAACCATAAAAAGTTTTTTATATTTTTAAAACATTTTTTGAAAAATGAGGGTTTGTAAAACCAGGGTTTTTAACAAAAACATCCTCAACTATATACCCATTTAGGAATGCACTCTTGAAATCAATTTGTTAAAGTTTGAAATTAATATGTGTTGTATAAGCTAATAGTATTATGATGGATTCAAGTCTAGAAATTAGAACAAAAGTTTCTTCATAATCTATCCCTTCTTCTTGAATATAACCTTGTGTAATTAATCTATCTTTGTTTCTTACTATGGCACCAGATTCATCTACTTTATTTCTAAACACCCATTTAGTTCCTATGGTCAAGATGTATTTAGGTCTATATACAAGTTTTCAAATTTTATTTAATTCAAAGTGATTTAATTATTCTTGCATAGCCATTACCCAAAATTCATCATTGATTTCCTTATTGACGTTATTATGTTCAAGCTGTGACAAAAATACTTTATGTTCAGACTGATTTCTTAGAGAATCTCTAGTATGTGTTCCATTATCTAAATCTACAACAAATTCATCTAAAGGATGGTTCTTAAGGGTTCTAACAAATCTAAAAAATTAAGGAATAGTCACTTTCATGTTCTTCAGTAGGTTCGAGTTCATCATGGCTTGAATATGAAGAATTTCCAAAAATAGAAGTTTTAAAAGATTCCTTCATTGGATGGTTAGAAGATTTTTCATTGATGTCCAGATTTGACATATCATCCTCAAGATTTTCTAGAGAGGTTTTTGACTCATCTGTATCTGTCTCATAAAACTTGACATATACATATTATTCCACACATTTGTTCTCTTATTGAAAACTATATAGGATTTATTAGAAATTGAATAACCTAGGAACATTCCTTCATCACTCTTGGAGGAAATTTTTTCCAGATTATCCTTAGTGTTAATAATATAGACTTTTCAACCAAAAAATTTGAAGTATTTAACCTTGGGTTTTCTATTTTTCCACAACCAATAATGTTTTTTTAAGAATTGGTCTAATTAAGACTCTATTGATTATATAGAATACTGTATTGATAGAATCTTCCCAAAAGTAGATAGGTAGATCATATTCATTAATCATTGTTCTAGTTATTTCTTATAAGGTTCTATTTATTATTTCTATAACACTATTTTGTTGAGGTGTCCTAGGGGAAGATAAGTTATGACTATAGCCATTTTTTGAGAAAAAGATTCAAACTCTTGGTTTTCAAACTCATGACCATGGTCACTTCTTAAGGATTTAATTTAAGACTACTTAGGTTCTCTAATAATCTAGCATACTTGACAAAGTGAGAGCAAGATTTATTTTTTTGAGCTAAGAAAAAGGACTAAGTATATCTAGAATAGTCATCTATAAGAACATAGATATATTACTTCCCATTAAGACTTGGAACTCTAGAAGGTCCAAACAAATCCATGTGAACCAACTTAATAGGTTGAGAAGTAGAAACTTTTTTCTTTGGTTAGAAAGATATTTTATGTTGTTTTCCCTTTTGACAATGATTACAGACTTTGTCATTTGGAAACTCAAGTTTGGGTAGATCCTTGACTAAGACTTTTCTAGTAAGCTTTCTAAGGGAGTGTATATTGTAGCATCCTAGTCTTATATTCCAAATCCAAGACTCTTTATAAAATGCACTCAAATAAGAAACATTTGAGAAACTAAATAATCTAAGTTAACAACATAAATATTTTCATTTCTAAAAGTAGAAAATACTAATTTATTCTTAGAATTAAAAAAATTGCATGAATCATAATCAAATTTAACATGAAAACCATCTTCATGTAATTGTAAAATACTAAGAATATTATATTTTAATCCATCAACAAAAATTACTTTAGAAATTAAAACTGAATTAGACTTACCAATCTGGTTGAGGCCAATGATTTTCCCTTTTTCATTATCACCAAAGGTGACATGCCCACCATCAATCTTTATTAGGTTCTTGAAACATGAATAATCTCCTATCATGTGTCTTGAACATCCACTATCCAAGTACCATAGACTTTTATAGGATCTCTTCAAATAGATTTCCTATATAAGGATCAAACAAAAGAAGATTTCAGTACCCAAATTTACTTGGGTCTAGAAACATTAGTAATAAGTGCTTTGGGAACCCAGAATTTCTTCATGGGTTTCCTATAAGAAAAATATAAAGAATTTGAAAAATAAAATCTATTCAGTCTTGAGAAAATAGAAGCAGTAAAATAGTTCCCAGTACTGGAACTTGTAGAATATTTATCAGTTGTAGGCACAAAGACAATTTTTCTATATTTTATAGTAAAGTTTCTTTTTATAGGTTGATATACTATACTAGTAGTGTATCTAGGAGCTACTTGTTTACCAATAATTCATGTTAGAGTATTCTTTCCATTGGTAAATTTTTCTATGTCTGTTTTCAATTTCTTATTATATAATTTAAGTTCATTGTTCTCTTTAATTAATTGAGAATTATTCTCCTTTTCTATTGTAAACTCAAACTTAACCATAAAAGTAAGAGCATGTTTTTTCTTCAATGCTTTTATATTTATATTTTAATTCATTACTGGTGTCCTCAAGTATTCTAAAATACTCAAACATTTTATCATCAATCATATTTTTAGAATCAATTTCATATCCAGAATAATAATATTTTTTTACAGGATACTCAAGGGTTACCTCAGATATGTTTTCATAAAACCCATATTGGATTTGTCAACCTTTTAATCATGTGAAGACTCTGAGTCACTCGATCTATCCTCAGAGGAACTACATGTTTCCTTCATTTCCTTTTTGTACTTTATATCTTTGTCCTCATATCTCTTCTTATATTTTATCTTAGGATAGTTAGCCTTTACATGTCCTCTTCTCTGACATTCATAACAAACTATTTCACTAAAAGTATAACCTTTATTCCAATCATTTTCCAGTTTCCCTTGTTGTCATATTTACCTTTTTATTTAGGATTCCTGAAGAATTTATTCCTTCTATAAAAATTCTTAAATCTTCTAGCTAATTGATCCATTTCCTCATCACTGTTAGATGGAAAATCTTCATTACTTTTACTATCATAATGAGTTTGTATCCTTTCCTTTTTATTAGTTTTGGAAGTAGTGGTTTTGAAATCCACTGAATTTCTCTTCAGTTCATCCTCCTCTTCCTTGTTTACTTTTAATTATTCATCATACATCATTATCTTCCCTATCAATTCCTTTACTTATAGGGTATTTAGGTCACATTATTCTCTTATTGATACATAGGTCCCTCTCTATCTATTTGGTAAGCATCTTAGTATTCTTATGATTTGATCCTTGACTATAACATCCCTTCCCATAGAGATCATAATATTCAAAATTTCATTAAACCTGAGATACATGATTCATTTTAAAGTTATCATATTTAATAGTATATGTGTTAAGTCTCATTTCCTTAACACTATAGGTTATTTCATGTGAAACAGATAAAGTGTCCCAAATTTCATGGGATGTTTTACGTGTAGAAATTCTATTAAACTCTCCATCTCCTAAAGAATAGTATAGGATATTCATGTATTTGTAATTAGTATTATAAATATCCTTATTTGCGTCATCCCAAGTATTCCCATCGGTATTAGTAATCATATATTCATCTATATTTGAAGACCAAATCTCAAAACTCATACTTTCTAGGTGCATTTTCATTTTAATTTTTCATTTTTTATAATTTGTTCCATTAAATAATGGAGGTCTATTGGTAGAATCACCTTCCAATCTATTATCCATGATAAAGAAAAATACCAAGAACTAGAAATTTAGAACTTAAAAAAATTTAAGAATCTTTAAAACACCACTAAAATCACAATTGAAAAATATTTTAAAATAAATTTAAAATTTTGAAAACAACAACTTAAAAAAAACCTTTGATACCAAATATTGGTCAGAGTAGGATGCTTAAGAGGGGGGTGAATTGAGTTTCTATAAAAAAAAATTTAAAAATTTTATTTAAAAGATTCCCCCAATTAAAATAAAACTGTCCAGTTAACCACCATAGTAAAATTATAATAGCTTGACTGTTCATATAGTTTCTCATAAGATTGCTTAATTATCAGTTATAATAATATAAGAAATTGATATAACTTTTGAAACTAATATAATAAGAAAAAATAGTTATAACTATTATCCAAAACTTACTATCAAAGTAAAATTTAGTTTTTTGAAATATGAGTTAAAACAGAGAAAGACTAAATTGAAAGTCACAACAAATAAAACAAGTTGTTCAGTCTCAAGCCAAGACCTAATACACTCCACTTAGTGATCACCTAACACCAAGAAATATATATATATAAATCTTTTATCCACACCCTGGATCGGGGTTAACAATAGTACATAAGATTGTCCAGGTCACAAGACCTCTACCACTGTTCTACATGGGAAAACTAACAGCCATGTCACATATGACCTCT
The DNA here is from genome assembly GCA_963277665.1 of Viscum album. Taxonomy (NCBI): domain Eukaryota; kingdom Viridiplantae; phylum Streptophyta; class Magnoliopsida; order Santalales; family Viscaceae; genus Viscum; species Viscum album. The sequence goes on from OY728129.1 coordinate 1,541,680,556, forward strand.
TCCACAATTATACATGGGTGAAAAAAGATGTAAAAAGATTTTTGGATGTGGATATCTTGTATTCTACACTTCAATGTAGGATATAGTGTGTATTTTTAATATAGATACACACACTGATCAAAGAGTAATAAAACAGTACAAAACAGAGAAAAATCTAATGAGATAGGGTTTCTAAGGCTCTGTGTGTCATAAAATGTAGCTTTGGTCTCTTTGGATGTTGCATATGCAATGTTCCAGTCCTCTTCTGAAAACAGAGTGTCATGAGTCAAGTGTTCTGGTTTTCAGTGCTGTGAGATGTTCTTCTTCTTCTTTGAGTTGCTACAAGGATTTTTTCAAGATGGTTCACAATAGGTTCTTCTTTGTTTATAGCTAGTAGGAAATAAGAGTTCCTAATTCGGTGTATTATTGCATGTATGAGTGTTCTTCTCTTTTGAATGCATTCAACTGCTATTCCACTCTTCTATTCTGCTCAAGCGCCATAGTTTATTTTATTTCGGGTGCTTGTGTTGGAGCCAACAAGGTGAATGATCTCTACAACTTGTACCTCATACTGTCTGCTGACAGGACTACAAAAGATCATTAATTATATCAATGTCATTAAATGAATCTAATATAACCATTAGAAACAAATTTTAAATTTAAGTAGAAAAGAAAAAAATGGTAAAGTATGAAACTATTTAACAATTGCGGTTAAACAGTCATGGGGCCGTAGTCATGGTGAGATAATTATGATGCCACAATCATGGTGAGAAAGTCACGATGCCATAGTCATGGTGAGACAATAACAGTTCCATAGTCACAGTGATATCTGGAACCGGTAGCAAAGTTACAATGTACATTCCTTTGCTAATTCTGGAACTGGTAGCATGGTTACAGTGTCTGGTCCATTGCACATTCTGGAACTGGTAGCACGATTACGATGTATGTTTCTCTACGAATTTTGGAACTAGTAGCATGGTTATAGTGTTTGGTCCTTTGTGAATTATGAAATCGATATCACTGTTATGATGTCTGTTCCTTTGTGAATTATGGAACCGGTAGCATGGTTATAGTGTCATATACATTGTGAAAATCTGGAACTAGTAGAAAGCTTACGGTTTCACAGAATTTTTCAAATATCTATAAGCTATATTAAGAATCAATATTGATAGAATGGATTAAGATTAAACATAATCATACTAAAACATAATAGAAAAATATTAAACATAGTTTACAAGATTCAAACATGACTTGTGATATTTTGAACATGATCTTGTGAGAGTTTAAAAACATGAGTTGTAAGAGTGTAAAACATGATTTGTAAGCATTAAAACACGAAGATTTCAACAATATAAAAACATTATTTGTGAGAATTAAAACATGATGAGTCCAACAACAATGTTCTATATTATCTATCACATTGATAAGGTTATAGAAATTCCCCTCTATGATGAGTACCTTGAAATTCCATGAAGATTTTCTTAAATATAGTTCTACAGTTAGATAAGATTCTATGATGGGACTCATAGAATGTTGTCTGTCAGATGTGTGTACTCATAAGAAGATGAGTCTTATTCTCATGAAGTTCATATTTGGTAATTTCCTAGATGGAAGATTATGGGAAAAAACTCACCTATAGGAATTCTACATGTTTATGTGACATCAGATATTCTTATATGTGAGTGTGTGTAATTATCCTTAGACTTTAAGCTTATTATTAATGCATGTTATGAATCACACCCTTTGATGTATTTCATAAACCATGATGATACAATTCAGGGTGAATCTAGATATGTTGGGTCTATCATGAGTGATGTATTATTAATTAATAAATCATGGAAGGATTTGTCCCTTCCATCTTTCTAGAAGTTGATATCATGACCATTTTATTGAAATAGAACTATTGCATTAAATTACATGGTCATGGTGTAACGATTAATTTATTTGATATAGTCAAAGAAATAAATATCAAACATCTAGTTTGATGACACATGTGTGCAACATGTTTTATGAGATATTGTGACAAAGGAATTTTATTACACAGTAAGCGTTCGTGTGTGTTTGTTGATGTTGCAAAATTAACTTCTTTTCTTGGGTGCATTGACCCGTTGCTTGACAGTAATCTTGATTTTTAGGCAATCTCACCTCATGGTTATGATAAAGAAGCCTAAAGGGCCACACATTAAGTATTTTAATTGACATCAATTAAATTATATTTGAATTTATTCATTGGAATAAATATTATTCTTAAGATCGATGAATAATTTTGTTTAGGATTTATTGATCATAAATATTAAATAAATATTTATTCATAATGTAATTGTTTAATTACGCTAATATATAATATATATATATATATATATTTATTATTATTCAAAAGGTAATAAATAAATATTTATTCATTAATAAATAATTTATTTAATTACATGAATATTTAATAAATATTTATCTTTCAGGTGGTGAATAAAATATTTATTTTATTTATTGAATATTTAATAAATATTTATTCGTTAGATTGTGAAAAGAATATTTATTTATGAATAAATATTTAATTAAATATTTTTTTGGAAATTTGATAAAAATCGATGAGGATGAGTGGACCAAGATTGTGTCCAATGATAAATATTAATTTTCAAGCTGATAAAATAATATTTATCTTTGTGTCAGTTAGTATACGCCATAAAATAATAATAATATATTTTTATTATATGGTATGAGGTCAGATAATGTTTGTTATATTAGTTAAGGGATATTGTGTTAATAAATAATATTTTAACCTTAACACTAACTCTATAAATAGATGACAACGTCTATTGTGTATGGTTAGTTGATAATTGAGAATCATTGCTCACAACATATTTCTTTCTAGATCCTTCCTTCTCTGATCCTCTCAAGAATGAGAATAAAAAAGAGATTCCTTCAAGCCTAAATGAACTTGAAGTGATCAAGATGAACAATGCAAGATGATAAATCCTCCATCATAGCACCCAGTAATTCATTGGTGTTGTTTAGAGATCAAAGGAGCATGTGTGAATCACCACTAGATGAGATCTATTTTGGGTTCTACCTACACAACAATGGGAATAAAAAAGGGTTTTTATGATCACCATATTCATTAAAGAAAGTCCCTTTAATGATGTAATATTTCTTTTAAATTTTTTAAATTAATTATAAATTTAATTAAAAAATACCGTCTCTTTGTTATGATATTTGTTTGTAAATATTTGATGATTTTTTTGGTTATGACGTTTACAGTTTTCACAATTTGCAAATGATCCATCAAATTAGACAAAATTCATAATGTATTTATGCCTAAAAGGCACTTCTACTATGTCTAGAACCATAAAGTGGTATCAAATGAGTCACATTTAACTTTATAATTATTCATTTGATTGTTGATCATATATAAAAAATTGTGGTTAGTTTTTATTTCCAGATTATTTGTTCTTTAAACTAATGTTTAATTAACATGTTTTTGATGTTTTAATATTATTTGTACAAGATTAATATTTTCATAAGGACTATAAAAATATGAAGAATGATCAGAGATTCCATCCGGAGGTGCCAAAAATTATGGCCGGTAGATTGGGTTACACGATCTGTAGCAGGAGTACATGTCGTGTACCCAATTTCACTACATCTAGACATGTAATGGGATACACGATGCACCAAGAACTTATTATATGAAATTCATTTATTATAAACCATTTTTTGATTGAGCTAACCCAACACATAGTTTGTTAGACTACATGATGTTTAGCTAGCATACACATTTTGTAGTCTACACGATTTAGGAGTGAAATTTACACTAACCATGTGGTCAAATACACAGTTTATACCACGTGAGACTAATCACCTGAAACATTAATGAAACACATGGCATGTAGTAGGCTTTCATGTTGTGTGATCCATTAATTCTCACGTACAAAGAACACGACGAGTCAATCATCGGGCTACGTGGACACGCAGCAAGCAGACCACACTGTGTGTAGCTCATTATTACATGCCATGTAATGCAGCCAAGATACACATCAAGGACCTAGGAATTTATTATAGATACATGAAAATCGAGGAACATAATGTGTATCTCATTAGTACACATCATGTAGTATCCTAATATATAACAGAATTATATTACTTTTAAAATAATTAATTTCAGAAATAAAAATCCAATTACATTGTTTGAACTAGATGTGTAAATTATGAAATAAAGGTTTTAAGAATTATTAAATTCTAAATTAATTCCTTGTAATTATCTATAATTATTGGTCATGCCATTTATTTTCCCTAAATGGATTTATTATGGTGATCTCCATGAGACGTCGAATGATCATTAAAATAAAGATAATTAATTAATTAATTAATTAATTCAAGTGTGTTTATCTTAATAATAAATAATTAATTTAAGTGAATGATAGATAATATAATTTTTTTTATTCATTGTATTTGTATTACCAATCATGATCTTTGACCAAACCTGTGTATGAGTAAGTTTTATTTAATTTAATTTTATTTCATATGATTGAAATTATTTATTATTAAATTAAATAAGATGACATGCATGTAATCTTTCCCTATTTTATTATGTAAGACCTATGTATCCATGGTTGTTTATGTGATTCCCCATAACCAATCCTCTGGTTCCCCTCACCCATGTGTGTGTTATAAACATATATAATAAAAAGAGTATCCTAAGGTGCATGGAGGTGGTTCCAGATGGAACCAAGATGAAACCAACCCAGGTGATACACAGGTGGATAGGTGGGGTGCTATATCTCATTCCATGACCAACATAAGGAGCTTTCCCCTAAGGTTATAGGTTGATTTATTGTTTAATCAATAAATCAACCATTAAATAAGCTCTTAATTAGGTCATTTATTCATTTATTTATTTTTGCCTTATGGATGATTTATTTTAGGGATGTAAGACCACAATCACATAAATAAATAGACTAATATGAAAAGATGAAATTTAAATAAATGTATTGTGTGTAAATGTTTTATCAAAACAAGGTTAATAATTTAAGTAAAATACACTTAATATTAACAAGACATGTAAAGGATAAAACAGGAAAAAAATAAAAATTTATGGACAATAAAAGAAAATCCCTTAAGTTAATATTAAGTCATTATGTCTTCCATTGTATAAATTAAGATGAAACCATAGTTAAAGTATCAGTTCAGGCCATAGTTGGGGGAACATTTAATTATCATGGAGTCTTAACTAAGACAATGGTTTGAATTAACCGAACTTATATTGAATTTAATATCCATAATTTATTCAATACAAATTTATAGGAAAGTGTTGAGGAAATCCTAGTTAGAATTTCTAGATTGGGGAGTCCACTCAATGGTTCAAGGAGCCGCCAGTTTGCACTTGGCAAGTATGCCTACCAAAATAACTTCTTATGGTTTCTATGGAAATAGTATGGATTATAAATAAGATAAATATGGATCCTTGCCACTAAAATATCTAAGGTTATGAGACATTATGAGTTTAATAGTGATGGTCATTGAGACTTGATAAAATAGCGGGTGACTTAATGAAATTAATATTATTATTGTGTCTCACATAATTTGTAATCAAGAAAAGTAATAATAACATTCTATTTTAATATTGTATAATAATGGAATAGTCATTAACCTCATTATTCCTATGATCAATTTTAGAGAAAGACCCTCTCCTTACTGGTAGTAACTTTCAAGAATGGTTCAGATGCCCACGCGTAGTGTTGTGCCATGAACGGAAATTTTACATGCTCGAATCATAAATTATTGATCCTCATTCTAATGAGGTGAGTGATGTAGAGTTCTTTATCTATGATACACATCTGAGTGACGCAGTCGATGTTTAGTGTTTTATAATTTCATACATATCTAATAAACTCTTGAAGTCACATGAAGGCATGGATGCTTATAACATGCTCTAACATCTTAGTGGTCTATATTAGGAGAGAAAAATATAAGAACAATTTAAGATATCTATGGCACTATTTCAGGGAAAACGTGGAGAAGGTTCACTAGTTGGGCCTCACGTAGTCAAAACGATTGGAAACATTAAGTTCCTATAGGTTATAAGGTTTAAATTTCTTGAAGATCTGCCCACTGATATCATTTTTTTCATTACTTCATTAGAGCTTCTCCATATTTGGTGTTAATTTCAATACGAACTTCATAGAGAAGTATCATCCAAATATTATCACATCACTTCACCAAGTTGATAAGGATATGAAGAAAAAAAAATCCTTCCATCACTATAGTGAACAAAAGGAAAGGTGAGGCGAAGAGCTAAAAAATATAATTTTTTTTGAAATGACCTTCAAAAAAGATAAGAATCATGGGTAAAGTAAGAGAATAGGATGTTATCTGCTTCGTATGTGGCAAGAATGGCCACTGGAGGAAAATATTCACCCAAGAAAAGAAGCAAGAGGATACTTTAAGTGCATTTTTTATCAGGTGAAATTTATCTATTTTTAAAAAATGGGTATTAGATACAACATTTGGTTCACACATATGTATTCAAATATAAGAACCATGTAGATTCTGAAATATTTCCTAAGGTGAGGTAGATTTACGAGTATCCAATGAAGCCATACTTGCTACTGTGGCTATTAGAGACTACCACCTCATATTGCTAATGTGATTGATCTTGGTTTTAAAAGATTTTTATTTTGTACCATTTGTTACCAAAAAAAACATTTACGTATCCATACTTGATATAGATAGATTTATTTTCAATTTTGGGAATAAATGTTGCTTATTTTATAAAGAAAATTTTTTTATGGTAAGACACAATTAAACAATGGTCTTTATGCATTAGATTACATGAATCAAGTAATGTAAATGGATAATGAAAATAGCTTACATGACTCACACAACACCCACCTATTTAATATCTAACTAGGTTATGTAAAAAGAGAGTGTTTGACTAAATTACACCAAGATAAATATTTGGATTCATTTGAAATAAAAACACTTTGTGTATGACAAGATTGTTTACAAGGCATAATGAATAAAGATATATTTTGCGGAAAAGGTAAAATAACCAAATAGATTCTTGAATTAGTTCATACTGATGTGTGTGGACCATTTCCAGTCAAATAAATTATTAGATAATCATACTTTATAACTTTTACAAATGATTTTTTGTATATATGGACATGTATACTTAATGATGTATATGTCAAATTATTTTGATAAATTTAAAGAATAAAGGAGTGAAGTAGTGAAACAGCTTGTTATGAAGATTAAAAAAATCCACTCAGACTATGGTGGAGATTATATTAATTAAGACTTAATTGATTATTCATGGGAGTTTGGGATTATATCCCATCTCACTCATCCTTATATACCTTAGTGGAACAGTTCAAGAGAAAGGAATAATAACACCTTGTTTGACATGGTTAGATCAATGACGAGTCATATAAGTCTTCCATTATCTTTTTGGGGACACACATTACATACAGTAGCATACATACTAAATCGAGTTCCAAATAAAGTAGCAACCAACATTCCATATTATATTTGGTATGTAAATAAATCCATGTTGTTGTGTATATGAGTATGGGGTTGAAAATCATTTGTTAAGGAAATTTATGGTATAAAACATACACCCCAAGGAATTAAGTGTATCTTTATAGGGTTTCCTAAGTAAACTAAAGGATATTACCTATATAACCTTATAAAGAATAAATTTGTGGTTAACAGACATCCCACCTTTATTGAAGGGTATCAAATCTCTAATGGGTAGAGTGGGAGTAATATAGACTTAGATAAAGTCCAAGATCAAGATACACAAGAGTTAGAACATGATCAGATTCCACAAATCCCTTAGAATAAGAAGTTATAAAGATACAAGTACCATGGAGGAGTACAAGAGAGGTTAGAGAACTTAAAAGATATGGTTTTCTAGTCACTAAGGATGGAGAATCTTTATTAGTTAATAAATAATGATCATGTAACCTATAAGAAAGAATTAAGTGGAATAAATATTTCTATGTGGAAAGAATATTTGAATTATGAATGGATTCTATATATTAAACAATTTTTAGATTTTGGTAGATCCTCTAGTGGATGTAAAGACCATTGGTTGTAAATGGGTATTCAACAATAAACTGGAAATTGATAGATAAGTTAGTACTTATAAGTAATGACTAGTTGTGAAAGGGTTTAAACAAAATCAAGCCATAGACTATAATGAAACCTTTTAACTAGTTTCTATGCTGAAATCTATCAAAATTCCACTTTCCATAGTAGTTTACGATGATTCTGAGATTTGAAAAATGAATTTAAAAATAACATTCCCTAATAGGAACATTTGGGAAGATGTATATATGACACAACCCAAAGGGTTTTTGACTCCAAAGGGTGCCAAGAAGGTACTCAAGTTGAAATGATCCATTTACATATTAAATAAAGTATCCACATCATGGAACATTCAGTTTGATGATAGCATAACAGAATTTGGTTTCATAAAGTTTGAATATGAGCCTTGTGTCTATAAGTAGTTTAATGGGATTGTATTCATTTTTCTAATAATTTATGTCGATGAAATACTATTTATTGAAAATCAAATACTAGCCTTATAGTAAATTAAATCTTGGTTAAACACATGCTTCTTCATTAAGGATATAGGTGAAGCAACATATATTATTGGGATCAAGATCCATCGTTATAGATCCAAGAGGCTGCTTGGACTAAGTCAAATTAAATATATTGGAAAGATACTAAAGAGATTTAGTATGGATCAATCAAAGATGATATTGTTTCTCGGGTCATATGAAATTCAAATTTTTAAGAAAATTCATCCTTAGACACATTAGGAAATACATAGGATGCTAAAGAATCCATACAGATTAGTGATTGGGTTAGTCATGTATGTTATTCTATGCACTAGGCTACATGTCGCCTATACATTAGGTGTGGTAGGAAAATATTAACCTGACCTAGGTGATATTTAAGAACCTTTGTGATGAATTGTTTTAATAAAGTTTTTTGTATTTGATGACAACTAAACCTTTTTGTATAAGAATATTTTTGTTATTCAGGAATCAGAACCAGTCCACCTTAATGAGTTTTATAAGAAAGTTGAAAGTTGCTGAATGTTTAAACCCAAACATAAAAGGGGTGAAAAGTTTTTGTCTTTAGGAATGATCTTTTCTGAACATAGGTTTTTGGACCCACATTTTCAAACTGAAAAGAACTAGACTAAGAGTATTAGATCCATCAACATCAGATTATGATTATCGGATCCAAAATAATCATAGTTAGAAATTGTTTTTTTAGAAGTTTTAATTTGTCCTAATAATAAAAAGAAATAAGTTACTGAGTTATAATGTCATATGTTGATAAGTGAAGAATTCATAATGATTCTGAAGAGGTTTGTTGAAGAAAGTGAAGTTAGGGGTTAGAAAGTTCTCAAACTTTCTAAAATAAGTCAGATGATGCTTTGCTGATCATGAAGTTCTTATAAATAATGAAACATACTAATGATAAAAGTTTTTAAATAAATAGAGGAATTTTAACAATTTAAGCAGTTCCAGTGATAAAGATAGAGTCTTCAATAGATTCAAGAAATCTATATTTAGAAGATCGGATCCAGAAGTCTGAATGTGTGAAGCTGGTGAAGTTTGAAGAAGATCAACGTTTCTAAGTGGATTCATCATTTAATACATTCCATAATTGTATAAAAATCATCATAATGGTAAAATAAATCATAATGGGGATTCCATCATAATGGTCTCAGAAAGAAAGGCATGTCCTAATTAGCCGAGAAGGAAATAGATTGTAATGAGATGAGAAGGAAACATATCCTAATGAGCTAAGAAAGAAATGGATCGTAATGAGTTGAGAAGGAAACAAATCATAATGATATGAGAAGTAAATAGATTGTAATGAGATGAGAATGAAAAATATTGTAATGATCTAAGAAAGAAACAGATCATAATGAGTTGAGAAAGAAATAGATTGTGAGGAGTTGAGAAATAAATAGATCGTAATGAGCTGAGAAAGATATGAAGAGTTGAAGAGTTCAAAATTGAAATTCAATTTTTCATAAATCTTGGAGATATCTAAGAAATATTGAATAATTCAAAATTGAAGTTTAAATTAAATAGATATTTGGAGTTTTTAAAATTCAAGGAAGTGGGGAAGGTTTTGAAGTTTCCCAATTTTGTTTTTTTGAGTAACCTATAAATTCTTGCTGAGATGATTTTTTCATTGTGACTTTTTTGTAATCATAAAATGTGGAGCACTAAATAATTCAAGTAAAATTTATTTATAGACTGAGATATAAGAATAATATTAGACACCTAAAAGTTTTGTTTACCAGACAGTAGAATCATATTGAGTCAATCAGACTGAAGAAGATCGTATTGAGAATTTGAGTAGAGTTTAAGTATTACAGATTAAGAATGGGTTCATCATATTGATAAGATCATATTGAGTCGATAAGAATGAGAAAGATCATATTGAGTTTCTGAGCAGAGTTTGAGAAGTGAAGATTGAGTAAGGAATAACCATATTGACTTTATCAGATTGATAAAATTAGATCCATCTAAATCAGACTGAGGATTCTGACTGAGAAATTGTGGAGAAGTTTCAACAAATTCTATTATTTTATTTAGATCAAATTTTTATAATTAAGAATTGTAAACTTTATAATTCAGTTTAATATTTCCTATATAGAGATAGAAGGTGTCTAATGAGAGTTGGAACAAGTTGTATTCACTTCTTCTTAATAGTGAATTTTCATAGACCCATGGGAGTGGCTATGGAAAGGATATAGGTTTTCAAATTGAGGTTGAACCTTTTAAATCTTCTGTGATTTACTTTATTTCCTACTATTGCATGCATGGGTTTTTAAAAAAGATGAAAAGTAAATACATATTAATAGGTTGTAGGGGTTAAGTTTTGAAAAGTATTGAAACTTATAAAAAGTAAAACAATTGATTCCACCCCCCTTATTAATTATTATTTGATCCTTTAGAACATCAATTGGTATCATAGGGAAGGTTATATTGTTGGATTCTTATCATGGATAATATTAATTTTTTCAATAGTAGAGGAATTCCTATATTTTATGGAAAAACTTATTATGGATTGAAAAATAGAATGATTCCTTATCTTTTATCTCTTGGCTTGGAATTTGTTGATTCTGCTACTATTGGTTTTCCAACTATTGAGAAAGATACTCCTATGATGTTTTCTAATAAGAGAAATATAGAAGCTGATGAAAAGGATAGAAATGAAATCCTTATGTCCTTATCAAATAATGTCTATTAGAAGGTGATGGATATCAAAACTTCAAAAAGTACGTGGAACAAGATGAAAATTATTTTAAAAGGGAATACTAAAGTGAAGGAAGCAAAGATAAAAATATAGAATGGTAAGTATAAAGAAATCAGAATGATATATGAAGAAACAGTTGATGAATACTTAACTAGAGTAAATTAAATTTTTTACAACATTAGAGGATTCAGATATGTCTTGGAAGATTGTAAAATTGTAAAGAAACTTATGTAAAAGTTTCTAGATGGGTTTGATTCTAAAATTTCATCTTTATAATATAAGGATGATCTATCTCTTGATTAATTGCATAACTTTCTTTTTTCTTATGAAATGAGAAAACATACAATGACCAAAAATAATATGAAAGATGAAATGTATTTTGAAGTTATGAGAATGTTGAAAATTCAATATGTTGAAGATGTTGATACTTATGACTCCAAAGGTAAATAGGATGACAAGTTAAATGATAAAATCACATATTTTATATCCAAGAACTATCAAAGAGGAAGAGGAAAGTATTGGGTAAAAGTTTTCTCAATTTTTTTGAGTGTAGTGAAATTAGACACTTTTCTATGAATTTCCCCAAAAAAAGTAGGATAATATTGATATGATTATGATGAAAAACCCTGACGGAAAAAGTGGAATAAAAGTTTTAAAGAAGAAAATTCACCCAATAAATCTAAAAATAATTTTACTGGGAACAAGAGAATTATGTTGAGTAAGAAAGATGAATTAGACTCAACTGAAAAAATTCATCAAAAGATGAATGTTTATAAAAATTCAGAACCTTCATTTCAAAATTTGAGAAAGTTGAAGACTCCTCAAATAGTTAATAAGAAGTAGGTGAAGAATCTTATAGAGAGTATCAACTCAGAATCAATCTTTTTGCATGTATTGAGAAAAAAAATATCTTAAAAAATAAATTATAATGATAAATAAAGATTCTGAAGAAGTTACTAAAGGAAGAAAATATGTCATCAAGCAGGAAGATAAATACATTCAAGAGATATTAAGTTACAAACCTATAATTGTTGAATAGGGAAAGATGGTTGAAGATCTCAATAAGAAGTTGGAAGTTAAGGAATAAGAAGTTAAAAAGTTTAAATCAAAACTTATTGAGTCTGAAAATACCTTGAGAATGATAAATTAAAACTTTAACAAAGACTTAGAAGTAAAATCCCTAACATCCAAAGTTGCTGAGAAAGATCAATATGAGAATCAGGTGAAAAGTTCACTCACCAAAATTAATGTTTCATCTGATTGTTTTAACATTTCAGGTTCTAGAAAAGGTGTTAGGAAATCTTGGGTGGATAATAGATGTGAGAAACCTATAAAATCTATAAAATTAGAAAACTCACTCAAAATAAAAGATGGCCCACATCCTGAGTATGTTAAATCTGAAATAAGTTACCAACCTCAAAAAAATTTCTATGAAGAAAGATCTTCCTCGAATAGAAAATCAAGATTTTATTGATATTGATGGTGTTATGGAATCTCTGGGCATAGAGCTTGTAATTTTTGGCACAACTTATCTCTACTTGTAATAAAGTTTGAGAAAAGTGTAAGAAATAGTGAAAGTAGAATGAGTAACTTTTCTAACTTACAGAAAATTGAAAAGGAAAATTCTTAAGATTTTAGAAACTTTCCAACAAAAAACCAATTTTAATATTTGGAAGAAGTTTTTAGAAGAAGTGATAAGTCTATTCATCATGAAAAAATATGTATGACACTCCTTATGAAACAATTTTCTTATGATAGAAAAGAAAAAGAAGCTAAAAAGAAGAAATTTGAGGAAAAAGATTTTGTTTTTGAGACAGATTTGGAAGAAAGTAAAAGAAACAAACCATGAATAATTGACAGTGGTTTTTCTTCACATACGATTGATGATATAAAAATCTTGAAACATGTTGAAAGTCATGATGGAGGAGTAGTTACCTTTGGCAATGATAGTTCCTTAAAAATCATAGGAATTAGAATAATTGAGATTGAAGTGGAAAAGTTGAAATCTAAGGAAGTCTTATTTATTGATGGGCTCAAACATAACTTACATAGCGTAATTCTACTTTATGATGATATAAAATAAGTTGTTTTTAGAAAATATTTTTGTATCATCAAAAGTGTGAAAGATGGGACAGTTATTACAGAAGGATAAAGAACTAGTGGGAATATCTTCCAAATAAGAGAATTCAACAACTCCTATTACTTGAGTGCTGAAGATGAAAACAAATTGCAATGACAAAGAATTTGGTACCTTGTATAGAAAATTATAAAAAAACTTTATAGTTGATTTCATTCAAAACTTTCTATAATTGAAAATAATAGAAGAAGATGTTTGTGTAACTTGTAAAAAATGAAATATGTCTAAAAAAGTCATATAATAGTTGAGATTAAATCTACCAGACCACTTGAGATTATTCATTCAAATTTGTGTGTATCGACGACACAAAAATAAAAAAATTGATATTTATACTTTAGAACTTTTATTAATGATTTCACTTAGATAAAAAACATCATGTTTATGAAGCATAAGTCAGAGGTTATTGAAAATTTTAAATTATTCAGAAAATATGTCGAGAAAGAAATAGGGGTTTCCATAAAGAAGTCGAGAATAGATAATGGTATTGAATTCAAAAACAGAACTTTTGAAACTTATCTAAGAAATCATGGTATCAAAAATCAGTATAGTGCTCCCTGTACTCCACAAAAAATGAAGTAGTATGAATAAATAATAGAAGTTTAGTGGAAATGGGAAGAAGTATGTTAGCAGAATAAAAAAATTCAAAATTATATTAGAGAGAAGCTATTATTACTACTGTACATGTTCAATATAGATGCTTGTTGAGACCGGAAACCAAGATGAATCCCTATAAAATGTGGTATATCAAAAAACCTTCACTGAAATACTTGAAAGTTTTTTATAAGTCCATGTTTTCTCAAAATGAAAAATCTAGATCTGGGAAAGTTTGATAAGAAAGATAAGGAAGGAACTTTTATGGGTTATTCACCAAATGGAAGAAGTTAAAAATTTTGTAACAAATGTTTACAAAATTTTGTTGACTCATATGATGTGAAAGTAATTTAAAATCAAAATTCCTTAACAAAATTTGTTGAGAATGTTGAGGAGTATGAACTAGATATTTCCAACAACAGTGAAATTAAGTCAAAACATCCATATCAAGATTCAAAAAATTCACATGAGGAGGAAAGTTCAGTTAGGAAAGAAAATTTGAAATTTCTTATTTTAAAAAAACATATTGAGTTTGAAAACATTATTAGAATTCAAAAGGCTCTAGTTCAGATAATAATAAATTTGATATTAGAAAATCAGACTTCACTTTTCTCAAAATTTGATTTGGAATCAGTTTTAGAAGCTATTATGCACAAAGAATGGGTGGATTCTATGAATGAATAGTTAGATAGGATTGAGAAGAATAAAACATGGGAACTTGTTTCACATCCATAAAATAAAAAAGTTATCGAAACTAAGTGGGCTTACAGAAACAAGTTAAATGAACATGGATAAGTTTCAAAAAACAAATACAAACTTGTTTGTAAAGTCTATTCATAGGTGGTAGTTTTGGATTTTGAAGAAACTTTTCCCCCATTTATAAGATTATAAACTATTAGAATCTTTCAATGAAACCACATCAAAATTACAAATTTTATCACATGGATGTAAATTCATCTTTATCAAATGGTGAGATTAAGGAAGAAGTTCACATTGAACAACCTTGTGCTTTTCAACCTGATAATGATGAAAACAAAGTTTATAGATTAAATAATTCCTTGTATAGATTGAAACAAAACCAACGTGTGTGGTATTCTAAACTTAAAAATTGTTTGAGAATATTGAAATTTTATAAAGGAAATGTTTATAGAGAATTATATATGAAATATGTTGACTTCGTAACTATAATTGTAATTGTTTATG
The DNA here is from genome assembly GCA_963277665.1 of Viscum album. NCBI lineage: Eukaryota > Viridiplantae > Streptophyta > Magnoliopsida > Santalales > Viscaceae > Viscum > Viscum album. The sequence continues at coordinate 1,541,695,755 of OY728129.1, forward strand.
TGGATGATATAATTTTTTTCGGGATAAAGAAGATGTTTGTAAAAAAATTCTGAGGAAATAAAGAATAATTTTGATATGTCTATGTTAGGATAATTATTTTTCTTCCTTGGATTACAAGTTGAAAAAAGGTAAAATATATTTTCATATCTCAAGAAAGTATGCTAGGGAATTGTTAAAGAAGTTTGGGATGTCATAATCCAAATAAGTTTCTACTCCTATATTTGTGAGTATAAAGTTGATTAAAGATAAATATAGAAAAAGTGTGATTTAGAAAGATTTTTGGAAGTTGATAGGAAGTTTACTTTACCTTACATCCTCAAGACCTGATATTGTTTATGCTATGACTTTGTGTTCCAGGCATCAAAGTAATCTGAAAGAATCAAATATGTTTGCAGCAAAGAGGATTCTGAGATATGTCAAAGGAACAACTTCACATAGTTTGTTATATAAAAGAAATTATGAGATGAAGTTAAAAGGTTATACTGATGCCGATTGGGCTAGATATTGTAATGATATAAAATCAACCTCAGGAGGAACATTTTTCTTGGGTGAATGTTGTGTGAGTTAGCATAGTAAGAAACAAAGTTCAGTAACTTTAGGAACATCTGAATCTGAATATGTTGTAGCTACTCAATTTGGTACTCAAATGTTATGGATGAATGTTTGACTAGAATATTTGAAAGAAAAAGTTTCTAAACCATTGAAGATACTTTGTGATAATCAAAGTGAAATTTATATTTCTAAAAATCTTGTTCAACATTCAAGATCAAAACACAATGATATAAGTTTTACTTTATAAAAGAGAAAGTTGTTGTTGGAGATTTTATGTTGGAATACATTGAAACAAGGTATCAGATTGCTGATATCTTTACAAAAGAAATGCCAAAATAAAGTTTTGTGGAATTTTGGCTACAACTTCATGTTCAGAATCCTCCAATTACTTTATAAATCTCATAAGGAAGGCCCCCACCATGCTTTAAATTATATTGGAAAATGGGGAGAGAAAGTAATAACTTTTTACTTTGTAAGATTTTTTTTCTTATCTTTCTTTTATGAATCTAAATATGTTGTTATCATAAAATGGGTGAGAGAAAAAGAAAATTGATATAGGAGAATATAAAAATGATTAAAGTTTATATTTACAAGGATGAAAAATTTTATTGCCACCAAGGGATGGAATTTCTTAAAAACATTACTTTATCTAGTAGTGTAGTGTTAGGAAACTCTCTTTTGAGAAAGGCTATGTTTTGATAAAATTCAAAAAAAATTGAGTTGTTTTCAAAATTTAAGTTATGAAAAATTTATGAGGGTTGGAAAATTTGTTAATGAGGGTTGTCAACAAATCCAAAGGGTAGATTAAAGAACCTTTGTGGTGAAATTTTTTAACAATTTTTTTTATTTGTTGACAAATAAACTTTTTTGTATAAGAATTTTTTTATTATTCAGGAATCAAACCCAGTCCATCATAATGAGTTTTGTAATAAAGTTGAAAGTTTCTATATGTTAAAATCCAATCATAAAGGGGGAGAAATTTTTTTCCTTTAAGAAAGTTTTTTCGAGGATATAGGTTTCTAGACTCATGTTTTTGGAATGAGAAGCACCAGACTCAGAGTATCAGATACATCAAAATCATATTTATATTATCAGAACCAAAATAATTAAAGGACGAAATTGTTGTTTTATGTAAATTTTACTTTTCTATAATCAAAGAAAGAAATAAGTTTCTAAGTTAGAAAGTTAGATATCGCTAAGTTAAGAATTCATAATGATGCTGAAGAGGTTTGTTAAAGAAAGTGAAGTTAGGAGTTAGAAAGTTCTCAAACTTACTAAACAAATTATGATAATGCTTTACTGATCATTAAGTTCTTATAAATCATGAAACATACTCATGATAATTTTTTTAACAAATAAAGGAATAGTAATGATTGTTGTGGTCCCAATGATCAAGACAATGTCTTCACCAGATTCAAGAAATCTGGATTTAGAAGATTGGATCCAAAAGTCAGAATGTGTGAAAATTATGAAGTTTAAAAAAGATCAAAGTTGCTAAGTTGATTCATCATTGAATACTTTCCACCATTATGGAAAAATAATTGTAATGGTATTTTCATCATAATGAGAAAATCCATCATAATGGGGATTCCAGAGTAATGAGATGAGAAAGAAATACATATCATAATGAGCTGAGAAGGAAATAGATCATAATGAGATGAGAAGGAAATAGATCATAATGATCCGAGAAGGAAATAGATCATAATGAGTTGAGAAAGAAACAAATCATAATGAGTTAAGAAAAAAAAATCATAATAAGCGGAGAAAGAAGTAGATCATAATAGGATGAGAAAGATATAAAGAGTGGAAGAGGTCAGTCTTGAAATTCCATTTTTGATAAATCTCAGAGAAATATGAGAAGGATTGAAGAAGTCAAAATTTAAGTTTAAATGTGAGAAATTTTTATATTTTTTAGAAATTTTAGAAAGTAGGGAAAGTTTTCAAGTTTCCCACTTTTTTTCTTCTAAGTTTCCTATAAATAGTTTCTCATATTATTCATTCATTGTGACTTTTTATAAGAATAAAAGGCGGAGAACTGAAGAATTTGAGTGAAATTTCTTTCCAGAATGAGATATTAGAAGAATATCAGACACCTGAAAGTTTTGTTTACCAGAAAGGATAATTGTATCAAGTCAATCAGACTGAAGAATATTGTATTGAGCATTAGAGTAGAGTTTGAGTTTTGCAGATTAAGAATGGGTTCATCATATTGATAAGATCGTATTGAGTTGTTTAGACTGAGAAAGACTATATTGGGTTTCTGAGGAGAGTTTAAGAAGTAAATATTGAGTAAGTAATAATTGTATTGAATTCATCTAATTGAGAAAATCAGATCCAGTCAAATCAGACTGAGGATTCAGACTGGGCAATTGGGGAGAAGTTTCAAAAGAAAGTCTTTATTCTTTTACTTTTCTCAATTGTTTTATAAGAAATAATTTTAAGCTGGTGGGAGTCGGTATAATCTTTTCTATCAGGAGATAGAAGGTGTCTAATAGGAGTTGACACAAATTATATTCACTTATTATTAATAGTGAATTTCTATAGACCTATGGGAGTGGATGTGGAAAGGATGTAGGTTTCACACTAATGAAAAACCTTGTAAATCTTGTGTGATTTACTCACTTTCCTAATTTTTCATGCATGATTTTTTATAAAAGGTGATAAGGAAATAAATCTTAATAGGTTGCAGGGGTTAAGTTTTGAAAAGTATTGAAACTTATAAAAAATAAAACAACTGATTCCCCCCCTTCTTAGTTGTTATTCGATCATTTGGAACTTCAGATATCCATTGGATCATTGTAAAAACTATCCTTTAGTATCTGAGGCATACTAAGAATATGTTCCTATTATATAGAGGATATGAGGAACTAATCATCATAGGATATGGAGAAGCTGGTTTCCAAATATATCAAGACAATATGAAATCATTATCGGTATATATCTTCAATCTTAATGAAGGTTTTGTGGGATGAAAGAGTTGAAAGAAATAATTTTTTTAGATTCTACAACATAGTTTGAGTATATTATGGCTTCTGAGGTTGATAAAGAAGTACATTGAATATGTATCTTCATCCAAGATATTGAAGTGGTTCCTAACAGTAATGACCCTATCACACTTTATTGTGATAATAATGCAACTTTGTCTCTTGGAAAGGAGTCAATGTCACATCAACATATGAAGTGCATAATTTAGAAGTATCTTCTCTTGATGATTTTTTCTCAAATTGGTGATGTCACAGTGAGTAGATTATCTATGGAAGACATCATGGTGGACCTGATGTGTCACACCCTGAACCATGATTTTGGAATTTTTAATAATTTTTTTGGTTTTTATTTTTTTGTCAAGGTTTGGGTTGAATCCCGAATGAGGTTGTTGAGTTTTGTGAAAAAAAGTGCATGCTTTTCAGTTGATGTTGTTGGGCACACGGGCGGAGCACGTTTTGGGAATCCCACACAGCTTTACCCAGACATTAACATGATCCTCCTATCTTCAAAAAATTAAAATGAGTAGATTTTGTAATTTGTCGTTCCATTTATAATTTTTTATTGTTGTTAAGAATTATATTATTATTAATATAATGGGAATACTTTTTTTTATTTTAATTATTATTATTATTATTATTATTATTATTATTATTACTACACTAAATATTTGGGCCGGTGCGGGGCACCACATGACTAGCGGAAGCCGTGTGGTTAGCCTGGGGCACCTGCGCGGTTGCGACTTTTAAATCAACCAAATAAGATAAATTAAATCAATTGAAAAAAATTAAAATTTAGTTAAATAAATAACTTACCCTAGTAATAATATTATTTTTTCATGAATAATAATATCATATCATTATTAAAGAATTGTTATTATTAAAATTATTATTTTTATCATTTTTATATTATTATTAAAGTGGTTTTTATTATTCTTATTTGTATTATTATTATTATCATTAATAAGGTTCCTTATTATTATTATTATTATTCTCATTGCTATTATTATTATTATAGACAAATGTTATTACCTTTTATTTTATTTTATCTTATTTAGTTTTTATTTTTTTATTTTATTTTTTTATTTTTTCTTAATATGTTTTTTTATTTCTCCACTAGGGTTTTCTCATTATTCCCTGTAGCCCCCTCACGCCGCACCCCCCTATTTGATTTCGTCTTCCATGTGGCACCTGCACCCACCAGTCTTCCTTGCAGCACCCTTCCAGCTACCTTGCAACACCCTCATCCCGCCTCACCAGGCCGCCTCCGCCTCCTACCTACATCCTCTGGCGTGCCCCCGCCTTGCCAGCCCGTCGTCCACCTTGGGCCGCCCTACACCCGCGACCAGCCTCTCCCTGGTAGTGCCCTTTTAGCTGCCCCACACCACCCCTGACCCGCCTCCCTCAGGAAACCTCTGCCTCCAACACTGCCCCACAGTCATCCGACACCTGTCATCCAACCTATTATCGGCCTCCGATGCGCCTCCCCTCCACCTACAACGCACCCCTAGATGCGCCCCAACCTCCTCAGGCTCGAACCCACCTTTGACTTACTGCTGCACCCCTTGCCAGACTTCCCTTTACTAGCAGCTCGACGATTTCCCGCTGGCTTCCCTTGCCCTGCATCAGATCTTCTCCCGACCGGCGCGTGCCCATCACCCTCCAGCCACACACCTTCCTCCTCCAGCCAGCAGCCATCAGTGCACCTCCCTTCACCTGCAAGTAGGCCCCCGGGCACGGTTCCCTTTCCTGTTTTGGCCGACCAGCAGTGACGTAGTGCCCCAACGACGTCCCCCTTCATTGTGATGCCCACGATCTCCTACCGCAGGCACCCACCAACCATATCGGCTGCATGCGCCTCTGGACGGACCTCCATTTGGCCACCGTGCACCCGCATGACCTCCTTCTAGCTACACACCTCCCTACTAATATACTTCTACCAGTTGGCCTAGCTTTAGTTTCCACACGCCCTCCTGCTAACGCCCTTTGGTCGCGTGCCTTCCGACCCACCACATGCTATCCGGCCTTCCCCCACCAGTGCAACTTTCACACTTCCAATTGACACGCCTCATTTCCAGCCATCATGCAACCTCAGAGATGGTCCACACTCTTTATCGGTGTCCTCACTAGCCATTTCCCCTTTCGCGCAATCCCACTGATCGAGTGCAATCCCACGCTAACCCTTGCCTCCTTCACTCATGCGATAAGTGATTTCCACTGAAGGCAAGCAGTTTGGGTTCACACCGTTTCTCATACACTGAGGTTTAGGTGAGTTTTGTGCTTTTTTTTCTTGAATTGTTTTAAGTCCATGCTTCTGTGTTTTTAGTTGTTTTTTGACTACTGCAGCGTGTTGGTAGAGAGAGTCTGTGATACTATGGTTAGCAGGTTGCACATACTTGTGTGCCAGCGTGAGATGTGTCATGTGGTTATGATCGAACTGTGAATTGAGTTAGGTCCCCCACTACACTTGCCTGTGAATTTAGAATTTATTTATTTCTTTTCATTTCATTGATTTTTGTTAAATTTGAAATAATATTAAATAATTATTTTGAGAATAATGATTTTTTATAAATGAGACTATTATTTTTATGCATCCCACTAAAATTATTTTGTTGATGAATTGTCACACAATAGTGAAAAATGCCCGTTTGGCCTCTGAACATAATTCATGGATTTTCAAGTGTTGTTCTGGTTTGATGATAAATGTTTTCTTCTAATGTGTGAGAAAGTGTTTTGGTTTCTCTTGAGAAATGATGTTTTTCTTTAAAGTTGGTTATGGACCGTTTGACACTTTAATAAAAATAAATTATTTTGAAAACCCTCTTTGGAGTGACTCAGGGGTGACCTTTCTATGCACGTCGATTTTGTGGGTTGTTTTGTGTAATGTTTGTGCATTGGGATTGGTTTCTTGTTAGATATTGTTGACTCACCCCCTTTTTATTACACGTGTTGACTGGGGAACCTGACATAGTATGTGAATCTTCTGAGAATGATTGCTGCAATAGTTTAGAATACGCACTGGCTAGTGACCCTTAGTATGGACTTTACTATGCTAGGGGATTGGACCCCTTGTTTAGGCTAGGTAAGGAAACACCGAGCGTTAGGGTGTTATGACATCATTGAGTAGGTCATGCCTTCAGGATGAGTCACATGTATAGTATGTTTTGGATTTTTCATTAGCTCCTAGGTTTGACCAATGTTTTCTTCAGTGCTTATTTGTATATGGAAGACGATTGAGGGGCCTAGTTCATTTGTTGGTCCCCATTTTATACTTTCCCATTGACCTTATTGTGTGTTGTGTGTTGTGTGTGGTTTTCATCTTGACTAAAAACAAAATTTTTAGATCTTAAATTGTTCGTGAAAATGTTTTAAAATGTAATGAACCTTTTCCCTTCAAACATTAAACTTGATTTTAAATTAAAAAGGGAAATGGACTATTAATTGCTTTAGAAATGAAAGAGTGTGTGAAAATCTATATTTTAGAAAATTTAGTTCAAACCTGGAATTAGTAAATTATTTATTTAAAGGTAGTTCTTTGGGGATAGTTTGTTGGGAACGCCTACTGAGTTTTAATACTCCCACCTATAATGTTTTCCTATTTTTAGTATCTATTGTAGGTTCAACTCGAGCTTGCTCGCCATGGGTAAGAGTTAGTGGTGGATTGGTGAGAGACTCTCAAGGTCATGAGGATTTTTGGTCATAGTCAGGTTAGTGTGTTGTTTTTGGTTGTTATTTTTTGTGTGTCATTTATTCACTTTGCACTATTATACTTTTCTCCTGCTTTATTTATTTTTATTGGGAGAAATTATTCCCACTTTCTCTTTATTGATGCTCTAGTACGAGTCTCTAACCCGACTGGATTGGGAACACCTCTCGGGCCTTGCCGTAGATCAGCTTGGGTGATCGGTCTAAGGTCGACCCCAGTTGGTTTGTGATAAAATGATATCAGAGGGGGTCAGCTCTTGAGAGGACATTGTTTCTCAAAGTACCCATTGTTATTTGGGGTTGTCATGGTAGGAGGAGTATGATTTTTGGGACTTGAGGCATAGGGATAGGAAGGACGTTATAGCATCCCTCCTTTTTATAACATAAACTTTCATTACATTACACAAAACTGAGGATCTTTAAGGTTTAGTGTCTTGGAAACCAGGAACTTAAAACATGAAAACATACAAAATTCTTCTTAAAAACTTGAAAGGATTCTCCTCATGTTAATCCTAGGTTCATTATTTCATATCATAACTTGGGGAAATACATCAAAATAAAGGGTGAAAAGAAGGCCCAATAAGGGAAACAAGAGAAACATTTTACATGTGAACTTGAGATACTTCAATAAGGTCATGAGAAGAACTTTAAGGCATGAGAAATAAATCATAAGATATATCATAATAAAAATAACATTTTTCATAACTTGAAGATGTGGCTACAACATTTAATATCGACAATCATTTCCTTTCACCAAGGTCCATCCCCAAGGAGTCATTAAAAATTACCAAGGTTATTCACCAAGGTATCAGTCTAATAGGTCATCCCTAGAGATTAAGTCTTTACCCAATGCATTGGAGCTCTATCTGGGAACACCCTTGACATGTATTTATTATCATGTGAGCCACATATATCATCATAAATAATTTCATAAACAACCCATATAGAATAAAATAAATGGGTTTTATTTCATAATCATAACGTTTTAAAAACTGCTTTAAAGACATGATCTTTATGTCACTTTAAACCCACGAAAAGGGAAAGCGGGTTCCATGCATGTAAATACCAGAATTAAAAATAGAAAATTTTGGTATATATGTGAATACCCATATAGAAGAGAGATCTTTGAGTATTCACTTAATAAAATAAAAGAACTTTAGAAAAATGGAGAGACATTTTGAGACGAAAATTCTGCAGCATAACGGCTATGTTACAGGGTTTTAGAAAACATTGAAAAGAGAGGGGACATGTGTCAAACATTCATAAATGACCCATAAAATAGTAGAGGGACATAATATAAGAGATTTAAGAACATGGTAATGAAATTTGAAAATATACCATATGCAATGAAGAATATGAAAGGAAGACAAAAATAAGACTTCTCTTATGAAAATTCGGCAGCCTAACGGCGTCACATAAACTTCAACAAAAAATGAATTGATGAGATCATATAGGGTCTCTCATAATATTAACATAAAAGATCAGTATGATAGATATAGAGATCATACCCCAACATAATAAAAAGGAACTTTCAAGACTTGACATGGAATTAGAACATTTAAAAAGGAGAAAGGTGAAAGGACCACTTAAAAATTCGGCAGCCTAACGGTGCCACTTAAAACTTCAAAATACTGAATTGAAGAGATCAAATTGGGTCTCTCATCATATGGTCATAAAATATCAGTATTATAGATATAGAGATCGTACCCCAATATAATAAAAAGTAAATTGAAAGACTTGACATGAAATTATAACTTGAAAATGAGAAGGGTGAAAGAACCACTTAAAAATTCGGCAGCCTAACGACGCCACTTAAAACTTCAAAATACTGAATTGAAAAGATCAAATGGGGTATCTCATCATATGATCATAAAATATCAGTATGATAAATATAGATATCATACCCCAACATAATAAAAAGGAACTTGAAAGACTTTACATGAAAATAGATCTTGAAAAATGAGAAGGGAGAAAGAATCCGTTACAAAAATTTCAGCAGCCTAACGGCGCCACTTAAACATTCATAAAACGAAATAATGAGAGTAAGAGGGGGCCTCTTATCATATGAAAATGAAAAGGGAAGTAAGAGAAATTTAAAAGAACATCCTCCAACATAAAATCATGGAGCATAAATGAAATGACATAAAAGAGATTACTTGAAAAGAAAGAGAGAGGTCGGATCCCTTACCTTAAAACGTAACTCTTAAAACACAAAGGTTGGGACCTTGAGGGCTTGGGGGAACCTTGGGAGGACTCCTTGGGAGGTAATGAGACCAGAAATTCGTTGGGGGAGAGTGGGGAGTCGAAATGGATGAGAGTATGGCTTGATATTTATAGGGAAAGTGAGGTGACAAGGCATTAATGGCCAAGGGACACCTCACAAGTGGTTTTCTCAAAACCATGTGCTCTCCCATGATATTTCCCATGGAGTTAGGCCACATGGGGCCCCCAATACAATAATTCATCACCTTTGGTCGGCCAAACCATAAAATATCTCATGACATCATCATGACACAATTATGATGTCATTAAACATACCGAAACCATAAAACTGTATTTTTACTATTCACTGAAAATTCAACTTTCTCAAAAAAATCCCAAAATTTCACCTTAACCAAATATCAATGCTCTGATTTCAAAAATGAACTCCATTTTATAAAAATAATTTTCTAAATATTTTTAATTTATTTTTTAAATAAATACACTATTCACCGAAAATTCATTTTTTTCAGAAAAATCCCCAAAAATTACCTTAACATAATATCGATGCTCTGAGTTCAAAAATGAAATCCATTTTATAAAAATAATTTTCTAAATATTTTTAATTCAATTTTTAATTAAAAAACACTATTCACCTGAAAAAACTAATACTTGAATAATAATTTATGAAACCGTTATTTAACCATTTTATTGAATCACATTACTTAATCAAGGTGCCTAGATTATATTAATACTTTCTTTAAGCGAGATTACGAATCCATTTGGTCACATTACTATTCCTAAGCATAAAATCACTATTCATAATTTACTATTCATTAAAAATTAAGTTGATCTTATTAGACTCTAAATTTCGTACTGAACATAATTGTAGAAGACCATTTTTTGAAAATCATTACACATTTTTAATTATTTAAGGTTTACATAAACATTTTTTTAAAAAAAATCCTTTCTCTAATATTCACCAAAAATATGCAAACTATATTTATCCGGACATTTGAAAAGTCATAAACATCATTATAAGAAGAAATCCCAATTTTTATTTAAAACAAAGGATTACACAAGGAAGTTACGGTCTCCTAACATAGCCCCTTATCACACCAGCATAGGACCTAAGTGTAAGGTGTGCTAAGGTGAGAGAATCCAAGGGAGGCTCGACCAACATTGCATGCGTAGTAATTTCTATCAGTTTGAACTTCTCGTGAAGGCGATTCCGTTCTAGCTTCACACGATGAAGTTTGGCTTGGGTTTGGTCCAGAGCAAAGCCCAATGATGCTACCTCCTTCCCAAGTTCTATTATATGGGCTTCGATCGGTCCAAGACTACTGGGTGAGACCATCGAATCTTCTTTCTATAATAATTAACCAAGATTACTTGTATTTAGAGGCAATAATCAAAACGTTTAGTTTCCAGTGGTCATATTAACCAATGGTCATATAACAGTCAAAACTCAATGGTCTCATTTTAATTATACTCATGTTATCAAATGAAACATTTTTGTTGAGTATAAAAATAAAATAAAATAACACATAAAATTAGGAAACAAGATTTATTCAAAATTTCGGGTTGTTACAATCTTCCCCCCTTAAGAAATTGCATCCTCACAATTTTTAAAATTGGGTTTTGAAATTTAATTAAAAGTCCCACATCGGAAAAGGAGTCAGTAAAACTATTACTTTAAAAGAAATAAAGGGAAGTACAAAGGTCACCCGAGTTAACCCACACTAGGATTCCATGTAGGAAAACATGGACATGGAGGAGAAAACAAAGGGTCACGTTCTGAGGGAGAGTGATAGAAAACATGATTAGGAGAAAGTTAACCATAAGAAAATCCCAAACTTATGATGTGTGTAAACGGTATTTGATTACCTAGTAGGAAACGTAAACCAACAACATTTTTGTTTTACGTTCCTTTTCATAATTTTGAGGAATTCATTTACTACATAGAAAAAAAACAAAAGAAAATATACCTACCTTCATGTAGAGTTTCATCCTTTAATAAGTTTCTACCAAAAATAATCTTTTCTCCAAACGATGAGCATTCAAAACTACTTGGTCTCATCAAAACACAAGAATCATCTTCTAGAGAATCACATAATCCACAAAAGATTAACTATCTATTTCTTCTATCTTTAAAAATTATCCCAAAAATAGAAAGGGTAAGGTAAAACAACTCTTCAAAAAGAAAGAATCCCATAGGAATGGAAACTACTTTTAAATCTTCAAAGTTCCATGGTACTACCCAAATTTCATCACAGACCATTCCATAAATAACAGTCCTTAAAATTCCTCAAAATAAACCAAACTAAGATTGAAACCCAAATACAAGAAGGATTTGATAACATAGTCTTCCAAAATAAACTTCATTGTTCATCTCCAAACAACATCAACCACTCCTAACATCTTATAACAAAAGTAGCTAACCTAAACATATTTTACCCAAGACAGGTTAATCATTCCCATAAGTAACCTAAATTACTATAAATCCACCTTAAATTCATCGATTCTCCAAAATATAAGTCAACCTTACCCCTCAATGAAAATACCGTAGTAATCTATTTACCTAGATCATATAGGGTCCCCAAAATAGTGAACATCTTCCAAAATAATAATCATCTTTTAATACCCTAATCATCTCTGTCATATTAATACGGAAATCATCACATTTCCTATCACATTGGTTGTTGGGACATGTTCTTCCATTTCCCACCATTAACTAGGAAGAGAAAGTATAATTAGGGGCTTAAATACTTAGCCAATAATCATGAAAAGGAACTTAAATCATATAAGGATAACTTGTAGAAGAAAAGTATACCCTAAATTGTGATCCCCTAGGTTCCCATCTAGGTTATCCATGATCATATATTCTTATGTGAATATTTATTTTATTTTATCTTTGTTCCTTTAACAATTGTTCATACTAAGCTTATGAATTTACCAAAGCATATCCCCCAAGAGTGTCGTAACAAAGAGTGCAGAAAGGCCCGTTATCGTGTACCAGTTCCCGTTTGAGTCTAGCTCAAAGCGGTGTTTTCGGGTTCTACCCCTATATACATTTGTGCCAGAGCCACCTCTACCTGCTCGTATCCAGACATGGATGTATTTTCTTATCAACCCATTACTCAATACTCACCAAAATACCAGGAAGATTTCCTATATATAAACTTGTCTATAGGCTTCTTCCTAAAGTTTTCATATCCTAATTTCCACAAATAACTAAACCTCCCTTTGATACCAACTATAGAATCCTGCCTTTTTATAACATAAACTTTAATTACATTACACAAAACTGAGGATCTTTAAGGTTTAGTGTCTTGGAAACCAGGAACTTAAAACATGAAAACATAAAAAATTCTTCTTAAACACTTGAAAGGCTTCTCCTCATGTTCATCCTAGGTTCATTACTGCATCTCATAAACTGGGGACATACATCAAAAGAAAGGGTGAGCAGAAGGCCCAGTAAGGGAAACAAGAGAAACATTTTACATGTGAACTGAGATACTTCAATAAGGTCATGAAAAGAACTTTAAGGCATGAGAAAGAAATCATAAGATATATCATAATAAAAATAACATTTTTCATAACTTTAAGATGTGGCTACAACATTTAATATCGAAAATAATTTCGTTTCACCAAGGTCCATCCCCAAGGTGTCATTAAAAATTACCAAGATTATTCACAAAGGTATCAGTCTAAAAGGCCATCTCTAGAGATTAAGTCTTTACCCAATGCATTGGAGTGCTATCTGGGCGCACCCCTGACATGTCTTTATTATCATGTGAGCCACATATATCATCATCAATCATTTTATAAACAACCCATATAGCATAAAATAAATGGGTTTCATTTCATAATCACAACGTTTTAAAAACTACTTTAAAGACATGATCTTTATGTCACTTTAAACCCATGAAAAGGGAAAGCGAGTTTCATGTATGTAAATACCAGAATTTAAAATAGAAAATTTTGGTATATATTTGAATAACCATATAGAAGAGAGAGCTTTGAGTATTAACTTAATAAAATAAAATAACTTTAGAAAAAGAGAGACATTTTGAGACCAAAATTCTGCAGCATAACGACTATGTTACAGGGTTTTAGAAAACATTGAAAAGAGAGGGGACATGTGTCAAACATTCATAAATGTCCCATAAAATAGTAGAGGGATATAATATAAGGGATTTAAGAACATGATAATGAAATTTGAAAATATACCATATGAAATGAAGAACATGAAAGGAAGATAAAAATAAGATTTCTCTTATGAAATTTCGGCAGCCTAACGACGTCACATAAACTTCATCCAAAAATGAATTGATGAGATCATATAGGGTCTCTCATCATATGAAAATAAAAGATCAGTATGATAGATATATATATCATACCCCAACATAATAAAAAATAACTTGAAAGACTTGACATGGAATTATAACATTGAAAAAGGAGAAAGGTGAAAGGACCACTTAAAAATTCGGCAGCCTAACGGCGCCACTTAAAACTTCAAAACACTGAATTGAAGAGATAAAATGGGGTCTCTCATCATATGGTAATAAAAGATCAGTATGATAGATATAGAGATCATACCACAACATAATAAAAAATAACTTGAAATACTTGACATGAAATTATAACTTGAAAACGAGAAGGGTGAAAGAACCACTTAAAAATTCGGCAGCCTAACGGCGCCACTTAAAACTTCAAAATACTGAATTGAAGAGATAAAATGGGGTATCTCATCATATGATCATAAAATATAAGTATGATAAATATATAGATCATACCCCAACATAATAAAAAGGAACTTGAAAGACTTTACATGAAAATAGATCTTGAAAAATGAGAAGAGAGAAAGAATCCGTTACAAAAAATTCGGTACCCTAATGACGCCACTTAAACATTCATAAAACGAAATAATGAGAGTAAGAGGGGGCCTCTCATCACATGAAAATGAAAAGAGAAGTAAGAGAAATGGAAAAGAACACCCCCCAACATAAGATCATGGAGCATAAAAGAAATGACATAAAAAATATTACTTGAAAAGAAAGAGAGAGGTCAGATCCTTTACCTTAAAACGTAACTCTTAAAACTCAAAGGTTGGGAACTTGAGGGCTTGGGGGAACCTTGGGAGGACTCTTTGGGAGGTAATGAGACCCGAAATTTGTTGTGGGAGAGTGGGGAGTCGAAATGGATGAGAGGATGGCTTGGTATTTATAGGGAAAGTGAGGGGACAAGGCATTAATGGCCAAGGTACACCTCACAAGTGGTTTTCTCAAAACCATGTGCTCTCCCATGATATTTCCCATGGAGTTAGGCCACATGGGTCCCCCAATAGAATAATTCATCACCTTTGGTCTGCCAACCCATAAAATATCTCATGAAATCATCATGACACAGTTATGATGTCATTAAACACACCGAAACCATAAAACTGTATTTTTACTATTCACTGAAAATTCAACTTCCTCAGAAAAATCCCAAATTTTCACCTTAACCAAATATCAATGCTCTGATTTCAAAAATGAACTCCATTTTATAAAAATAATTTTCTAAATAATTTTAATTTATTTTTTAAATAAATACACTATTCACCAAAAATTAATTTTTTTCAGAAAAATCCCCAAAAATTACCTTAAGATAATATCGATGCTCTGAGTTCAAAAATAAAATCCATTTTATAAAAAATAATTTTCTAAATATTTTTAATTTAATTTTTAATTAAAAAACACTATTCACCCGAAAAAACTAATACTTGAATAATAATTTATGAAACCGTTATTTAACCATTTTATTGAATCACATTACTTAATCAAGGTACCTAGATTATATTAATACTTTCTTTAAGTGAGATTACGAATCCATTTGGTCACATTACTAATCCTAAGCATAAAATCACTATTCATTATTTACTATTCATAAAAAATTAAGTTGATCTTATTAGACTCTAAATTTCATACTGAACATAATTATAGAAGACCATTTTTGGAAAATCATTAGACATTTTTAGTTATTTAAGGTTTACATAAACATTTTTTTTAAAAAAAAATCCTTTCTCTAAAATTCACAAAAAATATGCATACTATATCTATCCAGACATTTGAAAAGTCATAAACATCATTATAAGAAGAAATCCCAATTTTTATTTAAAACAAAGGATTACACAAGGTAGTTACGGTCTCCTAACATAGACCCTTATCACACCAGCATAGGACCTAAGTGTAAGGTGTGCTAAGGTGAGAGAATCCGAGGGAGGCTCGACCAACATCGCACAAGTAGTAATTTCTATCAGTTTTAACTTCTCGCGAAGGTGATTCCATTCTAGCTTCACACGATGAAGTTCAGCTTGGGTTTGGTCCAGAGCAAAGCCTAGTGGTGCTACCTCCTTCCCAAATTCTGTTAGATGGGATTCAATCGGTCCAAGACTACTGGGTGAGGCCATCAAAGCTTCTTTCTATAATAATTAATCAAGATTACTTGTATTTAGAGACAATAATCAAAACATTTAGTTTCCAGCGGTCATATTGACCAATGGCCATATAACAGTCAAAACCCAATGGTCCAATTTTAATTATACTCATGTTATCAAATGAAACATTTTTGTTGAGTATAAAAATAAAATAAAATAACACATAAAATTAGGAAACAAGATTTATTCAAAATTTCGGGTCGTTACAGACGTCATGAACCCTTGATCATTCCAAACCTCAGGTTACCATGGGATGTTTGGGTTTGTCGATGTCCTTTGATTTTTATGGTTTGTTTGGTATTGGGAAATGAAATAGGAGTTGGGCAAGTGACCTCTGTGAGATCGCATGGTTTGGATAGCCATGTGGAGCCAAGTACATTTCCCTAGAGTGCTCCTTGTGACGGTGGCATGACTAGTGTATGGCCGCCAACCATATGTACGAGTCACCCATTGACACTAGTTTCCCCTAGTGAATTGTTTGGGTATTCTTTAATTCTAAAAATTGTTTTGTAAAGTTTTATTTTGGGAAATTGTGAAAAGTTGAATTTGAAATGGAAATGACCATGTTTGATTAAGTTCTTTGTTTCCTTGTTCCTTAGTGTTTTCCCCCATGACGGTTTGATGAATGACCAAGGTGTAGCTTCGGGTGGTACGACCTTAGAAAATCCTCCAGTTGATCAACCTATAGACTATTTTCAGGAATTTCGGAAGTTGAACCCTCCCCTGTTTTATGGTCAAGATGATCCTATTGAGGTGGAGGAGTAGTTGTAGAAGATTGAGAGGAATTTTAGTTTCATTGGGTTGCCTGAGTCATTCAAAGTGATGTTGGCTACCTTTATGCTTGATGGTCCAACCTGGAAATGGTGGAAGTCCATGTCTCAAATCAAGCCTTGAGAAGATCTCACATGGAAGTTCTTCAAGTCTTTGTTTATCCAACAATATTTCTTTGAGTTCAAGAAGCTGAGGAAGAGGATGGAGTTGTGTTGTGTTTAGCAGGGCATTGAATTGGTACTAGAATTTTATCGATGCTTCTTATACCTAGTTCCATACGACCAATGGTTTGTTGCAAATGATCCTAGTAAGGCTCGAAAATTTGATTCTGGTCTCTGACCTGAACTGCAGTCAAAAGTGGTAGAGAAAAACTTAACCACATTCTTAGATGTTGTGGGGAAAGATTTTTCTGGCCGAAGCTAAGTTAGCAGGAGGACATGAGGTGGCAAATCCTCCCCTAATCTTGGGAAGCGGTGTAGAGGATGGAAATGGAAAGAATGGGAAGCAACTGGATGATGGTGGCTCTAATAGAGGAATCAAGAGGCCTCCAAACCTTCAGTCACCTTCTTCACAACGCAATGTCGTGATCTGTCACCAATGTGGTAGGTAGGTTCATAAGAGGCTAACATGCCCTGAGTGCTTCGAGAACCTGTCACACCCATGGACATCTGTGTCACTTGCAGTGATTTTGTCAAGGTGTTTCCAAGAAGCGTGCTGAAGCCATACCTAGGTTGTTAAAGGTAACCTCAACCTGTTAGCAGGATTAGGATAATGTTTGGGATCAATTTGTATTTTCTCTTTGTAGTGTTCCTTGGATGTAGTAGTCGTCTCTTGTATCATTTTGTTGTGTTTTTTTTCATTTGTAAGAATGGTTTTATCGAACCTCCTTGAAACCTTTATTTGAATGGAAGTGTGCTTGGTAAAATTCTGGTTCATGTGTTATGTTTGGGAATTTCTAAAGCCTGACTGCGAGGTAGGTAATGCTTCAATCATTGGTGTTCCAGCAATAGGCCCTGGAGTGAAGCTAGCACGTAGTCAAGAGAACCCTAGCAGCGAAATAGGGTATTGGTTTAATCCTTTTCCTTAGTGTGGTGTGGTTTTTTTTCTTTTGAGTGTGTGAAATTTTTGATATAGAGATGGTGGTAGTTTTGATGCTATATCAGTTGCGCCCTTCCCTTATCCCCCTCATGGTGGGGGTTTTTAGTCCATGTGTGGATTTTTTAAGTTCGGTTAACCTCGTCAGTTCTTATGATGGGGAGACCCAGAGTGGGTCTCATAGAGTTACACCCGAATTAATTTAGTGTCAGCTCTATCCTTATGGTGGGGAGTCCGTTTGGGCTTCCTCGTGTCAGTATCAGAGTTTCTTTTCATGTATTGTTTGGCGGTGGGTGGTCTTGTGCGAAACCACCTAATCCTAAGTTCTTCCTCTTGAGAAAACATTGGGATTGGAGTACACCCAAAGGTTCTGTTGGAATAAGATTATAGGAATTAATGTTGGAAGTGGTTTAAGTTCATCCATTCCTTAGTTGAAATGGAAGGTATGGGTTCTTCTTGGTGACAGTTAAGGTGATTGTGTTTTAAGGATGAGTTGCATGTCATGGGATATCAGTGTCTGTTTGGATCGATCAACTGGAGGCGCTTAAATTTTTTTGGGGGTGGGTGACACTTAAAAAGTTTTATCTTTGGGTATAGATATTTTTGTGGCTTTTTAGGGGCAGAAAGGGTTATGGTGGGGAGAATTACCACACCCTAACCCGTGTTTTTGTACTTTTTAATAATTTTCTCTGGCTTTTAAATTTTTTGTCAAGGTTTGGGTTGAATCCCGAACGAGATTGTTGAGTTTTGTTAAAAAAAGTGCACGTTTTTTAGTTGAGCTCATTGGGAACATGGGCGGAGCATGTTTTGGGAATCCTACGTGGATTCACCCATACATCCACACGATCTTCCTGTCTTCAGAAAATTAAAATGAGTAGATTTTGTAATTTTTCATGCCATTTATAATTTTTTTTATTGTTGTTAAGAATTATATTATTATTAAAATGATGTGAATACTTTCATTATTTTTATTTTAATCATTTTTAATGTTATTATTATTATTACTATTAATATTTGGGCTAGTGTGTGGGAACCACACGACTAGCAGAAGCCGTGCGGTTAGCCCGGGGCACCTGTGCCATTGCAGCTTTTAAATCAGCCAAATAAGATAAATTAAATGAGTTGAAAAAAAATTAAATTTTAGTTAAATAAATAACTTACCGTAGTAATAATATTATTTTTTCTTGAATAATAATATTATATCATTATTAAAGAATTTTTATTATTAAAATTATTATTTTATTCATTTGTATATTATTATTAAAGTTATTTTTATTAGTCTTATGTGTACTATTATTATTATCATTAAGAAGGTTACTTATTATTATTACTATTACTATTATTATTATTATTATTATTATTATTATTATTATTATTATAGATTAATGTTATTACCTATTATTTTATTTTATCTTATTTAGTTTTTATTTTGTTATTTTATTTATTTCATTTATTTCTGTTTTTTTTCTCCCCTAGGGTTTTCTCCTTCCCTGTAGCCCTCTCGTGTTACACCCCCATTACCTTTTGTCTTCCGTGTGACACCTGCACCCAATGACCTTCCTTACAGTACCCTTCCCAACTGCCCTGCACCACCCTCAGCCCGCCTTACCAGGCCACCTCTGCCTCCTACTAGCATCCTCTAGTGTTCCCCCACCTTGCCTACCCACTGTCCACCTCGGGCTGCCCTACACCCACGACCAACCTCTCCCCGACAACACCCTTCTAGCCGCCTCACACCACCCACAACTCGCGTCCCTTAGGTCGCCTCCACCTCCAGTGCTTCCCCGCACCCAGCTGGAACCTGCCGTCCAACCTGCCGCCGGCCTCCGACACGCCTCCCCTTTACTTACAACACACCCTTGGATGTGCCCCGACCTCCTCCAGCTCGAACCCGCCTCTGCCTTGTTGCTACAACCCTCGCCTACCTTCCCTTCACCAGTAGCTCGCTGGCCTCCCACCGGCTTCCCCTGAACTGCACCAGATCTTCTCCTGGATGGCGCGCGCTCATCACCCTCGGGCCGCACACCATACTCCTCCAGCCAGTAGCCATCGGTGCACCACCCTTTGCCTGCAAGCAGGCCCCCAGATGCGGTCACCTTTCTTATTCCAGCTGACCAGCAGTAGCACATCACCCCGATGATGTCCCCATTCGCTGCGCCGGCCACGAGCTCCTCCCACAGGCACCCACCAGCCGTATTGGTTATGCATGCCTCTGGATGGACATCCTTCTGGTCACCGCAAAACCACCTGACCTCCTTCCAGCCGCACTCCTCCCTAATAGTGTACTCCAACCCGTCAGCGCAGCTTCGATCATCATGCTCCCTCCTATTGACTCCCTTCAGTCGCTCACCTTCTGACCCACCACATGCCCTCTGGCCAACCCCCATCAGTGCAACATGCATGATACTAGTCGATGTGCCTCCTGTTCGGTCGTCACGTGCCCTCACAGCCTAGTCATGCTCTTTATTATCATCTTTTCCATTTGTTTCCCCTTTTTCACGATCCCATTGATTGAGCGCAACCCCGCCCAGACCCATTCCTCCTTTTCTCACACGATAAGTGCCCATGCCCAAAGGCGAGCGGTTTGGGTTCACGCCGTTTCTCCTACACTGTGGTTTAGGTCAGTTTTGTGCTTTTGTTCACTTGGATTATTTTAAGTCTATCCTTCTGTATTTTTATTTTTTTTTGTGACTGTTGCGGCATGTTGGAAGAGAGAGTCCGTGATACCGTGATCAGTAGGTTCCACTTACTTGTGCACCAGTGTGAGACGTGTCATATGGTTGTGATTGAGCTGCAAATTGATGCAGGTCCCCCATTTCACTTTCCCTTTAATTTAGAATTTATTTATTTATTTCCATTTCATTGATTTTCGTTAAATGTGAAATAATATTAAATAATTGTTTTTAGAATAATGATTTGGTGTAAATGAGACTCTTTATTTTTATGCATCCCACTAATTTTTTTTGATGAATTTTCACACAATAGTGAAAAATGTCCATTTTCCCTTTGAACGCAATTCATGGATTTTCATGTGTGGTTCTAGTTTAATGATAAATATTTTCTTCTAACGTGTGAGAAAGTTTTTTGGTTTCTTTTGAGAAATATTGTTTTTCTTTAAAGTTGTTTAAGGTATGTTTGGCATTTTAATAAAAATAAATTATTTTGAAATCCCTCTTTAGAGTGACTCGAGGGTGACCTTGCTGTGGATGTCGATTTTGTGGGGTTGTTGTTCGTGATGTTTGTGCATTGGAAATGGTTGCTTGTTTGACATTATTGATTCACCCCATTTTATTACACGCGTTGACATGAGAACCTAGCATAGTAATTGAATCTTTTGAGAATGATTTCTGTAATAGTTTAGAATACACACTAGTTAGCGGCCCTTTGTATGGAATTTACTATGCTAGGGGTTTAAGCCCCTCGGTTAGGCCTGGTAGAGAAACACCGAGCATTAGAGAGTTATGGCATCATTGAGTAGGGAATGTCTTTAGGATGAGTCACATGTATAGTATGTTCTGTATTGTTCATGAGCTCCTAGGTTCGAACCATGTTTTCATTAGTGATTATTTGTATGTGGCGAATGATTAAGGGGACTAGTTCGGTTGTTGACCTATGTTTTCTACTTTCCCATTTCCCTTATCGTGTGTTGTGTGTTGTGTGTGATTTTCCTCTTGACTAACAGCTAAATTTTTATATCTTAAATTGTTCCCAAAAATGTTTTTAAATGTAATGCACCTTTTCCCTTCAAATATTAAACTTTTTTTTAAATTAAAAAGGGAAATGGACTGTTACTTTATTTTTAAATGAAAGTGTACGTAGAAAACCATATTTTGCATAATTTAATTCAAACATGGAATTGGTAAATTCTTTATTTAAAGGTAGTGGTTTGTGGATAGTTTGTTGGGAATGCCTATTGAGTTTTAATACTCACACCTATAGTGTTTTCCTATTTTTAGTTTCTATTGTAGATTCGACTTGAGCTTGCTCACCGTGGATGAGAGTTAGTGGTGGATTTGTGAATGACTCTTAGGGCCACAAGGAGTTTTGGTCATGGTAAGGTTAGTGTGTTATTGTTGGTTGTTCTTTTTTTTGTTTGTCATTTATTCACTTTGTGTTGTTCTATTTTTTTGATACATTATTTATTTTCATTGAGCGAAATAGTTCCCAATTTCTCTCTGTTGATTCCCTGGCACTTGTCGCCAGCCTACGAGGATCAAGAATGCCTCTCAGGACTTTCCACAGATCGACTTGGGTGACCAGTCTAAGGTCGAACCAAGTTAGTTCATGACACG
Source organism: Viscum album (assembly GCA_963277665.1). Lineage (NCBI taxonomy): Eukaryota > Viridiplantae > Streptophyta > Magnoliopsida > Santalales > Viscaceae > Viscum > Viscum album. The sequence continues at coordinate 1,541,717,831 of OY728129.1, forward strand.
ATGACTAGAGCCTTAACTCATCATAAACATGATCGTTATGTGAGGTCTAACTGATTTAAAGTTGTAGGCAGTTAGATCTAATCACAGTGGGAGTTTGTTGGAGTTGGTGGTCTAGAACCAATAGTTTGTACTCTAAATTACATGCACATTTGAATATTAATAAAAAATATTATTATATATTGTTCCTTTTTCTATATGACTTTATTGTAATAATTACCTAGAGTGTATGTCGCATTGATAAGGCCATAATTATTCCCCTCTATGATGGGAACTTTGGAATTCCGTGAAAATATTCATAAATATAGTTATATGGTCAGATAACATTCTATAATGGGTAACATAAAGAATTGACTGTCAGGTGTGAGTACTCATAAGTAGATAAGACTTCTTCTCATGATGTTCCCATTTGGTAATTCCCAAGATGATAGATTATGAGAACATACCTGCTTATAGAAATTCTATATGCTTATATATCATTGGATATTACTATCTTCAAGCATGTTTAATGGTCCTTATACTTTAAGATTATTATTAATACATGTCATGATTTACTCACTTTAATGTATTTCATAAACCTTAATTATGCAGTTTATGGTGAAGTTAGATACGTTGGTTGTGTCATAAGTGATGTGTTATTAATTAATAAGTTGAGGAAGGATTTTCCCCTTCCATAATTATGAAAGTTGATATCTAAACCCTTTGATTAAAATGTTACCATCGCATTAAATATCATGGTTACGGTGTAATAAATTTTTTATTTTAGATAGTCAAAGAAAGACGTAACAAGCACATAGGTTGACGACATGTGTCTTCAACTTAATTAATGAGATATTATGATAAAGGGATTATATTATACAATAAGTGCTCATGTGTGGTTGTCAATATTATAACATTAACTTCTTTCTCTTGGGTTCCTTGACCCATCGTTAGGCAGTAATCTTGGACTTTAGGCAATCTTGACTAGAAATAAACCTAGAGAGTCACACACTAAGTGTTTCCATTGATCTCAATTAAATTTTATTTGAATATAATTATTAGAACAACAATTATTCTCAATAATGTGAAAAATTTTGTTCAATATTTATTGATTGAAAATATTAATTAAATATTTATTCACAGGCTAATTGTTTAATTATGTGAATATATAATATATTTTTATTTATTTTTATTTTCAAGGTAATAAAGAATTATTTATTCATTAATAATTAATTTATTTAATTATATGAATATTTTAATAATATTTATTCATCAAACTATGAATAAAATATTTATTTATGAATAAATATTTAATTAAATATTATTTAGGTATTTGATGAATACCAAAGAGGATGAGAAGACCAAGATTGTGTCTGGTGATAAATATTAAATTTTCAAGCCATTAAAATAATATTCATTGTTGCGTTATTTAGTTCATGCCATAAAATAATAATAATTTTATTATTATATATAATGTGGCTAGATAAGGTTTATTATATCATTTAGGGGATATTTTGTAATTAAATAATACTTTAACCTTAAATCTAACTATATAAATAGATGGCTACATCTATTGTGTAGGGTTAATTGAGAATTGAGAATCTTTTCACACAACAAATCACTTTCAAGATTCCTCCTCTCACCCCATTAAGAATGAGAAGAACATGAGAGATCCATTCAATCCCAAAGGTACTTGAAGTGATCAAGATGAACAATGCAAGATGAACAATGCAAGACAATCATGCAAGCAGGCCCCCAGATGCGGTCACCTTTCTTATTCCAGCTGACCAGCAGTAGCACATCACCCTGATGATGTCCCCCTTCGCTGCGCCGGCCATGAGCTCCTCCCACAGGCACCCACTAGCCGTATTGGTTATGCATGCCTCTGGCTGGACATCCTTCTGGTCACCGCAAAACCACCTGACCTCCTTCCAGCCGCACTCATCCCTAACAGCGTACTCCAACCCGTCAGCGCAGCTTCGATCATCGTGCTCCCTCCTATTGACTCCCTTTAGTCTCTCACCTTCTGACCCACCATGAGCCGTCTGGCCAACCCCCATCAGTGCAACGTGCATGATACTAGTCGATGTGCCTCCTGTTCGGCTGTCACGTGCCCTCACAGACTAGTCACGCTCTTTATTAGCATCTTTTCCATTTGTTTCCCCTTTTTCACGATCCCATTGATTGAGCGCAACCCCGCCCAGAACCATTCCTCCCTTGCTCACGTGATAAGTGCCCATCGCCAAAGGCGAGCGGTTTGGGTTCACGCCGTTTCTCCTACGCTGTGGTTTAGGTGAGTTTTGTGCTTTTGTTCACTTGGATTATTTTAAGTCTATGCTTCTGTGTTTTTATTTGTTTTTGTGACTGTTGTGGCATGTTTGAAGAGAGAGTCCTTGATACCGTGATCAGTAGGTTGCACTTACTTGTGCACCAGTGTGAGACGTGTCATATGGTTGTGATTGAGCTGCAAATTGATGCAGGTCCCCAATTTCACTTTCCCTTTAATTTAGAATTTATTTATTTCTTTCCATTTCATTGATTTTCATTAAATGTGAAATAATATTAAATAATTATTTTTAAAATAATGATTTGCTGTAAATGAGACTCTTTATTTTTATGCATCCCACTAATTCTTTTTGATGAATTTTCACACAATAGTGAAAAATGTCCATTTTCCCTTTGAATGTAATTCATGGATTTTCATGTGTGGTTCTAGTTTAATGATAAATATTTTCTTCTAACGTGTGAGAAAGTTTTTTGGTTTCTTTTGAGAAATATTGTTTTTCTTTAAAGTTGTTTAAGGTATGTTTGGAATTTTAATAAAAATAAATTATTTTGAAATCCCTCTTTAGAGTGACTCGAGGGTGACCTTGCTGTGGATGTCGATTTTGTGGGGTTGTTGTTCGTGATGTTTGTGCATTAGAAATGGTTTCTTGTTTGACATTATTGATTCACCCCATTTTATTACACGCGTTGACATGAGAACCTAGCATAGTAATTGAATCTTTTGAGAATGATTTCTGTAATAGTTTAGAATACACACTAGTTAGCGGCCCTTAGTATGGAATTTACTTTGCTAGGGGTTTAAACCCCTCGGTTAGGCCTGGTAGAGAAAAACCGAGCATTAGAGAGTTATGGCATCATTGAGTAAGGAATGTCTTTAGGATTAGTCACATGTATAGTATGTTCTGTATTGTTCATGAGCTCCTAGGTTCGAACCATGTTTTCATTAGTGATTATTTTTATGTGGCGGATGATTAAGGGGACTAGTTCGGTTGTTGACCTCTGTTTTCTACTTTCCCATTTCCCTTATCGTGTGTTGTGTGTTGTGTGTGATTTTCCTCTTGACTAACAACTAAATTTTTATATCTTAAATTGTTCCCAAAAATGTTTTTAAATGTAATGCACCTTTTCCCTTCAAATATTAAACTTTTTTTTAAATTAAAAAGGGAAATGGACTGTTACTTTATTTTGAAATGAAAGTGTACGTAGAAACCCATATTTTGCATAATTTAATTCAAACATGGAATTGGTAAATTCTTTATTTAAAGGTAGTGGTTTGTGGATAGTTTGTTGGGCATGCCTATTGAGTTTTAATACTCACACCTATAGTGTTTTCCTATTTTTAGTTTCTGTTGCAGATTCGACTTGAGCTTGCTCACCGTGGATGAGAGTTGGTGGTGGATTTGTGAATGACTCTTAGGGCCACGAGGAGTTTTGGTCATGGTAAGGTTAGTGTGTTATTTTTGGTTGTTCTTTTTTTTGTTTTTCATTTATTCACTTTGTGTTGTTCTATTTTTTTGATACATTATTTATTTTCATTGAGCGAAATAGTTCCCACTTTCTCTCTGTTGATTCCCTGGCACTTGTCGCCAGCCTGCGAGGATCAAGAATGCCTCTCAGGACTTGCCACAGATCGACTTGGGTGACCAGTCTAAGGTCGAACCAAGTTAGTTCATGACACGATGACTAAAGACTTAACTCATCATAAACATGATCGTTATGTGAGGTCTAACTGATTTAAAGTTGTAGGCAGTTAGCTCTAATCACAGTGGGAGTTTGTTGGAGTTGGTGTTCTAGAACCAATAGTTTGTACTCTAAATTACATGCATATTTGAATATTAATAAAAAAATATTATTATATATTGTTCCTTTTTCTATATGACTTTATTGTAATAATTACCTAGAGTGCATGTCGCATTGATAATGCCATAATTATTCCCCTCAATGATGGGAACTTTGGAATTCCATGAAAATATTCATAAATATAGTTATATGGTCGGATAACATTCTATAATGGGTAACATAAATAATTGACTGTCAGGTGTGAGTACTCATAAGTATATAGGACTTCTTATCATGATGTTCCCATTTGGTAATTCCCAAGATGATAGATTATGAGAACATACCTGCTTACATAAATTCTATATGCTTATATATCATTGGATATTCCTATCTTCAAGCATGTTTAATGGTCCTTATACTTTAAGATTATTATTAATACATGTCATGATTTACTCACTTTGATGTATTTCATAAACCTTAATTATGGAGTTTATGGTGAAGTTAGATACGTTGGTTGTGTCATAAGTGATGTGTTATTAATTAATAAGTTCAGGAAGGATTTTCCCCTTCCATCGTTATGAAAGTTGATATCTAAACCCTTCGATTGAAATGTTAGCATCACATTAAATCTCATGGTTACGATCTAATAAATTTTTTATTTTAAATAGTCAAAGAAAGACGTAGCAAGCACATAGGTTGACGACATGTGTCTTCAACTTAATTAATGAGATATTATGATAAAGGGATTATATTACACAATAAGTGCTCATGTGTGGTTGTCAATATTATAATATTAACTTCTTTCTCTTGGGTTCCTTGACCCATCGTTAGGCAGTAATCTTGGACTTTAGGCAATCTTGACTAGAAATAAACCTAGAGAGTCACACACTAAGTGTTTCCGTTGATCTCAATTAAATTTTATTTGAATATAATTATTGGAATAACAATTATTCTCAATAATGTGAAAAAATTTTGTTCAATATTTATTGATTGAAAATATTAATTAAATATTTATTCACAGGCTAATTGTTTAATTACGTGAATATATAATATATTTTTATTTATTTTTATTTTCAAGGTAATAAAGAATTATTTATTCATTAATAATTAATTTCTTTAATTATGTGAATATTTTAATAATATTTATTCATCAAACTATGAATAAAATATTTATTTATGAATAAATATTTAATTAAATATTATTTAGGTATTTGATGAATACCAAAGAGGATGAGAAGACCAAGATTGTGTCTGGTGATAAATATTAAATTTTCAAGCCATTAAAATAATATTCATTGTTGCGTTATTTAGTACATGCCATAAAATAATAATAATTTTATTATTATATAGAATGTGGCTAGATAAGGTTTATTATATCATTTAAGGGGTATTTTGTAATTAAATAATACTTTAACCTTAAATCTAACTATATAAATAGATGGCTACATCTATTGTGTAGGGTTAATTGAGAATTGATAATCGTTGCACACAACAAATCACTTTCAAGATTCTTCCTCTCACCCCCTTAAGAATGAGAAGAACATGAGAGATCCATTCAATCCCAAAGGCACTTGAAGTGATAAATATGAACAATCCAAGACAATCAATCCACCACACTAGCATTTGAAAGTCCATCAGTGTTTTTAGAGATCAAATTAGCATGTGTGGATCACTTCTAGAGGGGCTCTATTTTGGGTCCTCCCTTTGAAACAATGGTAATCTAAAAAAGAGTTTCATACAATCAATATCTTTATCAAAGAAAGATCCTAAGACAAGGTAATATTTCATCCAATTTGTTTAAATTAATTATAAATTTAACATGAAAAAGATTTTATCTTTTTCTTTGGTTTTCTTTTTCAATATTTGATGAAAAAATCCATTGTTCATGATATTTACATGTTGTACAATTTGCAAATGATTCATTGAATTCTTCAAAATATGTAATGTATTTATGACCAAAAGGCATTTATACCATGTCTGGAACCATCAATAATGGTATGAGAAGAAAATTTATAGATTTTGTGGAAAAAATATGAGGATATTGTTGGAGGAATTTGTTATATATTAGTGTTCTTTTATTGATTTTTTTATTTTAATTTAATGTTTTATTTATTTTGAATATTAAAATTCCTCATAATATTTTATTATATTTTATAATTTTTATTAAATTTTTAATGTATAATATGAATTCATCATGTTAATTTTTATTTAGATATTGTTTTCAAAAGAATTATATAGTCATTGTTTAACCTTAAAAATTATTATTATTTCATTTTAATTTTTATTCAAGCTATTTATCATTTAATTTTTATTTGTTCATTAATTTTAGAGTGTTCATACTATTTAGTTTTTAATTATATGTTGAATATAATTTGGGACCAAACATAAGCTTGGATCAACTGTGCCTTCCTAAGCTACCGTAATTTATAATTTTGAACTTTCCATTTGAAGCAATCTTTATGGACATTCAAGCGATCACACAAGTTATATCCAACTTACTATGATGTTACTGAAGCCAGGAATTGATTGTGAGCTATCTCAACATCTACCACTTGAGAGCTCATTGAATGCAAGCTAATAGACTGACCGCACGAGAACCCAAGTCTCACTCAAACTGAAGCCTATATATGATATATAGTACATGATCACGTGACCCAGGAAGATGAGGCTTCTATATAACCTAACACACAAACACGACTAATTGCACAGAAAACTCATCAACGATATGCATGGTATTCAACCAATCACCCCTTTTATCAACTGTAATGATACTTAAACCAATCGACTGTGAATTGATATTCGATCATGATCCATCCATTCCATCATAGGGTAAGTCAACTTACCATGCTGCATGCACTCCCATGGTTTGATCAATGAAATGGTATATACCTCATGAACACTGTGCACTCACGGTATCTTGTCTTCTTCTTATAGTAAGTTTATTAATTAACTTATTTTGTTAAGAATTTGGTATTTTTTAGTAATCTTAATTTTATGCTTCTTTGGTATTTCTTATTTAATGCATGTTTATTTGAAGTATTTTAATTATTTTTTTTGATTTTATTAATTCACTTTAATTAACTATTAACCATGTGGATATTTTTCTGTATAATTTAATCTGATTTAAATAAATATTAAATTTGTTCATGTTTTATATATAAACTTACATCATATATTTTAAATATTCAAACTCATGTATTATGAGTGATGTATTTTTTTATTCATTTCTGAATTAATGATTATTGATAATGAACTTATTTAATTTTTTTAATAATTAATGAGGTTTTATTAATTTTTAATATTTAGTTATCTTCCTAATTAAGAAAAGTGTTTTATAAAATTCAAATTCAAATTTTATAAAAACAAACTATGTGATATTTATGATATTTCTTTGACCTGTTATTATAGAGATAGTTTTTAATTTATTTAAATGTTTTTGAATGAATATTTTTGAATTTCAAAATGAATATATTATTGATGGTAATTCTAGAAACATATTTCTCTCCCAAGGATAATTTTGGAACTATTATTTGAATTTGATTTTTTTACCTAATTAGATATTTACTTGTTAGTGTTTTAAAATACTCTTTAAATGAATTAAATAAACATTCAAAGATACAAAACAAATATACATTATTTTGATGAATTCTTATTACCTGAAATTTAAAATTTTAAACTCATAAAGTGTTATATGATTTTATGATCCTGTTAAAAAAAATTACATCTACTGGACAATCTCTCAAGAAACCAAAACTTTTATGAAAAATACTACTACCTTGAAGAGAAATTCTGATCCACTACTCAAAGACCAATTCTTGTACTTTATCAGTATTTTATAACTTTATCTACCTAGTTCTGTTTGTGTCTTATTTAAAATTTTCTATTTACCTCACCTATACTCTAATGTTGGTTTATGCTTTTCTAACACAAAAGTATTCTTTCTATTAAAGTTGTGACTCCAAAATTCTAAATTCAGAACCATTCGAGTTGTGAATCTTATTATCTAAATTCAGTATTGTAAGGTTTTTGACTCCCTACACAAAAGTTATTGTGTCTGGTTATACCTACTATAGAAAATATAGCATTCTAATGGGCTATGATTCTTAGAAAAATCAGGGTATTAGTGAATTCTCATCTCTCAATGAATATGGAGGTATATGAGTAGATATAGGTCCACTTTAGACTAAACTAATATAAAATCATAGTATTTATTATTTATTTTTCTACTACATTTTACCACATGTTTCACTAGATAATCAAATTTTGATAATTAATTTAACACTTTAAAATTTTAATATGGTATATTCACTCCCTAGACCATATATTATCACCATCTTGGGACTAAAAATTGATATTATAGCATGTTTCTATTGGATATAAAGTCTATTTTTATATTTTATTATGGTAACATGATTATCCTAGACCTCCTAGTTTAAGTAAAAATATCACTGTAAGATCATTGGAAAGAATGAAAATGATGCATGGATTCCTTAGAATCCACCACACTTTGATGGAAATGATTATGGTGACTGATAATCATGAATGGAGGTATACCTCAAAAAAATTAGTATTGATTACTAGAATACAATGGTAAAACCATACAAGTTACTTGATTTTGACCCCGATTTACAAGAAATAATGCTATTAATTATGCTTTGAATTACAAAATTATGAATATTTTATATTGTGTTATTAGCATAAATGGGTTTAGTCATGAATCTTTCTATAAGATAAATCATGAGATTTATAATATTTTGGAAGTTATTCACCTTGTATTAGATAATATTATTAGAACCAAACTTGGAATGCTTTAAGCTAAGTACCAAGATTTCAAGATGGGTGAAGGTGAAAGAATCAACCAAATATTCCACTAATTCACAAGCATTAAGAATGGAATGAATTCTCTTGGATAAAATTTTGAGAACCTGGTGCCAATTAAAAGAGTCTTGAGAGATATACCTAAGAAATGGCATGAAAATAATGTTGTGATGAATAAGAGTAATAATTTAAAATAATATACATTGAATGGACTCATCAAATTATTTCTTCAATATAAACTTGAGTTAAAAGAATATAACAGAAGAGGATACATTTAAGAAGAAATGTATTACTTTTAAATTACATATAAAATTTTCATCTAACTCGTTTTAATCATAGGCACTTGAAAGTGATATAATAGAAATAGTGAATATAAGAAAAGGTATTTAAAATTTTATGAAGAGTAAGTGAAAGTTCATTAATTGACCTAAAAAATCTCATAAGGATGGATGAAAAGGAAATAAAGGTACCGTAAGTAAGTATAATAGTGTTTCATAAATAACTTGTTATGAATGTTGGTAACATGACACATTAAATAAGATTTTACAAAATTAAAACATGATATAAGATATAAGAAATAAAAAAGGAGTTATGTATAAATAATGATGGATGGAGATGCACTAAATAATCATATTCCAGTGATGAATCTAGAAGAAAAAATAGTTATATAGTATATTTCTAATGGAAATAAATATAAATGAGGTTTTTATTGATTCATATTCTAGTTTGGGTTATGATTTTGATACTAATGGTTATATCTTTGAATATCTAGATGAAGAAAATGAAAAACATCAAAAAAATATTTTAAGGGTTACTAAACTATAAAATGAATTAAAAGAAGAGAACAAGAATATTTTCATAAAAGGTAAGAAAGATGATAAAGAAAATGAAAATTTAAGAAACTCAGTTTCTTGTTTGAATTAATTTTAAAATAATGAGTGGAAATTGTTTGGGAATAAAATAATAAAATTAAGAAAAAAAATTAAAAATTGAGATATTCTGCATCATGTTTAAAAAACAAGATTTATGATGGTTTTTATTCTATTCAAAAGGATAATGATAATTTCAAAGAGGAAGTTTCTAGTTTGAAGTTAACTTTATCTATATTTATTTAAGGTAAGTAGAAATTTGATAAGATGATGTCCATGATGAAATCTAATAAAGATAAAATTAGTTTGGTTTATAATCCTCATATTCCTAAAATGCTCAAAACTTATTTTATTAAGAGTAATAAAGGATGTTTATACAATGATACTTGTTTTAGATTTGGTATAAAATGAAATTATGCTAATAAATGTTATTTAAGATTTACTCAATCACTTTTCTATACTAAAACTTTTATTTCTAAGAATTTATCTTATAAAGCACCATATAATACATGTTTAAAATGTGTTTGGGTACCTAGTAAATCTTATACTAATTTGAATGGACCCAAGATTGCATAGGTACAAAACAAAATTTATACATAATTAATATTTTAATGAAACATGCATTAAGTGTGTCAAAAGATACATGGTAAATGGAAAATGGACACTACAAAAATATTTCTTGGGATCTATCAAAGTTTTTATCTTATAATCAATATGATAGTGGCCCCGTGACATTTAATAACGACTCAAAAGGAAAGTTTAAGGTATTTGGAGAAGTAAATATATATAATATTGTTCTAATTTATAAATTTTTAAATATTTAAGGTTTTAATCCAAACTTAACTTGTATTTCATCATTATGTGACAATTTATTGAGTGTTAAATTTTAAGATAATAAATTCTTAGTTTTCCAAAATTAATCTGTTTTATTTTATACTAATAAAAAATATAATATTTATTCTATTTAATTTTCATAATTAACTAACCAACATGTTAAGTGTATTAATTCTATAAAAATAGATGACATCTTATGGAATTAGAGGCTTGGTCATGTAAAAATTTGACTATTTTGAAAACCGTTAAAGAATGAACATATATAACATCTACTGGATTTAAAAATTATTAAAAAAAATTATTTTTAATTATTTATTAAAAGGTAAAAAACATAGGATTAGTTTTAAATATCTTAATGATGTTATAACTAATATACCATTATATCTTATTTATGTAGATTTATTTAGTCCTATACATGTTTCTAGTATAGGGGGTAATAAATATGTTTATCATAGTTGATAATTTTAGTAAATTTACTTGGATTTATTTTTTCCTCATAAAAATGAAACCTTTTCTTAATTTATTTGTTTTTGTAAATTGGTGTGAAATAAAAATTTTGTTTAATTATTTCAATTGTAACTAAAAATGGAGATGAATTTTTTAATTTTGAATTTTATTTTTTTGAATAAAATAATTATTTTTATAATTTTTATACTCCAATAACACTATAAAAATTGGTGTTGTACAACATAAAAATATAACCATTTTAGAAATGGATAGACCTATATTGAATGAATATAATTTACCTAAATATTTTTGAGGAGAATCAGTTAATACAAATTATTATATTTTGAATAGAGTTCCAATTAGACTATTTTTAAATAAAACCCCATTTTAATTGTTTAGATGAAAGAAACCCAATTATAGTTTTTTCAAAGTTTTTAGGCGTAAAGTTTTTATTTTAAATAAATAGGATAAATTTTATAATTTTGATTCTAAAATTGATGGAGTTTTTATGGGGTATTGTAATAAAAGTATTTTTTTTTGATTTTATAATAAAATAATTATAGTTATATAAAAATCTATTCATATTAAGTTCACTGAAGATGTTTTGAAAAAATATTCCATTTTAGGTAATTTTTAAGAAGAATTTATTGAATTTAAATTTGGTGAAGAAAGTCCTCAAGATGATAATGTAACTATTGAGGGGAAGCATAGTCATTATCATTCCACTTATAAGTCATAGAAAATTCAAAAATACCACTCTATTGAATTTTTTTAGTAATGGTGATTTGTGTGTTAAAAATAAAAATTTTATTTTAATTTTTTATGAAAATTATTATTTTTCTTCCAATTTTGCACCAATTGCTGTTTTTAATACTTTGAATAATTATAATTGTATTCTTTCAATATAATATAAACTTAATCAATTTGTTATAAGTAATGTTTAGACTTTAGTTGAAAAACTTGTAGATAAGCATGTTACTGGAACTAAATTTTTTTTAGAAATAAAATGAATGAATCTGGTCAAATAGTTAAGACTAAATATAGACTTATAGCTCAAGGTTATTGTTAATAAGACGACATAGATTTTGATGAATCTTTTGTTCTTGTGGATAGAGTTGAGTCTATTCAAATTCTATTAGATTTTTCATATTTTCAAGGTTATTTATTATTTCAAATAGATGTTAAAAGTGAATTTTTAAATGGATTTATTTCTAATGAAGTTTATGTTTCTCAAACACCAGGTTTTGAAAATGAGAAATTTCATAATCAAGTTTTTAAGTAATCTAATCAATTATATGGTCTTAAGAAATCACCTCATTCTTTATATGATAAATTAAAATTTTTTTTATTAAAAAATGATTTTAATAAAGGTAAAGTAGATCCTACTTTTTTATTAAAGTAATTACAAATGATATTTTAATTATGAAAATTTATATCGATGACATCATTTTTTGATCTTCATGTTAATTGATTTATAAAGAGTTTCTTAATTTTATGGAAAGTAAATTTTATATGAGTTTAATGGGTAAAATTATATTATTTTTAGCTCTTAAAATTAACCATGGAAATAATTGTATATTTTTGAATCAATATAAATATGATAAATATTTAGCTAAGCATTTTGGTTTAGATTCTTGTAAAAAATTTAAAACGACTATGAATACTAATTCTAAGTTAGATTTTGATAATTCTAGTAAATCTATAAATTCTAAAATATTTATAGGCTTGATCAATAGTTTTTTATATTTGACTAATTCTAGACCTGATATTATATTTAGCATTTGTTTATGTGTGAGATTTAATATGATCTTAAGTAATCTAATTTAAAATCTATTAATAATATTATTAGATATGTTAAAGGAACTGTTAATTGTGGAAAATTTTATTCTGAATAGAACTATATTTAATTAAATAGTTATTCAGATTCTGATTTTAGAGGATGAAAACTTGATAGAAAAAGTAACTCAGGCATGTGTCATTTTATTTTTAAAATCTTAGTTTCTTAGTGTTCAAGAAAAAAATTATGTTGCTTTATCTACTACTAAAAGTGAATATACCACTACTAATTCATGTTGTTCTCAATAATTATGGATTAAACAAAATTTTTCTAACTATCGTTTTAATTTTGAAATGATTCCTATTTATTGTGATACTTCCTATTCTATTTTAATTTTAAAAAACCCTTTACTATATTCTATAACTAAGTAGATTAACATGAGATTTTATTTTCTTAGGGATCATATTAATAAAGGAGAAATTATTCTTGAATATATTCCAATTGAAAATAAAATTTCTGATATATTTACCAAACCATTATATTTTTTAATGTTTTTAAAATAATATTTTATATTAGAATATTATAAATTTATTTTTAAAATCTTATTTTAATATATTTTTGACTTGGATTTAGATGGATTTATTAAGGGGGAGTTTTTATAAGGTTTCAACTAAAGTTTTTAAAATATTTTTTCAATATTATAGTATTTATATTAATATTTTATTTTTGAAGAATTTCAAAAGGGGGATAATTTTATAAACTTTTTCTTCTGTTTTGTAATTTAAAAAGGGGTGATTTTGATGGGGATTTTTAGAGATTAGTGTTTTTTATTGATTATTTTTTCTTGTTAAAGTTTATTAAATTTTTCATATTACAATTACCCACAATATTTTATGATATTTTATACTATTTATTAATTTTTTAAATGGATAATAATAATTTCTCCCATCAATTTTTACTTTAATATTTTTTTAAAGGAATATAATGACACTATTTAAATTTATAATATTCTTATTATTCCTTGTTTAATTTTTATTCAAGTTATGTATTATTTAATTTTTATTTTCTCATTAATTTTGTAGTGTTTATATTGTTTAGTTTTTAATTATGTATCAACTATGCCTTTGGACCAACCATAATCTTGGATCGACCATGCCTCTTTAAGCTATCATAATTTATAATTTTGAACTTTTCATATGAATTAATCTTCATAATTAGTCAAGCGAATTCTTGGGTTACTTCTAACCTACTGTGATGATACTAAATCCACGCATCAATCATTATCTTTCTCAATATCTATCGCATGAGAGCTCACTGACCACAAGCTGATAGACCAACCACATGAGAACCCGAGCCTTATGCAAACTAAATCCCACATAAGATATAAAATACATGCATGCCCAACCCATGAAGATGAAGCTTCTGCATGGCCTACCACATGTACTCGATTAACCACATAGAACACTCAATGACTGTATGCCTAGCGTTCAACCACTCAACCCTTTTATTAGGCATAATGAGACTTTAACTAGCTGATTGTGCATTGTAGATTAACAACACTCTATGTGTTCCATCATCTAGTAAGTAGATTGACCATATTTCTTCCACTCCCATGGTAATACATTGATCAACCACACAATATAAATCTCAGGGTGACTCTATATTCATGGTTTCATGTCTTATTATCATGATAAGATCATTACTTTACTTATTTTTCTAAAAATATAGATTTTTTTCTTGTATTCTCTATTTTATGATTCTTTAGGCATATCCCATTTACATCATGTTTATTTTATGAATTTTAGTTTTTTTTATTGATTATATTAATTTACATTCATTAACCAAAAACCATGATAATATTTTTAGTGTATTTTAATCATATTTAAATGAAGATTAAATTTGTTCATGTTTCACATATAAAATTATGCCATATATTTCAAATACTCAAACTCATGTATTATGATTGATTTTTTTTGTTTTATTCATTTATAAATTAATGATTAGTGATAATGAACTTATTTAAACTTTTTTTATATTAATTGATGTTGTGTTATTAAATTTTGAATATTTATGTATCTGTCTGATTATGGAAAGTGTTCTTAAAAATTCAAATTTTCATTTTATGTGAATTTTATGGGATTTCATTTACCTATTATTATGTAGATATTTTTGAATTTATTCAAACATTTTTAATTATTTTTTTTGAATTTTAAATGAACATATTATCGATGATAAATATGGAATTAAATATATCTCTCAATTATAATTTTGGAACTATTATTTTAATTTGAATTATTTTACCCAATTGAAGATTGGATTGTTAGTGTTTTGAAGTATTATTTAAATGTATTTGATACTCATTTAAATATACACATCAAATATACATTGGTGTGAATAATTCCTTTGACATCAACTTTCAAACTCTCTAAGTTATCTATGATTTTATAATCCTTTGCAAAAAATTTTCATATATTTTATGATCTCTTAAAGAACCAAAACTTTTGTAACTACTATTATTGAAATGATGAGATGTTGTGATCCACTACTCAAAAACTAGTTTCTATGCTTCAATAGTCTTCTATGAATTTAAATTCATGGTTTTATTTAAATATTCTCTAATTAATTCTATTTATCTCACATGCACTCTAACACCAGTTTATGATTTTCCAATAAAAACACATTCCCTATTTTTAGGTTTTATCTCATAGATTCTAAATTTAGGGCTATACAGGTTATGAATCATGATGTCTGAATTCACTATTATATAGGTTGTGAATACCCACACAAAATTTATTGCATATGTTGGTACTTCCTATATAAAAGGTTGTATTGTAATGGGTTATGATAAAAAAAAACTAGGATATTAGTGTTTTTTGATCTCTCAAGGAGTAGATAGGTTTAAGAGTAGATGTATGTATACTTTGTACCAAAATACTATAAAATATCCTATGTTAATTTGTTACTTTTATGATACATATTATCACCTATTATGATAGATAATTAAACATTGATAATTATTTTAGATAATTAATTTAACTATTTAAAATATAAATCTGTTTATTCACCCTTGTTTAGACTATCCATCATCACCATATCAAAACTAAATGATATGAGGATTAATCTAAATTAATACATTGATTCATTCATTGATTAGGTCAATCTGATTGTGAAGGATTTTTATAGACTTAGATAAACCCTAAAAAATGTGTAAACTGTGAAGAAAATCATGAGAATATTTCCACCTCACTTTAACCCAAAGGTTTTCTTGATAGAGGAAAAGGATCCAAATGATATTTCATTAGATATTATTTGTGAAATTATTATTGTATATAAGATAAGGAACATTGGGGATCATTTAGTGGAAAAGGATAAATATCAATACATGGAATTCAATGGAATGAATAAGAGTTTGGTTGATGATGGTACTAAAGAAAAGGAGGACCATAAATCTACATTCTTTTACTCAATTATAAGAATGGGAAGATAAATGTTTAAATAGAAATTTACAATCACATACTTTTATGTGTAAATGTTAAGAATATTTCTGTAATGTGCCTAAAAAAGTTCTAATATGGAGAATAAGTTGATGCACCCACACAGAAATCCCAAAAATATGTGAATGGAAAGAAGTGTAATAATAAAAAAAATTAATAAGAAAAACTTGTTCTCACAATATGATAATGACTCATAAGAAATTTAATTAGTAGAAATTGAGGAATACATATACCTTTACATGGATATTTTTTTGTCTATCATTGAAAAACTAAATATGAGGAGAAAATAAATGGAGAATATGATGAAGTTGAAGGTGTTCTAAACTTCAAGGTGGAGTTAGAGGATGATTTTGAAGAAAAAGTTATTAGGAGAGTTAAAATGAATAAATTAAATGTCATGGTTTGTGGTTCCATGATATATATATATATAGCAGTAAAAATAGGATAAAGATGAGTTAATTACAAAGATTGAAATTATTAAATATAATAAGCTATAAAAATTAGAGAATGTTTTTAACTTCAATCTCAAGATGGAAGAATAGGCCTAAATTATCACTAGTTTGACCAACATAGTGAAAGATAAAAAAATAGTTAATGGATCTTGAAGTGCCTTAAGGTTGAAGTTTATATTTGATTTCACTTATTATAGTTTTCTTTATTAATTCCATCATGAAAAGGTGATGATTTGGGTGATGGATTGGAGTATCCACCCATTAAGGAAGAAGAGAAGATACCATAATAGGTATATGGTAAAATTGATTGACAAGATACTACCCATACACTATGGGTAAAGGAGTATAAGGATATGGATATCATTTTCCCTTGAATACCTATATGGACAGATTTAAGTAGAAAAAACATGTAATGACCTAAACTTTTGAATGCTATTTGTTTCTTGAATTTGTCTATTATTTTATTTTATACTAAAAAAACTATATCCTTTAATTAATGAAGTGAGTATAATTAAAATAATACCATTGGGTTTTGACTGTTATATGAATGTTGGTCAATATGACAGTTGGTCAATATGACTGTTGGAAACTAAATTCTTAATGTTATGATTATTTTTTATAAATACAAGTGATCATGGTTAATTAATACAGAAAGAACAGTCGATGGCCTTATCCAATAGACTCAAGCTATATGAAGCTCATCTGTTTTAGCTTGGGAAGAAGGTTTCAACACTAGGCTTTGCTCTGGACCAAGCCCAAGCTGAGCTTCAACATGTGAAGCTTGAATGGAATCACCCAAGGGAGAAGTTCAAGATGATAGAAATCACCACTTGGGAAACATTGTCCGAGACAGCCTAAGATTCTATCACCATAACACACCTTACACTTAGGTCCTATGTAGGTGTTATAAGGGGCTATATAACAAGGCCTTAGTTACTTTGTGTAATCCTTTTGTATAAATAAAATTATTATTTATTCTTATGGTAAAATTTTTGTATTTAAAATGTCTGGATAAATATATGATGAATTTATAGAAGTTTCATATTATTAATGAAATAAAAAAAAGGGTATTTTAAAATATTTTAGTATACTTTAAATAAGTAATAATGTAAAATGATTTTAAAAAAATGGTCTTCTACAGTTGTGACCAGTAAACAATTTAGAGTCTAATAAGATCAACACAACTTTTAGTGAATATTAAAGTATTAATAGTAATATTACCCTTATAAATATTAATGTGACCAATGGAATAGTAACCTCACTTAAGAATGTATAAATATAATTTAGGCATCTTGAATGGTGAAGTGATATAATAACATAAGTAAATAACTATTTGAGAAATTATTAGTTAAGTATTACTATTTTTTTCAGGTAGATAGTGTTTTACTTAAAAATTAAATATCTCATAATTATAAAATTATTTCATAAAATGGAGTTAATTTTTTAATTCAGATCATCGATATTAGTTTAGGGTGAATTTATGAGATTTTAAAAAAATATTTTGTATTTCAGTGAATAGTAAAAATATAGTGTTGTGTTTCAGTGTGATTAATGACATCATTAATGATGTAATAATTAGGTAATAATTCTGGTAAACTTTCGAATAGTAAGATATGTTATGAGCTGTCCCAAGTGGCCAATACCATGGGAAAGCCCATAGTTTTTCAAATACCACTGATGAGGTGTCCCGTGGAAATTAATAAAATATTCCCTCACTTTTTCTATAAATACCAACCCATTCCTTCATTACATTCATTCAAAATTCATCATCAACTAAGATCTGGTATTTTTACCTCCCAAGGAGTCCTTAAAAGGTACCCTCAAACCCCCCAAGGTCCCAACATTCAAGCTTTCAAAGTTACTCTTCAAGGTAAGGGAACCTTTCACCCTCCTCTTTTAAGTCATGACTTCCTTTATGTTATGTCTTATATTTTCCATCTTATTATGTTGGGATATGATCTTATATATTCTTATTTTAGACCATTTTATGTTCAAATGATGAGATACCATTTCCTCTCTCATCAACTAATTTTCTGAATTTTTAAGTGATGCCGTTAGACTATTTAATTTTTGTAAAAGAAATCGCATCTTTTCTTTTCTTTTGAGTTTCATTTTCATATGGTTTTTAATCAAATATACATACCATGATATTATTTCTTTTTATTTTGTTCCAAAACTATATTATGGGTTATTTATGAGTGGGTGACTCTTGTCCCCTCTCTTTTCAATGTTTTCTAAAACCATTTTATATAGCCATTATGCTGCAGAATTTTTATCTCAAAACCTCTCTCTATTTTTCTCAGGAAATTATCTTATTTTATTTATGTGAATACCCAACACCATTTTAGTTCTAGGTGTATTCATCAAGACATAAAAATGGTATATTTGGTTCTTTAGTTGACAAATATGAAACCCTCATTCCTTTTCCATGGGTTATAAATTACTATTCGATCAAGTTTTTAAGTAATTTTTAAAATGTCATGATTTTGACATGAAACCCATTTATTTTATTCTATTTGGGTTATTTATGAAATGTATGATTATGATATATGTGTATCACATTAAAATAAATACATATTAAGGGTGTGCCCTGATATCGCTCCAATGCATTGGGTAACGAATTTAATCACTATAGATGACAAGTTTCACGATACCTTGGTGAATAACATTGGTAAATTTTATAACACCATGGGGATGAACCTTGGTGATATGTTCATTAATGTATAAATTAAATGTTTTTTTCCAAATATTCAATTTATGATTCAAGTTATTTTCATTATGATATTCCTATAATTCCATTTCTCATGTCTTTATGTTTTTCATCAAGTTCTTATTGATATCACAAGTAAACTGATTCCCTTTATTTCCTTATTGGGCCTTTTGCTCACCCTTTCCTTTTATGTATGTCTCCAGGTTATGAGATGTAGTAATTGTACTTAGGATAAACTTTTTATGAATCCTTACAGGTGGATTGGAATAATGTTTAATGTTTTTGTGTATATTGTTCCCGATTTCTAATACACTAGTCTTTAAAGATCCTCTATTTTTAAAGTGTAATGAAAAGTTATGTAATAAAAGGGTGGGATGCCATAGTTTCTATCAAAGGATATTTTAGTTATTTATGGAAATTATTCTATGAAAACTTTAAGAATAACCCTATATAAAAGTTTAAATATAACAAAACTTCCTGGTATTTTGGTGAAATATTATGTAAGTGGTTTCCGAACAAATAAATCCTTGTTTGGATATGAACAAATGGATGTGGCTCTAGCTCAGATGTACCTAGGAGTGAAAAATCTGATAAGGAGTTTTGGGCTTAACCTAGGGTATCCTGGTACATGACAACATGCCATGATTCACTCCTTGTTTGACACCCCTAATGGATATTTTTGGTTAATAGCAAGATTTTTATGAATCATTATGAAGTATTTATAAAGAAATGTAATTATTTAAGCATGAAGTTTTAAGAAATAAAATCCTTTAGAGTTAAAAGATTATTAAATTAAATAAGATTATAACTAAGGTTTTATTCTTTTAGAAAATGGCAGGAAATAGGGGGATCCATGAAAATGGTGACCACAATGGACCATGCATTGACATCCCTCCAATGGAATATGGAATGGAAAATTTCATGAGAATGATGAACAAACTAACTCAAGTTATTGGAAATAACTTGAATCAAGATAAGATACCAATATCACTATGAAGGGAACAACATTCTGTTGAGTCCTTTATGCGTTAGAGACCTCCAAACTTCAGTGGATCTACCGGCCCATTGATTGATGAACAATGGATTAGCACTATCGAGAAGATCATTTCTGTGCTCCGCTGTTCAGAACAAGAGAAGGTCACCCTGGCTGTTTACTGCTTAGAGGGTGAAGATGATTAGTGGTGGGATATGATAATAAACACAATACCAAGAGTAGAGGTTGACTCTTTGGAGTCAAAAGAGTTCATATGGATCTTCTTTAATAAGTATTTCCCTAGTTCGATGAGAACAAGAATGGAGAAGGAGTTTCTTGAGATGAAGTATAAGGAGAATGAATCTATGGGATGCTACGAGATGAATTTCACAAGGCTTTCACGTTATAACTCTAGCTTTATCATGGATCCAAATGGTAAGTTTGATAGATTCTTTGGTGGATAGAGACCTCATCTACAGAAGAATCTAGCCAACCGAGACTATGATAGCTGTGAGGAGATCGTGCAGAGTGCGATGAAAGTCGAACTAGAGTTTGGTGAGATGAAATGGTCTCATAAATCCAATGAAAAAAAGATCAATGGATCCAAGCTTAGGGAGGAATTTTGATCTGGAAAGAGGAATAAAGCAAGTGCAACATCCCACGTGTAATAAATGTGGGAAGAAGTATTCAGGGAACTACCTACTCAGGAGCAGGAAGTGATACAAGTTTGGAAAGGATGACCATATCACACAGAACTATCCTAGTGTGGTGAAGCCTTAACTCACAAACACTAATGACAAAGGGAAGATGGTGCAGGCCCTACCAGATGTTCAATGCTATAAGTGTGGAAAACTTGGGCACTTTGTCAATCACTGTCCCAATCCAAGGGCAGTGGAGGGGAATCACCATCAACCTCAGTAATGGCCATGGGAACAAGGTTGTAATTTTTCAATTACTATGGCTGAAGTTGAAGCGCCAAATGATGTGGTGGTAGGTAATCTTATTGTTCTCTCAAAGCTAGCAAGTAATTTGTTTGATTCTGGTTCTATGCATTCCTTTATTTCTTCCAAGTTTGCAAAAAATTTAGAATCCAACCCTGAATTGCTAAAAGTATAGTTATTAGTCTAGACTTATGGTGGGATTATCCAAGAATCATCAGTGTTTAGAAACTCTAGTATTTACTTTAGTGAGAACAATCTTATTGCAAATCTAGTTGTCATTCCCATGCTGGAATTCAACATTATACTAGGGATGGACTGGCTCTCAAATTATAATGCCAAGATCAAATGTAGAAGTAATGAAATCTCAGTAGTATCGAATGGAAACCCTGTAGTTATCTTCCAAGGAGAGATATCTCAATCTAATCTTTGTCTAGAAGAACCTCCTATATCCTTCTTTATAGAGTTGATCGGTGAAGAAAAAGAAGGAAATGAGAGTATAGGGATATAAAATGTCCCCATCATCCAGGAATACATTGACATATTTCCTGAGGAGTTATCCTGACCTCCCTTGGAAAGAGAGGTATAGTTCTCCATTGAACTCATACTTGGATCTCATCAGATATCAAAGACCCCTTATAGAATGGAAAATGTGTAGCTGGAGGAATTAAAGAATAAAATCCAAGATCTTTTAGAGAAGGGGTTTATCCATCCAAGTGTGTCTCCTTGGGGAGAACCTATTATCTTTGTAATGAAGGATGGATCAATGCAGCTATGCATTGATTATATAGAACTAAACGGGATAATAATGATGAAAAAATACCCTATTCCAATAATTGATGACTTATTTGACTAACTTCATAGAGCTCAATTCTTCTCTAAGATTGATCTTCGATCTGGTTATCATCAATTGAGGGTGAAGAAAGAATATATTCTAAAAATTACCTTCTGATAAAGATATGGTCATTATGATTTTGTTTTTATGACCTTTAGGCTAACTAATGAACCTGTTATTTTTATGGATTTGATGAATAGAGTTTTTAAGGACTACCTTGATAACTTTATGGTAGTTTTTATTGATGATATTTTGATATATTCCAAAAGTTGTGAGGAGCATGAGGATCATTTAAGAGTTATTTTGAAAACTCTATAAAAGGTGAGGATTTTTGGAAAGTTCAACAAATGTGAATTCTGGTTACAAAACTTTATTTTATTGGGGCACATTGTTACCAATGAAGGAATCACAGTTGACCCTGTAAAGACAAAAGTTGTAGAGGAGTGGCCTCAAACTACAACAATAAATGAGATTCATAGTTTCCTTGGATTAACATGATATTATAGGAGGTTTTTGAAAAACTTTTCACAACTTTCTAATCCATTAACCAAGTTAACTCGAAAAGGGGTCAAGTTTATCTGAACAAAGGAGTGTGAGGAAAGTTTCCAAGAGCTGAAGAAGAGATTGGTTACTGCACCCATGTTAACTCTTCCCTTAAGTAGAGAAGTATTCATTATTTTTAGAAATGTATATCTGAAAGGGATTGGGTGTGTCCGCATGAAAAATGACAAAGTCATTGATTATGCATCTCGATAGTTGAAGAATCATGAGAAGAACTATCCTACGCATGATCTGGAGCTGGCTGCAGCCATTTTTTCTTTGAAGATATGGAGGCACTATCTTTATGGGGAGAAATGTGATATATACACAGACCATCAAAGTTTGAAGTATATTTTCACACAAAAGGAATTGAACATGAGACAAAGGAGATGGTTGGAACTTCTTAAATACTATTATTGTTCAATTCATTATCATCCCGGAAGAGCAAACAAAGTTGCTGATGCCTTAAGTAGGAAACACACAGTTGTTCTTTGCATGATGAGTATTCAAAGGGATCTTTTGATCAATGACCTAGTAAAGATAGACATGAGAATTATAAGTTAAGGGACATTATCAACCCTAACCCAAATTATTTCTCAACTGTTATTACTAGAGAAGATCAAGAAATCCCAGAAATAAGATCCTTTGTTATAGAAGAAGTTTGA
This sequence comes from Viscum album, assembly GCA_963277665.1. Lineage (NCBI taxonomy): Eukaryota > Viridiplantae > Streptophyta > Magnoliopsida > Santalales > Viscaceae > Viscum > Viscum album. The sequence continues at coordinate 1,541,741,224 of OY728129.1, forward strand.
GGCTGTGAAGGATGGAAAGTTTCCTGAGTTCAATATTGATCAAGATGGTGTACTGAAATTCCATACAAGTCTATGTGTTCCATCTATTATGAAAATAAACAAGGGGATGATGGATGAATCTCATATCTCTACTTTCTCTATACATCCTGGAATCATGAAAATGTATAGGGACCTTTGTGATCATTATTGGCAGGATAATATCAGAAAGTGAAGGTAGAGTGACAACTTCTTAAAGGGGTATTACAACCACTACCCATACCAGTATGGAAGTGGGATAATATCACAATGGACTTTTTCACTGGTCTCTCGAGAAAATACAAAAGAAACAATGCGATATGGGTTTTTGTGGACCGTTTCACCAAGACTAACCATTTTATCTCTATTCAGGAAGATTTATCTCTTGATCAACTTGCCAAGATTTATGTAAAGGAAGTGGTAAGGCTGGATGGAGTTCCACTTTTTATCGTATCTGACCGTGATCCAAGGTTCACATCAAAATTCTGTAGAATTCTTTAACATGCTATGAGTACTGAATTGAATTTCAGTATGTCCTATCACCCCCAAACTAATGGAAAATCTGAAAGGACAATTAAAACACTTGAGGAAATGCTGAGAACATGCTTAATAAAATTTAAAGGTGGATGGGATTGACATCTACCATTATTTTAGTTCTCTTACAACAACAGCTTCCAATCAAGCATTCAAATGACACACTATGAAGATATATATGGGAAGTGATGTAGAACTCCTACTTGTTGGGATGAAGTTGGTGAGAGAAAGATTCTTGGGCTTGATCTTATGCAGGAGATGATAGAAAAGGTCTATTCCATCCAGAAACACATTAAGGATGCTCAGATTCAGTAAAAGAGCTATGATGACAACCATCAAAGGGACTTGGAGCTTGATGTTGGTGACAAAGCCTTTTTTCTAATTTCACCTTGGAAGAGAGTCATGATGTTTGGGAAGAAAGGGAAGCTCAGACCTAGGTACATTGTCCCTAAGAAATCCTTGATCGCGTAGGAGAAGTGGCCTATCAGATTTCACTTCCTCCAAATCTATCACAAGTACATGATGTTTTCCACATATACCTCTTGAGGAGGTACATACCTGACCCTTCGCATGTACTAAATCCAGAGGTTTTACAACTGGAACATGAACTCTCTTATGAGGAGCAGCCAGTGGAGATATTGGATCATAGAGACAAGGTTCTATGCAATAAGACTACCCACCTTGTTAAGGTGTTGTGGAGGAAACAAAAATATGAATAAGCTACATGGGAACTAGAGGACTCTATGAGGCAGAAGTACCCACACCTTTTCTCTTCTGAGGGTACGAGTTGAAATTTCAGGGATGAAATTTCTTAAGGGGGGAAGAATGTAACGACCCAAACTTTTGAATAATATTTGTTTATTTAATTTGTGTATTATTTTATTTTATACTCAAAAAAACTATATCCTTTAATTAAATAAGTGAGTATAATTAAAATAATACCACAGGGTTTTGACTATTATATGACCGTTGGTTAATATAACAGTTGGTCAATATGACCATTGGTCAATATGACTGTTGGAAACTAAATTCTTAACATTATGATTAATTTTTATAAATATAAGTGATTATGGTTAATTAATATATAAATAAGAGTCAATGGCCTCATCCAGTAGACTCGGGCCATAGAATCCCATCTGTCAGAACTTGGGAAGGAGGTTGCATCACTAGGAATTGCTCTGGACCAAACCCAAGCTGAGATTCAATATGTGAAGCTTTAATGGAATCACCTAAGGGATAAGTTCAAGATGATAGAAATCACCATGCAAGAAATATTTTCTGAGCCACCGCAAGATTCTATCACCATAGCACACCTTACACTTAGGTCTTATGCAGGTGTTATAAGGGGATATGTAACAAGGCTATAATTTCTTTGTGTAATCCTTTTGTATAAATAAAGTTGTTATTTATTCTTATGGTAAAATTTGTGTATTTCAAATGTACAGATTAATATAGGATGAATTTCTAGAAGTTTCATATTATTGATGAAATTTTGAAAAAAGGGTATTTTAAAATATTTTTGTATACTTTAAATAATTAATAATGTAAAATGATTTTAAAAAAAATGGTCTTCTACAGTTGTGATCATTAATAAATTTAGAGTCAAATAAGATCAACATAACTTTTAGTGAATAGTAAAGTATGATTAGTAATATTACCCTTATGAATAGTAATGTGACCAATGGAATAGTAACCTCACTTAATAAATTATAAATATAATTTAGGCATCTTGAATGGTGAAGTGATATAATAGCATAAGTGAATAATTGTTTTGGAAATTATTAGTTAAGTATTAGTATTTTTTTCAGGTAAATAGTGTTTTTACTTAAAAATTAAATATCTTATAATTAGAAAATTATTTTCATAAAATAGAGTTCATTTTTTAATTCATAGAATTTATATTAGGTCAGGGTGAATTTATGAGATTTTTATAAAATGTTTTGTTTTTCAGTGAATAGTAAAAATACGGTTTTGTGTTTCGGTGTGATTAATGACATAAATAATGATGTAAAATTATGTAATAATTCGAGTCGATTTGTGAAGAGTAATATATTTTATTAGGTGTCCTAAGTGGCCAATACCATGGAAAAATACCATGGTCAAGCCCATGATTTTTCAAATACCACCGATGAGGTGTCCCTTGGAAATTAATAAAATATTCCCTCACTTTTGCTATAAATACCAACCCATTCCTTCATTACTTTCATTAAAAATTCATCATCAATGAATCTATGGTCTTTTTACCTCCCAAGGAGTCATTCTATGGTTCCCTTATGCCACCCAAGGTCCCAACCTTCAAGTTTTTGAAGTTACTCTTGAAGGTAAGGGAACCTTTCACCCTCCTCTTTTAAGTCACGACTTCTTTTATGTTGTGTCTTATAGTTTCCATATTATTATGTTGGGGTATGTTTTTTATATATCCTTATTAGTTTCCATTTTATTTCCAAATGTTGATATACCCTTTCCGCTCTCATCAACTGATTTTTTGAATTTTTAAGTGATGCTGTTAGGATGCCGAATTTTCGTAAAAGAAATCGAATCTTCTCTTTTATTTTGAGTTTCATTTTCATATGATATTTAATTCAAATATCCATACAATGATATTATTTATTTTTATTCTATACCCATACTATATTATGAGTTATTTATGAGTGGGTGAATCTTGTCCCCTCTCTTTTCAATTTTTTCTAAAACCATGTTATATAGTCGTTATGATGCAGAATTTTAGCCTCAAAACCTCTATATCCTTTTCTCAAGAAATTATCTTATTTTATTTATGTGAATAACCAAGACCATTTTAGTTCTAGGTGTATTAATAAATACATAAAAATGGTACATTTGGTTCTGGATTTGACATACATGAAACCCTCATTCCTTTTCCATGGTTTATAAATGACACAACGATCAAGTTTTTAAGTACCTTTTAAAACATCATGATTTTGACATGAAACCCATTTATTTTATTATATTTGGGTTATTTATGAAATGTATGATTATGATATATGTGGATCAAATGAAAATAAATACATATTAAGGGTGCTCCCTGATAGTGCTTCAATGCATTGGGTAAAGAATTTAGTCTCTTGCGATGACAAGTTTCACAATACCTTGATGAATAACATTGGTAATTTTTATGAAACCTTGGGGATAAACGTTGGTGATATGTTCATGAATGTATAAATTAAATGTTGTAGCCACATATTAAAGTTATTATTTAAGTTATTTTCATTATTATATGCCTATACTTCCATTGCCCATGTCTTTATGTTTTTCATCAAGTTCTTATTGATATCACAAGTAAACTGATTCCCTTTCTTACCTTACTGGGCCTTCTGCTCACCCTTTCCTTTGATGTATGTCTCTAGGTTATGATATGTAGTAATTGTACTTAGGATTAACCTTTGATAAAGCCTTACAAGTAGATTATAATAATTTTTAATGTTTTTGTGTATATTGTTCTTGATTTCCAAGACACTAGACTTTAAAGATCCTCTGTTTGTAAAGTGTAATGAAATGTTATGTAATAAAAGGGAGGGATGCCATAAACCATGTTAAATCATACTATTTAAAGAGATAATATTTATTTAAGAACATGACTAGTGCGAAATAATAAGTTCTAGTAATATCTACAATAGTTTGGAAGAGTGAAATTTCTACATATAATGAATAGATTGAAGGGTTGTTTTCAAATAGAGTTAAAAGGGAATATGATTATAGTTTCAATACCCATAAGATGGGATAAGTCCATTCAAGTGTAATATTGTATAAGATTACTAGAATGAATCTAGATAAACACTCAGATGATGATTAAAAAGGGTCACAATTAATTTGAAGTGGACTTGAAGTTATTTCATGAATTCTGTTACTTTTAGAGCATGAACTATAAAAATGGATAAGTTATGAGTTTAAGAATTTTCTTATCAATCATAAGACATCAATCTAAACATAATAATTTTGGAATTGAATGTATGGATTTGAATTATACTGAAGATTTAAAAAGTAATGATTTTATTACTTTAGTCATAACATAAGCCTTGATCGTAAGAATTCACCATAAGTTTTTGATCCCATCATATGAAATTTCTGAAAATGTAATACTTAAAGCTAATGTATTTTTAGTATTCATAATACTAAGAATAATTGTCCACTATAAGACTTCATGAATGAAACTATGAATTATCCAGCGTAAATATTTAGACGAGTGTAAATATTCAACGCTTGGAAATATTTTTAGAAAGATAATGGATGAAAAGAAGTTCCCAGAGTAGAACATAAAGGTTTATCTTAAGGATTTATGAATGTAATTATCAGAACTCCCTAAAACAAGACTTAAATACTTTAAAAAATTTTAGAGTTGCTGGTGGATGAAAAATGGAATTTCTAGGTATCAAATCCAACAAATTTGAACACATAATGGATGATTAAATAACTATTTCTTCATGATATAAACATAAAAAACCTAAAAAGGTTTGTGGTCTAATCCTGAGAAAAAAGAGAACTTGATATTCATTCATTAAAAGGGAAGATCAAATCTCTATAAACCATAGATTTTCTTGAATTATTTAATGAAGGACCCCAAAACACCCTGAGAGGGGAGGGGTGAATCAGGGTGTCAAAATTTTCTCCTAGAAGTTTTGGATATTGTTCCCACATTGGTAGGAACCAGTAAAATCTATCAGAAAAAAGAAAGTAGGGAGATGACACATCACTTTTAATTGGTTCACTGCAAAGGTCTAAGTCTAAGGAGCATACTCTGACAGTGTGTCGGTCATACCTAAATCCACTAATCCTTACCAGTTGTGGAGTACAAGAGTTTGGACACAGTCACTCTGTGCCAAGTACACTGCCTTTACAATGGTTTAGGGATGACTCACCACTTCCCTTAGAACAATTCCATAAACTCTACCTAGATTAATATAATGAGAGAAGTCTAACTCAGTTTATCGACTTGAAGGTCACTTCAATAGATTGGTATTGGAGTCTTTACCTCTATCCAAAACAAGACACTTATTTCATCAAGGACCTGAGTAGATGCTCACTGAAATCCCTGGCCACTCTACACTTATAAACAAAAAAAACCCTTCACAATGCCCCTTTGCAATGCTCAACCCTTCATAAATCTCACTGCCTCGTGGAGCACAACCCTTCGCGAAACTCACTGAGCCAATGCGAAACCCCCTATCTTCATGAACCTCATATTCCTTAAGAGAAAAATCCTTATTCAGGACTTTGGAAGTCTCTTCATGAAGCACAAGCTCCCTTATAACAACATTATTTGTGGATCACCCCTTGATTCATGAAGTCACAACAAACACAAATTTTCTCTCTCAAAAGTCGTTTTTAAATGAAGAGGGGTGGCCTCTTATTTATAGGCACGGTCGATTGCAGATCTCATCTTATTCAGGCATGAAATCCAGATTGGTCAAAATTCCTTTGTGGTGATTCCTCCATGTAACAAATCTCCACTAAAATTTCGTGTTCATAGAGCTCGTCATAACCACATAGCTCTCTGTCAAAAGCCTTTGTATCGCTGCAAAGCACCACCACAAACCTTCTTTCCTTCACTGTTTGCGATGCCCGTCATAATCTCAAAGGAACACTGTCTCAAATTGAGGAGCTTCATTTCTTTGAAATTTTCATGCCAATCCTTGTGAAATCCATGCCTTTCCATAAAAAAGAAATGTTGATTCTAAAATAATACCTTCTATGAAGCTCAAAGATCAAACTTTCATAACCATAGAGCACACCACTTCAATTATTACAGTCTCTGTGAAATCCACTTCATGAAGCCTATATTTGCGAAACTACTACCTTTTCCATATTTTCATAAGGAATTTAAGAATAACCACTTTTTTCAATGCTTTCCATTCTCCAAAGATGCTTACTAATTGACCTATATGACCCCTTTACTTGAAATATCCCTGATCATCCATTAAAGGATTGAGAACAAACACAAACTGTGATCCTTTTATAGTAAATAACAACCTTGGTTCCAGTAATATCCCCATTTGGGTTTGTTGGAAATCTATAGATAAAATCATTGATTAGACGACTACAATCAAACCTTTAAGAAACAACTCAGTCATCACTCTAAGTCTACATGAGCAGTGCTCATTGTAGAAAACAAGAGGGAAGACATGAACTGTATTCTCATGTGTTAGAATGAAATCCCTCTTGAGAAAATATTCTCCATATTTCCACATTGAATTTAGTCATTTCTCCCCCATTGTAAATAAACCTAATGACTGAGATTTAAATATTGTAGATCTCAGAAAAGATTCCCCCTAGATTTTATCTCCCCCATAATCCTGCAACACTTCCACAAATAGATTAACACAGTCAAAACAATTTGGGAAGAGGGGAATATCATAACCTCATTAAGAACTGGGAGGTGGATGAAAACCACGGTTCAACTGATGTTTCTCAAACATAGTCACTGATAGTGGCTTGGTCGGGATATCAACCACTTGATTTTCAGTTCCCACTTGATCCATTTTAATCACACCTTGTTCAACTTTTTCCTTGATGAAGTGATATCTGATTTCAGTATGTTTTATACGAAAATGATGAACATGATTCTTCGTAAGATCAATTGTGCTCTTATTATCACAATAGATCACCATTGGTTGTTTCACCTCATCACCAATGTCGGTTAGTTGCTACTTCATCCAAAGTAACTGAGTTCATGCCTTTTTAGCATAGATATACTCAGCTTCAATAGTACTCAAATAAGTACTCTCTTGTTTCTTTCCCAACCATCCAACACATTTCTTCCCAATATAGAATTTTCCACCACTGGAAGACTTTCTGTCAACTACATCTCTAGCCCAGTCAGCATTGGAAAATGATGATAATTAACTGTCTCTTTCTGAAGCAAAGTATAAGCCATAATTGTGATTACCTTGAATATACCTCATGATTCTTTCCACTACTGACATATGTTATTCTTTCAGACTACTCTAAAAGAAATCCACTATGCACGTTGCAAAGACAATGTTTGACCGTGTCACTATCTGGTACAATAAGCTCCCAATGACCCTTCTTTATAGTGTGGGATCTATAGATGTCCCATCCTCATGTTTTATAAGTTTTGTTCCAATTGAAATTGGAGTCGAAAATGGTTTGGAGTCATGCATATTAAATTTCTTCAGCATCTCCTATGCATACTTTTCCAGAGAAATGAATGCATAATTCTTCTTTTGAATCACTTGAAGACCTGGAAAATATGTGAGTTCACTAATCATGGACATTTCAAATTCTGATTTCATGTGATTGAATAATTCATCCACCGATCCCTGCCTACTTCTACCGAAAATTATATTATCCACATATAGCAACACCATGAATTGATCTTGCTGAAATTTTTTTACATAGAGGTTGTGATCCACTCCTCCACTTTTGAATTAAAGCTTTCTTAGATAAGAATCCAATCGATAGTATCACTCCCATGGCACCTATTTCAATCCATAGAGTGATTTCTTTAGTTTTCAAACCTTTATTTCTTCAGTACCAAGAAGATAACCCACTAGTTGTTCAACATAGACTTATTCTTCGAGAAAACCATTCAAGAATGCTATCTTGATATCCATTTGATATACTTTATATCATCTTTGTATTTCCATGGAAAGAAAAATCCTGATTGACTCTAGTCTAGCCACCGGAGAAAAGGTTTCTTCAATATTGACACCTTCAATCTGGGAGTATCCTTTGCATACCAATCGTGCCTTGTTTCTGATAACACTTCCATGCTCATCAAACTTGTTCTTGAAGATCCACTTTGTAACAATAACATTGTGACCTTCAGGTCTCTTCAATAGATCCCATGTATGATTCTTGTGGATTTTTTTAATACATTTAAAAAAAAAATATTTTTTTAAAAATTTATAGGTTTAATTTTTTTTAAAACTGCCCCTTAAAGACGGCATCTACGATGCGGCCTTTGGCGTCGGGTGAAAGGCGGCATCCACGATGCCGCATTTCCACTAAAACCCATTTTTTTATTTTTTTTATTTTTTTTGTTTATATATATATGTATATATATATATATAAACAAATCAAAAAAATAAAATAAAATAAAAATTACAGCAGAATTTATCCGCTATTTAAAATTCAACAGGACTACCATTACACCAGTCTGGATTCTGACAGAAGCTCTCACCTATGGATCCATTTTATAAGAGACCTTACACTGTAAATCATTCTGCATTTCTAATATGGGATTTTGGTTCTCCATTTCCTACATAGAACATTCTGCATTTCCGATGTGGGATTCTATTTTGAGTACGTGACTTTGAAAGAATATAAAATATAAACTATAAGACCAATATAAATGAAACTTAAAACATTAATTAAACATATAAAAATTAGTTGAAAACAAAAATAATTTCATAAAAAATGATGATAGAAAATAATTTATAATCTTTCAAAACCACATACTTGAAACTTAAAAAGTTTCAAGTACGTGACTTTAGAAGCCTATAAAATATAAACTACAAGACCAATATAAATGAAACTTAATACATTGATTAAACATATAATGAATTGTTGAAAATAAAAAGAATATCATATTTTTTTTAAGGAAAATAAATTATATGTTTTCAAAGACACCTACATGAAACTTAAAAATGTTTCAAGCACGTGACTTTGAAATCCTATAAAATATAAACTATAAGACCGATATAAATGAAACATAAAACATGGATTATACATAAAAAATAGTTGAAAATAAAAATAATTTTGTAAAAAATGTTCATGAAAAATAATTTATAAGCTTTCAAAACCACCTACTTGAAACTTAAAAATGATTCAAGTATGTGGTGTTGAAATACTATAAAATATAAACTATAAGACCGATATAATTTAAAGTTAAAACATGAATTAAATATATAATAAATTATTAAATTATTAAATTAATATTATTAAAAATTAATTATATAATAATTAATTAGTTAATTAGTAATTATTAATAATTAATTATATAATAATTATCAAATTAATTTGTAATGTAATTATTCTATATATAATAATTAATTAGTTAATTAGTAATATAATTATAAATTATATTTATTCATTATACTTAATAATTAGTAATTATTAAAAATTATTATATGATAATTAATTAGTTAATTGGTAATATAATTATTAATTATATAATAGTTAACAAGTTAATTAGTAATATAGTTATAAATTATCATTATTTATTATAATTATTAATTATAATTATTCATTATAATTACTAATTATCATCATTCATTATAATTATTAATTCTAATTATTAATTATAATTACTAATTATAATTATTCATTATAATTACTAATTATAATTATTCATTATAATTACTAATTATAATTATTAGTTATTAATTATTAATTATTAATTATTAATTATTAATTAGTAATAGAATTATTAATTATATAATTTTTAATTAGGTAATTAGTAATTATTAATGTTTTATTATTATGTTCTTATGGTTATATAAATATATATAAATAAAACTTAATGTTTCAACATAATTTATCTTTTATTCAAGTACGTGACTTTGGTGGCCTGTATAATATAAACTATAAGACGGATATGAATGAAATTTTAAACATTGCTTAAATTGGAACTCAATTCACCCCCTCTTGATATTCCACTCTGACTAACAAGTAATAATAGTAGTTTGATTTCAATAGACATAAAACATGTAAACAATAATGTAAAATAAATGCCTATGTCTATGGTGAGGAGATTCTGTCCCACATGGTGGTATGTGAATAGGACGTCCGCGTCGAGTGCGCAGTGGAGTCTGATGACCTGGAGAAGGCTAATCCTCAGGCACTGGAACGTCGATTGTCGCATCCTCCATCTGTGTGTCAGTGGGAGGAGCTGTCAACTGCATCTCATACTTTGATCCAGATCCTTCTCCCACTAGGGTGGTAGAAGGACCTGCCCCCATCGTAGTGGGGAACGAAGCCTGTGATGGAGATATAACCCAAGAGAGTGATGGCTCAAGAATACAAAGCTGTGAAAGATATGGAACCCAAGATGGAGAGAACCACAGATACCCTGTCAGGAAAGGCGGATCGCATGCCACCTGAGGTACATCCTGAATTGGCTGATCCTGAAATACTAGAGGTTCGACCTCTGCCTGTGGAACAGGTGAGACCTCACGTGCAGCACGACGCTATCTATATTGCTGTGGTTGTGGCTCCTCAGCACCAACAACAGTTGTAGGATGTGCCTCTGGGGCAGGAACCTCCTCTCTTCGAGTCGGACACGTGAAGATGCTCCCAGAAAGTGCACAAAAAGATGCCCTCACCTCTAGTTCTATAGCATGGACGACTGCCCAGCTAAAAACCCCTCCTCCTCTTCATCACTCATGCAAATAAGCTGCTCTGTGTAACTTCCATTTAAATAGATTCAAATGTAATTATAAAATAATTCAATAAACAAACTAATGGAAATTTATTGACTTATCATCCTCTTCATCTCTATACTGGATTCGGTAAGATACAGTATAGACTTCAATCTATACCACAGTGCATAATCAACATGCTCTGAAAGAGAGAATCGATTCATAGGAACACCCTGAATACAAAACTCTACATGTCTATGCCAGCAGTTGATAAAAATGGCATGTACATAGGACCAGTCATCATCCTGCCTCCCTGTCAGCTTCATCCCATGAAGCCTGTCTGTCTGTCTCGATGGTAATTGAATCAGCTGAGTACGGAAAAATTGGCACATGACCCTGTCAGGATATTTCCACTCAAAAATATGGAAGTAAATGAGGGGTACTACAGCTATAGCATCCTCAAGCCCAATAGTGCAGTATGCTGGAAACTGGTCCATAATACTCTAGTATGGAAGCCATTAAATCTGAAATGACACGTGATTTTGTAAAAAAAAACACCTAACTAAAAACCAATATTGATTCTATTATTAAATATGTTAGATAGTGATAGATTGTATATACATAGCTGATCAGGTAAGATACAGTCCAACTATAGCCGATATACACCCAAATGTTGTCTCGGAACCACGTCAAAATTGTGTCGCTACCACCACCTGTAAAATACATCAACGATAGTGAAAAATAATGAGAAATTATAGTCAATAAATCATAGTAGAATCAGAAACCAATAGAAATGACTTATCATACCAGCGTCCACGCGAAGCATCTTACAGTACCTCCATCTCGACTGGCGGACCAGCAAGGTCGGGGCAGAATGCTGGGATGCGCTCCCATGCCCACATCTGAATAAGGATGACGTATCCTCTGAGACCTGTATGGTCCCTGTGTGATAGCCTGCATAATGATTTGTACGTGTATGCCAAGAAGGATGATCCCCAACTGTATGTCCCAGCCCGATCAAAGTCCTCTAATAGGGGTAGATACATCATATACACGTGCATCCCTGAGTGATCAGCACACATGGTCCCACCAATGAGCCGTATGATATATGAATGGGTGTAACACATGATGGTCTGCTCATCGTCATCATCCTATAAATGTGAAATATGAAACTCCAACCAAGGAATATATATAGATGATCCATCTGTAGCCCTACAGTTGGAAAAAATATCAACGCCTAACAAGCGCTGAGCAAGGTCTGGCCAAGCTGCATGAGTGAGTCCAATAACGAGTCTCCCCTAGATAGGCAGACCGAGAAGCAATGTGACATCCTTGAGGGTTATGATCATCTCTCCCTCAGGCAGGTGGAATGTGTGTGTCTCTGGTCTCCATCTCTCAATGAGGGTAGTAAGTAGGTAATGATCTACAAATTTGAAATATGATACAACAAGGCCATAGAATCCAGCATGTTTCAAGTAAGGTCTAATGGCATGTGGAGGCTCCATGTGATGAAAATGGTGCGCTCGATGCACCTTCACTAATCGATCTGGATGACCCTCTAACACGACCTATGAAATATGGGTATGCTGCTGGGTGATTAGTATGGTATCATCCATCTGCATATAAATAGATGAAATGAGTCATAAGTGTATGTTGACACTCCTTTCGTCACAGAATATAAAGATCGGAAAAGGGGAATATCTAAGCAAAAAGTGATTCATCCTTTGAAGAAACATCAAAAAATCGACAAAGGGATGAACAAGGAGAACATTTCCCATAGGTCGCGCAAGTTCCCTCATGGTCGCGCAAGTACACTTGCGCGCTGCCTAGTGGTCATGCAAGTACTTGCACGATGCCTTATGGTCGTGCAAGTGACTTGCGCGACCTAAGTGATAAACGCCCGGTAACCGCTCAGTAACCGCCCAGGGTCTTCTTTTGCCTATAAATAGACACTGTGGGCCCCCCATTCGAGAGGATCTTTTTTCAGAAACTCGGATTGAAGCTCCCGACGCCCAAGTCTCTTCTCAAAGCTTCCGGAACACTTCTAAAGGTAATTTCTTACCTAGAATGGAAGATTTAAAGAGAAGAAGGAAGGCCTAAGTGTTGAAACTCATAAACACTTGCGCGCCATCTTATTCCTTCAATAGAACTTGCGCGTCCCTTTTCTGGAAGAACCTCAAGAGGATTCTAAAGGGATTTATAAAGAGTCGCTCAAATATTCTAATGATGTTTGAGAATCGCGCAAGTACCCTACATGTCGCGCAGGTATACTTGCGCGACCAATACTTGCGCGCCGCCGGAAGACTTGTGCGACTTTCAAGACTTGCGCGCCCCTACCTTTTTGGGTGCCCATCTTGCCCATTTTACCCTCTTAAGCCATTACACATTTCCTTTTCAAGATTCAGTCTTCAAGACACTCTTCAAAGCCATTTATGGCATGATTTCTTGATTTAACCTCCTTATCTGAAAGGAATTCTGTGGAATATCTCTCAAAACCTAGTGATTTAAATATCCTTATGTCACTAAATATAGAGAGTTCATTCATTCAACCTAATCTTTTAAGATGAGAGAATCCTTAACTTGGGCATCCTCCTCAGGAGTAAGCCCCAATCATAATCCTTTAACTTGGGCATCCTCCTCAGGAGTAAGCCCCAATTTCAAATCTGGACATCCTTTTTAGGAGTTATCCCCAAGTCCTTTAACTTGGGAATCCTTCTTAGGAGTAAGCCCCAACCTCAAATATGGGCATCCTTCTTAGGAGTAAGCCCCAACCTCAAAAATGGGCATCCTCCTCAGGAGTAAGCCCCAAAACTTAATCCCTAACCTGGGTCTCCTTTTCAGGAATAAGACTCAGTCATAATCTTGGGCTTCCTTTTCAGGAGTAAGCCCCAAGTCCCCTAACCTGGGCCTCCTTTTTTAGGAGTAAGTCCCAGTCATAACCTTGGGTTTCCTTTTTAGGAGTAAACCCCAAGCCCCATTAAATTTCTCTTAACCAGTCCTAATTTACCCTTGATTTGGGTTTCCTTTTCAGGATTAAAACCCAATCATAAGTCCCCTCCTAACTTGGGCATCCTCCTTAGGAGTAAGCCCCAAGATTAGAGTATTCAAATATCCATGAAGCACATATAACTTTATGGACCCCATTCATGGATTTTCTCCCTAAAAGTGAATCCTAAACCTTCATCTATCTGGGCAGTCATACATACATAATCCCCAAACAAATTCTTATGATTGCATCTTTCATGGCACAATTGTCTAAATTTTTACCAATACCTCTTGTTTCTCACACCGAGCATGACTCACGTGAGATTAGAGTGTAAAAGTAATTATGACATTCTTCTTTGAGCCATCAATCATAAACATCATACTCCATCACTCGAACTACGTGGGTTCTGATTCCTTTTCCAAAACAAAGGATACGTAGGTAGCCCATTTATGGGTTCGATCCCAACTTTGAAATAATCCCTGTCCTTCTGAATGACGATAAACTTCAAGTGCCCCACTGAGTGGCTTTAAAACCAGCCTGGTCATCATAATGACCAAGAGAATTTTATATAAATGTTTTGAAGGATACCATTGACCAAGAATCTCTAAACAGATATAGATGATTCTCTATTGATGAAGAACCTTGAATACATATAAAAGATTCTCTAAATTTCTTGCATATTTAATCATTGATTGTTAAAACTAAAGGAAAGCACATTTTATACCTGGTAATGTAATAAGGATTCACGAACATAACTTAAATCTATAAAGAGAGTCCCGAAGTAGACAATAATTCCCCTCAAAAAGGTGTGATGAGTCCGACCTCCCATCCTCTCGACCAATGCAAATTCCTAAGCCTCATCAGTCCACAAGTTAATGAGTGCCTACCTTTGGAAAGTAGGTCCAAACGGATGTGGAATCATTGGATGTTTTCGGTTCTACGAACAAACCCGCTAGAAACCGATCGGAACGTTTGAATCTCCCGTCCAGGAGGTCATCCCCGAAATCCATGAGGAAACAAAAATGGTGAACCTGACGTGAATCCTTAACCAAGTTAAAGTGATGTTCTTCTTATTTGTTAGGCCCCTTGGGCCAACAAAGCAATCATTGACATGTGCTCATCCAAAAGATGCAGTGGCCGGATTCATCTTGATTATGTCTGTTATATGGAACATGCACTCTTTTCTCAAGATCTTCTGCAAAATGGATTTCCTTAAATTCACCCCTATGAATACTGCTGCTGTGAACACCTCTACTGTGAGGTCTACTGCTGTGAAAACCAATGCTACTACTCCTGCTGGAACGTCGTCCGCTCTGAGGATGACATCACCAACTCAGCATCTTCAACGCTGGGTTTCTAATGCACTGGTTAAGGAGTACCATCGCAACGGTACTATCCTAACTCTGGAGGCCGCTCGTCAAGCCCTCCAAGTTAACAACTCTACCTGGTCGTCCGGACAACGGCGGCCAGCGATCAAGAAGCAGGCGGTACTGACTACCGTCTCCAACCGTTTCGGGTCGTTATCCCCGGAACGCAATTTCCATTCACTCCCTTACTCTGAGGAAGTGAATGAGCAGGTCCCATAGGACCTTAATTCAAAAAGACAGGAGTCCTTCTCAAGGGCTCCCATCAACAATCGCCGCCAGACTCGTGCGGTAGTGCGCCCTAAACATGATGAGGGTACCGACTCCAGGCATTTATCTCAGGTTCCTCGAACCCGAGCAGGCAAGATGAACTGCCGGAGATGGAATCCGGTGAACAATGGGCAGGTTGTCATCCCTGCCATCTTCGGAGAAGTCCACCAACCTAACTTGGTGGCAAACACCGAGTAGGCACACACACCTGCCCGTTTTAATTCCGCTGTCCAGCAGACTCGTCTGGAAGCATCACGCCAATCCCGCCAGGCAATTCCGGCAGAGTACTATAGGCAGGAACATACACCTGCTTATACATCACCAGTTAGTCAGCAGGCTCGTCTGACTACACATGATGGATCTCGTCAACCGCGTTTGGCGAAGTGTAATCAGCAGGCACATAGACCTGCTAATACTAATCAAGCCTACCAACAGTCTCGCTTGGTAGCACACAGAGAAGTCAGTCGGAAAGCCCCGACGACAAACAGGAGGCAGACTCAACTCTCTGCCTCCACACTTGAGTACTGTCAGGATTCACTGACAGGAAAAGGAGGACAGGAGCAGGCACATACACCTACTCCAAGCCCGGAATGGACGTATATCCCCGTTCCGGCGGCTGAAGTCACCAAACATATTTTGTCAATGGTGAAAGAGCAGAAGCAAATTCCTGCTCATATTCTGGATGCTTTCCAGGATATCATAACACCTTCAACATCATCTCAGGGACAGACACATAAATCTATCCCTAGCAGTGGAGTGACACATCAACGATTCACTCCGAAACAGACACACACATCTGTTCCAGTCCAAGAGGGTTATGGGGCATACTCCCCCATATCATACAGACAACCAAGTCAGGCACATACACCTGATTTGAGTGGAGATCGTTAGCCTAACCTGACCATCTTTCCTGATCAGGCACATAAACCTGCTCAGAGTAACCACTTTCGTCAACAAGTGGTTTCTAAAGTGAGTAAGAAGGCATCTAAGAAAAAGATCCGCCCAGCACAGTCAGGAGATCAAAGGCCAATCTGCAACAAGGCCTTGCTCGATGCTGGAGTTCTTGAAGCCCTCAGACATTTATCTATCGGAATTCAAGATTCTATTCCCTCAGTTCTCAATAACGGGAACATTAATTTTGAAGGTCTTCAATAGACACTTCCTCATGAAGGCTTGCTTCATGAAAGTTCGGTCAATCTTGAAGTTTCTTCTTCAGATGAGAGCCACATGAACCCTCTGTGTGGTCAGAAGACCAAGGAGAAAGAGATTTCATCTTTTTCTATAACCCATCATGACGGTCCTCCTCACGGTGATGAACTTCGCTGCGAAAGTCCTCTCCGTAGTAGTGATTCATGTTGTCTCGAAAATTCTTCAGAAGGCAATGTAGTGACGAGAAAGCCCTCCTATCTCGAGGCACTTGCAAACGTAAAACCAGTCATGTTTGATGCTTTACTATCGGCAGGTGAAACTCTTTCTCTATCAGAAGATAGCCTGGGGTTCAGGTTATTCTCCGAACCATCCCTGGGTCATTCATCTTCCAGCATGAATAGTGATCTCTCTACCAATCTTGTTGAATCCGATGAAGCAACAAGGAAACACCAACTCTGGTCCAAACAGGTAGAAGAATCTTTATTTAATGATAAAGAGGAAATGCTGAACATGAGGAAAAAACGTGAAGTACCAGTCATGTTTTGGCCTTTGGCTGACTCCCAGTACGACATTCCAAAGATGTTGACGGATGATGGAATCCATGATATTCGTCTCAACATATGGAAGACTCTTTTTCAATTGAAGAATAAAGTATTATCTTACGGTGATTATGAAAATCATATTAAGATAATAGAAGGGTTACAACGCCAGATTGATTTGGCATCTCTATCAGTCTCTCGGTATCCGAAGGCTGAAAAGCAAAAAAGAACCCTTCAACGTTCATGCCTTGGAGCACTAAGAAAATTGCGTCAGTTAATTGCCAATGCTCCATCTGATGTTCATATCATAGGATGGGGTGTTCACGGAGCACTACATTTCACAGTGCTTTCCAGTCAGCAAAGCCCGCCGAAAATGGTCTCATGCAATGTTATTGCCCATGGCCGGCCACAGTCAATGGGCTTTGTTCATAATCAAAAGCTTTCTCAAGAACAGGCTTCAACTAGTTCCTCTCAAAATCAAGTATATAGAGAAAAAGTTGTTTAATTGCTCCTACATCAAGCAGGCAAGAATATTGCACAAGCCTCTCGTCTGGAGCAAACACGTCATCAAATGACAGAAGTTTCGGAAATCATCCAACGGTCTGTTGAACCAGGCGATAAAAGTGGATACAGGTTAATGCATCCAGCTAATTTCTGAACTAAGATTCGCAAGATCAAGAGAGATTTTAAGAAGATCTCATACATAGCATGTCAAGAGACACCCCAGCTTGTCAGACTGGGGACTTCTCTAACCCAACCCTCAGAGTCAACAAATGGGATTCGAGGAGTTGAGTGGAAGCAGTAGGAACATCCCCAGTCCACCGGACTGGGGACTTTTTCAAATCCTCAATCCCTCCCTCAGAGAAAATCAATATTCTCTTGATTAGGGAATAAGCCTCAAGAGGAACGAAGAACCAAGCTATCAGGAGATTCTCTCCAAGTGACGGTTCTCCAAGAAGTTCCTGAGGGATCAAGTCAACGGAATGCCATGTCTCATCATGGACATGGAAGAAGACAATATCACAGAAATGCTGATAGAAAGGATTCCATGCAATATGCATCCATTAATGTCATCAATGTCGTTGCTGCTGATTCACCAGATGAGGCTCAATCAGAGGGATCAGACGAAGAGGTTCCTGCTCAAGAAGTTGCACACACAGACCTAAATGAAGAAGGTGTGCGCACACGTAATCAAAGGCTTACCCAAAATCTGAGTATTCCTTCAAGTAACCCACTTCCCCCTCTCCGAAAAGGATCCAATAAGGGGAAAGGAAAGAATCAGGTTACTTCTCACCCTTCCTCTGAAGGAGGTCAATTGCTCTCATTAGAGAAAAGGTTTTCACAACATGAGGAAGAAATGAAAGAATTAAGAAGGTTGAATGCAGAACTACTTCAGAGTAGTCTTCTTCTTAAGAATGCTGAAGTCCGACAGCCGAAGGAATTTGTTGTAACTACTGAGATGGATCAGGAATATCCTCCTTTATCAGTACACCCTCAGAGGTCTAATCCTATGGGTCAAACGTAACAATGGTTGGCAGCACTACCATCAGTTGCAGCACCAACCACCACGTCTGTCCAAGCTCCATTAATTGCACCTACTCAAAACCAAGTTCAAACTGATGTTTCTCAAAAGTTAATAACTACTATTGAGTCATTAAAAGCTCGGTTAGAAACTATGGAAGGGAAACGAGCGCAAGTTCAACCTGAAAAGAAAGTTTACCCTGAATGGGTAGATTCAATTTCTCCTCCATCCAGTTTTGGAAACCCTGTTTTCTCTAATTTCAATGGATCAGGCGACCCCGAACAACATTTGACGCATTACGTGTCTTGTTGTGATCCTATGATGGGAACTCCAGAGCAGCAAGAAGCAGTAAAACTCAGATGCTTCGTACGAACCTTGCAAGGACCAGCTTTTGTCTGGTATACAAGCTTGCAATCCCGGTCAATCATCGGATGGGAGGATCTTCGTCAAAAATTCCTCCTTCAGTTTAGCTCAACTTTGCCAAAAACGACAGTTTTCGATCTTACAAACTGCAAGCAAAGGGAGAATGAAAGAGTCTCTGATTTCATTTCTCGTTGTAAGGGATTAACGTATTCCCTGAGTTTAGCACTCCCTCAGGAGGAATTGTTGCCAATCTGTGTGGAAAATTTGCATGAAGAATTACGCACGCCATTGATCCCTGTGAAATACACAGGAGGGTTTCGAGACCTTACTTCAATCGCTCAACAGATTGAATATTCCCTTATACAGGCTAAGGTTAAATCTCGTATAATTCCATCAGCTCCAGGAAGGAGAATGGGTAAAGCGGAAACTGCTACAGTTATGCTTAAACAAGCACCTGTACCTATTTCTGCTTCAAAACCTTCATCTTCTCGAAGGGCTCCACCTCCTGAACGCCAACAACAAAGGCTGTTTCGTCCAAATGATCAAAAAGATCAACGATGAAAACAATTTGAGGATATGAAGAGTAAAACATACTCTTTCTGAAGTGAACAAGTTCCTGGTTACTTCATTTCAGCTCTGGAAAATAATTTGGTTCAATTACCAGTGCCCAAAAGGCCAAACAAGGAAGGAGATGAAGACCGTCCCAATTATTGTCCCTTTCATCAAATTTTGGGGCATCCCATCCAGGAGTGTTTTGTTTTTAAAGACCTCCTGCAAAAGATGGTTGACTTGGGACAAGTCAAATTGAAGGGTTCTTCCGCTCATGTAGTGTGTATTACCACTACAGATCCAGAGGAAGGAGGCGAGTGGCAGGAAGTCAAAAGCAAAACTGCGAAAAAATATGATGATTGGATGGTCAGAAAGACAATCAATCGGACCCATTCCATTTTGCGAACACAATTGAAGAAGCCAATTGTGTCTCCTACAAAAGCTGTAGTAAAGCCTCCATCAAAAGATAAATCCTCAAAAGGGCAGCGCAATTCAAAGAAGAAAGAGGAATCAGGAGAAGATGAATATGTATCAAAGCCTAAATTGTCTTTGACTCTGGCAGATTTCATGCCATCTACTTCAAAGCCACGGGCACCGTCCCACCAAACGGCACAGCCTAAACAGGCTAACCAGGCAGAGTCTTTATCAGACGAAGAGTTAATATTTGGTTCTGTTAATATGATTCAATTAACAGATCCATATTCCAGTCTTGATGAGCCTGAATTCCTTGTATCAAACAAGGGAATCTGAGGAAGTTCTAGAGGTTCAGGATACAGGGGAAGACGTGGATCTTTCCGAAGCCACTACTCTAATTTTACCCCTGCTAGCACTGTATATGCAGCAGAAACTCGTGGTAGAGCCCTTCAGCGAGCTCAAAAAGAACAAGCAAGTTCTTCTGCCAATGGCCAACTCAGTTTTGGCACAGTTATTTTGGAAGACCGATTAAAGGTTCCATCTTCTTTATATAAGCAAGTAAATGGATCTAATCAGTCTAATCTTCCAAAACCAAGGATGTTGCCAACTTCAATACAAGATGCATCAGCTTCTAAAGCATCTGCTTCCAAGGTACCTGCTAAACCGCATATTCCTATTGGGAAACGCAGACCTCTAGATCAAAAGTATGATATATTGAAACACTTGGCCCAAGTACCAGCCAAGTTATCAATTTTGGATGCTTTGAATCTGTCAAAAGATCTTCGGGAAGCACTCATCGAAGCTTTGTCAAGTCCTCAGGAGTTTGAAGCTGAAATTGTTGCAGCTGAAATCTATCACATAGAGAATAATCCTGCAGAATGCCATGCAGTGATATCTTTTACTGATAAAGATGAAGATGATGTTGTGCATGGGCACATAAAACCTTTGTACTTATCTGGCAAAGTCAATGGTGTAGATGTTCGAAGAGCTTTGATTGACAATGGTTCAGGAGTCAACCTCATGCCCATTCGTACACTTCGTCGATTGGGCCTCACGGAATCTGATTTATCTCCTTCTACCATGATGTTACAAGGATATGATAAAAATTAACAAGAACCACTGGGAGAAGTTACACTCAGAACTCAGTTTGGAGATCTTGTATCCAATTCGGATTTCATGATTGTTGATCAAGACTTAGCTTTCAATATCTTGCTTGGAAGACCCTCGCTACATCAACATGCAGCTATTCCTTCATCATACCATCAATGTCTCAAATACTGTTTTGATGGTCAAGTTGGAACATTGTATGGTGATAAAGCCCCGTTCAAGACATGTGAGTCTCAATACATTGAGGCGGAATTTTATCACATGAAGGGAAGAGAAAAATATACAGTGAAGGAAATTACCAAAGTTAATCCTCCATATGGTTTGGAAAAAATTCCAATAAATCCATTTTCACATGTGAGTACAGATTATGTGTTACCTATCAGTAAAATTGACAAAATAGGCCCAAATCAAAATACTCTTATGGAAAGATCCATAATGTCAGTTACGGAAATCGAGCCAGACAACATGGGAGAAATTGGTAACCTACCAAGCAGTGATGAAAGCATAAGTGGTGATGAATTCCAACAAGTCTATACTTCGCTAATCAGGCCAGAAGAAGTTATAGCAACACCAGAGGTGAATAATGATGTCGATTCTCAATCCATCATCTCCTCTTTATTTCCCAAAGAAGACCCTTTATCATCAATAGGGTTGGAAATGGAAGCTTCTTCTTCAAAATGTGAAAATTTTGACATCTCTTATGATCATGAGAATTTCGTTTTATCATCTAATTTGCAAGTAGAAACGGAAGAAATAACACATGGTGAAGAGGAAGAGGAAGATCTTAGAGATGCTCCTCCAGCATTTGAAGAGGGTATCTCTACCACTGTGGATGAACTCAGAGAAGTAAATCTGGGTACAGAGAAAGATCCACGCCCCACTTTAATTAGTGCGGCCATGACCCTTGAAGATCAAGAGATGTATATTTCTTTTCTAAAGAAAAATAAAGATATTTTTGCTTGGAATTATACATAAATGCCTGGGCTTGATCCTGATGTTGCTACTCATCATTTGGGTTTACCAAAAGAACATCGAGGTTTTAAGCAAGCTGCGAGAAGAACACATCCAACCTATGCTTCCAAAATTGAAGCTGAAGTGGATAATCTGATCAAATCCAACTTCGTCAGAGAAGTTCAATATCCCAAGTGGTTGGCTAATATTGTCCCTGTAAATAAGAAGAACGGAAAAATTACGGTTTGCATCAATTTCAGAGATCTTAATCGGTATTGTCCTAAAGATGATTTCCCAGTTCCGATTACAGAACTCTTAATTGATGCGACGGCTGGCTATGAAGTACTTTCTTTCATGGATGGATATTCCGGATATAATCAGATCCGAATGGCCCCAGAAGATGAGGAATATACAGCCTTCAGAGCTCCTCAAGGTGTGTTTTGTTACCAGGTGATGCCCTTTGGTTTAAAGAATGCAGGTGCAACATATCAACGCGCCATGCATCGTATCTTAAAACCTCTTTTAGGGAAGTTTGTTGAATGCTATGTAGATGATTTGGTGGTTAAATCCAAACAATGTTCTAATCACTTGACTGATTTGGAAGTCATATTCCACAAGCTTCGACAACATAATTTAAAGATGAACCCCTTAAAATGTGCTTTTGGGGTAACCTCAGGAAAATTCCTCGGCTTTGTTGTACGCCATCATGGTATTGAAGTCGATCCTGAGAAGACCAAATCAATCCTTGGTATGTCACCTCCTCAGAATTTGAAAGAATTAAGAGGACTTCAAGGACACTTAGCCTATATTCGACGTTTCATCGCCAATTTGGCAGGCAAAAGTTTACCCTTTACCAAATTAATGAAGAAAGGAGTCACTTACCAGTGGACTGAAGAATGTCAAGAAGCATTTGATGTTCTTAAGAAATACCTCTTGAGTCCACCAGTACTCATGCCTCCTGTTGAGGGTAGACCGCTTATCCTCTACGTGACAGCTTTAGAGCAATCATTGGGTGCCTTTCTCGCTCAGAAGAATGATACTGGGAATGAAAATAGTCTCTACTATCTCAGTAGAACTATGCTTGAAGCAGAAACCCGGTATTCAAGTATTGAAAAGTGCTGCCTAACATTAATCTTTGCAGTTCAGAAACTGAGACACTACCTGCAACATCATGAGGTCCAATTGGTATCTCGTAATAATCCGATAAAATTCATCCTTAGTCGTCCAATGCTTACAGGACGTCTGGCAAGGTGGGCGGTTATTCTACAGCAGTTTGACATTCAGTATGTGTCTCAAAAGGCAATTAAGGGCCATGCTCTGGCTGATTTCCTGGCTGAACATCCTTCAGTGGAAGACACGTATTCAGATATCGAACTCCCTGATGAGGAAGTTTTCTCTATTCAAGAGAGTCCTCAAACATGGGAAATGTATTTTGATGGTGCTTCTAGAAGTCCAACAGGGAAGAAAATGGAAAATCCTAAATTCAACAAAGTTGGTTTAGGAATTGTGCTCATTTCTCCAGATAAGGCAGTGTTACCTTATTCCTTTTTATTGTGGGAAGGTGGTACCAATAATGAAGCTGAATACCAAGCTCTTATTACAGGCTTGGAATTAGCGCTTCAAGCACAAGTGAATCACTTAAAGGTGAAAGGTGATTCAGACCTGGTAATCAAACAAGTCAATGGGGATTATGCCATCAGAAAAGAAGAATTAATCCCTTTGTATGATTACATCAGAGAGTTAATGTCGGAATTCCCTTCAGAACCGACATTTTCTTATGTCCCAAGATCACATAATGCTCAAGCTGATGCACTGGCTAATATAGCCACAGCTTTAGCAGATCCAAATCGGGACGAGACAACCATCTGTATTGCCCACCGTCGTGCAATTTCACCTTATGTTCAAGTCAGAACAGAGGAAATTAATGAAATTAGTCCCATTCCTGAACCGTATGGTCATACTATAGGATGGATGTCACCTATCAGGGAATACATTCAAAATGGAACACTTCCACCTAATAGAGCCGAGAAAGAACAAATTCGGCGACGTGTGGTCAATTTTACTCTTTATGATAGCCCAAACCACCTCGAGAAAATTCTCTACAAACGTGGTTTTGATGGAGTTCTCTTCAGATGTATTGATGGTGAAGAGACAATGGCTGTCATAAAAGAAGTGCATGCAGGAGTCTGTGGTGCCCACCAGTCTGGACATAGACTGTCTGATCAAATTCGAAGGCTTGGATACTTTTGGCCTTCAATGATACAATATTGTGTTAATTTTACAAAGAAGTGTCATTCATGCCAAGTATATGCCAACTTCATTCATAAACCTCCAGAGTTGCTTCATACAGCTAAATACTCATGGCCATTTTCCACATGGGGAATGGATGTGGTGGGACCTTACCCTTCAGCTACGGCCAAGCAGTTTAAGTACATTCTTACTACTACTGATTTCTTTTCCAAATGGGCAGAGGCAGTACCTCTCAAAGAAGTCAGTTCTAAATGCATTGTTAGCTTCATCAAGTCTAACATCATTACTAGATTTGGTGTCCCTCATACCATATTGACGAACAACAGCACCAACTTCTGTTCTTCTGAGGTAAAGAAATTGTATCAAGAATACAACATTAAGTCCAACCATTCATCTCGATATCATGCAGCGGCTAATGGCCAGATAGAAGCCTTCAACAAGACTCTTTCAAATATACTGCAAAAGATGGTGGATAAAGATAAGAGGTCATGGCCTGATAAACTCTTTCATGATTTATGGGCTTATCGGACTACCACTCGCAATGCAACACGGTCAACTCCATATTCATTGGTATATGGAACAGAAGCAGTCTTGCCAATTGAGGTTCAATTGACCTCACTCAGAATAGCCATTTGTGATCAGTTATCTATAGATGAGCAATCCCAAAAGCGGTTGAATGAATTGGAACAGTTAGATGAGAAAAGATTGTGCACTTTGCACCACTTGGAAATCTATCAGAATCGAATAGCACAAGATTTTAACAAAAAAGTTCGTCTTCGTTCATTCATTCAGGGAGAATTGGTATTGGTTCTCAGAGAACCAATGATACCAGGAAAGAAGCCTCCCAAGCTTGAACCAAAATGGGAAAGACCTTATTAAATACATAAGGTCTACTCCAATGGAGTGTATTCTCTAATCTCAATGGATGGAGAACACATCACGACTCCAACTAATGCCATATTTCTGAAGAAGTATTTTTTGTAAACACAAAATATTGTTCCCAGATCCAAAACAGTCACATCAGTTCCTTATATGTCCGAGATGACATTAAACTATATTGTGTCCTATCTACATGACATTAAACTGTACAGAAGTTCCTTATATGTCCGAGATGACATTAAAATATATTGTGTCCTATATACATGACATTAAACTGTACAGAAGTTCCTTATATGTCCAAGATGACATTAAACTATATTGTGTCCTATCTACATGACATAAAGTCCCCAGAACTGATATCCTCATATTGGTTCACCTTATTCCTAGATACATGACTTTAAACTGTACAGCACCAGTTCGTCCTTGCTATATGACGTTAAACTATACAGCAATGGTCCAATATGACTTTAAACTGCAACTTCGTCCCACACGACATTAAACTGTGAAAAAGTTCCCTAAACCGTCCAGCATGACCTTAAACTGCATCATCCCTGGTCCATGTATATGACCATAAACTATTTGCAAATCCCTTATGTCCAGCAAGACGTTAAACTGTGACGTCCTAACTACATGACGCTAAACTGTATAAAAGTCCCTCACGTCCGGAAAGACGTTAAACTATATAATCTCAAAAGTCCAGTATGACATTAAACTGCACCATTCACGGTCCATGCATATGACCTTAAACTATTCGCACTTTCGTCCGACATGACGTTAAAATGGTACACTCTTTTGTCCTTACTGCATGACATTAAACTGCACAATCCCCCTTTCGTCCAATATGACGTTAAACTATTTTATCCCCATCGTCCTAACTACATGATGCTAAACTGTACAGAAAATCCTTAATATGTCCTACATGACATTAAACTATTATATTGTCCCTGCTACATGACACTAAACTGTGCAGCACCAATAGTCCTAACTGCAAGACTTTAAACTGCATAGTCCCTTTTTTATGTCTTACATGACATTAAACTATGCATCGTTAAGGTTGTTATTAACTCTTGTTTATCACACCGAGTATGACTCACGTGAGCTTAGAGCGAACATCAACCATAATACTCCCTCTGGGCCACTAACCATGTGTAAGTCCCAACAACATTTTTTATTATTAGATCGTTGTCCCCAAGAACAACTTGATCATTAATTCATTATTTAATTGAACTACACGGACTTTGATCCTTGCCCTCCAGGCTAGGTATGTAGGCATCCTCCCAAAGTTCAAGCCCAAAAACAATCTCTTCACATCGGTTCACCACCATCTCATATGATGTTGATTCGTGAAACCGCCCCTGGAATCAATATCTTTACATTGATTCACTTTCGTCCTTGTTATATGACGTTAAACTATACAACACTTTTGTCCGGTACGACAATAAACTACAATATTATTTGATTTCCTCATTTGAGAAGGAACCATTATTGACATTGATTTTTTTTTTCAATCATGTTTCATTTCAAAAGACTACGTGCATACATGGTAATGCCTAAACTTTTTATCTCAGGTTAAACCATCATTGCACTAAAGTCCCCTTTCACCCTTCACATGTACGAACCAAATTTCTACAAAGGGTAGCTCTAGAACTACGTGGGCTTGATTCCCATCCTTATGGGATACGTAGGAACGTTCGAGTATCCCTCGAATCCAGCCCCAAGTCTTTTGGGCCTAACCCCAAATTTCACTTTCAGTCCCTTGGCTGAAAAGTCCTCATGAAAACACACAATGTGTATTCATTATTATGGTCAGAATTCTATGACCCTAAACTAAGATCACTCATACTTTCGTCCTGCACGACGTTAAACTGCATTTCAAGAACTACGTATGGCTTGATTCTCATTCTTATGAGATACGTTGTGAAGTCCAAAATTTCAATTCAGGACCCATCCATAACATGATTATGGTTATCATTGACCTATGTATCTCTATATACATTGGACAATACCCATCTTTATGTGTTATAATCCTAACCTTAAATATTTTCAGATCTTCATAACCCTTTTCATGACTTCTAGTCACAAAAATGTCAAACTTCTGAGAATTCTTTTGCCTGACTATGCAGCACGTGCCCATAGGTGGCCTTGTATAAACAGTCCACATAAAAGACTTGTCAGCCGAAAGATACTTTTTATTTGACCATGCAGCCAATGCCCATAGGTGGCCCTGCATATTTCAACCCCCTAACGGGTTTTGTTAAATAATGGTAACTTCATTCTTGGGAAGAATGCCTCTTTTGTCCTCATTTGTCTTAAACGACAGTATGTAGGGATCCGCAAAAAAATAGCAATCCTTAAAATATTTGTCCCATATCCTTTTTCATGATCTGAAAGTATTCAAGTCTATGGTTTATTCTTCTTCCCTACGTTTGGGTCAGACCTTCGTAGGAGTGATATTCATCCAGTTCTTCGATATTCTTGTTCGGAAATATCTTCTCCATATTCAAGTACCTCTTTCCATACAACAAACTCTATACTTTAGAAAATTTGAATCTCCATAAACTTTCACTGGCTTTTAGCACTAGGAAAGTAAATTTCTGGGAGTTCTTTTGCCTGATTATGCAGCACGTTCCCATAGGTGGCCTTGCATAAACAGTCCACATAACAGACTTGTCAGCCGAAAGATACTATTTATTTGACCATGCAGCCAATGCCCATAGGTGGCCCTGCATATTTCAACCCCCTAACGGGTTTTGTTAAATAATAGTAACTTCATTCTTGGAAACTACTTCTTCTAATGCCTTTTAGCTCTTTTTCATATCATTCCTCAGATTCAAATATTCTTAAGCCATAGTTTATATATTTTCTCTCATACTTGAGTTTGGTAATTTGTTTTCAGATAAATTTTCAAGGAATTGAATCAATTTTAATCCATTTCGGTCAAAGCTATTTCGACCTTAAACATTAGCCCCTTTATGTCCAGCATGCATGACTTTAAACTGCCCATAAAAGGCAAAGGAACTCTGAATAAAAGTCAAGTTCCAGCTCACTAAATATACATTTTTTGTATGATTTAGGTAAGATTGAGCAATTAAAAGGTTCCAAGTTTGTAGGATTATTTGTAATAATCCTAGTAAAAATCAAACTATGCTTACTAGGCCCATTGGCTTAAGTAAATTTGAAGCAGGTAGTGAAAAGAATGCAGGTACAAATGATTGAAGACAAAAGTGTTTTTCATTGATACACAAGAGTTAGAAGGACATCCACAGACTAGAGTCTCTTCTCTTTTTTCAAGAATTACAAGAGGCTTTCAACATAACACTTCATTTGATTTACGGAATCCCGAGATTCATTATCAACCACCTGGAATTCATTCATTCAACTGGATACAATATGAGATGCAGTGATACCAGCTCTTCTTGGAACAATTATAAAAGGATGTTCTTGAGTGCGGTTTGAGAAAATTTTCTGCTGATCAAACAGTCACTCTGTTTTTGTCCAAGAGACTTGGAAGATGGATACATGGATTTGTGAATGGAGCATTGGAAGTAAAGAGCCATTTTGGAGAGAGTACTCTTTTCAGATATTGCTCTAATACCATGTTTGTATTCTCTCCACCAACCATTAGTGGAAAACATTTCAGCCCATGGGTTTTCCATTTTCACATCTGCAAGGAAATGACATGGAGGAAGAATTTGAAAGTTCACACCATTGTTGTTACTCTTAATGCACAACATAACCGAAATAGAGAAGTAGCAGTGCAGCTGCATCTCAGGTGTATAATTTTTTGCATTTGGAACATTGACTCCTTGCAGATGACCATGAACACACAGAGACAGGTAGATGCTCTGTGGGAAATTAAGATGATATTTCTTCAAGTACTTATCCAAATCTGGGAAAGTGATGTCGCAGATATCATACTAATCATGGCCAATAATGTTCATCATGTCATCAATCTGCTTGCTAGCCAGTTCATCAGCCATTCCAATTCCCTTAGGAGCCATTGAATCTGCACAAAAGTTGAACAAATTTAACTCGTAAATGGGTTTATTTTTCATAAAATTTGTGAAAGAATTCGGAAAAAATGTCCAAGGCATTAAGTCGCGCAAATCTAAACAATGGCGCACAAGTATTTCATGTTCCGCGCTAGTTTTTGACGTGAAAGTATAAACCACGCAAGTACGAATACCTTTACAGGAGCGCGACAGCGAGGGAACAGTGGAAAAGAGACTTGCGCGGCTTAGGTGACCTGCGCGTCGAGAGCTCAAGAAGGTATGAAGTCCGGAAATCCGGATACTTGTACAGAGGTGAGGTCGTGTATTTATAGGCCAGGAAGCCTATCTGTGCGCCGTACCCAGAACGCTTAAAGGCCTGCACGACGCAAACTTGCGCGCCGCCCTCTGCGCACTGAAGACTTGCGCGCCCCCCTTTTCCTTTGAATGGATCCGATTTCCTCAGAGTCAAATCCTCATTTCTCTCCGGATCCAACTCTGAGGGGGGACTTTTGTTGACACTCCTTTCGTCACAGAATATAAAGATCGGAAAAGGGTAATATCTAAGCAAAAAGTGATTCATCCTTTGAAGAAACATCAAAAAATCGACAAAGGGATGAACAAGGAGAACATTTCCCATAGGTCGCGCAAGTTCCCTCATGGTCGCGCAAGTACACTTGAGCGCCGCCTAGTGGTCGTGCAAGTACTTGCACGACGCCTTATGGTCATGCAAGTGACTTGCACGACCTAAGTGATAACCGCCCGGTAACCGCCCAGGGTCTTCTTTTGCCTATAAATAGACCCTGTGGGCCCCCCATTCGAGAGGATCTTTTTTCAGAAACTCGGATTGAAGCTCCTGACGCCCAAGTCTCTTCTCAAAGCTTCCGGAACACTTCTAAAGGTAATTTCTTACCTAGAACGGAAGATTTAAAGAGAATAAGGAAGGCCTAAGTGTTGAAACTCATCAACACTTGCGCGCCATCTTATTCCTTCAATAGAACTTGCATGTCCCTTTTCTGGAAGAACCTCAAGAGGATTCTAAAGGGATTTATAAAGAGTCGCTCAAATATTCTAATGATGTTTGAGAATCGTGCAAGTACCCTACATGTCGCGCAGGTATACGTGCGCGACCAATACTTGCGTGCCGCCGGAAGACTTGCGCGCCTTTCAAGACTTGCACGCCCCTACCTTTTTGGGTGCCCATGTTGCCCATTTTACCCTCTTAAGCCATTACACATTTCCTTTTCAAGATTCAGTCTTCAAGACACTCTTCAAAGCCATTTATGGCATGATTTCTTAATTTGACCTCCTTATCTGAAAGGAATTCTGTGGAATATCTCTCAAAACCTAGTGATTTAAATATCCTTATGTCACTAAATATAGAGAGTTCATTCATTCAACCTCATCTTTTAAGATGAGAGAATCCTTAACTTGGGCATCCTCCTCAGGATTAAGCCCCAATCATAATCCTTTAACTTGGGCATCCTCCTCAGGAGTAATCCCCAATTTCAAATCTGGACATCCTTTTTAGGAGTTAGCCCCAAGTCCTTTAACTTGGGCATCCTTCTTAGGAGTAAGCCCCAACCTCAAATATGGGCATCCTTCTTAGGAGTAAGCCCCAACCTCAAATATGGGCATCCTCCTCAGGAGTAAGCCCCAAACCTTAATCCCTAACCTGGGTCTCCTTTTCTGGAATAAGACTCAGTCATAATCTTGGGCTTCCTTTTCAGGAGTAAGCCCCAAGTCCCCTAACCTAGGCCTCCTTTTTTAGGAGTAAGTCCCAGTCATAACCTTGGGTTTCCTTTTCAGGAGTAAACCCCAAGCCCCCTTAAATTTCTCTTAACCAGTCCTAATTTACCCTTGATTTGGGTTTCCTTTTCAGGAGTAAAACCCAATCATAAGTCCCCTCCTAACTTGGGCATCCTCCTTAGGAGTAAGCCCCAAGATTAGAGTATTCAAATCTCCATGAAGCACATATAACTTTATGGACCCTATTCATGGATTTTCTCCCTAAAAGTGAATCCTAAACCTTCATCTATCTGGGCAGTCATACATACATAAGCCCCAAACAAATTCTTATGATTTCATCTTTCATGGCACAATTGTCTAAATTTTTACCAATACCTCTTGTTTCTCACACCGAGCATGACTCACGTGAGCTTAGAGTGTAAAAGTAATTATGACATTCTTCTTTGAGCCATCAATCATAAACATCCTACTCCATCACTAGAACTACGTGGGTTCTGATTCCTTTTCCAAAACAAAGGATACGTAGGTAGCCCATTTATGGGTTCGATCCCAACTTTGAAATAATCCCTGTCCTTCTGAATGACGATAAACTTCAAGTGCCCCACTGAGTGGATTTAAAACCAGCCTGGTCATCATAATGACCAAGAGACTTTTATATAAATTTTTTGAAGGATACCATTGACCAAGAATCTCTAAACAGATATAGATGATTCTCTATTGATGAAGAACCTCGAATACATATAAAAGATTCTCTAAATTTCTTGCATATTTAATCATTGATTGTTAAAACTAAAGGAAAGCACATTTTATACTTGGTAATGTAATAAGGATTCACGAACATAACTTAAATCTATAAAGAGAGTCCCGGAGTAGACAATAATTCCCCTCAAAAAGGTGTGATGAGTCCGACCTCCCATCCTCTTGACCAATGCAAATTCCTAAGCCTCATCAGTCCACAAGCTAATGAGCGCCTACCTTTGGAAAGTAGGTCCAAACGGATGTGGAATCATTGGATGTTTCCGGTTCTACGAACAAACCCGCTAGAAACCGATCAGAACGTTTGAATCTCCCGTCCAGGAGGTCATCCCCGAAATCCGTGAGGAAACAGTGTAAAATGT
Organism: Viscum album; assembly: GCA_963277665.1. Classification (NCBI taxonomy): domain Eukaryota; kingdom Viridiplantae; phylum Streptophyta; class Magnoliopsida; order Santalales; family Viscaceae; genus Viscum; species Viscum album. The sequence goes on from OY728129.1 coordinate 1,541,773,309, forward strand.
AAATATAACATTATGGATTGGATTAAGATAAACAATGTCAATTAGTAATGATGTATTTTGAATTTATCTAATTGTATGTATTCAATAACTTATGCTAATCTTTATGATACTATAATTTCATTATAGAATAGTTTACTAAAATATCCTATATGTTTAGGTTTTGGTTTAGTTTTGAGGGTTTAGGGTTAATTTTTTTAATATTAACGTTTATGAAACATGTTTTTGGGTTAATAAAATTTACTTTACAATATGGGTTAATTGTTCCCCTTTTGGATTTATGAAATGAATTCTATTACCTCAGATTTAAATTTATTTCTTGAAACCAAGAATATTAATATGAAATAAGTTTTATTATCTAAAATATTGAGTCTTGAATTTGGTTACACATATTTTTGGGGAGATTTATGATTAAATACTTATGGATTGGATTAAGATAAACAATATCAATTAGTAATGATGTATTTTGAATTTATCTAACTATATGTATTCAATAACTTTTTTTTGAATGGATATGTATTCAATAACTTATACTAATATTTATGATACTATAATTTCATTATATAATAGTTTACCAAAATATCCTACATGTTTAGTTTTTGGTTTATGTTTGAGGGTTTAGGGTTAAAATTTTTAATATTAACGTTCAGGAAACATGTTTTTGTGTTAATAACATTTACTTTACAATATGGGTTAAGTGTTTCACTTTCAGATTTATGAAATAAATTCTATTACCTCAGCTTTAAAGTTATTTCTTGAAACCAAGATATTAATATGAAAAGTTATCTCAGATGTTTGGGGTTTAGAAAACCAATGAAAAAATAATATATAACAACATTTAGTTTACAATATGGGAATGTCACAATGAAGACAATACATCATTATGGATGAGACTGTGAACTCGACCCAACAACATTAGGGCATAGTTTTTTGTTATGACCTTCTTTATGACATATCGTGCATCATAAAATCTATCTTTTTTCTTGAGGCCGGACCATCTCATTACGCATCCTACTCGCCTTTGGTCTCCCACGAGGACGTAACCGATTCATGTCAGGTATCACTATCATCTGGCCTTCAGGCATTGGGAAATAACGATACTCCCCAATAGGTGTCCATGGTGCAGTATAACAGTTATCAATGGTATCCATCTAGTACACTGGATCAACATATGCTTCCCATGAGATGTTCATAGAGGCACATGTTGTGATGGTGTGTGTACATGGAAACCGTAAGGCCTGAAGGTTTCCACATTAGCATTGCCTTGTTTCCAGTAATACCACCATTTTTTCACCGATGTGATTTGTGATGGGGTCTGAATGCTCTTAAACTTCAAATTGGGAGTATTCTCTTTGAAAGAGACAGACGTGATAACCAGAAGCTTCTTCAATATTCTTTTCAATCTCTCATTGAAAGTGTCTTCTGTATCTTATCCCTTGTTGTATTCCATCTGATGCTAGTTTTTCTCTATCCACAAAGTACTTCATGCATCGATATAATGTCTGTTGAACTAAGGTAGTTATAGGTAGCTTGAGAATCCCTTTGAAGATACCATTGATGCACTACACAATGTTTTTCATCATGTGTCTGTACCTCTTCCCCCCATCATATTCCAATGTCCATTTCTCTTTTGGAATCCTCATCATATAATCTTAAACTTCTTGATTAGCCTGAAAAATTTATTCAAAATGTTCTCCAAACCACCATTGGTCCAACTCATATTCTACAAATCATCGAAGATATTTCACACAAATTAATTTTATCTTTATATTTAAATAGTAAAACAGAACGAATAGAATGCGTACCAAGCCTTGTGATTTCCTTATTCATCGGTTAATTGTGGAATTTTTTATGCACATTGCTAGAAATGTGTCTAATGTAGAACTGATGATGTGCATTTGGGTATCTCCATGTATTAGGATCTGCATTGATTTCCTCATTAATTGCTCGATGGTGATCAGATATCAAACAAACACCCCGAATGTTGGTGAAATGGTTGCTGATACATGCCAGAAACCAACTCCATGATTCATAGTTTTCTTTCTCTACAATGGAAAAGGCAAGAGGAAGAGGTGAACAGTTTCCATATTGGGTTTCTGCAATCAACAATATGCACTTGTATTTTCCATATAGAAATGTTCCATCAATCTAAATAAACTATTTACAGAAACGAAATGCAGAGATACAGGGAAGGAATTCCCAGAACAACCGATTAAATTGAACACAAGATGGATCAAGTTAGTTATCATGAGACACATGTTCGTTTGTATCCATATGGAATACAACTTGGTTATTATGCCTCTATATGGATAGAAATTGCGATAACACCTGATATGAGTCATCCCAATCACTATATACCTTCATAATTTCCTTATGTTTCACCATCCATGCCTTATTATAGGAAATCTTATAACCGGATCATCTTGACAATTGACTTCTGTTTTGCAATCCATGTCTGTTGAATCCTCTCTTGCACAAGGTCTATTGGAACATCTTGACATGTCTGAATCATTTCAACAACAATAGATGACACAAATTATTCATCCAATGATGTATGATCTTGTTTGAGGCTTGGCTGAACGCAAGTATGAGCCACCTCAATCCTTGAGATTATCCAACCTCCAAATGTAATGTCTGGAATCACCCTCAAGAGAAATCTACAATCATCCCCATACTTCTCACACCGTATAACATATTTACTATGACATGATTTGTGAACTACATAGTTGAAGTATCTCTCAATATGAAATCTTTTTATCATGCTTTTTAAGGCATCTTTACTAGGAAAATTCCTTCCAATATATAAGGTTTTTTCCACCCCACTAAACCAATCTGGTACAACTCCAGGGAACTCATTTGTCGGTGTGAGAAAAATATTGTTGAATAAAGGCATGCGTGTCATTGCTTCTGACCAAGATGAAAAGAGTGGTGAATGATTTATTGTAGGTCGAGGTTGATGTACAACTAATGCATTTCTCAAAACCTCCTCCCTATCTTTCATTGGTCCCTTCTCATCAGCACTATTGTCACCATCTGATCCATCATTAAGAAACTCCTCATCAGAATTCAGATTGACATGTATATCCAGAAGATCATCTAGGTTGTCCTCTTGTGCTGCATCATTTGGAATAGGCTCAATTTCATGGGGTGGAATGTCTTCAACCACTCTTGTAATTATAAGTATTCGTACAATTGGACATTTTTTTTGTACAGTAGAAACATCAATGTATTACTCCATCATGGTACCATCTAAACATTGATAAAATAAATTAACTTCTTGGACCCACTACACATCAGCAACCAAAGGACAAGCCATATGCCACAGTTTTGTTGGAAATTGCAAATATCTATATCACATAGACACGATCTCCTGACTGGGTCCCAGATTTAAGGAACCATGAATTCTCTCTTGAAGGTCACTTATGGTTACACAATCAGCTGTACTAACCACTGGAATTGGTTGAGTACTGTAAGAAGCTTCTTGCTCAGTTTGAATAATCTCCCCATAGTAGTACACACAGGAAAACATGACTCTCTACGTTAAAAATGTTTCTTTCATCAAAATTATGATAGTGTAACAAATATTAACAATGATTTTTGACCATATGATTTTTATTAGAATGTAATTTTAGGTCACCTTTCTATACCCTAAAATAAGATATTGATGTTTGACCATATGATATTTCTTAGAATGTAATTTTATGGCACCATTTTTTAATGTGTTTGTTCTTATTCATTTCACTTTATATTTCCATCAGTATCGTTAGCTAATAATTATATAGATCCATGTTTTAATCCTATGTTATGTATTAATTATTCTATAATTAATTTTGTCTAATAGTAAATATTATTTATAAACTATATAATATTTATATTTTAAAACATTTTATTATCTATTTCATTTTAAATAATTATAATTGTCATTTTAAACTGATTTTTTAATGCAGTTTTTAACTATACAATAATTCTTTAATCACTATTTAATCATTATTAAGTTATTATTTAACTATTTATTCTTTAATCATTAATCATATTATATTCATTAGTAAATTGTAATTAACTAACTTTAATTCATTAATGCGTATGTCCTTATTTTATTCTATAACATTATATTTATCATTTTTTCATTGATAAACATATTGATTTGATTTTTCTTTTCTTAGAAATTTTAGTAGTTTATAAAGAAAATATGAATCATCTTAAGAATATTCCCTAGGAGTGTCAAACCAGGATGCAACAAGGCCCGTTATCATGCACCAGTTCCCGTTCGAGTCTAGCTCAAAGTGGTGTTTTTAGGTTTTACCCCTATGTACATCTGTGCCAGAGCCACACCCACTGTTTGTATCCAGACAAGAATTTAATTTCTTATATAACCACATAATCTTTAAGCTACCAAAATTTTAAAATACTTAATCTTAAGTTAATCTATACTTAATATATACTACCTAACAATAATTAATTCACACTATATATATATATATATATCTAATTATAGAAACTAAATAACCAAATATTAAGAACTACCTAAAGTACTTAAAAAATGAAATATTTAACACTAAAAAGAATTAAATTAATTAAATAAAAACATTAAATTAAATAAAGAAACATACCTCTAAATGAAGATTCGTCAAAACTTGCACAATAAATTATTTTTTTAGAGAGAGAGAGAGAATTTTGGAGAGAAGAAGGTAAGATTCAAGTGAGGAGGGGGGGGGGGGGGGAGGGGTGGCCGCCCTTTTATAGGGATTTCGGACAAAGGCGGCATCACATAAGCCGCCTTTGGCCTCTGTGTAAGGCCAAAGGTGGCATCGCATAAGCTGCCTTTAACCTTACCCAGAGGCCAAAGGCGGCTTCCCCCCAGCCGCCTTTTCTATATCATCGATCCGGGCCAAAGGTGACATGGGAAAGTAAAGACGACATCACTGATGCCACCTTTGTGCACTAACACAAAGGCGGCATCTGCGATGCTGCCTTTGTAGCGTAATTTTAATTTTTTTAACCTAAGCGGTTTCTGATTTTTTTAAAAAACACATTTAAAAAAAACTCGATTTTTATCAATCTGATCTAACTCTTCATTCATGGCTTTCACCCATGATCCATTCTTGTCATATTCTTCAAATGAGGATGGTTCCACCATAGATAAGAATGCATGTTGTGCATTAATATTCATTCTCTTTGTTTGAGTGGGTGCACTCCTACCCCCAATTATGTTAGATGGATCAGTCTCAACACTTCGACTTATCCTGTGAGTTTCAGTCAAATTCTCTCCAGCCATGGTTTCCTCTTCAAATTCTTCTTCTGATTCAACATCATGATGTGACTCCTACATGTTTTTTACACCTTCCTCTATTTCTATTTTTGTATTTACTCTACGTTCAATGTCGTCCTAATTTTCTATCACATCATCTTATTAAATCCTTGATGAATTTTTTGTTTTATATTCCATGATCTTAACATCTCTGCTTTCAAAAATCCTTCCTAAGTTCTTGTTGAAACACTTGTAGGCATTGTTGTTCATTGAATATCCAAGGAAAATTCCCTCATTTTCATTGTCACCATACTTCACTTGGTTTCATTATTTGTTTTTGATAAATCATTTACTTCAAAAAACACGAAATTATTTCAAAGAGGACTTCCATTCATGCCACCATTTATATGGTGTCTTCGTCTCACCCATATAAATCCCTATTTGATTTTGAATATACAATGCAGCTTGAACATCCCCTTTCTTGTAATATCATGGAATACAACTATTAATCAGTGTAGTTCTTTCCATGTTGTTCATATGTCAATTCTTGTGCTCAACAACTACATTTTTCCATGGAGTTATCACAATATCTACCTTATGTTGTTTCCCATGATTCTCTAGGTAATTTTATAATTCAATGGATGTGTATTCTTCTCTATTACCAGATCACAACACTTTGATTGTTCTTCTAGTATCATTCTTAGTGATTCAACGATATGTTTTCATGTAGTCAATCACTTGTCGTTTCCTATGTATAACCATCACACATGCCATTCTACTATAATCATCAATGAAAAGGATGAAGTACCTTTCTCCATGAGTTCCAAAAACATTTATCGGGCCACATACGTCTATATGAATGAGATCAAGAAGATGAGATGCCCTTTTCTTCTTTGGATGATATGAATTGCAAACTAGCATCCCCCGAATGGAAGAATCATAAGATTTCTCTCATTTACACTTTAGGTAGGGAATATTTATGAAAATATTCAGTTTTGATATCTTCTCCAGGTCTTGTTGTTTGATGTTCCCCAGTTTCCAATGCCATAAGTTATTTTCTTCTTCAACAGTCATGTAGAAAATGTTTTCTTTACTATCAACCTGATACAGGTTGCCTCCTCTTATGAATCCTTTCATAAGTGAATTTCTTGTATTTCCCTTAATAGTGCAGCCTTTTTGATTAAAAGTAACAATAAGTCCTATTTCACAAAGTTGAATCACACTGAGGAGATTATGATGTAGGCCGTCCACATAAAGGACTTCATTTTTCTTTAGCTCTCCATTAGAAAGTTTAGTACTTCCACTACCTTTGATTTTTAGAGCTCTATCATTACCAAACCATATTGTTCCATTAACCTTACTATTGAAATTCATCAAAAAATTTTCATTACCTATCATATGGGATGAACAACCGCTATCCATAATCCAGGTGCTACTGCTTTTTGTAGCTTTCAAGGATACCTCTACAAGGTTGGATTTCTCAATTTTCTTCTTTTCTTTCCATGAGAAATTGGACTGAGTGTAGGACACTTATGGCCTTTCAATTCTCTATTCCATGTTTGTGGGTTCTTCTTAATCAAAGTATTATTACAAAGAAGAAAACCTATTTGAAAGATCAACACTATCTTGTTGACGATATTTGACTTGTCTCGGGATCCGGTATGAGGTGTCCATGTTTCTTCTCTGCCTGTAATCAAAGACCTTAATACCAAAGTTAGAACAACAAAAAAATATCCATAAAAATTTATTCTTCTGTAAGAGTAAGGATATGAGTTTGTTCTCTTATGTTGAAATCCTAGATCTCCCCCCATTCAGATAGATCCTTTCCTCTTCGCAGTATGACATAGTATAACCCAGATATCCACAGAACTGAAACTTCATGAGAGGAAATGTCTTCTCACTTCTATTAGTCCTCATGACCTCTTCCTTGGAAAAAATATTTGAATTCCTATCATTTCTAGAAGCTTTATGAAAGTCTTATGTTATCCTTTTATTTTGATTTAAGGGTCTCTTTTTCAACACTTCTGGTGATTTTTCAACATGATCAACTTTTAGCTTTCCTTTATTCTAACCCACTTTATTTTCAGTATTTGATGTTTCAGTATCACAACCGATTCCATTGTTTCCGATGTGTTCAGGTCTTTAATCATTAAAAATATTTTCAACTCCATCAGAACCTCATTTTACTCTCTCAAGCATCTCAACATCTAAGAACCTACACAATTGTATTTTATTATTTTCTTCTGTTGAACTTGTTCAACTTTTGAGCCTACTCATAAGAGTAACAACTTCTCCTTCGAGTCCCTCAATATTTTTGGAATTATCCTATAGTCTTAAGGTAAGGTCATTAATGAACTTTGTTTGTTATTCGATTCTAAGTTTTAGTTCCACTACATTATCTGTCCTTTCAAGAATAGATGATTTAACTTTCACCAGTTCTTCTAGTCATTCAATTTCAACTTCAAGATGATCAACATATTCTGATGATTCTTCCACCATTTGTTTTCCACTTATTTTATTTATTACACTTATTCTCAAGCTTACCAAAAGCTTCCATAAGTTGTAACTTGGGATTGAAAATAGTTGTCAACTGGTTATCTCTAGATTTATCTATTGATGGTTCTAATTTTTCAATGGTATCCATCATTGATGCATAGTTTCCAGTTTTAAATTTTGGTTCTTCTTCTTCACGGAATTCATTATCATCATCTTACTCTTCATAGACAAAACTCTTCTTGTGTACTTTATTTCTATATTCAAAGTCTCCCCTTTTGAAAAACCTTTTATGAGGCTTATCAATGTGCTCATCTTCGCTTTCTTCATTATCGATCTTTCTTGATAATTGAGAGGAAATATGACCAACTTTTCCATGACGAAAGCAAGATAGAGGTAATTTCCTTTTAAAATTTCCTTTTTTCCTTCTAGAACATCTTGGAAATGAGAGAAAGAATTTATTTTTCTTCATCATCTTCACCACTACCATCTTTTGAAATTTTCAGTTTTTCCATGGATTTAAATGCCATTTCCTTGCTCACATGAGTTGTAGTGTCTTCTGGCTTGACTCTCATTTCATATGCCACTAGGCTGCTTATTTGATCATCCAGATAAAGTTTATAAAGATCTAATTTCTCAAGAGATAACACATTTTCATTGTAAAGGGATGGAATTCTTGTTAGTATTTTCTTCACAATGTCAACATCTTGGATTTCTTCGCATAAACCTCTAATTTCTCTAACCACTTTAGTAATTTGATTGAAGAAGGAGTTTGAATTATCATCTAGATGCATCTTCAGATCGTCAAAACTATTGTGAAAGACTTGTAGTTTTTCCTCCTTCACTTTTCTATCTCCTTCATAAATATTTTATGTTTATCTGACATGGACTTTTCTGAGGTGTATCTCATCACCTTTAGATAGATCTGATCAGAAAGGGCTAGAGTGAGAGCATTCTACACTTTAGCATCTGCATCAAGAATTTTTCTGTCTGCATCGGTCATAGGGAACCTTGTTGGATCAGTAACTTACATTCCTTGCATATTTACAATGAGAACTTCTATTATAAGAGATCTTAGATGAGATATCATTCTGTTCTTTTAGATCTAAAAATTACTTCCATCAAAGAGGGGAACTCCCCTAACATTTTTTTTAATTCTCCATGATGGTAGGACAGATCAAACACCAGTAACTTGGCTTTGATACCACTTAAAGGACCCCAAAACACCCTAAGAGGGGAGGGGTGAATCAGGGTGTCAAATTTTTCTTATTAAAGTTGTGGATCTTATTCCCACGTTAGTAGGAACCTGCAAAATCTATCAGACAAAAGAAAGTAGGGAGATAACACAACACTTTTACTTAGTTCACCACAAAGGGCTACGTCCAAGGAGAATACACCGATAGTGTGTCAGTTATACCCAAATCCATTAATCTTTACCTGTTGTGGAGTACAAGAGTTTGGACACAGTCACTCTATGCTAGGAACACTACCTTTACAAAGGTTCAGGGATGACTCACCACTTCCCTTGGAACACTTCCATAAACTCCCCCTAGCTTACTACTGTGAGAGAAGTCTAACTCAGTTTATCGACTTGAAGGTCACTTAAATAGATTGGAATTGAAGTCTTTGTCTCTATCCAGAATGAGACACTACATGCATCAAGGACCTGAGTAGATGCTCACAAAAATCTTGAGCCACTCTGCACTTATAAACAAAAACAACCCTTCACAATTACCCTTCGCAATGCTCAACCCTTCGCGAAGCTCACTGCCTTTTAGAGAACAACCCTTCACAAAGATCACTGCCTCACAAAGCAACCAACCTCTCGAAGCTCACTGAGCTAACACAGAACCCCCTATCTTCACAAACCTCATATTCCTTAAGAGAAAAAGCCTTATTCATGAATTTAGAAGTCTTTTCATGAAGCACAAGATCCCTTATGAAAACCTTCTTCGCGGATCACCCCTTGCTTCATGAAGTCATAATGAACATGGATTTTATCTCTCAAAAGTAGTTTTTAAATGAAGAGGTGTGGCCTCTTATTTATAGGCATGTTCAATCATGGAGCTCCACTTCTTCAGGTGTGAAATCCAAATTGGTCAAAACATCTTTGCGGTGCTTCCTCCATCTCGCAAGCTCCACAGAAATTTATGTTTTACAGAGCTCATCATAACCGCAGAACTCTCCGTCAAAAGCCTTCGCATCACCACAAATAACCATCGCAAAGGTCCTTTACTTCACTGCTTGTGATACTTGTTGCAATCACAAAGAAACACCATCTCAAATCATGAAGCTTCATTTCTTTGAAATTCTCATGCTAGTCTTCATAAAATCCATGCCTTTTCCATAAAAAAGAAATTTTGATTTTAAAAGAATACCTTTCACGAAGCTCAAAGATCAAACTTTCCTAATCACAAAGCACTCCGCTTCAATCCTTTCATTCTCTGTGAAATCCACTTCATGAATCCTATCTTCACAAAACTCTCACCTTTTCGATATTTTCATAAGGCCTTCAAGAAGAACCACTTTTTCCAATGCTTTCCATTCTCCAAATTTTGGACCCCAAAAATTTGGAAAACACTAGGAAACCATGACACCTTCAAAGATGCTTCTTGCTTGACCTGTATAATCCATTTCCTTTAAATATCCCTAATCATCCATTAGATAATTGACAACAAACACAAACCATGATCCTTTTCTAGAAAAGAACAACCTTGGTTCCAACATTTAATTATGAGGGAAATATAAATATAAATATGCTTGAGGGTTGATTTTGAGTTTAGAAAATCATGATACATATCTAATCCATGATCCTAGACTATTATGAGGAAGTCTAAAGGAGATACACTTCATGTAGTTTCTGATGGATAAAACATTTTTCTTAGGGTTTTGAAGAATAATAGAGATGAATAACCATCGAAACTTGAACTGATATTTATCAAAGCTTACATCAGTTTAATCTGAGGAAGTCTGAGTGTTTGTGAAGATATAAGATGTATGTTTGGGAATTTTCTTAAGAATTGATAAAGTATAATACTTACAAACATTATGAATCTCAAAAATCAAGATGAGTTCCATACCACATCTGTTTGTTATGTACTATCAATACACCTGGAAGATTTGATATACAGATTTTTTGGAAAGATTATAAGAAGAAGAATTTGTGCCTACTATATATATTTTCTCATGATATTTTGGGATTGGTTTCAAAATATGAAGCATTTAATTAGGGGTATTTATGGAATACACCCTAATTATAAAAAGGTGTGAATGGTATTTCATGGAAACATATAATGGGTATTCTATTATGGTACTTTTCTTATGTGGATACCTTTTCAAAAATGATCCATTTATGGAACATTGAAAATGAAAGGTGTAATAAATATAGATGACTATTAACATGATGAGTTGAGAATATTGATGAGAAAAAAGGGTAAAGCAAGCTACTTTTTTTCCACTTTATGTGTGTGAATGCCTGATCTGTGAATATCCAAGAAGCTGTTCTCTCAAAGAAAACGAAGATAAGAATATATTGTATGTTTTAGAGAATAATATGAAGAATAAGGATCCCATAATTATTTTGTGATCATTTTGAGAGAGATAAATTTAGTGATATAGTTAGGTGTAAAAATTCATAAGTTATGTGAACCTGAGATCTATGTAATGGCTGAGTTATAGGATATTATTAAGGACTTTCTAGTATTTGAAGAATATATTTATGAGAAGAATGAGATATATTATGTGGATACAGGGAAATTTGTGTGTTTATAAGAGATCTACTTCAAATGAGGACCTAGAAAGAAACTCTTATATATATATGGTGTAAACCCATAAAACTTGTGTGACTCAAGGAATATAGGAATACCACCTTGAGAATCAGAGAATATAGTAGGAAGCTATTAAAGAAGTCAAGTGAGAAGCTAGAAAGTGCATCTTATGAGATATATGCAAGTAGTTGGCGGGAATCTAGAAAAGAGAAGATCTATGATACTATGATCTAGTTATTATGTGTGAACCTTTTATTTTAATTTAATGATATAGATTATAGTGAATAATCCTTAGTTAAGGCACATAACCAATCAAGGAAATGATTATGTCTTGGTACCAAACCATGCAAAAATCCTTATGTATGTGTGCCTTTATTTACTTATTATTTGAGTGAAACATTGTAATACAAGGAGTGGATTGAGACCAAATAAGTTTAATAGGTTAAATTTAGAAGGAAATAAATTCATAAATGTTTTAATTGACTACTTATTCACCCCTCCCCTCTTAGTGTTTCATTGGTATTTTGGGCACCTTAATTGGTGTCATAGGAAGGTTTCCATTGAAAAGATCCAAATAAAGTGTGGATTCACGATGATTAAAGAATCTCCTCATATCAAGAATTCTACCAATAAATCTATTAAAGTTTATATATAAATCTCATCCAAGACACTGAAAAATAAGACAAAGAATAAGGCAAGGAAGTAGATAAATATCTCAAAAAAGGATGATGAAATACCTTTATCTATAGGTAATCAGAATGGTAAGGATATATGTCATGACACCCTCCCTTTAGAGGTACCCCTCCTGGGTTGGCAATAATGGAAGATAGATAATGAACCCTGAGTCCTGTGTTCAGTAGGCCTTGGGTTGGTGACTAACACTAAGGCTATAAAAATATCACATATGGTAGGAATTACCATCTATATAATGTAGGATTAGGAGATAGGATAATAATACACTAGGAAAATAGTGAATAATGTAAATATAAAGCCAATGAATCCCAAAAACTCATGAATAATGTCAACAAATACAAATAAAAGTATCTGTGTAAATACAAAAATCCATTCATATGGAGGTTACTCGACAAAAACTCCAAAAGCATAGCTAGTAATAACCATCAGAGTCCTCGAAGTTCTTCTGGAAACATGAAAAATAGTTTATATACGTAGGGTGAGTATAACATACATACTCAGTAGAATCATACCCAAGTTATCAAGTGCACATGTAAAAAATCATAATAATGAATCACTAAATAAACAACTGAACTAAAATGCACCTAAATAGGTAAAATAACAAATCCTATCCTTTCCATGGTATGATCACCAAATCAAAAATACAATATAGTAATATAATATCAATAACATAAAGAAAAGGTGCCCCATAATCACTTTCCCATTGATTTGACACTCTAACACCCCAAAATCAAACTTCTTATTCTCCCATATATTCTATACATATTAAATCACATATCAATGATATGGGTTAGGATGAATCCCTACCAACACCGAACTCACAAGGTTTAACATTTGGTGACAGAATCAATCATCATCACATTAAATCCTCATCACATCACATCACATCACAACCATCTCACATAACCATAGAAGTTTGATATCATGAATCTGAAGGACATCACCTCGTTCCCTACTCTCACCACGTATAACCCCCACCACAAATCATATCCTCATCACCTCTGAGTAATCTCCAACACCAACCTGTATCATCATTAGGTAATATCCAACACCAACCTCTATCATAAATGGGTAATCTATAACACCAACATATATCATCACTGTTTCCAGAGGAAGAGTGGGGAAGAGGGGATAAACAACCATCTGTATAACCACCAACCTCGATGTTGGAAAAAAAAACTAAAATCCAAAACATTTAGACATTAGTATGGTTATCTAACTTGAGTAGAGAATATATAGAAATAACATAAAATATATGATAGATTGATAGTAAAAAATACCCAACCTATGGGTTCACATAAACTGCACTAGCATACACCACAACACCACCATTTCAACACAAAACATCCATTATAAATACCCCCACCACTAGATGCATCACACCACCCAACCACCACACTTAACAACACAATTATACTTCTAATTATAGGTTCCACTATTTTAAATATTTTAATGAGTTTCAACTCACTCTAATTTACTATTATATTCATTCACATTTACACAACCCTTTCATCATTCATTTTAATTCATTTAAGCTAATTATCACACATCAATTCTAGAATATTCTTATTCATGTACCAATCTATGATTTTTCATTTTTAGCATTACAATTTATTAAATTTATAAGTAGAAAGTAACACAACCACACCACACATACCAACTCACCCATATCACACCAACTACTACTAAAACATAATATTAACCAAGCCATGTCACCATAACAACCACATGTCTCAACCACCACACAATATAACCACTACACTACATAACCACCAAACATCACCACCACCACATGTCATAACCACCACACATCACCACCATCACACAGCTTCCCACATCACATACCATGATAACCAACCATTATATCACTTCCCCATACTTTACACACCCAATACATTCACTACCATCACTTCATAACAACCCACATCACACAACTCAACACAACAAGCACAACCACACACACAAAAAAACCTTGATTACACAATTTTAGATTCAAAAAGTGATTAATTTACTTTAATCTATTAGTTAACATTGGTATCATCACTCAAATTACATATTTATATGGGAAACCAATTCATTATCCATATATAAGTGATTATCCATTTCATTCAGGGTGACAACAATCAATTAACACAACAAGATTCTCACATAATATTAAATATAACAAAAAAAAAAGACTCCCAATAGTCGTGATTTTAAGAAATGCCAATAATCTTGTATAATCATATTAGAAATAACAAAAAATAAGTAAAACATGTGATTTATCCCCATTAAAATCAATTTAATATTAAGGAAATTCATTATCTTCATTAATTTATCTCTTACTATGCACCCAATGGAAGAAAAAAGCATGTAATCCCCACACATGCATATAAATATGGAGAGAATGAGGATCCACCACCTCAAAGGAGATTTATAAATTTACACACACTATAGGGTGAATGATAAAAAACTAGAAGATAATAACTTCACAAGGAAACCTATAATAAACTTGAACTATACCAAGGGATCATAAAAAATATAGACCAAAAAACTCCCAAACCTGAATAAAACCACCACTGAGGATTCACAAAAATAATCCAAATAAAACAATGTAGAAAATAGAGTTCACTCACCATGTATTTACAAAGAAAAAGATATGATATCCAAGTATAAAAATAGGATGAAAGGGAATGAAATATCCACCAAAACGTCCTTGGGTTCACCCAAGGTTCAAGGTAAATGTAAGAGAGATAAAATAAATCAGGTGAGCCACGAAATTTATAGACAAGATGGTCCTCAACACATTCATGATGTGAAACCCATATTATCATTGTGATTTTTAATAAGGCCCTTAAATTCAATCCATGAAACATATTTATCCCATGAATCCCTTAAATTCTAAACCCAATGAACATCCACAGATTTTCATGGAACTTATTCACATTGTGAACAATTCCTTCACATCATGAGTTTATTAAGAATAGAACTCCCATGTAAAACTTCAAGTAATGAATCACCAGCCTCTAATACACAAAAAACATCTCACATCATGAATACCTATTCACATCATGAGCAACTTTCTATAATAATATTATAGCTCCAAACTCCATCGAACTCTCCTTGACCCTCCTCTAAACTCCTAGAACTACAAAACTATCAAACAAATGGTTAAAAAAGGCATGAATAGTGACATTAGATGCCTATGAAACGATTATAATCTTCAATAATCAAGAAAAAAACCAAAAGAAAAGAGAAGGGTTCAAAAAACCATCCCATGAGATACCTCTTAGGGATCTCTTTATGCCCCAAACACTACCACAAACCAAACACACCAAGATGAGTCAAAAAAATTCATAAAACACCCCACACAACCACATCACCATCTCAATAGACACAATACTCATCTATTCCACTTAACCACTTGTATAACTATTTTAATACCCATAAATCCCAATCCAACCACGTTAAACATCATGCAACACTATCCCAAGCACACATGTCATGGAAACCTACCTTCATATCAATACATTTTCCACTTTGGGTGACTTTGAATCACTAACATGATTTTAAAAAAATTTCATAAATATAACATATATTTTTAGGAATGGATTTTCCCTTATTTATATACTTGAATTCATAAGACTCACTATCAATAAGGGAAAAAGTCACACCTCATAAATCTAAAAGATTTAAACATCAAATCATCAAGGAAAAACAAAATAAGGAAAAAATAAAAAAATTTAGGGTAATGGGAACATATATGTGTCGCACTGACATGACCAAATGTATTGTTTACTTTGTGTGAGCAAAAGTCAGATTATATTTATTTTCTCCAAACTAAACTTTCTACTAGGGTGTAGTATAGTGACAGTATGGGGTCGGTCCCACAAGGATCGAATTGGATGGAAGGAACTAAGGCTTTTAATCCTATGTATAGGAGTCCTCAAAAATTGATTGAGTTTGGGGATAAACTAACACTAAGGTATTTGATATTTAATATCAGAGAGAGAAAAGGGATCAAGATCAATTTTAGGGTTTAGGTAAAAAGATAATCTTAATCCTAACTTGGTATGGTCCTAAGGTTTAGGTTGTGAAGCAAGAAAAGGTCATTATTTGACTATGGTCAAACAAACTAGATCCAAATAAGATGAAACTATTCCTTGGTCTAGGGATAGATATAACCTAGATGCATTAAGCCTAGCTTCTAAGGCAGAATGTATCATAGGATATTGGTTATAACCTATTCCACTCCAATCAGGCCATGGTCATTCATTTAAACTCTCCATGGTTAGGGTTTCTTAAAATAATTGGATAAAAAATTGTTTTATAACCTAGTTACTATCCTAAGGGTTACCAAGTCTAAGAATTAAAGATTCAATAAGTTCAGACACCCATACTCTCAATCCATATAGTAAGTGGTTTATCCAATCATGGTAGAATCTATCAGCAATGGGTAATAAACTTAACACATAATCAAAATAAAAATAACAATTCACATCAAGAAATTAAATATCATACATTCAAGAATAATAAATTTAAAACTTGAAATAATCAAAACCTCAACCAAACACTTACTTGAAACAAGAACAGAGAAGAACACAATAAGGGTTCGTCATCAATCAGAGATTGAGATGGAGAATGCACTTAACTTGTCTTGGTCATGTAAAAGAATAAAGAATGATTTGAAAGTTTGACCGAAGATGGTTGAATAGATGTAAAAAAATATAAATTGATTCAAGTTGAGTTGATGGATAATGGAGAAGAAATAATGGGAGAGAAAACAAATAAAAACAAGAGTTCCATGTGTTACATCACTACTATGTGTGTCTGAGATGTAAATAGTCAGGGTTTTACATGACATGTAAAAATGTCATGTTGTTTAATTTTGATCCATGATTTTCTCTCTAAATATTGAATCTAGCATGAATCTCATGCAGATATCCTCCTATATCTTTGATATTTGGAAGTTTGGATCCTTTCACAACATGTAACTAGTCTTCATATCATGCGTCTTCCTTCATTCTATATCTTCAAAGAGGGAATTTAAATTTGAATGTTACACTACATGTATTGGATATTCACATAATGAAATCTTGTATAGATTGTAATTCCATAAAAAATTTATTCACGACTTGTGATATAATGTGAATGATGCCTACACATCATGTAATAGACTTTTAAAACATGTAATTACCATTTTTGTGACTTCTCTTCAGATTTTTCCTTTAAAACCTTGTAAATATATTTCCTTCAATAATTAAAACATACTTGGTGTATTATTGAGTAAAACATGAATATTCATAATAGAATTATTTTGAAATGTGTATACAATTTTATGTTATCAAATTCTCCCACACTTGAATGATTTATTGTAATCAAGAACAATGTATCTCAATAGGGGAAACAAAAGGTAAGAAAATTTTAAAATAGGAAACATTTATTATAAATAGGAAAATAAAACTAAGAGTAAGTAGAAAAATTTAGTCTCCAGAATCATCCCTACATAGAAAACCAATCATTCCTCATAGTTTAGTTCTTTAAAAAAATTCTTAATCTTTTATTTACAATTTCTTAATGATTACTTAATTTCTATACTAATTTTTAATTAACCTCACATTGAATTTTCTATTATCACTTAGGGTAAAATAAAACTCCAGTTATGCTCATACCCTAAATTCATGTTCCCAAAGGAATCATTTTCCTCCCTTTTTCTTTTCTTTTTATTTATTTTTCAAAAGTCATGTTTAGGCTAGATATCACATCCATACCCTAACTATATATGATCCTTCAAGGGATTCATTAGTCTAAAAATGGTGATTTTTGAACTTTCTAATACAAAACCCAATCATATTTTTCTTTTTGTATTTTTTAAAGGAACATGATAGGTGTAAAATTCCAAAAATCACACATGGTTTATAATAAAATAGTCTGGTAAGCACAATAATAAATCTACTCAGTCAAAACATCCCAGGTCCATTGGTTGAAAATTTTCCCCACACTTGTTCAAAGTAAAGTCATGCATAAAACAAAGAGCATGGTATAAAGAGATAAAAATTAGAATAACTTCATACTACTAAGTTAATTCATGGAAATTATAGGATAAATGAATTAAAAATGTAAGGCGGGTCTTAGGAAAAAATTGGATCAATAAAGATTCACTCAATCATATTAGAATTGTATTTGTTCAGTAATAGCCTCAATAAGATCACAATGAAAGTTATGGTAGGTTTACATGTCCTAGGTATCACTCAAGAAATATGCTTAGAAAAGAATATACAATCACAAACTTATAATACTCTCAGGAATGGGGGTAAATAAAGAAAACTGGAAATCACTCAAGGTATAAAATCAAGTAATAAGTAAATTAAAAGAAATTACAAAAATTTTGAATTTTAATTAAATTACTAAACTCAATAGTAATTATAAAAATATAAATAAGAGAAAAACATGGATTCCCAATGATTTCCATATTAATTTTTTATTGAAATGGTTTTATTGAGATTAAGTTTTAAAGTATGATTCTAAATGAAAAATGAATCCTAGATAAATGAGAACAATCAATATTCCTAGTGTATCGATATTGAAACTCAAGAAATACTCCCCCACACTTAGAATGAGATAGTGTCTGCACTATTTGTGAAAGTACTATAGGAGGGGTATGATAGATAAAGTGTAGATTAATGAAATGGAAATTTTGAAAAATGAATACTAAGAAATTGAGAGCTCCCTGTAATGAGTGGCATGACATTGGGAAATTTGAGTAGTCTTGATTTTGGAATTGGGATACCTGCATAATTGGTTTGAAATATAAATCTTGTATTGGATAAAAAATTAGTCCACAAGGTTTAAGCATTTTGTAACCAGTATAATGGGAAGGTGCATATAGTAAATAATAATAAAATAAATTATATATATATGGAGGTATGTGTGTATAATAAAGCTCAAAGTGACTGATGACTAAACAAAGAGAAAGATACAAAAAGAAAAATAAAATAAAATCATAAGTACAAATAATGATGAAAACAAATGAAATATGGGTTTCCTCCTATAAAGTTATAATTATGACGTTGTCATCCAGACGAATAGAATAGTGTATCAGTTAGTATCATCCATCATCTTATATCTCCTCTATCTTTTGTAACTGCTGATGGTGGTATCCTCTAGCTATCATGGTCATTTGGTAGTATTAATCACCTCAAGATCATACCAAGCATGAATATGGTGTGGGAGGAAATGTATGCATGCTTGTTGTGGTGTTGGATGCTGAGCAGAAATTTCAAGTGATATATCATGAAGCTAGAGCTCGACATCAGCAAGATGCTGAGTGATCTATAGAATAAGGGAATATGGTGATGGAATAGGTGCATCGATGACCATAGAAGAATCATAGGAGATATACATGGTTTCTATAATAGTGTAATGAATTGAAGAAAATATAGGTAAAATAAAGAAAAAATAGTATCCCATATATATATGAAGTGAAATGATACAATGATAAAAGGTAATACAGGAAGTACAAAAAATGAGCACCCTGATAGTGTACAAAAATGAGGGAGGGGACTGGGGTAGGCTATGAATAATCAACACCATCAAGTATCTTATCTACATTCCTCTTCTGAATAGAGGGTGGTTGTAGCTAGCTCGCCAGGTCAATATCAGTAATGGAAGACTGAGATAGCAGATAAACTACTGTCGGTGGTGCCATGGTGTTAGAAGGTATCTTAGTGGTGGGTGGTGGGAAGGTACCAATCTGGAGTGTGGCTGTGGATTTGATATCTAGATCAATGAAGGGTACCTCATTAGATAGGGTGGTTTGTGGGCCCTTTCCCCTCCATGCCTGCTTTTCTAGAAATTTCTGATGGTGAGTAGGGTCAATCAGATCACATTGAATAATGACTAGTGTGGTGGATAGGGTAGGAGTTCTAGATTATGAAGGGTCATAGGAGGTTGGTTGTGTTTGAGAATATACCTGGTATGATGGTGGTGTAGGGGAAGAGAAATGAGAGAACTTAAAAAAATGGATATATATGTGATGGGAGACTTGACACATATTCTCCCGGATGCAGAGGTGCACAGCCCAGATATCTACTGGATATGATGGGGTGGGTGGAGCAGTAGTCTAGTTGGTGGTGGTATATGTAGTAATATGGTTGGGGTCATGGGTGGGTATGGATACTATAGGGGATGGGGCCTAATTGGTGGCTGGAGTTGTTGTAGGGTCAGCTGCATGATCGCCTGGTGCCTCGTCAACATCCTTAAAGACTCCTAAAACCCTCTGGTAGATTCCACCATCCTTGGTGAACAACTACATATTGTACAACAATAGGAAGTCAATGTAATCCATATTACTGAGGGATAAGAGTGGGTGGGTGGCATAAAAATTCTAAGATGATGTGCTAAATGGGTGGTGAAAGATCCACCCACCAACATGGATCGTGTCCTATATGCATGATCTCTATAGTAGGAGGAAAAATGTAATGCCATGTTGATGGAAGGGACTCCCATGGAAGCAAAATGTATGATGGAATATATATAGATAATGCTGCTGTGATACTTGACACGAGCGTACTAGGCATGCGTCAATGCCCTATGAGGAATGCAGAGTGCTGGACCTCAGAGCTGTGTAGATTTAGTAATATTGGGATTATACTTAGTGTGAGAATCCCATGAAATCATCCTATATAGCCATTTGAAATCTGACTTGGATGGCTCAAACTACAAGGACAAGAATACCTCTAATGTGGTTAAGTCATTAGAATAAATCCGGATCCCAATGCCAAACTTTGTTAAATAAATCTCGTGAGGTTGTCCACATAATATGAAGTGGAGGCTATCAACTATGGCCTCCAAGGTTGAAAAAAACTCAAGGAACAACTCTTGGTATGTCACCTCATGCACATCAATAATTGAGGAGATATGTAGGCAGTCGAGGAGTTGGTTCTCTTCCTAGATTATATGTAGGTGTACGAGGATGACCATATCAAGATTTTTTCTTATTTTCATTGGTCAATCCTACAAACGGTTGAGTGACACATGGTGATGAGGATATGAAAAAATGTAGGATTATGTTCAGGTGGGAGTGAGTATCCTTTTAAGATACATTGGAGTTGGATTGAGAATCCTTAGGAATAGATGGATCTTCAGGTACCGCCAGGGAGGTGGAGGAGGAAGATGTGTGAGGTGATGGAGGTGCAACACCTTATTAGGGATTGACCAGTGGCAGATCATATAGCTTAGGTGCAGGATCAGCTGGAGGAGTTTTCACAGTCTTTGTGTGCACCATTTCAGTGGTATGTTTGGGTGTAGAGAGTTGTGTATGCAGGAGGAGGTGTGAGGGGTGCTGGGTGTGAATGGTGGGAGGAGGGGGGTCGGGTGCATGTGGTGGGAGAAGAGGGGTTGGGTGCGAGCAGTGGGAGGAGGGGGGTTAGGTGCATCTTGAACCCTAGGTCCACGACTTTAAAATATCGAGACATTAAAAAATGTGTATTGACATGATATTTAATTTTAGAATTTATTAAATTCAGGTAGGGAAAGATACAAATCATCAATCTTGATTACTACTACTGACTTTAAATTTTATTAAGAAGAAGAACTCAAGACTGAGGAATATTCCCCTCAAGGGAGGAGAAAATTATGGAGACAAAGGGGAGTTTTTTTGGGTTTTTTAAAAAAAATTCGGGAAAGGGGATCAGGGTTCGCGTAATTTTAAAAATGGGACTTGGATGCGTAAACATCGTTATGCATCCTTCACCGCAGAAGGATGCGTCAATGGCGTTAATGCATCATTTCCCCCACATAAGATGCGTGAACCCCGTCCATGCATCCTTCAGCTGGTCTGCGAAGGATGCGTGAATGGGGTTCACACATCCCTCCATGTTGACGATGCACGAACAAGGTTCACGTATCCGAGCCGCGGCAGGGATGCGTGAACCCTATTCATGCATCCCACTGAGAAAGTTTATAAAAGTATCCCCCCTCAAAAACCATTGTTCTCCTCTGGATTTTATTATGGAGCCCTATAGAAATTCTTTCTCAACATATATTTGCTGCTTTTATAGAGGTAAAATTTCTATTTAACATTTTAATTGTTTTAATTGTGTTTATTTATTTCATTTGTATGTTTAATTGTGTGTATGATTTATTTATTTCATATGTTATGCATGAAGTGTAATATGATTTTATTTTCTGGATTTTGAATGTTCATATGATTTAATTTTTTGAATGTATGTTATCTGAATATTGAATGTTTTATGTTATGTATAAAATGTTGAATGTTTAGGAAAATTAATTTATGTTAGAGAAGTTTATTTTAATGAATATTTTTGATGTAAGTGTAAATTATATTACTTTTATTTACTAGTAATAACATTTTTAATCAATAAAGAAGAAAATATATTTACTTATATTTTGAAAAGTATAATAATGGCCAAAAAACATTACA
Organism: Viscum album; assembly: GCA_963277665.1. Taxonomy (NCBI): domain Eukaryota; kingdom Viridiplantae; phylum Streptophyta; class Magnoliopsida; order Santalales; family Viscaceae; genus Viscum; species Viscum album. The sequence goes on from OY728129.1 coordinate 1,541,795,930, forward strand.
ATTTCATAAAATTTAAAATAACAAAAGTGTTTATTATGTAAATCTCAATTATATTAGTTATAATAAAATTTATTAAATGTTATTAATAATTATATATATATATATACACATGAAGTTAAATTTTTGGAAAATAGGTGTAGTATTTAATATACATTTCATTTAGTAATAGATAAAGTTATATAATATGGATAATATAATAATTATACCAAAAAAATGGTATGAGTGATGACTGATCTTGAGATGACTGGCCATGCATAATTGAAATTGGATGTTTTATTTTGTGTATGTGGTTATTCAATTTGTAATAATTGCATTTTTTCCGCATTGATGACCTGTGAGTCATCTCTCAGTAAGTGTAAGGACCTATGTGTCCACTTAAAAAATGTTATATATCTCATACCCCTAGACCCCCTCACATGCATGTGAGTAAATTTGTAATTAAAAGACATACGCCCATGAAGAGGTGTCCCCAAACAGGCTTCCCCGAAGAGGTGTCCATGATGAGGCATTCAAGAACTCATTCGAGAGGAGGCATTGCTATTTGAAAAGAGATTGGTGGTTTCAAAAATATTTGATAATAGAGACAGGAGTCCACCCATAGGTTGTGGTTAGTTTATCAGATAATGACAAACTAATCTTAAGTCCCAAGATCAAGTCATGATTATATATTCATAAGCAATTAAACTTTATGAAAAATTATATTAAATTTTCTTTTGTGATAATATCACAATCACTATACCTTAACAGTGATAAATCAATACATAAAAAAAGTCTCAAGATAATCAATTATTAAAAACCAACTTAATTAATATAAAATTTTAATGTAGTATATAATATTTTTTAAATTATTTTTTATAGGTAATTATTTCTGAACAAATATATTTCAACGGTGAGGTAATTTATACCGAGCTGGGTTTTAGATATAGTGTGCCACCTACCAGAGTGGTAAATATCCATGGTTGTATGACATTAGATGCAGTTTGTAATAAGATTCATAGTCGGTTAAAACTGAGGGCTGAACAAGCAATCAATTCAATTAGATACCGACATCTTCAATATCCTGAGCATTTATGGCACAATAAGTACCCTATAGTCGATGACGAGTATTGGATGGAGTATTCTCTGTTATTCAGGAAACAATGTATTAATGCTTTGATGTAATTATTTTTTTTGTCATTTCTGATATTGATGTGGTGCGATCGATTACTACAGAACCATGCTTTGTGAGCTCTATAGAAGCCGGTCCTTCACAGTAGTCTTATTCATTGCCTCCTCTTCATATGACTCCTGTGGAAGAATGTTATGAAGAAGATGATCAATATTTGGAGGGAAATGTAGATGAAATCCCTTTGTGTGCTGATATAGTGCATGAACGTTTATCTGAGTAAGAAGAATCTGGGGAGTCATCAAGAGATGATGTGGTGGGGAATGAACCTTCTGAGGTTTCTTTGAGAGATAGACATCCACTACATCCACCAGTTAGTGTTAATCAGCCTTTAGTTTTGAGTTCCTTAGTTGAAGGAATCTCTCGTGAACAACATTTTGATTGGGATGTCTTTACACCAGCTTTTGAATTCCTTGGCATTATAAGGAATAGGCCTGCATCAAATGATAATGCCATATATGTTGGACAAGAGTTTTAAAGTAAACTATCCATGAAAAATGTGATAAATCAATACCACATTGAGTGAAATTTCACATTTGCGGTTGATGAGTCAAAGAAGACCAAATATATGATTCATTGTGAAAATATGGGTCAGAATGTAAATTTCGATAAAGATAAATATTTGATAAATATTATGGATATTGGAAGATAACCAAATTAGAAGGCCCACACACTTGTCTGCATCCCAGCTTGGCACAAGATCACTCTTCCCTTGATACAAAGTTTATATCTACTTTTATTTGTGAGATGATACGAACATGTCAGGATGTTCCTGTTTCCCTTGTTCAGGAAATAATTCAACAGTTGTATAACTATAAGATCTCATACAACAAAGCTTGGAATGAAAAATAGAAAGCCATTGTAAAAGTGTATGGTGATTGGGATATATCATATGCGATGTTTCCACAACTTATGGAATTGTTGTCACTCAACAATCAGATTGTTTATCATTTGGACAATGTTGAGTACGTACCAAAGAATCATCGAGTTGATCGGTCAAAGGTGAAGTTCAATAGGATTTTTTGGGCATTCAGACCATGCATTTCTGCCTTTCCCTATTGTAAACAATTTATTCAGGTAGATGGAACATTTCTTTTTGGAAAGTATACGGGTGTTCTACTCATTTCTGCCACACAGTATAGTAATCGCGCTCCTCTGCCACTTGCTTTTTCTATTATTGAAAAAGAAAATTTTGAATGCTGGTGCTGGGTTTTGGCATGTGTACATGTTCATGTCACGCAAAAACAGGGCGTGTGTCTGATATCTGATCTCCATCAAGCGATTATAGAGGCTGTGAGTAGTGATGGGGTTTCTTGGACTGAGAAAAATTCTTATCATCATTATTGCATTATACATATTTCAAGTAATGTGCATAATCATTTTAGAGATGAGGCCATAAAGAAGGCGATCCTCAATTTGGGTATGGTTTTCTAAACTTTCTTTTTTTTAACAAAATTTAATATCCATTTTAATACATTATTATCTTATGGTTTCATCATATGAACCCCAAAAAGAAAGGTTTGATCGACGTCTTGAAGATATTCAAACTGTTAATGAGGAGGTATATGAATATATGATGCAAATTTCAAAGGAAAAATGGTCATTATCATATGATGGTGGCATGAGATATGGGCGTATGACCAATAATATAGTGGAGTGAATAAATGGGGTCCTCAAGGGTGTGTGCAAACTCCCAATCACAGGGTTAGTGCAAGAGAAATTTTTTAGATGTGTTCACTAATTTTTTGACCGGTCCTAAAAGACCTAGAAGAGGATGGAAAATGGAATGCATTTTACTCAGCATTTTCAAAGAGATATTGACCAGATACGGAATGAGGCTTCAAGATGGAATGTTATAGCCTTTGACAGGGAAAAGAGGAGCTTTCGGGGTAAGACAATGCAATGACCAGGCTACATGCACTACTGGTGGAGTGTTTGTCGTGATGTTGGACAACATGTACTATGATTGCGGTAAATTTTAGGCATTGAGATATCAATGTGGACATGTTATCGTAGCTTGCGCTTCAGTAAATATATCATGAGAGACATATGTTGACCCAGTGTATCACATGAGCACTTTGGTTAACTGTTATAGTGCTGCTTGGATGCCTGTTGGTGACTTCTATTCTATCACATTGCCTGCTGATCAACCGACCATTGTTCCTGATATTTCTAGGTTTTCATAAGTTGGGTTTGGTTTCATTTATGATTTTTTAAATGTTTGTAATTTTTAAAATTATTGGCTTCATGCTACCAGGTTACAGACCCGAGGAAGACCGAAGTCAACTCATATCATAAATGAGATGGATTGGCCTCAGCAACGAGGAGGGAGAATACGATGCAATATTTGTCACGCAGAAGGACATACTCATAAGAGATGTACCCAAGTGGCAGGACAGAGTTCCACATATCATCATACATGATCGAGTCTATGTACCGTATCATTAATATGTATATGTTTCTTCTTATGTGAATGTTTCATTATTGAATCCTTTTATTTCTGACCTACTCCATTTTTGAGATGTTTGAATTTAGGTTTGTCTCATTTTTGGATTTTATCATAAAGAATTTTATGATACTAAAACTATTGAAAAAATAAACACCGAACAAAAATGAATATATCATGCTTCCGCATATTCAATGTAGGTTTTTCATCACTACTGCTTTATTTTCTACGTTATTTTGCTTGTTGTAGTTTTTTTAAATAAAAGTTTACAATTTTTGGATTTTATCATAAAGAATTTTATGATACGAAAAATATGAAAAAAATAAACACCAAATGGAAATGAATATATCATGATTACAAATCTTCAATGAAATTTTTTCATCACTGATGCTTTATTTTCTACCTTATTTTTCTTATTATAGATTTTTTTAAATAAAAGTTTACAATTTTTATTCAATTCACTATTAAAAAGTAACGATGATATCATGTGTGTAGATGACAGGTTTTCCATTGCTTACATCTCAGGCTACTCATGTATCGTGGTTTCTTTTAGAGGGACGTCTTGTGCCTCCCTTGAATGTATGCAGATCTCACCATTTCCATCATACCGCACCACCTCCTGCTATCGTCCCCCCATCTTCGTTGAGCTGGATTCTATGGAGTTGCGATGTGCGACTTCACATTTATTGATCATCAGCTCATTGCCGCACTTGTAGAGAGATGGAGTCCAGAATCACATACTTTCCATTTCAGTGAGGGGGAGATGACTATTATGTTACAAGATGTGGCCATTATGTTGAGCCTCCCTATCGACGGACATGCTCTGACAGACCGAGTTCCCTCAGATTTTCTTGAGATTGTTCATAGACTACTGGGCATAGAGGTCGAGGATGATGGTAGAACCATCGTTGGTGGTAGATTTTGGATGCCTTGGTTAGAACAGCACTTCAAATATTTATGAGATGATGCTGATAAAGTCACCGTGCTGTGATTTGCACGCGCATATATTTTGAGGCTGATCGGTGGAACACTTTTTGTTAACCACTCTACTACTTTTGTGCACCTGATGTATTTATCTTTTTTGGAGAATTTGGACTAGGCAGGCTGATATAGTTGGGGGTCTAACTTCATAGAATATACATACATGGCCCTATGCAGCACATGTCGCATCGATAAGATGCAGATCACATGATGCATGGTTCTTTTGCAGATGTGGGTATGGGAGCACATCCCTCTTTTAGCTCCACATGCCCGTGCGCCATTACCCGTTGATATTGTAGTAGAGGCTCCATGTGGACGTTGGTATGTTATTAATTACTTCTAATATCTAACTTAATTGTATAAGATTCTATTATGAAATGTAAAAATAAAAATGTTATCTACAGGTGGAGTCAGGCGCATTGACATTCAGATTCTCCCAGACATGATGTTCACGCCTACAGACTTATGTTAGACAACATTCGTCCAGATGATTTAAGTGATTATTATTTATATTTTTAAATCTTTAATCTTTACTATACATCTATTAATTTATTAATTGATTATTAATTTTTTCTTTCAGATAACATGGATGCTATATACATATGATATCATTCAGAGTCTGCCACCGTACTGTACAACGATGATTTCTATTGTCTCTTTCAGGGTTCCACTGATTCATTTTCATATAGTTGAGTGGCATCAGACGGATAGTGTTATGAGGCAGTTTGGGTTCCATCATCCGGTTCCTGACCTACCCAGTCTATTGGATTCATTGCATTCCCTAAAGATGTTAGGGAAGAGGGATTTTATTGGATGAGCTACCATGCCAGATATGTTGCGTTATGGGACAGACGACAGGAGTCCCAATTGAGAGGGTCAAGGACAACATGTTTTCATTTGACGGATCAGATGGATTATGCAGGCTGGTACATCAGGTCTCCAGTCAGATTTTTGACATGGCACAGACGAGGCTTTCATGAGTTGGTATGCATTCTTCCTTCCACTGTTCAATAGATTTTTATTCATATTACTTAACAACGGAATTTGTTTTTGCAGGATGCTCATATTTTTCATCTACTTCATATGTCAAATCTACTGGAGAGAGTTATCTTTGACCCGAAATATTTTCACACCCTTGTGGCATAGCTGCTTCTGTCGATGGACGAGATTTATCATGGAATTTTCTTTGATCCACCACCTGTTGCGGAGGCCGTGAAGCCTGCTGAGCCTCACATAGATGTACCTGGGGGTGACGAACCTGTTATGGATGCTACTCTTCCACAGGATGAGGGTGTCCAGCTTGCTCGGCCACATGCTATTGTTCCACTAAAGGAGGGTGTTCATCATGATCAGTCAGATGCTCCTCCAGCTTCTCAGGCACAACCACAGGTACATACAGACGATAACTGGTTTGAGATCAATGCTTTATTGCAGTCATCTGAAACAGATCACCCATCTACTTCCTATGTTGGTGAGAGTTCCAGCTAGCTTCCACTATCCTTAGATGCGAGCCAGGGTACTGGTGGTGAGACTGTACATCCACTGCCTATCACACAGAAGGATGTGGAGGTGGTTGTCGATGAGGATGCACAGCGTATACCAGAGCACATACATAGACAGACACGGTGTGGGAACATCCAATATACACCTGGATGTGGGAAAGAGGAGCATCTATTCCAGAGGCATAGATTAGGTTGATATTTTATTTATGATTCATTTTGTATGTGTCTTACTATTATCATTTATAGACTTCTATTCTTTTTTTAATAAGTGTCTTACTGTTATCAAATTATCTACCAATATATATATATATGTATAATAAATAATATGATTAAATTAATTAATAAATATTAATTATATTAATTATTTTTAAATAAAATAGATTCTGGATGAAAATATGCATGAACTTGAAAAAATCTTGAAAAATATTATTGATCTCAATGCTTTAAAATTAGATGTAAAATCCTAGAATATCATGGAACACAATTATTTTTTTAGAAAAATTAAATTGTATGAAGAAGAATTTGAATGAATAATGTATATTTGTGAAGAGTAGATGATTATGATTGAAGATTAGAATAACTAAAATATGAATTAGAAGTTCATTTGGCCAATTTTGAGAAGATACATATTCAGACTTTATAAAAGGAAACAATTTCTACTGGTACGCAATCTTCACTAGAGGATTTTACTATTAAAATACCTCCATCTTGTAATACAATTATGGATATTATGAAAAATATTGAATTCATATTCTTCTAGAATAAGAAACAACCCTTAAGAGGGTTAGATTGCACCATCAATGAAAACTAATAAGGGAAACAAATCGACACAGAAATCCAAATGTAATGTGAAGGGATCTCTGCTACACAATATAAATTAGAAAAAATGTTCAGATGTACAATCATGAATACTATCAAAACATGAACAACTCCATTGATAAGGAAGAAGTTCATCATTGATGAATTTTAATAATATATGTTAGCATATACAAGACAATAAGTATTAAGAAGATATCATCATGGTTAGATCATGTTTTGGTATCCTAAAAAATAAGTATTCGAGAAGATCATCCTTGATGAAGTTATATAAGTTTTCAAATCTCGACATTCATCAGCCGAAGATAAATTCTAGTTTATTCTCTGAATTAGAACATCTTGAAAACCATTATTGGAAAAATTCACCATTATAAAGATGTTTATGAGTGTTTCCCTTGAGGGGGAGATAAATGAAGAAATATGAAATTACTGCTAGAATTAGTATATTAATTAGAATCAAACCTAATTACTGTAGAATGTTCAGGAAGATCATGTTATTGAAGGAGGAATGTTTTTCTAAATCCCTCTTCCTTTGTTAACAAAAAAATAAACTGAATAAGAAGAGGTTGTAATTCAATTAATCAAACACATATGAAAAGTTCAAGCATGAATGCGCTCAAAGGCCACTTATCCTTATTTTTTTTTGCATTTGAATATTTTTGATCTATTTGTTAAATTTAGTGCATGAGTTTTTGGTTGATTATTCTTATAAAAGTTACGTATCACATTTAATATCTTCATACTAAAATAAATTTGGATTACCCTTGATGATAAGTGCATAAGTTCTTGTTTCATGTGGTATCTTGATCAGTTGGTAGAGGGTGACATTATTTCCCAAATCGATCAGTGCACCAAAAATATCTATTAATAATTATTTAATGAATATATATTATTCATGAATATTTAATAATAATTATTAACATTATTTTAATATTTTCTATTATTTAATTGATATTTATTAATATTTCTTAATTTCTTACTTTAAGTTTATTAGTTTGTAATTACTATTTATAAATATTGACAAATATTTTGTTTATATTTATTACTATTTTATTTATATGTTTAATTAATATTTATTGATATCATATTGCTGTTTTTTTATTTCAGCTCTCTGTGGGATGCGTAAACCCCGTTCACGCATCCTTCCTCTTAGGAGGATGTGTGAACGAGGTTCACGCATCTCAGACCCTTTTTTAAAAATATTGAAAGCCCTACCCCTTTTGTAAAAAAAGAAAATTTAAAAAACCTGTTTAAAATGAAAACCTGAAAAAGGGTGTCTCCATGAATGATATCCATGTAACCATCAATAAGGGAACCTAGATTATCATAAATGACCAAGAAATTCTCCGGAATTTCCCTACGTGCAGGAGAGTCAGCCACAAAGTTCGACTCTTTCCAAATTTGATGAAGAATATGCCCTTTCTTGGTATCCAAATCACATCTGCGAATTGTGTATACACACTCCCAAGGAACCATATGACGTCCTTGAATTGGTTTCACTAAAATTTTCGAATCAGATTTCAATTCACCCCCCTGAAGGCCACATCCCCTACAAAGTGTGGGCCCGATCAACAATGCACAAGCCAAGAATCAACATATGTTTGGAATACATACAGGGGTGAGGCGTGAAGAAGGACCAAATATATTTTTCCCAGCTACTTCGGAAGAACAAATGAACCACAATCTTCATTATTCATAACAATACCTTGGAAAACTTGGATTTGATCAGGTTTGAGGGCTGAGGGAATAAGATCATAATTATCAGATGCCTCGAAAAATAAAAGATGAAGGAAAGGGGTAGTCAGGATAAGACAGTCTTTCTCCTTCCCCGTTGGCCATCTAGAAATTGATGTCACCCAAACCGATGATCTACCAGTAAGACTCACGCAGGACCTCCACATGTTGAAACATGCAGCGCGTAATCCACATAGGTTTGCGACCATGAGAAGTAGGCACCTCCCGAGGATATTTGTACCTTGACCTAAAGAACTCTACCCACAAAGAACCCCCCACAAGAATATCCCATTCCAAATGGCTTCACATGCCTTGCATGGCCTCATTGAGATCCTGAAGACCAACTCCCCCCTCATCCACAGGTTTGGAGCCAAGACCAAGAGGCCCAATGAGAATGGCCGATATGGTTGGAATCCCATAGGAAAGTGGTGAGAATTAATTACACCCTACCTACAACACCTTGGGGGGGGGGTTAATAATTGAGAAGACATGCATAAATATGGAGGAAAGGACACTGTTGATCAAGGTGATACACCCAATGAATGAAAACAACTTGTTTTTCCAATTGAGGACCCTTCCTATTAGGCAATTGATAATATCTTCAAAGAATATCATTTTGATGTGGACACAAGAAATTATAACACCAAAATATAAGATTGGTAGCTGCTTCTGAAGGCACCCAAGGATATGTTGAATTTCTCTTCATCTTCTTCCAGAGAACCTATTGAAGATACAAAAATGTCTTTTAGTAAGACTGATATGCAATCCACTCAAGTCTCCACATGCCTTTATAATTTCCATGAGTTTGGACAGGGTCCTGCACTTTCCATTAATAAAAATCAAAATATCATATTCAAAAATTAAGTGCGAGACACCCATTTTACCATGCCTGCGACAGTAAGGGGAATGGATGCCCTCCTCTAATCCTTGAAGAAGGTTCCTGGATAAGGCTTCCTATTCTAAAATTAAAAGTCTTGGGGAGAGAGGGTTACCTTGACGAACACCATGAACGGAATTGAAGAAAAAATAACTTTTCCCCAGAAGTGATATAGAGAGTTGTGGAGATGAATAACACCTAAATCAGAGGTCAAAAAACCACTCCTGGAACCCGAAATTCCTCATCACACAAAGAATGAAACTCCATTAAATTTTATCATACAACTTGTCCATATCCAATTGATATATAACATTTGATCCCAGAGATTTTTTATGTAAATCATTCACTAATTCATTCATGATGCCAAATGTGCCTTGTATGCTCCACCCCTAAACAAACCCATGCTGTTCTCTCGAAACCAGCCTTAGGATTACCCCATCCAGCCTCCATGTGAGAACAGTGGCTAGGATCTTGTAAGAGACATTGAATAAGCATATGGGCTAGTAGTGGTTGATAGTCGAAGAGTCCTTCCTCTTAGGGATAAGAACCACTCGATAGGATCAAGTGCCTAAATTTAGTGCTCCAACGCCAAAGAAGTCATGGATGGCTTTTACAACCTACAGGCCTACTACCTCCCATGCTACAACATAGAAAGAGGATGGAAAACCATTTGAGTCAGGCGAACTATCATGTAGTATCCTCATAACTGAGTCCTTTATCTCTCCCTAGAAAGGCACTGCCAGCAGGGTCATATCACCAGACATCCTCACCACTTGTGGAAAGAAACCTAAGAACCCCTCGCTTGACAAGGTGTTAATAGAATGAACAACTCTGTGGTTCGACTCCCCAACTAAGAGGCCTGTGAAGTGATCTAAAGCTAGTATGCCTTCCACTTTCACATCTAAGGTGAACACCCCATTTCCTAGATTAAAGTTGATCTTCATATTTATCCTCTAATTCATACATGCATGAAAAAAGGAATTATTGTTCTCAACCTCCTTAAGACATCTCACCCGGGACCTCTACCTAAAAAGAGTCTCGATCTCCAACAGATTCATAGCTAGGGTTGCTCTCTTATCACAAAGAGTAGCAAATGTATTCTCATCCCAATAATATAGAAGATATTCCTATAAACTATTGACATCCACTTGAAATCGGTCCACCCTAGTTGCGTCATTTAGTCTACTAGATAACCAACCTTTGATATCCTCCTTAAGTTGCATGAGCTGATCATTTAAGCCATGCCAAGATCATCCCACCCCCTTGCTCCTAGGATTTTCTCACCATTTGCATGAAAGATTCATCTTGGTTCCACGTGATGGAATAAAAGAAACCTTGGTTGAATGAGATGTATCATTTAAGATCCACTAGAAGTGGTGCATGGTTCGGAAGTGTATGGGGCAAGTAAAAAACTGACGCCCTAGAGAAGGAGTCCAGCCCCTGGATATTTGAGATACACCTATCTAGGAGGCACTATATATGGTTGGAACCTCGATGATTATTGCATCAGGTGTACTTGGAACCTATGAACCCTAGGTCTAATAAACTCACAGAGGCCATGAAGCCTTGAAAATCCTGAGCACCACCAAGGTTGGAGACCGAGCCACCACTTTTCTCAATAGATTCCATGATTACATTAATGTCACCCCTGATGAACCTTGGGAGGGTTCCTAAATCAAAGGATTCTAGATGTTTCCATAGATATCTCCTCTCAATAGGATCTGTACTAGCATAAACAAATGAAATGAAGACTTCTATACCGTTGCCATAAACCGTAGTGTTGATGTATTCCGATGTGAGGATCACCACTTCGATAGAAAAATGATTCTTCCAACATATCCAAATGTGGACATTATCTGGTCCACCATGTAGAGAGTTTGGATATCCCATTCTCCAGAACATAGAAGGTAGTTTTTCTGGACTTTGTTTAGGCCCAATAATACCGATGAGAGAAGTATGGTGTTTCTTGGATTCGACATCAACATAGGTACAATTCTCCTAGATTCCCAAGCCCTGTGCGTTCCAAATAAAAATAAAAACCATTAGAGTAGGCACTTCTGGCCTATCTCTTCAGAAGGTTTAGAGAAAAGCATAGAAGCAGACAAACCTGACTCCTTTGACTTAGAATGTGTGATGGGTTCAGATGACCCTTCCAAAGTCGGCCCCCATTTTGGGGTGAGTATCTTCTTCTTAAAGGATGCTTTAGTGTCTTCCACCAGAGACAACCTGGTATACGAACGAAGGTGGTTTTGTTATGGCGAAAAATCCTGATGAAGAACCGAGAGAAAAAGAAACCACTAAGGAGAAGAACGCCCGACCTAAATTTCCCTCTCAATGCTTTCTGGAATCAAGATCTGCTGGGGATGAGTCTCAACAGGGGACAACAGGAAACTGGCCAAGGATCTATGTGTGGGGGCCACTCCCAATATGGGAAGGAATCAAGGGAAATGTTTTCATTGGCTGCAGCGGAAGTCTCCTTTGTTGGAAAACCACTACAGCGGGTCTTTGATGGTGGGCAGCCAACGCAGTGGATAGCAGCCGGCGGGGAGAGAAAGCTCATGGGTAGATGAACTACCCACCAACCGAAGGAGAATGATGAGTTTCCTTCTCTATTTAAAAGGGATCCCATTGTTTGTATACGGTGAATCAGTGGAGTGTATTTGTGTAATTAGTGTATTGGTGATCCTCCGCCGGATAGAGTGAATAACAAACTGGCCCTCCTTATCCTGTGGATATAGGAAACTTGCCGAACCACATTAAAATCCTGTGTTGATCCATTTTGCTTCTTATTTTGTGTGTTTGAGGTACCACACACCTCCACCGCGCCTCAGAAAGTAGTATCAGAGGTGAGTCGGAGCAAATGGAGGTGAGACGACGAGGCAACGTCGAATTTTACACTGGACAAAAAATTGAAAGTGGTCAGAAATTTTTTCTGAGGCCATATCTGTGAAGAGGGCAGCGAGACAATTCCAACGGTGCAAGCAGCGATAAAAACGGAGTTGAAACGATCCTGATAGGTTCGGTCAAAGTTTGGTCAAACCCACTGGTAAACAGTACCTCCGTGCCGGAGAAGACGACACTATTCACCCCACCCACGAAAATTCCGGCGAGATTCTGGCAGGAACTCCGGCATGCCACGTCAGCGCTATGCCAGCAGGTGATCTGGACCATTGAACGTGTTTTGACCATATCTCGGTCAATTGGTGTCCGATTTCAGCGATCCAGGAGTCGATTATGACTATTTTGACTGTTCTGGATGCATATCTATAGTTAGTTTTTCAAAATTCGCACTCTATCATGTGGTATTAGAAAGGTGCGACATCGACAGTTGTGATCACGTTTTGCGATATCGACGATGACGGGTGGCAGAGCACTATCAAGATTTGATATCGAGAAGTTCGATGGTCAAAATAATTTCGGCTTGTGGAAAAGAACAGTGAAGGATATTTTGGTGCAGTAGGGCATGATCAGACCATTGATCAGAGAAAATCCCGAGACAACTAGTGCCGATGATTGGGAAGAACTCGAGATGCGGGTCGTCAACACAATTCGGCTATATCTGGCGAATGAGGTAAAGTACTCAGTGTTGGACGAGACATCACCGAAGGAGATATAGAAGAAGTTGGAGTAGTAGTATATAGCGAAGTTGCTGACCAACAAGTTGTTCTTAAAGAAGGAACTCTACCAGTTGCACATGTACGAGGGAGTGAATTTGTTGGATCATACCAATGAATTCAACAAAATTCTGACACAGTTACTGGGGCTCGGTGTGAAGGTTAGAGAGGAAGACGAAGTGATTTTGCTTTTATCATCACTACCAAGCTCATTTGATGGGCTTGTGGCTGCATTGCTCGTGGGGAAGGAGACATTGAATATGGATGAGGTGATGGAATCACTTCAAGATTTAGAAGCATTTCGAAGACCTAAAACACATTCAGGTGATCAAATCATTGCGATGCGAGATGATCAACATGGGAGGAGCCAACATAGACAGTTAAGAGGTAATGAATGGAGACCAAAATCCAGGGGGCGTGATCCTAGAGAAATCACATGTTTCTGGTGCGAGAAGAAGGGTCACTATAAAAGTGATTGTGGAGAGAACAAACGGTATGTTGCTGGGAAGAAGAAAGTTGAAGAGGAGGATGTGAACATCACTGGATTATTAGAAGATGATGGAATCTGCGTGATAATGGGAAGTTTTCACTCAGATGAGAGAGTTGATCAGGAAGATGTGCAGTGTCATTACAACAAAAGATACAGGCACATGAAGCGGGAATGTCGTTTTCTAAAGAGGAAGAACAAGCGGGCTGAAAATCCAAAGGAATACAGATGGGTTCTAGATTCAGGGAGCTCGACACACATATGTACGACGAGAGGTAAATTTGATACTTTTCAGCAGGTGCGAGACTCGGTGAGTCTTGGTGATGGGTCAACATGCGAGTTTTGAGGAGTCGGGATGGTGAAATTGAAGACACCTGATGGAGGAGTTCGTAAACTTGATGACGTGAAATTTGTTCCGAGGATGAGACGGAACCTGATATCATTGAGTAGACTCGATGCGAAAGGGTTCAAGATTTCTATTGTAGGTGGAGTGTTGGAAGTATCATGTGGGGATGCAGCGAAGCTTATTAGGAAGGAGTCCCAAGGGTTGTATCATTTGATGGGGACTATAGTCAGCCCGAGCTCGAGTGAATATGGTGGAAGTGCCATGTCATCTATCATGAAGAAGCGTGTTCAATTTGCTGATGAAGTTTTCAACACCTTCAAGGAGACTACAGGTCAAACTTCTACCCCAAATTGGTCGTGATGGGGAGATTTATGGGGGCCACTCCCAATATGGGAAGGAATCAAGGGAGATGTTTTTGTTGGATGCAGCAGAAGTCTCCTTTGTCAGCAAACCACTACAGCGGGTCTTTTATGGTGGGCAGCCGACGCAGTGGAAAACAACCGATGGTGAGAGAAAGCTTATGGGTAGATGAACTACCCACCAACCGAAGGAGAAGGATGAGTTTACTTTACTATTTAAAATGGATCCCATTTTTTGTATACGGTGAATCAGTGGAGTGTATTTGTGTAATCGGTGTATTGGTGATCCTCCACCAGAGAGAGTGAATAACAAACTAGCCCTCCTTATCCTGTGGATGTAGGCAACTCACCGAACCATGTTAAAATCCTATGTTGTTCCGTTCTACTTCTTATTTTGTGCATTTGAGGTACCACACACCTTTGTCGCGCCCCAACACTATGCAGGAACTCCTGATAGAGTTGCGAGGATATGAAAAAGGTTGGAAGTGGAGGGCACATTGCCTTTTGGGGTATGAAAAAAGGAAACTTGCTGGGAGAACCGAGATCGGGAGACAACACATTAAGGTCAGCTTGAACGGAAGGTGTGGCCGACCAGGGGACAACTATGTCTAAATGGATTCCTGAACAAGATACTCCAGTCATGTGATGCCCTCCATTGAAATTTGAATTTGGAAAAACCCTCTTGATGGTAACAAGCTCTGATTTTAATGCCGATGAGTTAGTGGGTCACACTACCTACCCGATCCGAGCACCGACACTGGATGATCTATCCATCAATTTTTTTCTTTGGAAAAATTCCTCCGAGTGTCCATGCAAGACACAAAATCCACATAACCTTATAGGATACTAATAGAAGATCCTTTCAACTATTGAAATCCATCATTCTCTCTTAAGAGAACGCGTGATGGCCGCTTCGTCAAAAGGTCCATATCCACACACAATTGAGGATTGGAAGCAGCTTGTAGACACCTGATATTCTCATCAAAACACAAAAAGGAGCCCATAGAATCACCCACTGCTTTCAGAATTGTTGGGTTGTGAAAAGGCAAGGGGAGACTGGGTAAGCAGGGCCAGATAGCATCTTGAGGTGATTCTTGGCCAAAATGGAAATCCCACAACCACCTAGAGAGGGATAAATGCCAAGAATCACATCTCTTATCCCCTTGGGCCCAGGAATCCACAAAGTCTTCCACTGAAAATAGGTGATGCAAAAAGAAGACCAAGAGAGCTCCGAGATCGCTGTGGGGAAGTGAAGGGGCCAAGAACCCACAAAACTCTTAAAGAACCCCAGGGATGTCTTGTTGAAACCAAAGCGCACAACTAGAGAGAGACCATGGAAGGAGGAATCCACCTAAAGTTTTGAGGATGAAGGATCCACCACAGGAGACCCGTTGACCTTCCCTGGCGCCTTGAAATACCCCTCATGGAAGGGTTCTTGGTATATTTTTAACCTTTGAACATTTAATTTGAATGGTGGTCCAAATTCTTTCTGAATATTGATGGTCCCATAGTGAAATACATTTATGATCACAAAGGGTCCTCACCATCTAGATTTGAGCTTCCCAAAGAATAGTTTTAATATAGAGTTGAATAATAAGGTCTTATTTTATGGGAAAAAAATTCATCTTGCAATGAGTTGATCATGAATTTTATTTGTTTTTTCTTTATATATCATAGTATTCTCATAAGAATAATTTATGATATTTTTAATTTCATCTAATTGTAGTATCATACCTTCCCCAGCTTTTTTAGAATCCATATTGAGATTTTTAATTTACCAATATGAGTAATGATCTAGTTCTACTAGAAAATGACATGGCTTCCCATAAACTAATCAGAAGGGGGTTATACCAATGAGTGTTTTGTATGTAGTGTGCTATGCCCATAGTGAATCATATAACTTTAGACTCCAATACATTCCATTTTTTTATAGTTTTTTCAAGGATTTTCTTAATTTTCCTATTTGAAAATTCAACTTTCCCACTTATTTACAGGTGGTAGGGAGTTCTTGTTTTATACCTGATTCCATATTTTTTCAATAATCCTTTAACTTCTTAATTGTTAAAATGTGTTCCTTGATCACTAATGAGTATTCTGGGAAATTTGAATCTTGAAAAAACATTTTCATTCAATAAATTCACAACTACTTTTTCCATGTCATGACCTATAGCTTTAGCTTCTATCCATTTTGAAACATAATCCACACCCACAAAGATATTGAATTTTCCATGTGAATTAGGAAATGACCCAATGAAATATATTCCTCATACTTCTAATATTTAGACTTCCATTATTAGGTTTTGGTTCATTTTATTCCTTTTTCTAATGGTGCTAGTTTGTTGTAACTGATCACAAATTTAACAATAATCTCTTACATCTTAGTGCAGTTTTGGCCAGAAAATACCACTCTGTAGGGTCTTTGCTACTATGAATTTTGTTCCATGATTCCCTCCATTTGGTTTCACGTGAAACATGTATAAGACATTTTGGATCTCATATTATTGGACGTAGTGTCACAATAATCCAACAAAACAATTCTTAAAAAGGATCAATTCATCCCAGTAGTAGTGTGAAGCTTCAACTAAAAATCTCCTTAATTATTGATAAGTGAGGTCTAGTAAGAGGGATCCATTAGCTAGATAATTTTAAATGTTTGGAAACAATGGGAATTATTTTGTATTTATACTGAAAAGAGTTTAATCTGGGAAATCTACTTCAATGTCTAGATCATCATCGTCTTTTATAAGAGGCAGTGGAAGCCATGATAGATGGAAAATGACAAAATTTTCCATTCCTTTGGTATACTTGATGATGATGTTGAAATCTTGGAGAAATAGGATCCACCTTATCAGTCTTAGATTGAAATCCTTTTTATTCATAAAATATCATAGGGTAGTATGGTCAGTGTACATAATGACGTTCGACAAAACCAGATAGGAGTGAACTTTCTCAAAAGAAAATACAACTACTAAGGGATCCTTCTCTGTAGTTGTATAGTTCTCCTGATCATCATGCAATTTGTGACTGGCATAGTAGATGGGGAAAAAATATGTGAAAAACTCACTATCTTAGAATAGCACCAACAGTGAAGTCACTGGTTTCACACATCAATTAAAACTTTTTTTCCAATCTAGTGAAATGAGTATAGAAGTGACTATGAGGATTTTCTTTAAAGTGTTGAATGCCCATCGACATTATTCAATGAATTAA
The DNA here is from genome assembly GCA_963277665.1 of Viscum album. NCBI lineage: Eukaryota > Viridiplantae > Streptophyta > Magnoliopsida > Santalales > Viscaceae > Viscum > Viscum album. The sequence continues at coordinate 1,541,813,467 of OY728129.1, forward strand.
AACAAATCTTCCTTTGATAACAGGTGTGTCATAGGGCATGAAATTTTTTCAAAATCTTTCACAAATCACCGATGGAATCTGGAATAGCCTAAAAATCTCCTTATGAATTTATTATTATGGGCTTAGGTAAATCTTTGATAACTTTTATTTCTATGGGATCCACTTCCATGAAATACTTGGAAATTTCGTGTCCAAGGACTATGCCTATTTGAACCATGAAGTGTAATTTTTCACAATTTAAAAATAATAAATTCTATTCATAGTGTTTTAGGAACAACTTAAGATTTGTTTGGAAGACCTTGAAATATCTTCCTAAACTGAAATGTCATCCATGAAAATTTATAGGAATTCCACCACCATAGCGTGGAATTAATGTGTGATGCACCTTTGAAAGGTCGTCAGTGAATTACACATGCTGAACAACATGTATCTTTAGGAAAAGGTACCAAATGGACACATGAAATTTGTTTTAGAGTAATCAATTGGGTTGACTGCAATCTGATTGTATCCCGAATATCTATGAGAGAAACAATAAAATTCATGTCTCGCTAGTCTCTCCAACATTTGATCTATAAAGGGAAAGGGGAAATGATATTTCCGTGTTTTAGATTTTAGGTTTATGTAGCGTACACATACTGTAACACCCCAAGCTTCCACGATATGTTTCCCTTTGAATAACGCAATAGCTTGCATTGTACGCAACTTCGAGATTCTAACACACCACGACCAATCAAACTAGCCATTATGAATAGTAATACCCACTTTTTGAAATTTTTATAAATTTTATTTTTCAAAATGGACTTCATTTTTTAATTTATAATATTGAAATTAGCTTAGGGTGAATTTTTGGTATTTTTCTGAAAACTTTCATTTTTTGATGAATAGTGAAAAACACTGCGTTATTGTTTAAAACTGAATTTTTATTTAAATAATTATTTATTTTATTTAAATTTATTTTAGGTCAAAATAGATAAATAATACCTATAAATTTCCAATGTAATTCATTGGAGTAATTTTGTAATAATATTAGATATATAAAATTTTATAGAACTTTTCACCGTCTTTTACCCACCTCTTAGGAGAATTTGCAAATTCACATAAAAATTAATTTTACTACTTCTGTGAGTGGAATTTTAAAAAACCAAGAGACACAGTTGATATCAGTAAGAAAAATGTGCTTCAATAAGATAAAAATAATACTTGGTGAATAGTAAGTTTTTACTTTTATTTACCACGGTTAAAAGTAAATAGAGAAATTAAGGGTAAAAATGATATTATTATTACCCTAACACATGTCCTAATTCTATTGGATAAGTGTAATTCGACCAAAAAAAACCTTAGGAATAAAATATGATCCTTTAGGTACACTTGTATTATACTAGGACATTTATTATTATTTTATTTAAAGAAGAGTTAAAAAGAGTTAAAATCAACGTTTAATAACTAAACCATTTTTAATATAGAGTTATACATAAGATAAATTTGACTATAAATATTCATTATAAATATAAAAATATTTCCTACATAATGATATTTTTTTTATAAGTTTTATACATTAAATAATTTAATTTATTTACTACACAATGATGACGTAATAACTACCTTAATAATGAAATATTAAAATAATTGATATTATAAATATCCAAATAAATGTAATTTGAGACTTTTGATACATTACACTAATTTTATAGGTTAATATGACATGTTATTATTAAAAATATGAATTTAGTTCGAAGTAATAAAGTTCTTAGGACTTTAACAAAAATCATTTATTAAATAATGTCAAAATTGACCTAAAATAGTTTTTAAAACAAATATTATATTATTAATTGATATAGTATTCGTAAAAATATAAGGTTAGGCCGAATGAATTAGATAAGGTTATATATATTAATAATTAACCACTTGGTGTTATCTTGGCTTGTTATACTAATTTTATTAACCATATAATATAAAAATACAAAGAGGCATGGTAAATGTCAAACTATTTAACTAAGAGTTAAATATAAAAGGCAAGGTTAAAATGGTAACGTAAACTTGTCTAAAACCTATTGGTTGAAATTATTACTACTAATATCCACATTATCTTAAAAATAAATCAATTTGGATCCATTAGAAACTGAAAATGATTTTATTATAAAATAATATTTCAATCATTCCCTAAGGTTCTCCTCACCTCTCTTATAAAAGGGAACTTCACCTTATCTCAAATTCACACCTCCAAAGCTATTTATATCGTCCAAACCCTACCCAAATATCCTCCAATATATCCTCCATTCATCCTATAGGACTTAGTTTGATCATAAATCCAACCTAAGGATTCCTTTTGATCAAATCAAATGGAAGAACCTGAAGAAGAGGTAAATATCTCACCACCTCTTTCAAGTTATTTTCTTCTTCCACTTCCTCTTTATTTGTTGTTTCCATTATAAAATAATAACTCCAGTATCTTCTATATACTAGGATATTATTATAAAAATGGTACAACCATATTCATTATGTTATCCATCCTATGAATAACATGTCACTGTATGTGCATACATATGGCTTACCGTCTCCACATCGTGGTGTAGTTGTTATTCAATACATTATTATTTGGATGGGTACAATAATGATGTATAATTGATGTAAATAATAGATATAAATGTTAAAGATTATGTATATATGATATACCATCCATTTACTTATGATTTTAATTACAAAGAATGATATTGTTTCTCGTGCGTACGTACAGATTACCATCTCGACGAACGCGATGAGATTCATTCCCCATCGCAATCATTCAAGAATAATTTTCATGTGATGATTAAAAATAATATTTAAAGAACTTAATATCATTCTGGATATGAATCAAATACATCCTATTCATAACAATCATTGCTTACGTAACTAAGCATATAAAGGAAACCGAATCACTTAACACCCGAAACAATGATAAAACAAAAATATTATTAACAAAGCAATATTAGAAGATCATATATGATATCATATTTATATATATGGTTCTTGTATAATTTAATAAAAATTATTTAACTATTATACAGGAGGTTAACGTACTCTCAACCAAGGGAAAGTACAAGGTAAGGGTCAATTTCACAATCTATTTATTATCCGAGGTTGTTTTTACGTAAGTATCTACTGGGACATCTTTATCATCCACATCCATGTTTCCTAAAAATGTATTCCAATTTTTTTTACTATTTACTAGAATATGGGTTAAAGTCATTTATATACTTGTTTGACTTTTTATAAAATGTGTTGAAAGGAATCTTTTCGTCGTTTTCCAAACAAGGTACCTTATGACCTTTTTGACAAAATTAAGGTAAGTATGTTTTTTTAACTTATACGGTGGGTGAAACTATTTTCCACCATTATAACATCTTCAAAGTTTCCCTTACAACATTATAAGAATATTTTCAAAATATATGTTTCCTTTTATAATTATATGACTTTTAAATAATTTCAAAATAGAAATAGATATTTCTCTAAAAAAGGTTTTGATTCCATCTATGTCAACATCCTTTGATGGATTTAAGTTTATTTGAAGTTGATTTATTATGATACAAAACTTCCATATTTTATTGAAGGTTTTGTGATATGTTTGACTGTGGATGTTTTATTTTTATAACATTCATGGATTATGGATAAAGTATTGACATTTAGTATGATAGTTTTAATATGAATTTTTATGTTATGTTTAAACCTTTTCATATGAGTAATGCATTAGACTTAGTAAGTGATGGGTGGAGCCCACTATAGATCTTCGATGCATCGGTAGGTCTCATGAGACAAACTAGTGTATTGGCATAAGGCCTTGACAAACTCTTATTTGTATTCTTGGCACAAGGCCTTGACTATGTGGTTATAAATTATGGGATTATGCATTCCATCATTATGAAAGTGGCTATTAATATTGCATGTGATTATTCAACTTGTAGAATATCCATGTGAATAAGTAAATGGAATTATTTGATTTTATCTTTTCCATATTATGTTGAATTTCAAGTTTAAAAGGCTTTTGTTTTAGTATTAAATTTCCCTAAATGTTTATTCTTATTTATGAAAGTTTCCGCTATATTGTTATCCTTACAGAGCATCTGAGCTCACCCCTTTCTATGTTTTATTTTTTTTCTTAGGATGCGAAAAAGTATATTAGACTAACCTGCAGGGATAGTATAAGGGATATGAGTGTGGCCTATGGAGACTATGTTGTTGTTTTTCATTTTATAATGTAATGTAAAACTTATGAATGTATCTTGTATTTACAAGGCTAATAAACTAATCGGTCTTTCGAGACTTGATCTTTTGGGATCATGCCAATGTTATGTAATAATGCACTAACTCTAGGTAACTAGGGTCTAGGAATTACATATACTCACCATCCAGTGATGGTGTGGGTTAAGATCACTTTATCCTCATTATGTTTTAACTGTTAGGCCACCTTTATTTGGAACTACCTATAATGTAATCACCCACTCACTATCAAAGATTGAAAAAATTATTCCAGCATCCAGAAGTTTTGGTATTTTTTTATTAAATAATTCCCTCATTATTGGGGTGAGTCACCTTTGGGGTTGGTGTTGGGGTTTATCATTTTATTATAATAAAATCATATGAGTTTAAAATGAAAGACTGATTCCCTTGACCTCAGCCACCCCCAGATAGTGAGCTATTTATGTCTTTATAGGAATTCTATTAATTCTTTCTATTGTGACTATGTCATTTCCGAGTTAATGATAACTGGTAGTGAATCCAAAGTCTCTAAAAAATAATACTTGAGTGTACTGGGGTGGGGTTTCAATTCCAATTTTAGTGGTCGAATGACCGAGGGTATGAATTGTGGGATGCTTTCCCTTGCAAGAGGTTAAATGTAGTTTACTTCCTTAAATTCATATATCTCTAATTTAATTGAGGGAATCTCATCATTATATTCTTAATTGTTCAAGTATTCATCTATTTCGTTTTAAAGAAAGATATCTTGTTAGTCAAAAGAATCATCTATTTATTTTTCTTCTTTTTCCTGGTCGAACACAACTTATTTGTCACCTACTCGGAATATGAGTCTCAGTTGATTCGCATTAATCATTTCCTTTCTAGTGGCTGGGAATGGTTGGCCTAGGATAATTGTAATGACTCCTTATTATTCCATGTATAAAACAAGGAAGATTTCTGAAAAAATAAACTTTCCCACTTTGAATAGAAAATCCATGACAATTCCTCAGGGATACTTTACTGATTGGTCATCTAATTGGAGTGACACTTTTGTTGATTTGAGTTCCTTATGTCCCAACTTGTGAAATACACTTATCATCATGAGGTTGATTTTGGATCATGAATGTTGATGTGAAATTATTTGAACATATCCAAATATTTCTTGTATTTCCCATGAATCCTTCCTTGTCTCATTCTTTCTAGGAAAAGGAGAGGTGGTTTAGAGGGTGGTGGTGCAATGTAGATGTCTTCATTGAGTTTCTCTTTTGTCGGGTCTTTTGTAGAAGGTGGTATCTCTTGAGTAGCTTTATTTTCTTTTCCATTATATTATTCTTATATGACGGTTGAATGATTTTTTGGTTCCTCAAATTGTTTTTCTTATCCTAAACATGGTTACTGAATGTACAACGTTTTCCTACTCCTTAGAACTACTGCCTTTTCCTCTTACCTTGGGTATATCTCTTTATTACCAGGTAGAGTACATGGTAATCTTTCTGACATGGTCTTTGAGATTTTAACCATTTGATTCTAGATATTATGATGATCCTCCCTTTTATTCTACATATCTATATCTTGGGTTGTCATCCTATGATATATCTTTTTAACGAAGGATGAAATTGGATTTTATAAATTTGATTGAATAGGAACGACCAGTTATGGGGGTATTGGTGGAGCTAGTTGAAATTGTTTTTGTACTACAGAAGGGAAGGGTTGTTGCATTACTTATTTTGGTTTTCTAGGCACATGATTCATTGGTGGATATCTAGGTGTCCATGGGTTCTTGAATGGTTCCTAACCACTTCTTTATTAGTAGTACGCTTAATTATTTTTATGTAGTTATTGTATAATACTCTACTGATAATACTTATATAGTTTTTGAAATTTTTGATTTTTATGATTGTAATTAATTTAATTAAAATCTTGGATTTTTTGTTCCTAAAAAACTGTTGTGCAGTCTTGATATAAGTTCAGAGCACTACACATTTCATAGGATTGGATCTTCATTACAAGAGTTGAAGGGGGAGGTGATGAAGCAGGTAGCTTAAAGGATTATAGATTCTTGGTTAAGGATTATTCTTTTGTATCTAGTTGAGTATTTTATTCAACTTGGAGGATTACACATTGGGGTAGTCCATGATCGATCTTCCATATACTGGAATTGTGATAGACTGCATACAAAATTTTTCATCTAGTCTTGGGTGTTTTGAACATCATTCCTCCATCTGTGGGGGCATCAACTACTATGTGGGCCATTGGTTGGAGGCCTTGATATAATGTTTGTAGTTTTATACATATATCAAGACCATGATGTGGGAATTTCTAGGTGAGTTCATTGAATTGATCCCATGCTTCCCATGATGAATCTCCATCAGTTTTAGTGAAATTATGGATGTCGTTATAGAGTTTCCGAGTTCAGATAGGCAGAAATTACTTGTCTAATAATTTCATGGCTAAATCATCCCATGTCATGGTGGACTCAGGATCTTTACTTTTGATCTAATCCTTTGCTCAATATTGTAGGGATAAGAGAAATAATCTTAGTATTATAGCATTAGAAGAAACTCCCTAGTTGAGAAAGGTATCACAGACTTCCAGGAAGTTGGTGATATGTTCATGGGGATCTTCCCTTTGAAGCCCACTATACTCACCCATATTCAGGATCATATGAATGAGTCCGATATTAATCTCGATGGTGTTTTACTAAATAGGTGGGTGTGCAATGTTGGATGTAGCACCATTGATTGATGGAAATCCATACTCTATAATGGCGCATTCTTTAAACATTGGCTGCCCTCCATGCAGTGTGTATTGCACATTTTTCATGTTTGGTGGGTGGGGACATGTAATATTGCTACTTTTGGCCATTTTTGAATGACGTCGTGAAAAAATGTACCTTTTTATATTTTCTTCGAAGGCAAGTAGTTCTTGTTCATCGAGGCTCTTAAAACGAGTCAGAGGGACCTGATGTATACATTTAGCCATAAGGAGAAGGATGCAGTACCACCCAAAAATGAAAGAAAAAATATTGAAAAGAGAAAGGGGGTATGGGTGATGTAATCCCAGGGTATTGTCATAGGTTTCCATACCGAATAACACCTTTTGATCTCAGAAAATGGTTCCAAAATTTGACATGCCCGCATTCATCGTTTAATTCAACTAGGTTGCGATCATATTAGATTTATTGTTTCTAAACTACACTTTCTTCTGGGACATAGTATAGTGATAGTACGAGTTTTTTACCATGAGGATTGAATTGGTTGGAAGGAACTAAGGATTTTGACCCTATGTGTAGGAGTCCTCAAAAATTGATTGAGTTTGGGAATAAAATAACCATAAGGGATTTGAGATTTAAGATCAGTGAGAGAAAATGGATCAAGATCAATTTTAGGGTTCAAGTAAAAATATTATCTTAATCTTCACTTGGTATGGTCCTAAGGTTTAGGCTACGAAGTAAGAAAATGTCACTAGTTGACTATGGTCAAACCAACTAAATCTATCTAAGAGGAAACTATTCGTTGTTCTGGGGATACCTATAACCTAGATACATTAAGTCTAGATTTTGAGGTAGAAAGTATCACAAGATATTGGTCATAACCTATTCCACTATAATCAGGTTAGGGTGATTCATTCAAACTACCCATGGCCTGGGTTGCTTAAAATAATTGGATAAAAAATTAGTGTATAACTTTATTACTATCATTAGTATTACCAAATTTGATAATTAAATATTAATTAAGTTTAAACACCCCACTCTTGATCCCTACCCAAAGTGGTTTAGCCACTCATGGTAGAAAAATTAAACAACATGTAACAGATTGAAAACACAATCAAGGGACCAATAAAAATTATCATCCAAAAATTAAAGATCATGCATTCAAGAATAAACAATTTAAAAATCTAATCAATCACAAATTCAACCAAACACTTAATTGAAATAATAATAGGGAATAATGCAGTAAGGGTTCATCATCGATCATCGACTGAGATAGAGAACACATGTAACTTAGCCAGGTGATTTAAAATAACGAAGAAATATTTTCAAGTTTGATCAATGGTTCTTAAATAGATGTAAAAAAAATTAAAGGAATTAGTGCAAGTTGAGTTTAGGGAGAAGGGGGAAGAAATAATAGGAGATGAATCAAATAAAAATGTGAGTGTTGTGTGCTCTATTATTATTGTGCGTGTCTGAGATGTAAATAGTTGGGGTTTTACACAATGTGTAAAAATGTCACATTGTGTAATTCTAATCCAATATTTTCTCTATGAATTTTGAATTTGGTGAGAATATCATGTGAATATCATCCCGTATCCTCAATATTTGGAAGTTTGTCTTGTTTCACGATGTGTAACTAGTATTCACGTCGTGTGTCTTCCTTCAGTTTGGATCTTCAAAGCAAGAATTGAAATTTTATTGTTACACGATGTGTATTGGATATTCACATTGTGCAATAATTCATGCCTTATGATTAATTAACAACTTTGTTAAAAACTTGTGATATTATATGAATATTGCTTTCACAACATCTAATGACCATTTTTGGCCCTTTTCTTCACCTTTTCCTTTAAAACCTTGGAAACATATTTCCTGCAATAATTGAATCATACCTTGTTCATTATCAATTAAAACATGAATATTCTTTAATAAAATGATTTCAAAATGTCTATTAAATTTTAGGCTATCACTCATACTCCCAAGTACTCTCTTTCAATACACTATTCCTTAATAGCAAATGAACCAAGGGGATGATTCATCCAAGCATCACTTTCTCTCAATGATATCGTATCTCTACTAGCTTCTCCATGAATGTTTCAATATCCTTAGTATCCAACTCTCCCTAGTCAAGGATATGGTAGTCATTGAGATGATACTAATGATTACAAGACACATGAAATACCTCATGGATCCTATCTAGCCATGGTAGAAGTGAAAACTAGTACTCCACCACACCAACATGCCCTAACACCTCAAAAGGACTGATGAACTAGGGATAAAGCTTACTACCCTACCAAAACTCTTCTGGCCCTATCGAGGGGACACCCTTAAGAACACATGATATCTAAAATCAAACTATAGGGAGATCTTTATATGATCAACATATGACCTCATCCACTCTCATACCATATGAATATTCTCATTCATGATCTACAATATATCTAGAATGAACTGCAGACTACCCAACCTCTGTCCATTACAATGGAGAATGACCCGACTACCCATACAATGCCTCAATCAGAGCCATTATAATAGTCATGTGGTATATATCATTGTTTCTAAACTCAACCAAAGGTGAATTATTTGACCAGGATCTTCCAAATTACAAAAAACATGAAAAAAACATATCCTCTAGCATCTGGATGGTCTGCTCCATCTACCCATCTATATGAGGGTGGAAAGATGTGCTAAGGTGAAAATAAGATCCAAATGCATACTGTAATCCACTTCAAAACAATGAGTTAAAATGAGTATCCTGATCATAGATGATAGTCCTTGATACCTTATGAATCCTAATCACATCATCCATATACTGAATTCTAAAACATCCATGACACTCAATTCATAGATCACTAGAAAATGAGCCCACTTCATCAGTTGGTCCAAAATCATCCAAAATACATCACTTCCTCCATGAGAATAGGGTAACCTGGTGAACAGATCCATCAACACATGCTCCCATTTCCACTCAGGGACATCCATGGGCTGAAACAAACCTTCAGGAACACCGTTTTTGGATTTCACCTGCTGAAAAACTAGAAATTTCACCACAAACTTTGCCACTGACCATTTCATCCCAGGATAATAAAGTCATATTTTCAAGATATGATACAACTTAGTAATATTAGGATGCACCACTAAGGTTGATATAAATAGCTCATAGAGTACTCCCTCATTCATTACCAAGGGAACAAACAACCTCCTCAAGAATAAAATCCAATTTCGACCATTATGACCTTCCCTTCGGAGCATCACCATGCCTAACACAATCACACATCACCTATACCTCCAAGTCTCCCTACTAAGACTCATCCACCTAATAAAATAGGTATAAGTCAATGATCATATGATAAATAAAACCTTTATCACTTATTTATCTAATTTCAATATGAATTACTGCATGCTCCTCCATCCCTTCCCAAACTTCTATAAATTCCAAAACCACATATCCTTGGAAATTCCCAGACAATGTATCTACAAAAAATTATCCTTTACCAAGGTTTAAGAGATATAAAAATCATAATACTATAAAAACTACATATAACTTCTCTAGAATAGATTTAGGTATATCTGATAGAAAATATATTTCAGGCACTTGAGGTTTTTGAAGACCACAAAGCACTCACTGATGAGTTAATTCAACCAAAACTTCAGTAAAAAAACACATGTTGGAAAATACATATAATGGGTGGCATAGTTACTCTAATAAGGAAATAACTACCTAAAAAAATAAGAGATGAAACCCATTTAAAACATCAAGAAGAACCCAAGTCTTATATGAGACACATCATAGAAAACCTTAAACATCACACCCTCCTCAAGAAACCAATGCAATGAATCACTGATCAACTTCTCCTTTAGGTAACTGAATACTTACTAGAACTATTATATCTAAAAAATCATGGTCATTTATAGTTAATGCTATCAATGAGGTTTCAATTTAATAGAAATAAGACACAAACCTCTGATAATAGTCAACAAGACTAAGAAAACTATGAACCTCTTCCACATTATTGGGTGCTTCCCAAGAAACATCTGCCTTGATCTCTGATGGGTCTATGACTATACCCTGGTAAGACACCACATGCCCAAGTAAATACATCTCTCTTGTCAAGAAGTTACAATTAGACAACTTTCCATGGATCTAGTGGTGCTAAAAAAACTAAAAGACATCTATGTGATGATCGAAATGCTCCTCCTTTGAATTTGAGTAGATCAAGATATCATCAATGAACACAATAAAGAAATGGTCTCAAAACTCACATAATATGAAGTTCATGAGCCCCATGAATACAATTGGTGTGTTCATGACAATGAATGGAATTACCACAAACTCAAAGTGTACATATTTTAACCTCAAGGTAGTCTATAGGATATCCTTATCTTTCACCCTCATCTAGTGATATCTAGATCAAACATCCATCTTTGAGAACCAAATGGATCCCTTCAACTAGTTAAACATATCATCAATCATCAAAAGGGAGAAAAAATTATTGACTATCACCTGATTCAACCTTTTGTAGTCTAAGAATAACCTCATACTACCATCCACCTTCTTGGTTAACAACACTAGATCACCCCAAGGAGATAAACTGGGTTGGACGAAACCCCTATGTATCAGATCCTCAACCTACAGCCTCAACTCTCATAGTTCTGAAAGTTCCATTAGATAAAGAGAAATTGAAATTGATTATACACCTGATTAAATCTCTATCCCAAACTCTACATCATGTAAAGGGGGGTAGTGTCATAACCTTATTGGAAAAAGCATCCAAGAACTCTTTTATAACCTTAGGAACATCCACTTTAGGATATTACACTGATATCTCTATTAATAGAGATAAAAAGACGCTCTACTTTCCTACCATCCATTTGATAATCCCACTCACCAAAAAATTCCACTCGTTGGTCCTCCTCGTTAGAAAATGAAACTCCCCTATGGAAATAGTTGATGGCTACACATAAGGAAAACAACCAATCCATGTCAAGGATAACATCATATGGTTGTATCTGTAGAAAAAAAAGAAATCTCCCACTAAATGGTGCTACTCTATCACCAACCTATATAACCAACACACATAAAAAAATAGTTTAACATACAACCAGTGTAGAGAAAACTAGGTGAATTGGAAGCCTCTCTGTACACCCAGTCCCAAGGCATGAACCAAAGTTGGAGAAATAAAAGACTATGAGGATACAACCATATACCTCTTTATTTTTGGCCCTGACAACCATGATATTTTATAGGTCCCTGAATAAGGGGACCATTACTAGGATACCCTCTACCGACTCCATATACCCTTGGATAATGAATAAGTGTCGATGGTCTTTGACGCTGAAACTATCTTGGAGGAAACTACTGATATTTCCTAAAAGTGGCTTGAAAAACCATTTGAAACTGGTCTCCCTAAGTAGTCAAACACTAATATTAGTAGTGGATATGTCGCCTGAATAAATAACATAAAAACAGAAAGTCCTCGGTAGGTGATTAGAAACCTCAAGTCCTAGAAGGAAATAAAGGGATCATCAATGGTTGATTCCTAACTAGTCAGAAACCCAATAACCTAAATGTTTATGAACCAATACCTAAATACCTTCTCCTTGATATTCCCTATTTGATACTCTCTCAAGGCTCATCTCCCATAGAAAGCATTTGATCACTAATTTATGCCTTCTTTTTCACCTATAGGTGCATAAAAATTATAAATGGGGTGACTACATACCAAATCATTAGGTGAAACACATCATCTAGAAACAAAAATTTAGACTTATGATCTGATGAAACATAATGAGTAAAGTGCATGATTTCAATGAATCTGACCACAATCCTCCACTATAACAACCCTAACTCCAATAACCCAAAGACGATGTCTACTTTAACATATTGGTATATATACAAGGGTTCTATTCCTAAAGGACTGGTCATTTTCTTAGTCTTAGAGAACCAGATACATACATGATACCTATTTTACATTGGGAATAGGAAAAAAAGTAACAAAATAAAATTCTTGGAATCCTTGAAACTCATTCAAATAATTATTCTTCATATCATAGGGAAATGAAACTAAATAAGGGTGAGAGAAAATAATCAGTAAAGGTTACATACAGTTGGATATATCATGATTAGATAAATCATAATCAATATAGTAAGGTAAATAACTAAAAAAACATGTCATTTAATCAATAACTTGAGCATAAAATTCATCAATAGATAATATCAATGAAAAAATAGTATGAATAATAATAATTGAATTATCAATAAAGTAAATGACTAATATTGTACATAAAGATCTCATACATCATGATATCTATACTGTCATTACCTTTAACCAAGATATTTTAAAACTATAGGTAAAAACCCATTTAATTTGTTAAACAAATTTGTCTCATGCGACAAGTCAATACATAGAGGGGCTATTTTATTTTAGGACCACCCATATCTACATGTACAATTCATTCCTCATATATCTAATGATTGATTTAATTCATGAACAATATTTCTTATCAGTAAATATCCACATTGAGTAAATAATACAGATTATCAATATTTTTCTAGTCAATCAAATAACTTTCAAAGTAAAACACCATTTGTAGAAATGATATATAGTTTAAGAAATAATAATATCCATGATAAATAATTTGGATAATTAAGGGAAATGTAATGTTCAAAATAAATTTATTTTTCAAGTTAAAGATAACAAACATAAAATTAATAAGATATGATAGTTGATCATAGATTCATAAAAAATTTAGATTTTGTAATTAAATCATGTCATTTGAATAAATAAATCACATGGAAGTGAAATATTAAAAAAATATTTCATTTATGAGAATTAGTTGTAAAACCATTGAAAAAATATAGAAGAATCTAAATTTTTTAAAATAGTTATGGCAGTAGGGATGTCTGTTATCACCGCATATGTTAAAAATACATTCCTTTGGATTTTTTTAAATAAATTCAAAAAAATAAATATATAAAACATTATAAAGATTCCTTTAAAACCATTTTTAAAATTCCATAATATATTTAAATTTCCTTAATAAATCATTTGATTAAATAAAATTTCTTCTGTAAAACAATTTTTAAAAACATGGGCATAGAAGAAAAATATATCCAATTAAAAGAGAAATAAATGAGGTTTTTATATTAAACATTTATTTTCTTCATTGAAGTAATAAAGATAGAAAATTTTCAAAGAAAATATGGAAACTCATTAAATATCTAGTGGATAAGAAAATAATTTTAGCATATTAAGTATAAATGATAAGATTCCATTGATGAAAATAAAAGAAATCCCAAAAGAAAGTGAAATTGTAAAATAAACTCTTACATCTTTAGTAACTTTTAAATTATAACCCCTTGAAAAATATACTTGAATTTAAACATTAATCATTATTAATAAATAGGTATTTATTTTAAATATATTATAGGGGTGGGATATACACCACATTAAATGGAATAGGAGCATAACAACAAATAAATCTCAATGGAATGGAAATTGAGATGAAATCCCTTACCTCACTCTTGCCTTTAGTTGAACATGATATAACCTCATGTATAATGGTTTTATTCATTTTATTAATTTATACCAGAATCATATTCATATTTATAATATCATATAAAATCCTATTATAACATATTACCACATATTTCTTAATAATATTTCATTATTACCATTGTTTCAGTGTTAACTGATTCATTTTTTCATGTATGTTTTTTCATGAAAGTTATGGTTATTATACATATGATATATATCCATAATCTCTCGAATAAAATTAATGTTATAAATATCACATTTATTCATTAGGTACCTTTTCAAAACCATTATTGAAAGTTAGACATGGAAAATGAATATAATTTCTTCATGGAGATGGTAGGTTATGTATACACATGATAGAAAATATCATTCCCTTAATGGGTGATAGGGTAATGAAGTGGATGATATATTAATTTTAAAGAATCAATATGATGTCATAGTACCATATATATACATTATTTCCATCATTATGACAATCTATGCGAATCAGTGATGGAAAAAAATGTGTCGATTTGCGAGGCAGGATTTTTCAATACACTAGAGCGATGGTTTTGTTTCCCATTTGATAGAGAAGGAGATAGATAAATATTACTCTATAAACATAATAAAATATCACTATATGAGAGATAATAGTGTTATTATATTGTAATTATTAATGTAAAGACCTATGTTTCCCAGGATTCTGAATTTGAGAAGAAATTTTAATTTTTTATTTTGGGTTATCATGAGTGGTAAAATGTTCATTTTACCCTAGTAGGTGATCTTGGATAATTTTTCTAACAACTTTTTTAATCTAGGAATAGGTTGTTTACCCTAAGATTTATGTTTGGTGGAATTTAGAATCATTCAATTTTTTGTAGAATAATTAATATTTAATTATTAAATTATTCACATGAGTTTTCATAGAAATATCTTTTGGATGGAGTTTTAGATTGAGATTCTGACTTCATTTTTGAGTCCATAATAGATTTTTTCTTAGTTTAGGTATAAACCCACTTTGTCTTATGGGACTCGAGATTATTATTAAAAAATTAATTTAATTAATTAATTAATTAAAAGGATCACCCCTATTTGGATTCCCATGAATGGTAGGAAGGGGGTGGAGTTATCCCTCTTTGTGATGGTTGGACCAAACAGGAAGGGGGAAGGAGGTTCTGCTGGACTTCTTCCATAGTGGCAGTCGAGGTGCAATGGATTCTAGGAGCATATTTGGACCCAAATATTTAGTGTCTATTCCATGAGGTAGGCCTATTTTTTGTGTTTTATGCCCTGATCCCCAAATATGAATTGTTTTATTATGTTTTAAATCTCTTTTATGATTTCTAAGGGCCCCATGGGGGTGGATCTTTACCTAATACAGGAAAAATGGGGGGTTTTAGGTGTTTCCCATTCAGAAATCCCAATCACATGGTGTTTGGTTAAGGAACACATTCCATGTGTTCTTTTTTATTTAGTATATATAGACTTTTTGGAAGTACATGATACGTACTTAGAGTACACAGAGTGTAATGGTACCTGACCATGTGGCTGAGTACCTGGGAAGATAGAATTTGGTACTACATGCCATGTAGTTGATGTATATGACATGTAGTGGGACATGACCATGTGGTTGGGAACAAGGTTATACACCCCATGTAAGAGGAAATAGCTATGTGGAAGTACATAGCCTGACCCCAAACATGAAATGACCATGTATTAGTACATATCTAGAACTCTTGTATACCATGAATATGTAGTAGTACATGACCAGACCCTAGGTGGACCAGTCCATGTTGATGTACATAGCCAGGGTACATATTTTGGAGTACACAATGTATACTCAGGGTATACTCCATGTACTACCCCTTTGTTACCCATTTAAGGTTTTTGAATTATTTTTGTTCCCTAAAGTAATAATTGGATAAAAGAGGAGTCTATTTTGGGGTTTTTTCACATAAAATGTGTTGGTGGATCTATTGAGGCATTTTTTAAAATTATAAGAGGTTTTTTTGAGGATGAGAAACTTATGATAGAAATGTTTTCCTCTAGTAATTGAATTCATCTAGCCCCATGGTCCTTCCCCCTTCCTATTTGGGAATTACAAAAAGTGGTAACATGGATTTGATGGAGTCCTCATTAGTGTTGGAATGGGATAATACCTGGTTAGTGGGAATGAGTTGCGACTCAAAGTGGTGGATATGTTGGGTGTAGGGTCTAACCTAGGGTAACATGAAGAGGGGTTGGGTTTGAGGCCATCTTTTTTATAAATATTTCTATAGTAGAGTCTTGTGATCCCATGAGATGCTAGAGTCTGGGTGGTGGGATGTGTGACCCCTGAGATACGGGAGTTGTCCAAAGAGATTGGTTATTAACATGAATTGGGAGAGGGAAGTCTCTAATTACGTTATGATCCATAGGATCCCAAGAGGTATGCCTACTCTTGAGTTTCAGTTATAAGTATCAAAATAGGGATTCCAATGTGTATGTATTGTCCTAGAGGATCAAGTGGGTACCTAGTTGATAGACCAAACCTGAGAAGGTGTGTGTGTTTGGGTAGTAATGGTTGTGGGTGTTCCTTTAGGACCTGAATTGATATTAGAGATGACAGGGATGATATGTTTATGATAAAATGGGAATTTGTTTATCCCTTGATATGATTTAATTGGTTTATGATGAGGCTTGGTTAATGACCATGGGGATATTGTGATATGGTTGGGATTCCACATTTTGAAACCTGCTTCGAATAATCTAGGCTACCATGGTTGAGAGAGATCTAGACATGATGGTCCACATGTATTGTTCCGGATGTCAAACATGACATTCCACATACATTATTGGAAATTATGGATAAGATAATCCTTATCAGTACCGATAGTTTTGTTTATGGTTGGGTGAGCAGAGGTTCCATGCACATTTTTTCTTCCAATATAGTTTGGGTTAGAGAATATATAATTTTAAATATATGGTTAGATTCCAATCTGATGCTTCATGAATGGGTAATATACTATATATATGGGGTGTTAGAATAATGATCTAGAAACTAATATTATAATTTATAGTTTAAGTTCCAATTGATGCTCTAGGAACTAATGTAATACAAGGTGAAATGATTTGGCGGATGAACACTCTACATCCGTGGTTTATTTGATAGACTATTACTCTAATAACTATGTATTATTTGGTTTAAGGATTTCAAAATGATTCTCTACATTCATGGATTAAGTTCCAGAATGATTATATAGAAATTGATGGTATAATAGTTTTAATTGGATGGTAGACTGGCACTCTCCATCCGTCGTTTAGGTTCCAGACAGATTCTATAGGAACCATGTATTTTGTATAGTTTAGGATGTTAGAAAAAAACTTTGTATCCATGGTTTAGGTGCTAGAATTATGTTCTAAGAACCATGTATTCTATATATTTTGAGGTGATAGGACTATTATGAATTGTGCCCCAAAATTCATAGGGACATAATTGGGACTACCTTGGATTGGAAACCTGAATGATAGGTTTTTTGTGGGATGATTTTCCACGGTTGAGAGGGTGGGGGACGGAGGCCATGGATGTGGTGCTTGTATGTCACTTGGGATGAAAATTCATCAAGACATTCTTTAAGACACCCCATTATTAGCCAAAATAGGTATGGTGGATTAGGGCCATGATCCAAAGGATAAACGATGGTTTTATTTTTATTTATTTTAGTCATTTTAGGATAAGATGAGAATATTTCATGAGAATTCACTTATAACAACAATTTTTAGGTTCACCATTTGGGGTGACCTACTGAGATTTATTTCTCTCCCCTATACATGTATTACTATGTGCGTACCAACATTATATATGATTTCTGGTTAATCATAGATTCATGGTTGATAGGGAAAATTCATAGGGTTTTATGGTTGAGTGGGTTGCTCATGTGGAGTCTAATGATCTAGATAGATCTCCTCTATAGGGTATTAGAGGCTCGGTATGTAACATGGCTTGGAGTTGGAAGTAGATCCTGATGTATTTATTTTTTATTTTTTTATTTTTTTATGTGATCAACCCAGTGGGAAATCAATATTGTATTAATGAAATGGATGTTTGGGCCTTTACAACATGATTCTATTTTAGTTTATTTATTCTGTAAACATTATTTAATGTGTATGATGTTTGGTTATTTACTTCTGGTTTTGTACTCTGGTATGGGGGTATAGTCTCCTCATAGTTCAACTTTAGACCCATGTGTCTAGTTGGATACCTCTGTATTACAAGGTGTCATGATTAAGGTCATTTAGTGAATAGGATTGAGGAACTAGTTTAGTGGAATCTAGTCAGGACATTACAAAGTAGTATCAGAGTAGTTACTTTCCTATTTTACTCTTTGGGATTTGGTAGACCAGAGATATAGGAATGTATTGGAGCTAGTGATGGATATTGGACTAGTGCATTATGAACGCCTATTCTGATGGGAAGTCCAGGTTACCAAGGATTGGATTGGTATTATTATTATGATGTTATTGTTGGATATTATTTTTTCCTTGGGTGATGTACATGTAGTTTGTATGTTTCAGTTTATAATGGAATTATATATCTTGTCTCATTGGAAATAGGCTAATGATTTGGTTTTGAATCTTGACATATAGAGAAAATAGGAATCTCATGCATCATGGTAGGCATGTGAGATCCACATGTTATAGGTCTACTAGTGTTTTACTTTACTAATGTTAGAGGCTCAGTTTTTTAAAGTTTCTACAACTTCTCATACGATGTTTTACTGCATAAGTACTTTGTGGAATTCTACTCAGCTAGGATGACTTGTATATGATCTTCTTCTGATAACATATTTTGTAGATCTATGGTGATATTCTTGACAATGAATAAATTGGTGTGGTAATCATACACAATTGGTCTAGTGACCCTAGTGGGTTAGTATGGTATAATTTTTTGACCATTGGACCCTTGTGGGTGATTTTTTTGAGGTTTGTTGTGCGGCCTGGTCCTCTAGGGATCAGTATAATGTGCAGATGATCCTAGAGGAAAAATTCCCTAGTTGTGGGTGGTTGTTTTGACAAATGACATCCTTTGTATGTGAGACCATACAGATGGGTGTTTTGGCATGTTGATGTTAAGTAATTTTGGGATGGGAGAAAGTGGGATTTCCAGTGAGTTGTGGCATTCCACAAGTTTTCTCAGACCAAAGTGGTTGGACCTAGTCACTTGATGTGAGACTTGACTGATAGAGATAGTTGGGAGAGCTTGGTGACCTTCCTTAATGGGACTCTAATTTTTAGAGTTTGTTTCATTTTACTTTTAAGGGTGACCCGTGATAGGGGTCGCTCGAGTTATGTGTGAATTTGTGCCTCTCAGTCATATATGTAGGATTTGGGATTTTGGAAATGGTTCATAAAGGTTGCATCTAGGTTTGAGGTTTAAGATCATGGGATGCCTTTTGTTTTGATAAGGGGAAATTATGTGCTAGTTCTTCAGCATTTTGGTTGGTTTTATGAGTGAAAGGTTCATTTAGGTGCCTGTCATGGGTAATGGTGGTACAGGTGGGCCATGCCTAGTGGTTATTGGCTGGATCAAAATCATGAAGGGTGATATTTATTGGGTAAGAAGATCATGTGGGGTAGTCATGAATAGTGGAAAAGGATTGTCAGATGAGTTTTTGATATATGTGACTTTTTGGATTCAGAATCAAGTTCTATAGTTGGGTTATACAAGATCATGTAATGGTTATGTGTTAATGGGATATTAGAGACAAGAAAATTGGTGACATGTTGTATCATTCTTCTTGTGGATTTGGTTTTATGGAAGCTTATTCCCCTAAGTATTAAATTTAGTATGTATCTATGAGTATACTAAGAGTCATCGTGGGTGTGATGAGAGTCTTGTGGGAAGGGTGACCTAAGTCCCTCGGGTTAGAATTGTGATATTTTGTGAATGGATTAGTTTGTAGTGTTGATGTTATCTTAGTGTACTCCCAATTTAAAAATGATTAGGCCCAATATCTTGATATCATCTTGAGTATGTTGAGAGAGTATCATCTATACACCATGCTATATATATGTTTCTTTGGATTGATAAAGGGCCTCATGCGAGGTTTCACCCGTGAAGTGGTGTATGTAATTCCATATGGTGGAAGTGCACCATCAAAAATTTGTGAATGAGGTAATTATAAAGGGATAGATATCGGCGAATACCATGGGTACCATTCTTATATTTTGGGAATGGGATATAATTAATGTTTTATTTTATATCTCTATTTGGAGTGATATGGTTATGTATAGTTCTAAGGTTCGACAATGACTTAGGGTATATGCTATGGAGTGGTGTTCAGTTTCAAAGTGACAACATGAGTACTCTTATAGTGGGGAGAATATGATAAGTCATGGTGATTTCACCCTTATATATGTAGGTTCAAAGATGAATTAAGAACCATATCAATTTAGTTTGTTGATATCTAATGATGTGTTTTAATAGAAAACTATGACAGTGAGAAGTGTCATGGATAGAAATTGGTCGATGTGGGTTGATTTCTATGGTGAGTAGCACCAAGAGACTAATTATGAGTTTTTGATGACAATATGATGTCTTGGGGCGGATGTGTGTGGTTAAGAACTTTCTTGGTAGATTCTTATGTAGGTAAGTGGTGGATTGACCTTTGATGGGTTGTATGCACTATCTTAGGAGTTGGGAAGAGGAACTCATTTTCCATTTTAGAGTGGAACAAAATGAGTTTATCATGAGTTAAAGACCAAGGTGGGTTGAGATGTGTGGTTGGAAGACCACTGAGGCTTCACAATGATGATATGGTTTATAGTAGGGAGGTTGTAAAGACTCATGTT
The DNA here is from genome assembly GCA_963277665.1 of Viscum album. Taxonomy (NCBI): domain Eukaryota; kingdom Viridiplantae; phylum Streptophyta; class Magnoliopsida; order Santalales; family Viscaceae; genus Viscum; species Viscum album. The sequence continues at coordinate 1,541,834,740 of OY728129.1, forward strand.
TCCACAAATTCTAAATTTTATCATAAATTTGAATTTTTTTCTTTTGGGTTCTCCTGAGGGATAAAATGATAATTTTACCCTAAAAGGTTCTCTCAAATAATTTTCCTGACCACTCCATTGGTCCAAAAAATATGATGTTTACCATAATATAGAATCATGGTGTAATTATTAGCCATTCAAGTTTTAAAGGAATATTTAATATTTAATTAATTATATATTAAACTATTTGTATGGGTTCATGTGGAGATATGTTATGGACACAATGTTAGATTGAGATTCCTACTTCATGGTTGATTCTGGAATGGGAGTTTTTATTAGGTGAAGTATAAACCCACTTTGGATTTTGGTACTTGGGAAGGGTATTAAAAAGGGAATTTAATTAATTAATTAATTGAAGGAATCCCCCCATTTGGATTCCCATGCACAAAAGAAAGGGGGTGGGATTATCCCTATGTGTGATGACTATAACAAGAGGGAATGGGGAAGTAGGTGCCACCATAATTCCTCTATAGTGGTAGTTGATACCATATCAAGATAAAATAGCTTATGGGAGTAGGTTTGGATTGCAAAATCTGGAATTTACATCACAAGGTAGGTTGGTCTTTGAGTTTTATTCTCCGATACCCATAGATTTGTTTTTTTAAGTTTTAAACCCCTTTTATGATTGATAAAAACTTCATGAGGGATGATCTATACCTAATCGGGGAAAAGGGGGGTTTTAGGAGTTTCATAGGGGTTTCCCGTTCAGAAATCCTGATCACATGGTGTGTGGTTCCGGAACATTACAATGCTTTATTCTTATTCAAGGAGATGTAATTTTTTGAAGTACATGCTGTGTACTTGGAGTACACACTGTGTAGTGGTACATGGCCATGTGGATGAGTACTTGGGAATATGTAATTTTGGGACTACATGCCATGTAGTCGATGTACTCAACATGTAGTGGGACATGGACTTGTGGATGGGTACATGGGAAGGCACCCCATGTAAGTGGGACATGGGCATGTGGAAGCACATAGAAAGACCCTAGTTTTGAAATGGTCATATAGTAGTACAAGGCCATAACTAGTTTATGCTGGGGTTGTGTATTAGTACACGATCATACCCAAGGTGGACCAGGCCATGTGGAAGTACATTTCTATGGTGTAGATTTTAGATTACATGTCATGTACTATCCCTTTGTTATCATTTGAAGGTTTTTGAGTGATTTTTCACCCAAGAGTTGTAATTGGACACAATATGATCCCATTTTGAGTGATTTTTCCAGAAGAACATGATGGTGGAGCACTTGGAGCATTTTCGGGACTTCTAAGAGCCATTTTGGGGTGACCGACTTATAAAAGAGATGTTTTCCTACAGTAATTGAATTAAAACGTCTCCTTAGAGTGAGACATGGGACTATTCCTAAGTGGGGGTCATGAAAATAATTGGAATATTTAGCATGGATTTTATGGAGTCCTCATTATTGTTAGAATGGGATAATCATTGCTTAGCAGGGCTAATTTGTGACTCAGGGTGGTGGATAAGTTGGATGTACAAGACAACCTAGGGTGACTTAGAGAGGTGTTGGGATTGATTATATATCCCTTATGAGTATTTCTACCATTGAGGACAATGATTCTATGAGATGCAATAGAATGGGTAGCAGGAAGTGTGATCCTTGAGATATGGGTGTTGGCCTGAGAAAATGGTTGTTAACAAGAATTGGGAGAGGGAAGTCTCCACTTATGTTTTGATCTAGAGGATCTCAAGAGGTATGCCTCTACTTGAGTGAAGTTATGAGGATCCAAATAGGGATCCCTCTTTCTTTGTTTTGAACCATTGGACTGAGAGAGTGCATGATTGATATACCAACCATGAGTGTGTGTGTGTGTGTTTGGGTAGTAATGATTACGGGTGTTCCCTTGGGACCTAAAGTGATGTATGAGATGATGGGGATGATATATTAATATAGGATATGGTACTTTGGCCAGCACTTGATATATTTTCATTAGTTTATGATGAGGATTTATTCATGCCCACATAGCTATTTGTGATATGGTTGGGATGCCATGTTTTGGAGAAAAATTCAAATGATCTAGGATGCATGGTTGAGTGAGAGCTAGACATGATGGTCTACATGTATGGTTTTTGATGTTATACATGATATTCCACATAAATGATTGAAAATGATGGATGTGACACTTTGTATCTCTACTGATAGTTTTGTATATGGTTGGGTGCTGGATTGATGTTCTATGAACATTTACTCTTATAATATGGTTAAGGTTAATTGATATTACATTCTTCATATGTGGTTAGATATCAGACTGATAATCTATTAATGGGTAGTATACTATATTGATGGGGTGTCATACTGAGGCTCTAGAAACTGATAATATACTTTATCATTTAAGTTCCAGACTGATTCTCTAGGAACTGATGGTATACAAGTTGGAATGGGGTGGAAGACTGACATTTTGTACCTATGGTTTACGTGTCAGACTAACGCTCTAGAAAATATGTATTGTATGGTTTAGGGATTTCATACTAATGATCTACATCCATGGTTTTAAGTTCCAGACTAATTATCTAGGCACTAATGATATACGAGGTGGAATTGGATGGCATATGGATGCTCAACATATATGGTTTAGGTGCAAGAATAATGATATAGAAACCACATATTATGTATAGTTTAGGATTTCAGAATGATGCTCTAAATTTTTGGTTTAGGTTCCAGATTAACTTTATAGGCACCTTGTATTCTATATGGTTTAAAATTATAGGAATACTATGGGTTTCATACCTAGAGTGATAGGGAAATGACAGGGGATTTCTGGTATTGGGAACCTAAATGATAGGTTTTCTTTGGGATGAGTCTCTAAGGTAAAGTGGTTTGGGTAGGGTGAATGTGGATGTTGTGACTATATGATATGTGGGATGTATGATCATCAAGATGTGCTCAGAGATACCCTAACATTGGATAAAAAGGTATGGTCGATCAGAGTCACATGTCCAAGGATCAATGATGGTTTTGTTTGTATTTATTTTAGTTATTTTTTAGATAGGTTGAGCATATTGGATGAACATGAACTTATGAAGACAATTTATTGGTTCATTTTTAGGTATTCCCTATTGAGATTTATTTCTTACCCTCTATACATGAACCTTAGTGTGCATATAGACCATATATCTAATTTTAGGTAGAGAATAGATGCACAATGGATTGGGAGAAGGCCCAGGGTTGCATTATTGATTGGATTAATTATATATAGTATAATGATCAAGATAGAGCTACTCCATAGGGTAATGAGTATTGGGTATGTGACATGGATATGAGTTGGTAATAGACACCAATACATTTATTTTTCAGTAGGTTATTTTGAATATGTGATCAGCCAAATGGGAGATCAATGTTGTATGTATAGCATGGGTATTTTTGCCTTTAACATATTTCATTTTATTAATTCATGTTTCTATTTTAGTTTATTTATTCTTTCTATGTTATTTGATGTGTATGATGGTTGATAATTTACTTCAAGTTGTGAACTCTGATTTACGGGTATAGTCTACTCACAGTTCCACCTTAGACCCCCTGCTAGTCAGAAGCCTTTGGTGTATAAGGAGGCAAACTTGTGGTCATGTGGTGAATTGGATTTGGTAATCGGTTTACTTTAATCCGATATTTGAAGTTATAGTTAAGACATAATTGAAGGTGGTAAAAGAAGTAGTAAAAATAAAGGGATTAGTGAAGACAATTACCCTCTCTTAGAAGAACACCATTAGGATCTCTTATTAAGGACCCTAGAGTTTTTATTTTAAGAAGAATGGAACCTATAGAATGTGTTTAAGTATTTTTTGGAGATATTTCATTCGGTCTTGTTTGAGGTAAATTTCTTCATGGGTGTGAACAAGAGAGGGCTGGAGGTTCCCTTTTATAATTTAAGTGAGTGTTACACGTGTAATTTTTTTTAATGTTTTTAAATAATATCTTGTCAATTTCTTAGATATATGGATAAAAAATGGATCATATTAGAAGGGGAAAATGATAAGGTCAAAATTAAACTAATAAATGGGATTTTAAAAAGTTTTTAGCTCAGTTTGAAACTTATCTTTTTAGATTAACCCCTTGTAAACACATTTTTACCTTAACCATAATAATTAGTTTTTACTATTCATTTTGACCAAAAATTAAGTTAACCTTATTAAATAATATTAATTATGATGATTATAAATATGGAAATCATTTTATCAAATTCAATTCATATAATTAGAAAATTTTAATTTAAAAATAAACCTACAAAATGTGTCGAAAAATGAATTTTTCAGGAAATGAATTTTCCTAGCATAAGATAATCTTATATTATCTATATGACAATCAATAATAATTAAAGGGATTAAAATTCATATAGTTTGGTATAAAATATTTAAATTTAATTTAAATCATTCATCATTAAATACTATTTCAGTTAATTAAAATGGATATAAATTCTTCCTTCAAAAAATAGTTTTCTGAAAAGAAAACAGTTTTCTAAAAAATATCCATTTTACCTCCAAATGATCTTATAATTATTTATATCAAATTGATATTAAATAAACATTTAATTCTAAAAATTATAAAATATTATTATAAATAAAAGGTGGAATAGTTAAATATTACATTTTCAATTATTTATAATCGAATATTTCTAATGGATTTTTTTAAATTCATTCGAAGATTATTATTACCAAGTTAAAAATCAATATTCACACTATAAAATTAGAATTTTGGTTCCTTGAAATATTAAAATGTGAATTTTATTATAATTTTATTAAAATATAATTTTCAATTACTATAATTGAACCTCAAGAGTTACAGTCTTTCCTCCTATAAAAATTTCATCTTCAAAATTTTCATTGATATTACATTCTAAAAAATTGAGGGTGGTTCTTCTTCATAACTTCCTTTGGTTCTCACAATGCTTCCTCCATTTTAATATTTTACAAATTAGCTTTATCTGTCAAGTTTTAAAATTCCTCAATACTTTCTATTTATTTTCTAGAGTCTAGATGGACACTTCAGAGTAAGATAGACCAGGTTTCAATTCTATTTATTTAGAGGTGAGCACATACATTGGGTCAGGAATGTATTTCCATAACAATGATATATAGAACACATCATGTTCTTTAGGGAGGCTTTGTATAATTTCCAATAAATAATCCACAAATAAAATTAATTCCAAAATTTATAAAGCTTTGATGTACCTAGGTCTCAGTTTACCTTTCGTACTGAACCTTATAACACCCTTTAATGGAGATACTTTCAAGAAAATATGATCTTCAAATTGAAATTGAAAATATTTCCACTAGTTATTAATACAAGTATTTTCCTTATTTGATCTTCTTTAATATGAGTATGAATAATATTTACCTTTTTCTTTGTCTCCTTAAAATGTTCTGGTCCTACAAGTTTCCTTTCACCAACATCATCCCAATAAGATGGAGTATTAAAACCCTTTCTATATAATGATTCATAAAAGGATATTTGAATACTTTGAATGGAATCTATTATTATAGAAAAACTCTGCTAAAGGTAAATAATGATCTTATATACCATGAAAGTCAAGTTATCATGACCTCAACATGTCTTTTAATTTTTAGATAGTCCTTTCGGACAATCCCTTAGTTTAAGGATGGTAGGTGGTGCTCAAATAACAAGGGTATTATGAAGACTATTATAGAAATTTGATGCAAATCATGGAACAATATCCAACACAATTCAAAGTGGTGAAACATAAAGTTTTACAACATTATTAGTACAGAGTCTTGTAATGTTTTCAAGAGGTAAATATTCTCATATAATAAGGAAATGTATATATTTGGGTAGGTGATAAAAAATAACCCATATTGCGTCATTATTTACAGGAATAATTGGTAGTATTATAATAAAGTACATAGTAATTTCATTACATTTTCACAAAATAATAGGTATAGGTAGCATGAATCCTCTAGGATACTGTCTCTCAACCTCTACCTATTGACAAACCATTCTTCTTGATACATAATCAACAATTTCCTACTTCATGTTATCCCATAAAAATTGTTCCATAAAATCCTTATACATATTTATGCTACTAGGGTGTATATAGAAATTTGATCTATGAGAATCATACATAATTCAATTTCAAATTCTAGTATAGATGGAACGCATAGTCTCTTTCCAAATTTTAGAACATCATCTTTAGAATTTTTTTTTTCAATTTCCCATGATTCACGATATTAATTTTCTATTAAAAATTATCATCAGGAGGTTAAGAAAGTTTTATATTTTCTAATAAATATTGTTTCATAATAATTTGAAAAAGGAACGACACATCCCATTTATTAATAATTCCCATATCCATATTTATTAGATCTATGAACATATTATTTCTATCAATCCTCATTTAGGCCATAACTCCATTATCTTTTCTACTCAATGCGTATGCTACCTTATTTTTCTTCCTACGGTGGTAGTGTATTAATAAATCATAATCTTTGAGTATCTTGAGCCATCATATTTTCTTCATATTGAGATATTTAGTTAAAATATGTATTTTCTGCTCTTATAGTCTGTGTATGTCTCACATTTTCACCATAGAAATAATTTCTCCATATCTTCAAATCAAAGATTATAGATTATAACTCAAGATAATGGTTTGGATAGTTTTGTTAATTATTCTTTAACTTCCTTTCTGAATATGCAATAAATTTGTTATTTTACATAAGGACACAACCAAGTACATTCTTTGATTAATCACTATATATTACAAATACATCACTTTATGATAGTTGAATAAAATTAGAGCATTGAAAATATCCTTATAAATTATTCAAATCATTATTTACATTACTTTTTCCATATGAACTTAACTCAATTATGTTTTTTCTTGGTTAATGAGTTATCCAATCAGGATTTTTTTAATTAATTATAGATAGTAACCCTCTAAATTAATGAAACTACATACATCTATTATTTTCACTGGTGTAGGAAATTTGTTTATTTCCTTTTTCTTTACAGGATAAATTGAGATTCCATCCTTGGAGACAATAAGGACAAGAAAAAAAATTCTAGAATGAATAATTTACCCTTGCTAAATTTCTCATATAAATAGTTTTTCCTAAGAGTCTAAAAAATGATCAAAAAGTGATTCTAAAAGTCATAATAGATATTATAAGACACTAATATATCATCAAAAAATACCAAAAATGAAATTGTCAATATATTCCTTTAATAATATATTCATTAGATCCATAAAAACTGATGGTGCATTAGTCAATCCAAATGGAATTACTGTAAAATCCAAATGTGCATACCTTGTTTAGAATGATATCTTTAGAATGTATTTCTTGTTCAATTTCAATTGATGATACCTAGATCAAAGTCCAATTTTTGAAAAATATTGAGTTCCATGAGGTTGATTGAGTAAGTCCTCAATACAAGGTAGATGATAAATATTCTTTATCATAATATCATTTATTTTTCAATAATCAATGCAAAAAATCATGGATCTATCTTTATTCTTAATGAGGAGAATAAGTTCTCCCCATAGTGAGACACTAGGGTAAATTAATCCCTTATCACACAACTCATATAGTGGTTTCTTTAACTACACAAATTCCCCAGTGTCCATTTTATAGGGAGTATTTGATATTGGTGTCTCATCATGGATTGAATCAATGAAAAACTCAAATTCATTCTCTAATAAATGTATAGGATAATCCTCAAAAAATACATCAATGTATTCTTGTAAAATAGGTACATCCTCAATTTGAATATTAACTTTTCCATCTATAGATTGTGTTTTCTCTTCTTTACCAAGAATCTCATTCAAAAGAAATACTGTGGGAGGATCTAGACATGAATTAGATGATGAAGTATCTATTATAAAGATAAGTAATTCCATATCTTCATCAAAAATCGTAATTTTCTTATATATGTAAAATATTTTTGCATCATATTTTGAAATATGTTTCATACCAAGGATTATATCTAATTAAACCATAGTTATTATAATAAATTCAAAAAATGGAGCATATTTATGTTTCATAATGATAACTTCTTGACACATACTTTTCATAGTGAGATTTACACTAGAAGTTTTGACTAAAAACTCCCTTCTTAATGTACTAGGGAAATATATAATTTTCTTGGAAAACATGGAAGATATAAAAGATCACAGAGATTTAGAATCAAATACTTGGATAAATTTGAGTCTATGATTAAATTACCTTCCACCACATCATTGGTAACTTCATCCTTAGTTGTAGTGATTTCATAAGCTTAGCCTTCTTCCCCAACATCTTATACATCATGTTACCTTTACACATGGGGAATTTGTGTGAATAATACCCCATTTATCTATATTTTAAGTACTATAAATCCTTTCTTTTTTATTCTCATTTCATTCATTATCCATATGAACCTTATCATTGCACCTGTAATAAACTCCCATGCCCTTTAAAAATTTTCGAAGATGTTTTTTACCACATTTTTCACATGTTGGAAATTGATTTATTTTCATCTAATTGTTTGATGTGTTACCTTTTTCATGGTTATCAATTAAACACTTCTTATATTGATTCCCCTTGAATATTTAGGATCTAGGAAATTCCTTCTATTTTTTTATGGAGCATAAAATTATTTCACCATATGATAATTTTTCTTTATGAAACCGTCACCCTAGAGAGACTTGGCTTCAACTCTTTAAATAAATAATAAATATTTCATTCCTTATTGTGCATGTAATCTATAGAATAACTATATATTCTTATAAAGGTATCCTCATACCCTACAATAATTTTTTATTCCTTTTTATTTAAGTTGAGGAACTTTCTTTTCATTTCAATTCATTTCTCATAAGGGAAATATATTTCATAGAATGTTTCTTTGAAATCCCTCCATTCCATGTATTCTATTTCTTATTCCTCTATAGTATTATAGGTCATAGAACACCAATGATAAATATCAACTTTAATCAAATATACTATAAGTATAAAATTTTGCTTTTCATCACATCCTCAGGCTAGAAATATATTTTTATGGGACTTAATCCATTGCTCAACTACCACTGGATTAATAGTCCCACTAAACAATGGGGCCTTCTATCTCATGAAGTGATCCAATATAGGGGAATCACACTGTGGAAAAATAGTTTACTGCATTTGGGAAATTTTATTTATCATAACTTGATTAAGCTACCCTAATATAGCTATGATCAAATAAGTTCCAATACCATCTCTATTAGCTTGCTCGGTTGATAAATTTATAAATTAAGCATGAGTGTTGATGACAATATCTCTTCAAAGAACTATTTATAAAAAATTTCATATACTAGATTAGATCATTAAATTTTAAATTTTAAATCATAATGTATAATTCAAAAGCTGGTGTAACACAAATTGAAAATTTATGCATTATTAATCTCAAAATCATAAACTTGGTTTCTTTAGGAATATACATAAATCCTAAAAATATTTTAAAATCCATCCTAATTTTTTTTCAAGAAAATGTGAATTATACAACTAAATATCCCCTAATAGTGTCAAAAAAGGTATATATTAAGGATCATCATCATTCACTAGATGAAGATTGAGTCAAACAATAATTTTCTATTTTTAGAGTAATTTCCTATAGGTACAACTGTGCCAGAACAACATCCACTTGTAGTATCCAAAAAGGGACGTATTACTAGGAAAAACCAAATAATAACTATCTTACAAAATAGGATGTTATTATAAAATTTTACATATCATCAAAGTCTATCATAGGGTTATGTTACCTAATCTATATTTTCCTAAATATAGTTCCCAAGGTTTCTACTAAAATTCCTACAATACCAACTATAATAACCATGAATCTTGAAACCCAAATATGATGTCTAATTTTTTAAAATTTTCATAGATACAAGGGTTTTATTCCCAAATAAATGATCTTTTTAGTAGTATTGGAGAACCAGATACATACATGATACCCATTTTACATTGGGAATACAATATAAAACTTAACAAAATTGAATGTTCGACATCCTTGGAAATAATTTAAAGAATTATTATTTATATCATGGTGAAAGGAAAAATATAAGGGTGGGATAAAATGATAAATAAATATTATATACAATAGAATATATCATGATTATATAATGCATAATCAATAAGGAAAGGTAAATAACTAAAAAACATACTATTTAATCAAAAACATGATCACGAAATGCAACAATGGATAATATCATTGAAAAAATATCATGGATAATAATAACTGAATTATAAAAGAATTAAATGATTAGTATTGGATGTCATGATCTCAGGAATCATGAAATCTATACCATTAAGACCTTGCACCAATATATTTTAAAACTATGGGTAAAAACCCCATTTAATTGGGTCAACTTATTAGTCTCATAAGACCTATTCGGGCCCACCAACTACTGCATGTCCAATGATTTACTTATATATTGAATGATTTATTTAATTCATGAACAATATTCATTATCAATAAATATCCATATTGATTAAAGAATACATATTATCAATATTCCTCCGGTTAATCAAATAACTTTCAAATTAAAACACCGTATATAGAAATGATATATGATTTAAGAAATAAACATAATGATGATGAATAATATTGATATATAAGGAAATTTTAATTTATAATTATTAAATGAATTTTAATGTTTCAGTAGAAATATAATGACGACAAAATTAATAATAGATAATAGTTGACCATAGATTCATCAAGATTCTAAGTTTTATAATAAAATAGTATATTTTGGAGAAATAAAGAAAATAAAAGGGAAATATTAAAATAAAATTTCTTTTAAGAGTTTTATTTATAAAAACATTGAAAATTTGTAGAATAATCTAAATTTCATAAAATGGTTACGATGGAAAGGAAGTCATCTTTTGTCGTATACATTAAGAAAACATTCTATTTGAATTTTTTAAAGAAATTTGAGGAAATCCATTTTGGAAAAAATTAAAAATATTCCTTCAAAAGAATTTTTAAAAGTCATGTATAAATAAAAATATATTTAATAAATCATTTGAGTAAACAAAGTTACTTTTGTAAATTTTTTTTTAAAAACATGGACATGAAAGAGAAATACATCAAATTAAATAAGAAATAAAATCAGTTTTTATTTTAAACATTTATTTTATTGATTAAAGTACCAAAGAGGAGAAAATTTGGATGAAAATATGGAAAATAATTAAATATATTTTCAATAATAAAATTATTAGAGCTTATGAGGGATAAATGATAACATTCCTTTAATGAAAATTAAATCAATCCCAAAAGAAAGTGAGATTGTAAAATAGATTCTTACCTCTTTGGTAACGTTTAAATTGTAATCCCTTGAAAGAATAAAGATGAATTGAAACATTAATCATAATTAGAAAATAGGTATTAATTTTAAATACACCAAATTTGTAGCATATAAATCACATAAAAGTGAATAGGTGTATAATAATAAATAATTCTTAATGGAATGAAAATTGAGATGAAACCCATTACCTCACACCTCCCTTTAGTGGAACATTATTTATAATATTATATAATGGTTTTAATAATGTTATTAATTTATAAAAAACATATTCAATTTTATAATATCATATATTATCCTCTTATAACATATTACCACCTGATCCTTAATAATATTTCATTATTACTATTATTCCAGGTGTTAACTGCTTCATTTTCTCATACATGTCTTGTCCCAGATGTTCTAATTATTATGAATATAAGATAGATCCATAATATCCAGAATTATATTAATGTTATAATTATTAATTTTTTTTCATTATGTACCTTTTTATAACCATACTTTAATTTTGGACATGGAAAATGAATCACTTCGATTCGTGGAGAAGGTAGATCATTCGTACGCACAAGACACACAATCATTCTATTAATGTGTGAAAGGGTAAAGAAGTAGATGATATATTAATTTTAAATAATAAATATTATTTCATAAGTATCATATATATTTATTATTTTCATAATTATTACTATCCATGAGATTCAATGATGGAAAAAAATTAATTCATTTCTTGAGGCGGTAGCTCACCGCACACAGAAGCAATGGTTTTATTTCCCATTTGATGTAGAAGAAGACTGATAAATATTATGCCATAAACATAATAAAATATCATTATATGGGAGATACTATTGTTATTATATTTTAATTGTTAAGTCATAATTCAATTTTGTAAAAGGATAATTTAAAAGAAAGAGTTTAGTGAAGACAATTACCTTCTCTTAGAAGAACCTCCTTTGGATCTCTTATTAAGCACATTAGGGTTGGTATTTTTGGAATATTAGAACTCATATAATGTGTAGAATGATATTTTGTGATATATTATTAGGGTTTGGTCGAGTTATATGTCTTTATCGGTGTGAAAAAGTGGGTGATGAGGTTCCCTTTTGTAATTGAGGTGAGCCGCACAGTTGTAAATTTTCAATGTTTTTCAATAATATCATGTTAATTTCTTATAAATATGGCTAAAAAATGGATAATAATTGAATGGAAAAATTATAAGGTATAAATAAAAAAATTGTGTTTGGTAAATGTTTAGTCCATTTTAACCCTTATCATTTTAGATTAATTCCACAGTAAACCCATTTTTACCTTAACCGTGGTAATTAGTTTTTACTATTATTACTATTAATTATGAAAAAAAATTAAGTTGAACTTATTTAATAATATTAATTATTATGATCAAAAATATGGAATACATTTTATTAAATTTATTTCCTATAATTTTCATAATTTAATTTAAATATAAACTCACAAACATGTCAGAAAACATTTTTTCCAGAAATGCATTTTTGACGCATAAAATGATCTTATATTAACTATATAAATAATAATAATAATTATATGTATTTAAATTAATATATTTTTATATATAATATATAATTTTTCATTTAAATTATTCATCAATAAATATTATTTTAAACAATTAAAATGGATAGACATTATGAATTTTTAAACAAAAACAATTTTATGAAAAAAATAACCATTTTCTAAAAAATATTCTTTTTATCTCCAAATGATCTTATCATTATTAATATGAAATTTTAAGTTAATAAAAGTTAAATTATATACAATATAAAATATTATTATAAATAAAATTAGGAACAGTTAAATACCATGTTTTCAATTATCTATAAAAGTTTATTTCTGAGGGGAAATTTAAAAAATTCATTATAGAGTTATTTAGACCAAGTAAGTTGAAAATTATTATTAATTATATAAAATTAAAATTTCTGTTTTATAAAATATTAAAAAGTTAATTTTATTATAATTTCATTAAAGTATAATTTTCACTTACTATAATTATGGTTCGGTTGTTACAACTACACACTCATGCTCTCTTGTTAAAGAGAAAGAAACTCATATATGTTTGCCTCCTAAATCATCAAAAAAAAAAAAAAATCAAAAGGAAATCCTTTTAGAAGTTTGGTCACAAAAAATATGCCTCTTTTTGGTCACCAAGATACAACATCCCCCACCAATTCACAAATCCCCACATTTGACTAACTACTAACGACACATAAAACTCAGCCCGATCTTGAATTAGACTGAAAAAAATCACGAGCTCCTCTAACCAATACTCCATATCTAGATTAAATATTCTCCTCTTATAATTCCCAAATACTTCCATTAAAATGGACTTAAACTATTCCTAATACTCCTCTATCAAGTTGATCCTCTTATGGTTAAATAAATCATCCAATTGAACCTCTACTACATGAGGTACTCACAAATAGAGACCAGGAGACATTCTAGAAATCCTAGGAGAAACCCCAAGCCAACTGGAATGGATTGTTGTCAATGTTTTTTCTATTTAAACCATTTTAAATTCCCAAAACCACCCAATTTATCCATGAATTCAATCAATAATGATGTATGTAACTTTCCTAGGTCTCAACCCTGTAAAAAGTATACATCACTTGGTCATTCAATAAGGTCAAATTCATTACATAAGATCATTGGTGGCCCTAAAATTTCATTTCCTAACTGGTCTCCCCGGCCAATTTCCTACACCAAGACCAATTGGAACTATTTACCTACCAACCCATGAAATCCTCACAGTTCCTAACTCCAAATTCCATTCTATCAATCAAATAAAACCTTTGATACCACTCTATCTTGACCCTCTATCTCCATAGGTACCCCTCCGAGGATAAAAATAAAGCAAGTGATATAATGAACCTCATGTCACACCTCTAGTTGGCTCTAGGTTGGAAAATAATATCGAGGGTATAAGAAACTCACACCTTAGAGCCATTAACCTCTATATAATATAGGATATAGAGATAGGATAATCAACCACTGATAAAATCCATCAAATAATATAAAAATAAACCTAAACCACACCTCAATGCATGAACACTGAAAAAAATACAAATAAAAGTCTCTAAGAAAATACCAAAAGGCAATCCTATGGTAGGTACTCAACAAAAATTCCAAAACCTGAGCTAGAAATGTCCAGTTTGGACTCCAAAGTCCTATAAGAAACCTAAAAATAGTTTATATATCTAGGGTGAGCATAAAATGTATACTCAGTGGAATCATACCAATAGTATAAAGTTCATGTGGGAAAAGAGCAGACTAATGTGCTAGTGAACAAACAACAGAACCAACATGAACCTAATGAGGTAAACTAACAAATACTATCCTCACCATGGAACACTCACCAAATCAAACATCCAATATAGTACCATAATATCAATAACATAATGTAAAGGAACCTTTCAGCCACTTAACCACTGATTTTCGACTCTCACACCCCAATATCAAACATATAGTTCTCTTATCCATTCAATACATATAACATTATATATCCAGTCATCTATGATGTGGATTAGGATGTATCCATACCACCCCAAACCTCTCACGGTCCAGAGTTTTTTGCTAGAATCAGTTATCATCACATCAAACTCTCATCTTATCACATCATAACCACATCACATAACCAGGGTGGTAGAGTTTCATGAATTTGAATAATATCAACCTTTTTCGCTCCTCTATCCATGCATGACCACCACCACACATCACATGCTCATCACTAATGGGTAATATCCAACACTAACCTATATCATTACTAGGTAATCTCCAACACCAACCCATATCATCATTGGGTAATCTCCAACACCAAACTATACCATTACCACTATCGAATTAATATTGGAGATGATGGGGAATATATCCATCTATATCACCCCCCAACTTTGATGTTGAGGAAAAAACCTAGAATCCAAATCATTTGGGAATTGGTAAGGTTATACCACTTGGGTGGGGTGTATCTATAAATTACATAAAATACATAATAGATAGATTATATGCAATACCCAACTTATGGGTTCAATTTAAATACACTAGAATACACCACAAACCACCATTTCACCACACACCATTTGTTACACCTTCCGCCAATACTAATTGCATCAAACGACACAAACCCCATTCATAACCACACAATTCCACTTCTAATTATAGATTTCACCATTTTTTAAATTTTTTCAACTTTCCACTAACTTCTATTTAATAATACATTCATTCGAATTTATATATACCTTTTTTAATAATTCAATTCATTTAATCCAATTATCATACATAAATTCCATCACATTTTTATTCATTTACATCCCATGATTTTTCATTTTTAGTATTACAATTTATTCCCTGGCTAACCAAGAAACTAACACAACCACACCACATATAACAACTCACCCATCTCACATCAACCACTTCCACAACACATCATCATATAGGCTATCTAATCATAATAACCACATGTATCAACCACTTCCACAAGAAATAATCATCTAGGATATCTAATCATAATAGCCACATGTATCAATCACTACACATCACAAACACTACACAACACAACCACCACAAATAACCACCACCACATGTCATGACCACTACACATCACCACCATTGTGAAACTTTACACATCACATCCTATTCCAACCAACCACTGCATCCCTACCCTACACTTTACACATGAAATCTAGTCACTACCATTACTACACAACAACCCACCTAACATAAGTAAGCACAACAATAATAACCAAACACACCACCATAACTCATCTTATACAATTTTAGATTCAATAATGATTTCTTTACTTTACTTACTTACTTAGAATAAGTATTCTTATAAAAATTATAGATTTAAATGGGAAACCCATTCATTATGTAGATATAAGTCATTAGACTTTTCATTTTGGGTGATAATAAGAAAACAACATAGTAAAGATATTACATAATATAAAAAAAAACAAGGATCCCCAAATCTATGATTTTGAGAAATGGAATTAATCATATATAATCACATTAACAATAAAATCAAAATTATTAAGACACATGCTTTTCAAAATTCCCATCAATTTCAAATTAATCTAATTAATTTTATTTATTAAGTAGACCCTTAATATCCACACAATGGAAGAAAACACATGAAATTCCCACACATGAACATAAATATTGAGAGAACAAGGATACCCTACCTCAAAGTAGTTTTTTGAATTAATACACACAATAGGGAAAATGAGGAACAACAATAAGACTATAACTACACAAGGAAACCTTGATTCAATATGAAACATACCAATGGATCATAAACACACAACCCAAACATTCCTGAACTGGAATAACCCAACCACTAAGAATATCTAACGAGACACCAAAGAAAATGAGGGAGAAAAGGGAATTTACTCCACATATATTTATAAAATAAAATTTTAGAATACAAGGATAAAAATAGGTTTCAAAGGGATAAAACATCCTCCAGAAAGTCCTAGGGTTATCCCAAGGTTTGCAAGAGATGATATAGAAATAAAATAATTTAGATGAGCCCTATAATTTATATAAAAGATGGACCTTGTAATATTTACTCCCTGAAACCCCAAATCATGTTATTAGTTTTTATTAGGCCCTACAATTTAATTCATGAAACACATTCAGGCAATGAATCTATCAATCTTTAAACCTAATAAGCATATAATTATTTTAAAATATCTTATTCACGTCGTGAAAAATACCTTCATGTCATTCATGTCATGAGTTAGCCCTAAAGTACAGGATCTTGTCAAAACTGATCCTATTTTTTATTAAAAAGAGATAGCTAAGTCAACCATACAAGGGATTATAATAAAAATGAGAGTACATGACACCACACATGTACTACTACACCATTGGAGCATAATAACTTGGGTCTATAAAAGACCACATCATATTCTTCTATATGATTACTTTATTTGATATAATATATGAAACTTGGTTTGCTTAAATATATGTATGTTAGATTGCCAGGTTGAGTTGAGTGGCTTTGTTGAGGAACTCAATCTAATAAGGTAGGACTATCCATGTAACATTATGTGTTATTTTTGTTTCTAGTATTTCACCACAAGTTGAGAGTCCGATTCAATACATAACAAGTTCTATTTAAATTGAATAGCATACCTAACTGCATAAATCATAGCCCATATTTCTAATTCATAGGCCACCCCAACATCAGTGTAATTATAAAATCATCCTTTTACAAAGCCATGATGTGTGCATAATAAACCTATGCATCCAAAGGGACCTATCTTTCTAAAGGCTTCCCCAAAAACATTCACTTTGATCCATGGGACTATCAGATGTATTTGATAGTTTTGGACCTCAATAGTCAACCTGACACACCTAACAGTTTGAGAATTTTCATTTCAAAAATGCTATTAGTTATTAAACAAGTTTTCACTATAGATGATGCATACACTTCCCTATATAAATATTCTATTCCGGTTTATATAAAATTATTCTTGTTATCAAACAATATAGAATTATGGGAAAGACATACAATTGATAGAATTGCAACAACTTCCACAAAAATTAGATTCTGAATTTTGTCACTATGACCATTAGTGGATATAATTTACAACATGTCATGTATATACATATTTGAATAAACTTACATCCCAAATATAAAACCTTTATAATCCCAGAGTTGTTGTGCATAATTACACTCCACAAAAAGGTGATGTATGCTCTCCTATGCTCTCATACATAAGTAACATGCTGAAACAAGTTTAATTATAACCCATTTGAGTTAATCTTGCATGGAATGTCTATTTTTCTAGATTCTACTAATTATAATAAATCTGGATGGTTGAATGAATGATGCCATGAAATTTTTGATCTAAAAAGGTGGGTGATTGGATCCTCTATATTCTATCTTATATAACTAATTGATATTAAAGAAACCATTCCTATTTAGTTTCCATATAAGAGTATCATAATACATGAATGTGTGATTTTGAATCTCCAACCCAACTTGAGAGGGGTCCATACTATCTGAGTTGTGCTATTGAGATATAAGATCGGTAATGGAAATATTCCTTACCTTAGGACGAATTTTAATGATGCTCTACAGAGGCCCATAAATCCATGTAATATTCCAAAAATTGATATTATAATTCCAACTCATCATCCACTTTGTTCCATGAATGATTCTACTAATGGATTACTTTAGATATTCCCACACATATGACACAATATAGTACTTATATATATATATATATATATATATTCATAAACCCCCCATTGACTCTATTGGTCAAAAACTCATTAGAGGCATCAATGGAGATCAAGATCCATGTGAATTTACTAATGAGTCCATCATTAAAAATCCTTAGAACTTTAATCCCAAGACCTCGTAAATCAACTAGCTTGATACACTCCTTCAAGGAAATAGTGACCAGCTTCCTTTCATGAACAAAACTAGTCCATATAAAATTCCTTACCATGCTTTGAATCTGCTTAATAAGACCTTTGGACCATTTATAAAATGAGAAAGAATATAAAAACTTCGATGTAATCACTAAGTTAACAAGGAACACCCTCCCATCCAAAGACATGACCTTTTCTTTCCATATAGAAAGCTGATTTCATTTCATGATTTAATTAATCATATAACTCCCCTAAAAATATTTAATTTTTGAATTACCAACATCTAATCCAAAAAAATCCACTCATGTTATGAATACCTATTCACATCATGAACATCCTGATGTAATATAATTTCATGTACAAACCCCATCGAACCCTACTTGAGCTTCCTACAAACACATCCAACTCTCAAACCAAAAAAGTAATAGGGTAAGAAGGAATGACATGTTATAATATAGATTTCAAGTATATTTATTTATTTTCCTATAAATATTCAAGTTCAAGCTATGAAGGATGTGAGTAAAATTGAGACATGGTAACAACTAAAGGTTTTTACTCACATATTAGAAAGAATATAAATAATGTTCCTGCTATGGTTGTTACCAATATTTTTAATTATATTAAGTAATTATAATATGAAAAATAATATCTAGAGAAATAAACTTATTCTATGATGGATACATTGAAAAAATTGATTAGAAGATCCACCACTCCTATAATTCTTGTAAATGATAAAAAAGAATCTAGCACACTTTCCAATTAAATAGTTTATTTAATTGATGAATAATTTAAAAGAGTTATTTCTGATAAACATGTAATTAAGTTTGAATAATAAGTCAATTTGAGATTTAGAAGAAGATAAGAATATTACCCTCAACCTGATGTGTCTAGAGTTTAAAGTAAAACTGAAATATCTCAAAGAGGAAAAACATAGTCCTTCCCAAAAATCCAGGAAAATATTTTATTCCATAAAAAATTCAGAAGTGAGTCCTATATTATGGAAGAATGAAATTTATGTCCTAAAGAGAATGATATCATGTGGATAATTATCCACCTCTATCTCATTAAAAATACTAACCCACAATTTAGATAAAGTGTCTTGTACAAAGTTTTGAATTTCTAGAAGTGGTGAAGAAAAGTTAATATATATATATATACATGGAAAGAGAAACATGATATGAATTCCGAAAACATGTCAAGAAAGGAAGTGATTATAACCCAAAACAATATTCCACAAAAGGAGCCTAAAAGGTTAGGGTTCTGGTCTAAAAATTGAAAGAATGTTAATATGGACAACCAACATCTAAATGGAAAAGAACTTAACTTATTGGAATGAACTGGTGTTGCTAAGATTCAGTTATAGGGCTATTTAATTATATAAAAATATGCCAAGATGTTTAAATCAGATAAGGCATATATCAATGGGGAGAAAGTATATCAATTATAAGAGAGTTATTAGAATGAATCAGACCTCATAGAAAGATAATAATATATATATGAAGAATAGATTTGAAAATGTGAATAATTTATTTTAAATATAAAACATATATGGTTAAAAATTTTATGGATATTGGTATAATACTGTAATGACCCGAACTATTATAAATAACATTTCCCTTATGATTTAATTAAATGTATTATTATGTAACATGGTTATAAAAAAAATATGCACTTCTTTGGTTTTATTATATCCTATCAGATTTAAATGACCACTAAGAATATTTACCATTGATAAAATATACATTGAACAATGATCACATAATTAGTATAAATATTGGGTTTTAACAAATCCAATTGACATAGACAAAGGATGTGATGACCTCAATCATTAAGAGTGTACCCTATGAAGCCCATTTATCATAGCTTATGAGGGAGATAACATCTTTTTTATTTACCCTTCACTAAGACCAATATGAGATCGAAAAACTTAAGTATAAGTGAAACCATTTATAGGATAAGTTAAATCTCATTGAGATCATGACCCAAACCATGTATGTCGAACCACCCCATGAAAGTATCACCATCACACACCTTACTCTTAGGGAATTTTATATTATATTAAAGGGACATGTATAAATACCCTTTAAATATGAGTTTGTACATTATTTTTATAGAATAATTAATATATTTTCATCCTATTATTGTTACTTTATAAATATTTTTTTTGATATAATAAAACACAAATAATATTTTTGGTTAATATTAAAATTCTATTAAGGAATGAATTTTGATGAATTAATGGGTTTTTTAAATAAATAATATTTTAATAAAATATTATTATTAAATAATTTTTATCAAATATAAATTATCATATAATTTTAATGAAGTTAAATCTAAATTTTATAAGGGTTTAAAATATATTATTATCAAAAAGACCAAAATTTCATAACAAATGTCAATTTTATTTTAAAAATGAAAATGAAAATATTATAAAATTATTTAGATAAAATGAATCATATTTTTGGAATCAGAAAATTTAAATTATCCAATGGTGAATTTTTCATAATTTTCTAAGATAGTCAAATTTTTGGGTAAACATTAAATATTGTATAAATATAATTTGTGTATTATGAAATCATAATGATCCAAAAGTGATATAATAAATACTATAAAAGGTATCCATGACCACATATTTGTTTTGATTTAAAATAAAGAGGTTTTATGTTTATTTTATTTATTTTATAAATCTATTATGAATCCTCCCAAACTTATAATATATTTTAAGGGTTTTGAATCATTTCTTTAAGAGTAATACTCACTTACACATAAAAAAGGTATTATTTTATTAAGTTCTTCCATTGGAATTATAAAATATTTAAAACCAATTCCATTTGGCAGAAACCATGGGAAAAAACTATGGGAAGTTTTGTGGTTTTGGTTATTTTATTATATAGAGTCCAAAACCTTTGTTTGTGAAATAATAAAGAAATCCACAACAATTTCGTATTTAAACCCACCCAATATTCCATTTATCTTCATTAAAAATAATTTTTATCAAACTATTACTCTAAAATCCCCACTATAGTCCTCCAAAGGTTCTCCCAAACACTCAAGAATCTCCTCAAAAGCATTTGGAGTCACACACTCAAGTGAGGGATCCTCACTTTCTCTTATTTATTAAAGTTTATTTATTATCTTACGACTTTTATTTCCAATTAATATTGTTTGGATATGTATTTACATGCACCTAATACTTCCAATTTAATTTCTAAATGATGAGATACCCCTTTCTATCTCATAAATCCATTTTATGGATTTTTATGTGACATCATCATGCTGTAGAAATTTCACTTCGATTTTCCAGGCCAAAACAATTGTGTAGTGAATACCATATCAAGGTTATTCACATTAATAAATTATAATTATTTGAATTAGGACATAGATGTATTTATTACACACTCCCTAATTAATTAATAAAATATGATGATAAATGAAACCATGTTGTATGGTCTATGTGCCACACTTAAGAATGAGAATGAAATGAAAGTGACAGGTGCACCCAGAATTATATAGCACTCTAATGAATTGGGTAATGTTTAGTCTGATGAGACATCATGTTGTGGAACATGAGCCTCATACCTATTTGTAAGGACTCTTTAAGTGCATCCACAAGGCCCAAGATCAAATATGGGCGACGGCATATTTCTAGGTCACTGTAGCAGAACTATAGAAGGTACTATTGTAAGTAATATTCGGTACAATAGTAACTAGAACTATTCAAATTTGGGTCATTGGTTTGGTCTTGGAGGCCTTAAGGCATTAGAGATACCCATTCCATTGGGTCAGTAAGGATTTTAGGACACCTTAAGGCCTTTAGGCCACCTCAAAGCCTTCAGGTAACCTCAAGGCCTTCGAGCCACCACCAGGCGTTCAGGACACATGATGTACAGATGGAAAAATCAAAATGATTCTACAAGGAACAAGATACATAGGAGGATTCAGAGTAGGCACATTCACCAGAGTAGAGCTATCAGATTTGGAAGAATTATAGGGTATTCCATTTTCATCGGTACCAGGCCTATGTATCCCTACACAAGACAGCTATCTGAGTATCCATGTAATGTTGGAGAGCTAATCATGATGTAGACAATAGAAGGGGTAGCTTCAAGTAGTCATAGTCTGGGATGAATTCCTTTAAGACCTTCATGTCCTGTAATGTCACGAAGCCTATGGTCCATGTACAGGTTCCCCTTCAAACCTTAAAAGGAGGATTGTTAGAAAATGAATAATAATTGAAGGGCTTCAGGTTATTCAGACATCATGTTGGGATAGTGAGATAACATTATTAATTTATGAGACTTTTTCCATCATGATGGGTTGAAATTTAGCCTTGAACTATGTTTATGATGTAGTTTTTAAGTTGTTTCCACATTTCCCATGTTATAATTATCATTTTATATCAATCCTTATTGTTCATGTTCCTTTTACGACCCATTTATATACCTATTTTATAACATTTATTACCTTATAACATTATTATTCCTTTACTGGGCTTTATAGATCACCCCTTTATAATGTTTTTCCCTAGGTTATCTGGTGTAGTTTTAAAATCCATGGAATATTATGATCATGTTTAAGACATTTTCAATAAAGTTGATGTATTTCCTATTTTAAGATATTATGTAATCTTCCTAATTTCTAAAGACACTAGAATTCTCAATCTTTCAAGTTGTATTAAGTGTGATCTTATGTAATAAATCATGTATTAATGTGAAATAAAGAGGAGGGTTGTTATAGTTGGAATCAAAAGAAAAGTATAGTTATTTTTGGGATTAGGATTATAAAAATATAGTGAAATCATAAGGGATAAGACTAAGTATAAGAAAAAATACCTAAATTTTGGTTTGTATATATTAAGTAGTTTATCAAAAAAAATACATCCCTTACTAGATACTACAAGTGTACATGGTTATGGCATATATGTACCTAGGGGTAACAACTCCGAAATGGTGTGTCGGGCCTGACTCAGTGTAACTTGGTACACAACAATGGGCCTTACTACACACCTGGTTTCAAACTCCCAGGGGATATACTTTGGTAAATTCATAATCAATTTATAAACCATTATTAAGGGAATAAAAAACGCCCATAATAATATATTTTATAAAATAGACCATGAATAACATATATTGAAGCCTATAAATTCATAAGTTAAGAAAATACATCTAACTTATAAGTTATCCATTTAATGTCATTGGATTAACCCGTTATTTATTTTATAGTTTTAAAAAATACTCATCCATAATTTTCCTTTTATTATAGCCAATGGATGAAAATAAGAGGAACCGGGTAAACAATCAATGTGAAGGGAAATGTGATGACTACCCCAAACAGATTCCTAAACTGATGGGAGAAATAATCATAAACTCCATGATGATAATCTCTCAGCTAAATTAGATTCTAAATAGAGATATAGATAATGAGGAGCACCCAAATACCCCTAAGAATGAACAATTTATGATTGATTCCTTTATACGACAAAGGCCTCTAACTTTTAATGGATCACTTGATCAATTAATCATGGAAAAATGGATAACATTCATTGAAAATATGTTATCTATTCTTAAATGTTCTAAAATAGATAATGCTCTATTGTATATTTATCATATAGATTTAGAAGCTAATTATTGGTGTATATTGATCAAGAATATGAAGCCTAAGGAAGAGATCAAAGTGATATGGTGGAAGGAATTCTGGAAAATGTTTTCCAATAAATATTTTCCTCACAATATTTGTCTTAAAATGAAAAGGTATTTCCTTTACCTGAAGAAAAAAAATGAATAATCAATTGAGGCATATGAGAAAAACATCAAAATACTTGCATGATACACCTCTTGATTTTTCGTTACCCCTGAATACAAGGTTGACTGCTTCTTTGGTGGGATAAAACTAAGTCTCTGAAAAGACCTGGTGATCCATGAATTTGATATCTATGAGGAAATTTTCTGATGTGACATCTAAGTCAAAATAGAGATTATATAATCTCAAGGGTATCATGATGATAATAATTGGAAATTGGAGTTTAATTTTTGCAATTTGATGGAGAAATGTAATGGTGCAAATAAATTTCAATACCCCCTTGTCAAAGGTGTAGAAAGAAGCACCCAAGAATTTTCCTAAGGTGTACATGGAAATTATTTAGGTTTGGGTAGGAAGAAAACCATGCTAGTGAATTCTTAAAAAAGAAACCCACCAACGTGATAGAGGAAAGGAATGCTCCTGTCAAACCTCAACATATTTTTCATTACTTCAATTGCAAGGAACCTTGACACTTTGCAAACCAATTCCCTAAGATAAGGATTTTTGGAGACAACCAACAACCTCTAAAGAAGAAAGGGAGATCTTTTTCCATCATAACCACCGAAGTGGATCATGAAAATGAAGTGTTGATAGGTGTTATAGTTATTCATTCAAGAATAGAGAATGTACTATTTGATTTTGGTTCTATTCATTCCTTAATATCATGAAAGTTTATTAGAACTATTGAAACACCACTAAAACTACTAGAAGTAGAGTTCTCAGTGAAAATAGAAAATGGTAAAATTATTTCATCCTAAGTATATAACTCCTCCCTGATCACAATTTATAATATGAAATTACCAGCGAACCTTTTCATACACCCTTTGGATGAATTTGATGCAATTCTAGGCATGTATTGACTTTCCCTATATAGATCCAATATAAAGTTCCGTGAGTAGGAAATCAATATTCGTATTACGAATTGACCTTTGATTCTATAAAAGTTCATGGAGTTGGATGAATCTTATTTAGCACCAAAATATCAAACATGGAAATTATTATCCTATGAGTAAGCATATCTAGATCAAATGAATGAGTATAATGAAATAACTATACTCCAGGACATTCCTATTGTGATGGAATACACTAATGTGTTTCCCAAGGAATTTCTTGGTCTTCCTCCTAGAAGCGAGGTTGAATTTTCAATAAATATTATACTTGGGGAATTACCAGTATCCAAGACTCCACATAGAATGGATTTCGAAGAACTTGAGGAGCTTAAGAAACAAGTAAAGGAGAATCTGGATAAAGGGTTTATGCACCCAAGTGCCTCACCATGGGGTGAACTAGTCCTCTTCATCAAGAAGAAGAATGGGTAAATGCACCTCTGAATTTATTTTTGTGAGCTCAACAAGATCATGATTAAGAAAAAGTATCCTCTACCACATATTGATGGCCTATTCGATCAACTATTTAGAGAAAAATACTTCTCCAAGGTGGATCTTCTGTCAGGATATTACCAAGTTAGGTTAAATAAAGAGGATATCCCAAAGGCTACTTTTTTTATAAGTTACAGGCACTATGAGTTCATATTAATTCCATTTAGACTCAATAATGCACTATACATATTCATGGAATCAAATAATATATTATTTAGAGACTACCTTGACAAATTTTTGGTAGTATTTATAGATGATATTATAATATTCTCTAAAACCAAGGAGGGTCATGAGGAGTATCTGATTACTATGATAAAGACCTTACAAAAAAGAAGATTTATGAAAAGTATAACAAATGTGAGTCATTGTTGAAGGAAGTATTATTCTTGTATCATATGATAACAAGAAATGGGATATCTATGGACCATTCAAAAATAGAAGAATATGAAGGTTTTCTAAGTCCAACATCTATGAAATATAATCATAATTTTCTTGGGTTAGCTGGGTACTATCGATGATTTGTGAGAAATTTATCATGACTATCAAACCCTATTACCAAACTAACTCAGAAGGGAGTCATGTTTTCTTAGAATGAATAATTTCAAGAGAGTTTTATAGAGCTAAAAAATAGGCTTATCATTACACTTGTGCTCAAACTACCCATAAGTGGAGAACTTTTCATGGTGTTCAGCGATGCTTCGAAGAATGGATTGGGATATGTTTTAATAAAAAAAATGAGAAAGTCATTTCTTATGATTAAAGGTATTTGAAATTTCATAATCAAAACTATAAAACACATGATTTGGATTTTGATACAGTGATATTTGATTTGAAAATATGGTGGAATTATCTCTTTGGGGATAAGTGTGAAATATATATAGATCAAAAAATATTCAAGCATATATTTACACAGAAAGATTTGAATATACACCAATGACGATGGATAGAGATGATCAAGGACTACGGATGATCAATTCTCTACCATCCAGGTAAAGAGAATAATGTGATGGATCCTTTAAGTAGAAAGGATCCAACAATTCTATCATTTATGAGAATTTAGAGGGATCCGATCTTCTTAGATTTGGAAAGGATGGACATGATAATCATAAAATAAGGAACATCATCAATCCTTTCAAAAATTATTTCTCAACCATCCCTTCTAGAGAACATAAATAATTCTCAAAGAAATTATGTGGGAATTAAGAATAAAGTGGAAACCATAAGGAAGGGGAAATGCCCTGAGTTCAATGTTAATGAAGAAGGAGTTGTGAGATTTGGGTTAAGACTATGTGTACCATCAAATCCAAAGTTAAAGGAGTTGTTGGATGATGCACATAAATCAAACTTCTACATCCATCTAATACGAACAAATATATATTAAGATATCATAAAACACTATTGGTGGGGAAATATGAAGAACGATATCACTAAATATACATCAAATTTCCTGTTACGTAAGCAAGTGAAGGCTAAAGTCTAAGGCTGTGATCCAACCATTACCCATACCAACATAGAAATGGTAAAACATCACCATGGGATTTATCACTAGACCTCCAAAGACATCAAGGGGAAATAATTCTATATAGGTTGTTGTGGATTGTCTTACAAACATAGCTCACTTTACCACAATTAGAGAGGTCTTCTCACTAGATCAACTTAAAAATATATACATTAGAGAATTGAAAAGGATATATGGAGTACCAATATAGATTATATCTGATAGAGATATGAGATTCATCTCCAAGTTCTGAAAAAGTATCCAACATGATCTAAATATTTAGCTGAGCTTTAGTATGACCTATCATCCTCAAAATGATGGAAAATATGAGTCAACTATCCAGACAATGGAAGAAATGTTGTGAGCATGTCATATGGACTTCAAATGATAATGATACCAACATTTACTTATGGTCATGTTCTATTACAACAATAGTTTTCACCCAATCATTCAAATGGATCCCTATGAATTCCTTTATGGGAAGAGGTGAATAACACCTACATGTTAGGACGAAGTTTGGGTACCCAAACTGCTAGGTCCTGAAAATGGTCGAGGAAATGATAGAAAATGTTAAGACCATTTAAAAGCATATCAAGGCTCCTCAAAGTAGAAATAAGATCTATACTGTAAATCTTTGACGATACCTAGAGTTTGATGTTGGTGACATGGTATTCCTCCACATGTCTCCATGTAATGAAGTGATGATATTTTGGAAGAATGGAAAGCTTAGTTGAAGATACATTGTCCCCTTTGAGATCCTTGATCGAATCAGAGCGTTACCTAATTTCGCTTCCACCTAACTTATCTCAAGTACATGATGTATTCCATGTATCACTCTTGAGAAAGTACATACTAGAACCCTCACATGTACTCAATCCAAATGTGGTTTTGGTAGAGAGTGACATTTCCTATTAGTAGCAGTAGTTGAATATCATAGATCGTAGAGACAAAGTTTTAATAAATAATTTAATAAACCTTGTAAAAGTGTTGTGTATAAGCCTCAAGTTTGAAGAAGAAACATGGGAACCATAGGAGGTGATGAAACTAATGTACCCTCATCTATTTTAGTGCGGTAAATGAAAATTTTGCGGGTAAAATTTCTTAAGTGGGGAAGATTGTAATGACCTAAATTGTTATAAATAAAATTTACCATGTGATTTAGTTAAATGAATTATTATGTCATATGGTTATAGAAAAAAATGAACTTATTGGTTTTATTATATCATATCAAATTTAAATTACTATTAAGCATCCTTACCATTGAATAGTGATTATAGGATTAGTATAAATATAGTGTTTTAACAAATCCAATTGACACATAAAAAGGAAGTGATGACCTCAACCAGTAGGACCGTACCCTATGAAGACCATTTATTAGAGATTATGAGGGATATAGAATCTATAGGATTTACCATTGACCAAAAGTAGGCTGATATCTAACAATGTAATCATGAGTGAATCAATTTATGAGAGAAGTTCAAGATTATCGAGATCACGACCCAAACCATGTATGTCGAACCACTCTATGAAAGTCTCACCATCACATACCTTAGTATTAGGGAGTTTTACAATGTATTAAAGGGATATGTATCAATACCCTAGAAATATTATTATTTACATTATTTTTATAAGAATAATTAATATATCTTCTTTCTATTATTATGAATTTATAAATGATTTTTATTTTTATAAAATAAAACTCAAATAGTATTTTTGGTTTATATTAAAATTCAATTAAGGAATATATTTTGATGAATTAATGGATTATTCAAATAAATAATTTTTTAATAAAATATTATTATTAAATAATTTTTATCAAATATAAATGATCATATAATTTTTATGAAGTCAAATGTAATTTTTATATTGGTTCAAAAACTATTATTATCAAAAAATCCAACTTTTCTTAACAAATTTTGATTTTATTTTAAAAGTGAAAATTCAAAAATTTATATAATTATTTAGATATAATAAATATTATTCTTGGAATCAAAACATCAAAATTATCTAATGGTGAATTGTTCATAATTTTCAAAGACAGTCAAATTTTTGGGTAAAAATTAAATTACATATAAATATACTTTGTGTATTATAACATCATAATGACCCAAAAGTGATGTAATAAATACTATAAAATATATAAATGACAAAATATATGATTTTTAATTTAAAATAATATGGTTTTATGTTTATTTGATTTATTTTATATATCCATCATGAATCCTCCCAAACGTATAATATATTTTATGGATTTAAAATCATTTCTTTAAGTGTATGACTCAATTCCACATAAGAAAGGGTATTATTTTTTTAAGTTCGACCCTTTTAATTATGAAA
The DNA here is from genome assembly GCA_963277665.1 of Viscum album. Taxonomy (NCBI): domain Eukaryota; kingdom Viridiplantae; phylum Streptophyta; class Magnoliopsida; order Santalales; family Viscaceae; genus Viscum; species Viscum album. The sequence goes on from OY728129.1 coordinate 1,541,864,481, forward strand.
TAATTAAAAAAACTCCCATTTGGCATAAAACATGGTAAAAAACCATGGGAGGGTTTTCAGTTTTGGTCATTTTATTATATAGACTCTAAAACCTAAGTTTGAGAAATAATAAAGAAATCCAAACTCATTTCCCAAATAAACCCACCCAATATCCAATTTATCTTCACTAAAAATATTTGGAGGATGTCCTTACTCTTAAATACCCTCTCTAGAGTCCTCCCAGAATGGTAATAACCTTATTTCAAGCATTTGGAGTCACATACTCAAGTAAGGGATCCCCACTTTGTCTTTATTATTCAAGTTCCTTTATTATATTATGCCTTATATTTCCAATTAATATTGTTAGGATATGTGTTTAAATTTACATTCTACTAAAAATTTTATTTCAAAATTATTAGAGACCCATTTCTCTTCCATAAATCCATTTTATAAATTTTTATGTGATGTCGTTATGCTATCAAAATTTCACCGTGATTTTCCATAATAAAAACATTATGGAACTATACCCATTTCCTATTAAGAGTATTCACCTTTATAAAATTAGAATTATTTTAATTGGGAATTACATATATTTATTCCACACTCCTTGATCATGTAATAAAATATGATTATAAATAAAACCATGTTGAATGATATCTGTGGCACACTTAAGCATGAGAATGAAATGAAAGTGACGGGTGCACCTAGAATTATATAGCATGCCAGTGCATTGGGTAATGTTTAGTCTCATATGAAGTCATGTTGGGATAGGTTGTGAACCTAATTCCTTTATGAGAGTTTTTCTGTCATGATTTCTTGGTAGTTATACTTGTCTTATGTTTATGATGCATTGTTTTAAGTTGTTGTCACATTTACCATGTTTTTATTATCATGCTATTTCATTCCTTATTGTTTATGTTCCTTTTATATACCATTGATATGCCTATTTTCTAAAATTTATTACCTTATGACATTATTATTCCCTTATTGGTCTTTATAGATCACCCCTTTCTTATGTATTTCCCTTGGTTATCCAATGTAGTTTTAAAATCCATGGAATATTATGATAATGTTAAGGAGGTTTTCAATCAAAACTGATGTATTTCCTATTTTATGTTGTTATATAATATACCTAATTCCAAAATAAACTAGAATAATCAATCTTATAGGTTTTATTAAGTTTAATATTATATAATAAATCATGTATTAATTTAAAATAAAGAGTAGAATTTTTATAATTACTATTAGGTAACATATATTTATAGAAGATCAAAGAGAACTTCCACAATCATAGAAGTAGGTGCATAAAGTAAATGAATCAACCTTGAGAGTAAAATAAATGAAGATAAAAACCAAATAATATTCTCCTAAGAATAATTAAAAGATATTTAACAATGAGGTCAAACCTATTATAAATAGATTCTTCTACCATGAAAAGAGATTCCACATGATTGAACTACAAAAAATGGCCATGGATGATAAGAAAAATGGGAGAAAGCTGATGATAAGAAAAGAATCCATCTAAGTGAGGGATTCTAGGATTGGAGTTGTGGTTGAAACTCATAGTGAATAAGTATGGAAATTTTCCAAGAAGAGAGAAGTCAAGTATTATAAAGAGGTATGTGGAAGGTTCATGAAGGCAGGCTATAGTGTTATCTGATGTATAACATGGTTTTATTAACAACAAATAGTTTTGGAAGATAAAGGGAAAGAAAATATGAACTCTACTTAAAAATATGTTTGTACTAAAGAGAATTTGTCCACACAAATGAAGAAGGTTAAGAGCTTTCTTCCTAAATCTGAACATACCTAGATACCAATGGATGTAAGAATAGAGACAACTAAAACTAAATGTCATGGGTTGATAAATATATCTCAACCAAACTTCTCAAGTTGAGGATTTTTTTGGAAGATCCAACTTATTCATTTATCAATCTGAAGGTGCATGAATATTGGGTAATTTAAGGTGAAGATATTTGGAAAGCATTCCTTGAGTGTTTCTACTGAAAGAATCAAATATTCAAGGGATTCAAGCATTTCTAAAAAATCTATAATTATGGAAAGATTTCAAGAAAAATGAATATTTAGGTATGATTTCATTATCCCATATTTATTTTAATAGTTACATATTATGGTTATCAAAGGGGGTGATTATTTAACCGGGTGGGAAATACTTAAAATTTAAAATATTTTGATATATTTGTTCAAGTGACCATATATACCAAAATTTTCTTGATAATTATTATGTTATTCCCGCAAAAAGGAGAAATAAATATATTGGTACCACATTTGGAAATTTGGATAGCTTTATTGACTAAACATTTTGCACTTTTTTCTATAAAGTGTTACATACATTGAGTTAGAGTTTGATTTTTATGAAAAATTTCTATGATAAATGTGATTCTGTGTTTAATTCAGATGAAACTATGATAATATTCATTTCTTATTGGCACTTGAAACTTGTGATGACATAAGGTGGATTCCTTATCTCATAGAATTATCAGATATGTTGGCTACTAAGAAATGGGATGCCATTTTGTGTTACCCACAAATGGTACTATGTTTTATAATCTTTAATTGGTATTATGATTTGTAAATTTTAATTGGTATGTGAAAATGATACCCTTTTCTCAAGATGAATATGCTAGGATCCATAATTGAAGAAAATGTTATTCAATACTTCAGTTGGTATTATTTTTAGGAGAGGAATTTGAAGAATATCCTTCCCATGTATTGCATTTAGAATCAAATTTAACCTCAAATTGTATCATATTTCATGTGATATAACATCCCAAGTTGTGCTAACCATTATTTGAGGAAAATAGGTTAATTTTTTTTTGAATTTCTCCTTAATTATCACCTTGATAATTTGGGGGATAAGAAAGCGACCCTTACATCCAAGGGGACAAAATTTCAACCCCTTTGAATTAATTTTCAATTAAGGGGACACAAATGACATTGACTATTGAGGTATATAGGGAATTTGAAAACAAATAAAATGGAGGAGACTGAAGTGCCTTTGTGTTTATACTTTTATTTTTTACCACTTATTATTGTTTTATTTATAAATTCAATTATTTAAAGGTGATGGGTTAGGTTTTGAATTAGAGTACCCACCCATTAATGATGAATTGAATATCCCATGACGAGTACATGTGAATGATGATTGGGAAGCTACTGGCCATACACTATGTGTAAAGAAGTATGAGAAACTATCTACCAGCTACCTTGGAATACCTAGATAGACATATTAAAGATGGAAAATCATGTTCAATTAGACAATTGAAAGAGATAATCTTTATGAGAAATCATGAATATTGTCAAAGGAGGAGTTCCGATATTATCTATAATAGTTTAGAAAAGTGAAATTGTTTCTTATAGTGAACAACTATATGAGACATTTTCAAACAGATTTAAAAGGCTAGTTGATTGGATTTTTAATTCCAATGATATAGGAGAAGGCCATCCTAGTATACTATTCCATCAGACTACTAAAATAAATGTTGATCAACACTTGGATGAATTTTTAGAAGGGTTAGTATCACATTAACATAGCATTGAATTCATTTCATGAATTATGAAACTTTTGGAGATGAAACTAGAAAAATGGCTAAATACTAAGTATAATACTTTTTTTAATGTTGAACATAAGACTTCAGGGATAAACATAAGGCTATGAATTCAATTTAATATTGAAAAAGGAATGATCACATGGCTTTAGACATAGAATATGTGTTGACTACATGTAGAGACAAGGTTTTTTCCTGGTAAGACATTGAAATATTTCTATATATATTTCTAGAGCTAGGTGCTGAGATGGTATTCAATTCCAAGGCCTGGTGATCCGGGAAATAATTTTATAAAAAATTAACTATATTTTATACTATACATGTGAAAGAAATGGGATAACTCTTAAACATTATCCTAGATCAAAAATCCGAGGGCACAGTTGAGTCTGAAACGTGCCGTTTACCCTAGGTGGGGCATAAAATTTTCCGGAATGATACATTTGTGAAAAAATACACCCATGGGGGAAAATCATAAATAAAAATAATAAAACTTAATTATTTTACCCCTGACGTCTTATCGAATAAATTTTGATCAGGGTCTCAGATTGGAAATTTGAGACCATTGTTGAGTTCGTAATGCGGTGTTTTACCTAGGCTTGACATAAAATGAGAGGGCCTGGAGGATTCATATTCCACAACTATTGGTGGGCTTTCTGGTGTTTTTCTATAAATGAAAACTTAAGTAATTAGGATTAGGGTTATCCCTTAATACTCTCTTTATCTCTCTCAAATGTTCTTTGACTGGTCTTTGTCGAACTGAAGAGATTTCTTCGACGAAACCTTGGTAGATTAAAGAACAAGTGTAGAGGACATGTCTTCAACGATGAGTGATCAAATAAAGGAAGGATTTCTTATACTTTTGGTTTATAATTTAAGTTTTCCTTAAAAATTCGTTCCTTTATCATCAGTTTCATCATTTAATTTATCAATTATTGATGGAAACACTAACATGGACATCGATCTGTGATTAAACCTTTTAATTAACTGAAATTTGTTGGTTCTTCATGGATATTCGTCTCCCACTTTTGGATGCATCAAACCATCAGTGAATTGTTGAGAAGAGGCCGACACTATAAAGACTTTATCGCAAGGGACCGTAATATATTGACATATTTGAGATCGAGTAACCAAAGGAGTTCTGGTAGTCCATGGAAGGGACCACTAGAGATCTACCAGTGATAGTGGCCGGTGGTGGGCCATGGTGGCTGGGCAAAGGAGGCCCAGACAACGGGACAACGTGACAGCTAGGATGCGGCTCCGGTGAGGCCTGAATGGTGGGATAACACAAGGTCAGTGGAGAGCAGTGAGACAGTGAGCACGGAGGTTGTACATAGTGGTGGTGGAGCAGAGACAACGAGTGGTGGCATTGGGATGGCGTAATAGTATGGTGGTCAGGTGGGGAGATTAAGGTGTAGACATTGGACTGTGGTTCATGGGTCTATTATTGATGTGACCAGGAAGAGAGATCTGAGGCAGACCGAGGTGAAGACCGGGCTAGGTCGGTGGTAGGAGGGCTGGGTAGGCTAGGAAATAATGGACCCAACCACATGGTTGGGATGCAGGCCGACCTATGTGGAGCGGTCCAGCTATAACGGGCCAGACTAGGTGGGGTTGGGCCATTACGGCTTCTAAAGGCCATATCTCCTAATCCGGGTGCCCAATTGACATGAATTTTACAACCACATGTACCTCTATTCGAGACAAATCCTTTTAGACCAGTTTATAAATTTTATGTTTTTGTTTTATGGTTAATTTCCATGAAACTCTAGAGTTTAATAATAGTAATAATATAATTATTATTATTCAGGGTTCTTGTTATAGACGTGGAATCTACATGCTACTTTTTATTAATGAGTCATCAGTAGCAGTGTGACCTTGGTCCTTGGGAAAAATCTTCAAGATAATTTTCATGTGTTTAAACTAATTTCATTGTGTAGACACCATAAGGGCTTGGTTTGCACACGTTGTAGTGAAATGTAGTTTTTTTATCGGGTATCCGTTATGGGAAAATGAGTGGTTGATCCCGTGTGTTTTTATAGGAGTATTGTGATTTCATTATCCATGTAATTAGTTTTGGGACCAATGATTGGTCCCAAAGAGATGACTTTAGAGATTAATGTAGTGTTATAAAACCTTTTCATCTGATGATTGATTGGGGCGAGTGGATAGTCTAACTTTTCATGTTTTTCCACAAGGATCACAATGGTGTGATCTGTTTGGATGTGAGGAGGCTTATTCATTATTTCTTTAAATGTGGAAACATAAAAGGAAAATTAGTGGAAGATCATTTTTGACGTGTTTGAAGAGAATCCATGTTAGTGTTATGAGCATGACACATCTTTAGGCGGTGTCCGATGTAAGCGGTGATCGAGTGATGACATCAAGGACTTATGAGTGGCACCCTCCAACTAGGCTAGGCATGGGTCCTCAAACTATTCCAAGTAAAACCCTCCAGCTAAGATGCTCATTGTTCCTAGATGACACTAGAGTGGAACCCTCCCACTGGGATGGGCATGGGTCCTCAATGACACTAGAGTGGCACCCTCCTGCTAGGCTGGACATTGTTTCTTGAAGATAATAGAGTGATACCCTCTAGCTGGGCTGGACATGGATACTTGATCTTGAGATAACATTTTTACTATGAATCGGTGATGGGATAAGATTTGATGTTACTTTGGACTCATAAGTAATAGGGGTGCTTTTACTACTGAGACACGTCCTTGTGACGCAACCTAAAACCATGCGGGTGAGACAGAACTCCCAAAGTAGATAGTACCAAAGTATAGTGATTGAGTCCCTTTTACATGAATGTTCAAGATAGATGTTTGGGATATTGGTCATCATTAGTGGTTACTACTGAAACCATTGTAGTCACTTTTCCTAGGCTGATCTATGAGATGGAGATCCCCTTACATTCTCATCTGGGTTTCTTTGACTGAGCATATATATATATATATATATATATATATATATATATATATATATATATCCTATTTCAGTACACACTTCTTGGGTTTGGTATAATTTCCTTCCAGTAGAGGTAAAGATGCATGGGGTATTCCAAATTCTTTCCATGTCTATATTCTCATGGTTGGATGAGTCTACTCTCCTAATATAGGTAGCAAAGACTCAATGAGAAGTTCATATTCTCATAGTTTCTAGATCCTTATATCTGAATGAGCTTACTTAAATATCTTGTTGGGTTGAGCTGTACTCTTTATTGTACCTTGTTCTATCTACTTATTTCCTATGTAGTTATATCTCTTACTTTACCCCATCACCTTTTTGAGGTGTCCTACTGAGTATTTTTATACTCACCCCTACATGGGATTTTCCCACATGCATCGTGCCTTATGAAGACAAAAAATAGGTTGATTGTGACATTATAGGAGCTTAGAGATACAGGTTCTTGAACCATGTACAGTTGTCATAGATTAAGATCCAGGAGAGGGGATATCTCAACTATTTTACTTTTTAGTTACTACTAGGTTGTGGAACCATTTCTGGTTGGGTGTGTATTTTTCCCTATTTTCTTTTCTCTTTACTTTATAACACCTACACCTGTACTGTTTAGAGGTTGATACATGTTTTTGGTTTATATATAGTAGTGTTGTATCTTGTTTTCCTTTCCCTATGTACTTTTTCATTGACTTTGCTGTGTGTGTGTACAGGTTCTTAGGAAAAGGCCTCCCTAAGTTTGTTATGAATTCATCACTTTTCACCACCCCTTACCTATAGAGGTGGGCTTGGGGTAGTTGCAGATCAAGCACCGACATGGTTTGGTTCATTTAAAAGTGGTATCATAGCTATTTCAACCCTTGTGATGTTTTTCGGATGTTTCCCAAAAAAGGTTTTGGTTGGGTTTATGGAAATAATGTCAATGTGTCCTGAGAGTGGATCTTAGGCTAGGGAATCCAATGATGGTGCGATGATCGACGTAGCCATTCACTAGGATATTGATTACCTGCTTGTCGACTCAACATGTAGAGACATTTTTTGCAAGGAACATTGGTACATGCATGATATAGGATTAAGTATTTGAATGACCTTCTTGAGTCATATCCCATTTGTTGTTGATATATATGTGCTCAACTGACTATGGTACACCTTGATGATATTCATTATGCCTCATAAATGACAGCCATCTAGGATAATAGCTCTGGTTCATGACGAAGATTTCATGAGAAACAAGGCCTCATTTTAGGACCCATAATGTGATCTCCTTCCTCTAGGTGGGTAGGTGGAAGAACCTTCATCCTTTAAGTAGTAGACAACCCCAGTAGAGTTGGCTGGGGATATTTATAGGTTGAGTGCACTCTATGAGTTACATCACCTGAGACTACTGAGGTTCTATGGCTATATACTCAGGTAACAGAGGTTTATCTAGCGTTGGTGTCCGACCTCTTCAATCTTGTTTGGACACCGATTTATTGGGTGGTGACTTTGGTAGCCAGTCTTTTCTATGGTGAAACAGGATGTTGGTGGAGTCTGGTTACTCAGATGCATGATAAGTCAGTAATCTCAAGGGATGACTGCCAATAGCTATTCTGTGAGGAGTAATACCCCTCATGCTTACACATTGTTCGGACATAGGATACTCTGGATATTTAAAAGGTAGGGATGACATTGGATGAGTACGTGACTAGATTCATAGACCTTACATGCTCCTCTCCGAACATGATCCACAATGACTACTTCTGAGCACAAAATCTTGAGTAGGGACTCTGTAGAGAGATCTGTGTCTATGTAGTGACCTTGTGCATCCGCACCTATGACAAGGAGCTGGATAAGGCACCAGTGAAAAAGATATTTTTTTCATTGGAATTCTATTTATCTAGTTTTGGAAGTGGTCATTTCAGAGCTGATACATCTACCACAGCTAGAAGATGTTAGTTGGAAGGGCCTAAATGTAGGATTCCTTCCCATAACCAAACTCAGGAACATGGTATGGGATAACATTGAGCATTGGGACAACCCAGGTATGGATGGTTCTATGCTTGTGATGGGTGAGGTCACATGGAACGAGACTACCTGACCAGACATGATGAGTTTCCGAGGAAGATAGTGAACAAACCGCCATGACCGAGATGATGCTATGATCAGAGATCTCCCAGGTGAGGACAGGGTGGTCCCTGAGGAGGTGGTGTTGGAATAGGAGTAGGAATAATTATGGTTTCTGGAAGATGATACGAGGTCCTTCCACCACCACCAGGAGGCCCACATCAAGCTCGAGGAGCTTGCGGTTAGGGCTGTGAGTCGCTGCATGCATTGGATTTCTATGATCCTGCAGTGCGTGAGATGATTAGAGGTACACACTGTGTCTTTTCTACCTTTTTCCAGTATAACTTTTTAGACAATAGTTGAAGTACTCTTTTATCCTTGTTTCTTGCTTGAGGTTTTACTTGGGTGACGTGAGACATCAGTGTAACCCTATGTCGGTGTTGTTTGACATAGGTTTGAATGCATGAGGAAGAGGGGTCATCCCCCCATCGAGATGCATTTTTGTGACGTGAGAAAAACTACGAGGGAGATTCAGTGCCTCCTAAAGAGGATAATATCAAGGTGTGGTGGATGAGTCCCTCTGAATTGTGCAATCATGGCGAGGTTATGCAGTGGAGTGTTAGAATAGGTCCTGACATTGCTAGTGGATTTTTTCTTCTTGAACTCATTTTTCTTGGAATTCCACTTGTGCGTATGAAAAAGTGTATGGTTTGGGGTTACTCTCCTTCCAAGAGTGAAAAATATGCATAGGGTATTCCACATTCTTTTCGTGTCTAGACTCTTATAGTCGGATGAAATTACTCACCTGACCTATTCGTTGGTACCTCACGTGCTCAACATAAACCTTGATAAAACAGTTATCAAGTACAGGTTGAGGTGATGTATAACCCCCTAAACAAAACCATTCAACTCACTACCTCATGGTGGTTGTGTTATTCTTCACCATGAGAGTGGGGGAAACAATTCCTTCCAGGAGAGAACTTTGTGATTTTCAATGAACCCCAAAGTTTTAGGTACATATTCACCCAGAGAGATTTGAATGTAAGGAAGCGACACTGGTTGGAGTTCGTGTAAGAGTACAACTTCAAGATAGTATATACTTTGGGTAAGGAAAAAGTTGTATAAAATTCCCTTAGTAGGAAGTCCTAGTATTTCTTAGTGCAGGAAGCTTTAGAGCTGTTAGCTTACCTAAAACTGACCCTAGTGGAGCAGGAGGGTACAAATTTACTCTAGTCGATGGTGCTGATTTATTTTCTCATTGAGCATGCAAGAGAGTCCCAACTAGAAGATATTGACTATGAAAATATGTAGGATCAGATATCCATAGGTGACACACCTGATGGAGATTTTAAATGGGGGAATCATGCGATCTTGTTCTAGGGGTGAACAGTGGTTCCAGTTGCACTGTGGGAGGAGGTGATGCAGTAGTTCCATACTTCCCCCTTAGATATACATCCTGGTGTGGGGAAGATATATAAGGATATTTAGTGGCAGTTTTGGTATTCTGGATTGGGAAAAGCATAGCTGAGTTCGCATCATGATGCCTCACCTGCCAGCAGGTGAAGGCAAAGCATTAGGTTCTGATGGGTTTATTGCAACCTCTTGAGATCCCAGAGTAGAAGTGGGATGTAATTTCCATGGACTTCATTAATGAAATTATTCACATAATGAAGGTCCATGATTCCATATGGTTGATAGTGAACCGACTCACCAAGTCGGTACACTCCCTTTCTATTTGGGAGTAGAGCTCATTGAAGAGTTTGGGGCATTTGTACTTATGGGAGATCATCCACCTTAATAGGGTACCCTAGAATATTGTCTCTGATCGTGATGTGTGGTTTAAATCATGATTATGGAGAGGCATGTTATAGGAATTCGAGAACCAGTAGTGAATGAGTATATCTTTTCAACCCTAGAATGATTGGAATACCAAGCACACTATCCAAGTGCTAGAGGATATGCTGAGGGCTTGTGTGTTAGATTTTGGATGGAGCTGGGAGGAACACCTTCCATTGGTAGAGTTTTCATTAAAAAATATCTACCACTATAATATCATCATTTCACCCTTTTAGGCTCTATATAGGAGACCCTGAAGGTCACCTTTGTGATGGAAAAAAGTTGAAGAGTCATCCCCTTTGACCGAAGTTAGTGCAGGAAATGAAGGAGAATGTACAGGTCATCTGTGGATGGATGAAGATGGCCTAGAGAAGATAGAAATCCCACACTGACTATCGTCGTAGGCCCTTGCAGCTTGATAAGGGAGACTATATCTTCTTGAGAGTATCCTCATGATTTAGAATGTGGAGGTGTTTCTGGCGATGCAAGCTATCCATGAGGTTCATCGGCCCATTCGATATCGTGTGGAGGGTTGGTGAGGTCGCCTACTACCTTTTCGTACCCTTGTAGCTTGAATAGGTACATGATGTCTTCTACGTGTTGTAGATGATGAGATAAGTGCACAAACCTACCCACATCATCAAATAGGGAGAGTTAGACATTGATGATGGAGCCACCTATATAGAGCACCCGGTGGCGATCAAGGATCGACAGGAGCAGACCATACATGGATGGACCATCCCTTTGGTTTTCATGTTGTGGAAGCACGCAAATGTGTAGGAGAGTTCATGGGAGATAGAGATCCAGATCCAGTCTCAGTATCCCGAGTTTTTTTCCTAGTTTGATTTTTGAGTACAAGAATATTTAAGGAGGGAATGATGTAGAGACCCAGTTTTTGGATTCTAAGACTTTGAATTATTTTTATATATATTTCCCGAGCTAGGTGCTGGGATGTCATGCAATTCTAATACATGGTGAGCCCATAATTAATTTTATAAAAATATTATGTATATTTTATACTATGCTCACAAAAGAAATGGGATAACTCTTAAATGGTAGCCTGAATTAGAAATACGAGTGCACGATTGAGTCTGAAATGTGTCGTTTACCCTAGGTAGGGAATAACCTTTGTTAGAACATGACTTCTTTAGAATAATACACCCAGGGGAAAAATCAAAAATCAAAATAATTATCATCATCATGTAAATTTTTATTGAGAAAAATAAGGGAAAAAATGAAAAGGAGAGACTACCCATACAACTGATACATGAGGACCTAAGGAGGCCTAAAGTAGTGTAAGCTGAGGGAATCCCCTCTAACCAAGTTTAACCCCTCAGGTTTCATGGTGATATAATTATGAAAGAATATGGAAGCTATAATCTATACATCAATAGAGGTAAGGTGGTCCACAACTCGGTTCCCCTCATGCCATGTGTGAATCACTCAAGTATTGTTTTTGAGCATGCCCCTTTAACTCCAGATGATATAGTATATCGATCAAGGGATGGTGTCAATTCCATGTAGGGAATTGTGAAGAAATTTTAAATTAGTTTCAACTTCTGATAAAAGTATCACCTCTTGGTGACCTAATGTGAGACCATAGAACATTGCCTAAGACACTGCCTGAAGGAAAGATATCTGACCCAAATGAGTAGAAAAAACCTTAAAGACTGACACTGTGGAGTCTCAAACCACCTATCCTCCATGAAGAATCCCCTTATTGCATGAACAATAAATCTTTAGTTTTATAACCACAATAGGTAGGGACCAGTAGACCAAGTGACCCCTATTTCCATTAGTAGATGGGATGTCCATGGAACTAGTTCGAAGCCGTTGCAGAGTAGGAGCCTCCCACCAGTTGTTGAGGAGTATGACCATATCTAGGAGAATATTTTCAGTTCTGATAATGAAATATCTACCATAATATTGTAAACCTTTGTTCCTTTACTTTTTTCTCACATGCCATATTGACCAACATACTGCATGAAGGTCCATGGAATGAGCCATCCTCTTTGGACCTCTCTCCCCTACCCCATGGAACTAGTGATCAAGAAATGAAATTTCATCCAAGTTGTTGTTATGGATGCCTTTGAACTCACTGAAATGATGCCACACCACCCCCACCCATTTTCCATCAAATAAAAAATGCCCCACACTCTCTTCCCTATGATTTAGACAACATGGGAACCTTGAAGCCATCGGGATGACATAATGATTGATATTATCATCAGTGGGGATGGACCTCTAGGAAACCATACAAGTGAGGAAGTTGTGCTTAAGGGGTATGAATTTGGACCATAGGATCTCATTACAAGGGTCACCCTAATCATGGGTAACCAAAATGTGCTGGAGGTACTTGGAGGAAAAGGACCCCAAGGAAGAGTGGGAGAAGATGCATCTATCTAGATTGGATTTGAGATCAATGAGGTTGAAGTTTCCCTTTTGGTCTTTTCCCAGAACTGCTTTCATAAGAACTAGGTGAGAGATGGCCTCTCTGAAGGAGATAGATGTGTCAGGAAAACCTGGGAATATGAAGGAGTAACCAGCCTAGTTATGGTGCTAAAGGGAGATGTATCCCTTCCTGAAATTCTATCTCATATGGGGTTGGAGATCATAAATGTGGGGGGAGATCATGGACTAGAGTGGGGAAACATGACCCTTAGACATCAACTCATTCCCAAGGTAAGATTTTTGCATGGTGACCCCTCATAGCATACGTTTCTCCAGGTCTTCCTAGGATAGCATTGTATGCATGAAAAGAAGGGTATCATTCAGGCTCCAAACATTGATTTCACCCTCCCTGGCAGGCATTTCCACCATGCACCAAGAGGCCTAGTAGAATTTCTCTTCCAAGAGAGGATCCCATATGAATCCTGGAAGGATCTTATCAATTTTTTTAATGATATTTATTAGAATATTAATGGATGAGGGTGAATGGAAAAGGGTAGTGATGAGGAAACTATTAACCAGAGTTATCTAACCCCCAAAGGAAAGATATATATTCTTATATTTAAGGATCCAATATGTAATCCTGTTAGTAAGAGGGTCGAAGTTTCAAATGTGAATCCGACTGGAGGAGATGGGGGTTCCCAATTAATCTATACTACTATTTGGTTGAGAGGGATTCTGTTGGAAATGAAGAAATTTATTTTGGCCTTGTTAATAACCTACCCACTCCAATGGCAGTAATCCTCGATAATATTTTTTATGCCTCTAATAGATATCATGTCAGCATTCTATAAAATAAACATTTTATATGGAAAGATTAGGTGGGAAATAACCAGGACACACATTCTTCTTTATAATGGGGTGTTTTACCTAGGTGCGACATAAAATGATAATGTGCATAAGTTTCAGATTCTGCGACCGTTGGCAGGATTTTTGATGTGTTTCTAAAAATTAAAACTTAAGTAATTAGGATTAGGTTTAGCCCCTAATCATATATATATCTCTCTATATCAACCATTATTCAACATTTATTCATAGAATCAAGGATATTTTTTCGATGGTAACCTCAATGGATCGAAGAACAAGTACAAGAGATGTGTCGTCAATGACGAGAGATTGAATTGATGTATGATTTAATCTACTTTTGGTTTCTGATTGATGTTTCCCTTTAAAATCCATAATTTTATCTTCCGTTTCATCATTTCATTTATCAATCATTGATGGTATCACTAACACAACCATCAATCTATGCTTAAACATTTAAATTATCTGAAATTTGTACGTTCATTGTGGATATTAATTGCCCAATTTTGGATGCATCAAACCACCGGTGGATCATTGAGTAGAGGCTGGAACTGTGAATCCCTCATTTCAAGAGACCTAGATCTTTTGAAGGATTTGTTATTAGGTAACTAGAAGATTTTTAGTGGTCTGAAAAAGGGACCATTATAGATCTGCTGGCGATAGAGGCTAGTAGCGGGCCGTGGTGGTCAGGAAAAGGAGGCCCAAATTGCAGGATAGTGTGGTAGCCAAGATACGACTCCAGTGAGGCCCAGACAATGGGACAACACAAGGCTAGTAGGGAGCAGCAAGATGATGAGAATTAAAGGTGTATGTCATGATGGAGGATCGACATTGGTGATTGGTGGTGATGGGACATTGAAACAATGTGATGACCATTCAAGGTGGCCAAGGCGTAGAAAGTAGCCCATGGTTTGTGGGTCAATCATTGATGCAACCATGCAGAGGGATCCGAGGTGGTGACCGGGCCAAGGCGGTGGAAGGAGAGCTGGGCAGGTTAGGGAGGAATGGGTTGTGGTGTGCAGTTGGGCTATGGGCTAGTGAATCGATCTAGCCTAGCTGGGGTGGGCTGGCCCATGTGGAGCGGTCTAGCCAGAATGGGATGGACCGGGTTATGTTGGTCCAATATGGTTTCCAAAGTCTATATCTCCTAATATGGGTGCTCTATTGATGTGACTTCTGTATCCATAAGTCCCTCTATTCAAGATAGATCCATTTAGACTAGTTTGGAAATTTTACATTGTGGATTCGTGGCTCGATTCCAGGAAACTACTGAGTTTGATAATAATAATATAATTATTATTATTCGGGGTACTTGTTGCGGACGTGGAATCTACATGTTATGTATGATAGATGCACTATTAGTGGAGGTATAATATAGGTCCTTGGGTGAACTTTTCAAGATTATTTTGGGTGTTTAAACTAAATTTGGGGTGTAGGCCCCATGAAGGCCCGGTTCGCACACGCTGCGGTGAAATACAGTTTTTTTACTGGGTATCCATTCTGGGTGAATGAGTAGTCAATACTATGTGTTTTCAAGGAGGATTAAAATGGAGTGATTAATATAATTATTTTTGGGACTAAGTTATGGGACCCTGGAGACACATTTCGAGCGTAATGTGGAAGTATAAAATGTTTTCATCGGATGTATGATTGGGGAAAGTGGATAGTCTACCTTGCATGTTTTCTCTAAAGGATCACAATGTTTGATCTATTTTGATCTGAGGATCCTTATTCATGATCTCATTAAATGTGGAAACATGAAAGGAATGTCAATGGAAGATCCATTTTGGCATGTTTGAAGAGAATTCACGGTAGTGTTCTGAGTATGACGCATCTTCAGGTGGTATTCGACAGTAGCTGTGATCAAGTGATGACATCAGTGACTTATGAGTAGCACCCTCCAACTAAGATGGGCATGGGTCCTCAACATATTCTGAGTGGCACCCTCTATCTTGGATGGACATGGGTCCTTGATGACACTATAGTGGCACCCTCTAGCCAGGATGGGAATGGGTCATCAACAACACTATAGTGGCACCCTCCAGCTAGGCTGGGCACGAGTCTTCGACCTTGAGATGAACTTTTTAATACAGATCAGCAATGAGACATAATTTGATATTACTTTGGACTTAGGAGTAAGAGGAGGACTTTTATCACTGAGATGCATCCTTGTGACGTGACCTAAAACCATATGGGCGAGATAGAGGTGCCCAAAGTGAATAGTATCAAGGTGTGGTGATTAAGTCCCTTTGACTTACATTTTCAAGGCATAAATGTGGGATGCTTGAAATCATTGGTGGTTACTAATGGAACTATTGGTGACTCTTTTACTGAGTTGATATATGAGATGGATATCCCCTTACTTTATCATCTAGGTTTTTTTACTATGTTTGTGTATATATATATATATATATATATATATATATCTTATTTTAGTAACCAATCCTTGGGTTTTAGATACTCTCCTTCCAGGAGAGGTGAAGAAGTGTGGGGTATTCCACATGCTTTCTGTGTCTATATTCTAATGGTTGGATGAGTCTACTATCCTAATATAGGTAGAAAATACTCGATGAGAAGTTCATCTTCTCACTATTTCTAGATTCTTATGTCTAGATGAGATTATTTCACTATCTTATTAGGTTGAGTTGCACTCTTTACTGTACCTTGTTCTATCTAATTATTTTCCCTATAGTTGTATCTATTACTACCCCCATCACATTTTTGGGGTGTCCTACAAAGTACTTTTATACAAACCCTTTCATGGGCTTTACCCGTATGTATTGTGCCTTATGAAGACGACAGATAGGTTGATCGTGACTTTAGAGGAGCTTAGGTATGTGGGTTCTTGGACCACATATGGTGGTCATAGCTTGGGATCTAGGAGAGGGTATCTCTCAGTTGTTTTAATTTTTAGTTAGTTCTAGGTTGGTTCATCTTTTCTAGTTGAGTGTGTATTTTCCCCTTTTTTCTTTATATTTACTTTACAACACCTTTACTTTTTACTGTTTAGAGGTTGATGCATGTTTTTGGTTTATATATAGCAGCATTGTATCTTTTTTCTCCTTTCCTCATGTACTTTTTCATTTATTTGGATATGTGTGTGTGTAAAAGTTCTTAGGAAAATGCCTCCCTAAGTTTTTTGTGCCTTCAATGCTTTTCGCCACCCCTTGGCCAATGGAGGCGGGCTTGGGGTAATTACAGCTTGAGCCCCTGCAAGGGTTGGGTTGGGACATCGTAAGACTTCACCATAAGCCTTTGAGAATATCCTATGTATTTTACTAAGGGTAATAATTCTATGCAATTGAAATTAATTCTTTCAGATACTAAACAGAAGTCTCTACTGTATGACTTTGTGAATGTAAGAATCTAAAGTACCCAATGTAATGCTTTGGATAAGTGTAAATCTTCAACACTTATCAATATTTTTAGAAAGATGATGGATGAAAATAATTACCCTAAGAGTAACATAAATACTCATCATAAGGCTTTGAGATTTATTTTTTTAAAGTCCCCAATGTAATACTTTAATACATAGTAAAATTTCAAAGTTTCTACTGGTTAAAAATGAGAGTTTCCAAATTTTAAATATGATGAAGTTAAACTCATTTGGGATGATGAAAGGACTATTCCTTCATGATATTAGTATCATAAAAACCTAAAAGGGTTGTTATTCATGCATGATAAGAAAATTAATCCTATATTCATCCACAGAAAAGGATTATCAATGCTTTATGAAGAATAGAGTTTTCATAATTATTCAATTTTTAGGAAAATATAAATAGAGAGTTTCTTGATATATTCTTTTTAGTTTAGAGAATCATGATCATTATTTGGGCCATCACCCTAGCCTATTCTGAGTAAGATCAAAGGAGATCCACTATATGAGGTCTTGACAGATAAATGGTTTTATTGAGTTTTTAATAATAATGAAGATGGATATCCATCAAACATTGAGCAGCTATTTATCAAAACCTATATTAGCTTGATCTATGGATTTTCATGTGTTAATGAGGATCTAGGATGAAAGTATAGTAATTTTACGAAAACTTGAAAAATGATAATATTTATATATTTCAATAATAAGGAAATGAAATATGAGTTCCATGACACATATCTTTACTATGTAATACTAATATAGTTGGAAGATTTATTGTGTGGATTTTATTGAATATTTTGAGAAGGAGAATCTAGGATTGATATAGAAATTTTTTGATGATATTTTGGGATGTGTTTCAAATAAATAAGTATATAATAAGGGGTATTTATGGAATTCACCCTGATAAGAAAATGGTGTATATGAGATTTAATGGAAACCTATAATGGTTATTCCATTATGGTTATTTTTATTGGAGGATAATTTTGTCTACATATGTTCCAGTTATGGAATATTAAAAATGAAAGGTGTAATTATCATTTCCACCGATTCATGTGAAAATTTAAAATGATTAAGGATAAAAAAATCATAAACCAAGATTCTTTTATACCATTTAATGTGTGTGAATACTCGATCTATGAGTATTTGAGAAGTTGTTCTCTTGAAGAAAAATAAGATAAGAATTCACCACATGCTATGTGTGAATGACAAGTCTATGAGTATTAGAGAAGTTTTAATCTTTAAGAAGTTGAAGAGAATAATATGTTGTATGTTATAGAAAACAATAAGAAGACGAAGAAGGAGAATAAAGAGATGACCATAATCTATATATCTGTTTAAGAGATATGAAATGAGTGAGAGAGTTAGGTGAATAAATTCAAAAGTTTTGTGAAAAATCTCTATAACCAATGTTCAGGTTTTATACTATTCTAAAAGTATTTATTGAATTTATATATTATTTTTTTGAGAATAAGGAGATATATTATGTGGATATAGATACATCAATGTACTGATTATATATTTACTTATAAGGAGGATTATAAAGAAACTATTATATATACAAAGTGTGAAGCCATAAAACATTTTAAACCTAGGTTATAAAAGAAGACCACTATGTAAATAAGTTAATACAGTCGTATTTTTTTGAATAATTCCAGTGGTAATCTGGAAAGTGAATTTTTATGAAGCACTAGAAATTTGATGGTGAGACTCTAGCTAAGAGAAGATCAGTGAGACTCTGATCTGGTTATGGTTCTTGAAGAACCCTCCAATTGTAATTGAATAATATTAATTATAATAGAGAATCTATGATTGGGGAACATAACCAATTAAGGCAAGGAGTAGGTATTAGTAACAAACCTTTTAAAAATCCTTATTTTCATGTGACTTTATTTAATTCTATTCTGAGTGATGCTCTGGGACATAAGAAGGAGTGGATTGAGACTGAATAGGTCTAGGAGGTTAGATTTAAAAGGAAAGAAATTCATAAAATTTTATGTGGCCATTGATTCACCCTTACCCTCTTAGTGGTCCATTAATCATCTAGGAACATCATATTTTGAAGGATAAATCATTGACATTATGAGAAGGTTTGAAGATCGAAAAATAAAAATGAATCCCAAAATTATATCATGAATTTAGATTTATAGGGTCATGAAAAAGGTTATAAATAGGCATGGAGATCCTATTAATAGGTTAGAGGATTTCCTACAATAAATAAATTTTCATGAATAAAAAATAGTGCATGAATTAGTCATAAACCAAAATATACCATGGTTCATGAAAAACCACAAGCAGTCACTCTCAAAAGGAAGATTGATTTTAGAGAGACTCAAAAGATAACCAACGTAAAAGTGAATAAAAATCAGAATAAACCACAAATCAAGTGTTATTATTTTGGAAATTTAAATAATACAAAATATGTGTGTTCCATTGAAATTGGATACTTAAAAAAATAGGATAAACATATATAGATGATAAGAAATCAATATTCTTAGTATGTTTTCAATGGATATTATTTTTACTGTGAAGGTTATGAAAAAAATGCATGAATTTATCATTAAAGATGTGAAGGGGTGTACCAAGAGAGGATGGAGGAGTAGTTATCAATATCCTAAAAAGTCATCAATAAATATAAAAGCTCTAAATAGGTTTCCATATTTTTAAATTAATGAGAATCCTTTATAATAGAGGGAGGAAAATTCATATCAAGCACCAAAGGAGATGAAACAAGCTTGGTTAAAGAAGAAGTGGACTGATAAGGTTGTTATAATCGAGACCACTTTAAAATAAATAGACTAAAATGATGTGTGGATTCCTAATAGAAGAAACACTTCCCATATAAATAAAAATAAGGATCTTTCCATGAGAATTATATATGATAAGGAATGACTTTTAAGGTTTGGAAATGAACTATGGAATACCATTGGATTTATAAAGAAATAAATTTGTGGAAAATACATGAGAATAATAGATGTATTGGTTTTTGAAGGCCTTTTTCACAATTTACTCTATGTAAGATAATCATGTGACTCAAAACATAAATTAAATTAAAAAAAAAAGAATTTTATATCAAGGGAACCGATTGTGAAAGTTTTATGTAAGGAAAGAACACTAATGCTAATCTATATCTCTTTTGTAAAGAATAAGACATGTGTTTTTTATACGTGGAAGATGAAAATAAGTTTTGGCATAAATTACATTGAAAATTGAGCTAAAATTACTTGAAGAAATTAGTAAAACATAAAGGTTCATGTGATATTCCTAATATTTCATGTGATCATTCTGATACATGTGATTTTTGTGAAAGGAAAAAGATCATTAATAAGTTTTATGATCCAAAATACAATAATTCGATGTGGCTATTGGAATTGGTGCGTATTGATATTTTAGGCTGATATCACTAAGGGATATTGATGGAAATAGGTAATATATACTATTAACTGATGACTATAAAATATTTACATAGTTTATGGTAATCACTCACAAAGATGAGGTGTTTAATTTCATAATTCATTATCAAAGACATGAGAATAAGATGTTTAGATAACAATATTGAAATTATAGACAAACAATTCCATAAAGTTAACTAATATCCAAGTGTATTATTATCTCAAGAAGAAAAGGATAAGACATCAAGTTCCAGCAGTAAAAATTGATTGTTGTAGTTGAGAGAAGGAATTGGGTAGTCAAAAATTTGGATAAAATGTTGCTTATTAAAAAAGACTCATCAGAGATGTTTTGGAAAGAAGTGGTCTTGATATTGGTTTATATCACAAATAAATCTATATTATTTTTTGGTGAGGAAAATACTCCATATGAGATATTCTTGGGAAAAATATAGAATCTTTAAAAGTAAAAGTTTAATTCTCAATAAATAAATAAGCCACTAGATGTTTAAATCTCATAAAGATGAAGAAATTTTTATTGGATACTCATTGAAGAGCAAGTAATAAAAATTCTTGAACAAAGTATTGGAGTTAGTTCCCAGAAACCAATTAAAATTATATTTTTGATTACCAAAATATTAATAAACATCTTATTAGATGATTTTTTTATTCTACATAACATTAATGTGAAAATTCACTTACAGCATTTGTTGCATAGAAAGGTTATAAGAATTCCCAAATACAATGATAACCTAGAGATGCTATAATAATATTATTAAGCACATTTCCTATGGTATAGATAAAATACATTTAATTATACATGGTTGATGTTTGAAAATATGGTGTTTGAGGCTCATACGACATTGAGACTTCTTTTTATAAAGGTCACCCTTAGTGATCTTCAAGAGGGGAGGTTATGAGGACATAATTATCAATAAGAATTCCTACTTTAATATGTTTTATTGGATATTCACTTAATTAGATGTATTTATTTATCCTTAGAATTGAGATTATAATTAATGTATATATAAAATCACATGCTTTGATATAAATATGAAAATTTGATGACATATACTCATGGGGAGGTAGTATATGTTGGGTGCATCATAAGTGACATGTAATGAATTAAATAATCAAGATAGGATTTTCTATTTAGAGTTAATGGAATAAGATATCCCTATCACTTTGATTGAAATGGAACTATATGATTAAATCCATGGACATGGTAGTTCATCGATAAGTTCATTTCAAAAAGTCAAAGAAATAAAAATCAAGTATACATGGTGATAACATAAGTATGCTTTCTTCTTAATGAGATATTTAGAAAAAGAGATTATATTACACTTTATCATTCATATAAATGTTTTTTTTTCATTTTTATATTAACATAATTCTCTATGAATTCCTTGACATCTTTTTGGACACAGATCTTGGAGTTTAGGTAAGTTAACCTAATGCCACTAAGAAGGAGGCCTAGATGATCACACAATAAGTTCATCTGGAATATAATTATGTTTTATTGAATTTAATTTTAAGAATAAATATCATTATCATCTTATGGAATAATAATTATTCATGTATCATTGAATTGATAAATTTAATCACTAGATATTCAATTTTAGAACACATGAGTTGAATTTTGTCTCATGTTTATTATTCACATGGTAATAAATAAATAAATATTTATTACTCAGTTTAGTGAATAGATTAACATAAATTTTTATTTATTAATATAAATATTTAAATAAATATTGATTCATGATTTTAGTAAATATAATTATTATTTATTTATTGAGAAAATATATTTTTTATTTAAATAAATATTTTATTATTCAAGGTTTAATAAATAATGAAAAAATTGAAAAGATGAATAAAGGTTCTAACAGAAATTATATAATTTGTTTAATACCATTTAAATAAAAAATTTATTTATTTAAAAAATTATATTTACATATGAACATTTTATTAAATAATAAAAATAAAAATAATAATAATAGACATGAGTAGTATCTTGAAAAAAATATTCGATAAAGGGCCGTCGTGAAATTATCAAATATGAACCCTAAGTATATATTCTGATTTATATTATTTTAGAGAATATAGTGGTTTTTAAAAATGGAAGCTCTCAATAATTCTCTTAATCCCTAGAGAGAAAATCCTCTTTCCTCCATCTTAAGAATATAGAGGGAACACGAGAACCATTTTTTGGGAGCAATGATTAATGGATTTATTCACTTTATCTATAGCACTTTCACCTAAATATTTAAGAACATTGTCCAAATATTCATGAAGCATGTTTGGATACAGTTAAATGACTCCTTACTTGGATTCTTAACCATAATGAAAAAAAAAACAAAACCAAAATTATAATTGACCATGGATAATTATTGTGTATGATGTAATTATTATTTTAAATTAATTATAAATTTAATGTTAAAGATCCTCTCTAGAAGATTTTGGGGTTTCCATATTCAAGTTGATGAAATATTATACATTGAAACTGAAAAAAACCATTATGGGGTACCAATCCTTCTATTTTTTTATTTCCAAAAACCTTTATAAAAACCCTAGAAAAATTGATAAAAGTCAAGATGCTACAATTATGAAGAAAAAATATATTCTAAAAAACATTAAATAAATTTTGAATTCATTATTTTATGGGTTGATAATATTAGGGGGAGTACAAAGGGATAGTATTGGTTCATATGAAGACATTGAAAATAAAGATGTTGGAATAAGTTCTCTAGTTATAATAAAGTCTATAAGAAGGGCTAAAATTGGTGGATAAAACATTATCGGTAGTAATATACCTCTCGTATAAAAAATGAAAACAAATACTCCACTTAAAAAATAAATTTTATTATAATTGGAACATAAAAGTTTTGATAAGGTAAGGATGATCATAGGATCAATGATATTGTAAAGACTCATGCCTTTGTGAGAAGTGAATTTTAGAGGAAAATTGAATTTTAAAGGTTGGTGATGGATTTGTTTTGAGAAATGATATTCAAATCAAATTTACAAGGTTTGGAACATCTCAAAGAGGTTTTTTTGGATATTAAATGAGGATTGAGAGGTGTTTTATGTGACCTGGTGGATGTTTATGGAGGTTGGGTGGAACTTTAAACATTTTAGGTACATTATGCATCACTATGGGGAGCACGATAGTGTGGAGATCACTGTGGTTGTGGATGAAATGACCAAGTAGAGGGAAAGTTTTACTATGGTTTTGGAATGATACCTTAGCGGTTTCCACATGGAAGTTGTTAAGGAATTACATGCTGTTATTTCGAGCATTTTGTAGATTGGGGAAGGACAAAATTATAAGTGTATTGGGTGAGTGTGGTAGGTGGTATTGGGGATTTTGTCTAAGATTCTTTCACATTAGGAAATACCAGGACCTTACCAATAGACCATCCTTGGTGGGAATTTTGGTTGACCATGGGTTGTAAAATGTCATGGTATAAAAGAGGAGTCCATTGTATGAAATGGTGAGCAACTAGGGTTTAGGGCCTCATTATGGCCCTGGGAAAGTAGAAGTTCTTAGGGGATACTTATAGAATTACCACATCATGATTAAATTCATGGTTTCCCCATTTCCAATTTTAAATTTTGTGACCTCTTTATTTTAATACCCATTTCATATTCTTATATCACATGTAAATGATCTAACGAGAGATCCCCCCCTTCTTCTTCTCGATTTACACTTTGAAAAAGGTGGATTATGAATGGATTTATGTGGTGATTTAAAGTGTGCTATTCCTACTCTATTCTTTTTTTGTTTTCCCTTTTTATATGCTGATTTTGGTTCAAACCATCTTGGGTTTGGTGACTGTTTCCATCGAACCACAGTAAAAATTGTCTAATATGTTATGGATTTTTCATTGAATGACTTGAGGATGAATCAAGAGGATAATTTCATGGAATTACATTCTATTTCATTTAATTCAGGTTGTCATATGAATTTATTTAGGGTTTTTCTTAAATTAAATTAAAATTTCTATTCATTAGGTTCTGATTATTAGAGATTTAGCCTAGGATAGTGTTGAGAGGATGTTTTGGACCTTTTGTGGGTAGTTGGTTATGTTTTTGATGTAATGAGGTTTCTCAAAGTGCTATTTGGTTATTATTCCTAGCCTTTTTAAATTGTAAAGTTAATTATAATTATTTAAATAATTATAATTAATTAATTTTGATATCTCTACATGAGATAGGGCCCCATGATTATTGAAAATTCCTTATAGGACTTGGATTATATTATAATAGTCATTAAGATATTTTAAAATGGAATAAATTTGAAATTGAGATAATTTGTCCCTTGAGCATACCTCTATGGTTAATTCCTACTTTTTATATGCATGTGATATATTGTATCACCACTTTTGGGAAATTGAACATTCATTTTAAATAATTATTTTTATTGAAAATTTAAATTCCCCTGATTTTTAAAAAGTGTCAAGGGATATTAGGAACCCTTGTATACTAGCTTGATGCCTTGGTCACCGATGGTTGAGGTTGTGATCATGATTGTGTGACTTGCGGTACATAGACTGAGATGGGTAAGATTTAAATGAACTTAGTGATCATAATGGACTTGGATATGTTCTTTTTTCTACCTTAATTTGGGAAGTGTATTGAATTATAATGGTAGGACTGATTTGGTCATGATATAACAATGATGTATCGCCTTCAGAAGAGTTTAGATGAGAGTAGGGTTAGTGTTCCCCTAGTTTTTAGCACATAAGTAGGATTCATTGATTTCACTATGGATAAGTTTTGTGTGTGAGGACCAACCTATGGTAACTTAGAAACAATATGATCTTGAGCCCATATTATATGTGTGACACTAATTAAATATTTCCCATGAGTCTTATAATGCCATGTTATGATTATTATGAAAATAATGGACACAATTCCGTCCAAGTGTGGGTGTTGAATCTATATATGAGAATGGAATAAGATAGTGATGTGGGTTTATGTGTTATGATTTGACTTAGGGGACCTCGATGGGAGTCACAGTTATATATTTACCCTAGGGAGAGTTATTATAGTGAAGCTAACATAAACGATTAAGGGTGTAACATGAGAACCCAAATAATTATGTAATTTTGATATGGTTGTAGTGACCATAATAAGACGTGTGATTCAGATGTTAACCTTAGTTATGTTATATTGGTTGGCCAGATGACCAAATATTATGAGTTATTTTGTATGATAAATTATGAGAATGATGAACTTACCTTTAGAATTTAAGTGGAATTCTCAAGTGGTAACCTAGGATTTGATAGTTTGATATAAATGGAATGGATAAAGAAAGCCACCTAGGATTTGACCATTAGTCTTAATAATTTTGGATTCCTAGGATGTGATCTTAAGATACAACTATTGAGTCTAATACTGTATTAATTCCATGGAAAATATCCTTGTATTCAGCCTTTAGGACTACATGGAATGCATGTGATGCCGTTATTCAGCCTCTAGGTTTATATGGTTTGTAAGGCTTATCCCTTGGGGCATCGATCGTATGATTTCCACTACCAAATTACTTAGGGTCAGCCCTATAAATTGGTTCTCTCACATACTACTATATGGATTTTGGTCTTGGTAATGATTTTCATAGTTTTGTGACATGCTCTGACACACCTGGCATTGGTCGAAGTAATTATGAATGATATTGGGTGTTATGTTAGAAATCTTGAATTGACGGTGGTTATTTATTTATGCTTCTGCACTATATTTATTTATTCATCTGAGTATGACACATGAACTTAAATTGTATTTATTGGTTATAAATATAATCCTATTGGTGGTTCACTACCAAGTTCTATTCACACTATACTTAGGTATCCATGGAACTTGGGAACCTGATAAAATATAACACCCTAAAATTTTAGTATGTATTCTACTTTAAATTAAACTAGTAAATATGATAGATTTTGACACATGTAACACCAAAATAAAGTGATTAATAATTTATTAAAATTGAAGGTAAACATCAATACATTATAAAAATACAATGTTCAAATAAATAAATTAACACTCATTGGATAATAATTTAAAATAATATTTACAAATATTAATGTTTAAAAGGGTCCTTTTTTATATAAAAGATATGTCTCTATATATTTAGTATTTTCATTTAAAAGGAAAATTTATTAATTTTAGAATTTAAATTTGATGAACTGAACTTTATTTTATTAATTTATCATGTAAAAATTTTCTTAGGGTGAATTTTTTAGATTTTTATAAAATGGTTGATTTTTAGGTAAATAGTAGAAAATACAGGTTTTACAAATACTATCATTTGTATGAAATAATCATGATATAACAATGAATTAAAAGTTTATGAAACCATTTTTATACACCAAATATGTGATTAAGGATTAAAATAAAACATTCAAAAATGTTATTTTTAATTTAGAAACCTATGTTTTACATTTTTAGGCCTTGGTGATGATTTATTCCAATCAACAATCTATTTTTGATCCTTTAATTCAATTAATTATTTATATGGTTAAATTCAGTTTTTATTGGTTTTAAAGCCACATAAATCTATTTTTTTAGTTATATACCAATAAATTTCATGATAATTAATTCTACACATGATTTTGGAGTAAAATCATTTTTAATATTATTATTTTTATTTAAAATGTTTTTCATTATGTTTTTCATACTTATAATAAATGTATTTTTTACCACCTCTATAAATTGAATATTGAAAAATTTATTCTATAATTTAAAAAATAATATTTAAATTATTTAATATGGACTATTTCATTTCTATTCATAAAATTAAGTTACCATAGTAAAAGTATGTCACTATGGTAATGGTTAAAAGGGTTAAAAATGTGTTTGAACTAAGAGATAACCATTCAAATATCACTACAACTTGTATAAATATGATTAGATCAATGTATTTTTACCCTGTATTATATATTTTAAACTTTTCCCATCTTTTTTCACTTTCCCTTAACCATATATTTATATCGTTTTAATGTTAAGAGTATTTAAATGAGTGTTACTCCCGTTATTTATAAAATAAACCCTCATATCATAACTTATCTCCACGCATTTAGAATGTGATATCAAAAAATATATTTCAAAATAACTTATTGTTGGACTCCTCATGTATTAATCATGTTTTAATGATCACAAATCCTATTCAGTCTATAAACCTTGTAAACTCTATGAAATCTATATCACATCTAATGCACAGTTGTTTAGTAAAAGCTATCCAAAGCTCTTAAGTTCTATTCACTCAGTTTGGTTATTATATACTATCTGTTTATCTACTTTATAATGTCTTATCTAACAAATGATTGAGTTTTATCCATTCCATAAATATCACTACTTAAGTCTAAATATAGATATTTTCCTAAGTCTGAGACTCCGTGAATAACCAGACCCCATGACATCCAGACACCATGAACTACTAGACACTATGACATATAGACACCATGAACAAGAAGACACCATGACATCCAGACACCATGAACAACCAGAAATCATGACATCCAGACACCGTGAACTACCAGACACCGTGACATCCAGACACTGTGAACCAGACACCGTGAACCAGACACCATGAATCAGACACCATGAACAAGACACTATGAACAAGACACCATAAAACAAACACCCTGAAGGAGAAACCATTTACATGACATACCATGACACTTTTTCTTAATATGTTTTGTATTCTTTCAACTTAATCTCTAAAGGTCACATTTGAAGTTTTTAAATGAACTGATATAATTAATATTTCTTTATAGACGTTTCATTTGATAGTACGTGGTACGAGGTGCAGAATACATGCAACCTATCGGCTCAAACACATGAACTCCAAGATAAAAGAGTAATGCCCCAAAATAAGAGGAAGTATGGAACAATACTAAAAAGAGAAAAACGTGGGTGGGAATGAGCACGACAACAGAATACACATAGATAATTGTTGAAGAAAGAATTGTCTCATGTAACTCAATGCAGTTGGAGAACACACAAAGCACAATTAAATACTAGAATCGAGAACATCTTCGCACTATTAAGCATCATGAAGAACACCAACTAGATCTGTCTAACTTGCGACACTCTGTTTTCCATACGAGGACTTTATTTCTACATCTACTTCATCTCATAATTCTAATGCTACAAAGACTAACATTCAGAGCATTTATAAACCTATATCAATATTTCTGCTTTGTTGTGTATCTTTTTACTATCTTTCATGTAGTGTGTGTATCTGTATAACAACACACTCTGTCCTTTTCATTAAACTGAAGTATAAAAGATATCCTTATACAAACATCTTTTTACACTTGTGTATACCCACTGATAAGTTTGGAAGAGGTCCCTATGTGGCCTGGTTGTTTGTACCCACAAAGAACTGTGGAAGAGGTCCATGTGTGACCAGTATAGTCCTATGTACTATTATTTAACCCCAATCCTGGGTGTTGATCAAGTTTATTTATATAAACTACTTGGTGGTAGGTGATCACCAAGTGGAGTGGATTAGGTCTCAACTTGAGACTGAACCACTTTTTTATATCCATTGTTCTGCTTAATTTAGTCTTCTCTTTTTTACTGCTTTACTGTATAATTCTGAAATCACTAAATTCACTTTGATTGTTAATCTTGGAAATAAGTTTTAATTGTCTTGTCTTAGTAGAATTGATTAAAAAGTAATATTAATAACTGATCTTAAGATTACTGAGAACAAATCGATCTTCTAAGAAGTTATTTAAACATTCAAACTCTTATAACAGTATAACATTGATAAAATGGGTTGTATTTAACCTTTTGGGGAAACCTTTTTAAGAATACTTTTTAACTAGAAATTTTTATAGTTACTCAATTAACCCCCCCTCTTGATTAATCTACTCTAACCAACATTTGGTAACATAGGGATGTTTATTAAGACTTTTTTTAACCTTATTCAACTGTGATTGTAGTTATACTTTGAAGATATGTAAATTTATATTAATTATAAATTTATAGCTCTCTCAAAGTATTTCTGTATTATGGATAATAGATTAGAAGGTGCTGCAACCAACAGACCACTATTATTTAATGGAACCAACCATGATCAATGGAAAATTAAAATGAAAATTCATTTAGAGAGTATGGGTTATGAAATCTGGTCATCCATTATAGATGAATATAAGATTACTACTACTGATAGAATCACATGGGATGAACCTATTAGAAATTCCTATAATAACAATTTCAAAGCTATGAATGCTTTATACCACCCCTTAGGAGATGAATAATTCAATAGAATTTTTTCATGTAAAACTGACCATGAAATTTGGGATACCCTGTCTGTCTCACATGAAGGAAAATCTAGTGTAAAAGAAATGAGACTTAATACTTATACTACTAAATATGATAACTTTAAAATGAAACTCTATGAGCCTATATCTGACATGTATCTTAGGCTTAATGAGATTGTCAACACAATGATTTCTCTTGGAAGAGAAGTCACTTCCAAGGAATCGATAATGAGAATTCTCAGATGTCTACCTGACAGATGGAGATGAAACTTTGTCTCTATTAGAGAATCACACATCATCAACAAGATACCTATAAAAGAACTCATTGGGAAGCTGATGATGTATGGAGAAGAGTTAAAATTCAACAAGGAATAGAATGAACCAAAAAGTAAATCTGTTGCATTCAAAACCACCACCTCTAAACACAAAGAGAAAGAGAAATTGGAAGCTTCTGTAGAAATTTCTAGTAGTGAACAATCATCACTTGACAGTGATGAGGAGATGGCTCAATTAGCAAGAAGATTCATGAAATTTTACAAGAATAAGAACTTTATCCGATAGCCTAACCTCAAGGGAAAATATTACCAAAAAGAAAGTTGGAAGAAGGATTGGAAAAGAAGTGACAAGACTGATGAGATTGTCTGCAATGAATGTAAGCACAAAGGATATATCAAGGATGATTTTCCAAATCTCAAGTACATAAAGATGTATGATGACAAGGACATGAAGTATAAAAAGGAAACGAAAGCAACCTAAAGTGCTTCTGAGGACTATTCAATCGACTCAGAAACATCACATGATGAACAAGATAATAAACCCAAAATATGTTTTATGACAAACACATATAAGGTAACACTGGAATCTATTGTACATAATTCATACTATTCTAGAGATTAGAGTGACTACTAAAATATGACTAGTGAAGAAATGTTTGAATACTGTAGCATTATTGAAGAAACATGCAATAGAATAAAAGACAAATATAAATCATTAAAGAAATAGTATTCTCTTACTGTGACTGTTAAATATGAACTCACGACTGAAATATAGAAAAATTCTCAACTGCTCAAAGAGAACAACGAATTAAAAATGTTTAATGAGAAATTGAAGAATGACTTAGAAAAGTTTACCAATGTGAAAAATTACCTTACTCAAATTCTAGGAAAACAAATTGCCCCTAAATAAATCACTTGAATTTGTTATCAACCTAGAAAAATAAATCATGGAAGAATTTTTTTTTTCTAAATCTAGGACATATAGTTTTACTCCCAGTTCTGGATACAAATAAACTAATTCAATTTATGATACACTTTCTACTGTTTCAAGTTTTTCTGGACCAAATAGAGTTTATTTTTCAAAGACTTTACATAATTATTATAGGAAACCTATGAGGCAGATATGGGTTTCTAAATCACTTATTACTAATATTACTAGACTCAAACAAGTATGGGTACCAAAATCGGTTTTTGCTTAATCATTTTGTAGGAAATATGCTTAAAGATTTATTGTAAAAGTTTATGGTAAGACACATGGCAAGAGACTACTCATGCTTCAAGAACCTAATAAAAATAGATGGAGGACATGTCACATTTGGTGACAATGCCAAAGGAAAGATTATTGGCCTTATCCAAATCGGTAACTCTAACTCAGTTTTAATTTCTAAAGTACTATTTATTGATGGATTAAAATATAATCTTATTAGTATCTCACAATTATGTGATGATGGATTTCATGTGAGATTTGAGAATGATTCTCTCAATGTCTTTAATTATAAAAAGGAATTAGTATTTTCTGCATTAATAAATGAAAATGTTTACGCTGTTAAGTTAGATTCCTTAGCTTCTCAAAATTCTTCATGTTTAAGTGTATTTCATAAAGAGTCTTGGCTCTGTCATAGGAGACTTGGACACTTTTATATTCACTCCCTTATTAATCTAACTATAAAAATCATATTTAAAGACTTACCAAAACTTTAGTTTCTAAATAATAGAGTGTGTAATCCCTGTCAAAAGGGAAAAAAATACAAAATTTCCTTCAAACCAAAGAAAGAAGTGTCAACTTATCAACCTCTCGAACTGGTATATATAGATTTTTTGGATCATTTAACATTTCAAGTTTAAATTGGAAGCACTATGTTTATTTTCTTGTAGATGGATTTTCTATATATACTTGTACCTTCTTTATGGATCACAAAAGTGAAGCCTGCTCTTATTTTACTAAATATTCCAAGTCTGTGGAAAATCATAGTGGACTTAGAATCAAATCCTTAAGAAGTGATCATGGATGTGAGTTTCAAAATCAATCGTTTGAATCCTTTTTCTCAAAAATGGTTATAGTCACAATTTCTCTACCTCTAGAACACCTCAATAAAATAAAGTTATAGATTGAATAAATAGAACCCTGCAAGATATTTCTAGAAAAATACTTAGTGAATATGACCTACCTATTTATTTTTGAGCTGAATCTATCAATAAAGCACACTACATAATCAATAGAGTTTTGATCAGACCTATTCTTAAAAGGAATCCTTTTGAGATATGGAATAATTGAAAACTCTAGGTTAACTACTTCAAAGTTGTTGGTTACAAAGTCTATATTCGTAATACTACGGAAAATCTTGACAAATTTTCATCCAAGAGTGATGAAGGTATATTTTAAGGATATTTCATGTCCAGCAAAGCCTATAGAGTGCTCAATAAAATAACTAAATATGTGGAAGAATCTGTTCGTGTCAAATTTGATGAAATAGATCCACATGAGCCTAAAACTATTCTAGAGAACCTAGAGGATGATGTATCAAATCTGAACATTAATAAAAAATCATCGAACTGTTATGTTAAAGAATATGTGAAAACTTCTAGTTTTGGAAATTCCTTAGACTCAAGTCACAATGAACCTGAACCTGCTGATGAAACTAAAATAACTAATCCATCCTTTTATAGAGTTTTTAAAACTCTTAAGAACCATCCTTTAGATGCTTTTGTAGGAGACCTAGAAAAAGGAACTCAAACTAGATCTTATATTAGAAATCAAGTTGAACATCATGTCTTCTTATCACAACTTGAGCCTAAAAACATTAATGATTCTATCAATGATGAATTTTGGGTGATGACTATTTAAGAAGAACTTAATCAGTTTGAAAGGAACAAAGTTGAAACTTGTTGAAAGACCTAAGGACACATTCACCATAGGCAGTAAATGGGTGTTTAGAAATAAGGTAGATAAAGATGGTAACATAGTTAGAAACAAGTCTATATTGGTTTCACAAGGCTATAGTCAAGAAGAAGGAATTGTCTATGAGGAGACCTTTGCACCAATATCAAGACTTAAATCCATCAGAATCCTACTTGCTTATACTGCACATCTGAATTTCAAACTATATCAAATGGATGTTAAGAGTGCATTATTAAATGGGTTTATAGATGAGGATGTCTTTGTTGAACAACCCCCTAGTTTTACAAACCTCCATTTTACAAATCATATTTTTAAATTATCAAAAGCTTTAAATGGTTTAAAACAAGCTCCAAGAGCTTGGTATGATAGGTTGAGTATTTTTATTATTTCGAAAGGTTTTATAAATGGAATTGTTGATCCTACCCTATTTATAAAACTAATTTCTAATGATGTTTTAGTTGTTCAAATCTATGTAGATGAAATTATAATTGGATATTCAAGAAATTATTTATGTGTCGATTTTTCTAAAATAACGCAAAATGAATTTGAGATGAGTTTAATGGGTGAACTAATTTTTTTCTCAGATTTCAAATCCTTCAAAATAAGGATGGTATTATTTTAACTCAAAGTAAATATACTAGAGATCTTCTAAAACATTTTGTATTGGATAACACTAAAAGTAGTGAAACTCCCATGCATACCACTTGTAAGTTGGATCTTAACGAAGATAGAAAATATATTGATCAAACCACTTATAGAGTAATGATTGGAAGTTTACTCTACATAATTACTAGTAGACCTGGTATTATGTTTAGTGTGTATATGTGTGCTCGTTTTCAAGAAAATCCTAAGTAATATCATTTAAATTTTGTAAAGAGAATTTTCAAATACCTCAAGCATACACCCAACCTTGGACTGTTCTATCCTAGTGGAAAATCTTTTGAATTAGTTAGTTATTTTGATGGTGACTTCGGTGGCTGTAAGTTAGATAGAAAAATCAACTCTGGAACATGTCACTTTTAGGCAAGTCACTAGTATCATGGTGTAGTAAGAAATAAAATTATTTTGCATTATCGAATGCAGAAGTTGAATATATAGTTGATGGTAGTTGTTGTGAGAAAATCTTGTAGATGAAACACAGATTACTAGATTATGGATATCAATTCAGGCATGTACCTATAAATTGTGACAACACAAGTGCTATTAATATCTCGAAAAATCCAGTTTCACATTTTAAGACAAACCATATTAATGTAATACATAACTTTTTGAGAGATCATTATCAAAAAGTTGATATCACTTTGGAATTCATTAGTATCGAGTATCAGCTTGCTGATATATTTACTAAACCATTAAATTCTGAAAGAATAGACTAAATCATACATGAATTAGGCATGATAAATTTTAACTAAATGTCTTACTATTATATATATTACTATTTTATATATCACTGTTTCATGTTTATGGTCTCACGATTAGTATTTTTTGATTACTTTCTGACAGTCACTATCTCACTGTAAGGTTCTATCACTATCTCACCGTAAGGTTCTGTCACTATCTCACCGTAAGGTTCAGTCACCATATCACCGTAAAATTTAATAACTATCTCACCATAAATACTTGATATGATCTCACTATAAAGATTATTTATGATTTTTATTTACAAAGTAAAAAACCGTATCGCGATAATTATTCATTTCACCTTTTTATTTTCCCATGATTTTACTTTTGCGATGTTTGGTATTCCTAAATGAAAAAATATAGGAAGTGTCACTTGTCATTCAGTCAAGATTTCTTCTAACCACTCAATTTGTAACCCTTCATCAACCCTTCAACCCTTCTCTCTCTCGAACCTTCAGTGAATGCCCAGGATGAAACTCCCTTCATCGTCGACTCCTGAGAAACATAGCTTAAAGAAGACAAATATCGCACCCAAGCTAGCACCCAAAGGTCCTATAAATCAAAATATGGTTAACCGAGTAGTGGTACCTAAGAAAGAGATATTCCCTAAGTGTCTTCTATCGATTAAGTCTCTAGTTTTGAATGTTTTAAAAGAGCAAGGATGGTTAGCATGGTTTTCAAAAGAAGATAGACCTATCTACCCTAAGATTGTGGCTCAATTTTATCTGTATGTTCTGTTCTCCTTTGATTCTGAAGATGGTTATGCAATGAGAATCTGGATAAATGGATATAGATGCTCCTTCTCTTCGAGGTTATAGGATTCATACCTTAGAATACCTCATGAAGGAATCTATGAGGACTATCAGAGAGGACATACACCTTCTAGTGAATTATTTATTTTGGAAGATGCTTTCAAAAGCTTAATTGGAAATGGAACCAAGAGGAGAGCCATTGCTGTTGAACTAGATGGAGAATCTAGAATTCTGTTGAAGTTTATACAGAACCTCATTAGCCTCAGAAAATGTTATTTTTCTATACAAAAATATCATGATGTGTTTCTGATTCATCTTATGAAAAATAGGCATAAGATCAACCTTTGTAAGTATTTCATACACCATATGTGTGATCTGATCAAAACCAAATCCAAGTTAAACTCCCTATTTTATTCTCAGCTTATCTCACCCATGCTTCATGACAAAGGTATGGTTGGAGCTAATAAAGAAGTTATCAAGGATTGTAAGTTCTACCTTTCAAAATTAATTATCAAGAGGATGAAAATCAATTGGAATCCTTGGAAAAAGGAATGGGTGGAAGACAATGATAGGATTTATGAAAAGTTCAATCCAGTGGAACATCCATTAAGACCAAAAGGTATTTCTAATCCTAGTTTGGAACCAAATGAATTTTTTGAGTATTCTGAGGAATAAGAAGAGGCTGATGTGCCTCCCTGGGAAACTATTTATGATAAGGAAGACAGTTCTCCTATCCCTCATGTAGTAAGTGAAAAACAAGACCCTCCTTATGAAGATATTGTTAATTTGAAAGATCAACCCATAGTTAAAATAGAATCTGTTGTCAAAGAAACTGAAAATAATGCTATGTAAGTTCTTATAGAAGAATAATTTCCTGTCATGCAATAAGCTGACCTTGAAGAACTCCCAGTGGAACAATCTATTACTAAAGTCATTCCTTCAGCTGAGGAAAGGCTGGAGCTGGATTTTCAGATGGCTAGATAGGAAATGAGAGTGGAAATAAGAGATGAATTCGTGGAAATAAATCAAGCCTATAAGCCTCTCAGTCCTGAGAAGGATGCAACTGTTGAGGGGGAAAAACCCCCAAATCTGGAATCTATTGAAGTACCAAACCCATTTGATCCAAGCCCTATAGAATCTTGATATAAATTCCCCATCTTTTATGATATGGATGACTCCCAGGAAGTTTCAATAAAAGGCCTTGACCTTTCCACTATGTTCTAATTGAAATCTGTCCTTAATCATGCCCCTGAAAAAAACCGAGCCCGTATCAGTCCCTATCTCCGAACCTTCACCAGAACAACCATCCTTGGTGAGTAAATATGATCCGAGAGAATTTGGAGCTACCCTTTTGGCTAGAGTTGAAAAACTTCTGAATACCCAACCATCTCCTATAACAAATCTAAGTGAGAAAGATTCCTCACTGTTTTTGGAAAAAGTTATTTGGAATATTCAACCCAAAATTATTTACGAGATTCAGGAAGTCAGAGTTGAAAAAAACTACATAGTGATGAAGTGAAGACTCTAAGAGGTACTTTTGAAGACATGTAGAAAGTGGTGAATTCGAGACCAGAGATTGATTCTCATCCTATGGATCCTTTTGTTCCTTAAACCCCACAGAATGTTGCCTCTTTGATTCAACCTCATTTAGATACCTTAGCTGAAAAGGTCACAGAAAGAAACAAATATATTGTAAGATATATGTGATAGATTTTTGTTAATCTTAACAAGATCACAGATGAGTATACGGGGTGCCTTCAAAAAGAGATAATCAACTGAAATCTCTCACCTCAGCTATCACTGCTTCTAAGGAAACTGGAAAATCATCTCAATCTTCCTTAGACAGTGACCTGCTAGGAACAGTGGTCAAAGAAGAACTTCATACTGTGCTTAGTGGTTTCAATAAAGATTCTCTATATGAAGTTATCAAGAACAGTAACAGAGTTCTTGATCTGGTCCAAATCTAGTCAAAATTTCTAATGATGCTCAGTAAGAAATTTCTAAGAAAGTGGATTTCTACTTCAACTGAATATTCCCAAAGACTGACATGACTGATCATTTCAAATATCTTGTATAAAATCTACAGATTCATCCTGTTACTCAAGATTTCAAGACTCAAGTCCAAAATCTCACAGAGATCACTTGTATGTTTGATAAGTTTATGAAGAACAAGGATGACTTTGAGAAAGCTATGTAGTATGGTGGAGAGGTCATTAGAATTTTTATTAAACTTTTGAGGCCCTATCTTGAGGTACAGAGTAGAACCATTGTAGCTCCTGTGGATACCCCTATAAGACCTGGTTTTTCTATATTCACCTCTTCCCAAGCCTCTACTTCTATATCTGTCAGTCAGGAACTGAGTCAGATCGGGCCTATGATCCTTGATCAACAATTTCCTCGGTCTTCTACTACACCTACTCAGGCTCCCTCTGTCTTTGAAGGTCTTCCTTTACATTCTCTATCAACCAACTCACTCCCTTCTTCTACCTCAACCTATTCTCTTATGGTTTCCTCTTCTTCTATTGCTGTTAAGGGAAAAGAGAAGACTAGCCAGTGATGAAGGAAAATTCTTACTCTCTTTTGATATGAATCTTGTTACCTTTTTTGTACTTTTTGTAAATACATTATGCACTTTTCTTATCTCTTTTGTATTTATTTGTCTTGAAACTTTTTGATAATCCCAAAAGGGGGAGAAATATAGGAGAAATAGAAGAGAAGAGAACACTCACTCTATATATGTTATATGTACATTTGAACTATGTTGTTAGAAGAAGTGTGGCACGATACTAAAAAGTGAAACAAGCGGGTGGGTGTGATCACGACAACAGAATACACATAGATAATCCGTGAAGAAAGAATTGGCTCATGAAACTCAACGCCGCTAGAGAACACACAAAGCCCAATTGAATCCTATAATCAATAACATCTTTTCACTGTACGACATCATGAAGAACACAAGATGGATCTGTCTAACTTACCACACTCTATTTTCCATACAAGGAATTGATTTCTGCATCTACTTCATCCTAGAAGTCCAGAGCTGTAAATACTAACATTCAGATCATTTATAAACCTATCTCAATATTTATTCTCTATTGTGTATCTTTTTACTATCTTTTGAGAAGTGTGTGTATATGTATAACAACACTCTCTGTCTCCTGCATTAAATTTAAGGATACAAGATATCCATACTTAAACATATTTTTACACTTGTTTATACCCACAAATAAGTGCGGAATAGGTCCCGGTGTGGCCTGGTGTTTGAACCCATGAAGAACTGTGAAAGAGGTCCTTATGTGACCGAGAAAGTCCTATATACTATTGTTTAACCCCGATCTAAGGCGTGGATAAATTTTATTTATATAAACTTCTTGATGGAGGGTTATCACCAAGTAGATTGGATATAGGTCTCATCTTGAGACTGAACCACTTGTTTCATATCCGCTGCGATGCTTAATTTAGTCTTCTCTATTTTACTGCTTTACTGTATAATTCAGAAATCAATAAATTCTCTTTGATAATTAATCTTGAAATGAAGTTATAATTGTTCTGTCTTAGTAGAATTGCTTCAAAATTGATATTAATAACTGATCTTAAGATTACTGAGAACCAATCAATCTTCAAAGAAGTTATTTAAACAATCA
This sequence comes from Viscum album, assembly GCA_963277665.1. Taxonomy (NCBI): domain Eukaryota; kingdom Viridiplantae; phylum Streptophyta; class Magnoliopsida; order Santalales; family Viscaceae; genus Viscum; species Viscum album. The sequence continues at coordinate 1,541,903,120 of OY728129.1, forward strand.
AACTCTTATAATAATATAACCTTAATTAACAGGGTTGTATTTAACCTTTTGGGGAAACCTTTTTAAGAATACTTTTTAACTATAAATTTTTATAGTTAATCAATTTACCCCCCTCTTGAGTAATCTACTCCGACCAACACTTACTAAATCCCTTATCTATGATATCTAAGTTTTGGTATCACCAAAATACCATCCCAAGAAGGCTTAAAGAGAGATTCAAAGAAGGATACCCATGGAAGAGTTAACCGTCTTAACTGAGTTCAATAAAGCTTTTTTATTCTTAGAACTAATAAAAATAATATATAAAAATTATAAATTAACAAAATAATCATCATTAGTTTACTTAATTTTTTTTATTTTATTGGAACATCCATCTTCTACCTATTCTCCATTTTTTTGGAAAATAAAAATGTTGCTCGTGCGTTCATTTGAACTACTTCATTGATGAACGAAATATTTAATTTTTCATCAGTAACATAAATAGAAGGTTAAAAAAATTTATTCAATGAATAAATATTATATTTATAATTTAATTATTATTATGGAAAAATATACCATTATATACCTTTATTCCTTCTATTCACTAGAAAATTAAAATTTCACTTGTATATATGTGCGGACTAACGCCTCTATGAATGACATATTTCATTTTCCAGCACCGCTTGACAAGGATTATTAAGAAATATATTTAATCTATAAATATTTTTTATAAAATTATTAAGGTTTTTTAATTTTTATTTAATTATTTTTATTCAAAAATAAAAATCAATTATTTTATAGAATCAATATTTCTAAAAATAATATTTCTAATCTTTTCATATGAATCATCACTATAAGTTCATGAAGTAGAAATGGAACTCCAAAACTATATAAAAAAATAACATAAAATTTTATATAAATTCTAGATATGATGAAACCATGACAACTATTCAAGGACCAGAATCACCTAATCAGAACATGCATGAAAACTGAATAATAAAAATGAAAATAATGATTTTAACAAAGAATTATTACTAAGTGGGTGATAAGAAATTATAAGTGAATAATCTCTAGTAAGATAAATATAAACATGGTTCTTATTTATATATATAATAAATAAAAATATATTATATAGGGAATTTGGAGCATGTTGGACTAATCATAAATCCAAGGTAATGGGTTCACATCTCAAACTATCTTATTTGAGACACGCTTCAAATTAATCACCTATTTCCATTATATGGTGCATATAATTCCTATTTAAAATATTATATCATTATATAAACTTTCATAATTATAATTAAATTTACTTTTCATGTTTTATATTTCAATATGTTTTGATTCAAGTGTTATAAGATCTATAATGGTTTATTTTACAATCTCACTTTTATTAGGATTGTTTATGTTTCAATTTAAACTGGTGGAATTATATTTTCCTTATCTCATAAACCACATATATATATATATAAAATTATAACATGGTCATTTTTGGTGTTTACAATTATTGTTTTCATTTTTCATCTCTTTGGTACTCAAAACCATCAAGAGAATGTTTATAAGGAAATTTGAACATATTTTTATTTTTTGGGTGGGAATCGTTAAATTTAATATCAATATTCCTTATTTTGGTTCTAGATAGTTATTTTAAATGCATAAATGTTTTATTAAGTGAAATTTAAATTAATTTGGCTTTTATATTTAAATTTTTAATATGAATATTTTTAATGTTTTCCAAACAAGTCATTTTTACCTTTCTTTAATAGGTACCTTTTCTCTTTTTTCTTAACATCATGAAAATTATTCTTGATTTATAATCCTTTCCATTTTTTGATGGTTTTACAAAGTTATATCAATTACATTTATTCTATGATTTTTTATAAACAAAATCATTTTATGTTATTAACATTTGAGAAAAGGGATTTCATTCCAATTAGGTATATTTTTAGCTTTCACTCTACATTAAATTACTTAAGTATAGTTTATTTTCAAGATTACACTATAGTAAATTATTTTAAAAATAATTTTAATATTTTTATTTAAATCCCTTGAAAATAGTTTTGAAAGTGTCTTTTAGCTTCATTTTTGAAACAATGTTTCAAAATACTTAAAATAATTTTTTTAAATATTTACTACAATTTTCTTCTATATTTTTTAAAGGGCGTGTCACTAGTAAAAAATAAATTTAATATGATGAATTTATAATGTATATTATTTATAACCAATTTTATAAATCATTTTTCCTCGTGGTTATTTTACAACCAACTTGAAAAATATATGGAATATTTTTTCAATGGCGGTTATTTAATTATTGACACTGAAAACCTTTAAATTTTTTAATGAACGTTAGGGTGAGTCATTTTTTTCATTCATTCACATGAAAACCATTATTTTTATATCATGTGGTGAACCCTAACCCTTAATTCATTGATATGATGGCCTCAAATCTCTTTCATTTGGAATTAACCACTATTATCCACCCCCATCCATCATCGTTCACCACTTTCATACTCTCTACATCATATTCTCATTACTATTTCATTCTCAATAATCCCATTTATAATATCAATATGTGTACTTTGTTTATTGATTTTATTTTCTATCCATCAAAGGTATTTAAATTAGTATTTATAGTTCTGATTTTCCATTTCTATCACCTTCTCTTCACTATTTGTTTTTTTAGTTCTGATGATTCACACATAAAAGGTATTTTTTAATTGATGAATGATATTTTGAGATTAATGCTTAACTAAATTATTATATGATAAATTAATGTTATAAAAAATGTTATTTTATGGATTAATGTGTGTCTAAGGTATGATTTTAGTCTATATTGTGAATGATTGTTTTGAAGGTATAATGGATTATAGAGTTTTAATATGTATTATTGATAATATATATTTAGATGTCCATGTTGATTACATAATGATTTTTGATTTTTTATAAATTAATAATAATTAAAAATGTTCAAAGTGATAATTTTTTATCAAATATTATGTATTTCTTTTATTTATGAATCATTTTATGTTATTTTTTATCATTATTTATTAAATATATACATTAAATTAAATTTCAAAATATTTTAACTTATTTTCAATTATTAATATTTTTTATAGATAATAACAAGTTGAAATAATATTAATTGACTACGAATGATTTATTTTTATGAGGAAAGTATTGATGAATTTTAGGAATTTTATAAACAAAATGTTCCAAACAATGACCTATTTTTCTATCTATGATTAAAGTGTTTAGATATGAAGAAATTTAAATAAGATAAATCAAAGATCATTTAATTTTTTGTGATTTTAATCAAAGTTACATTCATCATATTTGGCATGGTGAAACTGTGCATAATGAAATATCTATTGATGATAATGAATTTCAATATTATATGTTTAATAAAATTGAATAAATTATTCATGAAATTTAAGTTGAAAAAATTGGGAAAGAACTAATAAATGAACATTTTTTGAAGAAGATTGTGACATAAACTGGTCCCCCAATTTATGCACCAAGAAATTTATTAAATAAAAAGTGTTACAAAATAATTCTTGAGGTGTAATGTGCTTACACCATCAAAATATTATAGAATCTATATGATAAAACATTGAAAGTCAAAAAAAATATTGAGAAGCTCCCAACCTTCTCATTCATGGAATGTCACCTCTGCTCCAAGAAAGCATATGAAAGCTGATTGAGAAAAATCCTCATTGAGTGGGAGGTAATCTCAATAGTAGTGTCCCCAAAAATGCAGAAAATGTCATCATAAAACACAAAATCTGCATTGTAGAGAAAAAAAATGAAGGGGTTCCATAATTCTAGAATAGCGGAAAACTCAATCCACAACCATCCAAATCCAACTTCAAGAATCATATCAGAAAAAATTAAGAATCTTGCAATAAATACAAAATCAATGCAATAGATGAGATGGGGTCCCTGTAGAACATCTTGAAAACAAATCAAGGGAGATTAAAATAAACCAAAAAACATTACGAACTTTCATTTCCAAGGGATATCATTGAAGTTGAAGTTTGGTTCATTTCTAAATTCCTCAAAAACTTTTATGAAATTCTCTTTCTGATATCAAGGTAGGTATCAGCTTTCATATATCCATTTTTATTCTATCAAAATGTAGTATTATCCTTCTATTCTATCCATGAGTCATGATCATTTGGAAAATCCAGCTTCTACTCTATTTGATAAGCATCCCTATAAGTTGGGTCATTTTTATTATCCTCCATAGTATTTTTATCTCTATTTATAGATTTATCATCCTCAAAAAAGGGTGATTAAAAATTGGGAATATCCTATTTTTCTTCCTTAGAAGTATTGGGTTTGGATAGGTCTCAGCATCACAGATATTGGAGGATTGTGTCTTAGTGGGGACAAAGGGGTTCATGATATTAGTAAATTAGAAAGTTTTTCTCTCTTAGAAATAGGAGGCCCTTTTGAGGCTTCCTTTTCCAACCAAATATATTCAACATGGGGGGGGGGTGGAGGAGCATTCCATTTATTCTCACATTCATTCAAAGAGTGACCAATTCATGATAATTTTTAGCAGAATGTTATAACATTATCAAAGACTGCATCCTATATGAAACCGTTATCCCTACTTTGAATCTAAAATCGCAAAGGAAATCCTTGGAAGAAGTTGATTTTAGTTCAAATCCTAGTAACATAGGGTCATGTTAATTCCAATGTGGTAGTTTCAACTTAATTGTTTGATCGAATAAACTAGAAATGGTAAATAATGAATTTTACCTAAAAAGGTGTAAAGGAAAATTCAGGAACCCAAGCCATATAGGAACGACATGAGATACATTATCAAAACTAAAATACAGAGACCATTTTAAAACTTTGATTCCACAACCCCCAAAATACAAGTAACCTTGAGTCCAGAATCTATAATATTCATTCTATGAAGAAAATTGAAAATAACCTACAGTGAATTCAATAGTCTGATGTGAAAATTAGAAAATACAATGCTTTCCAGGGTTTTGCAAATAATAAGTAGAGAGTCTATATTTGAAAAATATATCGGCCAAAGAAAATCATATATCTGAAGATAGAATAGGAACCTCATATTTTGAGAAACAACTCACTGATAAACCTCAATGATGGAATATTTTGGGCTCATTGTGCTCAGAGGTATTTGAAGGAGAATAACGCACAACGACATCATGGTATAAGTTGAAAGATAAACCATATGCTGATTTAGATGTTAGAAATACTGCTATTAAAAAAATTTGGTATCTTCCGATAATTAATCATTTGAAAGTTCTATATAAAAATTAAAATGACATAAAAAGGTAAATATGGAATGTGGATGAGTTAATATATGATATAAAATTATGTCTTCCAGCTGATTGTCCATAGTGAAAGAAAATTTATCAATAGTTTCCTTTATTCATAAATAAAATTTTAAATACAAGACTTGGAATCTACACTAATGGAATGAATACATATCAAAGCCTTAGTTGATATCATAGTTCATAGATTGTTTCATTTTTAATTTACAACTTATCTCCTTAAATTTTTATGAAGCATAAATATATCATATCGAGTTTAATGATTTCTGAACCAAAACATCCTAAAAAAGATATCATTTTTTTATTTTGACCATTAAGTAATGATTTGAATCTTTTATATAAGGAATGTATTAAAGTGTTTTATTCTTATTAATTGGAACATTTTTTACTATTATCAATGATTTTTTTCAATATAAATGACTTAAAAGAACGTGGGATTTTTTTTGCATGCATTGTTAAGGGTTATAAATCTTTTCCAATTTATAAACAATGAACTTCATGTTATCAATCACAAAATTGTAGAAAAATATTATACATGGTATATCTGATATTTTTTCTCTATGGATCACTCATATAGAATATTAAAAAAGGAATTCAATAGACCAAATTTTTTTTATATTTCTCTAAAAACTTTTTACATCGAACAATATTTTGAGAGGTTGAAAAACATTGATTTCACATTAAAAACGAAAAAAATATAGTAATGATATAAATATTTTAAAAAAACAATATTTTTTGAGATTCCATATTGGAGATATCATGAGGTTAAACATAACATTGATTCCATTCATGTGAAGAATAATATCTATGATAGTTTTATTGGAAAATTATTATATATTAATTGAAAGACTAAATATGGGTTGAATTCATGATTGGACATATTCTTAATGGGAATATTTTTGGAGTTAGATCCCAATCCTAATGGAATAAAGACATACTTTCCTGAATATTTTTATACATTATAAAATAGGAAGACGTTTAGTTTTTTTGAAATGTATCTTTGATGTCAAAGTGCCATAGGGTTATTCTAAAAATGTAAATAAATTTGTGTTGCTAAATGATTTGAATTTTATAGGAATTAAATCTCATGGTTGTAATGTCATGATACAATAGATCCTAAAATTTTTATTGTAAATAATATTAACCATCCGTATAAAATTGAGTATCTTGAAGGTGTACTATTTTTATAATTAAAATTTTAAGGAATTGATTGATAATAATAACTTAAAAATTTAGAGAATAATGCAGTTATAAACTTTGTCAATTTTAAATGTGTTTTTCTTTATATTTTCTTGATATCATAGTGAATTTAATGGTTCATTTGGTTTGAGAGGTAAATATTTGAAGACCTGTATATCTATGTTGGATATAGACCTTTGAAAGTTATGGGATGATATTAATGGAATATATTAGTAATCTATATCAATTGGAAGACTCAATTATTGAGAAGTATATTTCTGAGGAGGTTTTATATGTTTGTACAAACTACTTGTCTGCAGTAGAGCACATTAGTTTTCCTAAATATCACCATAAATGAGTCAATTATGGTGGAAATGGGATCTGTGGATTCAAAGAAAAACCATTCATAGGTAAATTGATAAATAATTCACATTTATAAATATTGAATTAAATAAATTATTCTTCACCATATATTAATTAAATATTAATGTGTTCAAACAATGTTATCCATTGAAGAAAGATATGTGGGTTTTGAATGTGCATTACAATTTTTTTCCACGGTTGAAAGAGATCATTAATGGTAGATCATATGAAATAGAAATAGTGAGATGTTTTGTGGTTGAATCAAGTTTAAATTTGATAACTTTATGTAAGTATGACATTAATATCTATATATTTCATAGGAAATACCAGGACAAAAGATGTGAATTTCAAAATTATAGTGCCTCGATGTTTGTAGAAGTAATGCATTTTCAACTGCTAAATAAAAATCCAATCTCCATGTCAAATGAATATTATTGAGTTATTGATGAATTATTTTATGTTTATTATATTAAATTTCAATTTCCATCTTTCAATTAAAAATGGGTTATCGGTAACAACTATGACAACACATATTTTATTTCACTTAATTCATGAATTATCACTTAATGGTACACAAAAAATAGTTCCAAAATATCATGGAGCCTAGTGTATTTAGGAAAATAGGTACATAACACATCATGTTGAAACATGAATAAAAAATTATTCAAAACATCATTAACATAGTCATAAAATTACATCATTCTTCTAAAACTGCACGGGATAACCTGGAGATGTACATAAGAAATGAGTGAGCTATAAATCCGATTAAGGGAATAAACAAATCATATAATAAGTTTAATTATTACATGTGATCCAATAAGAATATTAAGGTAACATAAGATGTGTGAAAATCATAATCTTGAGAAAAACAACTTGTTAAACCATGATAGCCTAATGGAAATGTGGAAATATTATGACAACATAAATCATGTCATAAACATAACTCATGGATAAAATCACTGACAACAAAGCATGGTGGAATGATTCCCATAATGGATTAGGTTTAATCCCTACTCCCATATATGATGAATCAAGAGACTAAAATATTACCCAATGCATTGGAGTGCTATTTGGATTCACCCATTATAATATGCACATGCTCATGTGTTCCACATAGATCATTCAAAATAAATATGCATTTAATCACATTTAATCCAAAAATTAAGGATAGTGGATTATATACATATAATTCCCCAATAAATTAAGCATAGTTACATCTAGGTTAATAACCTTGAGTGGAAATGGGTATAGGTATTCACTAAACAAATGTTTGGCATAAAATAATGTAGGATAATGTCAACAGTATAATGGGGGTACATAAAGGTTTTTGTAAGGGATTAATGAGAGTGAGATTGGTCTATCCTCACTTTGATATCATAAGGTAAGTTATAAATATGTGTGATAACATTTCCCAATATGAACAAATGGAAAATCAAAGGCATAATATAAAGGAAGTGCTTGAATAACGAGGAGAAGGAGGGGATCCCTTACTTCAACATAGTAAAGGCATAAATAAAAGTTTAAATGAGAGAGGATTAATGTTATATGATTATTATAAAATCAATTGTAATTAAAAGGGATATTTATAAAGTCATGAAAATGTATAAAATTTATATTCAAAAGGCCAAATACAAATAAAGCGCTTGAATGGAAAAGAAGAGAGAGAGAGATACCTTACCTTGAGAGGGTTCTTCTAAAAGCTTGGTAGAAGCTTCTTGAGTGTTTTTAGGCACCATGGGAGGGATATAAAGAGATAATGGTAGAGATATTTCAAACTACAATAGTTTTTAGTGAAGATAAATGATAGTTTGGGTGGGTTTATATAGAAAAAGAGAAGAGAGTTCTTTATTAATTTATAAATTTAGGCATTAGACACTATATGATAATGTAATAAAAAAACCATCCAGTGATTTTTTCCTATGGTTTTTACCAAAGAGTATAATTTTTCATTATTTTACATGTTTAATAACTGAGATCATTAAAATAATACCCTTGGTGATGTGTAAGTGAATCATGTTTATGAATATTTTTTAAATCTTAAAATATAGTATAGATTATGGAGGATTCATTAAGGCTTTATAAAATTAATCAAATAACCTCAAAAAAGAAATATATATATATATATATATATATATTTGGTTGTGTATAAATTTTATGGAATATATTACATCACTTTTGGGTCATTGTGATGTTATAATACACACGGTATATTTATTCTGTATTTAATTTTTACCTAAAAATTAAACAGTCTTTGAAATTTAGGATAAACAATCATTGGATAATTTTGATGTTATGATTTAAAAAATAATATTTATTTTAACCAAATAATTCTATATGCATAGGAATTTACACATTTAAATAAAAAATAAACATTTATTTTAAAATATGTTTTTTTCCAATAATAAGTTTTTGACACTTACACATTTTATTTTTAACTTCATAAAATTATTTTATCATTTATATTTAGTAAATAATATTTAATAATAATATTCTATTAACATATCATTTATTTCAAAAATTCCTGAATTCATTAAAAATAGTGTCTTGATTGAAACTATATATTTTCCATAAATACTATTTGTGTTTCATCACATTGAAATCCAATTTTTGAAAATTATTATTTAATAATTTTTTAGTAATAATAAAAGGATAAAGATAATCATTTCATACAAAAATTCATACTGTTAGTGTCTAGATACATAACCCTTTATTACCCAAGTGAATTCCATAAGATTAATGTGTGAAATAGTGATATTTTCTTAGGGTGGTTCGGTGTACTTGGTTTGGGTCGTGATCTCATTGAGATTGAACTTCTCCCATAAAATGTTTGGTCCATGATTTAGTTGTCAGATCATAGATTGATATTGTTCAAGGGAAAATCCCAGTGATGTTATATCCCTTAGAATCTCTGATAAATGGGATTCATAGGGTATGATCATACTGGTCGAAGCCATCTCTTTTTTCCGTTTTTGTTATTTAAACAGTATTATAAACCATTATATATACTATTCATATGATCATGGTTTAATGGTTATAATATCATTTTTTAGGATTATTAATAATATTTTAAAATTTATAGGACATATAACTATTAAAAATAGAAAAATTATTTCTTTTATTTTCTATAACTTTATTTCTTAACATGAAATTTACTCATTTAAAAAGGAAATTTCATTTATAAAACTTTGGGTTATTAAATTATCACCCCTTCATAAATTTTACCCTTTAAATTTATATTCCATACCCAAAAAAATATGGGGGTACTTCTTTTTCACATCCTCTTCTATTCCAATGTCGCTTCCTTAAATTTGTGGTTCCACCACAACACTTTGACCAGATGAGTTATCTTATTTTGTAGAATGTTTTATTTATAGTCTAAGATCTTCATAGGATTTTCCTCATATGAAAATAATTTTCCAATGGTACTGCCTTTGTGTTTAGTACATGTGAGGGGTTTGGTATAAAATTATTCAATAGGGATACATGGAACACATTATGTACTTGAGATAAATTATTTGGGAGTGCTAGTCGATAGGCCACCACTCTAATGTGATCAAGGATATCAAAGGGGATAATCTATCTTGAAATAGGATTTACATTATTATAAAACTTCATGAATTTCTTCCATGATGATATGCTAAGGAACAATTTATCTTTGACACTAAACTCTATGCCTCATCAATGATTATCTGTATAGATTTTATATTGTCTTCATGAAGATTTCATATAATACTGAAACCTCTGTCATCTCTTGGATAAGATCATGTCTCATCATCTTTCGCTCTCTGAATTTATCCCAAAATTTTTAGTCTGAAAAATCTTCCTATAAAAATCGTTATAATGTTCTATTTGAATGATATAATGGAAACTATTATTATATGTGAAATTCACTAGGGTAAGGTGTTGATCCCAACATCCTTTGAAATACATTGAACTTGATCTCAACATATCTTTTAGAATTTAAATGGTCCTATTAGACTAAACATCCATCTGAGGGTGATAAACAATGATGAAGCTAAATTATGTATTCAGTTCTTGTTGAAGTATTATAAAAAAACTATAGGTAAAATTCATGTCTCTATTATATACAATATAGAGTGAAAGTTTATGTAGTCTTACCAATTACCTTATGTATATCTTGGTTAGTTGGTCAGGGAACAAATCTTTCTTGATAGAAATGAAAAGTATTAACTTTTTAAGGAAATAAACTTATATAAAGATGGAATTATTTCCTTTAGATTTCATAGGGAGTCATATAATGAAATTAATGGTTATGATTTCCCATTTCCATACTTGCATTGGAAATGGTTTCATCATAACATTATATTTTTATCATTTGGCCTTGATTTTTTGGTATACTAAGTATTGATATATGAATTTTACAATCTCTCTCTTCATGTTATCCCTCCATAAATTTTTATTTAAATATACATACATCTTGGTACTTCCAAGGTGAATAAATAAGGATAAGATATTTGTATCAATGGAAATTCTTCACTTTAGTAATGGTCTTGATGGGACACAAATCCGAGTTCCAAACCTTATAACTATATCTTCAGAAAATTTGAACTCCAGAATATTATCTACCTTCTTCTATATCAACTGTTCGTCCTTATGAGCCTCATTGATCATCTTAAGAATGAATAATTGAGAATTTATTTGAGTAAGGTATGATAAATATCCTACCATTATTCCAATTTCCATTATTTTTATGTCAAAAAGTATTGGATCCCTTGTAATACTCATCATGGATAGAGTTGCAAGATTCTCTCTACTAATAGCATCTACCACTTTGTTAGATTTTCTTGGATGGAAATGAATTTCAAAATCATAATCCTTTATCATCTCTAACCACTTTCATTTGAACATATTAATCTCATTTTTTTGAATATATAATTGAGGATTTCATGATTCGTATATATGTCACACTTTTCTCTATAGAGGTAATCTCGCTATATCATCAATTTTAAGATCACTAAAGCCAATTCTAAATCATGATATGGGTAGTTCATATAATTGATATTTAATTAGTGTGTATAATAGGATATTAACTTTTCATATTTCATGATTACACAACCCAATCCCTTTTGGATGCATCAATGTAGAACAAAAATCCATCCCCACTAGTGGGTAATGTGAGAACAGGTGCAGTGATAATCCTTTTCTTTTGTACTTTAAAAATTTACTCACATTATTTATTCCAAAAAAAACTTTACCCCCTTTTGAGTTATATTGGTTAATGAGATTTAAAATCCTGATAAGTTTCTCATAAATAAATGATAATACCCAACTAATCCAAGGAAACTATAGATATCTGTCACAAAGGTTGGTTTGAGCCATTATTTGATTGGGTCTTTTTTTGATGGATCCACATATATCCAATTTTTGGTGATAAAATTCTTCTAGAATGTTACTTTATCCAACCTATTATCAAATTTACAATACTTTTATTATAATTTTTTCTTCCCCATGTTATTCAGTTTAGTATTTAAATGCTCCTCATGTTCTTACTTGATTTTAGAGTAGATAAGAATATCATCTGTAAATAATACCAACATTTTGTTGAAATAATACCTAAAGACTCTATTAATCAATTACATGAATATTTATAGAGAATTAGAGTGTCTAAATATAATCACCATTAACTCATAGTGACCATAACTTGTATGAAAATAATTATTGGGGATATTCTACTTATTTACCTTTACTTGATAATATCTCAATCAAATATATTTCTTAGAGAAGTACTATGCCCCACTTAGATGATCAAAAAATTCATCAATTCATATTTGGGGGTACTTGTTCATTATAATGATATTTTCTAGCTCATGATAATCAATTTAGAGGTTTATTGACCCATCCTTCTCCTTGAAGAAGAGGATCAGTGCAACATATAGTGAAGTAGTTGGGAATATTAACCCTTTATCTAGATTATCCTATAATTGTTTCTTTAAATCCTAAAGTTCAATAATGACCATTCAGTATAGAGTCTTGGAAATTGTAAAATCTCTAGGTATAAGGTTTATTGAAAACTAAACCTTATAATAGGATAAAGACTAGAAAATTATTTAGGAAACAAATCAACAAATTCCTTTATAATAGGAATGTTATCAAGTAAGTTTATTCCTTTAGTATCAATAATTTGAGATATATATGCTTACTTACAAGGAAATAATATCCATACTTGAGATGTTTTTACCAAATAATATCCATCCTTCTCCTTTTTATTGTATATAATTGGAGTAAAACTTGGAATACATAGGTTGATTTTTCTTTTCTCATAATTTTATGTTGGTTATATATATAGAAATACAATCCATCCCCAAAATTGCATGAAAATAATATGAAGGGAGTATCAAAAGTTTTTATGAAAACTTTAGACCATAAATATATATAGGGAATGAGTTATGTTCTTGTAATGAAAAAATTGACTCATTCCCCATCCTCATCGATAAATAAACTTCTACTTATTGAGGTGGTATTTGAATAGTTCCACTAAAATTTCATGATATGAATGAATGTGAAGAACTATATTCACATAGGAAATTTGAATTTCATGAATTGATGATAAGCCCTCCTTTCAATATTTTATTCCATTTATAATAATTTACTTTTTCCAAAATAGGCTTAATGTTAATAATTTTTAAACTATTAAACACATAAATGAGAAATCATGAACATTAAAGAGATAACTTGCAAATTTCATATATTCCTTAACATATGAATTTCCAAGATTCAATTTAAGTTATTCATAATTTCTTAAAATAAAAATTTATGGGAATTTTTTTTCTATAACAATCATTTGTAAGGATCTTGTGAATTTACCAATGCATATCCCCTTGGAGTGTCAAATCAGGATAACATCGAGGCCCATTTTCATGAACCAGGTGATGATTGAGTCCAACTCAACGCTCCCTTTTTGGGTTTATTACCTCTTGTTACCTCTATGCTGGAGCCACATCTACTGATATTATCTAGATAGTGATTTAATTTCTTAGAAACCAATTACTATATACTTTACCAAAATTTAGGGATGTTTTCTTATGTTTAGTCTTATCCCTAAGGCTTTCACTAGGTTTTTCTAATACTAATACAAAAAATGACTAGAATTTAATTTGATACCAACTATGAAAACTAATATTTTATTTCACCTTAATTCATGAATTATTATATAAAGGTATAAATAAAACAATCCCAAATGATCATAGAGCCTAGTTTCTTATGAAAAATATGTATATAGAACAAAAAATTTAAACTTGGATACAACAACATTATTGAAAACCTACTTAACAAGATCCTAAAATTACATCATTATTCTAAAACTACACAAGATATCATGAGGATGTATATAAGAAAGGGGTGATATATAAAATTCAGTAAGGGAATAGATAAATTATAGCATATGGAAAAGAAGTAAATGGGAACAAAGAGGCATATAAAGGTAACATAAGAGGGGTGATAATAATAAGCCTGTACAATACGTTAGGTAGGATTTGATGATGTAAAAAGAATTAGAAGGGGGATATTCCTTTATAAAAATGATCAGAGTTATTAAATATTAATTGTGTAATTTATTAGTTTAAAATTATTAAACGATTATTTCTTAAAATAATAAGAACAATGGATGTGCGCATAGTGTATGTAGAAAATTAAAGATAATAACACCAGGAATTTTTATACTGGTTTAGTCTTATCAACTTAGTATAGTCTTAAAACCCCAACTTACATAGTATGATACTCACTATGAATGATAAATATAGTTTACACGGTATAAATATAAACTGAGAACTTTTACATGGGATGAATCCCAACCCAATACTTTGTGATGAGAATCCACAAACCTACACACATAAGAATTTATGTGAGTAGAAAGAAACCCAATATTTCTACAATGAGAAACCCCAACCTAATTTTACTACCTTTTGGTCAAGTAAAAATAACCAAGTAATTTATTTTTGGTAAGGTAACAAAACCACATACTACCTTTTGAAGGTGGTATAACATGTTGTGTGAAAGATATAAGTGAATATAACTCTACCCAGCCTAGATAAATTTTAAAAAAAATTATAGAACCATTAGAGAGATGTAGAAAGTATGTTATAGATGAAGTAGTTGATTGAGGACCTCTAAATGGATTTGAATAATGAATTAAGGTATTCCAACAAAGGTACACTATATTTCTTCAAGGTGAATGAAGATGAAGAAGATTTTTTCCTACCTTGAGAGTTCATAACAAAGATATATACACTTGAGCAGTGGATCACTTGATTGGTGTAAAATTATGAACGTATTAGATCACCTGTTATCATCATGAACTATTTTATATGTTCCAAGAACCCTTGATTCATTTAAATACAAATCTATCTGGGCTACACACTCAAGAAAACTGTTAGAATAATAAAAGCGATAAAACAGGATTATTGGAAAGAGAGAGAATTTATCATTGCATAATAATTTCAAAAATCATGATAAATATTTAAAAAATTAATAATAATTAAAACTAATTTTAACTCTCCCATAAAATAATTTAAATATTATCTATAATAATAGGATAATGAAATATCCCAAGAAAATAGAATGTTTGAATTTGAAATAAAAAATTTAAAAACATTTGGTTTAAGATGATTAATAAATTTTCAATGAATATGAAATAATTAATAACACCAAATTAACATTATTAAAACAAGTTTTAATGATTTTAATATCAAATAATACTAATTTAGAAATAATAAGATCAAAGAAAAAAAATAAATATGTTTTTTTGAGTTGGAATATGTATGTTTCATGTGTGAAAATAAAACACTCTTTGATATTTATAAAAAATGTTTAAATTAATATGAGAAAATTATAATAGGTTATGAATAATTAATATAAATTTATCAATTTGTTATAAAAATTTAAACATAATAAATAAACATGCAAAAAATTATAATATGAAGTCAGTTGAAATGTCCCGTAGGCCTTCATTTTTTTTATTTTGATAATACACCTTTCAAGGGGTGAGGTGGAACCCTTACAAGGCCCGAAGGCTTAGAGACAATTAAATGACCCGTAGGTCATAGAGGGAATCACCCAGATAAGACAACCTGAAACTGATCCTCCCCAGCATATGTCATGATATCAGCACTCCAGCTTTGCAGGGTTGGTCAGCTAGCTATCCTATGCAAAGATGCACATGCCTAATACCAATGAAAAATCCATACCACTCATTCTTCCAAATCTGGTTAGCTCTACTCTAATGGATACGCCTGCCCTAAATCCTCATCTCAAGCCTTGTTCCTTGTAGTAAAACTAGTAAAACTGAAATCAAGTGGCCTGAAGGCCTTGGGGTAGCCCGAAGGCCTTAAGGTGGACCGAAGGCCTTGAGAATCAAATGGCCTAAAGGACCTAGGTGGCTCAAAAGACTTGCAAGACCTGAGGCCCAAAGGCCCAAATGGATGATTAGTTCCGGTTGCTACAATACCGAACAATACCTACTATAGTACCTACTACAATACTGCTACAGTCTGAAAATACACCTCCACTGGGATTTGATCTCGGGTCTCTTGGATGCACCTACCCAGTCCTCACTAACCGGGCTGAGGCTCATGTGCGTAAAACATAAAACAAAAAATTATTTTCTATAGGAATAAATGTAAGATATTTGCACATCAGATTTATTCTCTACATATGAAAATTATCCATGTAAGGGAATCAAAAAAGGGTATTCAGGTAAGGGATTCAATTTTGAGAATTCATCACATATTCGATTTTCTTATGTGTCAGAATTTCTCATATAAGTGAATTTCTCACATATCCAATTCTGGAAATTTGTAAAAATATAGATTTCAAAAACTTCAAACCTAAAAATAACATATTAAATGGAAGAATAATATTTGGTTCCTTTTAAATTATATTTATAAATTTTCAATATATTTCTAAATAGATAAAAATTAGATAAATATAACCGAATTTAACAAAGAAAAAATAGAATAAAAAAATTTCAAGAAAAATGATAGAAATCAGATAGAAAACAATAAGTGACTTGAGATCTAATTTTAGACATGAATATGACTGATTCATAAGTTAAAGTATTCTAATAAAATTTAGATAATCTTATTATATTTCAACAATAAAATATGTCAATTTTTAGTTATTTATCTAAAGACATAGTCAAAATATTGAGGAAAAATGAAACTGGAAAACCAACTACATGGCTAACAAATCAGCTATGTTAATTTCCAATTAGCCACATCGATCACCAAAAGGATATATGGTGTATAGTAATTATACTATAGGGAAACATTATGAAACACATATAAATGATATTATAAGGTCCTAAATGACTTATTTAACCTATAAAATCAAATTAAAACTTGTATAACATGTATTAAACAATCAAAAGAAGAAAGCTAAAGATATTTTATGCAAAGAAATAATGATATAATTAAAATTAAGTTTAATCTAATCTATATATTATTAATATAAATAATATATAAAAAAAATATTAAAACACGTAATTTTACACAATTAACTATTAAAACTTTTGATAATATTAAGTAATCATGATAGGAGTTGTAATTAATCAAAACAAAAATATGCAAGAACTTACACAAAAAATCTCCCCCTTTTTGTTTGCTTAAAAAAACCAAACATCAATAACCAAAAAATTCTCCACATTTTTGAAAATAAAAAAAAATACCAAAACTAATTTTGTTTAAACATATATTTTTAGGAAAAATAATTACCCACTCTCTATTTTAATTAGATAAATCTTAGAATAAAATGTAATGAATAATTTTTTAAATTGTTTTAGTAAAAATAAATTGAAATATTTTAAAAAATTATATTTTATGAAAATTAATGTTTTAAATTGAAATTTAACATCTTATAGAATGTATGGAATGTTTTAAAATATTTATATAATGAAAAAATATGTTAAAAAATTAAAAAAAATTAATATTAAAAAAGATTACAAATTTTAAAAATTTCATGTAAATATTAAAATTCCATCATATAATCAAACTCATTCTAATCCTAAATTTATGAAAAAATAAAATAATAAATCACATTATATAATAAATAAAATTTAAATATCCCACTTAAAAGAATAAAAAACTACACAACTGAAGACCCCTCTGAATAAAATTGTAAGAGCATATAAAACAAAATTTTAAAATACATCCTATATCTCAAAGAAAGGAAAAATTATTTTTATAGTAACCACCATTTTAATAAACATTTAATCACATGTGGAATAATAATGTAAAAAAAAAATAAAAGTAATTTTTGGTAACCTTGATATTTTTTATCCAATTAGGTTAGTAATATAATTTATTTGGTACCCAAACAGATTTAAAAAAAGTATTATATCGTAAATGAGAAGATAAATTCTTAGAGATTGAAATTATAGTAATTATTATAGAATGAGGGAACTTAATAGAACATTTATCTCCACAATTTATTTATAACTAACATTCAAACCCCACAACTATTGAAACCTTCCATATAGGAATCCTAACAAAACAAGTCTTGTATATCTTGGGAAGTCAATGATTATAACCAAAACCAAACTTACCTATATCTAGTTTTATCTTAGATATCATCTTATCATATTTTTATTTTCCTTAAATAAAGGTATATATAATTTATTTTAAATTCACAATTTCATTTTTAAATTTAACATGTTCATTTTGAACAAACTCAAGATCATCAAAAACTATATTTTTTGTAGATGAAGCAGAATTTCACAAATTGTGATTTTTCTTTTTCAATATTAGAAATATTATTTTCCGTAATGTAATTTTTATACTTTTCATTATCAAACTCAAGAATCGAATTTTACAACTTTTCAATATCTTAATTGAGATTTTCATTTTCTTTAGAAACATTTTTATGACCCTTAGTTATATTTTTATACTTTTTAGACAGATTTTCAATTTACACTTGAAATTCATCACATAAATCACTTAATTATTTAAATTTAGAATTTTCATGATTAGAACTAGAAGAGGATTTATAATTAGAGACATAATTTTAAGAATTATTATCCTTATTTTTTGTTTCCATTAAACAAAAACCAATAGTGTTTACCATATCTTCAAAAGAATATATTACTTTAGAGTGTTTTCCCATCAGAGAAAGGTTACTTTTGTCTTTCACTTATAGATTTTTCACCGAAGTTTGATTCTTCAGTGAAGATCCAACCAACATGAAAATAATGATTCTTTTCCTTATTTTACTTCTTATATTTATATTCTTGTTTTATATTTATGAAATCATGTTTGTAATGGCCATTTTCCAATGTTCGTAGTAGATAATTGTGGATTTACCTTTCTTATGTTTTCTTTTGAAATATTTCTTATATCTCTTGATTTTCCCT
This sequence comes from Viscum album, assembly GCA_963277665.1. Classification (NCBI taxonomy): domain Eukaryota; kingdom Viridiplantae; phylum Streptophyta; class Magnoliopsida; order Santalales; family Viscaceae; genus Viscum; species Viscum album. Next base: position 1,541,922,311 of record OY728129.1, read on the forward strand.
AAATCATTATCGATAGTAAAATTTTTTATTTATAAGTTCTTGAATTAATTTAGTAACATAACTTAGATCATCAACCTTCTATAATTTATAAGAATTTGAGTAATCACTAGAAGAATTAGTATAAATATATTTATATTTAAAAGAAACTCACTTTATTTATTCAGATGAATCAAGATCATTGTTCTTTAATTCAAGATCTTATTGTAATGGAGATCCTATAATCTCATATGTAGAGTATTCTATAAAATCATTAATTTCTTCCATGGATACTTTCTTAGAATTAAATTTACTTTCTATGGTAAAAGTATCTTTTCAATAAACACTTTATTATTCATGATTTCACTACGTGTGACCATGCTTTTGAAAATATTTTTAAATATTTTAAAAATATCATTCATGATTTCATGAAAAAACATTATAAATTCTTGAAATTTATCCATATGAATTCCAAGCTTAGTTCTCCATAATTTTTTAGTTCCCTGATGAGTGAATTTAAAATTCATGAAAATTTTATATGCAGTTTTACTAGAATATATATGACAATAAACACTTGTACTAAAGGAGAAGTAAAGATAATTCATGACTTTGTAGTTGAAAAAATATTTTGTAGCATCATTTATAGTTATAGTTTCTTGTTCAACTTTGGTTATATTATAAGGTCTATCCATGATAGTCAAATATTTAACACATATATTTTCCAAAAATACCTCTATTCTATCTTTCGAATATCCATAATCACTTTCATTGAGTGAGGTGGTGTCAAAGGATTGAATAATTAAATATCTTGAGTTTCCATTAATCTAAAAAGATCATTACTTAGTATTTTTAAGTAATTTTATAAATGTTAGCATAAATAATAAAAAATAATAACATAGCTAAGTATCCTTAAGCAAGGTCAGCCTATAATACCAATTGTTTTGTTTCAGATTAGAAAAAAGAAAGAATATAACTATCCTTTAGGGAATGAACCTATGATTACAATTGTATGGTATCAAGAAAAATAATAAATGATGTAAAATAACCTTAATAATGGTCCACCCTCTGATTCCATTTTTTTGTTCATACATATTGATTACAGAAAGACTAGAGGGGGGGGGGGGGGGGGTGAATAAGACTATTAAAAATATCAGAGTTATTAAATATTAATTTTGGAATTTGGTTGTTTAAAATTATTAAACAAATATTTCATAAATGAATAATAACAGTGGATGTGTTGGAGTGTATGTAGAAAATTAAAGAGAATTACTTATGGGTTTTTTATACTGGTTCAATATAATTGACTTAGACCAGTATTCACACCCCAACTAATGGAGTATGTCACCCACTATGAGAGAGAGAGATATACTTTTAGATAAGAGAAATATAAACCTAGAACTATTACACAGGATGATTCCTAATAAATGAATTTTTTAGGATCACCCCCAAACATACACACACAACCTTTTATGGGAGAATACAGAAATCTAGGATTTCTATAAGGTGTATCCCCAACCCAAGCGTACTTACTTTTGGTTAGGTAATAATAACCAAGGAATTACCCTTTAGTAAGAAAACAAAAACATATAATACATTTTATAGGTCTTATAACCTATTGTGGGAAATATATAAGTGATGATAACTCTACCCATCCTAAAAGAATAAATACAATAATTATTGAACTACTTGAGAGTTTTAGAAAGTGTGTTATAGACGAATTAGTAGATGAAGGACCTTTAAAAGGATTTTAATGATGAAGTATGGACATTCCAATAAAGGTAAATTATGTCTCTTTAAGATGAATGAAGTAAAATAATATTTGTTCATTCCATGAGAGTTCATCAAAAAGATGAAAACCATTGAGCACTGGATCAGTAGATTGGTATAAAAGTATGAAAATATGAGATTTCTAGTTATCATTGTAATCTATTATATATGTTCTAATAACCCTCAATTCATTTAAATAAATTGTTTTTGGACAAAACACTCAAGAAAATGGGTAGAATAATAAATAGAAAAAATTAGATTATCAAAGAGAGAGAGGGAAATTATCATTGCATAATATTATAAAAAATCATGAATGTTATTTAAAAAAATAAACAATAATTTAAACCAATTTTAAATCACCCCTAAAATAATTTAAAAGGTCTCCATAATAACAGTTCAATGAAATATCCCATGAAAATAGAATGTTTGAATTTGAAATAATAAATTCAAAAACATTCCATTTAATACAAAAATTAAATATGCAGAGAATATAAAAGAATTAATAACATCACATTAAATATATTAAAATAAGTTTTAATGATTTTAATATTAACTAATACTATCTTAGAAACAATAATATCAATGAAAAATAATAAAAATTATTTCTTGAGTTCTAAGTTTTATCTTACATGCATGAAATTAAAACACTCTTTTATCTTTATAAAAAGTTGTTTAAAATAATAAAAAACAATTCACATTGGTTCTACATAATTAATATGAATTTATGAATTCATTATCACAATTTAAACATAATAAATAAACATACAAAAAATGTAATATGAAATTAAATGTAAAAAGAGTTTTATTTTCTGTAGTAATTCATGTAATAGATTTTCACATAAGAGCTATTCTCTATATAGGTGAATTATCCACATAAGGTAATCGACATAAGGGATTCATGTTTGAGATTCACATATGGGAATTCACAATGTATGTGATTTTATCATGTATTCTAATTTCTCATGTAAGTGAATTAATGATATAATTGATTCTAGAAAATTTTAAAAAGATTAGTTTCCCAAACATCAGACAAAAAAAGACATAATAAAATGCGTAATCAAATTTGGGACCAGGTTAATTATATTTATAAAATTTTAGTATATTTATAAATAAAAAATTATCACCTTAATAATATAAATATAACTCAAGTTATAATAAAAAAATAGAAGTAACATAATTTTATAAAAAGGAAAAAATTAGACAGAAATCATTTAGTGACTTTAAACCTAATTTCATACATTAAATAGGTAGATTAAAAAGTTTTTATCCTCTAATTAGACAATTATAATATTATTTGATTTAAAAAAAACCACTAAATTTGGATTTATTTATCTCAAGATATAGTTAAAATATCGAGGAAAACTGAAACTGATAAAATGGCTACTTGGATAATAAATTGGGTACATGAATTTCTAATTGGCAATCTAGATTACCAAATGGATATGTAGTGAACAGTACTTATGCTGTAGGGAAATAATAGGAAACATATATTAATGATATTATGGGGTCCAAATTACTTATTTATCCTAGTAATGTAATTTAAATCTTGTATAACATGTTTTAAACAATCAAAATAAAAAATTTAAAGATATTTCAAGCAAAGAAAATTAAGATATAATCAATATTAAGTATACTTTAATCAGTACAAAATTAAAATATATAATATATTGAATAAGCTTAAAACATTATATTGACTAAAATAATACATTTAAACTTATGATAATGTTAATTAATTATGATAGGAGTAATAATTGATAAAACAATACATGCAAACACTTTCACAAACACAATGAAGCATGATATAACATGATAACATAAAGGAAAAATGAGAATGTGGAAACAAAATAAATCATGTCATTAAAATAAGTTAGGGATAAATTCCAATAAAACATCACATGTTGGATATATTCTCATAATTTATTAGGTTTACTACCCAATCCCACACATGATGTCTCATGAGACTAAAAAATTACCCAGTTTATTGGTCCATTATTTGGGAAAACCCATCATAATTTGAAAATGCTCATGTATGACACATACATCATTCACCATAAATACATATTTCCTCACATTTAATACCAAGATTAAAGAGTGTAGGTTTTATAAATAAAATTCTCTAATTATTGAAGTATAAGTACATATTGGTGAATACCCTTAAGTGGAAATGTATACAGGTATTGACTACACAAATGTTTGACATGGAATATCATAGGATAATTTCACCAGTTTAATGGGGGTACATAAAGGTTCATGGGATCTATTAATGAGAGTAAAAGGGGTCTTTAATTACATGGAAATCATAAGGTATGTAATAAGAATTTGAGAGAACATATCCTAACATGAATAAATGAAAAAAAACTTAACAAAAAGGAGGTATTTGAATAAAGAGGAGAATGAGAGGATCCCTTACTTAGACATAGTAAAAAATTATGTAAAAGTTATAAATAGATGGGATAAATTATATATATTTATTATAATGATAATTGGATTGTAACGAGATATTTATAAAGATGTGAAAACATAATCAGTTGAGATTCAAAAGGTTAAAAAAAAAGAAGGTGCATGAATGGAAAAGAAGAGGGAGTTCCCTTTCCTTATGAGGGTGCTTCTAAAAGATTGTGGGAGATTATTTAAAGAGTGGGGGAACCATAGGAGGTATCTATTGAAGGAATGTAATAGTAATGTAATGCTATATTAATTTTTAGTGAAGACAAATGAGATTTTGGGTGGGTTTATATAGAAAAAGAGAGTAGAGTTCTTTATTAATTTCGAAACTCATGTTTTGGACTCTATATGATAAAATAATCAAATCCCCAAAGAATCCCATGTTTTTCCAATGTATTATTCAAAAGTATAGTTTTTTTCAATATTTTACATGTTTAATAACTGATTTCATTAAAATAATACCATTAGTGACGTGGAAGTGATACATGTTTATAAATAATTGTTTTTAAAAACTTAAAATATAATATAGTTTTTTAGGATTCATTAAGGAATTATAAAATTAATAAAATAACCTCAAAAAGGAATTATTTAAAATGTTAAATATTTATTATTTCATGGTTACCTTTTATGTAATATATTACGTCACTCTTAGGTCATTATGATGTCATAATACACACCATATATTTATAACGTATATAATTTTTACCCAAAAATTCGACTATCGCTAAAAATTATAAAAAATTAACTATTAGATAATATTGATGTTATGATTTCAAAAATAATATTTATTTTATCAAAATAATTTTCAAAGTATGGGAATTTACAATTTTAAATAAAAAACCAGCATTTATTAAAAATTAATGATTTTTTATATTAATAGTTTTATGACCGTTATAAAAATTATTTTTCACTTCATAAAATTATATTTTAATTATATTTTTAATAAATGTTATTTGATAATAATATTTTACTAACATTTAATTTAATTCAAAAATTATTGAATTCATTAAAAAGAGTGTCTTGATTGAAACTATATATTTACCATAAATACAATTTTTGTTTCATTGCATTGAAATCCAATTTTATCAAAATTATTATTTAAATTTTCAAAAGTAATAATAATAGGATAAATATAACCATTACATATTAAAATTCATAATATTAGGGTGTAGATATATTTCCTTTTATTATACTAGTGAACACTCTAAGGGTAAGGTGCACAATAGTGAGATTTTCTTTTGGTTGTTCTACATACATGGTTTAGCTCATGATCTCGATGAGCTTGAACTTCTACCATAATTGTTTTTTTTTCAAGATTTAGTTATTGAATCTAAGATTGTGATTTGTTAAGTGAAATTTCAAGTGATGTTATACCCCTCAAAAGATCTGATAAATGGGGTTCATGGGGTGTGATCCTACTAGTCTAGGCCACAAAGTTTTTCCATCTGTTTCAATTGGATTTTATCACAAACCTTTATATATACTAGTTATATAATCACTATTAAATTACTATATTATAAATGGTTATGATTATAAAAGGAATTTTAAAACTAAAATACTATATAAATCTTCAAAATAGATAAAGTAGTGCATGTGTTTTCTATAACATCATTTCTTAATAAATCATTTACTCATTTAAATGGGAAATTTCATTTATAAATGTCCAGGTCATTAAAAAAATAGTTTTAGACATGATGAATTTGGTGTTACACTAGTTAATCTAAATAGATTAGAATACATAGATAATCCTTTCATCATGGAAACATATGGAATGTTTTTTATGTTTTTGATCAATCAAATATGTATTGGTATATCATTTTTCAAGAAAAAATAGCATATTATTGATGAAAATCCTGAAGGTGATGCTGATTTATATGAGATCCCCACTACCATGTAAATATTAACAAATAATATTGACGACTGAAGGACCTCAGAACACCCTGAGAGGGGAGGGGTGAATTAGGGTTTCATTGTTTTCTTTTAAATTGATAAATCTTGTTCCCACATTGGTAGGAACCAGTTAAAACTGTCTGAAGAGGAAGTACAGAAAATAAACAATCACATGCAAAGTAATGACACAACAATTTTACTTGGCTCTCCACTAAGGGATATGTCTAAGGAGAATATGCCGATAGTGTGACAGTCATACTAAATTCCCCTAATCTTCACTATTTTTGGATTAGAGGAGCTTAGCGTAGTCACTCTGTTCCAGGGACACTGCCTTTACAAGGTTTTAGGTATAGAAAACTATGTCCCTCTGATCACTTCCGCTAAATCTCCTTTTCTCACTACCTTGGAAGAATATTCACTCAGTTTATCGAATTGAAGGCCACTTCAATGGTTTGTCTTTAATTCATGCATCCTCAACTACAAATAGATGCTCTGTTGAAGTCCCATAATCACAAAAATATGTAATTTATTTTCCCGTACACTGATATGTTATGAAGATTAATTTCACAAACTGATTTGGCCAATTTTTAGGTTTCCTTGGGTGTTCTGCGTACTGTTGCTGTTTCCGCATACCACAGCTATTTTCACGCACCGTCCATCTCCTCCACATAACATCCAGCTCCTCCGCATACCACACTACTCCAAATTCTTCTCTACTCCATGTATTTCTTCCCTCCTCCACGAACTATCTTTCTCTGCATACTACCTTACTCCACAGTGTATTGCAAGAGCTTCCTGTGCGAACCACACACTCTTCCGTGGACTGTTTTCCTTATATGGATGAGTCTCTACACATACCATTTTCTCCTCTGTGAACCACTTCAAACTTCTCCAGATTTCTCCAGAAAAGTTTAATCTCCAATATCCTCTCTTATCAATGGGGATTACTATTCCTTAAATATGCACGTATCTCTAAAAATTTAAATAATTTGATTTACCTGAATTTTCAATGTGGGATAATTGGAACTCTATCTATGTACTGACAACCTCCACCGTGAACCATTATCTTGTACCATAAACCTTCTGCATACCATATCTCTGTTGGCCCGCATACTATATCTCTTCCCTGCGTACCATTGCTGCAAACCGTTTTCTGCTGCATTTTGTGAACTGCACACCTCCACTGCGTACCATTGCTACGAACAATTTATAGTTCCACACAATATTCCACGTACCATATGCCTTCATCACATACCATGAGCCTTCACCGCGTACTGCACGCCTTCACTGCATACCGCCGGTCATCACCGCATACCGTCGACCTTCACTGTGTACCATTGTTTCAAACCATTTCCAATATCTGGATTTTTGAGGCCCAAACAATTGGCAAACACTAGGAAACTTTGCCACCTTCAATACAACTTACAGCCTCAAACATATGAATTCATTATTTTCCAACTCCCTAGTTATCCATGTGTATATTGAAAACAAACAAAAACCACAATCTATTATTATCATAAAACATCCTTGTTTCCAAGAATATCCGCCTTTGGGTTTGTTGGAAATCTCCAGATAAATTCACTGATGCGCCAGCCATGATCAAAACTTGAATCGTCCAACAATAACTCAACCACCACTCTAAGTCTACATGAGAAATGTTCAGTGTAGAAAACAATATAGAGGAAATTAATTGAGTTCTCATTCTTTTATTTTCTCCATCATCATTGTTGTAGTTATGTATTTTTCTTGTATTAAAAAAACAGATCACTCTTCCATTGAATTTATCCATTCCCCCCCATTGAAAATAAACCCAAAGACCGGTATTTTAATATTATAGAGCTCAGAACATACTCCCCCTGGATCATATATCCCCTTTAAACCTGAAAAACTTTCACAAATATATTAGCACAGTTAAAACAGCTGGGAAGAGGGGAATCTTGAAACCTCCTTATGCACTAGGAGGTGGCTGAACACTAAGGTTAAACTGATGTTTATCAAACACAGTCGTTGATAATGGCTTGGTCATAATATCAAAAACTTGTTCATTAGTTCCCAGATGGTCCATTTTGATCTTGTCTTGTTCAACTATTTCCTTGATGAAGTGATATCTGATCTCAATATGTTTCATACGAGAGTTCAGAATACAATTATTTGTAAGATTAATTGTGCTTTTGTTATTACAGTAAATCACTGTTGGTTGTTTCACCTTATCACCTATGTCACTCAGTTGCTGCTTCATCCAGAGTAACTGAGTGCGGGCCTTGGTAGCAGATATATATTTAGCTTCACCAGTACTAAGTGAAGTTTCTCCTATTTCTTTCTTAGCCATCCCACACATTTCTTCCCAATATAGAATTCTCCACCACTGGCAGACTTTTTTTCCCTACATCTCTAGCCTATTCAGCAACAGAAAATGATGATAGTTCACAATCTCTTCCGCAGAAAATTATAGACCATAATTTTGTGTACCTTGAATGTATCTCATGATTATTTTCACTACCGGCATATGTTCTTCCTTTAGATTAATCTAAAAGCAGGCTGCAAGGCAAGTTGCAAAGACAATATCTGGCCATGTCGCCATCAGTTACAATAGTCTTCCAATGATTATTCTGTACATAGTGTGATCCACATAAGTCCCTTCCCCATTCTTTCTGAGCTTTGAACAAACTAAAATCGGTGTCTTTATTGGTTTGGAATCATGCATATTGAATTTCTTCAATAGCTCTCTTATATACTTTTCTTGAGAAATGAAAGTGCAATCCTTCTTCTGGAGTCCCTGCATCCATAAAAAGTATGAGATTTCACCAATCATGGACATTTGAAATTAATATTTCATGTGATTGGAAAATTCATCCACTAATCCATGTATGCTTCCTCCAAAAATAATATCATCCACATATACCAATACCATGAACTAATCATGTTGAGAGTTCTTCACATAGAGATTGTGATCCACTCCCCCTCTTTTAAACTCTAGCTTTCTTAGATAAGATTCCAACCAAGATTAACACACCCGTGGTCCCTATTTCATCACATAAAGAGATTTATTTAATTTGTAAACCTTCAGTTAATCATTTCCAAGAAGGAACCCTATGGGTTGTTCAATGTAGGCTTATTCTCACTATACTCCATTTAAGAACATTTTCTTAACATCTATTTGATACACTTTATAAACTATTTGGATTTCTATGGCAAGGAATAGCTTGATTGACTCTAGTATCACAATAGGAGAAAATGTCGCCTCAACATAAATGCCATCAATTTTTAAATATCCTTTACAGAATAAGCGTTCCTTATTTCTGATCACATTTCCATGTTTGTCAAATTTTTTCTTGAAAATCTACTTCGTAACAATCACATTACGATCTTCAGGTCTTTTAACAAGATCCCTTGTCTTATTTTTGTCAATCTGATCTAACTCTTTATTCATTTCTTTCACCCATGACTCATCCTTTGCAGCCTCTTCAAATGTGGATGGTTCCATAACTTATAGAAATGTGGATTGTGAATTATTCCTCATTCTCCTTGTATGTGTAGGTGCATTCTGATCCCCAATAATGTTGGACTGATCAATCTATGATCTCCTATTTCTCCTTTAGGGTTCAACCATATTCTCTCCAGATATGTCTTCTTCTTCTAATTCTTATTCAGAGTCAATATCATGATGTGAATCCCAAGAGTTTTTCACATATTCCTCTACCTCTATATTATCTTTTGTTCCATGTTCACAATTTTTCTCATCTTCTATTACATCAGTATAAGAATTCCTTGAAGAATTTGGGTTTTTATTTTCGATGCCCTTTACATCATTGCTTTAAAAAATTCTTCCCAAGTACTTATTGAAACACTTGTTGGATTTTCTGTTCATTGAGTATCCAAGAAATATTTTTTTCATCTACATTGTCTCCATAATTCCCTTGATTTCCTTATTTGTTTCAGATAAAACATTTACTTCTGAAAACACAAAAATATTTCAATGAGGGCTTCCTTCCCTGCCACAATTCGTAAGGTGTATTTGTTTCACCCATATACAGACCTATTCAATTTTGAATATACACTTTATCTTGTATTAACTCTTTCAAGTAATGTTGAGGAATACGAATCTCAATCAGCATAGTTCTAGTAATGTTGTTTACCTGTCGATTCCTACACTCAAAAACACTATTTTGTTGTGGAGTTCTCACAGATTCCACCCCATGTTGTATCCCATGCTTCTCTAGGTAATTTTTAAATTCAATGGACATGCAATCCCCTCCATTTTCAAAACATTAGACTTTGATCTTCTATCCAGTATCATTCTTGGCGATTCGTCGCTAGGTTTTCATGCAATCAAGCACTTATCACTTTCTATGTATAATGATCACATATGCCATTCTACTTTAATCATCTATGAAAAGAAAAAATTACCTCTCTATATGTGTTCTAGAAACATTTATCAGGCCACATACATCTGTATGGATGTGGTCAAGTAGATTTGATGCTATTTTCTTCTTTGGCCGGTAGGAACTGTAGACCAGTTTTCCTTGCATGCAAGCATTATAGGTCTTTTCTCGTTCATGCTTCAAATTAGGTATATCCATGACTATCTTCATCTTAGATATATTTTCCATGTATTTTTGATTAATGTGACTCAATCTCCGATGTCATAAGTTTTTTTCCTATTCAACTGATAGGTAGCAAATGTTCTCTTTGATGTTAACCTCATATAAGTTTACTTCTATTCTGTAGCCTTTCATGGGAGAAATCCCAGGATTTCCTCCTATAGTACAACCATTTTGATTGAATGTCATAATAAGACTTGAGTCATAGATTTGAATCACACAAATAAGATTTTAACATAGAACATCCACATATAAGACTTCAATTTTATTCAGCTCCCCATTAGCTAGCTCAGGGATTCCATTGCCTTTTATCTTTGAAGCATCATCATTACCGAACCTCACTATCCCATTGAATGTTTTCCTAACATTTTTTAATAGGTATTAATTACCTGTCATATGGGAGGAACATATGCAATCAAGAATCCATGTGTTGTTGTTATTTGTAGCTTTAAGGGCTATTTCTTCAAAATTGGACTTTTCAATTTTCCTCTTTTCATTACATGAGATATTCGATTGAGTGTAGGATGCTGATGGCCTTTCAATTATCTCTTTTATGTTAATGGGTTCTTCATATTCAAATTCTTCTTCCAAAGGAGAAAACCTATTTAAATAGAAATACTTTTTGTTTGACATGTATTGACTTGTCTTCGACCATTGAAAGAATTTCTCCTGTCATACCTCTTCCTATAATGCACAACTTTATAGACAACGTTAGAACAGTAAAAACAATATCCATAGAAATTATTTCTTATATAAGAAGTAGGATATGAATATGTTCTTCTTTATTGATCTCCTAACTCTTCCCCATTCATATAGCTCCATTCCTCTTCATAGTATGACATGGTATGGCCCAAATAGCCACAAAACTAACACTTCATGGAGGGGATTGTATTATTACTTATATTTATCCTCATGCCTTATTCCTCAGAAAAATAGTTTGACTGCCTATAATTTCTAGAAACTCATGGATAATATTTAATTCTTTTTTCAATTTGATTTAAGGATTTCATTTTCAGAACTTCTGGTGGCTTTTCAATATGATCAACTTTCATCTTTCCTTTATTCTCAATCACTTTATTTATAGCATTTTACGTTTCATCATTGCAACTAATTCCACTATTTCCCATGCATGTGGTTATTTGATCACTCAAGATCTTTTAAAATCCATCAGAACCATGTTTTTATCTCTCTAGAAGCTCAGTATTCGAGACTCTTCCAAATTGTATTATCTTCTTTTCTTCTTTTGAAGTTGATTCACTTTTGAGTTTACTTCTCAGAGTAACAAATTATTCTTTGAGTCCCTCAACGGTATTGGAATTCTCCTTAACTCTCGAGGTATGGTCATTAATGAACTTTTCTTTTTCTTCAATTTTGAGATTTAGTTCTATAACATCATCAGTTCTTTAAAGGATTGATGATTGAAATTTCACCAGTTCTTCTAGAAATTCAATTTCTGCTTCCAGTTGATCAATATATTCTGATGGTTCCTCGACCATTGCTTTCCACTTATTTCATCTCTTACATTTAATCTCAAGCTTACCAAAGGCATCCTTAACCTGAAACTTGGGATTGGAATTAGCATTAAACTCATTTTATCTAGCTTTATCTATCAATGGTTTTTATTTTTCAATGGGAGCCATCATGGAGGCATGGTTCTTAGTTTTATATTCTGGTTCATCTTCCTTACATAATTCATTATCATCATCTTCCTCCTCGCAAAAAAATTCTTCTTATGAACTTTATTTTCAAATTTGAATTTTCCTGTTTTGAAGAATATTTTCTGAGGCTTCTCCATATTTTCAACTTCTCTCTCTTCATCATCAAATTTTCTTGATCACTAAGAGGAAATGTGTCCAACTATTCCATAGTGAAAACAAGCCAAAGGTAGCTTGCCTTCAAATTTCCCTGTCCCCTTCTTGATCTTATTGGAAATGAAAGAAAGAGTTTCATTTTCCTCATCATATTCATCACCGCTATCTCTTGAAACTTTTAGTTTTTCCATGGATTTTAATGCCATTTCCTTTCTCACATGATTCATAAATTCTTCTAGTTTGATTCTCATTTCATAAGCTGATAGATATCTCAGAAGATCATCCAATGAGTTTGGAGAGATCCCTTTCCTTAAAGGATGAAACCTTCGCATTGTAAAGCGGTGGGAGTCTTCACAAGATTTTATTTAAAATGTCAATGTCATTGATTTATTCACCCAGACCTCATATTTCTCCTACACCTTCAGTAATTCAATTGAAAAAGGAGTCTGAATTCTCATCTGGGTGCATACTTAGATCATAAAACCTATTGTGTAGTACTTGAAGTTTTACATCATTCAATTTTCTATCTCCTTCATAAATATTTTCCTGTTTATCTCACATTTACTTGGAAGATGTCCAAATAATTACCTTTAGATAAATGTGTTTAGAAAGGGATATTGTGAGAGAATTCTAAGCTTTTACATCAACATCAAGAAATTTCCTATCATATCTATCATCAATAGTTCTGTAGGATCAGTGACTTGTATTCCCTACATATTAGGAAATAAAACTTCCATTCAAAGATATATTAAGTGAGATCTCATCCTATTTTTTAATATTTGAAAATTACTTCCATCAAAGAGGGGATCTGTCCTAACAGTGACTGGATTCTCCATGATTGATAGATTAAACACCAGCAACCTTTTTCCTTTGATATAACTTGAACGACCCCAGAACACCCTGAAATGGGAGGGTGAATTAGGGTGTCAATTTTTTATTTTAAACTGATAGATCTTGTTCCCAAATTGGTAGAAACCTGTTAAACCTGCTTGAAGATGAAATGCAGAAAATAAAAAATCACATGCAAAGCAATGACACAACAATTTTACTTGGTTCACTACTAAGGGCTAAGTCTAAGGAGCATACACTGACAGTGTGTCAGTCATACCAAATTCCACTAATCATAACTAGTTGTGGATTTCAAGATTTTAGCATAGTCAATCTGTGCCAGGTTCACTACCTTTACAAGGTTTTAGGGATAACACACTGCATCCCTCAGATCACTCCCATTGACTCTCATATGCTCACTGCTTTGGAAGAATATTCACTCAGTTTATTGACTTGAAGGTCTCTTTAATGGTTTATAATTAATTCATGCATCCTCAACTGCAAATGGAAGCTCTGTTGAAGTCCCATAATCACACAAATATGTAATTTATTTTCCGGTACACTGATATGTTATGAAGATTAATTTCGCAAACTGATTTGGCTAATTTTTCAGGTTTCATTGGGTGTTTCGTGTACTGCTGCAGTTTCCACCTACCACAACCATTTTCACGTACCATCCAGCTCCTCCGTGTACCATCCAAATCCTCCAAATACCATCTAGCTCCTCCGCGTACTATACTACTCTATGTTCCTCTATACTCTACATACTGCTTCCCGCCTCCGCGAACCATATTGCTCTGTGTACTGCCTTTCTCTGCCACATACTGTCAGAGTTTCCTGCACAAACCACACACTCTTCCATAGACTGTTTTCCTTACGCGGATGCGTCTCTTCGTATACCATCTTATCCTCCACAAACCACTTTATAATTCTCTGGATTTCTCAAAGAAATTTTAATCTCCAATATCCTCTCTTATCAATAAGGATTACTGTTTCTTAAATAGGCACGTAACTCTGAAAATTTCAGTAAACTGATTTACCATAATTTTCAATACGGGAAAATCGGAACTCCATCTGTGTACTGACATCCACCACCACGAATCGTCATCGCGTACCCTAAACCTTCCACTTACCATATCTACGTCGATCCGTGTACTTCTTATCTTCACCACATACCATTGCTGTGAACCATTTTCTGCAGCATTTTGTGAACCGCACGCCTCTACCACATACCGTTGGTGGGAACTATTTCCAGTTCTGTGCACCGTTCTGCATACTGTATGCCTTCACCACATTCCATGCACCTTCACCACATACCCCACGCCTTCGCCATGTACCGCCAATCTTCAACACATACCTACGGCCTTCACCGTTTATCATTGCTGCAAACTGTTTCCAAACTCTTGAGTTTTGAGGCCCAAACAATTGGAAACCACTGGGAAACTACACTACCTTTAATACAGCTTGTAGCCTCAAATGTATGACCTCATTCCTTGCCAAATCCCTAATCATATATGTGCAGATTGACACCAAACACAAACCAAAATCCATTATTATAAACAAACAACCTTGGTTCCAACAATGACCACATCATAAACATGGTTTGATCTATACAGAATGATCATGAGAAAGGAATATGGGGAAAAAAATCCTTTAGTAATTTCCAAATATTATAGTTAACATATATTTGTTTCTTGTTTACTTTATTAAATTTTATAAAATTTTAGAAATTTTAGTTTTATTTTTTTAGTATAGACACATATAAAAACTAATATGTCCATTTTGTATTGTTTATATTTGTTTAGTTTTTATTTTTTTAATTTTTTAATTATTCAACTTTATATGTAACTACTGGATTTTAATTATTTTTGACATATGATTTTTTTCATTTTGTTTATATCATTTTATGTTTCATATATATTATCAATATTATTTTAAATTTTTTAACTAATAATGAATAAGATAAAAAATAGTATTAATATTATTTATAACTTTGTTGTTAAATATTCTAATACCATCTCTAACCCAAAGCCATTTTGTCTTGAAAATTCCATTTTGGTGTGAAATTTAACACTAAAATGTCCTATATTGAACACCAATTTGGTAAAAAAAAGATAAGTAAGGGTAAAATAAAGTTAATTATGGGTAAAAAAGTTAATTAAGGGTGAACTAATGTTATGTAAGTATAAACAGAAGTTAAGTAAGGGTAAAATAAAGTTATAGAAGGGTAAAATAAAGTTATATTAATTTAAAAAGAATTTATATAAGAGTAAAAGTGGGTAAATTAAGAGTAAAAATAAGTTAATTAATGGTAAAATACGTCATATAAGGGTAAAATGAAGTTATGTTTGTGTAAAAATAAGTTAAGTATGGGTAAAATAAGTTATCCAAGGGTAAAAATAAATTTTTAAAGTTTAAGTAATGGTAAAAAAGTTAATTTAGGATAAAAAAGTTATGTAAGGGTAAACTAAAGTTAATTTAGGATAAAAAAGTTATGTATGGGTAAAATAAAGTTTTTTAACGGTAAAAGGGTAAAACAAAGTTATGAAAGGGTAAACTAAAGTTATGATTTGGTAAATATAAGATATGTAAGGACGAACATAAGTTAATTAATGGTAAAAAAGTCATGTAATGGTAAACTAAAGTTATATAGTGGTAAAAAGAAGTTAATTAATGGTGGAAGAAGTTATGTAAGGGTAAAAATAAACTTTTACAAGTTAATTAAAGGTAAAATGAAGTTATATAAGTGTAAAAAAAGTAAATTAAAGGTAGAATAAAGTTATGTAGTGTAAAAAAACTTATGTAAGGGTAAAAAAAGTTATGTAAGGGTAGAAAAATGTTATACAAGGGTAAAATGAAGTTATTTAAGTGTAAACATAAGTTAAGTAAGGGTTAAACAGTTATTTAAGGGTAAATAGAAACGTTTATATGTTAAGTAAGGACAAACTAAATTTATTTAATGGTATGAAAATGATAATTAAGGGTAAAATAAATTTAATTAAGGGAAATGAAATTTACTTAAGGGTAAAATAAAGTTTTTAAGGGTGAAAAAGTTATGTAAGGGTAAAAAGAAGTTATATAAGGGTAAAAAGAATTATATAAGGGTCAAATAAAATTATATATGGGTAAATAAAAGTTATGTAAGGTTAAATAGAAGTTATGTAAGGGTAAAAATATGTCAAGTCAAAAACAATATTCTATGAGGGTAAAATAAAGTTATGTAAGGGTGAAACCATGTTAAGTAAGGGTAAAAAATGTTTTGTTAGGGTCAAAAAAAACTATATGGGTTAATTATGGGAAAAAAATTTAGTTAAGTGTAAAAAAAGTTATGTAAGGGTAAAGTAAAGTTAATTAATGGTAAAAAAAGTTAAGGGTAAATTAAAGTTATATATGGGTAAAAAGAATTTATGTAAGTTTAAGAAAAATCTATGTAAGGTTAAAATAAAGTTATGTAAGGGTAAACAGAAGTTATGAAATGATAAAAATAAGTCACTTAGGTGTAAAAATAAGTTAAATATGAGTAAAACAAAGTTATGTTAGTGTAAAAAAATGTTAAGTAAGGGTTAAAAAAGTTATGTTTGGGAAAAAAAGTTATGTAAGGGTAAATAGAAACTTTTACGGGTTATGTAAGGGTAAACTAAAGTTAAGTAAGGCTAAAAAAGTTTCTTAAGGGTAAACTAAATCTATATAAGTGTAACAGAAGTTAAGTACATGTAAAAAAATTAGTTTAAGGGTAAAATCAAGTCATGTATATTTTAAAAAAGTTATATATGATTAAAAAAAGTTATGTAAGGGTAAAAAAAACTTACACAGGTTAAGTAAGGGTAAAAAAATTTAAATAATGATAAAATAAAGTTATGTAAGTTAAAAAAAATTAAATGTAAAATAAAGGTATTTAAGGGTAAATATAAGTTATGTAATGGTAAAAAAAGTTATATATGGGTAAACTAAAGTTATTTAAGGGAAAATAGAAACCTATAAAGGGAAATTAAAGGTAAAAAATCTTAATTAAGGTTAAAATAAATTTAAGTAATAGTAAAAGAAGTTATGTAAGGGTAAACTAAATATTATTTAATTTCAGTTTACCCTTATTAAGCTATATAAGTTTTTGTTTACCCTTATAAGAAGTTGTTTTACCCTAACTTAAGTAGGGGTAAACTTAAGTTATGTAAGGGTAAAAAAAGTTAAATAAGGGTAAAAGAGCTAGTTAAGGGTAAAATAAATATTATTTAACTAATTTTTCATATTTTTTTCCTTAATTATCAAATCACGTATTCATATTTATTTTAATATATATATATATTCATGTGTATAAAATTTAATTTAATTTTTAATATTATTAAATCAAAAAATATATTTCATTAATTGATTTTTTGTAAAATAATTAATTTTAGTTTAATATGTTAAATAAAATTAAAAATAAAATATATGAAAAGGTATATTCCAAGAATATTTTTTGGTTGTAAAAAATGGAGTAATTCTATGGAAATATTTTACTATTAATGCATCATTTTGGAGTAAATATACTCCAAAATAGTTTATTACAATGAGGATTCTATAAAAAATATGATAAAGTGTGGGTTTTTATAATTATTTTGTTTTTTTGTGCCATTTTAAAATTATTATTCAAATTTATATATAATAGTTGGATTTGTTTTCTTTAATTTATATTATATAATCTCTAATTAATTATTTTTAGAATTATAGTTAACTACTAAAAAAATATGAGTAATATTTTTTAGTTTAGTTTTAATTTTTTTTATCATTTATCATTTTTATTTAATTTTATATTTAATAGTTTCATTTTTATAGTTTTTTACTATTTTTTTATTGCTTTGATTTTTTCAGATAATTCTATATTAAACATCTAAGTCAACTCAAGATTTTGGGTACGACTATAGACATTATTCTATTGAGGATCCTTTTCATCCTTCTGCAGAGGAGAGATTTACTTCTATAGAGACAGAGAAGACTTCTAGGGTTAGTAAATGTGGCATTACTTGTTTTCCCAAATTATCATTTACCTATACCTGGGACTAAAGGATTCTAGTTGAATTCTAAGATAAACATTTTAAGACTTTTGTTACAATATAATCCTAACCCTAAGATAGTATTTTTATTTATGATTAGAGATGTGTCGATAGTGAAAATATCTCAATTATGGGAGAAAATTTTAGTAATCTCATTTATTATTATTTTACTTATCAACATTTTTTCTTTCTACTATTGGTTTCCCCCGGAATATGTTATAATTTACCATTGAGAATTTGGGAAAAATGCCCATATTTGGATTCTAGGAGATGGATGGATTTTAAATCAACCCTTAAGTCAGATTTCACTTTCAGGAAAGGAGAAAATAAAAATCCAGGTGATATATATCATTTTTTAATTGAATATTCCTGGAACATTTTTTGTTGAAAATAGATGACATAAATCATTTTAAGTGAAATATTATCATTTAGACGTTTTTTAAATATTAATGATCATATAAATTATTTTTTTGTTCTTAATTTATATAAAATGAGGATATTTCATTAGAAGATCTAATCCAAAAACACATACCCTCATATTTTATCTTTTTGAGAGTATATGTTTTTGGAATAGTAAAATACAACTATAAAATTTCAAAAAATGAGAGTTTATACTTTAGTACCCATAGATGTTTTCCCACATCACCATCAAGACAAGAAAAATAGAAGAGGGACTAAATGTGAAAAAGGGACAATATCTTATTTAAGAGTTGAGGGTTATAACTACAAAGATTATAAGATGTTATTTATGTAAATTAAAATATATATATATTGTGAGTCACTAATGAATTTTTTGAATATAATATAACAAAAAACCTTATGGAGAAGAGAACACATGTGAACTTTATACCGAAGGGTAGGAAGGAAATTTTATCCACTTTATTGGGAATGTCCAAACACCCTGGTTTCTTACGAGGATACCCAATAGGTGTGTCGATAAAAAAGTTTTTTGGTTATTCTAGGGATTATTTAAAGGCGAATATATATAAAAAGAAAATAGATTCTTTAGAATATAATTTTTTTGAGATATTTTAGATTACGTAGGATAGGATCATTGCATTGGTATAGTATATGTTTACTTAAATAAAATTGTTATACCTCTACCTATAGATTCCACTCCTCTATCTCCTCCTGCTTATCTAACTCTTAAACCTCATTCTACATAGATTACCGTTTATTTTGAGTTATATATTAAGTATAAACAACTTCATAATGATGAATATGGGATTATATATTATATTGGGGATATCATTCATCATTAACTAATAGATATAGATACAATTAGGGTCCCCATACATGATATTATAGATATATTAGAAAGATTACCATTTCTTATAGATGAGGTCACTAAAGTAGGAAATTGTATCGACCATGTTTTAGTTTGACTATCTAGACTTATCTAGAAAATACCCACTAAGGTATGTATAAATTATATCCTTTATTTCATTTTTTAAATTGGTTTAACATTTTGACACTTATATTTTTTTATTTTTTATAGGAATAATTCAACGGTAATGACATACTGTATAGACAACAATAGGTACAAGCTACTATGACTTTAGATACAAAATATTTTAGATTTAATATATTATCAACATATTCATCTTTATTATTAGATGTTTATGAGATTCTAATGGGTTATATCATTTTTGGGTATGAGTGGAAAGTGATTATTTTAAATAGATATTCTATAGATCTTTTAACTAGATATTTTTTCGGCATCAACATGATGAACATATTTTCCATATAAGAAGATTATCATATATATTTATATTATTTCAATTTATTAAAGATTAATACTTATGTTTCTTTGTATTATGTATCATTATACACTTTTTATTTATCATGATATGGCATCCATATTTGTATTTTTATACCCCCAATGTATTTCACCAATAGTGAGGACAATGAAATATGAATAATAAATAATATATATTGATGAAATAATTCAAAATAATGCAATTTAGTGTTAGATGCTTCCTTATCTTGAAGGGTTTGGAATATATATTTCCTAAAGTTTTATTTATCTTAACTTAATAGCCACTCAAATTATATTTTTTTGTATATTTGTAGAAATTATATGTTGTGTGTCAAGAGAAAAGATATATTATTGGTTATGTTCTATAGTATGATAAAATTTTAGAGAATTATTGAACACATAAGTTTGATTATTTGAATAATTGTTTATTATAATGAATTTTAATTTTATTTGATACATATAATTTTTAAACAAGGTGTGGGGATAAATTAGAGAGATAACATGAAATAGGAGCATAGATATCAAACATGTAAATGAAATGTCATATTATAATTTATAATTAATATATGTTGGTTGAAGGTAATTAAAATGTTATTTTGAATCCAATTTTTTTTTGAAACAAAGTTTTCATCTTTAAGGAGTAAAGGAATGTGGATATTATGTTATAAGATTTATGTTTGAAATAATTTCAACTGGGAAAGTAATATAATTCCACAAGGTTAGATTTTATTATAAAATTATATTTATTTTATCTTATAAATATTTTGAGAATACATGTTAATTACTTTCTGTTTAATTTTTAACTTTTTGAGCACCCTCACCCTTTTAATGAACAAGAGATAAATCACTTATAAATAGAATGGGGGAATATTTCATATGTTTGATTGGGTTTTATTTTATTTGTAATATATATTTTAAAGTTTAAATTTTAGATTATAAAGTTAAGGTTATTTTATATTGTGATTCTATTTTATGGTTGTTTTAATGATTATTTATTTTCTAGTTCTTCTGGTTTATTGATGGGTTAAATATATTTTAATTAATTAAAAAAATATTTTTCACATATGTTATAGTATAACCAATGTAAAAAATCTAATAAAATTAATTTTCAAATTAATTTTTATAAAATGGACATGAAAAATTATTTATCATATTAGTTATTTTAATTAACTAATGTGATAAAGTGTTTTTTACATCAGTTTTTATATAACTAATGGGAAAAACCGTTAAATTATATAGTTTTATACTAGTTTATATGATGGCTTTTAAAAATATAAGGCAATAAAGTTTTTTTCATGTTGATTTTTATTAACCTATTCGAAAAACATATTTATAATGTCACCTACAACAACTTTATGTGATAACTTGTGTTAACCCCCCCCCCCCCCCAAAAAAAAACAATGTAGATTTTTTTTATTCTATTATTTCTTTATTCGAATTCCTTCATTTATGACGAATTGATGGTATCCTTCAAGTCCATGTTATTTATTATCATGGAAGTATTCTATATTGTTTCTAGAATTTAAATAACCATATAGTCATTACTCTATATGGTGTAAATACCTTACTATACAAATATTGTATTTGAGTGTGTTCATATAGAAATATTGTTTAGTAATTGACTGAGAAATATTGAAAATATGTATAATTGTTAATTTAGTACAGTTAAGTGCTTATTGTTAAAGGAAGACTTAATGTGTACTGGGGAAGTATTGGAATTCTATATAATTGATATAATACAAATACATATTGATTGTTAAGGCATATTAATGATGTTTTGTTTATGATGAATGCATTGGACTTGTGTAAGTGATGAGTGGGGGCCATTATAACCCCTAGAAACATTGAGTAATGTATCATGAGATAAAAAAGAACTGGTATTGCTTAGTTTATTCCATCACATAAAATGTAAAATGTTTTGGTTGAGGCCTTGATGGTATATAATATGTCTTGGATGAGGCCTTAGTGGTATGTAAGATGATTTATAATGAGGCCTTGATGATGAGATTAAGATGTCCAACATTATGCAATCCATCACCATGAAATTAGTTATTATTATTCATGTGGTTATTTACATTGTTATGTTATCCATGGATATATTTTTTTTCTCATGTTATTTATTATATTTCACATTTATTTATTATTTAATCTATGATATTACTCATGTTTCTTTATTTATGAAAACTTTTATTATACGCTACCCTTAACGAGTATTTGATCTCACCCTTATAATGTTTCTATTTACCCAATTTATGTAGAAGTGTAATATATATGATATATCTAGAAGGGTATCATGTATGAAATTTTTTTCTTGTCACAAACCATGCCTCTAAAGGCACCCCTATATGGACGACAATGAAGGAAGAGAGATAATGACTCTCGATTCCTTACTCTAGTAGGCCAAGGTTGGTAATTAGAATTTATGGTATAAGTAAGGTCACATATATTGGAGGCATTACCCTCAAAATAAAATTAGGATTGGGAGATAAAATATTAACCACAAAACAAATCTATGATATAAAATAAAATGGGTGGAAAACCATCCTAGAATTCATGTACAATGTCAAAAGAAATATCCAAGTAAACACCAAAAAATACAAGTCCTAAAATAGAAAGTTAACAATATCTCTGATATCCAAGATAATAATGTCCAACTGGATTCTTTAATTACTTATGGAAACCTTAAAATTATTGTATATACGTTGGGTGAACATGGAATGTATGTTCTGTATGATCATACCCAAGGTTTTTTGTAAACATTTCAGAAGAGAATACCAATTCACTAGTGAATGAAGAATACAACAAACATGCACATAAAGTGGTTAACTAACCAATATGAGCCTCACAATGATATGATCACCAAATAACTTATCCAATTTAGTATCATAGTATTAAATAATATGAAATAAAGGTTCCATATAACCTGTTCCACACTTATTTTCCACTCTCATGCACCAATATAAAATTTAGTATTCTTCAACCTCTATCATGTATATCACATCACTTAACCATACATCTTTGATGTGGGTTGGGACAAATCCCTACCTATCCAAACTTCACATTGGGTCTAGAATCCTATTCTAGCATCAATTATTATTCCCATCACATCCTTATTATAAGATCATCCACATAACTAGTACAGTAGGGTATCACAAACGTAAATGACATCAACCTCATTCCCCCCTCCTATAAGATCATCCACATAACTAGTATAGTAGGGTATCACAAACGTAAATGACACCACTAAGTATATCCTACACTAACCATCACCATTGATAAACAAAACCAACTATGCCATTATCATCATTATAGATGAAATAAGAGCATGGAAGAGGGGGTAGCCAGCTATCTGGTTCAAAAACATCCAAGCCATAAAGAAAAACACCTATAACCAAAACAATTTGGGTGTAGGTAAGGTTATACAACCTAGGTGTGGTGTATATAGAAATAACATGAAAAATTAAAAGGTATTTATATAGAAAAAAGGCCAAAATATGGCTTAAAAACAAGATCATTAACATTACCCACAATAATATCATAACATATTACGTCATCTGCCACTAACCACTGCCACCAAAAATTAAACACACCATGTAAACAAACCACACACAAGCCACAATTAATCTTTCATTATAAAGTTAACAAATTTATAGATTTATTAATTATCAAGCTAATTCATCTTATTTAGTAATTTCATTTCATATTTAAATATAGCTCATTATCACCTCTTCTATACACTACTTCATTCACCACAAGATAATTTTCACCCATGTTCATTACCATTTACATATTTCATATTCACTACATATCTACCAGGAAACTACATCAAAACTCCACAAAATAACTCATCCTCCTCGCAACATTGATCACAAAATCATAAAATACGCTAATAAATCACCACTACCCAACCAAATATCTCAAAAAAAATTTATAATTCAACCACTATATCTCTTTCCTCATCACTTTCCATAATAAATAAACATAGCCTCATTTCCACCACATCCCACCTCGAACCCAGTCACCACCATCACTGATAAAAGCACCATAAGGTCCCACACATAATAAAAAAAATAAAGTAATAACATCAACACATAACGTCACATTTTTGGATTTTTTATATACTATAATTTTATTTCAATGGATTTCATAACATAATATATTCTTTAATGTGGCTATTACCAAAAAATTTCAAATTTCTATGGTCAACCATCTCATTACCCATATATATGTGAATAGTCTTTGCATGCATGTTTATCTCAATATAACATTCAAAATAAGGGTCTAATAATTCAAAAAAATAAAAATAAAAATAGGTTCCCAACTACTATTATTTTAGAAATAAATTAAGTGATAATCATAACAATAAATTTCAAAAAATATCTACCACATGCGATTACTCCCCATTACAATCAATTTAAGATAAAAATATTATTATATCTATTAATATGATCCTTTTTATCTAATTATTTGATATAAAAATAATGTAATCCCCACTCATACACATAAAAAAGGAGAGAATAAGGATCCCTATCTGAAAAAAATATTTTAAAATTGCTTCTCAAGGATGGAATGAAGAACAAATGTCCTTATGACCAAGATAACACAAATGCTGAATCAAAACTCCAACAACCATCAAAATCCAACTACCACTTTAACCAAACCATCCATCTCCCCAAATAGAAAATTCTCCAAAATTAAGAATAGTGGAAAAACTGAGAAGGAAAAATAGAGGAATCACCTTAGAATTTACCACTCCCAAAATTTATATTCCAAGAATAAAATACCACAAGTAGAGGGTGAAAGGCCTCTTCAAATCACATAGGAGTATCCCAATAATCATTAAAAATTAATGTAGGAATATAGGGTTTTAATAGGGTATGTAATTCATACCTGATAGATCGTTAATGATACTATGGTGCAATATAGTTTCCCATAATGTAATCATCCATGGCTAATTGGCCTCTGAATCTCACACTGAGGATCATAACCTGATACTAACTTCCTAGATATAAGGAAATGGTGAACCCATAACACCACACCGCAATTACTCTCTAAATAGTAGGGACTTAAAAAACACACCACCTAAGCCTCCTTGTCACACAACATCCACTATACCACAAGAGGAACTCCCAAGGAACATTACTCTAGAAACACCTAGATATGCCGAATCCACACTTAGAACAAAAGGGGAATAATAAATCCTTGACCTCAAAATTCCTCACTACTTTTGGCCTCCATATTGCAAATAAAATAAAAATAACAGAGCCACATAACTTGAGCTCCAAGCCTCTATATGCCTCCATGCCACCCCATGAAACAAAATCCCCTATCACTTGAAATCTCATCCGTAAATCCTCTCGTTCTTCCTCAAACACATCATAACTTTCACTGGACAACTAAATCATCAAAAATTTCAAAAATTAATGTGTTTAAGATACTATAATGTTATATTAGATCACTCTCAAATAATTATTTTCCCCAAGAATCAAAAACCTTCCTAGAAGAAGGGAAAATAATGGGTCCAAACAACCTCCCCCTGAGATAACTCTCACATATCTCATTACAATTGAATCACTTCCAACAGTAATGAAAAATAATAGGAGGGGAAAATCACATCTCATAAAATATAAAAATTCAATAGTTACATCATCAAAATGATAAAAATAAATAAACACTAAAGTAAATTCAAAATAGATTTGGTTATAGGGCACACATATCTGTCTTAAATTTCCAAGAACTCTCCTCTAGGTTTCCATTCCTCCATTGCAAATTAAATAATGAAGTGGTTCATCCAAAAAACAACATATCTTGATGATCCAATATCTCTACTAGTTTCTCCATGAATTTAAAATTATACTCTATATCCAACTCTCCCCATTCAATGACATGAAATTCATCGTGAATATACTGACACAACTATGACATGTGGAACAAAAAATAGATACTATCTATCTATAGTGGGAAAATACACCTCAAAAACATGACCCAACACCTCAAAATTACTGAAAAAATGAGGAGAAATATTACTCCTCCAACCAAAACTATACTTCCCTTGATGAGGGGGAATCTTCAAGAACTCATGGTCCATAAATTAGAACTCCAAGAGTCTTTTACTTCAATAATTATATTCCCTTTGATAATACTTCACTCCATTCATCCTCTCTCAAACTATCTGAACAATTCTGTTCATGCTCTATACCACATATAGGTGAAGGACCATAAATTCACCAATATTTACCTAGCACAACAAAAAACATAAATTCCCCCATACAATGATTAAAATGGAGCCATGTCAATGGATGGGTAGTAGATATTATTATCGAAAAAATCAACCAATAATTGATTCTTTACCAAAAATATTAAAAAAATCTATGATGTAAGATCATAACATATCCTCTACCATATGGATGGTCTGTTCTTTCTACCCATATGTTTGGGGATAAAAAGTAGTTTTATGGCGTAGTTGATAACCAAATAATTATAAAATACCTTCCATACTCACTTGGTATAATGAGAATCACAATACAAAATTATAGACATTGGTACCCCATGATCCTATAGAATATCATCCAAATAATCCATCATAATAACATCCACAATGCTCAAATCTCAAATTTCCAAGAATTAAGCCAAATGTTTCAGTCAGCCCACAATCATCAAAAATACATTATATCCTCCATGAGCTTGGGGTAACCTAATGATTAATTTTATAAATATTTATTTCCATTTACACTTAGTAACATATAGGGACTATAATAAACCCTTAATAACATGGTTCTTGACTTTTACCTACTGATATACCAAACACAATGCCACAAAATATGCCACCAGTAGCATCACCCTTACCCACCAAATCGACCTCGTAAAGTCATGAAATATATTAGAAAAACCCAAATATACCTATATAGGTGAGCTAGTAAACACAAGTATAATTAACTCATGAATTACTAATGGAAAAAACAACCTCCCCTAAAACAAAATCTGATTCTGACCATCTTATAATCGTACTTCAAGGGCATCACCATGAATGATATAGTCACACATAACCAATACCTCTAAGTATCACCCCTAAGAATATTATACATACTTCATGAAGAATGATTCCACTGTCATATAATAAATAAAACCTCTTCCACTATATTCCCCCACATTAAGATGCATCACCGTGATTTTACCCATCCCTCTCCAAACATCCTCAGACTCCCAAACTACTTCACCTCGAGACTTCCTACTTAGAACATTGACAACTAAATTCCTATTTTCTGGAGTTTAGGTTATATCAAAATCATAATTATATAAAAACTACACACACCTACATAGATTCATATTCAAATCCCTTAAAGAGAAAACCTACCTGAGACTCTTTTGGTTTGTGAAAACCATAAAGTGTACACTGATGAGGTAATTCCACTAAAACTTCAATGTAAACACAACTGCTGCTAACTCAAGATCATGGGTGGAGTAGTTATTCTTCTTGGGGACATAACTACCTAGACAAATTATTGATTAAAACATTCTAATATATTAAGATACATTGCAATACTAAAAGGTATTCATCACAAAAAACCTCAAACACTACACATTCTTTAGAAAATCAAAGCACTTGGGCACTGAACAATCTCTTTAGGTAGTAAAATATTGTTTAGAAATGATTATTCTAAAATAAATCATGGTTCCTCTTGGTTAAATCCATCAATGTGAGAACAATATAAGAAAAATTTGATATTATCCTCTAATAATATCCCATGAGACCGAGGAAGCTACAAAACTCTAACACATTTTTTGGTGATATCCAAGAAATGAAAACTTCAATCTTCGATGAATCCATGAACATACCTTAATGAGACACTAAATTCCCATGTAAATGAACCGATCACATTTAAAACATTAACATAGATAACTTTCCATAGTTTTTATCATGTTAAAGAATATTCAATAAAACTATGAGATGATCGACATGCTCCTTTTCTAACCTCGAGTATATAAGTATGTCATTGATACACATGAATATAAACTAGACCGGTAAATCATGTAACAGTTAGTTCATGAGCCTCATGAATATAACTGGTGCATTTATAACACCAAATGACATGAACATGGACTCGAGGTGCTATACCTACACCTAAACACAATCTTCATAATATTTACATCCTTTACCCTCATATAATGATATAATGAATATAAATCAGTTTTCAATAACCAAAATTCTCCCTGTAGTTTTTTAAAAAAATTATCAATCTTCATAAGGTGGTAACAATTCATAACCTTCTCCTGATTCAGTATCTAATAGTCTACACACAACCTTAGACTTATTTCTTCCTTCTTGGAGAAACATTTTTGGTCACCCCAAAGAGACACATTGGGTCAGATAAAGCCCATATTCATTATACCATAAATATAAAGTCTCAACTCACATAGTTATATCAGCTCTATACGATAGGGATCTACAAAAATTAGATATTCACCCAGTTGTAGATCTATCCAAAACTCAACATTGAATCAAGAGGGTAGTGAAACAACTATAGTAGAAAACACGTCAGGAAATTACTCAATAACTATTGGAGCATACTCTACCCAATATTTCACTGATAACTCTACCAAATAAGATAGAAGGGGATTCCCTTTCTTTCCATCCATCAGATAACTCCACTCATGTAAAAAATCACCCAATATAATTACATGTTAGAAAATAAAATATTAATATGGAAACAATAAATAACTGCATGCACATAATACAACCAATCCATACAAAGGATAGAATCAAATGTTTATATCTAAACCAAAAAGAAATATCTTACAGAATAGTTTTGTCCCATAACCAGTTTTCATCCCTATCACACATAAAACAAAATAACCAATCCTCTGATTGGCATAGACAACACTAGGGGAACTAGAATTCTCCCAACCTCTAGTCTTAATGTGTGAAATAAATTTAGAGTAATTAAAGAGTGTGAGGCTCCCAAATTGGACAAGGTAGAAACTAAGGTAAATGATAAACTAATAATACTTCAAACAACCTCCAGACCCACTAGAGTTTGAACCTCCATAATGTGCATCTACCCATGACTAACTCCTCTTCCCATATACTTATAGACATTATAACCATGTTATAGTCTATATACATAAATATGAGGACCATTGTGAGGACAACCTCTAATAACTCTATATAATATTTAATGTTGAACAAATGTTACTAGCCTCTTTTACTACTTTGGATAGAGAGGCGCATGACTTTCCAAACTAAAACATTGTCCTTGAACATTCAGAAACTATGCCCAATGGTGAACGTAATCTCCATAAGGATAGAACACAAATATAAACCCCTCCGTAGATGCTCGATAGATACATTAGCTATAAAAGGATAAAGTAAACTATTGTGATTGACTCTCAACAGATAAGAACATTGACTACCCAGACATCCATAATCCCCCACCTGAAGCTTCACTCCTTGAAAATCCATGATGATCTCCCTCTGAAAAAAATCCTCCCTATGAGTACATTCACACGATCACTTCCACCTTATTTAGAACTAATATATATATAAGAATCATAAATGGGGTGAATTTATATATAATCTATGTAACGCCCCGAACCTAGTTACCTAGAGTCAGTACATTAATACATAACATTGGCATGATCACAAAAGATAAAGTCTCAAAAAACCAATTAGTTTTGTAGCCTTGTAAATACTAGATACATTCATAAGTTTTATATTACATTATAAAATGAAAAACTACAACAACATAGTCTCTATAGGACACACTCATATCCCTTAGACTATCCCTTCAGGTCAGTCATAATATACTTATTCGCATCCTGGAAAAAAATAAAACATAGAAAGGGGTGAGCTCAGATGCTCACTAAGGATAACAATATAGAGAAAACTTTCATAAACAAGCATATACATTTAGGGAAATGTAATAATAAAACAAAATCCTTTTAAACTTTAACTTAAGCATAATATGGAAAAGATAAAATCAAATAATTTCATTTACTTATTCACATGGATATTCTAATAATTGAATAATCACATTCAATATCAATATCCACATTCAAAATGATGGAATTCATAATGCCAGACTTTATAACCACATAGTCAAGGACTTTTTCCTATACTACAAATAAGATTTTGTTAAGGCCCTGTTCCAAGACATTAGTTTGTATCATGAGTACTGATGCATTGAGAAGCTATAGCAGGCTCCACCCATCACTTACTAAGTCCAATGCATTCCTCATATGAAAAGGTTTAAACATAATATAAACATTTGTATTAAAACTAGCATATGAAATGTCAATACTTTATCCATAAACCATGAATGATATAAAAATAGCACATCCATAGTCAAACATATCACAAAACCTTCAATACAATATGGAAGTTTTGTATCATAATAAATCAACTTCAAATAAACTTAAAATCAATGAAAGGATGTTGACATAGATGAAATCAAAACCTTTTTTTAGAGAAATATCTATTTCTATTTTGAAATAATTTAAAAGTAATATAATTATAAAAGAAAAAATTTATTTTGAAAATAGTCTTATAATCTTGTAAGTGAAACTTCGATGATGTTATAACGACAGAAATTAGCTGCTCCAGCCGTATAAGTTAAAAAAAAATTCTTACCATAATTTTGTGGAAAAGGTCATAAGGAACCTTGTTTGGAAAATGACCGAAAGGTTCCTTTAAAACCATTTTATAAAAATTAAAACAAGGGTGTAAATATTATAGTAAATAGTAAAAATCTTTTGGTATTCATTTTTAAGAAACATTGATGTCGATGATGAAGAGGTACCCGTAAATAATTATGTATAAACAACCTCATATAATAAAGAGATTGTGAAATTAACCCTTACCTTGTAATTTTACTTGGTAGAGGGTAGGTTAACCTCCTGTATAATGGTGAAATAATTTTTATACAATTATCCATGAATCATATACATTAATATGATATCATATATGATCTTCCAATATTGATTTGTTAATGATATTTTAGTAGTATCATCGTTTCGGGTGTTAACTGATTCGTTTTCCTTTGTATGCTTAGTTACGTAATCCATGATTGTCATGGATAGGATGTATTTGATTCATATCCAGAATGATATTAAGTTCTTTAAATATTATTTTTAATCATCACATGTAAATTATTCTTGAATGATTACGATGGGGAATGAATCTCATCACGTTCATGGAGACGATAATCCATACGTACACACGAGAGACAATATCATTGTTTTTCAATTAAAATACTAATTAAATATATGGTATATCATATATACAGAATAATTAAAATGTTATATCTTTTATTTAAATTAATTATACATCATTATTATACCCATCCAAATAATAATGTATTGAATAACAACTACACCGCGACATGGAGACGGTAAGACGTACGTACGCACGTATGGTGACATGTTATTCATAAGATGGATAACATAATGAATATGGTTGTACCATTTTTATAATAACATCACAGTATATAGAAGATATTGGAGTTATTATTTTATAATGGAAACAACAAATATAAAGGAAGTGGAAGAAGAAAATAACTTGAAAGTGGTGGTGAGATATTTACCTCTTCTTCAGGTTCTTCTTTTTGATTTGATCAAAAGGGATCCTTAGATTGGCTTTATGATCAAAATAAGGCCTCTAGGATGAAGGGAGGATATTTTGGAGTATATTTTGTCTGGTTTCGGCTAAGCCAAATGGATTTGTAGATGTGAATTTGAGAGAAGGGGAAGTGACTTTTTATAAGAGAGGTGAGGGGAACCTTAGGGAAAGATTGAAATATTATTTTATAATAAAATCATTTTCGGTTTATAATGGATAAAAATTGATTTATTTATACGATAAGGTGTAGAGTGGTTTAAATAATCTCAACCAATAGGTTTTATACAAGTTTAGGTGACCATTTTAACCTTATCTCTTAGATTTAAATCTTAGTTAAATAGTTTGACATTTATCGTGCCTCTTTGTATTTTTATATTATATGGTTAACAAACTTACTATTACAAGACAAGAGAACCCCAAGTGGTTAATTATTAATATATATAACCTTATCTAAGTCATTGGGATGCACCTTATATTTTTAGGAATACTATATCAATTAATAATATAATATTTGTTTTAAAAACTCTTTTATGTAAATTTTGACATTATTTAATAAATGATTTTTTTAAAGTCCTAAATGCTTTATTACTTTGAAATAAATTTACATGTTCAATAAAAACATGTGATATTAACCTATAAAAATATTTTAATTTATCAAAAGTCTCAAATTTCATTTATTTGGATATTTATAATATCAATTATGTTAATATTTCATTATTAAGGTAATTACTGCGTCATTATTGTGTCATAAATAAATTAAAATATATAATATATAAAATTTATAAATAAAATATCATTATTTAGGAAATCGTTTTATCTTTCCAATGAATACTTATAGTCAAATTTATATTTTGTATAACCCTATATTAAAAATGGTTTAGTTATTAAACTTTGATTTTGACTCTTAACTCTTCTTTAAATAAAATAATAATAAATTTCCTAATCTATTCCAAGTGGACCTAAAGGATCATATTTTATTTATAAGGTTATTTTTGGTCAAATTACACTTATACAATAGTATTAGGACTTGTGTTAGGGTAATAATAATATCATTTTTACCCTTAATTACCCAATTTACTTTTAACCGTGGTAAATAAAAGTAAAAAGTTACTATTGGAAAAAATTTATTTTAATCTTATTGAACCAAATTTTTCATTTTGATATCAACCGTGTCTCTTTAATTTTTTAAATTCAACTAATAAAAGTGGTAAAATTAAGTTTTATACAAATTTTCAAATTCTCTTAGGAGGTGGGTAAAAGACGGTTAGAAGTTCAATAAAATTTTATATATCTAATATTATTAAAAAATGACTCCAATGAATTAAATTGAACATATATAGGTAATATGTATCTATTTTGTCCTAAAATAAACTTAAAAAATTAATTATCTAAAAAAACTCAGTTTTAAACAATAACGTAGTGTTTTTCAGTATTAATCAAAAGTTGAAAGTTTTCAGAAAAATACCAAAAATTCCCCCTAAGCTAATTTCGATATTCCAAATTTAAAAATGAGTGCATTTTGAAAAATAAAATTTATAAAATTTGAAAAAGTGGGTATTACTATTCATAATGGCTAGTTTTATTGGTCATAGTCTGTTAGAATCTCGAAGCTGTGTACAATGCAATCTATTGCATTATTGAAAGGGAAACATACAGTGGAAGCTTGGGGTGGTACATTTTCCCTCGTTCAAATAATTTCATCCTTGAAATTTATATAATACTACCACAAAAAAAGATTTGGGTGGTTCTTCATCATAATTTCCTTTAGTTCCCACATTGCCTCTTCCATCTTATGGTTTCTCCATAGAACTTTTACAAGACGATTTGTCCGATTTCTCAGCACTTGTTCACTTGTATCAGGAATTTTGACAGGCTCTTAACAATAAGACATATTAGGTTGTAGTTCAATTTCCTCATAGGTGAGTACATGTGTTTGGACAACCATGTATTTTCTCAATAGTGATACATGGAAAACATCATGAACATATGAGAGACTTGGAGGCATTACCAAACGATAAGATACAACTCTAATTCATTCTGGAATTTCGAAAGGTCTGATGTACCTGAGACATAATTTACCCTTCTTACCGAAATGTATAACACCCTTCCATGTAGATACCTTCAAGAAAACATGATCTCATACCTGAAATTCCAAATCCTTACTTTGGTTATTGGTATAGATCTTTTGCCTACTTTGGGCTACTTGATGTGGGTTTGGATAACCTTCACCTTTTCCATTGTTTCCTCAATAAGTTCTGGGCCTATGAGTTTTCTTTCACCAACATTATCCCAACAAGTTGGCGTGCGACATCTATTTCCATTTAATGCTTCATATGGTGCCATGTAAATACTCAAATGGAATCTATTGTTATGGGAAAATTCTACCAGAGGTAGATATTGATCCGACATACCTTGAAAGTCCAGTGAGAAAGATATCAACATGTCTTCTAAGGTTTGAATAATCTGTTCTTAATGTCCATCAGTTTGAAGGTGGTAGGCATTGCTCAAACGAAGTTCAGTATCCTGGAATTTATGAAGACTTTTCTAGAATCTTTAAGTAAAATGAGGATTACAATCAGAAACAATCGATAAGGGTACTCTATAATGTTTTACAAATTCATTAATATATAGACTTTCTAGATGTTCAAGTGGTAAATTTTCCCTTATAGCAAGAAAATGTGCCGACTTGTTAAGATGATCAACAATGACCCATATTACATCATTTCTTATAGGAGTATTTGGTAGCCCTATGATAAAGTCCATCATAATATTACCCCATTTCCACTCAGGTATGGGAAGAGGTTGCATGAATCCTCTAGGCTATTTCCTTCTAGATTTCACTTGTTGACAAACCATACATCTTGACACAAAATCAACAATCTTCCTCTTCATGTTGTCCCACCAAAAATATTCTTTCAAATCTCTATACATCTTGGTGCTACCAAGGTGTATAGAGAAATTGGAGATATGAATATAATCTATCAATTCCATTTTTAAATCAGGTATATCAGGAACTGAAAGCTTCTTCCCAAATTTCAAAATCCCATATTTATATAAGAAGTCACTCAAAATCCCGTCATTCACAGCTTTAATCTTCTTTTGAAACTCCTCATCATAAGCTTGAGAAATTTTTATCCTTTCTAGTAAAGATTGCTTGGAAACCATTTGAAAAAGTATTGATGTTTCACCTTCCATGATTATTCCCATATCCATTTTCACTAGATCCATGAAAATAGGATCCCTTTTAAATCTTATCTTGTTAAAAACTCCATGATCCTTTCTGCTCAAAGCATCTGCTACCTTATTTTCCTTCCCCGGGTGGTAGTGTATTGTGCAATAATAATCCTTGAGTAGTTCCATCCATCACCTTTGCCTCGTGTTGAGTTATTTTTGTGAGAAAAATATACTTAAACTCTTGTGATCCATATAAATCTCACATTTTTCACCATAGAGATAGTGTCACCATATTTTCAGATCAAAGATTACAGTTTCTAACTCAAGATCGTGAATAAGATAGTTTTTCTCATGAATTTTTATCTGTCATGATGCATAGGCAATAACTCTATCATTATGCATAAGGACACATCCAAGTCCTTTCTTTAAAGCATCACTATAAATAACAAACCCATTGTTCCCTGATGGTAGAGTCAAGATAGGAGCACTGAATAATCTTCTCTTATGTTCTTCAAAAAATTCTTCATAGTCTTTTGTCCAAACAAATTTAACCCCTTTATGTGTGATCTTGGTTAATGGGTTAGCCAATCAGGAACAATTATGGACAAAATACCGACAATAACCTACTAAACCAATAAAGCTGCGTACCTTTGTTTTACTCATCAGTGCTAGCCATTCCTGGATTGCCATGGTATTTGAAGGATCAACAAATATTCAATCTTTAGAGAAAATATGGCCACGAAAAAAATCTCTTGAATCCAGAATTCACACATTCTAAACTTACCGTATAATTTATTTCTTTTGAGGGTTTTCAGAATGGTGCGCAAGTGATTTTCATGATCTTCATAGCTTTTGGAGTATACCAGGATATCATCAATAAATACTACTAAAATCATCAAGATATTCCTTGAAAACTGATTCATTAGATCCATGAAAATAGAGGGTGCATTAGTCATCCCAAAAGGCATTACTGTAAACTCGTAATGCCCGTACCTGGTTCAAAATGTTGTTTTCATAATTTCTTCTTCTTCACACACAACTGATGATAACCAGATCGAAGGTAAATCTTTGAAAAATATTGATCTCTATGAAGTTAGTCGAATAAATCATCAATGTAAGGTAGGGGATACTTGTTCTTTATTGTTATATCATTGATATCCTTATAGTTAATGCACAACCTCATAGATCTTTCTTTCTTCTTAACAAAAAGAACAGGGATCCCCATGGAGAAACACTAGGGTGAATAAATACCTTATTACTCAATTCCTCTAGTTGTTTCTTTAGTTCTAATAATTCCACAATGTCCATTATATAAGGGGTCTTCTATATGGTCCTTGAACCAGGGATTAAATCAATGGAAAACTAAATTTCTCATTCTGGAGGATGTCTAGGTAAATCCTCTGGAAACACATCAACATATTCTTGCACAATATGCATGTGCTCTATTCAAACATTCTTTTCTTCACCCATAGTTATTTCATTATTTTCTTCCCCAATAATTTAACTTAGTAGAGCTACTGGGGGTAGATCTTGATAAGAATTAGTTGGTGACATTTCTGCACTAAAGATAAGGTACTCCATATCATCATCGAAAATTGTAACCTCCTTCTTCTTACAATAAAATTTCTCATCATTGTCCAAAATCCAATCCATTCTAAGGATGATATCAAATTCAATCATGGGTATGACGATGAAATTAGTAGATAGAGAACATTTATATGCTCTAATGGGAACTAATTCACAAAATATTGTTATGATGATACTTCCCTTAGGAGTTTT
Organism: Viscum album; assembly: GCA_963277665.1. Lineage (NCBI taxonomy): Eukaryota > Viridiplantae > Streptophyta > Magnoliopsida > Santalales > Viscaceae > Viscum > Viscum album. The sequence continues at coordinate 1,541,958,985 of OY728129.1, forward strand.
AACTGACAACTCCCTTGTTATGTCAAATTCAAAATATCTAATTTTCTCAGCAAACTGGAAAGATATGAAACAATTCAATGATCTAGAAACAAATGAATCATTTTCTAAACTTGAGGAAACCATTAAATTACCTTCCACCATGTCTTTCAGAGCTTCAAACTTAGCAGTAGTAATAACATAAGCTTGGGCTTACTCCCTTGTCCTTTTCTAAGGTAAGTTCCCGTGGCTCTTAGGAAATTCATTTTCATAATGCCCCTTTTCTCTACAATTTTAACATTCAACATTGATAGCCTCTTTCTTCCCCTTGTAATCATGAGCTTGGTAGCCTTTTTCACCACACTTGTAACAGACTCCCATTAACTTTAGCCAAGTATCAGGGTGTTTCATCCCACATTTACTATATGATGGATATTCAACTTTTCTCTTCTTCCCCTTATTTCTATTTCTAGAGTGTTCAATAAATCTCTTTTCTCCTGATTTTCTTTAAAGTCATAAAACTCAGAGAATTCTTTTTCTGTCTTAATAATAGATGAAACAATATCTCGTATGATGAGAAAAATTGTGAGACTAATGCTCTACGAAGAAATGGTTTTAACCCATAAAATAATTGACCAATCTTACTCCTTGGTCTATGTATATAATCTGCTACATGACTTGCTAACATTGTAAGGTTAGACTTGTATTTTGCGACACTCTCATCCTCTTTTTTCCTTAGACTAAAAAATTTTCTTTCCATATCCGCTCGATGGTCACGAGGAATGTATTTTTCTAATAAAAGCTCTTTAAACTCCCTCCATTCCATATTTCATTCTTCATGATCCTCATTTGTGTTTTGAATCAATGACCACCATTGATTTGGATCTCCCCTGAGGCGATAAACTTCCATGTCAATTTTTCCCTTTCCATACTCCCCAAAGCATGAAATATTTTCTCTAAGGAATTTATCCATTGCTCAGCAATTAATGGATTTTTACTCCCATTGAATGCTGGTGGTTGTTGCCTCATGAAGAGGTCTAACATTTATCCTCCATGTTGTGGATCAGGTTTCTCCATACGGGTAAGGTTATTATTGATAACCTGAGTGAGTTATCCCAGTATGGTGATAAGCTAATCAACACTTGTTGTATCACCAGATCCACTATAATTATCTTGAGTAGGAGGTAAATCCCTACATGGAATACATGCGTTTATATAGTTTCCATTCCTTCCACTAGGATCCATTTCTAAACAATGGCATACACTAGATTAATATATAAATCACAATACATAATTCCAAACTTATAACATAATTAACAAAAATTGAACAGTTTATGGATATAATCCATAATCATAAAAAATGTTTTCCTTGAGGAGGTATATACAAATAAATCCTTCATAATGGTTTGTAAAGAAAATATGAATTATCCTGAGCATATCCCCTAGCAGTGTCGTTACCAAGTTTGCAGTAAGGCCCATTGTCGTGTACCGGGATAAGCTGAGTCAAGCCCGAAACTCCTTGTCAGAGTTTTCACTCCTAGTTACATTTGTGCCAGAGCCGCGTCTACCTGCTCGTATCCAGACAGGGATGTATTGCTCGTAAAATACACAAAATCTCTTAATTACCAGAATTCTAGGAAGTTCTTATATACTAATCCTCAAAGTCTATCATAGGGTAATGTGCTCTATTTAGAGTTTTTCTAAATCCAATTTCCAAGGTTAGTACTAAACTTCCTCTGATACCAACTGTAATGCCCTGAACCTAGTTACCCAGAGTCGGTGCATTATTACATAACATTGGCATGATCACAAAAGATCAAGTCTCAAAAGGCCGATTAGATTAGTAGCCTTGGAAATACTAGATACATTCATATTTCTTACATTACATTATAAAATAAAAAACTACAACAACACAATATCCATATTCCACACTCATATCCCTTAGAATATCCCTGTAGGTCAGTCATAATATACTTCTTCACATCCTGGGGAAAAAAATAAAACATAGAAAGGGGTGAGCTCAGATGCTCAGTAAGGATAACAATATAGCAGAAACTTTTATAAATAAGCATAAAAATTTAGGGCAACGTAAGACTAAAACAAAAGACTTTTAAACTTGAACTTCATCATAATATGACAAAGATAAAATCAAATAATTCCATTTACTTTTTCACATGGATATTTTACTAGTTGAATAATCACATGCAATATCAATAGCCACTTTCATAATGATGGAATACATAATTACAGAATTCATAACCACATAGTAAAGGCCTTGTTCCAAGACTAAAAATAAGATTTTTAAAGTCCTTGTGACAAGACAATAGTTTTCCTTATGAGACCTACCAATGCATCGAGGATCTATATCGGGCTCCACCCATCACTTACTAAGTCCAATGCATTCCTCATATGAAAAGGATTAAACATAACATAAACATTAATATTAAAACAAGCATACAAAATGTCAATACATTATCTATAAACCATGAATGGTATAAAAAAACACATCCACATTCGAACATATCACAAAACCTTTAATACAATATGGATGTTTTGTATCATAATAAATCAACTTCAAATAAACTTAAAATCCATCAAAGGATGCTGACATAGATGAAATCAAAACCTATTTTAGGGAAATATCTCTTTGTATTTTGAAATCATTTAAAGGTCATATAATTATTAAAGAAAAATTTTATTTTGAAAATATTCTTATAAGATTGTAAGGGAAACTTCGATGATGTTATAACGGTGGAAAATAGCCGAACCCGCCGTATAAGTTAAAAAAACATTCTTACCTTAATTTTGTAAAAAAGGTCATAAGGTACCTTGTTTGGAAAACAATATAAATATTCCTTTAAACCCATTTTATAAAAGTTAAAAAAAGGGTATAAATGACATTAACCCATAGTCTAGTAAATAGAAAAAATGTTTTGGAATACATTTTAAGAAACATTTATGTGGATGATAAAGAGGTCCCTGTAGATAATTATGTATAAACAACCTTGAATAATTAAGAGATTGTGAAATTAACTATTACCTTGTACTTTTCCTTGGTCAATGGTAGGTTAAACTCCTGTATAATGGTGAAATAATTGTTATTAAATTATATAATAACCATATAAATTAATATGATATCATATATGATCTTCCAATATTGATTTGTTAAAGATATTTTAGTAGTATCATCATTCCGGGTGTTAACTAATTCAATTTCCTTCATATGCTTAGTTACGTAAGCCATGATTATTATAGATAAGATGTATTTGATTCATATCCATAATGATATTAAGTTCTTTAAATATTATTTTTAATCATAACATAAATATTATTCTTGAATGATTATGATGGGGAATGAATCTCATCGCTTTCGTGGAGATTGTAATCCGTACGTACGCACGAGTGAAAATATCATTCTTTTGTAATTAAAATCATATGTAAATGGATGTTATATCATATATAAAGAATAATTAACTTGTTATATCTATTATTTACATAAATTATAGATCATTATTATTCCCATCCAAATAATAATTTATTGAATAACAACTACACCACGACGTGGAGACGATAAGCCGTACATACGCACGTATGGTGACATGTTATTCATAGGATATATAAGATAATGAATATGGTTGTACCATTTTTATAATAAAATCATATTATATATAACATATTGGAGTTATTATTTTATAATGGAAACAACAAATAAAGAGGAAGTGTAAGAAGAAAATAACTTTAAAGAGGTGGTGAGATATTTACCTCTTCTTCGGGTTCTTCCTATTGATTTGATCAAAAGGGATCCATAGGTTGGCTTTATGATCCAAATAAGGCCTCTATGATGAAGTGAGGATAGTTTTATGGATATTTGGGAAGTGTTTGGATGAGGAAAATGTCTTTGTAGGTGTGAATTTGAGAGAAGGGGAAGTGCCCTTTTATAAGAGAGGTGAGGGGCACCTTAGAGAATGATTGAAATATTATTTTATAATAAAATCATTTTCGGTTTATAATGAATATAAATTGTTTTATTTAGAATATAAGGTGGGTATGGGTCTAAATCATCTCAAACAATAGATTTTAGATAAGTTTAGTTTACAATTTTAACCTTATCATTTAGATTTAACTCTTAGTAAAATAGTTTGACATTTACCATGCCTCTTTGTATTTTTATATTATATGGTTAATAGACTTACTATAACAAGCCAAGAGAACCCCAAGTGGTTAATTATTAATATATATAACCTTAGATAATTAATTTGGCCGAACATTATATTTTTAGGAATACTATATCAATTAATAATATAATATTTGTTTTAAAAACTCTTTTATGTCAATTTTGACATTATTTAATAATTTTTTTTAAAGTTCTAACAACTTTATTACTTCGAAATAAATTCATATTTTTAATAGTAACATGTCATATTAACCTATAAAATTAGTTTAATTCATCAAAAATATCAAATTACATTTATTTGGATATTTATAATATCAATTATTTTAATATTTCCTTATTAAGGTAATTACTACGTCATTATAGTGTTATAAATAAATAAAATTATTTAATGTCCAAGAATTATAGATAAAATATAATTATGTAGGAAATATTTATAGATTTTTAATTTATATTAATAGTCATATTTATCTTATGTATAACCCTATATTAAAAATGGTTTAGTTATTAATCTTTGATTTTAACTCTTTTAACTCTTCTTTAAATAAAATAATAATAAATGTCTTAATCTTATCCATGTGGACCTAAAGGATCATATTTTATTCCTAAGGTTGTTTTTGGTCTAATTACACTTATACAATAGAATTAAGACATGTTTTTATGGTCATAATAATATCATTTTTACCCTTTATTACCCTATTTACTTTTAACCGTGGTAAATAAAAGTAAAAAGTTACTATTGAACAAAAATTATTTTCATCTTATTGAACCAAATTTTTCTTACTGATATTAAGCATGTCTCTTTTATTTTTAAAATTACACTCACAAAAGCGGTAAAATTATGTTTTATGCGAACTTACAAATTCTCATAGGAGGTGGGTAAAAGACGGTGAAAAGTTCAATAAAAATTTATATATCTAATATTATTAAAAAATGACTCCAATGAATTAAATTGAATATATATAGGTATTATGAATCTATTTTGAAATAAAATAAATTTAAAAAATTAATTATTTAAATAAAAATTCAGTTTTAAACAACAACACATTGTTTTTCACAATTCATCAAAAATTGAAAGTTTTAAGAAAAATACCAAAAATTCACCCTAAGATAATTTCGATATTCCTAATTAAAAAATGAATTCCATTTTGAAAAATAAAATTTATAAAAATTCAAAAAGTGGGTATTACTATTCATAATAGCTAGTTTGATTGGTCGCAGTGTGTTTGAATCTCGAAGTTGCGTACAATGCAAGCTATTGCATTATTCAAAGGGAAACGTACCATGGAAGCTTGGGGTGTTACAATATATATATTCATAACCTCATTAAGAAGTCGTTGTCTAGACTCATCATTAGAAAAGTGAATGGTAGTGAAACTTCAAAGGTACTTAAAATTGATCTCAATATCTCTCATTCTCAAGTTTACTTACTGAAGGGAGAGAATATCCTATATCTTCCCTGCCTTCATCATTGGAAGTAAGAAATACAAATGGAACTCTCTAAAAGAACCAACATAAGTGAAATCCACCTCCTTATGATCACCAAGATACAACATCCACCACTAACAAACCGAACCCCATATTTGAATAACAACCAAGATCACCCAAAACTCATGTTGATATTGAATCATACCAAAGGTGATATCAAGATACTATAACCAGTGCTCTGTATCCAAATCAGATAGACTCCCCTCATACTTTCCAATTATCTTATACTAAAAAGCACATAGTTCTCTCTGTCATGCCTCATCCTCCTCCGTGAGGTCGACCCTTTGAAGATCAACCAGGTCTGCCTAATGAACCTCTATTGTTTGGGATACACAATTAATATGAACATAATCCATTATTAAAAAGTAAAGTAAAAAACCCTACATGTGATAATATAGAATTTTATCATGGTTCATTTAATTAATTCATTTTAGTTCCACAAAATCACCCAAATACAGATATAAAAACAAACAATAATGATGCATGGACCTTTCATAGGTCTCTACTACAAAATCTTAAACACCTCACTTAGTAGTTTTCTAGTCTCAAATTCCTTACATCATGACATGGGGGGACATAAAATTTAGTCTCCTATCAAGTTTCCCTATCCTATATCCTGCACTATGATCAGTAAGAATAATTTACACATCAACCCATGAAATACTCATAGTTTCTAACTCCAAAATCCATCATATATCTCAGCTATACCATTTATACCACTATGTCATGGTTTAATCCCTCCATTGGTACCCCTTTTAATCCAAAAATGAAGAAATAGAGAAAACGACCCTGAAGTCCCACCTCTAGTAGGCACAGAGTTGGTGACTAACATAGAAGGTATATGGAAATTCACACATATGAGATGAATTCCCAACAATAGAAAATTAGGATCATGATATAGGTTATCAAAAACAAAAAAATTCTATCCCATAAAATAAATGTAGTAGAAAACCATCCCACAATTCAGGTACAATTTCAAAAATATAAAAGTAATTTAAAAAAAATAAGCCCTAGGGAATCAACTCATTGATATCTCCAATATCTCAGATAGTAATATCTTAATCAATACCTAAATTCCTATTAGAAACCTAAAAAATAGTTTGCATATACATTGGGTTAGGATGATATGTATACTCATTAGGAACATACCAATGATCTCTTGTGCACATGTGAGAAGAGAATAATAATGAACCAAGGGACAAATAATTGAACCAACATACACCTAAAAAAGACAACTAACCAATCCCAAATTGACCATGGAAATATCATCAAATGTTGCAACATAGTATCAAAATAATATGAAACAAATTCACCCCACAACCATTACCCCACCAATTTTCCACTCTCACAACCCAACATCAAACATCCTATGATCCCATCCATTCCATGCATATCACATCACATAACCATCCATCTATAATATGAGTCAATACACATGCCTACATATCAAAACCTTCTATAGGGTATGGCATCCAATTCTAGTATTAGTCCAATACACGTCACATCCTCATCAAAATCTCATCCACATAACCATTGCAGTAGGGAATCATGAAATTGAATAAAATCAACCTCATTCCATCCTTCTACCATGCATGACCCCCACCACATGTCACATTCTCATTATCACTATGAATAACCAATAATATACATTATAATTAAGAAATTAAACCAACTATCCCATTTTCATCATTACTATTAAAGGAAGAGTGGGGAATATGGGGTATCCAGACATTCGGTACACCACCATCTTGTATGTTTAGGATAACATCCAAAACATAAAAAATTTGGTCATTGGTAAGGTTATACAACTTAGGTGGAGTGTGTATAGAAATTAAATGGGAAATCAAGAGTATATTGATAGTAAAAATCCCATCCTATGGGTTAACAATAAGAGAAAAAAATTTACCTATAATACTATAAAAAATACTATCACAATTTTCTATGACATCTACCACTAACTGTTTCCACCACTATTGAAACATAAAATGCAAGTAAACCAAACATAAGCTACAATTCATCTTTCATTCTCAAGTTAACCAATTTCAAGATTTAATATTTATTAAATAACTTCCTCTTATTTTTAAAATTAATTTCATATTTAAATCCAACCTATTTATTATCCATTCCATACATTAATTCATTCACCACACATTAATTTCCATCCACATTCATTCCAATTTCAATATTTTAAGTTTATTCCATAGATATAGGGAAAATAAATCAACAATTCATACAATAATTCACTCTCCTCACAACATCAATAACCACATCATAACATATGCCACACCATCACCACTACACAACCATTTCACCAAAACAACTCTATAATTCAACCACTTTACCTCAAACCTCATCACTTGTTATACCAAAGAAATAGATCCTCAATTCCAGCACAACCTTCCTCAAACCTAATCACCACAATCACCAATAAATGCTCCAAAATATCCCTACACATCAAAAAAAACAACACAACAATCACATCAACACATTAAATTTCATTTTATCTTCCACATATACCATAATATTAGTTTATGGGATTTGATAAAATTATATATTCTTTAGCATGTGTATTATCACACAATTCTATATTTCCATGTGAATCATGCTCATTTACCATATATAAGTGATTATCCTTTTCATGTGTTGCGATATTAATAAAAATAGGGGTGTCATAATTCACAATAATAAAAATTAAAACAAGGTTCCCAACAACTATTATTTTAGCATTAAAAACAAGCGAGTATCATAATAGGAAATTTAAAAAAATATTAAAAATGGAAAATTACTCTCAATTTACACCAATTTCAGTTAAAAAAATTCATTATATTTATTAATCTAAACATTAACATACACCCCTTTGCTGTTAAAATCTTGTAATCCCCACAAATACGCTTAACTAGGGAGATAAAAAGGATCCTCTACCGCAAATAAATGTTTCTAAATCACTACGGAATGATATAATAGAGAATGAATGTCCTCAGGAACATGATCAAAATAAGGATAAATCAATAACCTAGACCACAACAGCCTATATAAAAATATATCCAACAAATCACCCCAAACATCTACCTCCCTGAGCACAATCTTTTCTATAATAAAGAACATGGTAAAATATAAGAAGGAAAAGATAGAAACCACCTTAGAATTACTAACATTCAATCTACAAATTCCATGAATCAATTCCCCATAGGATATGGTTAAAGGACAACTAAAACCACTTGTGAGTATGTTGATAACTAAGAATCAAAACTAGAGTAAGATAAGGTTTGAAGGGGATCTATAATTTTTACCTTGTTGATTTTTAATGATACCATGGCATAACATAGTTTCCTATTCTGTAATCAACCATGGATAAATGGACTCTAAATTATGCACTGTATATCACAAACATAACCTATCTACCCAAAGGAAATGTTATATTATAGAAATAAAACAGTTAAAAAATAACCTCTAAACAAAAAGGAATTAAAAAATAGACAGCCCGATCCTCCACGTTATCCAACATCTACTAAACTCCAAGGGGACCACCCTAGGAGTATTTTGTTAAAAACACCAAGGCATGCCACAAATACCCTTAATAAATAAGGGAAAAAATATTACCCCTTGAACCTATACATTGAAACTAAAATTTATTCTATATCTAGACTAAAAACATCATATACACAAAACTCAAAATCTAGGCCTCTATAGGGATCCATACTGCAAACCTCCTGAAAATGCTAAAAAAAATACTCTCATCTAAAATATCAGCTATAACTTCTCCATCTCTTCTTAAATCCCATCAGAACTTCCCTCGTAAATATCCATCAATCGAAATAAAAAAAATTTAGCTGGTAAAAAATTAGAGACTGTTACATTAGGGGTAATGTTTAAGAATTATTATATAATATAAAAATCTAGTTATAATGGGAAATATGTTCATTGAATGGGAATAACAAGAGTTTTTCTAAAAAAATATATTTATTAATTACTTATAGCTTTGAAAAAAATTTATTGGGTATATAAGTGACTCAATAATTTATTTCAATGTTGTAATTATGGATGGTTAAAATTGAGTTTCATTTTAAGGCATCAAATACAGTATGTAAAGAATATGTTTTTGCACCTGATTTGAGAGTGTGGGTTTAGGGGCACCTCAGATGGTATAAGATAATGGTTTAAGCAAATTTATAAATTATGATGTTATCAATTAAGCATATTCTAAGAGTTATAAATACCATCTTGAGTTAATAAGTTTAAGTTTGATCGTCATTTTAAAGGTATAAATACCATTTTTAGTTTTTATGTGACTATATTTTAAAGGGATTAAATATATTTTGGGATATATTTATGGAATACATGATTAAGGTAAATATAAAACTTGGGTTTTGTATATGATTTAGTGTAGTGGTTATTGGAGAATAATTTTATTTTTAGAGGCATGTTGAAGGTATATAAAAATATTATGTTAGTATATGAATTTAAGTAAAGGTCATTATGTTTATTTTGGGAGAAATAAGGATATCATATATTTTGAAATGTATAAAGAACATTTAAAATTGAAATTTAATTTATTTAAAAATTGATTTTAGGATATTTTTACCATAATTTGGTATTGTGGTATCTGTTCTTGTGTGTGTAAGTGGATGATATTATTTGAGATATAATTATTGAGTTAACTTTTGGACACATATATGATTTTTTATGGTTTTTTGTAAAGGTTATTTGGGTTGTTTTGGAATTGATTAATATTCCTATGGGTTCATATATTTCCATTATTGTTTTGTTGAGAATATAGAAAAGGGGATTTTGTAATGATTATTGATGCTTAATTTTTTTGTTGTAAAATTTACGTTGATTCTGGAAGAATATGTGATCAAAATTTTCTGATTTTTGGGTTTTGAATTTAGTCAATAATATTTTGAAGAGTTTTAGGATTTAGTTATTTGTGAAATGATTTAAGTTAAACTTTAGGTGTAACTGTATAGTTTTTGAAGATTAATTTATTACTTATTCACATGAATGTATATTTATATTGAGTATTATATTAACTTATTCTAACCTTTTTTGGTTATAATAAATGACTAGAGATAGGTAGAATTATATTTCAATATTTTTTAGATCTTATGATAAATGAAAATTTTATTTTCACACTTATTTCAGTAAAAACTTATCATGGTTATTTATCATTTAGTATATGAGATGAAGCAGAAGTAGAAAACTGATCAAAAAAAAAAAAATCTAATGTTGAATTTATTCCAAGAGGATTCAAACAAATTAAATAAGCATATTTTTTCATATTATTTATCTAAATAGTAATATAAATCCTTAAAATAAAACTATAATAACATAAATATATCAAGCATTATGTGTAAGATATCACCCTAGTATCATGGTATATTTTTGGAAACATATTCACAAGTATGAGTCTTATAATGGAACATACATGGTTTTTAAAAAAATTAATTAAAAAATATGAAGATTCATAGTAGTAACTTGGAATTACTTATCTAGATAAAATCAACATAATAGATATACATATTTTAAGATACATTAATTACAGTGAAAATAAAATAAAATTATAATGAAAAAATTTATTTAAGGGGGGAGAATGTACCAACCCGAGATTTTAGTATATATTCTTCTTTAAATAAAACCAGTATGTACAATTGCTTCTGACTTACAAAACACATAACTAAATTGAATAATAATTTATTGAAATATATTTTAAACATAAACAAATTATAAATATAAAATATCCAAAAAAATAAATTAAAAAGCATAAGTTATAATATGAAATAGGGTTAAGAACATTTGATGTTTAAAAGAATCATTTTTTCTATAAAATTAGTTTGTATTTATATTTAGTTTTTTAATTTAAAAGATAAATTTCTAAATTTTAAAATTTTTATTTGATAAAATGAAATTAATTTGTGAATTTATCATGTAAAAAGTATATTTTGGTTAATTTTTGGGTTATTTATGAAATGGCTGATTTTTGGGTGAATATTGAAAAATAGAGTTTTTAAAAATACTATCATTTTTATGACATGATAATGATATAACAATGAATTAAAAGTTTATTAAACATTTTTTATAGACCAAATATGTGTTTAAGAATTAAAATAAACATTAAAAATGTTATTTTGAATTTATAAACCAATGCATGACATTTTAAAACTCACGTGAGGATTTATTCTAATAAAAGAACTATTTTTGATCCTTTACTTAAATTAAGTATTTATATAGTCAAATTCAGTTATTCTTGAGAATATTTATCTTCTATATCTGTATTATTTTTTTATTTTTCAAGAAATTAATTTTCTATACATAAATGATTTATTAGGGTCAATTTAAATTAAATTTAAATTTCTATTCAAATGTTGGAAACTTTTTAATGTTTTCCAAAAATTCTTTTGTGACTTTATTTACAAAAGTGTAAAAAATATATTTTTAAATTTTTTTCACACGAATGGATTTTACCAACATCATAATCATTATTCATGATTTAGATTCCTTTCCATCTTTTTAGGGTTTTAAAAGTAATATATCTTCCCATTATTATGTTAAATTTTAAAAATAAAAGTTTATTTTTTATTAAAAGGTTTGAAATGGGATTTCATTCCATTAATAAATATTTTTTTCTTTCACTCGACATTTTCCTACTTAAGTATAGTTTATTTTAAATATTTTTTTATATAATTAATTTTAAAAATAAAATTTTAAACACCTACTTGAAATATCATGAAAAAATATTTGAAATTGACTTTTAAATTTGTTTTTTAAATGATGTTACAAAGGAATTATAGTAAATTATTTTTCAAAATTTTAACTTCTATTTTACTTTCTATTTTATAAAGGAATTGTCTTTATTAGAATAAATTCATTTTTTTGGACTAAAAATATTATTTATATCTATGTCCTTTAATATAATGGATTTTTTATAGATTGTTTCTAGAATTTAATTAACCATATACTCATTACTCTATACAGTGTGAATACCCTATAATACAAAAAATCATATTTTCGGGTGTTCATTATGAATGATAGTTTAGTTATTTACTGGGGAGATAATTATAATCTATATATTTTTTAATTACATATAGATGAGTATTTATTGTTTAAGGATGATTTAATATATAGTGTAGATGCATTGAAATTCTATATACACAATTCAATAGTGGACCCCCTTAGACACACTACTCTGCCGATGGTTCTTGTTTTGGTTCACACTTATCCTCAAAGTGATTTTTTTGGGTTCTAACTCAACCACAAAGTGATTTATTTTAAAATACAAAAAACATTGGTCATTGATAAGTTATATTGATTATGTATTCTTTATGATGAATATAGTTGACATGTGTAAGTTATAGGAGGGGTCCATTATATCCCCTTGATGCATCAGGTAAGGTATCACATGAAAAACAATAATGGGTATCACTTGGTGTATGTCATCCCATACAATGTAAGATATCTTGGATGAGGCCTTGATGGTATTTAAGATGCCTTAGATGAGGAATTTTTGGTATGCAAGATGGCTTGGAATAAGGTCTTGATTATAAGAATAAAATTCCTAGAATTATGCATTCTATCACCATGAAATTAGTTATTGTTTTATATGTGATTATATAATTATTTATGTCATCGACGGATATATTTATTGCTCAAGTTATTGATTATATGTCACATTTATTTATTATTTACTCTTCTATATTACTCAAATTTCTTTATTTATGAATACTCCCATTGAATTCTATCCTTGACGAGTGTTTGAACTCACCCTTCTTATGTTTCCATTCCCATAGGTTATGAATAATAGTAATACATATGATATATTTAAAAGAGTTTCATGTACAAATAATTATATGGGAGATTTTTAATGATTATTATGGAAAAATAAAATATGGGTATAATGGAAAAAATATCCATTCTATGGGAAATACATTAGTTTTTCTAAGTATTTATTTTCAAATTATCTAGATTAATAAACCTAAAATTTTCATGTGTATGTAAGTGACTCAATAATTTATTTCTATGTTGTAATTATGGACGGTTAAAATTTTGTCGCATTTCTTGCTATCAAAGCCAGTATGCAATGAATATGTTTTTAGCACCAAATTTGGGAGTGCAGGTCGGTGGAATCACAACAGGCTTCACTAATCATAGGTTTGGTTTAGGTAGAGGCACAATGTAGCTGATTTATTAGGATGGATTAAATCATGTTATTGAACTGGCTTTAGTTACTACTCATGGATTTCTATTGATCCTTGTACTTTTATTTATTTATTTTGTACACATGATCATCCTAGTGAGTGATCAATCAATATATGCTGGCATGAATATGAGTCTTTATTACTATATGCTTTAGGATTCCATTTCTTATAATATTCCAATATTTATATATTTTTTATACTAGGATTATTTATTATTGTGGATAATTTTTTGTTATTTCCACTATTATTAAAATATTTTTTTATAATCTCCCCATGAAAACACCTTAGAACCTCACTCTTAGTCAGAAGCATTTACCGTACGAGGAGGTGTACCTGACTTTACATGAATATTACCGGTTTGTGAAATCGGAAAGTGTGTTGGGGTGGTATAAAATTACAAATTGGTATTATATCTATTTTATTTTGTCTTACATTTTGAGAGATGGTATATATGTGATATTGGAATATAGTAGATCATGTTATGAACCTCATATTGGAGTTTCACGAGCACCTTTTCTAATGTAAATTCCATGTTTCTAAGAATATAAGATTTATATTCTTAGTTTTTGATATTAATGTTTTCTGATTTCACCTTGTGTGATACAAATGAGTTTCGGGATATATGATTTATTGGTTTTTGGATATTTTCCTATTAGAAATAGTCCTGTGTATATGAATCATATTTGGCACATAGTATTTACATAGAAAATATATGCTTGTGTGTGATTTCCATCCCTAACGATGAGGGTTAAACTATTTAAAGTGTTAAAAAAACATATATGTTGTCTTCCCATATAACATGTTAGTGTAATTCTACTCAGATGAACCAAAATATATTTATTACTATGATTGGTCATGTGGATTCTACAGAGGGATGCTCCTTGATGATGATGAATATAGAATCACTCTTTTAAGGGATGTATATTGACCCTTAGATTGTTGGTCTTGAAATTCTATGTGTTAGTACTAGTTTTTTAAAGGAAAATGAATTCATTATTTATTGTGTCAGCGACAACCTATATGGTTTTTTCATATATATGTTATTAGTTTAATTATACTTATCCAAACCCGATGACAATGTCTTGATGAATATGAATCATCATTGTATGATGTGATTATACATATTTGTGTGTTTTTGTTTAAGACTTTGGTCCTCGATGGGTTAGTATCATATACAAAAACCTGACAAGGATTAGTTCCCTAGTATGCTGATGAGTTGGCATGTAATGCCTGATACATATATGTGAGAACCCTGGAGTGGGTGTTTTGTCACCTAAGTCTCTTTACGGTGTCTGGGATGGGAGAATATATTTTTTCTTCTGAGTTATGACCTAGGGTAGGCATGGTTCATGGGTTAAGTGATAGATTATAGTGCCTTGGATATGTGGATCAGTGTACTAGTTAGATGAGAGATATATACAATGGTAACCAGAGGTAGAGTTTTTCCTAATATTTGATTTTCTTAGATATGGGAATCATAGTATATGATTAGGTTTTTAGGTTAGTGCATGAGAGGTTCTATTAGGTATGTGGTATCAATATAGATATTCCTTGCGATTTTGTGATGTAAGGCACTTGAAGTGCTTTTTATATCAATGTTTTGTTTTGATGGAAATGATAATTAGGATGTCTCGACCTATTAATTTATAATGTGGTAATAGATGGGATAATGAGTTTTGATCCTAGATGGTCATATCCATATAGCATAGAGTGTGGGTAGACCTTTTTATTTCTAAAGTGATGCTCGGGTATTGGTGATCATGTGTTTGACCACTACACAAATGATTTTCCTAGATTTTTAAGAGAATTTATAAGAATGATTTCAGTTTGATGATATTGACATGTGACGGGGAATGGTTAGTTTTTTAGGTATGTGGGCCTAGGTTTTATGATACATGACCCATGAGAGTGTGATTTGCGTTATTTGTTTTAGTGGTAATAGAGCATACACCCATCATGTTTGGATGAAACTGAGGTGGTATGCACTGGTTATGTGTGGTACCATTTAAATTGGGAAATAATGAGAGGAAGTGTATAATCCTAAGACCTATGTTTTTTAATAAATTATTATGAGCATAGTTACTCAATGTTTTTATTAAAATGGGAAATGTTTCTATGAGGTAGTGGAGACATTGAAAATGGATCATGTTTGGTGGAATGATTGATCTGGGTTTTAACTTAGTTAGGTTGATATGATGAATGAGTCTGTCATAGGAGTGAAATTAAAAGTATGATTGAACCAATTGATGTTTTTCTTGATGTGTGGTTTAATTAAATCCATATAGTGGGTATCTAATCATTGTATATGGAAGGTATAGATTTATTTATTGATGGAATTACATTGGATACTGAGGATGACATTCTTGGTGAGCCAAGGTTGGGCGTCAGTTGATGTTTAATATTGGTTATCATGTGTGAGTAGAGTAGTTAAATCCAATAATTACATATAGAAATAAATGGATGAGGAGACATATAGATATTTGTATTGGTATAGTGGAGGGATTATTCGGATACTCACATGGTAGGAGATTCAAATTGGTCATGGAAGGATGAACCACATTCAGGTAGGGTAGTGGAGGCATAACACCAATTGAAGAATAATAATATTGAATTAGTATTCCAGTGTGTAGGTGAATTAATTTTTATTTGGTTCCTTGGAGAATACTATATTTTAGGTTTAGATGAGGTATTAGATTGAGTCCATGTGTTGGAATCAAGATCAAGTTAGTTTTTAAGTGATCAAAGCAGTCGGATCAATGGTGTACTGATTTTATGGGTGAGAACATGGTGAAAAATTTGATTAGTTGAGGATGTAACCAAGAAATTAAATCAAATTTCCAGTTTATACTTTGGTGTGGCCATTGGATAATATCAAGATTCCTTTCAGATTTAATAATATTGATCGACTGATGTGATAGAATGTTGGTGGGTGATTTTAAGGTATTCAAGATAAAGTATATATAGTGTTTTTATATGAAATTAGATGCGATGAGTTGGAACCCACATTGAATGGGTCGATGTACTATTGATAATGTGTTTTATTAGGTGATTTTGATAGTGGGGAAAATAATTTCTTAGAATCATACCTTGTGAGATGAATCTTATATTAGGATGAATCATCTTCCTATAGATGAATTGAATAACATTGTGGTATCTTCAGATATGAAGGTGTGTGTGAGTGTCATGTTTTTTTTTGTGATGGCAGTGAGCCAGTGACATGAGCTTTGATGAATAGTGCACCTCATGTTTGAAGTTGGATATCAGAAGTTCGATTTTCATTTTGGAGTAGAACATGATGAGTTGATTATAAGATCATGACCATGGTTAGTTGGATTTTATGGTTTAAATCCCATAATGATTCATGGGTAGGAGAAGTGTTATATTAAGTATTTTTTAAAGATACCCCTTCATGAGATGTTTAATCGATAGGAAATTTTATTTTTTAATGATGGAGTGGGATTCATTTATATAATTATGATTTTGAGTGGAGTTTTTAGGTATAAAACATTTCAAATTTTTTTTTTATATGCAATGAAGAATCAGAGGTGCTTTAGGTGCTCATGTGGATGTCTTGGAAAGTATAGGTGGACTTAAAGCTATTTTAGATTTAGGTTCTCTAATATAGTAAGCACCAAGACATGGATGTATCTATAATAAAAGTATAAATTCATAGGTAGAGTCCATTTCCCCTAGGTTATGTGTGTTTCATAAGGATTTTATATATGGGAAACACTGAAGGATACCATGTTGTGGTCCTGAGCATTTTGGTGTGTAGGAAATGCCAAATTTTTTAACATTTTAGGTGAGTGTGGAAAGTAGACTTGGGAATGTTTTTCCAAGGGGAATCCTATATGAGAAATTCCTAGACCCAACACACCGTGTATCATCCTTGGTGGGAACTTTTATTGACCATTTCCAACACCATTCAATTATATATTTAATGGTATAAGGGAGGATTACCTTATTCAAAAAGTGATTAGTGAAGGATGAGGATCTTATCATGGGCTTATTTGTGTTGAGGGTTCTCATGGAATATATGGAAGTGTGCAAAAATATGGTGCAATCTGTTGTTCCACCTTATGAATTTTAAAGTTTTTGAAATACCTATTTTACCCCTTCTTGAATTTTATACCCCTCTCTCATATTCCTCTCTCATACACAACCAAGCAAAGGGGATATCTCCCCTATGTTCATCTTTATTTCCCCTTTAAATGTGGGTGGATTTTGGATGTATTTTAATATATATTTTTTCGTGCATTATTCCTCAACTATTCTCTATTATTGTTTCATTTTTGTAGCCACTGATTTTGGTGTGAATTAGTCAGGTCTTGATGATGATTTCCACCTTAGCATGGTGGAAAACATCTAATATGATATAGGATTTTATATTCCTATATTGAGGATGTCATGAGAGTATGATCATATGTCGTTTCACATTTTTTATTCAATTTTCATTGTCATATGAATTTAGTTATTAATTTTTCCTAAATTAAATTAAATTAAATTGGATAATAACTAGGTTTTGATTATTATGTCTTTTTTCTGGGATGGTTTCAGGAGGATAATATAGAAATTTGGTGGGTGGTTAGTCATGGTTTTTGTGTGATGAGGTCACTTAGGGAGTTATTCTATAATTATAAATAATCTCTTTAAATTGTAAAACTTGTTTAAATTATTTAATTAATTAAAATTTGATTATAATTAATTAATTTGTATGTCTTGTTGTGAGATAGAGCCTCATGATGACGGTAAAAGGTTAGTTTAATTTATATGTGTTTGGTTGAGATTCATTGATCAACTTTAAAAGGGAATAAATCTATAATTAATGTATATTTTTCATTGACCATACCCCTTTGATAAATTCATTTTATTTATATGCATGTGATATGTCATCTTACAAATTTTGGGTTATCAACATTTCATTTTAAATAAAATTTTTCATCTAAAATTTAAATTCCCATGAATGAATTGACCAAATTGTTAGGGACATGAGGTAACCTTATATATTGGATTAATGTCTTAACCACCAATAGATAAGGCCTTAATCATGATTTTATACTTTATTATACAAAAACTCAAAAGGGTAAGATTTAAATGAATGAAATGATCACAATATATCATGATAGGTACCCTTATCTCCCTCAAGTAGGGAGGTTTAATGCTTTGTAATGGTTGTATTGAATAAGCTATGAGGGAACCTTTAGATTTTTCATCACTACTGAGAGAAGGGTGAATGTTTATCCTCCTTGGTTTAAAAAACATGGATATGATTCCTTTAATGGGTTATAGATATATTGGGTGTATGGGTACCAACATACTTTGACTTGGAATGGTAATTGGATTTAGTATATCTTATCTATGTGAAATGTATGTACAATTTTACACATGGCCTACGCTTTGGACCAATTTTGGATGGGGTGAGTTCATGGAACCATAAACACCTGAAGACTCCCACATATGGGACAAGAGGTTTCATGTGGAACTTCTTTCCAAAGGTAGGTGGTCACTGTAGTTTTATTGCCAATGGAACTTAGGAGATGCACATTGGTTGAGAGGGTGGGAGGTCAGGATCATCGTAACTTATTAAAAGGATTATTGTCTATTCTTGGACTCTCTTTTAAGATGTATTTCATGAATATTTCCCATATCCCAGTATATAATAGATAACCCCCATTCCTGTAGTTTATTGTTAACATGTATTGATACGAACATCTACATGTATTAGAGGTTCTCCATCAACATGAAAAAATATATGAATCAGAGGTTCTCCACAAATGGTCCCATACATATATATATGTTTGAGGTTCCATATCAATACGAACATTAGTATATTTTAGAGGTCCTCCACCAATGATACAATTTTTCTGTGACATAGGTTCCCTATCTTATTTCATTATTACTTTATGTTGATTGATTTTATGGGGATATGGTTTAAAGGTGCATATATGGGTAGTATATAGGTTATCATTATCTAGGGAAGTAGTAAATATAAGCGGTCTTTGGATTTGGCCTATAAAAGGGGTTCCTACATATCCTTGTAAAATAAATCAAAACCCATGTTGTTTTATTCCAATTAATGGGAAATATTGTGCCTTTCAAGGTCATGTGACAAGGAACATTCCATATAGTTTTAAATATTATAATAAGGATGAATAAGATAAAGATATCAAGAAATAGTTGGTGTGGGGATTACACATGAGTGAAAGTTTCTGATTAACCTCATATGGAATATATCCCAATAAGAAGAGGTTAGTCTCATGAAAAATATGAACCTATAAAGACGATTCCCCTAGGAATATGTCCTGTTGAGAATGTTGTGATAAGAAATGTATGGAATATAGTACTCAAGTTGGGGGAATAATTTTATCCTAAATATGTTTTTATAAATATTTGATCGAGAGTGAATATGGACCTGGTGGATGTGGACCATATCTTATTGGTAATATGAACCAATGAGTAAGGATATCTAGGATCACAAGTATATAGCCCTGTGGGGAGGGACATATATGATCTTTATATTAATTTTTGATCAATACGAGATAATTCTATATATACCATTTAATGGGAATCAAAGCCAACATATCTTGAAATGAATAGTTTTAAGGTCATGTGAATGGACTATTCCATGAACTTTACTGTCATGTAGCAAGGACATTTTCTAGGTAGTATAAAGTCACACAACAATGACTACTTGGTAATTACTATGATGTATCTCAATTATTGTAATAAAAATATAAATTTAATATTTAACCCCATATGATTAAAACTCTGTGTGAGAAAAAAGAGATAGAAGATCTGTTGTATCACATTGGAGAATATAATAAGGGATTTAATTGGGCTTACACATTGGTGCTACCCTAAAAGGATAATTATGTCCTATAATTGGAGATAATTTGATACTGAGTGGGGCTTATTCAAAAGGAACCCTTAGACACCTAACCTTGTAAATGATTCAATTGAAGGTATTTTTGGGGCTTATACCTAGGATAAGAACCACATGATAATATAAAATAGAGGTTTACTCCCCATGGGAGGCATAATTAGAGTTATTTTCATTGTGGTAATGAATTATAAACTTAAATATCTAAGACCATGTGAGTAATGCTCAGTGTGAGAAATAAGAGATATAAAAATATGGACCGCATTTTATAAAATCACATAATTAAATTTGAATATTTTTTATTCACTGAGGCTTCCCATGAGTGAAGAATCATCTCATGCTCATGACACAAGTCACCCCATGTTTGTTATAAGGGGAATACTATACACATTACATTGTGTAATCTTGTAGTTTCATATCTTACATTGAGTATATTGGCCACACAGTTTAGCTTTAGGCCCTGGGGATGATATTATATGTATTTTTTTATTATGAAACTTAGATTTCTATGCCTTGAATGGTTGTGTAGTTCTAACAAATCAATATATCCAAATCATGATGTGTCTCTAACAATTTGAACTTTATAGGATCTTAGTTTTTGTAAATGGATATCATTAAGGTCATTTGAATTGGTAGGAATAGGACGTATAAACATAGATAAGGATAAAACATGGGAATAATCCATTTTTTCATTACTTTATTGATTTAGTAAGTAACTATAGGGGATCCAAATGCTTTTATACCATGAGAATAGAAGTTAGAGTGACAAAAAACTCTAAATACTCCCACAAAACATATGATAATATGATATGCTAGGTGTGTATATCTCATAAAGGCAAGTACTTTAAGATTCATTATCAATCACCCTTCATGAAGTTCCATCAGTAAAGAACCGTCTAAATAATAAGTTTGTAGAGATTCTTCACAAAGGCCCTTTGTGGATAAGGTTCTCCATGAAATAATTTTTTTATCAATGCTTCACAAACAACACGCCTCACTAGAACTTCATGAAGTAACATTATTTTCTATTTACCTTTAATAGATCTCTTTGATAAAACTTCCAAGAAAAAAATACATCATTCTATATTATCTTCATTGTTGTTTCATTTTGTGTTTTCCGTCTTACTTAGGTAAGGGGTGGGGTATTTATAGGGATTTTCTAGTCAACCAATCTCCCAAAAGAGAGGTCCATGTGGTGGTTTACAAACCACATGTGGCCATATAGGAATTTTTCATAGTGCCTCGTGAGGGTCCTTTCAATGGAAACGAGTGATCTTCATAACACTATATAATTAGATTATAATCCATACCTTCAATCAGAAAATGAATAAAATAGTTTTTAAGAGGCCCATATTTCAGTTTTTTATACAATTGAAATGTATTTTAAGGATTTTTGGTGATTCATAAAGGGATTATAATTCTACATGGTTACCTTACATTTAACAAATATTGTAAATCATAACTCTTATGTGGGATAAAAAAAAGACTCATACGAACTGCAAACAATAATGATATGTGAGGTTAGTTTCATTGCGAACCAAAGTTGTTGATTTACTGATGAGTTACTTACAAAAGATAAGTTGTTTTGTGAATAATTATATGTGATATGTATATTTCTCTCATATTCAAAATTCTACATGGATTTTCATTATAAGGATCCTGTTTTTGGGTAATGGCCTTCATTTTGATACTTTTTGAAAACTTTTCAAGCATTTGGGCCTGAATAAATTCCCCCTTGGAATCGGTTCTGATCGGTACAAATACGATCCAATTTAAAGGAATAAACATTTCCTACTACGGTTCTTTGTAGAATAATAGTTTATTTGGAGTTGGTCCCACCCCTACATATAGGTTTTTATGTGAATTCTTTTGGAGCACAATAATTGAATTCATTCATGATTAGCTGAGAGATAATAACTATACCACATAGAAGACTCTTATTGGATGTTGATTTTATCCATAAAATCTATGATTTATGGACAAATAAGTATTTCAAAAACTTTTTAATTATTAATGGTGAAATATTATTAAATAAAACCATTTAATTATATTGTGTTGGTCCCCATAGTGATTACGGTACTATGAAATTTACATAGTTCTTATAATTTGACACAGGAGTTTGGACTTCAGAATTTTTTTAGGTTTTCCCAGTTTGATTATTTCTTCTTGTAGGGATAATTTATTATAGTCCAACACATTTATTTGATTTGATGAATGTAAATGTAAGGATGGTTTTCATTAAAATAAATATTGATAGCAACCCTCGATACCATATTATTCCTCAAGGTGAATCCCTAAAGAAGCTTCTTATAATAGAAATTAATAATTATATAATATTTGAAAAACTACCTATATAAATCTAATGGATCCAAAAAAATGTTTCCATTTCTAAGGAAAATCACAACTCACCATCCACCTGGATTATGTTTTCCAAAAAATTTTGTCAGGGAAGAAACTCTACCATTGGTCTTCTATTAATGGATCCATCTTAAGGATGTGATTTTACCTTGAAAATCTCTCTATTAATATTTCATGTACATCATGAAGCCTCAAAATTTATATTACCCATCCATATTCAATATTTTGTAGAGAAATTCTACTAGAGGATAGAGCCCAAAGTGGGACCTATGATCCAATGATAATTTTTCTGAGAAATAGGTAAGGTCTTTCTAGGTACATAAAAGTTGAAAAAAATTACCAAGTGGCTAGAGGTAGTAGGTTTATAACAAGATACATGAACTTATTAATTCATAATGTATCTACTATATGAGATTTTATATAAGCTGATTAGAAATTAGTGTTTAAATTATAACACATTATATTTACTATATAGTCAAGTTGTGATTATTTTATGGGATATTTATTATCTTGGAGGAATATCAATTCTTGATGATATATATGAAGTGATACTTATCATGGATAACACTTAGGTAGATGCAAAGCTTATCCCTCATTTAGTGAGAGAATTTTTGACCTTGGTAGAGAAATATTTAGGCAATGGTCTTTATACTCATTCTATTATAACATTCTAAGAATAGATGAAAAACTTTCTGCAACCTAATGGGATAAGGCCAAAGGTTAGGTGGACAAAAAACCACCCTACTAAGTAGTATCAATATATCCAAGCCTCATTTTGGGATACCTTAAAAGTAGGGTTGTACAACACATGAGGTTAAATTGAAAAGATGAATGTGACTTCAAATCTTCAACTAGTGTTATTTTTCTCCATATTTTTTTGTGGATGAATTTTTTTATCCCTTGAGGCTTATTCGGGTGTTAGCATTGGAACCATGACGATAGATACTACATTGGTCCAAAGGAATAAAATTTACTGGTATATACCCACCTTTTATTTGGTTTATCACTTGTTGAGCCATAAAAAGAAATAATTTATTCACATTGTTTTAGCAGTCCAATCTAATTTTAATATGGTTAGATGGCAGAATGTTTCCAATGCTATGAATATCAAGATTCCATAATAATCCCTCACTCTCTTTATCACCCCAAGTTTCTCAACACTTTTTTTGTCCATATAATATCCTTCGATGTATATAATTCTATTGTGATGCTGAGGAATTCTATTTACTTAACCTTAGATTCTTATGTTTTAACTTTTGAAATAGTAAAAAATAATGGTGGAGGTACCCGATAAGAATGTTTTTACATCATCACATTTCAAGATAAGTTTTTGATCTTTCTAATAAATGGAGTGATCATTTGTAAACCATACACCTATTATAAGTTCAAAAAATTATTTGGAAATATACAAATAGTATGTTTATTGTCCCTTAACAAGGTTATGTGGGAGTGAAATCCATCCATCCTTCATCAGCTGTGGATAATGCTAATGGATGAGGATGTAGGTTTCGGGTGCAGCGGAAGCGTGATTGGGTCGACACCCAAATTTAATTTTTACCATGATCAATGATTATTCTGGGATCAATACGATGATGAATTCATATCTCCATGGAATAGAATCAATGATTCAAATAAATAAGGAAGAGGCCTGAAACCTTTATAGAGGATCTTGCACATCATGTTTATAATTAATTTAATTAATTTCATAATGAAAATTTTTAGGTCCACTAGGTTGAATACCCTGAGGGGGGGGGGGGGGGGGTTAATTAGGGTATGAAAGATAAAAACTTTCTCCCATTTGGATCTTGTTTTGTTTTTAGACAAAACTCAATTCTATCTTTCTCCCATAGCAATAAAAAAACAGATATAAAATCATACACAAGATACAACAAATTTTTCTTGGTTCACCCTCACTGGGCTATGCCCAAGGAGCATACAACAATGATGTGCCGATATACCAAATTCACTAAGGTTCAAAGCCAATAATGAGTAGAATGTTCATGCTAGTTATTCTATGCTCAGGATCACTACATTTACAAGGTTTAGGGTCTACTCACTACATTCCCTAGGTTCACTCCCCATGCCTCTTTCTTTGGCTCACTGTCGGTGGTAAGGGCCACCATCATCCTCTTCCTTTGTGCATTACTCCTGGAAAGGAATATACTCACAGTTTATTGATGTGTAGGTCAAACACAGTTTATGGACATGTAGGTCCTTTAATTTCAATGAATTTTTGCATCCTCAACTATAGGTAGATGCACTATTGAAGTTCATTTTTCATCCATAGATGAAGTCCACCATCCAAAGTAATTCTAGGTACTGAAAAATAATTTTGAAAACTGATCTGAATCTCTTACAATATTCCTTGTGAAAATCACGAACCACCTTCCTCTTCTGTGTACTGAGTATCAGGTTTGGTATGCAGGACAACTTCTTCGTGTATTGCCGCCACTTCCCCAAACCTCCCTTCATCTGCAGACTTCCTGCGCCTTCATGATCGCGTACCACTACCGCATACCAATTCCGAAAATCTCTTCTATGAAACCCATCCTATCCATGAACTATTATCTATTCACGGACTTTATTCACTTATGAATACCAGATCTCTCCCTCTTCATACCACTTGTGGAATTATCCCTCTCGTGAACCGAATATTCCTTCTCCACGTACCGAGACAACTCCTTCTATATACCATTCTTCCTCCTCCACGTACCAGACTTGCTTTGCGGGTTAAAAATCCCCAAAAAAACCTTCAACATGAACCACTTTTGGACTTTTCCCAATTCCTAGAGAGAAATTTTATTTCTAATGATGTTAAATATCCACAGTAATAAGTGGGATTAGATATTCTTATATAGGAAAAGATATTATCCAAATCCGCTAAATCAAGATTTACCAAACCTTCAATTCAACCTCCACCACTTACCTATTCTACTGCTATCGTGAACTTCAGGCCACCCATGAACCATATTTCATACATGGTCCATGTACCATATTTTCTCTTATGTGGTTGATCTTATTCACCAACTTCAACTCATCCACATACTGCACAATCTTCCACCGGGAACCATTTTCAGTTTCGTGAACCACACTCGCGTATCGTTTTCACCACTTCATGTACTGTTCTAGGAACATGGTATGCGGTCCATGAATTATGGTATGTGGTTCTCACACTTTTTTTTATTTTCTTCATTGTTCTTCATACAATTCAAACCTATGAATATATCTTTCCATTTCCAATATCAAACTTCCGATTTCGAGGCCCAAAATCTTAGCAAACACTAGGAAACTACGCCACTGTAAAAACTTGTCTTTGACAAACACCATCCATTATAATTCAAGATTATCTGGCATTGCCAACAAACACAATAAAAACCAAAACATTCCTAGAGGACACCATGAGGTATTTTTTCCGAACAATCCCCCCTTTGGGTTTGTTGAGAACTCTTCTCGAAACAATTCTTTTCATTTTGATATCTCATTAAATCTCCTTCCATATTCAACCATTATTTACTTTATGCGATATGGATAGTGACAAAGGATTTACTCAACACATATTTTAAGCCCACATGATTCATTCTTTATGTGAGAAACAAGAGTATAATGAAGAGTTTATCAACGAATCACTTCATTGCTAATCCCCAAGTGATGATACCATACTAATTCCAATCAACTGATTTCATCACGAACCTCAGTCGTCGTGATATCTAATAATTGATCGATCACTTTTAGAATCATTAGATTTAATGCTCCCCCTACGTTTTATCTCTTCCAATAGCTTTAGATCAAATTCAACTCCCCCTATCTCACTGCTCCACTTAACAGTTTCTCCCCATGTCTTTTTCCCCTTGATAGTCACACTTTCTCCCCCTTTTTCATTGAACCTGAAGGGTACTTCAAGGTTGTATACAATAGGGTAAATAACACATATAATCATATTAGGGAAAGACACATCATACCTTGGGGAGAGGGGGAACCACATACACATGTTTTTAAGTATGGGGATTCGACTGGACTCCCAGATCTAGTTGATGCCTTTCGAATGATTTTTTTGGGTAAGGCCTTTGTAAGAATATCTGCAACTTGGTATTATGTAGGAACATAATACAACTTTACAAGACATTTCTCCACTTTATATTTGATAAAATGATATTTTATTTCAATGTTATTTTTCCTTGAGTGATGGATTGGATTTTTCCTCAGATTTATAGCACTTGAGTTATCACAATGGATTCTGATCAGATATTTGACTTCAATACCCTTATCTTCAAGTTGCTTCTTTATCCACAACAGTTTCATGCAATCTTGAGTAGCCTTAATGTATTCAACTTCTATAATACTAAATGAAATAAAATCTTGTTTCTTGCTAAACCAATAAATACACAACCCTCCAAGATAAAAGGCACATACTGATGTTTATTTTCTATCATCTGGTGAACCCGCCCAGTCCACATCTATAAACCCTAATAACTCTGGTTGAGATTTTTCATTATACATTAGGCCAAAATCCATTTTTCCCTTTATATACCGAATAATTTTTTTTAGTGCAATATTGTGGATATACTTGGTAATGCTTTTATACCTCACTACTTGGCATGTGGAAAATACAATATTAGGCCTTTTCATTGTCAGATACAATATACTTCTAATGATTTTCCTATATTCCATGATATTAACTTCCTTGACTTCATCATCCTGTGACAGTTTTAGC
This sequence comes from Viscum album, assembly GCA_963277665.1. Lineage (NCBI taxonomy): Eukaryota > Viridiplantae > Streptophyta > Magnoliopsida > Santalales > Viscaceae > Viscum > Viscum album. Next base: position 1,541,986,761 of record OY728129.1, read on the forward strand.
CGGGTAGCAACTATCATCCTCATATCTTTGGAATTATCCATTTCAAATCTTCTCAAATACTTCTTGGAATATTTATATTGAGAGATGAAAGTTCCATTACTTCCTTACATCACCTTTAAACCAAAGAAATATTTCAGTTCACCAATCATCGACATTTCGAACTCACTTTTCATGAATTCAGAAAACTGCCTGCATTGTGTTTTATCTGATCCACCATATATTATGTTATCAACATAAACCATAACTATCATTATTTGACTATTTCCATTATTGAAATATAGAATGTAATCAACTCCACCATACTGGAAAAAAAGTTTCTTTATAAACTGATCAAACCTTGAATACCATGCTCTTGGTGCTTGCTTCAAGCCATATAAATCCTTGTTTAGATGATAGAATCTATTCTCATCTTCATGAATGAAAAAACCATCAGGATTCTAAACATAAACTTCTTCTTCCAGAAATCTATTTAAAAATGTTGACTTGACATGAATCTGGAATACTTTAAACATTCATTGCGAAACTATGGCCAAGAATAATCTGATTGTCTCTAGCCTTTCAACATGCACAAATGTGTCATCAACATCAATACCCTCTATTTTAGAGTACCCTTTTCATACCAGGAATGATTTATTTCTAATCACAACAACATCTTGATTCATTTTGTTGCGAAACACCCATTTTGTTCCTATGAAATTCTTGTCTACTGGCCTCGAATAAATTTCCCATGTCAGATTCTTCTCAATTTGGTTAAGCTCTTCATTCATTTCCTAAACCTAATTCTAATCTCAAACTGCTTTATCAAAGAATTTAGTCTCAACTTGTGATACATATGATTCTTGTTGTAGAGAATTTATCCTCATTGTCTGAACTGGTGCTGTCTGATCTCCTATTATGTTTTTCCTATAAATTTCTGCTATTCTCACCAGTATCTGAGAAGACATTGATTTTTTTTCTCATTATCTGACCCTTCTTCTAAATCAACCTCTAGAGATGAAGCATCTATTGACCTTCACATATCTTCATCACTATCCTCCTAATTCTTATCATGTATTTGTTGAATATTTTTTCCATTATCCACTATAGTTACATCACGTCTTTCAACTATTTTTCCTATACTATTATTAAGGCATTTATAATATTAGTTCTTCCTTGAGTATCCATGAAATATTTCTTCATCCCAATGGGATTCAAATTTCTTGTGTTTATCCTTATTGAGAATGAAACATGTACTTTCGAATATTCAAAATTACTTAAATTATGGCTTATTCCTATCCTATAAATCATATGGAGTCTTATCATCTTTTGGACAAAGTAAAGCTCTATTTGAAGTGTATACTGCTCTCATCACTGCTTATTTCCAAAATTTCTTCAGGGGGACTTTCTCAATGATCATTTTTCTAGCCATGTTGTACAAAATAAGATTTCTTATCTCAACTACTCCATTCTACTGTGGAGTTCTTACTACTGAAACTTGATGCCTTATCCTATGTATTTCGAAATAATCCTCAGTTTGGCTATTTATGAACTCTGTTCCATTATCAGTTCGAATCGTCTGGATTTTTTGACCAATCATCATTTCACATTCCCATCGATATCTTGTAATGCAACTGAATACTTCATATTTGTGGGTAATTATTGAAACTAATGCCATTTTTCTATAATCATCAATGAAGAGGAAATAGTATCTCATCCCATCAATAGAACGTGATGAAATTGGCCCAAACACATCAATATGCACCAACTTAGGCAATCTAGTTGACTTTTTCTCCTTCTTCTTATATATATTTCGAATGATGTTCCCCTATTAGCATGCATCACACGTATGAGTACGATCATGTGATAATCTAGGGAGATTTCAAGCTATATCATATTTCACCAGATCTTACAAGGAACCTTGGCTTATGTGGTCAATATGCTTATGCCATAGCTTGTTTTCTTCATCCTTGTATAGAAATCACATATCTTCTTCTCCACTAATGAGTTAGAGATTCCATTTCATATGCTTTCCTTGCAACCCAACATCACCATCCTTTTCCTTGATGATACATAATTTCTTGAAAAAAATTATGGAACTTTCTGATTCACACAATTGACTTACACTAAGAAAGTTGTGACTGATTCCCTCAACAACCAAGAAATCTACTCATCTAATTCATTTTCCTCCTAACTTGGCTCATCCAGAACCAATAATTTTAAGACCCTCATCATTACTGAATCTTACAATACCTTCTTTATCATACCCAATTACATTCAGTAGATTCTTATTTCCCATTATATGGTAAGTGAATCCATTTTCAATTATCTATATCCCCATGGGATCTGATTCTTTGAACACGATTTTTGCAACCACAGCCTACTCAGTCCTTTTCTTTTTGACCCAAGCCATTGAAATCATACACAACATGGAATGATAATATTTATCTTTCTCAGTTTATGATGGGTCAGCTTCAACCTGTAGAGCTACAAATTGATTTTGAATTTTCATCTCACTTGAAGATACATTTGGATACTTCTTAGGAAAAAATTAATTTTTCCTTGGAACATTCCTCTGCATTGTTGATGTGCTATATCTTTCTATATGTCTGAGTCCTTTACACCAGAAATAGTGACCATAAAACGATGACCTGTAATTTTGAGCTCTGTATGACCACCTTTATTGGTCTTGTTCCCTTTGGTACCTCTTTTCTATGGAACAAACATTTTGAGAGTATCCCATATTACCACAACAATAGATCTTATATGAGGTACATTCATATGTGGAAATGATGCACACGTAGTTGTGCATTGGGTTCTCAGAATATTTTGATTCTGCTACATGCACAAATCAATCTTCAATATTGGACTAGATTCTTGTACTCTGACTTGAACCATAACTACTTTCTATTTTATATCAAGACCCATACAAACATTATCATTCATAGTGGATTTTTGCATCTGTTCTAATGGATCACTCTGCTCAAATATCATCTTCTCTGTTTCCTGTATGATCTTCTTTCCTAGCAGTTTATCTTGATCTTCAAATGTTTATCGCAGTATGATGGGTTCTTCTTCTAGTTGTTCAATATTCCCAATTTTATCATTTGTAGTTTTATTCAAACTATCAATTTTAATTTTTTGTTCTTCAATTTTGAGTTTTTACTCAACCACCTTTTCTTGGATTTATGGCATTTAAGACCATATATTTTCAATTTCTCCATTCATCTCAAAATTCTCTTCTTCCTACTACTGCATAAAGTGTTTGGAATCATGAACAATTTTGTTGGCTTTCTTCCTTTTGGCTCTCAAAATATCTACCTATTCATGGTAATCTTCTAATTAATCTTGAAGATCAACTCTTCCTTCAATTTCTCATTCTTCATTGTCACTTTATTATTTTTTTAAAGAATTTATAGCAACTACCACTAGAGCATCTTCTCTATGATCCATGTAGTCCTCCAACTCTTCTACCTCAGATTCTTCTGAACATTCATCCTCTCCTGAAATAAGATTATTCTTTTTGAAGAACTTTTTCCTAGTACTTATCCTCCATTTCTCATTTGATGAATACTTATTTTGGAGAATTTATTCATTTTCTTTATTTTCATCATCAAAATTCCAAGGACACTTTGCTGCAAAATTACTAATCTTTTCACATAAAATCATGAAAATGGAAGTTTAACTTTGAACCTTCCTTTTCCCCTTTGAATATTGTAGGAGTGAAATGACATAACATCATCCATATTGTCATCCCCAGGACTATATTCAACATAGAGATTCTTCATGGCCTGGAATTCCACTTCATTAGGATTCCCCTTTTTCACTACATCATTATCATCATTTCTCATTTCATATGCTACATGGGTACTATGTAGGTTATCTAGTGTCTGCTCTTTTGGGTCGTTGTCTTCCAACACTGAAACTTTTGGATTGAACCGTGGTGGAAGTTTCCTCAAGATTCATTTCACAATCCTTATATCTTAAATGACTTCTCCAAGACCTCTCATGTATTCTACAATAATATTTATCCTATCAAAGAATTCACCAATAGTCTCATTGGGATTCATTTTGTTATCCACATACTTGTTCTATAGAACCTTCATCTTTGTTTCTCAGATTTTTGTGTCACCCTCATAAATGTTTAACAAATTTTCCCACATTGCATGTGATGTTTTATATGACATCACCTTCATATAAATTTAATTTTATTGGGATCCCCATAAAGAATTGATCCCTTTAGAATTAACATCCAATTATCTTCTTTCGTCTTCTGATAAAGAGCCACTATTAATGTCAGCTGATATTCCATGCATAGGTGCTGTGAAGACATGTATCACTACGGATCAGAATTAGTGCTACATCTGATTCTTCCACAGGTGAGAATTATTTCCATAAATATTGGAATTCCTTTATGATTGACCACTTCCATTTATTCTTCTTGAGAGAGAACCACTAACTTTCACCTTTCCCTATAATAGAAATTTTTAGGTCCACTAGGTCCAAGACCTTGAGGGGGGGGGGGGGGGGTTGAATAAGGGTATGACAGATTAAAACTTTCTCCTGTTTGGATCTTGTTTCATTGTTAGAAAAAACTCAATTATCTATTTATCTCATAGTAATAAAAAAATAGAAATTAAATCATGCACATGATTTTTTTTACTTGGCTCACCCTCATTGGGATATGTCCAATGAAGATAAAAACCGATGTACCTATATACCAAATTCACTAAGGCTCAAATCCAATAACGAGTACAATGTTTGAGCTAGATCATATATGAACAGGATCACTACCTTTACAAGGTTTATGGTCTACTCACTACATTACCAAGGTTCAATCCCTCCGCCTCTTTCTCCGGCCCTCTTCCAGTAGAAAGGGTCACCATCATCCTCTTCATTTGATCACTATTCTTGGAAAGGAATCCACTCATTGTTTATGGATATATAGGTCAAAAATAGTATATGGACATGTAGGTCCCTTAATTTTAATGAATTATTGCATTCTCAACTATAGGTATATGCACTATTGAAGTTACTTTTTCACCTGTTGATGAAGTCCACCTTCCCAAGTACTACTAGCTACTGGAAAATACTTTCGCAAACTGATCTTATGCTCTCACAAGCTTCCTTGTGCAAATTGCAAACCTCATTACTCTTTTACAAACTGAGTATGGGGTTTGGTACACATAACACCTTCTTCATGTACCACTGTTCCTGCTGCGAATTTCCCTTTATCTGTGGACTGCCTCTACCTTCACGATCGCATACTTCTATTGCATACGGATTCCACGAACCTCCTTTGAGAAACCCCTCCTATCCACGAACTGTTCTTTATTCGCGTACTTTCTTCACTACCATGTAATAGATCTCTCCCTCCGCATAACACTAGCATAATTCTCCCTATCACATACAATATATTCCTCCTCTACATACTGAGTCAACTGCTTCCATAAACCAGACTTCCTCCTTCGCGTACCAGACTTCCTTTGTAGGTTAAAAATCCCCGCAAACACCTTCAGTGTGAATCATTTTTGGACTTTTCTGAATTCCTAGAGAAAAATACGATTTCTAATGATTTCAAATATACACAGTAATCAGTGTGATTATAGATTATTGTTTAGGAAAATATATCTATAAAATCTACTATATCGAGATTTACCAAATCTTCAATTCAACCTCCACTGCTCACCGATTGTTCTGCCATCGTGAACTGCAAGCCTCCCATGAACCTATTTTCATATACGGTCTGCATACTAACTTTTCTCTTATGCCATCAATCTCCTCCACCGACATCAACCGATCCCCATACCACACCGCCTTTCACTGCAATCCGTTTTCGTTTTTGTGAACCGCACTCGCGTATCCTTTCTACTACTCCATGTATCGTTCTTGGAACATGGTACGTGTCCCATGAATTATGGTATGTGGTTCTAACCCTTTTTCGATTTTCTTCAATTTTCTCCATACAATTCACACCTATGAATAAATACTTCCATTACCAATATCAAACTCCCGATTGCGAGGCATAAAAATTTGGAAAACACTGAGAAACTACCCCACCTTAAAAACTTGTCTTTGGAAAACACCATCCATTATCATTCACAATTATCTAGATTTGTCAACAAAAACAATCACACCTAAAACATTCTGAGAGGACACCTTGAGAGTTTTTTCCCAAAAAAAGAATACCAAGATATTCGGTATTTTCTATGTTGATGATGTTGATTGTCTGGAATGAACCTTCCATATTTTCTTGTTTCTCTTAAGAGGATCCAGACTAGAATCCCTCTAGTAGTGATCCACATGTGCTCCGATGGCCTCTGATCAACACATCTCATTCTCCAGGTGCTAGCGCGATGAAGCAAGTGTCTTGTGTCGGTCATTCTTGATCGCCTTTTCTTCATTCTTGAAGAACATATCTCATTCTTTAGAGGGGAGGGAAGAGGATTTGAGAGAGAAATTATTTAAATCAATAATTATCAATTCACCGGGCGTATAGTTCGGTACATGGAACAATAGACATACGTGTCTATTTATCAACATGGGGATTTAGTTATAATATTTAATTGCATAACAACAATGAAATACATTCATAACCTTAGAGAAAACTCATGATTTTAATAATAATACTATGTCATTATTTATGGTGTGACAACTTGCGAAAAGTGGAATTATAAATAAAATTCGGCATCAAAAAATAATATCTGCGTTATTTTAATTTGAGCCAACTAGTTAAATAATTATTTACCATCTTGAAAATAATTATTTTACTACAAGACCAAACTTGGTTCGTTTGAACTCCAATTACATTTATTGAACAATCAAATAAATAAATACATAATTTATTCTCTTAAATAAATATTTCATTTACAAAATAGTAAATAAATAGTTATTAAATGTTTAATAAAATAAATAAATATATTTTACCCCCAATCCGATGAATAAATATTTTTGTAATTTATGAAACCATTTTGACATGAATAAAATTATTCCACTATCTTTAGAATAAAAATTTTTAATTAAATTCAAATAAAATTGAACTAAGACTACCAAAAATACTTAGTGTGTGACCCTCTAGGATTATTTTAAGTTGACCTTAGGTGGTCTTTCCTAAAGTCCAAGAGTACTATCTAGAAATGGGTCAAAGAACCCAAGAGAAGGAACTTAAATTTTCATCAACGACATCCACATACAAATGATCAATGTGTAATATAATTTGTTTATCTCAATATCTCGTCAAGAATATTTCATGATTGTATCATCAACGATTGTGCTTGATACATCATTCTTTGACTACCTAAAATAAACTCGTCATTACACCATGGCCATGTAATTTTGTGCGATGGTTCTATTTCAATAAAAGGGACAAGATATAAACCTTCATAATGGAAGGGACAAATCATTCCCCGAATTATCCGTTAATAACATACCACTCATGACGCACCCAATACACCCTACTTCCCGCCAACTATCTGTGTGATAGTTTTCATCAGTAAATCAAAGTGCACGAGTCATGACACATATTAATGATAATCTTGAAGTCTAAAGATCATTACACACACTCACATATAGGAATATCTGATGACATCAAAACATGGGGAATTCCTACTCGAGGGTATGTTCTCATAATATTTTTTCTTGGAGATTACCAAGTATGAACTTCATGAGAGGAAGTCTCATATTCTTACAAGTACTCACACCTGACAATCTATATATTATGTGTCCATTATAGGATTTCATCCAATGATATAACCATATTTAAGAATATTGTCATAGCACTTCAAGGTTCTCATCATAGTAGGGAACTACTATGACCGTGTCAATGTGATAAATACTCCAAGACATTATTACACTATAGTCATACAGAACAATGAAAAATATGTAATTAGATATTTAATATTTAAATATATTAAATATTCATGTAATCAAAGTACAAGAAGTTGGTTCTAGTACACCAACTCTTACAAACTCTCACTTGGACTAGATCCAACTATCTATGACTTTCAATCAACTAGACCTCACATGATGAACATGTTTCTGCTGAGTTAAGGCTTTAGTCAAGGGGTCCTCCACATTGTCTTATATGGAAATACTACTCACTGAAACTTCACATCTCTGAGAAAAATCCCTCAAGAGAGGATTCTTCTAAGGTATGTTCTTCATCTTCTGATGTGACCTTGGATCTATTTTGAGAGGCACCCCTGAAATATTATCACAATATAGTGGGATGAGATCTTTTATATTCGGTATCACATCCAGTTCTTGGATAAGGAATTTCATCCAAACTGCTTCGTTAACTGCCTCATAAGCTACGATATACTTAGAAACTTCTATAGAATCTACGACCACACTCTACTTTGTGCTCTTCCAGCTCACTACACATCCATTCAAGATGAAGATGTATCCTGTTTGCAACTTCATGTCATCTTGATCAGTCTGGAAACTAGAATCTGTATATCCTATGATGACTAGTTCCTCATCTCATCCATAAACTAGAAAAATATCCTTAGTATGCGTCAGATACTTTAGGATAGTCTTGACTACCATCCAATGGAAGTCACCTGTGTCTGCTTGATATCTGCCTACCACACTCAATGTATAGGTGACATCCAACCTAGTAAATAGAATGTCATACATGACTGACCCAATCACTGATGCGTTTGGAGTCATTAACATTATCTTTATTTCCTCATGTGTTTGAGGACACATTTTCTTTTAAAGATGAATTCCATGTGATGTTGGAAACAATTACCTCTTGGATTGTTCTATACTAAATCTCTTCAGTATATTATCAATCTATGAACTTTGACTTAGGTCCAAAAATCTCTTGGACCTATCACAATGGATCTTGATTCCAAGAATATATGATTCTTCACCCAAGTCCTTTATAGAGAAGCATTGATTAAACTATGAATTAACAGACTATAAGACCAGTATCTCATTTCCAATAAGTAATATGTCATCAACATATACTATTAGGAAAACAATTGCACTCCCACTAAACCATTTGTACACAAAAGGATCACTTTAAGTATTTATAAAACCAAATTTCATTATTTCTTCATCAAAATGAATGTTCAATGACCTGGAAGATTTCTTTAATCCATAAATGTATTTATACAACTTGAATATATTATTAGCATCCTTTGGAGTCATTGAAATTTTAGGTTGTTTCATGTATACATCTTTATGAAGGTTCCTGTTAAGAAAGCCTGTTTTGACATTCATTTTCCAAATCTTATTATCATGGTTAGTAGAAATGGCCATTAGAATTCTGATGGATTTCTTCATTTCAACTGGTGAAAAGGTTTCATCATAGTCAATTCCTTGATGTTATTTGAACCATTTTACAACCAGTCATGCCTTATAGGTACTGACTTGTCCTTCGATGTCCAGTTTTTTTATTGAATACCCATTTGAAACCAACAGGCTTTACATCAATTGGAGGATCTACCAAAATCCAGACTTGGTTTTAGTATATGTAATCCATTTTAGAATTCCTATATTTTTTCCACTTAGAAACATCCGTGCCACTTATTGCTTCCTTGTAGGTTAAAAGATCATTATTATCAACTAATAAAGAGTAACCATCCTCAGTAACTAGAAAACTGTACTGTTCTGGTTCTATAACCTCTCTTGTACTCCTACATAGTTATTGTGACTCTAGAATAGTTCTTTTTTTCCATTGGTCTTTGTGGAATACATTCCTGTATAAACTATTGTGTACCTTGAACCTCGACTTCATCGAAGTCTGTCTCACTTCCACTATCTCTTTTGGAGATGTGCTCCATCTCAAGGAATACAACATGTCTTGCCACTATAACCGTTTTTATGAGGGGTTGTATAGGTAATATCCCCTTTTTTCCTTGGGGTATCCTATATAGGTACACTATAATCCTTGGGATGCCATTTTGTTACCTGAATAGGCCTTAACAAATGAATCGCTTCCCCAAACTTGTAAATTCAATAAAATGGATTTTTTTCACTCCAAAACTCATATAGAATACCATTTGTTGATTTAGTTGGTACTTGGTTTAGTATGTGCACCGATTTTTTTAACACCTTTCACCAAAATGATAATGTAAGACTCACATGGCTCATCATTGATCTCACCATGTCCAACAAGGTGAGATTCCTCCATTCTCTCACACCATTCCACTAGGGTTTGTAAAGAGGAGTGAGTTGGGATAGGATCCAAAACTCTCATAAGTAATCAATGAAGTCTTGATTAAGATATTCTTCACCTCGGTCTAAGAATATTTTCTTAATATTTTTACCAAGCTTTTTCTCTACATCATTCTTGTATTCTTTGAACTTATCAAAAGAATATGACTTATACCTCATTAAGTATATATATCAATATATACTAAAATCATTAGTAAAAGTTATGATGTTTGAGTACCCTCCTCTTTCTTCAATTGGAAATGGTCCACACAAATCGGTATAAACCAATTCAAGAATCTCTTAATCCCTTTCACCTTTACCACTAAAGTGGGGTTTGGTCATTTTTCCTTGTAAACATGCATGACATACACCAAGTGGTTTTAGTTTGAAAGAATCTAAATATCCATGTTGATGTAACTTTTCAAGCATTTCTTGTTTACATGACCAAGCTGGTGATGCCAAAGTTGGGTGTAGTAGGATTCATGTGAGTATCTTTGTTAACGATTTCCATTACTTGGTTTGTGTAATCCAACACATAAAGACCATTGTATAAATGTTCCCTACCAAAACAAATTCTCTCTTTGTAAAAGAAGAAACATTCATTTACAAACTTGAAAAAAAAATCAATATGTATCTAATATGGATATAGAAATAATGTTTTTAGTTACAGACAACACATAATAACAACCCTTTAACACCAAGATCTTTCAAATTGGCAATGTGAGGTGGTAGTCCCCAGCAGCTACAACAACGAGTATGGATCCATCGCCTGCTCATAGATATACCTAACCTCAATAAATTTTTCTAAATATACTTGGTTCATGTATTTTTATACATATGTGATCACCAAAATCTATATGTAATACCAAATTTGTTGAAATAGATTGATTGCATTCGATAAGAAACACTCTTGAAGCTTCCCATTGCTTCTTAGGCTGGGTTCAGTTCTTCAACGAGTGGATCTTCTTTCCACTTGAAAAACAAATAGCTTATTGTTCCCTTGCCTCCCCTTTGATATTCATTTTCTTGGAAGGGTGTGAAGAATCTTTGGTCTTAAAGCTCTTTACCTTCCCTTTACTATTATTCAACACAAGGAAAAAAGGGTTTTCACGATTCATATATTTTTCCACTTGGAAAATGAGGATAAGAATATCAGATAGAGACTTGTCAATGTTGTTCATATTAAAATTAACAACAAAGTTGGAGAATTTCTGAGGGAGTGATGCGAGAATGAGATTGGTGCCCAGTTCTTTAGAGAGTTTATACCCTAGAACCTCCAGGCACTCAATGTAGCCGATGATCTTGACTACATGAGGCCCATCTAGGGAACCCACTCTAATATTACTTTGAAATAGTACCTTGGAGATCTCAAACCCTTATTGTGTTGCTCTATCTTGGTAAAGACCATGGAGCTGCTCGAGCATGCTATAAGCATCCATATTTTCATAAGACTTTATGAGTAAAATAGGCATTAATGATAGCATCAAACATTAAACATTGACTGCATCGTTCATATGTTTCTCATAGACCATAAAATCCTCATCAATCGCCTCTTTGGTAGGCGGATCAAGCAATGCTAACTCTAACATGTAAAACTTCCGTTCATGGAACAGGCTAACCCGAAGGCGTCTAAACCAATCCTAGAAGTTACTTTTGGAGAGGATGTTGTCTTTATCTAGAATTAATCACTGGGATAGTGTGGTTGGTGAGATTTCATTTTTATTCTATAATTAATATAGAATATCATTAGTACTTTCATTATTACATTTTATGAAAAATAATAAATTAATTTTATTAAGTCTCCCACTATTTTATCAAGTCCCAATAGACCTCCCCATTGAACTCAGAATGTCTAGTTGCCATGACATTATAGTGGAATGGATCCATATTCCCCTTTACATAACCCCAATAAGGGATGGTCAAGTTATTTGAAGGTATTTAGGTAGGAAAGTCTTTTCCAACTTTAGGCTTGAAGCTCCTTGATCTGTTGTGTGGACTCCCCAATCCCGAAATACTGACTTTGGATTTCCTCAACTTTTACCTCGAACATTATACCAATTCTAGAAAAGGATACTCCTCATGATGTAATATGGTTAAGTAAATATGAATCCTTTAATAAGGTCATCCTATATTAAAGTAAGTGTCCCAATAAGGGTTGGTCAATCATATAATTTTATTGAGTTTTTACCTTAATCAAGTAACATAATTCTTAGTCTAACTTAATATTTTATTTGAGGGATTTTTATCACTTATGCATGAATTGATTATTATCATTATCACATTCTTGTTAATATTATGTGGAACTTACTTAAGTGATTATCCATGTCTTGATAATATTTACGCATAAGCCTGGTTTACTTTAGTTCTATCTTGCATGCTTGTTTAATTCATTAATTATGTGATCAAGACAAAAAATATATAATGATAAACCATGAAACTGATAGAAATAAAATAAATCAAAGGAAAATATCATGATATTTTCTAATGTTTAGTTTATCTAGCAGTTGATAAACCAACCCTGACCTAGGGTAGAAACACCTTGAATGTTTTGGGTTCATGTTTACAACTTTCCACCTGTCCACCTCCGTATCTCCTGGGATTGGTGTCTTCTCGGATCAAGCTTGAACAAACTCTTCTAGCTTGGGTGTTACATCCATTACATATGGTTTTTAGCTCACACACTAGTGAGGGGGAAAAGGGGGGTTTACCTAAATGAAACCTTGTGTATGCTGGCCCGAAATATTAATGAGGAGAGATGGCACACATACCAACAATTAATTCAATAAATAAATTAAAAGGAAAACAATCACATATAAAGGTCTTGGTCTAGATCATGATCACCCCCATACATGAAACAAGTAATATATTTAATAAAACTAGTATTCAATTTTTTAATCATTCTTTTTTAAGATAAATCACGCTCGAATCAATTAATTATCATATTTAATTAATCAATCCTTTTATCTTAAACCATTTTTCTGAATTTCCTTGAGTGTCTCATCCATCGTAATTTTAAACAAAAAATCATTTAAAATTATCTTTGTACAGGACTTGTACCTTAGAAGAAACATGGTGAATCCCTATTCATAAATACCCAATGAGTAGAAATGAACATTATGAAGATATTAAATTAAACACACACATATATAAAACAACTATTTCATGCTATTCCCTAGCTTTATTCCTACTCCATGGTAGACATCTCAAGGGTTTGTATAATATAATAATAAATTTTAATAAATATGTGTAATTTGGATGAGTACATGACATGTAGTTCCTACTATATGGTGTATACTATCATTCAACATCCATCTAAAGTACATGATCGGGGATATGATGTATATATATACTTCAGAAATCCTCAGAGTACACCGCTTGTCTAGTGGAATACACGGTGTGTAGTATCTGTGTTACACAGTCTCCAGCTGAGTAAGTCGTGTACGGGGTAGACGGTCCAACCATAACCCAAATTGACTACACGCCATATCCTATGGGCCCCAAGGTCTGAAATATGGAAACCATGTGCCACATTTTCCCGGTCAACACATGGAGTCTTTAAGACTTAGACAAACTTCAATGACATGACTTGGTTTGGCAGACCATTCCCAATGCATTAATCCTTGATGCACTACGTTTGAATCCAACTACATGTTTTTTATTCTAGTGTTGCACGACCAGAAACCTTAGAGACCTCCGAAAGAGATCCTCTATTTTATTTTAATTCAAATAAAAACAATAGATCATTTATATAAGGTGAATGAGAAACAAAAGAGGACGAACATATATCGGTATTCAGATTGGAAAAATGATTAAATTTAATTGAAAAACTAAATTATTAAATCGTAAATTATCAATGAATTATTTAAATAATTATAAACTATTATGTAACTGATCTGATACTACTTGTTGGTTTTGGGCGTAGTGGAACTGCAATTGGGCCAACATCCAACTTTAATTTTTACCATAATCAATGATTATTCTGAGATCAATATGAAGATGAATGCCAATCATCATAGAATAGAATCAATGATTTATATAAAGAATGAAGAGGCCTGAAACCTTTATAGAGAATATTGTACATCATGTTTATAATTAATTTAATTAATTTCATAAAGAAAATAATACACGGATCTTCAGTATTTTCTTCATTGATTATGTTGATTGTAGGAAATGACCCTTCCATATTTTATCATTGCACTTGGGAAGATCCAAACTAGAATCCCTCTAGATGTGATCCACATGTGCTCCAATGACCTCTAATTGAAACTTCTCATTCTTCAAGTGCTATTGAGATGAAGTGAGTTTCTTGTGTTAGTCATTCATGATTTCTTGTTCTTAGGCCTTGAAGAACGTCTCTCATTCTTGAGATGAGAGGGAAGATGATTCAAGAGAGAAATTGTTTAGCTCAACAATTCTCAATTCACCAGGCATGCAGTTTGGTACATGGAACAATAGATATACATGCCTATTTATCAACATGGGGCTTAAGTTATAATATTTAATTGATTAACAACAATTAAATACATTTATAACATTAGATAGAACCCATTCATTTAAAAATAATACCGCATCATTATTTATAGTGCGCCAACTTGCGCAAAACAGAATTATAAATAAAATTACACATCACAAAATAATAGCAGCGTTATGTTGATCTGTTCCAACTAGTTAAATAATTATTTACCATCTTGAAAACAATTATTCTATCACCGGACCAAACTTGGTCCTCTCTAAATCCACTTCCATTTATTTGAAACCTGAATAAATAAGAAAATAATTTATTCTGTTAAATAAATATTTTATTTATGAACTAGTAAATAAATATTTATTAAATGATTAATAAAATATTTAAATATATTTTACCCTCCAGTGAATAATTATATATTTAATTTATACAACCATTTTAACTTGTATAAAATTATTCCATTATCTTTAGAATAATATTAATTAATTAAATTAAAATATAAATTAACTGAGACCATAAGAAACATTTAGCGTGTGACCCTCTAGGATAATTTCTCATTGGTATTTGGTGGACTTGCCTAAAGTCCAAGAGTACTATCTAGCAAAAGTTAAAGGAACCAAAGAGAAAGAACTCGAAGTCACAATAATGACATCTACGTACAAATTCTCACTATGTAATATAATCCCTTTATCTCAATATCTCATCAATATGGTTTCATGATAGTGTCATAAACCTTTGTGCTTGATACATCATTCTTTGGCTACTTGAAATAAATTCTTCATTTCCCCATGGCCATGGAATTTCTCATGACAATTCTATTTCAATCCAAGGGTTAAGATATCAACTTCCATAAATTAAAGGGACAAATCCTTCCCCAAATTATTCATTAATAATATGCCACTCATGACACACCCAACGTACCCTACTTCCCGCCAACTGGCCATGTGATAGTTTTTGTCAATTAATAAAAGTGTGTGAGTGGTGACACATATTAATGATAATCTTAAATTCTAAGGATCATTACACATACTCACAGATAAGAATATCCAATGTCACCAAAACAGGCGTAATTCCTACTGGCATGTCTGTTCTCATAATCTCTCATCTTGGAGAATACCAAGTATGGACTTCATGTGTGGAAGTCTTATCTTCTTATGAGTAATCACACCTGATGGTCTATATACTATGTGTCCCATTATAGTATTTCAACCAACCATAGAACTACATTTAAGAATATTGTCATATAACTTCAAGGTTGTCATCATAGCGGGGAACTACTATGACCTTGTCAATGTGACAAATACTTCATGACATTATTACACTATAGTTATGTAGAACAATGAGAAATATGTAAAAAGATGTTCAATATTTAAATATATTAAATATTCATGTAATAAAAGTATAACCAGCTGGTTCTAGGACACCAAATCTTACAGAGTATACAAGAATAATGATTATACTACCATCCACTAGTGCTCCAACTAACCCATCATAGGGATATAAAAAATCATGGGTGGAGCATTATATAGATGGTGTATTAGGAGAGCCAAATTTTTAGGCAAATAATTCATTGGTTTCATGAAGTCCATCACTTGATATTTTTTAGAGAGGGTTTTCAAAAATAATAATCCTACAACCAATTATCCTAATAATTGTTTAGAAGCTTCAATTTCCATTTCTTTTTTCATTGGGACTGTTGTAGTTATCATGTTTCCAACTGTGGTTTCTGGTTGTATTAATATCCTTGATCCTTTTATACATATGAAAATATCTCTATTGATTCCAATCAATAGTATTGACTCAATCCCTGAATAAAAATTGGGAGAAAAAATTGACGTTTTGTTTGTATGCATCTTATCAACTAAATAAATTCATCCCATAGAGAACCTAATTTCAGATTATATACCTATTTCAACAAGTAAATTGAGTACATATCCCAACACCACTATAAAAAACTAGGCTATGAGAAAATGGTCTTGGCGCTATGTTGATGCTATAATCATGAATAATTCTTTATAGAAGATTATTTATGAAGTGTATATCCTTCACCAACTCTTTTATGGATTGGGTTATGGTGGGTTTATTATAGGAATATATACACTCTTATCCATCGATTTCTCACTTATTAAGAGGAACTAGTGGCCCAATAATGTTACCTACTCATATTTGATATTTATAAATATCAATAGGAATATATGGAGGGTTCCATTATGAAGGTGTATCATTTTTCTAATGAAGTACCATTGCTTCATGATTGAAAGCTGTGCAAACTTTAGAGCTACAGGAACATAAGGCTTGCATGGAATGGGTGAAGGCATAACTACTATTGGTAGACACCAGGCTTGAGGCTATTGTATGAAGTATCTGAGAACTAACTACCCATTTTGAGTGAGAACATCCATTGGATTAGGTAAAATCTATTAAGTAGATTAACTTTCAAAATTAATTCTTTACTTCTCACTAGGTGTTGGTTGATTTGTTTGGATTAAATGATGAAAGTACATTATAGTTGTTTTTTAGGCATTTCTATTTACCCGTAACATCATAGAGATAATACAAGATATGTATTCTGCTCTTCTTTTTTTGATCAATGAATGATTCACATTTTTTTAATTTTTTTTTCAATTTTTAGATTCCCTTTTAACTCGATTATCACTTCATAATAAACCATGAATCTTTGAGCATCAATAACATTAATATAATCTAAAACCATTTCAATACGGAATTGAGAATGGGATAAGTCAAATATGTTATTCAAAATAATTGAGTTATAAATATTTCCCCTTAGGAATGGAGCACAAATGGTAATATACATAAGCTTCATCACCTTAACACTAGATTTAGTCTATTTGTATAAATTATTTCCTTATAGTAATTTCTTATGTATATGTAAAGAAATAATTACAATCACTATAAAACCAGAGTTAATCTATTTTGATGAATGATATCCTCATGGATATGGATTATAGATGGGAATATGCATAAGTACCATCACTGTAACACTATATTTAGTACATTTAAACAAAAAAGTTCATCCTAGGCATTGATCAAGGACAAGCATATGTAAAATTACCATAACTATAACACAAGGGTTTGTATATTTGTATGAATGAATTGACTCAATGTGAGGTGGATCATGAAGGTGGAAATTTATAATGTGGATTTCAATATTAAAAAGGGTTTGAGAGACCTAGAGTTATGTATTAGTACCTTTTATGGAGATCCTCTAAACTGATAAACCAGAGATAAGAGAATCAATGAAATCTCTAAATTCTTCAAAGGCTAAGGGGATTAGTGATCATAGTCCATTTTTGTGAGAGTAATATTTTAGACCCCACAAGATTTTATTATTTTGTTTTATTGCCTTAAACATTCCTAAGGCTCATATTGGGGAGGCCTAGTGGTTAAGGATTTGGATTTTCCTTTGGTTGTACTTTAAGGGGTTTCAACCGAACAATATTTATTCCATTTTAAATTTTAAATGCTAATTTTTTTCTCAAACTATGAGAGGGGAAAATATAGTGATCAAATAATAAACATTTACCTTGGATTCTCTTTATGAGATTCTTAGAGAGTGAGTTTTTTATCTAATTCCTTATGAATTTTTAGGTCAGGAATGTCAAACTAATGTAGCTGATGTTTAAGGTATGAATTCCTTGAACCAGGTGTACATTGTTTAAAGTCACGATGCATGGGTCACAAGGTGAAGTTGAATACATGGAAACATGAGTTAAGTTGACTCATTGTGAACTATAAGATCATGATGCCACCAATACGGAAAATATCATGAATAATTATATCCCAATCACCCTAATTAGAATGAAAACCATTATTGAAAATGATGGGTGTGGACTCTTTGATAGTTTTCCAGATCTGTGTTGGGAGATTTTGAGAGGTAGATACATGGACTCTTGAATCTTCAATATAATTGGTGGAAGGAGGTATGTCCCACTTTTACGACCTAGGCCCAAGGAATTAGAGACTATGCGGGAATAATGGAATTTATTTTATGATATTAAAGCTTATAAAATTCTGTAGTTTGATTTAGAGACATGTGATAAAGACCAATTAAATTTAGTAGGATGAGATTTCAAACCCTTTCATTGAAAATGATCTTGATACAAATGAGTGTAACATTGAGGGTACTAGTTCCCCTTGAATAGTTGTATTTATGGACTGCGTAGATCATATCTCAAAGAATTTAGATTAGGTGTGAAAAGATAATACATGTATATATAGAATGACTATAAAAAAATGTCAAACTATGGGTTTTACTATAACGGTTCCAAAGAATATGACAATTGAAGGATTATCTTATTTTGGATGAGTATGGCTATAGTTGACAAGCCATATCAGGGGTGATTATGTAGATCCATATCAAGGGTATCATATTTATATTCAAGAACATGATTACTTTATAGTTTAATGTGCTATTTATAGATATCTAAATAATGATTCGTGAGGATTCATACACTTATTAAATGAAGTGGGTTTATGAAAGGAATAAATATTCATGAAGGGATCAGGTACATTAAAGGATATTCTATCTTGTATAAACCATATAACCAGGGTGATGATATATGATGTTTCACCACTCTAACTATTTCTCAAATAGTGGGTCCAACAATCATGGTTCAACTTTTAATAGGTCTCTATAATGGGCCCTATAATAATTGTGACTTTTTTTCAATTGACACCAAAATTTTCTTAATCCCTGAAATGGGGATTCTTAGCGAGTAAAGAATTGAATTATAATTACTCTCACCTTTATGGGTCTTCATCCTATTTTTTCTGTATTTTCACCTAAAAGTTATGGTCTTAATATATGAACCACTTAGGGGATTGTGTTTATGGCCACACAAATGTTTCCAGTGAATATTGAGATTCAGGTCGTGAAACTTTGACCACAGGTGAAGCAGGAAAAACTATATGGAAAGGATGAGGTGAAAACCCAACATGAATGGATAACCTCATTCTAGTATAAAATATCTTATAAAAGATGAGAACATAGTATAATTTCATTGTGATTAGATCAAAATGCATTGAGAAAATTGATTTAGTGGAAAAGAGGAAATTTTTCATAATGTGAATAGAGATCCCAAATACATTATATACTATCTCAAGGGGGGGTGTAGTTTATGGGAAAGATTTATAGACCAAATTAATGATAATAATAAACCAAATGGGACAAAAAGTATAAAAATTTCCCAACACCTTTTGAAAAGGATTGATGACACTGTAAATCACAACTTAAGGTTTTTTGATCATGAGTAGTGATATATAGATTGTATACTGTGGATGACTATTGACCATATTTGAAAAATAGGTTCTACTAAAATACTAAGAAGGTGTAAAAAGTTATATTATCTTCATATTTAGGATACTTATGCTTCTGGTTGACATACCATATTAGGGAATATATATAGATCCATATGTATATATTAGTAATGTTGGGATCAGATATTTTTATGTTCTCTCATATACCAGTATATGATTGCAAATAAATATTCACTAGAAAATATTATGTGTAGAATAAGATAGTATTTTGGTTGATATATTTTGTGGTTGGGACATAAATATAAGATATAGGTTTTACAAAGTATCTTATCAGAATATGAATCAAGAAACACATAATTCTTATATTTTACACAATGTAGATTCACCTCTTACATAAGAAATTCATTTTCATCACAGGTTTACAAATAAAGAACACCATGGTGAAGTATCCCACATATATATTGTCAATAAATTGGAGGGGGATTTTTTTAGTTTCATATATATGGACTTGGAACTTATTCAGGGTAAAATAAGTAGGATTTACCTCAGTGTAATGATATCAGTAATATGAAAACATCATCATTAGAGCCAAAACATTAAGGCGAATGCTAGATATTTTTGAATTCACCCCTAGACATATAATGAGAGGTCCATTCAATACTACATATCTTACTAGTAATCCAAATTTTTTTCTTAAAGATAAAATCCCCATTTTAATTTGTTTTATATGTAAGGGAAATGATAATTGTTTTGTTTCCTAGTTTGAAAAAATATTACAATGAGAATTACTACATAAATCTATATCTTATTTTGGGTAATTAGGACAAGTGTGATACTTTAAGAAGTTTAAGGTCATGCATAATAGACCATTTATCTTCCCCTATTCTTTCATCATGATATTAGTTATGGAAAATTGAGTGATCAAACTAGGCCTCTAAGCTCACATGAGTCATTCTTAATGTGATAAACAAGAAGAAATTGGAGAATAACAAGCACCATACTAAGCCTTTTAATGGGTTATTTTTCCACTCATATCAAGATATTTAATATTCATGATTTGGAAGTTATAATATGGTTTAATTTCATGTGATAAGTATGTATCCTATATATTTCAATGTCTTATAGTGAGGATGGTAACCATGTACTTTAACATCATATAGTGAGGACATTATTATACACTTTTTCATTATGTGACGAGGATGAATACCATGTATTTTAACATAATATTGTAAGGATTATTTACTATTATTCTTAATTTCCTACAACTAAGACCTGTTTGGAATAGTTTAACATCATGCGGTGGGGATGATGAGTGAACCAATATAAAAATTATGCTATGTATTTCTTGAGAAACCTTTGAATTATTGATGATGTGATGTTTTCTCCATCCATACTGACCAGGGATAAACCTTCATTGGTGTAACGCCTCAACCCCAGTTACCCAGAGTCAGTGTATTATTACATATCATTGGCATGATCCCAAGAAAGATCAAATCTCAAAAGACCGATTGGTTTAGTAGCCTTGGAAACACTAGATATATTCATAAAGTTTTACATTACATCATAAAGTAAAAAACTACTACAACAAAATAGTATCCATATTCCACACTCATATCCCCACATACTATCCCTGCAGGTCATTCATAAATTACTTCTCACATCCTGGGAAAAATAAAACATAGAAAAGGGGTGATCTCAAATGCCCAGTAAGGATAACAATATAGAGGAAAATTTCATAAATAAGAATAAACATTTAAGGCAGTGTATAACTAAAACAAAAGCCTTTTAAACTTGAACTTCAACATAGTATGGAAGAAATAAAATGAAATAATGCCATTTACTTATTCACATGGATATTTTACTAATCAAATAATCACATGCAATATCAATAAACACTTTCATAATGATGGAATGCATAATGCCAGATTATCATAACAACATAGCCAAGGTCTCGTGCCAAGACTACACATAAGATTTTGTAAAGGCCTTGTGCCAAGACACAAGTTTGTATCATGAGACCTACCGATGCATCGAGGAGCTATAGCGGGCTCTACCCGTCACATATTAAGTCCAATGCATTCCCATATGAAAAGGTTTAAACATAACATAAACATTCGTATTAAAACTAGCATACGAAATGTCAATACTTTCACCATAAACTATGAATGGTATAAAAATAGCACATCCATAGTCAAACATATCACAAAACCTTCAATACAATATAGAAGTTTTTTATCATAATAAATCAACTTCAAATAAGCGTAAAATCCATCAAAGGATGTTGACATAGTTGAAATCAAAACTCTTTTTAGAGAAATATCTATTTCTATTTTGAAATCATTTAAGAGTCATATATTTATAAAATAAAACATTTTATTTGAAAATATTCTTATAATCTTGTAAGGGAAGCTTCAACTATTTTATAACGGTGGAAAATAACCGCACCTGCCGTATAAGTAAAAAAAACATTCTTACCTTAATTCTCTCGAAAAGGTTAAAAATCACCTTGTTTGGAAAACGATGGAAAGATTCCTTTATAAAACAATTATAAAAAGTCAAACAAGGGTATAAATGACTTTAACCCATATTCTTTTAAATAGTAAAAATGTTTTGAAATACATTTTTAAGAAACATGGATGTGGATGATAAAGAGATCCCAGTAGATTATTACGTACAAACAACCTCAGATAATGAAGAGATTGTGAAATAACCCTTACCTTGCACTTTTACTTGGTTGAGGGTAGGTTAACCTCATGTATAATGGTGAAATAATTGTTATTAAATTATACATGAATAATATATATTAATATGATATCATATATGATTTTTAACATTGATTTGTTAATAATATCTTAGTATTATCATTGTTTCAGTTGTTAAATTACTCGTTTTCTTTTATATGTTTTGTTACGTAAGCCATGTTTTTCATGGATACGTTGTATATTATTCATATCCATAATGATATCAAGTCCTTAAATACTATTATTAATCATAAAATGAGAATTATACTTGAATGGATATGATGGCGAATGAATCTCATCGCGTTCGTGGAGACGGTAGTCCGTACGTACGCACGAGCAACAATATCATTATTTTAATATTAAAATAATATATAATTGAATGGTATATCATATGTACAGAATAATTTTCATGTTATATTTATTATTTACATGAGTTACACATCATTATTATACCCATCCAAATAATAATTTATTGAATAACAATTAAACCACGACGTGGAGACGGTAAGCCGTACGTACGCACGTATGATGACATGGTATTCAAAGGATGGATAGAATAATGAATATGGTTGCACCATATTTATAATAACATCACAGTATATATAAGATAATGGATTTATTATTTTAGAATGGTAACAACAAAGGAAGAAGAAGTGGAAGAAGAAAGGAACTTGGAAAAGGGTGGTGAAATCATTACCTCTTCTTTGGGTTCTTCCTTTTGATTTGATCAAAAGGGCTCTTAGGATGGATTTCTGACTAAAGGAAGGCATCTCAGATGAAGTGAGAAAAGCTGAGAGAGAATTTGGGCAGAGTTTTGCCGAACCAAAAGGCTTTGAAGGTGTGATGTAATGGGATGGGTGAGTGCCCTTTTATAAGAGGGGTGAGGGGCACCTCTGGAAAAGCTGGAAATATTAATTTATAATAAATTCATATTCGGTTTATAATGGCTCTAATGTTTATTATTTAAAGGTTAAGGTGGGTATGGGTCGAAAAACACTTAACCAATAGAATTTAGACAGGTTTGGGTTACTATATTAACCTTATCTTTAAGTATTAACTCTAAGTTTATTAGTTTCACTTTTACAATGTCTCTTTGTATTTTTATATTATATGGTTAATAAACTTACCATATACATCCAAGAGACCCCAAAGTGGTACATTAATGATACACCTATCATGATATAAGTCTCTTGGCCGAACCTTAGATTTTTAGGAATTTAATATCAATTAATAATATAATATTTGTTTTAAAAACTCTTTTATGTCAATTCTGACACTATTCAATAGTTGATTTTTTGTGAAACTCATAACAGAATTATTACTTCGAAAAATGTTAATTAAATCAATCCTAATATGTCATATTATCATATAAAATTAGTTTAATTCATTAAAAGTCTCAAATTATATTTATTTGGGTATTTACAGTATCAATTATTTTAATTTTTCATTAATTAGGTAATTACTGCATCATCATTGTGTCATAAATAAATTAAATTATTTAATGTCTAAAAATTATAAATAAAATATCATTATGTAGGAAATCGTATTATATTTATAATGAATATTTACAATCGAATTTATCTTATTTATAACCCTATATTAAAAATGTTTTATTAAATAAACTTTGATTTTAACTCTTTTAACTCTTCTTTGAATTAAATAATAATAAATGTCCTAATCTAATCCAAGTGGACCTAAATGATAATATTTTATTCCTAAGGTTGTTTTTTGTCGAGATACACTTGTCCAATAGAATTAGGACATGTGTTAGGGTAATATTAATATCATTTTTACCCTTAATTACCCTATTTACTTTTAACCGTGGTAAATAAAAGTAAAAAGTTACTATTCACCAAAAATTATTTTCATCTCATTGAACCACATTTTACTTCTTGATATTAACCGTGTCTCTCGGATTTTCGAAATTCCAATCACAGAAGCGGTAAGATTAAGATTTATGAAAAATTCAGTTTTTTAACTACCACTTAGTAGTTTCACTATTCATCAAAAATTGAAGTTTTTCAGAACAATGCCAAAATTTCCCCCTAAGCTATAATTGATATTCCAAATTCAAAAATGATGTCTATTTTACAAAATTTCAAACATATAAGTTGTATTAATTAATTTTATAATTAATTCCCGCTGTCACTAAAAATAGCGTGTTTTTAAGAAATAATATATATCAAAATATTGACAATTGTTTTGGTCCAATTTCAAAGTGAAATTAATTATAATGGAAACCATTGTATAAAATGGTAAAAATATATTCTAATTATACCTTAAAACCACTAAACAATATAATTTATCACTATAAATTATTTTGATTAAAAAAGTTGTTTTTAAGTATTTTTCACTATTCATAAAAATTAGAAGTTCTCAGAAAAATACCAAAAATTCATCTTAGGATAATTTCGATATTCCGAATCCAAAAATGAAGTCCATTTTGAAATATAAAATATATAAAATTTCAAAAAGTGGGTATTACTATTCATAATGTATAGTTTGATTGGTTGTGGTGTGTTAGAACTCGATGTTGCGTACAACACACGCTATCACATTATTCAAAGAGAAACGTACCGTAGAAGCTTGGGGTGTTACATTCTCCCCTCCTTCAATTAATTTCGTCCTCGAAATTTCTAGAATATTATCGCATGAAAAGACTCGGGTGGTTCTTCATCATAAGTTCCTTGGGTTCCCATGTTGCCTCTTCCATCTTATGGTTTTTCCACAAAACTTTTACCAGACGCGTCGTCTGGTTTCTCAGTACTTGTTCTCTCGTATCAAGAATCCTGACGGGCTCTTCGAAATAAGACAGATCGGGTTCCAGTTCTAATTCCTCATAGGTGAGTACATGCGTTGGGTCAGGCATGTATTTCCTCAATAAAGATAGGTGGAACACATCGTGAACTTTGGAGGGACTTGGCGGCATTGCCAATCGGTAAGCTACAACCCCAATTCGTTCTAGAATTTTGAAAGGTCCGATGTACCTTGCACTCAATTTACCTTTCTTACCAAAACGTATGACTCCCTTCCATGGAGATACCTTCAGGAAAACATGATCACCAACTTGAAATTCCAAATCCTTCCTTCGATTATCGGCATAGCTCTTCTACCTACTCTGAGCTGCTTTGATGTGATTTTGGATTAACTTCACCTTTTCCATCATTTTCTCTACCAGTTCTGGACCTACAAGTTTTCTTTCACCAACGTCATCCCAACAGGTTGGTGTGCGACATATCTTTCGGTATAACGCTTCATATGGTTCCATCTGAATACTCGAATGGAAGCTATTGTTATAGGAAAATTCTACTAGAGGTAAATATTGATCCTATATAACCTGAAAGTCAAGTGAGCAAGATCTCAACATGTCTTCTAAGGTTTGAATAGTCCGTTCTGATTGTCCGTCTGTCTGAGGGTGGTAAGAAGTGCTCAAATGAAGTTCAGTATCCATGTATTTCTGAAGACTTTTCCAGAATCTTCAAGTAAAACAGGGATCACGATCTGAAACAATCGATAGGGGTACTCCATGAAGTCTCACAACTTCATTAAAATATAGTCTGTCTAGACGTTCCAGGGGTAGATCTTATATTATAGCAAGAAAATGTGCTGACTTGGAAAGACAATCAACAATAACCCATATTGAATCGTTCCTTCTAGGAGTCTTTGGTAGTCCCATGACAAATTCCATCGTAATATTGTTCCATTTCCACTCCGGTATGGGAAGAGGATGCATGACTCCTCCAGGCTGTTGCCTTCCATCTTTCACTTGTTGACAAACCATATATCTTGACACAAAATCAGAAATCTCCCTCTTCATGTTGTCCCACCAAAAATGTTCCTTAAAATATCTATACACTTTGGTGCTCCCAGGGTGTATAGAGAAATTGGAACTATGAGCATCATCCAGCAATTCCCTTTTTAGATCAGGTATATCGGGATCACAAAGTCTCTTCCCGAATTTCAAAATTACATCTTCATACACAAAGTCTCTCAATCTCCCATCATTCACAGCTTTAATCATCTTTTGAAATTCTTCATCATCAGTCTGATAACTCTTAATCCTTTCTAGTAAAGATGGTTTGGCAACCATTTTAAAAAGAATTGATGTTTCACCTTCCCTGGTTATTCCAATGTCCATCTTCACTAGATCCATCAAAATTGGATCCCTTTCAATTCTCATCACGTTCAAAACTCCATGGTCTTTTCTGCTCAAAGAATCTTCCACCTTTTTTTCATTCCCCGGGTGGTAGTGTATCGTACAGTCATAATCCTTGAGAAATTGAAGCCATATCCTTTGCCTCATATTGAGTTCTTTTTGTGAGAAAATATACTTCAAACTCTTGTGATTAGTATAAATCTCACATTTTTCACCATAGAGGTAGTTCCTCCATATCTTCAAAGCAAAGATCAGAGCTTCTAACTCAAGATCATGAGTAGGATAGTTTTGTTCATGAATTTTCAACTATCATGATGTATAGGAAATAACTCTATCATTCTGCATAAGGACACAACCAAGTCCTTTCTTTGATGCATCACTATAAATAATGAACCCATCATTCCCCGATGGTAGAGTCAATATAGGAGAATTGACTAATCTCCACTTCAGTTATTCAAAACATTATTCACACTCTTTTGTCCAAAAAAATTTAACCCCTTTACGTGTGAGCTTCGTTAATGGGTTAGCCAATCGGGCAAAATTTTGGACGAAACGTCGATAATAACCTGCTAAACCAATAAAACTACGTACCTCAGTTATACTCGTTAGTGCTGGACATTCATGGATTGCCTTGGTCTTAGAAGGATCAACAGAGATTCCATCTTTAGAGACAATATGGCCAAGAAAAGAAATCTCCTAAATCCAGAATTCACACTTGCTAAACTTCCCATATAATTCATGTCTTCTCAGAGACTTCAGGATAATGCGCAAGTGATTTTCATGATCTTCATAGATTTTATTGTATACCAACATATCATCAATAAATACCACCACAAATTCATTGGGATACTCATTGAAAACTCTATTCATCAAATCCATGAATACAGAGGGTGCATTAGTCAATCCAAAAGGCATTACAGTAAACTCGTAATGCCCGTACCTGGTTCGAAATGCTGTCTTCAGAATGTATTCCTTCTTCACACACAACTGATGGTATCCGGATCGAAGGTCAATCTTTGAAAAGTATTGAGATCCATGTAGTTGGTCAAATAAATCATCAATTCGAGGTAGGGGATACTTGTTATTTATTTTTATAGCATTGATCTCCATGTATTCGATACATAACCTCATAGATCCATCTGTCTTTTTAACAAAAAGAACAGGGGATCCCCATGGAGAAACACTAGGGTGAATAAATCCCTTATTACTCAATTCCTCTAGTTGTTTCTTTAGTTCAACTAATTATATAGTGGAAATTCTATAAGGGGTCTTCAATATAGGCCTTGATCCAGAAATTAAATCAATGGAGAACTCAACTTCTCGTTCTGGAGGATGTCCAGGTAAATCTTCTGGAAATACATCTACATATTCTTTTACAATAGGTACATCCTCTATTTGAAGATTCCTTTCCTCACCCACAATTATTTCATTCTCTTACTCCCCAATAATTGAATTTAGTTGAGCTACTGGGGGTGGATCTAGATAAGAATTAGGTAGTGACGATTCTGCTCTAAAGATAAGGTGTTCTTTATCATCATCATTAAGAATCGTAACCTCTTTATTCTTACAATAAATCTTCGCATCATAGTCTGAAAGCCAGTACATACCAAGGATTATTTCAAACTCAATCTTAGGTATGACGATGAGATCAGCAAATAAATAAAATTTATGTGCTCTACTGGGGACTGATTCACAAAACTTTGCTGCAATGATACTTCCCTTAGGAGTTTTAAATGACAACTCCCTTGTTAAATCAAATTGAAAATTTCTGATTTTCTTAGAAAACTGGGAAGATATGAAACAATGCGATGATCCAGAATCAAATAATGCATTTGCTAAACTTGATGAAACCATTAAATTACCTGCCACCACGTATTTCAGAGCTTCTACCTCAGTAGTAGTGATAACATAAGCTTGGCCTTGATCCCTTGGCCTTTTTTGAGGTAAGTTCTCCTGACGCTTAGGACATTCATTTGCATAATGCCCCATATCCCTGCAATTGTAGCACTGAATATTGGTAGCTTCCTTCTTCCCCTTGCAATCACGAGCATGGTGGCCTTTTTCACCACACTTGTAACAGACTCCCGTTCCCTTCAAGAAAGTACCAGGGTGTTTCTTCCCACATATACCACAGGATGGATATTCAACCTTTCCCTTTTTCCCCTTATTTACATTCCCAGATTGATCGGCATATCTCTTCTTCTCTTTCTTTTCTTTAAAGTCATAAGACTTAGAGAATTCCTTTTCTGTCTTGATATCACATGAGACAATGTATTCGTACGACGAGAAGGATTGTGAGACAAATGATCGATGGAGAAATGGTTTTAACCCATCAAAGAAACGATCAGTCTTACTTCTTGTGTTACATATATAATCTCTAGCATACCGTGCTAACCTTGTAAACTTTGCCTCATACTCTGCGACATTCTCATCCTCCTTTTGTCTCAGACTCAGAAATTGCCTTTCCATATCTGCTCGATGGTCACGAGGAAAGTATTTTTCTAAAAACAGATCTTTGAACTCACTCCATTCCATATTTGATACTTCATCGTCTTCCTTCATGTTTTGAATCAATGACCACCATTGATCAGCATCTCCAGTGAGTCGGCAAACTGCCATGATAACTTTTTCCCTTTCACTACTCCCCAAAGTCTGAAATATTTTCTCTAAGGAATTTATCCATTGCTCAGCTACTAAGGGATTTGTAATCCCATTGAACATTGGTGGTTGTTGCCTCATGAATCGATCTAACATTGATCCTCCACGCTGCGGATCAGGGTGCTCCATACAGGTAAGGTTATTATTCATAACCTGAGTGAGTTGTCCCAGTATGGTGATTAGCTGATCAGCACCAGTTGCATCACCAGCTCCACTATAATTATCTTGAGTAGGAGAGAAATCCCTACATGGAGTGCGTGCATTGATACGATTTCCATTTCTTCCACTAGGAACCATTTCTAAACAATGGAATAAACTACATCATTTTATGAATCAAAATACATAATCCAATACTTATAAAACACTTAACATAAATTGAACTATTTATGGATATAATCCATAATCATAAAAACGTTTTCTTTGAGGAAGTATATACTTATAAACCCTTCATAATGATTTGTAATGAAAATGAGAGTTATCCTAAGCATATCCCCCGGGAGTGTCGTAACCAAGAGTGCAGCAAGGCCCGTTGTCGTGCACCAGTTCTGGTTCGAGTCTAGCTCAAAGCGGTGTTTTCAGGTTTTACCCCTAGGTACATCTGTGCTAGAGCTTCCTCTACCTCCTCGTATCCAGACAGGGATGTATTGCTTGGAAAACTCACAAAATCTCTACAATACCAAAATTCTAGGAAGTTCTTCTATAATAATCCTCAAAGTTCATTTTAGGTCTACATGCTCTAATCAGAGTTTATCTAAATCTAGCTTCCAAGGTTTGTACTAAAATTCCTCTAATACCAACTGTAAAGCCCCATCCCCAGTTACCCAGAGTCGGTGCATTATTAAATAACATTTGCATGATCACAAGAAAGATCAAATCTTGAAAGACCGATTGGTTTAGTAGCCTTGTTAACACTAGATATATTCATAAAGTTTTACATTACATCATAAAGTGAAAAACTACTACAACAACATAGTATCCATATTCCAAACTCATATCCCCACATACTATCCCTGCAGGTCATTCATAAATTACTTCTCACATCCTGGAAAAAATAAAACATAGAAAAGGGGTGAGCTCAAATGCCGAGTAAGGATAACAATATAGCGGAAAATTTCATAAATAAGAATAAACATTTAAGGCAGTGTATAACTAAAACAAAAGACTTTTAAACTTGAACTTCAACATAGTATGGCAGAAATAAAATGAAATAATTCCATTTAATTATTCACATGGATATTTTACTAATCAAATAATCACATTCAATATCAATAACCACTTTCATAATGATGGAATGCATAATGCCAGATTATCATAACCACATAGCCAAGGCCTCGTGCCAAGACTACACAGAAGATTTTGTCAAGACCTTGTTCCAAGACACTAGTTTGTATCATGATACCTACCGATGCATCGAGGAGCTATATCGGGCTCCACCCGTCACATATTAAGTCCAATGCATTCCCATATGAAAAGGTTTAAACATAACATAAACATTCGTATTAAAACTAGCATAAGAAATGTCAATACTTTCACCATAAACTATGAATGGTATAAAAATAGCACATCCACAGTCAAACATATCACAAAACCTTCAGTACAATATAGAAGTTTTTTATCATAATAAATCAACTTCAAATAAGCGTAAAATCCATCAAAGGATGTTGACATAGATGAAATCAAAACACTTTTTAGAGAAATATCTCTTTCTATTTTGAAATCATTTAAGAGTCATATATTTATAAAATAAAACATTTTCTTTGAAAATATTCTTATAATCTTGTAAGGGAAGCTTCGACGATTTTATAACGGCGAAAAATAACCGCACCCTCCGTATAAGTTAAAAAAAAACATTCTTACCTTAATTCTGTCGAAAAGGTTAAAAATCACCTAGTTTGGAAAACGATGGAAAGATTCCTTTATAAAAAAATTATAAAAAGTCAAACAAGGGTATAAATGACTTTAAACCATATTCTTTTAAATAGTAAAAATGTTTTGAAATACATTTTTAAGAAACATGGATGTGGATGATAAAGAGATCCCAGTAGATTATTACGTATAAACAACCTCGGATAATGAAGAGATTGTGAAATAACCCTTACCTTGCACTTTTACTTGGTTGAGGGTAGGTTAACCTTCTGTATAATGGTGAAATAATTCTTATTAAATTATACAAGAATCATATATATTAATCTGATATCATATATGATCTTTTAACATTGATTTGTTAATAATATCTTAGTATTATCGTTGTTTCGGGTGTTAAATTACTCATTTTATTTTATATGTTTTGTTACGTAAGCCATGTTTTTCATGGATAGGTTGTATCTTATTCATATCCAGAATGATATCAAGTCCTTAAATACTATTATTAATCATCAAATGAGAATTATACTTGAATGGATACGATGTAGAATGAATCTCATCGCGTTCGTGGAGACGGTAGTCCGTACGTATGCACGAGCGACAATATCATTATTTTAATATTAAAATAATATATAATTGAATGGTATATCATATATACAGAATCATTATCATGTTATATTTATTATTTAAATTAGTTACACATCATTATTATACCCATCCAAATAATAATTTATTGAATAACAATTACACCACGACGTGGAGACGGTAAGCCGTACGTACGCACGTATGATGACATGTTATTCAAAGGATGGATAGAATAATGAATATGGTTGCACCATATTTATAATAACATCTCAGTATATATAAGATAATGAAGTTATTATTTTAGAAATGTAACAACAAAGGAAGAAGAAGTGGAAGAAGAAAGGAACTTGGAAAAGGGTGGTGAAATCATTACCTCTTCTTTGGGTTCTTCCTTTTGATTTGATCAAAAGGGTTCTTAGGTTGGCTTTCTGACTAAAGGAAGGACTCTAGGATGAATTGAGGGAAGTTGAGAGAGTATTCGGGCAGATTTTGGCCGAACCAAAAGGCTTTGAAGGTGTGAAGTAAGGAGAAGGGGGAGTTCCCTTTTATAAGAGGGGTGAGGGGCACCTTTGAAAAAACTAGAAATATTAATTTATAATAAATTCGTATTTGGTTTATAATGGCTCCAAAGTTGATTATTTAAAGGTTAAGGTGGGGATGGGTCGAAACCCACTTAACCAACATAATTTAGAGATGTTTGGGTTACTATATTAACCTTATCTTTAAGTATTAACTCTAAGTTAATTAGTTTCACTTTTACAATGTCTCCTTGTATTTTTATATTATATGGTTAATAAACTTACCATATACATCCAAGAGACCCCCAAGTGGTCCATTAATGATAAAAATATCATGATATAAGTATCTTGGACGATCCTTAGATTTTTAGGAATTTAATATCAATTAATAATATAATATTTTTAAAAAAAAAACTGTTTTATGTCAATTTTGACAATATTCAATAGTTGATTTTTTTGTGAAACTCATAAAAAAATTATTACTTCGAAAAAAGTCAATTAAATCAATAATAATATGTCATATTATCCTATAAAATTAGTGTAATTCATTTAAACTCTCAAATTATATTTATTTGGGTATTTACAATATCAATTATTTTAATTTTTCATTAATTAGGTAATTACTGCATCATCAGTGTGTCATAAATAAATTAAATTATTTAATGTCTAAAAATTATATATAAAATATAACTATGTAGTAAATATTATTAGATTACTAATGAATATTTTCAATCGAATTTATCTTATGTATAACCCTATATTAAAAATGTTTTAGTAAATAAACATTGATTTTAATTCTTTTAACTCTTCTTTGAATTAAATAATAATAAATGTCCTAATCTAATTCAAGTGGACCTAAATGATAATATTTTATTCCTAAGGTTGTTTTTGGTTGATATAAACTTGTCCAATAGAAATAGGACATGTGTTAGGGTAATATTAATATCATTTTTACCCTTAATTACCCTATTTACTTTTAACCGTGGTAAATAAAAGTAAATAGTTACTATTCACCAAAAATTATTTTCATCTCACTGAACCAAATTTTACTTCTTTATATTAACCGTGTCTCTCGGATTTTCGAAATTCCAATCCCAGAAGCGGTAAAATTATGTTTTATGAAAAATTCAGTTTTTTTAACTACTACTTAATAGTTTCACTATTCATCAAAAATTGATGTTTTTCAGAATAATGCCAAAATTTCCCCCTAAGCTATAATTGATATTCCAAATTCAAAAATTATGTCTATTTTACAAAATTCAAAACATATAAGTTGTATTAATTAATTTTATAATTAATTCCCACTGGCACAACAAATATCGTGTTTTTAAGAAACAATATATATCAAAAGATTGACAATTGATTAGGTCCAATTTCAAAGTGAAATTAATTTTAATGGACACCATTGGATAAAATGGTAAAAATATCCTAATTATACTTTAAAACCACTAAATAATATAATTTATCACTATAAATTATTTTGATTAAAAAAGTTGTTTTTAAGTATTTTTTTACTATTCATAAAAATTGGAAGTTCTCAGAAAAATATCAAAAATTCATCTTTGGATAATTTTGATATTCCATATCCAAAAATGAAGTCCATTTTGAAATATAAAATATATATAATTTCAAAAAGTAGGTATTACTATTCATAATGGCTAGTTTGATTGGTTGTGGTGTGTTAGAACTCGATGTTGCGTACAACACACGCTATCACATTATTCAAAGAGAAACGTACCGTAGAAGCTTGGGGTGTTACAATTGGATTATAAATTTTGTATGATTTTAGGTACCCCACCACTTTGTTTTGAGATTAAGACGATTTTTTCCTGGTATCATCATAGTTCTGAGAACTAATTACATATATCCTTGGATAAAAAAATGATGGTGATAATTTTTATTGAAATCACATGAAACTCGGTTCTAATGAACTTCCATATTGTAAAAAGTGTAGAACCTATTATCATGAAGTTATTCAAAATCATCTACTCACATATAAGACTGTTCATCTTTATGCAACATATTATAGATGTAAATACAAAGTTAGGGAAGATGATCCTTGATTGGAAAGACTAGTTTTATCCCATATACACGTGAATATAAGTCATTTCTTCTTCCATAACATTTATAGTGTTGTTGTACCAAAAATAAATCATAAGTTTATCTATATAGAACTTCTTTTATTTATCCACCACCTTATAGAGTATTTTAGATAGATTCTTTTTGGAAGCCAGAATCTTTCCTTTTTTTGTAATACATGGAAGTGTGATTGGTTGTTATACTAAATTTTGTATTGCAGATAATTTTTTTTTCGAATTAGAATAGTATAATTTGGTTCCATTAATTATAAATATTGTGTGAGGTAAAGAAAATATTGTAATAATATTTTTCTTCATTAAGTTAATTATAGCCTACATCCTTACTTCCTTGATGTATATTAACTTAGTCAACTTAGAGAATAATTTAGTGGCCATAAGTATTTAATTGAACTACCCATCTATAGTTGGGTGATATTGACCGAATAAATCAATTCCATAGATGAAAAAAACCAAGCATATTTAGAGGCGTGGAAAAAATCTCGAAAATAATGGTTGAAATTGGCATGTATTTGGCAGGCATGAAATTTCTTAGTGAATTTCACACAATTTTGTGTCATTGAAGGACAAAATTATACAACCCTTATAAACTATTAGGATATCTTGGTTCCATATTTATGTGAACCATAGTGTCCTTTGTGAGATTTTTTCATAAAAGGGGTCACACCTCGTTTGATTCTTATAAGGAGGAATCCATCAATGCCTCATTTATAGAGGAGTTTTTAAGAATTTGGTCAATCATAAAGGACAACATTAACTAACCAACAAGTAATCTATTCTTTATTAGCTCAATCCAGTGGAATAATTCCTATTTAGAGGTTGTCAAACATGGGGGGAAATCCATCCAATAGAGGTATCATTTGGTGAGGTTATCAAATCACCTTGATCAGGGGTGGCGTTGATCTCATTGATCTCTTCCCCATTGTTTCCAATTGATAGGGACACTATACTATTATGTGAAATTATAATAATTATCTTATCTCAGTTTGGATCTACCAAGGTAGTGGATAAATTATCCATTGAACCTTCTTGATCATTTTTCAAGTGAAAAACATTAGACAATGTCAGTTTGGTGGGGAATTCAACCATAATCCCTCACACATAATCACATATGGGAATAAATTTCTCTTTCTTAATGAAATATTCACCATCAATCTAATTGAATTACAAATATAAATATCCCTCGATATTCAAAAGGGATACTGGGAATTTTAGTCCCAGTTCCAAGAATGTGATGAGAGTTTGGTATTTTGATTTACTCTTACTATAGCCTTCTGGCAGTATGGTGAAGTAGATAAAAATATTTTTTCTAGAGAAATGAGAATAATTCCCAAACCAAATATATAGAGTTTTGGGTATTACATCCTTTTTACTATTAGTGTTTTGTAAGAACAATCAAATTATATCTCCCATGTTTGGGGGTGTTTCTTGAATAGATAATACCTCTTCATTGAAGATTTTTATATCCATTAACATGCCTGTAATGATGAGATGCACCATCAAAACATCTTCAAATGTTTTCCATTTTAAAGTCTAATGTAGTATTAATTGGATACAAAAATGATATGGGATGACCACCCATATTTCCTAAAATCTAGTTATCATTGGATGATTGAGGATATATTTTAGTGGGTCAATAAGAGAGATAAACTAGAACTCATGATGCTGTAGGTAGTGCCTCAATAAATGAAATGAGAGGATTAATGCAAGGAAATTATTATCAATTTTAGAATATATGGTCTCAGTTTCTACCATAATGTTTCTAAGATACTGAAGACTATTTTCTTTTCATGAATCAATTTTTATGAGGAGAGAATCAAGTTATAGATGTAGGGCTTCCATATATAAGATCAGCGGATTGCATTCTACCAATGACATAAACATTGGTGAGCTTGAGAGGTGTTACTTGAGATTGTAGAAATGATTCTAATAATCTTTATCCCATAGATAATGGACTCCCTTCTTGATGGGCTCTATGAAGGGTAAGTAATTTCAAACAAGGTTCTCTATGGAGCATCTAATGTAAGAAAGGAACACTTGAAACCCTCTCAACTCTTTGGAATTATGTTTAGACACAATGATAAGGATCAACTTGTCCTTCTTAGGGTCAAATTCAATTCAATGATGGCATATAATGAATCCAAGAAATTTTACCTAAATTACCCTAAATTCACATCTTCATGGTATCATCTCTTCGATATGTTTCCTTAGATTTTGGAACACTTCTTTAAACTTACTGAGATGATATCATTGTTGTTGATATTTGACCATACGTTCATTGACATAACATTCCAAAATATTTACTAGAAAATTATTTAATATATGGTTTATGTAAAGTTGATATGTGACATTAAAATTCATCAAGATTAAGGGTATTAATTGGTAGAAATACACCTATTTAAGATCCCTAAAAGTTAAGCTCCATTATTCTTGGGGGCTATCCAAATATGGTTATACCAATATTATTTTTCCATAAAATAGATATATTGGAACCTATTAGTTTCATTAATTAAAATTTCCATGATCTAAACTCAGGATTCAATCTTTGGATAATGAAAGTTTAAATTAATTATAACAATGAAAAGAATGATTTTACAATTCTTATATTTGATATGGATTATATTATAAAGAAACATGGGGTACTAAACCTCTCAAATGAAGTAAAAATGGATAATATTGTCAAATTCAAATTTTATTTTGACATCACGAGTCAGATAAATTCTCCTAGAAGCCTGATTATAACCATTATGGTAATCAGGAAAACCCAAATAATGGGTGGACACATTAAGATCAATCCTGAGAATTTATTTTTTATTCCAAGTAGAGAAATATCAATGATGCTTCAAGGAAAGTATATATGTCCCTTTATATTTGGATTACATGTAGATTCATTTTAAATATAGTCAAAAGTATTCCCCTATACCTAGATTCACTTCTCTAAGTTCATAAATGGTGTTAATGACACTTTCCTAAAATTCTTGAGTGGAATATAAAAAATCTAATTTATATTCATTGTTTTCTTCAATATTAGAGGAAGAGGGTGATAAATAAATGATTTTAGGACTAATATAAAATTAATGGTTATTTTTTACCTTTTTAAAGGATGGGGTGGTGTCACTAGATCCTTAGAGTACTGATGTATGAGCATAATGGTCCAAGTACTTTGTACATGCTCTCATTCCTCTCAATACACCTTAATATTTGTAGAAGTAAGCGATTAAGTGACATTTTTGGGTCCAAAATATTATATGAGATCATTTTTATATTTTTTTAAGGATTATATAGTGTCTCCAAATTCTGAAATTAAAAATCTATGGGCTTTATAATTCTGTATATCCCCTTTGTCTTATTATCTATCACTAATCATTCAATAATTGTTAATATCCTTGGATTTAGAAAAATACTTAAGGAATTAATTATTTTTTTTAAATGAAGGTTGAGATTTTTATATCCAGGAAGTGATGTTTAAGTCTCTTTAGATTTTTGAGAAAAAGTGGGAGTACTTTCCTCTAGAAAATCATCATTATTTTTGGGGTCAATGTGTTTTCCAAGATGTTTGGATTTAGGAGACATGAATAATATAATGAATATGGGAAGAAATATTTTTAGAACATGTTTCAATATCCAACCTCTAGGGTTAAGGTTGATCTAATCCGAGAGACTTGCCTATGTGGTCAGAATATTGGTTAGACCAACCCTCATGTAGAGATGTTTTGGGGAAAGGGTAATTATCATAGGCAATATCACATCCTATATTGATGGAACCCAGTCGACGAGCGTGTCTACTTATCCATAATATTATATTAAGAAGATTATATGGTCCATATTTATATATGGTATTCACATAACTTCATGATTTCAAAAATTTTGAGAAATTTTCCCAATTTAATGTTTTGGGATGTGCATAGTCTTTAATGGGTTTATATATTGTGTTAACATGGGATATCTCTAAACTTGTAGGGAAGTGATCTTGGTGGTATCATCAATAACTAGATTTTATCGCTCTCTTTAGTAGATTTATGCATATATGTACTGAGATTTATGGGCATTAAAAGGGATACCATGACCATATAGCACTCCATCTTATCCATTTATGAAGTACTTAAGGCATTGGTAGTATGATGAAGGTACCATTGTATGTAAGTTAATCCATGGAATTCCTAGAACAAAATTAAAATATATAACCTAATGAACAACCATGAATTTGAAGTTATAGAAAAGGTCTCTAAATTGAGATCTGAGCTTGATTTAACCAAGATCTTTTTGACCACTTTTTTTGTACCCCTAGATCATCAAAGTAACGGGGGATTAGTTTATCTAGGGTCCAAGGGTCGAAGGGTATATATTGGTATGATATTAATTCCTAAATTGTTTTTAATGAGATATAAATGAACATATATATTATATAAATTTATATAAATGTATAGGGGAATGATATTCCCTTGTATGGAGGTATACCTATCTTGATATATGAAGAAAATGATTGTGTTTCACTCAACATGGTCAGTTTATGCATGGTATTACTCAATGATGGAAACCTTTATATCAAATTATTAAGGGTTTAAGAGATCCTAACACATGATTCCCAAGGATTATTTGATATAAAAAGGGAATCTTGGATTGATAGATTCATTAGAATGATAATAAGTTACTTTATGATGTAAAACTTCTAGGCCAGGGGTTTATGATTCTCAAAATGAGGCTGATCTTTAATCTAGGTATTAAGAGTTGGAGTTTCTTGTGGTAGTGGATATCTTCCCTAATCCCAAGTTTAAGGCATAATAGTTGTATATGGGTTAGGTTGAGTTGAATTTCCCACATTTTAATACTAACAAGAAGGACACAGATTTTATGATAGATCTTCTTGTATAATGGGACCTGAATGAACTGTATATAACTACATAGTAGATTGTTTATCTTTCTAGGTCCATTAGAGTTCCTATATTTGGGAATTTATATAATATATGGTCTCAGTAGGGATGTGACCTAAATTTTGAGATCCATATTATCATCATATTTCCTGACCCCATCATATGCGGTGGATTATTTCTCCCTACCTTAAATTTTGAGACAAGAAATCAGGGTCATATGTTTTTCTTCATCAAATAAGGGATTTTAATAGAGAATTACACTAATAGATATGAATAATAGTTATTTTTCTAATGAGGACTTTATTTTAGTGGTCATTTTCTAATGAAATATTTTATGGGGGAAGTACTATTCTCTAAGTTCAAGAGGCATAAAGGTTAAGAGGGTTTTAACTATCTTAGGCCTCAGCATGAGATACTCATATTGCATCTCACTACTATTACTTTATGGGAACTAGTTCTTATGATAATGTATCTTGAAAGGTTTTGGTGCTTAAGGAACCAACTTTATTACTTTAGAGCAAGTTGTGGTGAAAAATGGTTGATTTTTTCATGCCATGATACTGTCATGAGAATGGTTTGGCATCTTTCTAATCATCCAATTGGGTAAAATTTTGGCACCCTTATTCAGAACCTCCTATAATTTATCCTATTCCTCTGGTAAAGTGATAGATACAAAATCCACTTGTGTTAGTGTCTTTACCAACTTAACATGTTTATAATCACCTATCATATAACGTAATTCGTTAAAAACACACTCTTGGATGGTTTTACCCAATATTTAGTGGAAAGGAAAGTAATCCAGTCAGTCGATGAGGACAACCTAATTAAGATATCTATGTTCATATAGATTTAGTAATTTTTTTTGATATTTGGGATGAAATATCTAGGGACTTGAACATTTTATAAAGAATAAACTCTATTCTTCCATTATTTATATGGTGTACACCTTTTATCTTTTCACCCTTCCAGGTGAAGGTGTTGTTGTTTTTATTATCTAGGAGGGTGAACCATGTGATATTGGATATGTTTAAGTTATATAGATGGCATTAGAGATTGTTTAATTGTAACAATTAACATTTCAATGTTTCCAATCCTCTTTCCTGGAGCCGTAGGTGCTGAAAGAGGACTCATATCAATCTTATAAATGAAATATTCTAACATTTATAGAACTATAGAAATATCAAGAAAACCACCTATATACTTTAACATGAAATACCTCATTTTTAACTCATCATAGAGATTTTCAATGTATATTCTTAGTATCACATCTTAGGTAAGTTGTAGGTTTTGGGAGTATTTTCAACCCTTACACCTAGAAATTATGTATGAAGATCTCTCATTTTTTTTCATTGTTTTATACTTTAGAGATAAAGGACTATTTTATTTATTAATTTTGAGTTGAATAGATAGTGTAATATTTGATGGAGGTCGTACCACTCTATGACTAATCTATATAGATAACTGGTGTACCTAACAAATGTTGGTCCATCCAAAGGAAGAACATGGCATATGAGCTTATCTATCTCTTATTATTAATGAGTTCCCATAGTGGATCCACTTTGAGATATGAAGTGGATAAGATTTTTTTGGGTCCCTAGTTACCTTTAATATTGGGAAAGTTGGATTCCCATAGTTGGATGGAGGAGGAGTTATATCCACCATTTTGGGTATGATTTTATTTTTAGTTTAAATGGCGCACACTACCCCTCCATGGACATCATTCAAGCTATAAGAGACTTAGAATTGATAATATTTTATGGGATAATTGCTTGGATGGAAATTTTAGTACATTTAGTGAGTATATTATAATGTGGTTGGATTTACCATATTTTTTGTGGATGACCTTCATGGGACATCCTAGTGTATCCCTTCTTACATGGTTCAATTTATAACTCCATTGGAGGAAATTCTTAATATTCTCCTATAATTTGGTATAGGTACACTGGTTATTTGAATCCTAATTTTTATAGAATATTTAAACCTTCCCTTTATTAGTCGAATCACCCCTTCATGTTGAGGAAATAATTTTGAAGGAGATTAATGAGTTTCTACTTGGGGTCCATTCTCAACAATAATACTTCCTTTGAGTAGTTCAATATTATGTTTCCATAAACACTTTATTTCTACCTAATGATAGGAATATATTTACTTGGTAGTAATATGATCAACTTATTCGGGTGGTGGATATGATTTGGTAACACATTTCACCTTTTCATTAGTTGAAGCCTTCCTAGGAGGTGGTAATGGAGTATTTGGAGGGGACCTGGGATTTGGGGTTTGTCTATATTGATGAGTATGCACAACTTATTCAAATGTTTTAGTGTGGAATGTATTTTGAATAGAGATATATACATCCCATTATTCTATATCATTATCATGTTCATGATAATTTGTGGGGCCACTGTATACAAAATCACAACTCTTCATTACCTTTTCTTTTTGGGTAGACCATTTTAATTTGTGACCATTTAATGGTCTTACCTTCTCCTACCAATTCTCCCCCATAGCTATTTTTTGGAGAGTGATCTTGAGAGAATATCTGGACACTCTTATCAAGAATTTTTCCAAAGAGAGAGATGTGTTATAATTTGTGATAATTTATATAGATCTTTTTGGTGATGTGTTTTACAGCTTTAATAAGGAAACACTTCATAGATAAAGTGAGGGTTATGATAAAAATTCCTATATCGTTGTGGGATGGGGATGGATTATTCCTATTTCCATAAATTTCTTAATTCACTAGGGATTTGATAATTCTAAGGGTGAATATGGTTCTAAAAATGACTCATACCTTTTTTTTGGGGCTGATCTCGTACAACTGATTCTATAACCACTACTTCTACCCAAATGATTTTATGGTATTTTTTCGCATGTGGGTAAGATATAATGCATGCTCTGAACACAATTGAGTTTCAATTGAGGGTAGTTATTTAGACAAGGTCATGGAATTTCTCAAGTGAGAGGTTTTATAAACCTTCATATAGGATTGATATAGGATCCTATAAAAAGCTATCTCTAACTTATTTCCCTATTTCTACTATTTAAACAAGATGAGACCCAAATGAATAGACCAAGTTTCATGTTCAAAGTCTGTGTTTGAGAATTTTTCTAAGGTAGTGACATTAAATGATACCTATGGTGACATACTCTACTTACTGGGGAACAGAGTGAAATACAATTCTATATGTTCACCCCATCCTTTGATACTTATATCGGATAAAGCCTCACTAGTTAATCAGAATATATTCCTTAATGCATTAATTTAGATGAGTTAGTGATCACTGGTATATCACCTCAATTTTGGTCATTATGTAACCAAAAGGGTGTCCATGCCAATCTTATGGTGAAATTATTCCATTTTATTTATGTTATTTTCATATTCCACATAATGTATATGTTTTTTACTTTAAAGGAATACGATTTATCCATAAATTCTTGTGAAGTAAGTTTATGAATTCCACTACCAAGGCCTTCAAAATATCTTATAGAGATGTGTTTATGGGCTAGAACATGAGATGTTTGTTATCTATGAACAATTCATTATTCATCATCCCTAAATTATCTTCATATATAGTGAGATATTCCTATACCTCATTTGATCATAGTGGTTTATTCCAAGTATCATCACTGTGAGGATCAAGATTAGTTGAAATATTCTTTGTCATATTAGAAGCTAAGAGAACTGAAGGCGGTATAAAAAATGACTACTTCCTATGCTATCTTCCAATTGATTAGGAATACCATTCATTCAATATAGGACACTTGGTGTATATGAAATTAATCTCATGACTGCATCATTATTTTAGGGATTTATAAATGTTGGTTCATTAAGGGGAGGACCTTCTTGTCAAGGTGAAATGTTACTATCTGGAAGAACATTACAAAAAATTGAATGGAGGGGAGTATTACCCTTATTTATTAATGTCTGAAAACAAGGTAGATTCCTATAGAATATTTCATATGTAGGACCTTCATGGTGGATAATATAAATTGGAGCACCTTTTCTCCATTTTATCTTCAGAAAGTGAAGTAATTTTTTTTGTATCACATCATAAGGAGAGTTCCTATGACCGATCTTACTAATTCCATGAGGAACTTCATAGAAAATACTCTATGTGGGGTATCTAGATCTTCTTGTAGTAATATTGTGGAAATGATCTTTTTAACTACAACTACTTCCTCTATCAGACAACGAATTGATAAAATCCTTAACAAAATTGAAATGTGTTTTAGGGCCTCGAGAACACTGTCATTGAGCATGGAAAGAGTATTGGACTCCTCATGATCTTTGGGATACCCTCATAGAGGTTTTTTATTAGGACCTCTCCATTAGGATTTTAGATTTTCGTGTTTCACACAATGACCTTTATATGTGGGAGCCTCCATAGGTGACCCCCTCATTTCCATTAGACTGGTCCAATGGGATTCTTGAGAATGAGTAGAAATTTCCACATACTTCTTGGTTTCCATACAAATAATCAGATGAAATTTGGTGCACTAATTGGGAGTAATAATATATTCTTTCTCCTAAATTATAGTTGAGATATTCTAGTAGGTCCTTGAAAATTTGGTAGGAATATGTTCCTTACTTGAAGTGGTACTTGAACTCTATTTGGAACATGAAGTTTTTCTTAATTATGTTGTTCATTATTAATCAGGGTGTGATGTTGATCCCCATAATGGGTGAAGGAATGTTTTCCTAATCTAGAGTAATTCATGATATGTATTGATAATGTAATTTGGTGGTGGGGGTGATAATGTGTGATAAACCCAGTTGGTTATCGAGATATGTAGTTGAAAAACTTCTACAACTAAATATAGGATTTGTTTAATTTTATTTATAATATCAGTATGGATATATTCTTACCAATTTATTTACTCAAAAATGTACTGATGATATTCTGCATTGGGTATAGAAATATGTTCCCATTCCTGGATGGGTGAAGGGATACATGACTTATATTGTGATCAAATTATCAATGGTATATATGAACTGGATTTATGTTTAGAGACATGAATGTGTGCTATTTCCCTTATTATTTTTGAGATATTCCAATATGAATACTATTATACAACCAAATTATGCAGGAAGACTTGGTGTGATAGAGTAGTAATGTGTGCCTACTCACTAGTGCCGCCAAGATATGTTAGCAGAATTGATGTGTGGGAGTAGGAATATATTCATTCTCACTGGTAACTTATAAGATATGTTTGATAGATTTTTAATGGAATAAGGGATATAATATCACTCCATATGGTTTTCATCTCACCATCCATGATGATATCTACTGGATAGATTGGTATAAATAATTAGAGCAGGGGCCTATGAGGTGATGTTTTCAATGATTTTCTGAGGGATCAAGGCTATACAACACTAACGGTGAATTTTTTTGGTGAAATTCCCCTAAGGTGACTTCT
This sequence comes from Viscum album, assembly GCA_963277665.1. Lineage (NCBI taxonomy): Eukaryota > Viridiplantae > Streptophyta > Magnoliopsida > Santalales > Viscaceae > Viscum > Viscum album. The sequence continues at coordinate 1,542,031,549 of OY728129.1, forward strand.
GAAATGTGGTGGGGTTGTAGTTGACCTATTGATACACCTATCTAAGATAAGGGATGTACTTGTTAGTGGGTTTTGGGGAGAGACTCTCAAAATGGTTGAATGTGGTGGTATGTGCTACCTGATTCTTCACGAATCATTACTAATAAGATGGTTAGTGATGTTTTTTTATCAAGGATAGAATCTCAAAAAACCCAAAAGTATGGATTATAAAATTGAGGTAGCATTCCATAATAAGTCGGTTCATCTCATAGAGCCAAGTAGTTTCCCACATCTTTCACTATGATGGGGCTTCTGATCTAGAAAATACTATGGTGTATGTATGTTTCTATGATGATAGCATTAATTTTGATTAAATGGAGTCATTATCTTTCTGGAAAATATTAATAAACAAAAATATGAAAACCCATTAATGAATAATTTCAATTAAGAAACTTTTTTGACTAATTTATATCAAAATTAAAGTATTCACATGAGGATATTTTTATTCATGTGATAATGGAATAACATATGGTTTTGAATGGATAAAATAATTGAATGATCCACATTAGGTTCATCATTTTTGTTTTTCTACAGTTTTCATTAGGTTATGTTCATGGAACTATAAAAACACAACATCTCCCACATTCATGATAAAAGATTTCATGTGGACATGCTTTTCAAATATAGGTGGTCAAAATGGTTTTCTTACCATTAATAATTAGGGATGTGCATTAGTCGAGTGGGTGGGAGTTCAGGTTCCTAGCCAATTTCTATGGGGATTATTTCCCACTATTGGACTCCCTCATAGTTTTAAGACATATTTCTACAATCCTTACCATATCCAAGTATATAATAGGTTAACCCTATTCCCAAATTTGATCATTAATATATATCGATGTTAGCATATTTATATATCATAGGTTCTCCATCGACATGAATAACTAAAAATTTTAGATGTTCACCATCAATGATACCATTTGTATATATAAAAGGTTCTCCATAAACATTTAAGTCTATTTTCATCATAGATTATCCATCAATGGTACCATTTGTATATATCAGAGGTTCTATATTAACATGAACATCTTTATGTATCATAGGTATTATATCAATGGTACTATCTATTTGTATCAAAGGTTCTGCATCATGTTTCACTATTACCTAGTGATGAATAATTTTAAGGGACTTTGGTTTAAATTAATATAGATGGGAAATCTAGAGGTTATTTCCATCCATGGAAGAGGAAAATTTCTATGGTGTTGGTAGTGGGTCCATAAAGGGAATGAATATGTATCCTTAATAAAGGAACCATAACCCATGTAGTTTTGTACCACTTAAGAGGACACATCATTTCTTTTAAGGGCATGTGAAAAATTCCAATACATGCAATTTAAAATATTTCCATAAGGGGGACTAGGTCAAAGTTTTATAGAAATAGCTGATTTGGGACTTATAAATGAGATACCTTTTCGGATTGACCTCATATGGAATATGGAAAAACAAGATTGGTTGGTTTCACATGAAATATGGCTCTACCAAGATGGGTCCCACCTGAAATGTTTTGATATGAATGATGTGATAAGACATAGATGTAACCTATATTTTAGGGTGGTATTATGTATATATTAGAAATTTTATTATGACAAATGGTTTTCACATAGGGAATGTGGCCCTGATGGTGGTATACCAGATCTTAGATAGAATATGGCCCAAAAAGTAAGGATGTCCAGGCTCATAGGGACATGAACTCATGAGAAGAGGTGTAGATGATCTTAATGTTGGTTTTTAACCTTAGAGAGGTATCCTACACATCCCATTTAATAGAAATCAAATCCCAAATAGATTAAAATGAATAGTTTTAAGGTCATGTTATAGGACTATTACATGAAGTTTATTGTCATATGGAATGGACATGCACTATGTATTATAAAGTCATGAAACTTTAACTAATAGGTGATTCATATGATGTATCTCAATTATACTAATGAAAATATCAAATAAAATTATAATCCCACATGATTCATTCTTAGTGTGAGACACAAGAGATATTAAACCAGTTGTATCGCATTGCTGTGCACAATAAGGAATTGAATGGGGCTAAATCATTAGTGATACCCTTGTAGGATTCCTATTCCCTAAAAGGGGTGAGAATGGGAGACTGAGAGGGGCTTATGAAAGTTTATCCCTTAAATAATTGACCTAAGAAATGAGTTAGGTGAAGTTATGTATGGGTATTATACCAAGTAGGAGGATCATGTGATAAGATAAAATTGGGGGCATACTCATCATAAGAGGTACAATTAGTGACATTTTAATGGTTCTAATGACACAATCAACTTAAATCACTAATACTACATGATTTATTCTCAGTGTGAGAAACAAGTGATGATAAAAGATCAAGTACATTATATAAAATTAAAAAATTAAATTTGAATAGTGGTAATGCACTGAGGCTTCCCATGAGTGAAGAATAATATCGTGATCATGAAATGAGGAATCCAATGTTCGTTACATGGGGAATCAAATACTTGTTTCATTGGTTAATCTTGTAGTTTTATATCTTACACTAATGATGTTGGACACATAGTTGAATGTATTTTTTTTTGGTAACATTGTGATATAATTTTTATCATAATGAATCTCGAAAGTCTATATCATGAAAGGAGATAAAATAAAAGGTTTTCTGGGACTTACACATTAAGATGACCAAAGCATGATGTGTTTTCAAGAATGTGACCCTTCCAAGGATCTCAATTACTAGGAAGGGATTTTATCTAGGTTATTTTAATTGGTATGGACTTTATAGATAACATTAGTGAAGGATAAAACATGTTAAAAGTCCATTTTTCACTATTTTATTGCTTTTTATAAATAGAGACAGGGGATCCAAATGATTCTTAGGCCATATACACAGAGGATAGTGTGACAAAAACATTTGATGTCGACCACTTTTCATATGATAATATATTATATGAGGTGGATATTTCTTTCAAATGGATGCATTTAAAAATTCTAGTTAAAGCACCCTACACAATGCTCCACCTAAAAAGAACCCTCCATGAACTATTTTTGTAGACATTGTTTGTATAGGACCTATATTTAGGAGGTTTCATATATGGGATATTCCTTGTAGGTTATTTTCATAAGAATTGTTTCAAGAGTTCTTTGTGAAGTTCCTTTCTATTTTTATTTATCTCTAATGGATCATTTTTATATTACATTCTAAAAAAGGAATGTCTTATTTGTTTGCATATTTTAATGCTTCCCTCTACATTCTCAAATTTTCATTAGGAATGAGAAGGGTATTTATAGGAATTTATGAATCAAATGATCTCCTAAAATTGAGTTCCATGTGGCAGTTCATGAACCATAGGGATCCATATATAACTTACACAAAGATCCTCATGAGTGGCCTTATGGGGGAAATGGTTTCTCTACACAATTCTATGTGTTTGGAATAAAATTTCAACCTTTGAACTTCAAATGAATTTAATTGATTTAGGGGAATCTAATAATTCATGCCTTTATGGAAATAATATTACTTTTAGGATTTCTAGGTGATTTTTGAAGGGCTAAAAATGATATGCGGTTACCTTACAATTACTAATTTTTTGAAATAAAATTTCATATGTAAAAGGGAATAGAAATATTACTTTCAACCACAAAAGACAATATTAAGTGAGGGAATATACGTTGTCAAATAGTTTTGATTCTTTATGGATGAGGGCCACACAAAGGAGCTTTTATTTCACAAAGCATGGTATGCTCTATGAAAAATTATTCCCATTTCTAAATTTTACTCGACTTTTCATCTTAATAATACCACTTTGGGGTAATGGCCTTTTTTAGGAAATTTTTTTAAAACTATAAATCCTTACAATCCTTAGTAGTATATGAGGCAATATATATGATTAAGATGATGTTGAAGAATTCAATTCCCTCTAAGTGATGGTTATTAACTTGAGAGATGATAAGGGGATAATGGATCCATGTGGGTGTCTATGATATGATACGACTTAGGGGACTATTATGGGTACCGAAATTATATATAGAACCTATAGAGGGTTATTGTAGTGAAAATAGTATAAATGATTGTGGGTCTCACCTTTAAACATGATTCATTATGTTAGATTAATATTAATTTAGTGATTATGATTGGTAGTTAACTTGAGTGTTTGACCTCGATGATATGAGATGGGTTGGGTAGATGGAAAACCCTTACATGTTATGTTTTATAAGATGTTATGGTTGGGAAACATTACCCTTTGGACTAAGTGGAATTCTTAGGGGGTTACCTTGGAATTGGTTATTTTTTCTAAATGGAATGCCTAAGGCTGGTCTCCAAGGATTCAATTATTATGCATAAATCTATTGGATGGATAGGATGTGCTGTTAAGATATTGTTGTTGAGAATGATACTATACAAATTCTGTGCTAAATCCCCTTAGATTCATTCTTCTGGTCTATATGGATTTCATAGGATGATGTAATTCAACACACTTCTCTATATGATTACCTATGGTCATCTTCCATAAGAATCAACTATATTATTTCCACTACTGGATTCTTAGGGAAATCCAATTAGAAATCAATGATTTAACCTACTACTATATGTGCATTGGATTTATTACTTGTTGATATGGTTTAGTAACATTTTTATAGATCCACCGACACTATTATAAGCATGAATAATCTATCACATGTTTCACTTTAAAACCCATGGACCAGTAATGGTTATTTATGTACATTCTATAACTAGATTTATTTATTTAGATGAGATTCTCACATGAACTTACACTACTGATTATGCATCGACACCCATTAGTGGTTCCCCATTGAGTTGTAATCACACCTTGTTCCGGTGTCCATGACACATGGGTACCTAAGTAGAATTCACCGATTTCATTTTTGAGTTGGGAAGAGTACAGATGTAGCCGATTGAGTAGGATGATTCTGATTGATTTAGAGACCGAAAATGAGGTATGAATTCAGGATATATGTAGAGTCTTATAATTTTATTTATTTAATTTATTAGGTATACATTATGAATCTAGTGGGTGATAAATATATTTATGATGGTATCATCTAGAGTTTTATAATTTTATGCTTTAATATTCCATTTGTAATAGAAAGATTCTATTTATTAATTCTTGACTAGTATAAATATTTATTACTATGGATGATGTCTAGTTATTTCCATTTTTATATCTCTTTGATATAATAGTATAGTCTGTCCAAGGTCATACCATACACCATACCTTCTAGTCAGAATCCATTAGCATATGGGTAGGCCTGCTTGAGGTATCATGGAAAACACCGGTTTAAGAAACAAATAAGTGGTTTAAGGCACTAGGATGATATATATATGAATCGATTTCTTCACAAAATTGAGAAGAATCAAACTTGGTAGATTATTTTGGGGATAGAGTAAAAAAACCATTAGAACTATGTGGGTTTTCTAAGACAAGTTAAATGGAGAAGTTAATGTGATTAAAAAAAATAATATATTTTGTATAACGATACCTTAAAATTGAAGGAATCAATGCAGATGATACATTTACTTCCAAGGTTATATTGAAAACAATTCTTTTATTTTTGACCCTACCAGTGTAAATAAGATTAAGGGTTTTACAAATTGATATCAAATATATATTTCTTAATAGAGAACTTGAAGAAGAAAATTATGCTTACCAACTAGATTATTTTATCCTTTATGAAGATATTAAAAAATCATACAGATTAAAGAATGAACTTTATGGACAAAAGGTAGAATAAAAATATTAATACTATAGGATCAATCAATACTTGAGAAAGTTTAGATTCCAATGTGGATTATTTTATAATATTATTAGTTTCTTATATAGAGGAGTTGATATTGATATCTATGTAAATAATTATGAAAATAAGTGGATGATTATTCTTATCTTTGTGGATGACATAATATTTAGAGTAATTTTTTGTAACTATGATATGATATTTTCTTTCATCGAAAATTATAACCATTCTAGTTTAATTTATCATGATATATTTTATTGGTGTAATATATGTAAAATATAGAATTTCATAAGATTTTATATATATAATGGATCATTTTTTATTTTGTTAGTGTTTAAGAGTGTGATGGAGTGATTATAATTTTCATTGAAAGTTTAAAAAATTCTAGTGATAGAATACTTTGTTTTTTAGGTAAAGGATATGAATTAATTGGGGTGTAATAAGCATTATGATATCCTTTTTATGAAAATTTGTTTTTTTATATCCACTCTGTAATTTATTTTATAATATAACCAAAATATAATTATTATTTTCATGTGTGGATATTTTTTTTACTTTATGGACATACTATAACATAGCTAAGATTTTATGAATTTTAAATCAAGAATAAAAGATCAATAATTGAGTAGAAGAGGCTACATTAGAATATAATTTTATTGTAATAGATATACAAAGACTATATCAACTAAAAAAACTACAATTTTGGTTTTACTGTGTGTGATAAGGCTATGTAAATGTTCCAATAGAGTCTCATGTATCAATATATAGATAATTCACATAAATGTAGTGTAGATAAATTGATGCATTACACTTTGGATAACAACACTATCTTATTTTTTTGTGTGAGACTAAATTTATGCATGAAAATAAAATGAATAACTATTTTGGGATAATGTTTTCAATCCAATTCAATGTCATGACTAAAAATGCATTGAGCATTGGATTTCAAAAATACTCGCAAGAACCACCATGGGACTATGTCATGTAGAGAACAGAATAATAGTAAGTTTATGTAGACTATGTTATTAAACCAAAATATTGTAAGGTAGTAACACATTGTTATGTTTTTTCATCATATTGTTAAGCTCCTTCATAATAAAAAATTAGTACATCATTGTATTATAAATTTAAAGCAAGGGAATCCAAGTTCAAGATGTGATAATGTTTACATGAATTTTTATAAACCATGATGGATTGAATTATTGTTCTAATAACATGGAAACATTGCTTTTTTTGGGTGGAAGATAATTGATCATATTCATCAATAAAAGTATAATAAAGGGAACTAGATCTGTTGAACTAAATTAGAATTATTACCACTACTGTTACATTACTCAAATCAATTTTCAATAATATTTTGATAAAACTGCATTGCTGGTGTGATCATGATATTACAACTCTTTTACCTTCACTATTAAAATATTTTTATTTTATTTTTATGTTATAATTTATTATTTATTTTAGATATGATTAATATATAATTATTTTACAATATTATAGATAAAATAATGTTTTTTATTAGGAATACATCTATAAAAGGTTTAATTTATTTTTAGTTTTTCTACCTAACCAAAAATCAATGTCTATAATGGTTGTGCCGCCATTAGAAATGGTAGGTTGTAATCAGTCTATGAATCCCCTATAAAGTTAAATTTATAGTGTGATCCATACTTATTTAGTATTATAAGGGATGTAAAGATTATATGTAGGATAATTTTATTTAAAATGATTTAAAAATATCTACATTACTCTTTTATATAAATTTTCATATAATTATTAAACTCTGTCCATTATTCCCTCTCTTAACCTATAGCCCTGAAATAATTAGGGAATACCATTGGTATTACAGTTATTATATCTTTTGAATTTATATTTTTTAATACTAATAATATCCTAAACTCATAATTTTCTAAAGAAAAGATCATTTTTTATGATCAAGAAAACAATTATGGTTGGATTCCACCAAAGCCACTCTTCATTGATGGAAGTGATTATGGTTACTGGTAGATAAGAGTAGAGGCGTATATCATGAATATAAAAAATTTAAAACTATAATTATATGGTTAAAACTTAAAAAAATTATGAGGTATACATTTATACAATCAATGGTAATGACATAGATAAGTATTTTAATAATTACGATATCATGAATATTATTTTTTGTTATATTATCTTCAATGTTTTTATTTATGCATCTGTATGTGAAACTGCTTAGAACATTTAGAGGATTTTATAAGTAACTCACTATAGAATTGAAAAATTAATATTAAAAATCATAAGATACTTTATTTTTCATACAGGGACATCAGGATGGGAAAAAATGAAACTATTAATATAATGTTCCATAGATTCACAAGAATTATGAATGGCATGATCATCATGTGATTAAAACTGTATAATTATGTTATGGTTGAAATTTTTCTAAAATAATTTTCAGTGATGTTTTATACCAAGAAGGTAGTCATAGAGAAAAGTAATAATTTAAAGGACTTCACCTTGGATAATATTACTAAATCTTTATAGAAATACAAGATGAAGTTGAATAACACTTCCTAGGAGGAGACTACCAATAAAAAAGATGTTTATTTTAAATTGATGAAGATTATTTATTTTTAATATTAATATTATGAAAAATAATATTTTAAAAAATATAATGTTATTAAAATTATAAAAATTGTGTATAAATATATGAAAGAAAGATAGATTATAGGAATCATCCACAAAGGGAAAATATAATGGATGATTACAAAGGAAAAAGAAAAGGAAATTATAATTATAATTTTAATTCTATAGATGTCACCTATTTTTATTGAAGGAAAAAAGAACATTTTAAACCATATTTTACAAAGTCAGAGAACCAAATAAACGATAAGAAATACAAGAAATAGTGAAATGGGAAATGGCTATAGTTTAGAGTTGTTTTATAGATTCTAATATAAGTAATGATTGAGATATATAGAAGAAGTATTCAAATATATGTGTTATGGGAAATATGAATGAGATCAATGATTCTAATTTTCATTCAAATTATGATTTTAATAATAATTCTATTTATGATATTCCTTGGGTAGATAAATTGAATAAAATGTTTTATTGGTTGAAAAATAATATCATAAAATGTTTTAATGGTTGAAAAATAATATCATTAAAAACAAAGATTTTAATTAAGAGTTTGAGATGTTAAAGATTGTTACTTCCACTAGTAAAACATCTGATACCAAGGAAGTTTAGAATCTTAAAGATGACATTGAAATGTTGAATGAGGGGTTTTCCAATTCCACTAATGTGAGATAAAATTATGAAAAAATAATATCACTACATATGATGACTAGGATCAATAATGGAGTTCATCATATTTGATTGTTTTATAAACTTTACAAGAATATATTTTTGAAGATATCTAAAGGAATTATGTCATATTTTACTTGTTTTAGATTTATAAAAAATGTTCAACATACTAGTGAGTCTTCTCTAAGACATGTAATGTATTTGGGACACACTATAGAATTAATTTCTAAATAACTTTATGCTATTATCCCTTTGTCTATAATGTTAAATCTATGTGGGTATCTAAAGGTTTTATGACTATTCCTATTAGACCAAAATTAGTATGGGTGTAAACACTCTATATTATCTTATCTTTCTAGGGAAAGATACATGGAAATATTTAGAAAGAAATATTGTATATAGAGAGTGGGTAGTTAAGGAATATGACTAAAGATCCATCAAATATTAATTCTTTAAATAGATTTTATGGTGGCATTGTAATTTATAGAAATAATTATAAAGTCAAGGTAAAAGGTTTTAGTGAGGTTGTACTTTTTTTCTATTCTCAATATAGTTTTATATATTGAAGGATTACAAGGAAAATTAATCAAAATAACTTGACTACGTGATGTTGTAATGCATGTTAAAATTAAAGATAATAAATTCCTTATTGTTAAGAATGGGCCAATTTTGTATTCCACTAACCATAAGGAAAATGTGTTCACCATTAAATTGATAATATAGTAGTTCAACATGTAAATTTTTTTAATTCTATATCGATAGATATTATATTATAACATAGAAGTACTAAACATATAAATTTCCAACTACTACTGAGATTATCTAAGAACCAAAGTATTTTTTAGTTAGCTATGATAAAAGTGGGTAAGAATCTCTTCGGTGATCCTTGTAAGGGAAAATATCATAATGAGTCTTTCAATTTTATTAATACAATGAATTTCAATATACTATTATAGTTGGTTCATCTTGAATTTTGGACGAATATAGATCACAAGACTTAGAGGGAAGAAATAAATAATTTTCATTATGGATTTCTTTACCAGATTTGAATGGGTATATTTTTAGACTCATAAGAGTGAAAATATTTCTTTGTTTTCAATCCATAATAATTTTATTCAAAATTAGAAATGATACGTGACCATATCTATAAAAGACTGATCTTAGATACTAGATCGAAAACCAAGATTTTGAGAAGTTTATTTGAGGATAATGGATATTCTCAAAATTTCTTATTACCAAAAACTCCATAGTAGAATGAATTGGTGAAAAGAAGGAATATGATAATTTTTGGAAAGTAAATAAACTATGATAAATTAGTATCAATTACTAATGTATTTATGGGTAAAATATTTTCAAACATTCTATTATGTTTTAAATAGGATTATATCAAGACCATTTCTCAAGAAATCCCTTTAAAATATTTTGAGAGAAAGTTGAGGGAAAGATATAGCCGAGGTTTTAGATGTAAATTATTCAAACTCAACATCAAGGAAAATTTTGGAAATTTTGATTTGATGTATGATAATGTTATATTTTTTGGGTTATTTTAATTATATTAGATATTATAGAGTTTACAACCAAATATCCATAATAGTGAAATAATCTATTCATGTGAAGTTCGATGAGAATGATCCTTCTGAGAGGTTAATAATAATGGATCAGTTTGAAAAAGATTCAAGGGATCTCAATCAAGAATAATTAAGACTTATTCATGATAAAGAAAAGATGCACATTTTGAGGGGTGTCATGAGACCTCTTGAATGGGAATATGAAAAATCATATATATAATCACATTAAGAAATTAATTAGAAATATTTATTTAGGAGTTCAAATGAGAAATGCAGTGAGAAATATTTTTGAACATTATACTTTCATTTCATAGAAAATTATAAATTTAATTCCAGAAGCTCTTAAAAACCCAACCTATATTTTAGCATTGTAATAGAAGACAAATATGTATAAAATGATCAAGGTATGTGAGTTATTGAATCCAATAAAATATTAATATGTAATTGGAAATGAGTCTATTTTTAAGAATAAAATTGATTATCCTAGAACAATTTTATGAAAAAGATACATTAGTGGCTCAAGGATATATTTTGGTGGATGGTATAGGCTATGGAGAGAATTTTATTCTAATTTCATATTTAGAAGACATTATAATTATTTTTTAATATTCATATTATAGTTGATTTAAATTTTATTGGCTTGATGTTAAGAGTTCCTTTATAAATATCCATATTTTATAAATTGACTTAGCGTGATAGCCCATATATTTGAGTATCAGAAATAACTAAATCATTTTTTAAGCTTACTAATTTTTTTGTGTGTATTGATATAGGCACCAATTACTTGGTATGAAATATTTTCACTGTTTATTTTGAAGAATTATTTTGATAAAGGAAGTGTAGATCATACACTATTCACAAAAAGGTACTCTAAACATATTATGGTCATGAAACATTATGTTGAAGATATTGTATTTGGATTATCTAGATATTCAATTTTTATGAGATTTTTGAATTTTATGGATAATGTGTTCTAGATCAATCTCATGGGCGATATCACATTATTATTGGATTTTCAAATTTATTAGTACGATGATTGTATTATACCAAATAAAGTTAGTATTCTAATAAATTAAGGAATAAATTTGTCTTAGATTCAATAGCATGAGTATGAAAATGAGTACTGCATAAATATTGGAAGAGGATCCTATTAAAGAGTATATTGATCATAATAATTTTTGAGGATTGATTAGAGGTTTACTATATCTGAAATAAAGAAGAATAGATCTCATGTTGAATTTCTACATGTGATTTAGATTTCAATAAGATACTAATGAAATCCATATGATAAATTGGTAGTGGCATGGACCTTCACATGTCCTTCTTAATTACTTAATAATGGAATTACTCCGATTATGTGCTTGAATTATGTTATAGAATGTTTATAGACATGGATAATTTAGTATTTTTTTTATTATTAATTATGATACTAAGACATGGTGACCCACTTGAGTTATGATTCTCAGGCATGGTGTCACATATTAATCATAGGAATGGTGTCCCTTATTAATCATGCACATGATTTTACTTATTATTCATGGTCACGGTGATGCTTATTATCCCTGGGAATGGATTCCCAATTTATTAATGGTAATAAAATACCTTATTATCGAATTTTCGATGGTTGTGGTATCCCTTATGAATTTTGATACTAAGGCATGGAATCCTTAACAAACTATGACACTTGGGAATAGAAACCCTTTTTTTTAAATTGGACTATTATCTATATACATTGATTATTGAGTCATCCCTCAGGTCTATACTATTTCTCCATGTATATATATATGGATATATATATATTACTTTGTATATAGTTCACATATATAAATATTTATATTCTTATATATATATATTGAAACATCTTTGGAGGTATTTCGGCATAGGATGAAGTACGTATGGTTGAACATGTGTCTGTCGGTGAACTTAATCCTAGATCATTTACATTTATCATTATTGCACTTATTTACTACATATTTCGATATACCTATACATGGATTTATTTTATATTCACAGTTTGGATTTATTTATAAAAATTTGATGGTGTCCTATTAAGTATATATCACATATCACACTCTATTTGGGTTTCTGTTTGGTTCCTGAACAAAACTCTTTGGTGAAGGTCAGGTTGATTGGTTTTCTCCTCCTTACTAATATCTTTATGGACTATGATGGAGTATGAGAGAAAAAAATTGAGTTGGTTCTTATGATTCTATCAGAGATAGATGCGAAATATTTTATATATTTATTTATTCTTCTTATGTATGTATTCCTGTTTCACTGACTACTGATATCTATGTGACAAAATTTTCATGAATGTTTATCATTTAATTTACTATCAATTATCAATTATTCTTATATTTCGCCACACAATTATTTATGTTGATTCTATTTTTGATTTTATATTATACTACTATACTAATTTGATCATAAGGTTATACTCTCTCCATTATACCATCTTTGGACCCTCACTGCTATTTAGGATCATCTAGTGTATGGGGTGGGGGGGGGGGGTAAACTTGAGGCCATGTGTTGACCAATTTGGGGAATTGTTTCAGTGGATCCTGGGGAAGGATGCTACAACATGGTATGAGGGGTTTGTTTTCCTTAGTCTTATTATTTTGGAATGGTATATAATAGACTAGGATGGTCTCTATACATGTTAAATAGATTATGTCTAGGTTTTTCCAATGATCACGTGAGAGAAAGATTAAGTTTCTTGGGATGTGACTAATGTTTAAACTGTTTGCTATTATAATTAACTATTACTTCACCTTGGGTGATTGTTGAACTTCCACTGGTTGCTGATTTATTTCATTTCACCCTTTTCCTAGTATGGCAATGAAGTGTTGTCACATGCATCATTGGAGGCACAAAGGATTCATATTCTATGAATATTCCATGCCTTGTATGTTGTATCGTATATTTCATGGTTTTAACATCCCACCCCTTCTCATCGGATTAAGAAGGTGGTGGAAGGTTACTTGGCCTTAAGATATATACCCAAGACGCTAAAGGCTTGCAATAAATGCTGAAGTTCTTCAATATAGGTGGGGGATGATTATCCCTGTAAGAATAAAATAGCCGACCAAATAAGACATAACCAAACAATAACCATATGATTCATGATAATAATGAAATACAACTTAACATTTCAATTGTCAAGATCAAACTAACGCCAACTACCACAAAAGAAGAATACAATGTCATAGTAAATAGTGGAAGAAAAAACTCAATGACTCTAATGAAAACTCCAAGATCCTAACATGATCAATGCTCCAATTCCACAACAATTCATTTACCATGAAGTACAAATAAAGATGTGTAATACTTTACCTCTTTCTGTAACTCAATAGATGATATCTGCAATAGCATGAATGTTCAAAAGAAGGGGTGAGTAATAAAACTCAGTAGGTTTTTGCCGATGACTTCCCAACTCATTCCACTAGTATTAAAAAAAGTTAGCCTATTTATATAAAATAGTTTATATAAAAAATTTATAAAACAGTTTATATAAAAATATAAAAAATATCCATAGTAAATAGTTTTCTAAGGAAAGAACATAAACAATTCATTAAATCGATCAATATTCTATTTTTGCATAACCATTCCTTAGTTAACAATACACCCACACATGGAATCTAGTTTGATAGTTCCATACACATGAGCAGTCTCTCATCCAATCATTTTGTGTCTTATTGACACATGCCCCCCGATCTAGGGTGACATACCTTGTGACACATTAGTATACATTCCTTATTCTGGGGCACGTTAAACATGAATTAACACAAAAACCATGTATACCAAACCATTTTAACCAAAAAATTTCAATAAAAAAACAATTTTATTGAAAACATTTCCAACAAGACATTTAAAAAACCCAAAAAATCCATATTTTAAAATAAACATTTTAAAATCTAAAAACCAAATCTCTTTGCCCAACCAATTACCATGATTCCACAATTTCACCAAAAACCATAATCGCCACAAAAGTGGATTTATAACATTCTTTGAACCATGATTTCACAATCAAAATCAAGAAATTAATTTTTTTTGAAACTAATCCAATTAGTTATAGCAAGAGGAGTTGAGAGTGAATCCAGAAACCTTAAGTTTTATGGTGAAAATGATAAACAATATGAAAAAGTCACAAAATATGGATGAATCTCCATAAACATACCTTAGATCTCTTCCCCTATAATAATAAAAACCAAATATATTCATATTTTTCATCCAACACCTTAGATCTACCCATAGTGGGTGTAGATCTAAGAATCCTATATAGATCGAGAAGAGGATATAAGAAAACTCATTAAGAACTAGCAAGAACAAAGGCTTACCACAATAACGGAGCTTCAAAACACTGAGGAATGAAACTAGATCACTTCTATTTCAATGGGGATTGGTTATCCAACCATTGGGAGAGAAAAATAATGAGTTAGGGTCACTTTGGAGAAAAAAAGAAGCAATAAAACAGAAGGTTGAACTAGATTTTCTTTTTTAGGAAATATTTTTTAACCGCGCATTGTTTAGTCACATGGCAAGTTAAATAGTTCGCTAACCGTGAGCTAGCCACTACCTCAAGGGTTGAACCTTTCATAGATGTCTTGCATGGTTTTCAAATAGTGTTCCAACTATGACAAAGTTTACTATTCAAAAAAGTGTAGTTTCTCCTAGGATGCCACAAAATTTACAAAAATCATGCTTAGACCGTGCAACAAACCCTGAGCCCCTAACTCATTATGAATTGTTTCCTATAGGTGTTGTATGGTTTTTAAAAACCATACACGAACTGTAAAATTGTTGAAAAGTCCCAAAACATTCCAAAATTTCTCCAAACTCTCCTAAATTTACCCTAATGATTTATATACTTAAAACATATATTGGAAGGATTAATTACCTCAAATAGGGGGTAAATTATTCTCCCCACCATTGGTCTTTCCATCTGTATAAAGTACAAAACCATCATTTCTATGAAAGAGTTCTGACCATTTCTCTTTCATTTCCTTATGATGTTCTTAAGTATCTTTCTAAATTTGACCATGTTACCAGAAACCCCATACTATACTAATTATTTTTCCATGCAAGAATTTCTCTTACCTATCCAAAATCTTCTCTAGAATGTGCATCAACAAGGAATCCATCTCTAGGTCAATGTGAAACCATCTAATAAAACGGTCAGGATCAGGTATATAATTTTTATACTAAGATACACAGAACACATTATGCACCACACTAAACCATGGTGTCAATGCCAAATGATATGATACCCCACCAACCTGTTCGATTATCTCAAAGGGCCTATGTATCGGTGAGATAACCTTCCATGTTTTTCAATACAATGATTTCCAAGCCATGGAGAGATCTTCAAGAACACATTATCACTCACTATGAAAGAAAAAAAAATCTAAGATGATCCTCATATGATTTCTAATGACTCTTCGCCATTTACATCCATTTCATGATCAAATTAATATTCTCCACTATTTCTTAGATAAGGCTCGACCCAACAAGTGAAGTATCACTAGTTACCACCCAATAAAGTGGTGAATGATAAGGATGCCCATACAATTCTTCAAACAAAGAAATTTCTATTGAGTCCTAATAACTGTTGTTATATTATAACTATACTAACATCACACATTCTTCCCATGAGCCACCAAAATCCATTACATAACCACACAACATGTCTTCTAATTTTTGTATTAGACTTTCCGATTTCCCATCCATCTGAAGATGACACGTCGTAGTCATGGTCAACTTAGTCCTAAGGGATTTATATAAGGATTTTCAAAAAGGAGATGTGAACCTTGAATCTTTGTCTGATATGATTTAAACTGGTATTCCATGAATCTTTACCACTTTTTGGATATATATTTTTGACAATTCCTCCACTGTATGAGATTCATGAATAGGAATAAAATGAGCCAACTTTGTAATCCGATCCACTATCACCGATATGAAATTGTATTTCTGAACCATTATTGGGAGGCCTTTTACAAAATCTATAACTATCCACCCCCATCTCAAAATAGGGATAAGTAAATACTGCAACATACCTTTAAGTAGCTCATGCTCTTCTTTAAATTTTTGACAAGTTAAGAACCTTGAAACTAACTCATCCACCTTTGGTTTCATAAAAATTCACTAAAAATATTCTTTTAATGCATTATAAAACTTTTATATTACTGGATGAACAACCCATATTTAATGTTGGTAAGCATGAATAAGTTGTTCATGATAAGACTTAGGTATGACCATCTGATTTCTAAAACATATAAATGAACTCTCATCTAGCTTCCGTCCCTCAATGGTCTCCCCACCAATGAGTTTTGAACTCATCACAAACAATTATGAATTATAATTCTGTTCATCTTTTAACATATTCACCAAATTAAAAATAAAATAAAAATGAATGAAAACCAGAACACTAACTTGGTGTTCACATTCAAAACTCATGTTGGCTAGGACTGATATCAACTACCACTCATCTGAAGCTTCTTTTTCCAACTGAGTATATGACTTCCTACTTATTACATCTACCATCGTATTGGATTTACTAAGTGTATACATCAATTTAAAGTCAAAAATTTGGGGATACTCCAACCATATTATTTTTCTCATATTCTAATCCATTTTTGAGAAAATATGATTCATCACTTATGATTCGTAAACATAATAATTTTCTCACCAAAGAGGTAATGACACTAAGTCTTCAAATCATGGATGGTAGAAGCTAACTCTAAATTGTGTGTTGGTTATTTATTCTCATGAAATCAAAACTTCCTTGAACCATATGAAATAAAATGGAATCCTTTCATGATAAAACACCAAAAAACCGATCCTAAAGCATCAAAATACACCACATACCCTTCTCCTGATTCTGGAAAAATCAAGATCGGTGTGGATATAAGGAAAAAATTTAGCTCTTGAAAATATTTATTGAATTCATCGCTCCATTGAAATGGAATGTTATTATTTTTCAAGGTTTTCATAGGAAAATCTAGTCATGAGAAATCATTAATAAAGAATTAGTAATAACCAGTTAGACCAAGAAAACTCTGTATATCAAAGACATTATTCTATGGTTTCCAAGAGATAATTGCATCTATCATCTCGAAATCCACGAAAAAACCTCATTCATTAATTACATGGATAAGGAAGCATTCCTATTATACCAAAAAATCACACATTGATAGTTTGTCATAAAACCAATGATCCATTAAGATTCCCAACACTATTTCAAAGTGTTTCTCATGCTTAACCCTTGTCCTTGAATATAACATTATTTCATCCGCAAACACCACCAATAAATTATGAAAATATCACTAAAATATATAATTAATCAATTACATAAAGTCAAATAGTTAATTCTTATGGCCAAAAGGCATTACCATATATCAATAATGGACATATCTTCTTCTGAAATCTCTCTTTGGAATATCCTCCTTCCAAACTCACAATTGGTGATATCTTGATTGCAAGTCAATATTATAGAACCACTGAGTTAACCTCAATTGATTGAATAGATAATCAATGTGTTGAAGTGGATACCAATTATTTATCCTCACTTGATTAAGCGTACAATAATCCACACATAGACTTAGAGTACTATCAACCATCTTGAAGAACAAGACTGGTGTTAACCACAGAGACATGATTGGCTGAATGAAACCCTTTATTTCCTGCTCTTCCAACCTCACTTTCTACTACCTTAATTTTTTTGGTGCCATTTGATAATATATAAGTGAGAAAATACTTGTCCCTTTGAGGATATGAATCATAAACTCCACTTCCCTTACTGGTGGTAACCGAGATAAATTTTCAAGAAAAACCTTTGGATATTGATCCAAGATTGCTAGAAAACTATTCATCTCGATCTCATTCATCAATGATAAAGACAACACTACTAACTAGAAAGAGATCTTTCCAACAAATTGTGCCAAATAGATCGTTTCACCTACCATTACATTCCTTTATCCTCTAAAGAGATACTTGATTCTATCCTTAGTCATGAAACTCATTGTTCTTCTATAATAGTTGATGTGATCCTTGAATGTTGTCAACCAATCCATACACAGAATAACATCATTAAAATTCATCTCTAGCATAGATAAATGCCATTTTATCTTGGATCCATTAATTTTTATAGAATATTATCTACATAAAAAGGATATACATTATCTTTGATCAAGAGGAGTATAATGTTTTATGATATAAGACATCATCTCACGTTTTAAAATTAGTGAATCAACAGTTTGAGAAGCAATAAAAGAATGCAATGCAGTAGTATAAAACAACACTTAAATAAGGGTAGAATTCAAAATTATTGTACCTATCACCGTATATGGTTCATATTGATCATCTTCCATAACCTGTTTATCTCTGTATAATTACTTACTTACAACACTCTGCTCCTTATTTCCCTATTGATTTTTCCCTGCCCGAGGAGTCATGGTATTCTAAGAATAACCATGGACAGCATTGTTCTACTAACTAGATTGGTTCTTCTTCCGTCATCTCACCAAAGCATATGATGCCTGAAACACCTGAGAAGTATCCCGAGCACCTGAACTTGGATCACTATGATAAAAGCACAAGAAGATTCCCCATATGGTTTCAATTATGGAATGCTATAGTTTTTTCCATACACTCTTTCTGTTATGTGGTCAAGCGAACCACACTAGGAACATCTTGCTTTTAACTTGGTTCATGGAGGAAGGTTCATTGATCCAACTATCTGATTTTGGGTCACCTTCCCACATTGGAAATTGTTTTCCCTCTTCTTATTGGTACCAAAATTAGAGTTTCCACCATTTCATATGGGTATTAACAAACTTCCTCCTCCCATAGCTCCAGACATGTCCCGTTCATCCATCATCTCTATATTAAATATCCTTGTATAGTCTATAATACAGAGCACAACTATCTTCAATTAAATTTATTGTCTCATCCCAAATTCAAAGATTCATTCTTTAAAAGACACACTAGCAAAGACCGTGGGAAAAAATCCCACTAAATACATGAATTTAGTTTTATACTTAGTGATAGAAATATTTTCCTGCTTCAAGATGAAGAAGTCCATCATTATTAGAATCATGAACATGTTAGGATATAATTTTTTATCGAAAAATTATTAAAAATCTTCCTAAGAGAGGAATTGATCCTCTTTATCCTACATATCTAGGTCCTACCACTGGCATGTAAAATACTCTAGATTATAAGTCACTTTCTTGACTTTCAGCTCTACTGGCATGATGATGAAATAAAACATACAATTAAACCTATTAAACCACACCTCTGCTTTTTCTAGTTCTGAATCACCCTGAAAGATGGGTGGATTCTACTTCTAGAACTGAACAGAATGTTCCACTTGTCTTGTCTCATCCCTCTGGTTCGCTATGGATAGAGCCTAAAATGACTGGATGATACTCTAAACTAGTTTTTGGTTCACCTATTCTTAGGTGCAACCACATTCTCTGAATCTTATTTCGATTGGTTTCTATGATGCCTACTAGGTTCCATTTTCTATATAGAGACAAACTTCATAAGTCTCACTCTATATCAATTTAAGGCCTAACATTTCAAATTCTACCACATCATGCTATCATAAAAATGATTTCCAAATTCACCCTTTACATTGTTAATTTTTTTTTGAAAAATGACAAATTGATTTTGAAAATCTAACCATTTTCATAATACCAAAATCATTATCTTTTCATATTCTTTAATTTTAAAACATTTTCAGCATTTTAAAACAACTCTTTCAAATTTTACCGAATCATGCATTATTACTAAAAATGAAATATACACTCCTAGTGGGAATTCATTATCCTAATGCATGTAATACTCATCTCATTGGATTAACCCATGGAAATGATATTAAAATTCCTATAAGTTTCTTCAAAACACTTATGTACCCAACTCCTTGGTAACTTTATTTTTAGAATAAAATGGATAACTATGTCTTTTAATGCTATACATTTCAAGTCCCAAAAATCCTACTTCTTTATATTTTTCTAACTCAATGAATAGATAATAATGAATTCAACTCCAATATAGATAACCAAAATCAATCCAAAGACCACTTATTCTAGAAATATATTCAAGATGACCAAGATGATACCACTTATAACCTCTGACCCCTTCTCATTGTCTTGAGAAGGTGGTGGAAGGTTAATTGTCATTAAGAAACACCCCCAAGACACCAAAGGCTAGAAATAAATGTTCAAGGGATTTAATAAAAGTGGGGGATGATTTTCACTTTAAGAATAAAACAAATAACTAAAACAATCTATAACCAAATAACCACTATATGATGCATGATAATAATGAAAGGAAACTCAAAATTAAATTTATCAAAATCAAACTAAAACCAAGTACCATTGTGTAAGACTATAATATCAAAGTAAATAGTGGAAGAAAAAACTCAAAGACTCTAATGATATCTCAGCTCCAAACATGCTCCATGCTCTAACTCCACAACATACCATGTTTTATGAAGTACTGCTAAAATGGTTTTATACTTTACCTTTACTCATATCTCGATAGATGATATCTACAAAAGCACTAAGGTTTCAATGAATGGGTGATTACTAAAACCTAATAGGTTTCCCCCAATGAATTCACAACTCACGACACTAGGATAGAACATGTTAATCCATTTACATAAATTTTTTTATATAAAACAATTCATAAAATAGTTTATATCAAAATATAAACCAAATCTATATTAAACAGTTTTCCAAGGAAAGTGCATAAAAAATTATTTAAATCAATCTAAATTTTATTTTGGAATACCCATTCCATGGTTCACAACACACTAACACATTCATGATTATTTGTCAGTTCAATACTCATGAGCGATATATCTTCTATTCACCTTGTGTCCCACTAACACATGCCACTAATATAGGGTCACATACCTCGTACCCCTGGTACACACCCCTTATTCATGGTCATATTGAACATGAACTCAAATAAAAACAATGTATTGAAAACCCATTTTAACCAAACCATTTCAAAAAAATTCAATAAAACTAACTTTTTATTGAAAACCTTTCCAACAATCCATTTCAAAAATCTAGAAAAAACATATTTTAAAAAAAACATTTTAAAATCAAGAAACAAAATCTATTTTCACAACCAATTACCCTGATTCTAGAAATTTAACAGAAATTATAATAGTCACTAAAGAGGATTTATAACATGATTTGAACCACAATTTCACAATCAAAATCATGAAATTAAACTAATTTGAAACAAATCCAGTCATTTCTAGCAAGATGAGTTGAGAGTGAAGCCACCTACCTTGAGTTGTATGGTGAAAACAATAAATGGCATGAAAAATGTCACAAAACCGAGTTGAATCTCCATGAACCTATCTTAGATATCTTCCCCTATAATAAACCAAAAAAATCTAATCATATTTGGAATCCACCACCTTATATCTACCCACAATAGGTGTTTATTTAAGAATCATAGAGATATTTATAATAGGATCTAAGAAAAATCATTAAGAACTAACAAGAACAAAGGATTAACATAAGAATATAGCTTCAACAAACCAAGGAATTGCTCTGAATCACTTCCAATTCTATGGGGAGAAGCTCTATAACCTTTGAGGGATAGAAATCCCATGTTAGGGCTATTTTGGGGGAAAAAGAAGAAATAAAACTCAAGGCCAACCTAGATCCACCTTTTTCGATCTAGTTTTTAACAATGCATGGTTTAGTTGTACGGTTAGGTAAATTGTGCGCTAGAAACTACCTTAAGGTATGAACCATTCACAGTAGGATTACATGGTTTCCATGCTTGCGCCAACTATTCCAAATATCAATATCCAAAAAAGAATAGTTTCTCCTAGGATTCCACATGGTTTACACAAACTGAACGTAGCTTGTGCACCTTCCCTTTAGCGCCTATCTCACTATGCAAGATTTCCTATATGTGTTACATAGTTTTCCCAAATTTTGCATCAACTATGAACCTATAGAAAGCACTAAAAAACTTTAAAAGTTATCAAAACTCTCCCAAAATTAATCCAAACACTTTATATAATTAAAATACATAAAAGAAGGATTAATTACCTCAAATAAAGAGTGTTACACTAGTGAACAATGATTTCTATACCCTACTTAGTCAATTATTTTTAAATGCTACATATATATCTGGATTATGTGATTTATGTAGCATTATTTCCTATATAACATGTTTTTTGATTTAATAACATGATTATTTTTATACCATTATTATTTGATTACCTATATTTATTACCCTTTAATAGCATGTATGATGATTATTTTGAAATATGGATGGTTAAATAAAGTGTTTGCATCAACCTAAATGGTGTTTCCCTCATATATTGATAGTGGAATTATATATAAACAACCTATTTGGATATGTTTTAGTGATGGAACATTGGTCTCATGGTTGGAAAAATTAATGGTTTCAGTTAAATGGTTGCTAATATTTCAATTTATAAAGTGTATGGGAACTCTATATATTGAGAATGGTAACCCATATAGTAAAAGCATCTCATATAGACTTGTTGTAATATAATTTTTTTTATAACCTACTTATAGTTTCATGAATTCAAATTGTAACTTATAAAGTAAATTAACCTTATAAATTTTTAATGGTAATTAATATAACTGAACCATGATGTATAAATTTTTATAAATACTAAAATTAAAATTTAAATAGAAAACGAATTCTTTTAAATTAAGGTTAAATTATGACATATAAGGATTGTACCACTATCACCTGGTTATTAAAACCCATATAAATAAATTCTTAAATGCACAAATAGACCCGTATAGGTCAGTTGGGGAATGTTGTTTATAAAATAAACCCATAAATAGTGTTTTAAAACATGAATGAAATAACTGTTATAAGTATAATTTAAATGTGATGAAAATTGTAATTTATAGAGCATTGACTCCATAAATTGGGAATTGATTCCCATTTAATTGAACCCATATTGACATGACATGACCCATGTAGGTCACCTTATTCTTTATATTCCTTAGTACATAACCCTATGGGGGTATTCTGGTGAAAATGGGAGGGTTAATTAATATTTCCTTAGCTTCTTATATGGTGTTATGTATAAATATGTGGTGGAATCTTACTTGATTAGTCCCATTAAATAATAAAAAATCCATTATATTCATTTAATTTTTTTTATTCTAATGCATTAATTAAAAATTTAAATTACAACCAAAAGGGAGTTTTCTTCCATATCATGGAAATTGACATTATCTTTAACCAATTCCAATTATGTGAACCTTTTGGATAGATTAAATAATTATTAAAAATGAAAATATGAGCTAAATTACCTTTAATGCAACATAGAATCAGTAAATAATGTGCTTAGTACAATTTCATTTAAAATGGTAATTGATTCCCCTCTATATTTGTGCTATTTTTTTCTGTCTTAATAAATGAGCATCATTTAAATGATTTAAAATTAAACCCAGTATGAATGTTTATAGCATGAACCATCAGGTTTGGGTTAGCTCTAGATTTCCTTGGGATATGTCTAAAATGGGAACATGATCATTTCCAATAGGTCTTGGTTGACTTCCTTTATATTGTTTCTTAGACTAAATTGTTAGACAATAGTGCCTAGTGAGATTATAGGAATGAACCTAGTTTAAAAATTTGAAACTCTATATTAAAAGAGGGGTTACACTGATGTAGGAAGTTCCCTCATAAATAAAATCATTTCTAATTTTTGTGAGAAAGTTCAGACATGAGGTACCGTTTGGGTGTTGGTTTTCCCTATTAGGACTCTAGAAAATTAAATGACACCCCATAAATATGGGTAGTTTTCTAGTAATTTTAATCCCATGGAGTAACACTATATGATGATACCGATAAGTATCATCCCTTTATCCTTAATGCTAGTGTTTTAACCTTTCACTGAACATTCCCATGCTCTATGCTTAGTAATGATTGAGGGAGAGTATATGATTCTTGATAGGATATTACCTTATGCCCATGATGATAGATGTAGACCCTTACAGGTTGATTCCACCTTACCTATTTTAGTTTAACCTATTCTAAAAGTATGTTTGTAGATGTGATAGAAATAAATTAACTGATACCATTAAATGGGATGTAGTTCTTGTGGTCGAGAACATAGGGATAGGTGGATAGACCTAGATTCCCTCACATTGACTTAGACCGTAGTAGGATAATAACATTTTTCTACTAAATATAACATGTAGAAGTATTTTTTCTAGGTATGCATTTGATTTTTGAGGTAATATTTGTTTTACACTCATTTCTAGACCGATGCATGGAATATGCCTGATTCATTCAATTTAGGCATGGTTATGCCTTTTATTTTGAAACGAACCCTAAGAGATTATTTAGTGAAACTATCTTTGATGGGATGTTCTGTATTGGTTCCTGGACTAGTGGAATAGTGGTTGTGAACTTGAGGTTTAAAAATATTAAAACAATTCCTTGAGGTAGGAGAACAATTGATAAATCATTGAATAGTAAGGTACTTGGTTTTGAAGAAGAATTTCAAGGGAACTCCCAGTATACCAAATATCAACAAGCCATGTAGTACATCTATATTTACCCTGTTGATAGATGAATCATGGTAACATGAGTTGGGTTTTTGAACTTGGAGGTATGGTATAGTTCACCTATTGTAAATGATATTTTAGTTCACATTGGTTGCTCATAGTAACTGGTTGTAATTGAATGTCATTGAGTGGCTGGGTGTGAGACAAGGACTAATGGTTTTAAATAAGTGATTCTTGAGGGAATGATTACCTAGATATTTGAATAAAATTAAATTAATCACCCTGTATAAATAGACAATTTGGAAAATCAATTAGGTGACATTAGACAGCTGACTTTTGTTTATACCAAGACCATAATGTTTGGAAGATGTGGTTTTAGGTGTTGGTTAAATGGAATATCTAGCCTATTTTAAATGTGTGTATTTATTGAAAATATTAGTACACACAAAGAATTAACATCTTGAGGTATTCATGACTTAGTGAGGAGCATGAACCCTATCTTGACATAATCCATAGTATACCAAGAGGGAGTCATCTTATATAGAGATACTTATGTAAATTTATTATACTGTTTGATGAAGAGACTCTATAAGATTTGTGCTTGAGTATTGTTTTAATACAATACATATAGTGTGTAGTATGTTGGTGTCCCTTTGAGGGTGGTAACCCGTGTTGTGATTAAAATTTTAGTAATCATCATATGAACTATTCTCAGGATGTAGGAATGAGTGATGGGTGAAATTAAAATTACCACTCAAGATGATAGGGCTCTTAGCCATACTTGGATGGACATAGAATGATATATAATAATCAAAAATATTTTGATGATGCGATGAAAAGTATTCTCCTAATTTGGGGAGAGGGAGCCTGTTCACCGGTGGATGACCCTTATATAAAAAGGGCCATGAGAACTTGAGATGAGTTGGAAGATGGAATTTTTGGTACTCATATTCCATTAATTAAATGGATAATTATACAATTTGAATCCTCAGTAAATTATAGGTATGGGTTTGAATATGGTTTTGGTGGAATCCAGTAATGGGAATTTATCCTAGAGTAATTTATGACGATGTATGAATACTTGATCAAAATAATATCAGTACTGGGGTTATAAAATGGTGATATTTTTTAATAAGAGATAATTTATTTAAGAGATGTCACCAGAATTCAGGTATGGTATTCGGTAAGAATTCTTAGTAAAATACTGATACAGATTGGAAGAAGGCTTTGCAATTTGGATAAGGTATCACATCAACTTTAGTGTCATAACATTTTTGAAATAGTTAGTAAGAAGAAGTTTGACTTGGGTACTCTTGAGTAATTGTTTGTGGTTGGAAAGGTTCCACATCTTGTATATTATTAATATGGGATTGGTGTTTCTTAAAGGGTTTATTTAAAGATTTTTAGGTGAAAATTGGTAAAAACAAGATAATTTGGTTCAATTGGAGTTTGAAGGCTCTTCTAAATTAATAAATGTGATGGAAGTCTCTCTAGGAAATAAGGATGTAGTTTGTTAAGAAATTAAAATAGTGTAAGGACCCTGAATCTGAATTGGCCATTGGAATTTATAACCAATTTTGGGGAGTTCAATAAGTTGTTTGATTGAATAAAAGATGATGGGATCTTGTATTGGGATTGATAGGATCGATTACACACTGTTGTGAAATTTAATTTTCGAATATCATCCTTGGATCAAGTTTTAAGGGATTAATTTCTATGTGTTTAAGGTAATTATTATAGGTTTTTGGTTATTTGATACAGAACATAAAAATTTGAATGAAACTTTATGACCCATGTATGTTAGTTTATGTTTTCTTTGTTCCCCAAGGCTTCTTGTGGCTAAGAAGTTCTAAGGCGGGGAGATTACAAACTGCACCTTTATCAGTGCTAAAAACCAGCATTAACAGCGCTAGAAAAGCGCTGTTAATGACGGCGTAGATATAGGGGGGGGGTCCCCTTTATCAGTTCTCCGAGAAGCGCTGAAAAAGGAACTCCTTTATCAGCGCTTTTTTTAGCGCTGATATAGGTCTCCTATATCAGTGCTTCTCGGAGTGCTGATAAAGGAACCCTTTATCAGAGCTTCTGTTATCGCTGATAAAAGTCTCCTCTATCGATGCTTAACGGAGCGCTGATAAAGTCTTCCTTTATCAGCGCTCCTCTAGCGCTGTTAAAGGTGTCCTTTATCAGAGCTAAAAAAGTGCTGATATAGGCCCCATCGCCTGCACCTACAAAACAGGACCTGCACACCCATACACCAGAATACCTGCACAAAGTAGCACATGCACACCTGCACACCCTAGCAATCGCACACAATATTTTGACCGAAAACGGTATATACATTTACTTAACATCATGAATACAAAAAAACGCATTGCTATATACATTTCAAACATTGTTTTACATGGTTAAAATTACAATTATTCAACAACAGTTATAAACATTCATGTTTCATCCTTTGATATCTGTGATCCGCTCTCGATGGTATTTGTTGCCGAAAAAAGCATCCGAACTCAAGGAAAAAAATTCACCTATATAAGAAAACAAATATTATGTTAGTAATGAAATAATGAAAGAAATTAAAACAGTAATATGAAAGAATACATTAATATGGAAATGTGAAACTAAAACATGAAATTTTAAACTCAAATGTTTTAATTTTCAAAACAATGAAAGGGAATAATGTAAAATCAATATGTTTTTGATTGATTTATCTCATTTAATATATACTGATTCTTTATCTAATAAAAAGACTTACCGGTCACACTGTGCGTTGGTCGGCGGTCGATTCGTACACGTCACAAATGACTCGTGGATCGTTGTCCTAAAGTATCAAAACAATCCGAACGCATTTTCTCGGTTTTCCTTATGTCATTGGTGTTGTTTTGCAAAGTTTATCTCAATTTGAAACTAATATCAAATACTTTTAGCCATACCGGTCACACCGTGCGTCAGATTGAGGTGCGGTCGATTCGTACATGTCACAAATGACTCATGGATCGTTTTCCTAAAATATCAAAACAATTCGAACGTGTTTTCTTGGTATTATGTATGTCATTGGTGTTGTTTTCTAAAGTTTATGTTATTTTCCAACTGATAACAGACACTTTTAGCCATACCGGTCACACCATGCGTCAGATTGAGGTGCGGTCGATTTTTACACGTCACAAATGACTCGTGGATCATTGTACTAAAGTTTCAAAACAATCCGAACACGTTTTCTCGGTATTCCGTATGTCAGTAGTGTTGTTTTCTAAAGTTTATGTCATTTTTAAACTAATATAAAACACTTTGAGCCATACGGGTCACACCGTGCATCGGATTGAGGTGCGGTCGATTCGTACACGTCACAAATGACTCGTGGATCGATGACCTAATGTATCAAAACAATCCGAACGCATTTGCTCGGTTTTACGTATGTCATTGGTGTTGTTTTCCAAAGTTTATCTCAATTTGAAACTGATATCAGACACATTTAGCTATACCGGTCACACCGTGCGTCAGATTGAGGTGCGGTCGATTCGTACACGTCACAAATGACTTTTGGATCGTTGTCCTAAAGTATCAAAACAATATGAATGTGTTTGCTCGGTTTTCCGTATGTCATTGGTGTTGTTTTCCAAAGTTTATGTCATTTTCCAACTGATAACAGACACTTTTATCCATACCGGTCACACCGTGCGTCAGATTGAGGTGAGGTCGATTCGTACACGTCAACAATGACTCTTGGATCATTGTCCTAAAGTTTCAAAACAATATGAACGCGTTTTCTTGGTATTCTATATGTCATTGGTGTTGTTTTCTAAAGTTTATGTCATTTTCCAACTGATAACAGACACTTTTATCCATACTGGTCACACCGTGCGTTGGATTGAGGTGCGGTCGATTCTTACACATCAAAAATGACTCGTGGATCATTGTCCTAAATTTTCAAAACAATCCAAACATGTTTTCTCGGTATTCCGGATGTCAGTAGTGTTGTTTTCCAAAGTTTATGTCATTTTGAAACTGATATAAAACACTTTGAGCCATACGGGTCACACTGTGCATCAGATTGAGGTTCGGTCGATTCGTAAACATCAAAATTTACTCGTGGATCGTTGTTCTAAAGTTTCAAAACAATTCAAACGGGTTTACTCGGTATTCCGTGTGTCAGTAGTGTTGTTTTCTAAAGTTTATGTCATTTTAAAACTGATATCAGACACTTTGAGCCATACTGGTCACACCGTGCATCAGATTGAGGTGCGGTCGATTCATACATGTCAAAAATGACTCGTGGATCGTTGTCCTAAAGTATCAAAACAATCCGAACGCGTTTGCTTGGTTTTCCGTATGTCATTGGTGTTGTTTTCCAAAGTTTATCTCTATTTGAAACTGATATCATACACTTTTATCCATACCGGTCACACCGTGCGTCGGATTGAGGTGAAGTCAATTCGTACACGTCACAAATGACTCGTGGATAGTTTTCCTAAAATATCAAAACAATCCGAACACATTTTCTTAGTATTTCGTATGTCATTGGTGTTGTTTTCTAAAGTTTATGTCATTTTCCAACTGATAACAGAAACTTTTAGCCATACCGGTCACACCGTGCGTCGGATTGAGGTGAGGTCAATTCTTACACGTCAAAAATGACTCATGGATCATTTTCCTAAAGTTTCAATACAATACGAATGCGTTTGATCGGTATTCCGTATGTCATTGGTGTTGTATTCTAAAGTTTATGTCATTTTCCAACTGATAACAGACACTTTTAGCCATACCGGTCACACCGTGCGTCGGATTGAGGTGTGGTCGATTTTTACACGTCATAGATGCTCAATAAGTGTAAAGAGAGATATCAATGACCATATAAATATAACATAAGTATTAGGAATTCACCTTCATTGTCCTATTTGTTTACATTCTTCCATCAGGTACGCTGCCCATTCGTTTCTAAAGACATTTATATCATCTTCTGAATAGGAGTTTTTGCGACAGTCATAGTAGTACTAAAAAAATATAAATAAACAAAGAATTAATAATTATTTTAAATAAAGTAGTAATTATTTTCAAAAATACCTCTTCAGGGATGCTAGTTTGTTCATGAAATATGATCTCTTTCATAAATTTACAAACATAATAACCGCAGTCCTTGTCATTTGTTTGTTTCGGACACTGCAGAAACATCGAGAAAAATAAGTAATCTGTTTTGATATGTATTTGGATAGTGAAATATAATTATATATACCCAGATACTTCTCCATTTGTAGATCTTGTGGGCATTGTCGTCCTTATGCCCTGGATTCATTCCAGCCTTTAGACGATATTCATACACTGCCCTATCATAACAAAATCCTCATTAAAAGATAATATAAATTATATAACTAGATATTTAGTTCTAAAATGTTGGATCTAGTGTATTAAAAATTGACAATCGCCATCATGTGTGGTCGGTTAGTTGGATATCCATGCAGTGAATCCAGAAAATAAATCTTTGGAGTATCCAAATTGACTGCAATGAGCATACAATGTTCCCTAAAAACACAAAAAGAAATAATTACTGATAGAAATGAAAATATAATTTATATGATTAAAATGTAGAGTTTTACCCTTGCATCGTTGGTATTAAAAAGATCCTGTCAGTCATAATTCTGCTTTGAAACGTTCTGAGCAGATTTGACATCAATTCAGCCCGAACATTAGAATCTACATCTATTTGTTGTGTAGAGATAGTGTGAGGACTAACGATTCCAAATTTGTATTCATGGGAAAATACCTTCAATTGTTTTACATATAAACGCCTGTGAAAAATATGAGATGTATTTATCCATAATTATCAAAGTATATCAGCTTTTGTAAAATAACATCATGAAAACATACCTCATGTATACATTTATAACTGAGGCGCCTAGCCAGTCGTATGTGATGATCTCAGAAACAGCGTCTGCACTAACGAAATCTAATGTTTCCTCTCCGTACATATCTTTTTCACAAACAATTGTATGACTCTTTCCGTCTTCCATTTTCGTATCCACGTGAGCTTGCAATGCTATTAAATGTGGATAAAGAACGGGTGGGGTGAACGCGCTCTCAGTAGATCGTTTTGATCGGTTGGTTGATCCAATGTTGGAGCCGCTCTTTCGTTTTAGCTTCTCCATTTTATCATTCTGTAAAAACAATTCATCAGTTCAGCCATTTTCTAATTTAATGTTAAAGGTTCTGCTTGAAAAATGAACTGAAAATGAATACCTCCTGCTCGACATGTTTTTTTACAACATTCGACGGCCATGCAACGAATGTTCCAACAACTTTTTCCACTGTATGAATGTCGTCATCGTCATTTGGCATGGGTAGCTCGGCGCTCGGCTCATGAGCTACGTTAATCGACACTTTGACATGACTGCTTGGAAGTGGTCTGGAGTGTAGCGTGTCATTCTGCATCTTGAACACCGTAGCCCTCGCTACAAGGCGATGGGTGGGAGTTGACAGATATAAATCACAGTCATTTTCACCCTGCAGAATATCATTACATGAAAGGTATCAGTGTCTATGTGATTCACATCTCACAAAAACGAATATTATAACATTGATTACCTCAGTTAAGTCAGGTCTTTGAGGGGAATGGCTCGCCTCAAAGCTGGTGAGGGGTGGATCTTCTCGCGGGGGTTGTTCCTGAGTTGTTTGTTCTCTTCGCCTATCCTCCATCAAACACTTTAGCATCTCTCCCCGAGTTTGGATTAGTTCTTCAGGGGTAGCTACTCTATCTCTCATTACATGCAATTCTTTAGTTTGTTCATCCTCTTCTTTTTTTTCTTAAAATATGCCAGGGGTGACACCCTAAAACCCACACCTCTGACACGGCCATACTGTTCTGCCTGTTTCAAGGCCGTTGAAAGTATGTATGCATCTAGTACAGGTTTTGTTGATTCCTATGACTATGTCAAATAGAAAATATGAAAAAATATGTAAGCATTGTTATGTAATAGTGATTTAAAGAAAAATAAGTTTATATTATATCATACTTACACATGTTTCCCACACTTTTTGTGTGTTTTCATCTATCAGTTTCCCCTCTTTATTAACACGAGCCTCCTTCCATAGAACATGGCGTCGAATGGAAGTGACTTGAGATTTTGCTTCATCAATCTGCATATAAACAGAGAAACATGGTTACAGTGTTGTTTTATTTCACATAAAATTATTACAGTACTTTTAAAATACATACCAATTGTTTTTCAATTGAAGCGTACCCAAACCTTGCTTTACGGTAGGGGTACATTGGTTTTGCTGCCCGTTCCTTATTTTCACCACTCAGTTGCTGTTTCATAAATAAAAACCTATCAATCAACGTGAGGAATACAAGCAACGTTACACAACGTGTAACCAAACACAATGTACCTGAAAATTCTGTTCCGCACGACAGTTGCAAAACACATCCCACGTTCCTTGGGATATCAAGTGTGCATAAAGAGGAGGCGGGTGCGGCTTGATTTTCCCTTTGGCATCTTTCAGATGGTGTTTCATTAACATGGTGCGAAAGCCTCTATGAATCCTTCCTGCCAGTCTTAACACATATTTTTTCTGCGAAACATCTACTATAAATGCACTCTGCAAGAGATGATGAAGGGTTAGTCAATATTTCAATATTTTATTTTATTTTAATAAATTAAATAGATGATATCGTAATGTTACCATAATCTCTTCCCACATTAATGTTTTCAACCCGCTGACAACATGGTTCCACGACTCTATGTCAATCGGCATGCGTTGTCGAGTGACGATTCCAACGTTGCTACTAAACATGGCTTTGTTGGGATTTACATGCTGGCCTCGTTTATTCCATCCCACCTCATATTTTATTCCTTTTTGATTTTTCCTTGAGGATTTTTGCTAAAACTATCAAAATACGGCGCACCTGTTTTTTTGTGTCGCTGGGGTTTCATCGCCTACCATTTCCTCAGTTTCTGCATCATCATTATGTATCTCCAAAGTGCTAGCATCTGCACTGACACCAGCTGCAACAGGTTGAGAGACCTGTTGTACGTCAGTAGTGGGACCAGCTGCAACAGGTTGAGAGACCTGTTGTCTTTCATTGGGTGCATCAGCAGGTGAATAAGTCATTATCTACCGAACTGGTTTAAAATTTAATTTAGATCACATAAAAGCAGCAGCGAACAGATAATAACATAATGTAACACAATCTATATTACAATAAAAATCAATAACCTGATTATTGAACTCCCTTTTTTTTTAAAGGCTGAAGGGATTTGACCCCTCTATCAACTATCCATACCCCTTCATTGTGGTCTCCTCTTACATATAAAACATCGTCTATATTGGGACCACTGCGAAATGATTGAGAAGTCCCAATGTAAGGGTCATCTTCCATTGAATTTTCATCTGACCCTTCAGCTGTTTTGGTCGATAACAGAACAATTGACCAGTTTCGGTTTGCGGGATCTGGAACATAAAATACTTGCACTGCCTGTGATGCCATTATAAATGGTTCGTATTTCTCCCCTTCCGTACTGAAATCAACTTTCACGAATCCCAAATCATCTATTTTAACAGCACTCCGGTTATCAAACCACTTGCATTGAAATATTGGAACTTGAAATTTTGTATAATCCAACTCCCATATTTGTTTGATGATGCCAAAGTATGACATATTCATATAAATTGGATTTCTGTCCTTAGCACCGGAAACATGCATCGCTTCAGCCACAAGTTTAACCTCACTATTCTGCATGGTACTGTCTTCATCATGTTCATTAGTATAAAATGTATAACCATTAACTATAGAAGCATTGTAAGACAATGCATACACACTTGGTCCTCCAGCTAGCTATCGAAGTCGTTCCAAAATTGACTCTGGATTTCCATCTGACTTCTTAAAAATATGATCTCGAAACCATCCTATAAACTATCGATTATGTGTATCTGATATCCATTTTTCATCCCTTGATGGATTCAAACGCCTAAGAATTTCTTGGTGGATTTGAACACATGGGTCAACGTTGAAACTGTTATGCAAAACATAAAGGTGGGCCTGCTCCCGATCTGTAATATTGATTGTGACAAACTTTCTTCCAAAAATTCCTTCACCCTCAAGCCGCCCAGTGTGATGAGATTTCGGTAAGCCAATGCTTTCCACACTAGACAAGTATTCGGTACAGAATTCAACGACTTCCTCAACAATATATCGCTCTGCAATACAACCCTCTGGCCGACTTCGATTTTCGACATACCCTTTCAAAATCTTCATATACCGTTAAATGGGGTACATCCATCTGTAATGTACAGAACCACATAGTCGAATCTCTCTCACCAAGTGGACCATCAAATGAACCATCATATCAAAAAATGAAGGCGGGAAGAACATTTCTAATTCACATAATATGACGGCAATTTCTTTTTCCATAGCTGGCAATTTCGCCGGGTCTATAACTTTGCTACATATATATTTGAAGAAGAAACACAGTTTTGTTAATGTATGGCGGACATTCTTGGGAAAAATGCA
Organism: Viscum album; assembly: GCA_963277665.1. NCBI lineage: Eukaryota > Viridiplantae > Streptophyta > Magnoliopsida > Santalales > Viscaceae > Viscum > Viscum album. Next base: position 1,542,066,201 of record OY728129.1, read on the forward strand.
ACGTAAAGCAATTGGAATGGGATTTTTCATCAAAACATGACAGTCATGTGATTTCAGACCTTTTAACTTCAAGTCGCTCATTGACACAAGGTTACTGATATTTGACGAATACCCCTCTGGAACCTTTACGTCATTCATGAAGTTGCAAAAATGATATCTCTCCTGCCTGGAAAGAGTGTAAGCGGCAGGAGGAAGAAATGTTCGTTTTTCACCCTCCACTGGTGCTAACTCTTCTCGTATTCCCATCTCAACCATGTCCAACCTAGCCTTAATTCCATCTTTTGTTTTGCCAGATGTATTTAGAAATGTGCCGATAACACTATCAAATACATTTTTTTCTACATGCATAACATCAATAAAATGTCTTACATACAGACAATTCCAGTATTGTAATTCAAAAAAAAAACTGATCTCTTTTTCCAACCGATTTTCATAAGGTTTTTCGAAGCTGGTTTACCAAAATTAGTGTCCACATTTTTAACTTTCTCAAACAATTGATCACCTGTTAGTGGAGACGGTGCTGTACGTTCTTCTGAAATTCCATATAATGATTTCTTCTAAGAACGGTACTTATGTTGTCGCGGTAGAAATATGCGATGTCCTAGAAACATAGTTTTCGATGATTGTTTCAACCTAATTGATTGTGTACCTTCTTTGCAAACGGGACAACCTTGAGTTCCTTTAATGCTATATCCTGACAAATTTACATAAGCAGGGAAGTCATTTATCGTCCCATACAACATGACTCTCAATGTGAAATCTTCTTTTCTGTAAGCATCATACAATGCAACACCTGAATCCCACAATAATTTCAAATCTTCGATCAATGGAGCTAAATAAACATCAATATCATTACCCAGTTGTTTTGGTCCTGATATAAGCAGAGATAACATGATGTATTTTCGTTTCATGCATAACCACGATGGTAAGTTATAATTTATCAACATAACCGGCCATGTACTGTGACTGTTGCTTTGAAAACCAAAAGGATTCACTCTATCTGTAGATAACGCAAGACGAAGGTTTCTCGACTCGTTTCCAAATTCAGGATACTCATGATAGATTCTCTTCCACTGAGGAGAGTCTGCCGGGTGACATAGTATCCCATCTTTAATTCTTGTATCTGCATGCCATGTTAATTGTTCTGCAGTCTCCTCACTTCCATATAGGCGTCTAAACCTTGGAATTATTGGAAAGTACCATACAACTTTAGTAGGGCTGTATTCATCTTTCTTGTATCGAGAAGCACCACACTTTGGGCATTCTTTAAGTGATATGTGGTCCTCGCGAAATAGTATACAGTCATTCGGGCAGGCATGTATTCTTTCAGAGATCATACCCATAGAGCGTAGCATTCATTTGGCATCATATGTTCGGCTCGGGAGCTCATTGTCTTTTGGGAGCATGTCATTCAAGAGGGCAAGTAGTTTCGTAAAACTGTCGTCACTCCACCCGTTATCTGCTTTCAAATTATACAGCTTCAGTACGGCTGACAATGCTATATATTTAGTGCAACCAGTATACAATGGCGTCTTTGCACAACTATTTAACTTCTCAGACAATTTTGGGCAATCACGAAGTTCATCTTCGAAGGTCCTTGTCATTTCCTCAATACGATCTTCATCATCATTCACATCTGTAATCACATCCTCCATACAGTCATTATCATTGTTCTTGTTTGTAATCATATCAGATGATCCATAAAACGCAGTGTCACCCCAGTCACTACCTACATTCGTTGTTTCCCCGTGTTTATTCCAACATGTATAACTTTGATCTATTCCGTGATAGATCAAGTGTTCTTCCAACTCATCTGGACTAATTTGTTTTGAATAACAACAGCATAAACACGGACAAAGGATTTGAGAAGAGTCACATGCATGATCTTTTGCAAACTTGATAAACTCTTTCACGCCTTCTTCATACTGTTTTGTCAACCGATTTCCATTCATCCATTCTTTATTTATATTCATCCTATTTTAAATCCATAGGATGAGTATATAGGTTAGAGGAGAAGGAATATGAGTATAATTTAGATATTAAACAAGATACTTCAAGGAAATAATGTGACTATGAAATGACTAAGTCTAGAATGTTGTGGATCTTGAATACATTCTCTAACTGATTTGGAGAAATGACTTCTCGAACCTTTTATGTATAACCTAAAACTCCTTCCAAGGAAATAATGTGACCATGAAACAATACTTCTTAAACAAAATATGGGGAATTTATAATATTTTAATAAAGACAAAGCTCTTTAAAAATACCCAAAACAACCTCCAGATTATTGGAGTACTCCTCCTATATATTGTATTACGTGGAGTGACCGTGGCGTGACCGCGGCGTGATCGCGGCGTGACCGCGGTGTGAGGGCGGAGGAGGAGGAGGCCGCGGAGGCTCCGGCGGAGGAGGAGGAGGCCGCGGAGGCACCGGCGGCACCGGAGGAGGAGGAGGAGGCATCGGCAGAGGCAATAGAGGAGGAGGAGGATGAGACCGGTGGAGGAGGAGGAGGAGCAGGAGCAGAGGAGGAGGCGGCGGCCACGGAGGCACCGGCGTGACTGCGGCGTGACTGCGGCGTGACCGCGGTGTGACCGCGGCGTGACCGCGGCGTGACCGCGGTGTGACCGCGGAAGGACCGCGGCGTGACCGCGGCGTGACCGCGTCTTGACCGCGGCATGACGGCGGAGGAGGAGGAGGCCACGGAGGCACCGACGGAGGAGGAGGAGGCTGCAGAGGCACCGGCGGCACCGGCGGAGGAGGAGGAGGCATCAGCGGAGGCAGCGGAGGAGGAGGAGGATGAGGCCGGTGGAGGAGGAGGAGGAGGAGCAGGAGAAGAGGAGGAGGCGGCGGTCGCGGAGGAGGAGGAGGCGGAGGCCACAGAGGCACCGGCGTGACCGCGACATGACCGCGGTGTGACCGCGGTGTGACCGCGGCATGACAGCGGCGTGACCGCGGAGGAGGAGGTGGCCGTGGAGGCACCGGTGGCACCAGCGGAGGAGGAGGAGGCATCATCATCAGAGGAGGAGGCCGCGGTGGAGGAGGAGGCACCAGCGGCAGCGCAGAGGTAGGGCAGAGGCAGGGAGGAGGCAGCGGAGGCAGCGAAGGAGGAGGAGGATGAGGCCGGTGGAGGAGGAGGAGGAGGAGCAGGAGTAGAGGAGGAGGAGGCGGCCGCAGAGGCACCGACGTGACTACGGCGTGACCACGGTGTGACCGCGGTGTGACCGCGGCATGACTGCGGCGTGACCGCAGCGTGACCGCAGCGTGACCGCGGCGTGACCGCGGAGGAGGAGGAGACGTGGAGGCACCGGCAGCACTGGCGGAGGAGGAGGAGGCATCGACGGAGGAGGAGGAGGCCGCGGTGGTGGAGGAGGCACCAGAGGCACCGACGGTAGCGCGGAGGCAGGGCGGAGGCAGCGAAGGCAGCGAAGGAGGAGGAGGATGAGGCCGGTGGAGGGGAGGAGGAGCAGGAGCAGAGGAGGAGGCGGCGGCGTCAGCGGCGGAGGAGGAGGCAGTGGAGGCAGCGGAGGAGGAGGCACCGGCGGCAGCGCAGAGGCAGGGCAGAGGCAGGGCGGAGGCAGCAGAGGCAGCGGAGGAAGCGGAGGAGGAGGAGGATGAGGCCAGTGGAGGAGGAAGAGGAGGAGTAGAAGCAGAGGAGGAGGAGGCGGCCGCGGCGGAGGAGGAGGAGGAGGCGGCCGCAGAGGCACCGGCGTGACCGCGGCGTGACCGCGGTGTGACCGCGGCGTGACTGCAGTGTGACCGCGGTGTGACCGCAGAGGAGGAGGAGACGCGGATGCATCGGTGGAACCGGTGGAGGAGGAGGAGGCATCGGCGGAGGAGGAGGCCGCGGTGGAGGAGGAGGCACCAGAGGCACCGACGACAGTGTAGAGGCAGGGCAGTGGCAGGGCAGAGGCAGCGAAGGCAGTGGAGGAGGAGGAGGATGAGGCCAGTGGAGGGGAGGAGGAGCAGGAGCAGAGGAGGAGGCGATGGCCGCGACGGAGGAGGAGGCAGCATAGGAGGAGGAGGAGGCTGCAGTGGAGGAGGAGGAGGCCGCTGTGGAGGAGGAGGCACTGACGGCAGCACAGAGGCAGGGCGGAGGCAGGGTAGAGGCAGCGGAGGCAGCGGAGGAGGAGGAGGATGAGGCCGGTGGAGGAGGAGGAGGAGGAGCAGGAGAAGAGGAGGAGGCGACAGCCGCGGAGGAGGAGGAGGAGGCGGTGGCCGCAGAGGCACCGGCGTGACCGCGACGTGACCGCGGCGTGACCGCGGCATGACCACGGAGGAGGAGGTGGTCGCGGAGGCACCAGCGGAGGAGGAGGAGGCATCGGTAGAGGAGGAGGAGGCCGCGGTGGAGGAGGAGGCACCAGCGGCAGCGCAGAGGCAGGGCAGAGGCAACGGAGGCAGCGGAGGCAGCAGAGGAGGAGGAGGATGAGGCCGGTGGAGGAGGAGGAGGATCAGGAGCAGAGGAGGAGGCGGCGGTCGCAACAGAGGAGGAGGAGGAGGAGGCGGCCGCAGAGGTCCCTACTCTAGGTGGATATATATGGATACTTTCCTTGACTGGTCTCTATATGAAAGAATTCTAAAAGGCTCCCTCACCTTCCAAAGATATATTATTTCTAGAAAATTGTTTTGTGGGAGAAAGAATTAATCATATATAGTTGATGTCACTTTTAGATCATATGATTCCTTACTCATCAAGATAAATAGACGAGAACCAAAACCTAAGAGGCCTTAGGCCTATCCAAATCTCTAGAAATGATGACTTCCCAGTGCTTATTGGAAAACAATGGAAGTGTCGACTTCCCACATGCACGTCCCCCCTCCCCATATCTCCCCCAGCAGACTCCTGCACATCCCCCCTCCCATCCACCCACTACACCCCCCCACGTGCACAACCCCCCTCCCCCACCCCCACCTTCACACCCCCACTTGTACACCCCCCAACCTCACCCACCAACAGAATCCCACCTACCTAGACCCCCCCAATTAGAACACTCTCTTCCCCACCACCCACTTGAACAACCCCCTCCCACATTCATATCCCACCCACCCCCACCTGCACAGCCCACCCCCACCCCCACCCCCAACCTGTACACCCCCACCTCACACCTAATAGACCCCCCATTATACGCCCCACCTACACATGTTCACCCACTGCACATCTCCCCCACCTAAACACCCCCACCTGCACACCCCCCACCCACTACACCCCCGCATCACCTGCACCCCCCCACTTCAAATAAAATTGATTCACAAAAATCATGATAGTTGAAATATAGAACAAAAACAAAAAACAAAGCAAATTACAATTATTGGGCATAGCATACTGCACAATGGAGGAGGAGGAGGCATCGGAGGAGGAGGAGGCCGCAGAGGCACCAGCGGAGGAGGAGGAGGCCGCAGTGGAGGAGGAGGCACCGACGGCAGCGGTGCAGAGGCAGGGATGAGGTAGGGCGGAGGCAGCGGAGGCACCAGAGGATGAGGAGGATGAGGCCGGTGGAGGAGGAGGAGGAGGAGCAGAAGGAGAGGAGGAGGCGGCGGCCACGGCAGAGGAGGAGGAGGCGGCGGTAGCGGCGCAGACGAGGGCTTCCGCGAGAGCTTGATTTTGTGCGAGGAGGAGGAAGAGGACCCGTGGGTTTTTAACAAATCCGCGGGACCCTTTATCAGCGCTAGTAAAAAGTGCTGATAAAGGGTGTATTTATCAGCGCTAAAATGAAAAGCGCTGATAAATAAAACCTTTATCAGTGCTTTGTTAGTGCTGATAAATAATCCCTTTATCAACGCTAGTGTTAGCGCTGATAAAGGTGTCCTTTATCAGCACTTTTTTTAGCGCTGATAAAGGCCTGACCCTTTATCAGTGCTAAACCGTTAGCGCTGATAAAGGGGGGTGCAGGCCTTGCCCAGTTTTGTGGTAGTGTATCTCATGTTTTGAACCAATTTAAAATTTCAAGTGTTTTCAAACTTTTCTTTTGGTGGATGGCCCAAATATAATATTGAACCTCATAATATAAATCCAAGTACATGAACACCTATATGTGTTATTTTTGACAATGTTTAAGGATCAAGTGTTGCATCAGTAGTTTGGATGAATTTTGAGAGATTCTATCTCAAAAAACACACATTCTAAATGAAAAAAGAAGGGTCACGTAGTTCTTTTAAACTATGTGGACCCATAGTATAAATAGTGTGGCCCTTAAGGGGGTTTTGTAAAGTTTTCTAAACTGTGTAAGGTGGGAAGATGGCCTTGTAGAATTTTTTCAGAATTTTGAAGAGTTAGGTGCATGGAATATTTAGGGTTTTCAAAACCATGCACCTATCCCATGTGGTTATTGTCACTTAACTTGTAGCACTACATGGTTGGTGCATGACTAGCCCAAACCGTGGGACCAAACCATGTTGGGTACTGCTCTTAGATAGTGTGAGCTATACGGTTTACGAAACATTAGCCAAACCATGTGAGATAACCATACACCTCATTAAAATGGAAAAATTAAAATTTTACCTTTCCAAACCTTCATGGGTTTTCAAACTTTTTTCTCCTCCCATTCATCCAGGAGGCCCTCCCGCATTCTCCTCATTCTCCACCTCTTCCCATGGTGGGATCTCCCATGTTTGAGCTCTGAATCAAAATTTTTCAGGTGCATTAGAAGTGTATCAATATATCTAATACTTCTCTTGATTCCTTCACATATTTATGTCAACATATGTAATACTAAATCCATGTATGATAATTCAACCTATTTTTAGGGTGTTTGATTATTTTTACTATTTCTATCATTCTGGGTCGAATGAAAATCCAATATTAGATGAGTGGACCATCCTAATAATGTGGTAGGTGGTTTAATTTATTTTCCACCTTAATGTAACATTAGTTATAAATTATTACAATGTACTACATATACCACTATCCATGTGAATCTCTTAAAATGTGAAATAACCTAAATTAATTTCAAAAGTTGAATCCTAGACCCTTCGTTAGATCTGTTTTCATGACAGGTGGTTGGTGACCTCAACTTGGTCAACCCTTTTGGTGTATCCTATCAATGGCCCTCACTAGCCATTTATTTTAATTATCCCTATAGGTATAATTTTTAATTAATATTAAATTAATTATTTAAAATTAAAAATGGGAATGTGTACTTTCTTGGACCTCCTAATTACTTATATTTAAATGGACGAATGGAATGGGTAATCTCATATCATATGAAATGACTAATTGATATAGAATGAGATGTTAATGGTAATGATCTATACTCGGACCATATCAATAAATTAATGAAATATTTTACCCATATCATATGATAAATTGGCAGTGGAATGAACCTTATCATGGACTTTTTAATTACTTAATAATGGAATGTCTCAATTTTTTTTACTTGGCTTGTGTTATGGAATGTTTATGGACATGGATTATTTAGTATTTATTTTATTATAAATTATGATACTTGGGCATGGAGACCCTCTTGACTTATGATATGTGAGAATGGTGTCCCTTATTAATTAAAGGAATGATGTCCCTTATTAATCATGGGCATGATGCACCTTATAAATCATAGTCATAGCGACCCTTATTATTCTAGGGCATGGTGTCCCTTATTGTTTATGGGCATGGGATCCCTATTTATTCATGGTAATGACATCCCTTATTCTCATATAATCAATGATCATGATATCCCTTATGAATTGTGATAGTCAGATATAAAATCCATTCTAAATTATTATAGTTGGGCATGGTGACCCTTATTTAAAATGTGTCTCTTATCTTTATACATGGACAACAGAGTTATGCCTAAGGTCCAGAATAGTTCTCCACATATATATATATATTCCTATGTAGAAAGGGTATACTTATACATACATACATATATATGCTTATGTATATCTATTGACACATCATCAGAGGTATTATAGCATAGGACGAAGTAGGTATGATTGACCAGGTGTTCATTTGGGAACTTGAGCATGAGTCATTTCTATTTATCATCATTGTACTTATTTACTCTTTATTTTGATATACATTCATAGAGTTTTATTTTATATTAACATATTGTATCTCTTTAGGTACTATTGGTGGTGTCTTAATTAGTATATCTCACACCCTATTTGGGATGCCATTTGGTACCCAAATAGTTATCTTGGTTATAGGTCCGGTTAATTGGTTTGTACCAGATTGTTGCTATCCTTTTAGTCAAGGATGGAGTATAAGAGAAGAGGACCAAGCTAGTGATTTTTATTCTATTAGATATAGATTAAGAGTATTTTATTTATTTATTTATATGTCCTTTTTATTTATGCATATTTCACTAACAGCCAGTATATATGTCATAGCATTTTCAAGGATGTTTATCATTTCATTTAATATAAATTTTCAGTTGTTATTATGTTCCACTACTTAGATATTTATGTTGAATCTATTGTTGATTATATTTTATAATGTTTAACTACTCTAATCATGAGGGAATAATATCCCCAATGTTCCACCTTTGGACCCTCACTACACGTTAGAAACCTCAGGCATATGAGGAATCATGCTTGAGACCATGTAGAAACCATCTCGTGGAACTATTTAGATAGATCTCCGGGCAGGATGATACTCATTAAATGTTCTATGAATAATTCATCTGTTACAAATTTTTTAACATATAACCAACACATTTATTTATCATATAAATTAATTCATGGGATTCTATGAAAAATTTCATCCTATGGAATCTTAACAATCAAGGATATTCAGCATGTAAAATAAACTAAATTCTAATATTGGACATTCATATACATTTATAAATAATCATATGTCATGTTATCTATAGAGTAAAATTTACTCACATTATGATATTAAAATATCATATTACATAATATGTAAAGTAAATTCCATGATATTAACCTATTAAGCCTTATGATATTCCTATAAGAGGAATATGATATTCCTTTTTTCTCATATTTCATATCATATGACATACTCATATAACCAAATATAATATAATTAAACAAATAAAAATATTTATGTTGGATTTATGAAATATCTATATCAATCTCCCACTATCACTAAAACCCCATGGACTTTGTTTCATTTCACCTTATATTATATCATATAACATATCTTTGGAAACCATATCCAATAATCCTTTCTGAATGGGTTACAATTAACATGAATAGGAGCTAATATTGAGAGAGAAAAGTGGATCTCATTTTCTCTTTATAGACTATTAATAAGAGGATCCACCCCTATATAAATGTATTCAGGGACCCTAATTTTTCACTTTATGTTTTAATCTATTTCATTCTCATCCTGGAGCTTGAAATATTAGTTTTTAAAATGTTTTATTCTTCATAGGAGGTGTATATTTCAAACCAATAAGGTCTGACCATATATTGGTATTCAGTGAATCCTTTATTTAAGATAAAATTATACCCCAGGTAGAAACCATGTGGCTCACATAGCACTGTGTGAATCACATAGGTTCTATATTGGAGTTCAGAGTTTATCAATTTTTATCCAAATATCCCAAAATTTAACAAGTTATTACTCCAAGTAGAAAATTAATCACTCAAAATTTATTCATTCCATTTAAAATAATAGGAATCCTATTCTAAAGACCATTGAAATCAATGTAAACAAACACATACATTTTAGACATAAAATATTATCATAAATCATGGGTGATGGTATTCAAGATTTCATTGTATTAGACATGATACCGATCTATGGATTTATACTATAGAATGATGTCCGTATCCCTATACCACATTATTGAAATCAACCATTTACTATGATCAACCATCACTGAGACACGGTTTGAGAAATTATATCATCAAGAGGGAAATTTATCACATAAAGGTGTATATTATGTTACTCTCCATTTATGTTGTAAGAATTATGGAGGGTTCTATATCTAGGTATTCATAGATATGGATCAATATTGAATTATTACATAGTATACAAGAGCCTAGTATAGTTATCAAATTGATATATTCTCCCCAAGGGATCTTTTGGAATGGATTGAAGGTGGTTGTTTTGGTTAAGGAAGTGTTGTGAATGTTTTTTTAGAGATTTGGTCCATATGACTTTTTGAATATATTTGGGTATTAGATTCATTTTCACACCTTAACGAACAAATATTTATAGAATTACTCAATAGGTGGAGTTTTAAAATAAAAACCAATCACTTGGTGGATAGAGAATTTGAAATCAATATTTTTAATTTATGTATGATCATAAGGGAACTGATCATGGGGGATATATACTTTGAGTTTATCCCCATAACTCTATATGGTATAATGTGGAAAGGATATATCTTTAAACCAGAGAGTTGTATTTAATGGTATGAAATGTCTTGGGAGAGGTGATCCATCCTAATATTGATGTTTTTTCTATAATTGGTCTTAATTATTTATAACTCTAAATGGTCAAGTGTCTTAATTGGAGAGACTGAGGACCTTACCGGGCCATGAAACCCCTAGAATTATATATTAATATTTTTTTGATGATGGATGAAAATTGTTTTCATGGGTGGTATTGGTATTTAACCCCCAATGATGATAAACTTGAATGACTGGTAATATTCTTATCCATGTTCTTGAGTGGTGACTTACTTCTAGTATTTTTGTTCCATACAAGGGTTAGAGTCATGAAATTTGAAATGGTGGATCAGTTATTTACTATAAAGCACATAAATATTGTTTCACTATTCCTAGAAAGGGTATACCATATATTAAGACACATCAGTAGAGGGAAAATCCATATCTGGATTTTTGGAAAATTTTAAATCCTATAAGGTTGTATTACAACTCAAGTTGGAGGCTAAAAATTTAAAAATGACCAACTCATTATAGAGGCTCGTTTCATGGAATATATATAGTGTTTAGATGGAATATAACCATTATCATTGAAGGAGAGGGATGCGAATGTTATGATAAAAAAATAAAACCACTTTTTTTACAAGCTCTACAAACCTCCTACTAGCACTGTGAAAGATAAAATGATTGGTAGCCAGACAGAATGTGGGTATCTCGTCTATTTGAGAGAGGAAATCATGGTTTCTAGGATTAATTGTGAGGTGATCTATGAGGGTTATTAACCATGTATATTTGGGTCATAATTTCTCTATTTTTAGGAAAGACATGCTTCTCCCCATATAGTGTGTGGGAAGAGAAATATATTTTGATTTCTAAACAAATTTGGTTTATGTTTACATTATAGGATACATAAATATTTATAAAAACCCACAAATAACCTTCCCCTAAATTACATGATTTATGGTTTATATTTCATCAATTATTTCTGAAATAATTTTTTAGGTTTAATATTTTATAAAATTAGAAAATTATCTACATTAACAAATGGACATAAAATAAAATAAACTAATTGGTCCATTTTTAAACCTAAAAAGTATATAAAATTGTTTTCCCTTTTATATAATTAAAATTTCACCTCAAATATATATTTAATTTTCTAGGAAAACAACTAAATTTATCAATATCTTTCATAATAAATTTCATTTCAAATAATATAATAAAAATCATAATCATAAGGGTTTTCAAGAAAATATGAATACCCAAGAATATATTTACTTGAGAAAAAAAATCCATTCACCATTTTTAAAGAATTTTAAAAACCATCCTTAAAAATATAATATCAATTTATTATATTTTGAAATTAAATTATTTTAATTAAAAAATTGAAATAAAATAAAATAGGTAAATTGGGAAATTATCCTTAAAATATCCCTTAAAGGAACCCTTATAATAGAATCAAGAAACTAGGCAATTCTCATATCTCTTATATGTAACCTGTCACTAGTAAACACAATTACTTTACCTAAATCATTGAAGATATATTGGGCTCACCTATCATCAAATATATTTTGAACTCACCTATTATTAATATAAAATGTATAAAAATAAAAAAATAGATAGAACACATATTTATTTTACTTTAATCATAAATATCATTTTTATTGGCATTCAATCCCATAACCAATAACACATTTTGTCTACTCCTAAAAAATGAGGACAAGTTTTTGTTTCTTTAGAAATTATTTTTAAAAATAATAAATCCCACAAGAGTGGGAATAAAATGACATTAATGACATTATTTAGGAATTCATAAGAACCTTGACATGAAATAAAATGAGTTATAAGGAAAAAATTAAAGCCAAATACTAAAAAGAATGTTCCTGACCTCGATTCTTGAAACATTTGATTAGTATGTCTACCCTCATGTGTAGTAAAATTATATTAGTTTTATAATTTAATAATTAAATTTTAAACTTTAATTCCATTATCATTATCCCATTTATTTATTTTTTATCCCATTTTATTTATTTACAAAATTAGGATAGTTCAAGTTATATGTTTTGATGACAATGAGTTTATAAGTACAAAATGAATTCAGTATGTTGATTAAAGTAAAAGGGATCATGTTTCTATAAACTATAGAATCATAATCCTAAAAAATTATTATTTTTTACATTAATTGTTTTATAAATATCTATTGATAATAGATGTGAAAAATTATATCTGTCATATCATGGAGGTGGTAGTACATATGTGTACATAAGTGATGTTTCCACTTTTAGACTAGATAGATAATAAATATCGTATATAATATTTTTAATACTAGAAAATATTTTTTTATGCATATAATTTTTATTCATTAGTTATATACTTATGAAAAACCGTGTCTGTTGAAAATGAAAAATCAATCTCATCACTTCATGGAGGTGATATTCCATACGTACACATGGGCAATGTTATAATTTTATAACAGATGAGACGGTTAACAAGTTATATAATATATCACCTTTAAAAATAATAATAATTTTATAAAAATCATTTATATTCACTAATTTAATGTCTATAAATAGACACGAGGTAATGATATATAATGAAACACATTACTTCTTAGAGGTGGTAGTCTACACATACACACGAGCGATATTTTCAGTTACCATAAGATGGAAAATATATAGAGAAGAGTTATTCGATAAAGAAAATAGAATTTAAGTATAGATAATATACTAACTTCCTAATTTTATATTTGTTAGAAAATATTTTAATTAAGTACAAGTGGAAATAAACTTTCAATAGGTCTATTAAGACTTATACCTCAACCTCAAATATCTCCCTTTATATTACACCTTAAACATTCCTTGATTGACTTTTTTAGAAAATAGGAACTCTAAAATTTTGGGAGAAAATTGGTAATGATTTTGATTATTTGTTGGTATATTTAGGAGGTTCAATAGGCGTGAATAAGTGAGTAGACGAGGTTCCATTTTATAAGTGAGTGGTGTTGAAATATTATAAATACTTAAACATTTAATTGCATAAAATATATTTATAAATTTTAAGTGGATACAAAAAAATTATAATTAAAGATAGGTTATGTTTTAAATACACATAAAAAAACATATTAATCAAAATTTTATTGATATTATACAACTTATCTCTTAGTTTAACCCCTCATTAACCTTTTAACCTCTATTGGGGTGGTAAAGTTTTACCATGGTAATTATTCAATAGGACTAAATTGAAATTGAATGCATTAATTTTATTTACCTCATAAGTACAAATATGTAATACAATTTCCCAGATTTAAATTGTATAATTGGTGGAAATTAATTTCAATATATGTGCACAAAATTCAATGAAAAATAATTTAAAAAAAATATATTTCTTAAGGATAAATATGATTTTATACCAAATTAAATATAATAGTGATTACTAGGGGATTTTTTGGATTAAATTTAATCAAATGGGACTTATGTAACATTATAAATTATCCAAAACAAAATAGAACTTTGTAATTACATGAAAAGAAATTATAGTTTTTTTAAAAAATTTATCTTCCACTATTTACTCATAAATAAATGTTTTCAAAAAAATCCAAAAAATTAACCCTAATATAATTTTAATATTATTAATCCAAAAATTTAGTTCATTTTATACCTTTTAAACTCTAAAAATCATATATTTAATTTTTAAATAAAATAATATAGCTCAAGGAAAACATTTCATTTAAAAATAAATTATTTCTTTTATGACTCAAAAATCATATAATATTATCAAACTATATATGAATATATAAAATATATTTATGAAAATTAATAATTCATGAAGTTAAGTTATTATTAAAAATTCCTATGTTTTGAAATTCTTCCCCCATTTATAAATTATGCACTAATAATTTTATTCATTGGTTAAACAAGTTAGGGTATTTTCTCTTATAGATTTTTACAATTCACTTGTTTCTTCTTCAATCATATGGATTATCCATAAAAAATTAACCTATAGGTTTTTCTAATTCCTTTAAAATTTCTCTTTATCATCAACAATATAATTTTTTTGCAACATAAGTTATTTTATACTCTAACTATACCACTTCAGGACTCAAAACATGAGATGCATCCGATATATACTTCCTTTATAATTAAACATGAAAAACATATTATACATGTGATATAATTAGAGCTAAGTATTTCTGGTAAGAAACTAATCCCACCTTATCAATAATTTCATAGATTCTAATGAATCATGGTCTCAGCTTTCCCATTTTATCAAAACACACTACACCTTTACAAGGAAAATTTTTAATGAATACATGGTCACATACCTCAAATGAAAGGAATTTTCTTCAAAAGTTGACCGAACATTTGTTTAACTACTATGAATTTCAATCATATTATAATGAATCACTTTTCCTATCTAATCTATCTAATATAAAAACTTATATCACAACAATTTCCTCTCACAAACTTTTTTCAATCATGTTAGAGCTCGACACCAATTTCCAGGTAATGCCTCAAAAGGATCCATGTGAACGCTATAATGAAAACTGCTATTGTAACAAAATTCAAATAAAGATAGATGATATTAAGAAAAATAGATGGTAATATAATATGAAATTTTGACAAATATCCTATAAATTTTCAATTGTATGCTCTGAGTACTGAACAAATTGAGGATAAAAGTTGTAGTAAGATTTTATCTAGTACCCATCGACTTCTAAAGTCCAATGAACAAATTTTATGTAAATATAGAGTCAAAGTCAGATATAATATATAGGGGAACTCCATGTAACATGATGATATCTTAAATAAAAATTCTATAATACTGACCCCAATACATAGCATCTCAATAGAAAATATACAGATTTAGTCAAACAATCAACAATAACTCAAATCACATTATTACCTCCAGATGTATTTGGTAATCCCACCATGAAATCCATACACATGTTATCAAATTTCAATTCTATAACTGAAAAAGGTTGAAGCACACTCTTCAATAGTTTTCACTTAACTTTAAACTTTTGAAAAGTCATTTCATAGTAAAATCAGTAATATCCTTCCTCATAACTTCCCACTAAAATATTCTTGAAGATATAAATAAATCCAATTACTTCCAGGATGAATATAAAATAGGGATTTATGTGATTCCTCAAAAACTCCTTCTTCAAATAGGAATCACCTATAACACGAAACCACTTTCCAAATATTGTAACACCCACTTCATCACTATTAAACTCTTGAAACATACCCTTCCAGAACAATTCTACACTTTCTTACTAACCATGATCTTTCTTTTTAGGCTTCTTAATTATTTCAGACAAAGATGACTAAATTGACACCTGATGCAATAAACAAGGTATTTCTATATACATAATTTCTATTCTATCATTTATTAAATCATTCACTAAAGTATCATGTTCAATACGTATCATAGGTAATGATATGTTATCTTTTTGAATCAAGGCACTAGAAACGTTGAATAATTTAACTAGATGATAGTGAATTGTGAAATCATATTCCATAATAAGTTCTAGACATGTTCTTCTCTTTATGTTAAACTATTTTTAGGTTAATATATTATTTAAAATTTTATGATTAGTATATATTTAATATTTTTACCCATAGAGATGATGCCTCAAAATTTTTAAATTAAACTACTAAAACCAGCTCAAATCCATGTCTAGGATAATTCTTCTCATGGGGTTTAGATTGATGAGATACATATGTGATAACTTATTCATTCTACATCAAGACAGAACCAAAGAAATTAAAATAAGATCATTTTAAATAATAAACTCCTCATTTTTAGATGTTAATTCTAAAAAATAAGTGTTATCTTATATTCTATTCAACTCCAAAAAGTATTCATCAAATTTATTTATCCTAATAAATTTTAATCCTCTTCAAGTTAACATGGTTAGTGGGATAGATACCTGAGAAATTGTTCCAACAAACCATTTTTTGTAACCCAATAACCAGATAAAAATTTGAATCTCCATGAAATTTATAATTTATGGCCAATCATCCACCAATTTATTATTTTAAAGACCAAATTTTATTCCATCTTTAGAAACAATATGTCCAAGGTAAGAAATATTATGTAACCAAAATTGAAAATTAATAATGTTTTCATATAACCTATTTTATCTTAATGTTTGTGAAAAATTTCTTATAAGTTTATCATGATTTTAATAGGTTTTAGAATATAAAAAAAATTCAAAAAGACTCTTTGAAATTTCTTCTTCCTTCACTTTTATATGGTGGTAGATAAATAATTAAATAATAATACACTTAATAAATATTTAACTACTTTATTTTATGGATAAATGATAACAAATGACTTTTATAATGCTGTTTGTTTATTATCATGGTAATCAGTATCCTTCACTACATTTTTGGGACACATATTAATATAAAACTTCCCAAATCTCATAAGACATTTTCCAGAATCCTTCTTACCACACTTATCTGAAGAGATTAATTGAATTATCCCACATTTAGGTTTCTTCAATGAATGATTCCAAATTTTATTACAAATTTTTTATCTTCTTATCATTATTATAGTAAAACTCCATAAACTCCATGTTGACTTTTTCATCACACCACAATATTTCTTCATAACTTCTAAACTCATGATTAACAAGAGCCCTTTGTAAACATGGATTCACTAAAAATTAAAATTGATCAATTTTATTATAATTTTAAAAAATAAATTTACTAAATACATGACCAATATAGTAAAATTATATTTATAGGTGGAAAACATTCCTCCACATTTTTATTTAACCCTTGTAATTTATCTTATATTCTAATTCAAGTAAATTTAAGAGAATAAATTTTTAAGAAGATATATTTAAATACCATCCATTCTATGACACCATTTTTTTACTTTTCCAAAGTATTATCAATTAAAACCTCCGTTGATCGAATTCAGCTTCCAAAGGATAAATATAAATGGTTACTTTATGATGCTTCAAACACAAGAACATTACATATTTTCTAGAAATAATTAATGCATCCTTCTCCTATAACTGGGTTTGATGATCCACCAAAGGTCAGAGGTTTCTATTTCATAAAATTCACTATTATTCTTATACTATTCTTTAGGGAAAATGGTCACTCCCTTACATTTGAAACTTTATTCGTTTTCTTCTTCAATTTATTTTATGTTGATACAAACTTCTATGTTATAATTATAACCATTCTTGTTTATTGGTTCAAATTTATATTATCGACCAAATGAATTTCTACTTCAGCTCCCATGTTTACTTTATGAAAACACATTTTAAATAAACATTGATTAGATGAATCAACATAGAATTCTTAAAAATATATCTATTGATTATATAAACATAAATTATAATATCTTAAGAGTGTCTTTTAATATCATCCAAACATCTGAAGTTATATATAACCTTTCTCTAATATCAAATATAACAACACAAAGATAATCATCCCATAAAATACATGATTTATGGTGTATATTTTATTAATTAAA
This sequence comes from Viscum album, assembly GCA_963277665.1. Classification (NCBI taxonomy): domain Eukaryota; kingdom Viridiplantae; phylum Streptophyta; class Magnoliopsida; order Santalales; family Viscaceae; genus Viscum; species Viscum album. The sequence continues at coordinate 1,542,083,985 of OY728129.1, forward strand.
TCCCAAATAACTTTTTATTTTATAATTAAAGATAATTATTAAACCATTTTTATTGAAAAGTTCACAATTCCACAATGATTATATTTTCCCCAAAATACATGTTCTTTATAAATAAATTCTTTCCTCATTCATGATAACTCCCATAAATAGAACTCTCACTTTATTAACATTCTAAATCATCATTGGGATCTGTTCTTTTTTTGAAAACATGAGATGATAAAAAAATTCTTCTTAATGGTCATAAAATAAAGGATATCAGTTAGTTATTTGTAAACATAAAAACTGCATAATAATTTTATATTTTTTCATAATAAACATTTGATCTAAAATATATATTTAGTTTTACAAAAAAAAACTTAATTTCTCAATAGATTTTTGAAAACATTTTATTTGAAATCATAAAGTAAAAAAATAACCCTGATCAATTATTGTAAAACATAAAAAATCATGAATATGTTTCCTTGAAAATCAATCATTCAGCATTTTTAAAGATGTTCGTAAAATTTCCTCAAAGAAATAATCTCATTTTCTTACCAATTAGAATAAAAATATTTCCTTTAAATACAATTCTAAGAATATCATATAGATAAATTGGGAAATTATCCTTATATTCACCCTTACAAGAATCCATACAATATAATTTCCTCGCCAAATAATTCCCATATCTTCTTGTAGTAACCTATCATTGGTACACTATGCCACTTAACCCAAAGCAATGGAGAGAAATACCGAGCACACCCATCATCAAATTTATTTGAAGATCACCCATAATTCATATAAAAATTTACAATATCAATAGCATGAATTAAATACATATTTCTTGAAATTTAATAATATCAACCATTTTAATTTTAATCCAAGACCATATGCAACAACACATTCAGTAATCTCATAAAAATTAGAATAAATTTATGTTTCCATAGAAAATACTTTTAATGTTAAAAATTCCTAGAACAATAGGAATATTGTATTTTTTTTGAAATATATTTTATATTTTAGAGTAGTATTGATAATTATTAATGTCTATGATGGTTATAAAGGGTGGTCATGCCATATAAATCAATGAAAAATTATTTTTTGTACTTTTGTAAAAAGTAAAAAATAAACCTTACAAAAAACATCTAAATGATCTTTATTATGATATATAAATAATGTTAAAAATAGATTAAAATGGCCTTTATAAATATTTTAAAAATAAATTGTAAAATTCCTGAAAAATTTAAAATAAACTTTACATGGAATAAAATGAGTTTGAAGGAGAACTTTAAAACATGACTTTTAAAAGAAAGCCCCTTTCCCCAAGTCTATACTCATTTCATTAGTATGTGTACCATATTAAGTAATAAAATTATACACATATTATTTATAAATGATTAATAAAAATTTAATTTTACTTCCATTACCATCATTTCATTTATTTACTTTTTACCAATTTTTATTTAGTTATAAAAATGGTTAAGTTCACATTGGACGTTTTGAGGGTGTTCGATTTATAATTCCAAATGGACATTGGTAGGTTGAGTAAGGTTAAAGGGATTAATATTAAATAATATAAGGAATAATAATAAGGAAAATATCATTATTTTTATACATTAAATATTTTTTATAAACATCCATGTATGGTGGACATAGAAAATGAAATATATCATTTCATTTAAGCGATCATCCACACATTCACAAGAGCGACATTTCCACTTTTCTACTAGATGGAAAGTAGAGAAAGTACATAATGTTTTACTTTATTATAATTATAATTATGTTATAAATGTAATATTTATTAATTATTTCCATCATTATTACTTAACATGTGAGTTAGTAATGAAAAATTAATCACATCGTTTCATGGAGGTGGTTTTCCACACGTACACACGAGCGGTGTTATCATTTTCAATTGAAAAAAAGAAAATAAGGTAAGTGATATATTATCATTAAGAAAATCATAATAATTTCATAAAAGTTTTATATATTCCTTAATTACATCTTTATAGACATTTTTGTGATGAATTTATGGAAAGGGAAACACATCACTTCATGAAAGTGATAGTCCATAGGTACAGACAATAACCATTTTCATTTCCCATAGGATCAAAAATATATTGATGGATTAAAACATAATACTTCTAGGATTCATATTTTGAGACTAATATGACCAATAGGATGTGGGAAGGATATTTTAGAAGGGTTTTGTATGGGTATTGGCTGAGTTATGTGGCTTAAAATTTGTGAAAAAGTGAGGAGAGAAGGTTCCCTTTTATAAGTGAGGGGAGTTAAAATCTTATAAATACTTTCAAATTTTAAATATACTAAATTATTTTATCCTATTAAATTTAAAATAGTGGTCAAAATTTTAATCTAATAAAATTTAAGGTCTGTATCCAATCAACCAATCACATTTATCCATGTTTTAGAGATATCTCAAGCCTTGTCTCTAAACTTAACCCCAATTAACCCTTTAACCTTTACGAGGGTGTTAAAGTTTTACCATTGAAGCTATTAATTATAAACATAAAATAAATTAACCAAATTAAAAAAATTTAACCTAATTATTCCAAATATATAATGCGTTTTTAATATTTAACTTTTAGAATTGTAATAAATTAATTTCAATATATGTGCACAAAGCACAATGAAAAACAGTTTTTAGTAAAATATTATTTTAAGAATAAAAATGATTTTATACCAAAATAACATATAATATTTGTTATTAGGAAAGTATTTTTATTTTATTTAATAAAAGGATACTTATTTCACACTAAGACCAATTCAAAACATAACGGTACTTTACAATTACTTGAAAATAAATTAGAATTTTATAATTTTAACTGATCACTCCAAAATAAATCATTTCCAAAAAATACAAAAAAATCACCCTTAGATAATTTTGAAATGATGAATCCAAAAATTAATTTTATTTTATAAATTTTAAAATATAAATTTTTAAAATATAATTACTATATAAAACTATATATGAAATGGAAAAAATTTCAACTAGAACAAAAAATTTCTTTTTTGATCAAAAAATAATATAAAATTAAAATATTTTATATAAATCCACAAAATAAATTATGAAAATTAATATGTCAAGAAATATATTTATTATTTACATTATTAGGGATTTTATAATTTAGTTAGTCCTACCACCTGCTTAAGCAGTGGTCTAACATACAACAAATTAAACTGAGGCATGGATTCTATCATACCCATATGGAAGATTAGCTGAATTGGTTCCCTTAGTGAATGGTCCAAAAATAGATGAGGGTGAGTAAGCACATCCCCGTCAAGTAGGGGTGGAGAGGACTATGTTATGATCATCCTTGATAAGGTCTAAAATTTATCAGATTCTACGGTATTAGGTCAGGTGATTTGATCTTACCCCTTAGACAAGTGGGGAACCCCTTATCCATCCATATACTAACATAAAATATATAATTTAATGGTGTTAATGAGATTTATTTAGAAATAAATAGATTTCATGGGAGGTATAGTGAATACTCTAGTTCATAGAGATTGCATTGATATGTCTCATGCACGCGACTTCTCTTGTAAACATATCTTTTATAGACCATCATGAGAAGCAAAGATCTTATCTCAATGATACTCATGTTGTGATCCAATATGGTAAATATAAGTTATTTTATAAATATTGATACATCAAGATGATTAATTCTTAAGCGATTTCAGATGATAAGGATGAAAATAGTTCCTATGGGTAGGTAATATAACTTTCCTATTTTCACTATGTGTTCTATATTTAGAATCAATCAAAAACTTCATTTACTTGTACCTTTTGGAATTTGAGGAAATAAGATCTTTTTTTCATATTTGCAATGTACTCAACTTGGGGGAAGACATTCAATTAAGGATCTATTCAAGAGGAACATTTTAAAGATGATTTCTACCCTTTCATGGAGGATTATATGCGGTAACTAAGTCCTAACCCCAAGGGAGAAATTTCACCCTCAACACCATTAGATTATCGTCCGATGAGATTATATTAATGGGAGAATACTAGTCATAGGTAGGAAAAATATTATAAAACACATCTTCACCCGATAGCGAAGAGTGAGTATTATACCTACTCACTTACCTCTCAAATTAATCATATGAATTCTTATTCATGAATTGGTTTGTGGATATTATAAAATGAGTTCCAAACACCCAAGAGTATCAAATACCTCAAATCATGAAAATTATATTCTCTTTGAAAATGCATCAATATATGTAAAAATGAGAGAAGTTCATTGGAGGTTGATTCTAATTGAGGACCCGACTACATTAATAATTATACCTATAGATCCATGGACAATGGGTGAGACTATAGAGATTTTAGATTTCATGGAATCATCTCTCAAATGAAGGTTTCCACTAGACTTCTGGATGGTATTTTTAAATTAGTGATAACAGGCGAAACATAAGAGAGGACAGACTTGGATGTGCTGATATTCATCCATGCAGAGCCAATACTACTGGATCACATCATATGGGATCCCAATTTGAGAAATATGAACCCAAAAGAGAAAATTACTTCTACCATTGTATAATATAGTTTTGTAGGAGTGGAACCAACAATTATAACTTAGGAAGAAATGAATATGGTTGTCAATCCTAGTGCATTATCTATCGTCTCTATGGATCCCATGACATTAGATTACCATATATAGATAATGTACCCAGTCAATTATTCAATCACAAATATCAATATGTAAATTGTATCTATGGAAGCATGTTTGTGGTTCTATGTTTCATAAAACCCCACTATAATAATGCTAACCCATATTGACTTATATATGTTGCTACACAATGTAATAGGTTGGAGATAATTTATGGGCATATTTTTCCATTGTATGGGATATGAATTTGGAGATTGAAGTAGCATACCATAGTACATTTCTGGAAGTAATAAGAGTATATAAGCCTTCCGTACAAATTGATGGAGAGGTAATAGTTATGGAGGTTAATTCCCATAAAAATAAGAGTAAGTTCCTAATTCACTAATTTTATGGTTTCTTTCCTTTATTGATAGGAAACATTATCTATGTTTTTTTTTTGAAATTTCTAAACAAGATACTAAAGTTAAAATTTTAAACACATTTATATGTCATCCAAATGAGTCTACATGGACATAAAATGTTATAGGGTTGACTTTTTCAAGGGGTGTTGAGGATGGGTCATCACTAAAAACGTTTTTCCCAAAATACATTTTACCCTCTCAAAGTGACTCTGAATCTGACTTGGAGGAACTTAATACCTTTCTTATTACCTTAAAATATGTGTAGAAATATATATGGATATTGATATTTAAAATTAATTTGGGAGGATTAGAAAAATATTCATATTTTCTGGATATATCTACTTTGACATCTCAACCAATATAGGCTTAAAAGATATTAGTGGGTGCAAAGAAAACTTATTCTGGAGGTGTTGAGACTAGGACCTCACTAATTGAGTTAGAAAATGAATAAATTTTATCCACTAAAAGAGACTTTGATACTAAAAAAGGAGGAACTTACTGCCTTGAATGTCACCTTGAAATATGAGTTGATAGATATATGTAGATTGATCTCTCAAACACATTTGGGAGACCTGGTGGAGAAATTGTACATGTTTTGTCATATTTTCATGAAATTGGGGTATGACGGATTCAATTAATGTGACATTTATTTTATGAAGTGAAAGTGGTAATTACTTCTCCAGAATAAATGATTATACCCCCAATCACATATTGTGAATTTAGAATCGATAACCCATGTTTTAAAGACTAAGAATACAATAACTAATGAATCCATCCAACCTACAAGGTTATTAATATGATGACAAGGTTAGGCTATAGATATGTGGTCCTTAGTAGAGAGTGTTCACAAAGATTTAGATCAACTACATCAAGAGTTGGATCAACATCATTATTAATTATGAAAGACTGATAAAAAACTGAACCCGAGAAAAAACTAACCTAGGAAGAAAATAATGTAGGATTGGATGTTGTTTCATGGGTAGATGCAGTGCGGTATGATATAAAATTTTAGGTTTTAACGTTTAATGAGCTACAAAAATATATAAATAAATCATAGATAAACAATGATTCATTATTGATATTTTATAGAGTGTGACCTATAATAATGTCATCATTCTTATCCCTACTTAAATATAGTGAGGGAAACTTCAGATTATGGATGATACCATTCTCTTTTTTTTAATAAATGTAGATAATATTTTCCTTAATCACTCACAATTTTTTCATTCCTAGTTGTAAAATGATTTTAACTTATTAAAACCCAAGAAAAAAAAGAATGAAATATCAAAATAAGTTGAATCAACAAAAACATTGAACTAGAATGAATTAAGTCAGTCCTGGTTCCTGAAAACTTGATTCCGAAAGATTTCTTCTAGTGTGTATCTCATATATGGATGTATGAATAAATAATAACAACATAACACAAGATTTGATCCAATTGTATATAATACATTTTTTCTTATTTTGTATGTCTCACATATGGGTGTAAGTATTAATAATATCATTGTAAAATGAGCATTTATCATATTGGTTCTGAGATGAGTCAAATAAATGTAATGATGATATTTATGGGGAATTTTCTAATGATAATTTCAATTATCAAGAAGGATTAATAATTCAAAAGGTATATATTCATGCATTTCACATAAATCATCCATACCATCATATTAGAAGGTATATTTGGATGATCAAAAGTTTTCTGAGGCTAAGCAGTCTAGCGTGAATAACTTGAATTTTGATGGTATCATATAGTGGAACCCATAATATTTGTAACATTTCTTTGATTTTTCTTTTATTTGACCATTAAATTTTCCTAATCCCCATATGGGGAGGGATATTAGATGAGTACTCAAATTTATCTTAGATTTAAATTTTATTGTTTTTATCCTAACTGGTTTCAGGCATTTTCCATCTTCAAAAAGCTCGATTTTATATAGATGATGCAAAGTGATTATCCAACATGCAGAGAATCAATTTTTTCTATAATTCCATTTATTATATCTCAAATTGGTTAAAAATATTCTCATCTACTTGGGAAATTTATGTTCATTCAAGCCCAAAAAATGAGAGTTTATGTTTGAGGTTAGACACCATTAACCACACATTGATACAATTTAATGTTATATATTAGTGAACAAAAAATGAGGTATAAAGTCTATATGACATGGTTGAGGATAAAAATGACATGAATGGATAGCCTTATGTTTCTATAGACATTCTTGGGGGAGTTCACACAGTTTATGGTCATAATGATTTGAAAAACAATGATTGACATTTAAGGTCGTGTATCTTTGACAAAATAAATTGTTAAGGTAGTATACACAATTATAAGGTAATGGTTATCCATACATGAATTTAGTGGAAACTTCCAAAAATTACTATCACAAGTGGAGTGCATACAGTTTATGGTCATAATTCTTGGATGAAAAATAAGGTGTAACACCCCAAGAATTTATAAATAAATTTAATATATAATGCATGAAACACTAAGTCTATAAAAAACACAAATTTTCTATTACCTAGACATGTAAACATAATTTTTCCGCCACGATTTTTTGAATTTTAAAAAACTGACATACATGGTTGCGTTCAGTAAGATATTTGGAGTCGGATAAGACAAACTAAATTTTTGTTGAATAACAACATACCCTTATGAATAGTAACATACCCTTATGTATATTAATGAATAGTAAATTGGCCTAAACAAATACAAACTTAACCCATGAATGTATAAATACAATTTATACATCTTAAATGTAAAAAATGATCATAGTATAAGTACTGGTATTTTTCTATGTCATAAATATTTTAATTAAAATTTTATGATATGTAAATAATATAAAATGGAAATAGATTTTCTTAAAATGTAATAATAAATTTTTATTTTATTATCTTATGGTTATAATATAATTTTAAGGGGCCTTGATTAATTTCTCAAGGTGTTATAAAACGAGTAATAGTTTTAACATTGTTTTTTTGGAATAAAATTTGATTTTATTTAAAAATTAAGTAAAAAATATTTATAAAATTATTTTCAAATAAAGGATTTCATATTTTCATTCTGCACGTCGAAAAATGGTATGAGTAAATATTTTGGATTTTTTTAAAATACTCAAATTTTTGATGAATAGTGAAATACAGTAATATACCGTTTGAAAAGATTATCAGTTAGATACAATATTTATGACATCATGAGTAATTTAAGGCCACTTGGTTTGAACTCACATGAACTTATCACTCTTAGGGGTCACATGAAACAACACTATTGATTTTCTTGATGGAAATAATAAAATAATGAATAAAATATTCAAAATTCACTTCTCTCATCCACTATAAAACCCCCTAACTCCCTCTTCTCCTCACTCTTCTAAGCCTTGAATCTCCTCAAATTTCTACAAAAATACCCTCCACTAGTAAATCCCCACATCCAATATGATCTTTTTCTTTCCAAAAGACCAAAACCTCTCGCCTAAAATGGCTCTCAAGGAATATTACTTCAAGAGGTAAATTCCTCTTTTCATTTCTTTTATTTCAAGTTCTCTTTTTTGTGGTATGTATTTCAAGTTTGCATACAATGTTATTATTTCCATATTATTATGAACCTATAAAATGTTATTAGTATTTTATGAATGGGTGACCATTGTCCCATATTTTTTTAATTTTTTCTAAAACCATGTTCCATAGACGTTATGCTACAGAATTTTCATCTCAAAATGTCTCTATTTTCAAGAACTCTTATTATGTTATTGTCTTTTAATTTAAAATGTTTTATTCCAGGACATGAAATTACATATACACCTTAATGTACATATTATGTATTAAAGATAATATTATGTATGAATAATGATATACCTTTTTTCTCTCATCAAAATATTTTAGGAAATTTTCAGTGATGCTGTTAGCCTGTCAAAATTTCATGAGGGATTTCTTAACTTTTCTTTTATTTGGAATAAATTTATTTTATTTTTAATTGCTCATCAAACTAATCCAAATGATATGATAGTTAAATTAACTTATATGAACTGTAATTTTATTATGATAATGGAATATCTCCTCACCATCTCTCCTTTCCCATTATATTATACTAAAAATGAAAACACCATCTGAGATGTGCTAATTTTCCACATTCAAGAACAATGGGTTTTAAATTTCTACCAACTTCTTCAATTATGGTCATGAAACCATTATTATAGTTGAACCATACAATAATATATGTATTAAGTCTTATATGTGGTTCTGGAATCTTTCTATGCCTATGGTTTTGATTTATAAAGTAAATGAGTTTGTGGTGTCCAAAAACCACAAATTATCCCAAACGGTTATCATTAAATAAATTATATAACAATTCATATTCACTCTATGTAATGATATGAAATTTACAACCATTTAACCTTGAATATTTTAACTACTAACATATAACTTGAATTCTGTGAAAAAATCCCCATTTTACCTGATTCTCCATTCATGTATATTAATATACCGATCAGAAAACAAACAGACCGAAACAATGAAATTGAACCTCTTAACCCATCAAAAAGAACATGAATGAACTTAATAAGGTTAAAATAAATCAATTACATGTATAAGAGGTTCTTGAAATCTTGATTAATGAATTTAATTTTGTTATCCAGGACACTAAGACCAAGTGAAGAACACCATCATATTTAAGGTATGTGTTTCTTCATCTCACTTCGATTTTTGTGAGATATTTCGTAATCACTACTATTAATTGTGTATGGTGTATATATAATGCCCAATTATGTTTTATATAATTAATATGTTTATTTTAATTATATTCAATGTATCATTTTATGATTATTAATTTTGAGGCATATGATTCAATTGATTACAAAGTTGTAAGTATATTCTACCCGAACTTCTATTTTCATTCAGGTTGTTGTTATTCTCTACTCACCTCAATGTTATTCTTACTTATTATTATTCAATACTCATAAATTATGTGTTATGTATATATATATGTGTACAAATCATAATTCTTCTTTATTTTGTGGGGAGTTAAATGTTTTAAAAGAATCTATCAAAATTTTACCCTGATAAACAAACCCGATTCCAGGGAACTTCTCAAATTATTACCCATTTTCAATTCCACTCCAGAATCTATTTTAAGCCACCATTATTTTTATAAAATCACGGCTATTTTTTGGTTTTATGAAAACAAACATGCCTATCCACTTTAAAATTATTTTTAATATTTCCCTTAAAATACTCTAAAATGTTTTATTTAAAACAATTCTTAAGAACTCTTTTTTACATGATTTCACTTCAATGGGACATAATTTTTGCCTAAAATAAAATTTTAATTTACTTCCCTTTTATTTTCTAGGATATACATGTTTAAAATCTGATTTCATGGAAAATAAAAATTATTTTCTGAAAGAAGACTTATTTCAAAAGTAAAATGTATTTTTCTCATCTCACGTTAACTTTTATGAAGTATATGCCTCATTCCCCACTTATTAAATGAATGTGGTGTATTTAATATCCTTGGTTATATCATTTCAATAGTATATTATTCTCATGATATTATAAGGTATTATGATTTGAATGTTTCAAGGTGGTATGAGACACCTTGGAATTTTTAAGGATTATTTCCTTAGGAATTTTTTTAATGGTCTCATTTAAAAGAATCTTCATCTAAGACAAAATCTCATATTGAATATTTTAATTCATTGAGATTTATATTCTATGATATCATCTATCATATTTAATTCAATGATTTATGATTAGTTTTAACGTGAATGTTTTATCATAAAACCATTCACTTATTTACTCCAAATGGTTAGTGTTTATGCTTAATGTTCGGGGAAAGTTATTTACATTTCATATATTGGTTTTAATATGATATATTATGTTGCTTATGTTTATCCCTATTCATACAATGAATGATTTGGACTTATTAAGTGTTGTGTGGGGCCTTCTATAACCCATCAGTGCATCGGTTTCTCTCATGAGACAAACCACAGTCTTGGCACAAGGCCTTGAAAAAATGATTATTTATGGTCTTAGAACAAGGCCTTGAAAGCATGGTTATGATGTCCGAAATATGAATTTACCTCATTAAGAAATTATTCAGGATTTTTCATTTGGTTATTCAACTAGTTGAATACCTATGATTATGTTTTATTGGGGAATTATTTATTCTACCATTATTCCTACCATAATGTGTTTAAGTTTATTTTTAAAGGCTTTTGTTTAATTTATTCACCATGACTAATGTTTATGTACATGTTATCTTCCGCTGTATTACTTAACCCTTACTGAGAAATTGATCTCACCCCTTTCATTTGTTTTTCCTTCCCCAAGTTATGGAGAAGATATAATTTATTGAGTTTTCAAGGATGCAGTTTATTAGCTTTCATTATACATCATATATCATATTACATTTCCATTCAAAATGTAAAATGGTTTCCATATGTGTATCTAGTGTCTTCAAAACTACTAAACATATCAGTAATTCAGGATATGATTCCTTGTAATTGTGTCAATGTATTAAAATAATGCACCAGATCTGGGCTTCTGGGGTCGGGGCGTTACAGTTGGTATTAAAGGAAGTTTTGTAGAAAAAATCGAAACTAGATATATAAAATGTAGATTACTAGACAAAACACCAAGATAAAATTTGGGGATAAGAATATAAGGACATACAAGAATTTTTATAAGGAATATGCTATGTGGTTTATCAAGAAAATACATCCCTATGTAGATACGAACAAGTAGACGTGGGTCTTGCACAAATGTATCTAGGTTTAAAACACAAAAACATCGCTTTGAGCTAGAATTAAATGGGTAATAGTGCACGATAATGAGACTTGTACACTCTTGGTTAAAAACTCCCAAGAGATATGCTTTGGTAAATTCACAAGCTTATTACAAACAATTGTGAAGGATTTATGCCCCCAAAGTGTCCAAACTATATGGTTCTTTGATTTATGAGGCATAAATTTATGTTATGTGTTATACCATGTTTAGAGATATAGAGAGTTCATAATTTTATGAGTTAATATACAATATTGAATTGGTTATAAATGGCGCCTAGAAGAAGGAATAAGAACATCCCCAATGCACATGATTTGAAGAGTAAGAAGGATCATATCTTTAATTTTATTAAGCCATCATTTCAAAGTATGATTCTATCCCAAGTATCGTAATCATATGAGGAAATAGAATCATGTGTTATCAAGGTATGTAAAGACTTCTATGAGAATTATGGATTTAAAGGGAAGAAAAAATAAGAGGGTGGTAAAGAAAAACATGGATAAAGGGTAGAAAGGAAATATGTATTTTCCGACATGTGATAATTGTTGAAGGAAAATACCTTGGTATATGCTTAAGATGAAAAGGAGTTTTCTTCAGGTGTGGAGAAAAATGCCACCATGCTCATAATTTCAATAAAAGGTAAGAATCTTCCTATATTATATGCTTCAACTATAATGATATGGGGAACTAAACAAATGAATGTTCCAAGCATCCTGGAAATATAGATCTAAAAAAGAAATGGGATCAAGTTCAATAATATGATGATAGTGTTGGGAAAAAATCCCTCAAGGCATCATTGAAGCATTTTTGAGGTGATTTTGTTTGTTGACAAAGAGGGTTTTGTGTTGTGTTTGTTCACAAAGTAGAACACGATGTATAATTTTTGACAAAGGAGTTTACATGGTGATTTTTCAGGTTCAAGAGATGGTGTTGGCTATTCATGTTTTATTGAAGAACCTCATCAATGGAATGATTGATAAAGAGGCGGTACAAAAATCATAGATACAAGGTGGCACCGTTTTCCAGTGTTTGCCAAATTTTTGGGCCTGAAAATCTGAAAATTGAGAGATGTGTTTTTGGAAAAGGGAGGTGTGTTAGAAATTTGAGTTTTTCATGAAAAATAATGTGTTGCATGAAATATAGGCATGGTCCATGAAAAAATAAGTGTTGGGAGAAATATTATTGTGGTGTGAAAAAAATTAAATGGTGCATGAAATATTATCAGGTGCGTGAAGTAAAGGATTGGTATTTTTCATGAAAGAGGTGTTTTGTGATCAAAAGCTTAAAAATCAGCATAGGCTTGAGGTGCGTGAAATATGAGAGCAGTGCGTGAAAAACTATGTTGTGTAGAAGATGTGTTTTTTTTTCACGCTCAATGAGGCTTACGTGCGAAATAAGGGTTGTTCGCATGGGGCCAATTTTGCCTATATATATGAAGTGTCCCCCCTTCATTCGGTATAGATCAATACATAGAGAGTTTCTGAGCTCTGGTGCACGAAATCGGAGTATGCAAAAGTGTTTCACGTAAACAACAAGTTTGAGCCTAAAAAGGTGGTTTTGCATAAAGCTCATGTTGCATGTAAAAAGGGTGTTGCATGTAAAGAAAAAGTAGTGCCTAAAAGAATGCTGTTGCACATAAAATTGGTAGTTGCATGTAAATATAGTGGTCCATGAAAAGTGGATTTCATGCAAAAGGAGGTGATTATGTGAAAATAATTATAAAGGATGCGTGTAAAAAGAATAGGTTTCACATAAAATAGGTGTTGAGCGAAAATTGTATTTCGCACAAGTCAAGGGAATTACAAACAAGGTGTATTAAGGGCTACATGTAAAAATTGAGGTTTCCCGATATAATAGATATAAAGTAAGATTCATATGTGGGGGAATATTGGGTATAAACAAAGCATCTACATATAGTGGAGGATACATTCATTAGTGATAATTAAGAGACCTACACGTTTATAAACTGTGAGTAGATCCTTTCTAGAGTAGTGAGCGAAGGAAGATGAAGAAGGTGATCCTTTCCACCGGCAGTGAGCCAAAGAGAGTGAAATAATGAGAGACCCTTGGGAAAGCAGTGAGATGGCCCTAAACATTATAAAGGCAGTGGGACTGGGCATAAAAGTGATCTAGCCCGAATATTGGAAATTGGCAGTGAGATTTAGTGGATATGGTACAACGAGACATCGTCGTTGTATGCTCCTTGGATGTAGCCCAGTGTGGGTGAACCAAGTAAAAATCTCTATGTCTACTTGCTTGATTCCCTACAATGCATTCAAATAATCATTATAAGATAAATTAATAAATAACAAGATAAAAGTTTAAAACATAAGAGAAAACAAAGTGACCCTTATAATATAAAGTTCAAGATCCAGTGGGGCAGGAAGAATTTTGAAAAAGAATATCCCTACCCTGACTCACCCCATATAAGGGTATCTAGGCCCCCTTTGGTCCAAAAAGATATTACAATTAATGTAGAATAAATAATGTATTTTTGTTTTTGGATTCAAGAACTATGTTATGATATTCTTGTTATGAGAATTATGAGATATATAAGGATTGTACTATAGTACTATTTCTTTAAGGATTTTAGGTCGTATATTGAATGGTATAAAGGGAAAGTGATTCAATATAAAGATAAACATTTTAGAAAAAAAATACATGATTTAGGGAAGGAAAACCCTTAATATATATATATATGATGTTTAGATATTGATAAATAAATGATTTATTCAGATAAATACTAGATACCTTGGAACTAATTATTGAATTTTCAAGAAGTGTTATTTTCTATTATTGATAGAGTTTACATCTCTTGTGGATTTACGGAATACATCCAATAATATGTATTTTAATTAAGGAATACGGAAGAATGCATGTTTCCAAATATGGGTTTTATGGTAATTCAATTTATTACTATATTTTAAGAGGATACATGATGAAGTTATTCACATGTTTTGAAAATGAAAATTTAGATCTGCTTCATGTTGATTAAGGGTTAATGATAAGTTCATCTTGTAAATTTAGAGACCTTTATTCTAAAGTGTTGAATCATTATATTTTGGAATTTTTAACCATTTACAAAATGGATTAATTTGATCTTTGTAAGGGGTTTTAGAGTTTAATGTCCCTACCTGGTGGTTTGATTATTCTTCCATGACTATATTGTCTAATTAGAATGCGCTAGTTTGTAGTAACCATTGAATTTCCCTTTACTCTTATTAATAGGATATTTTAACCATATTATTGATGTGGGTTTCCTATAAGGGAATTTTCATGTATCAACCATTAACTTTGGAAGTTCAATTTCAAATTTTGAGGATGAAATTTTTTGTAAGGAGGGGATATTGTAACACCCAAAAAATTTAAAAATAAATTTAATGTTGAATGAAGCAAACACTGGGTCACTATAAAACACCAATTTGTTATAACCTTGCAAAGTAAACATAATTTTTGCACCTCTGTTTTTTGAACTTTGAAAAACTGACATACATGGTTGCATTTAGTAAGATATTCAGAGTCTGAAAAGCCAAACTAAATTTTTGGCGAATAGTAACATACCATTATAAATAGTAACATACATATATGAATATTAATGAATAATAATGAATATTAAATTGCTCTAAAACAATTGAAACCGCAACCATGAATGTATAAATACATTTTAGACATCTTAAAAGTGAAAAAAATGATGATAGTATAAGTATTTCAATTTTTGTATGCCATAAATATTTTAATTACAATTTTTTGATAAATTTAATAATTTAAAATGGAAATTTGTTTTCATAAAATTTAATCAGAATTTTTTATTTTATTTTATTATGGTTATATTATAATTTTATGGAACCTAGATAAATTTCTCAAGGTGTTATTAAACGAGTTATAATGTTAAAGTTGTTTTTTTGAAATAAATTATGATTTTAGTTAAAAATTAAATTAAAAATATTTAGAAACATATTTTAAAAAAATGGAGTTCATATTTTAATTATACACATATAAAAATTGTTAGGGTGTTTTTTTGGGATTTTTTTGAAATACTTGAATTTTTGAGGAATAGTGAAATATGGTAAAATACCGTATAAACAAATTATCAGTTAAATACACTATTTTTGACATTATGAGTGATGTAAGGCCACTTGGTTCGAACTCACATGAACTTATAACTATTATGGGTCACATTAAATAATACAATTGGATGCCTTGATGGAAATAATAAAATAAGGAATAAAATATTCCAAATTCACTCCTTTACACTACTATAAAACCCCCTCACTCCCTCTTCTCCTCAATATTCAATGAAATTAAGATCCTAAATGTTCTGAAGAATTGACATCACCTAGTCACTCCCCACAATAAATAAGATCATGGGAATTCCAAAATACCAAAACCTCTCCCCTACAGAGGCCCTCAAGGAAGATTATTTCAAGAGATAAATTCCTCTTTTCGTTTCTTTTATTTCAAGTTCTCTTTTATGTGGTATGTATTTACAATTTTCATACCATGTTCTTATTTTAATATTATTCTATCCCTATAATATTTTATGAGTCTTTTATGAATAGGTGACCCCTATCCCCTCCCTTTTTAATGTTTTTTAAAACCATGGTGCAGAGTCATTATGCGGCAGAATTTTCGTCTCAAAATCTATATACTTTTCAAGCACTCTTATTATGTTATTATCTTTTATTTTAAATTGGTTTATTAAGATATATGACATTAAATATTTCCCTTACATTCCATATTATGTATTAGTGATGATATACCTGTTTTCTCTCATTAAAATATTTTATGAAATTTTAAGTGACATTGTTAGGCTACCGAATTTTCGTGAGGGATTTCTCAAATTTTATTTTTATTTTGAATTCATTTATTTTCTTTTTCTTTCCTCATCAACCCCATCTAAATGATATTTTAATTTTAGTACCTTAAATTAACTATAGATTTAATATGATAATGTAATATTTCATCATCATATCTCATTTCCCATTCCTTCATACTAAAAATGAAAACACCATCCGAGATGTGCAAATTTACCACATTCAAGGACGATGGGTTTTTAATTTAGACTACAATATTAAATTATGGCCACAAAACCATTATTATAGTAGAAAAATACCATAATATATTAATTATTTCTCATATATGGTTCTGGAATATTTTTTAACATATAGTTTTTATTTATAAAGCTAATGAGTTTATGGTGTCCAAAAACCACCAATTAACCCAAACAATAATAATTAAATAAATTATATAATGATTCATCTTCACTCTAAGTAAAAAAATGAAATCTAAAACCATGTCACATTCAAAATAATCACTAATATCATATAACTTCAATTATGGAAAAAAATCCTTATTTTACAAGATTATCTATTCATGTATATAAATATACCTATCATGAAACAAACAAACCCGAATAATGAAATTGAACATCTTAACCCACATAAAAGGCCATGAATGAACTTAATAAGGTTATAATAAATCAATTACATGTATAAGAGGTCATGGAAATATTAATTAAATAATTTAATTTGGTTATCAAGGACAGTAAGGCCAAGTAAAGAACACCATTAAACATAAGGTATGGGATTCTTCATCTCACTTTCATTTTTGTGAGAAATTATATAATCACTACTATTAATTATTTATGGTGTTTTTATAATTACCATTGATGTTTAATATCATGAATCTATTTATTTTCATGATATTAAATTTTTAATTTTATTGTTACTAATTTTGGGGCATATGATTCAATTGATTACAATGTTGTAAGTATATTCCACCCGAACCTCCATTTTCATTACGGTTGCTCTTATTCTCTACTCACCTAAATGATATTCTTATTTATTCCTATTTACTCCTCAAAATATGTTTTAATTTTAAAAATATTTCTAATAATCACATTACTTATTTATTATTTTAGGAGTTCCATGTTTTAAAATAATCTTTCAAAATTTCATTCTGATAAACAAAACCAATTCAAGGGAACTTATCGAATTCTTAACCATTTTCAAGTGAACTCCAGAATTAATTTTAAGACACCATTTTTTAAGAAAATGAATAATTTTATGATGAAAAATTATCTTGTTTCATTTATGTTTTTAGAAAAAATGCCTTATCACTTTAAAATTCTCTTTAATATTTTCCTTAAAGTGCTCTAAAATGGTTTATTTATAAAGATTATTAAGAACTATTTTTACATGATTTAACTTTAGTGGGACATCATTCATGACTCAAAAATAATTTTAATTTCCTTCCATTTTATTTTCTATGATATAAATTTTTACAATCTGATTTTAGGGAAAATACAAATGATTTTCCACAAGTAGTCTTCTTTCAAAAGTAAAAAGTATTTTTCTCATCTCACATTAACTTTTATGAAGTATATGCAATTCTCACCACTTATTAAATGAATGTGGTGTATGTAACACTATTTTGTATATCTTATCAATATTTTACTTATTCCAATGATATTTTAAGGTTTTATGATTTGAATGTCACAAGGTGGTATGGGACACGTTGGAATGTTTAAGGATTTTTACCTTAGGAATTTTTTCAATGGTCTCATTTAAAATTATCTTGATATAAGAAAACATACCTTAATGAATATTGTAATAAATTTTGATTTATCTCCTATGACATAATCTACCATATTTAATTGAATGGGTTTTGATTAGTTTGACTGTGGATGTGCTTTCTTAAAACAATTAACAAATTTACTCCGAATGGTTGGTAATTATGATTAATGTTCGAGGAAAGTTATATACAATTCATAGGTTGGTTTCAATATGAATGAGTATGTTTTTTATATTTATACCCATTCATATGAGGAATTCATTGGACTTATTAGGTGTCAGGTGGGGACCTCTATAGCCCCTCGGTGCATTAGTAGGTCTCATAAGCAAAACTACATTATTGACACAAGGCCTTGACAAAATTTTTATTTATGGTCTTAGCACGAGGCCTAGACTATATGGTTATGATTTCTTGAATATTAATTTCCATCATTATGAAATTAGTATGGATAGTTCATGTAGTTATTCGACTATTAGAATACCCATGATTATGTTTTATTATGTCATTATTTATTCATCTCTTATTACTTCCATAAGGTGTTCAAGTTTATTTTTAAAGGCATGTGTTTTAGTTATTCACCATGCCTAATTTTTATTTTTATGCTATCTTACATAGTATTTATTAACCGTTACAGAGAATTTGAGCTCACCCCTTTCGTTTGTTCCTTCCCCAGATTATTAAGAAGAGGTCATTTATTGAGTTTTCAAGGATGTAGTTTATTATCTTTTATTATGTATTATATTTTTTACCTTTTAAAATTTAAAATGGGTTCCATGTATGTATCTAGTTTCTTCAAGACTACAAAAATTATCGGTAATTTGGGATATAATTCCTTGTAATCATTCCAATGTATTAAAATAATGCTCCGGCTCCATGATTCTGGGGTTGGGGCGTTACTGAAGGGGTCTGAAATGATATCCTAGAGATGTCCCATAGATAAAGGGTGCCCTAATTTTTTTTAATATTATATAAAAAATATATAAATCATGATCTAAATAATTTGAATTAGGGTATTATATGGTAATATTATGAAATTGGATAAAACCCTACCATATTCTGATAATGGGTTATAGAATAATGACTTCAATGAAATATGTAATTGGAGGAATTTTTCCTCAAAATTGAGAAGCATTAATTTTTCTAGGCCAAAGATGGTGATAATCATGATAATTATTATTAATAAGAGACCCTTGGAGACGGATAAACGCATTATTGATATCGGTGAATGGTTTATTAAGACTCAAATTATTAAGTCATAAAGTGTGATGCATAGAATAAAACTTCTAAAATATGATTAGAATTCCCCAAACCCAACTAACTATAATTAAGATATTTAGCGAATGTAACATAGTGGAAAATAATAGTGATTTATATTTGGGTTTGAAATATGTAGTTCAGATGTTATAACATAATTGTAGACAATTGGAATGATTCCACACACAATTCATATATGATGAATAGCCCATGCACTGATCCTAATAAAATTCAGGGGTGAGGTTGTTCAATATCCTGATATAGAATTGAAAACAAAAGGAAACCATTGGTAATATTCAGGCTAATTATCAAATTAAAAGTAAAATATGAATATAGGGAGTCTAAACACTTGGGAATTTTGGGGAATAGGGTTAATTTTATCCTAGTTTCAGGCCCATTATTCCATGTACCTTTGTACAATTCTGGATCAATTATATGTTATGTTAGGTAGTTCAACATGGACCAATATTCATAGTTTAAGGTTATTCAAATGAGACATTTTTCATGTATTTTATTACCATATGACAAGGATGATGTTATTCAATAGTTTATGGTAATATGATGAGGACTTGGACCTCATAGTTTATTGTCATGTGATAGGGACATTGGAAAACGTCAATTAAATTTTGAACAGGGGTAAAAATTACAAGGATTTATTAATGGGATCAAGATAGATATTCTAAGCATCATAATGTATCCCAAGGTGTATTTATCATTTCATACATAGCTATTATGAATTAAAAGTTATACCATATTAGTTTAGAGTTTAATATATGAATACTCGAGGATATTGAAGAGACCATACACTGAGATAAGGTTTAATGCTCCAAGATTTACACCCAAACCTTATATAGGTTATCATAGAATCAATATTTGTCCTAATTTAATAGGAATCATGAAACACATAGTTCTTATAATATGGAGGCCGAAATTTGTCTTAGTTTTGAGTAAGAAGAATAAAACTGACATTAATAGGATGAGGCTCTAGCACCAATACAAATTAGAGGGAAATTACAAATAAGCTTGCAGATAGCCCTAGGAAGATAGTATGTCACTATTTATCCCATGAAAATTGGAATCAAGCCTCATACAGTTCTTATTGAAGTTCATTTATTTCAGTTACAAATAATAGATTATGGAAGATAATTAACTATAAAAATTTTAACATGCATGTAAATATTGAGTAAAGGAACTAAGTATTTCAAACCTTTCAAAACAGTTTGAGAGGTTGGGTATGGTGGACCTTATGTTGCAAAATTTCATGTCCTATAACTAAGATTCTATGTCATGCCTATGAAGATGCTGGATTTCAGTCAAGATAATTTTATCAATCAAATAGGACCTATAAGCTCACATGATTCTTTTTTAATGTGACAAAAAATAATCAATTGGAAGATTATTCTAACTACACTAGTGCATATGTCATGGGAGTTTTTAATGAATTACATAGTTTTACATCATCCAACTAGGGAAAAAATTAATGTAGTTTAAATTCATGTATCTCACACTTAAATACATTATATTGTAAGTTCATATGACTAAGACATAATTTAATTGTGACATTTTCCTCTAATCACAGATTTATTGAAGTAAAAAAATACACAGGTTGTCTTGCATTGATTTTCATCGTGCGCAAAACAAGATTGACCTACCATGAAAATTAATCGACTAAGGGATACATGACAGAAATTGATTGGGACAATAATCAAAATGAATTATGGATTTAATTAGTGTTAGCGTTTGGGTCCAATATAAGTGATATGGAAATCACTACATATCATGCAGAAATAAGAATCAAACCACATGTAGTTCAGATCGTTCCTCTTATGTATATATGAAACTCATGTATAGGGGAATAAAATTGGGATTCACCTTAATGCATAGATGTTATGAGAAATCAATGTGTATGGGAAGGTCTACAAACTATGTTAAAAAGGGAAAGTTTTATTGATAGAATTCAGGGATGGACCTAAGATAATAGGTACAGGTTCCACTATATATCTTGTGATAATAGTAATCAAGCTACATGCAATTATTTTGAGTAGGAAAAATTTACATGAATGGGGGTCCATGTTTCAATGAACTCTTACATGAATCTAGATCTAATGTAAGGGATTTAGTCCATAAAATAAGGATGTTATATATTATTTAATATTTTATATGAAAACCCAAATGTTTAGTATTTTAATTTCATGCGAAAATGATAAAATTTCTTCCCTCATCTCAAAAATAAATAATATCAATTGAAGTAGTCAATAAAATCAACCAAAATCCACAATATTACATTAGTTATAATATATGTGAGAAAAAAAAAGTAATTGGAATATTACCCCAATTAAAAGAGAGTGACTTTCAAGGGAAGATATTAACTATATATTTTAACATAATATGGTGTGGGAATAACTGTCATGAATTTTAATGTTGTAGAACAATGTATATTTCAAATTAATTTAATGTGTTATAGGATGGAATTTTGCATAAATTCTATTTATGGTCATGATTCTTAAAATAATATATCCTAAATTTTTGTGTATTTAAATGAGTACCTATACTATTTAGTTTGTCATATTACAGTGAGTATGGTGGTGAATTAACATAAAATTTATTTAAATTACTTTTGATAAACCTTGATCTTATGGGAGGCATAATATACACATATTCCATCAGGATCCATTTTATTAGAAATTTTTTATGGAATAAAGTCCCTCTAATTCTGTTGCAGGATTCAAATCTTCTTCTCAGGTTTATAAGAGTTCCATGTGTCAATAATAGCTCTCCTTAGAAGAATGAGTAGAGAAAAACTTTATTATGGATTTCTCATGCCACTAAGTTTTTTTGGTTTTATAGGTTTTTTAGTTAAATTAACATTTTCTCATTCATTAATTCTAATTTTTCCAGTAGAATATGATACTTATCATCTTCATATATCTTATTGGAAATAGTAATATAGATTGAGGACTATGGTACATTTTATGGGTAAGACCACCTCCATCCTATATACAAGTGAATTTTCATTTTCTTATGTCATCGTAAATGTTTTACTTCAATAATCCCATAAATCATGAATGAGTTTTCTAGGAAAAGGATCCCTATCCTTGTCTATCATTATCTTGATTATTCTTTTCCGTGTCTTTCCCAAGGCCTCTATAAATCCATTTACCTCCATGTGGAAGTGATATTAATGGTTAGACTTAATGTTATATTATTTATATAATTTATACTACTCAAAATGATATAAATGTATATAATTTATTCCCTTAGTATCATGTGAGGGACAACAACTATAGTAATGGTATTTGTCATCATGTAGTTTATTACGATATTTTTGTTGAAATATTTGATTGGAATATCCACTATCAACATAGAGAAGAAATTAGTGGCTATAAGGATGTACTTGAACTACCTAACTATAGTTGAGAGATATGGACCCAAAACATAAATTCCAAAAAATAAAAAATGTCTATCAATATTTTGGAGTAAAAAATAACTCAAGGGGTAGTGAATGATGATTTCATGTATCTAACAATCATGACACTTTCTGATCAATCCAATATTGCCTTGCATCATCGATGGGTAGAAGTTCAAAAGTATTTTGATACGATGAGAGTGATTATTTGTTGACTAATGAGCACTATAAGTAATAAAATATACTTCCAATATGATGGTATATATATCCCCCCTTAAATTCACCTAAGGAATCTCTAGGAATATTTCTAATACATGATATTTTGAGAGTTTGGGTCTTTATAGAGGATGAAATTCATAGCTCGATGACATATCTACATTTTGGTTAGATTGATTTTCTAGATGGAGCCCATTTTAGAGTTAGTGCATTATATATTAAATTAATTTTGTTGTGGTATTAATTGGAAAGGATATAGATTCAAATTTTTCTGAAAAAGCATTGATTTCATTTATTTCCTCTATATTATTGTTGATGAATGGAGAGACCACTCTACAACGCGTAAAGAAGATGCCCATTTCATCATGATATCAATTCGATAAATCTATGAAAAAATTAGGTAATCCATCATCATGTGAATTATAGAAATATATAACATGAGTTAATATTGGTTCAAAGTATATCTATGTTATCAAACCTCTCATACAATCAAGTAAGAGGATCAGTTCCACCTTAATGATATATTCACTATTGATAGTCTTGATTACCATATCAGAGTAGCCATTAATATTTTTGTGATTCACTAGTATCAGTAGGGATAAATCCAATCCTAGGATAAGGTACTGGTATACTACTTTGTCATTAGTGAAACCTTATAACAATAGGACGGAGTATAGGAGAACTTCTTTATCTTTAGAAACAAATACAACCCCTGAGGAAATCCAGTTTCTCTGTGGGTATTATATTATTCATCCCCTAATAATTTTATTAACACCATTAATGTACATTTCTGATGTATGAGGATGGACTTGGATAGATATAGTATCCTCATTGGGGAGCTCTATTTTCCCTAGTTCATATTCTAAAGTAGGATACATAGTTTCAATATTTCATATTTGCAATCCTTTAACAACTATTTGGGACATAAACTGGATAGAAAACTATTGAAGGGTGACTACCTATCATTCCCAATGTCAGCTAAGGATATATATTTGTGGATCCATTTGAGAGATCCAACATGCCTCATAATGTTTCAAGTAGTACCTTATATTTTGAACAATGGAGATAAATGTGAGGATGTTATTATAGATGTTTGAATATTGAGTCTTTACATCGAGAATCATTATAATGAGTTAGTAAAAAATATTTTATTTACCTGATTCATTTATCTTAGTAAGTAGAACAACAAGAGATCACTCTAGGGTTTTCACATACAAGATGAGTGGATTCTATACTATTAATGACATGTAGACTAGTGGATGTAAGATATTCTTATTCAAACTATTGAAATACTCTTAAAAAATATGATCCCATTGGTATGTAACACCTTTAATTATAAATATTTTGAATGGTAAAACAAGAGTAATGAGGTTTTCTATTAAGAACTTAATATATTAGATTCATCCCTAGAGTCCCTTTAAGTCCTTCTGAATCGAAGGAGGGGGATATAAAGTATCACCTCACTCTTCTTGGGGTATCTTTTGACACCACAATGGAATATCAAAAATAAATTAAATTTCCCTGATGTTAACCCCAATGTGCACTTAATGAGTTTTATCTTCAATCTGTGTTGTAGTTTGATGAAAAACACCTCCAGATCGACACAGTGATGACAACTTTATTGATATATAAACACCAGATTATTTATACAACACTCAATTATCTTTATTAATAATAATTGAATATGTGATACATGACATGTTGATATGTGGCGCTAAAATTATGTTTTATCGTAATAAATATGAAGACACAATAGAAGGTGAATTGTTTTATTTTAAATAAATTTAAATAATAAAACATAACCCCTCTTTGTGATTTGAAATAATATGCTGTTTCCTTATATTTAGAGAGTGTTAAATGTTTAAAAATTGAGAATAAGAACACACCAATTTTTATAGTGTTTTGGTGAAACAAAATCCCATAGTATACTCAACCAACACTATCTTAGTGAGTTTGATGATTTTCACTAAACAAGTACTCTTTTTTTGATACCTCTACAACTGAGTGATGGAAGTTGACACCTTAAAAAAATTCAAGTTATTTTACATGCAACCTTGAGAATAAAAATTTAGTTTGTGAAGTATAAAGTCAAATAGGACTAATTATAAGTATTGGATACTCTTAGAAAATATATGTGATTATATAATTTTTGAAAACACTTTAGCACATAGTTTTACTGACAACTGATGGATGATGGATCTTATTTTTCTGAGAATAATAACATCATAAAATACAAGTTATAAATAGATCATAGTTTCACATTTAATGAAAATAAATAAAATAAAAGGATAATATCCATTTAAAGAATAATCGAGTGAACTCTCAACAGAAGATAACCATTTATGTCTCCAAATAATAGCTATGAAAATCACTTCTATGAACTGCATCAACAAGATTGATAATGAATATTGTAACAAAATAATGTGATATAACTTAAATAGATTGAAACATACAAGTCTCCAAAGTTTATCTATTTAGAGAATGGAGTTCAATTCACATTATTTTATTGTTTTATAAGAAGAAACTATCGACATTTAACAGGATTGTTTACATTATTCAAGTCAAAAAGATCTAAAAATTCACCTTAATAAAACACAATCATTTGAATTTTAATTTTTTTAGAAAATAGTAACTTCCCTTATAAATAGAAATGATTTAATTTTTTAAATATGAGTCTTTTAATTAGTGTTTAAATATATTTAAAATGATATAATTACTCCAATGAAATTTTTGAAAGAATCACTGAATTAATTCATGATTCAAATCTCATTGATGGATCGGTCAAACATAGGTTTGCATTGCATAATACTATCTTCAAAAGTAATATTGTAAATGTATGGTAGATTTCAAATGTAATATTAATGAACTATATATTAATTATGAAAATATAGGATATTAATAAATGTTTGGTTCTTAATCCTAATGTTTACTTCAAAAATAGGGATCCAGGTCCTAACATTCACTTCAAGAATTGGGTAATGAATAGTGATTCCAGACTACTTCAATATGCCCATAATACTTAAGAAAATAAAAATTTTGATGAATTTAAAACTAATGTAATTCTAAAATAAAATAATAAATCTAATAAAAACATTAAAAAAATTCAACTAAAGTAAATTCATTGGTAACAAATATGGGTTTTTGTGAGAACAATAATCAATTAGAAATTTTTGAAATTGTTGGATCAATATATGCCCAAAAAAATAACCCTTTTTTATGTTCAATCATCCGGTAAAACAAAAAACATAGAAAATATTTTAAATAAAATAAATAATTAGGTGATAAAACAAAAAATATTTCTAATAAAAATAAGTTTTTATTTTTCCAAAATTTCCTCTTAATGTTTAAAAACGTTGGAACATAGTTTAAAATATTATTGATATAAAAATAATATGTTTATCAAAATTTCTACCACTTTTGTGATGTAAAAAATATTGTATATTGATATATTAAAACACATTTAATATTTCACTAAAAATTTGGTGAATTTTTTATTAAGATAGATATATATGTTTCTTAAAAAATTGAATAGGAATAAACATTAATGAATTTAGTAAAATATAAAAAAATGGAAGAAAAATAATTTATTTCATTAATCATCTTGATTACATGAAATCATTGGCTCAATAGTGAAAATTTTATTATATAAGATGGGAATAGGGTGAAGTATCAGGTCTAGAAGATGTTTATGAGGTTAGAGAATTATGAATAGTCTAGTGAACATCCATGATTTCCTCCATCAGATTCTCAAAATTTTGATTCAACAAACTGGCCCACTTATTCATAAAAATTGGAATCTTGACCCATATTTAGATATTCAACCATGTAAACTTTCAAAAATTCAGGTACAAATTTTGAAGAGTATACATATTTATTCAATAAATCTCTCATCTGGTTATAATGATTTTAAAATAATTAGTTGTAGAGATGTAATCCTAGAAACTAGTTTATTCTAGATATCCTTGAAAGTGTGTAGAGGGATACTGTCACACTATAGAGTTGTAATCGAGTCATCAATGATAGATAAAATAGATTTTAGATACTCAACTATTCTTATCATATTTAGAGATTTTTTTGGCTTAAAGTAGAATCCACCCCTTAGCTTGTAATCACTTTAACAGTTTCAAAAAAAATTCCAAAATACCTTTTAAGATATAAAAAATCATATTTAGAAATAGATTCATCTATGATCTTCCCAATTTAATTGGACATATCAATTTCAAAAGCATTAAAATCCTTTTTTGAAATTGAATTTTTATTCAAAATTTATTATTGAGGTTGATCAAATTCTAATTCAATTATTAGAACAAATGAACTTATTAAATATTTTGATGATTTTTCATGAAGTTTACAACAATTATTGTACTTGTTCATTAACTTACCTCATTTGACTGAATTTAGATATAATATTTAAAATATGAGAATTAATATAATCATTAAGTTCTTTTTCAAGTCTCCTCAGGGTTTCTACTACAACAAAAATGTTAAGTGATACCACCTTCATTCTTTCACATGACGAGGATGATAAATCTTGAAGGACTTATGTCTACTCACCTGCTTCACTAATAGTATTCTACAAAGACTCTTCAAAACTAAATAATGAAGGATCTATGATTAATCAAGGATAATTAAGAATAACCCCTGAATAAAATAAAAACTTGTAGTGGAAATTAGTATATTAAAAATATCTTTAAGTTTATATACATTATTAACACATTCATAAGATATGTCCCCTTTCAGGATATTATCTCTTAGAAAATTATTCCTTATACCAATATTCTTAGTCCTTGAGTGACTCATATGATTTTTTGAAATATTAATTTCATTATTATTATCATTTAAATTTGGAATATGTGTGAAATTTAATCCAAATTCCAAAAGAGTGTGTTTCATATATAAACCTTGTGTATATTAATTACAAACAAAAATGCATTCTTACTTTGATATTGACAATGAAACTGAATCTTTCTTCATGCTAGATCATTGAACTAGAGACTTTTTGAAAAAGTGACTTGTTCCTGATGTTCTTTTTCTATATAATTTACACCCTCATTAATCAAAATCAGAATATGAAATTAAAATTAAAATTAAAATTCATTTTTTTATAGAGAAAAGATATAAAAATAGTTTCTTTTATGTTCAAAATACTATTGTAATAGAATTAAGATAAAATTATTTTGGGTTTGTTTGAAATATTTAAAAATATTACATAGAAAACATAATGTCTGAACTAGTATAAGTATGATGTAGAAAACTAACAATCATACCTCAATATGACTTATTATCCACTTATTTTTTAGCTTTATCTAAATCATGTTTTATATTTATACACGTGGGAGTTATATAAGCCTTATTATTTTCAATTTAATTTTTTTTCAATAAATTAAAAATATTTTTAATTTGATTCAAAACATTTCCCAAATCTTTTTGATAAATTTTTAAACCTATAAACAAATTTAATTCTCCAATCATACTCATTTGATGTTACTTTTTCATAAGTTTGGGAGAAATAATTACAAAGGTTTTTATTAGTTAATAAAAACACCTCATCTACAATGATTTTTTCTAATAAAATATCTTAATTTTTTTCTTAAATAGACCAGGATCAGCCAATCCTATTAAAAACACATATTTAAAAAAGGTAAAAAATAATTTTCACCACATGTTACAGTCTGTCCCGTTCAAATATTCATGTGTCGCTTCTCTTCCTTTTCCTAAGAGGTAGCCCATACAAACCCCCCTTCTCTGCTGACCCCCAACCGCATCACTCTTCCATCCTCAACAGCTCTGGTTGAGCTCGTTGAGCCCACTACAGCCCATTTTCCTTCACATAAACGTTATATGGCCCCTACCATTACTAAGCTACTCTAACCAGCCCAGGGTTGCTTCCCCTAATTCCCTTACCAACTGCCACCATCTCCTTCCCTCGTCTGAGTCGCTGTCCGCCTCGAGCTACCACCACTGATCCCTTCTGCTCGCATTGCCTGCTCCGCTTACTTCCTCCACGTCAAACCAGCCACGCCTCCGTCAATTATATTTGGTTTTTTATTTTATTTTATTTATTATATAATATTGATCATAAAACCTGTAATATGATAATAATAATTTATAATATTATATAATTAGTGTATCATATATATAATAATAATGAGCATAATATACTTATATTTATAATACTGATATAAATTTATATTTATACAATAACAATTATAATAAATATTCTTTTATTATGTGTTTTAAATATTGTAACTATATATAGTTATATAAATATTATAAATTACATTTTTTTATTAATAATTATTATTATAAATTATATTTAATTAATATCATATATTTTATATAAAAATTATTAAAAGAAAAATAATTATTTTTCATTTAAACAATTAATTTTTTCATTATAAATATTTTTACTTATTTTTATTCTATTATTTAAGTTTAATTTTTATATGTATTGAGTTTTTGTACATTTTTTATGAAATATTTTAATTTTTTATTCTTATTTCTAATTAATTTTTCATTTCTTTTCTAATTTTGTTTATTCAAATTATTTTTATTACAATATAATATGTAGTACTAATCACACATTGTTTTAATTTTATATAACTTTAATTATTTTGAATTTATTTGTTTCAAGGGGTGTTCATGAAGCACATTTTTTCAGTTGGTTAGGGAGAAACTGCTCCAGCCATAGAGGAAGTTGGTGGGTGGGCGGGGGGGGGGGGGGGGGGGGGGGGGTGGCATCGTGAAAGCACCAAGTGGATGTATGGGAAGTATTCTATAAGATTCTAAAGACATCTATTGTTAGGGGTAGAAATTCATTGGGAGACAGTGGAGAGGATATTAGGAGATCATTCCCTTATACCTCAATATTGAGAATGAATTTCATACTCAACAACGGAGGGTAGTCTTGGATCCTTCCACAACACTCATCCATTAGAACTCACTTAGAGACAACCTTCTATACTATTAGACGATTGAAGAAACATCCACCATTTTCATACTTGATTCCCTGGTTGAGAGATCGAGAGCACCTCTTCACCACCATCCGACAGGGTAGAGAGTTGGAGATATCTAGAGATCGAGTAGGGAGAGAGATTTATTCCATTTGATCTGTTTTCAACACTTTTTATACAACATGGACTTCATGGATTTTAATTCTATTATTACATTTAACTCAATCATTATATCCGGTTAAGCTCCTTAGGGGAAAATAAGATGAGATGGTTAGATATACATCATAGTGTTCATGGACTCCTTGTTTCATTGGACTTTCATTCTTCTACAACTTGTTTAAACAATTATTTTTCAAACTACCAAGATCAGTGGAAACTGATCTTGATCTGATTAAAATGAAAACCATTTTAAACCTGAGAATTTCATTGAATAATGAATCATGCTCAAATGAGAGAGACAAACTGAGCTCAACTGTAAATTTGAGCCCAATGATTTATGACTATTATCATTATGCTATGGAATTATTTTTACAGTTAAATGAATGTAAGTATTATTCTATCACAAGCCGATCAGACGACAAATATAGCTTGTTACCTTAATTCACATCCACATATTTTAACTCCAGTGCATGTATGAGTGAAAGAATTATTGAAGGTATCCATAGGACTTCCACTACTCATATATTGGTTGTTATCACTAATTTTTGTCTGACTGCTTTTTGTCTGCCTCTTTTTTTATCTGCATGCACTCACCCACACACAAATCATCACTCACTCATCATTTAATACACATTACACCATCACCATCATATTTCACCATTGTTTGTTATGTGTGCTTATTCCTTGTTTTATTTTTGTTGATCACTAAGCAAAACTTTAGACCTCCTTGTGATTTGACACTCTCTTACCAAAATACTAAGTATAAATTAGGAATCGATAAATTTTAATTTGTTCGCTCATGCTCCACAATGCACGGTGCATCTAAGTGTCCCAATGGATTTTAGTCTAGCAACTGGGGAAAATGTTTCCTCATAATCTTTTTCTCTTTTCAGGTGATATCCATTAATAACTAGTCTAGATTTATTTCTAGTATTTATACCTAGATCACCTTTCTTATTTATAATCTCCCATTTAGTTCCTATTATAAGATGATATGAGGGACCGTAGACTAATTAAAAACTATTTTCTCTTAAATTGGTCTAATTATTCCTGTATGGATGTTATCAAACATTAATCTTCTAAGGATTCTCCTATTTAATTTAGATTTAGATGGAATTAGAAGGCATGAAATTCATTTGGGTTTACTATATTCTTTCTATCCCCAAATAATATATCTAGGTCTCCTATAAAGGTCCCTAAAAGATTATCCATTAAGTATCTATGCTGTCAAGGTAAGATAATTTTAGGTTTTTCAATTTATTGTTCTTCACAATTAAAATGATTTTAATCATATTCCAATTTTTAAAATCATCAATAGAGGTTTAAAGCCTCAAGTTGTTTAAAGAGTTAGTAACTTCATCAGTTTTAATTTTATAGTGATCAAAAGGATTACTTTAATCAATATATACAAGAGTATATTATTCAACAATACTTCAAATTTTGTTAAACACTATATAAGATTTATAAGTAGCAGAATATCCTAGAAATATTGATTCATCAACCTTTAGATCAAACATTCCATGTTTTTACTTAGTATTTAAGATATACACCTTGCATACAAAAAAATTAAATTATACCACTTCAGGTATCTATTATTCAATAACTTATAGGGTGTATTTTTAATAAAGGTATTTTTTAGATTAATATTTATGATATGGAAAGCTATGAAAATAGATTCTACACAGAAATAGGTAAAATGAATATATTCATTTAAAATAGTTCTTTCCATTTCTTGAATAATTTTATTCACAATTTATACAATTCCTTTTCATTGAGGTGTTATTGGATCAAAAAAGGTATGTTTAATACACATTTCTTAGAAAAAATAATTAAATTACTAATTATCAAATTCTGCTCCATGATAACTTCATTATAAAATTATTTTTAAATATTTTTCATTTTGAATAGTTTTGATAAAACTTACAAAAATAGAAATTTTTTCACTTTTTATTTTTAATAAATAAACATCAATGAACATAGATAAACCATAAACTAAAAAAACATATGACCTTCAAGCCATTTTTTCTACTCTTATGGGTCCAAAAAAATAAGTGTATATGTTCAAAAGGTTTTGATGTATCAAACTTGTTAATAAATTTAAAATATGACTTATACTACTTGACTATTTTAAATTCATCATAAATTATTTTATAATAAAATTTAATACTGGGAAAATTTGAAACTAATTTTTTCTCAAAAAATATTGATTTAGAAAATATATTACAGTTTCCATGTCTTCTATTCTAATTACATGATTAATTTATTTTGGAAGTTAAATGTTTTTTTTCACACATTAAACTAAGGTACTAATTACAAACATTTTATGTTATTGGTTCTATAAACTTAAATTATTTATCTTTAAATACAATATAGGTATTTTTTGAATAAAACCATGTAAAACAATCATAAAAAAACTGAGAGATTCTTATTAGATTATTATTCAACACTTTAATATATAAAACTTCGTTTATTATGATCAAATTTGATTATTCAAATGATCCAACTCCTATTTTTTACTTTATAATAATCTCCAAAAGTGACCAGTCCACTATCTACTTTTGGTAGTGTATGGAATTTTGAAAAGTCTCCACTCATGTGTCTTGAGAATCCACTATCCATTTACCATATTATACTTCTTATTATATGTTCTTTTAATAGGAATTTATATTTATACTCATGCATAGAGAATTACAAGACTAATTTACTATTTGATCATCTTTCAGAATTAGATGCAAATGAGTAATGAGATTTTACCTATTATTCTTTAGCCATAAATCACATATTTTATTTCTGATTTGATAGCTCCTATTATAATTCATAACTTGAAGAGATATAGGAATATTAATAAATACTCCATATAGCCTTTATATCTTTATTTCCATTGCATTCATTATAAACTTTCATATTATAGTTTATTTTTTTATTTTTTCATATTTTCTTCAACCTATTTCAGTAGTGGGAAATTAGGTCTGATGTTAACCATTTATTTGTATTCATAGCAACTAACCTCTTTGACCGTATCTCCATTTTTATTGAAACTATTTAATAAATTTTTGAATCCTTTTTATTCTTATAAAACTTACCAAATCATTTGGATATATGAGTGAGTTCTATTCTAGAATCTTAAAATTATAAATCTTTTGAGGATACAACATGAACATTTTGTTTCTTTTCATTTTTAGAGTAGTAACTATGAGGGAAATATTCTCCATTTTTATCATTAAATGATCTTGTTCTTTATCTTTCACTTCAGATTTATACATCATTAGAGTCCCACTAAATTCCTTCATAGATAGATTATTTATAGGAGTTGATTTTATGATTATAGTATATATTACATTACAGATAGAGTGTTAACTCTTAGAAATTTTAAATCATGATCTAGTTCAATAATTGGATCTCCCATGATAGAAACACCATTAAAAAATTCTATAAATATTACTTTCATTTGATAGATGATTTCATTGTGATACATGTTGAGGGTTTCTAGATTTATTTTAGCAGTGTTATATCTTAATTTCTTAACATTTTCACTTCATTTATAAGATACTATGATTGTTTGAAATATCTCATAAGTAGTAACACATTGTCATACATGAATTAATTTATCCATACCAAGTACATATATAATTTTATTGATGACCCTCGAATTAAAATCATATTCAACATCCTTTTTAGCATCCCACTTCTCTGGTTATGGGGGAATTTCATATTGTTTTAAAATATTCATATAAACATTAAAAATAAGATTCTTTAAATAGATAACCATTCTTGCTTTCCAACATCCACAATTTAATTTATTTAGGTATGGAGATCTAATCATTGACATGCCATATTTATGTTCATCCATAGACATATTTATCCGTAAATAAATTTTCTCTAGCTTTCTTTACGTTCATATAATTATTCAAAGAGTACTCCTTTAATTCCTATTGTTTGGTTGAAATGACTACCATGAAACAAGAGGGGGGGGTAATCATATATATATAAAAATTGTCAATATCAAATGGAATCACACTTTGTGATTTGATATAATATGATTTTTTCTTTTATTTAGACATATTATATAGTATAAAAATTAGAAGAAGAACACAATAATTTTTATAGCAGTTTGTGGAGAAAAGCTTCATATGTCCACCTCATAAACACTTTCTCAATGAGTTAGATGACTTTCATGAAACATGTCCTATTTTCTGGAGACCCTATAAATGAATGTTGGAATTTGACACCTTAGAACAATTCATGTTGTTTTTTAATTAAAAATTTGAAAAAACAACCTTATACAAGAAGCTAACACTCTACCGTGATTGAGTACGAGAAGTTGGTACTCAAAAAAATAGATAAGATGATAATTTGTTGAAATAAGTTTGGTATACAGTTTCATTAATATATGAAATATGAATGATATTATAATTTTTTGAAAAATAACTTTAGAAAATAATAGGTTAAGATCCATGTATCAAATTATCTTCCAAGAAATAGAATAATAGTAGAAAAACCTTTCAAATAACATTTGAGAGAATACTTAGTGAAATCTAAACATGTATGTATCTAAAGTGTATCTATGATGACCAATTTGATGAGCTATAGAAAAAATATTGAAAACGAATATAGTATAAGTAACAGGTGAAAAATAGCCAAAAATATAGATATGTATGTGTCTAAAGTGTATCTCTTTAGAGAAAAAGAGACGACATCACATTAGTTCATTGTTTTATAAGAAGAAACGTTGGGTAATTAGAAATATGATTGATATTATTCAAGTTAAAACGATCTAGAAAATAATCCTCATAAAACACAATCATTTGAATATGAAAACATCCATGGAAAATAAAAACATCCCTTAGAAATAATAATTATTTAATCCATTGAATAAGGGATATTTAATCCTACCTTAAACGAATTCAAAGAGGTATAAATACTCTAATTAAATTTTTTTCATAGGTTGTGAAATTAATCTGTTAATAAAATCTCATAAAAGACTTGGTCAAATTTAGGGTTGTCCTGTGTGGGGATAATATTTGAATGTATGTTTGGAAACATACAGTTGATTTCAAACACAATGGTGATGACCCATATTTAAATTACATTAATGTATGGTAGCTAGAAAAATTATGATTCCTAATCTTAATGTTTACTTCAAACAAAGGGTTCCTGATCATAATGTTGACCTCAAACATTGGGTTATAAAAAATGATTCCAAACTACTTCAATATTCTTAGAATAATCAATAAAATCAAACTTTTTACAAATTTAAAACTAAAGTACTTACAAAATAAAATAATCAATCCAATAAAAAAATTTATAAAATTCACATAAATTAATTTAATTAGAAAAATAAATCTAGATGTTTGTGAGTATAAAAATATATTATAAATTACTAAAATTATTGGATCAACATATTCCCAACACATTCATTAATAAAAATGGAATTACATGGAAATAGTAAACCCCTTAGGGCATCCATATGGCAATAACATCTTCATATTTATGGGATATCAATATTTTATTATAGTAAGAGTATCCATTCATAAATGAACAATATTTAAATCTAACAGTCATATCAATAAACAATAATATGATTACAATGAGTAATTTATTTTTTCATGTATTTCTAATTGAGATCCTTGAAATCAATATAAACTCTGATATTCCCATTTTACTTTTTTGACTATGATGCTTTTGGAAAACCATTTTGGGTACAAAAACTCCCCAACAAAATTGAACTTGATTAGTTTATTAACTTCATACCCTACTTTGGGAGAATGTGTAAGGTTCATTTTCCTTGGTTCTTCTTTATACACATAGTGATCCTCAGACTATCCCAGGTGATATAAATAAACTTGTTGATCTATCCTAGACATCTTAGTAAAATTTCTCATGAATAATTTCTAGTGTTACTTTAGAAAGTAAATATGTTTTCCTACTATTTAGGGGTCATGGTGGCACTGCTAAATGTGGGTCACAGATAATACCCTATATCAAGATTCATCTGAATCACTTCATCAATGGGGGTTGAGACACATTCATTGAATTCTATAGGGGAATCTATAAGTTCCTCTTCATATTATTCTTCTTTTTTATTATCATTATTAGAATTAAGAATTGAGAAGGGTCTTGAGATTCAAAAATAATATATAGGATTTCCCCCCAAATTACGTGTTTGAGTATTTGGATGTCATAATTATTGGTGCTAAGGAATCATTATCTTAGGAATTTTATATATCTTTTCCTTCATTATTCCTATCATTTGGGGAATATTGTGGGTAATATCATAAGATTCAGGGGATTATATGGGATCATTATTCTTGGGGGAGTCATTGCTAGGGGTTCCTCTATCACCATGAGAATCACATCCCCCTTATGGTTGATCTTATTTAGTTTATACAACTGATATCATGAGGATGGGGATGCATGTTCCCAATTATTATGCTCACGTTACTAGATTATTTGGATTATTATAAAGTGGTAATCACATGATGTTATGATTTATATGATTTTGAATTGTTTCTTAAATATGGTTAATGTAAACACATCAAGCTCATTACATTTTCTCCATTCATTGGTCAGATTTTCTTCCAAGATATTGGAAGTGATTATTTGGATGGTATAATATTCAAATAACTTCTTCTTTTAACCCTTATAGAAACTCGAGTATATGTTTTAGGACTTTATGGACTCCAAAGGGTAATTATAATCATCGATTGCTTCAACCTCAAAATAATTAGAGCATTCCGGACACTAATAATATTAATAGAATTGTATTCTATCCTTCCAAACACAAACATGGGCATAATGTGTCCTAATATGGATGCCTATCGATTATGTTTTTTAAAAGATAAAATGGCATATAATTTAGATATATTTGGGTTTTTATATAGATTTTATCTGTAATTATGACAATATCTAATTCTTTAGGACTTGATAGGGTTATAATGAGCCCTCCTCTGATATCACATGAGAGGTGAAGCACATCCGAAAGTGTGAGTTTGGATAGGACTACAACTAATTGTTTAAGGATGTAATACTTATGTAAAAAGGACCTAAATTTATTTACATGAGGTTGTTATTTGGATTGATACTTTGGGACCAATTTTTTCTATGTAGATAATATCCCCTCTTAATAGAGTTGTTGGGATTAATTTTCTTCTATGGGTTTATTTGATATTGTCTAGAAAAATACTGTTTTTTTCTAGATAGTTTTATGTTTTATAATTATTCCCCTAAAATAAAAAGATATGAATTAGACTTTGAATATTAAAAAGAAAATTGGTTATGCTATTTCACGGTGAAACCACTTGCCCCCATATTTTGGCCATGTATATGGATTTAGTGTAGATACAATGTAAACATTGACATCTACCACAACAACGTATTTTCTCACCTTATTGGATAGTGTGTAATGTTACCTTATATCATCAATTATGTGTGGATAACATTGGTTCTTATGAATCTTATTCATTTGACACTGTTTCTACCAAGTTGAAAAAGTTGACCAATCCATATTGTGACCCTTATTCTGATGGGGGTTTAATTTGGTGGGGTGATGATCATCCCCCAAATGAAAGGGAAAGAAATAACAAAGGGTAAAGAATAGATTAAAAATATTATGAAACTATTCTTTATATGTATTTAACTTATTACTTTAATTGAATTTATTTTCAAGGGATCGTGATTAAGGTTATACCTTAGGAATTGAAGAGGGAGTTGAGTAGAAAACATGTTGATTTAGTTGCACCCTCATAATAGAGTGATCATGATTGATCAATTTCCTAACCATATAGTAATAAAATTATTATGTATTCTTTACTATGAATTCCTTCCATTCATCCTATTCTTATAAACAAGGTACATAGATGTAAGTAACATTTTAAAAAGGATTAACCTATTTGAAATTTTTAGATTCAACCATCTCTTAAAGGATATCATTAAAGAAAAAAGACTTGAATATTGTGCCCTAACATTTTATGATAGAGAAATAGTCTAGTTAGTCATTGAGATCAATTTATTTTATCCTATTGAATTTTGGTGACATGATAAGGTTTATTTCCATTACAATAATGAAATATACCCGAACATCTTCTTTCATCCATGAATAATTATAATTATTTCAATCCTAAAAAATCATATAGTTTTTCTACAATCATCCATCATGAAGTGTGTATTATTGTTGTTCTGGATATGTTTGGGGATGTATGTTGTGGTATTTCACTATTTTTGGTGTTGGGATTAGTATTGGTACTGTCTTGAGTGTCACAATTATTGCTTGAGATTTTCTAGAACTTGTAACATGGGTATTTGAAGAATTATGAAATTTGTACTTTTCCCACTCGATTTAATCTTCGAAACACAAGTCTATTCTTTCAAAATCCTTGAATCCAACTGGGTATTTTAGAAGAATTATGGTTATATACAATTAACCTAGAGGTTTTATATACAGAGCTATCTAAATATATTGTGGGGAAACAACATGTTAAGGGATGATATTATACCATTTTATCTAGTAATGAAGTCCAAGACTCTCTCATTTTCATGTTTCATGTAGTTTGAGAGATCAAGGATTATTAACTTACTTATTTTTAATCTAAATAAATAAATTAACTTTTGATGAAGGTCTTCCCAATTAACAATAGATATAAATAGAATGTTATTATACAATAAAACTTTTTATCCTTTAAATGTTGGCATAATGAATTTTTATTTAACCGCTTCTTTGTACTCAAGTATACCTATCATGGGAACACCTCAATATGTGATATCTACTAAGTGATGTAATATATCACCCATTCCATTGAAATTAAATAATATGCAGTTTTGAAATTTAGGAATGGTATGATTAGGGTCTACTTATTCAGAGAATGACATCCTCTTCCGTTTTACTATGGAATATTATCCTTTCACGAATCCCATATGAGAAAAAAGTTCTTAGTAACCCTGATAATTTCTAATGGAATCATTTCATGAGCTAAAATTTTCTTTTATTGAATGAGGGTAATATGTAGATCTTGATATAGATAGTCGGAAGATATATTCCTATTGAAATGTGGTCCGAGTAAAAATGGTATTACTTACCCAAAATGATGGTATCTGATATCCTATTGAAGGATACTACAAATAGTCTCTACAAAAGGATGTATGATTTACTAGTTTCTTGTAAATGGATCCTGTCAGATGGTTATAATATGGCCTTACCTTGATTAAATTTCTCTACTTGAAACAGTTCATAAGAATGTGATGTATTACCCTCTTCCTTGGAGATTCACTCAATGGGAATATTCCCCTTAAGTAACTTATCATTGATCCATTTTAATTCCACTATCTCATCTTTATAATTAGGAAGATTATCTTTAACGAAATGAATTTCAACCTCCTCAGGTGGAGAGTAGGATATATTATCCATTTCCCTTTGTCTTTGTCTAAATTTTGTTGGGTTAGTGGTAAACATGTATTCGGAGCTACCATGTTTGGGGTCTTCCTTTGATGATGAGTGTCTATGGACTCTTCCTTTATTTCTATGGAATTCATGGATTTATTTACTCAACAATAACTAACTAGGTTCCCTTTCTTATTCCATCAAAATAATTTCATTGTCCCCTTTAAAAAATATCGAGGATGATTCTTCCCACACTTTTGAAAAGTTAGATATTGGAATTATTTTCTCCCATGAATTTTCTCCATCATACTATCAGTGTTAAAATACATCCTATAATTCCCTTCTCGAACCTCATGATACCTTTTAGATTCTTTTATCACTATTTTAACTTTGAGAGGATTTGAAAAAATTATTCATAGATGTCGAAGTCTCGATTCACCAATTATTTTTATAGACTCATCTATATCTCACAAAAGAAGTGGTTAACTTCACATTAATGGTTATTAAAAAAGTAAGAAGTGTATTGTGGACATATATTTTTGTGTATCTTTTGCTTCCTAAAGGATTAAAACTCCTTTTTCTTCAAGATAAGTAAGTTCGTCAACATTTTAAGTTAGAGAGTATGAGGAAAATATTTATCAAATATTTTTCCCATAAGTATTTCAAATATATTACTTTGATTTCCTCCATAGGCTTCATATTTTTTTTATCAGAATCCTTATTTATCCACTTTTCTATATATTCAACAAACAAAAACCTAAACGTTAATTTTTCATATAATTGAAGGACTTAGAAGTAATTTTTAATGGAGTTGATTCATTATTATATGATTATGGGATCAAAATATGTACATAAAATTAGAGGCATTTGTCACATAACATTCTCAATTACAACTTGAAAATATTTAGGGGAGGTTAGTTTTACCTATGATTCAAGTTTATATTAAAAACATGAGTTAATTGATAAATTATTGTCTTGAAGTTATAGACTACTTCTCCCATCGGGTTGGGAATATCATTTTGTTAAGCCATCACATTTCACATCACATTGGTTGCTAACTTGATTCCTACTATTACCAACCATTTCATCAAATAAATGGAAAATTAATGATGATAATATTTGGACTATTAAATTCATAAATGGAAACCATGAAAATTAAACGGATAATAGAAAAATGCATATATTCATTAACCTTTTAATTTCTAGGTTTCAATATAAGTAATCTATTATCTATTTCTTAACAAAAACTATTATGGGAATTTTCTCTCTCTTAATAATGGTTCATAAAAAGTTTGTAAATTTACCAAATCATGCCCCCTGGGAATGTAAAAATAGGTGTGTATCAAGGATTTTAGTATCTCGACAGGTATTTGGTTTCATATAAACCACTTAATCTATAATTTTCATAAATTTAAGAATATTTTCCTATTTTTAATATTATTCTTAAGGATTTTCACCAAGGTTTTATAATCCTAATTTCCAAAAATAACTATAATTTCTTCTGATCCCAACTATAATAACCCATATTTTAATATAACCTAATTCTTGATTAACTAAATAACGATACACATAATATAATGATATAAAACCTTGAATCCTAATATCTATGATAAACTCAGTACATAATATAATAACATGAAACATTGGTATAAAAAATTATTTAAAAATTCTAA
Organism: Viscum album; assembly: GCA_963277665.1. Taxonomy (NCBI): domain Eukaryota; kingdom Viridiplantae; phylum Streptophyta; class Magnoliopsida; order Santalales; family Viscaceae; genus Viscum; species Viscum album. Next base: position 1,542,125,380 of record OY728129.1, read on the forward strand.
AATATGCCCATAAAAATTTCATTTCTCTTCTAAAACTTCATGGGATAAGAAATGAACATACATAATAAAGGGGTGAGATATAAATACTAGTGGGTGAATAATCAATGAATAACATAAGTTATAGTATTACTTGTGACTTAAGAGGCATAAAAAGGTATCATTAGAGGGTTTATAATCATAAACTTGAATATTAAATCATAATGTAAGAAGATAACATAATGACAACATGAGAATGTTGAAAACTATTAAACATGACATCATAATGATAATACAAGGATAACTATAGAGACTTAAAAAAAATACTTTTCTTATTATAACCTTCAGTGAACCATAGGTGGTATCTCATGAGATAAAAATATTATCCAACTCATTGGAGGGGTATATAATTCTATTCCCACATGTCACATTCAAATCATTTACATGCATAAGTGTTCCACATAAATAATACAATATAAAGATGTATTTCTTTACTTTTACTTCCAAGATTAAGGAGTATGGGTTATATATATATAGATGTATCTAATAAATTATCTATTTGTACATCTGTGTGAATAACCTTGAGTAGAAAATGGTTTGGGTAATCGATTCATAAATGTTTGTCATGGAAAATCGTAGGATAACTTTGGAAACATAATGGGAGTACATAAAGATTCATGGAAGGGTTAAATGAGAGTGAAATGGGCTTCTCATCACGTTGACATCATTAATACTGTAATAGGTATTTTTAAAAACATATCAAATCATAAAACATTGGAAATAAAAATTTATAATATAAAGAAGGTTATAGAATAAAAAGGATAAGGAGATGATCCATTACCTTGAGAGGGAGATTCTAAAACATTGAGAGGAGTTTATCAAGATATTGGGAACACCTTTTGAGGGACTTGGAGATGTAAATTAAGAGTAAATTCACAATTAATTAATTTTTAGTGAATATTAATGGTATTTCATGTGCATTTTTATACACAAATCGAGAGAAATTTTTTATTAATTTCTGAACTTTTGTTTCAGAATCTTTATTATAAAATAATAAAAAACAAAAAACTACCCATTTTTTCCAAAAAAGGATAGTGGTTTACAGTATTTTATACTGCTAATAACCAAAATCATTTAAATAATTCCCTTAGTGGTGGCTATGTGAGTCTGGTTTGTAAATAATTAACAACAAACCTGTAACTCCCCGACCCCAGCTACCCGGAGTCGGTGCATTAATTCGTAACATTGGCATGATCACAAAAGATCAATTCTCGAAAGGCCGATTAGTTTAGTAGCCTTGGAAACACTAGATACATTCATAAGTATTAAATTGCATCATAAAGTGAAAAACTAATAACAAAGTCTTCACAGTCCACACTCATATCCTCTTCTGACTATCCCTACAGGTCATTCATAAAATACTTCTTCACATCCTGGAAAATATTAAAACATTGAAAGAGGTGAGCTCAGATGCTCAGAAAGGTAACAATATTGCGGAAGCTTTCATAAATAAACATAAACATTTAAGGCAATGTATGACTAAAACAAAAGCCTTTTAAACTTGAACATCAACATAATATGGAAAAAGTAAAATGAGATAATGCCATTTAATTCTTCACATCGATATTCTACTGGTTGAATAATCACATGCAATATAAATAACCACTTTCATAATGATGGAATGCATAATGCCAGACTATCATAACCACGTAGCCAAGGCCTCGTGCCAAGACCACAAATAAGATTTTTTCAAGGCCTCGTGCCAAGACACTAGTTTGTCTCATGAGACCTGCCGATGCATCGAGGAGCTATAGCGGGCTCCACCCGTCACTTATTAAGTCCAATGCATTCCTCATATGAATAGGTTTAAACATATCATAAACCATAACATAATCGTATCACATAAAACATGCGTAAAGGAAATATAACATTTCCACATTTCAATCACAAGATTTTCAATAAAACACATTGTTATAATAAAAATCCTTTCAAAACCATTTTCAATAGAAAAATAAAAACAAGTTAAAACTTTGTATTTATTTTTCATAAAAAAAAAGTGATGGCTTGTAGAGGAAGCCGAAACTCAAATAATGGTCACGGCGGCGGAGAAGTCGTTGTCGCCACATAAGTATGGAAAGGAAAACATTCCCTTTTTGTCATTTAGTAAAATTCTTCGTATAAAAAAGATTCCTTTTGAATAAACGTAAAAGTCAAAGGGGTTTATACACTGTATAAAAGAAAGTTGTGTATAAAACCAAATATGCCTCAATGAAAGGAGATTGAGACAAAGTCCCATAAAAAGATCATTTTTAAAATAAAATAGATATACTATGTGTATTCACTATAAGTACACATAAATAAAGTACAAATACAAGATATGACATAATAATATAATGACATAATTTGAAAGTAGGAGATTAACCCAAAGAATGGAAATTGGGTTAAGAAATTCCCTTACCTCGTGTCCGACTTGACTCGACCATTCTTTGATCTCCTGAATAATAAACTAGAGTTAATCTCTACCTTCTTAAGAACCGTTTTCAATTTCATTATTCCTTTTATATCACTTATTATCTTGTCAAGAACATTATGTAATTATTTAAGTTTATAACGGTCGTTTTGTCGATCTTAGGTACTTGAGTCAAAAATAACATTCTTATAATTACAATTTGTTCATGTGGTGATATATCCATTATATCCAGAATTATATTCATGATATAGATATCATATATCTCATATATATCCAGTATATACATGCATTTATAAAATTCCATAACATTTAGAGGTAAGAAATGAAATGCACCGTTAATGGAGACGGTAAGCCGTACGTATGCATGAACACTACTTTCATTTCTATTTCATATTTAATGAAATCATAATGATATAAAGGTATATTATAATTCCAGTATAACATAATATATAATATCATTTACTCCATCCTTTATACATCCCACATATGGCATTAACGATTCAAATCACTTTGAGGGGCCGGTAGTCCGCACTTCCTAAAATGAAAATATCGCGTTTACCCATAATGGAAACTATAAAGGTATGCCATAAATGAAAAATACAGAACCTTAAGTAAAACATAAAATATTATATATTATGTATAAATAAAGTGACATCTTAATGGCCACCTTTGAAGGTGTTATATGAGTGTTGAACAATCATCATTTCATGAGGCAGAAATTCGCCATCCACAAAAACAGTATGTTCTTTAACCATTAGATGTAGGTGTGTGTAAGTGTAGATAGAATACTTCTTATAAAAATATCCTAGAATATTGAGGATACTTGTGTTGTTACAAAAGAAATGAATAAAAATAGTTTAGGGGTTTGGATAAGCAAAATAAAACAAAATAACATAAGAGAAGACATTATCTTAAAATTGGGTAACTCTTTTGATTTGAGCCAAAGGATTCCTTGGGAAGACTTCTTCCCAAAGTGAGGCTTCTAGGAGTAAGGGAGGGAAGTTGGGAGAGTATTTGGGCAGAGGTTGGACGATCCAAAAGGCTTTTAAAGTGTGAGTAAGGTGGTAGAGGTGGGGCCTTTTATAAGTGGAGAGGAGGGGCACTCTTGGCAAGTAAAGAAAAGTCACTTTATTATAAAATGAGTTTCGGATTTTAGAGGTCCCACACTTATATAATTCGAGTTTAAGGTGATAAGGGTTCGAAATCTACTCATCCAATAGGTTTTTGACAAGTTTAAGCCTTGGATTTTACATTATCTCTTTATTTTATTTAAATCGTTAAATAATGAGGTCATTGCTGCATCATCTCGATGTCATAAATAATTTAATTTATTTAATGTCCAAAAATTATAATAAAAATACTATGATTTAGGAAATCTTTTTAGATTTCCAATTAATATTTATAGTCAAAAATATGACTTGTATAACCCCATGTAAAAATTGTTTTAGTAAAACATTTCATGTTTGTGTCATTTTTTACTTTAACATTAAATAAAAGGTATTTATGTCATTTTCCAACTAAAGTGGATCCATGGGGTCCCCAAGTTGACCCATGGATTGTCATGGTCGGCCATGGCACATCCAAGGAGGGTAGGACATTTGTCAATCTCATCTCATATTATTAAAACATTATTTTTACCTTAAACTACACTAATTACCTCTAATCACGATTAAGAACTTAAAAGTTACTATTCACCAAAAAATTATTTTAATCTCATTGAACCACATTTTAATTATTAATGACAACCATGTATGTCGGATTTTTGAAATTCAAAACACAGAAGTGGTAAAATTTCATTTAAACGAAAAATCAGTTTTTATAATTACCACTTAGTGGTTTCACTATTCATCAAAAATTGATGTTTTTCAGAAAAATCCCAAAAATTTACCCAAAGCTATATTTGATATTCCGATTTCAAAAATGATTTCAATTTTACAAAATTCCAAACATATAAATTGCATTAATTAATTTCATAATTAATTCCCGCTGTCACGACAAATAGCGTGTTTTAAGAAACAATATATATCAAAAGATTGACAATTGTTTATGTCCAATTTCAAAGTGAAATTAATTCTAATGAACACCATTGGATAAAATGGTAAAAATATATTCTAATTATAATTTAAAACCACTCAATAGTATAATTTATCACTATAAATTATTTTTATTTAAAAAGTTGTTTTAAGTATTTTTCACTATTCATAAAATTTTTGGATGTTCTCAGAAAATTACAAAAAATTAAACATAGGCTAATTTCAATATTAGGAATACAAAAATGAATTACATTTTGAAATATAAAATTTCTATAATTTTAAAAAGTGGGTATTACTATTCATAAAGGCTACTTTGATTAGTCGCGGTGTGTTAGAACTCGAAGTTGCGTACAATGCAAGCTATTGCATTATTTAATGAGAAGTGTATCATGGAAGCTCGGGGTGTTACATTCTCCCCTCCTTCAATAAATTTCGTCCTTGCAATTTGAAAATTTTCTTTGAAAATAAAAGGTTGAAAAGAGAAAATACCTTTGTGGAAAACCCACATCGGAAATAAGGTTAATAAAATTTAGCCTTAATAAGAGGGAAAGGGAAATGAAAAAGTCACCACCCAATTATGATCTCGATTAGGAGAACATTGGTGGAAATTAGAGACATATAATTGGAGGAAAAACGTAAATATTTGTAGGGAGTGATTGAGGTCATCAATCACAATCAAGTGTCAAATTGAGGGCCTCAAAGCCTTCAATCTATGTTGATTTAAAATATCATCAGTTCAACAAGACATAAGGTATTAGGATAACACTTTTTTTTTGTTTTAATATCCCTTTAATAAAGTTTAAGAATTAATTTATTCATAGAATAAGATATAGGTATATATATATATTTATGCTTGACAAGTAGAGTTTCAACCTTCAACTAATTTCTACCACAAACTCATCTTTCACTCAAAAAGACAATAGAACTCAAAAATATTCTATTTATCCTAATTGTATAAGGTTCCAAATATTAACACATACCATTTAGATTAGTAAAACTATTTTGTAATAACCAGGGACTTCACGTAGTCCAGTCGTAGGAGATTAATCCCAATCGCACTATGGTGGTGGGTTCGATTCCCACAGCTTTGTCCGACGCGATGGGTTGTCACTCAGTCTGTGTGTTTTCCTTTTTATAAATATACGAAAATAAAATTAGCAATAGTATCCAATGTAAAATATAATCCATTCCAACCTTTATAGTTATCCAAAATACTTCTGTCCAACTCACAGTCCAGATTTTATGAGGAAGGTAAACATAATGAAGCTCCTTTTTTTCTGCGTAACAACATGTGAACACCTTCATCATGTATTATTTTAAAACACTGCAACATACTGAATTACCATAAATCATTATTGATTACATTCATGATACCTTATTCCTTATAGAAAACTAGATTTACTCCTTCTATCCAAAAATTTATACAAATCATTAATCAGTTTCAAGGATGTTAGGAATATCCAACATAATTTATCCGAATCAATCATGTCTTATTCCCAAATCACTATCTCGGTATTCGAACCATATTATGGTTTATCTTTCTATCAACCATATATTTTCCAAAAATTTAACCTACTGTGGAGTCACTTTTCTTGGTTCCACACAATCTCAAGTCCTAGATGAAATAGTACTGCAGTACAATCTTTATATACTCCATAATTATTATAACCAGTACATCATTGATACAACACTCAAATTACAAAATTCTTTAATAACAACATAAGAACTCTAATCATTCCTCCTCATCTGTGGTAGTATCATAACTTTATTATTATCCAATAACATCATTTGGGGCATACTCTGATGATTTGAACATTGGTTTGCGTAGTGTCCCCACTCGTTGCAGATGAAGCATTGTACATTTGAAACCTTTTTCTTACCCTGGTAGTCATGCACTTGGTGTCCTTTTTCTCCACACTTATAACAAACTCCCATTCCCTTCAGGCAAATTCCAAGGTGTTTCTTCCCACATTTATCACATATGGGAAAATTCTTCTTTTCCCTCGTCCCTTTATCCGTCATTCTCTCTTCCATCCTTTTCTTCTCTTTCATCCCTTCAAATCCATAAGACTCAGAGAATTCTCTACTTATCTTATTAACACATGATACTATTTCATCATATGTTGATAACACATGGGAGAACATTTCCCTTCTAAATGTTGGCTTAATACCATGAAAGAGATGATCCTTCTTACTCTTTGGATCATACGTATTGATGGAGTTCACATTCCTTCTACTGGGCGCCATTTCTATACAATGCCATAAACTAGGTTAGTTTATGAATCGAAATACATAATAACAAACTTGAAAACACTTATAATAAATTGGACTATTTATGGATATAATCCATAATCATAAAAAAATTTTTATTGAGGAAGTATATAATCATAACCCTTCGTAGTGGTTTGTAAAGAAACTGAGAATTATCCTAAGCATATCCCCCGGGTGTTTCGTAACCAAGAGTGCAGCAAGGCCCGTTTTCGTGCACCAGTTCCCATTCGAGTCTAGCTTAAAGCGGTGTTTTCGGGTTTTACCCCTAGGTACATCTGTGCCAGAGCCGCCTCTACCTGCTCGTATCTAGACAAGGATGTATTTCTCGGAAAACTCACAAAATCTCTATAATACCAAAATTCTAGGATGTTATTCTATACTAATCCTTAAAGTCTATCTTTGGTCTATGTGCTCTAATCAGAGTTTATCTAAATCAAGCTTCCAAGGTTAGTACTAAACTGCCTTTGATACTAACTGTAACGTCCCGAACCCAGCTACCCGGAGTCGGTGCATTACTTCATAACATTGGCATGATCACAAAAGATCAAGTCTCGAAAGACCGATTAGTTTAGTAGCCTTGGAAACACTAGATACATTCATAAGTCTTACATTACATCATAAAGTGAAAAACTAATAACAAAGTCTTCATAGTCCACACTCATATCCTCTTCTGACTATCCCTGCAGGTTATTCATAAAATACTTCTTCACATCCTGGAAAATATTAAAACATTGAAAGGGATGAGCTCAGATGCTCAGTAAGGATAACAATATTGCAGAAGCTTTCATAAATAAACATAAACATTTAAGGCAATGTATGACTAAAACAAAAGCCTTTTAAACTTGAACATCAACATAATATGGCAAAAGTAAAATGAGATAATGCCATTTACTTCTTCACATGGATATTCTACTGGTCGAATAATCACATGCAATATCAATAACCACTTTCATAATGATGGAATGCATAATGCCAGACTATCATAACCACGTAGCCAAGGCCTCATGCCAAGACCACAAATAAGATTTTGTCAAGGCCTCGTTCAAAGACACTAGTTTGTCTCATGAGACCTGCCGATGAATCGAGGAGCTATAGCAGGCTGCACTCATCACTTATTAAGTCCAATGCATTCCTCATATGAATAGGTTTAAACATATCATAAACCATAACATAATCGTATCACATAAAACATGCGTAAAGGAAACATAACATTTCCACATTTCAATCACAAGAGTGTCAATACAACACCTTGATATAATAAAAACGCTTTCAAAACCATTTTCAATACCAAAATAAAAGCAAGTTAAAACTTTGTATTTATTTTTCATTAAAAAAAAGTGATGGCTTGTAGAGGAAGCCGAAACTCAAATAATGGTCACGGCGGTGGAGAAGTCATTGTCGCCACATAAGTACGGAAAGGAAAACATTCCCTTTTTGTCGTTTAGTAAAATGATTCCTATAAAAAATATTCCTTTTGAATAAACATACAAGTCAAAGGGGTTTATACACCGTATAAAAGAAAATTGTGTATAAAACCAAATATGCCTCAATGAAAGGATATTGGGACGAAGTCCCATAAAAAGATCATTTTTAAAATAAAATAGATATACTGTGTGTATTCAATATAATTACACATAAATAAAGTACAAATACAAGATATGACATAATAATATAATGACATAATTTGAAAGTAGGAGATTAACCCAAAGAATGGAAATTGGGTTAAGAAATTACCTTACCTCGTGTACAACTTGACTCGACCGTTCTTTGATCTTCTGAATAATAAAATAGAGTTAATCTCTACCTTCTTAAGAACCTTTTTCATGTTAATTATTCCTTTTATATCACTTATTATCATGTCATGACCATTATGTAATTAGTTAAGTTTATAACGGTTGTTTTGTCAATCTTAGGTACTTGAGTCAAAAATAACATTCCTATAATTACAATTTGTTCATGTGGTGATATATCCATTATATCCATAATTATATTAATGATATAGATATCATATATCTCATATATATCCAGTATATACATGCATTTATAAAATTCCATAACGTTTAGAGGTAAGAAATGAAATGCACCATTAATGGAGACGGTAAGCCGTACGTACGCATGCACGCTACTTTAATTTCTATTTCATATTTAATGAAATCATAATGATAGAAAGGTATATTATAATTCCAGTATAACATAATATATAATATCATTTACTCCATCCTTTATACATCCCACATATGGCATTAACGATTCAACTCACTTTGAGGGGGCGGTAGTCCGCACTTCCTAAAATGAAAATATCGTGTTTACCCATAATGGAAACAATAAAGGTATGCCATAAATGAAAAATAAAGAACCATAAGTAAAACATAAAAATATTATATATTATTTATAAATAAAGTGACATCTTAATGGCCACCTTTGAAGGTGTTATATGAGTGTTGAACAATCATCGTTTCATGAGGAAGAAATTCGCCATCCACAAAAACAGTATGTTCTTTAACCATTAGATGTAGGTGTGTGTAAGTGTAGCTAGAATAATTCTTATAAAAACATCCTAGTATGTTGAGGATACTGGTGTTGTTACAAAAGAAATGAATAAAAATAGTTTAGGGGTTTTGATAAGCAAAATAAAACAAAATAACTTAAGAGAAGACATTACCTTAAAATTGGGTAAATCTTTTGATTTGAGCCAAAGGCTTCCTTGGGAAGACTTCTGCCCAAAGTGAAGCTTCTAGGAGTAAGGGAGGGAAGTTGGGAGAGTATTTGGGCATAGGTTGGACGAGCCAAAATGCTTTGAAAGTGTGAGTAAGGTGGTAGAGGTGGGGGCCTTTTATAAGTGGAGAGGAGGGGCAATCTTGGAAAGTAAAGAAAAGTCACTTTATTATAAAATGTGTTTCGGATTTTAGAGGTCCCACACTTATATAATTCGTAGGTAAGGTGATAAGGGTTCTAAATATACTCATACAATAGGTTTTTGACAAGTTTAATCCTTGGATTTTACATTATCTCTTTATTTTATTTAAATCGTTAAATAATGTGGTCATCACTGCATCATCTTGATGTCATAAATAATTGAATTTATTTAATGTCTAAAAATTATAATAAAAATACTATGATTCAGGAAATCATTTTAGATTTCCAATGACTATTTATAGTCAAAAATATGACTTGTATAACCCCATGTAAAAATTGTTTTATTAAAACATTTCATGTTTGTGTCATTTTTTACTTTAACATTAAATAAAAGGTATTTATGTCATTTTCCAACTAAAGTGGCTCCATGGGGTCCCCAAGTTTACCCATGGATTGTCATGGTCGGACATGGCACATAAAATGAGGGTAGTACATGTGTCAATCTCATCTCATATTATTAAAACATTATTTTTACCTTAAACTACACTAATTACCTCTAATCGCGATTAAGAACTTAAAAGTTACTATTCACCAAAATTTTATTTTAATATCATTGAACCACATTTTACTTCTTAATGACAACCATGTATGTTGGATTTTTGAAATTCAAAACACAGAAGTTTTAAAATTTCATTTAAATGAAAAATCAGTTTTTATAAGTACAACTTAGTGGTTTCACTATTCATCAAAAATTGAAGTTTTTCAGAAAAATCCCAAAAATTCACCCTAAGATATATTTGGTATTCCGATTTCAAAAATGATGTCTATTTTACAAAATTCCAAAAATATAAGTTGCATTAATTAATTTCATAATTAATTCCCGCTTTCACAACAAATAGCGTGTTTTAAGAAACAATATATATCAAAAGATTGACAATTGTTTATGTCCAATTTCAAAGTGAAATTAATTTTAATGAACACCATTGGATAAAATGGTAAAAATATATTATAATTATAATTTAAAACCACTCAATATTATAATTTATCACTATAAATTATTTTGATTAAAAAAGTTGTTTCAAGTATTTTTCACTATTCATAAAATTTTGGATGTTCTTAGAAAATTACAAAAAATTCAACATAGGCTAATTTCAATATTAGGAATACAAAAATGAATTCCATTTTGAAATATAAAATTTCTATAATTTTAAAAAGTGGGTATTACTATTCATAACGGCTACTTTGATTAGTCTCGGTGTGTTAGAACCCGAAGTTGCGTACAATGCAAGCTATTGCATTATTGAATGAGAAGTGTATCCTGGAAGCTCGGGGTGTTACAAAACCAATAAAATGTAATATGGGTTTTGGAGGATTCATTAAGGGTTTATAAAATTAATAAATTAAAATTAAAAAACACATTATTTTAAAAGGGAACCATATTTTTAGTCTTTTATACTTTATAGAATACATTACATCACTTTTGGGCATTTTTGGTGTCATAATATACACTACGTATTTATACCGTTTTTATTTTTAACCCAAAATATTTTCTTCCTTAGAAGATTAAAATCAATTCATAGTTAGAAAATTTCAATGTGATGAATTAAAAAATAACATTTATTTTATGAAAACTACTTATTTTAATATGAAAATTTTACACTTTAGAACAAAAAATCTCTATTTATTAAAAAATATGTTGTTTTATGTTGATAACATTTTTCTAGCCCTTATAAAAATATTCATTAACTTTATAAAATTAAATTATCATTAATATATGAATAAATATTATTTAATAATAGTATTTTATTAAAACAATATTTATTTAAAAATTATTGAATTTATAAAAAATATGTCCTGATTGAAGTTATATATTTCCAAAAATACAATTTGAGTTTCTTCGTATAAAAATAATATTTTTACCAATTTCATTATTTAATCATTTATAATGTAAAAATAAAAGGGAAAATTGTTATAATTATTTTATTTAAAAAATTAATACTATTAGGGATTTGATACATAACCCCTTGATACACTAGTGAATTCTCTAACGTTAATGTGTTTTATGGTGACACTATACTTGGGTGGTTCGATATATATCCTTTACGACATGATCTTGATAATATTAAACTTCTCTTATAAACAATTTCAATCATGTTTTAGTTATTTAATATAGCCTGGTCTTGGTTAAGAAAATATCTTTGTGATATTATCCCCCCTTAGAAGATATAATAAATGGTCTTATTTGGTTGTGATCCTATTGGTGGTGGCCATTACTTCTTTTTGTCAGTGTTAATTGGATTTATCATAACCAGTAATATATGATAGTCATAACGATAATTGTTCATAGGATGTATTATCATGGATTATGATGCTCAATAGTCTTTTATATCCAATGAGATATAACATATAATTGTCCAAAATAACAACTATAGTGAATTTGTTTTATATAAAAGCATTACTTAGTATGGAATTAATTCATTTGAAAAGGGAATTTCATTAATAAAACTTCAATTAATTACATAAAACCATGTGAAAAATATGTTATTGATAAAAAATGTGTAATATTTCATTTTGGATAAATATAAAAATATTTATTTCTCACTTCTTAAATTATATTCTTCAAGTGATCAAGGTTTATATGCAACAAATAATGGAAACATCTATTTAATGGTAATTAGAGATGATCGTTCTATTTTAAATTCAGATTCTCAATTTTAATTGCATTCCAGATCTAGAAATTCTAAATATAAATATTTAACTAAATTATGTGATTAATACCCTGATTAATTTGAGAAACTAGATAAAAATTATGAAAAATAATCAAAAGATTATAATAAAGGTTTTAAAGATATAAAATAAAATATTTTATAGATGTAAAAGATTAAAAATATTGAATATAAAAATTTCAAAGTAAAAGAAGATAATAAAGGTTTGAAAAATTCATTGAGTTTATACCACTTTTACTTAATGGCCCTAAGGCCTTCTTTTTTATTGATTTTCTGATAAAACCCTTTCAAGGGACGAGGGGAAACCCTTACAAGTCCAGTAAGATTAAGTATTTCTTTTCCTGTAGTCTTGGTGACATTACAAAACCCGTAAGTCTTAAGTAAATCATACAAACTATGACTACTCGAAACCGATCCTCCCCAACATCTGCATCATGATCGGCTCTATACCTTTTAATGACTATTAACCTAGCATGTCCATGTGCATAGGTGCACATGTGTTGTACCGATAGAAAATTCCATACCATCTCATTATTACTATGTCCTTTTAGCCCTGCTCTGGTGAATGCACCCAGCTCTTTCCTCCTCAGAAGTGGTTCCTTGTAGAATATATCTGTGAAACTGCAAATCAGGTGGCCCTGAAGACATTGAGGTTCCGAAAAGGCCATGATATGGCCCTAAATCTTTACTGAAGGGCTTATGACACTTTGAGAAATTCTAAAAACCCTTATAAGTCCTCATATATATTCTAGGATCCCATGTCATGTTCATTATGGGGTGTGCCAAAACAAGTCAAGCAACACACCATTCATAAAATCCATCACATAAGTCACACAAAACAACACCACCCTGACCACCCAATGGAGTAGTCACTTTCCATTAAACCATCATCACACAAGGGAAGTCCCAAACTAGGGACACTCCTATCTCTTTTTCAAACAACATTGCAGGTGACTCATCCCAAGAATGTTTTTCTTGAAAAACCATTTCAAAAGTGCCAATTGGGCCTCACATAACCTTCACATATCAAAACATTTCTTAAAGAACCAGACACAAGCCACTTTGAAAAAAAAAACATATTTGGAAACCTATTTAAGGAACCCAAACCATCACTTCAAATAAAAAATGCCTTTACAAGAGCCAACTAGAAATTTCTTCGAGCACATGGGGTGGGAAACCCAATAAAACAATTTTAAATAATTAAAATCCAAAGGAAGTCACCTCATTTCACATCAAACATTAATTCTAAAAAACATAAATAAATAATTAATATCCATGGGAGGTGTGAAAATGAAGAAATAAATGTATTCTTAATTTCGTAGTGGAATAGAAAGGGATCCTACCACAAATGACATTCGCTTCAAGGATTCCTAACTAAAATGTCTCCAAAAAGGTTATTGTTAAATAGAATATCCTTAAGGAAACCTAATAAGGAAAACCACCTATTTCTTACCACCATAGGTATGTAAATTGGAAAAACATGTCCACTAGGGTTATAAGAGAAAGGGAAAATCGAATAAAAGAAAGGGAGAAAGAGAAGGGAACCCTAAAATTTTAATCTTGGTGAAGAATGACCAAGAAACCACATAAAAATCACATTAGAGGAGTACAGGGGATCCAAAATGATCCATGGAAGGCATCTAGGTTGGTGCAATTTTATTGGGGTGTCCAAGGGAAGAAACCAGAACTAAAAATAAGGATAAAATTAAAAAACAACCTTTCTCAGGCGGGTTGCATGATTAGCTCTCAAAGTTTAACAACGTATGTCAAAATAGTGTGATTTCCAACTGTCTAGTGCTACATAGGATTTACACTTAGGTTTCATGGTTTGTCAAACCATGTGACCTAACCAATCAAACCCTTCACACTTAATTTACATGGTTAAACTAACCATGAACCTTAGTTGTGAGACCCAAAGAAAATATCCCAAACACCCCCCCTTTTAACCCCCAAACCCTTTTAACTTATGGGGATAAACCATCCATAAAACACACCCCATAGATAAGTGACACTTGGGGTTTCAAAAACTATCTACTAACACATTTCCACCCCACAAATTCCAAATGACAATGAACAAGACAAAATAACATCCAAAACATCTCTTACTTAAAATTTATATTTGGAACACCTAGAACATGAGAGAAAGACTAAGAACTAAAAGATAATTTGAAACTAAAAATGGAAATGAAAATATGGGTGTGAAAATTCTCCCCACCATTATGCATTATTCCCCTTGAAAGCGATTTTTTTTTTCAGTTGATCAATCTGATAAAAACTTTCACACACTCATATGATTAAACTCCTTAAATCATAGAATACCTTGAAAAATACAAAGAGGAAACATAGAATTATACCTAAAATAAATCAAAAAACCAAGACCACTAATAAAAAATGGAAATATCTAATGGGGACTTCTACAACCTGTTTCAAAAAAAATACTGTTGGGATTACTCTAAATTTCTAAAGTAAACTTGGAAGGAAAGACACAAAACCAACAACCCCAAATGAAACCACCCACTGATAATATTCCCAAGAGGTTATACCATATTATCAATATGGGGAGGACCGAATAGACTCCCCCCATTAGAAAACAACTAGCCCCAATTTATCACAGGAGAAATCTCAATGAGACCCATGGTCGGTTTCCCCCCATCTGTCAACCAACCAATATGATAAACCTGTCACGATCCAAATTAGAAAATTTCCCCATATTGATCAGGAAACACCAACCAAAAGGGGGAAGCAAGAGCTAAAATAGGAAAGCTTAATCTTTCTCTATTACTACACTGAATAAAAAACCTAGAACATGGTCCCTCACACCCATGTGATTATTGACTAAGTTCCAGCTTCACTCTAGGGCCTATGGTTGGAGCCTTGATATTTGAAGAAACCAATGAATTGTTGTTAAGAGCTGTGAATAACTGATAAGGACTCATAGTACAAAATTCTCTAAAACACACATACAGTGAAATATAAATTCTCTAGGATTGAAAACATCCATTCTTATAATTCCAAGATAATGAATCACTGAGAAACACCAATGTATACATCCATTAAAACGACCAAAAATTACTACAAGAGAGACTCTAAACTAATCCAAAACAATTCTATACTCCTATAAAAGGACTGGGGTGTCTTTTGAAGAGTTGGATCTGGCTGTATGATGCTTCCTAGAAATAGCCTGACAAAACCATTGCAAGTGACCTAGATTCCCAGAAGCATGAAAGGTATTTGGTGTACATGGACATGATGAATTCTCATGAACAAACTTACCACACTGATTTCAAGTCAGTATATTTCACCTATAAGATGATGATGAAAGATATAAAGGCCTCTTAATTTCCCTACCAGCACCACTAGATTTAGGTCAAATCACATTCTTCTTATTACAATTCACTTCACCACTTCCAGATAACAGAGGAAGGTCATCCATCTCAAGAACTCCTACTAGCACATATTCAACATGAATAGATTGCCTCCCCACAATATAAAAAGAGGTTAAGTTGATCTCTGACACCTTAGAATGTAGACCAGGTCAACGTTCATACTATAAATTTCAGGCCTTTAAGGGATAATTTTCAATATACTCGAGATCATTTGGAGCTAGCTCCACAAAGCCATGATAGAACTCCAACACTGATCCATCACCGTACTATTGACATCACATATCTATCCCCATATCTACATCAATTAAGAAAATTAATATTGGATGAATGAAGTCTTGAAGAACTCATAGGCAAGATCTTATTGAGGATTGTTTTGGGAGTCTGACATCCACCATTTCTAGGTTGGAACATCAGGCATAAAGGTAGAAAACATTAGCTTTAATAACTCAAGAAACTCAAGGAAATAGATGTTTCTCTCAATCTTCTATATCCACCCTTACACTTCAAGAGTATCTTCTTGAAAATAAGAAGGAGGAGGATTTTAATTTATAAATTTGAGAAGAAAATATATGTGTTGATCAACTATAAAGTTTTCTAATGGTGAACCACTCAATCTACACCTTCAGTACCCATAAACATTTTGTTGGGGAAGACACTATGAAATAAGAAAACTAATATCTAAATAAAAACCAATCAATAAATAAAAATTATCAACCTCAAGACACCACATAATAAACATCATTCCCAAAACACAATAAAATAATCCACACCCCCATTGATCACAAGAACATCACAATTTATTAGTCACATTTGAAATAGAATATTCAACCGAAATTTTCTCATTTTTGAGATACTAGGGAACTGTTCATAATTAGACCACATGGTTTACCAAACCATGTA
Organism: Viscum album; assembly: GCA_963277665.1. Lineage (NCBI taxonomy): Eukaryota > Viridiplantae > Streptophyta > Magnoliopsida > Santalales > Viscaceae > Viscum > Viscum album. The sequence goes on from OY728129.1 coordinate 1,542,141,998, forward strand.
CTAATGGTGTTCCCCTTACTAGACAATTTGGGAACCTCCACAGTTAGTCCACATGGTTTAGAAAACCATGTGATAGCGGCGCAATATGGTTTTATCCCAAGATAATGGCTTCCCGCACGCTTTTGAATATAGTTTTTTTATCCATGCATGGGTCATGAACCCTCATGTAGATTAATTCCAAATCATTCATAGTTACCTGGAGCTATCCACATGGTTCTCCGAAACCATGTGCTAACCATACACCAATAAGAAACACCCTGAAAATACAAATTTATATCCAAATCCCTTAAAACATGAAAGATAAACCCTGAAAAAAATCATAAATAACAAAAAAAATTATCCTATTGAAATTTTTTTTAAAAATTAAAAAAATATCATTTAATAAAGAATCATTTGACTAATAAATCATTCCATAAAAATTGTTTTATTTAGACTCATTTAATAAACAAATTTATTATTAATTATTTTTTTAAAAAACCCTTTCTAAAATGAATATAAAAATTTATTTTCCATATTAAAAAAATCAAAACTGACCCCCCAAAATGTAGTTTTTAGAATTTCAATTCAAGGGGGTTTCAAACAATTTCAGAATATAGAGGAAAAAAAATCACAAGGGGAAACTAGTGTCAATGGGTTACTTGTCCATATGGTTGGTGAACATATGTAAATAACACCATCTCTACAAGGTTTCCTTTAGGATCATGTCTCAGGATTCACATGCCCTACTAGGCCCTACGAGATCAGAGATACAATGAGCACAAATCCATTTTCATTTATCAACACAAAAAAATCCATAAGGAGCAAGGAGACAAATAAAAATATAACTTCCCATAGCAACCTTATGTTTGGTATAAAAAGTATTGGCTAGAAACTCCCTCATACATACACCTCATGGTTCCAACAATCCTACTCTATCTGCTAAATATCCCCAAATAACATAGGGTTCTCTGAATGAGAGGTCCTATAAATACTTAATTTCTATTATACCATTTTGTCCTGAGCTAAGACTGGATACCATCTAATGAGACACACGACCCGGCCCGAGAAAAGGCCCGAAGGGTGTTCTTGATCCCCATGGGCTAGAAACTAGAGCCAAGGAATTATAATAGTAAACAAGAGAATTATTTTTCCCATTATTATAAAATTAAAATTAAAAATAAATAGAACAGTCCAATATAAATATGGTTACCTAATTGAACATCATTTACACTTAAAATGAATGTACAAAATACTAGAATGCCAAACTATATAAAAAAACCAAAAAATGATCATGAAAATCACAACATATCCACATGACCCTGAGGGTCACTCTCCAATTCATAACAAACCATCATCTGAGGGGATTAAACCCAAGCTAGAACCCGTAAAAAAAACTGTAGAGACCCAAATATTGACATACATAGACATTACTTTAGTTTTTCAGAATACTTAATACATTAAAAAAACAAACAAACAAGAACCGTAATAGTTTAGTGTCTTTGGAAACTCGGAACATAATCTTCTAATCGTGGTGAAATATCCTCAATATCTCCAATAAAGATCTTCCCCTTTTGTTTTCTTACCTAAAAACTTTATTTATATCTTGGGAAAAAGAAAACATATAAAGGGTGATCTTAAATGATCAGTAAGGGTAAGCATGGAGAAAATAAAACAAACCATATACATTTGAACATAAAAAAAAGAACATAATTTTTAAACATCAAAATATTGAGAATGAAATAAAACATGGTAGTACATAAGGCAGAGATCATAATGGAACATCAATCATGATAAAATATATTTGAAATAAAACTTTTAGTTGTGGAAAAACATTAATAGTAGCCAAGGAATTGCTATCAAGACCATCTTAGTGGAAAAAGTCCCTTTCTGAATCAAGTTCAATCCTTATTTTAGTCCTGTAACAATGAACCGGATTAACTTACCATCTCAGCCATGTCTATCTCATGAGATATAAATCATTACCCAGTGCATTGGAGGGAGATATATGTCCCACCCATCTCATAATGAAATCATTCTTTCTTGTGCCACAACATGAACATGAATCATTCATCATTACCCAAAGTATAAAACGGGTTTCATAAACATCATCTCATTATAACACAATCCATACAAAAAAATGGATATCATTTCAACATATGAAAAGTGAAGCCATGTAAATCATAGAGAAATTATACTTGAAACATACACATATGAAATAATTCCATCTCATATGGAAAATGGTTTTGATAAAACACTTGAAATGAATTCTTGAGGAAAATATCCTTTCTCATTCAAAATCATTTTCTTTTCACAAAATTCCATGAAAATTTAAAGGAAAAAGATTTTTTTGAAAATAGTCATGAAATCTTAAAGAGTAAGATTCATGAAAATAAGGCGTTATAAAACCGTAAAAATCTATTCATGCAGTATAATTTAAAAAAACATTCTCCTCGTACTTTTGTCAGAAAAGTAAAAAAGTACCACATATGGTAAACAAAAGAAAACTTCCTTCCATAACACAAAGTAAAAGTCAAAGAGGGGTAAAAATGACTTTAAACATACATGGAATAATATTAAACACTTTATGAAAAACATTTTTTATTTACATGGATGAAAAATATAACCCCAGTAAATACTTACGAATAAACAATCTCTGATAAGAATGAGATTAGAATAATTATCCCTTACCTTATGTCCGATATGCTTCATATATATCTGGAACTCCTCTATAATGATTTAAATAATTTTATTGACTTATTACAGAATCATATTCATTGTTATGATATCATATATGGTTCAGTAATGACTTTATAATACCCATTCTTTTATAAATTCCATGTTAAAGCAGTGTTTTGGGTAAAATCGTTTCATTTATCGTACGTATTTCGATTTGTTGTTGTTGATATTATTATTACTTATATCATGATTTAATTACTTACAGAAATTAAATAATGATTTATATATCATATATATTCAGCATATATATATATATAATAGATAGATGAATGTAATTAAGTACACCGTTCATGGAGACGGTAGGCCGTACGTACGCATGAATGCTGTTTTCCTTTCCTTATTGACCTGAATGGTATTAAGTAGATGAAATACATATATATATATATACATAAATCCAGTAGAATTATTATGTAAAATATTTCATGATTACTTATTATATATAATTTATAATCTTTCTTGAATTGTTAACATGGAAAATGAATCTCATCGCGTCGTGGAGACAGTAATCCGTACGTACGCACGGGCGATAATATCGTTCACATATTTATTGAATGAAATTGTAGTGGATGATATAATTTCATATAATCCGTAAGATATTATAATAATAATATATATTTCTTTTTTACACCATTATACCCATCCAAGCAAGGTGGTGGTGGAAAAACAAATTACACCACGGCGTGGAGACGGTATTCCGTACGTACGCACGCACGGTGATTTCGTTTTACATATGATGAATAAAAGGTGAAATGAGGTTGTTTAATATTTATAATAACATATTAGTATATAATTAATACTGATGTTGTTACTTTATAATGAAAAAACTAAATATGAACATGTTGAAGAAGAAAGAAACTTGAAAGAATCGTTAGAAGAGATTACCTCTTCTTCGACACACCTCCTTTAAACTTCTTCTTAGGGAACTAGAGTTGGTCTTTTGAGAAGAAAAAAACCTCTATAATATAACTAGAGAGGTTGAGAAGTGTAATTGGAAGGGGTTGGATGAGCTTCAAGGCTCAAAATGGCGTGAAGAGAAGAGGGAAGGGGTTCCCTTTTTATAAGGGAGGAGAGGGGCACCTTAAGAAAACTTAAAATATTATTTTATAATAAAGTAATATTTGGTTTTTAATAGCTCTAAATTGATTAATTTATAAGATAAGGAGGGTATGGGTCGAAATACTTTCAACCAATATGTTTTAGACATGTTTAAGTTACTATTGTATCCACATCATTTAGATTTAACTCTATGTTAAATAATTTAACTTTTACCGTGTCTTTTTGTTTTCTTACACTACATGGTTAATAAACTTACTATAAAAAGACAAAAGAACCCCAAGTTGTTCATTATTAGTATATATACCCTTATCTATGTCATTTTTCCGAACCATAGATTTTTTGGAATAAGATAATAATTAATAATATAATATTTTTTTTAAAAACTATATTATATCAAATTTGACACTATTTGGTACTTGTTTTTTGTGAAACTCATAACAGCATGATTAGTTCTAAAAAAGTTAATTAAATCAATAATAACATTTCATATTAACCTAGAAAATTAGTTTAATTCATAAAAAGCCTAAAATTACATTTATTTGGGCATTTATAACATCAATTATGTTAATATTTCATTAATAAGGTAATTACCGCATCATCATTGTGTCATAAATAAATTAAATTATTTAATGTATAAAAATTATAAATAAAATACTATTATGTATTAAATATTTTTATATTTATAATTAATATTTATAGGCAAATTTATCGTAAGTATAACCCTATATTAAATTTTTTTAGTAATTAAACTTTGATTTTAACTATTTTAACTCTTCTTTAAATAAAATTATAATAAGTGTCCTAATACAATCCAAGTGGACTTAAAGGGTAATATTTTATTCCTAAGGTTGTTTTTGGTCGACTTACACTTATCCAATAGAATTAGGACATGTGTTAGGGTAATAATAATATCATTTTTACCCTTAATTACCCTATTTACTTTTAACCATGGTAAATAAAAGTAAAAAGTTACTATTCACCAAAAATTATTTTTATCTTATTGAACCACATTTTACTCATTGATATTAACCGTTTCTCTCGGATTTTTGAAATTTCACTCATAGAAGCAAGAAAATTAATTTTTATGTAAATTTTCAAATTCTTCTAGGAGGTGGGTAAAAGACGGTGAAAAGTTCAATTAAATTTTTATATATGTAAAATCATTATAAAATGACTCAAATTAATTACATTTAAATTATATAGGTATTATATATCAATTTTGAACTAAAATAAATTTAAATAAAATAAATAATTATTTAAATAAAAAGTCGGTTTTTAAATAGTAACCTAGTGTTTTCACTATTCATCAAAAATAGAAAGTTTTCAGAAAAATACCAAAAATTCACCCTAGGCTAATTTTGATATTCTGAATAAAAAAATGAAGTCCATTTTGAAAAATAAAATTTATAAAATTTAAAAAAGTGGGAATTACTATTCATAACGGCTAGTTCATAATAATATTATAATAATATATCATTTAGTGAAACTCGGTATTGCGTACTACACACGCTGTCGAGGAAGGTCTTGATTGTGTGTAATGCAAGACAAGTCAGGGATGCGTGTAGTGAAATCTCTATTTGGTGTTGCATAAAACATTATCAAAACATATTTCATTTATACATTAAACAAAATCTATACATAATGTTGCATAAAATAATTTCCACAAAACTAACTTGAAATTGTGTGTAATAAGGGCCAAAAATAGTGTTGCGTATACTGCAAGCTAATACGGTGTTGCATATAGTGCAAGCTAATTTCGGTGTAGCGTACAACACAAGACATCAATGAAATTAAAAAGAATAATTCTCATAAAATCTCGGGTTATTACATTCTACCCCCCTTAAAACGAATTTCACCCTCGAAATTCGTCTGGGTTATAAATGGTTTACTACTTGAAAGTTTCTTTCAAAGAAACCCACATCGTAAAAAGGAATAGCAAAACTGAGCTTTAAAAACTAAATTATGAGACGTAACAGTTACCCAAATTAACTAATCATTGGGTTTCCACATAGGATAACATAGGTGAAAATATGGATATGGAAGAAAAATCTAATCATCATGTTCTGATGGAGAGTGGTAGAGAACATGGCTATAAAGAAGCTAACAATCACAAAGCAATAAATTTTTGATGATCTAAGGTACCATCTGATTCATCAGATATAAGGGCACTATGAAAACATTTTTGGTTTTCAAGATCATTTTCTTGAAGTTGAAAAATTTGAAATAGAAGAAATACATACTTTATTTCAGTATAATCTCACCGTTGTTCGTGCCTTGAACAATTTCCACTTCATCTCTTAAAAAAATGAAGTTGAATTGGTCATTCGTGAAGTGTTAGAAGATCATTTTATAGAATGATGGGTCATTCCATATGTCTCAAACAAAAGGTTATCAAAAGTTATCAAATATACATAAGTCCATCTATGGTGAGGTTAATCGTATATGATTCCAAAAATGGACTTATAATTCATCTATCGTACTGCTTAATAAAAATATTTTCTACTAACCAGGGACTTCCTGTAGGCCAGTGGTAGGAAATAAAGTCCTGTCGCACTTCTGTTGTGGGTTCGATTCCCACAGCCTTGTCCGACACGACGGGTTGTCGCCCGTCCTGCAGGTTTTCCCTTTTTCTAAAACTACATTACAATAAAATTCCTACAATGAAATAGAAAAATGTTCTAGCCTTAAACAATAATATCTTATGTCTAACTTAATTCATTCCAATATTTAGTCTTATCCGAAATAATTCTGTCCAAGCTCATAGTATACAGATAATGGTTACATGAAAGGTCACATAACAAGCATGTGAATACCATCATTTATCCCCAATATATCATAAGATAAATCTTGTTGGTCACATTCCAAACATGTGAATACCTTAATCATGTATTCTTTTGAAACACTAATTACCATAAAACCCTAATGAAAACATGAGTGCTATCAAAAGTTAACTCCTTCCACATACCGAAATCCCAAAATTTCTATATACTCAAACCATGATATCACTTAGTCCTTATATCAATCATGAGCTCATGAATACTATCAAACATATAATTTTCCCCTTATCCATTCATTATTAACATATCATCTGGTTTTCAAAATATTTGAATCACTTTTCATGGTTACCGGTACCATATTATTATAGAAACCCACAATGTACCATTACATAGATATTCCAATGTTCCACAATACTATAAATGATATTCCACAACATTATTTTGGAATCCCTTTACATAAACACATAATCATTCCACTACATCGTTGTCATACACAACATTGATAATAGTGATCGCATGTGACTTCACTTTGTCCTTTTCCTTAAGAGGTTTCTCACGTTGATCATCGTTAACCCTTGGATTAGGGCAATGATTAGCATAACGCCCCATTTCTTTTCACTTGAAGCATTGAAGTGTTGGTGGTGTGTTCTCTACAGTCTTTTCGTTATTCACATCATTAGCAACCCCTTTTCCATTATTTCGACACTCAGCTACTCGATGACCTTCTTTTCCACACTTGAAACATTTTCTAGTCCATTTGTGGAAATCTCCACCATGCTTCTTTCCACACTTTGATCATAAAGAAACATTTATCTTCTTTTCACCATTATTCTGATATTTCTCCTTGAACTCCATCTTTCGTTTCTTGTCAAAACCATGAGATGGATCTGTAACACCAAATTCCATTTCTACCTTGATAGTACAAAGAAAAATTTCTTCATATATACTGAAGTCTCTTATAGTTAATGCCCTTCGAAGACTTGGTTTTAATCCCCTGAAGAATCGATCAACTTTACTTTCAGGTTGGATGATAAAGCCAGATTCATACCTTCCAAGCCATGTAAAATTCGCTTTGTATATACCAACAGATTCATTATCCTTTTTCTTAAGCTCAAGGAAATCCTTTTCCATCTTTGTTCTAAGAATACGAGAGAAGTACTTATTGAAAAATAAATTCTTTAACTCATCCCAGTCTATAGATCCAATTTCATCTCGGGGCCTCGTATTCTAAATTAGAGTCCACCATTGATCTTCTTCACCTTCTAAATGATAAATAGCTAGAAATTTTTTTTCATGTTTCGAATGACGAAGTATGGAAAATATCTTTTCAATGGTACTGATCCATTGTTCAACAACAAGTGGATCAGAAGACCCATTGAAAGAAGGTGGACGTTGCCTCATGAAGGACTCAATAGAATAGTGATCCCTTCTCTGCTCATTTGGAAGTCCAAAATGATTCATAAATTGTATAAGTATAGTAATAATATTTTTCACTCTATCTCCCATAATGTTGGTTTGTTCAGGAAGACAATCATTTCATCGTCCATTATATTGATCAACACGGTTCCTTCGGGTTCCAACCATCGTCTAAAACCAAAAAAAGAATAGTGTGAGAGGAAGAAATCATGCTATGGAAAACAACATAATAAAGGGGGAGTACCTTCAATATCTAACATCATAGGTATATTTCTAATATTCTTATCGTAATTCTAGAACTATAAACTATACTTATACTTAACCTTATGGACATCCCTAGACATACCTTAGAAATATTTCTAGGGATCTCACTAATGTTTTCACATCCTAGTTTCCAAATGTTAACTAAACCTTTGCTTTGATACCAACTGTAGAGACCCAAATCTTGATGTACATAGACATTACTTTACTTTTGCGGAATACTTAATACATAACAAAAAAAAACACACAAGGACCATAATAGTTTAGTGTCTTTGGAAACTCAGAACACAATCTTCTAATCATGGTGAAAGATCTTCAACATCTCCAAAAAAGATCTTCCCCTTTTGTTTTCTTACCTAAAAACTTTATTTATATCCTGGGGAAAAGAAAACATATAAAGGGTGAGATCAAATGATTAGTAAGGGTAAGCATGGAGAAAATAAAACAAACCATATACATTTGAACATAAAAACATGAACATAATGTTTAAACATCAAAATCTTGAGCTATGACATAAAATATGGTAGTACGTAAGGCATAGATCATAATGGAACATTAATCATGACAAAATATCTTTGAAATAAAACTTGTAGTTGTGAAAAAACACTAAGCACATGATATGATTTCCATAGTATCCAAGGCATTGCTTCCAAGACCATCTTAGTGGACAAAGTCCCTTTCTGAATCGAGTTCACTCCTCGTTTTATTCCTGTAATACTGAACAAGATTAACTTACCATTTCATCTTTGTCTATATCATGAGATATTAATCTTTACCCAATGAATTGGAGGGATATAAAGGTCCCACCCATCTCATAATGAAATCATTCTTACTTGTGCCACAACATGAACATAAATCATCCATCATTACCCAAACTATAAAATGGGTTTCATAAACACCATCCCATCATAACATAATCCATACAAAAAAAGGATATCATTTCATCATAAGAAAAGTGAATCCTTGTAAATCATAGAGAAATTATACTTGAAACATACACATATGACATAATTCCATCTTATTTGGAAAATGGTTTTGATAAAACATTGAAATAAATTCTTGAGGAAAATATCCTTTCTTCTTCAAAATCATTTTCTTTTCCCAAAATGCCATGCAATTTTAAAGGAAAAGGATTTTGTTGAATATAGTCATTAAATCTTGTAGATTAAGATTCATGAAAATAAGGCATTATGAAACCGTAAAAATCCGTTCATGCTGTATAAGTTAAAAAAAACATTGTCCTCATACTTTTGTCGGAAAAGTCAAAAAGTACCACATATGGTAAACAAAAGAAAAATTCATTCCATAACACAAAGTAAAAATCAAAGAGGGGAAAACATGACTTTAAACATAAATGTAATAATATTAAACACTTTATGAAAAACATTTTTTATTAACATGGATGAAAAATATAACTCCAGTAAATACTTAGTAATGAACAATCTCGGATAAGAACGAGATTGGAATAGTTATCCGTTACCTTTTGTCCGATATGCTTCGTATGTATCCAGACCTCCTGTATAATGATTTAAATAATGTTATTGACTTATTAAAGAATCATATTCATTGTTATGATATCATATATGGTTCAATTATGACTTTATAATACCAGTTCTTTTTTAAATTCAATGTTAAAGAAGCTGATTAGTCACTAAAAGTGGCTAATATTCATTGTTAAGATCTTAATATTAATGTTTTTAAAAGTTCATAAACATCAATTTTAGTCCAATTCAGAAATTGAACTTCATTTCCCATCATTGTGCAATTCATGCTTAAAATGTCAATTTGGGCCCACTCAATAATTTGCTTGTGGAAATTTCAATATTCATCATTTTAATTTGAAATTTTGGGATATGATTGATAAATTTGTTTGGAACATTTTATCTTTTAGGTCCGATGGATGAATCCCAAAGGAAGATGGAGACTTTTGCGCCTGAAGGCAGAAACTTTCTGGAAAAAGCATAATGGGCCTAAGGCCCATCAATCAAATGTGGGGCCCAGAAACCAAGCCCAATGAAGCTCAAATTTATACAGGAGAAAGATAAAAATATTAGGATCATTTTATGCAACTGTGGCTAGAGATAATTATGATGTTTTCATGATAATAAATGGGTATGAAGTTAACATTTAAATGGTGGACTTGTCATTAATGCAGAGAAATCCGTCCCACCATTTCGACCATAACTTCCAAACGGATGAGCCAAATTTCCTGATATTTTGAGAGCTTCTAGAAGACACATGGAAGAGGATATGTTATATTTATGACACATTCGGATTCTGCCATATGAAGTGTCAAACGCACACGTCAAAATGGAGGACGAATCTGGACAGTTTTCCGGGTCAACTTCGAAACGTCAATTTCTTTTTTGATTCTTCACCCTCCTTTTGACTCTCTTAATTGTTGGGGGGTGAATTTAATGTTGGGGGTGGACCTAAGGCTCCTAATATTCCTATATAAGGAGATGGTGGTGAAGGGAATAATCATCTAACATTTTTCCTTGAATCTAACATTTTTCCTTGAATCTATCATTTTTCCTTGAATCTAACATTTTTCTTTGAATCCATATTTTCCTTTCAATTGTAATTTTCTGCTTTCCTTTTGTAATCGTATCGTCAATTTTTCCCATGTAAGTTTTTCTTTCACATTGAGTATCTTAATAAAATTTGTTCTTCTTCTTTATTTTTTTCTTTTTATTTTATTCACACGTTGATACCGTTGAATCTAGGTGTGAATTTATTCACACCCGCACTTGTGAATTCATCACACAACGGTGGAGTGTTCATTTTGATTAATGTTTTTTTCCTTTCTTCTTTAATCCTGCTTCTTTAAGTCAATTACCCACTTCCATTGATAGAATAACATCAATGGAGGGCTAACCTATTATGGGTTGATCCTAGGGAGTTGCATGAGTTGGATTGAATGTTATTTTATGTTCTTAAAATCTTAAATTTGTTCTTTATTTTAAGAGTTCCTTTCTTTGATTTATCTTCTTCTTTGTCTTCACCGACTTTAACGACGATACATTTTGAGTGCTAGTACGATCCAATTCCTTGGAGTTCTCATTTAATTGATCCTCTAAGTGAATTGGTGATTAGCCTTGAAATTGTATAAGGATTAAATCGGAGAATGATATTGAAGAATTATTTCATTTAATGGATACCTCTTGAACCGATGAACAGAAAATAAAATGAAAAACAAATACATCCAATCAAGCCCAAGAGACAACCTAGGATCAACTCACATTAATTAGTTGTTTTAATTCAAGTAATTTTATTGTTTTTGTTCTTTAATTTAAATAAATATTTCTTCAAATCAATCAACACCATAGTTGGCCACTTCATAGCCAATCCCGCATCTAATCAAAGTGTCTCAAGGTTTCTTCTTCGGTCCCTGTGGACTCGACCCCTACCTGTACTACAACGACCGCATACCTGTAGGGTAAATTTGGGCGCAACCAAATTTTGGCGCCGTTGCCGGGAACCCTAGTAAGTTTTCTTAGACACCCACCTTCTATTCTCACCTAACTTCTCTTTTCTCACCTCTATTTCTCTTTTCTTTTCCCCTTTCTGTTTTTCCAAAAAAAAAACAAATCCAAATCCAAATTTCATTAAACTCCAATGGAGTATCATCAACAATTTCATTTAATAAAATCGGGCTGGAATCAAATAGAAAATCAACATTGGAAATCCTCTCACATAGGAAATTACTTTGATCAACCTTTAAATGAATACCCCACACCCGATAACATGAACGATCAATGGGATACTGATTTTTTGAAGGATAAATTTCTATACCTCTCAAGGATGATTGAAGAGATCAAACATAATGATGATGATGATGTAAAAACAACAATCAATCCTAATTCTGAAAAAATTCTTGAACATTTATGTGAAAAAATGGTTAAAATGAATTCAGAAGTTTCATCACTGAGATTAGAAATACAAAACACTAAGACTTATGAAGAACCCATTCCCACTCAGGATGTCCTTTCCACATCACTTATAGAAGAATATTGTTTCCCACATAACTCATGTGAATTTAGTAAAGAACCCACTTTAAAATCTTGGAATACAGAGTTGGATAATGAAGATATTTGGTCAGGTAATGTTGAAATTCAAGATAAAGAACATGAAGGAATTGTTAATGAGTCTTTAAATCAGGAGGAAATTGATTTTTTGGATTCAAAAGATGAAAATTTGACATCATGGATTGAGCTTCCTGAATATAAATCCATTAATGATTTTTCAAAAACACCAATCACTGAAAAATTGGGAGAAATACCAAACATTGAGCCCATACACACTCCTGAAATTCAACTAGACACTTTTGGGGATGAATCATATTTTCAAAATGAACCAATTCTTTCTAAATGTTTTGGAGAAGAAACTGATTTTGAATTAATTTTTCAATATCATTTAAAAAATTTCAATAAAACCAAGCTCAAAATTATTTTACATTCTTCCGATCTCAAGAAAATCAATCTTAATCAAGTTGAAGTGGAAAAAAATGGGGTCCTAAACATGTTGAAAGTTGGAATTGGATTAGTTGGGGGGTTCAAGTCGAGCTAACGACGTTAAACAAAAGCGCTGCATGGGAGGCAACCCATGGTTTTCATGTTTCTAATAATTTTGAATCATTTTCTTTTTCATATAATAAATTACCATAGACTGTTGACCTTCTCTTCTTTTATGAGTAAGGATGGGTATGAAAGGGGAGCGCCATATTCATCCGTGTCACGTGGCGTGATCTCTGAGTAATACCTTACCCAAAAATCTAGAAGAAGACAATGTATCATCAGTTTTTTTTGTTTTGTTTATTATTATGTTTTTATAGGTTAAAAAATAAAAGGACATGCTGAAATCCATAAGGAAAATCCATTCACCACCATCCAAGCCGCTGAGACTCAAATCCAGGATTGAAGGGAGACTATGGCATGCGCTATCATCATCAACCACCAGGTGACTTCATTCCATGATTTTCATTTTAAATTTCTTCGTTGAACCCCTCTCCTACCCCCTTCTAACTTTTCTATTCTTTAAACACTGGGGACAGTGTTATTCTAAGTTGGGGGGGATAAAAAATGAATTTTTTTTGTGAATAAAAACATGCATGAAAAGAAAAATTCCATTAACCATAAACATGATAAACACACATTGGAAACTCTTAAATTGGATATCAAATAAATTTTGAATGCCTTGATTCTGATTTTAAAGCATGTTTAAGTTCATGAGCATAGTTTTTGGAAAGTGCGGTTGTCCGATGTGATTTTTCAATGTTTACATTTTCATCCTCTTAATAAAAATGCCACAATACACGTCTACTGGATCGTGGGTGTAAATTTGAGTTCTTGGGTCCCTTTCATTATAGAATAGGGTTCTGGGGTCACTTTTAGTTTAATTTGAGTATCCAAAAAAACACAAAAAAAAAAAACAAAAAAAAACAAAAAAATGACCACATAGAGCAATGTTTTGTCCAAATGCGTGGCGTCCGACACTTGGGGATCGTGACTCCATAGTTGTCTTTCCCAGAGTTAGGCTTTATATCTCTATTGTAGAGCATGAAATTGACAATATGTGTGGCGTCCGGCACTTGGGGATCGTGACTCCATAGTTGTCTTGCCCAGAGTTAGTCTTTTCATATCTATTGTGGTTAAAAAAAATAATAAAAAAAATCAAAAAAAATCAAAAAAAAAATGGATACTCATTTTAAGGTTTAATGTGATTCCCACCTAGCGCTTCCATTTTTTCCCCTTGAACAATAAAATGGGCCCCATATCTTTTATGATGCACAAAACTTTATCATGCTTAATTGGAATTGGATGAAATGTGGCAATGAATTTGAACAAAGGAATGGGCTTGGGCTTGGGATATGCTTATGGACCTAGCTTGTTTTAAATGATTTCGATTGGTTTTCATAATTTTTTTGGTATTAGATATTTGGGTGAGTAATGTGTATTTAAATGTTTTTGGAAAATGGGATTTGGATTTCATATTTGTAATTTATTTTGCTCGGGACTAGAAAAACTCAAGTTGGGGGGTGTGATTAGTCACTAAAAGTGGCTAATATTTATTGTTAAGAACTTAATATTAATGTTTTTAAAAGTTCATAAACATCAATTTTAGTCCAATTCAGAAATTGAACTTCATTTCCCATCATTGTGCAATTCATGCTTAAAATGTCAATTTGGGCCCACTCAATAATTTGCTTGTGGAAATTACAATATTCATTATTTTAATTTGAAATTTTGGGATATTATTGATCACTTTGTTTGGAACATTTTATCTTTTAGGTCCGATGGATGAATCCCAAAGGAAGATGAAGACTTTTGCGCCTGAAGGCAGAAACTTTCTGGAAAAAGCATAATGGGCCTAAGGCCCATCAATCAAATGTGGGGCCCAGAAACCAAGCCCAATGAAGCTCAAATTTATACAGGAGAAAGATAAAAACATGAGGAACATTTTATTCAACTGTGGCCAGAGATAATTCTGATGTTTTCATGATGATAAATGGGTATGAAGTTAACATTTAAATGGTGGACTTGTCATTAATGCAGAGAAATCCGTCCCACCATTTCGTCCATAACTTCCAAACGGCTGAGCCAAATTTTTGGATATTTTTAGAGCTTCTAGAAGACACATGGACGAAGATATTTTATATTTATGACACATTCGGATTCTGCCATATGAAGTGTCAAACTCACACGTCAAAATGGAGGACGAATCTGGACAGTTTTTCGGGTCAACTTCGAAATGTCAATTTCTTTATTGATTCTTCACCCTCCTTTTGACTCTCTTAATTGTTGGGGGGTGAATTTAATGTTGGGGGTGGACCTAAGGCTCCTAATATTCCTATATAAGGAGATGGTGGTGAAGGGAATAATCATTTAACATTTTTCCTTGAATCTAACATTTTTCCTTGAATCTATCATTTTTCCTTGAATCTAACATTTTTCTTTGAATCCGTATTTTCCTTTCAATTGTAATTTTATGCTTTCCTTTTGTAATCGTATCGTCAATTTTTCCCATGTAAGTTTTTCTTTCACATTGAGTATCTTAATAAAATTTGTTCTTCTTCTTTATTTTTTTCTTTTTATTTTATTCACACGTTGATACCGTTGAATCTAGGTGTGAATTTATTCACACCCGCACTTGTGAATTCATCACACAACGGTGGAGTGTTCATTTTGATTAATGTTTTTTTTCCTTTCTTCTTCAATCCCGATTCTTTAAGTCAATTACCCACTTCCATTGATAGAATAGCATCAATGGAGGGCTAACCTATTATGGGTTGATCCTAGGGAGTTGCATGAGTTGGATTGAATGTTATTTTATGTTCTTAAAATCTTAAATTTGTTCTTTATTTTAAGAGTTCATTTCTTTGATTTATCTTCTTCTTTGTCTTCACCGACTTTAACGACGATAAATTTTGAGTGCTAGTACGATCCAATTCCTTGGAGTGCTCATTTAATTGATCCTCTAAGTGAATTGGTGATTAGCCTTGAAATTGTATAAGGATTAAATCGGAGAATGATATTGAAGAATTATTTCATTTAATGGATACCTCTTGAACCGATGAACAGAAAATAAAATGAAAAACAAATACATCCAATCAACCCCAAGAGACAAACTAGGATCAACTCACATTAATTAGTTGTTTTAATTCAAGTAATTTTATTGTTTTTGTTCTATAATTTAAATAAATATTTCTTCAAATCAATCAACACCATAGTTGGCCACTTCATAGCCAATCCCGCATCTAATAAAAGTGTCTCAAGGTTTCTTCTTCGGTTCCTGTGGACTCGACCCCTACCTGTACTACAACGACCGCATACCTGTAGGGTAAATTTGGGCGTAACTAGAAGCGTTTTGGGTAAAATCGTTTCATTTATCGTACGTGTTTCGATTTGTTGTTATTGATATTATTATTACATATATCATGATTTACTTACTTACAGAATTTAAATCATGATTTATATATCATATATATTCTGTATATATATATATATATATATATAATAGATATATGAACGAAATGAAATACACCGTTCATGGAGACGGTAGGCTGTACGTACGCAAGAACGCTGTTTTCCTTTCCATATTGACATGAATGGAATGAAGTAGATGAAATAAATATATATATACATAAATCCAGTAGCATTATTATATAATATATTTCATGATTACTTATTATATATACTTTATAATCATTCTTGAATTGTTAACATGGAAAATGAATCTCATCGCGTCGTGGAGACGGTAATCCGTACGTACGCACGAGCGAAGATATCGTTCCCATATTTATTGAATGGAAATGGAGTGGATGATATAATATCGTAGAATAAGTAAGATATTATAATAATCATATATAGTTATTCTTTACACCATTATACCCATCCAAGTAAGGTGGTGGTGGAAAAACAGATTACACCATGACGTGGAGACGGTATTCCGTACGTACGCACACGCGGTGATTTCATTTTCGGTAGGATGGATACAAGGTGAAATGTGTTTGTTTTATATTTATAATAAAATACCAGTATATAAGTAATACTGATGTTATTACTTTATAATGAAAAAACTAAAGAAGAATAAGTTGAAGAAGAAAGAAACTTGAAAGAATCGTTAGAAGAGATTACCTCTTCTTCGACGCACCTCCTTTAAACTTCATCTTAGGGCACTAGAGTTGGTCTTCTGAGAAGAACAGAACCTATATGATATAAATAAAGAGGTTTAGAAGATTAATTGGCAGGGGTTGGCCGAGATTCAAGGCTCAGAAGGGTGTGAATAGAAGAGGGAAGGGGTGCCCTTTTTATAAGGGAGGAGAGGGGAACCTTAGGATAACTTAAAATATTATATTATAATAAAGTCATATTCAGTTTTTAATTGCTCCAAATTGATTTATTTCTAAGATAAGGTGGGGATGGGTCTAAATCCTATCAACCAATATGTTTTAGACAAGTTTAGGTTACTATTTTATCCTTATCATTTAGATTTAACTCTATGTTAAATAATTTAACTTTTACCGTGTTTTTTAGTTTTCTTACACTATATAGTTAATAAACATACTATAAAAATAACCGCATGATTAGTTCGAAAAAAGTTAATTAAATCAATAATAAAATGTCATATTAACATATAAAATTAGTTTAATTAATAGAAAGTCTAAAATTACATTTATTTGGGTATTTATAACACCAATTATGTTAATATTTCATTAATAAGGTAATTACCGCATCATCATTGTGTCATAAATAAATTAAATTACTTAATGTCTAAAAATTATAAATAAAATACCATTATGTAGGAAATATTTTTATCTTTCTAATAAATATATCTTGGAGAATTTATCTTATGTATAACCCAATATTAAAAATGTTTCAGTTATTAAACCTTTATTTTAACTATTGTAACTCTTTTTTAATAAAATAATAATAAGTGTCCTAATCTAATCCAAGTGGACCTAAAGGGTAATATTTTATAAAAGGTTGTTTTTGGTCGAATTAAACTTATCTAATAGAATTAAGTCATTTGTTAGGATAATAATAATATCATTTTTACTCTTAATTACCCTATGTACTTTTAACCGTGGTAAATAAAATTAAAAAGTTACTATTCACCAAAAATTATTTTTATCTTATTGAACCATAGTTTACTCATTGATATTAACTGTGTCTCTAGGATTTTCAAAATTCCACTCACAGAAGCAGGAAAATTATGTTTGATGTAAATTTTCAAATTCTCCTAGGAGGTGTGTAAAAGACGGTGAAAAGTTCAATTAAATTTTTATATATCCAAAATCATTATAAAATGACTCAAATGAATTAAATTGAACTTATATAGGTATTATTCATGAATTTTGACTTAAAATAAATTTAAATAAAATAAATAATTATTTAAATAAAAAGTCGGTTTTTAAATAGTAACCTAGTGTTTTTCACTATTCATCAAAAATTGAAAGTTTTCAGAAAAATACCAAAAATTCAACCTAGGATAATTTCAATATTCCGAATCAAAAAATGAGGTTCATTTTGAAAAATAAAATTTATAAAATTTCAAAAAGTTTGTATTACTATTCATAATGACTATTTCATAATAATATTATATTAATATATCGATTAGTGAAACACAGTATTGCGTACTACACACGCTATCGAGGAAGGTCTTGATTGCGTGTAATGCAAGACAAGTCAGGGATGCGTGTAGTGAAATCCTTGTTTGGTGTTGCGTATAACATAATCAAAACATATTTCATTTATACATTAAACAAAATCTATACTTAATGTTGCGTAAAATAATTTCCACAAAACAAACATGAAATTTTGTGTAACAAGAGCCAAAAATAGTGTTGCATACACTGCAAGCTAATACTGTGTTGTGTATAGTGCAAGCTAATTTTTGTGTAGCGTAAAAAACAAGACATCAATGAAATTAAAAAGAATAATTCTCAAAAAATATTAGGTTGTTACAAAAACTAAAAACAGGAAAGAACTATTAGCATGAGTACAAAAACTCAGTAAGTAATCCCAAATAAATCTATTCCCAATATACTTCCTTTAAATAAAGAAATATCAGTATCAAGACTAAAATATGTTATATAAATCAAGTTTTCCACACTTTTTATTTTAGTGAAAACAAAATAGAAATCTATTTCCCTCATAATTTTAAAAAATATTCCTTTCATATAAGAGAATTAATTTCTTAGGGAAAAAGTTAAAGAGAAACAAATAGGAAATGTTCATTTTTCATGCAAGGTAAAAAGAAAAAAACATTACATTCCTCAAAAAATATTTCTTGAAACCTTTTAAAGGAAAACTGCACATTGCATTTT
The DNA here is from genome assembly GCA_963277665.1 of Viscum album. Classification (NCBI taxonomy): domain Eukaryota; kingdom Viridiplantae; phylum Streptophyta; class Magnoliopsida; order Santalales; family Viscaceae; genus Viscum; species Viscum album. Next base: position 1,542,161,051 of record OY728129.1, read on the forward strand.
TACCAAGAAAACACCGTAAACCATGAAAAAAATACTATGATCACACAATTAGGGAAATGAGATAATGGTGCTCAAGAAACTATACCAGGAAATAAATCTAAATCATCCACCACAGATAATATAGTGAAATAGAAAATAGAATAATACCTAGGATCATAGAGGAAAACCCAAAACATACTATACAAGTGACTCATCCTAAAGGCATTCCTTACCCGATGAAATCATAACACACAAACACTCGATCACACCCTACATGGCCTAATCGAGGGGCACAATAAAAAATTAGAGAAAAATCCATTCTAAGGGACACTATCTAGTATTTAATCTAAACCACTAAAACAAGTGTTCTCATAATTCCTCTTAGCCATTCTTTTTTCCCATGTTGCATTCACAATGGGGTGTGTAAAACTAAGTCAAGAAACAATCCATTTATACAATCTATCACAGAATTCACACAACCCAACACCCCCTCGACCACCATAAGGAGTAATACCTTTCCATTAAACCATCTTCACCCAAAGTAACTCCCAAATTAAGGAAAATCCCATCTATTTATAAACCAAAATGGTAATAGACACATCTCGAGAAGGGTTTTCCAATGAAACCATTTCAAAAGTTCCAATCAGGCCTCACTTAAAAATCACTTATCAAACACTTTATTAAAGAACCACACACAAGACTCTTAAAAAAATGAAATTCTGAAACCAATTTTAGAAAACCAAACCTGTACTTCAAATCCAAAACGCATTTACAAGAGTTAAGAATGCATTTTTCAGGAACTTTGTGTGTGAAACCCAATACACCCATTTAAAATAATTAAAATCAAGTGGAAGTCACTTCATTTCACATAAAACATTAATTATAAAAATCATCCTTGATTAATTGCTATCCATGAGAGGCATAAAAATCAATGAATTATTGAATTATTGAATTTAAAGGGGAATTCAAAGGAATACTATCTCAAATTGCATCCACTTCAATGATAACCAACTGGAAAGACCCCATAAAAGTTCTAGGGAGAAATAACATCCCTAAGGAAACCTAAGAATAAATAACCCCCAATTTCACATCACCCTGGGAATTTAAATCATCCAAAAATATCCAATAGGGTTATTCGATAAAGGTAAAGTGGAAGAAAAAAAAGAGACAGATAAGGGAGCCCTAACTTTTTGATTCAGGTGAATAATCACTAACAAACCCTATACAAATCAACGTAGTGGATTGTGGGGGGAGACAAAATGCTCCATTAGAGGAATATAGGTTGGGAAAATTAGAGCGGGGTGCCCAAGGGAAGAAACCAAAATTAAAAAATGAGGATAGAATCATAAAATATGCTTTCCCAAGTGGGTTTCACAATTTTCTCACACGTTTTAACAAGATGTGTGAAAACCATGTGATTTCCCACTTTTTAGTGCTATACAGGCTGCACACTTAGGATACATAGTTTGTTAAACCATGAATCCTAACCATGTGGAAACTTTACACTTAGGATACATGGTTAAACTAACCATGCACTTTAACTATGACACCGGGATAAAATCCCCCAAACATCCCCCATTTCACCCCAAAACACTTCTAACTTAAGAGGATAAACCATCCATAAAACACACCCCATGGAGAAGTGACACTTGGGGTTTTTCAAAATCTGCACCAAGAAATGTTTTCCCCAATCCTTCCCACTAACAATGAATAAAAATACCAACCAAAACTTCACTGAATTAAAATTAAAATTTGGAAGACCTAGAAATTGAGAGAAAAACTAAGAAGCAAAAGATAATTCGAAACAAAGGATATGAATAGAAATACAGGTGTTTGAATTTAAGAATAACTAATAAAATCCAATATATTTAACTACATGTAATGAATATAAGTAACTAATTTATGAATTTTATGTTCATATAAAATAATGGATACTTTTAATAACAATGAAATTCAATTGGATGACATAAAATAAATAATAAGATCATTTAAATGTTTAAAAGAGTATATTTAAAAATATTTAATAGCATTAGATAAACATTTCTATTTCAAGAAAAATATCACTAATTCTATATTGTGTATGACACTAAAAATTTTATAAATAAAATTAAATCTAAAATATTCTCAAATAAGAATATTAACTATTATTATTCTAAAAAGTCATTTTCTAATGAATACATATTTTCATTATAATTTATGGAAATTTTGGAAAAATTTATTAATAAATTATATAAATTGAATTAAAATAATAATATAATTTTCAATATATGTGATAGAAATATTAGCTTAAGACTATTTTTTATTTTTTTAAAATATTATATTTCTAGGTGAGTAATAAAAAATACAGATTTTTTCAAAAAAAAAACTATATATTTCATAATACCTATATTATTAAATAGTTTAAGAATACCTTTGATCTAAAAATATATAATAAATTATATAATTAATTTAAAAATACTTTTTTTAATTTATTATAAACATGTGTAATTTTTTTGAAACTGATTATTTCACACTAAAAACCGTTTTACGCTCTTATATTAAAGACAAGACATTTCAATTTTAGAAATTAAATATAGAAAAATTTATTTCCTATTTTATTTAAACATGAATATATTAGATAAATATATCAATTAAATTTTTAGGAGTAAAGATAATATTAGTAATATTAGTATTAATTACTATGATAATGATAAAACTAATTTTTTAAATGAATTGCTTTATTAATTTCATGTCATTTTTGTTTAATCAATAAAGATAATTTTATTCCATCATGTAGGGGTGATGGAAATTCATAAGAGATGGTGAATTTCCTTTATTTAAAAAATTAATCATGTTTTAAAATTTATGAGAGGAAAGTGATATATTCAATTATTAAAAAATTCTACAACACTGATATAAGAAAAGAGGTAGAAAATAAAATTCATGAAAGTAAAATGTAAACCAAATAATTTTATTTTGGTTTTTATTTATATGATCCTAGTCTACTCTTCAACCCCCTCCCGGGTTAAGATATATAGAACCCACTATCGTATATCACTTTTTAAGGATAGAGAAAACTCAATACATATATTTTTTTACACCTGGAGGCTTAACCTAATTCTATTATCATTTAAAAGTTCATAAAAAATCGGTTTCTATTAGAGATGACCCCACCTAGACATTTACAAGATCAATCCTAACATCTCGAAATTTTTGGTTTAGATTGATCCTAGTTGTTTGTAAGGGAAAACCTAACCTAGTCCATTGTAGATGTAGCCTCAGCCTAGACTTTTAGAGGCCTTTTCCTAAACTATTTTATGTTACGGATCAATAGGAACACAATGTTCTATGGATACAGACTAATCCCAGTCACTTACTGGAGGATCGTTTCTATTACTATTTTAAGGGATAAGAGGAAACCAATCTTCTATTTTGATAGAATACACCCAGTCTTCTAATGGGATTGACTAAACCTAGATGTACCCTTTTTAAGGGTAGTATAACACCACGCCGGATTGAATTAGTGCGATGACACAACATATAAAGTTATATCACATAGGAATAATAAAATAATTTAACCTAATGGATGGTTTTTTAAGAATATTCTTACGTTTGGATTTGGTAGTGCACAGTTCATTCAAGAAATTGTAACGATGAAGCTCAATAATCCAGTAGTTTACTCTAGAAAGATGTTGAATGATGAATCTCAATAACCCAGTTGTGAAGTATGAATTATGTAGGAGTAAAGCAGAGTAACATCAATTTTTCTTCACTACATGCCTTGATCCTTTTATGCACCAAATTGGGATTTATATTTTTCTTCCAAAATTTCAGTGATAGAATATTCAGTTATAAGAAACTTTAATTATAGCATAAAAAATGAAAAAATGTTATAAAAAAATTATAATTAGAAAATATAAAAAATTAATAAATAATAAATATATTCAAAAAATTTTATGATAATTTACTTGTTACAATATAATTATTAAAGAGAGCCTAATGCTTGATATTGATAAAGAATTCTAATTTAGTCATTGCACTTTTTGAGTTTTCTCTCGATATTTTGTAAAAAATTATGTATAGAGAAACAAATTTAGAATAGTTAATATAGTAGTTAATAATGAATATTAATATCCTTGACAAACTCCCTAAAAATATTCTAGAAAAAACTATTTATATTTTGACCAGTTTTTATTTGACTATCCCATGTTCCAAAATATTAGTTTGAGTATCCATATGTGTTTAATCTCATGAGAATAATTTATTTCCTTAGAAAATAATTAAAAATATATTCACATAGGTACAAGATAAATAATGTTAAAATTTTGAACATATATAGCATTAAAAATATTCATATTAAACTTAAAAAAAATAAATGTGAAATATATGAATTAATATAGAATATTTCATGATTTTTGTAAATAAATATATCAAAGATCACATATATTGGAAAAAAATCCCTCAAGGTAACATTGAATCATTTTTGAGGTGATTGTGTTTGTTGACAAAGTGAGCCTCTATGTTGTGTTTGTTGACAAAGCAAACCATGAAGTACAAATTTGTTAAAAAAGGGGATTTTATTATGGCATGTCGAGTTCAAGGGATGTTGTCAACGATCCATGATTGATTCCAGAATGTTGAAAAAGGAATTGTCGATCTGGAGGTGGTTCAAAAAGAGAAGATACAAGGTGGTTCTATTTTCCAATGTTTTCCAAATTTTTGGTCCTCAAAATCGACAAATAGAGAAAAGTGTTTTAGGAAAAGGTAATTGCATGCTAGTGTCTTAGAGGCTTGGAAACATTCAAGCCATATGTTCATCATGATCAGAAAATAAAAATATGGAAATGGAAAAAGGGCCGCTCAAGTATTGGGTTTGGTAGCGCAAGTGACTAGCATAGTAGAGACTAGGGTGGCTGGACTTGCGCGCCAAGAGGAAACATGCATGCTGGCGCTCTGGGTGTCCAAATGCCTATAAATAGAGGTCAAAACCTCTTCATTCGGTGCGAGTTAAACACTTTGAGAAAATCAACCCTCCCGTCACATAGGTGTTGTGGTCGCGCAAGTGGTGGTGTGGTCGCGCAGGAATAAAGATATTTAGAAGTTGCACGCCAGTTGATAGTTGCACACCAAATGTGGTTTGGGTGAGAAAGGGTGTGAGTCTCCCAAGTTTAGAGTTGAAGAAGGGTGTGTCACACAAGTGGTTTGGTGATACTTGTGCGCTGGGCTTTGAAGAAGAGCGATAGTTGAAAGTTGCATGCCAAAATTGGTTTTTGGTGTAAAAGGGTGTGAGTCAAGCAAGTTTGGTGATGAAGAAGCGAGTTTCGTGCAAGTGGTTGAGCTGAACTTATGTGCTAGTTTGAACTTGTGAATCAGAACTTGCGCACCATATTAGAGAAGTACTCCATGTATGGTTGAAGCATGCAAGTCATTTTAGGGCTGCACACACGCTGGAAGATTGCTCGATACCTTCGACGCAAAGTGAGACTCATATATAGGTGAAAGTTGGACTTCAATAGAGCATCCAAATACAACAGAGGATGTATTCATTTGTGATAATAAAGAGAACTATATGTCTATAGACTATGAGTGGATCCTTTCCAGAGTAGTGAGTAAAGGAAGAGGAAGAAGGCGATCCTCTTTATCGGTAGTGAGCTAGATAGAGAAATAAGGAGTGACCCTTGGGAAAGCAGTGATTTGACCCTAAACATTGTAGAAGAAGTGAGCCTAGGAATAACAGTGATCTATCCCAATCTTTGTAAACAACAGTTTGATTTTATTGGATTTGGTACATCGACACATTGCCGGTGTATTCTCCTTTGACATAGCCTAGTGAGGGTGAACCAAGTAAAAATCATTGTGTCCTATGCATGCTTTAGTTTTTGTTTATACTTTTCTACATGAAAGAGAGAGAAGAGATTCTTTATTAACAGCGAGACAAGAACAATAGTGGTAGTTGTTTTAATATGTCATACCCTGATTCACCCCCGCTCTTCGGGTATCTAACCTAGTGGACCTAACAGCATAGGTGTTTTCAACACATTCAAAAATGGATTTTACTCCATAATAAATTCATGATATATATATATATATATCAAAGATAAAAATAAAATATATTCATGAAAAAAATGATTTATAGTTACTAAAAAATCATTTTGGGAGATAATATATTTCACATAACCAAAACATGTCATGTATGATTTCTTAAATCGACAGTTTTCACATAAGAGAATTGATCATATAAGCAAATCACATAGGAAAATTCATGTAGGTTATTCGACATAGTCCAATTCACATAATCAAATTGATGTAGATGAATTCATATAAGTGTATTTCCATATCCAAATTCTTTTAAGATAATATACATAGATTATTCACCTAATAAAATTGAAATATCTGATACACATAAGAAAATTCACTTAATTGAATTCATGTAAGATGATTAACAAAATTGAATTCATGTAAGTGAATTATTATAACCAAAATTAGGAAACTAAAATTCTGAAATCTAAAAATGGTTTGAAATATTAAATTTCAAACATGAATCATATCTTCTAAATAGAGGAATCATCTTCGGTTTCAATTAAATTATATTTATAAAATTTCCTTGTATTTTGAACTAATCAAGATTCACCTTAATCAAACATCTATATCTCATGTTATCATTAAAATACATTAGAAAAGAAATTCTAAGAACTATAGAATTTAAAATGAAATACATATAGTGAATTCTAACCTAATTTAGGAAATCTTAGAGATTGATTAAGAATTTTAATAATTATAATAAAATGTATATAATTTTCTTGGATTTACAATGTAATAAGTTTCATTATATTTGGAGTTCTGTATACCATTTTATGTTCTAAATACACAAGGTTTGTGAATTTAAATATTTGGAAATGTGGATTTGAAATTGGATACATGAATTTATAATTGACTCTGTGTTGAATAGTACATTTTCTATATGTGAATAAACAAAATTATAAAAAAATACATATTAAAATTCCAAATTACTCATTTATTATAATAATAGTTCAAGAAACCAATAAGTTTTTTACAAATAATAAAAACAAAAAAATATTAAGATATTTAAATTAATGAAATATAAGAATCGAAATAAATTTTACCATAATTATAATATATGATTAAAAACAAAACACTTATTTAACCTATGAAAAATTATAATTAAACTAATTGGTGTATTTAGACTTATGTTAAAGGAAGTAAAATAAGAAATGTTTTCTAATTATCAGAATAGAAAGTGGTTAGAGGATCCAATCAACATTCGCCCAATTTTTTATAACTATAACCATATGTCCTAGGATCAAAACATTGATATAGTATGAAAGAATTTCAATTATACTAGGTTTTTTAGTGATCAAAACCTGATTTTGTTTAAGGAACCACTCAAAATTCTCCCCCTTTTGATAATTACAAAAAAGTATAATTTCAATACTTATCCCCCTTTTTAAAATTTTAAATAATATAATGTCTCAATAAAAAATAATTTTTATGTTAACGGGAAAGAAACTAATTCTTATAAATTCAACAATGAAAAATGTATTCCCAGATTATCAGCCTCTATGATTAACTATTTCTAAAATTAGATCTAAAAAATTTCATATTAATACGAATTTCATATAAATAAGTAAAAATAAACCTATGTAAACCTGTATAAAAATGAATATAATATAAATAGTAAATTTTTTTATTCCAAAATCATTATAAAACACATTCTTAAGAGCCACTATAATGTGTTATATTGATATAAAATCATATTATATAAATTGAGTAGGTTTGAAAATATGTTTATAAAAATCCAATTAGAAACTATTCATTAAATAACCTTCATTCAATGTGGAAGTTTACTAAGAAGGTTTGAAGCATGAGTTAAAACCCATGTTCCCCGAAATTTATTAATAAAAAGTAAAGGTCATGTGATTACACAACATACAAGGAACTTGTACCAACAAGAGAAAAAAGAATAAAAAAATAAGGTGCCAAGAAAAACCTCTAAATCATCAGTGAGAGGGCCAAAAATCTCAGCAAGGAATGGTGCCCAAAGATATGTCATTGCAGAACCATCAAAGCATCAGCCCCCAATGTCCAGATCATCATTGAATTCTTATTTCAAAAGTCGATGGCCTGCAATCAGGCATGCCTGGAAAATTTGATAGCAGTAACATAATTTTTCATTGTGAAAATTATTCATGAAATGCTCCAAACCATTACTGTACGGACATGGGACAACTCCCAATTCCCAGGACTCCATTGAAAGGAGCAAGTCGGTATAAGAAGAAGAAACCCCCTGAGATTAAAATTAGAAACCAAGTGGAAAGAGAAGATAATAAACAAATCCTCACAAAGCACCAATGAAACCATGATGAACATAAAAAACAACCACCCAAGTCAGAAAATAAATACAACACTCCTCAATGAAAAAACCCTGTAATTGTTCTGCTAAAACGATAAGCAGACCATGAGTGAAAAACCCTTATTCCCACCGAAGATAAAGATAATCAAAATCAGGGTTTAGGTCAAGTTCATGTTCCACTCTATCAAACATATTCTCTCTGATACTTAGATAATAATCAATAGATATTTCTTTGTTACAGTATCTTCCAAAAGACAACTTTTCTTATTCCTCAATCCAAGGGTAGAAGTACTCCTTGAATCCTTTTTTAATCACCCATGTGAAATTTCTAAGCTTAATTCTATCCTATCGATCCTTAATCCAAGAGTAGGAGGCCTCTTCATCTAATGATGAGGAGCCCTCTTCGTTAGAGGATTCTGATGCAGAAGGATTTTTGTTGGGCACAAATTTTGAACAAATGTTAATTTACTCTATTCAAGGCCCTAAATATCTAGTGACAATAGTACTCTCCAACATAGAGTATACAATTCATTTTTGAGTCTTCTTAGGATGCGGAGTGATAAAACCATCAGGATTAATAAAAGTTTTCTTACCTTTTTTGGCGTTCGAGTGCAGATATTACTCCTAAATTTTATATGCTTTCTCATTATCATCAAGATTAGAATCACCAGAAATAGCGTGAGCCTCTTGTGCTATCTCATTAGTGGTTGGGGAAGCTCCTATGGTGTCAATGAAAGGCTTAGCATTATTGAATTCAACCACAAACCCAGAGAGCACAGAATCTTGTGCGCATGAAAGCTGTGTTGGGAAGGAATCTAGGACAAATGAAGACAAAAGTGGGACCTTAGCTTTAGAGGGTTTAGCCTGTTCAATAGGAGTCCTCCTATCTTTCTCAACCCAAAATGGTTTTCCTTCATTTAGTAAAGGTTTCTCAAACTTATGAGTGCTTAAAGTGTCCTTCCCAGAGCCACAATTGCCTAATTATTTTCCAAGATATAGGCAATTAGTGCAGTAGCTCAGTAAGGATTCATAGACCACTTCTTGAAAAAATCCAGCATCTCCATTCTGGATCCAAATAAGTGCAGCCAGGTGCTGCATAAGATCAACCTTAATAAACACACACACACACAACCGATGGCCTTGTGAAGTTTCGAGTAGTAGAATCCAGCATAATGAGATGCCCTATAAGTTTAGAAATAGGAAAAGGGGAAATATGTTTGAAACAAAATGCATCGACAGACATGAGAAACCTAACCAGACATGGGAAATCAGTGATTCAATGTTGCAATCAAACATAGGGGACCATTTTAGGACTTTCATTGAGCGGCCCCCAAAGCTCCAAGAACACCTAGACCAATGCCGATAGTAATCATTCTTAGAGGAAAGTCGTATTGCAATATTAATTGAGATGAGCATGACGATTTCAAAATCAATGAATCTAATGGATTTGAATTCTTTCTGTAGGAAGATCAGAGAGGGAAAACGCTGAATTAATTTACAAACAAGAACAAATATGAGACCAGAAGAGAGAAATTGAACCTCCTTGTTCGAAAATGCAATGGCCATATGATCTCTATGGTGAAACTGCTTCGGTTGAAAAGAATCATCAAGAGGCGGAGAAGCAACAGAATCAATATATCTGATGTGATCATCCCCAGCAACCACATCTACGAAGCTTCGACGTCAACCGCATTCGTCGCTGTAGTTCCATGCTCATTTCCCATGTTCGTCACCCTCTTTCAGCCGCTCCTCCTTTAATGTGGAAGTTTAAACAGAAAATAGACATCAAATAGAAAGTATGAAAAAACATAAAATAGAAATATAATAAATAAATGTTAATTGAAATTTAAAAAATCGAAATGCAAAAATATTCCAAGTTTGTAATAGATTCATAATGTTTCTATAAGATAATATCTAAATAATAATAAAATATATTAACTTCCCCTCGGTTAATCTTGTTATGAACAAAAGTACAAAATTAAAATTTCATCATTCCCAAAGAAAAATACAAATCATATTCCAATATTCATAAAACGAGACATAAATAAATAATACTTTTATAAGATTATTTTTGAATTGTAATATTTTTTTCACCCCCTTAATTTATGTGTTCTACATATCAACTAAAAAAATATAAATTCAAATAAAGAACTACTACTAAATTCTAGAGACCTTATCATGAATAAATAGAATATTTTATTTAGAAATTAATTTCCAACATAGATAAAATTGTGAAGAAACCATTTATGTTTACAAATTTAACATGACTAATATAATTTAAAAGTTAAATATTGAAAATATTTATATCTTTAAAATAGATCTTACACTTTAGAATTCCTCACAATTAATACAATATATATTTTAATAAGTGAATTAAAATTTAGTAAAATGATTGATTAAATAGTTCATATATAGGGAATAAATTTTAAAAAAGGAAAAAAGTATTCATTTCCATTATTTTTATTTTCCTTCTTTCCAGAAATAAATAACTAGTTCATGCATTTTTTTAGAAATTTAAAAATGAAATATGCAAATATTTGGTATTTAATGAAATTTAATGTCTAGAAAACTAAAAAAATTATACTCTGCAAAATTTTTTATAATAACTGAAATATAAATGTTTAATTTATAATTAAGAACAAGAGTAACTCCACTTGAATATAAAAATAATATAAACCAAAATTTAATTCCAATAGAGAAGATTCCACCCAAAAATATTCTTTAATTTCATAGGGATCCATGAAAATCATTATAAGAAATTTGATGAATTTGAAAAGTAACCAAATGATAATAATATGCAAATAAACTAGAATTTTCAATTTTAATAACATATTAAATGACAATTTGAAAATTCGTATTCAAGAACATGACGTATTGATACAATCATACTCACGATTACTAGCTAATATTTTAATATTGAATTATATGGCAACATCACAAAATGATACAAGTTATTCAATAAAAAAAACTAAATCTTTTAATGTTCATCCTAATATTCCAAAGATAAAAATATAAAAAAATTCATAATCAATGTAATAATATGAAACTAAATAGATATTACATGTTTATAAGAAAAAAAATTTAATTTCACATTATTTAAAATATACACCTTTAAGTACCCAATAAATAAATGGTTTAGATAACTCTTCCTTGAAATCTAATTTTAACATGAAATTATTTTTTTTGAACAAAATATTTAGTGAAATTTATAGGGAAATCACAAGCATAATGAAAATAAGATCCACATTAAAAACAATTAAATAAATAAATTCTTGAATATTTTAATTTAAACCATCATTTATGAACATAGTAGGAACAAAAAAATTACAACCAAGTCTAATATTTTTATCATTAATTTTTTTGAAATAATAAATCTTTTCAATATTGATATCCAATGAAAATTTATTTTAAATTTTCCTTTTTAAAAAGGATAATTCATTTCTAACATTATCTAATTCAATATTCATATTTTATTTTTCATTTTAACAAATTAAAAATCATTAAAAAAACATTCATTTGTAGAAGAAGTTTTGTTTATAATATTTTCATTTAAAATATTATTTAATTCCTTAATATTTCAAATTTATATATCAATATTCTTAAATTTAAGTGGAAAGTTCTTTTTCTTTTCACAAACCCATCTATATTTTACATTGAGTGATACATGTATAGAATCTGTTTCCTTTGTTTGAAGTTCATACATATCATACATTTCCCTCTAATATTTAATAATTGGGTCATGATTTATAGAATTGATAGATGTATGGGAATCAGAACAATGTCACTCTCTCAAGTTGTATGTGTCACACACATATCTCCATATGTTCTAGTATATGAACCAATATAATTTAATAAATAAGAAGTAGGTGGTGTATATGTTAAATTAGGATATTTTTAAAATAATGAAACATTACTAGTTTCTTTTGTAAATTTTTCCTTAGTTAATGATATTTTAAAATCAATCCAAGTATTCATAGATTTATTTTCATTCATTTTTAGCTTCCTATGATTTTGTAGCATCAGATAAATGTTTTTATTATTTAATTTATTATATAAAACATAAAAAATAATATTTGAGTAATCTAAATTCAAATATGAATTAACTAGAGTGATAAATACTTCAATAAAATTATGTTTATATATTTTATTGGATATATTATATATTTTCATGTGTCTAGAGTTTCTATAATTAAACTGAATGGATTTCTATGAACCTCTTTGTTTAATGTAGTTGTTTTAGGATTTTTCGTAATTTCATGATCACATAAACAACTATTTATGTTTCTAGAATATTTACAAAAAAATAATTTTTTTGACCATTTAATTAATATCATCCTTAATTTAGAATATTAAAATTCCCTGCACGATTTTTAGTATTTAAATACGTTATTTGTATGGAATAAATGATTAATTACGAGATATATTTTCTTTATATTTCTTTATATTTTCAAGGATGAAAAATATCATGGGAACTGAGAAGAAGAATCCAACAAGAAAATGATTTATATCAAAATATGACTTTCCAATACAAATTATACTTTTGGGATGTTTTAGAGGGTCAAAACCGATGCACTGAGGTCAAATATAGCCTTTTGAGCCTGAAATAAACTATTCATGCTATGGATAAAGTATTGGAAATGAATATTTTAGAATGAATGAAACAAGAGTAGAATGTGATGTTTATAAATCCAATTATTGAGCATTACACAAAATTTCATACTGTGACGTCATAAGTTATGTCGCGAACTATGATTGAAAGACCCAATTAACGATGCTACGACCCTAATTTTGATAGGAAACCTTAAATTATCACTTAATATGAACAATTAAATACTGAGTAATAATTTAATCTAATAATGGGCCATATTAATGGTGAATAAAATGAAACCATATTCCCCTCACTGGTTAATGTCTACAATTTATTCATGTTTTATATTTATTTTCAAATTCCTCCTTACCCCCTCATCATTATGATGATGGGGAAATTATCTTCTTATCACATGGTAAAGTAGATGATAGGGGAATGTTAATTTATATTTATTTCATTATTTTTATTCATGTATTTGGTTTTTTGCAAAATCTTTATCTAATTATAGACTATTTTTTTTTGTTTATTCACAAAAAATGATTAAAAAAACTTAAAGGAACCTTTTAATTGTGTGACTATTTAACCTAAATTAGAAATAAACATTTTCTTATTTACGATAACTAGGTTTAAAATTTGTATTAAGAAAATCTCAATTCAGAAATGCATTAAATTAAACTAAAATGAGAAAATGGGGATTCCAACTTTGAGGAGGGGATCCCATTACCATTAGATCCAACGTGTCTTGAATCTAAATCTAAACACTAATTAATTAATTAAATTTATAAATCCAATTTTATCTTAACCCTAAAACAACAATGCCTCACAATGGTTTAAAAATCTTTCTTTAGACTAACCATTCTACCTTTCCTTCATCTCTTGATTTTATAAAATTTTTTATAAACCAAAATATATTTATTTTCTATAGTTATTCAAATAAATTAAATAAAAAAAATTTCATTAATAAAATAAATAAACTAATTCGACATCTCTTGGGTTTATCCTCAATCATAATGCATAATATATATTAATTAATTATTAACATAGTTTTTGTTCTTTTATATTTTTTTTATTTTTGTTCCCCCTATAGAAAAATAATGATTCCCTTTAGGACTATCAAAATTGACATCATTTCCAAGGATTTTTTCATTATAGATTTTATATTTTTAATTTAAATTTTAAAATTTAACTAATTTATTCAATTTTATTTTTTTACATATGGTATTTTCATACTAGAATATTAGAATTATAAAATGATAATGCATGAGTACAATATAAGATAATAAGTAAAATTGGCTGTCGAAATTGGTCCTGTTCTAAAAAAACATTTTAGGATAAATATGTTAGCAACGTGCTTGGATGGAACATAAAAAAATAAACAATTAGATTCTAGAATAGTGTTATGAAGATATCGGGGGTTACAAATGCTCATTGACTATTAGAATCCATCCAACATAGTATTATAAATGAGCATTATGGTTCCTAATATTGCAAAAAACCATTGAAATTTCAAACCTTACATCATATAGATGATCTTAAATACTGTAAAACTCAAGAGGCTACCTCATGAATATAGGAACATGCATCTTAGATTCTTTCTCGAGATCTGTGAAAACATCCAATTTTAAAATGGCTCAGGTGACACATTACAACTTCAATTGTTCATATTTTCATGAGTAATTGATCTTCTGAATTGTTTTTTAGTTTTTATTATAATTACACCACCACATGGGATGATTTTTCATGAAAGTTTCTATCTATATTCTTACCAACTTTTATGTTAATGAACATATGGTGGAATATTATTATATTTAGTCAATTTGAGGCAAAATCACTTTATACAGCCTGTGAACATTTCAAGGTTATGTATAGTAAATTATATCACTATGGTATAGTGTTATGTATACAAATAAAATCATTATATAATGTTTTTCCAAAGAAAAACATGCTAATTTTAGATGTGGTTGCTGGTGGGTCACTAAGGATGAAATCCTCTAAGGGGAGCTGAAACCTTCTTGATGAAATTGAAGGGAATAACATATAGTGGCAAGGTGATGTGACCTAATTAATAAGAGTCCACATGATCAATAATAATGACTATATGGTGGTGAAAATAGAATCATTTAATAATAATATTGAAACTATGACGGGATAGAAACAACAACCCCATGTAATATATAAAAAAGATATAAATTATGCATATTGTAATCATTATAATCTATTTCAGGGTTTCTGGCCACAACAACCCAAACAAAAAAACTAAGGATCTGTAATTCTATGAAGAAAATAGAGTTTTAAACATAAACCCTAAGGAAAATCACCGAAGATTCATGATCATACCTTAGAAGATACACGGGCCACATTATTTACTATGCCTGAGGTGTTAATCAATGAAATAGATGAATACTTAGGAGGACAGATGGAAACATTGAAAAATATATAGCATCAAGTATGTAAAATTTATGAATTACTTAGAGATAGGCCACTATGAATACTTCTTGGATACCCCTAAGTACACCCATGTAAATATTGAAAATTTATAACCCTGAGGAGTGAAAAAGTCACCCAGAATAATCTAGAACCAAGAGAAATACAAGAAGAAAAGAAGGAAGAGACATAAAATTATGTGAAATAATAAGATTATAATTTTTAAAATTATAACCACCCCATTTCAAAATGAGAAAATATATTTTAGAATAAACAGTAAAAGAGAAGATAAATGAGTATAAAGGTAAATTTCACAATTTTTTTAAAACTGCATATTAATATCTCTTTTATATAGGCTCTTAAAACATGTCTATAGAAACCATGATTCTTTCATACATATATATTGCATATTTTTAGATAAATATTCAATATATTATATAAAAACATTCATGATAACCATAATAGTTTAGTGTATTAGAGACAAGGTACACAATCTTTAATTTTGTGAAAAATTTTCAATATCTCCCAAAAATATCAACTAACACAGTAATACTCTCCAGAGTACCTTACCTAAAAATTTCTTCATAACATGGGGAGCATAAAATAATAAATGGTGAGATTAGATACTTAGTAAGGGTAAACATAATAGATATCAATATGTGACCATATGAAATTATGAGATAATAATAAGGGTACATGATCCTGAACATAACATACAAAGATCATACCAAACCTATAATAGATCATAAAAAACGATTAAAGGCATAAAACATCATAATTTCAAAAAACATGGCCCCTATGTGTGATAAATAATCATATATCAATCATAAATTATAATCCCATCTCATAAAAGTGTGGAGCTATCTATAATATTGAAAACCATTTCATATTTTAAGGTTAAATTCCATTACAATAAATATAGTGGATCATGAATCGTCACTTGTTTCCCATTATGGATGACGACACACCTATCTCCCATTTTAGATCAGGGAAAAAATATTTCCTATTATTGACGAGGTAACACTGTTTCTCACTATGTATCATGACACACCTGTTTCCCATACTAGTTTAAGACACCCTTTTTTCCCATAGTGGATCAATCCCATAAACTTTTTTTTGCATTATTATCTCGTGAGATATAAATATTTACCCAATGTGTTGGAGTGAGATATAGGTCCCACACATTTTTGGTTAAAATGTGATCGCCATCCTTAGTTAAAATGTAAACACCTTCACATAATGAAAATAATATATACATGTTCCAAATTATCATAAAATATTCATCATATCATAACCCATGATATGAAATGGGTTTCATAAACATTTCACCATATCATAACCTATTTAAAAGAAATAAGTTTCATAATAATTTAATCCTTTAGTTAGAGAAAACCCCATGAAAAGAAAAATTATTAATAAGATTTATATGATAGTATAACACATGGAAGAGAAAAGGTTTCTTCAAAATCATGTCATCATAAATATAATCCATTTAGAGAAATAATAATAATAGCACTCTTGGATCAAATACTTAATTAAATATAAGCAGGAACAAAGGATGTCATCTTAAATATAGAATGAATTTGAAATAAAAATAACATAGAAAGTTTCATGAGGAAAACAACCTTTCTTTAAAAACCGCATTGGTAAAAGAAAAATTTATAAAATAATTTGGGAATTATTTTCTTTAAAATAAACTAGAAAATATTTAATGGATTGTTTAAAAATCATTAGAAATATCTCTTGAGGAAAATATCCTTCCACTTTGAAATTTTATTATAGCATAACACATTACACAATTTCATTTCTTTTAAAATAACCTTTAATACTCATAAATGAATATTCAAAGAAAATAATATCCATGATTGTAGGATTTGGTTTTCACACCATACATGTTAAATTAAATATTACTCTCACATTTTTGGTAAAATACAAATAGGAATTGTTTTTGGAAATACAATGAAGATTCTTTTTGTTTTTTGTTTGTAAAAAATAAAATATGGTTAAAAATTAAATTAATAAATCATTTTTTTAATTTTTTTGTGAAATTTGGTTTTTGATGAATGATGGTTTTTGATCGAAAATATGATTTTCCTTAAAAACCAATTTTTGATCTCTTGAGTAGAAAAGAGAGGAAAATTAAGGGAAAAATGTATTTTCATAAGATAACCAGATGATAATAAAATAGATGAGTTTCTTGAGAAATGGATTATAATATTCTATCATTGGAAACATAATCATAAATAATCCTTATAAATTATGTGAATATACCATAAAATATTTACCACTTTGGTAACTTTGAAACATAATACCCATAAAGGGATATCATTAAATGAAGCATAAATATTATGATTATAAATAAATTGATGATATTAAATGTCAAAAGGACTGTATATATATATATATTACAAGAATTTATATGCATATTATTATCATATGTGACCAAGAAATCAAATTGAGGAAAATATTTCTTACCAAATTGGTATTTTTTGAACTATAAACCCAATGATAGAGAGATAATCAAATAGATATGAAAATACACAAATATTCTGGATAATAATCATAAAATAAATTCATAGGTATTATATACACCCCATAAAATAAAAATGTTCTAAATAGGACATGTGTCTCAGAGAAGTAAAAAGTGAGACACAAATCCCTTAAGTCTTAATTACATTAATACACATTAAAACCTAATAAATAATAAATATAAGTTTATTATATATCTACTATAGTAACACACACATATATATATATCATACCATATGTGATTTACTTATGAATTTTTATTACCTATTTATTATCAATTTCATGTTGAAATCACATTTCGGGCAATAATTGTTTTGTTTTTCATGTATGTTTTGATTTTTCATTTTCAGTACTATTATGTTGATAATGGTTCAATATTAATTTTTTTAAAGGATATAAATATAATATATATTTAGTATATAAGTATTTATATTAATCTATAAAAGATATAGATATTAAATGAAATACACCAATCATAGAGATGTTAGGCCGTACATGCACATGAACGTAGTGTCCATGTTATCAATGTTTTGAAATAAATTAAGGTTAGTGATATATTATCGTTATATAAACATTATTATTTCATATATATCACATATAATCATTAAAACCATCCTTATTACCATCCATGTAAAGTGTGAACAAATCACATCCCTCCACAAGGTGGTAGTCTATCGTACAAAAGAGTGATATTATCATATTATGAGAAAATGGAAAACATGAAGGTTTGTGTGATATAAAAATTCAATGGTAATAATATTATAAAAAATATATTATAAAAAAAATAAATACATCAGTATTACCAACTGTGATAGGTGGTAATGAAAAAACAAATGTCTTGGTTCTTCGAGACTGCAATCCACCATACACACAAACGATGAATTTGGAAACCATTTGATAGAAGTAGATATATTTTTATGCCATAAATATAAAATAAAAAAATTATAGTATATGTAATATTATGATTTTTATATATTATCATGGTATAATAATAATTTAAGGATTTGGAGGAATAAATAAAACAAAAATGATTGTTGATGACCATAAGCCTCTTCTTTGTCTATCCTTAGGTTTGAAAAATAATGATTAATAGGTTGAATTTATATCAAATATAAGGATTATATGATTATATTATGGAATTTAAGAAGTTATTTTGTACATTATTCCCTAAAAATGGGTTTAAGGTTTTTAGAAGAGAGGAGAGGGGGTAACCTTTTATAATTGTGGTGAGTCACACACTTGTAATGTTTTAAAAGGAAAAATGTATACCAATGTTTTTAAAATTAAAAAAGGCTAAAAAATGGATTATTCTGGATACTATATGGTATAATTTATATATATGGCCATCCATTGTGTTCTAGGCTAGCTTTAGGTCATTTTGGACCCTTAACTTTTTAGTTTAACCCCCGGTAAACCCATTCTTACATTAACTATGATAAATACTTTTTACTATTTTTACACATAATTTTAGTAAAAAATTAGGTTTATCTAATTAGATAATATAAATTACTATTATTCCAAATATGAAAACATTTTTATAATTTTCTTTCACATAATTGGGAAACATTAATTTAAAATTAATCATGCAGTCCTGACGAGAAAGTAGGTTTTTTTAAAAAGGTCAAAATTTTACAAAGTTTTTATATCAAAATTCAATATTAAATTGATTATAATGACCTAAATTTAATTAATAGTTGTGTAATTTTACTAATTATAATTTAAAACAAATTTAAAATATAATTTATCTTTAAAAATAAATTTAAATAAAGGAAAGTTTCAATAAATATTCATTATTTTTCACTACTCATCAATACATGATAATTTTTAGAAATATCTAAAAAATAAACATAAGATAATTTTTACATTGGTATTTTAAAAATAAAAATTATTTTTTCAAATTAATTTTCCCCTGGTATAAAAAAACTAATTTTATTAGTGTTAACAAAAATAAATAAAAACATTTTTTTAAGAAAATAGTATTTTCGAAGCATATAAAGACTTTTACCAAAAATCAAGTAATTTTTAATCAATATGTTTTATTTTTAATAAACCATTTAAATTAATATGTAAAAAGTGGATATTAATATTCATATTACTATGTTTTATATCGAGGTTATAATAGTCACATTAAGTTAACTATATTAATCATACATTGTGGTTTTGTTAAAACTTGATGTCATGTGTAACACAAGCTAACATAGTGTTGAATTTTATTGAAAGCTTAAAATAGTGTTATGTGTAATAAAATCTATCAAATAAATTTATAGAAACTTAGTGTGTTACATATCCCCCCATAAAATTATTTTTCCCTCTAAATTCATCACCTTGGTACCCACAATAAAGGATTATTCTAGCTGATTTTGTTCTTAAGTTCCCACGTAGAATATCAAGATAGTGGTTTTTCCATTAAACATTAAATAGGTTAGTGGTATTGATTCATATAAATTTATCCATTTGATCCAAAATCTATACTATAATTTACTCACAATAAATATCATTTTCTAGAAGTACACCCTTTGAGTTTAGTACATATAGGGGATCTGGTATTTACTTCCTCATGAGAGGTATATAGAACACATCGTGAACCTGAGAGTGGTTCGGTGGAAGAAAAAAATTAAAGGATAATAACCTAATATGATTAAGTATTTCAAAGGGACGATAAAACAAGGGTTAATTTTTACCATATTTATTATATAAAGAAATTCATAGAATGACCTTCTCACTAAGTTCAAATTATAGATCGTGTTTATAGTTATCAACATATATTTTTGTTCAATTTTTTATTGTCCATATGTGTTGAGGAATATTTATAATATTTTCTTCTATCTAATAATCTTTCTTAGGTACCAATAGTTTTTTTTATAAATTTATTCCATTACATTTGAGTTATACACTTCTTTCAAAAAAGGGCTTCATAGAGAAATATCAAAATGTCTTAATGAAAGATATTGTTGCAGGAGAACACAACTAGAGGAAGGAGTTGATCCCTATAGCCACTAAAATCCATAGAACATGATCAAAAAATATCCTAAAAAATTTGAAATTTCCTCTCACATTGACCATCTGTAAAGGGATGATACATAGTTTTGAAAATCAAATCAATATCAAGATATTGCTGAATACGTTTAACCAAAATTCATGGTTAAATGTGGATTCCGATTAGATACAAATGAATGTGGTACCCCATGAAAACTTTCCACATTAATAATGTATATTCTAGAAATTGTATCTAAATAGAAATCTTCATGGATAGTAATGAAGTGTTCTGACTTCTTCGAGAGATTAAATACAACTCATAAATACCTTAACATGAATTATAAGAAAAACCCAAATGATTACTGGAATATTTAATCATTGGGACATAAAGTGTAAAATCATTACTCTTAAAAAAAATTCACTACAATTTATACAAAACCAAAGGGTTATATTTCCATAAATATCTCATTAAATATACATAATATTAATAAAATGCCATCACATAAAACTTTAAAATGGTTGTTAATGAATTAAAAGTTATGTTTGACCTTAAACTCATATACCCATGATTATATCCATAACAATTAAATTAATCTTATATGGAGACATATATATTTCAAAATGTTAATTAACACTTTATCCCTTATATAACCTCTTATCTTAAACAAAAACATTTTCATTAGAATCTTAGAATCAACCTTATACCAATAGAATATCATGTGTGATTTTGTTCTTCCAGAATTCATGTATAGGGAGATAATCACAAGAAATTTTTCTAAAGGATATATAATAATATTTTTACAGGGATCATTAATAAAAAATCAAACACAAAATTACCAACTAATGATTAGTGGATTAATATTCCCTAATTATCATGATTCAACAAAATAATTATGATTTTATAATCATAACCTCTATCATTTTTCTTTTGTGGTTATTATGTATTATCATCCTTATAATACCTTGGATTGGGGCATTGATTCATATAATTGCCAAAATACTTTCAGTTGAAACATTAGAGTATAGGTGGTGAATTAATTGGAATGGTATTCTCTTCCATTACCATAAAAATCCCATTAATTTCATTTCAAAATTCTTGGGATTTATGACCTTCCTTTACACATTTAAAGAACCTCTTAGTTCCATTCAAGAAAATCCCTTGATGATTCTTCTCACATTTTAGACATGTATATGAGTATAATTTCTTTTAACAATTTCAGTGTTCATGAGACTCAATATTATTTTTCTTACCAAAACTATTCTAACGGTGGGAATATCCAATTTTCATTTCAACCTTCTATTCACAATCAAATGAGTTGTTAATATCTACTGATGTCTTTTATAACCAATGCCTTTAAAAGACTAGGATTTTGGACTTTGATGAATCAATCAATTTTATTTTTGGGATGATGTTCATACAAGAAATACACCAAGCATGTCTTGAAAAATTATCTTCAAATGTACTAATAGATTCATCATCATTTTTCTTAAGTTCATGGAATTGATTCTCAAACATTTTTCATAGAATACGAGAGAAGTACTTACTAATAATTATCACCTTAGACTCTTCCCATCCCATAGATTAAATTTTTTCTTATTCCCTCTTGTTATTAATATCATTCCATCACTGATATTCTTCACCTTCCAAATTATAACCAAAAAATTACCTTTTCATGCTCCGAACACTGAATAATGGAAAATATATTTTTACTGGTACCAGTTTATTTTTCAACAACTATTGTATCATTGAAACCATTAAATGTATTTGGGCATTGACTCATTACGAACTTGATAGAATATTGTTTCTTTCTTTTATTATTTTTAAATAAAACATGATTTATAGATTTAAAATTTTTTTTAAGCATATCAATGAGATCTTTCATTATATCTCCTATAACGTTTAGGGTTTTAGGAGTAAAATAATTAAATTTTCCATTTTATTACTATTTAACATGGTTTCTTTAGGTTTCAAACATTGGTTAAAAAAGAAAAATCACAGTGTGAACAACACTCATCACTGTGGGGAACCACATAATCAAGAAAAATCACTTATATGATGTCTAAATAATGACACATTCTTTAATATATGACACCTTAGGATTATCTAAGATCATTTATAGTCATCATTTCTAAAAATCCTTCATTATGATTTGTAAAATTTTTCTTAATTTATAAATAATATCCCCTAGTAGTGTCAAATAAGGTGTGCAATAAGGCCCATTATCATGCACTAGGTGATGTTTGTGTCCTGGTTAGCACACCATTTTATATTTTACTACCCCTAAGTAATTTTCTTTGAGAGCCACATCTACATGATGTTTCTAGAAAGAGATTTAATTTCTTAGAAACCACTCAATACATAATTTAACAAAACTATAGGATATTTTCATGTAATTTATATCATCCTTACACTTATCTTTATAAATTTTTATGGGGATATCACTGATGTTTTCAGATCCTAGTTTTCAAAGGTTAAATAAACCTTTCCTATGATACCATCTATAGAGAACTAAGATTATCATACCTAAATATTTCATCTTTTTAGATGAATATTCAATAAATTACAGAAACAAATAGCTGAGGAATATAATAGTTAAGTTTATTTGGAAACTAGGTACACAATTCTCAATTTATTTTGAAAAATTATAAACATATCCCACGAATATATTCTCACATAGTTCTTCTCTTAGGCATAACCTACCTAAACCATTAGTCATAACCTAGGGAGGAAACAAAAAAGGTTATATCTGATAATAAATAATAGTAAACATAAGAGATATCAATCTACAATCATATAAAATCATAATATAAGTATAATGGTATGTAATCATGAAAATAACTTATGCATTTCATACCCAATAAGTAATAGATCATAAAAATGATTCATGTAATAAAAATTTTCATTTCTTGAAACATGGACCATAAGGGTGAAAAATCATAATATATCAATCATGAACCCTAATCTCATGTCATAAAAGTGTGGAACCATTAAAAATATTGAAAAACATTTTATATTTCAGGGTTAACTGCCAAAACCATCAATATAGTAGATTATGAGTCATCACCTATTTCCCGTTGTTGATGAGGATACATTTGTTTCCAATAATGGAGCTAGACACCCATTTTTCCAATTGAATATTAGGACACACCTTTTTCTTAGAGTGGAAGAAGACATTCCTATTTTCTATAGTGGATCAGGACTCACCTATTTCCTATTATGTATCAAGCCGATCGACTTGTTTCCCAATATTATATATGGATATATAAATATTTACCCAATGTATTGGAGGGAGATATAGGTCCCACTCATCTTTGGTGTAACATAACCACCTTCTTTGGTTAAAACATAAGTACCCTCACATTATTAAAATTATACATATGTGTTACAAAAGGTTATAAAACATTTATCATATCATAAACTATGAAATGAAATGGGTTTCGTAAACATTTAATCACATCATTAATTGTGGAAAAGAGAAAGGTTTCACAATCATTTAATCATTTCATCAAGCTTAACCCATGAATAGAAGTGAGTTTCATAATAAATATATCATAGTATAAATCATGGATGGTAAGTAGGATTTATTAAAATAACATAATCATATTAATAAAACATCAATATAAAGAATAATAATGGAATCCATTGATCATATAACTAGTAAATCATAAGAAAAATTAATTGATTCTATTTTAGATAGAGAATTATTTTGAAAGAAACATCACATGGAACATTTATTGAGTAAAATAAACTTTCATTGAAAATAAATGTTTGAAAACTAAACTTTATATAATAGTTTAGAAAAACATTTCTTGGAATGTAAACTTGTAAAACTATAGAGGAATCTTTAAAAATCATTAAAAACATTTATCGAGGAAAATATTCTTTCCTAGTTGAAAAAAAACTTTTTAAAATATATTTTTTTCGGAATTAAATTTTTTTTAAAAAATAAAATAGGAATCTTATAAAGTAGGTTTTGAATAAAATAATTTTCATGATGATGGGATGTTCTATTAATGCATTACATATTAGAACAAATAATCCTTTAACATTATTGATAAAATTGAAAAAGAAAATATTTTCAAAAATTACATGATGATTCCTTTTAATAAATTTTGTAAAAAAATAAAAAATGTGTAAAACATTATTTAATAAATCACTTTTAAAAAAGTGATAATTTTTTTTTAATTTCTTTTAGGAAAAAAAATTTTGGAAGAAAAAATGATTTTCAACTAAAAAGAAATTTTTTCTTAAAACCCCTCATTTATACTACAGAGTAAATAAATATAAGGGAATTAGGAAAAAACTTTACTCTCATAACAAAAACATAGGAGAATAAAATCCTCAAGTTTATAAATAGTTGTATCAAATGACTATATCATTGGAAACATAATCCTAAACAATCCCGATAAACAATGAGAATGTAATATAAAATCTTTACCACCTTGGTACCATTGAAACCTAATTTCTTTGAAATAATATCATTAAATGAAACTTAAAATATCATTTTGATAAATAAATTAATGATATTTAATGTCATATGGTCTATCTATACACCTTGTATAAGAGTAATGGTGGATAACATAATCCTATGTCTCTAAGAAGGCACATTGAGACAAAAATCCCATACTAATTTGGTACCTTTTGAACCAAAAAACACCATGAAAGAGAGGTAATCAAATGAATATTTAAATCCACATAATATTCTGGATAAGAATATTAAGATACATTCATATTCAGTATATACACCACATAAAATAAATAGGTGGTGAATATGGCTTGTGTCTCATAGAAGTAAATTGTAAGATGAAAATCCCTTATATTAATTCTCAAATTCCTCTGTAGTTGTTCAAAAATTATATATAATAAATATAATTTCATTATAAATATATTAAATAACAATATATATGTATACAATACCATATAATATTTACTTATGACGTTTTATTGCTTGTTTATTAACAATTCCATGTTAATGTCATGTTTCGGGCAATAACTGTTTTGTTTTTCTTGTAGGATTTGATTGATTATTTTTGGGACTCTTAGTTTGATCATGGTTAAATAATATCAAGAATGTTAACCATACTATTAATATCATATATATTTAGTGTATATTTATTTATTTAAATTTAAAAAATTTTGATATAGAAAATGAAATACACTGTTCATGGAGACAGTAGGATGTACATACACACGAAATTTTTATCCATTTTCTTTTGTATTTAAATAAAAAATTGAAAATTATATATTTTAAATATAGAATCATTTTTAAGTCATATATATCACATATTTTAATCAAACCCATCCTTATTACCTTCCATTCAATTCATGATTGAATCACATTGCTTCGTGAGGCAGTAGTCCATCGTACACATGAACAACATTACTGTATTCCGAAAAAATAAAATGAATGAATTTATGAATGATATAATAATTCTATAATAATTATAATATCATAAATTTAATATATAATAAATAAATCCATCATTATTTCCAACTGTGAGAGGTTGAATTGGAAAAAAATGACATTGATTCACGAGGCAGTAGTAGTCTGTACACATGAACGATGATTACATAACCCATTTGATGGATGTAGAGATTGTTTTATTTCATGAACATAAAATAAAAAATATAAGTATATTTAATAAAATTATTTTATTATATAAAAATTTTATAATAATAATTGAAGGCGGCGGAGAAATAAATAAAACAAAAATGCTTATTGATGAACGTTACTTCATCTTCAGGTATCCTCATTAGCTTTGTAGAAAAATCCTTCATCGGTTGGATTTATGAAAAATATAAGGCTTTTAGTATTAGATTATTTAATTTTTTAAAGTTATTTGGGAAGGGTCTTAAAAAAATGGTTTAAATTGTGAATAATCATGGATAAGTGGTGGCCTTTTATATGTGTGGTGGGTGGCACACTTGTAATTGTTTGGAAAGAAGACGGTGTAACCATGTTTTTTTCATTCTAAAAGGCTCCAAAATTTATTATTTTTGATAATATAATGCATAAGGTTATAATATTTCCATAAAATGGGGTTTTAATAAGTTTTGGTTCACTTTTTAACCTTATGATTTTAGTTTAACCCTCAACAAACCCATTTTTGACTTAACTGCTATAAATAAGTTTTACTATTTTTAGTATTCATTCTGGTCAAAAATTAATTTGAAATTATAATTTAATATAAATTATACTTATTAAATATATAGAATCCATTTTTACAAATTCAATTCATTTAAGTGGATAAATAAAATTTGAAATTAATCCCATAGATGTAACGATAAAGTCGATTTTAAAGATGAAAAAGTGAACAGTTTATAAATATTTTAAATTGAAATTTAATGTGAAATTGATTCCTATGGTGTAAATTAGATTAATGTATTTATATATGAAATGGATTTTCTTTAAAACAAAATTAAAATATATTTTCTCTTAAAAAAAGTCATTTTTCAATTAAAATCAAATAATTTTCACTATTCATCAAAAAACGAAACCTTTCCAAAAAATATAAAAAATTATAACTGAGATAATTTGGGAATGATAATTTCAAAAATGTGTTTTAGTTTTTCATTATAAATTTTTAAATTAAGAAAAATTATTTTTTTTTATATTTAAAAAAAGAAATAAAAATTATTTCTTTGTAAAAATAGAATTTTTGAAACATATGAAGACATTACAGAAAATTAAGTACCTTTTCAATAAATATGTTTCATTTTTGTAAAAAAATATTAATTAATATTTACAAAATATTTATAACTTAATATTTAAATTATTAATGGATAATTTATAATGATAACATTTAAAAACATGATTAATATTGTTTCGTGGTTTTGTTAAAACTCATTGTCACGTGTAATGAATATTACCCCAGTTTTGCGTGTAATAAATGCATAATTTAGAAATTATTTTAATGAAATATTTTAAATATATTTAATTTACATGAAAATAATAAATTCATAAGAACTATGGGTGTTATAATTTCAATATATGAAAAATTTATGAAATAATTGGTTACCAATAAGAAGTTGTTGGGAGATTAACATCATTCCACTCACAAGAGAGTGTTTGGTGGTTGCATGAAAAAACCAAACTAAAAAGAAATATGCTCAATATTGTTTTTTCAACCCTATTTTTATTAGATCTAATAAATTTGAAAAAACATTATGTTATATAGGTGCGAGAGTTAACATCCTCTCATACACCACTTTCAAATATTTGGAACTAGAAAGACTGAAGCCCATAAGAGTTGTTATTAAATTGTTATATTCAATATTAAAGTACCCTTGAGGGCTCAAAAAAATATTCTGATCAAATTTCACAAATTCAACTTTCCCATCATCTTCTTGATGTTGTATATGGAAAAGGATTGAACAACAATAATTATAGGAAGACCATTATTAGCCACCAGGTGAGCACAGATTGTCATACAAAGTAGGGAAATAATTATGTGATTTAGTTATGAACAAGTAATATTAAAAAGTCATAATGTTATGAAAAATAATGATATTAAATAGGATAATGAGTTTGAAAGTGAAAAAATCCCCAAAGATAAAGATATTTCAAAATTTGAAGTAGTACGTAAGGTAGCTGTTGTTGGGAAGAAGGACACTGAAATTAAATGTTATAAGAAGAAGAAAGAGAAGTTGAGAGGTCATAAATCTAACACTATATGAGATAATAAGTCAATTTTTTTTAATACAGTCCAATAAGAATGGATGGTACATTTCCACCCATTTAAATTTTCAGGATTAATGAAGAAATGACGGATCGAAATAATGGAAATCAAGAAAGTGTTGTCACGATAAAGAGTTAAGCTATTTAGAGGGGAATTATAGTAGAATACATACATATAGTGGTTATAACATATACTATTTATGGACCCCTACCAAGTAAAATATTTCATATAATCTATCAACTAATATGACATTGAAAGAGGTTAGGTTGATCAAATGATGTTAAACAAGAACACTCCCAAGAGGAAACCTATTTTTGTAGAATTTTATTTATTTATATTTTGGTGTATAAACTCTTCTGAAAATCTTTCAAATTTTAATAAATATAGTATATGATTTCATATATTCGTTTTTATTTTGCAGGACCACCATGACACTAGAAATCAGATAGAGAAGAATCTTCTAGACCAACTCACATCATGAACATGATTCATGCTGTGAAATATAGAAAATACTCATTATAAAGGATACTCGTGTCTTGAATATAGAGTAGGAGAAACCTTCACATCCATGTTCAAAATATCATTCAAATCTAATTAATCATTTCTATCATTATTTTTTCTTCTTTATACCCAATATTAAATTGTTTTAGATAATTAACTTCTAATTTAATGCCCCATAATTAATTATTGATTTAATCATATAAACAAGGAGTCATAAACCAGTTGGGATACTTTTCATGTTGTGAAATTAAATTTACGTTCCAATTAAATTTAATTAGAAAAAATGGGTAAAATAATTTTTAGATATCAACATGTGGTTTATGATTTGGAATTACATGGGTTTGTGTACCATGTTAATTTTTGTAAATTATATTTTTATGTGATTTTTCCTTCTATGGATTTATTATATTTTCATTAATTTGTTTTATTATTCAGATGAATTTCAATGAGTAGATTTCCCAACCCTTTATTGCATTCTTGATACATCAACCAATCCCAATATTTCCCATTATTTATATCATATGTTTTTTAAGATACTTATTCATATTTTCTTCTAAAACATTGTTGGAATATTATTATGCCTATGAATAAAAAAAATCACTTTAAATATGATTAATGCATTATTTTATTTAACCCTTTATCAATAGACACACCAAACATTAAAAATTTCTAATCTCATAGAATCCATGAAAATACTTATTAGGAAATTATACAAGTTAAAATCATATTTTATTCATTTTAGCCACCCTATAAGCATATTGCATGATATCCTAAAAAATAAGTTTGGGGTAGATCTTATCTTTAGAGGAGGAGGATATAATACATTGAGAATAGATTACTAGTATTTTTACTTATTATTTTGGGAGAGTACATGATATCATTCACTATATTTTATAAATATTCACCTTTATTTCTAAAAAAATTATAATAAAAATAATGGGTTGTGTTTTCGAAGGATCAAAAACCACCATTACCAAATAGAAAATATTATTATCATAAATGGTTATGTGATGGGTGTGAGTTTTTTATTATGCATTGATTTTAAAAAATATTGAAAAGGGGAATGAGAGGGAGATTTATTCATTATTATTAATTGTATCATGAGACCACATTGATATTGTGGGGGGGGGGGGGGGGTAAATGAGAACAGTAAGTTATATTTTTATTGAGATTGTTTTTTTATATCAAAATAATTATTTTAGATATAAGCCTCAATTATGACGGTTACTTATTTTATATAATTTACATACCAGGAATAATACATATAGACATTTGATCTTAAATAGTGAAACCCTCATGATTAATTGTGATTTCTTTCATTACAAGGTGGAGATGAAAGATTTATTTCAAGCATATGGTAAGTGCGATTTTCATTAGGAATGTGTGTAAATATATTTCATAATTATACCTTGATTGTGGGAGGAAAAATTCCAGTGAGGTAAATTGAAAATTTATTCTATATTAATAATTATTTGAAATATAAAAATGGATGAATGAAAAGTATAGTTGTTTAAAAATGTGAAAATTAAAATACTTTTTTTATTTGTTTATTTGAATAGTGATGTGTTGTTGAATTTTCTTATGTGATGCTCAAAATTTTACTCCCACATTTGATCAGTTGTATTTATTTCATTAAATTTAAATCTAGGAAGGGTGACCATCCTTTAAAATATGTTGAGATTCCATCATATAGTATAAGCTTGAATTTAGGTATGGGATATTTTATAAGATTAGTTTATCGATACTTTTCAGCAAAAAAACTTACTATTTTTATGGTTTAAATAAATAAATAATTTGTAGATATTTAATATAATAAATATTAATATTTGGAATAATGAAAAAATAAATGGAAAATTATCAAAAGATCAAAAAAGAAAACATTTCCATAAAATATGACTTTATATGATAAATGATACATTTGGGATTCTTCCGAAGGTTGAAACTAAGGAACTGAGGCAAAATAGTGCTTCTGGCAGTCAAAATACATGATTTAAGTCATAAATAAAATTTCAGACATGAATATTTTACATGTCATAAACCAAGTACATTGTTTGAAGTGAAGAAAACTAATTTCTGAGGAGGCCTCAAAATTTCATGGGGTTAACTAAAAAGTCAAACCATGAGCCATGTTGGAGGAACCCATTTAAGAATGTTTCAAAACTTATTTTGGAAGAAAAATCTTAATTATATCCTGATATGAAAAAATTAAACATGGGGAGGACCCAAAAATAATAATTTGTTATTTTAATGGATAATTAAATTCAAATTAATCCATATAGAGTTTTATAAAAAGAGATATACACTTCTTCTACAAGGAGTGATTCTGGAGACCAAAGATGTGGTCGAGTAGATATGTAATGCATGGTTCTCAAAAGTCTACATGACTAAATTATTCATTTTTTTATTTATTTTGTATTTCCCCATTACTCCATTATCACATGGATGAGGGGGTAATTACTTCATTATGTTATAATAATGTATCCAAATGTAAAATGCACTTTTGGATCTATTTCTTTATTTTTATTCATGTGTCTGGATTGCTACAATTTCTTTATCCAAAAATAATATCTTATTTTCGTTTAGTAATTAATTTTAATGTATAAATATGAAAGGATCCTTTTCATTGAACAATGAGTTACCTGAAATTATTCCTGCCATCATCTTATTTAGGGTAACCTTGTTCAAAAATGATGCCAATACAAAATCAAGTCGACAATGCCCAAAATTCCCTGACTATAGATAAATGAGGATTCTTACATTGAGGGTGGGATACCATGACTATTTTATCAACATCTTCTGAACTCAAATTCCAAACATAAATTATTTCATTTAATTACAAAACCTTATTAAACAAAAAAATAAAACAAAAAAACCCTGGCATGATTTTAAACCTAATTTGAAACCAACTAATTTTCTTTTCCATCATCTCTCACTTATCCCAAACTATTTTAAAAACTAACACTTATTTCATTACTCTATTTCTTATAATCACATAAATAAAATCACTTTATTTAAAAACATTTCTAAACTAATTCAAAATCTCCTTGATTAATCCTTGATCATACTTCATAAAAAAATTTAATTATTAAGTAGTAATGTTTAACAATTTTTATAATTTTTATTATTTTGGTTGACCTTGTAGGGAAATAATGGAACCCTTTAGGGATATCAAAAACATATTACCCTTTTAAAGAAATCAAATCATATTTAGGTAAACATAATATTTGATCATAATATCCCAAATAAGAATATTTATACTATTTCTATAAGTATTCATCTGGTTATTGTACTAATAATACATTCATCCATTGAAAAGTGGTGGAAAATCTTGGTTCGCATAACTTTTATTCTTTAATTAATCCTTTAATGAAAAATATATTTCCCTTAATCTTGTTAAGTACTAGGATAAATAGTTTTCAAAATTAATATAAATAATCAAATGAAGAAAAACAAATCCTTATAATGATCCAACCTCTCAAATCAACTGATATGTTTTAAAAAAAGTGATAAACTGACTTATCCTCAAAGAGTGCACATTTGAAACTAGTTTTTAGGTATCATATAGATCATCTAAATAATCATATCCATATAAGAGTGAACCTTTGATACTAATTGAGGGGCCCCATAGGGGTGATGTCAATTTACAAGAGGCAGTGTATTGTCTTTCATTAAAAAATTAACCAATGCTAAATAATTATGATAATAAATTGATTGGTTCAAATATTAAACAAATTAACCACACTGATATAATAAAAGATATAGAAAATAAAATAAATGAATGTAAATGATGACAATAATAATTTTATAGAGGTTCAGATCTAAATAATACTAGTCTACTATTTACCCATATCATGAACAAATAGTGATGGAACCCATTAAAGTAAATCACTTTTGAAGGAGTGTGAAAAATCATTACATCTTCCATTATGAAACATAGATTCTTATCATAATTCCCATTTCTTTTACAGGTTATGAAAAAACCCATAATTTTAAAGGATAAACCCAACCTATATTTTTATATGTTAAATCCCAACCTCTTTACTTTTTGGTGTTTATACATAACCTAGTATTTTACATGAGAAAACTTAACCTAGTAATTTATAGGTGTTAAAGAAACTTATAATTTCATAGGCTCAGTCCAAAACTCTTATGTTTTATGGATCAAGAAGATCCCAGTATTCTCTGGGGATAGACTAAACCGTACTCTTATAAGTGGTTCCTTTACTATATTATTTTATAAGTTAAGAGGAACCCATTTTTTTCTATAGTTATAGAATAAATCCACACATAACTTTTGTAAGGTTAGTATAACCCCATGAAATATTAACTATGCATGGAGATACAACCTAGACAATTACAACATAAATAAATAATAAAACAATTTTACCTACTGAATGATTGTTGATGAATATGATGGTGTTTGGATTTGGTAATGATTTAAACCTTCAAGATATTATAAAAATGATTCTCATAAATCCAATGGTTTACTTCACCATGTAGTTGAATAATGATGCTCCAATATTTAGTTGAGAACTATGTAACACATAAGAGTAAATCAAAGTCACAAATATTCTTCTTAACTACATGCCTTTTTCCAGTTACACACCTAATACAAATGACTATTCTCTTCATAAATTACTGTGATAGAATCTTCATACTGATTTATATTTCATTAAAATATAAAAAAATGACTAACATGATATACATCAATAATAATTTTGACAATAATCAATTAATACAATGGTAAATATATCCTTAACCGTTGATAATAAATTCTAAGGAATACTCCAATAATTAATGTTAGACTAACTCTTAATATTCCCAAACAATTCAAATTTAAACTATACATGATTTTATTTATCTCTTGGTATCATATAAAACATATGAAATACAGTGAAAAAAACATATAACAATTGTAACAATAGTTAAAAAAATTAATATCCTTGAGAATCTGTGTATAAATATTCAATAAAAACTGTTTATACTTTAACAAGTTTTTATTTCAATACCAAATATTCTAAAATTGTTTCTTGGATATCTATACATGCATAATCCCATGTAAATATAATTTAATTCCTTATGAACCTATCTAAAACTTTTTCACATTTATTCTATATAATTAATTTCTAGTTTTAAAACAAATAAAAAAGTACAAATATTCTTATTATACATTAAGAAAATGGAAATGAGAAACATATAAAAAATAGTGCATATTTATAGATTTAAGTATACACATATCTCAAAGATCACATAAGTGTTTTCAAGACATACTAAAATGGATTCTTCTTAAAATTAAATTCATGATATATAAATATGTGTGTATATATATAATATCATAATAAATTTTATCCATAAAAACATTGATTTACCATTATTGAAATATAATTTTGAGAGAAAATATATTTCATGTAAACAAATTATACCTTGTATGGAAAACTATTTACATAGATAATTTTCATTTTGTTAATTGATCACATTAGAAAATCACGAAGATGAATTCATGTAGGGGAATCAAAATTACTGATTTCATGTAAGAAAATTGATGAAGAAAAATTCATACACCTGAATTTACATTTCTGAATTCAAATAAGTGAATTTATGTTGCTGATTGACATAATAAAATTCATTTATTTTATTCACAGAAGAATATTTATGTACCAAATTCACATGACCGAATTGGCATAAGCAAAATCACATAAGCGAACTAACATTTCCAAAATATATAACCAAAAATATGAAAACTTTAATCTATAATACTTATATAATTTTATAATTAATAAAATACCTCTCAAATGGTATAATTATCTTATATACTATTGAATTATATATAGAAAATATCAATAGATTTCTAAATAACAAAAAATCACTATAATTGGACCATTATTTCTATTTTTCTCATTATAATATAGTTGAAAAATAATTCTAAAAATCATAAAATTTAGAAAAAAACTTATAGCATTTTATAATCAAATTTATCATATAGTAAATATATATTATAAATATTATTTCTTCTAAATAAATGTAGATCATTTTATTATATTTCAAATGGAACAATAATCATTCAATTTTGAGTTCAATAGTTGAAGTTGTGGTCTAAATATTTTATGTAAGTGAATCTGAAAATTTGAATGCATGGATTTGAAATTTACTACATGGATTTATAGTGGGATATATTTTGAAAATTATATTGGCTATGTGGGATTAGTAAAATTCAAGTAAAATAAAATTTTAAGACTCTAAATGACTTATTTAGATAAGGAGCATTTCATAAAACATATAAAACTTCTTATCAAAAATCAAAACATGAAATATAAATATATTATTAACAAATAATTATAATAATAAAATAAATATCCATCTTAATAAATATATAAGTAAAAAAATAAAAGATAAATCTCACTTAATCTATGATAAATTCTAATTAAACAAATCATTATATGAAGACTTATTTTTAAGGAAATAGAACTATTAAATATTTATAACTATCAAAACATGAAGTGGTTTAAGGAGACACTTAATTGATATAAATTATATTATGTCTATAATATAAATTTTAAACCCATATATAATTATATTAACACTAATTGAATTGGTAATCAACTTTAAATAATATTAAGGAACACATAATGTTAGATGCCATTTTTGTACAAAAAATAGTTTATTAATATATATATAT
This sequence comes from Viscum album, assembly GCA_963277665.1. Classification (NCBI taxonomy): domain Eukaryota; kingdom Viridiplantae; phylum Streptophyta; class Magnoliopsida; order Santalales; family Viscaceae; genus Viscum; species Viscum album. Next base: position 1,542,196,754 of record OY728129.1, read on the forward strand.
ATATATATAATATACAATTTCATTTTATTATCATTAGAATTTGAATTGTATTAAATAGAGGTTCATCATAGTTCCAACACCCCAATTTTTTTTGCGTTAGTAATGTCAGTTATTAATAAAACATATAATCAATTATTTAAAAACTAGTTACCTAGTTTAAAAGTAAAAGTGAAAAATGTAAAATCTTAATGGAGAAAATACTATAACATGTTTAAAACATGTATGGAAACTCTATATTGTGTCTTTATTGACCCAAAGAAACCCCCAAACTTCATTATTTTGAATATTTGGAGCCATAAAACTTGATATAATGTCAGATAATTATTCAAATATAAAGGGTGTATCCAAAAGTGCCATATTCCTATATTATAAATGGGGGATACTTACTCTCCATCAACCATACACCTTATATTAGAAATATACTTTAATATCTACCTAATTAAACTATACCAAAATTACTCCACACATTATTAATCCCCTAACGTACTAAGTTAGCCTAATCCCTTCAATACCATGAATTTCTCCAAGGAAAAATCAAGTCTATAACATTAGTTTTATCTTCTTATTATGTTTTTCTCATTAATGTAACCCTTAAAAGTATCTTATATCAATAATAATATAATGAAATAAAAATAGTTTGTATAATTATATTTTACTATATTATTAGAATAAGCATTTTTATTCTTCTCAATTTGCTAAGAAAAACAAAAGCATCGTTAGTGCTATGCACAGACTACCACCGCCATAATGTGATATCATTATTTATCATCACAAAAATTAATGGATGATAAAAAGGATTTAATATCTTAATATATATTATATCTATATTATAAATATGTTTTTAAAATATGAAATTAGTATTTACCCTCATTATCACTCATTCGTTGTAACTGTAAATATTAATCATGATTACTTGTGGACTATCACCTTAGTGAGAAATGAGTTTAAATTATCATAATCACCCATCATTAAAGGAATTAAAAATTTAATAAGTATGAAAAAATTATTTGAACAATAAAATTAATATTTTAATAGTTATGAAACTATTATATAATACTTTCTACCATACTCAACATGAATCAAGAGTTATGAAAAATTGACCAACTAAACTCAGCCAGAATAACTATGAAAGAATGATTTATAAAAAATAAAATGAATTAAATATCAAGTTTTATATATTAAATTAAATAAAGATTAATAATTTTATTAATAAGGTATCTAATAAACTCAATTTTATCTTCCAGGATGTTGGGCATGTGCATAAAACAAAGTTGGAACAAGGTATGTGTTTTCATATTAAATTCCTTCCTTTGAGGCTTTATTGTAATTAAAATCCTAATTTCATTTATGTTGCTTGTATGCTAACTATATGAGATATCATATCAGGAATTATATTTTAATCATGGTATTTTAAGATGTATTACAATCCCTATCTTATAAAGGGTATTGATTAAGATGTCACTAAAGGAACAATATTATTATTACTCTGAATTTTGATTATTTAAGACAAATTTCATGTTAAGAACCATGTTACCTTTTTTATAATGGGTTCAATACCCCATGGATATGTTTTTTTCATAAAATATATTTTTTAAGATAAAATCCAAATCATGTTCCTTTATTCAAGTGTCTATTGATACAGTTGTTTCCCTAGTAGTAATGATTTATGGTAACTCAAATACACTTATTTGAGTTATAGTGTTTTATGAAGAATTATGTTCTTCCATTCATGGGTTATAACACCCTAATATTTAAATATATTCTATTTTTAATTGTATTTGGGAAAATGAAGTTTAAAAAAACAATGATTTATCACTATTTTTACAATGTGTGTTTTCTGAAAAGTTAATTTCAAGTATTAAAAATATCACTTTCATAATCAAATGTTTGAGATCCATATTTAGTATAAAAATATTATTTTATATTCAAGGATTCACTAACATAGTTTATTTTAAAGGTAAAATGTTTTAATGAGTTTTTTATTAATCATTTGAAAATAAATTTTTGATTTGTCTGATGGCTTCCTCTTTTACATCAATTTTAAAAATGTTTTCTAAAAGATATTTTATGTTTTCAATTTCTTGTTGTAGAGACCCGAGATTGACTTACATGGACATTACATTAATTTTTTGGAATACTTAATACATAACAAAAAGAAACACCCAAGGACCGTAATAGTTTAGTGTGTTTGGAAACATGGAACACAATATTTTAATCATGGTGAAATATCTTCAACATCTCCCATAAAGATCATCCCTTTTTTGTTTTCTTACCTAAAACCTTTATTTATATACCAGGGAAAGGAAAACATAAAACATAGAAAGGTTGATCTCAAATTCTCAGTAAGGGTAAACTTGGAGAAGAAAAAAAATCCAAAACATTTGAACTTAAAAACATTAACATAAATTTAAACTTCAAAATCTTGAGCAATGACATAAAACATGGCAGTACGCAAGGAATGGATAATAAAAGAAAAATTATTCATGATAAAATGGAATGGGAATAAAACATGTAATTGTGGAAACCATTAATCACATGTTATGGTTTCAATAGTAGCCAAGGCATTGCTGCCAAGACCATTATAGTGGATAAAAGTCCATTACTGAACCGAGTTTACTTGCCGTTCCAGCCCTGTATTACTAAACCAAATTCAATTTCTATTCCATCCATGTATATATCATGATATATAAATCATTACCCAATGCATTGGAGGTAGATATAGGTGCCACCCATTTCATAATGAAATCATTCTTTCGTGTTCCACAAAATAAAAATAAATCATTCATCATAACCCAAAGAATAATATGGGTTTCATAGAAATCATCCCATCATAACATAATCCATATAAAAAAATGGAAATCATTTCAACATAATAAAAATAAAACCATTTAAATAATTGAGACATTATAGTTGAAACATAAACATATTAAATAATTCCACCTTAGATGGAAAATAGTTTTGAAGAAACACTTGAAATGAATTTTTGCAGAAAATATCATTTCTTCTTCAAAATCATTTTCTTTTCACAAAATTCCATGAAATTTTAAAATAAAAGGATTTTCTTGAAAATAATACTGAAATCTTATAGAGTAAACTTCCTAAAAATATGGCGTTATAAAACTGTAAAATTCCATTCATGCCATATAATGATTAAAAAACAATCATTTCGTACTTTTGTCGACAAATTCAAAAAGTACCTCTTTTGGTAAACAAAATAAAGATTCATTCCATACCATATTGTAAAAGTCAAAATAGGTAGACCCAAATTTAAACATAAATGGAAGAATAATAATAACCTTATGAAAATGTTTTTTTATAAAACATGGACATGGATGATAAATATAACCCCAGGAAATACTTACGAATAAACAATCTCAGAGAAGAACGAGATTGGAATAATTATCCATTACCTTATGTCCAACATCTTTAATATGTGATTAAGACTCATTTATAATGGGTTTAAACATATTATTAACTTGTAACAAAACCATTATAATATTTATGATATCATATATGATTCACTTATGACTTAATATTACCCGTTCATTTGTCAATTCCATGTTAAAGCAGTGTTTTGGGTAAAATCATTTCATTTGTCATAAATGTTTTGACTTGTAATTATTCGTATGATTACTTAGAAAATGATTACTTACTTATAGAATGTAAAAAATTATTTATATATAATATATTCAGAATAAAATATAAATATATATAATAGTTCGATAAATGGAATGACATACACCGTTCATGGAGACGGTAGGCCGTACGTACGGATGAATGCTGTTTTAATTTCCATATTAAATTGAATGGAAGTAATTATATACATAAATCCTGTATAATTATTATGTCATATAGTTCATGATTATTTATTATATATACTTTATAATCATTCTTGAATGGTTAACTTGGAGAATGAATCTCATTGTGTCGTGGAGACGATAATTTGTACGTATGCACGAGTGATGGTATCATTCCCATAATTATTGAATGCAATTGGAGTGGATGACATAATATCTCCGAATAATAATGATTTTATAATAATCATATATAGTTATTATTTCCACAATTATATCCATCCACGTATGGTGGTGGTGGGAAAATAGATTACACCACGGCGTGGAGACGGTACACCGTACGTATGCACGCGCGGTGATTTCATCTTTCATAGGAGGGATATAAGGTGAAATAGGGTTGTTTCATATTTATAATAACATATAAGTATATTATTGATACTCATGTTATTACTTTATAATGAAACAACTAAAGAATAGGTAGTAGAATAAGAATGAAACATGAAATAATCGATAAAAAATATTACCTCTTCCCTGACACACCTCCATTTAGCTTATTCTTAAGGGATTAGAGTTGGACTTTTGAGAAGACTTGAACCTTAATAATGTGACTTGGGATGTTTAGAATAGTAATGGGTAGTGGTTGGCCGATATTGAAGGCTGAAATATTTTTTAATAGGAGCGGGATGAGGTTCACTTTTATAAGAGAAGAGAGAGGCACTTTTTGAAGCCTCAAAAATATAAATGAATAATAAAATCAAACCCCACATAAAAACCTCCAAATAAGACTTAATTATAATATGAGATGTTATAGGTCTGTAATATCATCAAACAATAAACTTTGGACATGTTTTATTTTTATTTTATATCTTATCATTTTGATTTGTCCTTATTTAATCTCTTTAATTTTATTTGCGGTAATAATATTCTTATTTTTAAATTGTTATAAATACATTATTATGTGTTGTGAATTTTCCATAATTAGATAAATTGTTACATTTTAGACCATATCAATTTAAATTTGGAATTTTTAAAATTTTAAGTGATTTTTAAACAATTTAATAATATGTTACTTTTATAAAATATCAATAGGGTCAATTTTGAAACTATTCAATTATTTGAATTTATATAAAATCCACACAGAAGATATATTTGAACCAAAATATTTAATATATTCCTATAATGTTATATTAATTTAAAAAATTCATGGGGAACATTAATTTGTTAATATAATATATATATTTAATATTTTTAAAACAATTTATTTCATATTTCTCTTAATAAAATAATTATTACAACATTTTTGTACAATTATTTTATATACTTATTTTTGAATAAAAATTAAACATAAAATACTAAGGTGAAGATAAATTTAATATCTTTAATAATTATAATTTTAATAGAATTTATCATCTTAAAATCATAACATTTAAATTGTTATATTCATTAAATTATGAAGGTGACAACTTTGAAATCTTTTAAAATAAAATATTATAAATGTCATAATATGTTTTATAAGGCTCCAAATGGTCCAAAAGTATACCCTTGGATGATTAAGGTATAGATAGACTTGAAACATAATATTTGGTCAAGGTTCAGGTCATTTTTATTGGTATTATTATTTCAATAAAAACTATATTATTGATTTTTCAGAAAATACATAATTTCTACATCATTAATGTATAAGATATTAAGGTAGTTATATATTTCTTAAAAATTACATATAAATTACCATGATGAATAAGAACATTTTATATTTTAAATGAGTATTTATAATCAAATTTATATTTAGTATATCCTTATATTAAAAATAATTTGATTAATAAAGTTTGAGTGAGACATATTTCACTTTCCATTAAATAAAATAAATTAAAGGTCTTAATCTCATACAAGTGGGTTCCAATATATTACATTTAAACCGAATTATGTTTTAGATATAAATATAATCAACCAATAATATCAAGAAAAGTGTTAGTTTAATTTTATAATATTATTTTTACCCTTAATTAGCTAATTTACATTTAACTGTGCTAAATAAAATTTACCGTAGTCACTATTCATAATGCCCCAAAATAAAAAGTATCCTATTAACATAATTATTACCTACTGATTCAAAATATGGAATCCATTTTTCCAAATTCAATACACAAAAGATGCAGTATTTAATTTAAAATTAATCCCACTGTTGAGAAAACAGATTTTAAAAGATAAAACAATGCAAAAGATTTAAATGTTTTTACCTATAAATTCAATGTAAAAGTAATGATAATTACTTATATTATATAAAATGATAAAAATATATTTTATTTATACTTTAAAACCAATCAATATTATTATTTAAACATATAAATTTTCTCGATGAAAAAAGTTGTTTTTAATTAAAATTTAGCGTATTTTTATTATTCATCAAAATACGATTGTTATCAGAATAATGTCAAAAATTACTCTAACGTAAATTTTAATATCATGATTAAAAATAATAAGTTTAATTTGTCAAATTGAACTTATATACTAGTAAAAAATTAAATTTAAATTAGGTGCGCCATTAAAAGTTAACAAAACTGCATTTTTTGATAAATACTTATTTTACCTGAAAAATTTATTTTGTTCATATACCATGTTCTAGAATATGTTTAAGATGAATTATAATGTTATAAAATTAATAATTTGGATAATAATATGCATAACGGCTAGTTCATAATAATGTTATAATATATCACTGTTTAGTGAAACTCGGTATTGCGTACCACGCAAGCTATCGAGGAAGGTCACTCTTGCATGTAACACAAGCCAAGTATATTGTTGAATGTAATACAAGATAATCTTGGTGTAGCGTACAATATAATATATCAATTAAATTAAAAAGAATATATCCCGTAAAGTCTTGGGGTGTTACATTCTACCCCCCTTAAAATGAATATTTCGCTCGAAATTCATCGGGGTTGTAAATGGTTTACTACTTTAAAGTTTGTTTAATAGAAACCCACACAGTAAAAAGTAATACATAAACTTAACTTTAAAAACTAATGTATAAAACCTAATGGTTACCCAAATTAACTCATCACTGGGTTTCCATATAGGAGAAAATAGGTGAAAACATGGACACTGAAGAGAAATCTGACCATCTTGTTCTGATGGAGAGTGATACAGAACATGGCTATGAAAAAGCCAACAATCGCAAAGCCATAAATTTGTATTAATCGAAGGTACAATCTGATTCATTAGATACGAGGGTACTAGGACAAAGTTTTTGGTTTTCAAGATCACTTCCCTAAAGTAGATGATTTTTTTTCATAAGGAAAAATACTTACTTGATTTTAGTGTAATATCATTGTTGGTCATTCCATGAAAAATTTATACTTCATCTCTTATTTAATGAAATGAAGTTGAATTTTTCATTATTTAAGTGTTAGAAGATCATGCAATATAATGATAGGTCATTCCATCTGTCTTTATCACAAAAAGGTTAGCACAAATTATTAAATATGCATAAGTCCATCTATAGTGAGATTAACCATATATGATTCCAAAATTGGACTTATACTTCATTTATCATACCTATTAATAAAATAAAACTAATTTATACTAACCAGGGACTTAATATATTCTAGTGGTAGGCGATAATGGTCTGTCGCACTTCGGTCACAGGTTCGATTCCCGAATCCTTGTCTGACGTGACGGGTCGTCGCCCGTGCTATGAGTTGTCCTTTTTCTAAAACTATACTATTACAACATTCCAGAAATAATATCAAAAATTTCTAGCCTTAAACAATTCTATCTGATGTCCAATTTAATTCATCCCAACCTTTAGGCTTATCAAAAATACTTCTATCCAATCTCATAGTATAAAGAAAACGACTACTAGAAAGGTCATCTACCGAGTATGTGAATACCATCATTTACCCCCTATATATCATAAGATATATCTTTTTGGTCACATTCCAAACATGTGAATACCTTAATCATGTATTCTTTTGAAACATAAATTACCATATAATCTTTGTGAAAACATGAATTCAGTCAAAATTTAATTCTTTCAGCCTACCAAAATACCAAAATTTCTATATACTCAAACCAAGATTCACTTTGTCCTTATATCATTCATGAGCTCATTAATACTATCAAACATTTCATTATCTTTTTAACACTTCAGTATGGACATATCATCTGCTTTCCAAAAATATTTCAATATCTTTTTATGGTTACTGGTACCCTAAAATTGTTGAAAACCACAATAAACTAATACATAGATATTCCAATATTCCATGATATTAAAAATGAGATTCCACAACATTTTTTTGGAATCTCGTTACATAAACACTTAATCATTCCACTACTTCTTTTTCATATTCAGCATCACCAATATTGATCGCATGTAACTTCCCTTGGTCCATTGCCTTAAGAGGTTTTTGATGTCGATCATCATTAAACCTTAGATTAGGGCATTGAATAGCATAATTCTCCATTTCCCTGTACTTGTAGCATTGAAGTGTTGGTGGTGTGTTCTCTGTAGTCTTTTCTCTATTCACATCAGTTCCTACCTTTTTCCCATTACTTCAGCACTCAGCTACTCAATGACCTTCTTTTCCACACTTAAAACATTTTGTGGTCCCTTTAAGACAATATCCACCATGATTCTTTCCACACTTTGAGCATAATGAAATATTTTTATTCTTTTCACTATAGTTTTGAGATTTTTCCTTAAACTCCATCTTTCGTTTCTTGTCAAAACCATGAGATGGATATGTAACACAAAATTCAAGTTCTACCTTGATAGCATAATGCACAATCTATTCATAGTTACTGAAGTCTCTTATAGCTAATGATTTTCGAAGATTTTTTTTGAAGCCACTACAGAATCGATCAATTGTACTTTCAGGTTGGATGATAAATCCAGATGCATACCTTGAAAGCCTTGTAAAATTCACTTCATATATTTCAAGAGATTCATCATCCATTTTCTTAATCTCAAAGAACGCATTTTATATCTTCATTCAATGAATACGATAAAATTACTTATTGAAAAATAATTTCTTGAACTCATCCCATTCCATGGATTCAATTTCATCTTGGGGCCTCATATTCTTAATTAGAGTCCACCACTATTCCACTTCACCTTGTAAATGGTATATATCCAGAATGACTTTTTCATGTTCCGAACAACGAATTATGGAAAATATCTTTTCAATGGTACTTATTCATTTTTCAACAATAAGTGGATCAGAAGACCCATTGAAAGAAGGTTCATATTGCCTCATGAACGACTCAATAGAACGTTGTTCCCTTATCTGCTCATTTGGATGTCCAGAGTGATTCATAGCCTGAGTAATTATAGCAATAAGTGTTTGCCCTCCATTTCCCATGACATTGGTTTGTTCCAGAGGAAAAGTATTGCATTGTTCATTAGATTGATCAACAATGTTCATTTGGGTTCCAACCATCATCTAAATCCCAAAAAGAATAGTGTGAGAGGGAAAACTCATTCTAGGAAAACAAAATAATAAAGGGAGAGTACCTTTAATATATAACATCCTAGGTTTAAATCTAAGATCGATACCGCAATTATAGGACTATATACTATTCTTATACTTAACCTTAGGGACATCACTAGACATACATTAGAAATATATCTAGGTATCTCACTAAAGTTTTCTTATCCTAGTTTCTAAAGGTTAACTAAACCTTTCCTCTTATACAAACTGTAGAGACCCAATATTGACATACAAGGACATTACAATACATTTGTATAATACTTAATATGTAACAAAAACAAACACCCAACGACCATAATAGTTTAATGTCTTTGGAAACATGGAACATAATCTTTTAATCATAGTGAAAGGTCATCAAAATATCCCATAACGATCTTCCCTTTTTTGTTTTCTCACCTAAAAACTTTCCTTATGTCTTGGGGAATGGAAAACATAAAACATAGAATGGGTGATATTGAATGCTCAGTAAGGGTAAACATGGAGAAAAAAAAACAATCCATAAACATTTGAACTTAAAAACACAAACATAAATTTAAACATCAAGATCCCGAGCCATGACATAAAACATGGCAGTACGTAAGGCGTAGATCATAAAGGAACATTAATCATTATAAAATGGCATGGGAATAAAACATGTAATTGTGGAAACCATTAAGAACATGTTATGATTTCCATAGTAGCCAAGGCATTGCTGCCAACACCATCATAGTGGACAAAGTCCATTACTGAACTGGGTTTAATTGCTGTTCCAACCCTATATTACTGAACCAGATTAATTTTCCGTTCTATCCATGTATATCTCAGGAGATATAAATCTTTACCCATTGCATTGGAGGGAGATATAGGTCCCAACCATCTCATAATTAAATCATTCTTTCATGTTCCATAAAATAAACATAAATCATTCATCATAACCCAATGAATAATATGGGTTTCATAAACATCATCCCATCATAACATAATCCATATAAAACAAATGGATATCATTTCATCATAAGTAAAGTCAATACATGTAAATAATAGAGACGTTATAATTGAAACTTAAACATATTAAATAATTTCACCTTAGATGGGAAATAGTTTTGATAAAACACTTGAAATGAATTATTTAGAGATATATCCTTTCTTCTTCAAAATCATTTTTTTCCATAAAATTGCATGAAATTTTAAAAGAAAAATATTTTGTTGAAAATTGTCATGAAATGTTTTAGAGTAAGATTCGTGAAAATAAGGCATCATAAAACCATAAAATTCCATTCATGATGTATAAGTTGGAAAAATATATTTCTCATACTTTTTTCCAGAAAAGTCAAAATGTACCTCGTATAGTAAACAAAAGAAAGATTCTTTCCATACCAGATAGTAAAAGTAAAAATTGGTAGACACGACTTTAAACATACATGGAAGAATATAAAAAACTTTATGAAAACATTTTTTCGAAAACATGGACATGGATGATAAATATAACCCTAGTAAATACTTACGAATAAACAATCTCAGATAAGAATGAGATTGGAATAATTATCCCATACCTTATGTACAATTTCTACTACATGTGTCCGAGAATTCTATATAGTGGGTTTAAACAAATTATTAACTTATAATAGAAATGTAATATTATCTATGATATAATTTATGATTCACTTACAACTTTATATTACCTGTTCATTTGTCAATTCCTTGTTAAAGAAGTGTTTTGGTTAAAATCGTTTCATTTGTCATACGTGTTTTGAATTGTAATTACTCATATGATTACATAGATCATGATTAATTAATTATAGAATATGAAACATGATTTATATAAAATATATTCATAATATGAAATATATATATATATATATATAATATATCGATAAATGTAATGAAATACACCATTCATGGAGACGGTAGGCCGTAAGTACGCATGAACGCTGTTTTTTTTTCTGTATTAAATTGAATGGAAGTAAGTATATACATAAATACAGTATCATTATTATGTCAAATAATTCAGGATTATTTATTATATAAACATTATGATCATTCTTGAATGGTTAACTTGGAGAATTAATCTCATCGCGTCGTGGAGATGGTAATCCGTATGTACGCACGAGCGATGATATCGTTCCCATAATTATTAAATATAATTGGAGTGGATTATATAATATATCAGAATCCTTATGATGTTATAATAATCATATATAGTTATTATTACTACAATTATATCCATCCACGTATGGTGGTGGTGGAAAAATAGATTACACCATGGCGTGGAGGCAGTAAGCTGTACGTGCGCACGTGCGGTGATTTCATTTTTCATAAGATGGATATAAGGTGAAATAGGGTTGGTTTCATATTTATAATAAAATATAAGTTTATTATTGATACTGATGTTATTAATTTATAATTAAACAACTAATGAAGAGGAAGTAGAAGAAGAAATAAACTTAAAAGAATAGGTAGAAGAGATTACCTCTTCCTCGACACACCTCCTTTATGATACCTCTTATGGGATTAGAGTTGGTCTTTTGAGAAGAGAAGAACCTTAAGAATGTGACTTGGGAAGTTGAGAAGAGTAATGGGCCAGGGTTTTCTAAGTTTGAAGGCTCATAATAGTGTGAATAGGAGAGGTATGAGGTGCCCTTGTATAATAGAAGAGAGAGGCACTTTTGGAAACCTCAAAAATATTAATTAATAATAAACTCAAAAACCACTTAAAAACCTAAAAAAATGACTCAATTTGAATATGAGATGAGATAGGGTTGTAATATCATCAACTAATAAAATTTATAAAAGTCATATGTTTATTTTAAACCTTATCATTTTGATTAATCCTTATTTAATCTATTTAATTTTATTTTGATTAATAAAAGTTTAATTTTTAAATTGTTATAAATTCATAATTATGTTCTGTTACTTTTCCATAATTTGATATATTTTTACAATTTTGACCATATAATTTTAAATTTGTAATTTTTAAATATTTTTGTGATTTTTAAACAATTTAATAATATGCCATTTTTATAAAACATTAATTGTGTCAATTTTGACACTATTCAATTATTTTATTTTAAATAAAATCCACACAGAAGATATATTCGAAAAACAAATTATTAATAGATTCCAAACATGTCATATTAATCTTAAAAATTCATGTAGCACATTAATTTGTTCATATAATATTTATTTTAATATTTTTAAAACCATTTATTTGATATTTCTCTTAATAAAATAATTATTACAACATTTTCATATTGTTATTTAATATACTTATTCTTTGCATAAAAATTAAAAATAAAATACTATGATGACGATAAATCTAATATATTTAATTATAAGACTTTTAATCAAATTTATCATCTTAAAATCACATTAGTTAAATTGTTATATTCATTAAATTATGAAGGTGAAAACTTTGACATCACTTACAATAAAACATTATAAATGTCATAATCTATTTTATAAGGCTACGAATGGTCCACAAGTAGACCCTTGTGTGATTATTGTATATATATACTCTACCAATAAGTTTTTTTCAAGTTTATGGTCATATTTATGGGAATTAGTATTTTAAATATAACTATATTATTGATTTTTCACTAAATAAATAATTTATGCATCATTAATGTATAAGATATTAACATAATTAAATATTTATTAAAAATTTAATATAAATTGAAATTATGAAGAAAAACATTTTATCTTTCAAATGAGTATTTATAAATTAATTTATATTCTGTATAACCTTATATTAAAAATAATTTGATTAATTATGTTTGAGTGGGACATATTTCACTTCCTTTAAATAAAATAAATTAAAGGTATTAATCTCATCCAAGTGGGTTCCAATAGATTTCATTTAGAACCAATTATGTTTTAGAGAGGAATTTAATCAACCAACTATATCAAGACTAGTTTTAGTGTAATTTTATAATATTATTTTTACCCTTAATTACCCGATATACCTTTAACCGTGCTAAATAAAATTTACCGTAGTTACTATTTATAATGCCCAAAAATAAAAAGTAGCCTATTAACATAATTTGGACCCACTTATTCCTCATATGGAATCCATTTTTCCAAAATCAATACATAGAAGTTGTAGTATTAAATTTAAAATTAATCCCGCTGTTGAGAAAATGGGTTTTAAAAGATAAAACATTGCGAAAGATTGAAATGTTTTTACCTATGAATTCAATGTAAAAGTAATGATACTGACTTATATTATATTAAATGGTAAAATTATATTCTATTTATACTGTAAAACCATTCAATAATATAATTTAACCATATAAATTATCTCGATGAAAAAAATGTTTTTATTTAAAATTTTGTGTATTTTTACTATTCATCAAAATATGAAGGTTATTAGATCAATGTCAATAATTTATGCAACATAAATTTTTATATACTAATTCAAAATAAGAAGTTTACTTTGTCAAATTTAACTTATAAACTAGTCAAAAATTATATTTAAAATTGGTGCGCTATCAAAAGGCAGAAAAACTATAGTTTTTAAAAAATACTGATTTTACCCGAAAAATTTATTTTGTTCTCACACCATGTTATAGAATATGTGTAAGATGAATTATAATGTTCTAAAATTCAAAATTTGGTTAATACTATTCATAACAGCTTGTTCATAATAATATTATAATATATCATTGTTTAGTGAAACTCGGTATTGCGTACCACGCAAGCTATCGAGGAAGTTCACTCTTGCGTCTAACAAAATCCAAGTATATTGTTGCGTATACTACAAGATAATATTGTTGTATTATACAACAGAAGATATCAATGAAGTTAAAAAGAATATATCTCGTAAAATCTTGGGGTGTTACACATGTCCCTTTTAATTTTTAAATTAATTTACCCTAATAGGGTTTATGTATCACTATTTATACTCTTATATATATTGGTAATGAACTCATGATACCAAACAATACAATTCATGATTCATTCTTTGCTGGTATCATTCATGTATTATTTTTCAAGGATTTGTTTTCATCTAGATCAACATCATTCTAGGTTTCCTTTTCTGTACTAGGTACATGCTCTTTTGAAACCATCCACCTCCATTCAGTTTATATATTATGACAATGTTTTTAAATTATTTACTTAACTATAAAATCATTTATCTATATGAAGTGATCATAACATTTTACACAATTCTAAGTAGATGATATTAACATAGAAATAATCTTGTTCTATTAAAATGGAGAAAAGTATTGGATGTTCAAATATCGTTATTATAATAAGGATATTTATTATCATGTTGAATATGTATTGTTTTACCATCCACATTATTCCTTCTTATGGGTTATGATCATGTTAACCATTTTATTTACATGGTAAAAAATATTGGCATTCCATATATTATTAGTCTAATATGTAAGGTTATTAGAATGTATACTATGTATTTTTAGACCATGAAACATTTTTCCTAGGATAGATTATTATCATGTCATATATTAATATAAGTGGGGAAATATTTTAAATTATTTATGATTATTGACTCATATAATAGGTTTCTCATTTATTAATATTCCATATTCTTAGTAATAAAAATATCCATGTTTTTATTCAACCAATATTTCCTTAGTAAATGGTATGAAAGGTCTTGAGAACTCCTATAGTGAATGAATTGGGCTTATTCAGGTGATGATTTGAGTCTAGAATTATATACCCCTTCAAAGAATCAATAAGTATCATGAGACAAAATATATTTGTTTGGTATATGACTTCCCCATTCAACATGATGTCTTGAATTCGGTCTCAATGACATGTAATGTGTCTAAACATAAATCCATGATAGTCTGTTTTTTATCTACTATATTATAAAATCCATTATGATGAAATCTATATTATAGATATCAATGTTTAAATTTATTTTCATAGATATGGAATGATCTCAGTTTCCTATTGCTTATGGATTTAGGTTTTTACCCATTCATTGAATAATATTTATGAAATTTCATTTATATGATATATTTAGTTAACTATTTCCCTTACATTGAGTTTGAGATCACAACTTCTTATGTTTCATTTTTACCCAGGTTATGGAAAAAAGTAGTTAACCAAAGTTTTTTTTTGAAGGATTACAAGTGTGAAGGAGTTTTTCGGAGATGTTTAAGACATCATGAATTATGTAGTTTAATATATAATGGGAAAATTATCAATTTCATACTAAAATGGGATTTATAAGTTTATCAAATGTTTTAATTATCTAATGTTATAATCATAAAAATACCATTCAGATTTAAGATAATAAATAATAATTATATATTTTTTAATTTTTATGGTTATATAAAGGGTTTAATAGCTTTTATCAAATAAATTTTGTAATGTATGAATTTATGTGTATCAGATCCAAGAGGGTGTGTGTTCAAGGTGTCATAATCACACCAATTTTTAAAGACTTGTGGAAAGGATTGATTTATACACATTTTTTCCACTACTCACATTCACCAGTGTGTAAAAATTAAACATGATGGTTTCTCATACAAAAGTCCAAAAATTAATGAAATTGTTTAAAATTTATATAAATCAGTGTAATTCCACATATAAATAGATATTAAAAACTACATGGTCTCTACTACTTCTGTCTATCACCTATATACTAAGTTATATTCTATTTTTCCCTTTAAGATGTTACCTACCTCTATCTAGTTATATTATTATACCTAACACCTTAAGTTTATTTTATATAATCCCCACTTGTGTTATATGGTTCCATCATTTGGTTAGTAACAAACCTCTCTATGACACTTTATATTGAAATAATATTTTTATATCACCATATATATCCAAATAATTTCATATAGGTTTTGGTATTTTATCCTCTTACTGGAAATCCCAAAAACTTTATCCTAGACACAAGACTGGCTACCTACCTAGTGTAATAACTAGGTCTAGATGCATGTATCTCCCATAATAAACCTTTGATATGAAACTTTCACAATGTGATCCAAGTCATATAACATTATTCTAAATGAAAACATATATAAAAAAACTCTTTAATATTATGTTATGTATTACTTTTAAAACACCCATTTTATATATAATTAAGTGAGTTTTTATTAATGATGAAAATTAGAGGAAGGGAAGATTTAAATTTAATAAGAAAAATAACCACCAGAAACTAGTGGGTGGAAGTATAATTCCATCCAATGTTTAATGGGATAAGAAAATATTTCTAGTGGGATCCCTCTAGAAGTTTAGTGGTAGTGAAAATGGGGTACTAACCCCTAGGTTCCAACCATCCATTTTGTGATGGATAACTAGACAATCCACTTTACACTAGAGTTCTAGTGGTATCCCAAAATAGTTCTAGTGGGATGGATGTTTTCATGAACTAAGTAAGGAGTGGTTTCTAGAAAAAAATACTATAATTACATTAGATAGTTATAGTATATTTACTTGGTGTAAACTAGGTCACTTAAATTAGAAAATCATTGATGAAACATAGAATTCTAGTCTACAAGAGTTGAAAAAATGTAAAGAATGATTAGAGTGTGGGTTGGTTGGTATTGTGGATAATACAAAGTAACATGTAAACAATATGGATAGTGTATAATTTGGTTTTCAATTTTTAATTAAATAAGATTTTAATCTATCAATGAGGAGATAATGAGGGTGTTAGTGTCTTTCTCATTTAATCATAACGTTCTTTATAAAGTCATTGAATCTTTTCCTTTATGATCAGTCATTCATTAAAGTAATCTATTGATGAAATTTTCATTCTTGTGGTATGACCAATATTCCATTTATGTTTTCTTGGGATAACAATAATACTAGAGTTCATTTTTCTTGGTATATAAACCAAAAATTATTTTTACTCTTTAGATATTTTAGTTTTTCAGATAACCATGTCTTCTCTATAGCGGACATGATGAAATTAAACTAATTCTACATAACTTAATACTTAAAAATCTTGAAAAAAGTGATTGATCTTGTAATTCATTGAGAAAAAAAAATAAATGGATAATGAATAATTAATTTAATCTTTAATATTGATTAATAATTTAACATTACCCAAACTCAATCCTTAATGTAACCAATCATGATCATATTAAAAAAAATAAAAATGTTATTGTGAGATAAAAATATTTCCTAGAATGATCAATTCCACAGAATTGGGGTTTCTCCTCCTCTAATGAATAGTATCCATTCAATATTTAAATTTAAATATTTTATTTCCACTCTCCCTTTATGGATTCTTAAATTTATATATCTTCATCATTATAGGTGATCAATCAATATCAATATAGGAGGATTAGATCATTACATGTGTCATAAATTTAAAAAATATTTCAATTATATACCATCAGTTGTTTGTATCCTTAAGAATATTATGTTCCATATCTCTTCAAAATATCTACTACCACTATATGTTGTTGTGGAATTACCTAATTTCGTTATATAGGTTTCTATAGTGAGTAGCTTGATCCTTAAAAGTTGTAGTTCTTCCCCACATATATCATAATCTCATATAAAACTCTTTAAACAATTTCACTCTACCTTATTTAATTATTAAGTGTTTATAATATTATATTTGTTTTTTGGTTCTTTATTTCAGAATAATTTACAATTTATAATTGAAAATTCTTATTTTCCACAATTTTCACACTTTATCTTTCGTTAGGTGGAAAACACTATCTTTATTGTGTGTAAAGATAAAATTGTAACTATGAAACATTGTTTAGATGTCATTATAGATGAATTTGGATAGAGTTTTATTATTATTTGGCTAAATATCTAGTAATGGAAAATTAGTGTTGGATTTATTGCATGATTTTTCAGAACCCTAAAAAAAGTGAACAATAATAACAATTATAATATTTACTATTCACTTTATTAGGTATCTTATATTGATATAACAGATTTCAATTTGATTCCTTTGAAAGGAATACTCAAGTAATTGAGTGAAATTATTCATGTGTTGGAATTTACCCTATTGGATTCACTAAGAATAACATTCCATCATTATTAAAAATAAAGTTTCTTGAAAACATTATTGATATTTCTATCTCTATATATTAACACAAAAATTATTTAAGAATTATTGATTTCATGACCCTTGATGCACAAAAAAATTAGTTCCATTATGCAATTTACCATATAAATGATGTGATTAGTGAACATTTTATGTCACTTGATGATGTAATGATAAAGAGATAATTGTGATGTTGTTGATATCTAAATTCTCGATAAATTCAAATACAAACTACTGTTTTAATATTGAAAGATTTAATAACCTACATACCAATATTAAATTAAATTATTATTATTTAATGAATCATTTATAGTCAAAATATATCATTTTATATCATGAATGGGTGAATTTGTTTTCAATATTTTAAAATAGTAAATTCGTATTACATAATTTCTCTAAAACCTATCAACTACTATTTTACTATATTTTTACTAAAAAAAAGAATAATGTTTAAAAACTACAATAAAATAATTATAAATTTATGATAATCATATTCCCTAAAAATGGAATGATTAATTATACTCACTTAATTGTTTCAATAAATTTTTGTAAATAATTCACGTCCTCTCAGGCTTGATTCACCGTTCAATGAATTTTTAATAAATAGTGACTAGTTGAATCGTGATCCTAACATGTAATCCAATTTCAAATTCTTTTTTCTCCAGATTATCATACACTATTCATTTTGACACTTCTCTAATTTATCTTACCCAATAACATATTACATCCTTTTACCTTTATTTATATGAGTTTATAATTCCTTATCCCATCAATTATCCTTAAAAACTAAGTAGTTATTGTAACATATTTCTCTTAAGAAATTATTATATATTGGACCTATTAAATGAGTATAGAAAATATTGAAAAAATATATATGAATTAGAAAGTATCCCTAAATGTTAATTGTAATAATCATGTCTTAGATGAGAGGGTGGAAAAATAGCTCATAAATTTCTTTTAAAAAATATTCAGTGATTATTTTTCACTCAAATACATGTTTCTTCATAATATGAGGAAACTCATAGTTGATTTTCTATACAATAAGTCTATTCTAGTTCACAATATTTATCTGTTTTTATACATTCCTCTTGAATTCATACTCATTGATAGTAATAAACTCTCCCATGTTTTAGTTCAGTAATAAGGAGTATATATTTAACAATATCATCAACATGAAACCATTTATACTAAACATAAAAAATTCAATGCTGAATAAAAAATATACTCTATATTCTTAAAATTAATATATCACTTATATTTAAAGGACAAAACTATCTCATGTTTAGTTCAAATAACACCCAACACAATTTTAATTATTTTATATAGTAAGATTTTACATTAGTCTTGGGATGGTAAAAGGGTAGGGAGATTCAATAAACTATATCAAAATAAATTTCACATGAATTAAATATAAGGAATAATAGAACAATACTCTTACATTTTGGTTCATTTACTAAAGTATTTGATAATTAATTTTAATTTTATCCGATTCATTATTCTAATTTAATTCTTAATATTACATGAAATTTACTCAATATGGATAAAAATTTGTTTATTCTAAAAAAACTAAATAAATAAAAAATATTTTCCTTGGTTTGTCTATTTTAATTTCATCTACCTGAATTTTTTTACTCATAAATCTATCAGCCTTATGACATTGGATATTTTTACTTTTATCTCATTAAATTATAGATTCATTCTTTGTCCATTAACAGTGATTGATTATCCTTATTCTCTACTGATCTACCCAGATCTATTTAGATTATCTTATAGCATAATGAATGGTTCATTGCACCTAGATTTTGGTTTCCTAATAAATAGTTTGATCTTTTAATTGATCAAGAAGACGTATTATCTATAGTTAAATTCATTCTATGGACTCAGTATATCATGAAATAACATGGATCATTCCTTAAAAATAATTTTAATCAAATATTAATCACTATTGATTTCCTATGTTTTATTTAAATCAAACCTCCCTTCATAGATTCCTCCCTATAATCAAGATTCAGTACTATAATAGACCAACCTGCATTTTTTATAATTTCAATAAGCTAGTGGCATGAATTTTTAATCACTAGACCACCAGTAAACATTCCTATTTGTTTTTTTCAATGTGATTCTATATATCCAATATGTTTGGTAAAGGTCAAGATTCAAATCATTCGTTGAGTAACATATTATTTTCACTAAAATTACCTTTAATTATTTTTTAGATACGTCAACTTATTTACTAGTTTAGGGTTGATTGGTTGTTATTCTATATTTTTTTATTCCATAATTCTAATTAAACTCTATGAAATTAATATTTCTAATTTTAATATCAATGTAACTATTTTTAAAATTTCAAACTCCACATCTATAGATTATTAATTTTCATAAATACATCATAGCTAATGATCCTATGTTGTCAATTAAAACCATAAATTATGCCCATTTTGATACATAGAACAATTTAATATTTATGAATTCATTACCCTGTGACTTTAGAAATGAAGCCATGAAATCAAATCCTAAACATTAATATTATTCACTTTTAATATCAAATATAATAGAAATTTCATTATCCATCCCCTGTTAATTACTCTCTCCAATTTAATATAATTATTGACATAATTTACAGTATCATTGAAATGGTTTGATAATAAAATAAACTATGTAACCCATTAACAATGATCACTAAACTTCCATAGTGTATTCTATATGGTAGTGAGTGAATGTATTACAAAATATAAAATACCTCTTTTTATAGAACACATATTTGGATAATTACATAAACATAATATTTTTATATTAATGGTTCATAACCCAAAATATTAGTTTATATCATCCATGAGTCTATTTTTTCACCTTTTGAAAATTAATTTAAAATTATGCTGGCAAATTTAAATAGAAATTTATAAATAGTAATGTTTAACTCATGTATGGATAGTGAATATGATCATTTATAATATATCCCATGGTTACATTAGATTTTTTCTCTAACAAGTAATACAACCATGAATGATGGCTATAACTTGATTTATTGCTTCTTTTTTTCCTTGATTTCCAAATCAGACTCTTACGATAGAAGAACCCTTTTACTAAACTTTGGTTAAGCTTCCATCATCGATGAATGATTTTTTAATATAGATCAATCAGTGTCACTATCACCTTACTACAAATAAAATATAATGTGGATTAAACCATTTCATAAAACACTACCATAATTTATTCCAATAATTATGAAAATTTTAGTTGATTCTCAATACATAAATTTCTAGAATAATAAACAATATAACATTTCTTCTCTCTTTACTGGCCACACGCAACACCAAATGTAAAGTCACTGGAAGAATATATAATTTCAAAGTGAAAACTCTAATATACTATAGTAATGATTTCATTCAAGATTTAATCTATCTAGAAACTGTTAAATGATTATAAGTACTCCTCATTAAGCCTTAATTTCATATATTTCATTGACACTGAATAAATGGATTAGTAATATTTGAAATGTATTTAGTGAATCATATTTAAAATCATTAACGTCCAAAAAACTTATCATTACATTTAATGATATTAGTGGTAGGGGTGTAGATGTCACTTTAATATTATCATTTTCAAATTTAATTAATTGAGGTGATATACTATGTCCCAATACCATATTTTATTTCACCATAACGTGACATTATTATAATTTAAATATAAGTTAATTAAATTCACAACATTTCAGTACCTTAGGTATATTTTCATGGAATTATTCAAATATTATTCAAACTATGAAGATTTTATTCATAGATAAATCAATTGTATTCTCTAAAATATCTAAGAATATATCCATTATATACATTTATAAGATGTTAAGAGTACCACATATTTTTAAAGGAATAATTTTATAGGAAATAATATCATTTTAACTTGTAAAAGTTATCAACCCTTGGTTTTTTGGATCAATAGAAATTTAATTATGCCAAATGTACCTATGAAGAAGCATAGGTGTGATTATCTATCATATTTTCTTAATATATAATAATAAAAATGTAGAGTGATATGGTCATTCCTTTGTGATGCATTAGGCTCCCTGATTTTTTAAAAACCCTCTATCCAATCATTGTTAAATTAAAAATATATCACATCCTCTGACTATTCACTTTTATCATAACAATATTAAAAGGTATAACATGTATATAAAATTTTCATGAACTATATAAAATAATATATACCATCCATTAGTCCAATAATATAATTATTTCATACTCTATTATTTCTATCATGTTTTGTTTCAATCTTCATTTTCACTCCATAATGGTTTTCACCTCATTCTTCAATAAATATTGTATAGTTTAATATTAAAGAACTAATTACCATTATATTTAAAATTTATTTGGTAATAGTTTAATTATGACATATGAATACATCAATCAATATCCCATCCTGTTCCTCTATTATATCCTCATACATAATTATAGGTAGTGTTAATTTATTTCCAAGATGTGCGTGTTTCAGTTTTAGTTGAAATGACTTTAATGAATACACTATTGGTTTTTCAATAGATGTTTTCATCACATGTAATTCTGTACTAAAATCTTCCCTTAATTTTGAAAATAGAGTTATGTCACAATTTTAATGACTTTGGTCTCCTTTTTATCACTTGGGCATTTTTTATTTGTTATCTCATCAACAACTTCATTCTTCTCAATCAATTCTATGGTAAAATGATTAAAAAAATCATTTTAATTATAATTTTCAATAAATTAAACTAAAAATTAGTTATCCAATACACAAGGATGGTTCATAGATTATAAAATATTTATTGTATCCTTGAACTGTCTTTATTAAAAATTCATCTTCCCTCATGTAATACAAATTATAACACCACTGGTTTCTAATAAAAAATTTCATTGGATGACATACACATAATTATCTAATTCTATTTCAAATACTAAGAAATATGTGGGTAATATCAATTCTCAAATTCTCTCCAATAGGTCTTTAATAATTCACATTTTCTTGAATTGAACTAAACCACCCCAATATCTATTTCCTCAAAAAATATCAAACCATATATATTCACAAGAAATTATATTAATAATTTTTTCGATTTAGGAAATCAATTATAAATAAATTTTAAATAATTTACATGACTTATGTGTGCATTTTACCTCAATAACATCTTCCTTAAATTATATAATTACTTTATTAAAGAAAAAACACTAAATTTTAACTTCATTATTATCCTTATTCAAACTTAAACTATATACAAAATCATTTTAAAATGTAGGATAAGCAGATAAATATCATTAATATATTTTAAATGTGGTATAAACGTAGGAAGAAGCTCGCCGCGGTCTCCGTTCCCCGGTGGTGATTCCCTAGCGTCGATGCCCGCGACTTCGGCACCCTCCTCCCTGACGGGGGGAGGGGGAAAATCCTCCCTCCCTCTTTGTCAGCCGAGTCTCACCCTTTCACCCCTTTCAAGAATCCATAATTTCTTCCCCCCTTCCCATCGATTTTGTTGTGCCCTAAGGTCCCCGATATTCATCTTGGCTCGCCTCAGCTTGCGATATCTACGAAGGAGTTCAATGAGGCCTCAGATCTTTATAGGCTAAGGCTTATAGCCCATTTTAGTGGTCTCCGTCCCTCTATCTACGATTTTGACCACTTCGTGTTAGATTCGTGGGATCTTCAAGAACGTTCGGTGGTGGGCGTCTTCAATCAGCATCAAATGATGATTCGTTTCTCCTAGGAGGACGATCTGAACACTACATAGTCTTGGGCCCCTCTTGAAATCCACATATGCAGTTTCCTTCTCCTTTGATGGTCGTTCAATCTCAATGTGAATCGTGATGCATCCTTGGATGAGGTTTGGGTATGTTTCCCAGAACTTCCTCTCTGTTTTTAGAACCCCTCAATTTTACGTATGCTGGGAAATTTGGTCAATAGATACTTGTGTTTGGATAGCCAGACAGTGGTGGGTTGTCACCTGATCTCCCCCCGAGTATGTGTTGAAGCTGATTTTTCTAAGGACCCCACTGAGTGGCTATGGGTTTCGGTTGGAGAGGAGTTGTAGTCGAAACAACAAGTTGTGTATGATTTATGGCCAATGTTCTGCCTAGGGTGCCTCCGTTTTGGTCATATGGCCTCTGTTTGTCATCTTTGGAAAAAGGTTGATGTGCCCAGTGGTGTTGAGGGGAACATGGTGCAGGATGTCCCTTCTATGAGCTAGATGGTGCGGGTTTGTGATGGCTTGGTTGATCAAGTTGAGTTTCCAGGTGTTTTTGAAGAGGTGTTGGCTCCTGCCAACCTAGTTGTGAAGGTTATTGGAAAGGATCAGTAGTGGCGGCTTTCCATGGGCCCTCTAGTGGTAGTGAAGGGGGTGAAGAAAAAGGAGGATGAGCCACATGTTTTGGAGGTTTTTTATCATTTAAAGTAGGACTTGGTAGTAAAGGAGGCAGATAACGTTTATCCCTTATCTATGAGTTTGGCTGTGAATGAGGTTCAAAGGTCCGGTCCTCATGATCAGGGCTTATATGTTTTGAACATGCAGCCTCAGTTCCTGGGAAGAGGTTACGAATAGGGTACATGAACAGATTTGATGCGGGGTAAATCCTTTATTCTGGATGCAACAGGTTCTTAAAGTCGACATGATAGGATGATCGATGTGAATGTCTTGGGTTTTATAGACCCAAACACCACTGAAACTAATTCTGAAAAACAAAGGAAGGATGTGGAGGGGGGAAATATTTCTAGCTTGGGGATTAAAACATGTAAGGAGTCTCTATGTATGTAGATGGATTATACTGATGTAGCGGTAATAGAGGTGGGGAACCACTTTGATGTTCTTGAGTTCCATGATCCTCCTTTATCTCATGAGGAGGAGTCACCAGATGATTATAGTTATAGTTATCCCTAAGTGGATAGCATGTACCGAATCAAAGGGAAAGGACCCCATAGTCCTAGAAGGAAGAAGGGGAAAAAAGCATGCACGACTTGGGGAAATGCATTGTGGTTCAGGGGTAAAAAGAAAGGGGATGCAAGAAATACTCATACTTGCCAAAAAAATGGAGATTCGGTCGGCCAAGAATGATAGGAAAAAGGAAGGTAAAGACGAACAGAAGGGGGAAAGTGAAGAATCAAGCAGAAATACAAGAGACATGGAAGAGGTAGTTGGGGAGTGCTTGGAACCTATCCTGCATTACAAGGTAGAAATACTAGAAACAAGTCATCAACCCAATGTCTCTGAAGAAGAGATTAAAAAAATTTATGAATTTCAGTTGCAAGTTGATGCTAACAAGGAGCAAGAAGTGTGGACTGATAAACAAGATCGCATACTAGCCCAAGGATTCAATCAGAGTAAAATCAACATACAAGAGTTTATTCAGACAATGGAAAGGATGACTAATCACCTTGAAGAGCTAATCAGAGAGGATCCAGAAACCCAGGTTAATACGCTGCACTGGGAGCTTTATCGAGTAGCTAATTCAAGTAATCTTAGCCTGGTTTCTAATCTTTTTGTTAGTTCCTTTAGTACCTAGTTCTTTCCTTTTGTAGAACAATGGTTTACTATTTTCCCTTAAAATGGATTTTCATTTATAAAAAATTTAATTCGGATGGATCGTATAAACATATTATGAGATGATGAAAACTCTTGAAGATGAATAAATTTCATAGGGTGTTATATTTGACTAATATAAAATCCTAATAATATATTCAAGCATGAAAACAATTTAGTGGTCATATCAAAGGAATATGATAAAAATATCATAATAATAAATAAAACATAATATTTATGAATTATTTATAGAATATAATTTTCATATCTCCCATAATCACTTATAACCCCACATTATTGGATAACATACCTATTTAAATAAAAAACCAGAAATTAAATAACTAAACCAGTTAATTATAAAATATTTTCTCTAGAGAATAAATCATTAAAAAATTCATTGGGGGATATATTAGTGTTATACACATTAATATTTATATTTTATATTAAATATAATATAAATAAAACACATGAAAGATTAAATTTTTACCCATAAGAAAAATCATTACAGCTAACATAATAAAATACAATAAATCAAAATAGAATTAGTTAACATGATTACCTATTGAGCGGAAAATTATACATAATCACAAAATATAACCGATTAAATATAAATATGACACAATTAATGGAAATTTAAAATTGAATGTACACACCTCACAAACTTCCCCCACTCACCACTATGTCGACTGTTGTTTTTCCCATTGATATATCGATAGTCTATCTAGTAGTAGATCCACCAATTATTTCCATAAAATGTTACTAAGGATCCTATATCTATGGCTATGACATATTTGATCATTACTCTTGTCAAGTATACTGTCTATGGACAAAATATCCTTCAAGGATATTCTTTCTATTTTGAATTATTTGACCAAACACTTTCATCTCTCAAGTATTTTAGGAATCTCCATTGCTCCATGGTGCATAGATCTGGTGGAAGGGTAACCAGTGGAGGAAATATAGGTGGTTAATAGAGGAAATGTGATGAATTATCATGACTAGTATATGGTGACTATATTTATTTCTTTATTTTTAAAATTTATGGGTCCTTAGGGATTTGGTCATCTGGTGGTTGTCTTATCAATTTCTAGGTATAACTTTTGTATTCATCTATTATCCAGGGAAGAATACATAAATTCATTGTATTTAGAGGTTTATAAATTAATATCATGGAGGTTTTTTGTAACATCCCATGTATGTAAAGAATTATGGATTTTCATATGTATGTCTATTTATGAATTAGATACTGTTTTAGAGGCTTAAAATGAGAACAAATCCAATCTTAAGCATAAAATACTCTAATATTTTTTAAATGATTTTTACCTCCTTTTGATGGCGAACCATTTTTAAATCTTTCTTTTGAAAATTTTATAAGCTCTATATGTCAAAATAAACTTATTCTTTAGAGTCGGGGCATTGAAATTTACTTTGGATAAATTTTTGGTATTTTTCTGACAATGACCATTTTTTAATGAATAGTGAAAAATGCTGCATTTTACTTCAAAAATGCCTTTTCATCTAATTTAATTATATGGATAGATTGTACTTTTAATTGGTTTTAAAGTTTAATTGAAATATATTTTTACCATTTAATCCAATTTTGCTCATTATAATTAATTTCACTTTGGAATTGGGCATAAACAAGTGTCAAACTTTTGATAGATATTATTTCTAAAAAACCCCCTATTTGTTTTGACAACGAGAATTATTTTTAAATTAATTACTACTATTTATGTTTTTGGAATTTGGTAAAATGGATTCCATATTTGGAATCATAAGTTTCAGATTATTTAATTAAGACTCTTTTGTTTTTGGACATTATGAATAGTAACGATGGTAATTATCTTCAATTATCGTGGTTAATTAGTAATCAGGTAGTTAAGGGTAATAAAATAATATCATAATAATATAAAATGACCCCAAAATTTGTCCTAATGCTACTTTTTGTATCATGGCCGACCATGGGATTCCTTGTACCAAATTTGGGACCCCATGGAATCACTTTTTTGGGATAGTGACATTTTATCTTTTTTTGTTTAAATAAAGTTAAATATAACAAAAGTATGTAACAGCTAAGTAAAAAAAAATTAATTTTGTCTACATAAATGATATCTTATACTATAAATAGTCATTGTAAAGATAAAAAGTTTTCCTACACCATGGTATTTTTATTACAATTTTTAGACATTAAATAAATAAATTTATTTATGACACTATGATGATGTCATGATTACCTCATTAATGAATGATTTAAATAAAATGAAAAGATAAGGTAAAATCAAATCCTTACACTTGTAAAAAACTTATTGGATGGGTGGATTTCAAACAATTATCACCTTATCCTTGAAATATATCATTTTGGGTCCTTTAAAATCTGAAACTCATTTTATAATAAAGTAACATTTCATGACTTTCAAAGAGTGCCCCTCCTCCCTCTTATAAAAGGTCCCCACCACTACCCTCTTACCCACACCTCTCAAGCCATTGGATTGGCCAAAATATGATCATTTTATCTCTCCACATCCCTCTCTTCAAACTAGAAGACTTAACTTAGGTAGAATGCTCCTCAAGAAACCCTTTTGGTTCAAACCAATGGGAGTTACCCGATTTAAAGGTAATGTCTTCTCTTATGTCCTTTTGTTTTATTTTACTTATCCAACCCCCTAATATCTTTTTATTACACTATTTTGTAAAAAAAAATATCTTGAATATAATATGATGTTTGTATGAGAATGATTTGATTTACACTTACACACACCCCCGTCTAATGGTTAAAGAACATATTGTTTCCATGAGTGGTGAATTACTGCATCACGAAACGATGATTGTTCAATATTATTTTAACACATTTCATGGTCACCATTAAGATGTCCATATATTTATATGTGATATATATTATGTTTATGTTTTCCTTATTCTTCTGTATTTTTTATTTATGGAATACATTTATGGTTTCCATTATGGGTAAACACGATAACTTCATTTCAAGAAGTGCGGACTACCGCCCCCTCAAAGTGATTTGAATCGTTAATGCCATATGTGGGAAGTATAAAGGATGGAGTTAATGGTATTACATATTATATCATACTGGAATTATAATATACCTTTACATCATTATTATTGCATTCCATTAAATACGAAATAGAAATGAAAGCAGTGTTAATGAGTACGTACGACTTACCGTCTCCATGAACGATGCATTTCATTTATTACCTCTAAATGTTATGTAATATTATAAAAGAATGTATATACTGGATATATATGATATATATGATATCTACATCATGAATATAATTCTTGGATATAATGGATATTTTAGCACATGAACAACTTGTAATTATAAGAACTTTATTTTTGACTTAAGTACCAAGGATCGACAAAAATACCATTATTAACTTAAATGATTACATAATGTTAATAACATGGTAATAAGTGATATTAAAGAATAATGAACATGAAAAAGGATCTTATGATAGTAGAAATTAACTCTAGTTTATTATTCAGGAGATTAAAGAACGATCGAGTCGAGTTAGACACGAGGTAAGGGACTTCGTCTCAATCTCTTTTCATTAAGGCATACTTTGTTTTATACACAACTTTCTTTTATATGGTTTATAAACACCTTTGAATTTTACTTTTATTCAAAAGGAATAATTTTATACAAATCATTTTACTAAATGACAAAAGGGAATGTTCTTATCTTACGTATGCAGCGACAACGACATCTCTATTGCCGTGACCATTATTTGAGTTTCGGCTTCCTCTATAAGCCATAACTTTTTTATTAAATGAAAAATAAATACCATATTTTAATTTTATTTTGGTATTAAAAATGTTTTTGATACTTTTTTGATAATATCAATTTTTTTTTGATATCTTGTGATTGAAATGTGGAAAAGTTATGTTTCCTTTATGCATATTTTAAGTGATACGATTATGTTATGGTTCTTGGGAATTATTTATGAAGATAGGTGGTTCTATGATAAACTAATGGCAAGTGAGGTTGTGATAGCTCTCCAATGCATTGGGTAACATGAAGGAGTTAAATGCTAAAGTTTATCCGAAGCGATTTAGGGAATATACTGAAATGGGTATTCCAAACGTAAACATGAGGGTTACTCCCTAAGTAAGAATGTTATGAATGCCTCAGGTTACCTTTATGTCTTATGATTTATATGAGTTATTCATAAACCTTATGATTTTGTGAGGTATGTCAAAGTTCTTATATCCAATAAATAAAGTACTATTTCATTAATTTGTATGTATACATGGACTAAGGTTTTCGTTCCGTATTTTTATATCCCTCACTGAGCTTTTTATGCTCATCCCATGTTTTTGAAATGTTTTTCACAGGTCATGGGAAAGGTACATGATGTGATGATATTGTCGAGGAAGTGTCATGAAATAATCCATGTTTTATTTTAAATATGTTTTATTTTGATTAAAAAATATTTTCATTGATGTAACCGCATTGGTTAAATGTGGAATGTAATTCATGGTTTATGATCTAATACTCTAAAACTCTAACCCAGAAAAGATCCTCAATGTGTATTCTTGAAATAACTATATATTAAGTGATGCTTAATGCCAGGGCCTTATATTTGTTATTGAGATAATCCTGGGATGCTCGTTTTGGTAAGGGATCATGTTCAGTAGTGGTTTAGATTAGAATTATGGGGTTACCATTAAGACTACATAACACATCCATTATTTAAAGCATTTGAGATGACTTATGCCATTTTCTATGTGTATATGAGAATACTAGGATATTTCAGATGTCTTAATTGATTCATATTCTTTTGGAATTTTATATCCCAATATCTTTTCCTTTGAATGTTCTCATCTGTGTCAGTGATGAGTTCTTGTGGTGGCAGTATATATTTTATAAGGCGCTTCTGAGTTTTTTTGAGGCCTATCATTTACAAGGTCACTTAGTTTATAAGTATTGGTGAATTCATATTTATTATTCAATAATTAAAGGGAAAGGGTGTAGATGATTTTCATTTCTCAAGAAAAAAAATAGGGATGATTTATATTCTTGACTTATACTTAGTTTTGGGATTCAAGTTTCATTAAGGCCCCCTCCAGTACTTAAGGGATATTTTTCAGAACCCCTTGGATTATTTTTCTCCCCTTCAGGTGTATTCCATAGAAAAATAATTTTTTTCCTGATATTAGTGTTATTATGGGAAGGTCATGTGAGATTCAAATAGTTTTTATAAATTTGGTGGAGGCTATGTCATCCTAGAACATGTTTAAGGTGGTTATCAAGGATCATCCATCATTGTCCCCATATTCTAGTGTGTTGCGTGTCTAGTGTCTTCTATCATAGAGACCAGGCCCTAGAATTTAGTGGCTAATACTGACATAGTCTCAGTGGATGATGTGATGGTTCCTTTTATTTTTTTATTGGTTCTATAGAGAGATCTATTTACCCATTGGTAGTTCCCTCAGATGTCAACACTATGTCCATACTTTCAGATAATTATCCATTTATATATGGTTCTTCTGTTAGTGTGTCTCTATCAAGGGTGGTTTCCTCAATTAAATATAAGGTGTTATTCACACGTAACCATTTTTATCCTTTGAATTTATCAGAGGATAAGGAATAATTATTGGTTCCTAGTGGTCAATACAAGAGTATAACTCAAAAGTAGACGACCACACATGCAGACAGATGTCAGCTCACCCGTGCCGTTCTAAAGGAGAAAATTAGTTCATCTCATTCATATTATCTATACATTAGGTCTATAGGACACAAGACAACAACTAGTTTTTTCAAATTATTTCCATTATAATATGAAATATTATGGGTCTTGGGGCTTGGGTGAAAAGTGTAATACTTTTGAATTCATTTAACCTGAGCTATTTTTCTATGTTTTCTATTCTAGAACCCAAGTATAAAGTGAATAATATCACATCATTCTCCTTGCATACTATCTTCTTGGAGTGCATGAATGGAATTCCATGATACTCTCATATTTGGATTTTTTAGGGGAATAGTTTATCCATGTATTATGGGGATATTTCTTCTTAGAATATTTCCATGAATGTTTCCACTGATAGAGTGGAACTCTTTCTATATTTTATTTATTCCAGTTTTTAGGCAACATAGAGAATGATTTAATGGGTGGTACTATCTAGATTCAACCCATGGGGTGTGGTGTGTTTTGTAGGGGGATACTTCAATACCATAGTTTAAGTGTCAACAAATAAAGGCGTGTATGATTTTTTATATAGGGAGATGAAATAATTTCATGAGATCAAGGAGATTTTGGGGATTTTGGACTTTGAGTTATCGGGTTATAGGTTTACCTAGTGTAATAACCAGAAGGAGAGTAGGTGGATATGTCATATTCTAGATTAATGTTAGGCCAATATATAATGTATCAAATCTTTCCCCAAGCCTCTATAAATAACCTAACAAGATATCTATCAAATCATTATTCTATGGTGGTGAACTTAAAGAGCGATGTGAGGAGAAATAATTTAATATTCCATATAGAGGGATTGGATTCAAATGTGAGTTTCATTTAGCTGGTTGAATATTATTTGGTAAAACTATTCCAATGGTCATCATCAGTGGGGATTTCAAATCTCATTAAAAAATTCGTAGAATTTCATCAACTTATGATTTATAAATAGAATAAGAAACTATTAAAATGTGGATAATATAATAATGGTGTTTGACTGATTATAGGACAAGAAATAAGAAATATGATACGACGATCCCTTCATGATTATGTTTCAGAAGAAAAATAATCTCGCATAAAAAATTATGGAAATAAAAAGAGTCATCAAGGAGAATTTGATGAATATTTTCAAACGTGATGGGGATTGAAATACCACTAATTTTTTGGAATTCTTGATGTATAAGAAAGTGTTTAGAAGGATGAATCTTAGAATATCTGATGGCTTACACACTGATGATTTGGAGATGGTAGGGAAGCTTATGGTGGAAAAATTCAAGTATTTACTTGATGTAACCCTTGCATCCTAGGAAGGGAGGTACCTAGGTGTGAGTGCTCATGATTTATTTCCCATTAATATTCCTCATATGATGGAGGATAAAGAAAATGAATATATGGAGGCCAACATAGGTGAAAAGGAGATTTGGGACACCATTTCAAGGCTAAATCTAGAAATTCCACCAAGCCCTATTAGTATTCTTAGATCATTCTATAAAGTTGCTTGGAAAATTACAAAATATCAAGTTATAGATGTGGTATGAAACTTTTTCAAAGGGATATATTAATAGATCTTTATGTCCTTCAGAAGTAGTTACAATTATGATGGTAAATTACCCAATGACCCCAAACCAATAGAGATGTATTTCTCTATATAATTTCTCATACAATATTCTAACTAGATTCATGAATTACAGATAGGGTAAGGTCATGTTGAGGCTCATCTAAGGGGATAAAAATGGATTCATCCAGGGTCAGAGCATCCAATGGGTCATTGGTATTACCAAAGAATTAGTGGATGATATTAACATGATGTCTATTGTATTGAATGATTTGATCAATTTTGATGTGGATAAGGGTTAAAAATGATTGGAGTGGATATTTATTATGAATTTTATGAGACAAATTCGTTTTAAGGAGTGGTTATGTGACTTGTTTTTTATATGTTTTCCTTACATATGGATTTCTCTTTCGATCATGGGAATGAGATTTTATTTTTTTCAATATTATGTTGAGCCTCAAGAAATGAGACCATATATCCCTTATCCTCTCTATTCAAGAACATGAGGCTCTATCCAAGAATTTGTTGTGTGTAATTGATGAAGGGAGTATAATTCCATAATGATATAGATCATGGGTTTGAGTTTTGCCTCATATAATGTTTTTTTGATGATAAGTTATTCTTTTATTAATGGCAGGATGGAATCAATTAATGAATTATTTACGTTCATGGATGATTAAGGTATTTGGAGTGTATATCGAATCATTCATGGAATGATTATCAAGTACCATTCAAAAAAAATATTTTCCACGGGAGATAAGGATATACAAGACAATATAGGGATTCAAATAAAAAAATTGATGATGGAGTAGCCTATTGCACCCATCACTGATGAATGGATCCGAAAGATTTTATTCAAATTAATTATCAGAAGAATAAAAGTGTGTATTTTTAATTGGAAGAACTAGTTTTTATTATTTAAGGTAAGAATTAATCTTGATAATAACAGTCTGAAATTTATTCCCATGAAAATCCTTTGGGTAATCAAGGAACCCATGTGAACCATCAACTATATAGATTAAATTATATTTATTTTTATAAGGGATGATAATTAGGGTGGTAAATGTCATTGGGGTTCCTGGTAAAGGATAGTGAATCCTATCAATTTGCGGATACTGGCTTGAGAAGTGTGTTAGAAACCATGTATTCCATGTTGGTGAGGTTGACTTGGGACATTATTAATTGATTTTTTTGCGACCAAGGTTTATGAAGAGAAGTTATATTGATGATTGGAGAGCGTTTCTAGCTCACCTGGGATAAAATTATAGGATTTCATGATACATGATGTATCAAAATGATATTTTTAAGGATAATGTGTGGTGGGTGTTGTGTTTTGGTGACATCAATTTTCTGAATGAAAATTGGATTGTTAAGATGTTGTTCTTCCAGAGGTTCTTGGAACCAGATTTATATATTTTTGAAGCCTACCAATCTTCGGATACTATTAATGCTATAATAATAGAGGATATAAAGTTTTTTAATGTGTACATTATGTGGAAAAATATACCTAATATTTTTGTTCTCTCATAGTCAATTTCACGAGGTTTCATTAGTAAGGATTATCATGCATGGATCATGCATAAAATGTGTGGAATGTATCTAAGATCATGCTTTTTGTAAGTATATTACAACAAAAAATTACTTTCTATAGTGGTGTTTTAGGAAAATTTCCATACCGATGGATGAAAGTGAATAGAATAATGGTGTTTTTAGGGTCTCATACTGATTGTATTGTGAGATACCTTTCCCCAAATTAGCGTGGAACCTCTAATTAAAAGGATTATGGGAAATAAAAATATATGATTTTTTTAGCCATTGAATGAGGATATTAGTGCATAGTGATTTGTTGCTGGGGTTCATCGAGGATTGGTTTGAAGGGGTAGGGAAAGATGAAAATAAAATTAAAATCTAATCATCGGTTTATACTATGATGTGTTGGGTTTTATGGGAAGATGGGAACTAGGTGAGAAGGGTGGGGGGGGGGTTATTTATCTCACCTCCTAATTCAGGTTCGGGTGAGGTCCCTTGTGAATGACCTCATGGATCTTATTTATAGAGGGGAAGATTTTATATATATCCGGGGATTTTTTGCATGAATAGAATCACCGATAAGAGAAAAAGAGAAAGAAAAAACAAGGGATATGGGATTGATGGATAACAAATTCCAGTGTTCTGAAGATTAATGTTGTCAGATCTTATGTGGTAGGAGAGATGGGAGGAGGTGTCCTGGTATATGATGATAGGGGGTCGATTATTTCTAATTTAATCACTTATTATGGGTAGGGAAGTTCAATATCAATGGAGGCTCATGATATATTTAGTGGTTTCACACTAACCAATCTTCTAAGCATTAGACTTTCTATAGTGGAATCTGACTCCAAGATTCTTATTGACCTTCTTCGTGATAAGGTAAGATCTTAATTGGACTTGAATTACATTATTAGGATGTGTAGGTTGATCCTTGACTAGGGTATTGATTTGAGACCTACATAATGGGATGGTAGCTTTGTAATGAATATACTGAAAATTAAATGGAGTTCTAGTGGTATAACCGATTTTTATAACTATAATTGGTCTTTACCCCAATAATATATTCCTTTTGTTAGGGGAGACACAGTTTGACTTTATTAATTTCACCCACCATTATCCCCATATATATATCATTATATTTAGAATAATAATTTATTTGTGGGCAAGTGAATAAATATAAATAATAATATGATAAATAATTTTCTTCCATAACATTATAGAGTGATTTGAGAGGAAGAAACTCAAAAACAATAAAGGAAAGGTTTTAAAAGAAACCCTTTAAATTTTCCATTGTCTTATTTTAATGTTCTCTAAATCTATATATAATAAAAATAGGATAATTAATTATAATTTCCATAGTCTATTTATATGTATTTAATATATAATGATACATTAATATGAATTCATTAATTATTTATATGTTTGAGATAATTTATATTAATCATCAGATGTTAGTAGTTCTAAGACTTCCTTTTCTAGATTTGATATATATTTCTTATTCTTTATGGTACAATTTTGGGTTAATCACCTCTAACATCATCCATTTACTTAAATAATAATGTTTTATTTTAATTCAATTTGAGGAACACATTTGTTTCATAAGGAAGAAATCTACATCTTGCTCATTTCGTCCAACTTTACGAATAATAAAAAGTCACTTCACAAAGGATATCAATTTGAATATGAATATTGTAGATCATAATAATCACTTAAATTAATGTAATACATAATAAATTCTAATTATTTTTTAATCATCTATAACTATAATTAAGAAAATATAATTGTAATGCTCATATATGTGATTAAACTGACCCAAACATAAATGTTCTACAATGAAAGAATGATTATTAAAAAAACTATATTTTGTTATTATACACTTTTAAAAAAAATGTTGAATTAATTTTGATCTTATTAATGTTTTAAATATAATTAAAAATTATTTATATGAATATTTTAAAATAAAAAAGAAAAATGTGATACCTATATAAAAGTGTTAAAAAACATGAAAATTGAATATTTTTAATATTAACTATTTTAATAGGTATCATATCATTTGAATGTGATCAATAATATTTTGAAACGACCCATTTTTCATGCCCAATAATAAATTTGGTAATTTTGTGAATATTATGTTAGATAAGATGATAATGGATCCTTCACGGGTGGTTTCGTTTGTTGTTGGTTCATCTTTGTTCTATGATTATTGTTGGGTTCATGAGGATGAATTACATCCCCCTTTCCCCTTTTACTTTGTCTTGATTCTATATCCTGGACTCTTTGATCTTTTTATATAACAACTAACTATCAATAAATTCAAGATCAAATTATTTGATAGAGGTAATGTATCAATAGTGTGTTGTCATACCTTGATCTCTACTATGTTTGGTGAAGGAATGAATTTATTGTGAAAAGATGATGGTTATTTATTTTATATGAGAGATAATTTTTTATATGTATTTTGAAATTTTGGATTTTTATTTTCATTTTTTGTGATTTTTTATATTAAGAACCCATGTGATTTCTATGTTTTTGTGTAGTTTTATTAGTAATGATTGTTAGTGGCTCAGTAGTTTGGGTTTTATCTCATTTCCCCTCTACATCGATGATGATGATTACATGAATATTTTTCATATTGGCCCCTGTAGTGATGAATACTGCAGAAGCTTGACAAAAAATCTCTATGTTTGGTGGAGGTCTTATTTATCATACATGTTCAACATGAGTCATGGGGTGTTTTCCTTATTCCCCCTAATTAACTTTCATGTCCAACCGACATGTTTTGTTTCATTTTTCATTACATTTCCTTTTTTTAGATTTTTTATTTCTCTAGCGAGTTTTCTATTAAGATATATAGTTTATCCGATATTTAATAGATGTTTTTGGATTCCTACTCAACCTTAATGTGGGATTATCGAAAAATCAAATAGAAGAAAAAAATTATTTATTAATTTAAAAATAAAATTTTTGGTTTATACCATGAAATAATTATTTTTATGATTAGTATAATAATAATTATAAATATAAATACTTGAATTATATATAAA
The DNA here is from genome assembly GCA_963277665.1 of Viscum album. Taxonomy (NCBI): domain Eukaryota; kingdom Viridiplantae; phylum Streptophyta; class Magnoliopsida; order Santalales; family Viscaceae; genus Viscum; species Viscum album. Next base: position 1,542,234,364 of record OY728129.1, read on the forward strand.
TATTTATTTTTAAACTGTCTAATAATTAAATAAAAAAATTTAAATAATAAATCATGTTATAAAATGTTTCTTAAACCTTAAATAAAATAAAATATATTTTCTTACATTACATAAATATTACTATTTATAATATAAAATTAGCATCTTATTGATAATATTACACCTACCTAAATGGTCATATAGTGGGTATATTAAATTTTATTTTAATAATCATATAAAAACAAACCCAATGGTCATATAAGGACTAATCGCAACAATTTCCCACAATATTCATATAAAAGCTCCAACAAATGTCCATATTACACTTTATCTTCCAATATATAACATTAAAAACATTTATAAAATCATTTACTATATTATATTTTTTACGCATTAAAATTACAATTATATTTATATGGTTGTTTTACCTTTACCTTAATTATAAGATGTGGTGTGATTATCATGGGATAAAACATGAATTGATACATCATGTTTGTAGATTTTTATTCACTTATTTTTAATGTCATATTATACTTTCAGTATTCTTTTGTGGGTGTATTCATCTTTCATATGTAATGTTATATTATTGATTATTCTTTTACTAAATTTATATTCTAAATAATAAAATTAAATTTCATTATAAAAAATGTAATTTATAAAAATTTAATATATACCAAAATTTTAGATTATAACATTATAACCCTAAAAAAAGTGAATCTGCATAATCTTTTCCTTTTAAAATGAGTAAAAATATCACTACATTATATTTATTGCAACCCAATTATATAGTCTCTTTATCCATATTACCAATTAATAAACCCTTAACAAAATTGTTATCTTATACCACAACATTTACTGGATCCCATAAGTATCTCAACAGATTTTTTACAACATTTAAGGTTTAAATACAGCTATTTAATATTACCATTTTTTCATACTTGAACCATAAATATATTTCCACATTTTCCAATTATTATATTCAAAATTTTTATTTTTTGAGGGTGAATAAAAACCATGTCAATATTTTCTGTACATTGAAAAATTTCCTAATCAAATAAAAATACAAGAGTTCATAATGGTCTTCATAATTATTTTTCAAACCCATGTAAAATCATTTATTATTACACTCATTGTTGAGGAAAAAAATTAGTGGATAAATTTCTAGTATTTTAAAATTTTCCTCATTAAAAACAATTGAATCTACTTCTTTTATATATCAACTCTAGAAATTTACCTTCTATTTTATGTCAATGAACCTTATAAAAATACTTATTAAGATAAATATATATAAAGTACTTCCATTCAAAGGTATCATAATTAATCTTCTCCTTGGTATTCCAAATGAGTGACACCATCGATCCACATAACCTTTAATATGTTAGTATAACAGAGTTACTATATGATTCTTTGAGCAACCCAAAACCTAAAATATTATATTCAAAGCATTTATCCATATTCCAACTATCATTAATTTTGTAGTTTCACAAAATCATGAAGAATATTTCACATGAAAAGTTCCAATATTTACTTATTCCTTTATGGAGAAATTAGTCAATCCCCTATATTAGAACCTCTATTTATAACCAATGTATGTGGATTTAACACAACCATTAACTTCTTATCTCCCACTATATCAATTCTATTTTACTAATTAGATTAAACAATTTAGAAACTAACATTATATAACAAGAAGAAATTATTTGATGACAATATAAATTATCTATCACTATATAAACCCATATTTCAGATCTTAACTTCTATAGATTAGAAGTCCAATGTTTCCTATCCGAAAATTATTTTAACCCATTATGTTATATATACTATAGTTGGATAAAAAATATAATTTCCAAATAATAAATATCTCATGAGTACATGTTTTTTATCAAATATTAAAACAAATACATTCTCAAGACCTCTAGGATAATAGTTTTAGTGGTTTAGAAAATCATTCGTATAAAAGACTTAATAGTTTCTACTCTTTAAGTGATTTTTTTACAATGATTTTTTTAAATGATACATATGAAATATTCAAGACTAACCAGTATAAAAATAATTTTGACTTTTTTATTTTGTCTAATAATCCTCAGACCATATAAAAATCCTAAAATATTTGGGGTTAGCATATAAAACCCAGTATGTTCTTTATAATTGGTTTTAAATTTTTTCTGAATTAGAACTTAAGATAAATATTTAGGATGAATCAATTTTATTAGAGGATACATTGGACTAAAATAAAATTGAAAAATTATATTAATTCCTTATATCATATGTTATAGTTATATAAAAGGAGAAATATCAAAAAAATCATAATCCAGAATAGTGGAAAAAATAGAAATAATAAAGGCTTACTTAAATATCATTTTTATATCACCTATAATCACTTTTAATCACATGTAATTTAATATCATAACTAGTTAATTCCAATGACCCAGAATGATAAATCAAAAATTGATATTTCTAACATAATATATATGGAAAATAAATCATTACTAAATACATTAATTATATATACTGAATTCCCATAAATCTTTTTATATAGTATTCAAAGACCATAACATGAAAAAACCACATTGAGTATTTTATTTTAATGTATAAGAGTAAGAATCAACTTTAAAACAAAAAATGAAAATGAAGTAATATAGAATGAGATAAACAAATTCCCTATTTTGTGGAAAATGAAAGATAAAAACAAAATATTTGTAAATGGAGATCAATAATAAATGATACATAATATTCTTAATTGTAATCTCAGAGATATTTCATGGGAAAACTTCAAAACAACAATGGAATGGTTTTAACATAAACCCCTTACATTGATCCTGAAATTGTTTTAATATGAAATAAATCCTTGTATAGTCAACTTAGTATTTTTAATCATCAATTTTTGAAACCTATTTATATGTATTTAATTTATAAAATGTAAAATATATCAGTTTAAATCTTATAATTTGTTAGAGATAGTTTATGTTGATAATCAGATATTAGTTACTTCTTTAGTTCTATGATATTTTTTGTTTCACAATCTTGATCTTCTTTCCATTATCACAATTTTATCAAATATATAATAATCTAAATATAAAAATCATAAGGATGTAATTGTTTATAAAATCAGATGTTTATTTAAATGAAGTTATGTCTTTGATTCCAAATAAATAAACCTATATCATTCTCATTTCCAGTAACTTTCAAATAATAAAGGTTTAATTTATAATTAATATACATTTGAATGTCAAAATTTTAGATGCTTAAAAAATACATAAATTATAATTTTATATCATAAATATTCAATATTCATGTTTTTAATATTATATAACAATAATTAATAAAATAGATATGCATTGTTTAAAAAGGATACTAAACCAACAAAAATAGGAATGTGCTACAAAAAAATGGATATTATGAAAATATATAAAAATTATTTTTATAGTAGTATTAGGAAATTAAATTGATTCAATATTTAAAATATTATAGTTTTAGGATAAATTAAAGAATATGAGGAGGAAGAATATTAATAATATGAATAAATAAAAACATTGTACTTTCGTTTAGGAGTCAAATCTTCCCTTATTGACCACCTTTGTAATAAAACCATCTAGAAATCCATAGTTTTTTACGAAAAAATATAAAAAACATAAAAAGATAATAATATAAGGAATTTTATAGGAATAAAAAGTGAAAATTATATTTAGATGTTTTTTGGAATGTTTATAATGATTCCCATTTATTGAAAATATTTTATATAATTTTTGAAGGAACTCATTAAAGAATGGTTAAAAATATATTTTTATGTTGAATATGGATCCTAAATGAAAAAATGAATATATATAAAAAAATATACTCATCAAAATATTAATTATCATATTGTTTTATGACATAGTGTTAATTGATAAGTTATTTTTATCAAAAAACTATTTTATATTGATATTCATGTTTAACTATGTCAATTGAGTTTAAAAATATATAGAAACCTTCAAATAGATGTTACATTATTTATATAAATTATTTATAGAGTTATTAATCTACTAAAGTCAATACTAGACTTATCCCTTGTCACTATTATCTTTAAATCACTGTTTTTTATCTTTCATATGTTGCACAATCACTACATTAGTATTACATCAAAACATGTGTAATTATATTGACATATGATATAATGTATATTGATTATTTAATTTATATATGATAATATCATTATATTATAATGTGAAATTAATCCATAGTTTTGTATAATGTTTTACATAATTTTTTATAAACATATAACAATAGTTTTTCAAAATCCTTTTGAACTCAAACATTAATTTTAAAAAGGAGGTCAAATATTTTACTCATAGTCTAAAAAATTCATATTCACCCATTTACCTTATAATTTAATATTTTACATGTATTATGTTTTTAAATAAGTTATATTTTATTCTAAATTAATCTATAGATTTTTATACTAATATATAATAACACATTGTAAAGTAAATTTCAAACATGAACTGTGATTTTTAGAAGGAATTAAAAAATACTAATCAACTTATAATCAAGAGAAGTTTTTATTTTTAAATTCATAGAAAAATATTTTATAATTAAAATATTATATCATATTCCACATATTTCTCAATTATTCAGAAAAATTCAAAATAATTATAAAATAAAAATTAATAGAATTAAATTTGAATTAAACTCGTATTTTTATTGGTATTAAAATTGTATTGTGTCAATGAACTTATAAGAACATTGAATTCAAATATTAATTTTCCAAATAATTTATTTTAATCCATAAAAACATAAATTAATATTTAAATGTAAATAAAAACTTTTCCCAAGATTTAAAAAAAACATATGATCATTTTTCTCATTTACTATTTGTTGTTCTATCTTGTTTCTCTATATAAATCTACCAAATTTCATTTTATTTAATTTTTATATAATGATTAAAAATATTTTTTTATTTTTATAGAAATATACTTAAAATATTTAAGGTTAAAATTTTCAATTAAACCTCATAATATATAGTATTATCAATTTTTGAGATATATAAATATTTTTTAATAATAAAATCATATATTTTTTTATAAAATGACCTAATAATTTTCAATATTATTATAAAAAATAAAAAAAATAAAAATCAATGATATAAATAAAAATCATTATTTTTATAATATATTACAATTATGTCAATTTATCTAAATAACAAATCTTATTAATGAAATATAATTAACTGATAAATAAAACATAGTTTCTTATATGAAATAAGCATAATTATTTTCTAAATATAAAAGTAATATCTAATTTATAATGTCATATATAGATAATTTTTCACATGATGGTGATCTTACCTCAAATTTATTGAACATATAATGGTAACCCCAACGGTAATGTTACAACCACCTTCAATGGATAATCTAAATGGTTATATAAAAGCTTCCACGAATGATCATATTACACCTTTTATTCCTATATATATCCTCAAAGACATAAATAAAATGTATAATTTTATTATTTTCTTTCATCCTCAAAATTATAATCATATTTTTATGGTATACCATTTTCACTACAATTATAATCCATGGTGTGCTTGTCATTGGAAACTGTGATGATGAATATGTTTAGAATATAATGTTTTTAATTAGTTTCTTATTTTCATATTTTATTTGTACTTTAATTAATGGGTGTATTTATTATTCATGTGTAATTTTATATTATTAATAAAATCATGATCATTTAGTTTATTCTATACTCGAATTCTATTTTATATGATATAATTTCATATTATTATGACAAATATATAATTTATGAATGGATAATACATGATAAAAACCTATGTTATAAAACCAATGGGGGTATGGAATGGATCTATTAACACATTTAAAGACACTATTTTGTGATTTATCCACACCATTAAAAAATTATTATAAAGTAAACACGGTATTATTTTTATAGCATATCTAAAATCTATAAAATATTCAATTGTTTTATTTTCCTTAAATGTATTGATAATGTTAAATCTACTAGGTTTTTTATTTTAAATAGGTTATTTCATTTCATAAATACAACTAATTACATTCCCAATGAAAGGAAGAAAAACTCATATATCCTATTCTTATTTGACATGATATTCCATATAATTTTCTATAAGAAGATATTTGGGTAAAATTTTACACTAATGTAATATCCTCTTGGTCCTTTTGAAATATAAAAAATAATCACTTAATGTTAAGGTACTTATGTTTCTCATTTTCCTTATCTCTTTTTGGGAATGAAAAATGTGGTTTATAAACCTTGAAATCACTATCTACGAATTTCAATAAGACCCTTCCATAATTTCTTTCATTCCTTGTTCCCAAGTATAAACATTTTCAGAAGTTTATTTATTATCTTATTCGTAAATTACATCACCTTTTATATTAATAGTTTTTATCCTATTCCTATTTACATTCTAATAGAGTTTGTTTAACATTCCTCTTAACCTTTTTCTAAATTATTTTCAGTCCTTTGGTCATTATTCTCATGTGTCCTCTTATATTGGTCTACAGTTCTTATATGATTTCCCTGACCTCTCTTAGTGATTTTAATTATAATATTTCACTATAATGTTATCATATTTTTAGGAATAGTTTTATTTCCTTGAATAAACTGACCATTAGTTAATAAATTTTAATTGATTGTCTAAAAAAATCATTCATTCACAATTTATAGTCTTCTATATTCTGTAAATTTTCAAATATCTTATCACCCACCAAATCAACATCAGTAGAACAAGAATATTAATATCTTTTTTATAGTATTAATACTTTGTACTATTTTTTAAATATTTTTATTATTATTATACACTATAATATACGTGTTTGAAAATGGATCATTCGTCATATGATAACTTCTATTTTTACCCATGTTACTCACACCATTAACTTGGAATAAAGATAAATTCTATGTTTTCATGCTAAATTTTAGGTAACATATTAAACTATATATAATCAATATCCATTAATTACAATACTTATTTTCCCATTATTTTTTATAAAAAAATAATAACTGATATCTCTTATATAATCTATGAGTTCAAAACATCTAATAGTGTCACTTGATTTCAATAACTATATTACATATAATTTTTTTATATATTAATTGAAATAAAGTTATAAATTTAATTGAATTATTATAATGATGTGTCTTTTTATTGTCTTCCTTTAGACAAATAAATAAGAGTATTCCCAAATTCATTTTATCCTTTATAAAATAATTACATTAATGATGAATGTAGAGATTGATTAAGTGTGAATCATTTATAGTAACATATACACTTATCCCATTCACCAAGAAGTAGTTATTGAGTTTTTTTTGCATAAAGGTAAATATTTTGGTCTGCAAATGACTTTTTCCTTTACTTGGATAAAGACTTATATTAATTTTATTTTACATATTTGACATGACCCAATCGACTAAGTCTATTCATGGGCTATAGATTACTAGTGTGTTCCACACTACAACCATTTCTAATTGGTCGGGGGTTAGTAAATAGGACCAAGAAGGTATAATCACACATGATAAGTCATTGTCTATAAAAACATGAATGAGATAAGAATTAAAATATAAAAAATATTACTAAAAAGTTATATTAGAAAAAATGAATTACTAATATATATATTAATGAATCTATGAACAAAAAGGATACATCATCACACATCATGTAAAACCCCTAAAAGTATCCAAAATTCCTGAAATACCAAACTATGACAATAAAATTTACCAATGAAATACTAAATCCCCACAATGGGGATTCTTGAAAAGAGATACCTTGTGCCACTATATGCCAAGGAATCTTGAGGAGGGATTTTCAAAATAACCACCACTGCCAAGTGTTACTACATGTCATCCATTACTTTATTTTCATAAAAATACAACTTTATGATCACAAAAACCATATTTATATAGTTAAATATTTTCACAAACACAACATGTGTTAGAAGAATCCTCATATATAGGTTTATATAAACATATCCCATAGAATTACCCACAAATACAAATGACATATGAAACTATGAGTCATCTCGAAACCATCAGAATATGAATGAAACTAGAAAAAGAGATTCCAAATATTATTTATTTTATATAAAAACATGAAAATTTGGATGTCTCTATTTACTATATATTAGATTGTTAATAGAACATTTCATAAAAATATTGAAGGGGACATAGGTTTTTGAAATCCTGGCATGTCTAAACTCTTCAACCAAGTAACATGCCGCAAATTATTGGTGATCCATGGTAATAGGGAGGATACAAAGACAACTAGATATCAAATCCTCACTTATTATGTAATGATTAAGTCCAAGAACATCGAATAATGCACATTATGAAAATAATTTATCACGTCATAATTATTATATTACAATTTTTACAATAATGTGTGGGTGTGTGATTCGATATAGAATTGTACATTCATCATTAAAACACATATCTAAGTATTCATTATACTAAAAAAAATATAGAGTATCTAGATAACTATAGAAAGTAGTTCACACAAAATATATCACATCTATCACCACCAAATCATCCACTAGTAGTAGCAGTAATGGGGGACCCACACCTTACTGGAATACACAATAATTGACTGAGTACCAACCCTTATAGATGAATAGTGTCTTGATGAGTGTGGTATACATCATTTGAGATGGTTTCCTACTACATGATTAGAGGAACCATACCCCATACATATGACTGGGTTACCTACTCCACTAGTGTAGGTAACCAACCTAGGATTCCATCAACTTGGCCCCCAAATCATTTTTTTTTCAAAATGCCTGAAGGGTGTTCTCGACACCAATGGGATAGAAATGAGTTACTAGGCACAAAAAGAATCTAATTGGTAATGTTTTTACTAAATTAAAAGATAAAATATAGTGGATCATCCACTAAGAGTCTGTAATAGACCATACATACATTGTGTGCCTATGTATGATCAAAAAAATAAGCATCCAAAGGAAAAAAACATGCCAAACAGTCTACAACAAACAACAATAATATAACCCATTTTCATAAATATACAATATAAATCCATATAGATAATAATACAACATGGCATAAATTGATACATTAGTAATTAAAAACTAAAAGAAGTTACAAATATTTTAGTATTTTATAATACAATAATAACCAAGAATAAAAAAGCTAGGCCAAGCCTAGAACCAACTCCATGAAACTTATAGTTTCCCACCACTACCAAACTCACCCTAAATCACCCTAAAGAACTTAAAACCTAAATCCATATAAAGGAACATAGAATTTAAAATATATAAATGTGAGCTAAAAACCCATTTAGGTCAACATAGCCTATCAATAATATAAAATTAATTTTATAAGGGAATTTATAAATTCATTTTTAAAAATATATATCGAATGTAATCTTGTAATCATAAGCATGTAAAAAATATCATAAGTTCAAATTTTCTTTTCAAAATATTCCACTTTATTTTCCTAAACTGAAACACACTATTTGAAAACATTTCCAGAGGATTAAGAAATTTCAAACCACACACCCATTAACACTTTAAAAAAATACATTTAATTTATTTGTATTAGTATAATCAATTCATAAATAGTTTACTAGGAAGATCCAATATTTACTTAAATGAATGTTTTTAAATTCAATTTACAAACCCCTAAAAATGAATTTGAACTCAAAATAGTATCTCTAACCATTTTTAAAATTAATTTTCAATGAAAAACCCAATACACATGGTTTAATATTAACAAAGTAAGAACCACAAGCCACAAGGAATATAATAAATAAAATAAATATATGGATTCCTTAATTATATAAAGAAATGAAGTGATATAATCAAGAACAATATGAAAACACCTTATGTCAACTAATAACCATGAAATCATGAGTGTGATGGGATCCACCATGGGATCCCTAATGGGATATGAATCTAAAATATTAAGAGTTACCACATTTTGAAAAACTAAAGACATTTATTAGAATCCAAATTAAAAGTTATCTTACTAGACCACATAATACTCATTATTATAAAACCCCATCCAAGAACTAGTTAATAGAATAACTACATGGAATCCTGATGCTTTTGAAGAAACTAGTATGCTATGAATATAGTTCATGCTTAGCGATCCCTAATTCCAAATACCAATAAAGATGTGAGGTGAAAGAAAAGAAAATCCAATATTGACACAGAAGGCATAATCCATGGCTATCGCTTTTTCCCAACACCCTTATAGTGAATTTACCCACATATCCCATGAACATATGACATAAATAATCGTATTCTTACACAATATGAGCATGAAAAACCACATAATGATAAAAAAACAATAGAAAATGTATAAAATTCAAGAGGTAAATCAAGAGGTGTCTTTAAAATAAACCATTTAAAACCATGTTACAAATGGAAATTTAATATAAAAAATTTATTTTAATTCCAATAAATTTTAAAATTTATTCAACAACACTTTAGGTATTCCCTAAAATCGATGGAAATCTCACAAGCTATTAAAAACCATTTCAATGACACCCTGTAAAAGATTGTTCATCTTCTTGAAGTTCAAGAACAAGGAAAAAGTCCAACAATTTCCAGTAAACACATTTTTGAATATCCAAAAATACCATTATCATAAAGAGGAATGCATAAAATATATTTAAACACACTCTTGAAATTACTAAAACAACCCTTTATAAATTATTTTGAGTCAATACATCACTTTAAAATATTTCTAAATTTTAAACATAGGTTTCACTCATTAGAAAAACAAGAAAGAATCCACCACACACTATTAAAACAGTATAAAAAATCTCATAGGAATATAACATATTCTATGAATATAATAAAATAACAATTTATAAAATAAAACATAGAATATAAAGAATAAAATACCTTATGCCAAATAAAAAAATGAACCAAAATAGTTTCAAATCACATGGAAATCACACATATTCATAATTTCAAAAAAATAAAAATAAAAAAAATATGAGTTTGGAAATGAAATAATTTTATAAAAAAACAATCCTTAAAGATGTTTACATTTATCTAGATCCCACTGTAACATGTCACCTTTAATAGTGAGCACTCAGAAATGGATAATTACGACATCTATAATCTTTAGACACCCAATAACCTATTATTATGTCTACATGAAACACTAATATAATCCAAAAGGGTTTTAGAGTCTAGGGGTTAATATAAAACCAAGAATAAATAAGGGATAAATAAAAAAATTGGGAAAGAGGGGAATATTTTCATTGAAACCTCTTGAAAAACATATAAGGAGTGCCAAAAATCAAGAGAGAAGGACATTGTAACTCTTTTTGTGATCTTAGGGGTTATCTAACTCATATGGATAAAAAATTGATAAAACAACATAATGTTAAAAATGAAAATTTTGGGAAAATCACTTATTATGTTATTATGATAAGGATACATATATTTATGAATGGTTTTAAAACAATGTTTCAACCAAATAGAGACCACTACCTTATACAAAAACAATCACATGGTTTTCGGGGTTCTCTGTATAGTTTGAAAAACCATGCTGAAGTCTGAAAAAATGGATCTGTAACTATGGAGGGCCCAGTCCCTCTATAAATAAACCGAAAGGTTAAACCCATCAATGAGGCTAAAGTGTCAAAAACTTATATACCCTCCAAAATTCAGAAAATTTATCCCCAAAATTAGCATGACAAGAAACAAACCAAGATAAGAAAAAATAGAGGGAAATAAAAAATATAGTAACATAGAGGTGTCATAATTATCCCAATAATGAAACCTTCTACCCCCTAAAAGTTCACGGTGAAAATGAAATAGAAGGAAAAATAAAAAGAAAATATATAAAGAAGACCTGGGAAAATGAACCACACAACACGATCTGACCTTGAATCTAATAATTGAGATCCTCACAATGATTGAACTGACCATCCCAAATATTTACAATAATATTCAATAATAACCATAATACGAACCTCAAAAAAGTCCAAATATGAGTGGTACACATATAATTATCTCCCACTATTTATAATTCATCTAAAATAGTAAATCCTGAAAAAATTATGGAGAAATTAATCCTTAATTCAACTAATTGATCATGAGAGAAACTTTCTCTCAAACCAAATGAACATCTAGACAAAAAACAAGAAGAATAATCATAAGTATCCTAAAAATAATGAAAAAATACCTCAACATAGTCAACAGTACACATATATAATCTATTTTCATAAAACTAACCAACCCCACATGGTAGATCCCAAATAGACCAAGCTAAACACTAGCTATTATATCGAGAAAACTGATTGGAAACCAATCCATTTTTTCCAATTGTAATCCTAAATATGTTTCATTTAAAAACATGACAACCTCAAAATATTTATTTAAAAAATTGTAAAAAAAAATTACCCTTAATATTGGTCTTCCAAAATATCATTGCCCAAAAATACACCTATCACAAGAAACCAATAGGGGGCAAGGATTACCAGGGTAACAACCTCCATATCAATCTCTAGGGGGAAGTCTGTATGAAAAATAATTAATATAAGATGAAATTTAATCCATCCACCAAAATATTTTAAAAAGTAACAATTAATTATGTTCCAAAAATTAATATTTTAAGCTCTAATTACATAACACAAATTATAACCATCAACTATAATTTACAAAAACAACCCATCCACAAAAGGATTCAACCTAAAACCTCTTCTAAAAACTAAGATTATGAATCATTTACACATTAACCAACCATTAAAAAATGGAGACAAATTATATAAGTCTCATAAAAGGAGGGAATAAAATACCCTATCTCCCTATACTAGAAGTACACAAGAGGTCTATTATTCATATGAGATGTACCCTTTTTTTTAACTATATACCATATTTCATTTTCTCTTCTCTTTATGGGGTGACCTTGATCCAATAAAATAGAACCAATACATTAACATAAACTGGTTTCCAATATTTTCCAGGATTAACCTGAATAGCATCATTGAAAAACTCTAGAAAATATATCAGGATCGATGCAAGTATCACTGGACCAAAATCTAGGTGAATACCACCATTTATGAAATGATAATTCTCCAAATAATTGATGACTAAAATTAGGGTGAATAAAAACAAGTTTGGAAGTGATAGACATATTACCTTACCAATAAGTCACCCTAATGAATGATTATAAGATCAAGTTCTCCCTTTACCCATATAATTTTAGGAAAGTACCAACTGCTGAACCCCATCCTTAAAATCTCCCAAGACATACTATCATATATATGATAAGATAAAATAAACTCCCACCAATCTTAGTAATAAATTATAATAACACTCTCTATATATAAGGCCCCAGCCTTAAACCTTACTTAATCTTGAGTTATTACAAGATTACACATTGGGGATCTTTTCAGGTTTAGAGTTTTAGAGAATTTGATCATGAAACTTGCATTACATTACACATTTAAAAAAAGTGGTTACATAAAAGACAGTATTCATTCCTCCCATCAACGGAAACATATTTAAAATAAAACATGGATTCTTTCTTGACACATCCTTGAAACTATCATCACATCATGTACCATTCCCTTGACCTGTGAAAAACATTTCAAAAACTTGGGATGAGCATAAAAAGCTCAGTAAGGGTTATAAAAATATGGAAAGGAAACATGAGTTCATATATACATAAGAATGAAATAATACTTTACCCATAAAACATAGGCACTTTAACATACCTCATCAAATCATGAATAAATCATAGAAATCATAAGATATAAAAGGTAACTTGAGGCATTCATAACATTCTTACGTAGGGAGTAACCCTCTTGGTTACGTTTGGAATACCCACCACAGTATATTCCCTAAATCTCTTCGAAGAAACCTTAACGTTTCACTCCTTCGCGTTACCCAATGCATTGGAGAGCTATATCAGGCTCACCTGCCCTTAGTTTATCACAGAACCACCCATCTTCATAATAATGCCCAAGAACCTCAACATAATCGTATCACATAAAACATGCATAAAGGAAACATAACATTTCCACCTTTCAATCACAAGATATCAATACAACACATTGATATAAAAACATTATGAAAACCATTTTAAATACCAAAATAAAAGAAAAGTAAAACATGGTATTTATTTTTCTTTTAAAAAGAAGGTATGGCTTGTAGAGGAAGCCGAAACTCAAATAATGGTCACGACGGCGGAGAAGTCGTTGTCGCCGCATACGTATGAAAAAACATTCCCTTTTGTCATTTAATAAACACTTTATATAAAGAAGATTCCTTTTGAAAAAATGTAAAAGTCAAAGGAGTTTATACACCGTATAAAAGATGGTTGTGTATAAAACAGAATATGCTTCAATGAATGGAGATTGAGACGAAGTCCCTTACAAAGACGATATCCTTGGTTTAAGGATAAATTAATTACCTAATTATGTGTGACAAACTAATACACCAAATATAAGTGGATATTAAGTGTAAAATAGTCAATGGTCATTCACACATATTCAAAGGATGACATATTCAATAACTACATGTTGAACCCAAAGAAATCAAAATTGGGTTAAGAAGTTCCCTTGACAGCCTAACGGTGTCACATCAAAATGAGTTGATGAGAGATAAAAAAAGGGTATCTCATCAATTGGTCATAAAATTTACATGAATAAGGATATATGAGAAAATATCCCAACATAAAAATATGTAAATTAAAATACCCAACAAAAGAAGTCTTTTAAAAAGAGGAGGGTGAAAGGTTCCCTTAACGACATGGGTATCTTTCGAAACATACACCTCATGAAAGAAGGACAACACAACATTGATGTAAATACTCATAAAATAAAGTATATTACACAATGAGTAAAATAATGTGCAGTACATACACCACTAAAAGGAAATTATGGAAAATGTAGCATAAATCTCATGGGAATAAAAGTGAGATGAAAAATTCCTTACGAAAACTCGGCAGCCTAACGACGCCACATAAAACTTACAAAAATTGATTAATGAGATCAAATAGGGTATCTAAAAATATTAAATTAATGTTTATAGAAATAGGAATATAAAATAACATCCCCCAACATAAAAAAAGAGGAGCTTAAAAGAAGTGACATAAAGGAGAGTACTTAAAAAGAAAGAGAGAGGTTAGATCTCTTACGAAAATTTGGCAGCCTAACGGCGCCACTCAAAACTTCCAAAATGGATTGATGAGAGATAATAGGGTCTCTCATCACATGAACATAAAACATATAGTACGATTAATATAAAATAACATCCCAATAACATGAAATATGAGCTTTAAAAGGAATGACATAAAAGAGTGTACTTAAAAAGAAAGAGTGGAGTAGGATCCCTTACCTCAAGTCCAACTTGTCTTGTTCGTTTCTTTATATTCCGGAATAATAAACTTTGGTCAATTAATAATTGCATAATTACCTCCTTTATAGATTATTATTTAGTTCATATCACATATTATAATGTTATAATAATTGTTTAATAATGTTAGTTCATATCAGACGTTTTTTCCAATGTTTGGTACATGAGTCAAAAATGAACTTGTTTGAAAAAAGATTGCCCATGTAGTTATAAGTAAATAATTTCAAGAATAGTATTAATGATTAAAATATCATATATATCCAGTAAATATTAATTTTATACTATTCCATATCATTTGGAGATAAAAAACGAAAAGCACTGTTCATGGAGACGGTAGGCCGTACGTAGGCATCAACGCTACTTTCATTTTTTGTCATATTAATGGAATTAAAACAAAATGAGAGAGATATATATATGTTATAATTCCAGAATGATATCCATAATTTAGATGTAATATATTACATATATATCCATTATATATATGTACTTATAATATTACATAACATTTTGTGATAAGAAATGAAATGTACTGTTCATGGAGACGGTAAGCCGTACATACGCATGAACGCTACATCCATTTCTATTTCATATTTAATGGAATTAAAAAATAATGATACATAATACTATTTTAATTATAGTATGGTATCATATATAATATCATTAAATATATCCTTTATACCTACCACATATGGTATTAACGAATCAAATCACTTTGAGGGGGCGGTAGTCCACACTTCCTTAAATGAAGATATCGCGTTTACCCATAATGGAAACCATAAAGGTATGCCATAAATGAAAAATAAAGAATCTTAAGTAAAACATAAACATATTATATATCATATATAAATATAGTGTCATCTTAATGGCCTCCTTTGAAGGTGTTAGGAAATGCTGAACAATCATCGTTTCGGGAGGCAGAAATTCGCCATCCACGGAAACAATATGTTCTTTAACCATCAGATGTAGGTTTGTGTAAGTGTAGCTAGAATCCTTCTTATAAAAACATCCTAGTATATTTAATATACTGGATTTGTTACAAAATAAATGAATAAAAAGTGTTTAGGGGGTTGGAGAAGCAAAATAAAACAAAAGGACACAAGTGAAGACATTACCTTAAAATCGGGTAACTCCGTTTGGTTTGAGCTCAAAGGCTTCCTTCGGAAGAATTATGCCCAAATTTAGGATTCACGGAGTTAGAAAGGGAATTGTAGAGACAAAATGGTCAGAGGATGGATGAGACAAAGGCTTTGGCAGTGTGGGTAAGGAGGTAGAGGTGGTGGCCTTTTATAAGAGGAGAGGAGGGGCACTCTTATAATGTTACAAAATGTTACTATATTTTCTAAAGAGTTTCAGATTTTAAAGGTCCCAAATTGATTTATATAGAGGATAAGGTGATAAGGGTTCTAACTACACTCATCCAATAGGTTTTGGACATGTCTAGGGCTTATATATTACATTATCGTTCCATTTTATTTAAATTGTTAAATAATGAGGTCATCGCTGCATCATCATGATGTCATAAATAATATAATTTATTTAATGTCTAAAAATTATTAAAAAAATACTATGATGTAGGAAATCTTTTTATCTTTCCAATTAATATTTATAGTAAAAAATATTACTTGTATAACCCCATGTAAAAATTGTTTTAGTAAAACATCTCATGTTTGTGTCATTTTTACTTTAACATTAAATAAAAAGATATTTATGTCATTTTCCAACCAAAGTGGCTCCATGGGGTCCCCAAGATGACCCATGGATTTTTTTGGTCGGCCATGACACATAAAATGAGGGTAGGAAACGTGTCTAGGTCATTTCATTTTATTAAAACATTATTCTTACCATAAACTACACTAATTACCTCTAATCGCGATTAAAAACTTAATAAGTTACTAATCACCAAAAAATTATTTTTATCCTATTGAACCACATTTTACTTATTAATGTCAACCATTTATGTCAGATTTTTGATATTCAAAACACAAAGATGGAAAAATTTCATTTAAATGGAAAAATCAGTTTTTATAAGTACCACTTAGTGGTTTCACTATTCATCAAAAATTGAAGTTTTTCAGAAAAATCCCAAAAATTCACCCTAAGATATATTTGATATTTCGAACTCAAAAATGAAGTCTATTTTACAAAATTCAGAACATATAAGTCAGATTAATTAATTTAATAATTAATTTCTGCTGTCAGAGAAAATAGCATGTTTTTAGGAAACAATAAGTATCAAAAGATTGACATTAGTTTAAGTCTGATTTCAAAGTGAAATTAATTCCAACGACCACTATTGGATTTAATGGTAAAAATATATTCTAATTTCACTTAAAAACCAATTAAAAAGATAATTTAATCATATAAATAAATTAGATTAAAAAGAGGTTTTGAATTAAAACACAACATTTTACACTATTCATTAAAAAAATGAACTTTATCGGAAAGATACCAAAAATTTACACAAAGTAAATCTTGATGTCCCAATTCTTAAGAAGAGTTTTATATGGTCCAATAGAATTTATAAGAGTGAAAAAATACTATATTTAATGACGGTTCGCCATGAAAAGGCGATAAGTGAACCTTTAGTGAAAACTATGGCATATACGCCTAAAATTGAATTCTTTCCGTATTTTAAGCCTTTATCTTTTATTGGATAAATGTAAAAACATTTAAAAACATATATAATCATATTTTAGTTATTTCAATCCATTCCCTCCAATACAACGACTACATGTTAACTACCATTTAAAATAATATTATTTTATTATTAGAGTGCAACGTAAGATTCTCAAGAAACTCGTTGTTGCGTGTTGGGTACACCATCGAGCATAACATCCCCTTTAAAGTCATATTAATATTTTATTCACAAATATGGATAAATATGAAAATGTCATATTCTTTATTTACCTGGGGTGTTACATCCTTCCCCCCTTTTGGGAATTACGTCCTCGCTATTTTTAAAATTGAGCTTGGAAACATCCTTGAAAGTCCCACATCAGAACAAGAGTCGGTAAAACAATCACTTTAAAATAAAAGAAGATAAGTACAGAGTTCACTCGAGTTAACCCATACTAGGATTCCATGTAGAAAAACATGGACATGAAAGAAAAAGAAAAGGGTCATGTTCTTGAGGGAGAGTGATAGTATACATGTCTAGGAGAAAGTTAACCATAAGAAAATCACAAACTTGTGATGGGTTAAACGGTATTAGATTCCCCAGTAGGAAAAGTTAATAGAGAACATTTTTTTAAGTTACTTTTTATTGATGAATTTATTCATAAGGAAACATAATCACTTATCGTGTTGACTTTCAACTTTTACTAGATTCCTTAATCAAACTCATATTTTTTTCCAAAAGACGAGTATTTAGGGAGACTTGTTCGCATTAAGAGTACTATAATAAACATATAGAGAATCACCTAATCCACCAAAGAGAACTATATACTTCCCATGTCTTTAGGCTTTAACCAAAACCAAAACCAAAAAGGTTAGTACAAGGTCAGATAATCCAGAAAAGGATTACCCTTTAAAAAGAAAATCTATGCTTAATCTCCAAAATTTGTCCAAAAAAACCCATAGTTCAACGAGGACCATCCGATAAACAATTTGTCCATAAAATTATTCAATGTAAACCAATATAAGATTTAAACCCAAATATTTGAAGGATTTAGTCACATATTCTTCCAAGTTAAATCGTAACATTTATCTTCAAACAACATCAGTTGCTTCTAAAGTCTCGTATTGAAAAGTAATTAACCTAATCACATATCGTTCATGATAGGTTAATCATTTTCATAAATAAACCAAAATCAACTTACTCTTAATTCATAAAATCATATAACTAAAAAGAATCAGTCAAACTAACCAGGGACTTCATGTAGTCCAGTGGTAGGCGATAAATACCAGTCGCACTTTGGTTGTGGGTTCGATTCCCACAGATTTGTCCGACGGACGGGTAGTCACACGGTCTATGTGTTGTCATTTTTACAAAACCATATAATTCTCAAATAATTCCCCAAAAGGGATAAAATCATCAAAAATAACCATAACATAATTTAACCTAAATTTTATCTCATGCCTTTCACTTCAATCATAACATATAGTAACCCATAATTACCTCAAAAGTAAGGATCATATAAACCCAAATGGTTATTTATAACTATGTCCACAAAAGAAAAGATAACTATTCCTTTAATAAAATTTGCATATATTAAACATCAGGGTTACACATAATATAAAAAGTCTTCTAATGTAACCCCATCATCAAAAGAGACTTAATACTCTTAAGAATTTCACCATAACTCTTGAAGCCCTTATATGTTGACATCTTACTCATTCAACATTCTTCATGATCCATTAACCATTCCTTTCCAACTTATTACAAAATACCTCTTTCCTACAAACAAAATCATGAATCATATCCTAATATTCCAAAATAGGAAAATAATAGTCATGAAATAATACATACCTCTGATTGGTCATTGTTAGTTTCTTCATAATCAATCGGAATGGCATTAGGTATTGGTAAACGAACATTTGTACGCTCTTGGTGATCCCATTCACGAAACTTCTTCATAGGACATGTGTTTTCATAATGACCATGCACACCACATTTAAAACATTCAATTGATCCCTCAGAAAGAAATTCTTTCCCTTTCCTCGAGTCAACTGGATGCTTCCTTTTTCCATGGCAGGTTCTTTCTTTATGTCCTTTATTTCCACATCTATAGCATATTTCTGTCCCTTTTAAACATTTTCCTAGGTGTTTATTTCCACATCATTGACACATAGTTTTTTTAACACACTTACCTTTATGATTATTACCTGTACTTCCATAGGGATTTGTTTCTCACATATATGATTCCTTAGAGAAATAACCAAGGTTTAGGTGGTCAATCATGACTCCGGATAGTTGGTTGAGGATAATCACAAGAGTTCTCATTGCAGCTCCCATATCATTCAGTTGCTTGCTCAAAAAACTGTCACAGTTTCCTTCACATCCACTGTTACTTTGGTGCCTGCTAGATCTAGCCATTTACTGAAACCCAAAAGGTCAGTGTGAGTATATCAAAAAAACCATCATGTACTAATGAAGAAGATAAACACTAAGATATACTTACTCATTCACTTTATCTAAAACTAGGACTCTTTCTGAAATCCTAACCATTATGGTAATTCCACTTATGCTTAAAGAATACCCTAACCTCTAAAGTTATCTAAACCGACCATTGATACCCACTATAAGGCCCCAGCCTTAAACCTTACTTAATCTTGAGTTATTACAAGATTACACATTGAGGATCTTTTCAGGTTTAGAGTTTTAGAGAATTAGATCATGAAACTTTCATTACATTCCACATTAAAAAAAGTGGTTACATAAAAGACAGTATTAATTCCTCCCGTCAACAAAAAAATATTTAAAATAAAACATGGATTCTTTCTTGACACATCCTTGACACTATCATCACATCATGTACCTTTCCCTTGACCGGTGAAAAACATTTCAAAAACTTGGGATGAGCATAAAAAGCTCAGTAAGGGTTATAAAAATATGGAAAGGAAACATGAGTTCATATATACATAAGAATGAAATCATACTTTACCCATAAAACATAGGCACTTTAATATACCTCATCAAATCATGACGAAATCATAGAAATCATAAGACATAAAAGGTAACTTGAGGCATTCATAACATTCTTACGTAGGGAGTAACCCTCTTGGTTACGATTGGAATACCCGCCACAGTATATTCCCAAAATCTCATCGGAGAAACCTTAACATTTCACTCCTTCATGTTACCCAATGCATTGGAGAGCAATATTGGGCTCACCCACCCTTAGTTTATCATGGAACCACCCATCTTCATAATAATTCCCAAGAACCTGAACATAATCGTATCACATAAAACATGCATAAAGGAAACATAACATTTCCACCTCTCAATCACAAGATATCAATACAAAACATTGATATAAAAACATTATGAAAACCACTTTCGATACCAAAATAAAAGTAAAGTAAAACATGTTATTTATTTTTCTTTTAAAAAGAAGGTATGGCTTTTAGAGGAAGACGAAACTCAAATCATTGTCACGACGGCGGAGAAGTCATTGTCGCCGCATACGTACAACAAAAACATTCCCTTTTCATTTAATAAACACTTCGTATAAAAAAGATTCCTTTTGAATAAACGTAAAATTCAAAGGGGTTTATACATCGTATAAAAGAAGGTTGTGTATAAAACAGAATATGCCTCAATGAAAGGAGATTGAGACGAAGTCCCTTACAAAGACGGTATCCTTGGTTTAAGGATAAATCAATTACATAATTATGTGTGACAAACGAATACACCAAATATAAGTGGATATTAAGTGTAAAATAATCAAAGGTCATTCACACATATTCAAAGGATGACATATTCAATAACTACATGTTGAACCCAAAGAAATCAAAATTGGGTTGAGAAGTTCCCTCGACAGCCTAACAACGTCACATCAAAATGAGTTTATGAGAGATAAAAAAAGGGTATCTCATCACTTGGACATAAAATTTACATCAATAAGGATATATGAGAACATATCCCAACATAACAATATGTAAATTAAAAGGCCCAAAAAAATAAGACTTTTAAAAATAGGAGGGTGAAATGTTCCCTTACCGACATGGGTATCTTTCGAAACATACACCTCGTGAAAGAAGGAAAATACAAAATTGATGTAAATACTCATAAAAGAAATTATATTACACAATGGGTAAAATAATGGGCAGTACATACACCACTCAAAGGAAATTATGGCAAATGTATCATAAATATCACGGGAATAAAAGTGAGATGAAAAATCCCTTACGAAAACTCGGCAGCCTAACGACGCCCCATAAAACTTACAAAAATGGATTGATGAGATCAAATAGGGTATCTCATCTTATTAACTTAAAGTTTATAGAAATAGGAATATAAAAGAACATCCCCCAACATAAAAAAAGGGGAGCTTTAATGAAGTGACATAAATGAGAGTACTTAAAAATAAAGAGAGAGGTTAGATCTCTTATGAAAATTTGGCAGCCTAACGGCGCCACTCAAAACTTCCAAAATGGATTGATGAGAGAGAATAGGGTCCCTCATCACATGAAAATAAAAATTATAGTAAGATTAATATAAAAGAACATCCCAATAACAAGAAAGATGAGCTTTAAAAGGAATGACATAAAAGAGTGTACTTAAAAAGAAAGAGTGGAGTAGGATCCCTTACCTCAAGTCCAACTTGTCTTGTTCGTTTCTTTATATTCCTAAATAATAAACTTTGGTCAATTAATAATTTCCTAAGTACCTCCTTTAGAGATTATATTTTAGTTCATATCACATATTATAATGTTATAATAATTGTTTAATAATGTTAGTTCATATCAGACGTTTTTGCCGATGTTTGGTACATGAGTAAAAAATGAACTTGTTTGAAAAAAGATTGCCCATGTAGTTATAAGTAAATAATTTCCAGAATAGTATTAATGATTAAAATATCATATATATCCAGTAAATATTCATTTTATACTATTCCATATCATTTGGAGATAAAAAACGAAAAGCACCGTTCATGGAGACGGTAGGCCGTACGTACGCATCAACGCTACTTTCATTTTTTGTCATATTAAGGGAACTAAAACAAAATGAGAGATATATATATGTTATAATTCCAGAATTATATCCATAATTTAGATGTAATATATTACATATATATCCATTATATATATGTACTTATAATATTACATAACATTTTGAGATAAGAAATGAAATGTACCGTTCATGGAGACGGTAAGCCGTACGTACGCATGAACGCAACTTCCATTTCTATTTCATATTTAATGGAATTAAAACATAATGATACATAATAGTATTTTAATTACATTATGGTATCATATATAATATTATGAAATATATCCTTTATACGTACCACATATGGTATTAACGAATCAAATCACTTTGAGGGGGCGGTAGTCCGCACTTCCTTAAATTAAGATATCGCGTTTACCCATAATGGAAACCATAAAGGTACGCCATAAATGAAAAATACAGAAGCTTAAGTAAAACATAAACATATTAGATATCATATATAAATATAGTGTCATCTTAATGGCCACCTTTGAAGGTGTTAGAAGAATGTTGAACAATCATCGTTTCAGGAGGCTGAAATTCGCCATCCACGGAAACAGTATGTTCTTTAACCATTAGATGTAGGTGTGTGTAAGTGTAGCTCGAATAATTCTTATAACAACATCCAAGTATATTGAATATACTGTATTGGTTACAAAATAAATGAATAAAAAGAGTTTAGGGGGTTGGAGAAGAAAAATAAAACAAAAGGACACAAGTGAAGACATTACCTTAAAATCGGGTAACTCCCTTTGGTTTGAGCTCAAAGGCTTCCTTGAGAAGACTTCTTCCCAAAGTGAGGCTTCAAGGAGTAAGAGAGGGAATTGGAGAGACAAAATGGGTAGGGTTTGGCCGATCCAAAGGCTTTGGGAGTGTGGGTATGGAGGTAGAGGTGGGGGCCTTTTATAAGAGGAGAGGAGGGGCACTCTTGTAAAGTTACAAAATGTTACATTATTTTCAAAAGAGTTTTGGATTTTAAAGGTCCCACATTGATTTATTTCTAGGATAAGGTGATAAGGGTTCTAAATCCACTCATCCAATAGGTTTTGGACATGTTTAGGTATTAGATATTACATTATCTTTCCATTTTATTTAAATCGTTAAATAATGAGGTCATCGCTGCATCATCATGATGTCGTAAATAATTAAATTTATTTAATGTCTAAAAATTATAAAAAAATACTATGATGTAGGAAATATTATTAGATTTCCAATGACTGTTTATAGTCAAAAATATTACTTGTATAACCCCATGTAAAAATTGTTTTAGTAAAACATCTCATGTTTGTGTCATTTTTACTTTAACAGTAAATAAAAAGATATTTATGTCATTTTCCAACCAAAGTGGCTCCATGGGGTCCCCAAGTTGACCCATGGATTGTCTTTGTCGGGCCATTACACATAAAATGAGGGTAGTACATGTGTCTAGGTCATTTCATTTTATTAAAACATTATTCTTACCATAAACTACACTAATTACCTCTAATCGCGATTAAAAACTTAATAAGTTACTATTCACCAAAAAACTATTTTTATCCCATTGAACCAAATTTTATTTCTTAATGACAACCATGTATGTCATATTTTTGAAATTCAAAACACAAAGGTGGCAAAATTTCATTTAAACGGAAAAATCAGTTTTTATAAGTACCACTTAGTGGTTTCACTATTCATAAAAAATTGATGTTTTTTTAGAAAAATCCCAAAACTTAACCCTAAGCTATATTTGATATTCCGAATTAAAAAATGAAGCCTATTTTAAAAAATTCAAAAGATATAAGTCACATTAATTAATTTAATAATTAATTCCCGCTGTCAGAGCAAATAGCGTGTTTTTATGAAACAATAAGTATCAAAAGATTGACACTAGTTTAAGTCTGATTTCAAAGTGAAATTAATTCCAATGACCACTATTGGATTTAATGGTAAAAATATATTCTAATTTAACTTTAAAACAAATTAAAAAGATAATCTATTCATATAAATAAATTAGATTAAAAAGAAGTTTTGAATTAAAATTCAACATTTTACACTATTCATTAAAAAAATGAACTTCATCGGAAAGATACCAAAAATTTACACAAAGTAAATTTTGATGTCCCAATTCATAAGAAGAGTTTTATTTGTTCCAATATAATGTATAAGAGTGAACAAAAAAATATTTAATGACGGTTCGCCATCAAAAGGCGATAACTGAACCTTTAGTGAAAACTAGGGCATATACGCCTAAAATTGAATTCTTTCCATCTTTTAAGCCTTTATCTTTTATTGGATAAATGTAAAACAATTTAAAAACATATATAACCATATTTTAGTTATTTATATCCATTCCTGCCAATACAACAGCTACATGTTAACTACCATTTAAATTAATATTATTTTATTTTTAGAGTGCAACGTAAGATTCCCAAGAAACTCGTTGTTGCGTGTTGGGTACGCCATCGAGAATAGAGTCCCCTTTAAAGTCATATTAATATTTTATTCACAAATATGGATAAATATGAAAATGTCATATTCTTTATTTACCTGGTTTGTTACACTATAGATATCCTCTTTAAATACTCATGTATTATAAAAAAAATTAAGGAGCACCTTAATCCAGTCCAATCCCCTAACTTCTTCTATTAATCCATGATCACCATACAAATAAAGAAGATTATTTTTTAGGAAATCTATTATATGGATAGAGAAAAAGTATGGTTCCCTATCTAACAATTCACTCTGATCTAGGGTAGATACCATAATTTAATAGACTCTTACCACTATTTTAGGGGCCATACACCATAAAAGGTGATAGATGGACAATATCAACTCATTCTACAAAACATAAACCATTGAAACAAGGTACACATAAAAAATACCAAACAATAATATTTTATTCCAGAATCACTAACATTCTATATGAATTGTTTAAAAAACATTCCATTAAGGTATACTCTTAAGAATAAACACATAAATTCTATTTGAACACAACTCAATGTAGGTGGAAGAAACATCACCCAAATAAGACATGTCACGAAATAACATTTAAAATTCCATCCCATTTTGAATACAAATGTTTCAGATGAAAGATAATTAAGAATTATTTTTGTTTCAGATATCTACTATTTTTTTCAAAGCAAAATATCTTTTTCAAAGCCTAGAATTTTTTTAGAAACACACTTTTGAAATAAATTGCTTTTTTGAATCACCAAAGGGAGAAAATGGGAAACATCATATCCCCCATTTAAAATAATTTACAAAAACTGTGCTAGTAAAATCCATTTCCATAAAATTTTTTATAAAACATTTGGTTACTTTTCTTTTATAATTCTTAAAAAACCATGTTTTTAAATAAGACATTTTATAAAATTTTATTATATTTGAGAAAAAATATATTAAATAAATAAAAATCAAAGAACCACATAACCATTCAACAAATTTCACAATAAATATATCAAAAATTCATGAAAACCCTCCCCAATTCCAACTTCATCAACCCAAAATCACTTTAAGACAATTTTATAATGAATTTGAGTTAGAAAACTAAACCAAGGAAGAAACTGGGATACTACTGGTTTGGTTACATAGGTTAGGAAATAGTGTTTCAACTATGTTACTTGCTCTGTGAAGGAGAAGTACTCAATTTACCTTTTAAAAAACTATTTCCCATTTCCTGTGTGATAATAGTAATGCTCATGTTATACTTCATTTTCACTATGAAATCAAAAAAAATCCTATAAATCACATTAATTCTAAAATGAGATTAAAAATAAATTCACTTCAAAATCCAACAATAATAGGTATAATAAAATCACGTTCATGATTTGAAATCCAAATTCCCTATGAAACACGTGGTTTGATATGAGAATGAGCTAGGAAGACTCTCTCCACCCTTACCTCTCAAACCTCGACATACTTAATCTCTAATATATCGAGACATCCCCAAATAGTGGGGTGGCTACTCAAGAATATATATATTACACAAAAGTAAAAAAAATCTCTAATACCATTTTTTAGATAACTAACTTGGGATTCCATCCACAAGCCACCTGGATCGTATTTTCACATATCCTGAAGGGAATTCCAGATTCCAAGGCATCACATAAATCAATTTTGGAATAATTTTACCCAAAATTAGATATAAAAGTAAATATAATGCAAAATTAGATTCCAAAATATACCATCAATAAATTTAAAATCTATGAATGATCAAACAAATAAGTAGCCAAAATAAATATACATGCAAAATAGGTCATAAATAACACAATGATATATTCCATTTTAAAATATATAAAACATAAATCCATAAATCAAATGATAAAACATTTCATAAATAGATAAATCATTAATAAAAAACTAAAGTAAGCAACAAATAATTCTATATGGTCTGATACAATGCTAATAATGAATAAAAAACCAAATACAATCTGAAAACATATTCCATGCAAACCTTTAGTTACTCACCCCCACCCAACTCACCCCATGTCGACCTCATGAACATAAAACCTCAATCTATAGAAGGAATATTGAACCTTAAAAATATATATATGATATAAAAACCTAGTATTTCACCATAAAACATCAATACTATTAAAAGTTTTCATAAGGTAATTCATAAATGTTAGTTTTGAAACATAACTAGAAAGTTATATTTCAGACATAAGCATGTGAAAAAACTCAAAATTTCAAATTCACTATTCAAAATGATCCACCTTGGAATATTAAACTAAAAAAAAGTATTTCAAAAAATATCTAAAATCTTAATCCATTTAAAACATCATACCCATTAAATTGTTTTAAAAACAAACTATTTTTCATTTAACTGAAAACAATCAATTGTTAAAAATTTATCCATATGAAGCCTATTTTAAAACAAAAAACTTTTTTGACATCCACTTTACAAATCCAAAAAATATTATTTTAATTCAAAATAATATTACCAACCATTATTTATTTCCATTTTTAAAGAAATCAATTAGACACACATGGGTCAAGCATAAAAAAGTAGGCATCACAAGTCATAGGGAGTATAATAGATGAATGAAATATATGGATTCCATTAAAATATCATCAAGGTAAGTGATTAAACTAGGAATTAGAAAAAGAACTCATAATGTAAATAGATAACCATGTGATTAGATATTCCATGGTATCTACCCTTGAATCCCTAATGCGAGACAAATATATTTTTAGGTGTTCCCAATTAAATAAAATATGCTAGAATATACTTAAACCCATTACACAAGTATTAAAACTAGCACAAAAAATTCTCATTAGGATAAAACCCCTACTATACCTAGTTCCTAGCATGAATGGAGGGACATTAGTAGATTGTGAAAAAACAAGCGCAATAAAAAAATATATCGCCCACTTCGTACATGGGTTCCCAAGATCAATAATTAAGTGAACTGAAAGAACATGCAAAACCAGATTAACACAAAAAGAACAAGTAATTAAAACCCCTCACCCCCAACACCCTAAAAATTAATAGAACCATATATACCACAAATTATACTCATAATGATTCTTATTTTCCCTAAAGGGGAGTAACAATCATTACATAGTGATAATCAACCCACATAAGAGGTAAACAATTTAAGGGGGAAAAAGATATGTCTTTCACATCAAAAATTTTAGTATAAATATGACCTATAGGAAATTAAAATAATTATTTCCTATAATTAAAATACATTTTTCATTTCATGAAGATAAACTCTAGGCACTCAATAAAATTGAATAAAATCTCATGCACCATTAAAAAACATTTATATGCCACCCCTTAAATCATGGGTAATATTATTTGAAATACAATATAAGTAAAAAATAAATTAGTTTCCTTCAATAAAATTTTAAGGATCCATTATGTTTTTTAATATAAATGGTTATACGATAGACACCCGATTTAATACACTATTGAAATTTTTCAATGAAGCAATTTACAAACCATTTTGAGGAAACAACACTATTTTAAATAATTTTATCATTGAAGCATAGTTTTTACACATTGAAAACCAAAAATTAATAAGATCCTAATGAAATAATTAAACCCATTTAAAATATCCTCATGACCATTTAGCATATGATTATAACAAAAAAATTTCCATTTCAAATAGGAGAATATATAATTTAAATGATAAACCCCTTTATAAAAATATCAAAATGAATATAAATGTTTTTGAATATATTCATAATTTAAATAAAAATGAATTTATAAAGAACACACAAACATTAAATTACAATATTAATCAATATAATAAAAATAACCATCTTAATAATGTAGAAATTTCATCAATGCCCACCAGAACGTGTTTCCTTCAATAAAAATCTTTGAAGAAGGATAACATTATTGCCAATAAACCATATACACTAAAAATCCCAACATTAGGTCTACCAGAAACCCTAAAATTGTCCACATGAGACCTAGGGTTCATGGTAGAAGCTATAATCATGATAAAAAAAGGATTATGTAAAGAGGGATATATGAGATATTTTACCTTGAATCCTCTTTAGAAACACCAAATTAGGGTAAAAAATAAAGAGGGAGTGAGGTTGTAAATCCTCCTAATGATCTCAAGGGTTAACTAACTCATATGGGAGAATAAAAAAGTAAAAAACCAATATGTTCAAAAGATTCATTTTGATGAAATCTCACTTTAAGTGATTATTAGTAGGTGGCATAATTTACTAAATCGCGCACAAATGATGCGTAGGCCACTAGATCACCTAAAACACTCATACGACTTATAGGGTTCATTTAATAGTTTGAAAAATCATGTGGAAGCCATGAAATATGGAATTATCCCTATTATATACCATCCCCCACAACACAAGTACCACAAAAGTACTGGTAACTATATAGTTAAACCAGGGAATCCCTAGAATTCCATTGAAATTCCTAAATTCAAGCCCAAGAATCAATATGTTATGAAATGATAGATGAAAAAAAATATAGAGTGAAATAAGATCTACCTTGACAAGTAGGTGTCATAACTATATACACGGAGTAAACAAATTCATGAAATAGATGTGATCCAATAGGGTTACAAACGTCATGTGAACACTTATAATCCATCGACACATATTATAATCCCTATAATACTATGAAACTAAAACTACAGAAAATAAAAAATATGATATGATAAATATATACATACTATTTAATTATATGTGAAAAAACACTTAGAATATACTACTAATATGTCAAAAAATGAGCTTTTGGGCATAAGAATATAAAGAATATTATATCCTATGTAGTTTATAATGTGCTCTATAGGGTACAATATTTATAGTAACACTTAATAAAACTTTCAATATGTTGAGAAAAGAAAATTATTAGAATTTTTTGATTACTTGGAATCATTTTTGGGATAATAGGTTCCCTCTATCATGTGGAATTGTTTTATAGAGTAATGTATTGGAATTGTTGGGGTAAATGAGGCCAATATGTTGGAGTTTTCTTCAATATATAAATAATGTTCAAATGAACATTGAATAAAGTATTTTATGTTTTTAAAAGGATTTATTATTGTCTAAAGGATTTGGGAATAAGTCTTGAGGAATTTTAATGAATTTTAATTCTTGAAGAGCTATGAATTTCACAATATAACCGTTTATAAGGAAGTTGTCAAAATCCTATATGAATGGAATTTTTATGAATATAATTATCATTTGAATGAGAATTTAGTAAGAGAGTTGTCCCACAGAAGATATTGTCAACATATAGGATACCATCTATTTTAAAATATAGGTGGTACATCATAATATAGTGGTTCCTAGTAAGACATGAGTTTTTTAGATGAGGGACTTCATAAGATAGCTTGATTACATATGATTATAGTGGTTTATAATAAAAACAAGATAGATTATATTTTCTAATGTTGTAATATTCAAAATAATTATAATGATAAATATGTCTTTATAAGGTAGCTTTATAGTGTACTTGAAGAGAATTATAATATAGAATACTTTTCCAAATTTATTAGAAGAGGATATTATTAGTTTACATTCATAAGGTGAAATGAAACATTGTAAGGTATATTGAAGAATTTATAGCACACCATGATACTATTTAGGGTATAACGGATTAAATGATGTAAAATATTAAGGTAAAAACTATGATAAAATATACTATACCCACATTATTTTCACTTATACTTTGTTGGGTAGAAAACAAATACATAATTTTGAGAAAAATATATGATAACTAATATTTTTTAGATTAATAAAGTACAAAATGATGTAGGATCTATTCAATATATGTTAAATCTTGAAAAAAATAGATTCTTCAATCATGAAAAAGGAGTAAATGGATTGCATCATAGATAATAAAGATCCTAGGAATAAAAGTGACACAATTTCTATTGTAACTAATGGGTCACACTGAAACCTGTATCATTGTACCTTAGTAACCCAAAACTGATTTTAGATAAAAAATAAATTGTAAGAATAAGAATAAATACATTAAATACTATTTAAGGAAGTTATTTTCTAGAATTTCAATTTCAACTTCAATTTCAAAAATTCTTTTTTCATGATACATCTGTGAAACATAATTAATTCATCATTCTTATAAGGTTGTGTTTTTGTTAAAAAGATGAAAATTATCTATATTGAAATTATCAAGAATATTTTAGAGATAAATAAGAAGAATTACATATTTTATATCTTAGATTATGATAAGTGAACAATTCAATGAAAATATCGATTGAAGAAAATAATAAAAACCACTACTCCAAAAACTCTATAGACATTCAATGTTCTTTAAGGATTTATTTTTATTGAAAGAAAAGTTATATAATTATTTTGATGGTGTATGAATAACTAATCAGAGTTAGGATAATTATTGTATCATGAGTACACCGAAGTTCTGTGCAATTTGTAACACACATGTTATTACTATTTGGTTATATAGTATTATGGAAATATGGATCATGAAAATGTTAAACATTATTTTTTAGTGGTTAACCATATAAAATTACAATTATCCTTTTTTTCTTGTATTTTTTGAAAACAATCAGTTTTAACACTTTAATATATAGATAAGTTTTTTTAAAAGTCAAAAAAGGTAATAAAACACTTACCCCTCACTCTTAGTGTTTCTCTCTATTGGTGATGTTACATTCATGCTTTATTGAAGCAAATGATCCATTAATTTGTGATCTACTATTTAAATATTTAAGAATTATAAATTCAAGATGGTTAATGTTCTACTCAATAATTTCTATTTGAAAAATTTAATATTATGAATTCAATGAAAAGTAAGGATATTTCCACATTTATGGGAAATTTTATCATATATAAAAGGAAATAATGTTTCCATACCCTTTATATATCATTTATGTTTTATTATAAGATGAAATTGATGGATTAAATCCCACAGTGAAGGTGTTTTTTGGATAAAAATGAACAAGATGTATCAAGAAATTTTTGATGTTCCTTAAATTCTCTTTTTTATTCACTTTTATAGATGTCTTTTTTAAAAGTTAAAGGGATAAAATCAGAAAAAGTACTATTTGATAAAAAATTGAAATTCATTGAAAGAAATACTAATATTAAGTAAAACGTTTTATAGATTTTATGGATAAAGTATAAAAACCTATGGATGCATGATGATAAAACATTAGGCGACTTCTTTCAAGGGTAAATAAGGTTCTTAGCTTCATTAGAGATTGTTATTAGACACTTGAAGAATATACAGTTTTAGGGAACATATTATTTGAACCTTAATGTTTTAATTATCACAAATTATAATAATTATGTTTTTAAAAGTTTTATGCTTTATGATAGAATATTAAAATATAAGTAAATTTGGAAACATATCTTCTAAGTACAAAAAGCCTTCTATCAGACTTTACAGCCCACTAGAGATGATTCACCACTGACGATGAGTCACCACTATGAAAGAATCATCATCAAAGTCGAATAATTATCATGATAGAAATTTGGAAATTGTTGAAAATATCCAAAATAATAAATAATTCACCGTCGAGGAAGATTCATCTCCAGACATGACACACTATTGAAATTGAGTCACCTTTGAAATTTGGAAAAATGTAAAAAGGACATATTACTCAGAATATCTTATTGTTTGACATAACCTTTCATTAGACTACCTACCTCATGAGATGAGTAATCATTGAGACAAGTCACCATTTATCCAGACCTACTATCTGCTTGAATCACCATTGGCCTCACTTACCACCTACTTATGTCACCACTCGAATGATTCACCACAAGATTGTTCTCAATTCTAGAAGAGTCTCCATCACTATTATACTTAATTGAAATTAAAAGTTTCTAATATATATATTATGTAATTTAATGAAATTAATTATTTTAATGATTTTTATTTAAATATTATATAGAACTTTAAAGGTTATGTCAGAGTATAGTATAAGGATGCAAGATACCTGAATGAATGTTCCTTGATAGATATCACCATCCTACAACACTATATAATCAAACAAGTCACCGTCATTAAATATATACAAGTGGGAGAATACAAGCATGATGGGAGGGTGAAAACTAATGATAAAATGTGACATTTATTGAAGATCCTTACGTGAATAATTCTTTTATACAACTAAATGTAAAATATTAGAGCCTACAGAGAATTAAATTATATTCATATAGTCAAAATATTGAGAGCTTATTCTACTCTATTTTACTAGATTATTTTATACAATCTCTTTATATCCTTCCCAATATACATCCAAGTAGTCTCAAGTATCTGATTCACTTCAGACTGATCAATAACACCATTTCTATACACGTAATTATTTCTATTTCTATTTAGTATCTTTTATACACGTGATCAATTTGTTGTTTAACATATTTATCAACACAAAATAACTCTTTCACTTTAACTGGAAGATAAAAGATATCTTCCTACACTTTCTTTATATCTATTTACCCATTGTGTTATGGAGGTGGTCATTGTGTGGCATGTTTTTTTATTACCATTGTTATTGTAGAAGAGGTCCCTACATTGCTTGGAAAACTAGTTATATATTGTGTATACCAGATCTTGGTTGTGGATCAAGATAATTTTATATAATATTATTGGTTGTAGGTGATTTTATATAGTAGGGGATTAGGTCTTGGATTAAGACTTAATGCATCATTTTAATTACACCGTGTGTTTTTTCTTGCTTCATTTATAATATTTATCCAGATTTTTTTAAGCTATAAAGAAAACTAATTTGTATTTAATCTTAATTATTGTTTATATAATACTTTGATTTATAAAAAGTATTTCAAAAGTTAAAATTGTGTTCATATTATTTTAACAGATACTTAATCACTCTTTAAGAAATCCTTTAAAAGATCAAAACATATATCAATCTAGTGTTTGGATTAACTGGGGTATTTTGATTTAATTAGGGGATTTTTTAAACTATTATGAACACAAATTTTTATTTGGTACTAAATTAACCCCTATAGAGATACACACTACAAATGAAATTTGTTATAATTTTTTTTTAATTTTTACAACTATGATTTTATTTATATTTTAAATATCAAAATTTTCTCCCAATTCTAAATTTTCTTATTTAAATGGATAATATACAAGAAGGTTCTCCTTCCAATATAACTCCTTTAATTAATGGAAGTAACCATGATCAGTGTAAAACAAGGGTGAAAATACACATTGAAATAATGGGTTTTGAAATATGGTATGCTATAGAAGATAAATATGATTTACCTAAAATTTCTAGGAATGCATGGGTTGATTCTACTAAACATCCTTAAAATAAAAAAATGAAAATATATTAATTATATTTACTATAATTTAGGACATAATGAGTTTATTAGCATATATACTAGTAAAACTACATAGGGAAAATGGGATACCATAATTTTTTCTCATGAAATAACAACTGATGTTAAGGAAATGACATTTAATAATTATAAAATTAAATGTGGTACATTTAAAATGAAACCAGATGAGATTATTTTTTATATTTATCTCAGGTACAATGAGATATTAAACTAAATAATAACCTTAGGAAATCTAGTGTCATTAAAAGATCAAATGATGCGACTGTTAGAGAAGTTCTCTAGAGAGATGGTGAGGAACACCCATTTCAATAAAAGGATCTCTTGATATTTGCAAACTACCTCTCAAAGAACTTATTGGGAAGTTAATGATTTATGGGGAACATATTTTAGTTATTCATAAAGAGTTTCATGATCCTAAGATCAATTTGTTAGCCTTAAATATTACTACATCAAAAACATAATTACAAGATGAAAGCTCTAGTGATGATGAATCACCATATGATATTGATGAGGAAATGGCCCATCTTTCCAAAATGTCTATGAAATTGTATAAGAAGAAAAAATTATTCATAAAACAATGCTACAATGGAATGTATAATAATAGAGGGAATTGTATTAAATATTGTAAAAGAAGTGATAATTTAAATGAGAGTTCATTTTATGAGTGTAAAAGAAAAGGACATGTTAATGTTCACCATCTAAAGGTAAAGTATATATTGATGTATGATGATAAGGATGTAAATTATATTAAATAAATGAAAAATACTTGGTGAACCTCTGAGGATATCTCCAATGACTTAGAATCAGCGCATAAGGAGAATCCTGACAAAGAGGACTTGGGATTCATTAATAACATATAGGTGGTACCTATTGTATCACCTATAAATAATTCATATATTTTTAGAGATGGAAAAGTGATGATGACATTTCAAAAGAACAAATGTTTAAATATTTCAATTTTATTGAAGATAATTTTAATGAGTTGAAAGATAAATATATGATTATAAAGAAATAACATTTTTATCCATGAGTAATAAGTTTGATTTTTTTTGTAGAAAAGGAAAATAATGTTAATTTATTGAAAGAAAATAATGAAATAAAAATTTCAAATGATAAATTAGAGTAAAAATTAGGGAGGTTTAAAAATGTAAGAGAAATTTTCACTAAAATACTGAGGGAAAAATTTCATCTCAATATATTTCTGGTCGTGGTTACAAACCTTGATAAAGAAGAATAGTTAAGATAACTTTTCTTCCAAAATATGTTTAATTTATTGTAATAATTAATTCAAGACTAATAATTTTTTAATTTCAATGAGTTTGAAAAAATTTATAGGAAAACCATCAAGAAAATATGGCATCATAATGCTCTAATTATAAATATTTCTAGCCCCAAGAAAATTTGGTATAATTTTTTATAGGGAAATTTCATGAAAATATCTAGTATAAGTCTATGGTACCTAGATATAAATTACTCCAGACACATGGTAGGATATTAATCTACCTTTAAGAACTTAATAAAGTTTGATGGTGTACATGTCAATTTTGGTTATAATGCTAAAGGAAAAATAATTGGCCTTGTCCAAATCAGTAACTCTAATTCAGTTTTAATTTTTAATGTATGTTTTGTTGATGGATTAAAATATAATTTTCTTAAAATCTCATAGCTACTTGATGATGGTTTTTATGTGAAATTTGAATGAAATTTTCACACAGTTTTTGATTCTAAAAATTATTTACAGTTTAATTATTTGAGAAATAAAATTACTTCTTCTTTTAATCTTGATTTTTTAATTTCACAAAATGTTTCTTCCTCATGTTACTAGGATAGTGAATATTTTCTTTCAAAAAGAAGAATATGCCACTATAATATCCACTAAATTATAAATATTACATGTAAAGGGTTAGTCATGGATCTACCAAAAATTTAATTTAAAAATGATAAATATTAGAACCCCTATCAAAAAGGGAAACAACACAAAATATATTCTAAATTAAAGAAATAAGTTTCAACATATAAACCTCTTATGTTGGTTCACATGGAATTTGTGGACCAAATGTATTAACTAGTTTAAATGGGAATCACTATATCTATGAACTTGCGAATGACTTTTCATTGTACACTTGTGTATTCTTTTTAGCTCAAAAAAGTTATGCTTTTTATAACTTTACCGAGTATAGTAAATCTGTATAAAAATTATGTGGAATTAGAATTAAGACCTTACGATGTGACCATGGTGGTGGATTTGAAAATGAATACTTTGAGTCTTTTCACTCACAAAATGGATATAACCATTACATCTCTACTCCTAGGACCCCTTAGTATAATTGAGGTCTAGAAAGAAGAAATATGACACTTCGTGAGATTTCCCAAAACATTCTTAAGGAATATGACTTATATATCTTCTTTTGGGAAGAGGATATAAATACAACATTATATATAATTAATATATTTTTAATTAGACCTATAATGAAGAAAACCCATTATGAATTTTAGAAAATTAGAAGCCTAAGTCTATTTACATTATAGTTTTTGGTTTCAATGTCCTTATTATCAACACTAAGGATAATATTGAAATGTTTTCCTCTAATAGAGATGAAGGAATTTTCCTTGGTTATTCAAACTCTAGTAAATCCTATAGGGTTGTCAATAAAATAACTAAGACTGTGGAAGATTCAATCCAATTAAATTTTAGTAAGACAAATCCATATTAACCCAAACCCCTTTCAAAACACTTGAGGACAAATTTTTAACATTGGACATAAATTCCAAACCTACTGATACTACTGTATAGCATGCACAAAAATCATCTTGTTATGAGGAAATCCCAGAACCAAAACCAAAACCTGTATAAGATCATGAGTTGACCAACCCTTCTTTTTATAGATCTGTTAGGACTCTTAAATTCCATCTATTAGATGTTGTTGTTGGAGACATAGAAATAGGCACATAGACTTAATATTATATATGAAACCATGCTGAAAATCAATATTTTTTATAACATCTTGCACCTAATAATAACATTGATGTAATTAATGATGAATTTTGGGAATTAAATTTGCATGAAGAAATTAATCAATTTGAAAGAAATAAATTTTGGCAATTTATAGCTTTAAAGAAACCATTACTATAGGCACTAAATTGGTGTATAGAACCAATTTAGATAGACATATAACAAAAGTGAATAATATAGATAGGATAGTTGAACAAGGTTATAATTAAAAAGATGGTGTGAACTATGAGTAAACATTTTCACCTCTATCTATACTTGGAACCATTATCATATTCCTTTCTTCTTCAACACATATAGATTTTAAACTATGTGAAATTGATGAAAAAGTGAATTATTTAATGGTTATATAATTGAGGTTTTTTTAGAATAACCCAATATATTTCAAGACAAAAATTTCAAAAAATATGTTTTTAAACATACCAAAGGATTATATTGTTTAAAACAAGACTCTTGAGCTTGTTATGATAAGCTCAACTCTTTTCTTATTTCAAAAGGATTTTCAAAAGGTTTAGATGATCCTATAATTTTTATAAAAATAATTTTAAAAGATTTTTAAGTAGTTTAAATCTTTTTTGATGATATTATTTTTAGATCATCTAAAAATACTTTATATAAATTTTTTTAATGATAATGAAAAATGAATTTTATATGAGTTTAATTGGTGAACATAAATTCTTTCTGGGTTTTAAGAATTTTAGAAATAAATTAATAATTATTTTTAATTAATAAAAATATATTAAATATGTTTTAAAATGTTTTATTTTGGATGGAACTAAGAGTATGCACACTCCTATGAGCACCACTTATATGTCGGATATTGATAAAGTTGATAAATTTTTAGATCAGACCAGTTATAGAGGTATGATTGGAAGTATTCTATACAAAATTAGTATCCAACCCAATGCTATGTTTAGTGTGAACATGTGTGATAATTTTCATGAAAACCCAAAAGAGTAAAACATAATTGTTTTAAAAATTAGTTTTAAAGACGTCAATTAAAAAAAAAATTATAATTATTCTACCATAGAGTACAAGAATATGACCCAGTGGGTTATTTAGATGTTGATTCTTGTGGTTATAAGTTAGATGGAAAAATTACCTCTTGAACATGTCATATTTTGGGAATGTATTTAGTATCATGGTGTAGTAAGAAAAAAACATAGTTTCACTATCTATTACTAAAGCTGAATACATAGCTGCAGATAGCTATTATGCTCAAATTTTGTGGACGAAACATACTTTTCTGGATTATGGATATCAATTTCGACACACACCTATAAATAATGTCAACACTAGTGATATTAATATTTCTCAAAACCCAATATCTCACTCTATAACAAAACATATTGATATAAGGACTCACTTTTTAAGATATTATTTTTTAAAGGGTGATATAAATCTTGAACACATTGTTACTCATCATCAACATGCTGATATTTATACTAAGCCATTAAATTCTAAGAGAATGAAATATATCAACATGAATTATAAATGATTTATTTTGGTTAAGATTAATTTACTAGGAACCACCATTAGAGTATACCCACTATTTGAGTTTACCCATTGTTGGAGTTTACCCACCATAGATCTTACCCACCGTTGGAGTTTTCCCACGGTTGGAGTTTACCCACCAATGGAGTTTCCCATCCATTGGAACAGTCGAATATTGGAATGACCTTCCATTGGTAATAACACGCCATTGTTTTTTTGTTGTATATAAAAATTTGTATTTATAGTTTATTTATCTAATTGATTTTTGATTTAATTATAATTTTTATTTTAACATTAATAAACACTAAATGATACACAATGGGGACTTGGTCTAATTTGAACACACTCTCTCTCTATCATGCTCGAACCTTCTTCACTACCTCTATCTCTCCCAAACATTCCTTCCCTTGACCTTATCTGAAAATTCCAAACTATACACAATGTTTAGAGTGAAGAAAAAATTAGTGTCATATCTAGATGCATCGTGTCCTTCAAAGAAGGATAAAAGATATTTGATCTGTCTAGCAACTAAGTCACAAAACCCATGTCTCACAAATTGAATAGTAGTACCTGTGAAGGATATAAATATTGAGTGGCTGATATCGAGTGAATATATGGGTCTTAGTGTAAATGAAGACCATGGATGGTTAGAGTGGGTCTCAAACAATTACATTCCATTCTATTCAATATTAGTTCACCACTTTTATCAGAATATTCAGTTTAGATTCAGAGAATCCAGAGACAATATTCAATGTAGGATAAATGCTAAAAAAGTTGTTTTCAATTAATGAAAATGGGATCGATGTATGAAACTACCTCATGAAGGTGTTTTAAATTGTTATCAAGGATATATTCCAAGTATCATGGATAACTTTGAGGATTATTTAGAAGAACATACTAGAGATGTAATTTTAAGAAGACCATCTACAACTGAGAAAGATGGAGAGTGTCATTTATTGGCCATGTTTATTCATCATATGTTGTTACCATAGAATGGTGAATTTTTCATAATGAAATATAGAGATTTATATCTTTCATGTCTTATGAATAGATTAGAAAATATTAATTTGTTCAGATTTTTAATGATGAATATGATGAATATGGGAAAGATATCTTCAAGAATAAATTCTATTCTCAAACCTAAATTCATTTTTTCCATGATTGAGGCTAAGGGATTGGTAGATGAATAAGAAGAATCACAATTGAACTATGGACGATTTTCCCTACAATAGTCATTTTTATGAGAATTAAGATAATTCAGAACCCCTAGAAGCGGCAATGGGATTTTACGATGAGAAGCTTCATAGATATTTCAATCTTTTCAATCACCCAACATGTATGAAATATATTTTGGATCCTGGATTATAGATAGTGGAATTTGTGGAGTATTATGATGTGGAAAATGAAGGGGAATAGGAATATGAATCTTCTAGTGATGAGGAGTAAGTGTTTTTATTTTATGAGGTTAGTAACTTAGATATTCCCAAGAATCATCCAGTTATCATTTTCAGTGCACCAAGTATTCCTGGATCTCTTTATTCTAGAGAGATCATTTTAAAGGATAAAAGTAAAGAAGAATAAAATTATGTTTTTGAGGAAGAATACCTTAAGAGATATTCTAAAACTTCCGATTAAAATAATGTTGGAAATATAAGTGCTAATGAAGATGACGAAGATGTTGTTGAATATGAAAATGGAAATGATAAAAAAGATGATAAAAATAAATAATAAGAGAATGTAGATGATGATGAAAAAAATAGAGATGGAAAAGATGATGAAAATGATGGTGAAGATGTAATTGAATATGATGGTGATTCAGACCATTATAGGATGGGTTATCATGATATTCGATAAGCAGTAATTTTTTCAATTGGTTTTTAATTTATTTCGGGTTCTAAGGAGTTACAAAGATTATTTCAAGATATTTATAGAAGTGATTGAGATGAGTTGGGAGTAGCTGTTGAGGGGGTACAATTCTTAATTATTT
This sequence comes from Viscum album, assembly GCA_963277665.1. Taxonomy (NCBI): domain Eukaryota; kingdom Viridiplantae; phylum Streptophyta; class Magnoliopsida; order Santalales; family Viscaceae; genus Viscum; species Viscum album. The sequence goes on from OY728129.1 coordinate 1,542,275,595, forward strand.
TTATAAAACCTATTAATAATATTTATAGAGACTATGATGTGCCTGTTGTTGATGAAAAGATGGTTGTTGAACCTATAATAGTTGAACATACTGATTTTGAATCTGATTAGAAGTCATATGATGTGATGAATGTTAATGAGTAGATGGTTTTTGAGCCTATAGGTAGTAATATTATTGTTGTTTCTAATTATTGTGTTTATTCACTATGTTTTTGGGACCTTGCTCTTGAGGAATGGGAATGGTATATAGGGTATGTGGGGCGAAGCTCAAACTACCCAAATTTAGATGATGATAGCAGTCCACCAAAGCATGGTGGACCTACTATTCTTGTTTGATTGGATTTGAATCACAAGGGATCAATGATTTAATATTATGATTTTATAATAAAGTTAAATAGATATTTTTCTCATATTCCTACAAGATATGAGCATGAATAGGAACTTTTTATTGCTTCTACACCCTTTCCTACTACAATTGTTGTTCCACCAACTCATTCTCCTGTTCTTGTTGATAGTGTATCCATAGATGAACTGAAGTCCTTTAGAGAAATCATTCACTCTGATTTTGGTATGTTTTTAGAAATCAAGAACCTCTTTTAACTAATATTAGTGAAAACTATGCAAGGCATTTTTTTGAACTTGTGATACAAAACATTAATAAAATGAAGATGCATCACATTTATGAATGGGAGATAGAGAAAAAAGGCATTCTGGTGATCTGGAGTCTTTGAGATTAGTGATATAGGGTATGAAGACTTCCTTTGCTTCCCGTATGGATACCTTTCAAGACCAGTTGTGTATTATGCCTTTATCAACTTCTACTTCTAGTACTCCAACCCCACTCCTTCATTAGATGGTGATTGTTTCTGGTCAATGATTAGGTAAGAGCTTCGAACTATTTTTAGAGATATTCTAAATATATATCAATAGGGCTTCAGGAAAATTAATAAAAATAGAGATCATGCATATTTTATGGTTATAGAATTAATGAATTAATCCATAACTTATAGAGACACCATTACAAAGGAAATCAAGTATAACCTTTTGAGGATTTATACTAAGTAAGATCATAACTCACACTTTCTGTTCATGACTGAGATACCCAGAATGCCTCTTGTTACTGAATCCTTAAAAGAAAAGGTCAGTCAGATGAAAGTGATGAACCTAGTTCTCATGTTGTTTATGGAGGAGAAAAAGGAAATTTTCTATGCCATGGAAATATGGAGAAATATCAACATGGAATTTTTCAATATAATTAATCCCTTTTATCATGCTTCTAAAAACATGAAAGTGATTCAAGATTCTATTCCCATGACTGATCATCTCCCTCCTCCAGCCACGACTCCATAGATGTACAAAGTTACTATTACCCAAGATCGCAATGCACCTTCACCTACTCTCTTCCAAAATTTTAGACTAACTCCAAGAGAAGTTGTCCAGTATTTCAGGATGATTATTATCAAAGAGCCTCCTTCTCTACCCGTTGTCTCTACATCCACCAATACAGTTGACTCATATTCTACCATAGTTCCCTCCTACTCTTACATGGGTGATAGAAAATCACCAATTTTTTTAACTACCCACACTGAGAAGCATTGGGATTATAATTTAATTCATTGATTGGGATCTTTTAATGACCATTTTGTTTTATTTATTTTTGATTGTACTTCCATTATTTTTTCCTTAAATAAAATTTCTATTATCATTTTAATTTTGTCTCCTTCAATTTACTTTTTTTACTTTCACTTTTTGATAATCCCAAAAGGGGGAGAATGAATATAGAATTTATTTCTAAATTTTATAGTGAATTTATGCTTTAATACCATCATTAATGTTGTTTTATAATACCATACCTTTTATTTCTTAGGCATTTAATTTATTCTTTTGATACCATCTTAATTATTCATGAGTATTTAATTTTTTTGGTTTTATTTTCCTTTGATACCTACTACATTTTTTTATCATTTTTTAATATATTTTATACCATTCTTATTTAAATTATAATTAATGATTAATACCTTAAATTAGATTTTAATTTATTAAGAAGATATATCTAATTTTTCTAACCGCAACTTTTTTATGAAAGAGATTATCATTTAAATGGTTATAAAATGACATAATTTATGATCATAAAACGGGGGGATATTATTGGAAACTCCATATTTTAATCCAAAAAATAATGTTAATTATGATTTTAATGGGTTTTATAATTTATGATATCATCATCAAAAATAAGTTTGTTTGGTGAAATATTATATAGTTTAAGAAAAGACCTATCATCCTAATTTAAACACCACTAGAGATGAATCACCATTGAAGTTGAGTCACTAATAGAAAACAATTTCCCACAAATTTGAGTGACCATCAGAATAAAAATCTGGTAAATTGTTGAAAATACCAACCACTATACATAAGTCACCATTAAGGATGAATTATCACAAGACATGACTCACCATTTATCTTGAGTCCCCATTGAAGATGATCTACCTTCAAACATTACCCACCACCATGAAATTGGGAAAAGTTTTGAAAGGACATACCGCTCGAAATGTATCACTTTTAGACATTATCTAAAATTAGAACACCTATCATAAGAGATGAGTCATAAATAAGATGAGTCACTATTGAGATGATTAACAGTTTATCATTACCTACCTTCATCATGACCCACTGTTTACATGACTCATCAATAACTTAATTCATTTTTAAGATGTGTCACCACCAGAGTTTTCTCACCACCAAAGGAGTTACCATCACTATCGTAATCAATTTAAATTAAATGATTTTAATAGTTATACTATCAAATTTAATGAAATGGATTCTTTTATTTCTAATTCTTAAAATATTATAGGGACAATTAAAGATTATATCAGATCTTAATATAAGGATGCTACATATCCAAAGGATTGTTCCTTGAATGATCTATCTAACCTACATTGCTATATGATCTATGAAATAACCCATGGTATGAGATATACAAGTGGGAAAATACATTCATGATCATTGTGTGAAAATAGAAGATCAACTGTTCCATTTATTAAACTACCTTATATGAATCATTCTTACTAGTAACTGATTATGAAATAATGAAGCTTATAGAGAATTATAAGTTGTTCTTGTAGTGATAAAAAAGAGATCTTATGATGCTCTTTTTTACATAATTTTTTAGAGAATTATATCGAAATCCTTCCCAAGATACATCCATAGAGTCTCAAGAATTTTATGCACTTTAGACTAACCAGAATTAAACATTTATACACTCTTACTTATTGTTATTTTTTTGGTTTCTTTATTCCATTGGTAAAGAGTGTTGTTATACCAATTTGTCAACATGAAAAAACGCATAAACTTTAAATGGAATATAAAATATATCTTCTTACTCTGTATTTTTATTTATTTACCCACTGTGTTGTATAATGGGTTCTTATGTGATATGTGTTTTTTTATTCAAACGGTTATTGTGGAAGAGGTCCCTGCATGGCCTAGATAACTTGTTTTCTTTTGTGTATACCCGATCTAGTTTTTGGGTCATGTTTTTCTATATAATATGCTTTCAAAAATGTGATTTGAAAGTGGAGGCGATTATGTTTTGGCTTTAAACATAACCCCATGTTTTAATTCTATTGTGTTTTTTTTTGTTTTGTTTCATTTCTATGCATTAAATAGATTTTTTATAAATATAAACAAAACTACTAATTTAATAGTTAATAATAATTTATGGTATATAATACTTTGATTTAATAAATTGACTTGAAAATATAAAATAATGTCCAATTTTTTTTAATGATGATTTATCACTATTTGAGAAATATTTTAAAATATCAGACCTTAAATCGATCTGATATTTTTGTTAACTAGGACATTTTATTTTAAATATGGGATTTTATTTAAAATTATTTTGAATAGAAATATTTCTTGGGAACTTAATTCAAAACCCTCTTGAGACACTCACTTTTTCCAATAGATATTACACATCTTATATGAAAAGTTTTACGATAAATTTTTTCTATATAATGATAAAGTTTATAGTATTTTTTTTGAATTATACTACATTTTAATGTCTTATGATATGAGAAAAGGAAAATATTTCAAGAACTAATGGGCCATAATACCTAAAAGTTTAGAGAAAGGTATGGTCAGAGAATGAAATATCAATTGAGACATAGATTTAGATATGGATATATAGTTTCACAAAAATATATCTCTTATATATACAAATATTAGAAAAGGAAATGGAATAATTGATTTAAAGATTACTTTAAAATTTTTTAGGTGTGGAGATATTTCACATTTCTTTAAAAACTACCAAACATAAATATTTAAATAAGATAATGGGAAGTGTGATGAAATTATATGAATATCTATATCGAATATTTCCATCAAATAGAGCACAAAATTTAAAGGTAAGTTTATTAAGCCCTATAAATACTAAAATATATGCCTCGTGTGTATGTATGAGAAATTTTATGCCACTAAATATGTATCAAAATTTGATACTTCAAGTGGTGATGTTTGGTAAAACTTGTTCATTGATAAGGAAAATAATTAAAATATCACTTGTTATGAAAGTAAGAGTTTTGGAAGTGAAGAAGATGATTTTGAAATAGAGATTATATAGAGAAAAAAGTGAAAGAATGTCTCTCAAATATTTCTAAATTGGGTAAAGAGATCATAATATTAGAGATCAATCACTATTATAACTATACAAATGGACAAATTTTTATAGAATAAAAACAAACATTACTAAAGGAGATAGATGATCTAGTGAAATATCTTGATGATGTGAGTAATTATAACATGAATATGGAATAAACGGTGAAGTACAATGAGAAGTATTTTTAACATATTCAACCAATTGTTTTCAAAATAGAAGGTGCATTGAACAAGATTAGATCTATCTTTATGAATTCTTTTTTAAAAGTCATAGAATGTTCAAATAAGACTATGTTTTGAGAAGAGCAACAAAATCACCCTCAAAGAGTGGAAAACGTTCTGAAAATGTGGGTATAAATTCTAAAAATATTAGTCTTGTCAATAATATCAATTCTATAGTTATATCCTGTGACCCAAAAAAATATATAAATTCATGGAACACCAAATTTATGTCAAAACCATATATAACTAATGAATACAAAAATTATAATTAGAATTTGAATATTAAGAAGAAATTTTCAGTTGATCACACGAATATTTTTTATAAAGAAGGATTTAAGATTGGTGACTAAAAAAAAGGATAATTACCAACATAATATTTTTAGACACAAGTGGCTTACAAAGGTATGTATGAAATCTATGGATTTTGTTAGAAATGTGGGGAAATTTGCCATATGAAAAGGAATACTTTATCTAATCACCAATTTAATAAAATTTGTTTTAGTTTTTTTAATAAAGGATTTAGGTAGAGTTAACCCAATCAAAATAGTAATGTTTGGAAACATGTTAAAAATCAATGAAAAATATTAATAAAAAACAAGTTCCATATACTGGATGATATTTATGGATGTTGTGGCTAGTTAAGTAACCATGAAAATTATTGAATCGTCCTTTCACAATCATAAAAGAGTATGAATTGTAATAATAAAATATCTCATAATAGTATTAGTAAGGATATATAGAAATATTTAGTTGTTAAAGTGTCACTCTAAGAATTAAAATGGGAAAATATAAGGATTCAGTATAGTGTATGTTCCTCTCATATGAAATAGGATATAAAAGTTCTAAAATTTCTTGAAAAGTGAAACGAATGATTAGTTTCTCTTTAAAATAATTGTCAAGAGAAATTCATGGTTGTTGGTTAAGATGTGATTGGGAATGATCATTATAAATATATAAATTCCTTAATTATTAAATGACAAAAAAAATATATTTCATACTTTGTATCATTTATGTGATAAGGGAAATGATGTGATCTTTAAAAGAGATGTATTTATAGTGACTAGTTTGAAATATTCACACATATATATTTAAGAATATAAGTCAAGGGGTAATCTATTTTAACTTTCTCTTATTCAAAAATATTATAATTTAGGAAGAAAAGTATAAAATATTTTATTTAATCAACGACCAAACATTTAGTCAAATATAATATTTTTATGATTAAAAAGGGATATAATATTCCTGGCATTTCAATAATTAAAAATGAATTAGATGTGATTAAAAATTGAATAAGGATAGATTTATAATTTCACACAGAATAGGTATAGTGAGATAACATTTACATACATGACTATTAGACTAATTTTATAATAAACAACATAATAGTGGTAAAATCCACGATACAAAGGTTTAGTGTCTTGTGAAAATTAGGTTCACAAATCAGTTATATATAATAAAACATAAACAATATTCTAAATATCATTATTTAACATTTTAAATCTCGTACAATATTCATTGTATATATAGTCACACGAGGATATACTTTAATTTAATGGGTGAGATAAAATCCCAGAAAGGAGAGGAATGAGGGACATGAATCAATGGAACATGAGTGAGCATAGTAAACACCATCATATTATAAGAAACGTTTCATCAAAATAATCATTAAAGAACTATTTTGTAAAGGCATGCAATGTGGGATACACATAATAATGGAACATCATAACATAGTGGTCCAATATCACACATAGTTATGAACGAAGAAAACATCATTTTAAATCATAAGATATGTTTATAAATCATTAAATAATAATTTTTAACAAATATTTCTTCATGATCATGAAATATACAAATTATTTCATCAAATATATCACATTATCCAATGAATATTTGAGACATATAATTCTTGGTCCACCCATAATGCCATAAAATGCTCATAATCATGTATACTACATAGAAGGATACCAATATTTGTCATGAAATAACCTAAGTAATGGAATGGATTTCATAAAATATTTCACATATAATTCTTTGTTAAATGATCTTTAGGATTATAAAATTAATAATGGAGATTATACTTTTTAAAGAAAATATTATTTTCATATTATAAAAGAGAAATAACTCAAGGGGATTCAAGAGATGTTTTGGAAATTGACGTCTTTTAAAAGAAGACTTGTTAATTGAATAGAATATTTTTATAAGGGTAGAAACATGTATATCACTGAATGGAAAGAGAAATAATATTAAAAGTAAATATTATGGATATTATTAGAATATTAATACTGAAATGAATGTGAATTAGTAGGCAACAAAAAATATAGAGTTTGGGTTTGAGAATACCCTTACCTGAAACCTTGAATTATTTTTTTAATTTTATGAATCATAAATACTAAAAATTGGTTCATTAAAATATTTAAATAAAAGTAAATTTTTATCACTTTTTATCAATTATAATAATTGTTTTATATTTATTAATTCCTCTAATTTAAATGGTAAATGTTTTCATATCATGTTTTCCTTTAAAATTTTATATTTTTTTTCGACTTCACTATATTTGTCCAATTAATTTAATAAAATGAAAAAAATAATTAAATAAAAGTAAAATAGTTATAATTATACATTTAAATATCATAAATATATATTTATAAACATCCAAAAATTTGGTTTTGAGAAAAGAATTGGGAATTTCATCACTGGAAGTTAACCGACTATTAAAATGACATTACCCAAGGTGAGGTATATGAATTATTAAATATAATTACATAGTAGATATGATTAAATAATAAGGATAACATTATTAATAAAATTTTAAAATAATATTTAATTAATCTTATATTATTTGAGTTTGGAAGTGATAGATAAAAAGATGAATAAAAGGTGAAAATGCAAAGAAGAGTTGAAAAAAACATACCGTCTTGTTGGTTTCTATTCCCTTTTATGGAACTAAAATTAATTGATGTTTAGAGTTGGTTACTCAAAAATTTACATAATTATTCTATGGGTCTTAATTATAACACACGATTTTTAGGTCATTATTTTGATCTGGTTTATTGGAAATACCGATTATTTTATTGGGTTATGGGTGAGATGAAAGTTTATTTTTGATGTTCCATTTATGTCGAATGATCCTAATTTGGTTCACCATTTCTTATTTGGGAGTTTTTGGAGAAAGGGTGGTTACTTTATGATTTGGGCCAAACCATGAGTCCATTTCTAGATTTAAAAAAATTCTTTACTTTTATAGCCTCTTTTTTTCAACATTTTTCACCCATTCCACTTCCCAATGGACCTACCTTTATATATCAAAATCACCATATCATTTTTTACCCCATAGTAATTTATAAGCATGGTGAATTTGGGTTATTTGTTCAGGTATTGGGCCAACCAGTGGGCCCATTTCTAGTATAAAAAAATAAATATCTTATTTTATATCTTATTCAATTTTTAATAATTCTCAATTATTCGACCTCTCACTAAAGAAAAAGAACCCTAAGAGCACCCCCCATCTTCCATTTTACCTCTTTTTATCAGATCTTAGTCCTGGATTGGGTCAATACTTCTCAATGTTTCTCAAATCATCTATATTTTCAAAAGCTAATTTATCTCATTCACAAATCATTCAATTCTTACTCTTTTCCCACAAGTAAATTTTCCCCGGTTCTTCCGTTCCATGGGAGCCTCTCCAAGAAGTTACAAGCCACTAAATCTCCTCTATGGGTGAAGATCTAAGGGTAGATGAAGTGTTTTTTGGTTTCCAAGGTGAGATTCCTTCTCTCTTCTCCACCCTCTTCCTTCACCTCCCACTTTCATTTGGTTTCCTCTTATCCCATGTTCATACAAGTCCTAGTGTTATGTTATCCCATGATTGGGTTTTAGTTTATTTAGGGAGGTTCTTCAAATATCTAGAGTGTCGAGAACCGCGGTGGGTGATATTAGGTGTGAGTTTCCTTTTCACCATGATTTTGATGATGGTTTCCCATTGAACATGTCCTTTTTGAAGATTAATATTTTTATTATATTTTAACACTATAAATATTCTAATAATTTTTTTATAAACCTAAAATAACTTTATTTGGTGTGAAAAGTAGTGTTTATTCATCGTTTTGTGAAAAGTAGTTTTGTTTTGTCACAAAAGTGCACACCAAGTGTTTGCTTAAATATTAAATTATCTATCGCACCTAGTTTGTGAGGTTTAGAACGTAGTTTATGGTATTTTGAACATGTTTTCGAATCTTTAATAAAATTATGTCATTTAATTTATATTTTATTCCTTTCCAAGTGCTTAAAATTAATTGATTTATTTCATAGTGCATGTTATGTGTTCAGTAAATTGCCCGGTTGGCTTTTATGTGTTATGTGGGATTTAAAAATTATTTGTTTGAATTTATAAATTAATTGGATGAATTTAAATTTGTATTTATGGGTCCTTATATGGATTTCAAATGTGTTTTTGGTTTTACAAACTAATAGGTTTTTGTTTACAACATGTTTTGGTCCAAGTTGCAGGAAAATGGCCCGTTTCACATCCTTATGAAAATGGATGTGTATTGAATATGTAAATTGATTGTTTTAAGGGATATATGAATGTTATTTTCTAATATAAATGGTGTGTATACAACTCCTTAATAATATTTTAGTGTGTACCTTTGTCAAGTGTTTGTTTTGAGAAAGGCTTAAAGGCTTGTTCATAATTTTTTCTTATAATAATGGTTTCCATGTGCATTTCATGTTCTATATTTTGGGGCCATTTTATGGTCAATGAAATTTATTTATTAAATGGTTTTAGGGATTCAATATATAGGTTTATATGGTATTTATGGGGTTTTCTTCCTTAAAAGGTCATTTTGGGATGGATTTCATATGCAAGGGCTCGTTATACTTTATGAAATTGTTTTCTGAAAATTTAGGTTATTTATTGATTCATTAAATAAATGTGAGTCAAGTGTTTGAGATATTTGATTTGTGTATGATTTTTAAATTTAATATTCATGATAAAATTTAATTTTATTTATTCTTAACTTGTTTTATTACAAAAAAGGGAAAACTCAGGTATCTAGGTCGGTATATATGTACAAGTATGCTAGTGATTTAGAGGGGTTTTGTCCATGTTTCACATAGAACTTTTGACGATGAAAACTCTAACTAAACTATGATGACGATGATGATGATGATGAGGACCACTAGTTTATGGATTATTCTACTACTAGTTTCTTGTGTTCACTAGAACATATATTTGTTATGGTTACTTTTTTCACTCAGATACAGGGTACCTGGGGAACCTAATGAACTAGTGCCAAGGGGTGTTCCGTGACTTGTGATCATTGTCTATTTTGAACTCAACATCAGTATAAACTCTTTATAGTTTGTAAATTCAGAATCTTGTGTGTTTTATTTAAAATTTTACATTCTTTAAAGTATCCCTCTTGAAAACTATTTTCATTTTGAAGTTTCACCTCTTTGAAAAATTGTTCCTAGTATTCTTGTTTTTAAATATTTCATGTTTATTTATGATAATTATTATATCATGGAACCTCATTAAGAAAAAATATTTTTATATGTTGTATCTCAAACTTGAAATTGATGTTTCTTTTATTTTAATGTATGTGCATTGGAAATAGAATAATAGGATAACATAATGAGTTTTAATACTCATGCCTTTAGTGTTCCTTCTATTTTTAGCCTTTATTCAGGTTTTAGCTCGTGTTCAGTCACCATGAGCGATATGGGATCATTATTTAAAAGAGTGACTAGATTGATCACATTTATTTATTAGGTCCTCAGGTTAGGTTATTTTAGTTGTATAATTCAGGTGTACTTTCATTTTTTTCCTATAAATGAGTTCATTTTATTTTATATAAACATGAATTAGGATTTCCATTCATTACACTATTTTTTATAATGTTTATATTTAGGAGAAATAATTCCCTTTTTTCTCTAAGTAATTCCATTAGTGCTTGTCTCCACCACGAGAGGATCAGGAATGCCTCTCGGGACATGTCACGGAGCAGCCTGGGTGACTAGTTCAGGGTCGACCCAGACTGGTTCATGAAAAAATGGTATCAAAGGAGGTTGGATACTATAAAACCATTCTTTTAAGAGGGAAATTTTTTATTTGGGTATGTAAATGTAGATATAGTAGTATTTTTAGGTCTTCAGGGTTAGGCTCAAGAATAGTGTTGCAAACTATTTCTCATTCCGATCACCAGGTGTCCATGCGAAGTCCAATTTTATTAGTGTATTTTGTTCTTATTGATTGTTTTATGTTGGGATACAACAAGGGGAGTTAGACTAATGGTCCTCGTGAGATCACTGGGCATTTCAAGCCATGTTGAGCTGGGGAATGGTCCTAATAAGGCTCTTAATGTTGGTGGTGTGTTTGATATGTGGCCTCCAACCATATGGTCATGTCACCCACTGAATCTAGTTCGCTTTTGTGGGTCTGTTGGACCATTCATGAATTCTGAGTTTTGTTTTGAAAATCCTCATTTGAAAATTGTGGGAAATGGTTTTAATGGAATTGTTGGTTGTTTAGAAGTATAAAATGGGTTTTCAAAATTTAATATGTGAAAGGTTTTAGAATGTCATGTTTAGTAAAATAAATATTTGGGAAAATGAGCACATGATTTAGAAGGGTTGAATTTGTGTTAATCTAAACAGATGGTTTGTTGAAATGAAATGTTTGGAAATCATGGACTATTTTAAGGTAATTTTGAAAATTTGATTAAAATATGATGTTTTTGGCTGTTGAAGAGTGCTTGAATCTAATGAATTGGTTTTGGGAATTGGTTTTGAGCAGTTGGGATTTCCCTAAAAATGGTTTTTGGACTTTGTCGTTGTCAGATTAAGAGAAGATGTATTGCTGAATTTTTAAAAAGGTTAAACAGATTTTTGAATGGAATGATTGTTTTGGAAGTTGTTTTAAACAAATGAAATGGGTTCTAAATCAAATGGTTATTGAAAAAGTGTGGTTTGTTGAGAGGCTAGAATTTTTTTTGAATAAAGGGAGATTATTTTAATGGAGACCTATGGGGTTTATGTTTCATGATTGGTAAATAAATTTGTTGTATGGAAATATGAAAATTATTTTTGGCTTGGTCAGTAGTGTGCCTATTTAAGGTACCTGATTTTTAAAATGGTTTGATGTTTTTTGGCTTGTAAAATGAGGATATTTGTTTTAGACTTTGGTGTTTTCAGGGGTTCTCACATGGAAATTTTTGTATATATATGTTAATGGATGCCTGATATGGCATAGTGGTTGGGTGATTTGGGTGGGATGATAATGTTCATGTGAAGGAGACCCAATAAAACACCGTTGGTGGATGTGAATATCCACCATGTTAGTTTGTTTTAAAAAAGTGTTTTAAAATGAGAATTTATTGTGTTTTTTGTAAATGGTGTTTATGCAGGTTTATTTTTCGTGTTTTAGATGTTTTTTTGTTTGGTATGCTTACTCATGATCAGGAAGAGATACCCTAGGTGTGTATTGAGATAGGATCTGGTTTGTTGCTCAGTTTTAGAGCAATGTTCAGTGGATTTCTAAGGATACATTGGATGTTGTGATGTGGCCATGGATAGTTCTACATTGGCATGATTTCTAGTTTAACAACCTAATGATTCTATTCAAAATTTAAATCCACCTCTTTGAATGATTCTACAACTCATTTGATGCTATATAGAGCTGTTTGTGGCTTGATTTAACAATATACACTTTTGAGATAATTCTTTTGGATATAGCAGTTCTGTTTGGAGATAATGATGCATTTCACCATATTCCTTGTCTATTCTACTCCTTATTGGGAGGGAGAGATAATGGTTCTATGTATCTATGAGTCCCTATTTATATGATCACGTGTTGTTGAGAAGGAGAGTTTTGTGGGGTGTTGTGATCCATAGATCCTAGCTACGGTGCAGTCGATGCTTCAAACGTTAGGTCTCTAGCCATAGGTCTTAGAGTGAAGCTGGCGTGTAGTCAAGAGTTCTAGGATTTTGGGAAGTATTGCTAATCTCACGCCTCTCCCATTATATTGAGGTAGTTACTTTATTTATTTTGTGGTTTTAGTGGCCCAACAATTAGGTCCCCTTCCCTCCCCGCCTCGAGTGCTGGGGGTTTTGATCCCTGTAGAAAGTGTTGGCCCAGATCTTGAAACCTCCATTTGGGAGTGGGTGGTTTAAATATTCATGTTTTACCCATATTAACATGGGTTGGTAAGTTTTTTTGGGATATTTTTTGTGGATTTTTTCAAGTGAGGATCAATTATAGTTAATGTCTAATTCTTGTTTATTCGTTGATAGTTGGTTTTTAATGATGGGGAGACCCACCATGAGTGTAATTGATTTTCCTCCTAAAAACATGTCTACTGTGAGTTGTTCATTAATTATGTGGAGTTAATTCCATAATCCCCAATAATATTTGGTTTTTCTTGAGTTTTATTTGGTTCGGGTGATCATTGGGTTCATTGGGAGATGGACCAATTATCTGGTTCTTGGTTTGGTTGAGGAGGTAGTGAATCGATCTTTCGGTTGATTCTCAAGAAGTGGTTGTGAGTTGGTGTTTTGGTTGATGTTAATGGATTAAGTTATATTAATGGTGGATGAGGTGTAATTTAATTTATATGATGGACCATATTGATAAGAAATCCTTAGGAGTTGATCTTTCAGCTAGAAAATGTTATGACTTTCTGAGGGCGGAAAGTTTTAATGGTGGGGAGAATTGTCCCACCCGGTTTTTCATGTCCTTGTTTTGATCTAGTTTATTGGAAATCCCATTTATTTCATAGTTTTTTTCAGTGAGATGAATTTTGATTTTTAAAATTCCATGTATATCTAATCATCTTACTTTTATTTCCCCAATATGTTTTTGGGAGTTTTTGGAGAAATAGTGGTTACGTCATTATTAGGGCCAAACTGTGAGCCCATTTCCAGATATAAAAAGAAACATTGTTTGTTTTATAACTTCTTGTGTTTTCAACATTTTTCACCCATTTAACTTCCCACATGGCTTCAATTAACATATTCAAACCACTGTACCGTTTTTAACCCCTTAGGAATTCATAATAATGGTGAATTTGGGTTATTTATTCTAGTATTGGGCAATCCCATTGGTCAATTTCTAGTTTTAAAAAAAATAATTTGTTTATTTTTATTTTATTTATTTTAAATAATTTTAAGTTATTTAACCTTTCAATCAAGCCCATGAACCAGAGGCATGCCCCCATGTTCCATTTTACCTCTTCGAAGCTCATCTTAGTCGCAGATTAGGGAAAAAGGTCCTTATGTTTTTCAAATCATCCTGATATGCCAAAGGTAATTTTTCTCATTAATAAATCATTATGTTCATAATATTTTTCCCACAAATATTTTTACCTAGTTATTATAAACCCTATAATCCTCTCCAAGACGTTACAATCCATCCCCTATCCTCTGTGGGTGCATTTCACAGGGAAGATGATGAGTTTTCCAGTTTATTAGGTGAGATTCCTTCACCATTCTCCTCCATCTTCCTTCTCCTTCCAATTTAATTTGGTTTAATCTTATTCCCTGGTCATGAAAGACCTAGGTTTATGTTATACCATTATTTTAATGTGGTTTTGGTAAATTTAGGTTTGGTATTCATAGATATAGAGTGTCTAGAACTGCGACATGTGATATCAGGTGTGCATTTCCTTTCCGCTAGGGTTTTGAGGTAGGTTTCCCATTGAACATGTCATTTTTATTTATGATTCATCTCATTAATGGTATTTTAACCTTATACATAATCTTATTATTTTTTTATAATCTTAAAGTGACATTATTTGGTGTCAAAAGTTGTGTTTATGCCTTGTTTTTTGAAAAGTAGTGTTGTTTTGTCAGAAAAGTGCACACCAAGTGTTTCCATAAATGTTCCATTATCTTTCACACTTGTATTGTGAGGTTTAGAACCTGGTTATTGGTATTTCGAACATTTTTCAGTATATTGAATAATATTATGTCATGAGATTGGTGTTTTATTTATTTCCAAGTTCTTAAGATAAATTATTTTGTTTAAAAGTGCATGTCATGTGTTCGGTAATTTTCCAAATTGTATTTTCTGTGATATGTGTGATTTAACAATTATCTATTTGGATCTATAAATGAATTGGAATCATTAAAAATGGTTTTTTGGTTCTTTATATGTATTTCCAATGTGTATTTGGTTTTAAAAACAAATGGATTTTGGTTTTCAACATGTTTTGGCCCGAGTTACTAGAAAATGGACCGTTTCACATCCTTATGAAAATAGTTATGTTTTGAATTCTTAACATGAGTGTTTTAAGGGATTTATGAAAGTGTTTTTATACTGTAAAGTGTTTTTATAGAACTACTTAATAATATTTTAATGTGTACCATTGTGAAATGTCAGTTTTGACAAAGGCTTAAAGGCCCTTTTGACATTTTCTCTGGTAAAAATGGTTTTAATGTGTATTTCATGTTATTACTTCTAGGGACATTTTATAGTCCATGAAATTGATTTATTAAATGGTTTTCAGGATTCCAAATACGGTTTTATATGTTTTTTATGGGGTTTTGGCTTTAATAGATCATTTTTAATGGATTTTATTTGCAAGTCCTTAATATAATTCTTGAAATTGTTTTCTAAACATTTAGGTTGTTTATTTATCTATAAAAGACATATGAGACATATGTGTGGGATATTTGATGTGTGTATGATTTTAAATATAATATTAATTATAAAATGGTGTTTTATTGATTTTTAACATTTTTTAGCACATAATGGGAAAACCCAGATATCTTGGTGGGCATACATGTACTAGTATGCTAGTGATCTAGAGGGGTTATGTCCTTATTTCACATTACATGTTTAACGATGAAAACACTAAATGAACTATGATAATGATAATGTTGGGGAACACTAGGTTATGGATTATTCTCCTACTAGTGGTAAGTGTGAATGAGAAAAAAATATTTTTTATGGCTACTTTTACACTGAGATACGAGGTACCTGGGGCCCCCAATTAACTAGTTCCTAGGGGTCTTCCTTTGACTTATACCCATTTTCTATTTTTTACTCACCATAGTAAAATGATGTGTTTAGTTATAAAATTCAGTATCAAGGGTGTTTTATTTACATTATTTCATTCTCTAAAGCATCCCTCTTGTAAATTATTTTCATTTTGAAGTTTCACCTCTATGAAATTTTTTAACTAGCATTCTAGTTTTTAAAAAATTCATGTTTATGTCTAATAATTATTATTGCATATAACCTAATCATGAAAAAATATTGTTATATATTGTATCTCAAACTTTAAAATTATGTTTCTTTTATTTTAAAGGATGTGCATTGGGAATAGAATATCGGGCTAACTTACATAGTTTTAATACTCACACCTATAGTTTTCCTTCTATTTTTATCCCTTTTGCAGGATTCCACATGGGTTAGGTCTCCTTGAATGAAATGGGATCATAGTTTTGGAGAGTTACATGAGAGTCCACATGTATTTAGTTGGTCATCTAGTCTGGTCGGTTTAGTTGTATCGTTCTGTTTTACATTATGTTTTTTCGTATAAATGACATCGTTTACTTTTATATAAACATGTATTGGGCTGTACATTCTTTTCATTGCCTTCCTTATTGTTTATATTTTGGAGAAATAATCCCCTTTTCACTATAACTTAATCCCTTGAGGCTTGTCTCTATCCCAGGAGCATCAGGAATGCCTCTCGGGACTTATCACAGAGCTACTGGGGTGACCGGTTTATGGTCAACCCAGACTGGTTCGTGACATTAATAGAGAGTATTTTAGTAGTGGTTTTAATTTAGTATGTAAAGGAGGAGTGATTTCCTAAGGTAGGGGAGGGATTGTTTATAGATGATGAAGGGGGTATTCTTTGAATAAAATATTAAATAAAAAACTATATACAAGGTTAACATTTTAATAGTGATATTAATGAAATTATGGATCATATATCATTAAAATATAATGCATTTTGGTTTATAAACCACTTTTTAATTATAATTCAATGGTTTTTTAAAAATTAAAGTGAAAAAATAAAATATTGTGCTTTTAATTGAATATTTTAGACATTAGAGTTTGAAATACACTTTTTATGTTTAGAAAACACTGTTATTGTATTTAAATGACTCATTTTTAAAATCTAATATGATCTTGTTTGAGGAAAAGTTTCCATAATGTATTAGTCCATTATTTAGTATTGAGTGAGAAAATTTAAAATACACCGATTATGAGAAATCTATATTACTACTATTCAGCTGAAAAAATAAAGTACATCATAATGTTAGAAAAAAAATAACCCTTAGAAAATTTCAATTTTTTTTAAAATGAAAATCATATTATCAATATAATTTACTATCATATATTAGTTTTTAATATAAAAATTATTATCTTTATTAAATAAATTAAAATATAGTTTATTAAAATTGTTATTATATTTTCTTGTAATTTATAATCTGGATATTATTTTTATGGAATTATATTATTTATATTTACCTCAATTACTCATGATAAATATTATTTTCCATTCATATCATTATTTTTAGGGCAAAATACTATTCCAACAGTCATGTTACTATTTCTAACTTGCATGTTACTATTACCAATAGTTAGGTTAATATTACAGTAGTCACATTACTTTTTTAATGGACACATTAAATCCTATAAATACCACTTCATTATTTTATTCAATATTCACTAAAATTCATCTGACAGTTCTATATTTATATTTTCTATGATTTTGATAATTTTAATATTATTTTGTTTCATTTCTATATTGTTGGTCATCGGGGTGAGGATTCTAGAAGATTGTAAGGATTCATATTTTCCCATTTAAATTTTCTTTATTTAAAATTTTGATGCATTATAATGCTCGTATTTTTCATGTGTTTACTTTTATAATTAAAGCAATGATCAATATTAATGAAATAAATTATTTTTTATTTATGTGTTGTTTGTGTATAATAATTTATTATATAACATAAAAAACATTTATTTTAGAAAAAAATATCATTTATAAACTCTAAGTTGTTGTGTTAATACCCCTTTTAGAAATATTTTCCTTGAAATATCACCCCATATTCTCATTTGTAAATAGACAATGGGACTTTTTTTTTCATTGTCTCCTATGGTTACCATGTTGCTTCTTCATATTTGTGGTTCTACCACATCACATTGATATGGTGGGTTATATTTTTTCATATAAATTTATACATATGGTCCTAGAACTTCACATGATGCTTCTCATGTAAGATGTCATTCTCCAATTATACCACCTTCAGATTCTGTACGTGTGAGGGATCATGTATGTAATTTATAAGAGAGATATGTGGAACACATCATGAAATTTGAGCTATATTTGGTGGAAGTGAAATCTCTAATATTAATAATGGATCTCAAATGGGCCAATGTACTTAGGGATAAGACCTTATTTCTTTACAAGCAACATGAATCTTTTCCATGGGGATATTGGATGAAAATCTCTTCTACAAATTCAAAATCCAAGTCCACTTAATGATTTTCAACATAGTAATTCAAAAAAATTGAAGCAAATTTTGTGTTTCTTTTATATGGATTTAACATTTTATTTCATCTCTTGAACAATATAATGTCTATGTATCTTTTTCCTCTAAATTTATCCTAACAAGTAAGACTTATACCTCACTTACCATGAATAGTTTTATATCTAATTGTTTGAATACTTGATTGAAAGATATTGATTTATGAGAACTCAACTAAAGGTAGATATTAATACCATACCCCATTAAATTCAATTGAGCAAGCTCTTAGAATGTCCTTGATCTTTAGAAAAGTCCTTTCTGATTGGACATCATTATGGGTGGATAAGCTATTTTAAAATTCAATTTAGTAATTATAGCATATTGAAGACTTTTCCTGAATTTAGTAGTAACCATTAAATCATGAACAGAGATTATCAAAAGTGGTCCGATATAGAGCCTCACCAATTCTATTACAAATATCTTGGAATATTGTTCAAGTAAGAAATATTCTCAAATATAGATGGTGTGGGTAGTCTTGGTGATTCGATCCGACACAACCCAGATCACATAAATTTCTTGGGATGTATTGGGTAGATGAGTGGAAAAGTCCATTATGATTTTTCCCATTTACACGTGTCTATGGGAAATGGTTTCATCATCTCTTTATACTTATAGCCCTTAACCTTAACTTGATGAAACATAAATCAATTTTAGGTTTTTTCAGTGATCTCCTTAATTATGTTTTCCCAGCAGAAGTGATCTTGAATTTCATTGTACATCATGGTACTTAAAGAAAGGATGGAGAAAGATGAGCTATGTGCATTAAATAATAGATCCTTCTTTATCTATAGTGATGAAGGCATACAAACTCTAGTCATAAATTGAATGACACTATCTTCATCAATGTGAAACTCACGACGATTTCATTATTTTACTACCTTCACCCAATTTATGATGCTTTATAACATCCCATTATTCCTTCTTTATATTATCTTATATGTATGGTTGGTAAATTATTTGGGAAAGGTTGGATGTATCCCCTACTGTTTTTATTTCTAGATCTATCCTTTTTATATCCAGGAAGATAACATATTTCTCAATCCACATCATGGATAGAGTAGTAGGATCTTCTGAAAAGAGTATCAGAAACATTTTTCACACATATTAGATTGTATTGAGTAGAGAAAACATAGTATTTGATCTTCTTTGACCATATTTGTTGACTTATATTGTGCTCCTTCTATATGAATATATAATTTAGACTCTTACGATAGGTATATTTGTCACACTTATCTCCATAGAGTTAGTACCACTAAATCATCAACGTGTAGATCATAAATAATAAATCCATATCATGTGTTGGTTAGTTCCACTTGTGGATTATTTGTTGTTGTGAGGAATATAAAATCTATTTTTCATTCTTCATGAGTAAAAAATCCAAGCCTTTCATTGATGCATCACTAGATATCTTTTTTTTTCATTTTATGGTAGATAGAGATTCAGTGCAGTGACTAATGCATTCTTTTGATCCTTAAATCATTCCTTAAAGTACCTTTTCAGGATATACATTACAAAATTCCATATTGATTTAGTTATTAGACTATAAAACCATGATAATTGTTTCAAAAAAAATGTCAGTATTACCCTACAAATCAACACAATCTATGGATTTTTATGACACTAGTTGGTCTGATCCATTCATAAATTGACATTAACTTTATTGGAACAACATAAAATCCCTTACATGTGATCATGTTCCCCAATAATGTGACCTATTTCATCCAAAAGTCTCACTTATTGAACATAAACCACATTTACTTCTTTAATAGTATTTCAAGAATAATCATTAGTTTCTCTTCTTGTTCCTAATTTCTCTTTAATTGAATGATAATATCATAAAAAAAATAATACAAAAAATTTATTAAGGTGGTATTTAAAGACAATATTCATAAAATGACTGAGGATTGTAGGGGAATTTGTAAGTTTGAAGGGTATCATTATGTAATCATAGTGTCTATTCCATATATGTAATGTTGTCTTTGGGATATCATACTTCCTTAACTTCAACTGATGATATCCAGAAATAAGATCCTCCTTTGAGATTTTTTGAGCTCATCATAGTCAAAACTAGAAAATTCACTTATAGACACGGTTTGGAACTATGGAAATAGGGAGAAAAACCATGGCAATAGCCAATAGCCACAGTTTTCCAAAAATGTAGTGGCTAGAGCCATTTTAATATGTTACTTATAAAAATGGTTTAAACCATGGAAATATGTCACCAATATCCATCATTAATCCATGTATGTTGGATTCTATTTCCATGTTTTTAATGATGTTTATTTAAAGCTATAACCACGGTGTAACTGTTATAATTGGAACATATTCACACGGTTAAAACAATGGAAGGAGGTATACTACTTCCATAGTTTTAAGCATGTATATTTCTTGAATGCTTCATCGTTTAAATGTGAAAATTCAAAGATACTTCCATAGTTAAAACCATGGATATATCTTTTATATGGTATAAAAACAAACTAGGTTTACCTATAAATTTCTAAATCCACACACAGAGTGTAAATGCCTGAAGCCACACACACACACAAATTAGGTGCCTGAATCCACAAACTACAGGATCCAGAGTTTATTTATGTTAAAAAATAAAAAAACATGGAATAAATTATACTGAACCATTTATAGTTTACCGGATCAACCCAAAAATACTTTTTACTCTCTTTCAACAGTGTTCCAAAGCTTTTTATCATCCTAACTAGTTCATTGGATGAGTAAAAGTGGGGTGTGAATCCTATTTTTTCCATCTAAAGATCGATTTCATAGAAAAATGAACTCTATATAATCACTGTAATTAATTGATTGGTTTTGTATCAACTAGTCTTGGAAACCTAACCAATGCATGCCTTCCAAATTCATGCATTAAAGGAGAAATCTCTTTTCCATGTTTTATTATCATCTTCTAGTAAATTACACCCCCCCTTAATGTCAGGAGATTAATTTAATTGATGAAAAACATTTTTTTCTTAAGAAAATAATAATGGGGAGTGAAAGTTTAATCATTTAACACCATATATAAACATAATGCACTGTTATAAAAAATATAGGTAAATTAATACACTTTAAAAAATTCATATTTTTTTATCATGATATATCATGATGGGTTTCAGAATGTTGAAAACATAATTCACCACGGTATAATTATAACCATTTTTCATAATACACAAATGGTTTTAAAATAATTATAATGAAGGTAACATAATAACATATATGAAAAAACATAATTTTCACATAATTCATGTCTGTATAATACAGATTTTTTTCCATAATTCTTCAAACATGATAACAAGTGTGAAAAAAACATAATTAATGCATGTATAATAATAGGTTTACACTTAATTATAACCTAAAAAGGTATCTATAAAAATAACATGTTTTTATTTAAATAATACAAAATAAAAATGGGTTTTTATATAAAAAATCTAATTTGTATATGAAAAAATAGTTTTCATATGTAAAATCAGACTTGAGAACCTGTTATTTTCATATGAAAATAAAATCATGGAAACCTACCATGGATTTGAAAAAAAAACATGATAATGAAAAATGATCATAAAGATAATCTATAAGCCTAACATATAATTATTTTTCTAATAGAAAAGATATCCACACATAAATTTAGTAATAATTTGTCGTGATGGTCAGGAGGAGAAACTATAATACAAATTAAATAAAAACTGATAAATGATTAGATCTATGGTAATTAAATTTTTTTCTTCAAATGACCTAAGCATAAATATTTCCTAATAAACATTAAATTAAAAAAATAAAAAATATCCATAAAAAAGTGACATTATAGAGGATAAAAATAATAATAAAATAATGAAATACATTTAGGGATTGAAGGAGGAACACCAAAATAATGAAACTATATAGTGTATAACCTATTTCTCCAAGTTCTCAAAACCACTTTTTTCACATCTTGAAGTTGGGATTAAATAAAACACAGTTGATTAAAAAAAGAAAAATAAAATAAATAAATAAAAATATAAGGTATTATATTTTGGGTTAATGTTTGAGTTCACAAGTATCATGTAGTGGAAATTAATAATCATTCATTCCATTTGTATGTTATCTCACACATATACTTCTAGATATCATAGGATTCACATAATCAAATATAGGATGTTACTTAAAAACAACCAACTCTTGTTTATAGATGGGATTGCGATATTCCCCTACATATCAAATAGATGATTATGTTTATATTTGGTTTTCTTATTTGGATTGGATTATAAATTTTGGAAACAATAATATGGTGTTAATGAATTTTATTATCATACCAGTAAAATATATATATGATTTTTGGAGGACATTTCATTTTTTCAAGACGTTTATAACTGCTTAGTTTACATAGAACTCTAATGTATCATTTTTATTGATCATGTATGTGTTCACATATATCATGTTGTGGAAATTCATTATCATTCATCCATTTGTCTACTACCTTACGCATATACAACTAGTGATCATTGGATTTATCTTGTCATATAGAGTATATTACTAAAAAACAACCAACTCATATTTAGAGATGGGGTTGCGATATTTCCATATCTATGTTTGAAACACTCTCTACCAATCAGTTCAGTAACGAGGAGTTAATTTTGTGTTCTGATTTTAAGGTATTGTTGTCTATAAATAATAGGAAATATCCTCTACTATTTGTGAATAATTCCTATTTTAATGTAGAGGTGATAGAAGTTCTCACTTAGCTAAATAGAACCATCTAATGATAAAGTAGGCTATATATGTTCCAATAATTAATTTAGTAGAGGTAAAGAATGTAATCATAATCCTTGGATGATATCGGGTTGGTTTAAGTCAAACATTACTTTTTCCCATCTAATAACTAGATAATATTTATTATAGATAATATTTAATTCCCAATCTAATTAATCATTATTTTAAATTTTCCACTACATGTGATTGTAAAAATAAAATATTTTGAGAGTTTGATATTTTGATAAATAGGTTATATTAATCACTGCCAATTATGGATGAGTATTGAATGAAATTTATAGTCTTCAAGGTAGAAAGATAATGGCTAATCATATATTGACATTTAAGGATGAGGTACTTCTTACTAATGATTTGGATGTATTATTTTCAATCATGGGAGTTGAGTGAGATCACTAGGGAGAGATTTGATATGGTGTTATTCTTTTATACATTCACCCATATAAACTATAGACCTAGAAAAGGTATAGGTGTTTATGTGTTCTCTATTAGATGTTGACCATAGCTTTTGTTAGGTCTGTATTTCCCTATAGTTATATTGAGTGGTGTTATAGATAGACCTATATATTAAAGATATTTTGGAGATCTGATGAATTCATATTGTTCTATTTATATACATTAGGAAGGATGTTCTTGGAGAAGAATTTTTGATGTTTGAGTTTCTAGAGATAGTATATGATTTAGAATATATCCATTACCTTCTTTAGGTAATCCTGAATTGATAATGTGTATCAATAGGTAGTCTGAAAGTGGTATGATGCATTGGATGGTTATTATTAGATAGTATTAACATTATTTTTGGTATAATAAGTGTCTTATAAACCAACACTTATTATAATTATTGATGTTGAGAGCCTTTCCATAATTATATTGTTTTTGTTGTAGAATTGAATATCTTATTAGATATCTTATCTAGACTAATTTAACTGGGGTCTCTTACTAGTGGGGACCAAAGTATTCCCCATAGTGGTTGAAAGATTTAAATTTCAATCTTATGAGAGTGGGATTTTATGGGACTCTATCATGTAAGGATAAGACCCTATAGCTCCATCCTTAGTGTGGGATAGATAAGTTTTAATAGTTCTGTGGAAATGTATTGTTGAGTATATTGGTAAAGGTTATCATTTAGTGGTGAGAGGTACTGATCAAAAACATATCATAGAATTTCTCTCATACATAAAATAAAAAATTAAATTTCCTTATTATAGTTATGTATGAGTATATCTATCGATTTATCATATATTCAAACATTTTAGAGGGATATAAATGTGTAATTGGGAGACATATTGGATATGGGTCTTCAATAGGCTAAGTGATATCAATTTTACTGATCTAATGGTTCAAATGGGCCCTTATTGGTTGAGTAAGGGTCATTTTCATGTAAAATTAAATTATATGGGGATGATATTCTACTGGGAACCATCAAACATAATTGAGAAACCATTTCCTCTTAAAAATACTAAAATATTTGTTAGAAATTTCATATAGAAAAAAAATTAAATATCTAAGAGAATTCCCAAAACCATATTATAAAACAATTTCTACTAATATATATCTTTTAGGAAACTCACATCAAAAGGAATTTCACAAAGGAGAGAATATATTATATGCTTATGAGTTATTCCCAATAAAATTTATATGATACAAAACTAAAAATAAAACATATAGAATAGTTTAATAAATAAACAATTACGTGGTTCTAAAACTAACTTTCAACTGAAAAAACATATCCAACTTTAAAATTCACATCTTAATAGTTTCAAAAGTATATAATTAAATATCAAACCCATGATAAAATTATAAGTAAATAATTCTAGGTATAATTTTTTAATAATACATAACTTTGGTTTATTAGAAAAATATTATTAAAATTTTAGGGTGTTTTATCCATTGAAATTTTCCAACCACCAAACTATGTCATGATATACCAATGAGTTGTTTAATAAAACTAAAAAATCATAAATTTAATAATAATAAATTTTCATAATATCTTGAAATATATATCAGGTTTATATTAAAAAATATTTATGGATTGATACAGAGAAATATTAGTCAATATTTATGAGAAATATGCCAATCGATGCATGTTATACTCATCATTGATTTATATATAATTATTATTTTTATAATAATTATTCAATATAATGGTTCAATTCATGTAGATTTAGAGAAGATTAAAATATTTTTTAATGTTCATGGATGAAAAAATGAGTAAGTGAGGTTGATACTTATATGAAATAAAATATATAAGCCTTTAATATTTTTGAATATTATTTTACAGCTATGTTTGAATATTTAAAATCCTACTAACAAGGATATATTATGGAAACATATTGGTAATGTATTCATATATTTAACAGTGAGAATAATAATGGATAGATTTTACTAATAAAAATTGATGTTTGATTGAGATATAACTAGATCGATATTGGAGTAAGATTTATATATTAAATAAATTGATTAATATCCTAAATAATATTCTAGTAATAAAAAATAAAAGATTATTTAAAGATAATGATACTAAATTTGTGTGGGAAATCAACACTGTGACTATCTTTTATATATTTTTTGAGTCAAAGAAGGAAAGTGTGATCCAATGTTGTCTATAAAAAATAAATCATACATGTTAAAGAGGAATAAGAAGAAAATAAATGGATTGGTATGTATATTATTTTCTCATCTCATATAGACTGAAGAAACAGAAGTGACTTGACTAGCTTATGATTCTATGTATTGTAAGGATTAAAGAAAATCGAGAAAATACATATTTTTTTTTGTGAATTATAGGTAACCATAATGGATTTTAGTATAAATAAGAAAGCTATTTATATTATTGATACAAGTGGAAAAATTTAGATTATTTCATTTGAGTAAGAGAACAAAATATGTTGAAGGCAACTAAATTGGATTTTTCTTCTTATATATCATTATTCATGGGTAGCTAGCTAAATATAGAATTTATAAAGGATATAATGGACGGTTTGGAAGTTTTAATTAACAAGTTAGTTGTTTCATATAACTTGGTTGACCCTAAGATAATTGGTTGAATTATATACCATCAATTAAGCATCATCATGACAATAAAATACAAGTTATGCATGTATGTGGGGATAACAACCATCACACAGCATGGGTGTATTCTTCCATCAGAGTGATGAACCTAATTAAAAAGAAAATATTTTCCTTGTTTATTTTCATTACTACTTTTATTTATAAAATATAAACCAAAGGTGTGAAGAGTAAAAAAATCTATTCATTGAACATATGCAAATTTAAAGAGTATAAAATTTTTTCAATCAGTAAAAGTCACCTACATTAATTCCTTAACCCTATTAGGGTGGTGGAAAAAATAATAGTGATCTAAATAGTTATTCTATTTTAAGTCATGTTACATGGAAGAATATATCTTTTTTTTGATCATATAATTATGACTATTTCAAAGCATTTTAAAGTCTTGTAAAATTGATATCTAGGTGAAAGGGACCTAGAAATGGATTATGTCAGACTTTTTCATGATAATCCAATTATGGCCATCACTTGTTTATCATAATTTGAAATGTAGGTTTGATTATACTTGTTGGTAATGTAATATAGAAAATAATACATGGAACATACACTTAATTGGCTCCCATTTATGTCTTTGGCTCATTATGTAGACACACAGAGGATGACTGGATACTTTGGAGCAATGAGTTTGGTTTAGTATAGATGATATTATTTTCTTGAACTAAGTGAGGTTTCATTAGTTTCCTAAATTTAGGGAACCTAATTATCATGGGAATTCATTATTTATTATATTCTTAGAACTCTACTGGTTATGGGGGAAAACAGGGGGAAATCTGTAGTAAGTTTCCTAATACCCATTATCAAAGGAACACATGATTGAAGAGAATCATGAAAACATTCATGTTGATTGATCATGTACTCCAGGTGGATTTAGAGTACCCCTTGACAGAGTAGCCTTTTTTGGGTTTTTACCTTGGATAATGGAATCCAATGTGGTCTTCTGGATCACAAATTGGGTTTAAATACTCCTAGAAAGAATATTTTATTTAAGGGAATAATTTTGGGAAACAATTTATGTAGTCATGGTCCATTAAAAAGTAAAAAACTTATACTATGTTAAACTATTAGACCATATAAAATTCATGTTTTTATGAGAATTAATTTGCCAAAAAAATGTAAGGTTGTTAAAGGTTTTCCATTGTACAAGAATTATGCAATCATCCATCACTGAAGGAGTCACATGGGGGAAGAAAATGTGGGGTGCATCATGATGGTTTTACTTGGTATAGCCTACAAGGTTTTTATATTGGAAGCCCATGGACCCAAATATTTTTTTAGAGGCTTCCCAATATTCTTAGGATTAAATTAAAGCATACAAAATGGATTAAATCTCCAAATAAAATTTCAACAAGTTTATTCTCATAAATTATTTCATTCCTTAATCTTCATTCTCTATGAAATTACTTAATTATCAAAAATTATGTTGAGGCGTATTTATAATAAAATCTATTATCTATTTATTTAAGGACTTATGAAACTACTATAGTATAAAATTGATGTTTGAAAGCATGGATCACTGAACTAACGGTACAAAGAAAAGTCCATATAGGAGGCTAGTAATAACATGATGGTGTTACATTTCTCCTTTAAATAACACTCAATATACTTGAATCTTTTCAATCTAATATGACTATAAATAACACATACCTCAAGTAATTTCTTCCTATTTTTATTGATTTTTTACATAGTGAAGGATCCTTTTGAAGAAAATGTATAAAAGTTAGAATTATTATATACAGATCTTCATCTCAAAGTGTTTTCAAATTTTTCTTGAACCAAACAAATTCCCAATAATAATTGGATATGATTATAATAAATTGGATTCAAATTTGAGTTAAACTAGTACATCAAGATAATACTTTCATGAAACTCGTAAAGTGAAAGACATACTATTATCTTTTCCCCTATATATAGTGTTGAGTGTCCCCTTCTTCTCCACTTTTTGAATTGAATAATGTTATTGAATTTTCACTATTTATTCAAAATTTTATTATGGTTTCACTATATATAATTTTCCTATGAAGGAATTCTAAATTACACAAGGTAACTACATAAAAACTTATGCAGAACCAATGATTATGCAAGTTATTTACAATAGTCCACATAAACCTTATGTGACATATCCTTTACATAGTTGTTATGTAGACATTATTCATTGGAAAAAATGTGTTTTTATTATCTTTATCTAATTTTTTTAAACTAAAATTTTACATAAAATCTTTTAAATATTCTTTTATTTATATATATATGTGAAACAAGATACTAAATCTTTAGCTTTGTGATGAAATTATATGGAAAACAACATTGAGTATAACCATTGACAATATGTTTTTCTAAGGACTAATTATCTTTTAGTGTTGATTGGATAAATAGAAATAAATTACATAGAATCATTGAGGCTTCACCATTATGTAGTGATGTTTTAATTTGATGCACCCATCCTTAATCCTCATCCAGGATACAAGTAGCCAGTGCACTTGATCAATTGACATTAGAGCGTTTTATTAAGGAAGATAAATAGAGATATGTGTATATCCTTGGATATTCCTGATTGAATCCGGAAGTGGGTCCTAAAATGTAGGAAATAAATATTATTAATTAGTGAACTATTATCTAGAGGGAATTGAAGATGAAAAGAAGAGGAAAGTATAGTGGGATCTTCACCCAAGAGGTGTTTTTGGTGTGGAATTAGGGTAGCCTTAATGCATCCTATAGAAATGTTCAATGTTTGAAGTACGGATAACAATAGTTATAATTTATGATATGGTTTGTATTTCATAGTAATTTTCATACTATAATAATAAAATCATTCCACACTTGATCATCAAAAGAATCCCACACAAACACATTTCACTCCATTCATAGAGATATTTAGATTAACTTCTAGGATGCATAAATTAACTAGGGATAAAAAATAGTGAGGGAGATCTAAAACGAGTTTGTAATTATATCCTATAAATGGGAAGACACAAAGATAAATCCTTTATTAGAAAGAGTGATATTAAAATGATAAATAGTTATTGATAAGAAGGAACTTACTCAGTACTTTTATATTCATTTTAACACCTCATATAGGACCGTCATTACATCAAATGGTAATGGAAACAATCGACAAAACCCATAAGGTTCTAGGAGTTTATTTTCAACCTTTGAGGAAGTTTGTTATAATGAGTGGGTTTTGGAAAATATTTATTGAAGAAAATCACTAATCTTACTCATGGAATCCTAAAAACAAATTTTGATCAAATTTATTCTTCTAGTCCATGAGCCACTGCATAGAGGATGGATTTAACAATAATGATAGAGACACATCTAGAGAGAGGCCAATATATAAAATTATTTATTCCAATATCATCCAATCTATATTGGTATCTTGGGTGCATCAGTGGGAGCCTGATATAGAGTGAGAAAAACTTAATTGTGAAGCTATATTATATCAGTGAGAAATTCCATTCAAATATAACATCTACAAGTTAAGAATAGAGAAGACTAAACATTATAATGGAGTTTCAAATAGAAAACATAATCTATAATATGATCATCATTTAATATTCCATTTGATATTTTATAGATAAGGAAATCGTATATAAATATGGTTCTTTTTTTCACTAGCCATAACTATGATTCTTAAAGTATATTAAAAATGCACAAACATTGGGGGGGGGGGGGCGTGACACACCATAACTAATCGATTATTTAATTAGATAATATTTATTTCACCACTACTCTAATAGATCTTCCACCACATAACCTAGCTTTTCTAACATCCTCTTCTTTGTGTAGCCAAATAACCAAAGAGTGATATTGGAATTTTTCTTCAAAAATACTATTTTTAGTTCTTAGAATAAGAAAAAAAGAAACATATGTCTCTAGATATGAATAATACATTAAGGATACAAAAATAACAATAATCAATATCATTTAATCTATATGTTTTATCATAACTTTTTCTTGGTATTGGAGGATTAATTTCTTCACTATATAATCATATGGATATTATTTGTAAAAAAATTCTGAATGATTTGATTTTAGACACACATTTAGATCAAATAACATCATAACATATCTCAAAATAATAACTAAAACCATTTATCATATTTTCAGTAACATTATATCATTATAATAATATTGATACACACAACCAAGTTATATTTACCACTAATT
The DNA here is from genome assembly GCA_963277665.1 of Viscum album. Classification (NCBI taxonomy): domain Eukaryota; kingdom Viridiplantae; phylum Streptophyta; class Magnoliopsida; order Santalales; family Viscaceae; genus Viscum; species Viscum album. Next base: position 1,542,305,996 of record OY728129.1, read on the forward strand.
AATAGTTTTATTTTTTGAATTTTGAATAATAAATTGATATTTGTAACTATTGAAATACATTATATTAACATTAATCAATATATTATATTGATTTCATTCCAATTTCATCATACTCATCATTTTTTAATAATCTATAATCATAACCAGTATCATAAGAATTTTCACTTCAGGTTTGAAAGAAGGATCATAATAAATTTATTGTCAAGTTATTTGTAATCAGAAATAATTAAATGAGATTTAATATTTTTGGTGAATTAGTAATTATAAATTCAATTTTATTAATATATTGATATGAGGAAACAAGTTTACTCACAAAACATTTAAATTAATAGTTTTTTAGATAACCAAGATAATTAAAATGAATGATTTCAAGAAGATTCCAAACATAAATAGAAGAATAGAAAATATAAACTAGAAGAATTTATATTATAATAATGTAATTAAAAATAATAATCTGAATATAAGTCTGTAAAAAACATATTTTAAGGGAATGGTATCACAGTTTTGAAGGAAGGTCATGGTTTAGGGAGGTTGGGTTCCCACATTAGAGGAGATGGGTATCAAGGAGGTGGTGTAGACACATATGAGCATCATTAATCCACATTGGAGGAGGAGGACCATTAGGAGGTGTGTAGGCCTCCATCGGAGCCACATTGATAGGGATGTGGGGAGGCTGTCGCCAGAGCTACATCAATAGGGAGGTGAGGAGGCCATGTAAGAGATGTGTTTTTTAGGAGGTTGGATCGCTGTGTCAATGGAGGATGATCACAACGAGTAGATCTAGTGGTTAATTGTAAATAAGGTATGTGTTAGTCATGAGAAAAATCAATAGCAAACAAAAAGGTGGTTGGGGTTGATATATCAAGAGTATTGTCATATATTTAAAATACACCATGGTATTAGATTGTATTTCTCCACATTTTAATAAAACAATTGTAATATGTCTGTGTAAATATGCTATTTTATATTAATTTATTTAATCTAATAGTTGATTAATCATTGGATTGTGATACCTATTCTTTTTGGGGATCTTGTTAAGGTCATGGTAATCGATACCTAATAAAATTGATCAATCCTTTTTCTTTACAAAGAGAACTGGAAAAGCACATGGATATGCACAAGGTTGTATTAAAATTTGTCCAAATGTTCTTATAAATTGTTCTTTAAATACTATTTTTTAATTAGAGCAATACTTTTAGAGAATTTGGAGATAACGATTGTTCTAGGTATAAGATAAATTGGGAAATATACCTCAGGATCCAGTGGAAGTCTAAGACAGTCTTTGAGAAAAAACCTCTATGTATTCCATAAAAATGGAAATTTCGTCATGATTTAAACTTTGCTTTGACACAGCCACATGGGAAGGTATTATTCTTTATAGGTTATCCTCACCCATGCCATCGAGGGATTCTCAAAAAGAGATTCATGATCATCCTTATATCTATATAATTTTAAGGGATGGTTAGAAATATGAAAAGATATATCTATTTACTCTATTTTGATGTTAGATATATACAAAAATAGTTAATACATTCCCATAATAACATAAAATTCAACAAAGGTATGTGTTATAAGATTCACTATAGGATTCTTCCCACAAATGCAATATAAGGACTGACCTTAAAACATAACTTAATCTTAAATTAAATGAATAATTCAAATTGAGGAACTTTTTAGGTTTAGAGTTTTATAGAATTAGGCCATAACTATTAAATCTCAAAAGTTACAATGTAGACACTCCTACTTAGTTTTTTTTCATAAAATAAAAACTCTTGAAAAAGAGAGAGTCATGTCCAGTTCCATGTTTTAGATAGCATGACTTTCCTTGATCCCATCCTTGACCAGATTACATTTTATGTCCTGTGAAAAACATTTCAAAAACTTGGGATGAGCATAAAAACCTCAGTTAGGAATACACAATGAAGGAAACTATTAGTTTTTCAAAACAACAAGTAAACCATGAATACGTTAACATAAGTAATACTTTTCACATTTATGAGGTAGTAAATACTCTTCAATGAATAAAAGATCACTACTTACCCTTTTTTAACCAAAAGATTACCTGTACAAAGAACACATATCATATAAAGGTAACTTGGAACATAAACTTACTTAAATGGATAAAAATACGGTCAAATTCCACACATGTCACTAAATGGAATATCCATATGACCGACTTCCATACCAAATGCATTTGAGGTTATAACGTAGCCACTCGTCCTGGTATTCACGACACCACCCGTCATTTGGTTTATCATGTAACCACCCATCAAATGTCCAAGTACCATTATAAAATCATAAGACATAAGACAAATATAAAGAAAAGAAATAAATTCCACATTTCAATCACAATTTATAACTTAAATATATTGCTATAACAAATCCATTATCAAAACCATTTTCAATACCAAAATACATAAAACATTACGGCTTGTTGAGGAAGCCAAAAATAAAATAATACTCACGATGACGGGAATGTCGTTGTCACTGTGTACATTAAAAGAAACATTCCTTTTTGTCATTTAGTAAAATTCTTCATAGAAAAATATTTCATTTGAATTAATTGAAATGTCAAAGGTGTTTATATAGAATATAAAATAAAGTCTTCTATTAAAACAAAATATGCCTCAATGAAAGGAGATTGATACGAAGTCCATTACCTAATGTCCAACTTGACTCGATCGTTCTTTAATCTCTTGAATAATAAACTAAAGTTAATTTATAATTTATTAAGAGCCTTTTTTATGTTTATTATTCCTTTTATATCTCTTATTCCCATGTTATAAACATTATGTAATCATTTAAGTTAATAATGTTCATTTTGTCGATATTTGGTACTGAAGTCAAAAACGGACTTCTTATAATTACATGTTGTTCATGTGGTCAAAGGTTCATTATATCCATAATTATATTCATGATTTTGATATCATATATATTATATATATCCATCATATACATGTATTTATAATAGTACATAATATTTAGAGGTATGAAATGAAATTCACTGTTCATGGAAACGGTAAGCCCTACTTACGCATGAACGCTACTTCCATTTCTATTTCATATTTAAAGAAATTAAAACATAATGATACATTGTAGTATTACAATTCCAGTATTGTATCACATATAATATCATTAAACCTATCCTTTATACATACCACATATGGTATGAATGAGTCATATCACTTTGAGGGGGCGGTAGTCCGCACTTCCTCAAATGAAATTATCGTGTTTACACATAATGGAAACATTAAAGGTTTGCTATATAAAAAAATACGGAAGCATAAAGAAAACATAAACATAATATACATCATATAAAAATAAAGTGAAATCTTAATGGCCACCATGAATGGTACTAATAGAATATTGAACAATCATCATTTCGTGAGGCAGTAATTCACCACCCATAAAAATAGTATGTTCTTTAACCATTAGATGAAGGTGTGTGTAATTGATGTCATTACTATTCATAATGTCCAAAAAACAAAAGAGTATTAATTATATAATTTGGACCTTCTAATTACAAATATGGAATCCGTTTTACCAAATTACAAACACAGAAATTTCAGTAATTAATTTAAAAATAATTCTCATTGTCAAAACAAATAGCGTGTTTTTAAGAAACAATATCTATCAAAAGATTTGACAATTGTTTTTGTCCAATTTCAAAGAGAAATTAATTATAATGACCACCATTGGATTAAATGGTAAAAATATATTCTAATTAAACTTTAAAACCAATTAAAAAGATAATCTAACCATATAATTAAGTTATATGAAAAAGAAGTTTTGAAGTAAAATGCAAAATTTTCCACTATTCATTAAAAAATGAACATTGTAAGAAAAATGAAAACAATTTATCCAAAGTAAATTTCAATATCCCAATTATAAAGAATAAGTTTATTTTGACATATAGAGCCTATAATATTGTCTAAAGTTAGATTTAAAAATGGTTTTCCATCAAAAGGTGGTAAAACAATCTTTTAAAAATATTAGAGTAATTTATGCTTAAGATTGGATTTATTCTCATTTTAAGCCTCCAAACCACATCATAATTCATAAATAGGCATAAATATGAAAACTATATTATTATATACTTACTTGGGATGTTACATGAAAACTGGAGAAGAGTATAACACTTTGGTTCCATTAGTCACATCACATTGAGTTTTTATGGTTATCTCTACCATAAGGTATTAGGGATTCGATTCAATAGTTCTAACAAACATAGAGGATACGAAGGAATGAATATAACTTTAATCAAATTAAATTTTTCCATTCATGAGTGAAAAGAATTTGTAACTTGTATGACTTCATTTTCACACTCCAATTCATAAATAGTGATGGAAATAAGAATTCCCTTACACATTTGGATTTTGGGGTTGCTGATAATGATTGACCTCAAGGACCCATGGTTTAATGAATTGGATTGCATAGTTCCATTCCTTCCAACAATTTATGCATGGAGTCGTTGGTGGTGAATTTGGAAGTTCCTTTTATTCCTCCATTATGTTGGACAAATTATTCAACTGTCTTCATTATTCATGAGATTTATGGCCTTTTCTCCAACACTTTAAGCATTTCCCATCCCATTGGAGGTAATTTTCATTATTCTTATTTCTGTATTTTTAACATGTAGGTTGTTTTATCCACATTAATAATTTTTAATTTAACCTCTAACATGAAAATCTATTATTTTCTTGTAATCTAAATAACGATGGGACCATTTTTAAATATCCATCTCTAGATCGAGTGTTTATTTAATAACTTATTGATAACTAAAAAAATCATTGATATATAGAGTTTTTTATTGTGGGTTTTTAAACCACTAAAGAATCTATATATTATCTTCCATTGTGGATAAGAAATACCAAGGTGTGTCTTGCAAGCCTTGTGATGGTTACCTTATAATCCATGATAGACTCACCTTACTTTTCTATATAATCTCTAAGAAGTTTTTCTCCATAAATGTTTAATAGAGTTCTATAGAAATAATTATTAAGAAATATTTTCTTAATGTATTTTCACTCTATCTCATCTATTTAATCACTCAACTTGGTGTTCATTATCAATACAAAAAATTAATTAGTTTCTCTCTCTAAATTATAAATTGGTAGATCCAACTTCACTTTATCAAAACTATAGAGAACAAAAAAGATACCCCCATTGAATTAACACACTATTCTATTAGATCCGATGATCCACTAATTGTTGGTGTTCATTTATATATAAAATAATCAATGGACAGTTTATCCTTATTGGGATAAGGTGGAAATTATATAGGGTTCAATTTATTATTCATTACCTAAGAAAGATGGGTATGAAATGGAATTATTACTTGAACTCCACCTCCCTTGGCATTGGGTACGTTGTTTGGACAATCATTATAGTATCCTTAACACATGTTGTTAGTATGGTATCTCATAGATTCCACCATTTTATAAAATATAAATGATTGAATTAAATTTATTATGAAAAATCATGTATAAATAATTAATTTATGTGTGAAAATAAAGTATTATTTTATATATTATCGAATCCATTTTTTAGTCTTCTTCTAAGAAAATGCTTATAGTATGTTTACCAGTACATAGACTAATCATAAGTGTTTTAAAAAAACATATGTAATCCTAATTCAAAAAATAAATAAAATATTCTTTGATAAAATCTATAATAAAACAAATTTTACATACATGAGTATGAGATCAATTTTAAGATAAAAAACATAATCGCAATACAATCCATGATACAAAGGATTAGTGTCTTAAGATAATTCTGCTCATACTTCACATGAACATAATAAAAAATTTTATTATTTAAATTGGAGTCCTTTAGAATAATAATTCTCATAATATCTCTATTATATATATATTCACCAGAGGATATACCTCAATTAATGAGGTGGTCCAAAATCCCAATAAGATGAGTAATAAGGGGAAACAATAAATGATACATGGGTAGGGATAATCAAAATCATAATATAATAAGAATAGTATCACCAATATAATCATGAGGTGAAAATTTATATTGGAATGGAAAGTATAATATGAAAAATAATTATACATAAAAACATTGTGGTCAAATGCCACACATAGTTGTGAACAAATATTACATTATATAAATGAATAATATTGTGCATAAATCATAACATAATCATTGTGTAAAAAATATATCATCAAGTCCATAAATAATAAAAATTATCTCATGAGATGTAACATATTCACAAATTCATAAGATAGATATATATTTCTAGGCCCATTAGTCACACCATAAAATGATCATAATTGTGAATTCCACATTTATGCATAAATATAATTTATCTGAAATAAACCATTTAAAGGAAGGGGTTTCCTAAAATATTTCACCTATTATAATTCATGTAATGAATTTTAGGATTAAAAAACCAATTATGGAGATTATACATTGGTATAAAGGATAATGTTTTTCTTTTCAAATAGAAACAACTCATGAGGGTTCAAGATATGATTTGGAAATTTGAGTAGCTTTGAAGATGCATTGTAAATGGATTAGAAATCATATAGGATGGGTAAAAACATGTATATCATGGAAATAAAAGAAAAATAACATTTATAGGAAATATTTTTGCTATTAGAGAAACCTTCATACATAAATCAAAGTGAAATAATATGTAACCCTGTAGAAAGAGTTTCGGTTTAAGAACCACCTCACATTAAATCTTGCTTTATTTTATCACTTTTTTGTATCATGAGTAATAACAATATGTTTGTTAAATCCTTGAACCAGAATTGAATTATTTTAGTTTTATCACTATTTTTAATGAAAATAATTTAATTACATTTCATTATTCCCCTGGTTAATGGGAAAACAATTTGATATCACATTTTCCTTAAAACATTCCCATTTTTCTTCGATTTCACTATTTTTGGTCGAGGTAATTTATAAATAATTAATTTAATTATCATAAAATAGTAGTATTTATATATTTATATATTATAAAAAATTTATTTCAACCATCTATAATGTTGGTTATAAGATAATAATTGGCAACATCCTAGTTGGAGGTTAACCGACTGTTAAAGGGACATTATATAAGGAAGTGGATCGAGAATTACAAAATATAATTACATAGTAGATATGATTAATTACGCAGGATAAAATCATTAATATAATTTTATTATACTACTTAATTAATCATATATGATTTATTTTTAGAAGGGATAGGAAAAAAGATAAAGAGAATAGGAAAATGCAATGAAGAGTTGATGAATGCATACCCTCATTTTGTTGTTGCTTATCTTGTACAAAACTAAAATATCTGGATATATAGAGTTGGTTACACTAGAATATATATAAAAATTAATAGGGGATTAATAGAGAGGATATTGGTAGTGGTATGTCATTGTTAAGTGAGGGAGAATTGGTTTTCCCTATGGAGGGAGAGATGTTATTTATACTTGAGTAGTGGGGTATTTTTTGAAAAAAATATTTAATAAAAAACTATAACCATGGTAGACCATATAATAGTTATATTAATGAAATTATAGATCATATAGGAATAAATTAAAAAATATTAGTAATTTAAAAGCCTTTATAATTATAATACAGTAATTTTTAAAAAATGGATGTGGAAAAATGAAAAATGGTAATATTAATGAAATACCTTAGACTATAAAATTTGGAAAATATTATTATGTTTGGAAAGAATGGTTAATATATAAAAATAATCCATTTATCAAATTTAATATGTTATTGGTCGAGAAATAATTTCTATAAATGCTTAGTTCATTAATACATCAATAATTATGTAATATAAAATATAGTAGTTTCAAAAAATCTATATTTTTACTGTTCACCTAAAAACTAAAGTATTTAAAAAAATTACCAGAAAATAAGACATATAAAATTTAAATGTATGGATTTAAAAAATGAAATTTATCATGTCAAAATAATCATCAAAATGGGTGATTTTTATTTTTAGTATAGAAATGTTTATTTTCATAAAATACTGTAATAAATAGTATAATTAAAATGTTCTTAAAATTTATTAGATTTTTTAATCTAATAATTTATTTTTTGGGATTATAATATTAATATTTACATAAATTAATGATAGTAAATATTAATTATATTATTTAAATTATTATTTCAATGGTCAAGATAATATTTTCAATAGTTATGATAGTATTCTCTATAGTAAGGTTACTATTCCAATGGTCACATTACCTACTAAAAATAATAAGATATTCATTCATTAAAAATTCACAATATTTTCTCCAAAGATTATAAATTTTCATTTCAAGGAATTTGATAGGTTTACTAGTAATTTTTTCATTTTTATTGTAGTTGACATGGGGGCGTTGATTCTAGCAGATTATAATGATCTAAAGTTTTTTTAATAAACTTTTTTAAATTTATTTATTTTGTCCCATTGTAATCTATGGATTTTTAAGGATATTAGTTTCTAATTAATATACTGTTATTTATTAATATAATAAATTTTTTAATCTTCATTAAGTGGTTTTTATGTATAATACTATATAATTTAATATAACATACTTTTATTTCAAGAAACAAATATTTTTTGAAATATGGGTGGTTATAATAGGGTAGAGACTCCATAAACTTATCTTTTGGGGATTATCCATTCTTGAATTTGTGGGATCATGAGGAATTAATTCACTAGTATACGTAACTATTTTATCACCCTTATTTATGAATTTACTGAAATGAATTATTTTGTATTTTTTATGAATAATTCATAGGATCTTTAATTGTATAATTGTTTTTGAAGATGGTAAATTAAAGAGTATGGTTTCTACATAATAAAGTTTTTTCAGAAAAAGTATCAAAAAATAGATAATGAATATTTGATAATAATGGTATAAATCTTTGGCTCAGTGCAGTATATAAAACTGAATAAAAAGGTAGTTCCGAATGAATGAATAATTATATAGTTTAGGTTTATTGGATTATGTTATTAGATCATTGAAAATTTTGGTATTATTATAGAATATATATTTGGTTAGTGGATCATATTCAAAGTTGATGTTTATATAGGTAAATATAATATATGTTTCTATATTGTATGTATTACAAACAGTCTCTTGGTTATAATTATATATGAGTGTTTGGAAGCCCTTTAATTATCAATGTTGAAGGAGATAATCATGGAATATTTGAATAGAAGTTATTTATTTAATCTTCCTTAATTACCCTCTAAATTAAAGGGGACATCATTATTACAACTAAGAGATATTTAATATTGTTATCACTGCTAATTTGATTTTTTTGGAAAATACAATAAATAAAGTCACACTTAATGAAACACACTGAAGAAGAGATTATAATGTTTTTCTTGTAAAATATATTTACAAGGTTTCATAAAATAATGAAAGTTTAGAAAATGTTAATGTTTTACAAGATGATCCATCCATTTCAATTGATGAAGAACAAATTTATTTATATCATATGAGGCTAGGAAAGTAATTGTTTTCCATAAATAATAATTGGAAATCAATGAATTTAGGTTCAAATAAGAATAATTATGAGAAAAATATAACATACCTAAATTTATTTCATTTAAAATAATAAATATTAATAAATAATTGCATAATCAAGAGTGGGTTAATGAAATGAATAAATAACTGTGAAAAATTGAGAATAATTACACATGTGACTCGGTTCCCAAGATAAAAAAGAATGTTATTATAACACAATTGGGTTTCTAGAATATGTTTCTTTAAATGGGATATATTTTTAGAATAAAAGAAATAATTTTGTGTAAATTTTATAATCAAGTAAAACATAATGATTGGGATTATGTGACACCATGAAAATCTAATGTAAGAACCTTGTATTCGATAGTGTGTATGAAAGACGACACCAAGAATGTAAAGTAATATAATATCGTGATAATTTATAAAATAATTACTATTTAAAATATATTATATGTATTTAAATTCTTTCCAAATCGAGTTATCATGCGTTACACACAAGAGTGCTCTTCTTCTATGGCTTGCGTTACAAGTAATACCATGTTTTACCAAACAATAATATATAATTAAAATATTTTTATTTAATCCCTGAGGCGGATAAAACAAAATGACTTTGGCTGCCTCACATTGGCACATTCCATCCCAACAAACCCCATACCTAAAAATGTCTTAATGCCTGGGCCAAAGAATTTTCTAAAGGATGGTCCCCTCACTCAGGGAGAAGCTGGCACTCAGAGAGAAGTTGGAGTTCAACCTATACCCCTGAGGGACAATTCTACAACATCGGCAAAGTTGGTGACGATGCAAAAAAAATCACCGTCACATTGCTCAAAGCCAATGTTGATGCACGTCGAACCACCAAATCCAGACCCTGACCCACCTTTGACCGCAACTGGCACTCTTACAATGAAGGTCCATGGAATGTCAGGACGTCCACTAATGGGTCTAATCACCCACTGAACGTGGAAAAGGTGGCAACAAGGTGACAGTGATGGGCACATAGAAGATCCAAAACTCAGGGTGAGGAAGATACAAAGTGATATATGTTCATCAGGAAGAAACCTCACCAAAAGATAGAAAAAGACAAATGGATAAGCAAGTTCAGCGAAACCAGAGGTGGAGGTGGGAGAGACCTAGCCCCACCTAGAGCAATGATTGTCTTATGTTGGAACTGTCGTGGGCTTGGAAACCCTCGAACGGTTCTCATGCTTCAGTGCAATTGTGGTCAAAGTCGCCCCGATATGGTTTTCCTGTCTGAAACCATACTGGAATGTAAGGACACCAATGGTATTGCTCTGAAGTGCAGCTTCCAAGGTTGTTTCCTGGTGCCTAGACAACGCCACTCCGAGGGACTCTGTCTCCTTTGGAAGGACAGTGTCAACATCAAAATTTTGTCATTTTCCCCAGACCATGTGGTAGCGACTATTCTTATAGACCTCCACCCACCCTGGACTTTTGTGGGCTTCTATGGCTGGCCATCCCATAATGACATGGTGAAGTCTTGGGATCTTCTTTGCAAGATGCGTGTTGACTTACCGAGCCTTATCTTTTTCGGAGGAGGCTTCAATGAGATTATGTTCCATAAGGAAAAGAGGTTAAGAACCATATGACCTTCATCTTCGATGTCATACTTCAAGGATGTTGTTTCCAGGGTGGACCTGGTCGATCTGGGGTACTCGGGAAATCCGTTTACTTGGTTACGCAGAAATTTATAAGGCACTCGTTTCGCTGATCGTCTTGATAGATTTTTGGGCTCTACTGATTGGATTAATCTGTTCAGAATGTTTCATATCGATCACATGGCCCTCAAATGCTCAGACCACTTTCCAACCCTCATTGACTGTACACGTGGCGAACATACTAGACACTTTAGCAGACCCTTCAGATTTGAGAGCTTCTGGTCAAAAGATCAGGAATGCGAAGAGGTGATCCGATCAAGCTGGAAATGTAATCACGAGGATATTTACCTCAACCTCCAACAGGTCACATCCGATCTGAGGTCATGGAGCAATAAAAAATTCTGACACCCTGACCGGCACTGCGACATCCTTGAACAGAGACTGACCTTTATCCTCAAACAACCCACATCCAATGGAAACCTCTATAAGATTTGAGACACACAAAAAAGAGCTAGACACGACTCTACATATGACGGAAAGCTTCTGGGCTATGTGTGTTAGGGACAACCATATTAAAGAAGGGGATGCTATCACCCGGTATTTTCACCAGAAATTTTCATCCAGGCATCGAAAAAACTCTATTACTTGCATAACACAACCCGATGGAAGAAACATTTCTGACACCAACGGTATTCACGAGGCCTTGACTGGCATTTTTCAGAACATCTTTTCTATAGGAACCCTTTTTAGGTTTGCTGAGGTGGAAGAATGTATTAGACCTGTGATCACTAAAGAGATCAATAGGAAGCTCTCCAAAGATGTGACAAATGACGAGATACACTTGGCTCTAAAACATCGTCATCCCACTAAGGCTCCGGGACCAGATGGGTTCCATGCCTTTTTTTTAAGAAATACTGGCACGTAATCGGTCCTGACATCTGCAATATGATTTAAAATATCTGGGTTGGGAACACTAGAATATCAGCCATCAATGAAACGGTCCCCGTTCTCATCCCCAAAATCAAGAAACTTCTGGCAATCCCTGACTTTCTATCTATCAGCCTCTATAATGTCTCATACAAGATCTTCTCAAAGATCCTTGTCAACCGGCTTCAACCTTGGCTACCAGATATTGTCTCCAAAAATCAGAGTGCCTTCATGTCCAAGAGACTGATAACTGATATTGCAATTGTGGCCCATGAAGTGTTCCACTCTATGAAATCACTCTGCACCGCAAAAAGAGAAACCATGTACTGGAAATTGGATATGTCCAAGGCCTACGATAGAGTGGAATGTCACTTCCTAAGAGCCGTTATGCAGAAAATGGGTTTTTTTACTAAATAGACAGATATGGTCATGAACTGCGTTTCAACTGTCTCTTTTAAAATCAAGGTCAATGGGGAGATCACCAGAACATTCACCCCATCTCGAGGCCTTCTCCAGGGAGACCCTCTCTCCCCTTTTCTCTTCATCCTAGTGGCTGACGTGTTTTCTAATCTTATTTCCAGGGATTTTTCCTCAATGTCTATTCATGGGACAAAAGTCTACCAAGTTGGCCCTCCAGTGTCGCATCTCCTTTTCATGGACGACTGCCTCCTTTTTTCCCGAGAAACAATTAATGAATGCCGTTTGATTTTCCAGACGATTTTCCAGTATGAGATGGCGTCTGGGCAAACAATCAATCATGGTAAATATGAAATTTCCATCAGTACAGGGGTGCCTCTTTCTAAGAGGGATGAACTTTGTGCATCAGCTGGAATCCATATGGTTGTTAAACATTAGAAGTATCTCAATCTTCCAACGATGATTGGACGATCTAAAAAATAAATCTTCGCATCCATCATGGACGGGATTGAGTCTAAAATTGAAGGCTGGACCCCAAAAAGAATTTTGAAAGCTGGAAAAGAGACCCTCATTAATGTTGTCATCCAATCTGTCCCCAACTAATTTATGTCCCTTTTTAAGCTCCTGGTGGCCATCACCGATCAGATCCACACACGTACGACCAATTTATGGTGGGGGAAGCATGATGGAAGGAATCGACCCCATTGGATGTCCTAGGAGAAACTCTGAAAACCCAAATCAGAGGGGGGATGGGGTTCTGGAATCTTCCTCTCATCAACAATGGGCTTTTGGCCAAGCAAGGATGGTGCCTTATTAACTGTCCATCATCTCTATGTGCTTGAGTTCTACGAGCTACGTACTTTCCCCACATAGACTTTCATGCTTCCTCTCTGGGTCCTCGTCCTATATTCTTCTAGAGAAGAATCTAGGGGGCTAAAAAGCTCCTGGACAAAGGATTAGGCTGGAGGATTGGGACTGGCTCATATGTCAAAATTTGGTCTGATCCCTGGCTTGTTGATAAGGATGGTTCACAGGCTACATCCCCCACCCAACCAGGTCTGGAAGACGCCACTGTTAGCTGCCTCCTTTCCGACCAGGGACAGGGGTGGTGCTTAGATAAGATATTTGAATGGTTCAATGAAAGAGATCAAAGAATTATCCTCAGCATCCCCTGGGTACCAGACGCATTCCCTGACTGTTTCTTCTAGATCAATGACATTTTGGGAGATTACTCGGTGAGATCCGGCTACAGACTTGCTATTGGTATCCACCCAGTAGGCAGGGATGAGGGTCATTGGAAATCGATCTGGTAGCTCAACCCCCCCCCCCCCAAATCATCATTTTTCGTGGAAAGTTTGTACCGGCACTCTCCCAACAATGATCATTCTCGTTTAGCGACATACGGCCAACACCGCCTTTTTCCCTTTCTGTCCGAACACTCCTGAAACCCCTCTACAAGCTATCATTTTCTGCCCAGAAGCTAAAGAAATGTGGAATCAATGTGGCCCAACTTCTACTGCTTCGCTGGCATTGGCCTATGAACTTCTTGATCTTCTGATTCATTTGTGATCCTCTCTCTCCCTAGCTGATGGTGGTTCACTATGCACTTTGTCCAGGATTATTTGGGACCGGTGCAACGACACTGTTTTTCATCATTCCCACAGACCCCCCCAATTTCTGGATTGATCGAGCTACTTCTTGGATTGAAGGTTGGGAAGGCCACAACAGATGTTCTATGTCGGGTGTCTCCCCCTCCCCTAATGTTCCCGGGAATCCCCAAATGTGAGGGATTCTCAAGATTAATGTGGATGCATAGCTTCCAAAAGCTGGTCTTGTTCCCCTCGACCTCCTTGCCCGAAATCATCTGGGGAAAATCCATGATGCTAAGTATAAACCACATTAGAGATTCTGGGAACCGTCACTCGCTGAATCCATGACCATCCTTGCTAGTATGATACTCTCTATTTGATGTGGCTGGGGTGACATCATCATTGAGTCTGGCTATCATTCCATTATCGACGTTATCAATCACAATGACGGAGGACTCCAGTCGTTTGGCACCATTGTCAGGAGAATTCTCGCACATATCCAACGCTTCTCATTATATACCTTCTCATTCACCAAAAGGGAATGATTCAATGTGGCCCATCAGCTGGCATCCTCAGGCCCATTCGGTACTAACCAGCTCTGGCTGCACAATTTCCCTTCATGGCTTCGTGCATGTACTTCTGCTAATCTTTGTCATTAATGTTATATGCTTTTATCAAAAAAATTACAATTAGTGATTGTTTTTTAAGAAATATATATGTTCTATATACAATAAAATATGTTTTATATTCATCCATTATTTTTTATACGCATAATATATGAATGAACCCCACTTTACACAATATCCCCTATATTTTTAGAAAGGAAATTTTACTAACTTTTAATGAAGAACCCATTTCAAATAAAAATTTTCAAAATTTAATTGATTTAATATGTTAAAATAAAATCCATATTTGAAATATAAAAATCATAATTATGTTAGTGTGAGTTTTTGATATTTTTCATAAAACATTTCATTATTAATGAATAGTTAAAAATACAGAATTTTAGTTCAAAAATTATTTTTAATATAATATATTTATATGGTTAAATTATTCATTTAACAAGATTAAAAGTTTAATTAGATTCTATTTATATAAATTAACAAAATTTACTTCATTGGAATCAATTTTACTTTGAAATTTAATATTAAAACATAACAAACATTCAGATGTTTTTACGTTAAAAACCCACATTGTTGTCCTTCTTGCGAGATGTATTTTAAATTAATTTATCCCACTTATATGATTTTAATTTTTCATAATGGATTAAATATTTTCAATAACAATAATTTATAATTTCTGAGAAGACCAAATTTATTTTTTACCAATAAAAATAGTGAAAGTGATTAAAATTAATTACAACTATTAAGGAAAAATTAAGATAAATAAAGGAATAAACCTTTAACTTGGGTGCCCAAATGACTTAGAAACTTTTATAATTCACATTGGATGACCCAATTTCGGCCATTATCATTCCATGTTTGAGGTTTTTGGTTTTTTTAGACTATATTATGGAAAAAACATGGGCACACATAACTTATTTTCAAAAATACCATGTGAGTTATTTTCCTCCCTTTTAAAAGGCCAGCACATCCCCCCTTTACTCACACGTATAAAACAACATAGTTTAAGCTAATATCTACCCATATATATTACAATAATACCTACCATAAACCTTAAATACTACGTTTGGGAATAAATCCTTCCATGTAATCATTTTGTTACAAACCAAAAGATGTTACCTGATTATGAGGTAACATCCTCTCTAAAACTCTCTAATTTAATTTACGTTATACACCCCCTAAAATATATTTATTACATTATTATATACAAACATGGGAATAATCAATATATATTATGTTTTTATGTAATTTATTCAACCTACACATACACACTCCTCCATCTACTGGGTAACGAACATACTATTTTTCTGTACGGTGAACTACTACCTCATAAAATGACGATTGTTCATTTTTGCCTTCACCACCTCTCACGGTGTCCATTATGATTGAAAATAAGTTTTTATATGTTATATATGATATTTATAATTTCTTTATTAATATATATTTTTTATTTATATCATAATTTTATGCTTTCCATCTTGTTAAAATTTGATAAGTTTTTTTGTGGACGTTTGGACTTCCACCCCCAAATCGATTTGAATCAGTCATGCCATACATGGAACATATAAAATATGGTTTTAATAAACATATTAAACATATATAACACAAAAAGATATATATATATATAAGATATTTAAAATATAATATAAATATTTTTCAATTATTTTTGATTCTTTTAATACAAAAAATAAATGAAAGTAATGTTCATGTGTAAGTACGACCTACTATCTCCATGAATGGTGCATTTAATTTGTTATCTTAGAACATTATATATTAATAATTATACAAATATAATTTTTATATATGATATTAAAATAATGTTTTAAATTTTTTAGATTATTAAACCATGATATATTTAGTAATAAATTCAAAATAACAAGTTAAAGCATACTCAACAAACTATGAAATTATCACCCAAACTAGTAAAAATAATGAATGGTTATTAGAAATGGGTAATAATATATTATAATTATATAATACTTGATATAATAAATATTAATATAGTTCATTTATAAGTTATTTACATTATTATACCTCTTATATAGAATTTAATGGGCGTTGACCAAAAGAGAAACACATGGTAAGGGATTTCCATCTCACTTTATTACTTATGTAAGATAAAAGTAAAATTAACCACTTACTTAGTTTATGTGGTGTAATTATTTACCATTTTCATAAATTATATCATGAATTATTTTATCTTTGTGGTTTTTATATTTTTCATTTGATGATTATTAATTGTGGGTGTTTCGATTCATATGTAATGGTTTTCATTTTAATTTACATTCTATTGTGACTTATCTGTTGTTATCCACCTAGTTTATTTTATATGGTGTATATAATTACATTCTACATGATATATGATGATTATAATTACTCTCATGATATTATAACTTTTATTTAATTTATTTCAATATGTGGATTATGGTTTAAAATGTTTCAATCTGGTATATGATAAATTTGAATGTTTAAATATTATTTTCCACCACAATAACATTAATGATCTTTAAATAGTATTTCCATTAATGTAAATTATATAAAAAAAGTTCTATAAAACCTTCAATTTTATCTCCTCTATTTATTCATGACCATTCTGCAGTATTAGTACCATTTTCCCTAATCATTAGTACTAAAATTTTTTTGGAAAATGTTTTTTAGAAAAATCAACTTTGTATATCTCTTTAGTCGGAGAACATATTTTCTTAAAATCTTTTGTAAAATGTTTTTAAAATTATTTGGTAAAATTTTTTTTACCCTTTTTTTCTTTTACCAATTTTTTTAAATGGATCCTATTGTCTCTTTCTGAATAAGGAATTTTTCTATCCTTTGACCGTGCAAAAGGAATGATCGTTTTAATTCATATGGCTTGTATGAATTTACCCACCATCATTTCTATTAATATTCATTTACTAGTTCAAAAGGATACTTTTTAAGTAAAATATTTTCGGATTTGATTTTCAAGGAAAATTTGTTTTTACATAGTTTTTAAAAACAAAAATATATTTTCCTCATGATTGTTTTTAAAATATCTTTTTATAACGTTTCCATTCATCATCAAGAAAACCCATTTATTTTACTCAACATGGTGTGTGTTGTATCGATAACATCTTTAGTCTTACTCTACATGTTTTCTGATTTATTTATCCGAGGATAATGTTCACATTAACTAACTTTACTCCTTTTACCTCCCTTGAAATATTTAATTTCATATGATAATTTGAAGTTGAATTTCCAATAAATATCTATATCATTTTTCATGGATATTATTATTAACTAAATAATATAAATTTTTTCATACGGTGATTAATTTTAATATTATTTGATTATTTGGGGAAATATTGATGAATTAGTATACTTTATTCAATATGAATATTTGATAAGGCATATTTTTTATTCGATATTAGAAATGTTTTTGATATACTATACATGGGTTTGAGACTAGTTAAAAAAATACCTAGAGGTTTGGGATTAGTTAATAAAGTCCCCTCGATGGATCGGTAGTATCATGAGGTGAATTAGATTCCCAAATTTTATAGGTTTCTACCTGGTATGATAAAATGTCTTGTGAAAGGTCTTGATGGAAATGATTCTGCAAAACTAGGAAAAATAGGGTCTAATCCTTCATCGAGTTTTAGTTATTATTCATACATTAGATTTTGAATCGATATATCTATGGATAAATTTCATTTTATGCTCATTGAATAAATAGAACGTGGTTCAGTTTCTTACCTTTGCATATTTTTTTTCCTTACCTGGATTTTTAAATGGCACATGTTTTCATTTACCTTTACATATTTGATATTCACTTTTTTTCAGCCTTTTGATTACCTGACATGTGTTTTTAGTTATTTAACTTCCCATGTTATTTTATTTTTATTTATTTATTATTTCTTACACTATACTTTTACCTTACATTGAATTTTATTTCACCCTTATTATGTTTCTTTCCCTAGGAATCCAAGAATAAAACTATGAAAGATATGTAGGGTTTTACTAGATGGATTAAAGTTATCCTCAATGTTATTTATTTATAAAGAAGAAGAAAATTGTGTCACAATTGGTGTATTGTTTTTTAATACAAAACTCATGTATTTATCTGGTTTACCAAGACTTCTAAACTCTAAATCCTTTGTGATTTGATTCCCTATAATCATACTAATGTATTTAGTAGGATACAATAGCTCTAGAATAACTAGGATTGTGTCTCTATAGTTGGTATCAAATGAAGTTTAGTAGCAACATTGGGAACTATATTTAGGGGGAAAATAGGTAAGATAACTTTACCCTAAGATAAAATTTGAGGATAAGAATAGAAAAACATCATTGAATTTAGATAGGGAAGTGATTATATGGGTATTCCTAGAAATACTTCATTGCCTAGATACTTCAAGTGGAAGTGGTTCTGGAACAGATGTACCTTAGTTTAATAACTCTAAAAAGGTGTTTCGAGCTTGACTTGGGATAACCATGTTCATGACAACGATCCTTACTACACACCTAGTTTGACACTTCTGGGATATTTTCATTGGATAATCAGTGTTTTCTTTACAAACCCTTATAAAGAATATGAATGGATATTAAAAGTGAATAACCTTGGTTAAACCAAATGTGTTTTATATTTAACATACAGTTTCATGATTTATAAATTATACAATTGATATTATGGATAAACTATATACCAAGTAAGGACATATGTGTAAATAAATGGATAAAGTTTTTTTGTATTATGGTTGTATTGAATACCTTTATTAAAATTCTATTTAGTGGATAAGATTATTTCAAGGATGTAAATCATATTAATTTTTGAAAGTATATTAATACAGTTTTAAAAAAGGATAACCTATATGACTGGTGAGAACTAATAAAATCTAGAAAGGCCACATGTCTTAAACCCATGATGGAAGGACGATAAGGGTTTCACACCAACCATTGACCTAAGAAATGTCCTAGTTAATTTTTCAATATTTTTAGTTAAAAAATTTGATGAGAAAATATTGATGATGAACCAGTAGTATCAAGTTTGAGGATTATATATTTATCTATTAACCATATTGGTTTTAGATGATAGTTAAACACAAATAGTCATAATTTTCACTCAATTATGGGCCTTAAGATCCATTAGAAATGTATTTTGGTGCTTCGTGTATCAATATTAATTATTGAATGAATTGGAAAATATATCAAAATATAACTAAATTTAAAAATATATTTATAGAAACATATCAATTAAGAATACATAGGTAGTAAAATATTTACCCAAAATTAAGAAAATGATTTCTAAATAAATATTTTTCCTAATAACATAAATTATGTTAAACTAATGGCCATAGAAATCATAAAAAATTTATGGATTAGAGGCCCTAATGTTTTATCTACAATTAAGTTGTTTTTGATTTCTGGACTCAATAACTATCTATAAATATTGACACTTTTTCTCCACATATGTATCTATACTTTTCACTGATGTTTTTCTACTTAGAGTCCTAGTTATATGTTATTCCAAGTAACTTGTGTGCTTCCCATTGTCTCTTTTCTAGAGTATATATTATGAAACCTTCTCAATATTTTAGATTTCAACATAATAAATATCAAACAATTTTTCATCAATATCATGTTTAAATTATGAGGATGTAATTTAAATATGGAGGGGAGAATGTGATGCTCTGAAAATCTAAAGTAAGAACCATGTATTCGATAACATATAAGACATAAAAAACCAAGCGCATAAGGTAATATTATATCGGGATACATTATAATATATTTAATATTTAAAATATTTTCAATATATTTCAATTCATGCAACACTAAGTTATCATGCATTATACACAAGAGAAACCTTCTTCAATGTCTTGCATTACACAAAAGACTGATTTTTAGAGAACAATAATATATAAATAAAATTTTATTATTTAATATATTATGGTATAACCTAGACATTATGTTTGTGGTTATGAATATTATTTGCTATTTTATAAATTTTTTTAAATAAATTTAAAATTAATTCATTAGTTACTAACTAACGAGAAACAAAAAAAATAACTAATTAGATATAAAAATAAATATTATTATTTATATGCTTCTATTGGAGTTTTTTCATAATAAACATATTTAATTATAATTAGTGAATGATTTTAATTAAATTTATTTTATTTATTAAATAAAATATTTTTTATGTTCATCCATTATGTTTGATATACATATGATAAGAACAAACCCTACTTTACCCATACAACCTATATTTTTATAAAGGAAATTTTACCACCTTTAAATGGAGAACCCATGTTAAATCTTAATTTGATACTTTAATTAATTTATTATGTATAAATAAACTTTATATTTGAATGATAAACATAATAATTAGGTTAAGATTATTTTTTTATATTTTTCTGAAATAATTCATTTATTATTAAATAATTAAAAATACTAAACATTATTTCAAAACTACTTTTTCATATAATTTATTTATGTGGTTAAAGTAAACTATTAGTTGGTTTTAAATTTAAATTAGACCATATTTTTATCAAATAATTAAATTTATGTCATTTCAATCAATTTCACTTTGAAATTGACTATAAAAACATAGCAAAATTTTGGACGTTTTTATTTTAAAAACCCGTATTGTCGTCCCACCTACAAGATGAATTTTAAATTAATTTTTTCCACTTCTATGATTTGAATTTGGAAAAATGGATTCAATATTTTTAATCATCATAATTGATAATTTATAATAAGACCAATATTTTTGACAAAAATGATTAGTGAAAGTGATTAACATTAATAGCAATTATTATGGAAAAATTAATCTTATTAAAGGAAAAATCCTTTAACATAGGTACCAAAATAACCTATCTTGTAGTCCAAAAACCATTTTATAGCCATAATTAGTCCATTATCCTTACAGTATTGAGTTTTTTTTGTTTTTTAATACCTTCTTAGGTAAAAATGTGGGTACACCTAAATTATTTTCAAAAATACCAAGTGTGTAATTTTCCTCCCTTATAAAAGGCCACCCCTCTCCCCATTCATGACACCACAAAAAGCACTTAGGTTTAAAAAATATCTAACCATATAACATTTCAACATTCATCCTTTAAAACTCAAATCCTTTTGGCATAAATAATTCCATGGAATCGTTTTTTGTACAAACCAGAATAAGTAACCTGATTAAGAGGCAACATCTTCTCTCAAGATCTGCAGTTTAACTTCTTTTATCCACCCACTAATATATATTTATTCCATGATTATAAAAAACAAGTGTCCAAAATTTTATATGGTATCTTATGTAATGTTTTATACCTAAACATATTTACACCTCCATATAATGGGTAACGAACATAATGTTTCTGTGTATTGTAAACTATTGCCTCACAAAACGTTGATTCTTCATTTTTTACTTCAATTCCGCTCATGGTGGTCATTATGATGGAAAATCCATTTCTATATTTTATATGTGATATTTTTAAGGTATTTATTCCTCTATAATTATTATTTAGAACATACATTTATGCTTTCCATTTTTGTAAAAAAGATAATTTTGTTTGAGGAAGTGTGGACTACCACCCTCTGAAAGCGATATGACACGTTCATTCCATACATGGAATATATAACTGATGGGTTTTATAAACCTATGTAATATATATATCATATATAATATATTTTATTTATATTATTCATATATATCATTTATTTTTCATTCTTTTAAAACAACAAATAAATGAAAGTAGCGTTCATGCATACATACAACCTACTGTCTCCATGAATAGTGGATTTTATTTATTATCTCTAAACATAATAGATTATTAAAAATAAAAATATAATATATATATATATATATATATATTATATTAACATCATGATTTGAATTATGGAGATAATGAAACTATGATATATTTAATAAGAACAACAAATAACAAGTTAAAACACACTCAACAAACTAGGTAATTAACACCCAAAATAGTTAAAATGATGAAAGGTTATTAACAAATGGGTAATAAGATATGATTAGAGGATCATATATGATATAATAAACATTAATATGGCTCATTTAAATTATATTAAATCATTTAAACCCCTCATAAATAATGTTAATGGACGTTCTCCAGAAAGAAAATAGAAGGTAAAGAATTTCCATTTCAGTTTTTAAATCTGTGATAGAAAAGTCAAATTCAATAATTACTTTTTTTGTGGGGTACCTATTTTTCATATTGATATATTATATAATTTATTATTTTATCTTCATGGTATTTATATTTTTCAGTTGATTATTATAATTGGGGGGTTTTTGATTAATATTTAACGGATTTCATCTCAATTTACATTCTATTGATACTTATTTGATGCAACACACCTAGTTTGTTTTATAAGTTGTATATAATGCCATTTTACATGATTTATCATGAATCTAACAAATATCATGATATTATAACATTCATTTAATTTTATTCCTTCATAATGCTTATGATTTAAAATGTTTCAATATGGTATGGGACACTTTTGAAGGTTTAAAGATTAATTACCTCAATAATAACTTTAATGATCTTTCAATGTTATTTCCATTAGAGGATATTATATAATAATTATTCCATAAAACCATTAATTTTCTCCCATCTGGTTATTCATGATCATTTTCATGTATTAGTACAATTTTCCCAATCATTGATACTCAAACTGTTTTAGAAAATGTTTTTTAGAAAACCCTAATTTTTATCACTCTTTAGTCGAAGAACCTATTTTATTAAATTATTTTCAATTTTTTTTCAAATGATTTGGTTAAAAAAATTTACCCATTTTAAATATAACAATTTTTTTCAATGGAATCTTCTTATCGATTTTCAAAAAATAATTTTTTCTAACCTTTTACAATGTAAAAATAATTTTCGTTCTACCTCGTATGAATTGTACTGATTTACCCAATTTAATTTATTTAAATATTCTTTTTGATGTTTAGAGGGTTACTTTTTAATGATTTTTTTGAATTTTTTTTTCAAATAAAATAATTTTCATGTTTTTTTTCAAAACAAAAAGATATTTTCATCCAAAATATTTTTATATGATCTATGTATAATGTTTCCTTTTATCAATGACAACAACCCTTTATTTACTCCACTTGGTGTATGTTGTATTTTTACCATCCTCAATATTCCTTTAGATGGTTTATGATTGACTTTTACAAGGATAGTTTTCAAATTAACTTCTTTTATTACTTTTATCCCCCACTAAATATTCAAGTTCCTAGGATCATTTGAAATTCACATTCCCTTAAATATCCATATACTTTTTCTATATTTTATTTTTGACTAAATATTAAAAAACAATATCATACGATGTTTACTTGGAATGTTATTTGATTGTTTGGGGAAATATTGATAAATCTGTATACTTAAATAAATACGAATATTTGATAAGTAATATTGTTTATTTGATTTCAGTAATGTTTTGGATGTGAAATACATAGGTTGGTGACCATTTAAGGAAAGATATATGGGCTAGGGACCTGCTAAGAAAAGTCCCTTGATGCATCTTTAGTCTCATGAGGTGAATTAGTTTTGAAAATTAGATGGGTTTCTACCCAATATGTTGAATTGTCTTGTGAATGGTCTTTATAGTAATGGTTCCATGATCCCAAGAAACATGACATCCAAAAAAAAATTCATCTCTTTCATTTAGTTTTAGTTATTATTTATCCATGAAATTTTTCATCGACATATTTATGGATACATTTCATTTTCATTTGACTGATTAAATTTAATGTGTTTAAATTACTTATATTTCCATATTTATTTTTCCTTATCCAGTCATTTAAATGGAATGTGTTTTCATTTACATTTCCTTATTTAATATTCAATTCCTTTTCATTCTATTGATTACATGGCATGTGTGTTCAGTTATTTACCTTTCAATGATATTTTTTTTACTATTGATTCATTTTTTCTTTCATAATAATTTTCCATTACTGAATATTTGAGCTCACCATTTTTAGGTTTTTTCTATATAAATCCAAGAAGAGTACTATGAAAGATATTCAGGGATTTACTAGATTTATTAGAGTTATCTTTGAAGTTATTTATTTATAAATATGATAAAAATATATTCTAATTAGTGTATTATTTTCTAAAAAAAGTCTCATGTTTTTATCTAGTTTACTGAGAGTACCAAAGCCCTAGTTTTTCAGTATTTTATTCCTTATAATAATTCTAAATTATTTTGTTATAGACACCAAATATAGTCTATCTAGGGTTGGGTAGCTACTGATTAGACTTGAAAATTGTGTAAATACTTGAAACTGTTAAAAAAATCATGTTATTTCAATTCAAAGGTAATACTAGATATTCCTAATGGTTTTCAAGTCCACCCTCCTCAACTGTGAATTGGAAGAAGAGGTTTATATTGAAAAATCATGTGGATTATTTCTTTTTGAAGAATAAAAATATTTTTAGATGTTAATAAAGGTTTTATTTGGGTTAAAATAATCGAAAATAGTTTGGTATTATGTACTAGACACCTACTTGAAGAAGTTAAGGATTGGAAAATAAAAAGTGGAAAACAACATATTTGATAATGATGCCAAATTGGTATTTTTTATTTAATTTTTTTTATGTATATGGTCATATATTTATTAGAAATAAGGAATGAAAACTTTAAGAATTTTATTTATAGATATATGAATTTTTATAAATGTCCATTCTTGGTGGGGTGAGATATTTTATAAGATTACACATCTCTCAAAGGGAAGATCACATTTTTCTTTCTCAACATAATTATAATCAGAAACATCTAAATAAGTTCGGAATTTTTGATTAAGAGATGGGTTCTACTCCGATTTCATTGGTAATTTTGTTTTCCAAAGATATAAAAGCAATGTAAGTAGACTAAATAGAATTATCAAGGGTCATTAGATATTTTTTATACTTAAATGTTTTATGAATGGATATTGAATATATTGTCACACTTTTTTATAGGTAAAAATGTTATCCCAAATGATTAAATTCTATGGTTATTGTATGAACTCATGTTTTAAACCAGATAAAATTATAAGGGAATTTGAATTTTTGGTAATTAATGGATTGATCATTTTAAAAAGGGAAATTAAGAATGAAATTATGAGAGTCGAGATGTGTTAAAGTGATGTATTTGGACTTAGGTGGAGGTTTGACAACTTTCTCAAGAAACTTGAGGAGTTTAAGAGTGCAAGAGTGGGATGGTTAGGTTTTTAAGGATCTATAGAGGGAACATAGGCGGCGCATGGTCTGTTAAACCGTGCAACCTAAACCATGTGGCTTGTTTCATGTGGATAGAGGCATGAGTATAGGATATTCATTGTTTTCCAATCCATATATATATCCCACATGGTCTACCATACCATTAAACCCTCCCAAACAGTCTTCCCTTTGAGGCAGTACATTCAGACTATTCACTGCATAGTTTCTGCATGGTTTGGAAAATTGTGCAGGTCAAACAATGTGGTTTACCCAGATTTTTATAAATAAAATTTATAAAATTTAATTAAATAAAAAAAATAAAACACTCACCTACCCCTCTATAGAACCATGCTACATACACCGAAAGGGGGTTCCCCCCATCGACACACAACACCTCCTCCGACACCCCTCTTTGACATCAATTTCTCAGTGATTTCCAATGGATTTTCATCTAAATCATTTCGGAAAGGTTTTATGACTCATTATCTCTTATTTTTTGGTAATTTTTGGGTCTCTCATTCCTTTATTTTCATTTGGATAAACACCCTAGGGTAATGGTTGATTTAAATTTCATGTTTCTTCTAATTTTAGGGTATGAAAATGGTCTTCTGGGTGTTGTTGGTCTGGGTTCTGGAAACCGCCAATGAAGGTGAGGTGTATTAGGTTGTTTCCCTCCACCTCCATCAATTTGGGGTATTATCCTAAACTCATTGTAGTTTTCACACCTCTTATTTTAGAAACCTAAGATGTTTATGGGTTACGATAGTCATGTTTTGTGAATTTTGGTACCTCTGGAAGACTTCTGGGCATATATGAAGGTCTATGTGTGTGTGTGTGTCTATATATATATATATATATATTCCATGTGCATATTCCATCGTGGTGAAATGAATACATGAAGTTATTTACGAGTATATATATGTATAAGGAATTACGTGCTTGTGAGTGGACGAATGGTTGAGTTAAAAAGTGTTGACTTGGTCTACTGCTTTAGGTGCGATCCCTATCCTCAATTTTTTATTTAATATTTCCTTATTTTCTTCAATAAATAAGTTGTTTTTATGAGTTTCCTTGTTTAATGGAACTTCATAGATTTAATAAATGATTAAAGGTGATAAATGTCTTTTTGTTTGATAATGTCATGTTTCTATAATAAAACCCCTCCAAAAGAGGTTCCCTGACTTCAAAACAAAAAGTAGTGAAGGTTGTTATGTCATGTGTTCGTGTGGTTTGATATTTTTATATTGTCTTTATGTTAGTGATGAAATATGGTATGTTAATGCATGGAACCTTTGGTATTACTAGATGTTGTTTCCCATATAAGTCAAATAAGGACTAAGCAATGCGTTCATTACCGTTCTTGTATTTCTTGTCATATCTCTTGTTTATCGCATAATTTATGTTAAGTCTATTCCAAGTATGATAAATTTTTAAACTTGAAGCATCCCTTGGGTTTGATTATTAAATGGAACATGAATGGATTTGGATTTGGACACCCTTTGGCATGAATTTTTAACCCATGTCATGGGATATCAAACATGAATTATGGCTTGTATATCAATTAGTGAATTAAATGAATTAAATGGGTAGGTATGACTGACAAAGACCCCTGAACCTTAAAATTACATTTCTTGATAAATAATGTTCTTCTTTGTAAGGTCATTCCCACATGAGTTTAATATTATCATGCTGTGTAGTAGGTAATTAATATTGAGAAGCATTTTATAATGAATTAACCATGCAAGTAAAATGATAACTATGAAATTTGATAGCAGGATAGGCTTGTTAGGCTTGTTATATTGAAATCACCCATGTGATAATTTGAAGGTAATCCCTTGATCTTGATTGTGTTTTTAAATTTTTTTTGATAGGAATGAATTACACCATTTATTGATATTAACACATGAGTTAGATGATGTTTATGACATATCATAGATTAATTTACATATGTTGATTGTTATGATGAATGTTCCCAAGTGAGTAAATTAAATGACAATACCTTTTGAGGTTGTTCCTTGCTTGAGACACCCCTTGGTGGTGAGTTGTATTAGATTATTTTGGTTTCGACCATATCATTCTTAATGAAATGTTTGAGTTAATCATGAATGATTGATATGGTGAATAACATTGGGTGAATCATGGATTAAGATTAGAATTCCATGGATGGAATCATATGAATATTGTACTTTTTTACTTTTTATGATCCATGGATTATGTTTAGAATTCCACAGATGGGCTCAAAGGGTTTATTATGTTTAAGCCCTATGAAAACCATGGTATCCATGGACGAGTTCATAAATGATGAATTAAATGTCGAGTGAATCATGGATCCCTATAGTAATTACATGGACATGATCATGAGGCATTGGTAATATATCATGAGTAATACTTGGTTATTCCTTATAAGACCTCCAAGGATGGGCTCAGTGACGTGGACTTAGACTACACCTGGAGTGATATCGGGTTCCTGATAGGTACATAGGGATGGGATTGTAAGACTTTGGTGGAAATTACACCTGGAGTGATACTTGAACTCCCACATAGGAATTTCAAGAATGAGATGAGATTATAAACTAAATATTTAATGATATGACTTATGACATGTCTTCCAAGACAAAGCACAATATTTGATTTGTTCTTCACCCATATTGTTTAGATGGACTTTTGAGGTATCTATTATGCTTATAGTTTTATTGGGGATACAAGTACTATGCAAGATCATGAGACTTATAAATTCAATGAATTGAAGTGTTTAACATTTGATTAAATGATATTTATAATAAATGAGTATCTTCAGATGAAGGATGTTACTTTTGAGTACTTCCTTACATGTTAAATACCAGTTTTCAATGTCATTTTTTATAGACAAGTATGGTTGGGCTCGTCACTATGGGTGTTAGCCTAATAATATTTATATCCCAACCTTACTCATGTACCTTTGATTACTAAGTAAACATACTTGTTTTCAAGGTTATGGACCTAGGTATTCTTGCATTACTTATATCTGGTAGTTGGTAGCAAAGGACTAAGTTGGAGCTCAAGGTGCTCATAGTGGTTGCCTTTGGGCTTGCTGTATTCTCATTACTCTTGTTCTAAAATGTAAAGCATGTTGTATTGTGTACTACTTTCATATATGTAATATCTTTTGTAATTCATGCATTATATAAACATGAATTCTCTATATTCCTATTTTGTTATTATTACAATTGTCTTTCACTTCTTAGATTATTACTTTACACTGCTTCTACTGATATCTGAGTTTTACCATGAGTTACAATTGTGTACTCTATGATTGAGGGTATAGTATCACCACTGAACTAACTTTACATCCTAGCTACTATTTGGAAGCTTATGGAATACGGGGAGACACTCTTGAGGCCATGTGGAAACCGTTCTGACAAAAAATTTAGTGGTATGTCAGGCCGGGATGTTACAATGTGGTATTATAGGATTTTCCCTTATCTTACTATTTTGGGATTGTAGAAAGGAGACTAGGAATGTGTAGGGTCTTGGTATATATCCATAATAGGGAATGATCACCCCATATATGATAAATGATCAAGTGGCCAGGGCTAGTAATTTCTATTTATAATGTTCGATGTTACCGTTGATGTGATTTCCCCTTGGGTGAATTGTGTATTTTCGATGGCTTATAATTTAATGTATTTTTCCCTTAGTCGAAATGGAATGTAATTAAGATGACATGAATTATTACTGGAACATAGAAATTCACATTCCATGCATATTTCAAGACATGTAGATATACCAGCAAGTTTCTAGATAAGTATTATTGTGTTCCTTGAGTGATACCATGCTTAGTTCTGTATCTGTTGAGGTAATATATTAGAACTCGTGTTTATTTAGCATGTCCTGCGGTGGTGTAACATGATTAGATGATCTATTACTAGATTTGTTTTATTATTATAACATGTTTTTTATATTTAAAATGATTTAATGTGTGGGAAATTGTTTGTTTGAGTTTATGCAAAAGACAATTTTAAATTTTAATCTTTATGGGTGATTTATGATTTGGAAATTAGTAATCCCTATACTTGAACCAACTATAGATCATTATAAATGGTTATATATATTTTCTAGAAATGAAAAGGATACTAAATTTAAATGTTAAAAATGTAATGTTTTCAATTAATGGGAGCCAAATTCCAACCATAAGGTGTATGGGTGCCTTATGGATTAGTAGATGGCCACCAATGTGATGGAGCCTTTGTATAACCATTGTATGTTTTATAATGGTTATAAATGCAAAAGTTGTGGAGTTTTGAGTTTAACATGGATATTAAATTTTAAAATGTTCAACTAGATCCAATTAGGTCAGTCGGGGCATGCCCTTATAAGATAAAACATTATGGTGTTTATGATTTTTATGGTCAATCAACTATTAATGGGTGGATTTTGGAAGAACACGCATTGGTTTAATGTGACCCTTGGAGGTCACCTAATCGGTAAAAATGGAATTTATAAGCTATATTTTCTGTTATGAAGGAATTTCAAATAATGATAAATGTTCAAAAATGAAGACGATGATACTTTCTAGTTTTTTCTTTGATATGTTAGCTAAAGTGTATCCCAATTGTCTTATTTTTTAGAATGGTTCTTGGGTTTGTGCTTAAAATTATTTAATATGTGTAAAGGTTGAAATTAATTTATGAAATAGATTAAATTGGTTCATGAAGTCACGTCCTTTCCTTAGACCCTCATGTAATGGTAGTTTAAATGATTTTGTTGATGTGCCTTGGAATGAAGATGTGAGTATTAATCTGTAGGTTGTTTCTTTTTAGATTTTTCTTAATAAAAAAAATCATTAGCCTAGTGAAATTTGTTGTGCATGATCTAGATATAGGGTTGATTCCAATGCTTCGTAAGGGGATATCGTATAGTAGGTAGCACTCTTATATCTTGATGTATTGGTTTCTATTGTGCTATTTTTGATATTTGGTGACATTTTGGTGTTTTTTCCATAGTGCAACTTTTATTTTTTTACATGACACCCTTGTTTAGATGGGTTTTTGTTTTATCTTTACCCTTGGCATGGGAGTGAGCATCGGGGAATTCTGAGTTAAGTAGGTTGGACATGCCTCAGGCATGGTCATCTTCTTATAAGTTTGTATAAACCTCTATTTTATTTGGGGATGTGTGACTTGGTACATCATCATCCATGCAAATGGTGTTCTTTTGATATGGTTTATTCATTGTCCAGATGGTAATTGACTTCAGAGGGTGGGAAAACTAAAAATAGTACTCTGGATGTTACCTTTCTTTTTTAAAAACTCGAGGTATTGTGTATTGACATATGTGGTCCCCGTTGAGTGTTAATGTTAAAATGATCTATTGTGTTTGGTTAAATTGTTAAATTTGAGATGTTATGGTTGTTTCTTGGTCATCTACTGTGTTGAGTGACATGAGAATTTGAAAAATTGACCTCATCCAACTACTATATAAGACTTTATGATACTCGGGTGTTTGGGCATGCTAGTTAGTTTAATTTCATCTTTTATGCCAAGTGATATGATTTGGTGATCAAGGTTTATGGAATAACACACATGAGTTTAAGGTGGTTATGAACTAGCATGCTAATTAGAGTATGGTCCTTTTAAGTATTAGGATACTCATAAGATGGGGTGGGTCACATCAGTCCTAGTTTATATGTCGGTGGTTTCTTGGTAGTACATATTTGATAAGGATGGAGGTATGAACAACCCTTATGAAACTCTGTTAATATTTTAAGGGTTTTGGTGGTAATGTTTGAATGAAAAAAAATTCCTCAGGTAGTATAGGCATCATGGTTTGGTTGGCAATGCCTCAAGAGGTGAAGTTGATCTTACTGTGAAGAGGAAACCAGCAGTGGTTCCATTGAACTTCTTGGTAACCATTGGTTTACTCTTAGTGTACTCTTCTGAATGAGGCGATCATGTACACTATCATAAATTCATCCTTGATATGCTAAGAGAGTTATTGTTAAAACCACACTAATATTTCGAAGCTGTTGGGATGGATTGTAATCTCTTTTGGGTTTCATGTTGGATGCATGATTTTTTGCTAAGGCTGGGGTGGTCCTAAGTGTTATATGGGTTCTCATGTAGGAACGCCTTGGATAGATTTTGGTCACCTACCATTTCTTTTTACGTGACCACCAGGTATATTCCAAACTAGGCTTATTCAGTGATTAATGTGGAGGTTTTAGATTTGTTCCAACAACTCACATTTAATATAGGGTATGTACAACATAGGGATTGTTCTATGGATTCCAGTGGGTTAAATATGAGGTTATCTCAGAATTGTTGTCAGGAATGGATATAATGTTTAATTGTGGTGATTTTAGTGGGTTGTAATTGGTCTAAGACATCATTTTTTTTATAAGGAACAATAGTTTTAAATGGCCAAGTTTTGGTTTTTTCCTAGGAATTCATTGAATGTTAGGAGTGAGCTTCAGTGGATTCGTTGTTTGTAAAATGCATAGGGAAATGTATGTATGAAAATTTCAGCTATGGGGAGAAATCCCTGATTGGGAATTGAACACTTTTAAATGATAAATCCTATGGTGGGGATAAAATTTTTCTACATTCAAAAAAAGATGACGACATGATTTTTTCTTTGGTTAAGAAGGATCTGGAATGAGATGCTTTGATGTTTTAGTTGGGAATCAATCATTGGATTGAGTTTGATGGCATGAGTTCCATGTACTTAAGTGGTCCGTCGAGGTGTTTTGGAAGTTTGGAAATGAGACACATCCGTTTGAACAAAGTTTTTTGACCCTTGTAGGTTCAGTGCGGTGTCTTTAGTTTTCCTTAAGGCATCATGGGACAAGAAGTTCTATGGTGGGGTGTTTGTAAGAACCTGTGTTTTAAACCAGATGAAATTCAGGGGAAATTTGAATTTTTCAAAATTACTAGATGGTTCATTTTTAAAATGGAACATTAGAATGTAATTCTGAGAGTTATTATGCTCTAAAGTTATGTTTTTGGACTTTCTTGGAGTCCTAATAACTTTCATGGGAATCTGAAGGAGTTTTGGGAGCACTATACCTAAAAGGTCAGGTTTTTAAGGACCTAAAGAGGGTAAACGAATGACACATAGAATGTTAAAATGTGCAGCCTAAATGGTGCAAATTGATTCCGGGGGATAGAGGTGTGTTCACGGTCCACACAAGATTTTCAAAATTGTGCACCCAACCTTCATTGTATGACTTTTGAGGAATTACCTTCACAGTGTTCACCACAAGGTTTTCACACAATTTGGAAAATTTTGCAGGTCAAACCCTGTGGTTTACCAGGTTAAAAAAATAAAATTAAATTTAAAAAATCTAATAAATTCACCTCGCCCCTCCCTCGTTATAAACTTGTGATGAAAACCCAAAGTGGGTTCCCCTTTCATGTGCGATTTCTCCTCCAACACCCCCACTCCAGCTTTGGTTTCTCATTGATTTCTGACAGATCTTAATCTAAAATCATCGAGGTATTGTTTTTTCTCTCCCCTTTCTCTTCTTTTCTGGGGATCTTGAGGTCTCCTATCACCCAGTTTTTGTTCTTCCAAAACCCCTAAGGTTAGGGTTGAATTTTATTATGTGTTTGTTTCAGTTTTATGGTATGCAAATGGCTTCCCAGTAGTTGTTGGTCCATGTTCTAGCAACCTCTACTGAAGAAAATATTTTTTAGGTTATTCTGCTCGATCGCTATTTATTTGGGGTAAGCAACTAGACCCGTTGTGGGTTTTTTATGTCATATTTTAGGACCTTAATATGTTTATTGTTTCTGGTTGTCATGTCTAGTGAGTTTTGGTACCTTTGGACGACTCTTAGGAATATACTAAGGTGTATATATATAAATATATATATCTTTTATGTGTGTATTCCATCATGGAATGAGGAATACATGTAGTGGTTTAAGGGTATATATATGTGTGTGTGTTTGAAAGTACGTGCTTGTTATTTGATGAATTATTGAGTTAGAAATCATTGTCATGGTTTTATACTTGAGGTAGGATCCCTATATAAGATTATTTATTTATAAATTCTTCAGTTGATTTTTTAAATAAATTTTTATAAGTTTTCTAGTTTAATGGATCGGCATAGCTTGAATGAATGATTAAAGATGATAAATTAATTGTTGTTTGATAAATTCAGCTTTATATATTAAAATCCCTCCAACAGAGGTGTCCTTCCTTTAAACCAAAAATTAGTGAGAGTTGTTATATTATGCTTGCTTGTGGTTTGAGCATTCCAAATTGTCTTCCTGTTAGTGATGAAATATGGTGTGTTAAAGCATGGACACTTTGGTATTGCTGGATGTTTTTTCCTGTTGGAGTTAAATAAGACTTATCTATGCACTAGTTACTAGTCATGTTTTTCTTATTGTATCTCTTTTTCCCCCTTGAGTTATGTTAAGTCCACCCTAAGTGAAATAAACTGATAAACTTGATGAACCACTTGGGTTGGTGAATTAAATAGAGGTGGATTGTCTTTGTATTTGGAAACCATTCAGTGTTCCTTTTTATCCCATGTCATGGGATTTCAAACATGAATAGAGATTTGTATATCAATTGGAGAATTATATGAATTTAATGGGAAGGGATGAGTGACTAAGACCCTTGGCTGTTAAAAATCCATTGCATAACACAGCGTGTCCTACCTTGTAAGGATATACCCACGTGAGTGTAATACTACCACTCTGTGTAGCAGGTTTTTAAGCTGAGAAGCATGTTATAAAAAATTTCCCACATTAGTAAAATGATAACTAAGGCATGTTATAACATGATAGGCTTGTTAGGATTGTTATACTAAAATCACCCATGTGATTATTTGAAGGAAATACACTGAGCTTGAACTTGTTTTTTAATTTCCTTGATTGGAATGAATCAAAACTTTTATTGATATTACCATGTGAGTTTAATGATGTTTAAGCAATGTAATAGTTTAATTTACATGTGTTACTTGTTATGATAAATGGGACCATGTTAGTAAATTAAAGTCCAATCCCTTATTTTGTTGGTCCTAACATGAGACACCCCTTGGTGGTGAGTTCTATTAGATGTTTTTGGTTTTGAACATACCATGATTAATGAAATATTTGATTGAATCTTGAATGATTGATATGATTAATATGATTAGGGGAATCATGGATTAAGATTAGAATGACATAGATAGGCTCATATAACTATTGTAATTTTGTACCTTGATTGAACCACATATTCAGTTTAGAATGCCAAGGATATACTCAAAAGGTTTATTTTTTTATGTCATGAATAAACATTGGATGATCTCATAAAGGCTGACTTAAATGTTCAGTGAATCATGGATCCCTATAGGACTGTCATATAAATGCTTGAGAGGCATTTGTTATATGTAATGACTGATAAATGGGGCATCCTTATAGGTCCTCTATTGACAAGCTCAGTGATGTGGACTTATAAAACACCAAGAGTGATACAAGGTTCCTGAGAGGTATTCCAGGATGAGATTGAATGGTGTTGGTGGAAATTTCACCTAGAGGAATGATTGAATTCCAACATTAGTGTTCCTAGTAGGGTATGAGGTTATAAAGTTAATATTGAAAGAAATGGATTTGGATGAATATACTATGAAAAATATTAATATTGGATTCTGTCTTTACTTTTTTTTAATATGGCCTTCCGTGGCATCTTTTGTCCAAACAATTATATAGGGGATGCCGATCTGGAGCCTGATCTTGAGACTTATAAATTCTATGAATTATACTATTTAAATTTTTATAAAATGAATTAGATATTAAATGAATTCCATCATATAAATAATTTTACTTTTGAGTACTTCCATATATATAAAATATCTTTTTACATTGTTAGTTTTTCATAGCGCTTGTTGGATTGGGATTATCATTGTGGGTGATAGCCTAATGAGATTTATATCTCACACCCTACTTGGGTACTGTTGGTTCCTGAGTAGTATAACTTGTTTTAGGGTTATGGACCTTGATTTTTCTGTATTGTATGTATCTAGATGTTGGGAGAAGAGGATTGTGTTGGAGCATGTGATGCTCATGGTGATTGCCTTTGGGCTTGCTATGTTTTCGTTACTCTTATACTGAAATGTAAAGTATGGAGTATTATTTTCTACTTTTAGATATGTATTATCATTGGGAATGAATGTGTTGTAAAAACTGTTATTGTCCACATTCTTATGTAGTTATTATTACAATTGTCTTATGAAACATTGATTATTACTTTATACCAATTCTTCTGATATCTGAGTTTTACCGTTTATTACTCTTGTGCACTCTGAGATTTATGGTATAATCTCCCCACTGAACTACCTTTACACCCTTTTTTGTAGTCTATAGCCTTTGGTATATTGGGATACATTCTTAAGGCCATGTGGCGCCAAGTCCAACTACCGGTTTAGTGGTAATTCAAGTCAGGATGTTACATTTATAGAGATAAATTTAATGCTAATTAAAGGAAAAAAATGAATCTAGGATGTGATATGACCAAACAGAAAAAGGTTTTATGTTTTCTTTTATATATACATATTAGGTAAACATTATTGATTATATAAGGTCTGTAATTGGTGTTGTTTGGTAACATGGAGATAGTTGTGTGTTTTTGAACAGTAAGAGACAAATTTATGTCACCATGATATCTACTAAATAAGAGTATACAGATATTATAAAATTCAAAACTCAATTAATGGGGATGAGTGGTCCCATGATTAAATACATCAAAACAAGATTTAATCTTAATCGGTTTTTAGTATAGCATAATGTAGGTTGTTTCCCAAGTAAAATTGGTTAATTTAATTGGAGTTTATTTTATTCTATGAAAATTATAAAAGTATTAAGTAGTTGGGGTGTTTTATGATTTTAATATAAAAATTAAAACTATGTTAATAAAAAAAGAATATTTTTAGAGAAATAATTTTCAAAAAATAGAAAGTGTCCCTTGATTCATAACCATAATTATTATAAAGGGATATAATATATGTCATTGATTTATTAATTTACACTATCAAAGTAATGTAATGCATGTTGTCTCTTACTAGGTTAAATTATATAATTTTATCAATCATTGATGTTCATAACTATAAATGGATAAAAGTCAATAAAATAGTTTCTAACGAAAGAAATAAACTCAATCTGAGAATCACATCAATAAGATTAATCAATAAATTAATTTGGTTCAATATTTAATGTGTTACCATTAAAATAACTTTGTTTTCAGGATTTCAAGACTCTAGTTTTTATCATCCAAAATAATCTTAAAGGTAACTCAAAAAATAAATTAGAGAGAGAATAAAACAATTTCTAATATCATCACATCATTCGGTTTATGTATGAAAGCATAATAATTTACGTTCCCTTGATTCATATGTTACAATAAGAGCTAAAATAAATAAAAATACATGTAATTAAATTAGAATGCCTAAAAAACTAAAAAATCAGTTACAATTCATAAATCACATGAATGGTGTTCCAGATTATAACATGGAACACCCCCTAGGTTGATTGCTAATGTTTTTAGAAGTACAAAAGGGGAAAGATTTAAAAAATAGATAAATAAATCAATAAAAATCAACTAAACCTTACCTTTGGACATGAATCTATTCTCAATGAGAGATTTGTTGGGCTTCAATAAAATTACATGCATGTTTAACTTAATATAATCCAATAGTATATGTATAGTATGTGAGATATTTTTTTTAATTTGTCTCCACTATTTTATTTTGTTAAATACTATCATGAAAATCTAATCCCGAATATCATTATTTTGTTAGTAGTTAATATTTTTTTAACTCTCCAAAACCTTAGGAATCAGCCCATTATAGATTTATAACTTGTGTTATGTATCAAATGCTATATGAAAGTATAATATATCTCACCCATATTTTCTCCACTCCGTGGGTATCTATTAGGCCTCTTTCACAAGTATCTATCTATTATTCCATTAGATGAATTGTAAATACATGACTATAGAATAATATAAAAAATTTAATTTTTATGTGTCGAGTAGTAATTATAATTTTAATATTGAAATGTAAGACTACTATAAAATGAAGACCATATGTGAAAATATCCAATTTTATGATTCATAAAAGTGATCTATATGACATAAAAAATAATTAAATCACTAAAAATTGTATGAGATAAATAATAAAAATTAAGGAAAAATATATCTCAAAAACGAGAAACTAGTTGAATGATATCATGGTTTATGTTAAGATATCATATCCTACGAGGTGTGCTAATAAAAGTAATATTATTATTTCATGCAATTTTGGTTAACATTAAAGATCTAAACACATTTATATATAGTATCTCTTAATCAAGGAATTTATAGAAATAAATGCACTAAAGCTAGATTTGTTTTTCTACAAAGGGAGATTAGGATAATGTTTTCACCACTCCATTGTTAATGGATTCTTTTCATAGTTTGAATAAGATGATGGGAGTTCAACCTAATTTTCCTTGGGCTGAGTTATGGCGATTTATTCTCCTATCTCTTATTGTTATTTGGATTCTTGTTCTTAACAGGGGAAATGTCAAGAAAAAAAATATGATTATTCTTTTATATATTTATAGAGGTTAAATGACATATTTTTAACTTGAATCAATTAATATATGTTTTATAAATAAGAGATATATTTTTTATTTTTGGGGATTATTATTTTTAGATGTTTATTAAAATTGGAAAATTATGACGGATAACATCTGGTTGTGTAAGTGCATTAGTGAAATTTGTTAACAAATTTATTGAAGTGCATGTAGGTTTTTCTATTTAATAGATTCCTTCGATAGATCTGTCATGTTTAAGGAAAATCAATGATTTATGGATCTGATGATACTCAATTTGTATGTCAAATGATATGTTAAGGGGTATAAAAAAGTGAAAAGTAATGATTTTTTATACAAGGTATCAATAGAATAAAATCATATGAAATTATGAATATTAATCACTATTTAATAGTTATCACAAAATTATTATTCATTTCTTTTATTTCATATACAATGATCACTAATGTGAGCTTAGAATTATATAATGATGATTTATGGATTTTTTTTCTGATTTTGAATGTTATTTATGCTCACTAGTTTTTGAAAAATTGAAATTAGAGAGGTTGTTTATTATAATAGATTCTTTTAAGTTGTTTATTGTAACAAAAAAGAATTTATAAAAGCAAATGTTTTAATATTCTTGAATAAAATAGTTAAATTCATTATTTTATGTAATTCTTAAATTAAATAATTAATTATAGGTTTTTTTTACAAAACTAATTTTCCAATTTTATAATTTTAAATTGGAAAAAATAATTTTAGTTTTGAGTTCATCATGTTGAATTTATGTTATTATGAATTAATGAAAATTGTTTGAATTTTTTTAATTTTTTGTTATTATTAAAAAATACATTTTTTATAAAATATGGTATTATTTGTGACAACATCAAGACATAATGAAGATATAAAATTTATTAAAAATATTTAATAATTAAATAATTATATTACAAGAGGAATATTTTAAATAAATACTTTATAACATGAAAATTATATTCTTTTCATGATAATTATAAAAATTATTATTAGTGCCGACACAATGTCTGTACAACATTTACAATGTCAATTTTAGTTCTTTTTAAAAAATAATTGTGTGGTCTGAAATTTATTTACATGAATATTTTATTAATTATTATTAATTATTATTATTTCTATCTATTAATTTCACATTTAGATTTATTTAACATTAATCATATTCAAATTCTAATGTAATGATTGTGCACGAAAATAAAATACAAAATAACAAATTTACGAAGTTATATATACATCTAAATCAGTGAATATACATAATAAAAGAATGTATAATTTTATTTTGAACCTAATTAACTTATTTTTATGATGGAAATTTATTTTTAATTTTTATAAGTGACATATCTGCTTGTTAAAGTAGAAGGAAAAAATAAATTTAATGTTTTAATTAAATTTCTAAGAATAATAATTTGATCCATACACTATATTAATTTACTTTTATGTGTATGTTTCATCCATAATATATATTTTTAATATATTTTGAGAAATTTTGGACCCACATGAAACACTTTAATGCCATTATAATATATTATTTCAAATAGACGTCAAGTTATCACAATATTGTTTTTAATTAGTATAATTTTTTAATGTACGGTTTTACAAAAGAGTTTTTATAAAATAATTATTTTTTATAAATATAAGAATTTTTTCATCTTTAGGAAATTTTATTTTCAATTTTCAGGCAATAAATAAATACCTTTATGGTTTGAACATTAATAATGCATTAATTATTTAATTAAAGAATAAATAAAATTAGTTATATTATTTAATTTTATATTTTAATATAATTCCTGAATTCCATAGATAAATATTATTTTTCCGTGGTATCATAAAAAAATTATTCTAATTTTAATTTTTTATGTGATTAAAGTCTTATTTATGAATTGTGTTTAGTTTATCAAATATTATTTTTCATGAATATAATATTTAATTAAATTATTAAAAAATCACAAATTTTTTTAAAATTTCAAAAATTGAAAAAATGACTTTTAAAATGTCATATAATGTATGTCTTATGCATTTTTAATGTCTTTAATCCTATATTATACTAATTATATTTTAATATATTAAGAAATTATAAATTTTCCCCTCACCTCAATTATAAAAGGAGGCTCCTTACTTCACAAATATTCATCTCCTAGAGGCTTCTTTCTCAAATAAATTCTGTCAAATTGCCTTCTCCACAGCCCTTTGCACATTCTAGTTCTCACGATCTCACGAAAATACCACTTCCAAGAGCCTTAAGAAGTTCTCTAGGAGAAATTTTCACAAGGAAATTTATTCATTTTATCTTTTAAATTTTTTTATCCCTTCTACCTTATCCTAAATTCCTATACAATGTTTCATGATAAATCTAGTATTATATATATAATGTAATTATTTTTTTATGGAATATTCATTATAAAATCTCTCATTTTCCCTTTTTATTCTTAAATAAAGAAATCATTGTCTATGGTGTGTCAATTTACCGCCTTCATGGATAATAAATTTGTGTTTTCCTTTTACCAAAATCAAATAAAGATTCATTTATAAATTAGTTTTTTAAATGATATATATATATATATATGTTCTCACTTATAGAGTTTGATTTCTCTTGGCAAGGAATACCATAATAAATCGACATTGTAAACCATGAAAAGAATGCACCTGAATCAAAAGATATAAAAACATATTGATAATAAATGAGTGGAAAATGTTATAATACGATCATGTGAGTAATTATAAACATGAGTATAGTTATGTAATAAATTTATAACACTTTAAAAACATTATACATTAGGTTTTAACACTTTTTATGGAATTAGAACAAGAGGTATGGGACTTTCCTTCTAAAAAATCCTTTTAAATGCCTCTTTTATAAAATTCAAAAAGATTGTTGTTTTTTATATAGAATGAGTAGTTTGCCACACATTCATCACAATTTATTACTATAATGATTCCTGTATATATTCTAATTGTTATTTTTGAAGAATATTATTTCATTATTATATGTGAAAATTTACTATGCTAAAAGTGATTTTGTTGAGAAAATGGTATTTTTTCATCTGAATGTGTTTTTTTCATGGTTTTAAATGATTTATTAAGTGTTTCATTCATGATATATTCCTTTTAAATTGTTTATTATGGGTTGATACCATTATAACTTCAGATATGACGGATTGATCACTATTATAACTCAATATGTGGTTGGTTGACCCCCATTTTATCTCAAGATAAGATGGCTGATCCCCATTACAGCTATCTAATGCATTGGGTCCCCCAAAGATAGAATTCGACCATAAGGTTATTCCATTTCTAAGTGTGAATTTAAGAGTTATTTGGTGATGATTTCCTAAGGACAATGCATGATTTTTCTATTCATACTTATGATTTTTCAAGAAAAGGTTTTTAATGCGTTTGATGTTTTCACTGGACTAATTATTGTATTTATCAATGTCCCTTACTGAACCTTTTTTAATCATCCTATGTTTTTAAATTTTTTTCACTGGGTATAAGGGTTGGTAAGAAAAAGTAGGAAATCATGTTGAATGTATGGAAGATTTTTCAAAGAAATCATGTTTTATTATTAGAATTTTTCATTTTGGAAGAAATGGATACTATTTAAGTAGAATATACTATGTACCAATGTTGGATTTTATATATGTATCATGTCTTAATTATATAAATCTCTAAAATTGAAGAAATAGTCAATGTGAAATAAAGTAATTTTTTTGACTTAACTAAAGATTATGTAATTTTTTAAGGCTGCTTACTTATTATTGGTATCATAGGATAGTTTAGTTAACCATAGGGGTTGGGATGATGTTAATTGAATTCGATAAATGATTTTGAACATTATATTTAATATAAAATTATATAATATTTTAAGGTTAACCTGATGCGTTGTCTAATATATGTCTGTTCAGAATGGCTTTCCATAGAAGAAATAGAGAACCTGAAGTAGGAAGGCCCCGAGAGGCTAATATCTTTCAGAATCTATAGCCTATAATGGTGGAAATTGGAATCAAGTAGTTTTTGATAGCAATGAATTAGTTTATTTAGGTGATAAATTGTGGTGGTATTCATGATAGAGATTTACCAGATGTACCATGAAGAAACATGTCTTTTGTAGAGAATTTCAAGAGGTAACATCCCCTATATATTAATCGATCTTCTGACCCGATGGTAGACGAAATATGGGTCAATGATCATGTAGATATTTGACGTTATGGGACATTCCGAACATCAAAAGGTAATCCTATCCTTTTATCATATTAAATTTTAGATGATCGATGGTGGTATTTAGTTAATAATATTAGAGAGAAATAAAATTTTGATTCAATGGAATGGTAAACATTAAAAGATATTTTTTTAGAGAAATATATCTGAAATTTTGTTCGACTCTAAATAGAAAAAGTTTTTCTAGAATTGATGAAAAAAGATGAATATTATATAGCTACAAATGAATCAAACATTACAATATTGTCTATGTATTTTCCAAATTTCGTCTGAGACACAGATTGAAAAATTAATCAGTTTTACTCAGAATTTAAACGATGTTTAAAAAGTGCTTTGGCCACATGAGAATTCAAAATCTATATGAATATTTTTTTTTGAAAAAAGGTTGAAATTAGTTTTTTTGAACACATATGTCCCTCATGATGACCACAATAAGAAATGATCTGTTTGGAATGATTTAGGGAAGAATTCATCAATGAAATTTAGAGGCAAGAAAAATAAAATTCCCTTCCTGTGAAAAGTGTGATAAAAATCATCAAGAAAAATATATTGGTAATTATGGGAGGTTCTATCGATGTGGAAATTTTAGACACATGGATCATTAGTATATGGAAAATTATGATAAGAATGATGAGAAGTAAATGGTAAGATGATTTAACTATAAGGAGTTGGGTCATTTTTTAAATGTGTGTCCAAATATAGTCACTCAGGTGGGAAATCATCAATATTGGAAATATAAGGGTGTGGAATAATCCATTCATGCTATTTTAGTAGATGTTGAGGAATCAAAAGAATTTGTATCAGGTATATCTCTTGTTTTTAAAGAATATGCCAAAGTGTTTTTTGATTTATGGTCTACAAATTCATTCATTTATGAGAAATTGTTATCGTAATTTTGAAACATCACCACAACAATTGAATCCAAAACATATAGTGAAAACACCTAGAGGAAATATTATGTCAAAATGAATGTATAAGAATATTCCATTCAATTTATTTGGAAGGATTTTACCTAAAATCCTTGTTGTTTTTTATTTAGTAGAGTCTAATGTTTTCCAATATATGTATTGGCTTTCTGTTTACCATTATAAGATTGATTGTAGAGCTAAATAAGTTTCTTTTAAAAAAGTGTATCTTTTTTTGTACATGAATGAACTCATATCATTGATAATATATTAGGATTTTGAGAAACTATAAAAATATGGAAATAAAAGTTATCTTGCTCATATTATTGAAAATAACATAGCACATTGGATTAATAATGTGATAATGGAAAATGAGTATCTTGATGTTTTTTTAATGATTTTTCCAGTTTTTTTTCTGATTGAGATGTTC
The DNA here is from genome assembly GCA_963277665.1 of Viscum album. Taxonomy (NCBI): domain Eukaryota; kingdom Viridiplantae; phylum Streptophyta; class Magnoliopsida; order Santalales; family Viscaceae; genus Viscum; species Viscum album. The sequence goes on from OY728129.1 coordinate 1,542,349,964, forward strand.
ATATTACTATAGACTTAGCTCCTGATGAAAAACCAATTTAAAAACCCCGATATAAAATGAGTCAAGTAGAAATTATAGAATTAAAAATGATGTTTCCGGAACTAGTAGATAAAGGCATCATACAACCTATAAATTCACCATGGGGTGATCATGTCTTTTTAAAAAAAAGTAATGTTGGTTTGATGAGACATTTCAAGGATTATAGAACCTTGAATAACATCACTGTTGAGAACAAGTATCATTTTACTCATATCGATGTTTGGTTGATCAGATATAGGGGGTGCAATATTTTTCAAAGGTCAACTTGAGGTTAGGGTAATATCAATTAAAATTAATGAAATAAGACATTCAATTTTTTTTTTACAATATATTGGAATTTTAAATTTTTAGTTGTGCCATTTCGGTTAATTAATTCCCCTACTATATTCATGTATCTTATTAATGGGATATTCCTAGAGTTCATGGATATGTTTTTGGTTTTTTTATTGATGAAATATTAGTATATTATAAAATAAAGGAGGATCTTGAATGATATATAAGGTTTGTTTTGAAAACTATAAAAGAAATGAAATTGTATGTAAAATTGAATAATTGTTAATTTTGGATGTAATAATTTTCATTCCCTGGTCACATTTTTTCTAAATGTGAGAAATATATTGATACTACTAAAATTAAAGATGTTGGTGAATGGATGTGATCAAAACATATATCTATATTCATTGTTTCCTATTTTTGGAAGGCTATTGCTGGATGTTTTTTGAAAAAATTTCACTATTATCTTGTCCACCGACTAAGTTAACACAAAAGGAGTTATGTGAATTTGGAATAAAAAATTGATGATTGTTTTTAGGAATTAAAATAAGATTTTTAAATACATCTATTTTTACCCCACCTTCTATAAATGGGAAATTTTTCATTTATAATGATAATTCATTGAAAGAACTTCGGTGTATCCTAATGTAGAATGATCAGTTCAATGATTATTATTCACGTCAATTAAAACTTCATGAGTTAAATTTACCTACACATGATTTGGAATTAGCTGTATTTGTTTTTTCATTAAAAATTTTGAGGCATCATTTGTATGTATTAAAATGTGAACTATATACTAATCAAAAAAGAATATGTATATATTCACTAAGAAAGTATTGAACGTGGGATAGAGAAGATGACTGGAATTAATCAAGGATTATGATTGCACAACTCATTACCATCATGGAAAAGAAAACATAGTGGCTGATGCATTTAGTTAGAAAAATAGTACTACATTAACCATGTTTCTTTTTGAGCATGAACCCTTGGTAGCAGATTTTATAAATTTTGTCTTGTATGTTTTTGGTGTAGGAAATTAATCAATTTTATTTTATGTGTCTGTGAAATCTTCTATGTCTGAGAGAATTAAGAAAGCACAAAAGGAAGATCATGAGTTAAATTTTTTTTAATTTGTTTAAAAGGTATACATGACTAAATTTAACATTGATTTAGATTATATTTTGATATTTGGTAATAGATTACGCATGCCTTGAGTTTAAAATTTGCAGAAAGAGTTTTTATGTGAAGCTCATAGTTTTCCATTTTTAGTTCATCCTAGAAGTTGTTAGATATATAGGGATCTTTATGAGTATTACTTGTGGTGTAACATCCCTTTACATTGATCAGGTAATTTTCCACCTATTCTATGTCCTTATTTGGCTAAAAATCCATTTATGAAATTTTTCTAAGTTTACTGCAAACTAAAGAATATGCACACGCTGTGTACCTGAAGCACACTCCATATACATGGTGTTGGTTACATTTTGTGGACTGGGAGAACGTGTCGGGAATGGGGATATTATTCCATGAATTGGTACACATTGTGTAGATTAGGTACACATCATGTTGGGATAAAAAAGTTATTTTCAACCTGAGGAGATGTATTTTTCAGCGTACTTATCCAGGGTGAGCATACATGTCGTGACCACTTGTTACACATCAGAAATTGACTCATGCCTAGCCTTAAGTAATGAGTTTGGCTGTATCTCTTAGGATATTATTCCCAAACCTCTTTCTTCTCTAAAATAGACTCTCCCTATATGATTTTCATAGGCAAATTTCCTTGTAGTTCGATCTGATTTCCTTAAGAACTTCATTTCATCTATGGTGTGATTCCGAAGTAAGGGTTCTCCCCCATTATTCATGTTTCTCTCCTTCTCTCCTCTTTGTATTTAAATGGATCTTCTTGGGATTGATGGATCTAGGTCATGTGTGGTTGGATTTTTCTTCTATATTGTATTTCAAGGACTCCTTCACCTTCATTCTTGTTGACATGTGTCATTTCATGTATCATTATTTGGGAAAGCGCTAGGTGGTTCTATCCCGTTTTTTCAAATTGATTACCATTGCATCACTTGGTTGATTTCAATTAATGATTTATATTAAAATCCTCAACTTTACATTTATTTTCTTTTATAAAACCAAATTTATTAAATTTGGTGATTTGAAATGGTTTTGGAATGGAAACATGGAAAACTACCAATTTCATTGAATTAGGGTGGGTTTATGGAAGTTGGATGATTTAAATTATTGAATTTAAATTATTGAATGATGGAATTTTTTTAAAATTAAAATTTTCAATATAATTGTGAAAATTAATTGAAACAAGTATAGAATTAAATTTTAATTGATTTGAAACTCATAAAAATGGATTAAAATGATTTTATTCAAACCCATTGGGTTTATCTTGTGAAAAGGTTTGTTTTTTGATAAAATTTCTTTTCATTTAAAATGGAAATTTTTTGAAATTGATGAACGGGATTTGTCACATTTTTAATTAGTCTTAAAATTGTTAACCCATTATGCAAGAGCATATTAAAGCCTTAGGTAGTTATTGAGTTATATGGATACACTCTAGGAAAGCTCAAAATTTTAAAACATAAATGCAGCGGGTCGCATCCCCAATGGATTGATGATGAGTATCCATTGTCTAGTGTTATAGGGACATGTGTATACACATTTTTCTTAGTTCACATAAGGAGTGTGGAATCCTATAACTCATTAAAACAATTACATCATTTGGTAGATGACCATGTTGCTCACTTGTTTATTTATATTTGAGATATAAATGTATTCTAGTGTTTTTTAACTAATTTACATGCCTATTGAATTTATATAAATTTTTTTATATAAATTTTTTACTTAATAAATTGTTTTAGAAATATTCTATATCTTGTAATGTAAATCATGTGCTTTGAATATATTTCCACCATTTTTAAAATGTATAGAATGTTTTTCATAAATATGTTTTTGAATTTCCAAACCTATTTATTCTGAAAAACTGAATGATTTTATTTGGATAATCTATATTTTATATTTTTCATGGTTCCTTTTCTGGTATCTTATAAGGATTAGGCTCACACCCATCTTTTTTCCTTCAGGTGTTTGTAGACATTCTCCTTCCAGGCTCTTGAAAAGGAAGGGATCTCTTGGATGTTGAATATCTATTGAGCTTTGGGATTGGTGAGTTGTGTCCTTATGGACTTTGGGGTTGTATTCATGTTTTAAGTATTTGGGATTCAGTAATTTAGTTTTATACATGGTCATTTTATGGTACATTAATCCTATTGGATTTTTCCTTTGATGTGCATACTATCTTTTATCTTTTGATTCTGCATTCTTCTGATAGAAATTGATCCCACTTGTATGTTGTAGGATTCCAGGTGCAAGTTCCGGACCCATGGGGATTAGGAAATCCATTTGGGGTATGTTAGGACCGACAGGGTTATCAGGTTACAAAGGTACCCGAGCTTATTCATAAAAATTGGTATCCAAGGAGGCCATTGATATCCTTTTTCTTGAATTGAGTATGAAATTTTGAGATCTTCTCAGGACTTAGGAGGTAGTTTTAATTGAGTGCCTGACCATCTCTCATCACAATGAACCTTAAGTCACTAGGGGTGGTGAGGAATTGACATCTTGAGAATTAGTTCTATACATTTCCTTATTGAGATTTGGATAGAGAGAAATCCAAATCATTTTTTCCATTCTATTGAGAATATTTTCTATTTATACCCAGTTTGAGTGTTAATCTAATGTCTTCTATTTTTCTATTAATGTTGTGTATCATCATGCCTCCGATAAATCATGTGAATCGAGTTCAGGAAGAGGCTGCTATTGATCCTCAGCAAGCAAATCCTGCTATTTATCCCAATATAGTTGAGTTCATTATGAACACTATCCATGCTCTTAGACAAGCACCACCTCTAGTTACTGCTAAGGATCTAGCTGCGGATCCTCAGGGGGATGTTCTTCAGAATATTTATCATGATTTATTTGGCCAGAACCCACCAATATTCAAAGTATAAATTAATCCTCAACATGAAGAGGAAAGGTTGGGAAATATAGAAAAATTGTTTAAGTTCTTGGAGATGCTGGAAGTGATCATGGTGAAGTGTTCCCCCTTCATGCTGGAGGGACTGAGCATGAGATTGTGGGACACAATGGTGACATTAGGGAAACATGAGGTCTTATAATTGAAATAATTTAAGTTTATTTTCACCAATCATTTCTATCCAGAGTTGATGGTGTTGGATAAGGCTGTTGATTTTTTCAATCATGGGAAGTTTAACAAAACCATGACTGAGTATTCAAATCTATTTTATGAGATGGTTCAATTTTATCCTAATATTGTATCTAATGAGAGGATGAAGGCTTGATGGTTCGAGTTGGGACTTTGACCAGATATCTATTCTTAGGTTTTCTTGCCAAAGCTTCCTACTAATATTGATGTGTTGGATAGGGCGATGATGGTGGATAAGGACTTTACTAGATTGTTCGAGATGAAAGGTGTCTATTTTTCTCTCAGTGGTGGTGTTGGTTCCTTCCAAAGAAAAAATTAATCATGATGATCCTCATGGAAGTTCCCAATATAAGAGTCCTTCCAAACCACTTATATTTCTAGGTGGAATTTCATTTACTTGCTATCAGTGTTGAAAGACAGTGAATTCTAGGAGGGTTTTTAATAAGGCACCCAAGAATTATAGCTCCCACAGTCATTTTGGGCACTTACAAAGGTTCTTCCTTCACATATCTACTCCACATAGTGGTACATGATTATCAGATCCTCCCAAAACTATGGGGAAATCAATTCCTTCACTAAAAAGGGTTCTAGCCATAGGCATCTGGAACAAAGCTTCTTCATGTAGTGGAAGAGTCTCTAGAGGATACAGACACGAGTCCAATGACTGTGAGAGGTGCCCTAACTATAACATTGTCACAAGTGACTAATATTTCTGATACTGGTGCATCTCACTATTTTATTTCAACCCATATTTTAAATATTCTTAATCTTCCTATATAGCAAATATCTTGTTCAATAGATATCACTACACTCCTTGGAACGAATAGGGAGAAGTGTCTCCATAGCCCTACTTGTGTCTTATCTCTATCAGATGTCTTTCTAGCTTGGATATTTCTATTTATTGATATTGATTCACTTGACATCATATTCAGGATGGATTGGATCATTTATAAAAAATCCCAAATTGATTTTTATCTCTGACAAGTCTACTTTACTACACCTAGTGGTGTACCTATTGTTTTTCAGGGATAATGTGACCGAAGGTTGAGTAGATACGAACCTTCTTATCCAGAGTTGGGGAAAGTGATATCAGTGTTTGATTTTGACTAGGAGAAAGATTTAATTGGTGATGATCTTCATCCAGTTTTCATTTAGGTTTTCGACATGTTTCCTTTAGGTTTCTCTAGTGCACCACCAGGGAGAGAGGTTGAATTTTCTATTAACTTAATGTCTAGAAATCAACCAGTATATATCCCCTCTTACCAAATGGTACCAGTTTAGATAAAAGATATGAAGTTTCAGTTGGATGATCTAATTTATAAATGCTTTATTAATCAAGTTATCACCTTGGGAAACGTTGGTTCTCCTTTCTAAGAAGGATGATGGTTCTCTTGACCTATGTGTTAATTATTGAAATCTCAATTGAGTTATGATAATTAAAAAATATCCACTACCACATGTCTAGAATATGTTTGATCAGTTGAAAGGGGAAAAGTGGTTTTCAAAGTTCGACCTTCGATCTGGTTACCATCAGTTGAGGATAATTGAATATGACATTCAAAAAACTGCCTTTTAGAGAATGTATAGCCTCTTTGAATACCTTAATATTCCCTTTTTATTGAAAAATGCTCCTACACGTTTCATGTACTGAATGAAAAATATTTTCCATGAGTATCTTGAACCATTTTAGTAGTATTTGTGGATGAAATTCTTGTTTACTCTAATTCCGAGGAGGTTCATGTGTAACATCTGAGAAAAGCTCATAATCTGTTGAGAAATCACTACGTTTATTCCATTAATTCAAAGTGTTATTTTTGGATTCAGGAAGTGAAATCATTTGGATAGTTGGTGTCTGAATGAGGTGTATTTGTTGATTTGAAGAATGTGAAGGCTATTATGATGTGGGGACAACCACGAAATGTCTTCAATATCCATAGCATATTGGTCTTAGATTGATATTACCACAAATTCGTGAAGCACTTCCCATGGATGGATTCTCCAATGACTTCTCTGACCCAGAAGGGGTGATATTTTCATAGAATGATGAATGTTAGAGTTGTTTTGTTATACTGAAACATCTATAGGCTACTGCACTGGTGTTGACTCTTCTAGAAGTCAATTAGGGCTATATAGTCTTTTGTGATGCATTAGGTTCTAGCTTGGGTTGCATTCTTATATAGGGTGGTCATGTAGTATCATATTGATCTCATTATCTTATTCCACATGAGAAAAACTATCCTATCCATGATATAGAACATGAAGCTGTGATGCACACACTTAAAAGTTGGCAGCACTACCTTTTTGGAAATAACATTTTTGTGTATTCAGACCAAAAAATCCTGAGTTATATCTTCTCTCAAAAATATTTGAATCTTTGGAAGAGGCATTGTGTGGAGTACCTACAATCCTTCAACATTATAATTTCTTATAACTCAGGAGAGGGAATGTTGTTGCTGATTCTTTGAGCACTAAAATTCCAACCCAGGTAGTGAAAGAATCTTCAGAAGAGTGGAATTTTATGTATCTATTTTCACAGTTACATATTGGAGTTTAGGTGAAAGGGGATGGTGTTTCTTTAGACAACATGAGATTTATATCTTCAATTCTTGAGATGATTCTTAAGGATCAAGATCAATATGATGTGTTCCATAGAATTAGAGAATCCCATTATGGTGGGGATATATTTTCCCAATGTTTATTCTGCAAATACTGTTTTCCATGCTATTAGGATCACTTCTTTATGCCATTAGTTTAAATAATGGAAGTAATGGGGGAGTTACATAATTATTAATAGGTTGGGAACCTTGGAACCACTAAGATGTTATATGACATGGGGAAGAAGTTATAGTGGCTAGGTATGAGGATGGAGGTTTCTAAGTTTGTCTCTTGTTGCTATACATGCCATCAAGTGAAAGCTGAGAATAAAAAACTGGTTGTTTTGCTTCAACCGCTTCTATTCCCTACTAGGAAGTTTGATGAGGTCTTTGTGGAATTTTTAGTTAGGATTCCTCTTACTTGTAGTAAGAATAATGCAATATTTATTGTCATCAACAATCTGACCAAGTTGGCTCACCTTATACCAATTCATGATACCGCCAAAGCTGAGGAGTTGGGTTACATCTATATTAAAGAGATTATTTTTTTCTTGTAGTAACATATTCTATAGTATCTGATAGGGATCCACAAATCACTTCTTTATTTTGAAGAGGTGTTCAAGAGGAACTCATATGTTATGTTTGTTTGAGCACGACCTATCATCTATATTCGGATGGCCAGACAAAAAGAACTATATAGATTAATGAGGATATTATTTGTGCATGTATTCTCAACTTCAGTACGGCATGGGATGGTCACATGGAGAAATCAATTGGGGAAGGTTGGGTTCTCTAATAACAACAGTTATTATTCCTCTATTATAATTTCACCTTTTGATTCCCTGTATAGCCGTCCTTGTAAATTTATATTGTGTTGGTTGAATATCTATGATAATTATTTGGTTAGACCAAGCATGGTGTAGGATTCGATAAAAAATATTTATTTGATTCATCAGAGGATATTGAGAGCACAGAGCTGATATAATTATTATTCTAATCGATGTCATAGACCTTTGGAGTTTTCAGTTGGTGATTGGGTATTCTTGAAGGTTTCACCCCGATTGGGTCACTGATGGCTTGGGATGCAAGGGAAGCTTTCTCCTCACTTTTCTAGATATTTAGAGGTTGTTGAGAAGGTGGGTAATGTTTCATAATACATAGAACTTCCACCATAGATTAATTCGACACATAACATGTTCTATATATCAAGGTTGAGAATGTATCAATCTAATACATCTCAAGTTTTGAGCTAGAGTGATCTTGGGATCGAGCTTTACTTATCCTTTCCTAGAAGAAAAGTCAGGATAGTTGATTTTGAAATCATGGTGCTATGTGGGAAAAAAATACAATTGATTTGTGTTCTATGGAAAAATATCTCTGGTAGTCATGATTTGTGGGAACCCGAGGCACTGATGAGATAATTGTGTCCAAATTTCATTGGCATGAAAACTTCTTCGTAGGATTTCTTGGAGTAGAAATATTTTATGTTGGGAGGTTGTAACATTTCGTTACATTGATATGGTGGTTTTATACTTTTTCTAAGCCCCCATTTGGTGATAAAGTATTTAATAGATTTTTCTAACTTTACTGCAGATTGAAAAATAGTTACATGCCATGTACATAAAGTACACATTATGTACTTGGTGATGTTTTCATGTTGTGGATAGAGAGATTATGTCATGAATAGAGAGATCATACCATGAGCTGGTACCCGCTTTATTCCTATAGTACACATCGTGTAGGGATTAAATTATTGTTTTTCAACCGGATATGACGAGTTTTTTGGTATTAATATCTAGCGTGGCCTACACATTGTGACCATTGGTTACATGTTGTGATTCGGCCCACACCTAGCCTTAAGTAATGTGGTTGGTAGTATCGCTTGGGCTATTATTCCTATAACTCATAGCTCTCATCCCTAGACTATCCATCTGATATTTTTAGAGGCTCCCCGCCTTCTAATTCGATCCGATCGACTTTAGATCTGCATTGCATCTATGGTGTGATTCCCAGGTAAGGGTTCTCCCTCATTCTTCGGGTTTTTTCCTTATCTTCTCTTGGGATTTCAATGGATCTTCCTGGGATTGATGGATCAATGTCATGTGGCATTGGATCTTGATTCTAGGTTGTTTTTCATGGAATCCTTTACATTTTATATCATTGACGTGTATCGTTGCGAGTGTCATTCTTCGAGAAAGATGTAGGTGGTTTTGTCCCATTTTTCCAAATTGATAACCATTGTATTACTTGGATGATTTCAATTGATACTATAAATTCAAATACTCAATCTTTATTTTAATTTCATTGATAAAACCCAATCCCAATAAACTGGTTGATTTGAAATGGTTTTGGCACAAAAACATGGAAAACTCCCCAATTATATTGAATTTGTGTGGGTTTATGGAAATTGGATGATTTAAATTATTCAATTTAAATTATGGATTTTATGGAATTTTTTTCAATTAAATTTATGGATTTAATTGAGGAAATTAATTGTGTAAATGATAAAATTGTTTTTGAATGGATTTAAAACTCATAAAAATGGATTTAAATGATTTGATATAAACACAATGATTTTATCTTATGACACAGGAATGTTTTTTTTAATAAAACATGTTTTGGTTTTAAATGGAAAGAAATTGGTTCTTTTGGAATGGAAGAATGAGATTAATCATATTTTTATGTGGTTTTAAAATAGTTCACCCGTCATGTTAGAGCACATGAAATACTTAGGTGTTTAGTGAGTTATTTTTATACACACTTCACTATTATAACGTTCTAAAACATATATGCATTGGGTCCAACCCCTAATGGGTTGGTGAAGAGTATCCTTTAGATAGTTTTATAGGGATGTGGGTATACACATTTTGATGTGTTCACATAGAGAGTGTGGAATCCTATAACTAATTAATATTATCGCATCTTTATCCAGACAACCATATTGCTCACTTGTTTATTTATATTTGAGATATAAATATATGCCAATGTTTTTTTGAACTACATTAAATGCCTTCTGAATTAATATATTTTATTATATAGATTTTTTACATAAGCCATTGTTTTATAAATACTTCATGTCTTGTAAAGTAAAGACTATGATTTGAATGTATTTTCACTCATTTTAAAAATGTATAACATGTTTTGTATAAATATGATTTTGAATTTATAAACTTATTTATATTGAAAAACTTAATGATTTTGTTGGGATAATCTATAATGTGCATCTGTTATAGAACCTTTGGTGATATCCTACTAGGCTTAGTCTCACACCCTACTTTTCCCTTCGGGTGTTTATAGACTTTCTCCTTACAGGCTCGAGCAAAGGGAAGGAATCTATTGGAGGTGGATCTAGCTATTGTGCTTTGGGCATGGTGAGTTGTTTCTTTAGGGACATTGGGGTTGTTTTCATATTTTAGGTACTTGGGTTTAAATACTTTAGATTTTATGCCTGGTTGTTTTCTGGTACATTACCCCTAGTGGTGTTTTCTTTTGATATGAATAAAGTATTTTATCTGTTGCTTCCGCATTCCAATAGCAGAAATCCACCCACTTTTATGTTATATGATGTCAAGTGCTAGTCATCGACACATGGGGATCAGTAAATCCCTTTGGATTATGTTAGGACCAGCTCAGTTATTGGGTTACCAGGGTACTCGGCCTAGTTCATGATAAGTGGGATGGAATGAAAATAGATATTTCAGATTTTACCACGAAATATCTGACATGTAAATAGGTTAAATCAAAATGAATGTTATTGAAGGATATGTTTCAACATTTTCCAGAGCTAGAGGATAGATTTGAAAATATATCCATTCAATTCGTGGTGGTCCTACTAAAGATATCTTGAGGTAGTAATGAAATATGGGTTGTTGTTGATCATTTGACTAAATATCTTCTTTTTATTTCTATTTGAGACACCCAAACTAAAGATCAACATTTTTAGAGGCATATAAAGGATATAGTTAGGTTAAATAGAGTGCCTCTCTCCATTTTATATGATCATGATCCAAGGTTCACTTAAATATTTTGAAAATGCCTTCAAAAGTCATTGGGTATAGAATTAAATATTTTCCCAACCTTCCATCATCAATATGATGGAAATTCATAGAACAAATCAGACATTGGATGATATTCCTTGATATTGTCCAATAGATTACCCAGAAAGATGGGATCATCATCTTTCTTTAGTTGAGTTTTCATACAACAACAATTTTCATTATAGCATACAGATGGATCCTTTTGGGGAACTATATGGAAAGCAGTGCCAGACTTTATTATTTTGGGACGAAGTAGGTGAGTGGATGTTTATGAGACCAAAATTGGTAGAGGAAGTAACATAGAAAGTTTGGTTGATTTAGTGACACATGATGAAATTTTAGAGAAGGCATACCAGTTATGTGAATAAACATAGGAATGATCTTTTTTTCTAGGTAGGTGATTATATATTTCTCAATGTTTATTGATGGAAAAGAGTTATGAGTTTTAGTTAGAAAAGATTGTTTATCCCATGGTTCATTAGAACATATAAAATTATGGAAAAAGTTAAACCAATTTCCTACTGAGTATCGTTTCCTCTTAGTTTATCATAGGTACATAATGTTTTTTATATTTCAATTTGAAGATAGTATGTACCATATCCATAATATGTTTTGAGCCTTGAAGTAGTTCAAATATAAGAAAAAAATATATTATTAGGAAAGCCCTATTCATATTCATGACTGCAGATAGCACGTATTAGGGAATAAGGTAATTCACTAGGATATTTTTTTAGAGAAACCACATAGTCGAAGAAGCAACATGGGAATTCAATAAATCTATGAGGGAAACACATATCCATTTAATTAATATGTGATTAAAATGGTGAGGATTTATTTTCATAAGGTTTGGGGGGATAATGTAGTAACCCAAGTATTTATATAATTATATTTATTCATATTCTAGAATTATATAGTTATATTTATTATGTTAAGTAATTCATAAAATAAATAATGAATTAAATCGGTTTTTATTTAAACAATAATTTTTCAATTATATAATTTTAATTTGAAAATAATAATTTCATTTTTGAGTTCATCGTGATTAAATTAATTTATTTTGATTTTTTTAACATTTTCACAAAAAGTTAAATTTTCGGTGAATAGTAAAAAAAATCATCTTTTATAAAATACAATATTTTTTATGATAGTGTGAAGAAATAATTAAGATATAAAATTTATTACAATTATGGATAACTAAATAATTATGTTGTATGATTAATATCTTATAGAAATAATTTTGAAAATGAAAATTATATTCATTCGTGATAAGTATAAAAATTATTTTCAGTGCCTACACAGTGCAAGGGAAACATTGACAATGTTAAACTTGGTTCCTTATAAATAAAAATTGGGTGATAAAAAATTATTTCCAAATATATTTTTATTAATTATTTTATATTATTGATGTTTTTATCAATTAATTTCTAATTCTAGAGATATATAACATTAATCGTATCAAAATGGCTAGGTTACGATTGGGTACGGAAAGAAAAGACAAAATAAAAAATTTATGAAGTTGTCATGATATGTACATCTGAAAATGCACATAATTAATGAATATATAATTTTTCTGGATCATAATTAAACTTTTTATGATATTAATTCATTATTAATTTTTATAAATGAAATATTTATCATTAATACGTAGGTAGTACTGATTCAATGCGAGTGCAAGAAGGAAAAAATAAATAAAATGTTTTAATTAAGTTTATAAGAATACTTATTTGACCCATAAAAAATATTAATTTACATGTATTTGTATGTTTAGTCCATTATCTATTTATTATTTGATTTGAGGACATTTTGGACCCCCATGAATAAATATAATTCCTTTATAATATTTTATTTCAAGAGGACGTTAATTCGCCACATCGTAGTTTTTAATTAGCATAATATTTTTAATGTAAGGTTTTCCAGTATAGGTTTTCAAACATAATTATTCTATTAAAATATAATAAATTTATCTTATTCATGATATTTTAATATTAATTTATATGGAATAGATAAATAACTTAATGTATTAAACAATTATTAGACAATATTTTTTTATTAATTAATAAATCAAATTAATGATTAAATCAAACTAATGATATAAAAAATTATAGAATAAATATTATTTTTTATATTAATCTTGTTAATGAATTTCCAAGATTAATATTATTTTTTGATGATATAATAAAAATTTTACTTGAATTTGAATCTTTTTTTGATTTGTTTGAAGTATTAATTTTGGATTGTGGTTAATTTGACAGATATTTTTTTCAGGAATATGATATTTAAATGAATTATTTAAAATCACAAAAATATATAAATATTCCAAAAATACTACTAATCCATTGAAAATTTGATATAATATGAGTTTTAGGACTTTTTAAAATATCTAACCCTATATTAGACTAATTATATTTTAATATTCTATATAATTCTTAATCACCCCACCTCAATTATAAAAGGATACACATTCCATCATAAATATTCATCGCCTTGAGCCTCTTTTCTCAACCATATTCCCCCAAATTTTCTTCTCCCCACCCTTTTTCACATTCTAGTGCTCCCGGTACCACAAAATACCACTTCTAAGTTTCTTACGGAGGTTCCCAAGGAGAAATTTTCAAAAGGTAAATTCATTCTTTTTCAATTTAAATTTTTTTATAACGTGTACCTTATCCTCACCTACTATCCAATGTTTTAGGATAACTTGAATATCATATTTATATAATTTTTTTTATATAATATTCATTAAAAAATATCTCATTTTCTCCTTTTATTATTAAATAATGAAATAATCATCCATGGTGTGTCAATTCACTGCCTTTATGGATGATGAATTTTTGTTTCCCTTTTTCAGAAATCATTGAATGTTTAAATTGACATATAATTGTTTAAATTTAATATATATATATATATATATATATATATGTCTTCTCACTAATGGAGTATTATTTATTTTTGAAAAGGAATCCCATAATAAATCGACCATTGAAACCCTGAAAAGAATGCAAAAAAAAAAAAACAATGTAAATAATAAAATATTGTTAATAAATTAGTGGAAAATTTTATAAGAAGTCCTTGTAAGGTATTATAAACATGAGTATTGTTTTGTAATAAATTAATAAAACTATTTAAACCACTACACAAGTGGTTTTAATACTTTTTACGAAAGTCAAACTAGAGGTAAGATACTTTCATTTTTTAAAATCCTTTTAAATATCTCTTCAATGAAATTAAAAAAGGGTGTTCTTTTTTATATGAAATGAAATGTTTATACCACATTAATGAAACATTATTAATGTAATTTTTCCATTATATGTTTTAATAGTTATTTTTTAGGAATATTATCTCATTATTATCTTTGGGTTTTTATGTTTTAAAAGATATTTTTTATGAGAAAATGGTATTTTTACATCTAAATGTTTTTTCCCATGGTTTAAAATGAGTTATCAAGTGGTTTTTTCATGATATATTAATTTTTTGTTTTTTATTATGTTTTTATTACATTATATCTCAAGATATCATAGGTTTATTCTCATTATATCTCATGATGTGATGGGTTTATCCCCATAATAGCTCATGATGTGATGGGTGAACCCCATTATTGATTTCTAATGCATTGTGTACTCCGAAGATGGAATTTGGATGTAAGATTATTCCATTTTTAATTTTTAATGTAAGAGTGATATGTTGATTATTTTACAAAGGTGGATACATTGTTTTTCAATGCATTTAAATGATTTCTCAAAAAAAATGTTTTAATGGGTTTTTAGGTTTTCACTACACTGATGTTTTTCATTCTTTGTGTCCCTTATTGAATTTTTTATGCTCATCCCAGGTTTTTAAACGTTTTTCACAGGTATAAGGATGGGTAAGATAAATTAAAAATTAATGTTTAATGTTTTGATTTTTTTTTAAATAAATCATGTTTTATTTTTAAGGTTTTAGATTTTTAAAGAAATGTATACTATTTTAGCGGTATCAACATTGTATAAATGTGGGATGTTATATGTGTTTTATCTACTAATTCTATAAATATATAATCCTAAAAAAATTCTGAATGTGAATAAAGTAATATTCTTGACATAAATAAATATTATGTAATGCTTTATATTCGGGTCCTTATATTGAGTATATGATAGATTTTTGAGATAAGAAGTTACCTCTAACAAATAGAATTTTTCTAGAGAAGAATGTATTTTAAGTTTGGTGTTGGATGTTTTTAATGCATGAGATTATTTTAAATACATGTATAATGTTCCAAATGACATATAATAGAGGCTAATATCTAAGGTGAGGGATTAATGGTATAGTATATGACGTGTGAAGAATTTTGGATGAATTTGAATGAATTAAGATGTTTAATGAGTTGTGAATTTGAGAAAAAATAAATTTTTTCATGAAATGTAATCAGATTCTCTATGAAAGAAATTTCATATGAAAGGAATTCCCAATTGAATTACATTTTCATAAGAGATATATACTACATAATATTCCACCATCATGTAGGGCACCAGATATTTTGTAATATAACCATTACTTCATAAGATATTAATTTCTTATAGGACATTAGTTGAGTTTGTAAGATGTTTGAATTTATAAGATATATTGATAATGGATGATTCTTGAGTTCCAAAGGATTTATAAGATATATAATATATGGATATTTAATATGTTTCAATATACATTATTGGAAACATAAGAATTTGTACATATAGATTATCTTAAGGTAAAACATTTTCATAAAATTTAGAGAATATATGATTTTAAGTGTACCTTTATATGGTATAAAAAATATGAACGGTACACTAAAGACATTAGAAATTAACATGAGGATTAAATTGGTATAATAAAAATTACAGGGAAAATTTATAGGGGATATTTTTAGATATAATATACCATACACACTTTATAGGGTATATTAAAATCTAAAGGTACAACAAGAGGCCAAAACTTTGGTAAAATTTAAAATTACGGATTTATGATTATAAAGTATATTATAATATACTAAAATATTAATGTTGGAAAATTATTTATTGAACATCACAAATTTATATTTTTGATTCATACAATGGTAGTACAAGGTATGAATCATAGAGAAGAGGGAACCCATGAATAAAAGTGAAGTAGTTACTATTATAACTAATGAGCCACAATGCAATTAGTTTCATGACACCTAATAGACCTAGAACTATGTGTAATAATAAAAATAAAATTTTGGATGAAGTTGAATACATTAAAATATAGTTGAAGGAAGTAATTTTTTTATTGTATAATTCAAATTCAAATTCAAACGTTCCTTTTTTTTTCTGGTTGGTGTGTTAAAAACTTATTCTGTCATGCATACAATAAGGTGGATGAATTAAAATAGAAGACATTGAAAAATATATAAATCTATAAATATATTTTTAATATAATGAAGAAGTATAATAGTGTATATATTATCACAGTGATTAGAGAAGAAACCTATGATAGTACTGGTTGAGGAAAAATAATGAAAATAAATACTAAAACAACTCTAAGTAATTTTAGTTATATCGAGTTCATTCTTGTTATTGTTTTAAAAAATACTTTTATCATTTTAATAGTTCATTAAGAACTCATCATATTTAAGGTAATTATTGTAAAATGTTTAAATGGATATTCCACACTCATTATATCTCACATGTTGATACTAATAGATCATATGGTATCAATAAAATATTGATCATTCCAAGGATTAACCTACTACTTTTGAGATGTAAGCCTTATAAATAAAATATTCATGTTATGTGTGTGCTTGGATAGGTTGGAAAAGATTAGTATTGACACATTAATAAGGGATGAAGGTTTTTTTTTTAAAAGATGAAACATTAGAATAATTGAAACACTAATTCATCCTCACTCTTATTATTTCTCATGGGTCTTGAGTTTCATTTCACTAAGTAACTTCCTTACTCAATACATAAAAAATGTACATTGAATATGTAATGGTGTTACTAGAATATAGGGATCCTCATGATGGATTTTGTGTTAATTGGATGTAAATATAATTTCAAAGCTAGTAGTACATGACATATTTGAAACATGCATGTTTTCATCACATGAATAAAATTTACATAATTTAATATTACATATAAAGAATGAAATTCATAATATTGTCAAACATACTCTAATACAAGGTGGTTAAAACTGATTTACATTAAGGGTGAATCATGATTCATAGATTGGGAATGTATATAGGGTATTTAATAACAATATTGGTGTGGAGGCACAATGTGTGAGACCAGAAGTCATAACAAATGAAATGTTCAACAATGGGTTTCTTATCACACATATTAAGATTATTAGGGATAAAATTCTACATGACATTCATTTCATATTTGATTTTGACTTTGGAAATATACATGGTGTGCTAATTAGGACTACATGTAGTGAAGTATCAAATTCATATAAAACCGAAATGTTATATTCTTTCTAGTAAAGCTTGCACTAACTTCACATCATGTTATAACTCCCCTAAAATACAAACCCTTCATCTCTGAAATCATCACTTCACATCATTGGGTTGAGTTTCAGGTAACCATTATCATAGAGAAATTTTCATTTATCCATTCAACTAACTATCCCCAAAACCCATTTTTTTCTTTTAACCCAATTTTGAATTATTAAACCACCACTAACTGAAATAATTAATAAGTAATAATAATAACTAGTATGGTAAAAAATTACTTAATCAATCAAATAATTGTTTACCAATGTTAAATGGAACTAATATAAATCTATGACTTGATATAAAAAATTTAGAGTGATAAACCCAGGATAATATCTAAGATAAAATTCTAATTAAACATAAAGGATTCATCCTAATGTTTACCACATTGTATGAAAATTTCATAAACATTTATCCATGTCAGTACAATCAATGTGAAATGATAATTTTATACACAAAATAAAATTTCATCCATAATGAAAAATGAATCTAAATTAATTCAATGAAGAATACCTTAAATGAAATAAAGACAACAATAATCATAAGAAGAATAATAAAATTTATTATCATGATTATTGAAATTCATTAACCCACATTATAGAAAAAAAAATTTGGAGTTAAATATCAATTCTTCACATGACGAAAGATTAAATAATTATAAAATTTATATTGAATATTTATTCATTTGTAATTATTTAGTTCATCATCAAAAAAACAAATTTTATGTTATTCTATATTTATTGTCAAATAAATAATATCTTCTGATATAATTAATAAAATTATAAAGAAATTTAATTAACCATGTTATATGATATATAAGTAAGATTTCAATTACTATAATATCATCTCTAAAAAATTGCTTTTGAATAAGAAAATTAAAACCATTTTTTCATCTATTATCACAATTGATTTTGTGAAAATTTTTAAAAATGGAAATAATTCAAAAAACAATAATTTGTTTCATGGTTACTGAGAAAGTTTCTGAAAAATTTATATGATGTCCAATTCTAAATATTTTTAATTTTCAGAAAAATATTATTGAAAAAAACCATTGATCAAATAACCATCAATTTCATTAAAATAAATTAAATTAATCAAAAAAATTTAATTATTTTATAATTCTAGAATAAAATTTGATCCAATTACAAGTTAATGAAGGCTTGATGACCTAATCCTTAATGAGGATTAATGTAATAAAGTTTATGTTTTAATCCGTGGTGGTGATTTAACAATGAATATTTATTATTTATTCAATGCACATCCATTTTTCCACATTTTTGTCATCTCAACTCTATGATAATTCTACATTTGTCATTCACCCCTCCTTTTTATGGAAATCAAAATAATGAATACGTTTTTTATCATGTTTTTGTAGGATATAGAGAGATATTATTTTTTAATTGTAAATGTGTATTTCCAATTAGTGAAAATAATATATAATTATAGGAAATTATCCTTTTTGATAATTAATTAGATGGATATTTCAATTTATCAATTTTGGATTCCTAGTGTTCTCCCATTAATCCAATTCATAAATTATAACTAAATCATCCATTATATTTTAATTTAATTTAACTAATCAGGAAAATAAAACTGTACTTAAAGTCCCTTACTCTAGAATATTCCAATTCCACACCAACATCATTAAGAAACTTGTGTATAATGACCAAAGCCTTAAACGAAATTTATTTGATTATTTTAACATAGTTTACCAATAAATATGATACAATGATCATGTGGTCTTCTATATTTTATGATTAAATACATAAATACATCATCTAAAACATAAAATACAACATCATTTTTTATAATTCCCCACAGTTCTCCAAATTCCCATTGATCTTCAGAAACTATATTGGATAACCTATGGAAAATACATATTAAAAAGAGTGATATATGATTCTTAGTGAGGAAATAACCAAGAAAATAAACCATAATACAAGATTAAAAAGGTTTAACCAGAGACCATAAACCGAATGATAATAAGCATGTAAACATGGAATAAAGAAAATAAATCATAATATCATGGACTCATGGAGTATTTGGTGTAACGCCCTGACCCCAGTTACCCAGAGTTGGTGCATTATTACATAACATTGGCATGGTCACAAGAAATATCAAATCTTGAAAGACTGATTGGTTTAGTACCCTTGGAACCACTAGATATATTCATAAAGTAATACATTACATCATGATGTGAAAAACTACTACAACAACATATTGTCTCCATAATCCACACTATTATCCACTCATAATATCCCTGCAGTTCATTCATAATTTACATCTTCACATCCTGGGAAAAATAAAACATAGAAAAGGGGTGAGCTCAAATTCCTAGTAAGGATAACAATATAGCAGAGACTTTCATAAATAAGAATAAACATTTAAGGAAATGTATAAATAAAACAAAAGCCTTTTAAACTTGAACTTCATCATTGTATGGAAAAAATAAAATGAAATAATTCCATTTACTTATTCACGGGATATTCTACTAATCGAATAATCACATGCAATATCAATAACCACTTTCATAATGATGGAATGCACAATGCCAGACTATCATAACCACATAGCCAAGGCCTCGTGCCAAGACTACAAATATGATTTTTCCAAGGACTTGTGCCAAGACACTAGTTTGTCTCATGAGACCTACCTATGCATTGAGGAGCTATAGCGGGCTCCACCCGTCACATATTAATTCCAATGCATTCCCATATGAAAAGGTTTAAACATAACATAAACATTCGTATTAAAACTAGCATATGAAATGTCAATACTTTCACCATAAACCATGAATGGTATAAAAATATCACATCCATAGTCAAACATATCACAAAACCTTCAATACAATATATAAGTTTTGTATCATAATAAATCAACTTTAAATAAGCGTAAAATCAGTCAAAGGATGTTGACATAGATGAAATCAAAATTCTTTTTAAAGAAATATATCTTTCTATTTTGAAATCATTTAAGAGTCATATATTTATAAAATAAAACATTTTCTTTGAAAATATTCTTATAAGCTTGTAAGGGAAGCTTCGAAGATTTTATAACGGCGAAAAATAGCTGCACTCACCGTATAAGTTAAAAAAACATTCTTACCTTAATTCTGTTGAAAAGGTTATAAAGCACCTTGTTTGGAAAATGACGGAAAGATTCCTCTATAGACCTCATATAAAAAGTCAAAAAAGGGTATAAATGGCTTTAAACCATATTCTAGTAAATAGTAATTTTTTTTGAAATTCATTTTTACGAAACATGGATGTGGATGATAAAGAGATCCCAGTAGATTATTACGTATAATCAACCTCGGATAATGAAGAGATTGTGAAATAAACCCTTACCTTGTACTTTTCCTTGGTTGGGGTAGGCTAACCTCCTATATAATGGTGAAATAATTGTTATTAAATTATTCAAGAATCATATACATTAATATGATATCATATATGATCTTTTAACATTGATTTGTTAATAATATCTTAGTATTATCGTTGTTTCGGGTGATAACTTACTCATTTTCTTTTATATGTTTTGTTACGTAAGCCATGTTTGTAATGGGTAAATTGTATATTATTCATATCCAGAATGATATAAAGTCCTTAAAAATCATTTTTAAATCATAAAATGATAATTATACTTGAATGGATACAATGGAGAATGAATCTCATCGCGTTCGTGGAGACGGGAGTCCATACGTACGCACAAGGGAAAATATCATTCTTTTGATATTAAAATAATATATAAATGGATGGTATATCATATATATAGAATAATTATCATGTTACTTTTATTATTTACATGAATTACACATCATTATCATACCCATCCAAATAATAATTTATTGAATAACAATTACACCACGACATGGAGACGGTAAGCCGTACGTATGCACGTATGGTGATATGTTATTCAAAGGATGGATAGAATACTGAATATGGTTGTACCATATTTATAATAACATCATAATATATATATGATACCGCAGTTATTATTTTAGAATGGTAATAACAAAGGAAGAAGAAGTGGAAGAAGAAAGGAACTTGGAAAAGGGTGGTGAAATTATTACCTCTTCTTCGGGATCTTCCTTTTTATTTGATCAAAAGGGATCCTTAGGATGGCTTTATGATAAAACTAAGGCCTCTAGGTTGTATTGAGGGATGTTGGGAGAGTATTTGGGCAGATTTTGGCCGAACCAAAAGGCTTTTAAGGTGCGAAGAAATGAGAAGGAGGAGTGCCGTTTTATAAGAGGGGTGAGGGGACCTTTGGAAAAACTAGAAATAGTAATTCATAATAAATTCATATTCGGTTTATAATGGCTCAAAAGTTGATTATTTAAATTTTAAGGTGAGGACAGGTCGAAAACCATTCAACTAATAGAATTTAGATAGGTTTGGGTTTCTAAATTAACCATATCTTTAAGTATTAACTCTTAGTTAATTAGTTTGACATTTACCATGTCACTTTGTATATTTATATTATATAGTTAATAAACTTACTATATACATCCAAGCGACCCCTAAGTGATCCATTAATGATAAAATATCACGATATAAGACTCTTGTCCGAACCTTATATTTTTAGGAGTTTAATATCAAAAAATAATATAATATTTGTTTTAAAAACTCTTTTATGTCAATTTTGACACTATTCAATTGTCGATTTTTGTGAAACTAATAACAGAATGATTAATTCAAACAAAGTTAATTAAATAAATCCTAATATGTCATATTATCCTAGAAAAGTATTTTAATTCCTTAAAAGTCTCAAATTATATTTCTTTGGGTATTTATAATATCCATTATTTTAAATTTTCACTATTATGTTAATTACTGCATCATCATTGTGTCATAAATAAATTAAATTATGTAATCTCTAAAAATTATAAATAAACTATCATTATGTAGGAAATGTTTTTATCTTTCTAATGAATATTTATAGTCTAAAAGCCAACATATATAACCCTCTGTAAAAATTGTTTTGCTAAAAGATATATATGCATGTGTCATTTTTGTATTCATTTTAACTTAATTAAAATAAAGTGTCCCTATCACCTACAAGTGGCTCCATAGGGTCCCAAAATATCCACAAAGATTCCTATGGTCGAACATGTATCAACCAATAAGGGTAGGACATGTTTTACTGTAATTTTGTATTATTATATAATTATTTTTTAACCCTTATTTACCAGATTTACTCTTTACCATGGTAAATAAAATATTTACCGATGTAATTATTCAAAATGTCTAAATATAAAATATACCTATTTACAAAATTTGAACATCCTGATTCCAAGTATAGAATCCATTTTTCCAAATTTAAAACACAGAAGTGGCAGAAATTAATTTAAAATTAATTCCCGTTGTTAAAACAAAAAGCGTGTTTTTAAGAGATAATAACTGTCAAAAGATTGACACTTGTTTATGTCCGGTTTAATTGTAAAATTATGTCAAATGACTAACATTGTATTAAATGGTAAAACTATATTCTAAATATAATTTAAAACCACTCAAATTCAAAATTTATCACTATTAATTATTTTGATTAAAAAAGTTGTTTTTAATTAAAATTTAGTAATTTTCACTATTCATCAAAATATTAAAGTTATCCGAAAAGTACCAAAATTTCACCTTAGGCTAAATTCGATATTAAGAATCTAAAAATGAAGTCCATTTTGAAATATAAAATATTTATAATTTCAAAAAGTAGGTATTAATATTCATAACGGCTAGTTTGATTGGTTATGGTGTGTTAGAACTCGGTGTTGCGTACAACACACGCTATCACATTATTCAAAGAGAAGCGTACCATAGAAGCTTGGGGTGTTACATTATCCCCTCCTTCAATTAATTTCATCCTCTAAATTTCCAGAATACTACCGCATGAAATGACTCGGGTGGTTCTTCATCATAAGTTCCTCGGGTACCCACGTTGCCTCTTCCATCTTATGTTTTCTCCACAAAACTTTTACCAGATGCGTCGTCTGGTTTCTCAGTACTTGTTCTCTCGTATCAAGAATCCTGACGGGCTCTTCACAATAAGACATATCGGGACCCAGTTCTAATTCCTCATAAGTGAGTACATGCATTGGGTCAGGCATGTATTTCCTCAACAGAGATACGTGGAAGACATCGTGAACTTTGGAGAGACTTGGCGGCATTCCCAATAGTTAAGCTACAACCCCAATTCATTCTAGAATTTCGAAAGGTCCCATGTACCTGGGACTCAATTTACCTTTCTTATCAAAACGTATGACTCCCTTCCATGGAGATACCTTCAGGAAAACATGATCACCAACTTGAAATTCCAAATCCTTCCTTCGATTATCGGCATAGCTCTTCTGCCTACTTTGAGCTACTTTGATGTGATTTTGGATTACCTTCACCTTTTCCATCATTTCCTCCACCAGTTCTAGAACTACAAGTTTTATTTCACCAACGTCATCCCAACAGGTTGGTGTGCGACATCTCTTTCCGTATAATTCTTCATATGGTGCCATCTGAATACTCGAATGGAAGCTATTGTTATAGGAAAATTCTACCAGAGGTAAATACTGATCCTACATACCCTGAAAGTCAAGTGGGAAAGATCTCAACATGTCTTCTAAGGTTTTAATAGTCCGTTCTGATTGTCCATCTGTCTGAGGGTGGTAAGCAATGCTCAAATGAAGTTCAGTATCCAGGTATTTCTAAAGACTTTTCCAGAATCTTGAAGTAAAACGGGGATCACGATCAGAAACAATCGATAGGGGTACTCCATGAAGTCTCACAAATTCATTAATATATAGTCTTGCTAGACATTCCAGGGGTAAATCTTCTCTTATAGTAAGAAAATGTTTTGACTAGGTAAGACGATCAACAATAACCCATATTGCATAGTTCCTTCTATGAGTCTTTGGTAGTCCCATGACAAAGTCCATCGTAATATTGTCCCATTTCCACTCCGGTATGTGAAGAGGTTGCATGACTCCTCCATGCTCTTGCCTTCCAGCTTTCACTTATTGACAAACCATACATCTTAACACAAAATCAGAAATATCCCTCTTCATGTTGTCCCACCAAAAATGTTCCTTCAAATTACTATACATTTTGGTGCTCCCAGAATGTATAGAGAAATTGGAACTATGAGCATCATCCAGCAATTCCCTTTTTAGATCAGGTATATCGGGAACACAATGTCTCTTCCCAAATTTCAAAAGTCCATCTTCATACACAATGTCTCTCAATCTCCCATCATTCACAGCTTTAATCTTCTTTTGTAATTCTTCATCATCGGTCTGAGAACTCTTAATCATTTCTAGTAAATATGGTTTGGAAAACATTTGAAAAAGCATTGATGTTTCACCTTCCCTGGTTATTCCCATGTCCATATTCACTAGATCCATGAAAATTGGATCCCTTTAAATTATCATATTGTTCAAAACTCCGTGATCTATTCTGCTCAAAGCATCTGCCACCTTGTTTGCCTTCCCCAGGTGTTAGTGTATCGTGCAGTCATAATCCTTGAGTAATTCAAGCCATCTCCTTTGCCTCATGTTGAGTTCATTTTGTGAGAAAATATACTTCAAACTCTTGTGATCAGTATAAATCTCACATTTTTTACCATAGAGGAAGTGCCTCAATATCTCCAATGCAATGATCACAGCTGCTAACTCGAGATCATGACTAGGATAGTTTTGTTCATGAATTTTCAACTGTCGTGATGCATAGACAATAACCCTATCATTCTGCATAAGGACACAAGAAAGTCCTTTCTTCGATGCATCACTGTAAATAATAAACCCATCATTCCCCGATGGTAGAGTCAATATAGGAGAATTGATTAATCTTCTCTTTAGTTCTTCGAATCATTCTTCACACTCTTTTGTCTAAACAAATTTAACCCCTTTACGTGTGAGCTTCGTTAATGGGTTAGCCAATCGGGCAAACTTTTGGACGAAACGTCGATAATAAACTGCTAAACCAATAAAACTACTTACCTCAGTTATACTCGTCGGTGCTTGACATTCTTGGATTGCCCTAGTATTAGAAAGATCAACAGAGATTCCATCTTTAGAGACAATATGGCCAAGAAAAGAAATCTCCTGAAGCCAGAATTAACACTTGCTAAACCTCCCATATAATTCATGTCTTCTCAGAGTCTTCAAGATAATGCGCAAGTGATTTTCATGATCTTCGTAGATTTTTAGTACACCAAGATATCATCAATAAATACCACCACAAATTCATCGAGATACTTCTTGAAAACTCTATTCATCAGATCCATGAATACAGAGGGTGCATTAGTCAATCCAAAAGGCATTAAATTAAACTCGTAATGCTCGTACCTGGTTCGAAATGCTATCTTCGGAATGTCTTCCTTCTTCACACACAACTGATGGTATCCAGATCGAAGGTCAATCTTTGAAAAGTATTGAGCTCCATGCAGTTGGTCAAATAAATCATCAATTCGAGGTGGAAGATACTTGTTCTTTATTGTTATAGCATTGATCTCCCTGTAGTCGACACATAACCTCATAGATCCATATTTCTTTTTAACAAAAAGAAAAGGGGCTCCCCATTAAGAAACACTAGGGTGAATAAATCCCTTATTACTAAATTCCTCTAGTTGTTTCTTTAGTTCAACTAATTCTATAGTGGCCATTCTATAAGGGGACTTAGATATAGGCCTTGATGCAGGAATTAAATCAATGGAAAACTCAACTTCTCGTTCTGGAGGATGTCCAGGTAAATCATCCGGAAATACATCTACATATCATTTCACAATAGGTAAATCCTCTATTTGAACATTCCTTTCCTCACCCACAGTTATTTCATTCTCTTCCTCCCCAATAATTGAATTTAGTTGAGCTATTGGGGGTGGATTTAGATAAGAATTAGGTGGTGACAATTCTGCTCTAAAGATAAGGTGTTCCTTATCATCATCATCAAGAATCGTAACATCTTTCTTATTATAATAAATATTCACTTTATAGTCTGAAATCCAGTCCATACTGAGGATTATATCGAACTCAATCATAGGTATGATGATGAGATCAACAGATAAAGAACATTTATGTGCTCTAATGGGGACTGATTCACAAAACTTTGTTGCAATGATACTTCCCTTAGGAGTTTTAACTATCATCTCCCTTGTTAAATTATATTGGAAATATCTAATTTTCATAGCAAACTGGGAAGATATGAAACAATGCGATGATCCAGAATCAAATAATGCATTTTCTAAACTTGAGGAAAACATTAATTTACCTCCCACCACATCTTTCGGAGCTTCTACCTCAGCAGTAGTGATAGCATAATCTTGGCCTTGATCCCTTGGCCTTTTCTGAGGTACGTTCTCCTGACGCATAGGACATTCATTTGCACAATGTCCCATCTCCCTCCAATTGTAGCATTGAACATTGGTAGCTTCCTTCTTCCCCTTGCAATCAAGTGATTTGTGGCCTTTTTCACCACACTTGTAACAGACTCCCATTCCCTTCAAGCAAGTACCGGGGTGTTTCTTCCCACATTTACAACAAGATGGATATTCAACCTTTCCTTTATTCCCCTTATTTCGATTCCCAGATTGATCAGTAGGTCTCTTCTTATCTCGCTTTTCTTTAAAGTCATAAGACTTAGAGAATTACTTTTCGGTCTTGATAGCACATGAGACAATGTCTTCGTACGATGAAAAGGATTGTGATACTAATGCTCGATGGAGAAATGGTTTTAACCCATCAAAGAAATGATCAATCATACTTCTTGGGTTACGTATATAATCTCCAGCATACCTTGCTAACCTTGTAAAGTTAGCCTCATACTTTGCGACATTCTCATCCTCCTTCTGTCTCAGACTCAGAAATTGACATTCCATATCTGCTCGATGGTCGCGAGGAAAGTATTTCTCTAAAAATAGATCTTTGAACTCCCTCCATTCCATATTTGATACTTCATCATCTTCCTTTGTGTTTTGAATCAATGACCTCCATTGATTAGCATCTCCAGTGAGTCGGTAAACTGCCATGATAACTTTTTCCCTTTCACTACTCCCCAAAGCTAGAAATATTTTCTCTAGGGAATTTATCCATTGCTCAGATACTAAGGGAATTCTACTCTCATTGAAGGTTTGTGGTTGTTGCCTCATGAATCGATCTAACTTTGATCCTCCACACTGTGGATCAGGGTGCTCCATACAGGTAAGGTTATTATTCATAACCTGAGTACGTTGTCCCAGTATGGTGATTAGCTGATCGGCATCAGTTGCATCACCAACTCCACTATAATTATCTTGAGTAGGAGGGAAATCCCTATATGGAGTGCATGCATTGATACAGTTTCCATTTCTTCCACTAGGCTCCATTTCTAAACAATGGTATAAACTAGATCAGTTTATGAATCAAAATACATAATCCCATACTTACAAAACACTTAACATAAATTGAACTATTTATGGATATAATCCATAATCATAAGAATATTTTATTTGAGAAAGTATATACTCATAAACCCTTCATAATGTTTTGTAAAGAAAATGAGAGTTATCATAAGCATATCCCCTGGGAGTGTCGTAACCAAGAGTGCAGCAAGTCCCGTTGTCGTGAACCAGTTCCCGTTCGA
The DNA here is from genome assembly GCA_963277665.1 of Viscum album. NCBI lineage: Eukaryota > Viridiplantae > Streptophyta > Magnoliopsida > Santalales > Viscaceae > Viscum > Viscum album. Next base: position 1,542,378,211 of record OY728129.1, read on the forward strand.
GTCTTGCTCAAAGCAGTGTTTTCGGGTTTTACCCCTAGGTACATATGTGCCAGAGCCACCTCTACCTGCTTGTATCCAGACATGGTTGTATTGCTCGGAAAACTCACAAAATCTCTACAATACCAAAATTCTAGGAATTTATTCTATACCAATCCTCAAAGTTCATCTTAGGTCTACGTGATCTAATCAGAGTTTATCTAAATCTAGCTTCCAAGGTTTCTAGTAAACTTCCTCTGATACCAACTGTAATGCCCCGACCCCAGTTACCCAGAGTCAGTGCATTATTACATAACATTGGCATGATCACAAGAAAGATCAAATCACAAATGATTGATTGGTTTAGTAGCCTTGGAAACACTATATATATTCATAAAGTTTTACATTACATTATGAAGTGAAAAACTAATACAACAACATATTGTCTCCATAATCCACACTATTATCCCCTCATAATATCCCTGTAGGTCATTCATAATTTACTTCTTCACATCATGGGAAAAATAAAACATAGAAAATGGGTGAGCTCAAATGCCCAGTAAGGATAACAATATAGCAGCAACTTTGATAAATAAGAATAAACATTTAAGGCAATGTATAACTAAAAAAAAGCCTTTTAAACTTGAACTTCAACATTGTATGGAAAAAATAAAATTAAATAATGCCATTTAATTATTCACATGTATATTCTACTAATCGAATAATCACATGCAATATCAATAACCACTTTTATAATGATGGAATGCATAATGCCAGACTATCATAACCACATAACCAAGGCCTCGTGCTAAGACTACAAATAAGATTTTTCCAAGGACTTGTGCCAAGACACTAGTTTGTCTCATGAGACCTACCGATGCATCGAGGATCTATAATGGGCTCCACCCATCACATATTGAGTCCAATGCATTCCCATATGAAAAGGTTTAAACATAACATAAACATTCATATTAAAACTAGCATACGAAATGTCAATACTTTCACCATAAACCTTGAATGGTATAAAAATAGCACATCCACAGTCAAACATATCACAAAACCTTCAATACAATATAGACGTTTTGTATCATAATAAATCAACTTTAAATAAGCGTAAAATCCATCAAAGGATGTTGACATAGATGAAATCAAAATTCTTTTTATAGAAATATCTCTTTCTATTTTGAAATCATTTAAGAGTCATATATTTATAAAATAAAACATTTTCTTTGAAAATATTCTTATAAGCTTGTAAGGGAAGCTTCGAAGATTTTATAACGGAAAAAAATAGCCGCACCCGCCGTATAAGTTGAAAAAAACATTCTTACCTTAATTCTGTCAAAAAGGTTATAAAGCACCTTGTTTGGAAAACAATGAAAAGATTCCTCTATAGACCTCTTATAAAAAGTCAAAAAAAGGTATAAATGACTTTAACCCATATTCTAGTAAATAGTAAAAATGTTTTGAAATTCATTTTTAGGAAACATGGATGTGGATGATAAAGAGATCCCAGTAGATTATTACGTATAAACAACCTCGGATAATGAAGAGATTGTGAAATAAACCCTTACCTTGTACTTTTCCTTGGTTGGGGTAGGCTAACCTTCTGTATAATGGTGAAATAATTGTTATTAAATTATAAAAGAATCATATACATTAATATGATATCATATATGATCTTTTAACATTGATTTTTTAATAATATCTGAGTATTATCGTTGTTTTGGGTGTTAACTTACTCGTTTTCTTTTATATGTTTTGTTACGTAAGCCATGTTTGTAATGGATAAGTTGTATATTATTCATATCCAGAATTGTATCAAGTCCTTAAACATCATTTTTAAATCAACAAATGATAATTATACTTGAATGGATACGATGGAGAATGAATCTCATCGCGTTCGTGGAGACGGTAGTCCGTACGTATGCACGGGCGACAATATCATTATTTTGATATTAAAATAATATATAAATGGATGGTATATCATATATACAGAATCATTATCATGTTACATTTATTATTTACATGAATTACACATCATTATTATACCTATCCAAATAATAATTTATTGAATAACAAATACACCACGACGTGGAGACGGTAAGCCGTACGTACGCACGTATGGTGACATGTTATTCAAAGGATGGATAGAATACTGAATATGGTTGTACCATATTTATAATAACATAATAGTATATATATTATACTGGAGTTATTATTTTATAATGGTAATAACAAACGAAGAAGCGGTGGAAGAAGAAAGGAACTTGTAGAAGGGTGGTGAAATTATTACCTCTTCTTCGGGCTCTTCCTTTTGATTTGATCAAAAGGGCTCCATTGGTTGGATTTCCGATCAAACTAAGGCCTCTATGTTGTATTGAGGGAATTTTGGAGAGTACTTGGGCAGAGTTTGGCCGAACCAAAAGGCTTTGAAGGTGTGAATAAATGAGATGGTGGAGTGTCTTTTTATAAGAGGGGTGAGGGGCCCCTTTGGAAAATCTAGAAATATTAATTTATAATAAATTCATATTCGGTTTATAATGGCTACAAAGTTGATTATTGAAATGTTAAGGTGGGGATAGGTCGAAAAACATTCAAACAATAGAATTTAGACAGGTTTGGGTTACTATATTAACCTTATCCTTAAGTATTAACTCTTAGTTAATTAGTTTTACATTTACCATCTCACTTTGTATTTTTATATTATATAGATAATAAACTTACTATATACATCCAAGAGACCCCTATGTGGTCCATTAATGATACAAATATCATGATATAAGTCTCTTGGCCGAACCTTTGATTTTTAAGAATCTAATATTAATTAATAATACAATATTTGTTTTAAAAACTCTTTTATGTCAATTTTGACACTATTCAATAGTTGATTTTTGTGAAACTCGTAATAGAATAATTACTTACAAAAAAGTTAATTAAATAATTCCTAATATGTCATATTATCCTAGAAAATTATTGTAATTCATCAAAAGTCTAAAATTATATTTATTTGGGGTTTTATAATATCCATTATTTTAAATTGTCAATATTATTGTAATTACTGCATCATCATTGTGTCATAAATAAAATAAATTATGTAATCACTAAAAATTATAAATAAAATATCATTATGTAGTAAATATTTTTATCTTTATAATGAATATTTTTAGTCTAAAATCCAACATATATTACCCTATGTAAAAATTGTTTTTCTAAACGATATATGCTTGTGTCATTTTTGTATTCATTTTAATTTAATTAAAATAAAGTGTCCCTATCACCTACAAGTGGCTCCATGGGGTCCCAAAATCGACCCAAAGATGCCTATGGTCTAAAATGTATCAAAAAATAAGTCTAGGACACGTTTTAGTGTAATTTAGTATTATTATAATATTATTTTTAGCCCTTATTTACTGGATTTACCCTTAACCACGGTAAATAAAATAGTTACCAAAGTAATTATTCAAAATGTATAAAAATAAAAGTTACCTATTTAAAAAATTTGAACATCCTGATTTCTAATATGGAATCCATTTTTCCAAATTCAAAACACATAAGTGGAATAAATTAATTTAAAATTAATTCCCATTATTAAAACAAAAAGCGTGTTTTTAAGAGATAATAACTATCAAAAGATTGACACTTGTTTATGTCCGGTTTAATTGTAAAATTATGTCCAATGACCAACATTGTATTAAATGGTAAAAATATATTCTAAATAAACTTTAAAATCACTCAAATTAATAATTTATCACTATTAATTATTTTTATTAAAAAATTAATTTTTAATTAAAATTTAGTAACTTTCACTATTCATCAAAATTTTAAAGTTATCTGAAAAGTACCAAAATTTTACCTTAGGCTAAATTCGATATTAAAAATCCAAAAATGAAGTATATTTTGAAATATAAAATATATATAATTTCAAAAAGTAGGTATTAATATTCATAACGGCTAGTTTGATTGGTTATGGTGTGTTAGAACTCGGTGTTGCGTACAACACACGCTATCACATTATTCAAAGAGAAGCGTACCGTAGAAGCATGGGGTGTTACATTTGGGTAGAACATAATAAATGACATCATAAACATATGTCAATGTTCAGTACTATGACGTTCATTTTATTAGATCAACACGTTTCAACCTATAATGTCATCAAAATTGGTTTCTTTAAAGATAATGTATATTCCCAATCACTACGAAATATTGAAAAGCACCATTATATCATATAAATAAATATGTGAACATTTTCACTATCCATCAGGAATATAATATGATAAAATAAATTATAGTATCAAAAAATATATTGAATATACATAGTATTTCCAAAAATTATTACATAATTTAAAATCCAACAATGAGATAACACGGTCTAAATGAAAAATATATAGACCAAAAAACATCGAATACAAAACAATTCTTGGGACCATCTATTTTCCACTATATGTCACCATGATCCAAACCCACCAAAAGGTAATCATTGACTAGGATAGTCTTCATATACGTGACACTCAACCCTTTACACTTATCCAAAAATACAAGGATTTAAATTCCAAAATGAAAAGCTATGGTTTCATAACTAAATCTACATTGGATATCACAAAGAACCTATACAATTTCTATTTATATGAATCTAATTTTTTTGGTATAAAAAATTATAAAAAATATTAAAAAATGGTATTTTATATATTAAAACATCCTTTTGTTTCCGTTAAAAAACTGTTTTATAAAATTGAAACATTATGACATAAAAAATATCCATGATCCATAAGTTGATAAAATAAATGATTTTTAATCCTAAATATACAGGAAAAAATAATTTTGGAAAATAATAATTTCAATATAAATTCATATAATGCATCTACAAATCATCAATATAAATCAATGACATGAGGGTGTATACAACTTGAATAACTTGAGACCCCAAAAAGTGTAAGTGAATCCAAATATTTGGTAAACTTACTCCTTTAGAATGGATACACCCTAGAAACTATGAAATCAAAGGAATATCAAATAGTGATAAAAATCTACTAAAGATATCACTATTTTCTAGCAACACACCATACCTAAAGGTATCCCAATTTAATATTACATCTTCATTCCATTCATGAAAAAAAATCATTTTTCATAATATTTTTTAAGTAAAATGAAATTTCAAATCCAAGTACACATTTTATTAAAATATATATTTTTATTCTACAACATTCCGATAATTAAAAACCACATTAATTTCAAATTTAACTTTAATTTATCTTCTAAAATATACCATGTGGATAAATCAAGTTTTAAAAGAAATACACTTTGTAATCATATTCTCCCACTAAAAATTTTGAAAGAAAATTTCAAAATTTAATTTCATAAATAAACCTAAAAGGAAACATTAAAATAACTCTATGATTAGAAAGGGATATACCATAGGATAGAGTATCCTACCACAAGAACAATTAAATCAAAATTTTATTTTCGATTGACAATGAGAGATGGAGAAATAAAATCCCAAAGAACCTTCATCTAATATAAAAAATGTTAATTATTCATGTACTTTCTAGATATAATGATCTTGTATTCATAGTATTTAAACACATGGAGAATAATATAAGATAAAAAATTGGAATAATCCCATATATCATATTACACCAAATAGGGAACCAATATTTCAACCAAAATGAATAATTTCCAACAGAATGATGGGGAGAAACAAAGTCATTACACAATAGCTCTTAAAAAATAGAAAATTGTGATCAAAAGTATTAGATTATAGGGGATAGAAAAATTAAAGTTAAATGGATTTTTATTCGATAATTAAACATAATATCGATCAACATCTGTAGCTTTTCGTTGGGCCTCATCAGTGGGTTGTTGGTCCACCAGTAGGCCATTGGGTGTAGGTAGAATTCTTACAGTATATGTCCTTCCACTAGCTGGCCAGTAGAATCCCACATCCTAGAAGCTAGATATTATAGATATATCTGTGTTTTATCGTCTATAATTATCTAGATGCTTATGGAAACCCAATCCTTAAACAAATAATATTTCACAATTTCATGATTATTATTTTCCAAAAAAACTACATAGTGGATCGACAGGTCTAGTTTATTTAGACGGTTAGACATAAATTTCCTCAAATTAATCATGAAACATCATATTTAATTAAAAATACTCATAGTTTTATCAACATAAATATATTATATAAAAAATCATAGGATATCTTATTGAAAATATATAATGAAATTGGTGAGGTAAAAAAACCAGTAAGGCTATAAACATATAAATAAATAATGAAATGAGATTGAAAAGGTATAACATGATAAAATTAATAGGATGATCATAATTATGTATACAAACAATAAGGAAATTATTTAATAAGATCATAAAATTGGATAAAAAATATAAAAAATAATATTATAAAAACAATTGATGCGTCACTCCCAAGAATATCCTCACAAAGTGGACAACATCCAATGGTGAATTTCGGCCCAATGACTTATCCCTTATATAAAATCTCATGAGATATAATGATTTACCTAATGAATTGGAGGGATATATAATTATTTTACCACCTTTCAACTAAATTAAAATCATATATATTGGTTCGACATAAATAAAATAAACCCTATGTAAATCATAATAAATATTAAACCCCTAAAAAGGTGGTGGTTTTTATAATTCCTATTCAAGGAATAATCGAAGGATAAATCATAAAAATTCGAAAGAATAATGATTAAAATAATTCAACTATATATATTTGAAAGTAATACAATGGTCTTACTCATTGAGTTCCAACATGGGAAGTTTATTAAAAGGATTTAGGACAATATAATATAAAAATATACCACTTGGGTGAAGCATTATAAAATAATTGAAGGATATTTATACGAAAGAAATATATTTTAGTTTTTCATAAAAAAAAAGTCGGTTATCCAAAAAATTATTCAGTTTTTATAATCTCTTAATTTTTTAAAATTTCTTATGGGATGTTTCTCGACTTGGGTATAGAAATAAGAATATTCCCCTAAATTGAGTTTATTTAAAATTGGGAATATTTAAGGAACTAAAAAAATTTATAAAACCAAAAAATAAATGTATATTTGACATTTGTATAGGTTATGTACATATAAATACATATATGAGGTAAATTAGAATAATATTTCATATAAATAAAAAAATACAACGAACTTGTTATCGATAAGTCACAAAGGAGGCCTATAAGATCCCCCACCTTCTGTATCAATTTAATTATTTGCACCCACATTACATAATAAATAAGAAAATTATGTTTATTAAATTATTTTAGGTGAAATTTATGAAACTATATTTGATATTTAAATGTCATTTAACTATCATATGATATTTATTTACTATACAGTTTTCTTTCATATGTCAGTTACTAGAGGTTTTTTGAGAACTTTTCATAACTCCATATGTATGATGACCACAATAAAAATTATTATAAAATGGTTTCATAATATCTAAATTATTAACATTTTAAGGAAAATAATTATTAATTATTAAATATATTTTTAAATCCATCCATGATGGGTGGTGATTATAAATGAAACACATTATGTGGGGAGGTGATAATTCGCACATAGGCATGATTAATGTTTTCATTCTTGATGGAATATGAGGGAAATAAAGTGTATGATTGTTTGAAATGTCATAATAATATTTAAATTTTATTTATTAATTTTTTAATAAATTAAATCCATTTTATCAGCCATGTATAGTGGTGACGGAATATAAAAGACTTTTTTAGATGTGGTAATCCGCACAACACACTAATGGTGTTTTTTCTAACCAGATGGAGATGAATAAATAATTATTATTATACTAATATTATAAAATATCAATATAAAAATCACATTGATTCCATTATGTTTTTATGGTTATAAGATATTTGGTAGAAAAATATTAAGGATAAAGGGTTGCAAAGAAGGTAATATATATGTTGGAGACTAGATCTTCCTTAAGATATCTCATTAGAAATGAAGGACATAGGGTAACATATAGAGAAAATAGGATTAAGGATGAGAAAATGAATTCTAGGGGAGTTATTATAGATATATTTTAAATTTAAATTCAAATGGAATGTGTTACTATAGAGGGGTGAAAGTGATACCCTTTTGTGAGTGAAGAAAAGGAAACTTTTTGGAATACCTTTTTCACATCCTAGATAACATCACATTATTCATTTGTTAATGAATTAAGAATTTAAAAATAATGGATTCTGGGGATATATTAGTCTGATAAATTCTTCATTAAGACTTTTAAAAAAAAGTAATCATTTTTAAATTCTTTTATAATGGGTTTTTACATTTTTATGTTTTGATTTTATGTTGCTAACTTATTTTTTAAATAATTTATATTTTATTTAAAAATAGATGGTAATAATTATTACAAAAGTTTTATGTTTTTAACCTATATTTACATTCAATTTTATCTAACTAAATTTTAAAATATGTAAAAGAAAAATGTTGTATTAAAATATAAAATATTTAAAAAATAATTTTTGTAGAAAATTTTCTTTTCACCATTTTATATTCATTAATATTATTTATTATTTATTACCAATTTATTGAGTGTTAATATATATATATATATATATATATATATATATATTTATTTCCACATAATATTTGTAACCATTAATAAATTAGATAAATTTTATTGGTTAAAAAAAATTATATGATATTGATGAAGTAACTCATTGATTTTTTTACCTTTATCACTGTTGTCAGCAGTAATATTACTGATATTATCATTGAACCTAAAAAATGAATTTAATATTTTTAACGGATATTGATTTGTTAAACTCAAATAGGAAATACATTTTGTTATATTTAATTTATAAAAGTGATCCTGATATTTTTTTTATAAGCATGTAAAAATAGTTTTTATTATGAAATATTACCCGACTTTACGAAATGGTAAACAAGTTACTTATAAAATTAAAGAGGCATTTTTTATAATATTACTAAATTTAAACTGTGTATATATAATGTATTTCTTAATCATTTAAGTAATTCTTCTATAAAAGTGACAGTTTTTATCAAAACTGGTTTTCTTTCTATTCACATAGATATTAATTAACTTAGAAGAAAAAAAACCATCTGAGGAAAATATTGACACACTAAATCCAAAAAATAATTTAATTTACTAACATTATAAATTTTAATTTATTATAAATATATGAAATCAAAATGTAGTTATTACTATCTATTTTTATTTGATTAACTCCTATAATAATTTTCTTTAATGATATAATTTTATTAAAATTTCTTGTTCATTTGTTTAATATGTTATTTCATGCAACACATGACACCCAACAACATAATTATCAAGGTTACATAATCATTGATATCCTCAGTAGTAATATAATTCCCCCTTAAAAAAATATTCCATGAAAATTTTATTTAATACACTAAGATGAATATAAAAGGGGGTTCTTTTTTTATAGTCCCTTTAGGTTCCCACTATTCCACTCTATACATATGGTTTCCTAATGGTACCTTGACAGGTTGATTTGTCTGGTTTCATAGAAAAATTTCTCTACGATTGAAGATCTTTATAGGATTCTCCTTGTATGATAGATCATTATGGAATTGTACCTCTTATGAGTTTAACATGTGTGAGGGATCTTATATTTTGTACCTCAAGGGGGATGCATGGAACACATCATATACTTCAGATAGGTTTAGTTAGATCCCCAGTCGTTATGCCATATCTCAGATAAGGAAAATAATCTCAAAGGGGCCAATATATCTTGGACATAGCATCCCATTCTTCCAAAAACTCATGACTCTGTTCTATTATGAAATACAAAGGGACACTTTAAACTAAAATCTTATCTCTAGGTGTTGTTTGTGGTTATAATCATAACACCTCCTTAGAAACTACGCCAGATTGATGGTATTATGAATTGTATTTAAATTAATACCCTTTATTCGACCGTATCACATCCAAGAAACTTTTGATTGTTAACATCATCCCAAAAATAGGTGTTATACATTTATTACCCTACATGACATCATATGGGTATATTTTTATAAATGACTGGAAACTATTTCAATAAGAGAAATCAAGAAGAGGAAGATATTTTTTCCAACCCCCTTTGAAGTCCCTAGAGAAATATCTCAACATATCCTCATGTGTCTTGATATTACATAAAGATTTTCCATTATTTAAGAGATTATAGATCATGATGAAGTTAAAATATGTTTTCATATCTTGTTATATACTCTTCCATACCTTTTAATAAACCTCAGATCTCAATCAAATACAATTGATAATGGGTTTTCTTCAACCCTGCCACATCAATAATGTTTATCATTTAAATGTGTTTGAGTAAGAATTCCACTATAATGTCAATTAGGGGGTAATTATTTTTAAGACCAAAAACCATAATTATTTTTTCTCTTTTTGTGTCCTTTAAAAATTATTGACAAATCTATAGTTTTTTTTAATTTTAATGCAGGTACAGAGAATGGTTTAATCATACATTTGGAGTTTTTCCTCCTAAACATTACTTTCTGACATAGTAGGCTCTTTGATATACTTTCATCAATCTAATTGTCATATTTTACCACCAATATTTTTGTTGAAAATCATAATAAATATTCACATTTGCTGGATGAATGGAGAATGTTGAGTAATGAGCATCATTTTATTACTGGTTCATTATGTCTAATTCTAAGGGAACACAACATTTGTTCCAAAATATTATAACTCATTCATCATCAAACTTGATCTTAGAGTTTTTTTCTTTACCCCTCTATATACAGCTTATTTTGTATCTCCACATAATACCTTTTATATTTAATTATATTCCAATTTTTTGATGGTTGAACGATCATTTGAGAATGGTAGGTTGATGTTCATTTATTTATGATTCCCTTGATCAACCTTTGTATTTCTAAGAAAACATGATCCTTCTCAATATTCATCATATATGACATTTCAATATATTTTATATTTAAAAAATCTTGCACTTTTTTCACAATTTCTAAATGGTAGTGGATTGGAAAATCACAATATTTGATTGGTTCAAACCATATTTGTTGGTGTGTGTTGATCTCTTCATTTGTAAATATATATTATATTTCAGTTTGGTATTTTTATATATATCACTTTTATATATACATATAATACCTCTAAATTTTCAATTCTAATAAACCTAAAACCAATTCAAGATCATTCAACGAATAATTCTATTCGCAAATCATCAATTATCATGTTACTTAATCTATCACTTTATAATTCTTCATGAGTAAAAAATGAAATCCCTTATTGATGCAGCATTTTAGATCACCAATCCTTCTCCACTTATGGGTATGGGGTGTACTTGTTTGGATGTTTAACTATTCTTCTGCTCATTGAAGCACTCTTCACACTCATTTATATAGACATAATTCACTTTCTTATAAATAAGATTGTTTATTAGGTTTAACAGTGTCAAGAAGTTTCCAATAAATTACTGATAATAACCAAGTAATGTAATGAAAATTAGGATATATGTCATATATGATGGTCTTGGCCAATCCATAATGAATTAGTCCTTCTAATGGTTCCCTGATATCCCCTTACATGTCATATAAAACACTAATCATGCTATATGATCTACCCAAAACCTAAATTTATATACATTGCATATAATGTTTCTCTCTTAAATTAATTTTACCAAACATTTGAGTAATCATTGTCTTCCTAATTACATTTGGAGTATATAATAATATAATCTAAAAATATTATCTAAAATTTATGAATGTAATATCTAAAGAATCTATTTTTTATGTCAATAAATATCACAGGAGCATTCGTTAGTCTAAATGGAATGATAATAAACTCAAATAGAATATACATTGTATTAATGAATGTCTTTGGTATATCATCCTTTTCAGCTTTAACTAATGATATCACATCTGAAGGTCTCCTTTATATAATTATTGAACATCTCATAAATGATAAAAACATTCATGAATCTATTGTAGGGTATAGTTGGTCTTTATTGTGATCTTTTTGAGTACATTATAATCGCTACAGAATATACACCCATCCTTATTACTGATAAAGAGGAAAAATGCACTCCATAATGAAGCAGTTACGCATATGAAACAAGTGTCCAAATGTTATTTTAATTTATTGTTCAGTCCATATTCATTTGTGTAGGACATTATATATATATCCTTGAATATTAGTATAGATCTAGGTGTATATTAAATTGAAAATGATGTCCCTTAGTCTAGAAGAATAGTATGAAATTATTTTGGGAATAAATTAGTATAATTCCTTACAGTGCGAAATCCATCAAGAGTTTTACTCTCATATGATTCAATCATTTGATCTAGATATTGTATCTTATAAGGAAATGATACGATTGATTTTGATGAATATTAAAAAGGATATTTATCTTCTTCATTACAATTAAATAGTAATTTGTGATATAAAAACTGATTTCCTTCCCCCCACTAGTTGATGTGGCCTCTATATAGAGACAACTATTATTTTATTAGAATATAATAAAATTATACTAAAGGTATTATTACAAGGTTAACTAGACAAATTACCCCATAGATACAAATTAGTTAACTTTTAAGTACATGAGATGTAATAATCACTCAATTATATGTTTTCATTGATAACATAACCTACAAATTTTTCAATAGAGTTTGAATAGTTTGACTAAAATTGAATGACATGGAAGAGTGAATAGAACCAAAATAAAATAGAATGTTCACTATTATTGAATGAATAACTAGTATTCATTCCACACCATAGTTTCCTTGATACACCTCTATAATAAAAATATAATATTATCACCCTTTATCTCTTGGCATTTGGGTTTGTTGTCATTAGTTCTCCTCGACAATCCTTACATTTTTACATTGGTTTCCATAGTTTGTTCCTTGTAGTTGAAAAATTGGATAGAAGTTTGAGTATTTATATAATAATTATTTTCTATTGATCACATTACTGGGATTATTCATCTCAGTTATACATGTGTTGTATTAGTATTCCTTCTTTACAAACATGAAATATTTCATAGTCCCCAAGATACATTTTCTAAGATTCTTCCATGAAAACTTTTGACATGTGAAAAGTTTAATTTTTTTACCCTATGATATTTATCTAGATATAGACCATAGTTGAACCCCATTCTATTATAATTATCTATAGTCCCTTGAGACCAATAGGAATCCTGAACTTCCATCTCAATGTTTATGGAATATTTGAAAAAATATTCATAACATTCCAAATTCTAGAATTTAAAAATATCTATATAGAATCATCCTTAGCCAAATAACTATGTGATGAATTTTCCTTTTTATGATAATGATAACACCAATGTATCATCATTCATGCATTGTGAATTTCATTTAATTAGATCTAATATATTCATCTTTCTTTTGTGTGAATTCAAGGATCTCCGTCTATATTTTTGGATTGGGATGTTAAGGGAAATATTTATTGATAAATAAGCACCTAAATTATCCCACACCATATAATCTATGTCTTAAATGGGATTTGTAATCATGATTAGTGTCCAATGCTAATCAAATTCTCCATCAATGTGGTAAATAGCCAGTATGACCTTCTCACACTCAGACCACTGAAGGATGGAGAAGATCTTCTCAATTGAGGTAAATCATATCTCAGTGATTATTGGATCAATATATCCACTAAAAATTACCAACCATTAATTCATAGAAAATCCAACCAAAACATTATATATTAAATGTTATTCCATGTTATTAAAGTTTTAGTTGATAACTTAAGATATATGTTACAACAGTTTCTTGAAGTTCTCGGATTTTTGTCCCATTATGTTATGCATTTCATTAGGTAATTCATCACATTTACCAAAGAACATTTTGTTAATATTATTCCTCCTAGATCAATTTATTTTTATAATTTTAATTAAAATTAGGATTTAGAATACGTTTATAAATACTTGTATAAAATATAGACCATAAAAATAGAAAAATGGAATCACACATGATGTGAAAAACCTAGCTTATGAATTTCTTTGTTTCAATATACATAATACACAATTATATTCAAATTATGTTCTCTAATAGAAATATTTGTCATAAAAAAATATTTTCAAAACATTCATAATGGTTTGTATAGAAAGTATAAATTAACCAAATCATAACCATCAACATTGTCAAACCATTTGTGCACTAAGGGACCTTTCACCAAACACTAGAATGATCTCTAAGATAAACTCGACCCACACTTTTGGGATTATCATATAATATCCTTGTCTTTTCATACATAAATATTTAATTTTTTTAAAAGAATATTTGATTCATAACATTTTGTTCCATTCTAGAACAACAATGGTTCAGAGTATTCAGTTACTAGATATATAATATTTATATTTCATGAAATATCATCAACATCCCCCATGAATATCATCACATATAGTACTGACACACCTCAATCATTGTTTTTACCTTTTTTCCATATCATTTTTGGATCTTGTTTTCCCCCCTCTTATTTCGGGTGTTCCATGTTTAAATTTTATAATTTTATTTTATTTTGTTTTTTTCCTGTGTTCATTCGTTAGTTTCCTCATGAGTTATTGGTGAAAAATGGATGTTTTTGGATTGAAATAAGGTGTCTTCCAGTTGGAACATGGTTAGGGGAAACTCTGCGCCATACTCTAGGAAGCCACGTGATATATGAAATCCCTCTTGACTAGGTCACAAAACCCATGCATGGTTAGTAAAATCACATGGAATGTGTGTTCATGGTTCTTCCATTTTGGACAGAACCATGTCACATAGTTGGAATAAGATTTACCAAATAGTGTGGCCAAAACTATGCAAATTTCCTAATGTGTCCAGTAAGGGCCGCATAGTTGGCATACAAGTTGGGAAACCATGTGTCCAAACTGTGCATAGTGCCCAGGTCATCAAAAATGCTTGTTGATTCTTCTACCCTCTTAGGAGTTTAGTCCCAAAATTCTACGCCTCTTCCTCCTCCAGTTCATGTAACCCAAAAGAGCCTCTCTCTTATTTTATAAGTCTCTCCTCCTCTCATATGGTGTGGATCAATGGATTTCTTTATGTTTGTGGCAATATTTGTTAAGGAATTATTATCTTATATTATTACTCTTCCAAATCCTTTCAGTCTCTCTTGATTTATTCTTCTCTATTAGTCATGAGGATATAAGGTTCATATTTCAATTTTTTTTATGTTGGGGGTTTTCGGATTTTAAGTTTCTCTGTGGATTTGTGAGGTTGTTTCAGGTGTGTGTTGTTGAAGTGCATATGGTTTGAGGTAGTATTATCTTTGTACTTATACATTATTTTAAAGAATCATTAGTTTAATACTTTTTCACATTCGTTATTTGTTAAATATAGATGTGTGATATTTGTAATAACTTGTTCGTTTGAAAAGTGATAATTTCTTCCTTATTATTATTGTTGGTCGGAGTGGATACTCAAGAGGGGGGGGGGGGTGAATTGAGTTCCTATTAAAATTTCTGTTAAAAGTATTTCTCTTAAAATCCCCCAATTTAAAAACAAAGTTAAACTGTAGTGAATCTATACAGAGTGTAAAGGTTCAATTAGTTTCTAAAAGATTAATTAGGTCTCAGTTAAATTAATTTGAAGATTAAATTAAGTTTTGAAACTAACTTACTGATTTACAATAAGTATAAACACTTTCTAATTTAACTATCAAAGTATCCTTAAAAAAGTTTTTTTTTTATTTCAAAGTAATAAGCAGTGGAATATATATATATGAAATACTTATAGAATTTAAATAAAATCACAAACAAGTTACCCCAGAAGTTCAGTCTCAAGCCAAGACTTAGTTCTCTCAACAATTTATATAAATTGATCCATGCCCTGGATCGGGGGTAAACAATAGTACACTATAGTCTAGGTAAAAAGACCTCTACCACAATTCTTTGTGGGAAGAAAACAACAAATCATAGGCTATTCAGGTCTTACTCGACCTCTACCACCATTCAGAGTGGGAAACAAAAGAGTTATGGAGTTTAAGTGAGGATTTAAGAATCCTCCATTTTTTCACATGAGACAGTGTGTGTGTGTAAACTAAACAGGATAAACACACTGCTCAAAATGTAAATAAAGAATCACTAAGAGAAGCATTATTGAGTTTAGAAATGTTTTAGTGATTATCAGTGCAACTTGGAGTCATTTGGTTTATCAAAATAGCTTCTGAGTCCTTCTCTAGTTTTTCTCATAAAACAGAGTGTCGATTTCTTCTTTGATTCTTGGTCTAGCTTAGCAGCCTGAGTTCATGAAACGTTTTTTTAGTTCTTCACTCAAGATACAACTTGTGTTCTCCTATAGAATAAGTTTCTTTGTGTATGTCCATGATTCTTGGAGTATGGATGTAGACTAGAGAAGACAAAATGATCCACATTTGAATGTTTGTTCAGCTCTTCTTCTTTCACCCTTCTTGTGTCTTATTTTTTCTTTTTTCAGGAGTGTTATATTCATGTGTTTCTTCTATATACCTTAGTGTTCTCTTTCCATCACTTTATAGGTTTCAGCTTCGGCAGAAAAGAACAATAACCTTTTTCATGGGTACTAGGTATGGTTCCCTGACATGCAACAGAAATCATTAAATAACATTAACTTCATTAAAACAATCAAATGTAACTGTTAGCTAAATAAATAAATAGTATGACGAGTATAAGGTTTGACTAGTTCGTCAAGAATTAGTAGCATTTTATTGGTAGACGCGCACGATGGACTTTGTCGCAGAACCTTCCATCGGTAGCTCTTTTGAACATACATCGGTAGCTCATATACCAGTGACTTTATTTCCATCAGTAGTTGTCTCTCCATCGGTATCTCTTTGCATCAGTAGATATTTACACGTATCCGTAGACTTACACTATTAGCAGACTTCTATAGGTAGACTTTTGTCTATCAGTGGCTATGGTATGTTTTGTATCGGTAGATCGGTAGACTGGTTCTATCAGAAGACTTCTTCATATCGGTAGCTCTGGTTTTCTATCGATAGCTCTATACATATCGGTGACCATAGTGTGTCGGTGACTCTGTGTATCGGTAGAATAAGTCTATCGGTAGACTGAGTTCCGGTAGCGTACACACAGATCAGTGACTAAAAACTTATCTGTTTCATACACAACATATCCAAATGGGTTATAATTACTTCAGAACTTATATAAACTTGGATAAACAATGATTGAACTATCTCATGGTTATTATCATCTTGAGCACATATTGAAAGAATTAATATATAGAAAAAAATTAGATTGAGATTATCAAAGTATATGAAAGCATAATTAGGATTATCAAAACAGGTGAGGTAAACAATCTCCCCATTTTTGATAATCACAACTTATGATATTATTAGTTTAAGAAAACATCAGAGGATATATAATTAAGCTCAATTTTCTCAGAGAAAACAACATGGTATAAAACATACTCTATCAGAGATAGAATTTAATGTATCAGAGAATATCAGAGAACTAAATCAAATGATATCAGAGGATGAGAGAGAAGACACTGATATGAGAGGATGAAATTTAGATGTATCAAAATAAGTGGAATGATAGGAATAGAATAAAATCAATTGTATTAAATGTGAAAAATAGGTAAAAAGACAGAAAACATGATACATAGGATTCCTATCAAATAGTCCAGCTACTGGATCAATCCACATCCTCAATGTGAGATTTTTTCTTGGGGTTAGAAGTGGATTTAGGTGGTGAGGATTCTGGTGAAGGCTTAGGAATTCATAAAAAGACCACAGGAGGCTGAGAAACTAACATTGTTCCTGGCCTATATTGTAGATTCCTTTATGTGATCACAGGTGTGAGGCTTCAAATGGCTTAAACAGGAGTCATCTGAATTGGAGAAGCAGTGGAGGCAGAGGCAGGCAAAGCAGGAGGGACAGTTACGAACCGAGCATCGACATGCAGAAAGGGCAGTAAAAGATTCGTGAAATCCATAATGATTCCTCCCCCTCTCTCCATTGAGGATATGAATCCATACATGTTCTCCATAAACTTGTCCAAAATCTAGAGTCAATTCTCTTAGCTTTCTAACTTGTTCTCTAAAGGCTTGATTTACAGGAGGAAGTTTCATATTCTCAATCAGAAGCTTAAAATGAATGGTCATTTGGGTATTTGTGTAAATTTTGGAGAAATAGGGGTTGAAATTTTCTTTTAATTCCTTTTGAGAGTTAGAGGCTTCTCTCATGTAGTCTTGGACTATCTTTATATTTTCTCTGGCTGAATCTCTGGTAGAGAGAATAACTCTGCTCAGTTCAGATGAGTCCACAGAGCCACTGGTTGTGGCAGAACCAAGCTCCTCTTTCATCACAGTTCGAATTTGATTCAAGTCCATCAATGGTTTAGATGAAAGATAACAAATAGAGAAAGATATAGTCTCTTTGAAGCTTTTTGTCAAACCACTGATAAGATTTTGAACATCGGATTCCTGGGTTTTAATATGATCTTCCATAGATGTTTTGAAACATTCAATTACTGATACCATCTGACTTACAACACTCTTCACATAAGCTATGTCCTTATATGATTTGGATTTTGATCTCATGTATGAGTCTAAAGAAACAACAGATTCCTTTAAAGCTTCAAGATCTGCTTCAAGTCTAGAAACTTGAGCCTGACATTCATTAACTTCTTCAACTATTTCGCCCATAAAGATTGATAAATTGTAGGCAAGAGATAGTTAAAAAGATATTTACATCATAACCATTTCTTCAGCAAAACTGTTCTTCATCACATAAACTGAGGCACTCAAATATTCATTCAGCTCATCCCTTAAGATATCCATATCAGCCTTGGTAACCAAATCCGCAGGTGCAACTTCTGCAGATTCTCTTTCAGAGGCTAAACTGACCACAACATCAGTCATAACTGATTGAATTGAAGATACTAGAGAATATTCCATCTTCTTTACCTCTTCCAAAAATATATCCTTAAGATTTTTCTTTAAAGTATCCAGGTCATGCATTCTGAACACATCTTCAGGTAGCAATTCAGTCTCCACATCATAAACAATTTTAGGTCTATTGTGAGATGCCTCATTATCTGAATCTGAATAGTCTAAACAACAGAATATAAAACCAGGGTCTTCTGCCCAATCATTAAAACCAACAGCCACTGTGACACTTCCAAACATAGAACTATGCTCCCCCTTAATGGGTGCATCCTCAATTAGAATAACATTATTCTCATCATTATTCACAACAGTATCCTCAGCAGGTCTTTCATCCTGAGGAGAATCTTCCACTATCAATTCCATTACTGCAGAAGCAGGAGAGTCTTATAGATTAGGTAAGGGTATTTCAACATCATTTGTTTCCTCAGTAGGTACTAAAGTATGTTCAATAACTGGAATCAGACTCAAATCAACTGTCATAGATGTTTTACTCTCATGAAAATCTTCTTCATTTTCTACAGCAGCCACTTCAACAGCTTCTTCCTTATCTGATATATGTTGAACTAGATTTTTAGGAGCTGGGCTAGGAGGCAAGTCAAGGTCTCCTCCTTCATTATAAGAGGACTCTTCCCCTTCTGAATCATCACTATATTTTGGCTCCTCTTTATCTGGTCCCAGAACTAGATCCCTCACATCCTTTATTCTTGAACGATGAGTCACAGAACTAAACTTGTAATACATCCTCTGGTCATCATTGACCCATTCTCCTCTCCAAGGGTTCCAATTTATTTTCATGTACTTACACACTGTGGTTGTGACACATAAGTTATTCATCACTACCACTATCTCATCTTGAGACTCAGCAACCCCTTTCACCTTTATCATCACAGAGAATAATTTAGAAAAGAATAGGGCATTTGTATTTGATTTTGGTCTTGTCATATCTTCCATCTGGAGCATCAGCAATCTGCATGAATTAACCTTTACACAATGTCTTAAGAGGTGCAGGAGATAGATATCCTGATATCTCAAATGGGAAAAGTCTCCTTTCCTTGGTATTAAGATATGTTGAAAAAATTTGAATAGCAATCTGTTCTCTCCATCCATCTCTGTAGCAACTACTTGTCTTTGACTTCCATCACCAGTCAGCTCTTCCAAATAAGTCTCATAATCAAAAATGTCACTGGTAGGTGGAATTTCTCTCGCGACATATCCAGATACTCCTTCATGTGGAACTTTCAAGCACTCATCTCATTCCATAGATGAGAACGACATCTCTTTTTCATTTACAAAAGTAGTTACTCGATTTTCATTCTCCGATTCTTCAAAGGTTACAAAATTGTAAAACTGTTTCACAAATTTTGGAAATTAAGGACCATTGTTATTCGAAAAACACTCTACCCATTTTTGATCTTCAAGAACTTCGAGCACTAAGGAACTTCTAGGCATCATCCATTCTACACACAGTTCCTTTTCAATCATAATAACTCAATTTTACAGATGAGGATTCACTGGTCGTCTCCCCGACCTAGTTCTAGCAACACTTCCACTACAACTTGCATCTTGCTCGGTCCATTTCTTCTTTGTTTTCGGATCAACAGAGTTATCTCTGATGGTAGGAGGTTTGGTCTTTTCCATCGTTGGTTCGAAGGATTTAGAGTTCTCTAAGGATTCAGGAGCTAAGGTTTGAGGGTTAAGGTTTGAGACTCGGTGGATTTTGAAGTAGATCGAACTATAGATTTATCATTTAGGAATCATAAAATAAATATACAAAATGAAATAAAGTAAACTATTTAGATTTTGGAGGCAGACATAAGTTTTAAAACAGCGCGCACATCGGTGAGAATTTTTATCAGTGAGGTTTTACATCA
This sequence comes from Viscum album, assembly GCA_963277665.1. Lineage (NCBI taxonomy): Eukaryota > Viridiplantae > Streptophyta > Magnoliopsida > Santalales > Viscaceae > Viscum > Viscum album. The sequence goes on from OY728129.1 coordinate 1,542,398,972, forward strand.
GTGAGGTTTTCTATCAGTGAGGTTACATCGGTGAGGTTTTCTATCAGTGGGGTTACATCGGTGAGGATAGCTACCAATTGAGATTAAACATTCCTAACTCATGTCAAATGTAACTTAACCTATCCGAACTCAAAGGTTTAGTGAAAATGTCAGCTAATTGATGTTTAGTGCCTATAAACTCAAGAGTAATATCACCCTTTTGGAAATGATCTCTCAAGAAATGGTGCCTTAAATCAATGTGTTTGGTCCTAGAGTGAGACACAGGGTTCTTCGAGATATTTATTGCACTAGTATTGTCACAGTTGATTGTCACGCGCCCAAATTCATATCCATAGTCAAAAAGAGTGTTTTTCATCCACAGAATTTGTGCACAGCAACTACCAGTAGCTATGTACTCTACTTCGGTAGGGGATAATAATACATAATTCGGATTCTTACTACACCAAGATACTAAGGAATTTCCTAATAAATGAAATCTTCCAGAATTTCTCTTTCTATCCAACTTGAAACCAGAAAAGTTAACATCTGAATAACTCATTAACTCAAAGGGTTGTCCTTTCGGGTAAAACAAACCAAAGTTTACAGTATGTTTAAGATATTTAAAAATTCATTTAACAGCAAGTAAATGCGATTATTTTGGATTATCCTAAAATCTTTCACACATACACACACTAAACATAATATCTAGTCGACTAGTTGTAAGATAAAGTAAGCTTCGAATCATTCCTCTGTAATTGGTTTGATCCACTAATCTCCCAGTTTCATCTGCATCCAATTTGCAAATGGTACTCATAGGAGTTTCACTTTCCTTAATACTATCCAAACCAAATTGTTTTAAAAGATCCTTTGTATATTTACTTTGATTCAAAACAATGCAATTTTCATTTTGAAACACTTGAAATCCAAGAAAATATTTATGTTCTCCCATTAAACTCATTTCAAATTTATTTTGCATACTCTTTGAAAAATTAGTACATAAAAATGTTTAGAAGATCGAAAAATAATATCATCAACATAGATTTAAACTATTAAAACATCTTTAGAAATTCTTTTAATAAAAAGAGTTGGATTAGCAATCCCTTTAGTAAAACTTTTTGAAATAAAAAAATTACTAAGTCTATCACACAAAGCTCTTGGAGCCTGTTTTAAACCATATAATGCTTTATAAAGTTTAAAAACTTGATTTGGAAAATGATGATTAGTAAATCCAGGAGGTCGTTTAACACAAACATCTTTAACAATAAAACCATTTAGAAAAGAACTTTTGACATCCATTTGATAAAACATGAAATTCAGATAAGAAGCATATGCAAGTAAGATCCTAATGGATTCTAATCTGGATATAGGTGAAAAGGTTTCCTCATAGTCTATTACTTCTTCTTGATTATATCCTTGTGCAACTAGTCTAGCTTTGTTTCTAACTATGTTTCCAGACTCATCAACATTGTTTCTAAAAACAAATTTTGTGCATATTGTTAAAGTGTCCTTAGGTATGTCAACTAATTCCCAGACTTTGTTTCATTCAAATTGATTTAACTCTTCTTGCATAGCCATTACCCAAAATTCATCATTGATATCATTATTGATATTTTTAGGTTCTATCTATGAAAGAAAAGCTTGATGTTCAACCTCATTTATTAGAGAGGCTATAGTCTGGTCCCTCTATCATGATTACCAACTACAGAAACCAAAGGATGATTCATTAGAATCCTTGTTGATCTAGTAAAGGTAGGTCTATAAATTTCAGGTTCATCTATAGGTTCGAGTTCTATAGCAGCCAATTCTGGAATATGTTCAGAACTGGATGTTTTTACAGCAGGTTCTTTAGATTTATTATTAAGGTCCAAGATACTTAAATCTTCCTCAAGATTTTGAAGAGTGGGTTTAGGCTCATGTATATCAGTTCCATCAAACATGATGTGAAAATATTCTTCCACACATTTGGTTCTTTTATTAAAGACTCTATAGGCTTTCTTAGTTAAAGAATAACCAAGAAAAATTCCTTCATCACTCTTAGAAGCAAACTTGTCCAGATTATCCTTTGTATTAAGAATGAAAACTTTGTAGCCAAAGACTATAAAGTAACTAAATTTAGGTTTTCTATTATTCCACAACTCATAAGGGGTATTCTTAAGAACTAGTCTAATTAATACTCTATTAATAATAATATAACAAGATGTAGTCACGGCTTCAGCCCAAAATTAAATAGGCAGGTCATATTCATTAAGCATGGTTCTAGCTATTTCTTGAAGGGTTCTATTCCTTCTTTATACTACACCATTCTGCTAAGGTGTTCTAGGATAAAATAAGTTGTGACTATACCCATTGTGTGAGCAATAAGATTCAAATTCATGATTTTCAAACTCACGTCCATGATCACATCATAGAGTTTTAATCTTAAGTCCACTACGATTTTATACAGATTTGGAGTATTTAATAAAGTAAAAACAGGCTTCACTTTTGTGAGCTTACAAGTATACCCAAGTATATCAAGAAAAGTCATCTACTAGAACATAGACATAAATCTTCCCATTTAAACTAGAAACTCTTGATGGTCCAAACAAGTCCATGTGAACCAAATCAAGAGGTTGAGAAGTTGAAACTTATTTCTTTGATTTAAAAGAAATATTATGTTGCTTTCCCTTTTGACAGGGATTACGCACTTTGTCATTTGGGAATTCATGTTTGGATAGTTCTCTAACTAAGTTCTTTCTAGTTAGTTTTCTAAGTGAATAGATGTTGAAGTTTCTTAATCTTCTATGCCAAGGCCAAGACTCTTTATGAAAAGAATTTAATCAAGTAACATTTTGTTTAGCTAAAGCATTTGAATCAACTGCATAAACATTTTCATTTATTAAAGCATAAAATACGAAAACATTTTTAGAATTAAAAAAATTACAAGAATCATTTTCAAACTTCACATTAAATCCCTAATCACATAATTGAGAAATACTTAACAGGTTATACTTAAGTCCATCAACAAATAAATCTTTAGAAATTAAAATTGAATCAGCATTACCAATTTGGCCTAGGCCGATGATCTTTCCTTTAGAATTATCACCAAAGGTGGAATGTCCTACACCAACCATTATTAAACTTTTTAAGCGTGAATAATCTCTATACATATGTCTTCAACATCCACTATCCAAGTACCATACCTTCTTGTGAGAACTCTTTAAGTATGTTTCCTACAAAACATATTTAGATAGAAAATGATTTTTGTACCTAGATCTTCTTGCGTCCAGAAAGTAAGCAATCAAAACATTAGGTACCCATATTTGTTTTATGGGTCTCATATAATTTATAGAATCAATATATTTTGAAAGAAAAACTTTATTTGACCTATAACCATATGAATAACCGGTTAAAGAATATGAATTTCCAGAACTAGAATAAGCAGAATTTTGTCGAGACTTGGGAATAAATCGAGTTTTAGTGAACTGTATCTGTCCAGGTTGATATCCCAAACCAGTAGTGTATTTAGGTGTAACTTGTTTACCTAAAATTTGAGTAAGTGTGTCTTTTCCATTTGTAAACTCCTCTATTTCTTTTCTAAGCTGCTCATTTGACATTTTTAGTTCTGTATTTTCCTTTAACAGTTGAGTATTCTTCTCTTTTTCAATAGTAAGTTCTGTTTTAATAGTAGTTTTGAGAGCATGCCGTTTCTTTAATGATTTGTATTTATCCATAAGTTCATTGCATGTCTCTTCCAGCATATTGCAATATTCAAATAATTCTTTACTAGTCAGGTTTTCTGAATCAGAATCAGATTCTGCATCATCTTCAGAATAATAAGAATTTAAAATAGGAGTATCTAAGGTTAACTCATATGTGTTGGTCATGAAACACATGTTGGCATGATTCTTCTCAGAATAAGAAACTTCAGATTCACTTGTGCTGTCTTCAGATACACTCCAGGTAGCCTTCATAGCTTTCTTGTACTTCTTGTCCTTATAATAATATTTCTTTTTGACTTTTAACTTTTGACAATCAGCCATGATGTGTCCTTTCCTTTTACACTCATAGCAGAATATTTCATCATTCTTGTCAGCTTTCTTCCAATCCTTCTTCTAGTGTCCCTTCTTGTCATACATTATTTTGTAGTTAGATTTCCTGAAGAATTTGTTCTTCCTATAAAACTTCTTGAATCTCCTGGCTATTTGAGCCATCTCAGCATCACTATCTGAATCATAATCTTCACTTGTTGAACTCTCGGTTGGTATTTGCATTTTCTCCTTGTCTTTACTCTTAGAGGCAGTAGACTTGAAAGCTACAGATTTTCTCTTAGGTTCATCATCTTCCTCCTTATTCACTTTGAGTTCTTCCTCATACATCATTAATTTACCAATAAGCTCCTTTACTGCAAGTGCTCCAATGTCACATGACTCTTTGATTGAGAAAGAGGTGCCTCTCCATTATTCTGGCAGACATCTCAGTATCCTCATAATTTGTTCCTTTGCTGGACAACATTACCATGTGAACTCATTGTATTGACTATCTCATTAAACCTAAGATACATATCAGAAACAGGTTCATCAGTTTTCATTTTAAAATTGTCAAATTTAATAGTATAAGTATTCAATCTCATTTCTTTAACATTGGTTGTTCCTTCATGAGAAACACCCAATGTATCCCATATTTCAAAGGCAGTTTTACAAGTAGAAATTATATTAAACATTTAATCTCCGAAAGCATAGTACAGAGAATTCATAGCTTTACAATTATTATTGTATACACTCTTTGTAGGTTCATCCCAAGTTGTTCTTTTAGTCTCTGGAATTTTAAATTGAGACTCTATAGCAGTCCAAATATAAAAACCCATACTTTCTAAATGAATTTTCATTTTCAGTTTCCAATGGGCATAGTTTTTGCCATTGAAAAAAGGTGGTCGGTTAGTAGAATCACCCTCTAGTCTATTATCCATAACTAGATTTTAGAAAATATTTTTAATGAGATTAAAATTTATAACTAACAGAAATTTAATATCTTTAATGATTCAACTAAAATCACAGTTAAAAAACAGAGTATTTCAAAAATCCTTGAACAAAAATAAACCTTTGATACCAAATGTTGGTCGGAGTGGATACTCAAGAGGTGGGGGGTGAATTGAGTTCCAATTAAAATTTCTGTTAAAAATATATCTCTTAAAATCCCCCAATTTAAAAACAATGTTTAACTATAGTGAATCTATACAGAGTGTAAAGGTTCAATTAGTTTATCAAAGATTGATTAGGTCTCAGTTAACATAATTTGAAGATTAAATTAACTTTTGAAACTAACTTACAGGTTTACAATAAGTATAAAAACTTTCTAATTTAACTATCAAAGTAGCTTTAAAATAGTTTTGTATTTAAAATTAATAAGCAGCGAAATATATATATGTAATACTTATAGACTTAAAATAAAAGAACAGAAAAGTTAACCAAGAGGTTCAGTCTCAAGACGAGTCTTAGTCCTCTCAAGAATTTATATAAATTGATCCACACCCTAGATCGGGGGAAAACAACAGTACACTACTGTCCAGGTACGAATACCTCAACCACAGTTCTTTATGGGAAAAACAAACAACAGTTCACAGGCAGTTCAGGTCTTACTCGACCTCTACCACCATTCATAGTGGGAAACAAAAGAGTTATGGAGTTTAAGTGAGGATTTAAGAATCCTCCAGTTCAGCACAGGAGACAGTGTGTGGGTAATGTAAATAGGATACACACACTGCTCAAAGTGTAAAGAAAGAATCACTAAGAGAAGTATGATTGAGTTTAGAAATGCTTTAGTGATTAGCAGTGCATCTCTGGACTCGTTTGGTTTATCAGAAAAGCTTCTGAATCCTTCTATGGTTTTTCTCAGAAAACAGAGTGTCGATTTCTTCTTTGATTCTTGGTCCAGCTTAGCAGCCTGAGTTCATAAAACATTTTTTGTAGTTCTTCACTCAAGATGAAACTTGTTTTCTCCTATAGAATAAGTTTCTTCGTGTATGTCCAAGATTCTTGAGTATGGATGTAGACTAGAGAAGACAAAATGCTCCACATTTGAATTCTTGTTCATCTCTTCTTCTTTCACCCTTCGTGTGTCTTCTATTTTATTTTTTTCAGGAGTTTCATATGCATGTGTTTCTTCTATATACTTATGTATTCGCTTTCCATCACTTTATAGGTTTCATCTTCGGCAGAAAAGAACAATCGCCTTTTGTATGGGTTCTAGGTACGGTTCCCTGACATGCAACAGAAATCATTAAATATAATTAATTGCATTAAAACAATCAAATGTAACAGACTTCCATCGGTAGTTGTATCTCCATCTCTAGATCTTTTCATTAGTAGTTGTTTTCACGTATTTTTAGACTTACACTATCAGCAGACTTCTATCGGTAAAATTCTGTCTATCGGTGGCTATGGTCTGTTCTATATCGGTAGTTCGGTAGACTGGTTCTATCAGAAGAATTCCTCATATCGGTAGCTCTAGTTGTCTGTCGGTAGCTTTGTACATATCAGTGACCTTAGTGTATCGGGGACTCTGTCTATTGGTAGACTAAGTCTATTAGTAGACTGAGTACTGGTAGCTTAAACGCAGATCAGTGACTGAATAATTATCTATTTTATACACAACATATCCAAATGGGTTAGAATTACTTCAGAACTTATATAAACATGGATAAACAAAGATTGAACTATCTCATAGATTATTTTAATATTATTATCATCTTTAGAATAGATTGAAAGAATTAAAATATAGAAAAACATTAGATTAAGATTATCAAAGTATATGAAAGCATAATTGGGATTATCAAAACAGGTGATGTCAACACTTTTGTAAATAGAATTATTTTGTTAAATGTTACACATTAAGTGTTTGATAAAACGAATTGTCGGATTTTTCATATTATTTTTTGATACTAACGAATTTCTTGGGATTTTTAATGTTTAATTAAATGAAAATTGTCGTTTTGGGCATCACAAATGGATTTATAAACGGTTTTGAACATGAATGTTGTGTGTGTATGGTTATTGAAAATGGAGTTGCAGGTGATGATGATGTGTGGATTGTTCTTATTTTTAGTGAAAGTTGTATTGGCTTACCCATGTAATGTGAGAACATAAATGATATTTTTTTTGAAGGATTGTGAAATGGAAAATGATGTGTTTTTACCTTTTTGGAATGGTGGTTTCGATTCTCTAAAAAATGATGCATGACCCTCGTTTTCCAATTTTATGAGATTGGTGAAAATGATTATCTTGAAAATATTTCATTTGTAATATTCTTACATTATTTGTATTTGATGGATGGGATGTACATTTTATGAAATCATCATGACCCATTTTGTTGAATGGGAGGGATTTCCTCACTGTAGACTCCTCATGACCAATTTACTTTGAGCAGAACGAGAGATCCTCAATGTGGAATCATTTGAGATATATTTATTATAAGGAAAGAGGTCAATCCATGGAGTGAATTAGGATGGTGTATGTTATGTGAATTAATTATATATGATATAAAATCATGTGATTGAATGATCACTTGTAATCTGTTGGATTACCCCCTTTTGATACCCTGGACCTGGGAACCTAGCATAACTAGTAATGTTTTTTAGAAAGATTGTTGTACTATTTGGGATTATACTCTAACTAGTGGCCCATAACATGTAATTATATATGTTTTTTTAATATTTTTTTGGGGATGGTTCCCCTTGGTTATGAAATTTGGGGTACGATCCATCGTGTGGTTTAAAGTCAATGTCATCGAGTGAGGTATGCTTTCTTGGATAAGTCAGGAAGTGTTATATGGTCCAGATTATTTCATGAGCTCCTTGGTTCTCCCATGTCTATTAGTAATTAGTTTTCTAAATTGGATATTGAGATACCTATTGGTTGGTTACTCTTATGCATGATATTTGACCATTTCCCTTGTTATGTGGTTATTTTTATAGATACTTTAATTGTGTATTACATTGCTAGAAGTTTTTTTGGATTTAAAAGGTTTATGAGAAAATAGTTTATTTTTTCCATTCCCACTTTTTAATTGTAAACATCACTTTATCCCTTAAAAATTTCAATATCTTCTTCTTGGAAGGGAACATGGTTTTGAATGACAAAATGGAAATGGACCATATTTTTCTTTAAAGATGAAAAATGCATAAAAAATAATACTTTTATATATAGTATTTCAAACCCAATGTTAATGTTATTTTATTAAAAGGATATTAATTGGGAATATATTTGTTCTAGAACACCTAATAAGTTTAAATAATCGTGCGTATATTTATTTATTATTTTTAGCTTATTTTTTTGGTCTCAAATTGGTTTTGGTATTAAAGATTCAACCTCAGGGTTACTTAGAGATGTCATTGTGGTCATTTAGTCTAGTTGAATTTTGTCTTTTAGTTTTTTATCATTCATATTTTGAAAAACAATGTTTATTTTAGATATTTATTTATTGTTGGATTTTTGAATCTTGTTTTTCATCCCCTTTTTTTTATTTTTTGTGATAAATCACTCACTTGGTCTCACTTTTGATTCCTGAGAAGAGTTTCCAACCCGTGGGATTGATAATGCACTTAGGGCCTTTCCACAAATCGGCTTGGGTGACCGGTGCAGGGTAAACCCATGTTATTTCATGAAACAATGTTATCTAAGACGGTTAGTTCATTAGAGGACCTATATTTTATAGTTCCCTTTGTTATTTGGTATGTCAAGTTAGAAGGAGTAAGACTGTCAAAACTTGGGGTGTAGGTCTTAGGGAGTGGCTGACCAACAATTTCTTCACCAAACCATGATATTCCATGGGAAGTCTAGTTTCTTTTGGTTTATCTAGTACTTATTGGATGTTTTGTGTTTGGGAAATGAAAATAGAGGTGGGATAATGGTATCAATTAGCACATAGGTCCTCGAAGGCCCTGTAGAGCCTAGGAAATGGTCCTATAATACACTTTGTGATGTTTGTGTGTTTGGAATATTCTCGCCAACCATATGGAAAAGTCTCCAATCACCACTTGTTTCCCCATGTTAATTGTTTTGGGTATTCCTTGATTATAAAAATTGTTTGGAAAGATTTGTTTTGGAATAATGAAAGATGTTTTTTAGCAATAATGGTTTTGATTTGGGAAAATGGAAAATGGATTTTCAGAATTATCATTTAGGAAAGAATTAGAAAAATGGATATTTATAAAATAAAAATTTGGGGTAAAATAGAAATGGTCAAATGAGTTTGGAATTTTTATAATCCAAAACTAGAGTTTATTTACAAATTTCATTTGTAAATTATATATTTATTCTTCAAGAGGGCTTGTAAAATTTTTTTAAATGAGAATGAATGGGTTTTTAATAAAATACTTTTTTAATGAAATGATATTTTTTGATATATTGAAAATATTCTTAGTTCAATGAAATGGGGTTTGAATAGAACTCATGAGATTTTTATTCTTGAGTAAAATGAAATTGAATGAAGTGTAGAATAAGAAAAAGGTTTTTGATTAGTGGCTAATGGTCTTTTGAAAATGGTTTTGTGAAAGTTGAGATGGAAAGATGATTAAATTTATAAAAAACTTGGGTGGCATGTTTTATTTTGAAAAATGTGAATGCTTTTTTTCAACCATTCTATCTATATGGGTGTTTACATGAACATATATGTATAGAAAAGCGGATGGATAATGATATGGACTTAGGAGTGCCTTATTTTTCATGAGTGGATAAGTGTTTGGGTTGGAATGTAAATATTCATGCTAGTGAGTCTATAAGGTATACCATTGGTGATTATATGACCCAACAAGTCTATCTTATTTTGAAAATATTTTAATGTGTAAAATTTTGACATTTGAATAGTTAGTGGTCATGTTGCTGGTTTTTTCCAATGTTTTGGGGGAATGTTGGTTATGTGGTTTTGGATCACGGAAACTCTTGTTGTTGAGTTAGTGTTGATTTAGATATTAGTTTTATTATTTCCTAGTGTTTGACCCCATAAAGATTTGATGGATATTTTTTGTGTGGCTACATGTGTTTTTCAATTTATTGACATTTCATTTAGTCTAATTATGGATTTGATTCTTGAGTTTTAGAAGTTTAATCCCCCAATATTTTTTGGTTAAGAAAATAGTCTTGAATAAAAAGAGTAGATTGAGGAAATATAAAATATCATTAGTCTCCTTGAGTTTCTTGATTCATTAAAAGTAATGTTTTAGACATTTATGCTTAGAAGTGCAACATGGAACTGGTAGAAGTTTGTATCTTTACCTAATAATCAGGAAGATCTTACCTAGGAGTTCATCAAGGCTTTTTTCATCCGTTAGAATTTCTCTATGATAGTAAAGGTGAGAAAGTGATGGGGATGTGGTATTTATAGAAAGATAATGGACCAGTGTTTGAGTTCTATTTTTTTCTTTTTGAATTTAGTTCTTTATATTTGATAGTTGAATGTATAGGATTCTGTGATGGTTTAATTTTTTTAGAGCATGATTTATCCTGATATTTAGTTTAGCATGTCAATGTTATGTCTAACCTGTTTTTCTGATGTTGTGAGGAATTTTGTTCATGAGGAAGAAATGCTAACAAGAGAGGTTGAGGAAGATGGTCTTCCATTGATCTCTAAAACCAGAGAATGAAATTACAGTAATGATATGGGGAGGCTGCCCAAAGATGTTAGAGCTAGTCGTAGAATTAAAAGGACCCACGATCTTTCATTAGCTTCTTCTAAGTGGAGGATCATGGTGTTTCATCTATGTCAAAGTTCATATCATAAGAAGTTTTCATGATTGAATGCTTTGAAGAACTGTTGTCCTTGAGGATTCCTATGTCACTTTCAATGGTTTTGTGAGGGTGTTTGTAGGTAGTGACATAGATCCAGTTCAAAGGAGTAGTGAGCTATTTTTTCTAGGTTCAGAGTCACCTTCTATGCATGAAACTTCAGTTTTAATATTTGCGTCTGATAGAATATTGAAGTGTTTTCCAATTAAATTGTATAAGTGTATGTTTTAGATCTTTTATGACCTTCCATTTCAATGAAAGTGTTTTTTAATTTAAAAAAATCATTCTGTTATTAGAAAAGGTGTTTCCTGTCGAGTGTCATGTCTCTTCACTTTATAATTAAATGCGAATGTGGATAATGAGTGTGTACATTATCAATTATTATTTTTATGGAATGAAAGAGTTATGATTGGGGATTTTCAGCTCCTGTCAATAAAGAAATTGAGGCTTCAAACATCAGGGATCCATCCATAGGCTTGAGTGTGATGTTGGCGCATGGGAAATAATCCTAGGGGCATGAGGTTCCTTGTTCTTGTTTCTATCTTTAGAATAGGAATTATGATATTTTATGATTATCTATTATAGATTATTCATTTTAGAAGGTAATGTTTTGTTGAAATAGGTGTAGAGACATCATTTAATTTTTGAAATCATTTTGGACTAAAGAGTTACTCCATTGTTTTAAGGAGGTGTGGTGGTTTCATTCTTATGAAATTTTTATAGTTGTGCCTTTTTGGATGTGGGAATATGAACTGGTGGTCCTTATGTGGTTATCCCTCATTAGTTGGTTCTAATATTTTTGTCTAGGTTAACGTTTCTTCAATTGAGTTTTCCCCTTTGTGGTGTGGGTTGTTTTGGCCTATGTAGAGAGTCCCAGTTTAGCCCATCTTGTTTTTCCGATGTTAGTCCAAGCTCGTCAGTTCCAAAATGGCGGGGGGACCCACCACATGTTTCATTGTGGTTTCTTCTAATTTAAATTAGTGATAGTTGGTTCTTAATGGTGTGGAGTCAATTAGGGCCTCTTGTGTGGAATTTTTAGTTCCTATTCATTTTGGTGAATTTTTGGATTTTGTATAAATGTGGTTCAAGCCTTCCATCATGTTTCAAGAAGTGGTTTTGTTTTGTTGGTTCATTTAATGTAAGATGTATGAGTATCTTTTGGTGGAAACTAATTTGTTCTTAGTTTTACTAGTTGGATCATGAAGTTTTGGGAATCTTTTACCCCTGATCGATAAACTGGAGAATGGTGTGGCTTTCCGAGGATGGAAAGTGTTATGGTGGGGAGAATTTTGACACCCGGGTCACTATTTTTACCCTTAATTCCTATTCATTTTTAGATCTTGGATTCCCCCCTCAATTTCTAGGTTTTCCATGTTTATTTTTTGGAGTTTTATTTTGTTTTTTTGGTCCTAAGTTCATTATTTATTTACCCCAATAGTTGATGGTAAAAAATTGATGTTTTAGTCTCTAAAGAAGGTGGCACGTGATTGGCATGTAGTTCTGAAAAACCGTACACCGTTCCTGTAACACCCCGATCCCAATATTCCAGAGCTGGTGCATTATTTTAATACAATATCATGCCTAAAAATATTAAAAACCAAAAGGAAAAGTACATTTATCGATTTTAGAAAATATATTACAAACAAGATCTTATATTACAATTAAATAATAAAATACAATATAGAGACTCCATTGAGAATGCCATTATTGTACTAGTTTAACAGTAGATATAAAAACATCTTGGCATCCAGTGAAAAATAAAACATATGAAAGGGGTGTGCTTAGAAGCTCATAATGGTAAGAATACATCAGAAGAAATCATAAATAAACATACACAACATGAAAAGTTGAATAACTAAAAACACATTCCATTAAAACATAATCTTGAGAATAATATATCGGGAATAAAAGCTAGTTAAATAATACCATACAAATAATCAAACAATAAAGATACTTAACAATGGATATTATAATAGTCAAATAATCAAATGGAATATCAGTAACTAATCTCATAATGAAGGAATGCATAATGTGAGTCATCAAAAACATACCATTGAGGCTATGGCCAAAACATCTTAAAATAAATTGTTAAGGCCTCAACCAAAATCATATCTGAATCTAAATGGGAAAGGCCTCAACCAAGTCCATATCTTGTTTATATCATGATACATACTAATTAATCAAGGGGATATATAATCCCTTGACCTTCACTTACTATGTCTAATGCTTTCTATACATGGAAACATAAATAACATAAACATTCATATTGAAAAACTGTCATATGAATGGTGAATACATAAACCATAAACTATGAATGGTATTAAAATTTCACATCCATAATCAAAATAAATCACAAAACACTAAATAAAATATAGTAAATTATATCACAAGATATCAACCATAAAAAAAAATAAGATCCAATAGTGTATATTGACAAAAATGAAAATACTTTAATACAATTATTAATTTTGTTTTGAGAAAAATACACATTTTAAATTTTAAATAATTTATTAAAAAGCTAAAAAATTATAAATTAAGTCATTTATAAAAAAAATTTGTATTGAGGTGTCTGATACCACTTTGAATCATTTTATAGAAATTCTAAAATTAATATTTTTAGATAGTCATATCCTTATAAATAAATCCATAAACTCTATTTTGAAAACATGGACATGAATAAGAAATATTTAGAAGAATAAATCTTAACAATGTTTAAAATGATGTTATAGTTAAAGTTTCCCTCAAATAAAACCATAAAAAGATTAATTTTTGAAATATTTTTAATAATACTAGACACAAATGATAAATATGCCCCAATAAATACTTACATATTAAGAATATCAGAAAATAACGATATTGAGAAATTAACCATTACCTTAGGTCTAATTTCCTCCATACTTAGACGAAAATCTTATTTTGTGATTTTAAATATCTTATTAACTTGTAATATAATCATAATAATATTTATTATATCATATATTATTCATTTATCACTTTATATTAATAGTTTATTAATAATTCCATGTTTAAGCAACGTTTCTGGTAATAACAAATTTGATTATTGTACGTGTTTTGACTCATTATTATTGATCTTATTACATAGATCATGATTTACATACTTTAAAAATGTAAACAATGATTTATATATCATATATATTAGGTATATAAATATATATAAAAGATATATATATTAAATTTAATACACTATTCATGAAGACGGTAGGCCATACGTATGCATGAACACTGTTTCTGTTTTATTATCTAATTGAATGGAATAAAGTAAGTGATATATATATGTTTATACATTACTCAAGTGAAATTATTATGTTGTATATTTCATATTTTTTCATTCTATAAAATTTTATAATCATTCCTGAATGGTTAACATCGAAGGTAAATCTCACCACATTATAGAGATGGTAAACCATACATACACTTTGGCGAAGATATCATTTCTTATTAGTAAAAAGGAGAGGAATTAGATTTTATCTTAATTATAAAGAATAATTATCATTTAAAACTTATTATTTTAATCATTACATCTATAATTATACTCGTCTATGTAAATTAGTGATGAAAACAAATTACATCACATCATAGAGGTAAGTCAAATGTACACATGCATGGTGATATTGTCTTTCATTAAATGGATAAAATTAATAATATGGTTGTCCCATAATAAAAATAAAATCTCATATTTTTTATTGTATAGGGGTTATTAGTTTATTCTGAAATAAACATAGAATGATTAATTATAATAATAAATGAACTTGAATGATTTGGTAAAATAATTACATCTTATTCAATGGACGTATTTTAGATCTCCTATTAGGGAAACTAGGGTATGTATTTTTGGAAGAACAAGACCTCTAGAACATAAAAAATAATGTTTGGAGGATAAAGGGGTAGGGTTTGGTTAATCTATAAGGCTCAAAGTGGAGGAAGTAAGTGAGGGAGGAGGTTCCCTTTTATAATTGAGGTGAGAGGCACTTTTGGAAATCCTCAAAATAATAAAATAAAAAAAGACTATTCTAGATCTGAATGCTTAAAAATTTCATATAAATAAAAATTAGAAGGAATTTTACACCATATATCATCCCATTGTGATTATTATTTTTTAAATAAATTAAAAATAAATTACTTCAAAACGATATCATTATTATCAATATTAATATTATATTTTAAATTTGACATTAAATACCTAAAGACAAGTGGGATTTCGAATATAATGCTTTGATACATCTCTATTATATCATATAGGTCTTTAAAATTTACTAAAAACATTAAATCAACCCAAATATATGAAAATTAATATTATTAAACTCAATTATTTTATTTTTCTACTGATTAATATAATACTATTTTGGTATTGTAAGAGCTTTTATGGTAATTATATAATTTAGATTAAATCCAAAAAAAATCTATAATAGAAATAACTACCTTAGGATGAAAATAGATATTTATTTTCATTTATATATTGTTTTTGTCACTATGTGGAAACATAAATTATATTAAAAACAAAGAGAGTGATATTTGGTGAAAATTAGTGATTTAAAAAATATATAATATTTTTTCAAGGACATGTGTCTATTAAACTACTCAAAACTGATCATAATGTGATAAGGGTAGAGTATTAATCATTCAAAAAAATTTAAAAGTATTTTTTTTAATTTATAACATTTTGTATTAACCCTTATTTGACCCTTTAACTATTACCTCTATATAATTTAATATATAAATTATGGGTTAATATAATTAAGATAAAATGTAAAATGATCATCAAATGAGTCATTGATGATATTTTAAGCCTTATTAAAACTAGTAGGATTAATTTTATTTTTTTAGAATTTTTATATCATTTAATAAAATATTATTTATTTTAAAATATCTTAAATGTCAATTCTGACACTATTCATTATTTTGTATTATAAAAAAATCAAGAAAATAAGATAAATTAGGTCCCAAACTTCAAAAATATTCATAAACTGCCAAAATAATCAATAAAAATCTTTTATGACCTTAGAAAACTCAAATCATATTTACATTAATATTTTTAATATCTTTTTTCGATTCATCCATTATTTAAACAATTACTGTATCATCATTATGTCACCATTTACGTTAAATATTTAATAATTAAAATTATAAATAAATTATCATGATGTTGATCAGGTTTTTATATTTTAAATTAATATTAATTTTCATGTTTATCTTTTTTATAACCCTATAATAAAAATGGTGTAGTTATAAAAAATGTTAGTATAACATTTTTATCTTATCATTAAATAAAATATTATAAATCTCACAGTCATACCAAAGTGGCTTACGAAAGTTATAATTTCTGCCTAAGGATTATTTTGGTTAAAAAATATTCATCAAATCAAATTAAGACAAGTATTAGGGTAACTTTATAATGATTATAAAATTATTTTTACCATTAATTACTAGATTTACCTTTAATTGTGGTAAAAAATACAAAGGATACTATTAAAAAACTATGTTGATCCTATTATACCTAAAAATAAATATTGATAAAAACCATGTATGTGTGTTTTTCGAAATCCAATTCAAAAAATGGATAAATTATGTTTAACACTAATCCCGCAGATGCGATAAGAAGGTGGGTAAAAGAGGCATTCAAAAGATCAATAAGTTTTTATATCGAACTTCAATATTAAAATGATTACAATGAACTAATATATAAATATATATGTGTGTGTGTGTGTGTGTATTATTTTTTTATTTTTAATTTAAAAATTAATTTATAGTATAATAATAATTTAAAAGAAAAACACAGTTTTAACTACAATGGAGTTTTTTTCACTATTCCAAAAAAAAATTCACGGAAAGAATACTAAAAATTCACCATAATATCTTTTTAATATTATGAATTATAACATGATTTTTATTTTGTAAATTAATAAATATTAAGGTTTTAAAATTGGATTTATAATATATTCGCCATAAAAATGTGGAAAAACTTGATCTTTTGTGTAACAAAAGCTGACTCAGTGTAGTGCGTAGTGTATGCTTAACATTATGTGTAAAGGATGATAAAAATAAATAAATTTATTCAAAGAGGAAAATATGGTAAGGATTTGGGGAGTTAAAATTCTTTGGGAAACCATGTGATCATTGAAATTCCTCTGGACAGGGGCACATGACCCATGCACAGTTAAGAAAACTATGCAGAAGGCATGCACATTGTTCTACCAATTAGGATTGAACCATGTCACAAAGTTGGTGCACAGTTTAACAAACCATGCCGAAAAACTGTTATAAGATCCTAGTGCATATAATAGGGAGCACACAGTTGGCGCATACTTTGGGAAATCATGCTGCCTAACCATGCACAATACCCGAGATTTTAAAAATGTGAATTGACACTTCTACAATATTTGTATTTTAGCACCCAAAACACATCTCGACTTCCTTATATAGTTCATGAAACCCACATGGTGCTTCTATATTATTATCCCAGGCTCTCATTGTCTCCCATGGGGTGGATCATGGGATTTAATCAAGTTTGGTGCTATATTTCTTAAGGTAATCTTCTATTCTCTTCTTCATCATCCTTCTACTTAAAATTTATCACGATTTCCTCTTCTCTATTGGTCATGTGGATCTAAGGTTAATTTTTTACCTTTTTTTATATTGTAGGTTTATATGTTTAAGGTTCTTTATGGATGTTCTTTATTTTTCAAACCTTTGTGATGGGGTTTTAGTTGTGCGTTGATGAAGTGCCTGTGGTTTTAGGTTGGTTTCCATATGCAATTTCCATTTAAATTTCAAAATAAATGGTTTCATTATTTTTTAAACTTGTTTATATAATATATATATATATATTGATATTTGTAATAATTTTTTGGTGTTAAAAGTGTTTATTTCTTCTTTATAATGGAGTAAATAACATTGTTTTGTTAAATATTGCACACCAAGTGTTTGATAAAATATTCTGTTGGAATATTTGTGTGACTTGTGGATTATAAATCTTGTACTTACCTTGTGAATGTTGTTATGACATCAAAATGGTGGTTTTTGGTTTGTTAAATGGATTTATAAATAGTTTTTATCCTGATAGTGGTGTGCGTTTGGTTATTGAATATGGAATGGCATGTGTGGAAGATGCGTGGAATGTATGGATTTATTAATGAAAGTAGTTTTGGTTTTAACAAGTGGTGTTAGAACATAAATGAATTTTTTTATAAAGGATTTTTAAAAGGATAATATTGTGTTTTTAGCTTTTTGTTAATTTGGATTTTATTATTTGAAAATGTATTCTTGTGACCCTTTAGAACTTTTGTGAAATTGGTGGAAAGGTTAATCATGAAAACATCATTTTATAATCTTCTTTACTTTTTTAAATTTAGTGGATGATATGTAATTTTTGTAGAATACTCATTATCTCTATGTAGAATGGGTGGGACAACCTCACTGTGGACTACTCATGACCCATTTACTTAGAGCAATATGAGAGATACTCATTGGGAACTCTTGAGAGAACTATTTGATCTAAGGAAAGAGAATGATCCATGGAGAGACTCAGGGTGATTCCTATTGTGTGAGTTAATTATACATGATATACATTCATGTGATTGGATTCTTGTTTGGAGTAGTTTGGATAACACCCTTTTTATACTCGTTACATGGAAACATAGTTGAGAAACTGAATGTTCTGAGAAAAATTGCTTCACTAGTTAGGATTATGCTCTGACTAGTGGCCCATATTAGGGAATTTCATATGTTTTCATAATTATTTCTATGAGATAGTTTTACTTAGTCGATCAATTTTGGGAGCGATTAAGCATGTTGGTGAAATTTGATGTCATTGAGTGAGGTATGGTTTCTAGGATGTTATAATATTTATAGCATATTCTAGATTATTTCTCTAGATCCTTGGTTCACCCATGTGAGTTGGTAATTAGTTGTATATAGTGAATGATTGAGAAACTTATTCGTTGGTTAATCTTGTGTATGATATTTTAACACTTCAATTTTTATATTATTATTATTATTTCTTCATGTATGGTTTACCTCTTCACTGGACGTTTTTTTGGATTTCAATTATTTATGTGTTTTTTCCCTTCCCTATTTTAAATGTAAACATTATATTATTCCTTAAAAAACTGATGGTATCTACTTCATGGAATGTAACTTTGTTTTGAATGAGAAAAGGGAAATTGAAAATTTTTATCTTTAAAGATGATAAAGTGTGGAAAGGAATAAATTTATATATTGTATTACAAACAAGATGTTCATGTTTTATTATTTAATGGAAGTGCATTGTGAATATACATTTTCAGGAACACCTATTGGGTTTTAAAACTCACACATATAGTTATTTTTTAATATTATGGTGTTGGTCTCATCTTGTTTTCAATAACCATGGGTGAAGGTTAGTTTCAGTATCAGAGAGTGAAAATCAGGGTTACATGAAGCTGTCATTGTGGTCATCTAGTTTAGTTGGGTTTTGTTTTAGTTTGTTTTATCTTTCAGCTTTAGTAAAATAATTTTGAGTTTATATATTTTTCTATTATTGGGATGGTTTATCTTGCTTCATTTCTAATATTTTTATTTATTAATATTGGGAGAAATCATTCCATTGGTATCTCTATTGTTTCCCAATACTAGTTTCCAGCCCATGGGGATCAAGAATTTTCTTCTGGCCTTTCCACTGATAAGCTCGGGTTACAAGTTCAAGATTGACTCAATTTGGTTCTAGATATGTACTTTTTTGATCCATACTATATATGAAAATATTTATACAACATGGATAAAGGAAACATAAGAAATAGTGAGCTTTGATGCCCAGTTTGGGTAAATATTGGAGATATCAATTGATGATTATATTAATGAATAAGATAATCTCATCAGTATAATATCATGACAATAATTTAAAAAATTTATACTGAATCTGAAAAATATAATAAACACTAGTTATATCATAAAACATTATCATTTCAAACTACATAAATAACAATATTGATAAATCACCATAAAACTAGCATGAACTATACGTTTTGGTCATAAATTTCATTAGAACCATCATATGTATAGAAACGATTTCCTATATCATAGTTAAATAGAAGGAACATTGGATCAGGTATCAACACCAATTTCCCATATTTTATCATGAACATAGGCTTGTTTCCCATAACGGATCAATAACTTCAACCTTATTCCCTTAATAGATCAAGCAATTTTACTTTTTTCCCATTAATATCTCATGAGATATAATACATTACCCAATGCATTAGAGGAACATAAAGGTAACACCAATTACATAATCAAAACCATACATATGTGTTAAAAAATATCATAAAACATCTATCATATCATTATATGTTTACCAGTGTAAAGAAAATGGGTTCTATATTTTTTCAAATTATAGTATAACCCCTAAAAACAGGTTTCATAAACATCTTATTATCATAAAAATAAACCATATACAGAATAAAATTTGATTTCATCATTGGATGAAATCCCTAGTAAAACATAATCAATAGAAAAGGGTTTTGTTATTGATGAATAAAAATATCATTAAAGGATCCACAAAAACATTACTATTGAAAATACACTTTTCATTTCAAAATATCATTTAAAAAAATATGGAATTTTTTTCATTAAAATTAGTCTTTGAAACTTGTGATTTAAGATTTAAATTATTCAGAGGTTATTATGGTGAAATTTTTTTCATGTTGTATAATATGAATGAAAACATTCTTTTCATATTTTTGTAAGAAAGAACATTGTTCAAAAAATGATATAAATACTAATAGTATTGTTTTTAAAACAAGTAATACAAGGATAAAAAAACAATCAAATAATCGATGTATAATATTTAAATTATTATTAAATAAATTTAAATTAAATTTGGAAATTGAGGAAAAAAGGTCTTAGACTGAAGAGACAAATAAAGAAAACTTTCCTTGAAAACACTCTTTTTTTATCTCTCAAATAATTAATCATAGGAAAATGAATGGAAAACCTATATTATAAAGAGATAACTAGAGGAAAATAAAAATAATTGTATTTATTAGATAAGGGTCATATAATTTTTTCAACATAAATTCAAGTATATAGAATCCTAATTTAAATAGTGTTGAGACATAAATCCTTTTCCTCAAGTCTCACCTTTGCTCATTCTTGTTCAAACCTACCATATGTTAAATATTTATTTTTATACATGTATTACAAATAAATGCTCAATTTTATCATACCATGTATTATTTAGTTATGATATCTTATCACCTATTTATTAGTAATTTGTTGATAAAATCATATTTCTTGGTGAGAAGAGTTTCGTTTTCCAAGAATGTCTCAGTTTTGAGATCCCAGTACCTATAATATGATAATGGTTACATAATTTAAATATTTATAATAATGTTAAAAAAATTATATATATTTATTATGTATATATTTATAACTATTCATAAATTTTTGAGATAGAAAATCGAATTACATCATTTATGGTGACTAAAGGCCATACATAAAAATGAACGCTTTATTCATTTTTTATGGTTAAAACAAATGAAAGTCAAATAATACTTAAAATTTATAGTATAATTATTATGTAATATTTATCATATATATTCATTAAGTCTATCTATATTTCTATCTAATTATAATGTAATTTAAAAACAAATCACAATGCTTCGTAGAGGTGGTAGTCCACACGTATGCATGAGTGAAAGTATTGTTTTCTAATATTGTGGATGATAATAATTATATTTAATATTATAATTATATAAGTTATAATATTTCATAAATATCATATAAAAAAATTAAATCCATCATTATTACCATCCATGAAATATGGGTATGGAAAATGAATTATATCACTACGTAGAGGTGATATGTCGTATGTATAAACAAGTGAAACTTCACTACCAATTTTATAGTAAAGAAGATCTATAATGGTTAATTATATGAATATCTTAATATTTATGAATTATTATTTATATATAATAAATTAAAATTATTTTACTTCTTGGGTTACACGCAACACTAAGTTTTAGCAAACCAAAACAAATCATTAATATTATTATTTAAACACCACCATTGTTACCTACATTTTAAAGATGAATAAATGAATAAGAATAAACATATCTTAATTTATAATTATAATGTTTTTATATAAATAAAACACATTGATAAAACTTTAATTAATTTTTACAAAAGTCTTCATTTGTTTTGAAAATACTGTTTTCTCAAAAACAATGTTTATTTTAATTTTTTTGAACAATAATAAAATAAATTTTTTTGTTTTCATGAAAATTAATTTTATAAAATAAAATTAATATTTAGAATTTTTATTTAAAAATTATATTATGGATAATTTTATGAGTTTTCCAAGTTTGATTAATTCTTCAATGAATATTGAATAATATTGGGTTTTAATTGAAAATTCATTTTGATTAAATAATTTATATTAGTAATTTGGATTTAAAATTTTTTGAAAAGAAAACTTTCTTCAATAATATATCTATTTATTGAATTTACGTAATTTTAATCAATTTCATATTGATTTCTAATATAATAATGTTCTAATGTTTTAACCATTTTCTCTAGAAAACCGCTTTCTCATTTTGACTATGGGTTTAATTTTAAATTAATAGTTGTCAGCTCCGTAAAAAGAATTTATAAAAATGGATTACAAATTTGGAATCATTGTAATTTATATTATCTAATACATATGATATAATTTTTACCATAATGAATAGTAAAACATTGTTCAAATTATTTACCACAATTTAGGTAAAAATTAGTTTTTTGAGGGATTAAACTAAGAAGGTATGGATTAAAATGACTATAAAACTAATAAAATTTCAATTATATGGAAATATTTCAGTATTACGCGTAAACATTAATAATGCATTAAAATTTTGATGCTTTTTTATATGTAATTACTTTCATATTTTTGATTTTTTGGGGAAATTTCAATACAGTTTGCAAGTGTGTTCCATCCCCCCACTTATAAAATTCCATTCCCACCCACCACTTATTCACACATATAAATCCATATAGATAATAGAAATTATTAAATAAAACTCCCCATCATCTTTATCCATGTTCTATAACTTTTTATCTCCCAAAAGACCAATACTAGTGTCCTTAATAAGAGATTCGAAGGAGGTGCTCCCAAGAAAAGTAATTGTATTCACTAATCTCCCCTATTTCATTATTATTTCACACATAAAATTAGGTATAAATAATTAAAATATATTACCACTAGTACCTCATATATATTGATATTTTATTATGTTATTTTAATAACTTATATTCATCTACACTTCTGTCAAATGGAAAATGAAACTGTCAATCACGTGTACGATAGACTGCCACCTCATGAACCAATAATTTTTTTCCATCACAGAATTTCAAGGATGAATATATTTATGAATTTTATATTGTTAAATGATATTTTAAAATTTATATAATTTTTTAATTCTAATATAATATATACCTTATTAATTTAAATTCGATAGGGGATACGATAACATCACTTATGTGTCCTGCTTACTACCACCTCACAAAGGGATGTGATTTATTTTCACTTATTATTTACAAGGAAGGTATTAAGGATAAATTTAATGTATATAGATTAAATATATGAAATAATAATTATTCTTTAGTGGTAATATATTATTTACCTTTATTTCATTTATTCAACCAAAAAAGGGAAACAACATTCATTCATACATATAACCTACTGTCTCCATTAAGGTTGTATTTAATTTTCTATCAATAAATCTTGTGGAATAATATAAAAACACATATAATTAATATATATTTTATTAATATCATGGTTAATATTCTGAATAATATTTAACCACGATAAATATAATATGAACAAAAATAATAAATCAAAACATACCTGAAAAACAAAGCAGTAATTCATGAAGTGTGAGTTTAGCATGGAACTAATAATAAATGGGTAATAAAAGGAAATTAATAAATCATATATGATATGATATATAAAATTACGGTTATTTAATATTTTTATAATAAAATTATACTTATTATATATGTGTATTTAATTTTTATGATGGATTGCGAGACTTTAGGTTATGTTATTTAATCTGAAACAATCTTCTTTGAGATATATGTTCGGTTATACAACCATATTCTTCTAGGATTTGTATATATTGAAAATTTGATATGTTATATAACGAACCTCCTAGTTTTTACGATATTATAAATTTAATTTACTCTTATTATTTCATGGGTATTATAATTCAATGTTACCAAAGTGGTAGGAGTTTTATGTTATAATCTCGTTGTTTATCACGATTGCTTATGATTATGATTCCAATAATGAAATATTATGATATATCTCTCAAGAAAAATCATTAATTTTATTATCATATTCTTATTTTATGTGTATACATGTTTTCACTTATTTTTACTCTTTTTATGTACTCAAGAGTTCAAAATAATGGTTTTAATAAAAATTGTCTTTATTTATCTCTTTGGTTGAAAACCCTTTTTATTCCAAAAAAGGTTTCCTAAATTTTTTTTTCTAAAAATGTTTTCAAAAAAGTTTTAAAATTATATAAATAATTGATTAAAAACCTTTTTTACCCATGTTTTAATTTTTTATTTTTTCTTAATGGAATCTTCATACCATTTTATAAACAATTCCCATTATGATTTTGCCAAAAACGTGGAAGGAATATACAATATATCTTGTTCAAAAAAGAAAAAATTCCCCATCATAATTAAAATTTAATACATTTATGCTTACATTATAATATTAAAAGTTTATTTCAAAATAAAATTGGTGTGAAAATTTATTTGGTTTTTAGAATTTTTTTTCAAATAGGAATTGATTTTTTTCAGGAAGTTTTTTATAATATTTTCAATGATTTCATTATATGATTTAAATATTATTTTCCAAGAAAAGCATAACCAAAATATGTTATGATTTTATTTTTAAAAAATTATTTTTTGAAAAAAAAATTATTTTCCAATGAAAAGTTCCAAGGGATATTTAAAAATTATTTTCCATCTATGATGACATCCATTGATGCCAATTATTCTTTTCTAGGTATCAGATACAAGGATTCTATTCATATTATTTATCCTGGTGGTTTTTGATTTTTATGAAAATATATCTATGAATCTTATTTTTATTCCATAGGTTATATCATGAGAAAATTATTTTTAAACCCACTTCTTTTAATGAGTTATTATATAATGCAATGATGAAATGATTAAGAAACCTTTATCTTTTTTCACATGTTATGATATAATGAAATATTTATAAAACCTATTAAATATTATGGGTTATAATATTATAGTTTTTTTATGATCTTATATGATACATATGTATGATTTTAATTATGATAAAGGTGGTAACTATATCTCCTTCATATGCATTGGGTACAGATATATATCTCATCAGATAGATGGGATTGAAAACCAGCTCAGTAATTGACTTTGGGTGATGCGATGGTCTTGAGTGTGAACCTTGACTACTAGAATGGTTTTAGGAGTGAACCTATTCTTCTCTGACAACCTGGTAAGTGATCCTTGAAATATATGGAAATGATATTATATGCTTATGTGGATACAAAAATTCTATTTATTATGGAAGTTTAATTCTCTCATGTCTCATGTTATCTTATTACCTTATTATTATTTTCTTATGAATTATCAATATTTATTCCAGGACTCAAAATTTTGACCATTATGATATAGGGTATGGTTTTAATATATTTCTCTCATGTTCCAATACCATTATGCTCATGTTATTCTTGAATATATTCATTTTTAACCCTTGCTACCTATTTGAGATCACTCTTTATTAAGATTCATTTCCCTTGGTTATGAAGAAATATATAATTTATTTTATTTAAAATAAGGTTTTATGTTACGGATAATTTAGTGGGAGATGATGTAGTTTACACATGGAGAATTTATTTATGTTTTTATTTTTCCAAAGGAATTACACCTTTATGATTCTTTGGTGTGTGTTTATGTAATGTATTAGATATTCATCTAAAGGAGATAATATATATGTAAAAAATCAGGGGTTTCCTTAGTTGGACTTAGCGGATTGGTTTATTAATCCTTTGGAAACTAGGATAAGAGATATTTTGTGGTATCCCTAAGGACAGGTCTAAGAATAAGTCTCAAGACAAGTCAATATATATAAAAATGGCCTAGAATTTTCATGAAGGATAGTGTGAGTGATTTTCATGAAATTAAATCCTGGTCTGGATACTACAGGTGGATGTGGATTTGTAATAGAGGTACGAAGCTGTAGTAACTCCAAAAGGGAGCATTTATTTGGACTCTATTGTCACTAAGTGGATTAAAACGGGCCTTACACCACACCTGGTTAGACACTCCTTGGGGATATGATATGGAAAATCACAAACTCATTAAGAATAGTAATAAATGATTTAAAGGGATAATGATGATGAATTACCACAGATAACCCTAATGTGTCATATATTTTAAAAGATCCATGATTTTGAAATACTATGTCTGTTTTTTTAGGATTATGTTGTTCCCCATTCTGATTTTGTTATTTTATTTTTATATTTGATTTTATTCAATTGCTAGAAAATAAAGTAACTATGTTAGTGTGGAGTGTGAATGAAAATTCAATGATTTTCTTCTAGATCATCCAACCATTATGAGAGATAGAATAGAAAATCTCAATATTATGCTCAAGGAACTTTATCAAGCCATGAATCATACTAAACATAAAAACTAGGAAAAGAGGGAATGATATTTTGTTGATTCCATTATGAGTGAACATCAACATTATTTCAGTTTATCTACTGATCGTTTAGTTTTTGAGTAATGGATCAATACCAACGAAAAGATATTTTCTGTTATCTATTTTTTAGAACATGAAAAATTCATTTTTAACTATCATTTGGAATGAGAATCATTCTAATGTTGGAATCTCAATAAGAATAATATGTAATATGATAAAATTAACTCATTTGATTAGATGAGTTAACATACTTATTTTTCAATAAATACTTTTCTTGTATTCTTCACATGATGATGGAAAATGATTTTCATATGGTAAGTAAAAATTATGATGAATTTATTGTTACCTATGTAGAGAATTTTACATGACATGTGAGGTACACTTCTGGTATTATCACCTAGACAGATTGTAAGGCCGATTGATTATTCAGCTTCAAAGAACAAATTCATCAATGGTATTATCCATACGATTATTTATTAGAAATGAAGAGATTTTTTGATGTGATATGAAGGTGTAAATAAAGGTAAATTTTACTTATCAATTTCATGGTTTTGATAATAATAGAAAAATGGAATACAATGGAAAACATTAAATCCATTGAGAGAAGAATTTAATTTTCCCTTTTTTCTAAAAGTGTTGGAGGAAACATGGAAAAAATTGTCAAATGTGGACTCGTAATTGATTTAAGTGTAGAAGGGAATTTCATTAGGAAATAAAATTCTGAAGTGATGGGAAGAAGTTATTTAATGATTAAAATAGAGATAATGATCCACATATATCCCCATTTACACTCCTGTGTTTAAAATGCCAAATGCAGGGGAATAATGATAATTAGGGCATAAATCCAAATTTGAAAGATTTAAATTTACATTATAAACCTCTTAAGATTAGATACAAAGGGAAATATCATGTGAACACTATTTAGGATGATGGGTGAGATAATAACATAGAGATAGGTACACTTACCATCCACTTAAGAACTACTAATATAATTTTTGACTTTAGATCTCTATATATTCTTTTATATATGTATAATTTTATAGAGGTGTAAAAATGACACCAAACTAATTTGATGTATAATTATTAGTGAAATTTGAAAATGGAATGATGATCAGAAATAAATTATAGAATTCTTCTATAGTTGAGGTTCGTGAGAATGTGCTTCTAGTAAATCTTTTTATTATTCCTCTAGTTGAATTTGTTGTTATTATTGGATTAGATTTCCCTTTATAAAGACCACATCAATTGTTAAGAAAGGGTAGTAATATTTGATTTAAGAAAACTATGATTTTCTATTTGGGTATTGATAAATATAATGTTCTGATGGAAATAATATCCATTTTATTTGTTTTGATCCCTATCTCAAATGGTTGGGAAGTTTATCAATATCAATGATACACCCATTATGAGGGATATTTTTCTGTCTTTCCAAAATATTTTCCTATTCTTCCACCAAAATGAGAAGTTGAGTTATCTATATAATCATAACTGGAACCACACTAATTTCAATGACTCTATATTTTATATACTTGATTAAGTGGAAAGAATTCAAAACAAAACTGCAAGAGATCATTGAAAATCGATTCATTCATCCAAGTGTGTCACCTTTGGGTGCACTTATTCTTTTTTAGATAAATATTGATTTATGGGACTCTTAATTGATTATCCGTATCTGAATAAGGTAATGATAAAGAATAAGTATCCTCTACCCCATATTGATCACTTATTTGATCAACAACACAAATCTCAATACATTTCCAATATTGAATTAAGTTCCAGATATCATAAATTGAGGGTCAATAAAGAGGATATACCTAAGAAAAAAATTCTTTTCAATGTTTGGACACTATTAATATATAATTATGTCATTATATCTTACTAATTATCCATATATCTTCATTGAATTAATGAATATAGTATTTAGATAAAACCTTGATCAGTTTGTTGGAGACTTTATAGATGATATTATTATCTATTCAAAGATCAAGTAAGAGCATGAATATCACATAACAATTTTTCAATAGACCCTAAGAAATGAAAAATTATATGTAAAAGCTATAAGGTGTTAAATTAGGATTCAAAAGGATTCTTTTTAGGGCTGTATAATCTCAATATAGAATATATTAGTAGATCCATCAATGATAGAGGATATTTAGTGTGGTCTTATAAAAACAATGATTACATAGATCTACAGATTTCATGGATTATTTGGATTTTATCGACAGGTTGTGGATAATTTATTATGAATATATAATCCACTCAATAAGTTAACTCAAAAGTGATAAAAGTTACTCTGGACATATGAGTGTGAGGAAAATATATAGGAACCAAAGAAAAGATTAGTTAACTCATATGTTCTCATATTTATAAGAAGTATATAAGGATTTTTGATCTCTAATGAAGAATCTGAGAAGGTATTGGGATATGTTCTTATGAATAATGACATGTTTATTTCTTACAACTCATGAAAATTTAAGATTCATGAGAAAAATTACCTAACTCATGATATTGAGTTTGTGGTAATATTTTTTTCATTACTGATATAGATTCATTTTCATGATGATGAAATGTCTGATATATATACTAATTAAAATTATTTAATGTATATATGTACCTAGGAGGAGTTAAATATGTGATAGATAAGATGGTTAGAGCTGATTAATGATTATGACTACTCAATACACTACCACCCTGGGAAAGAAAACAAGGCAGTCGATGGCTTGAGTTAAACTAATTGTGATAGGATATCCCTGATGAGGGTAGAAAAATTTCTAATTTTTCTTGACTATCAATGCCTAGATCTAGAAATCCCAATGGAAGTAGGTAAATATTATCTCTGTCAATTGAATCTTCCAATATATATTCCAGCAGGCATTAAATAGGCACAAGAAAAACATGTAGATATATAAAGGAATGTGATAAATTCAATATAGTTTAACCTTCAACATGGTAGAATGATAAGATTCATGGAATTTTTATGTTTTTTGTCCATACTATATTTGAAGAAGTATTTGTTAGAAGAAGGTTGTAGTTCCTCATTCTCAGTTCATCCTAGAAGTTCTAAGATGTATATAGTTTTTATATAGTATTTCTATGGTGATTTAATGAAAATAGATATCATAGAATTTTATCTCAGTGATTGGTATATTATAAATATAACGATGATTAAAAAATTATATGGGGATGTTACATCCATTATCAATACCAGAATGGAAATAAGAAAAAATCACAATAAATGTGTTCATCATACTCCCCAATACAGCCAAAATGCATTTTTCTATATGGGTTGTAGTTGATATCTTAACAAATATTTAACACTTTATCCCTATTATTGAAGTATTATCACTTCTTCAGCTTTCTATAACACACATTAATAAAGTGATAATTTTTCATGGACTGCCATGTTCAACTTTGTATAATTGAGATCCAATTTTTACATCGGCATTCTGGAGACGCATTAAACAAAATATTGATATAGAGATGAGTTTTAGGGTCGTGTATTATCCTCAAAGAGATGGTCAATCTGAGAGAACAATTCAAATCCTAGAGGATATGTTGATATATTATTCTATGGATTTCAAATCTGGTTGGTATCAACCCATTACTCTATTTGAGTTTTAATACACCAATATATTTTAGTCGAGCACTCAGAAGGGTCCTTATTAATCGCTCTTTGGAAAGACGAATATAGCTCCAACATAATGGAATTAATTGGGATAAATAAATATATTGGGTGCACTGGTGGCTGATGAAATATAAAATAAGGTTATAGCCATTCATTTACACATTTATATATCCTATTGCAGGAAGAAAATTTATGTTGACAATCATAGATGTGATCTATAATTAAATGTTAATGAAAATGCGTTTCTATGAATTTATCAATAGATAAGGGTAATTATATTTATAAATAATTGAAAACTAATCCATAACTATATCACCCCTTTGAAAATACTTATGATACAGGCATGGTATCATTCTCGATGGTTCTTACACCAAGACTCTCTAATGTGCATGAAGTGTTCCCGGTATCTCCCCTGAAAAAGTACATACATGATCCTCTATATGTACTAAAATCAGATGGAATACTATAGGAGAAGTAAATTTCTTATAGGAAATAAATAGTGATGATTTTGAATCATAAAAATAATTTTTATGAAATAATACCACTCACTTGGCCAATGATATATGGTGAAACCACTAGTTTGAAGAAGCAATATGGGAACATGAGGAAATGAAAAAGAAAATTTATACACATTTTTTTTGTGTTAGGGTGAATCAATTGTGAGTAAAATTGTCATTTTAAAGGAGGTATAAGGTAAAACATCATTTTTTAGGAATTATTATTTATTTTTAATAAAATTAAATTCTTTTATGGTATGAAATACATGGAACACCAATTGTTTACAAATGCTGAAAAACTATTAATATTATATATTGAATATGACTACTATTACCTAGTAATTAAACATAGAACCATGAATATAAATAAAAAAATTTAAATATTAATTATAATGGTTTTATCTAAGAAAACATATTGATAAAAAATACTTATGTTTTGGAAATGTTTTCATATGTTTTGAAGACACTATTTTCTCAAAAAAATTAATAATTTATTTTTTGCAAATAAAAATAATTTTGTTAATATTTTCAAAAGTGAATTTGTTATAAAATAATCATTTTTGAAATTATAATGTTGATATTAAGTTATGTTTTATTATTCTTTTATATTTTTGAAAATATTATATTTCTACGAATACTGAAAAATACAAGGTTTTCATTGAAAACTACATTTTAGTTTAATGATTTTTTAATGTTATTTTTTTAAAAAATTGATATAAAAGTAAAATTAGTCTATGTAAATATCATTCAATATAATTTAGTAAATATTGATAAATTTTATATTGAATTTTGATATAATTTTTTAAAACATTCAAAAAATTTCCCTTTGGAAAATCGCTTTCTCTTCGAGCCTACAGGTTTAATATTAAATTATATTTTGCTAATTCTATAAAGTAAATTTCAAAAAATGGTTTCAAATTTTTGAATCAGCATAATTTAAATTATCTAATAAGGTAAAATCAATTTTTGACCAAAATGAATAGTAAAAACATAAAAGAATATTTGCCGCGGTTATTGTAAAAATAGGTTTTCTTTAGGTTAAACTTAGAAAATAAGTGATAAAATTAATATAATACTTCTAAAATTACCATTTATGGAAATATGTTATTATTATCCTTCCCAAGCTCAAATATATTTTCATTGAAATATTTATTCTTTGGAATGACTATTATTGTTTTATTCTTTTGGGAAATTTCGATGTGGTTTCTAAGTGGTTTCTTTTCCACCAGTTATAAAAGGACACAAACACCATTTTATTATTCACACCTATAAAGTCTTATAGTTCACCTAAACCCTTAAAAATTCTATCCCAACATATTTATCAATGTTTTAATGCTTATGTACCACCCAAAAGACCATTACTAGGGTCCTTTATAAGAGATCCATTGGAGAAGCTTCTAAGAGAAGGTAATTGTCTTCTCTATGATCCTTATTTTTATTTATTCTTTTTACACCCTAAATTATTAATTAAAACAACCAATATAATAAAAAAACAATATACTTTATACTGATATTTTATTATGTTAATTTAATAACCTATATTAATATCTACATCTATCAAATGGAAAACGAAACCGTTAATCATGTGTGGGAAGGACTACTACCTCGCAAACCATTGTAGTTCTTTTTTTCATAACCTTTTTAAAGTGTGGATATAATGATTTATTTTACATATTTATATGATATTTTTCAAATTAATACAGTTTTTATATTATTATTTCATAGATTATTTCTTTATATACATTACATGGGGGATTTGATAATGCTTCTTGTGTGTATAACGAACTACATTCTCTTGAAATAATGTGATTAATTTCCTCTTATACTTAGTACCCAAATATGGATGGTCCTAACTGTGGTCTACTAATGACACTGATCTAAACAGTGAAAGTAACATTGATATGGTTCCATAACAAACCAACTCTATTCAACTAAAAAAGTCATCCAAGAAGGCCTGCCACAACGTGTGGAGCAACAAAGAAAACAATGCTCATATATAATCGAAGAATCAAAAGAGTAAAAATTGGAAGAAAAATGTAAAAATATGACACATAAAATTTCAATACAAATGGGTAAACCTAAAATAGAGAAGGAAAGATGAAAATGATCTTCTATGTGACCATCTATCACCACCAAACCATCCCATAATGAATATAATGACATCTAAGAGATTCCAGTGAACTACATGAAACCCTTATATTAGCTATGTCTTAAAAATCCACATTTACAAATTCCCCAATAAAAAATTAAGGTTTGAGAGCAATTAGGACTTTACCTAAGAATATATAAAGAGTACAATACAATTATAACCTTATCTATATATTTACATCAAAAAAATTCTATAAAGCATTTATGAAATATAATCACTTTTAAAAATACTTTAGTTTTCATAAAAACATTACATATCCTCATAAATAAGTAATTTTTCAATTACATTAAATAAATGAGGAGAGGAAAAGAAAAACTATCCACATATATACCACAATATAAACATGTGAGTACCCAACCATGAAATATACCATCATGTTTAAAACCGAGCATAAATTAAACGCACACCATTTTGGATGTATTATATGGAAATAAATACATATACAAAAAAGTTAAATTTATTACAAAATCATGTTAATATATCCTATATAAATTTATATCATAGTCTTAATATCAAACCTCTAATGGAATTACACACACTAAAGTGACATGTTAATATTTGGATGCACCCAAGGTTCCCAATATGCTATATTTTCAAAAATTTAGTATTTGAAAACCATGATCGTGTTTTTTAAAGCATTTTCAATTTTTATAATTACATATTCCATGATTTAAAACATATTTTATAAGTCAGACCACCCGTAATGTATTTCATTATCACATAGTGTGTATAAAACCATTTGTAATGAAAATATTTTTAAATATATAAATTTAATCGTCTAATTACACCTTTATATAAAATAAATATTTTTAATATAACTATCAAATAAATAATACAAGAAAATATTTTTTTTCATGAATTGAATCATTTTTATATAGAAACATAACTTAAAAATGGATAAAATCCACCAAACAATGATCTCCCAAATACAGAAGTTGAATCCTAACAAAAATGTACTTAAAAACCTTAAAAAATACTCTTAGGTGACTATTTCTTGAGATAAAAATATTGAATCCAAGATAGTCTATATGAGCTCTTGGAATGTATAGTAGTTCAATAAAACACAAGAAAATAACATAAAGTGAGGAACCACACCTCAAACCTTCAAGTAAAAACTATATTTGAGAACCATGATGAAGATCCTATTTTATAGGAGAGGGGAGTATAATTAATCCAAGGCCACCATAACATAAATCACCACTGCCTAATAAATGGTTATACGGTAGTTGACCTCCATGTCACAGGAGTAACTATTTTGGTTGAACCAACCAAACTCTCAACTACATAAAATCATGTCACAACCTCTACCTCTACAATGTAGCAATGCCAAAATGTGACTGTGGAATACAAAAACCTCATTCTAGACCCTAAGACAAATCTACCTTATCTAAATTTTAGAGATCCCACTCCATGCCATATCTAAACCTTCCTTAACACATTCCATTGTAAAATTCCAAAAAATAATACAATCTCACCTCTAAAACACCATAAACTCAAATTACCATCTCCTAAACATTAAAGGAGGGAATACTAAAACCTAGAGGAACTTAAAATATATTGGATCATATTTTACTATTATAAATATTTTTATGGAAAATAAATCCATTGAAGGTGTAATAATTGGATATACATATATTTTATTGGTAAACTAAATTTATCTATTATTAGTACCAAAAAAATCAATTTTGGAAATAATAAATAAAAATATTATATTTAAGAAAAATATTTTTTATGTAAATTTTTTATTAGTGAGAAATATGAAAAATTAAGAAAATATATTTTAAAATGAATATATTTTTGAAATTGAATGACCTGGATAAATAAAGTTAAATAATATGTTATTTGGAATAACATCATTTAATATAAAAGAATTATTTTTCAAAGAACAAAATTTCAAATTATTGTTTACTGTATCTTAATAAATCAAATTAAATACTTTTAAAAGATGATTATGTTAATAATTAATATTTCAATTTTTGAAATTATGTATAAACATATAGTTAGTGTTTAATTAATATGAACTATGATTATGAATATTTAATGTTTATAAGGCTCTTTTTTTATAAATTTATTTTGTCTTTCTATTTTTTATTTTGACTTAAAAGATAAATTGATGAATATTAAAATATAAAATTTAAAACTGAAACTAAATTTTTTGATTCATTTGTTTTTTTAGTCTAATATTTATTTTTTGGATTTCATTAGAAGAATTATTTTTTAGGTAAATAGTCTCAAATATTTTTGTACAAATAAGATAAATTTTAATAAATCTATTTGATATAGGAATGAAATATAACATTATAAAAATATTACTCCCTAGAAATATATTTAATAAGTAACATCTTCCATTTAAAATATTATATTCCAATTTTTTTTAAAAAAATGAATAACATTTTATAACAAATTTAATATGGTTTTAAGACTAGTTTTTATGTGTTATGCACTTATTATTTTAAAGTTAATTTTATTCACACATAAAAATTTAATATTTTAAAATGATTTATATATTTTAAATAAAAATATCCTAAATAGTTAATTATTTCATTTTTAATTTTATTTGTAAACATATGTTTCTGAGTGAAAAAAGAGCTGTCGTGGTAATAGTAAATTTCTGTTAAAGTTAAAAGTAATGGGAAAATCTTCTAATTACGATTATATTTTTTGATGTTTTTTTGGTGATGGGTTTTATCTTTCCAAACTCCTACACTCTATATTATTTCAAACTTTTGGAGCCACATGCCTATAATTGTTCACCAATTTTTACCCAAATTCTATGCCCCTCACTTATAAAAGGGGACTTTAACCACACTTTTTTTCCTCACACCACAAGCCCATTAGTTAAACTAAAATCCTAAAAAATACCTCCCCAACACTCTATGTTATATCTTATAAGGTATTATATCCTAAAAATACCACCCCTTATTGGAATAATTTATGCTTTAAAGGATTTATTGCTGTATGTAAGGTAACAATTCTAAAATCACTCCATTTCATATCAATATCATTAAGTATTGTAATTATACCTACATTACTAGAATGAAATCAAAAAAACGAAATATATTATCATTGATATAAAAAAGTTATTATGATGATATAATAATCATTATCAACCTTCCCCCATTCTCTGATGAAGAATAAATTGTAGTACATGTGAATGTACAGACAACTGTCTCTATGAAAGATGTGTTTTATCTTTCATTACTGAATTAAAAATATAGTTTTAGAAAATATATATTAAACATATAATACATCAAGGTGTTATATATATATTGAATATGGTGTTGAACATATCACAAAATAATTAATGATCATTGTAACATAAGTCATTAATATCAGTAAATTACCAAAAACAAGCTCATTCTGGATTCTATTTTCATAATCCATACCAATGAATTCCATGGAATGAAAAAAAGACTTAAAAAAAAGATAAAAAAATGATTCTACTATCTTTAAAATCATTTGACCGAAAACATTATTTTATGGAATAGATTATTATATAACCATTTTGAACATGTGAAAATAATGGCAATTATAAAAATATACTATATCTTACTAATATATGTGATGAGAATGTGTATAATTGAGAGATATAAAAGATTATATAAATGTATAGGGTTATGAAATAAGTCATTACAATTTTTATGTTTATTATACATGAGGTTAAAGATATTTAATTATTGTTTGGAGTAAAAGGTAAGGGTTTTAACACACACTTATTATGGGGTGTGGAAAAAAAGGTTTATATTTATTTTATAGCACAAAATAGTGGAAAAAAGATCATCTTAGTTGAGGATATTCACAATTTTTCACTTTTTTATTTTAATTCCCATAATAACTAAATGTTTCTATTGTTTTAATATTTTATGAAAAAATAGAATTTGAGAAAATATAAGAAATTATAAAAATTAAATGAACATGGAATAGAAAAATGTGATTAGAAAAGAAATATATATATAAGTTGTTGTATAGTTTTGGTGTTCCATCATTCTTCTTGTTATTTTTTAAAATTTAGTTTGATGGTTTAATTAAGAAATTTCACTCTTAAGATACAATTATTTATGTTTGTGATTGTGAAGTCATTAATTCCCTAGAAAAATAAATTATTCCACCACCTATAATCATGTTTAATGGAACACATAAATCGAGAATGTGATCTCTTATAGGAACTATCTCCATTATATGCCGTGTACTACACTATGCGGCTCAAATTCATCATATGAAGAGATTATGATTAGTAAAAGGGTGGAAAAATATTTAAATAGAAGTATAATAATTGGTTTATGTTCATTTTCATAGTAAAAAAGCACCAAACATGGCACTTTACCCTTGGTCTCCATAAATATAAAATAAAACATAACAATTTAAGTCATTCATTGATAAAACACCAGTCTCCTCCCCCATTTCATGCCTCGGGATATCCAATCATTATCATGGGTAATAGGTCACTATAGAGAACATGATAACAATATAGTAGAATAAAAAATAATAGGATAGGGAAAAGAAGAAGAACACATGAAATCACAAAAGTAAAAATAGAAGAATAAGAGAGATATATAGAAGGATAGAAAAATAATAAAATAAAATAAAAGAATGTAAGAAAAAAATGAACATAATGTACAAGGATTAACAATAAAATAAGATGGATAATAATAAGAAGATAATGAATAAGAGGAATGGGGAGGATAATAAATTTAGAAATTATTTTGGTTAAAAATAATATACATGGATTATTTTATGAAACTAATTTAAAGTAATTACGTAGAATGTAAATGAAACCAAATGAACATAAAAAGTGAATTAAATGAAACATATGATCGTCAACCTCTACTCCTTATGGTGTAGAACCCTCTTGGAACATGGTGGTCTCTTTATTTTATAGAAAGGAATTTCCTCTGACTTTAATGAATTTGAATCCATCCATGTCTTCCTTTTTATGTTTTAAGTATAAATATTGTTTTTCTATGATACCCAAGCGGTGTAAATTTAGAAACATACAAAAAAAAGGGTATTTAATATATATTTTTTGGACTTCGTGGCAGCGTAGACTCTCCTAGATGTTTAGGGTATAGATAGTGGTGAGAGAACATGGTATCATGATAGTGGTTGTGAAATGAAAGTGTGATGGGGTAATGGGTGCCACAATAGTAGTAGTGCTTGAATCATTCCCAAACACACTATCGTTCAATATGTATGAATGGAGCTCGAAATATAATTCATGGGGTTTGTCTGAGGGTCTATTTGAGTTCTTGGACGAGGTAATTGAATTCATCATATTAAATAATTTGGATATGGTATCCCATGGGTTTAATAGAAAATAAAGAAACTCTATTTTCTGTAGGTCAGGCTATGTTAAACATTTTATAATATAAAAAATGAAAAACTATAGAGAATGTTAAAATAGAAAAAGTAATCAAACTAATGATTGGTTCCCCGAAAATGGTGCTAGTTTTGACACACACCTATTATCATATATAGAAAAACTAAAAATTTCTAATATTTTTCATAGTTCAGTACAATATTAGACGAGGGTCATCTCAATTGATTAGATTCACATTTTTTTACTTACTTAATCTAATTCACTTTAGACTAATTTTTTTATCATTTTTATTATTTTATGAAAATAATTCTATTTTTCTGTTTTGATTATTTCATAAAATAATTAAAAGTCATACAGAATGAAAATTTAAACTAAAATAACATGTAATTATTAAAAAATATGATTATAAAGAAATAACTTGGTCCTAGTTTTGGTATTGATCTCTATTATTATTCCTCTTTATATGTTTAATTTTTTGACATTCAGTCCTGAAATCTCACTCTTGAATTATTATTCCTTTTTTAAAAGTTAAAAAATATCAAATTCCTATGAAATATAAATTGAAACTCCTTATATTATCATAGTAAATTGAAAACCTCAATCAAGAGTTTAATATATTCTAGGACCCAGATCTAACATATTCGATTTCATACATCGATTATCACAACTCCATCAAGCGAAGAGATTATGATCAATGGAAGAGAGGGAAGAGAAATAAATAAAAGAATATAAGTATACTTAATTTCATGTTGTGGAGGAAAATATCCACACTTGTGCATGTCACTTGGATGAACCAAAAACACAAAATAAATATCAAGAAATAATTCAAAAACACCTAACCTCCCTTGGGCCATTTCTCTAGTCACCTCCTCATTATTGAGGGTAAGAGATCAAAATGGTAGAAAATTGATAATAATAAAAAATAAAGTAAAATATATCTGATATATATAGATATAATAATAAAATAAATATTGATTATTAATATATAGAGGAAAAAATAAATAAAATATATTGTTAAAATAAAATTAAACAATAGATATAATGTTAAAGGAATAAAAATAAAAATAATACAAAGAAGAAGAATAATCCAGTGATGAACACATTTAGTCAGTAAAAAAATTTATTTAGTATTTATAAAATAAATTAAAATTAAAAAATATATAATACTAAAAGTAAAATTGAAAAAAATGAGATGAAATTGTTGTTGATTAGCCAACACCATTCTCTTTCATGGGTGTCAAATTTTATAGGCAGTGGAACCCCCTTTGGTCATAAGAAATTAGTTTTCCTCAGATATTTATCATATCAATTGAATATTTGAGTAAATATATATTTTTTAAGATATTCAATGAGACCCATGGGATCAATCATTCAAATATTTGAATATTTCGAATCTTTATCTTTGCACCATGGATGATTGAACTATGTTCATGGGTATTGAATGGATAGAGAGACGAGTAAGTACATTAGTTGTTGTAGAAGTATTAAATATGGATCATCATTCATCCATCCTTCATATTGGATGGTTAGAAACTAAAAATGTATTAATGGAGTCATATAAGGGTCCAGATATGATGCAAGGTGACCTGAGATGGTGGGAATGGAAGTTGAAATCAAGAATGAGATTCCATGGTGTGTAATGGTGATTTTTGTTATAATAGGTGGTGGTTGGAAGACATTAGGAGATTGAGATAGAGGATGATGGTGTCAGAGATAGGGTCATGTGAATACAATGTCCTAAAAAAATATTTTGATTAATGACGGAGAGTTTCTAAAACAAGCCTTACCACATTAAAGAGGCGAAGGTGATGTGTGATTGTGTATATGAAATCATAATTTTTCTAATGCTATAACCCCACACCAGGGTGGGAAAATAGATAAAAATGAACAAAAAATATGGGATGATGCACACCACTCAGTCAACTCAGGCCTCTAACCCACATTTATATGTAGTTCCTCTCATATTCAATGCACCTTGTTAGCTCGAGCTAGCCATCCCATTGTTCCACAATGATCAGTTTTCCCTATTACGAGTGTGTTATATCACAT
Organism: Viscum album; assembly: GCA_963277665.1. Classification (NCBI taxonomy): domain Eukaryota; kingdom Viridiplantae; phylum Streptophyta; class Magnoliopsida; order Santalales; family Viscaceae; genus Viscum; species Viscum album. Next base: position 1,542,439,078 of record OY728129.1, read on the forward strand.
GGTTCTAGTTGGTTGAGGTATAACCAATATTGTTTTTTTAATGAGAATACATTTAAAAATAAGATAGTATATTTTAAAACCCTTAAAAAACATCAAAAATTTCATAATTAAAATTAATAACAAAAATTAAACATTCTTATTTCATTTTAAACAATTCTAGTTCGACACATAATATTTCTGAAATTTTAAAAATACATGGAAATACATTGGAATATAGATTAAAATCTTTTTCTAATCTTTAAAAATGATTACCAGTTAGCATAAAAATATCAATGTGTCTTGTTTCATCTCCAATTTCCTTCTTTGACGCATGTTTTTATTATGCACAAAATGTTTTATAGGGTGTATGTGATAACTATTTGAGATATAATATCACTATTCTATCTTAACACAATTTATTTAAATTATTATTTGATGTATACACATTAAAATTGGTTTCTTATCAAATTTTATGAATATCATTATGAGTTCTCATCTCATTTGTATTTATTTGAGACATATTCTATATTTCCAATTATTTTTGGTATTTGGGTTTTAGTGAGGACACCGAATCATTTCATACCGAAATGGTATGTCATTAAAGATGAATATTTTGTACTTGTATCAATAATACCTGATTGAGGAACATAATGGTTATTTTCATTTTGAGAATATGTAAATAATGATCTTATTTAATTAATTATATTAAACAAATTCCAAAATGATCTTCAAACATAGAAAACACTTTAGAAAAACTCAACATAGTATTTTTCCTTATAAACTAGGGAATGGAAACATAATCACAGGTTTAAATAGATACTCTATAAGGTTAAATATAAAATATATCAATAAATGATCATGAGTGAGCATAATTTACACATAAAGGTTGAATAAAATGATCATAACTTACAAAAAACTACCCAATAATTCAATGATCATTAAAATTAAATCATATCATGTGACTTTTTTATAAAGAAATACATATGTAATAAATATTAGTAATAATATATTATCAATCATGAACCATTAGAACATATCATTAGAATAATATATAAGCTTTTTAATACACACGAGCACAAAAATAATTCCCTTTATCAAGGACCATTGTTAGAAATATCATAGTCAATGGGGTTCACTCGTCATTCCAAAAAAAATTATTCAATGTTCACTCTAAAGAATATCTGAGAGAAACTATTCCAATAATGTAATAGGTTTACTACACATTCCAATACTTATTATTTCATGAGATATTCAGAATTACCTAATGCATTATAGGTATAGAAAATTCTGAGCCCACCCGTTACAGAATAAAAACCATAAAAACGTTTTCCATAAGATTTAAAAACACTCATCATATTATTATATCATAAACATTCAAAAGGAATACTATTTCAAAAAACATTTATCATATTCATCATAGTATAACATGGAACAAAATAAACATTTCAAATAAATGATTCATTATAGTTTAATTAACCCATGAAAAATAAATGGGTTTTATAAAATCTTCCTTAAATAAACATAATTATGTGTCATCCAGAGAAAGAAATTGGATTTTATTATAAGATAATATCCCTAATAAATCATAAAAATAAATAACTGATGCTGATATATATTAAAATACCTTTAAAATAATAGATAATCCTTTTATTGAAAACATAAGAAAAATATTATTTTCATTTGATATAATTTGAACTAGAAATTCACATAGTATTGAGAAAAATATATTATTTGAAAATAACTATGGAAACTTTTAAAGGAATAACTAAATCAATGATAATTAATAATAGTGGGAAAATCCATATTTACTATATAGGTTATTTGTCACGACCCGCCCTCGGGGTCCGTGCCGTGACTACCCCAAGCCCGCCTTCCATAGGCCAGGGGCTGGCGACTAGCACCAAGGCGTAAATCCCAGTAAAAAGGAAAGGCATTGCCTTTGAAAAGTAAACACACACCACAGAGTAAACAAGCGGAAAGTAAACACTAAGCAAACAGAGTACAACTGAAAGTGAGGAAAAGTAAATGGGTCAGTATACAAACCCAAACTGAAAGTAAAGTACAACTCGAAAAGGGAAAAACAGCAACTGAAAAGTAAAAGCCGCTACTCCGAGCTGTCCACTAGAAATCCCACCTGAAGGGTGGGTACAGATAGCTCCTCTGCTCCACGGGTCCCGTCGTCCGCTCCGTGCACGTCCCGCCCAGTGGTCCACCTCCGGGTACCGTCCCGCTCTACAAGCCTCAGCTAAGGTCAACGCTGTCCGTCGTCTGCAACCAACACAACGTAGTGCGGGCGAAGCCCGTGCAGGGGTGAGTATAAGCTACTCAGTAGGGACCCCGAGACCCCTGAAGGTCTCTCAAATCCACAAAGGTTAAACTACGAAGAAAAGTACAATCACGAAGTAGCAACCGACACTGCTTAGGTATATGCCCATACATATACCTAAGTCATCAATTTAAATACGCTCCAACCTCCGAGCCCAAGTACCACTCAGTCCATGCAGGAAAGTATACGTATTCCACATAGGAAAGCAAAACATAATCCACGCAGGATTGCTCAACATAATCCACACAGGAAAGCAACAGGATTCAGCTCACACAGGTATACTTCTTCAAGGACGAAAAAGATGATCACTGATCCATCTAAGTCGTCGGACCCACGAAGGATCGATAGGTAACTAACCCCCGCAAAGACCCACACAGGATCGGGCTCACACAGAACCTGTAGGCGCTGGCTCACACAGAACCGCTGAGTGCAAGGACCCACACAGGATCGGGCCCACACAGGACCAGTAGCACTGATCCACATAGGATCGCTGAGTGCTGAAGTCGTCGTCGTCGAATCCACATAGGATCTCTGTACTGTCGTCGTCGAATCCACACAGGATCTCTGTACTGTCGTCGTCGCAGTCACAGTAGCAGTCGTAGTAGTAGAACAGTCGCAGCCAGCACTAGGGTTCCCGCACACAGCTAGCTCGTTCGGAGGGTCCGCTCCACGAGCCGAGAGGCTGATACATCAACTGTCACAAAGACCAGAGTTGATGTATCCAAAAGTTCCGTATCGCCAACAGGAACTCAACGCAACAGACGGCGCGTCGATCGGATGCCCGGTCTGAGAGTTATTGGCATTTTCGTCTCCGGGGCCCGGTTGGTTTTTAAGGAAAAACCAACCCGACCGTACTCCACCTGCGTCCAAACCTCGGGCGGAGTATGCCAAAAGATCCGTCTCACAAAGAGGAACACAACGCGACTGACGGCGCGTCAATCGGACGTCCGTAGCTCAAGATATGAGCGTTTCCGCTCCGAAGGCCCGGTTGGTTTCGTGAACGAACCAACCCGGCCGAACTCAAAGTAAACCGAAACCTTGAGTGTGATATACCGAAACGACCGCCTCGATCCAAGGATCGCGTTGCCGCAGACGGTTCATCATTCGGAGGTCCGAGGCTCAAGTTATGGGCCAAAAACCAAATCTGGTTCGAAACGGGGGGGTCCGGGCCGACCCGGCCCGACCCCCCCCCCCCCCCCCCCCCGGGGCGGCGCGGCGGCGGTGCGGCGGCGGCGGCGGCGGTGGGCCGCGGTGGCGGCGGCGGCGGCGGGCCGCGGTGGCGGCGGCGGCGGGCCGCGGTGGCGGCAACGGCGGGCCGCGGCGCACGCGGGGGGCTAAGCCCCCGCTCTTTCCAAGAGGCGGCGCAGCTTTGCCGCGCCGTTTGGTTTTAGGAAGCGCCCCCCCCTCGTGGGGGGCCTGCTGGAAACGAACCGAGGGGGCCGGTTGCCCCCTCCCTTCAAAGAACCGCCCCCCTCTTAAAGAGGGGGGTTTTCAAGGGGGTTGGCCGGGGAATTAAATTCCCCGGTTTTTAAAACATCCGGCCGGCCAGCTGGCCGGCCGGTTTTTACCAACGGGACCGGAAATTCCGGTCCCGCCTTCGACTTCCGACGCCGGCGGCCCGGCCGCCGGTTTTCTCTTCCGCCGCGGCCCGGAACCGGCCGCGGCGTTCGTCATCCGGCGTGGTGCGACGACACCGCGCCCCTTTGTCGTGCCATAATATTTCTTCAACGCGGCGCGACGGCGTCGCGTTCTTGTTGTTTCTTCCATGGTGCGTGCGACGGCATCGCGTAAGATAATTACACGTTCATCCGCGTGGTGCGACGGCACCACGCCACTTGGTTTCCTCCGCAAAATAATTAAACAAGAACAATGGAGGGGGGTTCGGCCGTGTTCGTGCGGTCCGGCCCCCCTCACGTTAAAATAATAACGCAACTTAAAATAAATCAAGTCACACGTTAGTCTTGATAAAATCACGATCAAGAATAAAATAAGGAAACCAAAAGAAAACGACAACCCCTACCTCGGGTTTAAGATTCGAAGAATCGTCTACGTCCCGCGGAAGACGGCGTCGCGGAGGTCGGGCGTCGCGGTCGTCGTTCGTCAAATCCGTTGACGAAGTGATATGCCCGAAGAGACACGACGTTGGCGGATCTTCGTTTGCCGACGAAGAAGGTCCGAGGAGGAAGAAGGGGTCCGAGGATACCGGGTCGCCGAGTCGATGATCCTTGACGAAGTGTTGTCGTTCTTCGTTGAGGATGAAGACGTTCTTCGCCGGAGAAGATGAAGTTCTTCAAGAGACTTAGAGCTCTCTCCTCCAAACCTCAACACAACCAAACTAACCCCCAAAAATAAAATAAGCTATTCTTATTTTATTAAGTCATTCTATGAGTTCAAAATTCAAAAACTTAATTCCATTAATTGGATTAGTGTGTTGGCATGATTAAAGTGAGGAGAGGGAAAGTCACCCAATTAATGGGAAGTTTAAAGGTTAAGATGAGTTACACATCTTAAGTGGGGGGTTTAGAGGAGTTAGGGAAGGTGAGGGGTTGGGCTCGTGTGGGCCCCACCCCACCTTTATTCTCTCAAGGGTAGTTAACAACAAGTAGGTCCCACCCAACTTCCACACATAGGTTAACAACTTAGAATATGAAATAAAATTGTAACACAATTTTATTACTTCACATTTAACTCCCCTTTTTTTTAACAACTCCTCCTCAGCAAACGTACCTTCGGGAAAAGTCCTCTTAAGCAAAAATCGGCGCTGCGAGTTCATCGGTGCCCTCGGATTTCAATTCCGAGCACCGGATCAAAAGTTAGGAATTCCCGCTCGTTCGTTCACTGAACGTACCCGAGCCAAACTTCGGAAATTAATTCCGGGCACTCCGGGACTCGGAATCAGGTGTCGTCTGAAACCGCGCTCTTGTAAAATTCTAAAGAAAATTAAGAAAATAATTTTCCCTTCAATTTTACGGGTCTTTACATTACTCCCACCTCAGGGCTTTACGTCCCCGTAAAGATACAACAAAAACTAGGGAAACAAATGAGGGTACTAAGCACGCATCTGAGCCTTCCGCTCCCATGTGCTCTCCTGGAGATTCCCATGCTGCCATCTGATGCGCACAAGAGGAATCGATCGCCCATGCAGGACCCGCTCCTGTCGATCCTCTATCTCCACCGGGACCTCCGTAAAAGTCGCCCCATCGTCAACGTCAAGCTCCCCATGGTCAATGATGTGCGTCGGGTCGTGCACGTATCTCCTCAGCTGGGATACGTGGAAGACGTCGTGCACCCGGTGCAACTGAGGTGGTAGAGCCAGGCGATAAGCCACCTTGCCAATCCTGCTGAGAATCTGGAAGGGTCCGATGAAGCGCGGAGATAACTTGCCGCCTCGGCCAAATCTCCGAATACCACGTCGAGGTGAGACCCGCAAGAAGACGTGGTCGCCATCCTCGAACTCCAGTGGCCTCCGTCTCCTGTCAGCGTATGACTTCTGCCGGCTCTGAGCTGTCCTCATCCGCTCCTGGATGACCTGGACCTTCTCTGTCGTGGCCTGGACCATCTCCGGTCCCACCAGTGCTGACTCCCCAGGGTCTGTCCAGCACAAACGAGATCTACAAGGTTGGCCGTACAACGCCTCGTACGGTGCCATCCCGATGGTGGAGTGGTAGCTGTTGTTGTACGCGAACTCCACCAAAGGTAGGTGGTCCTCCCAGCTACGACCAAAGTCAAGGACACATGCGCGGAGCATGTCCTCGAGAGTCTGAATGGTCCTCTCCGTCTGACCATCGGTCTGAGGGTGAAAAGCTGTGCTAAGACGTAGCTGCGTTCCGAACGCGTCCTGTAACCCCTTCCAAAGCCGGGAAGTAAAACGGGCATCTCGATCGGAAACGATAGAAGATGGCACGCCGTGGAGCCGCACAATCTCCTGAACGTAGAGACGTCCCATGTTCTCCACTGAGACCTGCTCTCTGATGGGTAAGAAGTGTGCCGACTTGGTGAGTCGGTCAACAATCACCCAGATGGAGTCGTGACCTCTGGAAGTGCGTGGAAGTCCAGTCACGGAGTCCATAGATATGTCGTCCCACTTCCACTCCGGAACCTCCAAGGGCTGTACTAAGCCTGCTGGTACCTGATGCTCTGCCTTCACCTGCTGACAGGTAAGGCATCGAGAAACGAACTCTGCTACAGCTTTCTTCATGCCTGGCCACCAGTGCTGTCGTCTGAGGTCCTGGTACATCTTCGCCACTCCAGGATGTACCGCCAAAGGAGATGTGTGAAACTCTCTCAGCACTTCCTCTCGCAATGCGACTGGTACCATGGTACGTCCTCTGAAAAGGATTTCGTGCTCTGCTCCAAGGGAGAAACCATCAGGTGCCTGTCCCGAGGATATCTGTGCACGCCGTGTCTCACAGTCAGCGTCCCCGCGCTGTGCCTCCCTGACTCGCTGCAGTAGTGGAGGAGTGTCTGTGAGAGACTGAAGAAAGGCTGCTCCATCTCTATCCATGAAGGATATCTGCAAAGAGGCTAGCTGCTCCGTCGCCTCCTCGAGTAGCTGAATGCCCGTCCTCCTGCTGAGGTTATCGGCTACTACGTTCCCCTTCCCAGGAGTATAGACTATCTCAAAGTCATAGTCCTGGAGGAACTCGAGCCATCGTCGCTGTCTCAGGTTCAGGTCCTTCTGCGAGAAGATATACCTGAGACTCTGATGATCGGAAAAGACTGTGAAGCGCTCTCCCATCAGATATTGTCGCCATGTCTTCAGAGCGAAGACCACTGCTGCTAACTCCAGGTCATGGGTAGCGTAGTTCTGTTCATGCGGCCTCAACTGTCGTGATCCATAGGCGATCACTGCCCGCTCCTGCATCAGAACACATCCGAGTCCCGTCCCTGATGCATCGCAGTAGACTACGTACCCTACTCCCTTCTCAGGCAACCTCAAGATAGGTGCGCTAGTCAATCTCTGTCTCAGCTCCTGGAAGCTCTGCTGACATCTGTTTGACCATACGAAGGGTTTCCCCTTCTTCGTCAAAGCTGTGAGTGATGCCGCAACTCTGGAGAAGTTCGGAACAAATCTCCGATAGTATCCAGCTAGTCCCAAGAAACTCCGAACCTCAGTCACGCTCCTGGGTGGCTCCCATGCTAACACAGCCTCAATCTTCGCGGGATCCACTGCAACTCCCGCCTCAGCGATAACGTGTCCCAAAAAGTGGACCTCGCGTATCCAGAACTGGCACTTCGAGAGCTTACCATAAAGCTGGTGCTCTCGGAGTGTGTCAAGAACAACTCGCAAGTGATAGGCGTGCTCCTCCTCTGTCGTAGAGTAAATCAGAATGTCATCGATAAAGACCACGACAAACCGATCGAGGTATGGCTGAAAGATCCTGTTCATGAGAGCCATGAACACTACTGGAGCATTGGTTACACCGAAGGGCATAACCAAGAACTCATAGTGGCCATACCGACATCTGAAGGCCGTCTTCTGCACATCCTCGTCTCTGAATCTGAGCTGATGATAGCCTGACCTGAGGTCTATCTTCGAGAACCACCATGCTCCCTTGAGCTGATCAAAGAGGTCATCAATCATCGGTAGCGGATACTTGTTCCTCACTGTCACCTGGTTCAGGCGACGATAGTCAACACAAAGTCGCAAGCTCCCGTCCGCCTTCTTGGCGAACAATATCGGGGAAGCCCAGGGTGAAACACTGGGTCGGATGAACCCCTTGCCCTGCAAGTCCTCCAACTGTACCCATAGCTCTCGAAGCTCGGCGGGGGCCATCCGATATGCTGGAGTGGATATCGGGGCTGTCCCGGGGTACAAGTCAATATAAAAGTCTACCTCTCTGCGAGGAGGTAGCCCTGGAACGTCGTCGGGAAAAACGTCGGCAAACTGATCCACCACTGCAGGTAAACCAGGACTCCGCACGTCAACTGCTCCAAGGATAAGGCTAGCCAACTGATGAGTGATGGGCTGTCCTCTCCTCTGCAGAAGTCCATCCTGTGCTGCTAAGGCTCCCTTCTCGCCGGTGAAGGTGAACCTGCTCCCGTCGGTGCGTACACATCGCACCTTGCGCCTAAAACAGTCAATCTGTGCATGGACCGTAGACAGCCAATCCATGCCCAAGATGACGTCGTAAGGCCTCGACGCTGCTACAAGAAGATCCCAGCCGAAGCTCTCGCCTCCTAGAGTAATCTCACACTGCCGGCACCAGTGCGTAATCGTCGAGTCTGCTCCCGTAGGAGTCTCTAGCCGTAAGGATCGAGCCAACGGCTCTGTCGGAATCTCCGAGCTCCGAACAAGGGCAGCAGCTATGAAAGAATGACTCGCTCCTGTGTCTATAAGAACTGCAGCAAGGGTGGAATAGACACAGATAGTGCCTCGAATCATCTCAGGTGCGCCGTGGTCGTAGGCCTCTGCTGCCTGGAGCTGTGCCTGTCGCTGCCCGCCAGCTCCCTGTGGTCGGGGTGGACCTCCTGGTGGTGGTGGTGGTAGAGCCTCAAAGCGTCGGCCACCACCAGCTGCTCGTCCAGCTCCTCTGCCTCGTCCGCCTCCTCCCTGCGGACCGCCACGGTCGACCCTCTGCCTCTGCCTCGGTGGTCCATCAACTGACTGCTGCTCCTCGGCACGGCGGGTCGGGCAGTCGCGAGCCATGTGGCCCTGCCCGCCGCACGAGTAGCACTGTCTGCCCCTCGGAAGACTGGCTCCGCGCTGTGTGCCCCGCACTGCTGAGCCAGTGCCATGAGGTCGTCTGCCTGAAGGTCTGGTCTGTCTGGACCCCTGAGTCATCCGTCGACTGCCTGCTGCAGATGACTCTGCCACGTGCCGCCCTGCGGTGGGTCACTGTGCTGGTGTAGACTCAGCAAGGAAGCTCTCGATCAGAAGGGCCCGCTCCAGTACTCCTGTCTGAGTCGGTATGCTGAGGGAGATCAGCGATGCCCTGATCTCGTGTCTCAAACCCTGCTCGAAGGTCCGGGCCCGGAAGAATGGGTCCCGTACCATGTCGGTCGAGTAGCGCGAGAGATCGGTAAATCTCGCCGAGTATTGAGCGACCGTCATGCTGCCCTGCCGCAGCTGTAGAAGCTCCTGGATACGCACCGCACGAAGGGTGGCTGGGACGAACTCCGAGCGGAAGAGGCTCTCAAAGTCCGTCCAAAGAAGAGATGCCTTATCGTGCACCTGGAGCATCAAGCTCCACCATCGTCCAGCTGCTGCGTGTAGTAGGCTCGCAGCGAGGATCACCATGAGGTCTGCTGGTGTCCTCACTAGCCTAAACACTCGAACTACTGCCTCCAGCCAGTCCTCTGCTGCCTGGGGATCCGTCTCCCCGCGAAACCTGGGCGGTCGCTGGCGCTGAAACTCATGCAGTGCGCTGAGGCGACGTGCATCGTCAGCGGCTGCTGCTGGAAGCATCGGGGGCTCGGCGGGTAAAGCTACCGCCGGTGCCACTACTGGAAAAGGGCCCTGCACCGAGGCCTCGTCGCTCGGTGGGTTGTCGTCTCGCTCGACTCTCGGAACCCTAGCTGGCTGCCGTCGTGGGGCCATCCTGAAAAGGAAACAGGTGCGCCACGGTTAGAACATTATACCTGGTGAGCTGATATAAGTAATCACAAAGAAAACTTTGAAACACACACGCAATCAATGTTTTCGTGCATTAAGTTGGAAATCAGATGTCAGGGTCCTGGTGTACGGATACGTCGGCCGCCGCACCAACACTGGACTCCCTGGACTGATAACCACACTCAATACGCTAAACATTATTGCTTCACATAGAAAAGATCAGAGTTCGCGGTAGAACCGAACTGCCTCTGATACCAATTTGTCACGACCCGCCCTCGGGGTCCGTGCCGTGACTACCCCAAGCCCGCCTTCCATAGGCCAGGGGCTGGCGACTAGCACCAAGGCGTAAATCCCAGTAAAAAGGGAAGGCATTGCCTTTGAAAAGTAAACACACACCACAGAGTAAACAAGCGGAAAGTAAACACTAAGCAAACAGAGTACAACTGAAAGTGCGGAAAAGTAAATGGGTCAGTATACAAACCCAAACTGAAAGTAAAGTACAACTCGAAAAGGGAAAAACAGCAACTGAAAAGTAAAAGCCGCTACTCCGAGCTGTCCACTGGAAATCCCACCTGAAGGGTGGGTACAGATAGCTCCTCTGCTCCACGGGTCCCGTCGTCCGCTCCGTGCACGTCCCGCCCAGTGGTCCACCTCCGGGTACCGTCCCGCTCTACAAGCCTCAGCTAAGGTCAACGCTGTCCGTCGTCTGCAACCAACACAACGTAGTGCGGGCGAAGCCCGTGCAGGGGTGAGTATAAGCTACTCAGTAGGGACCCCGAGACCCCTGAAGGTCTCTCAAATCCACAAAGGTTAAACTACGAAGAAAAGTACAATCACGAAGTAGCAACCGACACTGCTTAGGTATATGCCCATACATATACCTAAGTCATCAATTTAAATACGCTCCAACCTCCGAGCCCAAGTACCACTCAGTCTACGCAGGAAAGTATACGTATTCCACATAGGAAAGCAAAAAATAATCCACGCAGGATTGCTCAACATAATCCACACAGGAAAGCAACAGGATTCAGCTCACACAGGTATACTTCTTCAAAGATGAAAAAGATGATCACTGATCCATCTAAGTCGTCGGACCCACGAAGGATCGATAGGTAACTAACCCCCGCAAAGACCCACACAGGATCGGGCTCACACAGAACCTGTAGGCGCTGGCTCACACAGAACCGCTGAGCGCAAGGACCCACACAGGATCGGGCCCACACAGGACCTGTAGCACTGATCCACGTAGGATCGCTGAGTGCTGAAGTCGTCGTCGTCGAATCCACATAGGATCTCTGTACTGTCGTCGTCGAATCCACACAGGATCTCTGTACTGTCGTCGTCGCAGTCACAGTAGCAGTCGTAGCAGTAGAACAGTCGCAGCCAGCACTAGGGTTCCCGCACACAGCTAGCTCGTTCGGAGGGTCCGCTCCACGAGCCGAGAGGCTGATACATAAACTGTCACAAAGACCAGAGTTGATGTATCCAAAAGTTCCGTATCGCCAACAGGAACTCAACGCAACAGACGACGCATCGATCGGACGCCCGGTCTGAGAGTTATTGGCATTTTCGTCTCCGGGGCCCGGTTGGTTTTTAAGGCAAAACCAACCCGACCGTACTCCACCTGCGTCCAAACCTCGGGCGGAGTATGCCAAAAGATCCGTCTCACAAAGAGGAACACAACGCGACTGACGGCGCGTCAATCGGACGTCCGTAGCTCAAGATATGAGCGTTTCCGCTCCGAAGGCCCGGTTGGTTTCGTGAACGAACCAACCCGGCCGAACTCAAAGTAAACCGAAACCTTGAGTGCGATATACCGAAACGACCGTCTCGATCCAAGGATCGTGTTGCTGCAGACGGTTCGTCATTCGGAGGTCCGAGGCTCATGTTATGGGCCAAAAACCAAATCTGGTTCGAAACGGGGGGGGTCCGGGTCCGGGTCCGGGCCGACCCGGCCCGACCCCCCCCCCCCCCCCGGGGCGGCGCGGCGGCGGCGGCGGCGGCGGCGGCGGCGGCCCGCGGTGGCGGCGGCGGCGGCGGGCCGCGGCGGCGGCGGCGGCGGGCCGCGGCGCACGCGGGGGGCTAAGCCCCCGCTCTTTCCAAGAGGCGGCGCGGCTTTGCCGCGCCGTTTGATTTTAGGAAGCACCCCCCCTCGTGGGGGGCCTGCTGGAAACGAACCGAGGGGGCCGGTTGCCCCCTCCCTTCAAAGAACCGCCCCCCCTCTTAAAGAGGGGGGTTTTCAAGGGGGTTGGCCGGGGAATTAAATTCCCCGGTTTTTAAAACATCCGGCCGGCCAGCTGGCCGGCCGGTTTTTACCAACGGGACCGGAAATTCCGGTCCCGCCTTCGACTTCCGACGCCGGCGGCCCGGCCGCCGGTTTTCTCTTCCGCCGCGGCCCGAAACCGGCCGCGGTCTCCTCGTCCCGCCGCGGCCCGGAACCGGCCGCGGCGTTCGTCATCCGGCGTGGTGCGACGGCACCGCGCCCCTTTGCCGTGCCATAATATTTCTTCAACGCGGCGCGACGGCGTCGCATTCTTGTTGTTTCTTCCATGGTGCGTGCGACGGCATCGCGTAAGATAATTACACGTTCATCCGCGTGGTGCGACGGCACCACGCCACTTGCTTTCCTCCGCAAAATAATTAAACAAGAATAATGGAGGGGGGTTCGGCCGTGTTCGTGCGGTCCGGCCCCCCTCACGTTAAAATAATAACGCAACTTAAAATAAATCAAGTCACACGTTAGTCTTGATAAAATCACGATCAAGAATAAAATAAGGAAACCAAAAGAAAACGACAACCCCTACCTCGGGTTTAAGATTCGAAGAATCGTCTACGTCCCGCGGAAGACGGCGTCGCGGAGGTCGGGCGTCGCGGTCGTCGTTCGTCAAATCCGTTGACGAAGTGATATGCCCGAAGAGACACGACGTTGGCGGATCTTCGTTTGCCGACGAAGAAGGTCCGAGGAGGAAGAAGGGGTCCGAAGATACCGGGTCGCCGAGTCGATGATCCTTGACGAAGTGTTGTCGTTCTTCGTTGAGGATGAAGACGTTCTTCGCCGGAGAAGATGAAGTTCTTCAAGAGACTTAGAGCTCTCTCCTCCAAACCTCAACACAACCAAACTAACCCCCAAAAATAAAATAAGCTATTCTTATTTTATTAAGTCATTCTATGAGTTCAAAATTCAAAAACTTAATTCCATTAATTGGATTAGTGTGTTGGCATGATTAAAGTGAGGAGAGGGAAAGTCACCCAATTAATGGGAAGTTTAAAGGTTAAGATGAGTTACACATCTTAAGTGGGGGGTTTAGAGGAGTTAGGGAAGGTGAGGGGTTGGGCTCGTGTGGGCCCCACCCCACCTTTATTCTCTCAAGGGTAGTTAACAACAAGTAGGTCCCACCCAACTTCCACACATAGGTTAACAACTTAGAATATGAAATAAAATTGTAACACAATTTTATTACTTCACATTTAACTCCCCTTTTTTTTAACAACTCCTACTCAGCAAACGCACCTTCGGGAAAAGTCCTCTTAAGCAAAAATCGGCGCTGCGAGTTCATCGGTGCCCTCGGATTTCAATTCCGAGCACCGGATCAAAAGTTAGGAATTCCCGCTCGTTCGTTCACTGAACGTACCCGAGCCAAACTTCGGAAATTAATTCCGGGCACTCCGGGCCTCGGAATCAGGTGCCGTCTGAAACCGCGCTCTTGTAAAATTCTAAAGAAAATTAAGAAAAAAAATTTCCCTTGAATTTTACGGGTCTTTACATTATTGGAGAACATTATTTAAATACGTTTCTAAGAAGTCAAAAAATGCTTATTCCTAAAACGAATCCATAAAAATATTTTTTTAAACATTTTTAAATAATTTAAATGGAAATGAGAATAAAAATTTAATAGAAATTCATTTATAGGAAAAAACATTCATAATATTTTTACATAACATTTACAAGGAATAATATATTCATTGACCGAAAATGGAATATAATTGTATTTTATTTAAAAACATTTTCTCAATTATTTTAAGAATAAATTGGGAGAGAATGGTACTAATACAATACAATTTTGTAAATATACCTAGGAGAAAAACATATATGGGGTCTAAAAATAAATTACATGTATAATTTATCTAAGTTTAAATTTAGAATATACAATTCTGAAGATAAATATGATTATATCATAAATACCTTACCACAAGTCCCATATTTCGTCACAAACATTCGAATATCTAGTATAATAAATATGGATTTATTGTACATATATTAAAAACCCATATTTGTACATAAAATACAATGTATCATTACATTATAATTTCTAATTAACATTTTTTATAAAAATTAACATTTATAAAATATTTAACACAATGTGAGGATATTTTTTCATTTATTATAAATAAAATATTCAACAAATTTTTTTATCAACTCCCCCACACTTACCCTTTTGCACTCCAGGAAAAAACCTTATATCACGTATTTTGAAAAATTGTGACAAGTAAACATAAATATCAAATAAAAACAAACTTTAAAAGATATATCTTTGAGATTCAATAATTCCACACCAATAAAAAATAGATATCAGGCCTAAAAAAATTATTTTATGTTCTCCATTTATATCATTCAATATATTTCAACTTCATTTATCATCCCATTCACAAAACATTTACCTCACTTGAATTTTATCTTATCACAAAAATGTCAATTTTTCTACAATTTATTTCTCCTCCAAACACATACAAGTTTAAACACAGGATTGATAAATTCTTACATTTTTACACGATGTGAGGCATAAAAATTTGTTTAGTACGAGGACTTTTCAGGGTTGTTCTGTGGCTTTTAGTTTTTAGAATTTAGATATGAAAATTTTCATGCTTGAATGAGGAGGGAATGACTCTTTTTGAAGAAAATTTGAATTAATATAATTTTCACTTAAATATGATCTCCTACTCAATACCCTTAGCATCAATTCATTTTCATCATGATAAAAAATAAATGAATGTGAATATCATTAAAAATTTCTTTAGGAAAAATGTCAATCTTCTCAAATGTGATTTTCTTGAATGCTCCATAGAAGCACAACTTTTTTCCTCTATTAAAAGTTCCATAAAGGCACATCTTTACTTATCATAAAAGATATTGAAAAGGTAAATATTTTAGAATAATGATTTTTTTCAACAATAAAAACATCTCTTAAGAAATTAATTTCCCACCCAAAGTATCCCAAAGTGTAGTAACTCAACACATGATATCTTCCCCCACACTTAAGTACAACTAGATTGTGTAGTTTCACTTCAAGGGTTGGTTGGTTATGGAAAATTGGATTGTAATGTGGCTATCCTAATAGTATGTTCATGTACTATAAATGACACAAGGATTAAATGTTCAAGGTAGGCTGTTATTAAAATTATTATTATGAAATATGGATTTTAATACCAAAGAAATTCCTTAATCATTTAAAACACAAGTACTTCAAACCCTCGAGTTTTGATAGGAATAAATCAAATTACGGTTAAATCAAGCATGGTTTGGTTCTCTCAATAAGTTAGGTGAATATAAAGAAAATTAATATAATGTTTCATAAGTCTCAAAGTAATGTGATTTCAAATATAAAGACAATGATTTGTGGCATGCGATTCAAAATTCAGAGTACTTTTCCTGAAATTACTAAAAATTTGAACATGAAACAAAGTCATTTTCAGAATTCATTTAAGCTATGTTTAATTGGATAACTTGTTTCACTTATTAATATGGATTTTAAAATGGTTATGGGGGTCATTTAATCTCAAATTGTTCAAAAACATTCAAAAATTTGAAAAATAAATACACAATATTTGAAAAATAGAAATATTTTTTAAAAAACATTGAAAAATAGGAAAAACATTGAAAAACATGAAAAGAATTGAAATTACTATACTAAAAGGTTCTTTCCACCACTCATAAATTATTGAATTATCCTCAATGTGAAAACATGAGATGATATGTGCCTATAAAATGCATAATTTAAATATGAAAAATAATTTAAAAGTGAAAGGGTTAATAACAACCTAATATGCTCAAGTGATGATGGGGTCATGCAGTGTGAGGAATTCCACTGCATCAGTAGGAATTACCTCAATAAATTTCTTCAAACCTTTCCCATTTACAATAATTATCCTTCCTATATCCTCTTTCGTGATCTCTACTGCACCATAATAGAAAACATTAGTCACAACATAAGGACCCAACCACCAGGAATGCAACTTACTAAGCATTAACATTAGTTGTGAACTATAGAGCAGTAATTTCTCTCCAAATTGAAATTCACTTTTCTAGATAATTTTTTCATGATATTATTTTGATAATTCCTTTTAGGGCCATGAGTTCTTATATTAATACAATTGAATCTCCTCAAGATCTTGAATTTTCATCTTCCTTTGGATTCCAACTTGGTCCAAATCCTTATTGCATTTTTTTATAAATCAATAAGCCCGAGATAAACTTCCATGGAGGGATGAAAATATTTCCCAAAAACAATTCAAAATGGGGACATACAAATTGCCGTATTGTATGAAATCCTATAAGCCCATGGTGCATCATCAAAGCACATTCTCCAACCCATCCTATTAACCTCCATGATTTTCTCCAAAAAATTGTTTCAGCTCACGATTTGAAACCTTGTCTTGGCCATATAGTTTCGATGGTATGGTGTTGATTTATTTTATGTCACAACATACTTCTGATAGAGGTAAGAAAAATTCCTATTACATTAGTGTGTCCCTTGGTCATTGATGATGGCCGTTGGTAATCAAAACCTAACAAAAATATGTGTCCTGAAAAATTCCACTACATCATGAGAATCATCATTCCTGGTGTCCTTAAGCCTCCACCCATTTAGTTACATAATAATAGACCAATAAAATATAAAAAAACCCAAATTAACTTAAAAAAGGACCCATAAAATTGATTCCCACATAATAAGAAATCTCCTAGAATAAAATGGATTTTGGGGGGATGTCGAGTCTCTTAGAAATATTTTATATGTGTTGGAAGCATGAGCATGACTTACAAAACACATGGGCATCATGGAATAAGCTAGTCCAATATAATCATTAGTATAAGACACTCATATAAGTTCTTCGGGGTCCAAAGTGTCATCCACATGAGATTTTATGAAAAAAATGTAGAACAGACTAAATCTCATTATCTATAACACACCCCCTAATAACTTGATCACTATACATGCACTAGAGGTATAGATCATCCCAAACATAAAATCTTGGCTCACTCTTTAACTTTTGTACATGATGTTTCTTTAAATTTGTGGAAATTTATAAGGAACCAATGTATTTAACAAAATAAACATACCAAAGATGCATACCTTAGATGGAAGAAAGATGATCACTGGGAAAGTATCCCAAAGTGGTACCTGGTCCTTGGTGTCATCCTCTAGTGTGTGAGTATTCCTACTCACGTGGTCCACCAATATGTTTTCTAACACCTTATTGTCTTTTATATAAATATAAAATTCTAGAAGAAGAAGAATCGATTAGATTAGCCTAGTAATTGCATCTGGCTTCTTTAAGAGGTACCTCATAGTCGCATGGTCAGAAGAAACAACTACTTTAGAGGCTAATAAATATAAAAAAATATCTAATGAAAATATGATGGTATGAATCTTTTTTTTTCGGTGGTTGTGTTTTTTTATTGGGATGATTCAAATGTCATAGATGTATATAAAATCACACGTGAACATCCCTCCACCCTCTAAGATAGGACATCCCATGTAGAAAGCTAGAGGCATTACACATAAGCTCTAAAGGAAGTTCCCACCATGGAGGCTATATGTTCAGTGGACTGGTAAGATTTTGATTTAGCTCATCAATGGAAATCCTAAAAGAATCATCAAACACAAAAACATAATCCTTTTGATGTAATCATGACATAGGATGAGATATCTTACTAAACCTTTTGATAAAGTGCTGATAAATTCTTACATGGCCTATGAATGATCTAACATCACCCACAGATAAAGGATAGGGTAGGGATAAAATAATATCTTCCTTAGATCTATCAACCTCTATCCAAGGTTTTGACATTACATTCCCTAAAACAATGCCATGATCTACCATGAAATGACATTTTTCAAAGTTCAAGACCAAATTATTATTAATACAACAATTCAACACCTTTCCCAAACTAAAGATACAATCATCACATGAAGACCCATACACTGTAAAATCATCCATAAATACTTCCATTATTGTCTCAATGAAATCTGAAAAAATGATCACCATACATCTCTAGAAGATATATGGGGCATTGCAAAATCAAAATTGTATCCTTTGGTTGGAAAATGTTCTAAATGGAATGGTGAATGCTATCTTCTCTAGATCCTCTGATGCAATACGATCCTGAAAATATCAAAAAAAAAATCCAAGAAATAATAGTGCATTTTTCCCATCTATTCTCTCATGAATTTTATCAGTAAATTGAAGGTGGAAATGGTCCTTACATGTGAACTGATTTAGTTTCCTATGATAAATACAGACACCACAACTACACTTCACCCTTCTAGAAACCAACACCTCTTTATCATTTTTATCAATAATAACACAACTTTTCTTATGCAGAACATGAATAGGACTAACCCAATGGGAATCTAAAATGGGTTAGATTATACTTTCCTCCAGAAAATTTTCAACCTCTTTTGTAACAGCCTCCAAAATTGTTGGATTTAGTCTCCTTTTTGACTGCCTAACAGGTTTATCACTATCCTCCAGAATGATCCCATGCATGAAAATGGAGGGGAAAATACCTGATATGTCATTCACGGTCAACCCAATAGACTTGATATTCTCCCTAAGAAGATTCAGATGTTTTTCTTCATGCTTAAAAGGAAGATTATGAGAAATTATAATAGTTAATCTCTTTCCACTTAACACGTATGAGTATTGGAGATTTTTTGTCAATGGATTGAGCTCTAAAGAAGGGGGTGATGTATGGATGGAAACATTGAATGAACTGAAATATTTTCCCAAATAACATAAGTATTATAATAAAAATCATCAAAATCAGAGAATAATTCATCAAATCCATCTGCATACTCAAAAATGAGGACATAATCAGAGTGAGCATGATCAAAATCCCAATACAAATCCATTTCAAAATAAAATCTAGGAGAGTATTTTGAATTAGAAACATGAGTGGAAGTAATATTAGACATCAAACTAGAACCAATGCTCATAATATTCCTAAGCATAAGTTAATCAAATTCCATGGGGTTTTTATTTGGTGGTTTAAAATGGGAGATAACAAAAGAAGAATGGTCCTCTAAGGGGTAATTCATAGAGACCATAACATTAAATATAAAAAATTCATCTCGAAAGTCCCTGAAATATTTATCCTTCTCAACATTAAAGATTTTTTTTTCTGTTTTGAGGAAGGGCCTATTAAGATAATGGGATATGTGAACTTAGAGGATTATCCTCCATTTGAAGAATGAAGAAATATGTAGGAATGATCATATCTCTTACCTAGAAAAGTACGTCCTCACGGACTCCCGCTGGTTGTGCTATAGCTCTATTCACCAACTTCACTACTACTTTTATTGGAATCAACTCCCCACCATGTAAAGAAGAAAATATATAGTGAGGCATTACATTTATAGAAGCTCCTAAATCACAAAGAGAATTCGAAAAGTGCAACTCTCCTATGGTTCATGGGATGGTGAATGGACCTGGACACTTTCACATTATTTTCATTACTAGAGTTGGTGTAATGAGTGTCGACACATTCATTCAAAGATTGATACTCTCATTTCCCTTGATCACTATTATATTGTTACAAAGATCTCTTAAGAATTTTTTATACATTGGTATTTTTTAATGGCTTCATATAAAGGAATGTTGATCTCCACATGCTTGAATGTTCCCAAAAATTCTTTTTTCATCTCTTCTTTAGCCATATTCTTGGTTTGTAGAACCATGTTTAGAAAGGGAATGGGATTAGGAGGAACATATTCAATATTTCTCTTACATTTTTTTATCTCTTAAGGTTTCTCATCTATTTGTCTTGAATAGAGATTCTATGGAGTTTCGGTGAATCTCGATGAAATGATAGGTGAAGATATATCAGTTGTTTTCTTCTCACTTCTATATGTGATGGAACTGAAATTTCCATAGGTATTTGGAATAGGTTGGTAATGTTGATTTCTTTAATTATTAATTACCAGTTCTTGGAGGGATATGGGAATATGGCTCATTTGAGTCTTCAACTCCAAATCACGACTCATCATATCATTATGTTTATTAAGAACAATTTGTTTCAAAAGGTCATCAGTGTTAGATTCATACGTGGGTGGGGGATTCCATTGTTGTTGTCTTATTAATTCTTGTGCTTCAAATCTCATTTGGGGGTTTTGGAAACCCTGTCAGTAAGGTATAGGTTTATGGAAGTATTACTAAAATGGGGGCCTTTATTTTTTTCCAGATCCATACCTCTTGTCTAATTTAGCCTTATACCCTTGGTTGTATGTTTGTTTCAGGGAATAAATCTTATTTTGGGGATATGGTTGTTTTTTCTCTGATATTCTATCCTAGGAAACACTTCTTCACAATCATATGTTTCTTGTTGTTGGGGGAAATAGTCTACTGGGTGGCTTGTCTCGGTGAAAATGCCACATGGCCTTAATGGAGGGGGTTGGGATGTCCTTTGTGCCAAAGAAATCTACATCACCAAGGATTTTGATTCTTATAACTTGGTATCAGTCAAATTAATTTCAGGAGAAGATGGACTTACCTAATGCACTCCTCTAACATGTGGTGTACCTCTTTTTCCAAATTATTGGGAGTATTGTGACATATTATTAATTAATTCATGTGAAGATGTTGGTGTTTTGTTGAACAGTTCCACTATAGTTACGGCATCGACCATGGTTCTCTGCATAGCTTTGAGTCTTTCATATAAGCATTGGATGTGGAATTTCACACAGATTTGGTGATGTAGAAATCTTTTACACAACTTATTGAATTGCTCCCAGTACTCATTCATTAACACTCCTTGGGCTTGCTTGATCTCCGAGATCTCCTTAAGAATATAAGTGGTCCTCGATGATGGAAAAAATATCTGCAAGAAAAGGTATTTAAAATTGTTCCATCATGTTACATCTCCAGGTTGTAAATAATAAATAAAATCCTCCGAAACTCCATCAAGTAAAAATGGGAATGCCCTTTATTTTATTTCATATTTTGAGACATTTAATGGTTTAATTCTTGAAAAAAACCACATTAAATTATTTTAATTGTTTTTTGGATTCTCACCATATAATCCATGAAACTTTGGAAGAAGGTTAATTAACCCAGATTTTAGTTTAATGTCTGATTCGAGATTTTGGTATGTAATACATTTTGGATGATAATTAATATCTCATGCAACCAATTATAAAATGGTTCTATTAAGTTCATTATAATTGTGTTCGTCCATTTGTTCTTATTTTATGTTGGATTAAGATTTTTTTTCCAATTTCAATGTTCTTGGAGTGTAGGAATTATCCATTTGGTTTAATGTTGAAACATCTTATAGTCTAAGAATGTCATTTTAAAGCTCTTAGGATACGTTTAATCTCAAGGAAAAGACCTAAAAGAACCTCGAGATTAGGTCATTTCATGAATAAAATAAAAATTAATATAAGAAAAGTGGACCATGATAAAAATGAGAATATAGTGTTGAATGTCCAAAAAGAAGATGAAAATAAAAGAAGATGAAAATAAAATAAGGAAACAAATCAGATTGGGTAAAGAAGGAATAAATAAGAGCAGAAGAGAATAAAATGGAAAATAACGTAAATACCCTTATTTGGTTGAACTAATTACTTGCCTCCTTGGAAACAATGCCAATTTTAAAGGTGTTTTCATGGGAACACTCAAATAAAGTGTGATTTTTTGGGTACTTGGGTGCTACAGAGTGGATAACCAAGGTCGTCTCTCAAAGGTGGAAATAAATCCAAACATCTTCTTAATGGTATTATAAAGATAAATTATAATAAAATCACTACTTAAAAATTATGATGGTGTTTTTTACCATTTATAAATGAATAATAAGTAAGTTGAAATAATATTTCATTTTCTATTTTTATTTTTGAAATAAAACTTGATTAATAAAACACAACACGAACATATTTTTTTGAAAAACAATTTAATAGGAATAATGAATCTAACTATACCTATGATAATAATTATTTATTATTACAATTTAAATTTACATCCACTTAATTATAATCCCTTAATTTATTAACCCTCTAACTCTATGAGAGTTAACATAACCATAAAGATAAAATTACTTACTCCTTAGGTTATCTTTAGAACCTGAAATCACAACACCATAAATTGATTGATGTTCTTAGGTTTGAATATGGACGATGGTTTATTATAACATAATTCACTCCCAAATTTGGGATTAATCAAATTCAGGGATCATATTTTAACTCTATATATTTATCCTTTGTGGTCTTGTATTATTGATTATGATCACACTCTCACAATTTACACAAATCTTGACCTCGCGTGTTTTTGTGTCAATTGTTTAACTACATTCATAGTTTTAGTTAAATTGAAAACTCAATTAATAAATTATATTTAGTTAATTAAAATATATCATTTATTCAAAATAAATTAATGAAGAAGGTAAGAGGTAGATCTATTAATAAGAAAACTACTCTTCCATGGGTGGTATAGTCGTCGTAGACATGGATTATGTGAAAAGGTTTATAAAGGGTAGAACCCAATCTCATTTCTAATATTGATTCAAGAACAATTATTCAGATTAATAGTATAATAAATTTTAACAAAAAAACAATAAAATAGAAGAAATAAAATAATAATAAATATTATTATTATGCAAATGAAAAAATTACAATATGAAGAAAAAGAATACAACTTTGATGAGGGGATCTCTACTTCAAGAGATACCCCTATTAAAATGGTGGGATAATTTGAGTGAATCCAATTCTCATATTCCATAAATCTTCTAATTCACATCCTTGCACATCCAAATGAGAAAAATAAAATTTATAGAGTGGAGGGGAGGCTAGGGTAAAAGTGGTTTCATGTGTTAATGGGGAGATTCTTCCAAATATTTTTGTCCCAATTTCCCCACCTTCTTAACCACCAAAAAGAGTGAATTAGTTGTCATTATTAAAGGATAATTTTTGATAAATTGGTTTTTAGATCTCCTCTTAGCATTTGGGATCAATCCACACACATATTTGATGATATGGCCCAACCACTATAGTGATGTCCAATCTTCTGTGTTCATCTCACCATTGACTTAATGGCCCATTGACTCCATCCAAATGAATGCTTTAGATCTAGTGTACTGAATACAAGTGGTATCAAATTATGCAAGGAACCATGTTAAAAAATGGTAAGTACAAATAATCCATAATGAAATATTTATATTCAAAATACAATAATGAATTTTTAAATGGTAAAATTGGAATTCTCATCATATTTTCAATTGAATGATTTAATCCCAAATATTTAATAAATCATCATATTTAACAAAATGTGAGTAATTTTTTTTATTAATAATAAAATATTCTAAAAAATTATGTTTTATCATACATCCTTTATCTTGGATGGATCATGTAGTTTAATGTTATGCTGTGAGGACAAAACATTTTAAAGTCAAGTGGGACTACTAAGAGAAATAATACTTTCGAAATTTATCATTGGTGGGAGGAGTAATACACTCACAATCCATGGTGACTAGGGAGTATGCATAATTTTTGTAATCCTTGTGAATGATATAAGGTCCTGCCCATTTCGGCCCCATCTTCGATGGCTTCCTACCGGGTATCATTGGCATTCTCAAGACCAATATCCTGTCACCTTCTATGAAAGAGTGGAGGTGAACCTTCTTGTTGAAAACTCTAGATCTATTGTTCGAATGCCTTTTTGAGATTTTCTAGGGCATAAATCATATTCTTGTCAAGTGCTTCTAGTTCAGTAATAATGATTTCATTTATGTTTTCTGATTCCTTCTGATCGTAGAAATGTATATGTAATTAATTCAACTGAATCTCGATGGGTTAGACTACCTCCGTTTAGTTCATTAGGGAATATGGGATCACTTTAGTTGAATTACTAGTCATCATCTGATAATCCCAGAGAGTGTTGGGATGTTTTTCTAGCAAACGCTTCTTGTTATGACGAACCATAATCTGTAAAATGTTAGATAGATTTTTTTTTAACTTTTTGATCATCCCATTTTCATGTGTATGATATATAGAGGTATGATTAGAATGGATGTTGTACTTGTTGTGAAATTTCTTCAGTTTAGTTACCTGAAATTTGGTTATGTTGTCGATGATGATGGGATGAGGAATCTGAATCAAAAACTAAATGTTATGTTAGTGCACAAAAACTAAATGATATAATGGGCTTTGACATCCTTGAGAAGAAATGCCTGTGCCCACATGGAAAAGAAATATGCAGTGGTCAAGATGATCCTCCACTTGATAGCTATCATCGTTGGATATGGTACCATGATATCGAGTCCCTAGACCGCAAAGGTATTAGAGTACATGTTAGTGTGGAGTGGTTCTAGTTGACAATGCAGAAAATTATCATGGATTTGACATGCATGGAACCTCTTGGTGAACATGATACAACGAAAGATCAGTTTGGGCCAAAATTATTCCAATATTCAGATCTAACGCGAATATTTTAGCCAGGATTGTTGAGACCCATAGGTACCAACATTAAATTTTTGTGTGACCTGAGAAATCTCACCTCCTCAAATAAAATTGGAGGATATTCCCATCCAACCCATTTCTGTAGAGGATCTTCTCAAGACTGGTACCACTCTGGAGGGTGAACTTCACTGCGTGAAAAAAAAATTCCTCATGCTTAACTCAATCTTCCAAGAGATTACCATAACAGAGAAACTTGATAAAAGGGGTCCTCCTTTTAGGAGTCCCTTCCAATACTATAGTTGGGGGACCTGATGTTTTTGATGTGGATGAACTAGCTGTATGGATTCTTACTTGTGGGTTATCATCATTGTCCAGAGTGATGGGAGGGATTATTCATCGATGTGCCACATGGATAATCAAATCATGAAGATCAAGATCTATAAGAGATGAAGCCATTCTAGACAAGGCATCGACTCAATCATTCTGTGAATGAGGGACATGAGTAATATCTAGACGAGAAGATAACTGGGACATCAGCTGGTGGGTATACTCTAATAGAGGTTCATGCTCCAGTTTCCCAATGAAATAGTCACTGTTGATCTACTTTATGATCAGTTTGGAGTCCGATTTCACCTGGAATTGGGGACATACAATCTCATTGGCCAACTCGAGACTAGTGATCAGAGCCTAGTACTATGCCTCATTTTTGGTACAACCTTTTAATAACAATAACGAATAAGTAATGATAGATTGTTTAGGATTGATTAAAATGATACCAAATCCCACTCTGTTGAGTCTCGAATCATTGAGTATTCTGCCGGTAGGGCTTCAGGAACACAATCAAAATTCATTTTCCAACATGGAATGGATTGACCTACTAAGAGGATTGGCTCATCTAGACATAAATATCCAGAGAATGGTCCATGGGATTTATATGGTAGATGAGAAAGTCCAATAATGCTTGTCCCTTGATATCCTTCTGGGGGACAAACTTGATGTCAAACCTTTGGAAGATCACTACCCACCGAGCTCTTCGGCCTATCAATATGAGTCAGTTCAGAATGTACTTCAACGGATCCACCTAGAACACTAGATGTATCTCATGGTGCTACAAGTAATGTTAAAATTTTTGTACCCCAAATACAATAATGCGATGGCTTTTCTTGACAGAGGAGTATCTGATCACCAGATCGAGGTGCATGTAGAAGAGGTAGTTTAAAATTTTATGGTTCCCTCATTGTTCTCCCGGGCGAGAAATGAACTAAGATATCATTCTAGGGAAGTCACATATAGAACCAGTGGCTTTCTTGGAACTGGTGGAATCTGATATAGAGGCCATATAAGGTACTGATTGATTTCCTCAAATACGTTCTGACACACCTCATCCCATTTATAATCAGAACCTTTCTTCAGGAGTAGAGAAAAGGGATTACACTAGACAACCATATTTTCTACGAATCAGTTTATGTAGTCTAAGTGGCCATGATGGCCTCGAAGCTCCTAAATGTTTCTTGGAGGAGAAATCTTATTGATGAACATTACCTTCTTTGGTTCGATCTCAATGGCTCTGTATTTGAAAAGAAATCTTAGAAAAATTTCATAGGTGACCCTAATGGCACACTTCAAGGTGTTCATATTCAGATGGTGGGAATAGAGAACGCCAAACAATTTCTCAAGATATTTTAAATGGTCCTAAAACTGGCAATATTTGACCACAAGATCATCCACATAGAATTCCACTAATACTCATTGGATCAGCTTGAATATGTAATGAATGGTACACTATAAGGTGGCACCATAATTCTCTAAACTGAAGGGAATTACCTGGTAGAAAAAAGTTCATTATTGTGCTCTGAAGGTGGTAGAATCTTCGTAATCAGGAGACATTAGTATTTTATTATATCCTTAATTACCTTAATTGAAGGGGGGAGCTGGGAACCTAGCGTTAGAATCAATCAATAGTTCCATCACTGGAAGGGGAAAATCATTTTACCCATAGTAAAGGTTGAGATCTTGGAAGACGATGTTGAATTTGATATCACTATTCTTCATCATTATGTAAAAAATGTTTGGTAACTATATGAGGTACAAGATTTCCTTGAAGAATTTGGTTCTGATGAGATTATCAAACATAGCCTCAACCACATCACCATTTGAAAGGTGCATCATTATGGGAGGCTATTTGAACTCAATATGATTTTTCGGAAGACTGAGAAGGTGGAAAGAAACCTGAAGATATATCCCTAGCATCTCATCATAACTTCAAGTGAATATATCACCATGTTTCTTCATGAAATCAACATATCGATGTTTCTCTTTAATAGGCATAGTGGCACTGATCGATGTTGGTTTCGGATCCCTCTCATCATCGAGGCTCGCAAGTAACAATTCATAGACCATGGTGGAGAAACCCTATTAAAATGTGGGAGTAGAATCCTCCAAATATTCTTTTTTATTCATGGGGGAGGGATCATCAATAGAATGAAATTATTCCAAGATGAAAACCCCTTACGGGACACTAATTCCAGCCTGGGCGGCAGTGGACACCTCATCAAGGGACACCTGCTCTACTGAAACCATGGCGACAAAAGTTGTTGATCCAATAACATCTGTCCTTCAACCAATGGGTCTACATTTTATGATATCGAATTAATATTGGTGTGTTATATTGAGACAATTTATCCCCTCCTGTAGAAACAAGAATGTATGAAATATTTTCATTTCCATGTGGAAGACATCCTTATACCTTATGGGAGTAGGGTGTTCTAGGATCATTAGAGAATGATTTGTAGTGGTGTACAAGGTGATCTTCCGACATTACATAGACTTGTAAATGCACTTCCCCTTCATTCAAGAGAAGAAAAAACATTTTCCCAAGTTTGGGGTCATAGAATCTTATCAGTGGATTAGGAAAATGTAGGTGTCATACATGTCTTTCCATGGTTCATTCACATTCGTAGCCTGTTCAACCAAATTAGTTTGAACAATCTTGTCCTATCTCTTGAAATAGTCGGCATCCAAGTAGTGTGCTTTACATGAGATGAATGGAGATGCATCACCGTGGAGTATTCCTACCTGAACATTTAGGGAGCACTCAAGGCATTGGTGATATGAAAATGTGACAGCTGCCTGTAGGTGGAGCCATGACCTACCCATGAACATGATGCAGGCGATGTCTTGTGAGACAAACATGAATTCAGTGCTGGAAACTAGGCCATTGAACTGGGTCTCCAGGTGGATCATTCTAACTGGGGTCTATTTTTTCCTGTAATAACCTTGAATTTTTAGGATAGAGGGACTCATATAAACCTCTAACAAAACCATGTTCTAGAGTCTTCGAGTCAGGATAAGGTTGATTCTATAGCCTACGTCGATAGGACAATGATGAACATCCATGTCATTTAAATGGATAGTGATCTAAAGTTGTCAAATATTCACTTTTATAGTGGAGGCTTCATCTTCCATAAAGAAATAGATTATGGCCTTCCATTCTGGATGCTCGAATGCATCAGCATGGAAGGCCTCTACAGCTGCTACATCCATATCAAACTAGAGGGGGATTCATTAATCCTGGCCAAGGGCTTTACACATATATGATGATTGGAGAAGATCCTTGATGATAGATAGCATCACAAGAATGATTAAACGATGCTTGAGAATATCTTACTTCTATTCTAGGTGTGAAATTCAAATGATATGAGGTCGCTTTGTGGAAAGAGGTTTGATGGGCCCTTTTGGTTGAACCGGTGGCCAACTGGTGCTGGGAATGTCCCCCTTCTCACTAGTCAAAATGTGTGGAGAAACTACCCAATGGGTCAAGATGCTAGAGGCTAATTCACAACAGAATATGGCTTATCATAACACGATTGTGATGGATATTCCTAATAATGTAGCACAGACAATGATGGATGGAGATCTGGGAAAACAAGATGAGAATGCTACACGTGCTGATCTCTACGCTGAGCCTACTGGCTAGTTTTAGTGGCATGCACATCTTGGACGGATGTAAGACCAAGGAATTCTGATGACTCACATAACCATGGATCCATTGACACTAGCATTAGATGAGGAGGCCGGGAGGATTCGTACGACACTAATCTTCATTGGGATCCATGTAGGGGTTTACCAGCTCCGCAGTGTTTACCAAAGCGTACCATGGATTATCACTTGAAGAATCTTAAATCGCTGGATAGATTATAGGGGGAAATTTCCATATTCAGTGGCATCAAATTGCCAAGAGTACAGTATGAAAATGACATCAGTGTGGGAATTTTCTTTACCTTGTGTCATTGATTCTTTCCCTTATGGGAAGAGGAAGTCAAAGAAGTTGACGTAGATATATTGGAAACAGGTATTGCGGTAAACTATGAAGGCTCTGGTTTCCTCAAATGTGCACGGATAAAATTATTGGCATGGGAAACTTCCTTATGGTCCTTTTGGTTGTCATATTATTGAATCCCTCAATGAGGAACCGACTACCATTCACATTGGATGTCACTGTCTATTTCAGAATTTATGAGCACACATTCCACCTATGCTGAGGATGGACCTAACCTGACTATGTCGTTATCAACCTAGTCGTGGAGCCAGTCTTTAAGCACATAATAATGCTTGAGTGTGTGTCCAAGGATCTGGTGATAAGGGAAATAATTATGAAGATTAGTGATATCTTCCTCTTTAGGCCTCCTACATTCCAGACACCACAAGATTCCTAGGTTCATGGCACTTTAGAAAAAAATCAGGGACCTGATCCACATTAAATTAGTAGGTTTGGGTCCTTCTATTTGGGAAGGGGGTCTAGGTGCTTGGCCCTGTCAAGGGGTTAGAGGATCCTGTTAAATTGGTGGAACCTGATTATCTCACTTAGGTGGAGTTGGGGAATTATGCGAGGGCAACTGCTGATTCTGAGGCAGGCACTACTGGGTCAGCGGATACACATGAGGTGGTGCACCTCAGTGAGGCTAGGGAGGTGGCTCCACTGGTAATATATCTAGCTACTTAAGGGCCTCTATCTGTACTACCGCATCAAGCTTGGCCTTAGTAGCTCTCCGCACGAGAACTATCGGAGAAAACATACATGCCTTCTTGGCCTACTGCAAGGCTTCCTCTAGCTACTGGGAATTGTCATAGAAATCCACCTGGGTAGTTTTGAGTGATTATAGAATGGAAAAATTAAATTTTTACCTCCCCCCACAGATTTTTAGCAGCTTCTATTAAGATAACAACATATCAAGAGAATATGTGAGGCCTTTCCACTTGGAAACAAAGTCTGTGATGTGCTCTTCTAGCCTCTGCATGCACTTTAAGAGGGTTTCAATACTCGTCTTCTAGGTGGTGGAACTAAACTGGTAAAGAATCATCCCAAGAATATCCTCCCAACTAGCTACTAACCTGATGGGTAGCTGGTTATACCAAACAAACATGGGCCCTTCCAGCATCTATATAAAACATTGGATCTTGGCAGCCTCCTGCTACACTGGAGCTCCTAGAATGGGTCTACACATTGAGATAAAGTGGTCTAGATGTTGAAGTTGGTCGTTCGTCCTATTAAAGGAAGAGAAGGCACGATTTTCGAAACCTGGGGGGTTCTAACATATCATCCAACCATGCCAGATATGGATTTCTATCAGGAATGATTTCCACCTGTCGAGTTTCTAGGTCCTCGATGTAAGAAATGAGAGTTACCAATGGATTATCATGGTGGAGATTCTTATCCTGACGAGGATCTATGAAAACCATTTCATTTTTCAGGTTCTTCAACATGATAAATGGGTCCAACATCTCATGGTGCGACTGATGGGATAACCAACAAAACTGCAAAGGGAACAACTTGCGAAGTGGCTGTGGGAACCTGATTTGGGTCCAAAGGAAGGTTATCATTCAACTTTGGTGGATTTGGTGTTACATATCTCACCCTCATGCCATAATAACCAGACTATAACCTTTCTATATGGGAAGGATGGTCAAATTAACTCAGAGGCAACTCGTCGGGGGGAGGTTGTTCCTTCCCCGACTATCTCAGTCGAGGATTATTGTAGTCTAGTTGTTATTCCATAACATATTCAATGAGAAGGTAATCAACCATATTCTTTATGTTCCATGAGTTGCTGATGAAATGTATCCCTTTAGGGCTCATCTTCCATATTTTACTTTGGGCCAGATGAGTTAGAGGGTCTTATAGTCCCAACATACTCTTTACCCTTGTCGGGGTACTTACTGAGGGATAATGACTCTAAAGGTGCATGAAGGCCCAGTAAATTTTTTTTCTGGTGAGTAATCCTTTCTCAAAAGATCTTATAGGTGTGGCACCACCCTAGAGGGAAAGTTCCTTTCAAGGATTCCACGCTTAGTCTCTTCCTATAATAGGTTGTATAACGACCCATACTTTACATACATTGTTAATACTTCAAAATTGAAGCACACTTATTACAACATATAACAAAACCACGAAAGGACCGTATAGTTATAGTGTCTTTAGAAACTGGGAAACATAAACAACTGGTTCATAAAACGTCTACACTGTCTCCCATTTATTTCATCATATCTATAGTCACTTTTGGCATATCTTACTTAATAACCTTCTTCCTGACCTGGGGAAAGAAAACATATAAAAGGGTGAGTTCAAATGCTCATTAAGGGTAAACAAAAGAAATACCAATCACATCATATTCATAAGAACATAACTTTTGGAAATCTTAACCTGCAAAAAAGAGCATAATTTCATAACATGGGATAAATCATAGTAGTGAAATGGAATCCCAATAATAATAAAATAAAACATGTAACTTTGTGGCATACACACATAATCATAGAGAATCATTTCTTATTATTCAAGACTCATTTCCAAGACTATCTTAGTGGACAAAGTCCATTTCTGAACCGAGTTCACTCCTCATTTCAGTCCTGTTTCACTGAACTGGTATAGCCTACTGTTCCAGCCATGTCTATCTCATGAGATATAAAATCACTACCCAATGAATTAGAGGGAGATATAGGTCCCACCCATCTCATAATGATACAATTATTATGTGTGCCACAAAAACATAAACCATACATCATAGCATAACCCATGTAATAAAAATGGGAATCTTAAACATCGTGACATCATAAAACAATTCATATAATATAAAGGAATTCATAAAAATAATTCCATCACAACATAATCAAATCAATGTAATAATAGGGATAAAAAAACAGAACCCTTTATTATCTTAGATGGAAAATAATTTTGATAAAACACTTGAACTCCATTCTTGAGGAAAATATCCTTTCTATTTCAAATTTTTTTTTTCCTTTCTTAACATGTCATACAATTTCAAACTAAAAGAAGTTGATTAAAAATAAACTTGAAAACATGTAAGGAATCTTATTGGAAATAATGTTTTAAAAATCCATTCATGCCGTATAAGTTAGAAAAACATTCTTCTCATACTTTTGTCGGAAAAGTCAAAAAGCACCTCGTACGAAAATTGAAAAAAGATTCCTTTCATATCTTTTACTAAAAACTCACCGAAGGGTAAAATATTATTTAAACAATTGTAGGTGGATGGAAATAATATTACATATTGAGGAAACATGGATGTGGATGATAAAATACACCCCAGTAAATACCAAAGTATAAACAATCTCGGATAAAATGAGATTGTGATATTTCCCTTACCTTAGGTCCGATTTGCTTTGTAAGTGTCTGAACCTCCTGTATAATGATTTAAATAATGTTATTTAATTATTCCAGAAACATACTTATTGTTATGATATCATATATGGTCATATTCTTATCTTCTTATTAGTAATATTTCATTACTACTAGTTATTCGGGTGTTTATTACTTTTTGTTCTAATGCGTGTTTTTTCGAATAAATTCTTATTCTTCCCTTTAGGTTATAGATACCTCATTTATAGAATGGTATTAGTGTAATATATATCATATTCATTCATTCAATTCATTTATATAATCATTATGAAATGAAGATCATGTAGAACGAGTCGCATCACATCGTGGATACGGTATTCCGTACGTACGCACAAGTGATGATATCGTTACAATGATTGTGGAATTGTATTGGATTGTATGTATACTATTTCAGAATCAGTATCACTTTATAATAGTCATATATAGTCATTATTTACACCATTATGCCCATCCAAGTAAGGTGGTGGTGGAAAATAGATTACACCACGGCGTGGAGACGGTATTCCGTACGTACGCACGTGCGGTGATTTCCTTTTCCGTAGGGTGGACAGATGGTTAAATAGGGTTGTTTCATACTTATAATAACATATCAGTATATGAGTGATACTGATGTTATTATTTCATAACGAAACAACTAAAGAAGAATAAGTGGAAGAATAAATAAAGATGAAAGAATCGGTAACAGACACTACCACTTCATTGAGACCTTCTTTTAGGGCACTAAAATCAGTCTTTGAAGAAGACCAGAACCTCTAGGATGTTTCTAGGGAAGTGGAGAGGCAAAAATGGCATGGTTTGGCCGAGCTTGAAGGCTCAAAGTGGTGTGAGGAAGAGGGGGAGGAGGTTCCCTTTTATAAGGGAGGAGAGGGGTACCTTTGGAATAACTATAACTATTATTTTATTATAAAGTCAAATTCGATTTTAAATAGCTCCAAATTGATTTATTTAGAATCTAAGGTGGGGATGGATTGAAATACTCTCATCCAATAGAATTTAGACAAGTTTAGGTTCCTATTTTATCCTTATCATTTAGATTTAACACTAAGTTAAATAATTTTACTTTTACCGTGTCTTCTTGTGTTCTTATACGATAAGGTTAATAAACTTACAATAAGCAGCCAAAAGAACCCCAAGTTTTTTATTATTAAAATATATAACTTTATCTAATTCATTTGGCCGATACTTAGATTTTTAGGAATAAAATAACAGTTACTAATATAATATTTGTTTTGAAAACTATTTTATGTCAATTTTGACACTATTTAGTAATTAATTTTTGTGAAAATAATAACAGAATGATTAGTTCTAAAGAAGTTAATTCAACCAATACTAACATGTCATATTAATCTAGAAAATTAGTCTAATTCATAAAAAGTCTCAAATTACATTTATTTTGGTGTTTATAACATCAATTATGTCAATATTTCATTAATAAGATAATTACTATATCATCTTTGTGTCATAAATAAATTAAATTATTTAATGTCTAAAAATTACAAATAAAATACCATTATGTAGGAAATCATTTTAGATTTCTAATGAATCTTTATAGTCGAATTGATCTTATGTATAACCCCATATTAAATATGATTTACTTATTAAACATTGATTTTAACAATTTTAGCCTTTCTTTAAATAAATTAATAATAAATGTCCTAATCTAATCCAAGTGGGCCTAAATGGTCATATTTTATTCCTATGGTTGTTTGTGGTCGAATTACAATTGTCCAATAGAATTAGGACATGTGTTAGGGTAATAATAATATCCTTTTTACCCTTAATTACCCTATTTACTTTTAACCGTGGTAAAAAAAAGTAAAAAGTTACTATTCACCAAAAAATTATTTTCATCTCATTGAACCACATTTTACTTAATCACATCAACCGTGTCTCTCGGATTTTCGAAATTCCACTCACAGAAGCGGTAAAATTATGTTTTTATGAAAAATTCAGTTTTTTTTAACTACCACTTAGTGGTTTCACTATTCATCAAAAATTTAAAGATTTCAAAAAAATACCAAAATTTTACCCTAGGCTAATTTCGATATTTCGAATCCAAAATGAAGTCTATTTTCAAAAATAAAATTCATAAAATTTCACAAAGTAGTTATTACTATTCATAATGGCTAGTTTTAATAATATTTTAATAGCATATCATTGTTTAGTGAAACTTGGTATTGCGTTCGACGCAAGCTATTGAGGAAGGCCGCGGTTGCGTGTAAAGAAAGCCAAGCTAGTGTTGTGTGTAGTGAAATATTCCTTTGATGATTTATATAACATTAAAACAAAATATTTCACATAAAAGTCTCGGGTGTTACATTCTACACCCCTTAAAATGAATTTCGCCCTCGAAATTCGTCACATTGTAGCAAATAGATGAGGATACCTATCCTTCATCATATCCTCAAGATCCCATGTAGCTTCTTCTAATTGGTGGTTCCTCCATAAAACTTTCACCAATCTAGTGGTCTTGTTTCATAGGACTTTTTCGCAACGATCCAGAATCTCTATCGGCTGTTCTTCGTAAGAAAGATCTTGCTCTAGTTGTACAACTTCTGAGCTGAGGACATGTGAAGGATCATGTATGTACTTTCTCAGGAGAGATGCATGGAACACATCGTAAACTTGAGAGAGATTCGGTGGAAGCGCCAATCAGTAAGCTACCTTCCCAACACGATCCAGTATTTCGAAAGGACCGATATATCTAGGGCTCAACTTCCCCTTCCTCCCGAATCTCATGACCCTCTTCCAGGGAGATATTCGTAAGAACACTTTATCACCCACTTCAAACTCTAGGTCATTTCTTCGGTTGTCGGCATAAATTTTCTATCGAATCTGAGCTGCTCTTATGTGTTGTTGAATAGGTCTGACCTTTTCTGCCATTTCATCAACGAGATCAGGTCCTAATATCTTTCTTTCCCCAACTTCATCCCAACAAGTTGGAGTCCTGCATTTCTTTCCATAGAGAGCTTCATAAGGAGCCATCTAAATACTGGAGTGAAAGCTATTATTATAAGAAAATTCCACCAATGGTAGGTGTTGATCCCAACCACCTTTGAAATACATAGAGCAAGCTCTCAACATATCTTCTAGAGTTTGAATTGTTCTCTCAGACTGACCGTCTGTCTGAGGATGATAAGCAGTGCTGAAACTCAACTCTGTATCCAGAGTATGCTGAAGACTTCGCCAGAACTTCGAGGTAAATCTCGGATCCTGATCAGATATAATAGAAAGTGGTACTCCATACAATCTTACCACTTCCTTTACATATATCCTGGCAAGCAGATCCAGAGAGAAATCCTCTTTAATAGCAATGAAGTGTGCAGACTATGTAAGACGATCAACTATGACCCTGATAGCATTATTTCCTTTGGATGTTTTAGGAAGTACTGTGACAAAGTCCATAGTGATGTTTTCCCATTTCCATTCGGGTATGGGTAATGGTTGTAAGATCCCCTTAGAATTCTGTCTCTCAGTTTTAACTTGTTGACAAACTAAGCATCGAGAGACATATTCAGCAACATCTCTTTTCATGCCATCCCACCAGAAGTACTATTTCAGGTACCTATACATCTTCGTGCCTCTAGGATGAATAGAGAATGAAGAACTATGAGCCTCATCCAGCAGCTCCTTCTTTAATTCGGGGATGGGAGGTACACAAACCCGATTCCTGAACTTTATTATCCCATCACAATCAAGGTTGAATTCAGGAACATTTCTCACCTTCTTTTGTAACTTGACATCTTCTTTCTGTGCCTCTTTAATCTTCACATTTATAGATGGTTGAACATTCATTTGAGAAAGATACGATTTTTCCCTTTCATTACAATTCCAAGATCCATACTTTGTAAATCCATAAATATTGGATCTTTTGTGATCCTTATCATGGATAAACAAGCATGGTCTTGTCGACTTAATGCATCTGCCACCTTTTTTGCTTTCCCAGGGTGGTAATGGATTGAGCAGTCGTAATCCTTAATCAGTTCCAACCATCTTCTTTGGCGCATATTCATCTCCTTTTGTGTGAAAATATACTTTAAAATTTTATGATCAGTATAAATATCACACCTTTCACCATAAAGGTAATGCCTCCAAATCTTTAATGCAAAGATTACCGCAGCTAACTCCAAATCATGAGTTGGGTAATTTTGCTCATGTATTTTCAACTGTCGTGAGGCATAAGCTATCACCATATCATTTTTCATAAGAACACACCCCAATCCCTTCTTGGATGCATCACTGTAGATCACAAACCTTTTTCTACTACAAGGAAATGTGAGAAAAGGTGCATTGGATAACCTTTTTCTCAACTCCTTGAAATTCTCTTCAAATTCCTCTGTCCAAACAAACTTAACTACTTTCCGAGTCAACTTGGTGAGTGGATTAGATAATCATGAAAAATCATTCACAAAACGTCGATAATATCCAGCCAAACCAAGAAATCTTTGGATCTCGGTTACTGTTGTTGGTCTCGACCATCTTTCAATAACCTCTGTTTTTTCAAGATCCACAGATATCCCCTCTTTTGAGATTATGTGACCCAAAAATGCAACTTTTTGAAGCCAA
This sequence comes from Viscum album, assembly GCA_963277665.1. Lineage (NCBI taxonomy): Eukaryota > Viridiplantae > Streptophyta > Magnoliopsida > Santalales > Viscaceae > Viscum > Viscum album. Next base: position 1,542,475,860 of record OY728129.1, read on the forward strand.
AATTCACACTTGGTAAATTTGGCATAAAGCTTCTCCTTTCTCAGGGTCTTCAATATAATTCTCAAGTGATCTTCATGTTCTTCATTTCAATTTGAATAGACAAGAATATCGTCTATAAAGACTACCACAAACTGATCAAGATAGTCTCTAAAGACTCTATTCATGAGATCCATGAAGATAGCAGGGGAATTAGTACGACCAAATGGCATCACTATAAATTCATAGTGTCCATACCTTGTAAGGAAATCCGTCTTTGGTATATCCTCCCTTTTTACCCTTAATTGATGATACCCTGAACGAAGATAAATCTTGGAAAAGTATTGAGCTCCACGTAGTTGGTCAAATATGTCATCAATGCGCGGGAGAGGATATTTGTTCTTGATAGTGATCTTGTTAAGTTCTCAATAATCAATGCAGAGTCTCATTGATCCATCTTTCTTCTTAACAAATAGAACAGGTGCTCCCTAAGGTGACGCACTAGGGTGTATGAACCCCTTATCAAGATTCTCTTGGAGTTTCTTCTTCAATTCCTGCAACTCAATTGGGGCTATTCTATAAGGTGTCTTTGAAATAGGCAAAGCACCCGGTACGAGTTCTATTGAAAACTCAACTTCACGATTCAGTGGAAGACCCGGTAATTCCTCCGGAAAGACTTCATCAAACTCCCGTACAATGGGCATATTCTTAATCGTGAGTTTCTTACCAACCATTTGAGATAAATAACCTTCATTTAGTGGAATCAATACCCATAAAATGGAAGAAATTTCCAATGGAAGGTTATGTTCATCCTTGCATCGATAGACTATCATAGATTGATCTGGAATATGAAATTTTACTTCCTTCTTTGGAAATTGATATGAGCTCCATGTAGAGAAAGCCAATCCATGCCAAGAATCACAGCAAATTCCACTATAGGAAGTATCACAAGATTTGCAGGAAGCACTTTCCCACAAACTTCAATCGGAGAAGAATTATAAACTTTTGATGCGATTGTTGTGCCATTAGGTGTTGTCAGAGCTAACTCAACATCTAATTATTGAGGTAATATGGTGATACCCTTAGAAAATTCTTCAGAAATAAAGGAGTGGGTGGATCCAGAATCAAATAAAACATTTTCTACTTTAGAGTGGATGGTAAGTGTACCTTTCACCACCTCGTTATCGTACTCCACATCGCTGATAGAAATTGCATGTGACTTTCCTTTGTCTTTCGCCTTAAGCATTTGTTGACGTCGACCATCATCATCATCCCTTGGATTAGGGCATCTATTGGCATAATGTCCCATCTCCTTGCACCTGAAACATTGAAGTGTAGTAGGTTCATTCTGTGTATCCCTTCCTTTGTTTGCATCATTAGACATCTTCATCCCATCATCGCGACATTCAAATGCTCGATGACCTTCCTTTCCACATTTGAAACATTTACTTGTCCCTTTAAGATAACTCCCTCCATGTTTCTTTCCACACATTGAGCATAATGGAAAGCTCATCTTCTTTTCAGTGTTCTCTTTAGATTTTCCTTTGAATTCCATTTTCCTCTTCTTATCAAACCCATATGACTGACGGGTTACTCAAATCTCCATCTCAACTTTGAGAGCACATCGAACAATTTCCTCGTATCTATTGAAGTCCCTTGTGGATAAGGCCCTTCGAAGACTTGGTTTTAAGCCACTAAAGAATCGATCAATCTTACTCTCAGGTTGGATAATAATACCTGAAACATACCATGCAAGTCTTGTAAAATTTTCTTCATAGGTACCAACAGATTCATCATCCTTTTGCTTCAGTTCAAGAAACTCTTTCTCCATCTTTTTTCAGAGAATATGAGGGAAGTACGTATTGAAAAATAAGTTCATGAACTCGTCTCATTCCATGGACTCAATTTCATCCCTTTTCCTCATATTCTTAATAAGATTCCACCATTGATCAGCATCACCTTCCAAACGCTACACTTCTAAGATGACTTTATCATGCTCAGATCATTTAAGAACTGAAAATATCTTTTCAGTAGTACTAATCCATTTTTCAGCAACTGATGGATCAGTAGACCCACTGAATGGAGGTGGACGCTGCCTCATGAAGGATTCAATAGAATGTTGCTCCTTCCATTGCTCGTTTGGAAGTCCTGCATGATTCATAGCTTGAGAAAGTTGTGTGAGCATGGCTACAAGATTTTTCATTCCATCTCCCACAACGTTTGGTTGCTCAGGGGGACAATCATTACACTGCCCGTCACATTTTGCATTAACAAAGTTCCTTCGGGTTCCATCCATTGACTAAAACCAAGAAGAATAGTGTGAGCAACACTAATTATAATAGGAAAACCATATAATCAAGAATAAAATTTCACACTTAAGGTCTTATCCTAGGTTAATCATGGCCAGTTCTAAAACAATAAGATTGTGTTCTATGCTTAGACTTATCCTTAGGGTTCTTACTAAGGCTTTCACAACCTAGTTTCCAAAGGTTGACTATACCTTTCCTCTGATACCAACTATAACGACCCATACTTTTCATACATTGTTATTACTTCAGAATTGAAGCACAATTATTACAACATATAACAAAACCAAGAATGTACCGTATAGGTATAGTGTCTTTAGAAACTAGGAAACATAAACAACTGGTTCATAAAGCGTCTACACTGTCTCCCATTTATTTCATCATATCTATAGTCTTATTTGGCATATCTTACTTAATAACCTTCTCCCTGACCTGCGGAAAGAAAATATACAAAAGGGTGAGCTCAAATTCTCAGTAAGGGTAAACAAAAGAAATATCAATCACATCATATTCATAAGAACATAACTATTGGAAATCTTAACCTGCAAAAGAGAGCATAATTTCATAACATGGGATAAATCATAGTAGTGAAATGGAATCCCAATAATCATAAAATAAAACATGAAACTTTTTTTCATACACACATAATCATAGAGAATCATTTCTTATTATTCAAGACTCATTTCCAAGACTATCTTAGTGGACAATGTCCATTTCTGAACCGAGTTCACTCCTCGTTTCAGTCCTGTTTCACTGAATCGGTATAACCTACCGTTACAGCCATGTCTATCTCATGAGATATAAAATAATTACCCAATGCATTTGAGGGAGATATAGGTCCCACCCATCTCATAATGATACAATTCGTATGTGTGCCACAAAATCATAAACCATACATCATATCGTAACCCATGTAATAAAAATGGGAATCTTAAACATCGTGACTTCATAAAACAATTCATATAATATAAAGGAATTCATAAAAATAATTCCATCACAACTTAATCAAATAAATGTAATAATAGGGATAAAAAACAGAACCCTTTATTATCTTAGATGGAAAATAATTTTGATAAAACACTTGAACTCCATTCTTGAGGAAAATATCCTTTCTATTTCAAAAACATTTTCCTTTCTTAACATGTCATAGAATTTTAAACTAAAAGAAGTTGATTAAAAATAAACATGAAAAAATTTAAAGGAATCTTATTGGAAATAATGTTTTAAAAATCCATTCATGCCGTATAAGTTAAAAAACATTCTTCTCATACTTTTGTCGGAAAAGTCAAAAAGTACCTCGTACGAAAAACAAAAAACGATTCTTTTCAAATAGTTTACTAAAAACTCACCGAAGGGTAAAATATGATTTAAACAAATGTAGGTGGATGGAAATAATGTTACATATTGAGGAATCATGGATGTGGATGATAAAATACACCCCCGTAAATACCAAAGTATAAACAATCTCGGATAAAATGAGATTGTGATATTTCCCTTACCTTAGGTCCGATTTACTTTATATGTGTCCGAACCTCCTGTATAATGATTTAAATAATGTTATTGAATTATTACAGAATCATACTTATTGTTATGAAATCATATATGGTCATATTATTATCTTCGTATTAGTAATATTTCATTACTACTTGTTATTCGGGTGTTTATTACTTTTTGTTCTAATGCATGTTTTGTCAAATAAATTCTTATTCTTCTCTTTAGGTTATAAATACCCCATTTCCAGAATGGTATTAGTGTAATATATATCATATTAATTCATTAAATTCATTTATATAATCATTATGAAATGAAGATCGTGTAGAACGAGTCGCATCACATCGTGGAGACGGTATTCCATACGTACGCACGAGTGATGATATCATTCCTATGATCATGGAATTGTATTGGAGTGTATGTATACTATTTCAGAATCAGTATTACTTTATAATAGTCATATATAGTCATTATTTAAACCATTATACCCATCCAAACATGGTGGTGGTGGAAAATAGATTACACCAAGGCGTGGAGACGGTATTCCGTACATATGCACGCACGGTGATTTCTTTTTCCGTAGGATGGATAGATGGTGAAATTGGGTTGTCTCATACATATAATAACATATTAGTATATGAGTGATACTGATGTTATTACTTCATAATGAACCAACTAAAGAAGAAGAAGTGGAAGAAGAAATAAAGATGAAAGAATCGGTAACAGACATTACCTCTTCTTTGAAGTGCTTCTTTGAGTCCTCCTTTTAGTGAACTAAAATAGGTCATTGAAGAAGAAAAGAACCTCTAGGATGTTTCTACGGAAGTGGAGAGGAGAAAGTGGAAGGGTTTGGACGATCTTGAAGGCTCAAAGTGGTGTGAGGAAGAGGGAGAGGAGGTGCCCTTTTATAAGGGAGGAGAGGGGTACCTTTGGAATAACTAAAACTATTATTTTATTATAAAGTAAAATTCGGTTTTAAATAGCTCCAAATTGATTTATTTCGAAGCCAAGGTGGGGATGGGTCTAAATCCTTTCATCAAATATAATTTAGACAAGTTTGGGTTCCTATTTTAACCTTACCATTTAGATTTAACACTAAGTTAAATAATTTTACTTTTACCGTATCTTCTTGTGTTCTTATACTATAAGGTTAATAAACTTACTATAAGCAGCCAAAAGAACCCCAAGTTGTTTATTATTAATATATATAACCTTATCTAAGTCATTTGTCCGAACTGTATATTTTTAGGAATAAAATAATAATTACTAATATAATATTTGTTTAAGAAACTATTTTATGTCAATTTTGACACTATTTAGTAATTAATTTTTGTGAAAATCATAACAGAATGATTAGTTCGAAAAAAGTTTGTTAAGTCAATACTAACATGTCATATTAATCTAGAAAATTATTTTAATTCATATAAAGTCTCAAATTACATTTATTTTGGTGTTTATAACATCAATTATGTCAATATTTCATTAATAAGATAATTACTGTATCATCATTGTGTCATAAATAAATTAAATTATTTAATGTCTAAAAATTACAAATAAAATATCATTATGTAGGAAATATATTTATCTTTCTAATGAATATTTATAGTCGAATTTATCTTATGTATAACCCCATATTAAAAATGATTTACTTATTAAATATTGATTTTAACTATTTTAACCCTTCTTTAAATAAATTAATAATAAATGTCCTAATCTAATACAAGTGGGCCTAAATGGTCATAGTTTATTCCTAAGGTTGTTTTTGGTCGAATTAAACTTGTCCAATAGAATTAGGACATGTTTTAGGGTAATAATAATATCATTTTTACCCTTAGTTACCCTATTTACTTTTAACCGTGGTAAAAAAAAAGTAAAAAGTTACTATTCACAAAAAAATTATTTTTATCTCATTGAACCGCATTTTACTTACTGACATCAACCGTGTCTCTAGAATTTTCGAAATTCCACTCACAGAAGCGGTAAAATTATGTTTTATGAAAAATTCAGTTTTTTTTAACTACCACTTAGTGGTTTCACTATTCATCAAAAATTGAAAGTTTTCAGAAAAATACCAAAATTTCACCCTAGGCTAACTTCGATATTCCGAATCCAAAAATGAAGTCCATTTTGAAAAATAAAATTTATAAAATTTCAAAAAGTGGTTATTACTATTCATAATGGCTAGTTTTAATAATATTTTAATAGCATATCATTGTTTAGTGAAACTCGGTATTGCGTACGACGCAAGCAATCGAGGAAGGCCGCAGTTGCGTGTAAAGAAAGCCAAGCTAGTGTTGTGTGTAGTGAAATATTACTTTGATGATTTATATAACATAAAAACAAAATATTTCACATAAAAGTTTCGGGTGTTACATTCTACCCCCCTTAAAATGAATTTCGCCCTCGAAATTCATCACTTTATAACAAACAAATGAGGATACCTCTCCCTCATCATATCCTTAAGCTCCCATGTAGCTTCTTCTAATTGGTGGTTCCTCCATAAAACTTTCACCAATCGAGTGGTCTTGTTTCGTAGGAATTTTTCGCTACGATCCAGAATCTCTATCAGCTATTCTTCATAAGAAAGATCTTGCTCCAGCGGTACAACTTCTGAGCTGAGTACATGTGAAGGATCATATATGTACTTTCTCAGGAGAGATACATGGAACACATCGTGAACTTGAGAGAGATTTAGTGGAAGCGCCAATCGGTAAGCTACCTTCCCAACACAATCCAGTATTTCGAAATGAGCAATATATCTAGGGCTCAACTTCCCCTTCATTCCAAATCTCATGACCCTCTTCTAGGGTGATATTCTTAAGAACACTTTATCACCCACTTCAAACTCTAGGTCTTTTCTTTGGTTTTCGGCATAACTTTTCTGTCAACTCTGAGATGCTCCTATGTGTTGTTGAATAGATCTGACCTTTTCTGCCATTTCATCAATGAGATCAGGTCCTAATATCTTTCTTTCCCCAAGCTCACCCCAACAAGTTGGAGTCCTGCATTTCTTTCCATAGAGAGATTCATAAGTAACCATCTGAATACTGGAGTGAAAGCTATTATTATAAGAAAATTCCACCAAAGGTAGGTGTTGATCCCAACCACCTTTGAAATCCATAGAGCAAGCTCTCAACATATCTTCTAGAGTTTGAATTGTTCTCTCAGACTGACCATTTGTCTGAGGATGATAAGTAGTGTTGAAACTCAACTCTGTATCCAGAGTATGCTGAAGACTTCTCCAGAACTTCGAGGTAAATCTCAGATCCCGATCAGATATAATAGAAAGTGGTACTCCATGAAATCTTACCACTTCCTTTACATATACCCTAGCAAGCTGATCTAGAGAGAAATCCTCTTTAATAGAAATGATGTGTGCAGACTTTGTAAGATGATCAACTATGACCCAGATAGCATTATTGCCTTTGGATGTTTTAGGAAGTCCTGTGACAAAGTCCATAGTGATGTTTTTCCATTTCCATTCGGGTATGGTTAATGGTTGTAACATCCCCTTAGACTTCTGTCTCTCAGCTTTAACTTATTGACAAAGCAATCATTGAGAAACATATTCAGCAACATCTATTTTCATGCCATCCCAGCAGAAGTACTCTTTCAGGTCCCTATACATCTTCGTGCTTCCATGATGAATAGAGAATGAAGAATGATGAGCCTCATCCAGCAACTCCTTCTTTAATTTGGGGATGGTAGGAACACAAACCCAATTCCTGAACTTTATTATCCCATCACAATCAAGGTTGAATTCAGGAAGATTTCTCACCTTCTTTTGTAACACGACATCTTCTTTATATTCCTCTTTAATCTTCACATGTATAGATGGTTGAACATTCATTTGAGAAAGATACGATTTTACCCCTTTCATTATAATTCCAAGATCAATCCTTTGTAAATCCATAAATATTGGATCTTTTGTGATCCTCATTAGGGATAAACTAGCATGGTCTTGTCGACTTAATGCATCTGCCACCTTGTTTGCTTTCCCAGGGTGGTAATGGATTGAGCAGTCGTAATCCTTAATCAGCTCCAACCATCTTCTTTGGTGCATATTCAGCTCCGTTTTGTGTGAAAATATACTTTAAACTTTTATGATCAGTATAAATATCACACCTTTCACCATAAAGGTAATCCCTCCAAATCTTTAATGCAAAGATTACCGCAGATAACTCCAAATCACGAGTTGGCTAATTTTTCTCATGTATTTTCAACTGTCTTGAGGGATAAGCTATCACCACATCATTTTGCATAAGAACACACCCCAATCCCTTCTTGGATGCATCACTGTAGATCACAAACCTTTCTCCACTACAAGGCAGTGTGAGCACAGGTGCACTGGATAACCTTCTTTTCAACTTCTTGAAATTCTCTTCACATTCCTCCGTCCAAACAAACTTAACTCCTTTCAGAGTCAACATGGTGAGTGGATTTGATAATCGTGAAAAATCTTTCACAAAATGTCGATAATATCTAGCCAAACCAAGAAAACTTCGGATCTCAGTTACTGTTGTTGGTCTCGACCATCTTTCAATAACCTCTGTTTTTGGTGGATCCACAGATATCCCCTCTTTTGAGATTATGTGATCCAAAAAATGAAACTTTTTGAATCCAAAATTCACACTTTGTAAATTTGGAATAAAGATTCTCCTTTCTCATGGTCTTCAATATAATTCTCAAGTGATCTTCATGTTCTTCCTTGCACATTGAATAGACAAGAATATAGTCTATATAGACTACCATAAATTGATCAAGATAGTCTCTAAAGACTCTATTCCTCAGATCCATGAAGATAGTAGGGGCATTAGTAAGACCAAATGGCATCAGCATAAATTCATAGTGTCCATACCTTGTACGGAAATCCATCTTTGGTATATCCTCCCTTTTGACCCTTAATTGATGATACCCTGAATGAAGATCAATCTTGGAAAAGTATTGAGCTCCACGTAGTTGGTCAAATAAGTCATCAAGGCGTCGGAGAGGATATTTGTTCTTGATAGTGATCTTGTTAAGTTCTCGATAATCAATGCAGAGTCTCATCGATCCATATTTCTTCTCAAAAAACAGAACAGGTGCTCCCCAAGGTGACACACTAGGGCATATGAACCCCTTATCAAGATTCTCTTGGAGTTGCTTCTTTAATTCCTGCAACTCAATTGGGGCCATTTTATAAGGTGTCTTTGAAATAGGCAAAACACCCGGTACGAGTTCTATTGAAAACTCAAGTTCATGATTTGGTGGAAGACCCGGTAATTCCTCCGGAAAGACATCATCAAACTCTCGTACAATGGGCATATTCTTAATCGTGAGTTTCTTACCAACCATTTGAGATAAATAACCTTAATTTAGTGGAATCAATACCCATAAAATGGAAGAAATTTCCAATGGAAGGTTATGTTCATCCTTGCATCGATAGACTATCATAGATTGATCTGGAATATGAAATTTTACTTCCCTTCTTTGGAAATTGATATGAGCTCTATGTAGAGAAATCCAATCCATGCCAAGAATCACATCAAATTCCACTATAGGAAGGATCACAAGATTTTCAGGAAGCACTTTCCCACAAACTTCAATCGGAGAAGAATTATAAACTTTTGATGCGACTGTTGTGCCATTAGGTGTTGTCATAGCTAACTCAACATCTAATTGTTGAGGTAATACAGTGATACCCTTAGAAAATTCATCAGTAATAAAAGAGTGGGTGGATCCATAATCAAATAAAACATTTTCTACTTTAGAGTGGATGGTATGTGTGCCTTTCACCACATTGTTATCATACTCCACATCGATAATAGAAATTGCATGTGACTTTCCTTCGTCTTTATCCTTAAGAGTTTGTTGACGTCGACCATCATCATCAACCCTTGGATTAGGGAATTTATTGGCATAATGTCCCATCTCCTTGCACTTGAAACATTGTAGTGCAGTAGGTTCATTCTGTGTATACCTTCCTTTGTTTGCATCATTAGACATCTTATTCCCATCATAACGACATTCAAATGCTCGATGACCTTCCTTTCCACATTTGAAACATTTACTTGTCCCTTTAAGACAAATCCCTCCATGTTTCTTTCCACACTTTGAGCATAAGGGAAAGATCATATTATTTTCAGTGTGCTCTTTAGATTTTCCTTTGAATTCCATTTTCCTCTTCTTATCAAACCCATATGGCTGATGGGTTACTCCAATATCCATCTTGACTTTGAGAGCACATCAAACGATTTCCTCATAGATATTGAAGTTCCATATGGCCAAGGCCCTTCGAAGACTTGGTTTTAAGCCACTAAAGAATCGATCGATGTTACTATCAGGTTGGATAATAATACCTGAAGCGTACCTTGCAAGTCATGTAAAATTTGCTTCATAGGTACCAATAGATTCATCATCCTTTTGCTTCAGTTCAAGAATCTCTTTCTCCATCTTTGTTCGGAGAATACGAGGGAAGTAATTATTGAAAAATATGTTCTTGAACTCGTCCCATTCCATGGACTCAATTTCATCCCTTTACCTCGTATTCTTAATAATATTCCACCATTGATCAGCATCACCTTCCAAATGATACACTACTAAGATGAATTTATCAGGCTCAGAACATTGAAGAACTAAAAATATCTTTTCAGTAGTACTAATCCATTGTTCAGCAACTAATGGATCAGTAGACCCGCTGAAAGAAGGTGGACGCTGCCTCATGAAGGATTCAACAGAATGTTGCTCCTTCCTTTGCTCGTTTGGAAGTCTTGCATGATTCATAACTAGAGAAAGTTGTGTGAGAATGGCTACAAGATTTTGCATTACAGCCCACATAACGTTTGGTTGCTCAGGGGGACAATCATTGCATTGCCCTTCGCATTCCGTATTAACACCGTTCCTTCGGGTTCCAGCAGTTGACTAAAACCAAGAAGAATAATGTGAGCAACACAAATTATAATAGTAAAACCACATAATCAAGAATAAAATTTCACACTTAAGGTCTTATCCTAGGTTATTCATGGCCATTTCTAAAACACTAAGATTGTGTTCTATGCTTCGAATTATCCTTAGGGTTCTTACTAAGCCTTTCACATCCTAGTTTCTAAAGGTTGACTATACCTTTCCTCTGATACCAACTATAACGACCCATACATTACATACATTGTTAATAATTTAAAATTGAAGAATACTTATTACAACATATAACAAAACCACAAAAGGACCGTATAGGTATAGTGTCTTTAGAAACTGGGAAACATAAATAACTAGTTCATAAAGCCTCTACACTGTCTCCCATTTATTTCATCATATCTATAGTCCCTTTTGGCATATATTACTTAATAACCTTATTCCTGACCTAAGGAAAGAGAACATAAAAAAGGGTGAGCTCAAATTCTCAGTAAGGGTAAACAAAAGAAATATCAATCACATCATATTCATTAGAACATAACTTTTGGAAATCTTAACCTGCAAAAGAGAACATAATTTCAAAACATGGGATAAATCATAGTAGTGAAATTGAATCCCAATAATCATAACATAAAACATGAAACTTTGAGTCATACACACATAATCATAGAGAATCATTTCTTATTAGTCAATACTCATTGCCAAGACTATATTAGTGGACAAAGTCCATTTATGAACCGAGTTCACTCCACGTTTCAGTCATGTTTCACTGAACCGGTATAACCTACCGTTCTAGCCATGTCTATCTCATGAGATATAAAATCATTACCCAATTCATTGGATGGAGATATAGGTCCCACCCATCTCATAATTATACCATTCTTATGTGTTCCACAAAATCATAAACCATACATCATAGCATAACCCATGTAATAAAAATGGGAATCTTAAACATCGTGACTTCATAAAACAATTCATATAATATAAAGGAATTCATAAAAATAATTCCATCACAACATAATCAAATCAATTTAATAATAGGGATAAAAAAACAGAACCCTTTATTATCTTAGATGGAAAATAATTTTGATAAAACACTTGAACTCCATTCTTGAGGAAAATATCCTTTCTATTTCAATTTTTTTTCCTTTCTTAACATGTCATAAAATTTTAAACTAAAAGAAGTTGATTAAAAATAAACATTAAACATGTAAAGGAAGCTTCTTGGAAATAATGTTTTAAAAATTCATTCATGCCGTATAAGTTAAAAAAACATTCTTCTCGTACTTTTGTCAGAAAAGTCAAAAAGTACCTCGTACGAAAAACGAAATAAGATTCCTTTCATATGTTTTACTAAAAACTCACCGAAGGGTAAAATTGGATTAAAACAATTGTAGTTGGATGGATATAATATTACATATTGAGGAAACATGGATTTGGATGAGAAAATACACCCCAGTAAATACCAAAGTATAAACAATCTCAGATAAAATGAGATTGTGATATTTCCCTTACCTTAGGTCCGGTTTTCTTTGTAAGTGTCCGAACCTCCTGTATAATGATTTAAATAATGTTATTGAATTATTATAGAATCATAATTATTGTTATGATGTCATAAATGGTCATATTCTTAGCTTCTTATTAGTAATATTTCATTACTACTTGTTATTCAGGTGTTTATTACTTTTTGTTCTTATGCGTGTTTTGTCAAATAAATTCTTATTATTCTCTTTAGGTTATAGATACCTCATTTACAGAATGTTATTAGTGTAATATATATCATATTCATTCATTCAATTCATTTATATAATCATTATGAAATGAATATCATGTAGAACGAGTCGCATCACATCGTGGAGACAGTATTCCGTACGTATGCACGAGGGATGATATCAATCCTATGATCGTGGAATTGTATTGGAGTGTATGTATACTCTTTAAGAATCATTATGACTTTATAATAGTCATATATAGTCATTAGTTACACCATTATTCCCATCCAAGTAATGTGGTGGTGGAAAATAGATTACACCACTGCGTGGAGACGGTATTCCGTACGTATGCACGCACGGTGATTTCTTTTTTCGTAGGATGGATAAATGGTGAAATAGGGTTGTTTAATACTTATAATAACATATAGGCATATGAGTGATACTGATGTTATTACTTCATAATGAAACAACTAATGAAGAAGAAGTGGAAGAATAAATAAAGATGAAAGAATCGGTAACGGACATTACCTCTTCTTTGAAGTGCTTCGTTGAGACCTCCTTTTAGGGCACTAAAATAGATCTTTGAAGAAGACCAGAACCTCTAGGATGTTTCTAGGGAACTGGAGAGGAGAAATTGGCAGGGGTCGGCCGAGCTTGAAGGCTCAAAGTGGTGTGAGGAAGAGGGGGAGGAGGTGCCCTTTTATAAGGGAGGAGAGGGGTACCTTTGGAATAACAAAAACTATTATTTTATTATAAAGTCAAAATCAGTTTTAAATAGCTCCAAATTGATTTATTTAGAAGATAATGTGGGGATGGGTAGAAATCCTCTCATCCAATATAATTTAGAAAAGTTTAGGTTCCTAGTTTAACCTTATCATTTAGATTTAACACTAAGTTGAATAATTTTACTTTTACCTTGTCTTCTTGTGTTCTTATACTATAAGGTTAATAAACTTACTATAAGTAGAAAAACGAACCCCAAGTTGTTTATTATTAATATATATAACCTTATCTAAGTCATTTTGCCGATCCTTAGATTTTTAGGAATAAAATAACAATTACTAATATAATATTTGTTTTAAAAACTATTTTATGTCAATTTTGACACTATTTAGTAATTAATTTTTGTGAAAATTGTAACAGAATGATTAGTTCGAACAAAATTAATTAAATCAATAATAACATGATATATTAATCTATAAAATTAGTGGAATTCATAAAAAGTCTCAAATTTCATTTATTTTGGTGTTTATAACATCAATTATGTCAATATTTCATTAATAAGATAATTACTGCATCATTTTTGTGTCATAAATAAATTAAATTATTTAATGTCTAAAAATTACAAATAAAATACCATTATGTAGGAAATAGTTTTATCTTTCTAATGAATATTTATAGTCGAATTTATCTTATGTATATCCACATATTAAAAATGATTTACTTATTAAACATTGATTTTAACTATTTTAACCCTTCTTTAAATAAATTAATAATAAATGTCCTAATCTAATACAAGTGGGCCTAAATGGTCATATTTTATTCCTAATATTGTTTTCGGTCGAATTACAGTTGTCCAATAGAATTAGAACATGTGTTAGGGTAATAATAATATCATTTTTACCCTTAATTACCCTATTTACTTTTAACCGTGGTAAAAAAAAGTAAACAGTTACTATTCACTAAAAAATAATTTTCATCTCATTGAACCACATATTACTTACTGACATCAACTGTGTCTCTCATATTTTCGAAATTCCACTCACAGAAGTGGTAAAATTAAGTTTTATGAAAAATTTAGTTTTTTTAACTACCACTTAGTGGTTTCACTATTAATCAAAAATTGAATGTTTTCAGAAAAATACCAAAATTTCACCCTAGGCTAATTTCGATATTCCGAATCCAAAAATAAAGTCCACTTTGAAAAATAAATTTTTTAAAATTTCAAAAAGTTGTTATTACTATTCATAATGGCTAGTTTTAATAATATTTTAACAGCATATCATTGTTTAGTGAAACTCGGTATTGCGTACAACACAAGCTATCGAGGAAGGCTGTGGTTGCGTGTATAGCAAGCCAAGCTAGTGTTCTGTGTAGTGAAATATTACATTGATGATTTATATAACATAAAAACCAAATATTTCACATAAAAGTCTCTGGTGTTACAGGTTTTCCATATTTACTGCGAATGTACATTAAGGCTTTGATCAATATCACCTAGAAAGTTGGGTTAGCACTAGAGAGAACTAAAATAAAGGGCAGAATACTTTCCCCAACCATGTATCTGAATGTGGGGAGAAGCCTCATTAATAAATATGTGGAGCACTGTAAAGATCTAGATGCATCATTGCTGGATGGTCTAATGGTTACAGGGCGACTCAGGGTGCTTCGCCACAGGGAGCGCAACCAAGTCGACCATGCTGCTTTGATGTCTGATGTCTTCAAAGTTCTCATGGATTTTACGGTAAGTCATCTATTGATGATGTAGAAAATAGTGTTTGCCCAGTGTGTTTGGTAGAATCCCATCACCACCTCATGGGTAAGATATTTCAAAATAACGAAACCTATCATCGCAATGGACTAGAGACCATATCTTCCTACACAAGGGATGTAGTTACTAATGGTGGTTCATACTATTTCTTGTCCTCTATCTATCCCCGAAAAAACTGTTCGTGATCTCTGGTTGAGTTAGAGAATGATCCGATTGACGTTAAGAAGGATTGCATGACCTGGCCCTTGAAAGAGTCTAAATATTCTTCCTCGTGGATGTATCTTCAGAGGGATGAAAGGATCCAGTGGACCTCCCTTTCTAGAAGGATAAGGCTTATACACCTTTTTCCTACCCTAGACATCGACATAGAGGATCGAGGTGAGGGATTCATTACCTAATTGAACGCCATCTCGTAATATGTGAACTAAACGAGTATAATCATGGTCTAGAACTTATTATAATTCTATTATTTTCTGCAAAATCCAGGCCTCTTTATCTAGGATGAATCTTTTTGATAGGTGAGGTATTTGACGCAAGTAAGACCTTCGGATGAACTGGTACAAGGGATTATTGGACTTTCTCCTTGGTGAGTCGGGGTGCATGGAGAACCAAGGAAAATATAAAAAATAACACATGGAGGGCCTCCATGTCCACTAGCTGTCATGTGGGGGGAACCTCTGCGGTAAGTTTTGGAGTGGGTAAAACCTTAATTGAAGCTGGTGGGAGCATGGGATTACATCAATGATTGTTTCCATTGCTGGCGATCATATGAGGGGGGCCTTTGAACCGGTCAAACATAACATATGGATGACCTCTATGTGAGACGAAAATGATGTGGAGAAGACCTTCGCTATTTTTATTATTGGGATGGGGACGACCTTCATCGGTTATAGTAAGTACATGGGGAAAATCTCCATGTTGGTGGTTTACTGAGCACAAAGGAGCTTCACATTGGAGAAATGTGACAAGAGAAATGATTCCATACATGGGATCATGGGTTCAAAAGAAACCATTGTCCTGGATGTTATTGTGGTGGGGAGGGCCTTCTCCCTGACTGATGGTGGGATGGGGAGGACCGCAAAGATGAGCTTGGGAGTGGGGAGGGCATTCACTCTCATTGATGGTGGTAAGGGGTGGACATCCCTGTTGGATCTCATCACTGCGTGTCAGCTTGTGATGGGTACTACCTATGACGGAGACCAGGAGAGTCATCCCAACTTGCCCGTGGGGTGGTTGGGGACTCGATCTGGGTCGGGCATATAAGTTTCTCTATTCATTATAAACAGGGAATTTGTAGCATGCAATGACAGTGGCATGGGCCACTGTAGCCACTGATGATGAAACCCCCTATTGAGAATCCCCCTCAGCTTGCACCCAATGTTGGAATTGGGTTAACCAGACTTGGGCTGGTGGTGTATGTGTGTAACTCAATTTCTCATCAGCCTATGGGACCTGGTGGTGGCACAGACACTGCCTGGTGGGAGATCTCCTTGGAGGCCCTTGGGATGATATCACAGTTGGGCTGGCCCGGACTTCCCATACCAAAATGGCATAAGGGAGAGATTCGTCAGAGTGTTTTGTTGAGAGACTGCGAAAATGATTGTAAGTTGGAGTATGAAGCAGTGTCTCCCTACGCGACCCTTGGGGGTGGCAAAGACAGAATGGCACAAAAACCTGTAGGTCCTGACTGGCCATGTCCCAAGTGAGGATATTTCCTTCTTCCCCATACCATTAGACGTGGTTGTTAATCGCCATTCTCTGAATGAGTTCATATGGTGAGGCGAGTTATGGGAACCCAACAGACATGGATGTGGTGACCATCAGAGAAGATATGGAGCCATATAGGATTGATGATTTGGTGTTTCCCCAACCACTACGTTAGTGAATGGGTGGGGATCAGTTTCACAACATAGCATCATGGGTCTTACAAAGTAGGTAGGTTCAACCATTAATTCTGAAATAAGTATAGAGAATTCTAGTAACCCAGCGTCGTTCCATATCCCATGATTAGTAAGAATTATCCATGCTAAAAACATCAAAAAACGAGATTTCCAAAATTCAATGACCCCAATATCTGGTGAGTTTCACACCATTAAAATTGTTTTATTGGCAAGACCTGGGGTCGGATAGTTGGATCTGGTGATAGTCCAAACTACTGATGTATAAATAAATAACAATCTCCACATTATAGGGAATTATTCATGTTGGGTTCACCATTTCAATTTCCAACACTTTTTTCGGGGTGCACATTTGTATGTGGGGATAAACTTTCTACTGCCCCAAATTCCATCTTTCTAAAGGTGAGCGACAACCATTGCTTATTCAGGGACATTTTATCCCTGGTCGAAATAAGGTGATGCGAGGCCAGTTTCTCCTTCCATGGATTCCTCCTTGGAATTCATCAACTAGTCTGGGCCTCCCACATATATTTTGGCCATGTTCGTGAAACTCTTGTTGGTTCCACATCTTTGCAGTAACAATTCAATTATTCTAATTCTATTAGAGAATTCCATGATGTCATGTTATGGAAGAATCCTTTGATTGGGGGAGTAGTCATGTTTGACATCACTAGCATGTCTGGATGCTGAAATAACAATATGCTTGGTTTTCTTCCCCTAATGATATGGCTTCTTGAGGGCATAGAATCTTAAGGCATCCCACGTCGATTACAATGAATTATATTCTATAGGCATGTCATGAAGGTTTTCCTTATATTACCATGTTTAACATTGGGTATGTCTTGATTTTGACATCTAGTGGATATGGTAACTCTATAAGAATGTCTTTCGAGGTTTTCCTCAGGCATATCAAGTTGCACACAAGTTAATCTATGACTTTAACATCTTGCATATACAGAATAAGAGTTATTATAACATCCCATAGTGATAGATCATATTGGTATATCCCTAGGAGGGATCACTAGGAGGTTTACCAGAATGATGAATTAGAACTCCCAATGAGGGTGGATCTGAGGTGGGGTGTCTCATAGAGGGAATATATCACACTATAAAGGCTGGTCTATACACCACCGAGGTAGGATCAGGGAACGTGCACCCTATAGGGGGGGGGGGGTGACACCAAGGTTTATTATTGGCTGGGATGGAACCTATTGGAGGTTTCCTACGTACCCAGTGTAGAAGAAATGGATAAAAACCTACATAGTTTGATGGGATTGATGAATAGGGGTGTACACAATTGAAAACGACCCCGAGACATACTAGGTATTATGCAAAGATAGTGGCCCATCATAATAGATACACTCTTGGATGGATAATTATGAATTGTGTAGGGATTATGAATGGTTAGATTCAAAATTAATGGCCTGATATCACTGAGATGTGGAATCCTAGGTATGAATTAGGATCAATGATGGATGGTTGAACAACGTGGATGAGAGTAACCTGATGGAACAGAAGTAAAGATTACAGTGGTGTTGGTATTGGACCTCACAAAGGCTTCTTACATATCCCTATAGTGGGGAATCAAAGTCCACATAGTTCGGTGGGATGATGGGACACCGAAGGAGGTGACCCATGAGAATAGAATCAAGGATAGGACCTAGAGGAAGTCAACGCTCCAATTTGGGGCATGAACTTCTTGAAACACAATGGCTCAAGGGAGAGACTCAGATAATATATGAGTGGTGAGATTGAACCTTTGGTAGGCTTCCTATGTATCCTTGTGATAGGTAATAAAAGTCCAAGAAGTTTATATGGTCATGTAATCAGGGTGTATGACAAGGATAGAGACCCAAAGACATGCTAGGGGTTATGCGTGGTTAGAGGGCCCAGCGTTGGTCTGGCACCACTAAGGGATGGTCCAAGGGTGTGGGTCCCAGAAAAGGGGACAGTAAAGTTTACCAGTGTTTGGTATTGAACCAAAGAGATGATTTATATGTACCCCAACAAGTATATGTGGTTAAAAACCTATGTAGTTCATAAACATACAATTTTGCATAATGTAGTAGAAATAGATGGATACATTTTAATGTCATGTGGGACAAGGGTGAACTGATGTTTAGTTGTCGGGAAACATAGATGATAGGCTTGAACCTTATGGATGCTTCCTACGTACATTTCACGGAATGATAAAAGATCAAAGTTCATGTAATTTTGATTGATGGGGGGGGGTGGGGATTATACACAAAGGCAGCCTAGAAAGGATTCCATGGTCGATGCCTACAGTAATCCTAGGTGAGTTATGCTTGGTGCGAGAAATAAGAGGCAACAAAGACCTGATGATCACATCATGAATGGTGAGTCTGTGAGGAATAAAGTAGGGATTATGCATTGTTAATGGACCAAGGAGATGGAGATTGGTAAATACTATAGGATTGAGGCGAAATTGTGACAAATCCCAAAAGAAGAGGGAAGGGGTATCAAGTCCCATGTTCCCTTCTATCCTCTATTATTTGTGCACAAAAGAAAAGAGGAGGAGTTGGGGTGCTACCTCTGGTAAGAAAGGCTATGGGATTAAACCAAGATGTATTCCATCCTATGTAAATAGATTTCATTTAATTTAAGGACGATCTAATTTTATATAAGGAATATATCACTCTTGTGGAGACCAGTGGGTGTGGAAAATGTCCGAGGCTGGGCACCCCTTTTATATCTCATGGGGAAAGGATACAGTTTAATATCATGTGATATGGAAGATGATTTAGGGAAATTTAACAGCATTTATCTCCTATGACAAGGATTCACTCCACACCCCTAGTACTTACATAACTAGAACACTTGAACCCTTGGTGAAGGGAAGGAGCTGATATTGCTGTATGGAAATAGGCTTGTGGAGTCTTCCATTGAGGGGATTACATTAGCGTGGATATGTGAAGTAGTAATATCTATTTTCATATCTATACGGTGAAGCATGAGACAAAGTAATGTGACATGAAGTACCACGCGTGGGACATTGTAATCACTTCATACAAACCTAGAGGGACGTATGGGAGAAGGGTTTGTGAAGCAAAGTAATTCACAAGAAGAGACCTTGCGAATATCTGATGCTCCAAAAAGCATAGAGACTCTGCGAAGGGGTATTCTTCGTGATGTGGATTGTTGTAGCCTAGGCATGGAATATAGAGGCATATAAAGAGTGATTCACAAAGTCCATGTTCTTTCATGAAGTGGGGTTCATAGAGTATGGGTTCCATGCAAATTTCAGCATTGCAAAGAAATGTACTTCGTGTAGTACAATGATCCTACCTTAGCAAGGGGTTCACATGTTCATGGAAGGTGCTTCATGAAGAATGATTTTTTACGAAGACCTGAGTTCCCATAGGGATCTCCTTCCATTGAGATGGCCCATGATATTTGTGATGGGAATCCCTACTTGAAGAGGGGTTTCATATGAGAAAAGGGAAAGGTATTTTTCAATGATCAAATACCTTGTAGAGATCATCTTATAAATGCTTCACAGAGTAGAGGGTGCTTCACAATTTGAGAGATTGGGAAGAGAAAGGTCAAGGTATCCATCCTTTGGGTCTTGGGAAATCAGGGTATTTATAGGCAATAGGTTATGTGAAGATCAAAGGTCGGGTCATGAAGTAATTGGACCTTGAAATCAGAGGAAGATCCCTCAGGTTCCTCGGACTTTTGGATCACTCCATCATTCACTGCATAGCGCATGCAGAGGGCTCTCTCCCATACATCATAGTCATGGAGTGCTCCATCAGTTTCTCCATGAAAGCTACAAATCTATCTCTCAAGTACATCATAATATAGGATTCCTCCATCAACTACTCCATGGTGGTCGTAGAGGAGGATTTTCTCAGTGCTTGCACTGATCAATTAGCTGGAAAGGCTTCGCCATAATTCTTTGTGAGGCTTCTCTTTGAGGCATGCATCATTGGAATTTATATGGGGTTTGATTTCTATAGGGAAAAATTTTGGAGCTAACAATGTTGTAGGGGAGGATTGATAGGAGTTGGATAGAATGAGGTTGAGCAGAGGGATCTATGGGAAGAGGTAGAAGAGTGGGATATGTATGCTTATTTAGTGGAGTGGAATATATATATATATACAAAAAATGTTTTTCATGTATAAAAACATCGAATGTACTATTTCTCATGTCCTCTATTCCATTGCCTCATCCATATCACAAACTTTAGCTTACAAGTATTCTCATTTCCTTTTATATAAATCCTCCTTTGATGAATCACCAGGATGATGAAACATTTTTTTTATCCCTATACCTACCACATATCATTATACATAACCTAGGTGTTTGGAATTTCCCAATACAGTAACTAAAACATCCCTCTAACACTAAGGAGTAAATATACCCTACATAATCTACTCCACAAGGTATTCCTAGATAGAATATTTTAATATTTCAACAATGAATCACAATATATCAAGATTTTAATTTACTTATATAACACAAAAATAAATTTATTAACTCCTTAATATCCTTTCAACTATATCCATCAACTATTCCATAAGATATTGGCCCTTTTTCAATTGGTATATATCCCATTTCTTATGTCTAGCAGGGGGTAAAGAGGGATAACTACTATAGATCCTGAATACTGAACTCCTAGTTTTTAAAACCATTGAACAAAATATATTTCTTTTAATAAAATATACCCTCTATGAGATAATTTATGAGGGTATATCTTTTTGGATTCGATCTTCTATTGATATATCATCATTAACTGAAAAATTAGAATAAAAAATCATTAATATTATCATTAATTTATATAAAAAATATAAAATATAACATTGATAGTTGAAAAAATGATTCTTGACATATACATTCGATAAACAATTTCATTGTAAATTCCTCTATTTAAGGATATATATCACATGGGTTTTTTTGTCTTTTCCCAATAATGGAATTTCATTCAAGGGTTTATTTTAAATCTCTCCACTTCATTAAATCCCATGAAAAATTTGTCATCCCAACTTCTTTATTTTTAAGAATGTCATATTTCATCTGATTAGATGGGGAAAAACCCCATATTCGTTAAAAAATTTCATGATAAGTAAAATAATAAAAATTGATCAAAGAAAAATTTTCTCCCAAAATATAGATAACATCAATTTTCAACACTTATCAAATAAAAAATAAAAATATTAACTTTAAAGAGAATAAATTAAAGAAAATGTCTTAAATTATTTTTAACATAGAACCTTAAGAATATCATTATCATCAAACTCAATTTATATTCTCTCGTGCCAACTATGGGAAGCTGATAATTTTTCAAAACATGTACAAACACATTTACCCAAACTGGAATCTTTCTCTACACTCATGGAAGTATATGAATCCAATGAAAAGGTTGGGGAGTATCCTTAGTAGAAGTATGTTTATAGTACTCCCCAAAATATCATGGTGAATCATATGTTCGATCCTATATAATCCTATAAATCAATGTAAAAAAATTATTAGAAAAATATTCAAATCCAACTATTAAATATAAATTCAAATAAAATATAAAAAGATAAAAAACTAAACTCAACTAAGAATATTTTCATTCTTATTTATTAAATTCATTCAATGTAATGAAAATAACATTAATTATAGGTGGTTGAAATTACATAAATGTATAAAATAATCGTACTCTTACTTAAAAATATAAATAATAATTAAAACAAGAAAATAATTATCTAAAAAAATAATGCTTAAATGAAAATTCATATAAATCAATTAGTTACATTAATTTGAAGAATTTGAAAATAAAAATAACTAAACTAATCTAAAAAACTAATTTAATATATTTTTTATAATATGTGTTTTATGTAAAATAATAAAAATAATATATAAAGCATTTTATGAAATTTAACAAATTAAATAAATAAATATATGTTACCTATAATATCACTATATTCTTAAAGGGTTATTATCCCATATTCATTCCTCACGATAATTCCATAAGGTAAAAACAATTTATGTTACATGATCATCAATATTCACTATTAATATTTCCATAGAATTATGGATCTCACAAAAAAAAAATTATCATCAAATTTTTATCACCAGTATAATTTTATTTTCCATGTAAAATGATATACAATTAAAAATTTCATGGATCAAGAGCATATAAAGATTTTTTTCATCTATTTCCATGATAAAATAATCATATGTATATTCCAGCCTATTTAAATTAACTAGTGTCATATCAAATTCATCAAGTGTCCTACTATTGTTATTAAGTGGCCATTTCCAATTTAACATGAAAACGTAATATTTAATGTAATAAATCTCCCATATTTCTTCAATGAATATGTATTATGAATTTGATGTGGATATTGGGATTTTTCTTTATCACATGAAAAATACATTACTTTATTAAACACCAATACACAACTATTTTGAATTTAAATTATATTGCAATAATTTTTTATATGAAATATATATCCATTAAGGCCATACCAAGACCTTGTTATCACATTTAATTTTAGGTTTCTCGATAACCATCTCAATGTGTATTTTAAATCATACCTACCATTTATAATCTCTTTATACCATAATAAAGTTTTTCTTATGATAATTAAAAATTAATATATATTTATTATTTGGATAACATTATTTTAACAAATTAATATGAAATGATATATATAGATAAATATAAATTATGTTATTAAAGATGTATAAATATACACTCAATTTTTATTCAGCTATAAATGAATTTGAATTAATTATATAGATCCCATTCTCTACATAATTGACTTATTCTTAGTGATATTTTGTAAAATCGATGTGCCCCACTATAGATAAGTAGCCTATTAAAAACTATGAATCCTTCTAAGAAATATATTTCTCAATAATGGAGGATTTAGTTCAATATATATTTTTAACATATCCCATAAATATCTTCATGTACATTTCAAAATGATACATCTAACATTTATATAGTAGTCCAAAATTCATTATCTCCTAGAAAAAAATGAAAAATTTATTGAACCATGATATCAAGAAATATTGGAAAATACATTTTTAGTTAAAAAGGTATCAGAACCTCATTGTTATTTGAATTAATAAATTAATTCATATCAATTACATTCCCAAAAATTAAATTTAGAAATAAATAACCATCATTATAGTCATTATCATAAGGTTTGGAATCATTCCATGTAATTCAACTAGTAGGAGTTGTTTCATCATGATGCGATAATCATGATATTTTATCCCTATCAAATTCAAATCTTTTAATAGAATTTTCTTTACATATGAAGAATAACCCTACATCACTATGATACTATTAGACACTATAAATGACTAATTTTCACTCTATAAGATAATGTATGACAATCCAGTGCAGGGTATATTAATCTTCCATTAGAAGTGGAGCTAATTCTAAATGTATTCCCATTAAGAGTAAGTTTATTATTGAATTCAACCTATCTTTAGTATATAATTTAATATTTAACAATGTTCTTATCAAATTATCAATGATATTTTTCACTAAATATAATAAATAAAGGTTATTTTGGAATTCATGATATATCATATATGGAATATCAAATCAGATTGATAAATTATTCTAAATATTTATATCATTACCAGATATTTTTGTCTTTCAAAATGTGTCATCAATGATTTTCACTCTCTGAAAATTCTAATTGATGGAAAAAAATATCGGATCAAAACCAAATTATGTTGACCCATTGATTAACATTTTTAAAATTTGATAAGAGTGATCCATTGAAAATAACCTTGTATAACCCTTGTATACAGTTTTATCTCATGTTTTAATTGATAATTTGATGTTTGATGTTCAGAAACTGGACATGATTTCTCCCCCTTAACACTACATCCAAAAAAATTTCCATATGCTAGGAACTCATTTATAGTGATCATTATCATTTCATATACTGAATAATTTTCCATTTTTATAAAAACTATTTAATAGTTTTCCATTCTAACATATAAGTTTCAAATAAAAAATTACTGGTGATAAGAAAATGTCAATATCATTATAAGGATTTTTTTTATAGAAATCATTAAACTCAACACGATATATTTTCACATAAACCAAAATTCAGGATATATGTTGTAATTTAATAATAAAAAACCCACGAAATATGTTTTCTTTTATGGATTTAGTATAGATTCATTCCATATATTCAAAATCAAAGTATGAGGTTTCTACAATTATTTCTCTTTGTAGCAAACTATTGATCAATTTTCTTCAACTTTTGAAAAAAAACTGGGTTAATTAATTTTACTTTATATATATACTCATATACATTCCATATTAAAAAAATCGTCAATTTTCTTTGTAAATAAATGTTTCAAATAATTAATTTTAATAGGATACAAATTTTCCTTGGATGGAGTATATGTAACTGCTAAATCATCATCTAATTTTTCTTCCAGCTGATACCATGAAGTACCACTTTTCAAACACTATAACAGATCTTCATATTATCTTCCAAAAGAGTACATGGTTATTCAAGAATACAGATATTCTTATACACAACACCCATTGGGTATAATATTTTCTTCTCATTATAATTCTAGTATAGAAGATATTTTCTTTGAAGAAGTATGTACTTAAATAGATGTAGCTACTTTGTAAAAATTAATTTACTTTAGCCATTTTTTTTATTTCATGTTAAACAATATTAACATAATTGAGTAGTCCATAAATTTAGTACCACCAAGATATAATTTCATTTTAGCGTAACTATATAGACTCTCTATCATTGGTTTAGTCTAAATTACTTCTACTTTAATATCATGGAATGTTTATTAAATTTAATCAATCTTATCATCATAGAAATCACCATCAACAAAAGATCATGAATTATTCATAGTTTCAGCAAGAAAAATCCATGGTCTATAAAATAGATGAAAACCTCAGAAAATTAAATGATCTTTAATTTATCTACTTTTCCACATCATTATATTTAAAAATATCCATCATGGATGTAAAAATTTATTGTTTTTTAGAACATTTAATTTAGAAAATTCCTAAAAAGTATGAAGACCATCCACATATGCATCCCATGTTCACAATAATGTAATCCAACATTGTCTCTTTATTATCATTAATAAATTCAAAAAAATTTAAAACTGAATATAATTTATTATATTTTTAAATTTTATTTGCTGTTTTTTATAAAAATCAAGAAAAATACCTTAAAATTTATTAAAAATAAAATAAATACAACATACATAATAAAAAAGTATCACCTAGAAATTTTTTAGTTATCATTCTTTCATAAAAATATAAAAATATATCATGAAATAAGTAAGTCTATCTAAATATATATTAAAAATTCTCCATTTTAGAACTCTATAATACACAATATCATTAAAATTATTTTTTAAAATTCAAAATAAAAATATGCCTGATAAATACGTTAATTAGTATAATAAAATTATTTGTAACTCCAATTCATCATATAATAATTTTATCAATCCTTATCTCCAAAAAATAATTCATCAACTAAAAAATACCTTATATGAATAAACAATTCGATGTATAAACACAAATAGTGAAGATATAAAAAATAGTAGATATCATTCAAAAAAATGTTCTGAAAACAAAATTCATTAATAAAAACTTACCATAAATGCGTGGAAAAAAATGCATGAAATTGAAAATTATATACTGAAAAGGGGACGATTTAGAAGTATATGGAAATGGATATATAGCATAGATAGAGCATGAGTGACCAAAAATAATGGAAGAGGGTGGATTACAATGGTTAATTCCAACTAAATGATATTTTAGACCTTAGATCAAAGAATGAAGTGTTATTGTCACCCATATGATAGAAAATAGATGAAGGCCATGGGGAAGAATGAAAATATGAGATGGCCTGATTTTTCATAGTAATTTAAATTTTTTTTCTTATTGATTATATAATAAATGACGTTGAAATTGAATTTTATTTGTTTTTTTCATATCAGTTATTTTATAACTAGTGTAAAAATGGTTTTTCACATCAGTTATAAATAACTGATGTCAAAAACATGATGTGTTAAATGTATTTTGTAAAATTCTTTTGAAAGGAAACATAATATAGGGTGAGATATTAAGCTCATTAAGGGTAAAATAAATATATTTGAATCAATTATTACTATTGATCATAAGATAAGTGTAAGGGTATGAAAAGATGATCATGAATTTTGAAAATTAGACCTAGTTAAACAGTGATCATTAATAACAAATCATGGAATATATATTTTTCATAAAAGGAACAAGTCATAAGTGTGTCGTATCTTCAATAATAAATAATGATCATTAGAACATTTTATAATAATAAGACATAATTCTATGGCATACACATAAGTATATTCAACAGTTTCATTAGTCAAGGATCAATCCAATATTGTCAGAGTAGATTGGGTTTACCCTTAATTATACCATTTTGTTAGTCAATGTTAACTCCTAATACTGTCTTATAGTATAGATTACCTTACTAAAATGGTTTCATTCCCTATTCTATTATTCATTATCTAATGAGAAATCAATATTTACCCAATACATTGCAGTGTTAAATGATTTTTGGATAACCCTTCAGATAATGTAAACCATGTATTTTTGTTCTATAGATCATAAGAAATTCAATATATCATATGTTTTGTAAAAGAAAAACATTTCATGATTTTTATTTCATTTCATCATATAATAATCTATGGAAACTAATAAGGTTTCATTAAGATTTCATCAAAACCAAATTAACCCGTAGAAAAGAACCATGTTTCATATAATCATTCAAAAATCATCATTATCATAATTCAACTAGAAAAATATATTTTATACTATCATGTGTTCATATCCTCATTTAAGCAAATTTATATTTAATATATGTCTACATAGATGAAATATAACCTAAAATAATCAATGATCCATTCTTGGAAAACATAAGAACAATATAGTTTTCTATTGATAAAATTATAACTAAAAATTCCCAAAATATTGGGAATATTATTTTTATTAAAAATAAACATAGAAACATATAATGTAATTTTTAAATAAAGGATCTATCATTAGGGTGGGAAAATCCATTCATACCATATATTTTATAATAGAAAATTCTTCTAACATGTTGTAAAGAGTCAAAAAATGGCCCATTTAAAACAAGTTTATTTAAAAAGATTCATTTTATCCCTTATAAACAATGTAAAAGGTAATTATATAGAACTATTAAAAAAATTATATATATGTAAATCTTTTATAAAAAAATTTCTAAGGGCATGAATATTGTAGAAAAAGATCAACGACCTAAAATAAAATAAGGATTCCCTTTATTTAAAAGTTATTTTCAAGATCATTTTAACCACAAAAAAGAGAGAAAAATGGTATTAATTCATAAAAATTCTTAGACTAACCATAAGAGGATAAAATATAATAGGTTTAAAGTATTGATAGTTATAATTTCTCTCAACTGAAATTTATCATAAACAATCCCCAAAATAAATGAGATCATATATTAAATCCATTACCTAAAGTCTCATCCTTCTTCGTACTTGTATAAACATCCATTATAATAAATATGAAATTTTCCAAAATATATTCGATAACTACATTCAAACAAAACATATAATGTATCATTATCTTATAATTTTTAATTATCATATTATGAATAAGTTTTTCATTAAAACAAATATTAATGGGAAAATTGGCCTTTTCTAATTCATGTTTTTCTTCGATGGTTCTGGAACAATCATATTGGTCATTTTATTATCATATCTATAATATTAATAATGAAATATGTATAAAATTTCTTCATTATATAATTTTTTTAATAATTCATATAATTCTATGATAATAAAATTAGTTATATCACATTGTGGAGATTTTAGCATGTATATATATATATACAAGAGATATTTTCACATTTTAATGGATGGAAAAAAAGAAAGGTAAATAATAATTCCCATTTATGAAATAATTATTATAACATAAGTATAATATTTATTCATTATATATAAATATATATCAATCCATGTGAAGGGGAAAATAAAAATGAATCACATTGCTTGATGGAGGTGGTAGTCTGCACGAATGATGCTTTTGTTTCCTGTTTGTTAGAGAATGAGATTAATAATGGCATATAAATTGGACTAAAAACATATAATTATATTTACGATTCTATATTATCCATATTATGATTGGTAAAATAGGTTTTTATGTAGTGGAAGAATAAATAAAATTTAATATCCTCAGTTAAGAGTAATACCTCTTTATTAAGAAACCACATTAGTTAATATCATAACCCTTGAAAGAATGGTATTATAATAAATCCATGAAATTTAGGAAATGTGTTTGGATTATCTGATTGCTTTTTCAATGGTATTTTATTCTATAATAATCTCTTTAAGTGTGATGAATAGAGGATAAGTGGTGTCCTTTTATAATGGACAGAGAGGAGACACTTAGAATATTTCAAAATATTAAAATTTATTAATGCATTACTCCTGAATAATGGATATAAAATGACTCATATTATAATATTAGATGATATAGGTATTAAATATAACCATAAAACCTAACTTATGCATGTTTTATTCCATTTTTATCAATATCTCTTTACTTTAACTACTCATTAACCTCTTTTAACCATTATCATAGTAATGAATTTTTACCTCATTCGCTATTCACAAGGGACAAAATTTAGCTAACACTATAATACAATAATCATTATTAATATTTAAAATACTCATTATGTTTCATCTAATTAAATAAATATTCATAGTAGAAATTAAATTTAATATACGTGCACCAAATATAATAAAAAGACATTTTTATAGAAATGTATTTCTTGGCGTAAAAATCATTTTACCTTCATTCCATTCCATGTAAAAACTATTAAGTTAATATTTATATACTTTAGTTAATATATAATATAAAAATATAATGAAAATATTCCATGAATTGTAATTAATTTAAATTTGATAAGAGAAAAAATAGTTTCACGTATAAAAACCATTTTTTCAAACAAAAACATCACCTTTTAGCTTCAAATGATTCCACTTTCATTTATATTAAATTGATAAAATATGAATTAAATTTATACATTTATAAAAAACTTTTCATAATACAGATTATTCAATTCATATCCTCTGATCCAATGGATGGGTGATAATCATCAAATAAATGAATAATATTTAAATAGTATACCATAGTTCATTTGAACTAGATGTTGCATATAAATGAATCTATCAATATAATTATGTTTTTATAGAGACAAATATTACATTAAATATTGGTGTGGTATAATAAATATCCAATTAATGTCTTTTTAATATACATATCATGTAATTTAATTGTTTCAAAAACCCATTTTTTGCACTTAATTTCACGGGTTTTTAATTTGAAAGGTAACAAAGGTATAAGGGCTTATATATAAATTTCCATTCACTAAGGAATTGTTTCAAGTTATGAAAATATTTTAATTTTATTTTGTGTGTTTACTACACTATTGGATTATATAATTATTATTAATGTTTCTTTCTTGATATTTACAAATTTTTTCATTAATCCCTCCTTCAATTTATTTTGATTCAATTATTACCGAATTTATAATGGTTCTTAGTAAAAAATTCAATTCAATGGGAATTAATTTTTATTATAAACCCATTTTCATTTGCATGGTATTTATACCGTCCCTTTGAAATATTTTCTGATTAATACATTTTGTCTATAAATTTAATATTCTATTTCATGTTTATATATTTTAGAATAATTCAATTTAAATTTTACCAAATATATAAGAATTAATTTATATATTTTGATAATTATCCTCTTTTATGATTTATTTAAATGTATGAAAATAGTTTTAAAAATCAATTCTATTATTAATTATTTTGGAAAAGATAATGAAATATTTAAGTATTTTTTAAATGTAAAAGTTTTATTTTTAAATTGAATTCGTTATTATAAAATTATTTTAAACACCTTAGTTTTTATGAAATAAGTCTATAGTGTTTTTATGTCTTCTATAAAAAGTATTTTTGACAGAATATTTCTTTTATATTACTTTATTATGAAGATAATTTATTTTTTGTTTCGTAATTATTTTATAAGTAGTTTATCAAACTCAATGTATTTAATATTAAATAAAACTATTTTGTGAAGTTTTGAAGCATTTATAAAAGGGAATGTATTATTTTTTTCAAAATCATTTATCCAATAATACTAAAAATGTATTTTATATCCTACAATATATTTTTAAAATTTATCATTTTTATGGGGATGTTTTCTAATGATAACATACACCTTATATCTATAGATATCTTATGATCATGATATTCCACTTATTAATTTGGTAATGTATTTTCATCCCATATGATTTTTATTCCAATAATGATATTTATTGATTACTAGGAAATGTTGATTATGTGTGGTATGAATATTCATTTTTTCATATGGTGATTTAATTGTTCATAATTAAGTTGTGTATGGGGGCGAAAATTGTATATCCCCTCTATGAATCAATATACCACATGAGGAAAATGGTTTGGATATTTTGTGTAGTCCTACCAATTTATTAACATTTATTTGAGATTATTAGTTGATTGTGTGACCAAGATTACTAAAAAATAAGGCCTTGATGGTAAAATAAAGATTTATTTTCATGTGAACATGATATTGATGTTTTTTACATATCATTGACCATAATATCATGATGTCTTCATTTAAGGTAGTGATAGTAAGAATAATAAGTCCAACACTATTGAATCCATCCTTTTAAAATCAATCATTATTATGCCTTTGATCTATTTATTTCCATTGTAACAATATCAAATGATATATTATTCTCTTTTTCGTTTTATAAAGTAATTAATTTGATTATTTTTAATTTTTATAATATTTATTCCATACATATGAAAATATAACTTCCATTGTACATCACCACTTACTATGTTTTTGAGCTCCTAAAATTTCTTTTGTTACCTTTCCCTTTAAAACCATTGTGGTATATTTTAATGAGTTCAATGATATAATAAAAATAATAAGGATGTTTTAATATAGCATATAAAGTTTTTAATAAATATATCAATTGTAATACAGAAATCATATATAAATATTGAATGTAAATACTTTTAAACTATGTGATCCACTATGGGGTGATCCCTTTTATTGTTATGACCCAGAACCAAGTTTTATAGAGTCTGTGCCTTACTTTATTACATTAGTACATTATACAAGGAAATACATCCTGAAGGACTGAATGATTTAGTAGTTTTTTATAAACATGATAATAATATAAGAAAGTGGAATTTAATTTTTAAAGAAATTCTTAAGTGAAAACAATACTCTAAGATTGTAAATAATGCTTTGCTTACGTTATATAAGTTAAAAAAACATTCCTTCATTATTTTGTTCGAAAAGGTCCTCAAGTACCTCATTTGGAAAATGATAAAAATGTTCATTTAAAATAATTTCATTAAAATACCAAGATGGGTAAAAATGAATTTAAATAATTTTATAAAATTAATAAGTACGGTTTGAATACATTTTAAAGAAACATGGACATCGATGGTAAAAATGACCTTGTAGATACTTACGTATAAACAATCTTATATTATTACGAGTTTGTGAAATTAACCCTTACATTGTAATTTCCTTTAGTTGCAGGTGTTTTATATTAATTTATAATGGTTAAAGAATATTATTAAATTATAAAAGAACCAAAACCATATTTATCATATCATATATGATTCTATTATATCATTTTGTTAATAATATTTCTATATTAACATTATTTAAATTATTATGTACCTCATTTTCATATGCATGTTTTGTTGTATAATTAATTTTTTTATGAAAATGATTTATTTTATTCATATAAGGAAATTTATTAAGGTCATAAATATTATATTTACTAATATTATAAAATTTTATAATCATTATTGAAAGTCTAATGTGGATAATGAATCTCACCGTGTTGTGGAGGTCGTATGTACGAACGAATGATAGTATCATTCCCTTAATGGATAAATATTATGAAATTGGATTGTATATTAATTATAAATAGTCATTATCATATCATATACATTATTAATATCCATAAAAATCATAATTATAAGTATACGAATAAATTAATTGTGAAAAGAAATTACACCACGGTGTTGACATAGTATGTTGTATGTACGCACACATGGTGATATGGATTTTCATTAAATTGATAAAAAGAGGAATATTATTGCAGTATAATTATAATAACATCACATTATATATATGATACTAGAGTTATTACATTATTATGTGAAAAACATAAAAAGAAAAAGTAGAAGAAGAAAAGAAATTTGAATTGAACAGGTAAAACGATTACCACTTCTTCGATGGACTTCCTTAGGATCTTCCATTAGGGACATTAGAGATGGTATTTTGGGAATTCAAGGTCCTATAGAATTTAACTAAGAGTTATGATAGGATAA
Source organism: Viscum album (assembly GCA_963277665.1). Classification (NCBI taxonomy): domain Eukaryota; kingdom Viridiplantae; phylum Streptophyta; class Magnoliopsida; order Santalales; family Viscaceae; genus Viscum; species Viscum album. The sequence goes on from OY728129.1 coordinate 1,542,509,072, forward strand.
TTGGGAAGGGATTTTTCGAGCTAAAATTCTAATGGTGGTGTGAGGAAGTGAGTAAGGAGTTGCCATTTTATAGGAGAGGGAAGGAGAACTCTTGCAATCCTTTAAAATATTAAATTAATATAAATTGATTTTAGATTTAAAATACCTATAATGTGATTTATTTCTATGATAATATTATAATTAGTCTAAATCATCTTAACTAAATATTTATTGATAAGTTTAGGTCACAAGAATAATCTTATATTTTGGATTTAACCTACAGTTAAACCCTTTAACTATTATCATTAAAATTTGCATTTTTTACTCTTTAGGGATAATATAATTACAATAAAATTCAAAATGAACACCAAGTGGTCCATTGGTAACATATATAACCTTATTATATATTTTTTTACAAATTTTATATTTTTTTAATTTTATATTACTTAATAATGTATTATTTATTTTAATGTATCAATTTTTTATGTGTTGATACTATTTATTATTTTCCTTTTTAAAAGTATATTAGCAACATGATATTTTAAAAAAGGAACTTATAATATGTCTTTAACATGTATATGTTATCTATAAAATTTTAGGATGTACCAAATTATTTCAAATTAAATTATATTTAATTCTTTTAATATCATTTATTTGATATTTATTTTAATTTAAAAATTTTTGCATCATCAATGTGAAATATTAAAATTAATGTATTTCTCACCTTAAAATTAAAGATAAATTCTGACGATGAATATAAATTAATTTTATTTCAAGTTATAATTTTTTTCTAAATTATATTATATATTTTCCAATATTAAAAATTATTTAGTTTTTATATTTATGATTATGTCATTTTTAACTTATCCTTAAATAAAATATCATAAAAGTATTATTCTTACCCAAGTCTCTTAAAAAGATTATAATTTCAGCCTAAGGTAGATTTTGTACAAAACTCACTTATCCATCTAAATTGGGACAACTGTTAGGGTAACTTTTAAATACTATAATATTATTTTTACCTTCATTAATCTAATTTACCCTTAATCATGGTAATTAATGAATAATGAATAATAATATTATTCACCAAATAACTAAATTGATCATATGAGACAGTAAATGTCATATTAATTACAATCATGTATATCCATTTTTCCAAATTATAATAACTTGGGTGGCTAAATTATGTATAATGATAATGAGGTGAGAAGGGGGAAAAAGAGAGGTTTAAAAGTTCAGTATTTTTTATATATCTAATTTTAACATGAAATGTTTTCAATGGAAAACATTGGATTAATATATGAATTATTAATATATTTTTAATTTTAAAATCAATTTAATGTATGATTTTTATTTAAATGATAATATTCAGTTATTGACTACAATGTTGTATTGTTCACTATTCATCAAAGTAAGAAAACCATTCATAAAAATCCCCCACAATCACCCAAATCATATTTGGATATTCCAAATTCAAGAGATGAAGTCTACAGTCGAAAATAAAATTTAAAAATTTCATAATGTGGATAATACTATTCATAACCACTTTCAAATGGCTCATCTGATGGATCTTGATGCGCTCAAACTCAGTGTGGTGTGCAATGAAAGATATTGAATCTATAAAAAATTAAATGTATTGTGGAATCATGGGGTGTTATATTTTTCCCTCGTTTAAAAATTTCATCTTGAAAATTTCCAAAATATCACATGTTAAAAATATATGTGTAGTTATTGATCATAAATTCCTCAGGTTCGAACACCCCCTCTTATTTTTTATGGTTTCTCCAAAGAACCTTTACTAGTATAGTCATTCGAATCCTCATCAATTTTGATCAAGTATCTTGAATATTGATAAGATTTCCAAAATAAGACATATCATGTTTCAGTTATATTTTTTATACGTGAGTACATGTGTTGGGTCCAATATATTTTTTTAACAATGATACATGGAACACATCATGATATTTTTTAATACATGGTGGTGTTTCTAAACGGTAAGATACAACTCTAATTTGCACAAAAATTTCAAAAGGATTTATGTACATTGGACTTAATTTACCTTTCTTACTAAATCTTATAGTACCCTTCCATACATACCTTCGTGAGAACATGATATCTGATTTGAAATTCCAAATCCTTCATTCATTTATCCAAATATCTCTTTTTACTACATTGATCTACTTTGATATGGGTTTGAATAATATTTACCTTTTATATTGTGTCTTCAAAAAGTTTTTGTCCTCTGAGTTTAATTTTATGAACATCATCCCAACAAGTTGTTGTATGAAATCTCTTCTCACATATCATTTCATAAGGTGCCATTTGAATTTATGAATAAAAGCTATTATAATAGGAATATTCTACTATATCTAAATACTAATCACGTATATCTTGAAATTTAATGGATAGAGAACTCAAATTCCTTCTAATGTTTAAATATTCCTTTTATATTGTCCATTACTTTTGGGGTGGTAGGTAGTTCTCAAATGAGGCTCAGTATCTTGGCCTTTTTAAGATATTTCTAGAATTTCGATGTATATGTCGATCACATTCAGACATAATCGATAGAGGTAAACCATGAAGTATTAAAACCACTTTAATATAATGTGTATCTAAGTGACCAAGAGGTAAATATTATCTCATAGAAAGAAAATGTGACAATTTGGTAATATAATCAATAATAACCCATATCACATCATTTTTTCTGGGTGTTATCGGTATCCCCATAAAAATGTCCATTGTAATATCATTACCGTTCCACACAAGCACAAGAAGAGGTTTTATGACTCATCTAGAATTTTTTTCTTTCATCATTCACTTTTTGAAAAACCGAACATATTGAAACATAATCAACAATTACTATCTTCATGTTTTCCCACAAAAAATGTCCCTTCAAATATTAATATATCTTGTTGCTACCAAGGTGTCTAAATAAATTTATACTATGATAATAAACCAATAATTCCCATTTTAGATCAGGTATATAGGAAATAGAAAAACTATTTCTAAATTTCAAAATTCCATATTAATATACGAATTATATCAATATCCCATCATTCATAGCATTAATTTTATTTTGATATTCCTTATCATCATACTGAGAACTTTTTATCCTTTCCTGTAAAGATGGCTGGGAAACCATTTGGAAAAGTAGTTATGTTTGAAATTCCTTGACTATTCCAATATTCATATTAACTAGATCAATAAATATATGATCCCTTTATACTATCATTTTGTTCATAACTCAATTTTCTTTTCTGCCCAGTGAATCTTCCACCTTATTTTACTTCCCTAGGTGGTAGTGTATTGTAAAATAATAATCCATGAGTAGCTTGAGCCATATCCTTTTCCACATATTTAGTTCATTCTGTCAGAAAATATATTTCAATCTCTTGTGATCAATATATATATCAAATATTTCACCATAGAGATAGTGGCTGCATATATTCAGAGAAAATATTACCACTACTAACTCAAGATCATGAGTTGGATTGTTCTGTTCTAGAGTTTTTTACTTACCGGATGCATGTGACATAACTCAATCATGTTTTATAATGACACAATGAAGTCCTTTCCTACGTGAATCACTATAAATCACAAATATTTCATCTAGATGGTAATTTCATGATAAGAGCATTGACTAATCTTCTCTTAAATTATTCAAAATTCACAGCCTTGTTTGCAAACAAATTTAACCCCTTTACCTTTGAACTTTGTTAACGGGTTTTCCAATCAGGAAATATTTTTTGTGAAACATTAATAGAAACCTACTAAACAAATAAAATTGTGCACCTTGGTTACGCTCATTGTTGCAAGCCATTATTGGATTTCCTTTTTCTTTGCAGGAACAATAGATATTCAATCATTGGAGACAATATATCCATGAAATGAAATTTCCTGAAACTAGAATTCACAATTTCTAAATTTACCATATGATTATTACCTTATAAGAGTATAAGGAAATATTCACAAGTGATTCCCATTTTATTCATAGGGTTTATAATATACCAGAATATCATCAATGAATACCATAACCAAAAATCAACAAGATATTCCTTGAATAATATTTTAATTAGATCCATAAAAACTAAGAATGCATTAATCAATCTAAATGTAATTAGTTTGAATTTAGAATGTGTATACCTTTTCTGGAAATATTTCTTCATAATGAAATCCTTTTTCAGTCACAATTGATGATTTCCAGAGTGAAGGCCAATATTTGAAAAGAATTGAGCTTCAGGAAGTTAATCAAATAAATCATTAATGGGAGGTTGTGGATACTATTTATTTATTTTAATAACATTGAGCTTCCTATAGTCAATACATATAATCAGGGATATATATTTATTTTGGACAAAGAGATCTAGGTATCCTCATAGAGAAACATCCAGGTGAATAAATCCCTTTTTACTGAACTATTCAAGTTGTTTTTTCAACTCCACTAGTTCCACTACGACCATTCTATAGGGATTCATTAATATTAGTGTTGAATCAGTGACAAAATCATTATAAAACTCATCTTCATGATACAAAGGGTTTCTAGGTAAATAATTATGACATACATCAATGTATTCTTTTACAATTGGTACATCATCAATTTTATAATTCATTTTATCATCCACAGATATTGTTTTCTCTTCCATCCCAATAATTTAATTCTTTAAATATACTAGTGATGGATATAAATAGGAATCAAGTGATGAACTTTCTACATTAAGGACAACGTATTCTTCTTCTTCCTCAAAAATCATAATTTTATTGTACTTGAAATAAATTATCGCGTCATATTTTGAAATGAAATTGATAACAATTATTATATAAATTTAAATCATATGTATAATTACAAGGTCAACATCTAAATTATCTTTAATTTTGGTAAAGGGTATTTTAAGAAATATCTTATTTTCAGTGAGACTTCCCTTAAGATTTTTGACTAACTAATACTTTGTTAAATCAAAAGGGAAATGACTAATGTTCTTAGAAAACATAGATGATATAAAAGAATGTGATGATTCTGAATCAAATAAATCATTTTCTAATTTTGAGGAGATGATTATAGTACCTACCACCACATTATTATGAACATCAACCTCAGCAGTTGTGATTTCATAAGATTAGCCTTGCTCCCTTGGTCTTTTCAATAGAAAATTTCATTGACTCTTTAGATAATCATTGATAAAATGTCCCATTTAATTAAAATTTTAGAATTGAAAATTAATAGATTATTTCTTCCCCTTGAAATCATAGGATTTGTGGACTTTTTCTACACACTAGTACCAAACTCCCATTTCATTTAGACAAGTACTATGGTTTATATTTCCATAATTACTACAAGGTGGAATGTTATATTTTCCCATCATACCCTTACTTCATTTTATAGAGTGTTTGGATTCCCTCTTCTTGTCTTAATTTCCATTAAATTCATAAGAAATTTATTATTACATTAATGTATTGATAACACATGAGACTATATCATTATATGATGAGAAAGACATCGAGACCAGTGTTAATTAGAAGAATGGTTTTTACCCATCAAATAATTGATCAATTTTATGGGGTTATGTATGTATTCTACAAAAAACCTTTCTAACCTTGGGATGTTTGATTCATAATTTACAGCATTCTCATCCTCATTTTTCCCCAGTCTCAAAAATTTCCTTTCCATATCTGCTCACTATTTAGGAGGAAATTATTTTTCTACAAAAATTTCATTAAAATTTTCTCTATTCCACAAGGCGATATTTCTAAATAATGGAATACACTAGTTTAGTTTATGAGTCAGAATGCATAATTTTGAACTAGTAAAACCATAACATAAATTTAAATAGTTTATGAATACCTTATCACATAATCAAAAAACAGTATCATTGGGGAAAAAATTACTCTTAAATCCTTCATAATAGTTTGTAATGAAAATGTAAATTATCCTAAGAATATCCACTAAGAGTGTAAAACCAGGTGCACTATAATGCCCAACCTTCATGTACCAAGTTACCCTATGTCAAACCTAGATCACCTTATTGAAGTAATTACTCCAAGGTACATCTGCTTCAAAACCATGTTCACTTTTTGTGTCCATACATGGAACTATTTTCTAGGAATATCCACATAATATATAACTTACCAAAATACTATGAGGTTCTTCTATACTTATACTAAAACTTTATCTTAGGGTTATGTTACACAATACATTTTTGATAAAGCATGTTTTTAAGGTTTCTACTAAACCTCCTCTAATACCAACTTTAATGACCTCGACCCCAATTTCCTAGAGTCAGATCCTCACTTTATTACATTGGTACAATATACAAGGAAAAATATCCTAAAGGACCTAAGAGTTTATTTTTTTTGGAAAAATAAGATAAAAACCTATGAAATGGTCACACATTCTCCAAAAAAATTATTTTAGTGAAAATAATAATCTAAGATTTTAAGAAAAGATTCACTCATACTGTATACGTTAAAGAAATTATTTCCTTATTTTTTCCAATAGGTCATAAAGTTCCTCATTTGGGAAATAACAGAATTATTCCACTCAAAAAAACATTTTATAAAAAGGGAAAAAGGGTAAAAAATGAATTGAAACAATATTAAAACATAAACAAGAATATTTTTAATACATTTTAAATAAATATTGACATGGATTATATATATTCCCCAATAGATACTTATGTATAATCAATGTCATATAATAAAGAGTTTGTGAAATTAACCCCTACCTTGTACATTCTTTTAGTTGAGGGTGCGTTAACCACCACTATATTGGTTTAATCATGTTATTAAATTATAATAAAACCATACACACATTTATGATATCATATACGATCCTCTTAAATTGTTTTTTAATAACATTTAACTATTACCATTCTTAAGGAATTTTAACTACATCATTTTTATTTTTTATGTTCTAGTGTGTCAGTATTGTTTCATATACATCAGTTATATTTTATTAATATCAAGAATGATATTAATTTTATAAATATTTTATTTTCTCATCTTATACATTTTTATAATCATTTTTTAATGGTTAACATGGAGAATGAATCCCATCGTATTGTCAAGACTGTAGGTTATACATATGTACAAATGAATATGCCATTCCCTTAATAGTTAAATGGTATGAAATTAGATGGTATATTAATTATAAATAATCATTATCATATAATATTCATTATTTATATATATGATAATCGTCAATATACCCATCCCAATATTTTAGTGATAACAAAAAAATTAGACCATGACGTGGAGACAGTATGTCGTGCGTACACATACATGGTGATATTTTTTTAATAAGATAGATAAAATGAATAATAATTTCATCCCATAATCATAATTATGTCTTATTTTATATATGATGCTATAATTATTATACAGTATAGAAGCAACATAGAAAGAAGAAGTATAAGAAGAAAAAATATTGAATTAAGTTGGTAAAACAATTACCTCTTCTTCGGTGTATTTCGTTTATATCTCATCTTAGTGACACTAGGGGTTGTATTTTTTGAAAAAATAGTAACTACATAAGTTAAATTAGAATGTTTATATTATAATTGGGTAGGATTTTGTCATTTTATAAGGCTAAAGGATGTTTGAGGAAGTGAGGAATGAGGTGCCTTTTTATAGGAGAGGGAAGGGGTACTCTTGTAATCCTTTAAATTGTTAAATTATTATAAATTGATTTTTGATTTCAAATATATCCAAAGTAAGTTATTCTGAATATAATTTAAGTATTGGTTGAAATACACTCAAAAAATTATTTTTATACAGGTTTACATCACAAATTTAACCATATATTTAGGATTTAACACTTAGTTAAACCCTTTAACTCTTACGGTGAAAACTTGGATTTTTTCAATTTAGGGTCAATATAGATACTATAAAATGAAAAACAATCCCCGAGTAGACCATTGATAAAATTATAAGCCTAATTATAGTTATTTTTGTCTGCTCTTAATTTATATGAATTTTATATCATTTAATTAAATATTATTTTTTAATGAATCATTTTTATCAATTTTGATAATATTTCATATTTTAATTTTTAAAAATATCTGAACAATATGATAGCATTGAACTAACAATTAAAATATATCCATAAAATTCTTGTAAATCCTAATTTATGTCAAATTATATTTATTTTAAAATTTTTAATGTAATTTATTTAATATATCTTTTAATTAAATAATTATTACAATATCGATATGAAATCCTTAAATTAAAATTTTTATTTTATAAAAATCAAAAATAAATTCTCATAAGGATTATAAATTTAATATCTTTAAAATGACAATTTATTGTTGAATTTAACTTAAATATAATGTTATATTAAAAATTATTTAATTATTTAAATTATTAGTATGGCATTTATAACTTATCTTTAAATAAAATAAAATAAAATAATTATTATTACCTAAGTGGCTTATAAATATCATAATTTCAGAGAAAGGATTATTTTGGTCGAAAATCACTTTTATAATAAAATTAAGACTTTTTAGTTTATTTTTAAATATTTTAATATTATTTTTTACTTTAATTACCCGATTTTCCCTTTACTCTGGTAGATCCACAAAAGATCACCAAAGTTACTATTCCCCCAAAAAATTAAATTGATCTTATTACACTCAAAATTTAATTCTAATTAATATTATGTATGTTTAAATTTCCAAATTATATGCATAGTATTCGATAAATAATGATTAACTCAAATGTGGCAAGAAGGTGGGTAAAAGAGACGTTTAAAAGTTCACTATGTTTTTATATCTAATATTTAGATAAAATTTTACAATTACATACATTGTATTAATATATATATTATCGATATTTTGTGACTTTAGAAATAAATTTAATATATAATATTATTTAAACAAATGAAGTTAGTTTTTAACTATAATACATTATTTTTCAGTATTCATAAAAAATGAAACATTTCAGAAAAGTACAAAAAAATCAACCCAAGAAAATTTTGATATCCATAATTCAAAACTGAAGTCTATTTTGAGAAATAAAAAAGTTAAAATTTCATAATTTGGTTAAAACTATTCATAAAAACCTTTTAATGTCTCATTTGATAGATCATGGTATGGTCCTTCTCGGTGTTGCGTGGAACACAAGATGTTGAATTTAATTAAAAAGAAATTTATCATAGAACATTGGGGGGATACTTGTATCTTGTATCAATGTAATAAATTAACCACTAAATGTAAGTTACTAGATATGGGTCATTATATATGGATTTTGGACATGATAATGATTTAATTTTATCATTTGGGAAATGAATGTGTGTCCATTCAATACTAGAATCGAAGAATATTTTTGAAGATTCACATAGATCACCATTATCTATCTATTTTAGAAGTACAATTATTTATAAATATATCAAGTATTATTTCTATCGAGACAACATCGAAGAGGTGATTATAGAGTATGTACTCGATTCTTGGTTTGAAAACAAGTTAAGAATGAAAAATAAAAGTCTACATGGATGATATAAATATTACTAAAACCTATGTGAAAATATTAGAACATTACCATGGAATTTATTGAAACTATTACTACTATTTCTAAAGGTATTTTTTCTATTTTGGTTGTTGGTTATCTATAAAAAAATTATAATTATTTATTTTTTATTTGAGAATATTTATCACTTGATCAAATAGGAAATATATATAATAGACATGGAATTGTTGTTTGTAGTAAAACATTACGTTGTGTAAACCTAGGATAGATTTTGTATCCTAATGTTCTAGAGAATTATTTAACATGAATTGAATATGGAGTTCTCATTTAACCCCACTTATCATCCAATGAATGATGGTAAATATTTCTATTCAAACTCTACAATATATGTTGAGATCCTTTACAATGGAATTTAATGAAAGCTGGGATCAATACCTTTCCTTGGTAGAATTCTCATATAACAGAAGTTATCATTATAGAATTCAAATAGAAACATATTAGGCTCCTTATAGGAAGTGGTTCCAAATTCCAACACGTTGGGATGATATTGGAGAGAATAATATTATAGGATAATAAATTTCTCGAGAAATGTAATATAATATTAAAACCATTTGGAATTATATTTAAACAACAAAATTTCAAAATAGGAGCTATGTGGATAATCATTGAAGAGATGAATATTTTGAATTTGGAGACAATGTATTCATTTTAATATCACCATAAAAGTGGGTTATGAGAATCAACAATAATGAAATTTTAATCATTTGCAACATTTACCACTTTGAAAACCTTGACTGTGTGGGGGAAATAGGTTATCCTTTTTCACTACAACCAAACCTATCCAAAAGGCATAATCTGTTACCTGTATCACTTTTTTGGAAGTACCTACAAGATCCCTCACTTTTTCAAAACTCAACTATTATAAAATTAGAATAGGTTTTATCCTTGGGGAATAAATTTTAAAAATGATTGATTTTAGAGATAATGTAATACAAAACAATATTACTCTCCAGGTTCAATTTCTTAATAAAAATCAAAAATTTGAGGATGTAACATGATAAAATGAAGTAAAGTCATGATTTTCTCCTAGAGGGTTAAAATTTATCATCCTATTATTTTCAAACATATTTTTCATTAAATATATATTCTATATTCAATAGCCTCTTATACACACAACACTAAATTAAAGTGAAAAAATCTATAAAATGGTATAGTATTACAATAAAAAATGACATGCATTACAAGACTAATAAATTAAACATAATTTAAAATTTTATAAAATGCATAAAACCATATATTAGTATTTTTTTTATTTAATTTAAAATATACTAATTTATTTAGAAAAGTGCAATCAAGTCTATTTAAAATAGTTTTATGAATTATGTATTGATTTATAATTTATTACATTTAATAAAATATATCAGTAAATGAATAAATAAATTTCAAGGAATTATTTTTAAAATAAATTAATGAAATATATGAAATAATTAATTAACAATAAAGAATCCTAATTTAATTATTTGGAATTAATTTAAAAAATTGTATTTAAAATATTATATATAAATATATTGAAAGTTAAATTTCACATATATAAAATATGAAAATTAATAAAATTTATTATATATATATAAACAAATTAATGAATATTCATTTGTTGATTATTAATTAGTTAGTGATTAAAAAAATTTAATTTACTCTTAAAAAGAAATATTTTTCAATGAGTTATATGTTTCTATATGTTGCACATTTTCATTATAATAAATTTAAAAGTTTTTTATTGAATAAATAATTTTATTAGATAAATAGTTTATATATATTAAAAAAATTACTATTCATTTAACTGTTATATTGTTTAAGGAATAATTCTAAATTATTTTCAATTCTTAAAATAAAATATTTCTAAAAAAATAATGAGGGATGTTTATTTAATTTAAAATAAATTTTAATCACCTATAAATATTGAATGAAAAAGGATAACATATTTTGAATCACCATCTCCAAATCAGGCAATTTGAAAAATATTATTTTAAGGCCTAAACATATCTTATTAATGAAGAAAATATTTTTTTGGATAAAATTATAGAAAAAGATTAAATTAAGGGATAATATCAAACAACGTCCCAAAAATATATATATAATTTCTCATATGAGGGATTCTTAGAACATTAATTATGTGATTTAAAAAATATGTACACTTTGGATCTACATTCACTGAAATTGACCTTCCATTTATATTATGGAATGAGCATTTAAAACAAAGAAACACTTTACAAATTATTAATGTAACCTTCCTATCACCACATAAACATACTTCATTAGTTTTTTTCCCATTAAATACCTACCCAAATCCAAATTATAGCAATCTTCTCCCACATTTGCAAATATTTGGTCATAAAAAGACATCCCAAATCAAAAGTTTCCAAGTATCCAATGTAAGTTTTATCTTCCTATTAATAATTATAATTAATATTATTAGTCAAACTCCTCTTTAATATGATTTTTTTCATATTAATAACATGCTTTATAAATCAATAATATTCTATAAAAGTTTTTTCTTTACTATAAAATCACATTCTCTTTCACATTAAATCATTATAAACTATTTTTTTTCACTAAGTATAATAACATCATGAATTATGCTATAAAATTTACATCATTAATTAATAATAAAACATTAATAGTTGTAACATGATGAAAAATTAATTAATTTTATATGTTTTCATAATTATGCATTTTTAATTTGGGAAATTATATTCCCTACTTAATTTAATTACTTTAGTAATTCAATAACCATTGAAAAGGAATTTTTAAAAATTCCATGTTAACCATAACCACGTGTTCAATGAAATGAAAATGGGTCTCTAAAACTATATAAATAATTATAATATATCATCAGGAAAATCATGGAGAAGATAAAGTTATATTAAGGGGTATGGACTAGAACTACCAAACCGAAACATGAATGGAAATCAGAATAGTTGACATATAAATATAAATTTAACAATTAAAATTTAATATGTGGTAATAAGTAATTAGATATTTTTATTATTTATTAAAATAGATATAAAAAATTTATATATTAAAATTATTATTAAATATTTTTTTATATGGAGTTACAACGCATCAGACCAAACAAAAGTCTGAGGCAATGGTATTTTTATAATATGATTTTAGAAAAAGGATTATATATATCTACGATTTCATTAGAGAAAATTTCTTATTATATATCTATTAATACCTATATATTTTCTTTTCTTTTATTTTTTCTAGTTTTAACTATTCTTATTAAAATTTTAGCTCCCTTTGTCTCATGTTTTAACAAAAAATATTTCCTATAAGTGGATTAATAAATATCTATTTTAATTCATGAATCCTTATGATATATGTTCATATTAAATATTTTAATTTAATATTTTATTATATAAATATATTTATATTTTTATATAAGGTAATTCTCTATTATCCATGACCTTCTTTGAAATGTAATTAAAACAATACCTTTACATTTTTCTACAAAGGTGATTTCTTATTGGCACTAAATTTTATTAAATAAGTATAAATGGAATAATTTTTTAACATTATACTATGATAAAAATCTAACAAAATATTATTTGGTTTTAATTTATGATAATTCATTAAAATGTTATCATTGTTTTCCAAATTATTTTTAATTCCCATAGTTTTATAAATTTTTTTGATTGATATAATTTTTTAAACACAAAAAGTACTTCACCTTATTCCTAAAATTAATTTTTTAATTTCCTTATATAGTGATTTTGATTTAAGTAAAATTACATTAAAATATATTATAATGAATTGGGAACCAAATTTAATTATATAATATGCCCTCTTTCTCTAGAGGTTATATTATCATGTTTTGTTGATGTTTTAATGAAACCAATGTCTTTTATTGATGATAGTTAAGATATGAGAGAAATATGAATTATTTCTCATTTATGTTTCACTAATATGTTCGGGGTTTCATTATAAAATGGTAAATATTGGAGTTCTATTGCCATACAATGAATTTAGTACTGCATTCGATCTCACAAGATGAACAACAAAAGACTTGGGAGATAACCCTATCTATAAAATTATTTGTAGAACATGGGGTGATCAAAGGTAACAAAGGGACTCTTTATATAATGTTATGATGGTCTTCGTAGTGAACATTGGAAAATTAAATGATCTTATTTTATATATTCAAAAAGATCGCATACCTTTTTTTGTTATGAATCAAACCCATGTAATGTTTTCATGGATCAAGATTATTGAATAATGTTTACACACTCCTATGACTCATATATAATGTAATTAAAAATATATAGATGAAATATGATGGTTGATGAGTAAAAGTGTGGATTCACTTTTTTATATGGGTTGTGTGGATTTGGGAAATTCATTTTTTAATTTTTCTTGAGATTCATTGATTAAGTGTTCCAATGTTGAGATTTGATACCCCTTTTATTTTATGCTAATTTTTTTCTTATGGATAAGAAAAAATTCATGTGTGTGATATTATTCTATGTTAAAAATATACAAACAATTTTTCAATTATTTTCATGTCATTACTAATTATATACTACCAAATATGTAGCTATTTCAATTATTTGTTCCAAAATACTATTTTAGAGAGGATTTGGGGGCTTTGTAAAACATTAAAGGAAAAAATAAACAAATCCATGCAAAAAAATCTATATTACAATGTCACAAAATATAAGATGCATCTATGGAGTGGAGATAGCGAAGTGAATACAATATAACTGAATGGAATGAACTAAAATTTCCACTTATGTAAATCCAAATTTGGATGATGTAGAGAGCTTGTGCCATCATGAATTCTCCACATTGTGATGATACATAAGAGAATTTTTAAGTAGCATAGAGAAAAATAGGATTCATCCTTTTTATATCCAGAGGGGTATAATATTGTTCATACCCCTATGAATCCACCATGATATAGAGTTTCCTTAAATGGATAGATTTTTATATTTGGTCTACTAGCCTACAAACCATTATAATACATTCTATGAAACATCCATGTAAATAGTATTTTAATCATTTTTTTCCATGGTTGAAATTCACTAGAAATAATGTCATGAACGTCATAGATTCCCTAAATTCAAAATATATATTTTTCTTATTAACATCATAATGTCTTAATTTCCTTGTGAATCCAATCAAAAATTTATTAAAAATTGTAAATTATGAACTTCATTCCCCAATCACCATGATGGTTCCATATTTTTTTTAGAATTATTTAATTTGAGAGAAATAAAGTTTTACAAAATGAGGGATTTTATAATTAATTTTGGAATAAAAATAGTGAGTCTATGAAGGTGGATTTGGAGGAGACTTCTATGGAGATACCTACAATTTTACCCTTATAGTGTTTTGTATTTAATTTCTATTTAGGGTTTGGAAATGAATTTTTATTTAGTACTGATTTTTCATCAATTAATTTATATGGTTGATTCATTTTAATTTAAAATTTGTGTCCTTATTCCATCCATTGAGTTCACTATGTTTTCACATCATGTCTGACTAAACTATTACAATTGATTAATATCTCAATGCATAATGGATATATACTAAGTGACATTCATTTTATCTTAAATGATTAATTCATTTTTTAAATCACATGCATTAGATTAATTTCCCATTATGAATAAACCAATCCTATATCTCAATCACATAGAGAGTTTGACATTGACAATGAGATAAACCCCAATGTAATAGAATATAATTTGAGGGAATAGGATGAAATTAATTTTCATCATTATTTATGATAGTGTTTAATTCATAAAATATAGACTCATATGCCATGAACAAAGGAGCCGAGTGAAAATAATTATTATTAATTGATACAAATGAATTGGAATTAATTATGTCAATGAGTGTTTAAAATAATCAACCATTACAACTATTAAGATGGTTAAATTATAACAATAAAGTAGAAGTAAATTCAAATATGTTCAATACCTATATTTATAATCATGATTTTTAATCAATTATGAATTTTTCATTCCAATGTTTTCCCCATCAGTATGTTCCTTATCTCCAAATTCTAGTTTTCAATAATTCTTTTCTATTATATTTACTAAATAAGCAATTAAGAACATTTCAATGGGATATGATACTTTGGTCCTCGTGTCTTTAATTTGGAACTCCAAATTATTTTATTACACTTTTTTATCCATAGTAATTTGAGAAATATAATTTCAATTTCAAAACTCTAAAAAAACTCTCAAGACATTACAATTCTCAGGGGAAATTTAGATAATAATATAAATTATTGAATCCATAAATGTAAGAAATTATCATCTTCTACCAAAACATTAGTTATAAAATAGATACAAAGGGATCTAGTGCAATATACATCAAACATATGTATCCCTAGAATTCCATTCACAATTTTTATCATATTCATGCATTCAATTTCATATGTTTCCCCTTTTATCCGATATCAAGTAACCACTAGACATGAAGTATGTTCATATTTTATTCCTAGACATATATTCTAGTTTCTCCAATTATAAACATACCATGTTGATAATTACATCACATATCAGTAACACTTATAGATGAGCACATCAAATGAATCTCATTTGATATATAAGAACATCATATGTCATGTCATTATATGGTTGATATTTGCTTATTTTTTCTCATTTAAGGGCCCAATTTCACATTCAACATATGAAAAATGATAAACCCATCCATTTTAAGATATAAACAATTAAATACTCAACAACATACCAAAAAACCATAAAATTGTCTTTTTAAAAAGTATTTTATAAAATTGTATCAACGTATGATGGTTATCATGAAATTTATCTCTCCAACCATGATTATTGGGTAATTTAAATTTGGACCACACACCCCTAGTAAAAAAAAAGAAATATTTTATAACACTATATACTATATACATCATCGGTCATATAGTATATAAAACCAATTTTATACCTCATGGGAATATTTTATATCCTAATATAGGATTCATACCCATATTGATCATAACTTTTCATTACAAGATAAAATAATTCTTGGTGAACATCAATTAGGGAAAACATAATATGTCACTTAGAGATGTTAATTATCCTTTCTATTCATAAAAATATATAACAAAAAACCATGAATAATAATGAAAATATTTTAATTTTAAAATTATCATATATTTTTTACTCTTAAAATCATTAATGAACATTTAAAAATACACATATGTTCATATGTCATTATATCACATGTGATATACTATCATATATGGATTATGTTTTCTGCACTTTTATGTTTTTGTTTAAATAATTACATCTCTATGTGAATACTTAGATATATCATTGTGACTATATGATAATACAAACCCATTGAAATATTTAGTGAGAAACATCATTTATATAAGGATGATAAAATAATATCAAGACAATAGATTCATATATATAAAATTAAACTCATTGAATTTAGTATTCAAACCCCATAACATCATATCATCTAATGGTGTGATGTTAAAAACTTATTTTGTTACCCTGGATCTATTTTAATGATTATCATCACAATCCCTCTGGGAATATATTCATTTAAAAATTTCTATTGATATATTTAAATAAATAATTTGATTCATTAAATTAATATTTAACCAATATTCCCTAAACCATTCAGTATAATAAGTAAAAATTATATTTCAACTAGTATAATCTATTATTAGTTGTACTTAAACTTCTCTATGTATAAATATAATCTCTCTAGACTCATAGAAACTATATTATTGTCAGAATATTTAGTTATGATACATATAAAACTTTTTGTTTTGTATATAACTCTAATGTCCACTTAATTGAGAGTATTTAAAAAATAATAATTAATCAAATGCATATCATATATTGTAACATCTTGGTTAATAATACAATATGTTTTTAATCTTTATGAGTTTTAATTCAAATTTTAAGGGTATAAGAGTTGATTTTTTTAGTTTTTTATGGTCTCTATAGGGTTTTACATGACATCCTAATATTTTTAAATGGAAACACTATATTAAATATTATATAGGAAACGCCACACTGAGCTCAAACAAATGAAAAAATATTATTATTTTAATATGATACTTATCACATAGCCATTGAAATGGAGGTAATGAATGAGATTAACTAAATTACGAAAATATAGTTCACACTTGTTTTTCAAATGAGTTTATTGGTTACCAATAAATTATAAACGCAAATAATAAAACAATTGAATATAAAAGATATTTTTAATTAAAAAACTATTTTTATTCCCACAATGGAATTTTATTTTAATAAATTAAATTAATCATTGTTAGTGAAATATATTAATAAAATTTATATTTTTTTAACCAATAATTTTTTTTTAAAAAAATCATCCAACATGTTTGGTAGGATTAAGATTATAATAATTCTAATTTTAAGCAGAAAAGCTTTATTTTTCTAAAATTCAATTTTACACATTGTAACAGGGCACATATAATAAAACTAAATTTTAAAATATTAATAATTTTTTTTGAAAAAATAGAATTTATTTTTGAAATAGGAATATCAATATTATCTTAAGGTGAAATGTATATATTTTTCATAGATGTTACATTTTTTGATGAATAATGAACATAAAAAATTTAAATTGGAAACTACATTATTTTCTAATTTATTTATATAGTTAAATTATTTTTTAAATTGGTTTCAAATAATTATTAGTTAAATAATTCATAATTAATACTATTTTAGTTCATCAGAATTAATTTATCATTAAAATTTCATATGAAAACTTTTCAATCATTTAAACTTTTCCCTCGAAAACCCGACTTTCTCATTGCACCTGAATGATTAGTTGTAAATATAATTTTTATTATTATATGAATGTAATTTGGAATAATGTATTCCATTTTTTAAATAATAATTACCCAAATGTTTATTATTTTTGTTTTTATTTTTATTCATAAAAAATTTACCATGGTAAAAAAGAAATACTTACCGTGATATAGGCAAAAATAAAATAATTTAATGCTATAAGGTAGAGGATTAAAATAACTAAAAATAGAAAATTTAGATACGTGGTTGATGTGTTTATAAACCATAACCATGATTTAAAATATTAATTATATATCTAAATCATTTTAATTAATTCCCCTCAATGTGGTCTGCATTAAATATAAAATAATCATTATTTAATCACATTAAACCACCCCTCCTCAATAATAAATACCAAACCATTATTCATAAAAATCCTTGAATACGTATTTTTAAAATCCTCTCCTCCAAATTATCCCCATCCAATTTCTTCATTTATCACCCAAAAACTATATCTATGTTATTTAAGGGGTTTTCAATTTGGTGATACATAAGATGAAATATTCTCAAAGAACCTATCTTAATTTCATTCCATAGTCTAATTTATACAATCCTCCTCTAACCATGGAGGAATAAAAAATAAATAATATTTTATATAATATGTTTTTATGATTCTAATTGAATATATAATACCCATTTTATTTCTAATCTTATATTATTCAATGAAAGGAATTTTGTTTTCAAATTAGGGATGTCTATCACCTCTATGAATAATGATTTTGTTCTTTTTCCTTCACCTCCTTTGTTTCCTGTCATAAAATTATAAATCCTATTAAATAAAATTTTAATTTTTATATTCTATCATATTTAATTTTATATACATAGAATATACTCATAATATTAAATAAAATGAATGTAGTTCATGGTGTTTAGAAAAACCGTAGAATTTAACTAAACATTATTTAGTACCATTTTAATCAAATGAATAATCATAATACATGAAATAAAAATTACATATGGGACCATTTATGCTTATTAATGTTCATTAATATGATTCCATTTCACTTCAAATTATGCACAAATGAATAGGTCACGAAATCATGAATCAAACTGACATGAAACCCCCAAAATAATGAAATTATTGGGTCATAAGATGTCATAAAATCAAAACAAATAAGGTATAATAATTATGAATATTTTCCTATAATGAGTAATAAACATTATTTAAAACATCATACAGGAGATTAAATTACAAAAAATTTAAGGGAGGTAAGATTAAAGGGGTTCTTAACTCGGATTTCATTCATTGGGTTATACTTTTTCTTCATTGATTTTAATATTCCATGATTATGTGTGGAATCTATATGAGTTTATTTATATTTTATTTCCAATTAAATATATATTGATAATTTTATTACACATAATTACCCAATTTATTTATTCTCCCTTCAATAAAACACTCTTTTTTAGGGTTTCTCATCTCACTTTTACTTCTGTGAAATATATATCTTATTAACCACTTATTTCTTGTCTGTGGTGTATTAATAATACCCTTTGATATATAATATAATGAATATCGGTATCCTTATGGTATTAAGTTTTTAATTTGACAATTATTAATTGTTTGGGGCATACGATTTAGCTAATTATTATGTTGTAAGGGGTCTATCTGAACCACCATATTTCTATTGGTTAACACTTTATCTTTCATTGCCTCAATTTACCTCCTCATCATTATTATATATTATTTATATACGTTCCAAAAAATTATATCCATATCAATTAATCTTTATTTTGTAGGTAAATTCATATTTTAAAATGTTTCATTTTTATTTCAGCTCACTAAGTGCACCTAGTCTAAGGGAACATCTCTATTTCTTAACCATTTACAAGTTCACTCAATAAAATGTTTTAAACCAAAAATATTTTTAAACATAACTAATCATATCATTGAAACTAATTTTATTTCATTTATTGTTTTATGAAAATAAATATTCATTTTGTTTATTTAAAGACTCTTTATTGTTCTCCATAAACCATACTTAATTAGAACATTTATATTCACTATTTTTCATGATTTCAATTCAAATGGATAACATTACATTTTTTATCAATTATTTACCTTATGAATTCCCAAGATTTATTTAATATATTTTTTCATGGATAACATTGTATTATTCCATTTGGTTATTCCTCATTAAAAAATTAAAATACCCATTCCATTGGTAAATCATATGAGTGTTCCTTTTGTTTGATTCTTGAAGTGTCACCCATATTAATAAACATGTTATAAGAGATGCACCCTTATGGAACACTAATGCATTTTATAATGTATTAAACTCATTATATTTCATGTATAGGATTAGTGAGTAAACCATATTCACTATGTTCTTTTTACACCTTGTGATGTAGTCTTGGTAGTTATCCATGACTCATGTTTATGTCATGCTCTATATTACTTCCACATTACTACATTTTCATTATCATTCAATTCTGTATTCTATATGTTATGCTTGTATTTTCTTATTCATGATTCATGATTATATTTCATAATGTTATGATTTATAAATCATATGATATGATTGAACCTAATTTTTATTTCCTTACAAGGATTTTTATCTCACCCATTTTGTCCGTGTTTTCTTAAAGTTAACCAACACAGTTATAAGAGAATAAGGAGAGTTAGGATATCATAAAGGATATTAATAAAAAGATCTTTCAAACTATTTTCATGTTTTCTAATAATGTACATATTCTTCAAAAGACAATATAATTTTCAATAATTTTTTATTGAATAAATTGTTATTTTTTAGAAGTATCCACTTGTGATGTATGGGTTAACTATTTAATATCATTCCTAATTATCTAAACTAAAATCCAAAATAAATCTTGGGAATTTAAAAATGTGAATTCTTGTTTAAATTTACTACAATATGTAATGTTTAAGGTTAGTTCCTTACACTTGGTATCAGAGCATGAGTTCGATAACATTAGAGGTTAGGGTGTTATTTATGTTAAAGTTATTAATATTATACAACCACATTGGTTAACATAGTAGGAGGATTCATAGTTATTTGGGAAAAATTTAACAAGGTTGAGGTAAAATTAATAAGGATATCTTAGTGGTTATATTCCCCATAATATGATATAATATGATTTTAATGATAAATTTTCACTAATATATTATTATTTAAGTAAATATATGGGTCCACCAGGCACCAAAAAAACAATTGATGTGAAGGAAATGTTATAGTTATATGAATGAGAGACAAAATTAAATGGGATATGTATTGGGGAATATTTTGGTTATTCTAAACTAGATTTCATGATTAATTATTAACCATTTGAACTTTGGGGAGATTTTTAATGAATATTATATGACATAAATAAAGCCCTATGGAAGTTCACGTGATAATTATAATAAATTTGTATATATTCAATGGCCTATGTGTCCATAATGTGAATATAAGAACATAGAAAAATGTATTAAAATTACGGTAAGAAGTTTTATATGTGGTAAATGAGTTTATAAAGCACTAAACTATGAAGGAAAATGATATTTTTAATTAACTACATGAAGGGAACTAATATATTGTTGTGTTACCCATTGAATTTTGTAAATGTTGGAAGTATGGTCATTATGCTCATCGATGTCCAAAGAAGATGTATAATTAATGGGATAAAAATGATGGTACAAATAAATATTTAGTAATATCTAATCCATTTACAATTGATGATGATGAAACAACAACTGAAATATGAAATGCAAAAATTAATTGTTGGGCCATGACTTGACAATGTATAATATTATGAAATGATTCCTAGTTTTTTTCATAGGAAATTTGTACAGATGAATAAGATTGAAAATCATGGTTAAGGGATTTTGATGAATGCTGAATAATTAATATATATTCATATAATGGATTCAAATTTTATGGTATGTTTAAGGATGTTGAAATGTTTACATGTATTATTACTATTTTAATGGCAGGAGTAAACTGGGAGACTTTTTTTGTAATTGATTTATATGTAACACTTAAGTTATCATGTGAAAATGGTATTTTAGGAAGTACTATCCTTTAATTTTTCGAACATAATTTTAAAGGAATAGATAACCTTTGAGTTTTATATTAATGATTCAAATGTTTATAATTTTGTTCTTTGATTGAAGGAATAAAGTATATAGGAATAAAATGACAAATAATTGTTAATGGTATAAGAATGAATATGAATGGATGTTGTTTTTATGTATTGAGATTTAAATGTATGATATAGTGATATTTTAAAAATTTCATGGGAATCATTAAACCCTTAAGGAATATTCTATAGTAGGTTTTGTCTTTATAGATTTGGAAATATATATTAGATAAAATTTAAACCAATGGAAAGCGGTAAAAATGAGATAATTTTTTAGGTACATATAAACCATAAATTTATGATATGAGAAAGATTATTTTAAGATAACTACCTTTTCTATTGGTGGACATAAGTTTAAAATAATTGGTGGTGTTTTTGTCTAATATGATCACTGAATTTGAGGTAATTTTGGGTTATTACTTTTTGGGAGGAAAAATGAAAGGTGTGTGATAACCTTTGATGTTTAAATATAATTTATTTATTTTTACAGATGTTAATGACATTTCAATTATTTTATAATGGTTGAATTAATATATTTTTAGAAAAAGGACATTTTTTAGAATTGGTGACAAGTTTTCATGTCTAGGAAGTCTGCGAGGATTGAACCCATAACAGAAGGACGGAAATGGTGCATCACCAACCTTGGGCATGAATAATGTTATAGTTAGTATGATATTTTTATTTTTAGATAACAAATTTTATCGAATAAAAACTAGTTTATTTTTGGGACATATATTTCAAGATATTTATAACTATAGGACTGGAATCTGAATTCTTGATTAACTGAATGATGTTATTTCAAAATAGGTTTACTATTTTTAAAAACGTATATTATTAAATTAAAAAGAATATTGTCGAATTTTATTTTTGTAAAAAAGTATGAATTATATTTCTGAAGAATATATAATTGATTGTGATTTCGGTTATTTATTTAAATGATTAGTATATCTTGAATATTATGTAATTAAAGAAATTAATTTCTAGAATGAGACTGTAATAGTGACTATTATTATATGATAATGAGTAATAAATTTATCTTGAAAGATTATGTGATGAAATCCTGATTATATTTTGGTTTCATTTCTAGTCATGAATATTTTGAAGAATTATAAGGATAATTATGTGTGGAATGACCTATGTTGACCGTTGGACACT
Source organism: Viscum album (assembly GCA_963277665.1). NCBI lineage: Eukaryota > Viridiplantae > Streptophyta > Magnoliopsida > Santalales > Viscaceae > Viscum > Viscum album. Next base: position 1,542,532,597 of record OY728129.1, read on the forward strand.
ACAATTGAATTTTGGACATTATGGTAGAACATTTTCGTATATTCATTTATTAATTTTAGATAGTTAAATTATATTATACAAATTATTTTAATTTTTATTTATTCATTAAGATAGGAGGAATAAATTATTATACATTTAGGGATATTTTGATTTGAAGGAGCTGATTCAGATGCTTCATGTTTAAAAATTCCATTTTAATATTAATCATTTGAAGAACAGGTGATATTTTAGTGGAAATTGATTAAAGGATAAAATTATAATCATAATGTATGTATGATTTATTATGTTATTATTATAAATAGTGAAATATTTCTTCAATTTCAGGAAAAATAATTTTAATCAAATAAATATCCCTTTACCTTTCTTACAAAGAAATGAATGGAATTTTAACCTATAATAGATTTATGGCTTATTGGTGGTTAATATTTTCTCAAAAATGTTCTCTATCACTCGCTATAAAAATATGATTGTTAGTTTTTTCTTCCATTTCCATGTTTTCCTACAAGTAACTCTCATATCCTTGTAATGTTCTAGGCCCAGATGCCACAAAATGGTGCTCAGATCCCAGCTAGCCACAAGGCCTTAAGTTAACATCCTTAAATTCCATAGGTTTCTAATTAGTAGGGTGGGCCTAGGGTGTGTTTGTGGGGAGAATATTTCCTCAACACCATGGTGTACCATAATAGGTATACAGTAGTGGATTACTAGAAATAAAATTTAATCAATTAGAAAGATTATAAATAAACAACATTGGAATATATAAATAATTCCCTAGGTAGTCTCATATAAATAAGATGATGATAAAACTCATGTATCTACAAAATATCCAAAATAGGTATACATTGTGGGTTTACAATATATGTAAATAAACGCCAAAAAGACCAAGAAGAACAAAATCAATCCCATATAGCATTATGAGACTCATCTCAATCCTATGCTCCCCTAATCCTAAGTAGAATTTTAGAAACTTTTAATAGGTAACCTTCCCTTATCAAAACCAGTGATCTTATAATATTCTCAGGTAAAAAAGAACCCATAGATGGGGGTTATATAAAATCCTAGAAGTCCACCACCATTAATTTATAATGCCATCCGTTAGTGCATATATAATAATAACGTGTACATACAGTAATAGAATTGGTAATACATGTACTAAAAGTAAACAACCCATAATGGTCTGGGTTCCAATAAAAACCTGTCCTATGCTACCTACCACATACTTAGCTAGATTTTCTATAAATAAATATTCATATTTATATAGAAATTCATAATTAATTTCATATAATTATTTTATCTCATTTAATAATAATTATTGGGATCTATAACATAACCAATAGTACTTTATAAGTATATGGGATCAATAAATTCCTGGCCAGACCATCAATAAGGTGCAAGACACTAACCAAATCCAATATTATTTGTTTTCAAGGAGGAAACATTGTATAAACCATTTCATTAAATAACCAATTAAAAACATGATCCCATACTTGAAATTCCATATAGGTAATCAAGGTATCACACCAAGAATAATATAAACTAAACACCCCATGAGTCCATCCATGATGATCCTCAAAAGAACCCAGGTATTGCACTAGGTGTGGTATACTATCATTGTAGTTAAGTCCTTACTTGTAATTACACTAAATGATCCTATGTCTCTATCCTATAATATATAGATTCTCCCCCCTATGTTATTCCTCAGATGTTCATACATGGGGTCTATGTATCAATCGGGTGTATAGTGATTCATCCCTCAAAGTCTATCCTTCGAAGTCCACTAGAGAGTCCAAGTGTCACTCGAGCATAAGAAAGGTTGTAGAAAAATGATAATTTCCATGGAATTATTATAAGAACACATGTTTCATCCAAGGAATATAATAAACATTCACTCAAAATCATTTAATTATGTCACAAGTCCATCAACACCGTCATTTAGTTTAAACCACACCTCAGAAGATGGATGAAAGTAAGGTATAGGGTTTGAAGGAATTACCTCATAATTATCTCATGTGGTCATTTAATTATAATAATTATCTTAATAAATAGTGAGAAATAACATAACCAAATCCTTAGCACATGTAAATCCATTCTCATAATTTTATAAATTCAATTTAAGATTTAAATTAAAAATACAATTCATCATTAACATCCCATGTAACGGGGTAAATGGAACACCGAAAATGTATTCAATTTAATATTCCTCCCACAATGATATAATAAATTGAACCAGACACATAGGGTAGTTTCAACTCATGTTTCATGATCATTGATAATTTATCAATGATCTCATTAATTATATAGGTAATACCTATATATTTTAATCAAGGTTTAAATCCATTACAAGAGAGATTCTTTGAAAATAGTGTACAGGACACAACCACATATATATAAACACATAAAAATTAAGGATATATCATTAGACCACCTACATTGGGATTTTAGTATAGTGATCATCCAATATCAACTATTGATCAGACTCATATGTAGTGGAAAATGAGTAATTTACCAAAATCATAAAAATTGGAAAACCTTATCATTCACCATAATATAATAGACTATACCAAAATGAATGAAGAAAATAAAAATGTGAATAAAGATATTACCAAGATAGATTTGATTCCTCCGATATCTCTTGATTCTGAGATCAGATAGAGAAGATATATTGATCTCTAGTTTAGGTTTCAAGAGGAGCTCTAAATTCCCATGACATCAAACAAGAGAAAATGGAAAAAATAAGTTTGAAATTATGAAATCATTAAGAGGGATTTTTTAATTTCACCAAAATTATTGGGACACATAGTTTTCATGCACAATTTTCTATATCGTGTTCCAACCATGCACCCACAATCGTAAGATGGGTCAAATCACCTAAATTGACTAATCCTATTCATACTTTATATCATCCCAATATCCAAAACTGCAGAGGCCACCACACGAGCATACTCCACCATCTTCATGGTTTGTAAAATCATGTAGGACCATCCTTCCCACTATACAACCTTTCATAGTTAGTAGTAATCGTACGATCTACCCGGCTCAGTTTCTACTAACCATTCGTCTTGTCTTTTTCAACCAAAAGTCCAGCCTATGGCCTCCCAAAAAACCCCAAACACACTTGATAGACCTGTGATCTCAAGGGTAATGACATTAGTCCAAATTTTAGAATTTTAAAAAAATTGATGTATTATAAAATATTTCATACCTAAAAAAACCATGTTTTTGAAAACATCCCCCCTTAATGAAATTTTTCCTCTAATTTTCCTTCTATGGGTGGTAAAGTATTTCTTATGAACAACTCAGGATAACATGATCGTACATTGGTCTCCCACTCTTATAACTCATCCTATACATGACTATACTGCCTTAAAACCCATATTAAAGGAACTGACTTCCCTCTGAAGACATTCATGATACAATCCACAATATGAATAGGATTCTACTCAAAAGATGTGTATACCTATAACTCAACCTCCTCGGGTTAAAAAGAATGTGAAGTTTCTAAATGATAGAGGGACAACTAAGATACATGGAAGATGTCGTGCAAGGCCTTGTACCTATAACATAACTTCATCTAATATTCTACCATATCAAATCTCCCTATAATCATGACTGACACAACATACCATGATGAAAATTTATATTATATCCTGATACTCCCCTGTACCAGCCACAGTAAGACATTTAAAATGTCTAAATCCCCCAACCATGAACTATAGAGGATATCTACGATGATGGATAAAATATTTCTACTGAGACTATGAAGTATCCATCGGCTTCCAAGTCAACTGAACCTAGATTCTAGTCTCCTATATGGGATAAGGTGCAAGAATAGCTGCCTCTGATGACTCTTACCATCATAGGGGGTGGTCAATAAGGATCTCCATATAAAGACTCATAAGGTTCCATATGAGTATTATCCTGTAATATATTTCTATAAAAACATTCAACCAGGTGAATGTGCCTCTATCAAGATACCCAAAACTATAAGTTGCATGCCCACAAAATTCCCTCATGAACCTGTATCGCGTGGTCTTATTGGACATCGGTATGAGGGTGGTATGCTTTGTTTAGAACCACTAATGTACAAAATTACATGAAAAAAGATTTCCAAAACTGTGAAGTAAATCAAGAATTCCTTTTGAAATGATAGTATGAGGGACCTTGTGATGTCATAATATCTCTTGAATATACAACATACCAATCTCATCATCTAAAAAGGACCCTTTGATAGGTAGAAAATGAGAAACCCTTGTGAGCCTAAAAATAGAAATCCAAATGACATTATTTCCTCATGGTGACCATCATAACCTAGTCATGAAATCTATCACCACATCAATACAATTCCACTCGAGCATCGACAACTGATATAAATACATTTCTGGTCGCTGGTGTTTCACCTTCACCTGTTGACAGGTGGAGCAACACATGAAAAAACCAGCTACTTCCCTTTTCATACCCATCCAATTGTATTGATGATGCAAATCCTGATACGTCTTGGTGATACCAGGATGTACAGTCTAATATGAATCACAAAAGTCTCACATCATCTTCCCGTGTATTTATACTAAAATCCATACATGACCATGTATATGTGTAATTTCATTGTCACATATGGTCCAACTAGGAAGATATTCCACACCATCCACACTCTCTTGTAGGACTAGGCCATTAGAAACCAATAGACACCTCATTCTCACACTATTAAAAAGGGTATAGGTTATATCTATGGATAAAATTAAAGTATACCCCTGATTTTCCTACACTATCAAGTGCAACCCAGAAAAAAATCCAAACAATTTGACTTACTACTAGCCTCCAGAACTACCGGTATCTGAGCCCTCCTGCTCAGTGAATCCACCACTATATTTCCATTACTAGCTGTATAGACAAGATTGAAGTCACAATATTTGATATAGTAAAACCACATTTTCTGCCTAATATTCAGATAACACTATGTAAATATTTAGTTTAGGTATTTTTTCTCCATGAATACCAAAAAAATTATCTCTGTGTATTTAATGTATCCAATAGTGAAATGCATAAAGAACTATAGATAACATGATATCATGCATCATGTAATTTCCCTCATCTGGACTAAACTATCATGACCCAAAGGATATGACTTTATCCCCCTTCATAAGAACATCTCCTAGGCCAATACCTGATGCATCTTAATAAATAATGTAATCCTTACTTGGGCCTAGAAAAATCAATATCAGTGCTGAAGTGAATCTCTAATTCTGCTCTTAAAAATTATGAGTAAGAAGAATAAGACCATTCAAACATCACACCCTTATTAGTAAAGCTTGTGATAGGTTCTTCTATGAATTTGATTTCATGTACAAAATTCCTATAAAAAACATTTATCCTCAAGAATCTCCATAAATAAAATATGTTCTTTGAATTATCCCCGGAAACTACAACTCCCACCTTCACAGGGTGAACTGATATTCTTGTCTCAGAGATAATGTGACACATGATGTGAATTTTATCTATCGATAAGTGGCATGTTTTGTTCTTAGAATATAATTTATGCTCTGTTAGTGTATCCAATATGATCTAAAGATGTTTTTCATGGTCATTTCAACCACAAGAATACACCATGATATCATCCACGAATACAATGTTAAATGAATCTGGATAAGGATGGATAAATTAGTTCATCTGTTCCATGAAATATACTTGAACATTTATGAGATCAAATTACATGACCTAATACTCATATAGATCATAACTAATGTGGATTTTTTTCAAGGTAATCCTGATGGTCTAATATTCACCTGATGATAACATGATCTTAAATCAATTCTCAAGAAAACCTAAGCTCCTTGAAGCTGTTTGAAGAGATCATTTATCGAAATTTTAGTTTACCTATTCATTACTATAATTTGGTTCAATATTTGTTATTACACAAATAGGATATGGGTAATATAATCCTTTTTCACTTAAATGACTGATGAAACCCCCAGAGAAGTACTGGGTTAGATAAACCCCTTAGCCTCTAAATAATCTTGGTCCCACTTAAGCTCCTACATATTAGTAGTAGCCATCATATAAGGATGTATTGATACTACATCAATAGAGAAATCTACCTCTCTAAGTAGTGGTAATCCAGATAATTCATTACGGAAAATATCCCAGAAATAATCAACCACTAGAACAAAAATGCATGATGTATCTCATAATTAGCCAAATTAAACCTCACAATCTAGTATGTCAAGTAGCCTACCCCTTGATACTCGTTTTTAGATTGACTTCCCTAGACATGCCATTCACCATTGTGAATAAACTCTCAACCCTCTGGTGATGTGATGGTAACCCTATACTGATTGAAATAAATGGAATCATGAAAGGGAACCAACCATTCAATCCAATGAATGATGTAAAAATGATCATCTCAAGGAAAAAGAAGCCCCATACAAAGTGACAAATTCCAATATCAAGGGGGAACTCTATAAAATGATATACACCATCTATTCTAATTACCAATAGAGTATCAAGAATCATAATTCCATCAAAACACTAAACACTGAGCCTAAAGAAGTGCACAACATGAAAAGATATATATCTATGGGAAGTTCAGGTATCTAAAGGATAATATGATAAAATGAGGTCTACTATAACTATACCCATTAAATTATATGGTCTGGGATTATATTACTCATATTTTGATTTCACTACACATATATGGCCCTATCTATGAAGCTGTGATATAATCTAGCTACCATGAGCAGATCTGCTCTGTTGTAGCTACAAATCCGGGGTGTGACTTTCATGGCCACAACCACCTCCTTGGCATGATTGTCTATATATAATCAATATACCTTCATGATGAGAAGCAAATGACCCCTCTTATACTGATAGAGTAATTACCAAACCTCTGTTTCTATTTATCAGAGGGAAATATCTAAAAAAACAACTATAGATAGGCCATTGTATAGTAGGATTGACACACTATTGGGTCACTCATGCACTGATGTCTCATATGTCCTAGTCTAAAGCATAGGTGACACCTCACCCAGAAACCTGAATATAGATTTGGATACTAATATAACAATTTAAAAGGTAGAGAACATGATTCATATTTCTTGTCAATGTAGCAACAGACTTAGGTGCCAAATTGGATAAGATCACACCCCCAACATCTCTCAGGTTATGATTTTGTGATAATCTCATGAATCATTATTCCATAAATGTTTTTTAGTATAATGGAATTCACCTATGATAAAATGTCCTACCGGAGACCATCCTCGTATTTCCATGATTTAGATAAATCATCACCCATGAAAATAGCAGTAAAGCATTGGAGTTCTGTAAAATGATCTGAAGAATCCATTACTGATAGCACAACCAACTCCATGTGAACTAACTCTTGGGATCTATTAGCCCTCAACATCTTAGGATAGAAGTAATCATAGAAGGTTGTATGAAAATCCCTCCAATAAATATCCCGATGAAGATCTATATGATTAATGAAATTCCACAAAATTGTGGTATAATAATGCAACATAGTAGTAATTATCTTTACCTTCCATTTGGGTGGTGTCTTGATGTTCTTGATGATATATAGTATTGCATCTATCCATGACTCCATAGCCTATGGTCCTTCGTCCCCTGAACATGCGGGAGGCTTCTATTACAAGAAATCACCCATCAACTCTACCATAGTTGGGGAAGGCCTCATTGCACCCTGAATGGTCTATATGAAACACATACATTCATAAAAAAATGTGCATAAACACCAATTTATGATACAATAATTGGTGCCTTAGTTGGAACTATTGGAGGATTCACCCGTAGCCCGTGTCCCACCACCACTTTAGCATGATCACTACCACCCTCCAAGAGTGTGACAAAAGGACTTCATGGTGGAATATCCTTAAAAATTCTAGGTTCATACCTCAAATCAAGTTTGAAACCCACTATAATCATAGATATTATAATAGGATAGTTACAAACCTTTCTATGTAAGAACCACAACCCTCTTCATACTCCTTGATTCAGGTATGGTTGATGTAGAGATCATATAAAAGAAATATATAATACCTACTTCCCACCACTATGGTCAGGTATGGGTCATGTTCACTGCAAAAAGAAATTACAATTTCTATTTTAATCTTATTTTCCATCCTATTATATCAGAAATCATTCTAAATGGTTGAACCCAATGGTTCACCATATATCGATCCATAAAGGACCGTATTCCCCATGAACTAAAATAGTGTGTCCACCTAATCCACACCATAATATTGTACATCCCATGAGACTCTTAGTCTATGACTCAATGAACCAAAATTGGCCACTTAGTGTGTCTATTGTTGTCTAATCCAGAAAACATTACTTATTTTATAGAAGAAACTCTATGTATTATCTTTGATCTCCAATTCCCAACATAGAGTATAAATCTCACAACAGGTATATAAATCATAGTACATATCACAATATGATGCAATCATGAAATTTATCCTATAAGGAATGGCATAATGAATGGCATGTGAATTCTAACAGGTTCATAAAATGTCACGGGAGATTGAATACCCTCATCTCAACGGGTTGAAAAAAATAGAACCCACAATCTATTAATAATGACATCATAATTCAAGTGCCTCCCAAAAGAGTGGAATTAAATAAATTTTATTAGAAAAAATCAATAAAATAACAATTTTCCTTACAGGAAATTTTCATCTTTTCCTTTATATGAGTTAGCTACTCCTAATAAAATCTCATTAAAAAATTCATATTCCATCCAATCCAATTATATTGTAAAAAAAATATAATCCAAAATAGTAAAATAATCGAACTGATGACACTTTGTAACATCCCAGACTTGGATGCCACTAAACAATGCCCCATGCCTGGTTAGACATAAAGCGTCAAGCGCATCTCCCTAAATGGAAGAGGCTACTGACGAGTAGTTAGGAACTATAGTGTGTATACAGGGAGACTAATCCATCATTATTAGAGTGTATAATAACAAATATATAGTAATAGATGATTAGAGGAAGGAATAAATCAATCAGATAAAAGATAAATAAATAAGATATGAATAAATAAATAATTCCAAAGGTAATATCATATACATATGATGATGATACATGTCATGTTTGTACAAAATAGGCCAAACATGTATACATTGGAAGGTTTATAAGACATGTATCTAAATACCAAAATTAAAAAAAGAAATACCACCTAGAATCACGAGCCTCATCTCAATCCTATTCTCCCATGAACATAAAAAGAAAATCAGAGACATGTATCAGAGAGTTTTCCCTTATCCCTAATTTCAATCATATAATCTTCATAGTTACCAATGGAATCCTGAGTAGGATGTGAGATAAAATATTATTAGGCTACCACCAATTATTTCTAATTCCATGTAATCAGTGAATATATAATAATAACAGTGTCTAAGAAGTAATTGAATATGTAAAGGATATATTGAAAGTAAATATCCCATAATGGTCTGGGTTCCCATGGACACCTATCATCTATTATATGCTTCAAGATTATCCAGAATGTCTCTGAAGTTATAGTCAGCCTCATATCAATTTATAAAAAATTTAATTTAATTATTAGGTCACATTTAACAATACGTCTTGGGACCTATAATTTATCATTGTGTCCCCCATAAGGATGTGTGATCAACATATCCCTGACCATTCCATCAATATGGTGCAAGCCACTGACTAAATCCAACCTTGTGCTTTGTCCTAATAGTCGCATTACATATGACATTTCATTAATTAACTAATTGAGAACATAATATTGTCTTTGAAATTATTATTTAAAATCCATGTATTTCTATAGGTTTAATATAAACCAAACACCCATGTTTCTAAATAATTGCGATCATCAAAAGAACCTATGTATCACCCTAGGCGTGGTATAAAATCATCGTCATTTAGTCTGTCCTTAGAGGTCCTCTAAGGGAGACCATGTATAACTCTATGAATTTATAGATTTGACCATCTAAGTCCATCCTTTTAATTCAATATATGGAGTCCTAGTGTCACTCATGCCTATAGGTATTCACCCCTCTAAGACAGTCCATGGATGTCTAATAGGGAGTCCAAGTGTCACTCATTTGTAGGCAATGCAGTAACCAAATGTGTCTATCCATAGTGTTTATATGAGAACCCATATATCACCTAATAATTATAACATAAATTCACTCAATATAATTTAATTATGCCATGTGTCATCACCATGATCATTTCATTTAATCCTCCCCCCTATAAGGTGGCTCAATGCAAGGTCTAGGCTTAGAAGGATTATCCTTTTAATTATCTCATACATGTATTTCATAATAATAAATAACTCAAGAATAATCAATAAAGAACAAGTAAAAACCCTTGGGACATGGTCTTCCATTCCCTTACATTTATCAATTCAATTCACAATTCAAATTACAATCAGAATTTATCATTAATATCACATCTAATGGGGTGAATAGAACACATCAATGGTGCTCAAATTCCTATACCACCCATGGTGGTCCCATCAAAAAAAATAGACACCCAATGGTTGGTTACAATTAATGTTTGTGGAAAATTAATCATTTATCAATGGTTTTTTTATATTATATAGGTCATACATATCCATTTTAATCAATGATTAAATTAAATTCAATGGTGGCACTCATAAAATCAGTTAAAAACATAATAGAATATATATAAACACTTGAATAGAGATGGAAAAGAATGAGAACCGCTTCTGTCGGTACATATTAGAGTTATTGTCTAGTATCAGATCTTGATTGGACTTAGATCAGGAGAAAAATGATGAGAAAAATGAAAATCCTGATAATATAGCATATTTTCTTGCACATAAATCACACAACCAATACTAAGAAGAATGAATAATGAAACACAAGGATTGGAGATCTTACCGAGACAAATATAATGATTCCAATGGATCATAATTCATAACTCATATGGAGATGATCTATTTATTCCTAGTTTATGATTCATGAAGAGTTACAAATGCCCATGATTATCCAACATGAGACAAAAAAAGAATTCAGTTTGAAGTTATAAAATCATTATGGTTGATTTTGTAATTTCATAAAAAAATTTTGTCCTGAAGGATTTTCTATACATTTGGCCAAACCAAGCCCCGACCATGCATGCACTACTATAAGAACAGGAACCGCACATAGCTCGTAGACATGTGTTGACAAGCATGCACAAACTGTGTCTCTTCCCACAGTTAAAAACTACACAGGCCATTGCATGAGTGTGCACCTCCTTATACATGGTTTGTAAAACTATGTGGGCTCCTCCATCGCATTGTGCACCATCATAGAATATTTAGTAATAGTGAATCCTTCCCTGAGTAGTTTCTACAGTGTGACTTTTCCTTTTCATCCAAAAAGCCACAATTTGGGCTCCGAATAATCCCTAGACACCCCTGATACACCCATGGCCTCAAAGGGTAATCACATTAATCCATAATTATTCATTTAAACAAAAACATTATAGAAAGAATGATATTTAATTCCTCATGAATGAATTTGGTTCTTACAATGTGTAATATTAGGTGACCATCATACTTTCCATTATCCATTTTTAAATGAATGTTTTATTAATCCATATTCTGATATGCGATTTCAACAAAGGTATTTTTAAAATTCAACCCTATATTTTTTTATCCCGACTTAAAATTGTACAAATAAAATTTATTATATGTGGATAATGAAATATCTCAGTATTTTTAAAGGGAAAAACTATTCTTACTATCGTAAAACATATGCAACATCTAGATTAGACAAACAACTAAATATTATTATTTTAATGTGATAGTTATCACCTAGCCGCTGGAATAGTGGGAATGAATGAGATTAACTAAATTATGAAAATGTAGTTTAAAAATGTTTATCAAGTTAATTAATTGATTACCAATTAATTATAAAATAATATATAAAAACCAATTGAATATAAAGGAAGTGTTTTTTTAAAAAAAATTATTTTTGTTCCCAAAACGAAATTTTATCTCAATAAATTAACTTAATAAATATATTTAAAAGTTATTAATTATATTTATAGGTTATATATCAATAATTTTTTATTTAAATTTATCCAATATATTTTATAGTCTCATTATAAGATTTAATTAATTTATAATAAAAAGATATATTTTTTAAAAGGCAATTTTTGACCTTTAAACGATGAAACTTTTTCAAAACAATTTTTTTGAATTTATAAATTTTATTTGAAATAAAATAAACTTTATTTAAATATAAATATCAAAATTATCTTAGAGTGAATTTTAGATATTTTTTAGAAAAGTTTTCATTTTTTGATGAATAGTGAAATATACAAAATTTTATTTTGGAACTACAATTTTATCTAAATTATTTATATAGTTAAATTAAATTATAAATTCATTTTAAATTATAGTTAGTTCAACTTTATTTCAATTCATATAATTTAGTTCATTTTAATAAATTTCACATTGTAATTGGATATGATAACATTTCAATCTTTTGAACTTTTTAACTTTAAAAGCATTCCTTCTCATTGTGTTTGCTGGATTAAATTTTTAAATAATTTTATGAATTATGAGAATTGTATTTGTTAAAATGGATTCTATATTTTGAATCAAAATTTAAAAATTGGATTTTAAATTCATTTTTAATTTTATGCATAAATAATTTACCATGGAAAAAGAATGATTTAGCAGGGTATAAGTAATATAATCAAATAAATTAATGTTAAAAGGTTAAGGATTAAAATACCAAAAAAAAATAAAAATAAAAATTCATTATTTATTTTTTAAAGACCATAAAAATAATTTAAAACATTTATTATCAATATATGTTTTTTTCCAATTAATTCTACATCAATGTTGTTGGATTTCAATATAAAATAATCATTATATAAGAACTTAAACCACCCCTCGCCATTACATTACTATTCAAAACCCTTTAATATCCTAAAATATCAACCAAAAACTATACTACCAACTCTAACCATGTACAAGTTATTATGGGTTTACCCGTATATTTCTTCTACGGTCTTAAAGGGATCCTTCAAGGAGGTGATTTTGAAGAGGTATATTTCTCCATGCAATTCTCATAATTTTTGTCTTTTTCTACTTTCTCCTCACCCACTTCATCCATAAAGTAATGATAACTCCAGAATAATGAATTTACTAAATATTTATGTTTATATTGTAATATCTCATATCCATTTCCTTTTTCATCTCAATTTATTCAATGAAACGAAACCATTGTCCAAATTATACCTATTAATCACCTCTCTAAATAATGATTTTAGTCATTTTCTAATACCTCCATCATATATGGTCATAAAATTATAATAATGGTTAAATAATATTTTAATATGTATGTTATAAAATTCTTATCTTTATGGAAATAATATATAATCATAATATTATATAAAATGAAACTAGATCATGGTGTCTGGAAAAAACTGCCAAAATATAGCAAATAATTATCATTAACCTTTAGTTAAATGAATCAACATACTAAAATAATGAAAAATGATATATGAGACCATTTATAAATCTAGAATATAATTAATAATTTTTCAATCGAATTCTATAATCTTTATCCCATTTAACAAAAACATCCATAGTTACACAAAAATGAATCATTCATGAAAGCATGAATCGAACTCACCCAAAACGATGAGAATAATGAAACAAATACGGAATAAGATGTCATATAATAATAAAATAAGGAATTATATGTTAAAATATATTTATTTATTTATTTAATAAAATTCTTTAAACCATTTTAAAGGTGGTTAAATTTCTCAAAACTATGGTGAAGAATGTGGTAAGGTGTTTCTGAACTCTGTTTTAATTCATTATGTTATAAGTATACTTCGTTTGTTATATTATTCCCATATTATATGTAGAATCAAAATTTATATATTAATATTTTATTTCCACTTAATGTTTTGGGGATATAGTATTTTTACACATAGTCACCACATTGATTAATTCTCACCTCAATAATGGGAACTTTTTAAGTGTTTCTTGTTTCACTTTTACTCCTGTGACATATATGTCCTATTCACCACTTATTTCTTAGGGTTAGTGAATATAAAAATCCCTTGGATACATTATATCATAAATATTACTATACTAATGGAATTAAATGTTTAATTACATAATTATTTATTTTGGGGTATCCGATTCAACTAATTATAAAGTGGTAAGGGATATCTCTAAACCACCATATTTTATTTGGGTAACACTTTTATCTCACTTTCCCTCAAGGTATACCCTCATTATTCTTATATACATATTATAATTGTGTATAATTTTCAATAAAATAAATCAAGATCAGTACATATTTATTTCTTCTAGGACTACATATTTTAAATGGTTCCCTTCTCAATTCCTCTCGATAAGTGAACCTGATTAAAGGGAACTTCTTTGTTTCTTACCCTTTTTCAAGTGTACTCCATAAAAATATTTGAAGCAATTTTTTTTAAAAAATCACTAATCCCATCCTGGAAGACAATTTTATTTAATTTATGGTTTTATTAAAACAATTATTGTTAATACCCGACCCTAGAATCCAGGAGTCGGTGCATTATTTTAATACATTGGCATGATTACAAGGAGTCATGTCCTGGAGGACCGATTTGTCTAGAAATCTTGAAAATTTTAAATTACAAATTCAAAAATTAAACAAAACATAAATTATCCAATGATAACACCATTATTCCCCTAGATTAACCCTGAATATCAATCACAATACCCTTCTTGGAATCCTGAGAAAATAAAACATAAGAAAGGGGTGAGATCAGATGCTCAGTAAGGGTAAATAATTTAGCATAAGCTTTAAACTATTAAGGAATGATGTGTAATAAAAAAACCCCTTTAAACATAAACATGACCATAATATAGAGAAAATAAATCAAACATTATTATATGAACATGAACATGGATATTCTATAAGTATAATAATCACATGTAATAATTAAATTCCTAATTAGGGAATTCCTAAAGTTGGACATCATTACCAAATAGTCAAGGCCTCATTCCGAGAATACAAATAATTTTTTTTCAATGCCTTGTTCCAACCCACTAATTTTTAACATATGACATACCGATGAATCGAGGAGCTATAGTGAGCTCCACCCATCACTTACTAAGTCCCCTAAATTCCTCATAAGAAAATGTTTAAATAAAACATAAACATTCATATTAAAAAAAGCATAAAAAATGCCAATACTTCAACCATAAACAATGAAAGGTATAAAAATAGAACATCCACAATAAAAAAATATCATAACTCATTCAATAAAATATGGAAGATTTTATTTTAATAAATCATCCTTAATAAAGAATAATTTCCAGTAAAGTATGCTGACATATTTGAAAATGATCAGTAAATCTTTTTGAGAGAAATATCCCTTTTGTGAAATCATTTAAAAGTCAGACATTAATAAAGGAATTAATTTAAAAAATATTTTTAAATCAAAGGGTCCCAAACCCCTTTTAATCTTTTGAAAGGAATTACCATTTTAAAACAATAATGTCTATACAATTAATTCCATAAAACCATTTTTAAAACATAGACATTAATGAGAAAGATTTAGACAAATAAATATTTAAAAGATTTAATATGATGTTTTAGTTAAAGCGTATCTTAAAAAAAATAATTTTTAAATTCTTTTTATAAAAAATGTATATGGATAATAAATATGTCCCAAAAAATACTTACACATTAACAATCTCAGATAATGATGAGATTAGGAATTAACCCTTACCTTGCACTTTCATTTGGTTGAGGGTAAATTTAACCTCCTGTATAATGACCATAGTATTTCATTAAATTATACCATAACCACATTAATATTTATTATAACATACATGATTAATTTATTACTTTATACTACCCATTTAATATTGATTTCCATGTTAAATTAGCATTTCAGGTAATAATTGCTTTCATTATTGTACATGTTTTAACTTTTTATTCTTGATCGTATCATTTAGATCATGACTTAAATACATAAAGAATATAAAACATGATTTATATATTATATATATTTAGAATAAAAATATTTATAATAGATAGATATATGAAATCAAAAACACCATTTATGGAGAAGTTAGGTCGTATATATGCATGAACGCTATTTCAGTTTTCATTTCACATTGAATGGAAGTAAGTGAATAAGATAGGTGTAAGTACATATATAAATACATAGATACATAAATATATATATATATTTCCAGTATAATTATTATTTCATATATTACATACTTATTAAATATATATATTTTATAATCATCATTGAATGGTGAACTTGGAAATGAATCTCATCGCTTCGTAGAGACGGTAAGCCGTACGTACACACGAGCGACAATATTATTTCCTTAATGACCAAAATGTGTGTAATTGGGTGGTATATTAATTCCATAGAGAAATTATCATGTAATATTAATTATTTATATACATATTAATCATCATTATATCCATCCATATAACATTGTACTGAATAACAAATTACACCATGATGTGGAGATGGTAAGTCGTACGTACACACACATGGTGACATTATCATTCATAGGATATAGAATAAAGAATATAGTTGTAAGATATTTATGATAACATCGCAATATATAGATGGTATTGAAGTTATTATTTTGGAATGTAAATTACAAAGAAAGAGAAAATGGAGGAAGAAAAGAACATTGAAAGAGGTGATAAAATAATCACATCTTCTTTCGGTGTTCCATTTTGATTTTTACAAAAGGGCTCTTTATGTTTGATTTAGAAATAAGGGAAGACCTATAAGTTGATGTGAGGAACGATTGGAGGAGATTTTCACAGGTTTAAGCCTAGAAAAATGTCTTTGGATGTGTGATTTTGAGAGATGGGAAATTACCCTTTTATAAGAGAGGTGAGGGTCACTTTTGGAAATGCTGGAAATATTATTTTATAAAAATATTATTTTTGGTTTATAATAGCTCAAAATTAACTTAATTCGATGATAAGGTGGGGATGGGAAGAAATCATCACAAAAAATTGGTTTTAAACATTTTTAGGTCTCCATATTAACCACAGCTTTTAGATTTAACTCTTAGGTAAATAGTTTAATTTCTACCATGTCCTCTGGTATTATTATAATAAAAGATTAATAAACGTACTATAAAACGAGAGGTGAACCTCAAGTGGTTCACCAATGACATATATATCAATATATAATTTCTTTGACTGGAACTTATATTTTTAGGATTACTATATAATTTAATAATATATTATTTGTTTTAAAAACCTTATTTATGTCAAATTTGACACTATTGGATATTTTGTTTTTGAGAAAGTCATAACATGTTTATTACTATGAAAAAATACAATAAATAAACCCTAACTTTTCATATTCACCTAGAAAATTCTTTTATGTCATCACAAGTCTCAGTTTAAATTTATTTTGATAATTTTAATATCAATTATTTGATTCTTTTATTAATAAGGTAATTACTGCATCATCCTTGTGTCATAAATAAATTTAATTATTTAATGTCTAAAAATTATAAATAAAATTCCATGATATATGATATCATTTTTGATTTTTAATGAATATTTATATTAGAATTTATCTTATTTATAACCGTATTTTAAAAATGGTTTCGTTATTAAACCTTGAATGTAACATATTTAACTCTTCTTTGAATAAAATAATAATAAATTTCCTTATCTAATCTATGTGAACCAAAAGGACCATATTTTATTCCTAAGGTTGGTTTTGGTCAAAATAATATTATCCAATAGAATGAGGATATTTGTTAGGGTAATTGTAATATCAATTTTACCTTTAATTACACTATTTATTTAAACCATGGAAAATAAAAGTGAAAAGTTACTATTCACCAAAAAAATGTTTTTTCTTATAGAACCATATTTTACTTATTGATGTCAATCGTGTCTCTCATATTTTTAAAATTCAATTCACATAATCTGTAAAATTATGTTTTATGCAAATTTGCAAATCTGCCTAGAATGCGTGTAAAATAGGTTAAAAAGATCAACAAAATTTTATACATCTTATTTTATAATCAAATGATTCAATGAATTCTATTGAAAATATATAGGTATTATATATCTATTTATTTGTAAAATGATATGAAATTAAATAAATAATTATTTAAATAAAATCTTGTTTTTCAATAATAACACAATTTTTTCCCTATTCATAAAAAATTGAATGTTTTTAGAAAAATACCGAAAATTTACCCTAATCTAATTTTGATATAACTAATTAAAAAAATGAATTCTATTTTACCAAATTCAAAAAATATAAGTTGCATTAATTAATTTAAAAATAATTTTCGTTTTTAAAACACAAAAGTGGGAATTTAAAAAATAAAAACAATCAAAAGATTGACACATGTTTATGTCATATTTGAATGTGAAATTTATAATAATGACCTATGTTGTATTAAATGATAAAAAATAATACAATTATACTTCCAAACCAATAAAATGTATAATTTAACACTATAAATTATATTGATTAAAAAATTTGTTTTCAATTAAAATTTAGTAATTTCCCTATTAACCAAAATATGAAAGTTATTAGAAAAAGTCCAAAAATTTATCAAAACAAAATTTTAATTTCCCCATTATAAAGAAGAAGTTTATTTTTCCAATAGAATATTTAAAAGTGTAAAATACTGTATTTAAAAGTAGTTCTACATTAAAATGCGTTAAAATTTCATTTTCTGAAAAATACTTCCTTTATCTAAAAACGTGAATTTTGTCTTTTATTATGTATAAGAAACACATAATATGGGTGTTAAAATTATATTGAATATATAAAATTCAATATGTAAATAATAATATTCATAACCGCCTTTCAAACTGCTTGTTTGGTAAGTTGGGGTGTGCTCAAACTCGATATTTCTTGTTACATAAACTATTGAATTGCGTTAAAGAGATAAAATAGTTTGTATTATTAAATTTCAACATTATTCCTTCTTTCAACAAATTGCACCCTCAAAATTTTAAATTGTTCCTATAAAATAAAATGTTTAAAATAGAAAAGACGTTTGTGGAAAACCCAAATCGAAAATATGGCTCTTAAATTTCAATCTTAATAAGAGGGAAAGGGAAATGACAAATTCACCACAAAACTAGGTTTAATAATAGGAGAAAATTAGTGGCAATTATAAACACTTAATTAGTAGAATTTTTGTAATATTTATAGGGAGTGATTGACGTCATCAATCACAAACAAGCATAAAATTGAGGGCCTCAAAGCCCTCAATCTATGATGACTTAAAATATCACCGGTTCAACAAAACATTAGTATAACACATTATTGGTTTTAATATCCCTTCACTAATGTTGAAGAATTAATTTATTCATATAATAAGATGAAAAAATATACTTTACAATTAGAGATTCTTTTTTCATCTAATTGCTATCACAAAATCATTTTCACTCCAAAAAATAATATAATTCAATAATTTTCTTATTTTCGTAATCGTATAGGGTTCCCAAAATAATGAATTTATAATTCATTTTTTAGAATATAAAAAAATACGTTTTACAAACTAGGATATCACGTAGTCTTGTGGTAGGTGATGCACCCTTGTCGCCCTTCAGTTACGAGTTCAAGTCTCAGGACCTTGTCGGACGAGAGGAGTTGTCGTCGGACCTCCAGGTTGTCCTTTTTATAACAATCCAAAAATAATCATAAGAAATCTTTTAACCTTAGACAATAGTATCCAATTTCAATCTTAATCCATTCGAGCCTTTAGACTTATCCAAAATACTTCTATACAAACTCACTATCCAAATTTTATATGGAAGGTCAATATAACATAATGAAGATCCCTTTTTTCCACATAATAACATGTGATGCCTACATCATGTATGGTAACACCCTAAATTATCATAAAACCTTATCGATAAGATTCGTTCTCCCTTATTCCTTATAAAATATTGGATATACTTTTTATATCAAAAAAGGTTGTAAACTCTAATAGTAATGGAATAAACAAACAATTAATTTGTTTCAATATAGTTTAGAATATCGAATATAATTTATCCAAATCAATCATATCTTATTCCAGAATCACTACTTCAGTTTCAGAACCATATTAAGGTTTATCTTTCCTTTAACAATTTATTTTCCAAAATGTTTAACTTACCATTGAGTCACTTTTCTTATAACCATATAATCTCAATTCCTCAATGAAATAGTACTGCAGTACAATCCATATTTATTTACATAATTCATATAAACAGTACATTGTTGGTACAACACTTAAATGAAATAATTTTTTCATAACAACATAAGTACAATAGTCATTCCTCTTCATCTGTGGTAGTATCATAACTAGATTATTATCCAATATCATTATTTATGGAATACAATTCTGATTTGGACATTGATTCACGTAGTTTTCCATCTAATTTTTGATGAAGCATTGTACATTGGAAACCTTTTTACCCATGAAATCACGTACATGGGGTCCATTTTCTCCACACTGATAACAAAATCTCATTCAATTCAAGAATTTACCAAGGTCATTATTTCCACAGTTATCACATATAGGGAAATCTTTCTATCCCCTCTTCCCTTTATCCATCTTTCTCTCTACCATCCTTTTCTTCTCCTTCTTCCCTTCAAATCCATAAGAATCATAGAATTATTTACTTTTCTTATTAACACATGATACTATTTCTTCGTATGATGAGAATACGTGGGAGACTATTTCCCTTCTAAATGTTTTTTTAATACCATGAAAGATATGATCCTTCTTACTCTTTAGATCATGCATATTGCTGGAGTTCAGATTCCTCCTACTGGGCACCATTTATAAACAATGACATACACTAGGTTAGTTTAAGAATCAAAATTAATAATTCAAAACTTTTAAAAAACCTAATGTAAATTGAAACGATTATGCATATAATCTATAATCATAAAAAAATTTAGGAAGTATTTACTCATAAATCCTTCATAATGGCTTGTAATAAAAATCTGAATTATCCTAAGAATATCCCCCAGGAGTGTCATAACCAAGAGTGCATCATAGCCTATTTTCATGTACCAGGATACCCTAGGACAAGCACTAAACTCCTCTTTAGAATTTTCACTCCTAGGTACATCTGTGCCAGAGCCGCCTTTACCCGATCATATCCAGAAAGGGATATTTCTTGAAAAATTCACAAAATCTCTACATTTACCAAATTTCTATGAAGTTATTATATACTAATACTCAAAGTTTATCTTAGGGTAATGTTCTTTAATTAGAGTTTATCTAAATCTATTTCCATGGTTGTTGCTAAACTTCCTCTGATACCAACTATATGACCTGGCCCCAGAAGCCTAGAGCTGGTGCATTATGTTAATACATTGTCATGATTATAAAGAGTCATATCCCAAAGGACCGATCAGTCTATTAGTCTTGAAAAATATATTACATACTTGAATATTACATTACACATTCTAACAAAAAACAAATAATAAATAATCCTTTTAGAACACCATTATTTCCCAAGATTAACTGTACATATCAATCACAGTACACTTCTTTTTAATATGATAAAATATGACATAAGAAAGGGGTGAAATCATATTATTAGTAAAGGTTAATAATTTAATAAAGGATATTAACTTTTTAGGCAGGATGTGTAAAAATTAAAACAAACTTTTAGACATAAACTTGATCATAATATGGGGAAAATAAATCAAAAATTACTATATAAACATGCATATGGATATTCTAATTTTTGAATAGTAACATGTAACAATTAATTTCATAATGAGGGAATTCCTAAAGATGGACATCATTACCAAAAAGTCAACGCCCCATACCAAGACTACAAATATCATTGTGGTCAAGGCCTTATTCCAAGACCCTAATTTGTCACATGAGACCGACCGATGCATTGAGGAGCTATAGAGGGCTAAACCTGTAACTTACTACGTCCACTGGATTCCTCATATGAAAATGTTTAAACATATCATAAACATTCATATTAAAACAATAATAAAAAATGCCAATACTTAAACCATAAACTGTTAAGGGTATAAAAATAGAACATCCACAACAAGACATATCATAACTCATTCAATACAATATGGAAGATTTTATTTTAACAAATAAACCTAAATCAAGAATAATTTCTAGTAAAGGATACTGACATATATGAAAATGATCAGTAAAACTTTTTGAGAGAAATGTCCTTTTTTTGTGAAATCATTTAAAAGTAACACATTTATAAAGGAATTAATTTAAAATATATTTTTGAATCAATGTTTCCTATAAAAATTTGAATCTTTTGAAAGTAATTTAAATTATAAAAAAATCATGTCCATATAAAAAAATCCTTAAAACCATTTTGAAAACATGGACATTAATGAGAACGATTTAAGAGAATAAATATTTAAAACATTTAAAATTATGTTTTAGTTAAAGAGTATTTTAATTGAATCAATTTTAAATGTCTTTTAGGAAACATGGACATAGATAATAAAAATTTCCTGAAAAATACTTACACATAATCAATCTTGGATAATAATGAGATTATGAATTAGCCCTTACCTTGTACATTCCTTTGGTCGAGGGTACCTTTAACCTCATGTATAAGGACCATAGTATGTTATTAAATAATACCATAACCATATTCATATTTACTATATCATACAAGATTCATTTATGACTTTATACTACCCATTTAATAATGATTTCTATGATAAATTAACATTTTGACTAACAATTGCTTTTTTTATCGTATGTATTTTAACTTGTTATTATTGATTGTATATTTTAGATCGTGATTTAAATACTTCCAAAATATAAGACATGATTTATATATTATTTATATTTAGAATATAAATATGTATAATATATTTATATATGAATTGGAAAACACTATTTATGGAGACGGTTGGTCATACGTACGCATAAATGTTGTTTCCGTTTTTACTTTGTATTGAACTGATGATAGTGAATAAGACATATGTAAGTACACACACACAAATATATATATATATCTCCATTAGAATTATTATTTCATATATTACATACTTATTAATAATATATATTTTTATAATCATCTTTAATTGGTGAATGTGGAAATGAATCTCATCACGTCGTGGAGATGGTAAGCCGTATGAACACACGAGCGACGATATCATTTATTTTAAGATTTAAAGGTGTGTAATTTGATGGTATATTAATATAAAAGAGAAATTATCATGTTTTTTTCATTATTTATATACATATTACTCATCATTATATCCAGCCAAATTATATATTATTGAATTACTAATTACGTCACGGCGTGGAGACTTTAAGCCTTACGTATACACACATAGTGAAATTATTATTCATAGGATGGATAGAATAATGAATATAGTTAAAAAATAGTTATAATAACATCACAGTATGTATAAGGTACTAGAGTTATTATTTTGGAATGGAAATTACAAATAAAGAGAAATTTGAAGATGAAAAGAACTTTAAAAGTGGTGCTAAAATAATTACCTATTCTTTGGGTGTTTCCTTTTGATTTGAACAAAAGAGATCCTTAAGTTGGCTTTCTGGTCAAGGGAAGGACTCTAGGATGAGGTGAGGAATGTTGGGAGGAGAACTGTAATAGGGTTTTTCTGACCCAAATGGATTTGGAAGTGTTATTTTCTGAGAAGGGGAAGAACCCTTTTATAAGAGAGGTGATAGTCACTTTACGAAAAGTTTAAAATATTATTTTATTAAAAAATAATGTTCGGTTTCTAATGGCTCCGAAGTAATTTATTTCAAAGATAAGGTGGGTATGGGTCGAAATCATCTCAACCAATAAGTTTTTGGAAAAGTTTAAATGATCATATTA
This sequence comes from Viscum album, assembly GCA_963277665.1. Taxonomy (NCBI): domain Eukaryota; kingdom Viridiplantae; phylum Streptophyta; class Magnoliopsida; order Santalales; family Viscaceae; genus Viscum; species Viscum album. Next base: position 1,542,556,433 of record OY728129.1, read on the forward strand.
ACCTTATATTTTAGATTTAACTCTCAGTTAAATAGTTTAAATTTTACCATTTCCTCTTGTATTTTTTTAATAAATGGTTAAAAAACATACTATAAAAATCCAATAGAACCCCAAGTGGATAATTAATGACATATATATCATTATATAAGTCATTTTTCTAAACCCAATATTTTTAGGATTATTGTATCATTTAATAATATAGTATTTGTTTTAAAACTCATTTATGTCAATTTTGACACTATTTGGTATTTGGTTTTTGTGAAAGTCATACCAAGTTGATTACTTCAAACAGAATACATTAAATAAGACCTAACATGAAATAATAGAAAATTATTGGATGTCATAAAAAGTCTCAATTTACCTTTATTTTGATATTTATAATATTATTTATTTTAATCTTTCATTAATAAGGTTATTACGGCATCATCATTTTGTCATATATAAATTTAGATATCTAATTTCTAAAAATTATAAATAAAATCACATGATTTTGGAAAAATATTATCTTTCTAATTAATATCTATAATTTAATATAACTTTTTTATATCCTTATATTAAAAATGGGTTACTTATTAAACTTTAAATTTATCACATTTAACTCTTCTTTAAATAAAATAATAATAAATGTTAAATCTAATCCAAGTGGACCAAAAGGATCGTATTTTTTTCCTAATGTTGGTTTTGGTCTAAATATACTTATCCAATAGTATTTGGGCATGTGTTAAGATAATTATAATATAATTTTTAGCTTTATTTTCCCTATTTTCTTTTAACCGTGGTAAATAGAATTCAAAAGTTACTATTTAAAAATTTCATTTTTATCTTATTGAACCACATTTTACATAATAATGTAAATAAAAATTTTATTTTTTTCTTATTGAACCACATTTCATAGAAGAAGTAAAATTATTATAAAATGACTCCAATTAATTAAATTGAAATTATATATCTATTATATATCTATTTTTTCTTAAAATAAATTTAAATAAAATAGATAATTATTTAAATAAAAAGTTGTTTCTAAATAATAACGTAGTGTTTTTTACTATTCATCAAAAATTAAATATTTTCAGAAAAAATACAAAAAATTCACCCGAAGATAATTTTTATATTCCAAATTAAACAATGAATTCTATTTTACCAAATTCAGAACATAGATGTTGCATTAATTAATTTAAAATTAATTATAGTTGTCCAAACAAAAAATTGGGTTTTTAAAAAGTAAAAACTATCAAAAGACTCACATGTGTTTATGTCAAATTTAAAAGTGAAATTACTTATAATTACCTAAATTTTATTAAATGATAAAAATATAATCTATTTATACTTAAAAACTATTCCAATGTATAATTTGACACTATAAATTATTATTATTAAAATAGTTGTTTTCAATTAAAATTAAGTATTTTTCACTATTCACCAAAATATGAAAGTTATCAGAAAACACCAAAAATTTATGAAAACTAAATTTTTTTATCATGATTATAATGAAGAAGTTTATTTTGTCAAATTAAATATAAAAATTGTTATATAATGGATTTAAAAACAGTTCTCCATTAATAGGTGGCAAAATTTTATTTTATGAAAAATACTTTTTTATATGAAAAATTGAATTTGTTCTAATATTATTTTTAAGAAACACATACTATAGACGTTAAAATAATATAGAATATATAAAATTCAAAATTCTGATAATAATATTCTTCACCGCTTTTTGAACGACTAGTTGGGTAAGTCGTGGGGTGCTCAAACTCAGTGTTTCGTGCAGCATAAGCTATTGAATTACATTAAAGAAAAAACAAACTTTGAAATCTTGGAATGTTACAATTATGCCTTTATTATCTTTAAATACTCTTTATTATTTTTCATAAAACTACATGTAACTGGTTTATTTATAACCACACTTTTCCATATTTTCAATTCAATTTGACATCATTAATACTTATTATCTATTATTTACATTATGATTGACTATGTTTGATTTATTCCATTATTTCATGGACACCATTATTTTAGTAACTTTGGGTTTTCCTCATGACAATATTATAATACACATTCCATGTGTAACCCTTATTATTATTCCTTATGATAAAATCTTAAGTGTCCCACATATTCATGAGGAAGTTATAATAGGTGTTACCAAGTAGTTATCCAATGAATTGAGTAATATATTTGCCTCATTAGATGTAATTTATATATTAGGGAGTAAATATAATCCACTATGGACGCTTTCCACATGGTGATATTGTTTTAGTAGTTATCATTGGATCATGTTTATGTCATGTTTTATGTTACGGCCACGTTTACTGTGTTTTTTCTGATCATATGATTACATTATCTATATATTATGAGTCTATATATTTATTCATAATCCATTTTTATATGTCATCATTTTATGATTTCTGACAAATATTTTTTGCTTCATCCTAATAATTATATCCATACTAGTATTTCTAGCCCATCCCTCCTTTCTATGTTTTACTAAGGTTATCTTATGTAGTTATAAGATCTTAACGGGAGTTAGAAGATCTTAATAGAGATTGGTAAATATAGCATATATTCTTATGTTTTCCATACTAGTATTACGTTTTCCAAACTATTCTTTTTATCTCATCCCTCTTGTCTATACATTCCTTAGGTTAGCCCACACATTTATAGGATCTCAATGCGAGTTTAAAGATCATAATGGAGATTGATAAAAATATCTTATATTCTCATTTCATGTTTTCCAATAATGTACCTAGTCATTCGAATACACTTGACTTTTCTATCCTTATTTTATAGAAGAAATTGATAGTATAAAGAAGTATCTTCTTAGGATGTATGGGTTTACTATGTAAGATTTGTACTAATTCTCTAAAACTAAAATCCAAAAATATTCACAAGAATTTAAAAATGTGGTTTCTAGTTTAAATTTATAATAATATGTAATGCTTAATGTGAGGTCAAAACGTAATACCTCCAGGAAAAATTCACTCTCTAAATTTGATTTAAAAAGTTAATTGATCGATTAGAATAATCCATGAAATTGATTCGTAAAATGAAAATAGTATAAGATGTGAATGGGATTGACATCATGAATATGATGAACATGTTTTTGAACCTAAGGCAATGCCTTTTGCATACATGTTACTCCTAGGATTCAATTTGTGAATATGGTATTCACAATGAGAATCATTCCTGATCAGTAGGTTTTTTAGTTTTTTTTGTAAGACAAATATTTCTTTATAATGAGTCCTCCCTCAACCCATAGGGAAATGTTAGATAATTTTGGGAGTTTTAAACCCTTTCAATTCTAAGTGTTCATTACCCAATCCTCATTTTAGAAGGTTACTTCTCTGCAGGTAAGCTTGGTTGCTTTTTTTATCATTATTTTAAATTATCTTGGAATTCGATGTTGTGTTCGGATTTATGTTTTTGGATTTTTGATCATATAATGATACTTAATTGATACCTTATGCATTTTTTTCTGACCACATTTTGGGGTCATTATTTATGTTGGTTGTGGTTTGTCGCATGGGTTTCACACGGTATGTGTTGATTTAAAATATTTTTCAATGATTTTGTTTTGTAATTTGATTTTATGAGGTGAGAATAATTATTAGGGCCTCATTTGTGCTTCCCAAATTCCTTTCTTTCTATCTGTTTCTCATTGTGGTCATTGTACTACCTGAGTCTCAGGTAGGTGGTGCCTTATCATGCCTATGATGAATGTAACATATTTTATATTTATTTTATAAATTATATTATAAATATTGTAATGATATTTATTAATTCATCAATATGTGTAAATAGGTTTTGAGAAAATGATGGTTTCCCATTTTTTGAAAAAGAAATGTATTTAGAATGTTTTTGAAACACATTATAAAATGGGGTTTCAAATAAGTTTTTGCTGAAAAATGGGTGCTTGATATTTTTTTGATAATTTTTGAGCCCTTTGAAATGAATTGATAAATGATTCATGTGGGTTCATTGGGTACTTAGTTATAAAGTGTAACAATAAAGATCATCGATTTTTATTGCAACGAGGTTCACTTTTTAGGTTCCATCACATTACTAGATCAAGATTCTTTGGGATATTGGATTTGATTAACATGGTAGGTTGGTTAACATTATAGGTTCTTCCACTATTACCTATGTAACATCCCGACCTTGATGCCACTAAACAACACCCTATGCTGGGGGCTCACATGGCCAAAAGTGTGCTTCCCCAAATGATAGAGGTTTTCGACTATCAGTGAAGGCATATGGTGTGTTTGTGGGAGACTATTCTGTCATGTTTGAGTGTAACCTAACATTAACAAACATATTACTCAATAGAATAAGATGGTAAACATCTATACGTAATATAGGTATTGATAATAGAAATATGTAACAATTCTAAAAGTAATATCATATATAATAATTTGTCATTTCATGTCTCTACAAAGATGGGAAATAGTTACACAATCATCTATTAAAATACATGTATCAAAATACAAAAAATACCCAAAAGAAACTATCCCAGATAGTTTCATGTGCCTCATTTTGTTCTTGTGCACCCCTTCTCCTAATCATAGAACAAATCAAAGATCTTACTATGTTTTCCTTCCATTTTCCCTACATACATGCATATAGTTTGTCTGGTAAACTATTGTTTACCCAACTAGGGTTTAAGATATCACTCAGTAGGAATCCACCAATTGTGTCTATAAAAAATCCACATTGTAGAATAAAATATTATGTATGGTGTAGTATATAATAGATATAGAAGTAATAAAAGTGAAATTCCCAGGCAAAAATTAATATCTACAATGATATTTTATCAAAAAAAATAAGGCTCTCTGCAACAAATCGCTATGATCCCATATCAGGGGAATTGGTAAAAAATGAAATAAACATGTCGAACATAGTCTATTAAAACCACTATAAGTTAATACCCATACCAGGGCTATCAATTAGAATATAGATAATACACCATGTCTATGCTGTAAAATCTAATATAAACCAAACATCACATCCTCTCCATTTAATCAAGTCATCCATAATGGACTCACCATGTAATAAATGTGTCCGACCATTAAAGTCTAGATCCAAGGTATATAAGACCATGCTATCGATGTCGACTCCCATGAAATTCTAAATGAAAAATTGACAATAGCCACATTGGATTCCATGGATAATGTCAACAGAGCATGTCCAATGTGAGTATGATAAATCTGGATCCAAGAGGTAGAAAATCCCAAGGCATCCTACTGAATCAAGACCCTAGGAGTAAATAGGTCCATGGTGTCCACTACTGTAAATAAGATCCATGGGACAAACATCCATAGAATCTAATGAAATTATGATACAAGTTATACCAACAACGAAATCCACTACCATCGAATTCATCATCACATTTCATTAATCATTTCACATTTAATTCCATTCCAAGAGTTCATCTATCTCATATCATAAAATGTTACAAAATAAAAATAAAAAATTTAATTGTTCACATCAAGTCAACACATGTAAATGGAGGAAACCATCACGTAATAATTTAATTCAAGGATCATTAATTATAAAGGGATTACTATAACTAGGAAATCACACACACACACACACACACCAGGTTGTATAAACAAATGTAAGGCATAAAGGAACACCCTATGGGTGGCGTGGGTTGTGAAAAAACCTACAAACACATCACAAGTACAAAAGGGAAACCTAAACTGGTCCCAAATAATTTAATCATGTAATTAAATTCATTTTAGGGGATCCACCAGAAATTTATGCATACGACACAACTACAAATTTTCAGAGAAAAGACCAAACCCTGAGGTAAAGGTATATACCACCTATCATAGGTCAGTAGTAGAGCTCTTTTATAGTATTAATCTTTGATTTTGTCCAAATTAGATGAAAATTAATAACTAACAATGAACTTGAAAATAAAGTAAATTTTCTTGTGACCAAATAACAATGTCGATACCACAGAATACCAAGAACAACATAAGATATATGGAGTACTCATGGGAGTCAAACCAAAGAGACCAATGGAGTTCAATAACATGTTTAGATAGAGAACATCTATCCAATCCTACCTCAAGGATTCAAAAGAGATCTCCCCACACATGAGCTTATGTCCACCATTGAAAAAAGGAAGGGTTTTATGCTTTAATAGTATTTAAGGAAGAAATGATAATATCGCCAATATTCACTAATAAATTGGATTTTTCCACATAGTTGGCCAAACCATGTGCCAACCATGCACCATTCACGATGTGAAGATAAACCTCACATGGTTCATGCACATGGTTTAACTAACCAAATGAAAACCATGTCTTATCCCACTATCATTGGTCTATAGCAAGTAATATAGGCATTCCCCCGAGGATGATATTTTTTCTCAACCCATCTAACCTCCTACACCCCACCTTCAAGACCTCACACGGTTATAGTAACTATGTGGCCTACCCCACATGATTTATTCTATTAGTGAGGCTAGATTTTGCATCTAAAAATTAGGTCTCTGAAGAAGTCTTAGAAATACCCAATATTCACCAGATTTTGTTCGGCACTCACATTAGTCCATAAAAAGAAACTCATCTAAATAATATCTTTACCTCCAAAGAAAACCTATGATCTTACAATCTTTCCCCCATAATGAAATCCATCCTTCAATTTCCCTCTTATAGTTGGTCAAGAATCATATGAGAATAACTCTGGCCACTTATCATGTATGTTATCCTCTTGATCTAAAGCCATGTCTTGTAAACAGTTGTGCTATCATAACACAGATAATATAGGAATTGGACAGCCTCAAAGAACCTTCATTCTCTTATCCATGATGTGTATAGGATGTTCCTCATAGAGCTCATCAAACTATAACCCCAAATCATTAATTGTAATAGTGTGAGACATTTATGAGTGATAAAAACCCTAAAAAGATACATGGAATATGTTTTTCATGGCCCGATACCTTTGAGTTAACTATAACCAATAGGTTACCGACCTAACTCTCTCCAGCATCTAGAAAGTCACCCAATATCGCAATGAAAACTTAGCATATCTCCTAATCCGTCTATGTACCAACATCAGTGAGATACATAAAAATACACATTCCATGTCCTTAAACTCAATAGTCCTGTAATGATGATCAAAATGATATTTTTTTTGAGACTATGCAGTAGTCAACAGCTTTCTCATCAACTGTACCTATCCTAAATTCTACTGCACAAGACACAATCCTAGTAAAGTAGTCTCACGTTCCCCTAACCAGAACATTGGAAATCTATATGGCATACCATCCAATTCCTCATATGGTTCTATCTTTATAGTATCCTTATAGATTTTATTTTATCCAAAATCAGATTGGGGGAATATTTCTCTCCCAAGATCCCCTAAAATATAAGATGCATCCCCTATGTATGTCCTCAAGCACATGAATCGTATAATTTGATTGTTCACCAGTCTAAGAGTGGTATGTTTTGGTTTAAACAACCTGTATACCTGAAGATCTCTACAAAATTTTCCAAACGGGTGATGTAATCTGGGAATCCCTATCAACATCAATAGTATATGTGAACCTGTGAAGTTGTACTATACCACTTATATAAACCCACCAAAACCCATCCACTAATAAGAGATCCCTGATAGAAATTAAATGGGAAAACTTCATGATCATGTCCAATACAGCCCAAAAAAATCACTACCTCTATATGAACTCATAAATGCGATCATGAAATAAATTGTGACATCATCTTATGTCCACTCATGAATAGGTAGCCACTGTAAAATTCCATCTACTCATTGATGTTCTACATTCACCTTCATTCATGTGAAGTAACTTGTAACAAAACCATCTACATCACATTTAATACCCTACCATGAATACTGGTGAAGTAAATCAAGATACATCTTGGTTATGTCAAGATCACTACTAGAAAATGGGGTTTTGGAGGCCGCTTACATGGGGGACCGCTATTGGTGGTCTCTATTGGTGCCCTATAACGACCTACAATGGAGATCACAAGGATTCTAAAAAACGAGTTATGGCACCCCCTCCCCTGCCCTTGATCCAAAACCCTACCCCCCCCCCCCCACCGACATCCACCCATCCCCTCCCTTACTACACCGCCTCTTCCTTCGGCTCCCCCGCACCATGTCCCCTTACTTTTTGCCCCTGAAACGTAGAACCGCCTCTGTGTCTGGTTCCCAATGACACCATCAGACATCCCCTCCCTCGCTGCACCACTTTTCCCCACTCCTGCTTCCACCTCACCACCTCCTCATACGGCTCCCCCACCATAGTCGGCACATGTAATCTCCCACATCGCACAACCTATGACTCTAGAACCTCTCTACTACCCCTCCTCGACCTCATAGAACCACCTCTAGATCCCATCTGTTACGAATTTGTCATGCTATCACGTATGCACTAATTTCCATGGTTTTAATTTTGGGAAATTTATAGCACACATTTGACATGCATGAAGACTATATGAATATTGAGTCTGAATAAAAAGTGTGGAAATGGAATTTCATGTTTACATGGGTTTGTGTGTATGAATAATTATGAAACAATCTGTTTTGTAAATGTGTGTATGAGAAGACTTCACATTTTACTAGGGGTTTAAAGTTACATACAATGGAGAGTCCATGTATATGTTGATTGGACTGATATTTTATGTTGTGTTGTTATTTGATTTATACCATTATTTAGTTTATCACATGTCTATGTGTGTAATTGGGGTATAGCTTAGTGGTAAGCACCCCATAATACAACATGAAAAATGGGGGTTCTAAACCCATTGGGTGGAGGTACTGTAACAATACTATAGTGGTACTCTAGCAGCAGCGATACTATAGATCGGCATGTACTATAGCAGTGACAGGGCACTGTAGCAGCGGAGGTACTGTGCGGGTACTGTAGCAGTCGGGTTACTATTCACAGAATGGAAATTGGGCCAAAAAATTGGGCCTATGGGATATGTTATTGGCTACAAGCCCACTATGACTTTAGTATATGTAATGGGTATCCATCTACCCAGTTGAAAGAGGTCTTTGATTTGATTTAATAATAAAAATGAGGCTTCGGCCCCAAACTTTTAAAAAAACATGTCTATATGTGTGTGTGTATCCCATGAGAAAATTTTGAAGTTTGACCACATGTGTGTGCTTGCAAAGCCCATGAGACCCATGTTTGAGTTTGATCACATGTTTTTCGATACTATATGTTATTATTAATATTATATTGTCTTCCTATATATGATATTCCATGTTTCAATGTGATGTACTTTGTATATTTTAGAGGTAGAATTGCAATGGAATTTAGAGTGATTTATCAATATTTTTTAACATTCTTGTTATTTCCCAAATATTTATTGACCTAAAACATTGGGGGTATTTGGATTTTTACTACATCACAAGAGATAGAAACCATGGATTATGATTTTTCACTGTTTATTGACTCAATTATGTTATTTTTTATCCGTTTATTTATTTTTAACAATGGTATATTTTCTTTACTAATGACATTCAAAACATTACTGTTTGTAACAAACATTTTGCATAAAAGGATACCTACTTGAGGCCATGAGGAACACTGTATTGGACCCAATGAACCCACATGGGGAATCACATTCATTTTCCAACATTTTATATATTGATAACATAAGTGAAGATATATTGGTAATTTTTTTGTTCTAGAATTGTATATATTTGATGTTTTCGTTGATATAGATTAGTTAGTATTCTATAAATTAGAGACTGATTTCTATATTTGATGGTTAATCTTTACTGCATCTGATGACACAAAGGCAGTGTGAATCCAAGAGGTAGTGAGAAATTTTTTATACAAAGATACAATTTCTCTGAGTTTCAGAAGGTTTTTCATAACTATTTGATTTTGGGCACTTTCATAACAAATTATATTTGTTGATTTATTATTAGGCATTAACATAGTCTCTAAGGTTGATAGTTCAAGATTTATATTTGATGAATTTTTTCATGTACCACATATGAATGCAGGTTATAATATTCCTTTCTTGAAAAATATTTACTGTATGAAATTATAGAACAAATTAATTCACAATATAGTTTATTGAAAATATAATCATCATTAGATTTACCATACCAACATGGTAGAGATTACATGAGATTTCCCTTCGATTCCATTATCTATTCTCTTATTTATTATTCAGAGATACAAATATTTTATTTTATTAATGGTCCATATGAAAATTGGGAAATATTTATTTTAAATATATTTGATATGAAAAATGAATGTAATATGATGTCTTGTGTAAATGTTTGTTATGTAGATATTAATATTGATAAGGGTTGGATTGATCTTCCAAATTGAATTTCTAGAAAATATTTTCAGTGTATTATGCAGTATATTGAGTTCACTAGATCATGTCAAAGTGACTATTAGTTATCCATGTAGAAAATGTGCAAAAAGATATCAATTCACATGAGATACCTTGAGGGGGAACCTATTCTTGAATGGATTTCTAAAAAATTATAAGAGTTGGACTTGTCATGGGGAATAATATATCAGTTTTCAAAATACATATGTAGTTCATATGGATTTAGATGCAAGGATGAATGATCCAATGCATGAAATGTTTAATAAAATGGTACATTGGTTGGATCCTGCATTGACATCTAGAATGTTGAGATCGGTGAGATAAATTTTCACTCTGGTGCAGATCATGATTCAAGGAGGTTTTATGAACAACTTGATGATGATAAAACAAAATTATATCCTATATTTACTCCTTAAAATATATTTTCATTTATCATAGAGTTATTTCATTTGAAGACTTTGAATCAGTGGTCAGACACATTATTCGACATACTGTTGGTGTTATTGAAAAATGTTCTTCCTATCGATGCTATGATTCTTGAGTCATATTACCATGCTCATATGTTGACAGGGAACATAGGTATTACATAGGATACCATAGATGCATGTGAAAACAATTTTATGTTGTTTAGAAAAGAAACTACCCATTTGGATATTTTTACGGTCTGTGGAAGTTCTATGTGGAAAGAGAAGTGGGGAAATTAGACTCATCAAAGATAGACTACAAAACAGGGAAAGCCAATTACATTAAAGAAAATGTGTTACTTTCCACTAAAGTCAAGGTTGAAAAGATTTTTTATGTCATATAAAGTTTTTAATTTAATTATATGGAATGCAGAAATAAATCAAGAAAGTGATATGTTAACCCACCCAGTTGACTCTCCTAAATAGAAGTATTTCAATAAGAGGCACCCTGACTTTGCTAAAGATGTTCGTAATGTGTGATTGGGGTTGGTAGTAGATGGTTTCAATCCATTCAAGTGTATAGTTAGTTCAAATCATATCACATGGATCATGGTGTTGGTTTTGTATAATCATCATTGGTGGCTTTGTATGAAACAACAATTTATATTACTTTCCACTCAAATTGATGGACCTAGCAGTCGGGGGATATGATTGATGTTTACCTTAAGCCATTGATTGATGAGTTGAATGAATTTTCGGGCGATGGTGTGATGAATTATGACTTTGAAACGAAATAAATGTTCAAAATGCAAGATTCTTTATTGCTAAAAATCAATAATTTCCTAAATTATGAAAATTTATCCGAGTGGAGTACGATAAGGGAATTTCCAGTCCCTTATGCAATAAAAGTAAAAAACCTATATGGCTTAAATATTCTAGAAAATGGGCATACATGGGACATAGATATTTTCTACCCCCTCAGCACAGGGTCAGAAAGGACAAAGTGGCATTTTATTGTTCTATGGAGATCAACCAAGTACCAAAGATCATGATAGGAATCTCAATTTTTTCACAGATTGAGGAATTAAACATTTTCACATTATATGAATTTCAAGATTTGGTGGCTCATCAATTACCTAATATTCGTTGTGCAGGTAGATAACATAGTCACAATTGGAAAAAGAAAATTATTTTCAACAATATCACCTATTGGAAAACAAACATTCAGGGGAATATTTTTTAAGTCATGCACATTGAAAAAAATGTTTGTGATAATATATTGCGGGCCATTTTAGGTGTGAGTGGAAAATAAATGGACAATTATAATGCATGTCGTGATTTGGAAGAAATGGGTTTATGGAAAAAAATTAATTTATAGTATGTTTTGGGAAACAAGTAATATATGCCTACTACATAGTATACGAAAACGACAATGTAGAAAGATGTGTTTCTTTCAATTTTGATGATGCTCAAGGCTCTTGATGGTAACTCTTCTAATTTTTCAAAGTGAGTGAATATTACGAGTAGGACATTGAAATGGTTGAAATGTCATGAAAATAACATACTAATTTAGTAGTTGATTCCAATATCAATTTTTGATTGTTTATCCCCCAATATTGATCAACCCGTTGATTGAGATGAGTAATTTTTTAGACATCTTGGTTTAAGAAATTAACAAATGAGTGATTTAAAATGTTTGCAGGACCAAATTGTACTTACGCTTTGTAACTTTGAGAAACTATTTCCCCCTTCATTTTTTGATGTTATTGTTCCCATGATAGTGCTCCTAAATGATGGTCTAATTGATGTTGGTCCAGTTCAATTCAAGTGGATGTATCCTATTGAGTAGCATCTGAATACATTGAAATGATTTTTATGCAACATAGCTCATCCAGAGGCATCAATTACTAATAGTTATTTGAGGGATGAGTGTACTAATTTTTTTTATAATATCATATGGATGTTGAAACAACATTAAATAATTCATCTTGGATTCATAATGGTACAGTTGGATAAGGAACCGTATTTAATATGGACAACAATGAGTTGATACAATACCATCAATATATCTTGTTCAATACTCTATCAGTTGCACCATTAAAGTAGTAAGTGTATTATAAATTTTATTGAATAACTTTTACATGTTTTTATGAATAATTTGATCCTTTAAACATCCCATTATCATTTGTACAAAACACATTAATGAGCTAAAAGAAGAGATGTCTTGTGCGACTAAGTATCAAATTCCACAATATCATTATGTGTCATTTCATGATTGGTTCAAAGATTTGGTATGTATAAATTGATTCCTATAGTAAGTGAAGTATTAGACTAATTTATTCTAATAGAAATGATTATTTAATTCTATGAATTATGTATGTTCATAACCTGAGGGAGTCAAGTGACCCCACACTAACTGAATAATTTATCCAACTAGCGGAGGGTCCATCTTTAACGACTCGTTGTTATAAATCTATAAATGTTAATGGCTTATGATTATGCATTAAAGATGTTTAAGAAAAAATAGAAACACAAAACAGTTGCACCGGTTGTCCACTTGTTGATTCTGGTTATTATTATGGTCAATAGACAGCCATCATTGAAGTTGTATATGCACACATGTTGAAGTACATAGTGTTAAAGTGCAATTAGTTTGATCTAGTGCATGGAAGTAACATCGATCAATATCAATTTACATTGGTGAATTTCAACTATATGATATACAAAAATGAATGAGATTATAATGAACCTTTCATTTTGAAATCACAATCAGAACATGCATTCTTCATTACTTTGCCTTTGAATCATAGTTGGCATGTTGTTGTGAAAATGTTCTGTTGAGGAGGGTTTTAAAAAAAAGATGAATCCAAGGTTGTTCCCTTTGTTTACCAATAGCATGATCAACTAACCATAGTTCTACGAGATGAATGTATTTATTGGGTTAGAGAGGTCATTGAAGTAGAAATGACCGATTTTCATGTCTAGTGAAATGTATAGTTGTTTTCCCGCTCTTCAGTTTAAAGCCTTTTTTTAATTGTTTCAAACAAACCTAAAATAATTTCGTACATAAGCATTTTAATTTATTATTATTCAGAATCAAACCCTCTACCAGGATATCCTACCACACCGGCCCCTCTCCCTCCACCTAGACAGCCCCCAACCCCTGCCTCGGATAGCCCCCACTCCCAACCCCCCTTGTACAGCACCCCCTCCCAAAAATCCCACCCCCCAAAACTCTCCCTGAATATCCCCCACCCCCAAATTGAGTGAGTGATTATTTTGTATATTCTATTAAATTGATCATAACATCTCATTATTTTTATGTTTTTATATCCAATGTCCTTTTTTTGTTCCTTATAGATCCACTTACTGATATTCTTCCAGGGGATGATCCTTTGAATGGATATGGTGTTACTGGTGTGTTTTCATTGAGTTTTTTCATGAGATACCCTTTCCAAAATTATTTTTCATTTTGGGATGTGATTCTATGAAATGAGAATAAAGATCAGGGACACTATTGATAACCTTATGTTCAATCATTTTTTATGGCTTCCCTTGCGGGCTTGTGTGAACCGTGATTCTGCTATCTGGTTCTGTCTCTAGCGTTCATTGGATGAACTATATTTTTTTTATAATTTATTCTCAATAAAATTGAAAAGGTTGATTACTATGAGTAAATTAATTTTTTAAATAAGGCGATTTAACTCTAGTTTTGGGTAAAGGGAAAAAGATGGTATTTTCAAATATTGAAATGTTTTTATGACATTGTGGATTTTATTTTAAGGCCCCCTATCCCTTTCCATATACCTTCAATCATTGTTGTAATTTTAAATCAGATTGATAATTTTATTTGGGGTGTGGATTATTCATTGAGCTTGGAAGATTCATATTTCACACACATATGTGTTTATATAGATATAATTTCCCCCCTGGATAGCCCCACCCACTCCCCCCGAACAGCCCAACCCCCACCAACACAACCCCTCCACCTAAAAATCCCACCCCACCCCTCCCCCCATGTATAGACGCCTCCCCTCCTAGATATCCCCTACCACCTAGACAGCCCCACGCCACTCCCCTCGGACAGCCCCACCCCTACATGAACATCCCCTCCACTTGGACAACCCCACTCCCAAACAACCCACCCCCTAGAACTCCCCCCGGACATCCCCCCACCCCACCCCTGAACAACTCCACCCCACTCCCCCCAGATAGCCCCACCCTTACCTGTATAGACTATTCACATGGAAAACCCCCCTTAGACATCCCCCCACCTGGACAGTCCACCCCCCAAAACACCCCCCAGACAACCCCCACACCTAGCACCTGGCCCCCTGCCCCTTCACCCCCACTACCCCTGGCCCCCATCACCCCGCCCTATGCCCAACCCCCCTCCTCCTGCACCCATACCCCTTCCCCTACTACACAAACCCCTCCCCCTCCCCACTACCCTACACCATCTCATCCCCCCAACCAGCCCCTAACCCCCTACATCACCAACCCCACAAATAGCCCCAACCCCCCTGCTGCACCATCCCCTCCCATCCCCCATGCACTACACCATCCCATCCTATAACCCTTCTGCACACCAGCCATCCCTTCCCCCTCCCCAATTCCCTTGAACCAGCCTCATCCCCCTTCCCCGTTCACCCCCTCCCTGCAATATTCCACCCCATCCCCCTTCACCCCCTCCCAACACCCATACCCCTCCCCCCTGCACCAATCCCCCTCCCCTACTAAACTAGCCCATCCCCCTGACCTACACCAGCCAATACGCATCCCCCACCAGACCCTTACCCCCTACTACACCCCCCCAATAGCCCCTACCCACCTTACGCACCAACCCCTCCCCTCCCCCTACACTGCTCCAACCCCTCCCCTACCACATTACATATACCATCCTGACCTTCCCCCTCACCCCTTCCCTTGAATAATCCAAAGCTCCCTAGCCCCTTCACACACTCCCTGAACCCAGCCCAGTCCACTTCCCCTAGACAGCCCAACCCCACTCCCTCCAGATAGCTCCACCACGACCTGAAGAACCCCTCCACCTGGAAAGCCACTGTCCCCCCTCCCGGATATCCCCCCAAACTCCCCCAGACATCCCCCTACCACATCCCAGGGACAACCCCACCCCACTCCCCCTAGATTTCCCAACCCCCACCTACATATCCCCTCCACTTAGACACCCCCCACAGCATCCCACCCTCAGATATCCCCCTCCCAAATAGCCCACCCCCAAATCACTTCACATTAAAATAACCCTATAAATAAAATCCTTTTTTGTACATAATTTTATTTCTGTTCTTTTATATTTCTGATTTTTTAAAATCCAATCCCTTTTGTTTTATTAACAATTGTACATGTTTTATTTTAAAAAAACATTCCAATTTATCATTTTGAAACTTTTTATGGTCCCATTACTAATTTTTCTATGACTGTAGGCATGTTAGTGGAACAAGCAACACATCCACATCAACCATCTGAGCCATCTATGTCTCAGAGTCGAGGTATGTTTGAATGAAACTGTTTTTATTTTTTTAGGAAATGTCTTAATATATATATATATGAACATCAGTCAAATATTGAATAAAATTGTTTTCAATAGGATATGACTCGACCACTTCTTCCTCTCATAAGTGCGACCCTAGTTTTGGAATTTCATCATTGAATTATGACACGACCGTTGATGTTTCATTTGATGAGAGATTTCATCCTATGGGATAGATAGCCCCTAAATTTTTCCTTCATATGGGTCATATCATATGTGACCCACATCGATATCCATTTACCACACATGACTAGGCTTCAATCCCTCAGTATAAATTAGATCGTCTTTGGAGGAAATTTCAAGTAAGAAGACCATTTTAGTTTTTTCTTATATTTAAAAAACATTAACATGTGTGATTTTTTTCATAAATAGAATAATCTAAATTTGTTCCCTGGTGAGTTTTAGCTGGTGTGTATGGGAAAATGTTTTAATATGTGGAAATATTTTAAAGGAAAAATTAAAAGGGAGCACTGGGTACCGAACATGGGTGCCCTAGACATTTTTGAAAAATTCCCAAGAGGTGTTCTTCGGTCTCAATGGCACGACTTAGTTACATATTAGTCTACTAGGACATTTTAGTTAGTATATTTATTATGGTATATATATTTTCAATAATTTTTGACGTTATATTTGTTTGAAACTAGAATTAATTGAATGTATGAGGTGTCATCATTTTAAGGACCGCCTTAGAGGGTGAGGACTCGTCAGGTGTCATAGATCCAACGTGATGTATTTATTATTAATTTTTTAAATTTATTATTTAATATGTCTTTTGTGTTATATTTTTAAATTTTATTGGAATATAGTTACAATATCAAGGTTGACTGACTAATAAAATTCCGACGTGGATGAGAACACGTGATTGAAATGATCTCAAGGCTACAACTCTAATAGTAAGTGCATGTACGCATTACCAATACTTACATGAATCTGTATATAAAAATATATATGTAAATATATTAAAATATTTCAGAGGCTTAATTTGAATTTGAGTTAGAACAGCTGCTAGAGGACCAACGACAGCTTCCCATTGGAAGGGATGCGATATTACATCGCATTATTAGTCATGATGGGCATGGATATATTTTGACATATGAAATGGGGATCCTTATTCTGTAGTATCATGCACTAAGGATGTCGGTCCTACTATTTCTTAGATGACACATAATCTATTAGATTTTGAGGCAGAGTGGCATGCTTACGAGGAGGTAAATGCACAACTGATCAATGAGGTCGGAACCCTGCGGGAATGTGTCTGTTCGGGTGATGGTACATGGGATCATACGATGTGGGTTTATACTGAATTTATTTATTTACTATAAATTATAATTTTAATTAAAATCATTATAATTTTTTGTAGGCCCCTGGCACACTAGATTGAGGTATCAAGTATGGCCACTCATGACACATCATATTCACTAGGTGTTTTTCTTTTATATTTGTTATTGAAATAAAGTTATATATTGATTTAGATTTTAAATGTAGAATATTTTTAGATTTTGAAAAATTTATGATTCTAAAAAATACATAGTGTTTTTTAATTTTAAGAGTATGATTAGAAATTGGATACTTTATTGTGATATATAATTTTGTAGAATCCTCATTGGAGGATAAGAATTAGGCAAGGTGTCCCAATGGCCCAATGTCTTATTGGCGTAAGAAACAAATGGATTATTAGCCTATTGGCCTAACAGATGAATGGCCTAATGGACTATTGGACTAAGGTCCAAATGGAAAACAGGCATAATGTCCTATTGGTTTAATGGAATATTATCCTATTGTATTAACAACCAAATGGAATAATGGTCTTTTCCCAAATGAAAAAAAATCACCTGGTCACCTAATAACCAATGTTGGTCAATTGGCCTATTAAGAGTTGTGTTTATTGAATCTGGACATGATTATAATTTGATAACAATCAAATGGACAAATTGGGCATGTGTAATTGAAAATGAATCTGCTATTGGGGGATGTTGGGTGGAGTGGGAGGATTTGAGTAGGTGGAGGGGGGTGTTCGAGGAATGTTTTAGGTGTGGGGGTTGTCGGGGGGGGGGGGGGGGGCTGTTCAGGGGGTGGGGGTTCTTCATGGTGTGTGTGGTGGGGGGGGGGAGTGCTGTTTGTCTGGGGGAGAGTGTGTGTGTGTGGGGGGGGGGTGCTGGCTATCCAGGGGTGACTGTGTGTGTGTGGGGGGGGGGGGGTGTTGTCCGGGGGGAACTGTTTGGGGGGGGGGGGATTTTAGTGGGGGATTTCCAGGGGTTGTTCAGGGGGTGGGGGGGGGGGCAGTCCGTGGGTGAGGGGAGTTCGGGGGGGGGGGGGGGGGGGTGGAGGGAGTGGGGCTTTTCTGAGGGTGCGAGTGCTATCCTTGGGGATTAGTTTTGGGGGGGTGTGCAGGGTGTGGATGGGGGGGGGGGTGTTCTGGGTGGGGGTTATCATGGGGGGTCACTATTTAGTGGGGGTGATTTTGTCCGGGGGGTGGGGGAAACCCGGGGGGAGTTTTGGGGGGGGGGTGAGTGTGGGGGCTACAGGGGGTTGGGAGGGGGTTTTCCAGGGGGCTATTCAATACTGAACATTACTTTATATAGTTCAATATCAAGAAAACTCGGTCGAATGGTTGTGAAAACCTCTTTTTGAACAACCTCATCATGTACGAGCAACATAGTTGGTCCCGACTAGAGTAGAGTACAGAATCTAATGGCCTAATGTCAAAATTGGACTAATGTAAAAAATTTATTAATTGATAATTGGCTAAATGAAGACTAGGAAAATTGTCCAAATGCCCAAATGACAAAATTCCCTAATGGCCTAATGCCCGAATGGTCTAATGTCATAATTCCCCAATGCCCTAACGACATAATGACTGAAATGGACAATTGGTCAAATGGACTAATGTCCTAATGACCTAAAATCCTATTGTCCTAATGTCATATTACCCTATTTTTTTAATGAAAAAATATCCTAATGCCCATATTAGAATATTGGCCTAATGGCCAATAGCATAATTTGAGACTTGGACAATTGGCCAAATTCATAAATGAACAAATGGCCAAACACCGTAATGGGCTAACGCCCTAAAATCCAAATTCACTAACGACGAAACGCCAAATTCCCTAATGTCGTAACACCCTAACACCCACACTCCCTCATGACCTAACAACCTAAATTCCTAATGGTCCAATGGCCCAAGGGACCCCAACAACGTCTCAAAATCCCAACGAAAAAAATGTATGAATAATAGCCTAACAGCCAAACAATGGCACATCAGTCGAACAATGGCCAAAATGCCGAACAACAGCCCAACGGCCTAACAATGGCCTCACAACTGCCCAAAGGCCTTACAATTCCCTAAAAATAGCCCAACAGCCTAACAACATCTCAATGGCCTAACAACGGCCCAACGAACGAACGACCTATTGGAAAATTGGTCAAATAGACTATTGTCCTAATTACCTAATGTCCTATCGACGTAATGACCTAAAAGGATATTAGCCTAATTGAATGTTAGCATATTCGCCTAATGAAAAAAATGGCCTACTGGCATATTACCGTATTGGCATAAGGTCTAATTGGATAAATGAAGACTAGCCAATTGGAAAATTACCAAAACCCTTAATGGCTTAATGACTCAATTTTATTATTATATATATATATGCTAACAGAATAAATATTTCATAATTGTGTTTTCTTTTTTTAGTTGTTTATTTTATACCTTATTGTATGATTATTGAAGCATAATATTTCAATGGATTGGATCTGTTTGGATCCCTGGATATGAAGAAGTATGTATTTTATTTATTGTTTTTGAGGATCCTAGTGTTTTTTTATTTGAATTGATTTTTTTTAATTTTTTCTCTAATTCTGCTGATTCAGATTTTGTAATGTAATTATTTTTTAAAAATATTCCCTGGTTAGGGACCACCATTGACGGTCACTATAGCTCGACCCAATAGTGACCCTTATTCGGCTAAGACTTAGGTCACCTACAGAGACATGCATTTGCGGTTGCTGTTGCCTTCAAGCGATGAGCCAAATGTGACTGCTATTGGCAGCCTCAAAGAAGTCTCTAAAGACCAATAACAACTGCCAATGGTGGTCTCTATTGGTCTCATTTGTATTAGGGGATGATCTTCCCAAACTAAGGCATGAAAATCCAACATCATCTCCTCCCATATTTGTAATGGATCCCATACATGACCATTAATATTTATAATTTCATCATCTCCTATAGTAAAACCTAGAGGTGGGTGCTCACATGCAACACTCTCCTGTAGGACTAGTCCCTGATCTTTCAAAAGTTGTTTTATCCTCACTATATTTAAAAAAGTAGATCTTAGAGAAAAAACATAAAGAAATGCATATCCCTGACAATCATACACCTCCATGTAAATATTTAAAAATATATCCATAATTTTCCACACTGTACTGACCTCCTGAACATCCTATCACTACTAGAAATGTGACCAATAGGGACTGCCATTGGCAGTCGCTATTAGTATTTAGAGACCGCTTTTAGACCTCCAATAGTGGTCACATTAGGCCTGTTGTTATAGAGCAAAAACAACCACCAATGGCAGTCTTTGTAGGTGACCTAAGGCTCAGCTGAATAGCAGTCGCTATTGGGTCTAGCTATAGATAAACTTAAAACAGTCTACAACGACTGTCAATGGTGGTCGCTAAGCTGAGTTTTTTTAAAAAAAAATTCAGTACTACTTAAAAAATAGTATAAAACAGGAAAAACTGAGTGAAAATCAGAAACAAAATCAATTCAAAACAACACCAACACTAGAATCCTAAAAAAATTAATTACAAACATACTTCTTCATACCCAGTGATCCAAATAGCCCCAATCCATTCCAAATTTTTTTTAATAAACCTACAATAAGAGACAAAAGAAAAAACTACACAAAGAAAATTAAAATTGGAAATATTTATTCAGTTAGTATATATATATATAACCAAATTGGGTAATTAGGCCATTAGGGCATTTGGAATTTGGCCAATTGGTCAGTCTCCATTTAGCCAAATGGCCATTAGGCCAATAAGATAATATTCTAGTTGGAAATTTGTTCATTTGTCCACTAGGATAATTTTCTATTATCCCCAATAGCCTAATAGGTCATTAAGAGAAGAATACATTAGGTAATTAGAACAATAGTCCATTTGGAAAATTTTCCATTAAGTTGTTCAGCCGTTGGGCCGTCGTTAGGCCATTTTTTAGGCCGTTGGGACTTTGTTAGGACATTTTTAGGTCATTGGGTAATTGTTAAGCTATTGGGTAGTTTTTCGGATTTTGGGCTATTGTATGGCCATTGGGCCATTGTTTAGCCATTGGGACTTTGTTCGGTCATTGGGCCATTGTTCTACTGTTGGGTTGTTTTTCGACCATTGTTGGGTTGTTGGGTATTTGGGATGTTGTTGGGTTATTGGGCCGTTAGGTAGTAAGGCTATTAAGGTTTTTTGGTGTTAGGTAATCAGGGCGTTAGGGTGTTTGGGCATTGGGGAATTTGGCATTTGGTCGTTAGGGGTGTTTGTCTATTAGGCCGTTAGGGTGTTTGGCTATTTGGCCATTTGTGAATTTACCAATTGGCCAAGCCTACATTTATCCAATTGGACATTAGGAAAATATTCTAGTATATCATTAGGCTATTTGATCATTAGTCCAATAGGATAATATTCCATTAGGCCTATAAGACATTAGGTATCAAGACATTAGGTAATTTGGAAAATATTCCATTTGACCAACTGTCCATTCGGTCATTATCCCATTTGGTATTTGGGGAGTCAGGGAATCAGGGAATTTGGCCATTAGGGAGTTTTCCCATTTTTCCATTTAGAAAATTAGCCAAGTCTCCATTTATCCAATTGGCCATTAGGCCAATTTTGACATTTTTCCAATTTTGACATTAGACCATTAGGCTGAGTACTGTACTCTAGTAGGCACCTACTATGTTGCTCGTACGTGATGAGGTGGTCTGAAAAGAGGTTTGGAAAACCATTCTTCTACGTTCGCTCTAAATTGAACAATATAGAGTAAAGTTCAATAATAAATATCCCCCACCCCTAACCCCCAGATAAAACCATCCCAACCCCATGTATCCCCCACTCCCCCCCAAACAGACCCCACCACCCAAACAAAAACTCACCCCCCCCCCCGAGCATCCCCAACCCCGAACAACCCCCCCCCCCCACTCGACAGCCCCCACCTCAGACAACCCCCTCTCCACATCATGCACAACCCCTCCCCCAAAAAAACTCCCTCAGGATAGCACCACTCCCTAAGAACAACAGCCCCCCCACTCACCCCCCGGGTTTCCCCCACTCCCCCCAGATAGCCTCCCCCCACTCACCCCTGAAAATCCCCCACCCCAGACAACCCCCCCCCCCCCACCGAACTAACCCCCCCACTTACCCCTGGAAAGCCCCCACTTCCCCTAGACAGCCCCCTCACCCTAAACAACCCCCACCCCCAGATACCCCCCTCCCCGAAAAGCCCCCCCCAAGGGAACCCCCCCCCCCCCCCACTCACACCAGACAACCCCCTCCCCCACACACACACCTAGGAAAATCCCCCAACCCACCCCCCAAACATCCCACACCCCCAAACCTTTCCCAAAAAAAACACCCCCACCTGCACAGCTCCTCCCCCTCCACCCAACAACCCCCATCAAAAGATTCATTTTCAATTACACATGTGTAATGTTTCAATTTGATTATTATCAAATTATAATCAACGTCAGATTCAGTAAACATGACTCATAATAGGCGAATAGGCCGACATTGGTCATTAGGCTTTTAGGTCATTTTTCATTTGGGAAAATACCATTAGGCCATTGGACATTAGGCCAATAGGCTGATATTCCATTAGGACAATAGGACATATTGATAGTAGGCCATTAAAAAATTAGGACAATAAGACATTAGGCTATTTGGCCATTAGTCCAATAGGCCATTCATCCATTCGGCCCTTAGTCCAATAGGAAATTAGGCCATTGGGCCTTGTATGATATGACCCAACTAACGGATAAATGTAGGGGAAATCAGTCCCACAGGATGAAATCTCTCGTCAAATGAAACATCAATGGTCGTGTCAGAATTCCAGTATGAAATGCCACAACTAGGGCCTCTATTGAATGAAAAAAATAAGTGGTCGAGTCTGATCAAGTTGAAAAACATTTATACACAATTTGAAATATGTGAATATATATATATATATATATTTCATAAAAAATAATCATATTTATATTCAAACATACCTCGACACTGAGATGTATATGGCTTAGATGGATGATGTGGATGCTATGCTCATTCCCCTGACATGCCTACTGTCATAGAAAACATTAGTAAGGGGACCATCCAAAGTGTCAAAATGATTAATAAGATTGTTTTTAAAAAAAATCAAACTTTGTACCATTATTATTAAAACAAAAAGGTATATGACCTTAAAAAAAACATAACAAAACATAAATAAAATTATATAAAAAAGGCTTGTAGTTAGTGGGTTTCATTTAACACGAACTCATTTACGGGGTGGGATGTCCATGAGGGGGGGTGTTGTTCGGGGGGTAGTCCCGGTAAAGGGGTTGTGTAGGTGGGGGGGGGGGTGTCTGTGGGGAGTTTTGGGGGGTGGGCTATCTGGGAGGCGGGGAAGGGTGGGGGTGGGGGCTGTCTATGTGGAGGAGTTGTGCAGGTTGGTGTGGAGCTCTCATGGGTGAGTGGGGTGGGGCTAGGGATGTCTGGGGGGAGTGGGGTGGGGGCTATCTGCGGGGGGGGGGGGGGGGGGGGGGGGGGGGCTTGGTTGGGTGCAAGGAGGGGGTTGAAGGGGGTAGTGGGGGTTAAGGGGGGAAAGGGGGAGGGGAATTGGCTAGTTCAAGGGAAGGGGGGAGGGGTAGGGTAGGATGGTGTATGGTAGGGGTAGAGGAAGGGCTGGTCTAATTCAAGGGGAGGGGGATAGGGCCGGTGCAACATGTGGGTAGGGGCTGGTGATGGGGATGGTGTAGTTGGGGGGGGGGGGTAGTGGGGGAGGGGGATGGGATGGTGTAGGTAATGGGGAGGGGGAGTGGTTGTTGTAGTTGGGATAGGGGGGGTTGAGTGCATGGGGGAGGGGCTTGGTGTAGGGAGGGTTTGAAGGGGGGAGGGGTAGTGGTGGTGAAGGGAGGAAGGGGGTGAAGGGTGCTGTGAGCGGGTGAAGTGGGGGGGGGGGGGGGGGGTTGTGGTGGTGAAGGGGGGTGGGGGGGGGCTGATCCAGGGTAGGGGGGAGGGGGGAGTGAAGGATGGTCTATGAAAGGGGTAGGGGAGGCGCTGGTGGGTGGAGGGGGGTTGGGTTGGTGCATGGTAGGGGGAGGGGAGGGGCTGGTGTAGTAGGAGGAGGGGGATGGGGTGAAGGGGGGATGTGGGGCTGGGTGTAGGGAGGCAGTGAGGGGGTAAGGGGGTAGTGGGGGTGAAGGGGCTGGGGGGGGGGAGGGGCTGAGGGGGTTATCTGTGGGGAGTTTTTTTGGTGGGGGGGGAGCTGTCCAAGTAGAGGGGATGTGAAGGTAGGTGTGGGGATGACTAGGGGGATATGTGGGGTTGTCTAAGGGGTGATGGTGGGGGGATCAATAGGGGGCGTTTTTGTGGGTGGGCTATCTTGGATTGGGGGTAGGGGCTGTCCAGGGGGGGCTGTCCAAATGGAGGGGTTGTATAGGGAGGGGTGGAGCTGTCTGGGGGAGTGGGGGTGGGGTTGTCTAGAGTGTGGGTTGGTGGGGTGGGGGCTTTCTAGGGTATTTTTGGGTGGTGGGCTATCCAGGAGGGGGGTGGGGGTTGGTGTGGGAGTTGTCAAGGTGGAGGGGTAGAGCTGGTGGGGGGTGGGGCTATCCGAGGGGATTATGGTGGGGCTATCTAGGGGGGTATTATATCTATATAAACATATATGTGTCCTGAAATATGGATCTTCCCATCTCAAAGTAGAAACATCATCCCATATAAAATTATCAATCTGATTAAAATTACAACAAGGATTGCAAGGACATGGAAAAGGGAGAGGGGGACCTTAAAATTGAATCCACAAAATCACAAAACATTTCAATACTATAAAAATTATATCTTTTCCCATTACCCAGAACTAGTGTGAAATCACCTTATTTAAAAAATTATTTTCAAAAAGTAATAAACCTTTTCAATTTCATCTAGAAACCAATTTATAAAACCAAATAAATATAGTTCATCAAAACGAATTCTAGAGATGGAACCAGATACCAAAATCTTATTTCACACATGGCCCTCAAGGGAAGCCATAAAAAATAATCAAACCATGAGGTTAACAATAGTGTACCCTATCATTATTATCATTTCTTATAATCTCATTCCATAATGAAAATTCATTTAGAAATGTGTTTCTCATGAAAAAAATCAATGAAAACACACCAGTAACACTATATCCATTCAAAGGATCTTCCCATGGAAGAATATCAGAAAGTGGATCCGTATGGAAAAAAAGACAAGATCATTGGATATGAAAACATAGACCAAATGTGATGTTATGTAAAATTGAATAGAAGATACAAAAGGATCACTTACTCAATGTGGGGGGGGGGGGGGGGTTGTCCAAGTGGAGTTTTGGGGGCTGGGCAATTCAGGAGGGGCGACACTATCAAAAGGGGGATTGGTAGTGGGGGTTGTCTGTGGATGGGTGTGTGGGGGTTTTCCATGTGGAGGGGGAGGGGTTTTGTGGTGTGGGTGTTTAGGTGGTGGGGTATATTATTACTAATAATAAATAAATACGATTATGTACCATATTAGTTTTGAGTTTTTTTAGACTATTTAAAAAAAGGATTTAAACTGAAGAGAGGGAAAACAATTATAACATTCATTAAACATGACAATTGACCATTTCTCCTTCAATGACTGCTCAATCCCAATAAGTATCTTTTTCACATTGTACCAAGGTATATTGATCAAGATATTGGGGAACAAATGGAACAACCTCAGTTTCATCTTGTTCAACTAAAAACACCCCTCGCCGGACCATTTTCACAATAACTTGCCATCTAGGATTCGAAGGCCAAGTAACGAAGAATACTTGTTCTTCTTGTGATGTCAAAATTAAAGGTTCATTATCAAATCAATCATTTCTGTATAACATATCGTTAAAATTCATCATTGTAAACTGATGTTGATCAACTTTACTTCCACGCACTAGATCAACGCAATTACACTTTAACAATACGTACATCAACTTGTGTTCATATACAACTTCAATGATGTCTGTCAATTGATCATATTAATAACCATAATCAATGAGTGGACAACCGATGCCACTTTTTTTGTTTCCCATTTGACATCAACATCTTTAATGTGATATTGATATCCATTTGCATATATATATTTATAATGAAGAGCCGTTATAAATGGATCCACAACTAGTTGGATAAATTGTTCCATTGGCATGGGGTCAACTAAATCCTTTATGTTATGAACATAAATAATTCAAAAAATCAAATAATAATTTCTATAGATAGAAATTAGAATAATTCTCCACTCATAATGAAAATAAATTTTTAATACCAAATCCTTGAACCAATCATGAAATTACACAAAATGAGATTGTTGAATTTTATACTCAGTCGCACACAACATCTCTTATTTTATCTCATTAATTTGTTTCCTACAAATTACGATGTAATGTTTAAATGATCAACTTATTCATAAAAAACATGTAAAATTTAAACAATATAAGTGATAAGACA
Organism: Viscum album; assembly: GCA_963277665.1. Taxonomy (NCBI): domain Eukaryota; kingdom Viridiplantae; phylum Streptophyta; class Magnoliopsida; order Santalales; family Viscaceae; genus Viscum; species Viscum album. Next base: position 1,542,583,440 of record OY728129.1, read on the forward strand.
CTTACTACATTAATGGTACAACTAATAGATTATTGAACAAGATATATCGATACACTTGTATCCACTAAATGTTTTCAATATGAAATATGATTCTTTCTCCAACTGGACCATCATGAATCTGAGATGGATTTTCTAATTGTTTTTCAACATCCATAAGATATTTTTCAAAAAAATGTAGTACACTCATCCGTAAAATAATCGTTAGCTATTGATGCGTCCAGATGAGATTTGTTCCGTACAAATCATTTTAATATATTTAGATACTGCTCAATAGGAAACATCCACCTAAATTGCACTGAACCAAGAGCCATTACATTATCAGTTAGGTGCATGGTTATGTGAAACATAACATAAAAAATGAGGGGGGAAACAATTTCTCAAAGTGAAAAAGCTTAATTACAATTCGGTCCTGCAAACTTTTTAATCACTCATTAGATTATTTCTTAAACAAATATGTCTAAAAAATTACTCATCTCAATCAAAATTTGAACAACATTGGGGGATAAACAATCACAAGTTTCATTGGAGTCAACTACTGAAGTAGTATTTTATTTCCATGACTTTTCAACATTTACAATTTCCTTATTGTAAGATTCAAACACATTGAAATAATAGAAGAATAACCATCAAGAACCTTGATAATCTTCAAAATGGAAAAATTATCCTTTGTAGTAATTGTATACTAAGAAGCAGATATATATGCCTTGTTTCCCTCAGCTAATTGTTAATGAAACTCTTTTTTTAAACCCATTTCTTCTGAATCATGATGTGCATTGACATGGTCCTTTGATTTTCCACTGAAACCTAAAATGGTCCACAATGTAATATCACAAACATTTTTTCAATCTTTATTACATCCAAATTATGCCTTAGCATGATAGTTTTCCAATATGGGATACTGTAAAAAATACATATCTTTTTCCAATTGTGACTGTGATTTCTACTCGCACCACATATATTAGGTAATGGACGAGCCATGAAATCCAAAAATTCATATACCATGAAAATGTTTTCTTCCTCAATATGCGACAACATTTTGACTCCTATCATGATCTTTTGTGTTGGGTTGAACTCTCTAGAACAATAAAATGTCACTCTGTCCTTTCTAAAATTTTGCTGAGGGGGGAGAAAATTTTTGTGACCCATGTATGCCCATTTTCTAGAATGTTTATATCATACATATTGTTTACTTTTATTGCAACATGGGAATGAAAATTCCCCTTTTTACTCTAGCCTAATAAATTATGATAAGATAGGGAAGTCATTGATTGTCCACAATAAAATAGCTTGCGGTTTCAACATTTCATTCGTTACACAATCATAAGTCATCACACCATCGCCCAAAAATTCATTCAACTCATCAATCAATAGTTGAAGGTAAACATCAATATTATCCCTAGGACTTCTAGGTCAATCAATAAGAGTATAGAGTAATATAAATTGTATTTTTATACAAATCCATGGAGGAAGATTATACAGAACCAACACCATGGGGCATGTGTTATGAGTTTCCCCAACCATAGACTTGAATGGATTGAAACCATCTACATCCAACCCCAATCAGACATTACGATCATCTTTAGAAAAGTTTGGGTGTATCTTATCGAAATCCTTCCATGCATGAGAGTCTGCCGGGTGGGTTAACATATCACATTTCTGATTTCTTTCTGCATGCCATCTCATTAAATTAGAAATATTAGATGAAATAAAAAATATTTTCAACCAAGGCTTTAGGGGAATGTAACGCATTTGATTTATAGTAATCGGTTATCCCTCTTTTGTAGTGTAGAGACCCGAGCTTGACATAGATGGATATTATATTAATTTTTCAGAATATATAATACATAAAAAAACAAACACCAATGGACCGTAATAGTTTAGTGTCATTGGAAACTTGGAACACAATCTTCTAATCATGGTGGAAGATCTTCAACATCTCCCATAAAGATCTTCCTTTTTTTTCTTACCTAAAACCTTTCATTATATACTAGGGAAATGAAAAAATAAAACATAGAAAGGGTGAGCTTGAATTCTCATTAAGGTTAAACATGGATAACAAAAAAAAATCCAAAAGCATTTGAACATAAAAACATGAACATAAATTTAAACATCAAAATCTTGTGCAATTACATAAAACATGGCAGTACGTAAGGCATGGATCTTAAAGGAAAATTAATCATGACAAAATGGAATGGGAATAAAGCATGTAATTATGGCATCCACTAAGCACGTGTTATGATTTCCATAATAGCCAAGGCATTGCTTCCAATACCATCATAGTGGACACATTCCATTACAGAACTGGGTTTACTTGAGATTCTAGCCCTATATTACTGAACCAGATTCACTTTCCATTTCTGCCATATAAATATCATTAGATATAAATCATTAACCAATGCATTTGAGGGAGATATAGGTCCCACCCATCTCATAATGAAATCATTGTTAGTTGTACCAAAAAATAAACAGAAACCATCCATCACAACCCAATGAATAAAAAGGGTTTCATAAGCATCATCTCATCATAACATAATCCATATAAAACAAATGGATATACATTCATCATAAGAAAAATCAAACCGTATAAATAATAGGGACATTATACTTAAAACATAAACACACTAAATAATGTCATCTAAGATGGAAAATAGTTTTGATAAAACACATGAAATGTATTCTTGAGGAAAATATCATTTCTTCTTCAAAATCATTTTATTTTTACAAAATTCCATGAAATTTTAAAAGAAATTGATTTTCTTGAAAATAATCATGAAATATTGTAGAGTAAGCTTCATAAAAATAAGGCGTTATAAAACCATAATATTCTGTTCAGGCCATATAAGTTAAAAAAACATTCTCCTCATACATTTACTAGAAAATTCAAAAAGTACCTCGTATTGTAAACAAAATAAAGATTCATTCCATACCACATAGTAAAAGTAAAAAGAGGTAGACAGGACATTAAACATACATTGAAGAATAGTAAAAACTTTTTGTAAATTTTTTTTATAAAACATGGATGTGGATGATAAATATAACCTCAGTAAATACTTATGAATAAACAATCTCAGATAAGAACGAGATTGGAATAATTATCCCTTGCCATATGTCCAATTTCTTCTATATGTATCTGAGACTCATGTATAGGGGGATTAAACTCATTATTAACTTGTAAAAACCCATAAGAATATTTATGATATCATATATGATTCACATATGACTTTATATAACCCGTTCATTTGTTAATTCTATGTTAAAGTAGTGTTTTGCGTAAAATCATTTCATTTGTCGTATGTGTTTTGACTTGTAAATATTCTTATGATTACTTAGATCATGATTACTTACTTCCAGAATGTAAAACATGATTTATATATAATATAATCCTAATATATATATATATATATAACAGATCAATAAATATAATGAAATACACCTTTCATAGAGACAATAGGTCGTACATACGCATGAATGCTGTTTTCATTACCATATTAAATTTAATGGAAGTAAGTATATACATAAATCTAGTATCATTATTATGTAATATATTTCATGATTATTTATTATATATGCTTTATAATCCTTCTTGAATGGTTAACTTGGATAATGGATCTTATCGCGTTTTGGAGACGGTAATCCGTATGTACGCACGAGTGATGATATCATTCCCATAATTATTGAATGGAATTGGAGTGGATGATATAGTATCTATGAATCTGTATGATGTTATAATAATAATATATTGTCATAATTCCCATAATTATATCCATCCATGTATGGTGGTGGTGGAATAATATATTACACCATGACGTGGAGACAATAAGTGGTACATACGCACACACGGTGATTTCATTTTTTGTAGGATGTATATAAGTTGAAATAAGGTTGTTTCATATTTATAATAACATATCAGTATATTATCGATACTGATTTTATTACATTATAATGAAGCAACTAATGTAGGGGAAGTTGAAGAAGAAATAAACGTGAATGAATCGGTAGAATAGATTACCTCTTCCTCTACGCACATCCTTTAAGCTTCTTCTTAAGGGACAAAATTTAGTATTTTTAGAAGACCAGAACCTCTAGAATGTGACTAGGGAAGTTGATAAGAGTAATGGGTAGGGTTTGGCCGAGCTTTAAGGCTCCAAATTGTGTGAATAGGAGAGGGCTGAGGTGGCCTTTTCTAAGAGAAGAGAGGGTCACTTTTGGAAACCTCAAACATATTAATTAATAATAAATTCAAACCCCACATAAAAACCTCAAAACAATGACTCAATTTGAATTTATAATTTTCTAGGGTTGTAATATCATCAACCAATAAAATTTAGACATGTTTTATGTTTATTTTAAACATTATCATTTTGATTTATCATTATTTAATCTATTTAATTTTATTTGTAGTAATAATATTCTAATTTTTAAATTGCGATAAATAATTACTTATGTGTTGTGAATTTTATATAATTAGAGAAATTATTACATTTTAGACCATAAAATTTTAAATTTTAAATTTTTAAATATTCTTTTTATTTTTATTCAATTTAATAATATGTTATTTCTATAAAATTTCAATATTGTCAATTTTTACACTATTCAATTATTTGAATTTAAATAAAATGCTCACATAAGTTATATTCAAAAAAATATTAAATAGATTACTAACATGTAATATGAATCTAAAAAATTCATGGATCACATTAACTGGTTCATATTAAACATATTTTAATATTTTTAAAGCCATTTATTTGATATTTCTCTTAATAAAATAATTATTACAACATTTTTGTAGAACTATTTAATATACATATTTTTTGCATAAAAAATTAAAATAAAATACTATGATGAATATAAATCTATTATCTTTCATAATAATACTTTTAGTCGAATTTATCATCTTAAAATCACAACATTAAAATTTTTATATTCATTAAATTATGAAGGTGACAACTTTGATATCATTTAGAATAAAACATTATAAATGTCATAAATTGTTTTATAAGGATCCAAATAGTCCACAAGTAGAACCTTGTATAATTAGGGTACAAAAATACTATATCAATAAGGTTTGTTCATGTTTTTGGTCATTTTGATGGGTATTATTATTTTAATAAAAACTATATTATTGATTTTTCAATAATTAAATAATTTCAACATCATTAATGTATAAGCTATTAAGGTAACTATATATTTCATAAAAATTACAAATAAATTACTATGATTAAAAAAACATTTCTCTTTAAAATTAAAATTCATAATGTAATTTCTATTCTGTATAACTATATATTAAAAATAATTTTATTAATAAAATTCAAGTGAGATATATTTCACATTCCTTTAAATAAAATAAATTAAATGTCTTAATCTCATCCAAGTGGGTACTAATATATTCCATTTAGACCCAAGTAAATATTAGAGAGACATATAATCAACCAATGATGTTAAGAAAAATGTTAGTGTAATTTTATATTATTATGTGTAACCTTAATTACCTGATTTACCTTTAACTGTGCTTAATAAAATTTACCGTAGTTACTATTCATAAAGACAAAAAATAAAAAATTCCATATTAAAATAATTTAGACCTACTAATTACAATTATGGAATCCATTTTTCCAAATTGAATACCCAAAAGTTGTATTATTTAATTTAAAATTAATCCCGCTGTTGAGAAAACGGGTTTTAAAAGATAAAACATTGCAAAATATTGATATGTTTTTACCTATGAATTCAATGTAAAATTAATTATAATGACTTAAATTATTTTAAATGGTAAAAATATATTCTATTTATACTTTCAAAACATTCAATTTTATAATTTAACGATATAAATTATCTCGATGAATGAAGTTGTTTTTAATTAAAATTTAGCGTATTTTTACTATTCATCAAAATATGAAGGTTATTAGAATAATTTCAAAATTTTGTCTAACGTAATTTTTATATCATAATTCAAAAGAAGAAGATTAATTTTTCAAACTGAACTTATAAACTTTTCAAAATCATGATTTTAAATGGGGGCGTAATCAAAATGCAGTAAAACTGCATTTTTCTTAAAATACTTATTTGACCCGAAAATTTTATATTGTTCTCGTACCATGTTCTAGAATATGTGTAAGATGAATTATAATGTTATAAAATTCAAAATTTTGTTAATACTGTACATAACAGCTAGTTCATAATAATATTCTAATATATAAGTGTTTAGTGTAACTCGTTATTGCGTACCACACAAGCTGTCGAGGAAGGTCACTCTTGTATGTAACACAAGCCAAGTATATTGTTGTGTATAGTAAAAGATAATCTTTATGTAGCAAAAAACAGAAGATATCAATGAAATTAAAAGGAATATATCTCATAATATCATGGGGTGTTACAATATTTTACCCTTAAATTGAATGTCACCCCCGAAATTCATCGGGGTTATATATGGTTTGCTACTTGAAAGTTTCATTCATAGAAAACCACATCGTAAGAAGGAATAATAAAACATAATTTTAAAAACTAATTTATGAAAACTAATGGTTACGCAAAATAAATCATCACTGGGTTTCCACATAAGAGAACATAGCTGAAAACTTGGATATGGAAGAAAAATCTAACCATCAAGTTCTGATGGAGAGTGGTAGAGAACATGGCTATGAAGAAGCCAACAATCACAAAGCCATAACTTTGTGTTGATCTAAGGCACCATCTGATTTATTGGATATGATGGTACTAGGACAACATTTTTTGTTTTCATGATCATTTCGCTAAATTTGATTAATTTTTTTTGCATAGGGATAAATACTTACATGATTTTAGTGTAATATCATTGTTGGTCATTCCATGAACAATTTCAACTTTATCTCTTTTTTAAAGAAACGATGTTGAATTTGTTATTATATAAGTGTCAGAAGATCATGTGATATAATGATAGGTCATTCCATCTATCTTTATCACAAAAAGGTTAGCAGAAATTATTAAATATACATAAGTCCATCTATGGCGAGATTAACTATATACGGTTCCAAAAATTGACTTATACTTCATCTATCATACTGATTAATAAAATAAACTAATTTCTACTTACCAGGGACATCCTGTAGGCTTGTGGTAGGTGATAAAGGTCTGTCACACATCAGTTCTGGGATCTATTCTCACATCCTTGTCTGATGCGACGGGTTTTCGCCCGTCCTACGAGTTTTTCAATTTTCTAAAACTATACTGTTACAAAATTCCAGAAATAATATCAAAAATTTATAACCTTAAACAATACTATATTATTTCAAATATAATTCATTCCAACCATTAGGATTATCGAAAATACTTTTGTCCAATCTCATAGTATAAAGAAAACGACTACAAGAAAGTTCATCTACCGAGCATGTTAATTCCATCATTTACCCTCGATATATCATAAGATATATCTTATTGGTCACATTCAAAACACGTGAATACCTTAATAATTTATTCTCTTGAGACATATATTACCATAGAATCTTTGTGAAAACATGAATGCGGTAAAAAGTTAACTCTTTCTAGATTCCAAAATCCCAAAATTTCTACATACTCAGACAATGATATCACTTTGTCCTTATATCAGTTAGGATCTCATTAATACTGTCAAAATTTTCTTTATATATTTATCCCTTCAAATTTCGCATATCATCTGCTTTCCAAAAATATTTCAATCACTTTTCATGGTTACCGGTACTATAAAATTATCAAGAACCACAATAAACCAATACATAGATATTCCAATATTCCACAATACTAAAATGGGATTCCACAAAACTATTTTTCATCCTCGTTACAAAAACAATAAATCAATCCACCATTTCATTGTCATATTCAACATCTCCAATAGTGATCACATGTGACATCCCTTTTTTCCTTTTCTTTAAGTATTTGTTGATGTCGATCATCATTAACCATTGGATTAGGGCATTAGTGAACAGAATTCCCAATTTCCCTACACTTGTATCATTAAAGTGTTGGTGGTGCATTCCCTGTAGGCTTTTCTCTATTCACATAATTAGCTACCATTTTTCCATTACTTCAGCACTCAACTGCTCGATGAACTTATTTTCCACACTTAAATCATTTTCTAGTCCCTTTAAGACAATCTCCTCCATGCTTATTTCCACAATTTGAGCATAACGAAACATTTGTATTCTTTTCACTATAGTTTTGAGATTTTTCCTTGAACTCCATCATTCGTTTCTTGTCAAAACCATGAGATGGATATGTAACACCAACTTCCAGTTCTACCATGATAGCTAAACACACAATCTCTTCATAGATACTGAAGTATCTTATAGCTAATGCCTTTCGTAGACATTGTTTTAAACCACTAAAGAATCGATCAACTTTACATTCAGGTTGGATGATAAATCTATATGCATACATTGCATTCCTGGTAAAATTCACATCTTATATACCAACAGATTCATCATCCTTTTACTTATGCTCAAGGAACTCCTTTTTTATCTTCGTTTAAGGAATATAAAGAAAGTACTTATTGAAAAATAAGTTCTTGAACTCATCCTATTCCATGGATTCAATTTCATCTTGGGGCCTCATATTCTTAATTAGAGTCCACCACTGGTCTGCTTCACCTTATAAATGGTAAATAGCCAAAATGACCTTTTCATGTTTCAAACAACGAAGTATGGAATATATCTTTTCAATGGTACTGATCCATTTTTCAGAAATATGTGGATCAGAAGACCCATTAAAATAAGGTGGATGTTTCCTCATAAAGGAATCAATGGAATATTATTCCCTTCTCTAGTCATTTGGAAGTCCAGAATGATTCATAGCTTGTGTAAATATAAAAATAAGATTTTGAATTCCATTTCTCATAACATTGGTTTTTTCAGGATGAAAATCATTGCATTGTCCATTATATTGATCAACATGGTTCTTTCGGGTTCCATCCATCATCTAAAACCCAAAAAGAATAGTTTGAGCGGAAAAAATCATGCTAGGAATACAACATAATAAAGGGAGAGTACCTTCAATATCTAACATCTTAAGTTTAATTCTAAGATCAATACCATAATTCTAGGGATATATCCTATAATTATACTTAACCTTAGGGACATCCCTATACATACGTTAGAAATATCTCTAGGGATTTCACTAAAGGTTTCACATCCTAGTTTCCAAAGGTTAACTAAACCTTTCCTCTAAGACCTACTATAGAGACCCAATCTTGACGTACATGGAGAATACATTACTTTTGCGGAATACATAGTACATAACAAAAACAAATACCCAAGGACTATAATAGTTTAGTTTATTTTGAAACATGGAACACACTTTTCTAATCATGGTGAATGTTCTTCAACGTCACCCATAAAGATGTTCCGTTTTTTGTTTTCTTACCTAAAACCTTTCTTTATATCCTGGGGAAAGGAAAACATAAATAATAGAAAGGGTGACCTAGAATGATCATTAAGAGTAAACATGGAGAAGAAGAAAAATAATCCATGAAGAATTGAACTTAAAAAACATAACATAAATTTAAAAATCAAAATCTTAAGCAATGACATAAAACATAGCAGTACATAAGGAATGGATAATAATGGAACATTAATCATGATAAAAAGGCATGGGAATAAAACTTTTAATTTTGGAAACCATTAAGCAAATATTCGGATTTCTATAGTAGCCATGGCATTGATGCCAAGACCATCATAGTGGACAAAGTCCATTACTGAACCAGGTTTACATGCCTTTCCAGCCCTGTATTGCTGAACTGGATTCAATTGTCATTCCAGCCATGTCTATCTCATAAGATATAAATCATTACCCAATGCATTGTAGGGAGATATAGGTACCACCCATCTCATAATGAAATCATTCTTACGTGTCCCACAAAATAAACAGAAATCATTCATCATAACCCAATGAATAAATTGGGTTTCATAAACATCATCCCATTATAACATAATCCATATAAAAAATGGATATAAATTCATCATAAGAAAAATAAAACCTTTTAAATAACAAAAACATTATACTAGAAACATAAAAATACGAAATAATGTCATCTTAGATGGAAAATAGTTTTGATAAACACTTGAAATGAATTCTTGAGGAAAATATCTTTTCTTCTGCAAAATAATTTTATTTTTCAAAAAATGACATTCAATTTTAAAAGAAAAGGATTTTGTTGAAAATAATCATGAAATCTTGTGGAGTATGCTTCATTAAAATAAGGCATTATAAAACCGTAAAATTTTCTTCAGGCCATATAAGTTAAGAAAAACATTCTTCTTGTACATTTTCAGGAAAAGTCAAAAAGTACCTCATATGGTAAATAAAAGATAGAATTGTTCAATACCACATAGTAAAAGTCAAAAGAGGTGGACATAACATTAAAAATTCATGGAATAATAATATAAACTTTATGAAAACTTTTTTTAAAAACATGGACAAGGTTGATAAATTTAACACATGTAAATACATACGAATAACCAATCTTGGATAAGAATGAGATTGGAATAATTATCACTACCCTTATGTCCAATTTCTTCTATATATGTCTGAGACTCTGATATAGTGGGTTTAAATATATTTTTAACTTGTAACAGAACCATAATAATATTTATGATATCATATATGATTCACTTATGACATTATATTACCCGTTCATTTGTCAATTCCATGTTAAAATAGTATTTTGGGTAAAATATTTTCATTTTTCGTACGTGTTTTGACTTTTAATTAGTCATATGATTTCTTAGATCATGATTATTTACTTATATAATGTAAAACATTATTAATATATAATATATTAAGAATAATATATATATATATATAATATATTGAAAAATGGATTGAAATACACCGTTCATGGAGAAGATAGCACTAGTGCAGAAAATGTTTTTAACGTCGATTATTTTTCATTTTTTACATCGGGTTTTAGCTGACGTTAATACGGATGACGTTATAAATATTGTTTTCTACATCTTTTATTTACAAACCAACGTAAAAAACATAACATTTCAGTGTTTATCACATCTGTTATTAATTAACCGACGTGAAAAAACCAAGGGGGGGGGGGGTTTATCATGTCGGTTATTAGATAACCGACATGATAAAACAGTGCGGGGGTGTTTATCACGTCGGTTATATAATAACGGATGTGATAAATTATTTCCCCAGCCTTTATCACGTTAGTTATTGTATAACTGACGTGATAAAATAGGGGGGGTTATCATGTCCGTTATTAAATAACTGACAAGATAAACCCCTGGGAAATGGTTCATCACGTCAGTTATATAATAACCAACATGATAAACCAGTCCGCGGGGGGGGGGGGGGGGGGGGTTATCACGTGAGTTATTAAATAATCGAGGTGATAAAAGGCCAAGGAAATGGTTTACCAGGTCCGTTATTATATAACTGACGTGATAAACCAGATAAACCAGTCCGGGGGGTTTTATCAAGTCGGTTATTAAATAATCGACGTGATAAACCATTCCACCAGTGTTTATCAGGTCAGTTATTCAAATAACCGATGTGATGAACCATTACCCATTCCTTTATCACGTTGATTATAAAATAACCGACGTGAAATACCAATTTTTTATTAAAATGGAATGCAGTCCTCTGCTCACCCTAGAAACAACTAGAAACCAAATCAACATTTCATACCACATAAATAGTAGTAGACCAAAACAAGAACCAAAGAATAATAATTTACCTTGATAAAATTTAAAACATACCACACTGGACATCCCCCCCCCCCTTAACAGGCCCCCCTCACCCCACTGGACATCCCCCAACACACCCCTCGACCGCCCCCCGACCCCCTGGACTGCCCCAAACACCCCTGGACAACCCCCCGAACCTCATGTATACCCCCCCACACCCTGGACAACACTCTCACACCCCTGGGAAACCCTCCCCCACCCCACTAGATAGCCCCCACCACACCCCCAGACTGCCCCCCGACCCCCTAGAAAGCCCCAAACACCTTTGGACAGCCCCAAATACCACGGGATAACTCCCCCACCCTCATGTATACCCCCACACCTAGACAACACTCCCACACCCCTGGACAACCCTCACCCCACTGGACAACCCCCACCACACCCCTAGATTTCCCCAACCCCCTGGACAGCCCCAAACACCCCTAGAAAACCCCCCACCCTCATGTATACCCCACCCCATGTACATCACTCCCACACCCCTGGACATCACTCCCACACCCCTGAACAGCCCCAAACACCCTTGGAAACCCCCCCCCCCCCCCCCCCACACACACCCTCCTGAACACCCCCACAGGGGGAACGCCACTGGAAGGTAACCATCACTCCCACATGCGAAGCTTGAGCTCTCAAAATGTTTCACATGTGGGAGTGATGAATACCTTATTGTGGCATTTAGACCCCCAAGGGATGGAGGTGCCTCCTCTCCCACCCCCCTGAACTTCACCCCCATCCCCATGGACACCCTGGACCCCCCCCCCCCACCCACTGGAAATCCCCCTCCCCCACCCCACTAGACATCCCTTCCACACCCCTGGAAACCCCCTCACCCCACAGGACACCCCCAAACCCCTAGACACCCCCTAGACAGCCTCCCACTCTCTTGGATAGCCCTTCCACCATCTTGTAAATTCTCCCACCCCTAGACTTCCCCCCACTCTCATGGACACCCAAGACCCCCCCCCCACACCCCACCGGACATCCCTGCCACACCCCTGGATTCCCCCACCCCACTGAACACCCCCTACACCCTTGGAACCCCTCCCCCTAGACCAGAATCGATACTAGAAAAACCATCATAAGTAGACCAAAATAAGAAGTAGAGAAAAATTAAACATTCACATATATAACATTCAAAACATACACTTTCAACTTAAAAAAACTAAATCCAACCGAAACGACTACCAAATACACAATTACAACAAAAATATTCAAAATTACATTTTACACTACAAACAACTAAAATTCAATCAAACCTATAAAATAATTTGACCACTCTACTTGTATGTGTTTGATGTCTTCAGCAGTATAGGGTTGAGGGTCATAAAATATCTACAAATGAAAAGGATAGTATTTAACGTGTATAATGAATAAATCAAATTGAAATATTATGGAAATGATTAAAAGGAAATATTACTAGGTCAATGTTCACAACTGTCCCAGTTCTTATTATTTCATATATAAATCTTTAAATATAATATCTGCATTCGATGAAGCCTTATTGTTCATGAAAATTCTGTTTGAATGAGTGTAAATTCAATATATTATTTTTATGTAATAAATCAAAAAGTACTAATTATAAATGGATATTTACCTTCGCATTTACATATTTAACCTTTGCACTCCTTTTCTTTGTGTTGTTTCAAAAGTAGACCCATGACCTATTAGAAAATAATATGAATGGGATAAATTTAAAATTAATTATAATATATAAAATTATTGAGAAATTTAAACTCAATTTTCTAATATTTTCATAAAACATTCCCGCACATCGTCATGCATAGAGTATATCCAATAAAGTGTTTTCTCCCTTGGGAAAAAATCCCTAACATCAAATGATCACTGATAAAAGAAAATTTAAGGTTAGTTTTTTTATGATAAAATATAATGAACTCTTTGAGAGATATGTGTTTCATACCTATCACAAAAAGGCATCAACCAACATTGTGTGACTATATTCTGTTCAAGTCTTTCATTAATATAAAGCATTATTTGTTCCTCATCCAATGCACATGCTTCAGGTGAAATCAATTGCTGGTCGAAGAATCCATATACATCTGTCAGCTCATTCCTCTCACAAATGTTATAAAGATACCTAATCCAAAATAGACATAATTAAATATTTTTAATAAATATAACGTAGGGAAAAGGTGTTAAGACTTACATGGAAAAAAATTTCACCACGTAGATGCCCAACTTGTCTCTAGTAACAAGTTCCATGATATTAGTTTTCCTAATCCCCATAGTTATTGCACATCCACAAACATGAGATTCCATTGGAAAGTCATAATGACCTGCCAACATATTTGAATATCTTGACAATCTATCAAGACTACTAGAATATGTATATGATGTCATAGGAATTTGTCTTTGTTGTTGTATATACATTATTTCTTTACCTTTGAGGAATTCCTGTAAAAATAAATAGAAAAATATATTAGTTTGCAAATGATAAAAATTTAATAAAAAAATAAAATAAAATATATAACATTCATACCTCTATGGTAATGAGTCAAAGATGTCTGGATGGCCAAATTAAAAAATGGCTGATACTATGTCCAACTGTTGTCACATCATCCGTAGTTAATGGTACACGAGCTGATCTATCTATAATATCCTGTACAGTGAACTTCTGATTCTCTACCTCTAATATTTGATGATAAACTGTATCTTTTATATAATATACCAACCCATATGCAACTATATGATGTTGAGGATCATCAACATAAAACTCCCAATAAGTAGGAAGATGTGGCGGAGGAGTTGGATAAAAAATGGGGTCTGTAGGCTGAGGTGGGGGAGTGGGAGCTACTGGCGGAGGTGGTGGAGGAGTGGGAGATGCAGTCTGAAATTGCCTTTGAATGTCTGCAATCCTAGAATAAACTGATGCTCTAATAATTTATTCCATTTTCACATTAATATTATGAACTTCAGCCTCCAAGAATTCTATTTTATTATAAACACCATCAATGTTAGAAGTTGAATAATGTGGAAACACTTTTCTTACTGATACACCTTTCGGATATCCCCTTACACGACTATGATGTTCAGGATTTCCAAATGATACAGATAAAATGTCCTGCCTCCCAGTAGCTATAAATGCCCCCTGTGAGCTCTTCTCCTCAAGAGAGTCCTGTATTAATTAATTGACATTACTGTAATGATTGAAATTATATAAAGAAAATAGTTAACTTAAATAAATAAAATAGATATCTTACAATACTCTCAACTACGATTCTCAATTCTTTCAAAAGATATTTCCCTCTTTTTCCCATCTGAGATCTCTTCCATTTTTCATGTCTAGATAGAGGGGATAGAGGGGCCACCTCTCCAGATATTGGAGTCTCAGCTCTTAGTTTTTGAAATTTTTCCGCCATCATTTGTTCTTCCAAAAATGCATACCCTCCCCGAGATAAACTATGAGGGTATACATTTTTAGATTAGATATCCTGATGAGATTTCCTTGTTTGCTGTAAATTAAGAATAAGAAATCATTTACAAAACATTAATTAAATCATTTATATAAGAAAGCTTATAAAAGTTTACATTACCCTTACCAAAAATGACTCTTTTCTTCTACTTTCAAAAAACTGTCTCAATGTGTCTTCATCTATAAAAGGATATATACGACATGGATTTTTATGACTCCTATGAAAAAAAATGAAATCAGATGAGAGGTTTGATTTGAAATCCCTACATCTCCATGAAACCATCGATAAGCATTTCTTCTTGACTCCTCCAGTGTTAGGAATATCAAATTTCATCTGATGAAGAAGACGTTAAACATATTATATATACTGGAAACATTTAAATAATAGTCAAACAATAGCAAAAGATCTTACCGAAATTGTCTCCCACAACTGAGATATTATTCCTTTATCCACACTTCTCTTGTCATCATAAAAAATGCTTATTTTTCTCTTAGACTGAGTTGATACAAAACTCTTTAAATCTTTTTCATTTTGACCTCTATGAATATAATCATCATCAAACTCAACTAGTATCCTCTGATCCTACGTACGAGAAAGTGATAATTTTGGTAAATTTGTGCACCCACGTTTACCAACTCTTGAACTCTTTGTCGTAATAGGAGCACATGAGGAAGATTGGGGAACATCAAGAGGAGCATGTGAATGTTCCTCTCCAAAGGTATGACCAATATTCTCATCTCTAGAATCAAGTGTTTGATCAACTGAATGATATGTCATTATCCTTCAAGTCAAAGAAACAAGAATTAGTTCACAAATATACAAATTCAAATATTTTAATATGACTGTAATTAGGAAATAGAAAATTGTATTATGTTACGTAATAGTAAACATTGTTAATATGGTAAGCTTGTTAAACAATGGTAAAGATGGTCAAAATGGTCAAGATGGTAAACATGGTAAACATGGTAAACCTTGTAAACATAGTAAATTAATTTTCACTGAAAAAAATAATAGATATATAATTCATGTAATGATAAACATGATAAAGTAAACTAAAGAAACATAAAACAAACAAAAACTAATACTTATTTTGTTTTAATACATATTTTAATAAAGAAAAAACTTAAAATATCTAACATTTTATGAAAAAATTAAATCTAAACAAGAAATAAACATATGTTACCTATAATTTTAGGAATGTACAAATGGACTGTTTCCCCAAATTCCTTCGTCATGATCATTCCTTATGGCACAAACCATGTCTTCAACATGCTCATCATTATGTTCTTTTAATATTTCCATTGAAGTAGGGATATCACATAATTAAGCATCATCATCAAGTTCATCCTCACCAACATATTGTTTTTTCCCTTGTAAAACAACATCCCACTACATATCTTATAGATCTACTATATAGAAAATTTGTTTTTCATGTGTTTCCATCATAGAATAATCAGTTGTGCCTTCCAATCTATTCAGATTAACAAGTGTCATTCCAAATTCATTGTGTCTGACACTGTTATTACCGATAAACCATTTATAGTTAAAAACAAGAACTTTAATTTTAATGTAATCAACCCCCCATATGTCTTCAATCACTCCCTAAATTTCACTTGTTGCAGAAATTGTGTTTTTGTCCTTAGCACTCGAAAAATGCATTGCTTCTACAAACACCAATACACCACTATTCTGAATTGCAATTCTGTTTTCTTGAGCTTTTATAAGAAAGTTATAGCCATTAATATCATAACCGGACCATGTTATCACATTTAAACATGGGCCACCCACTATCCATTTTAATGTCTCTCATACATCTAATCTACCAAGCAAGGTATTTTTAAACCATGGATTTTTTTTGTTGTGCTCATTCAAAATCCACAATTATTTCTTCTTTGGATGACATTGTTTCAACTCATTAATATGAAATTTTATATATCGTTGAGAATCAACTATGTTATTCAAGATGTATGATTCTAAATTCTTCATCTGTTCAGCAGACAATGATTGGAGTTTCAAGCCACAAATCCCCTTTCCCTCATTATTAACTCATTCATGGTGATATGGAGGCAAACCTATGTGCTTCACCATAGCCAAGTATCTCATACAAAACTCTGCAACCTCTTCAGAAATATAATTTTCAATAATGGAGGCTTCAGGTCGATATGGATTATTAACATACCCCTTCAATATTTTCATATACCATTAAAAAGTATACATCCAATGAAGATATATAGGTCTAAAAAGATTTATTTCTCGAACCAGATGAATCATTAAATGCACCATTATATCAAAAACAATTGGTGGAGAATACATATCCTATTGACAAAGTATAAAAATTGTATCCTTTTCCAATATGTTCAAAGCATTCACATCGATCTACATATTACAAATTGAATTGAAAAAATAACACAACTTCATTATAGTCTTTCTGACATAGATGGGAAGTATTCTACGCAATGCAACTGGTAGAATTTGTTGTATCATGACGTGACAAACATGTGATTTCATACCTATCAACTTCATGTCCTTCAAGGATAATTGTTTTTATCATTTTAAGAATAACCTAGAAGCACTTTCATATCATGAAGACACTGACAAAAGCTAATTTTCTCCCTCTTTGATAATGTATGACAAGCTGGGGGAAGAAATGTTCATCTTCTTTTAGGAGTGGGAGCTGACTCCAAACGTATTCCCATTGATAGTAAGTCTAATATTGCATTCAACCCATCTTTTTTTCTTTCCTTTAAAATCTAAAAATGTTCCAATCAAACAATAACATATATTCTTCTCCATGTGCATGAAATCAATATTTTGTTTAACTTCATGGTATCTCTAATATGGTAGCTCAAAAAATATTGACCTTTTCTTCCAAATATGTCTATAACTACCAGATCTTTGTGTCATTCCCAATGCCACATCAATGGTTTTCAGCCTCTCAAAATACGGATTAGGGGATAAAGGTTTTGGGGCAATATCAAATTCTTGTGAGCCATTGAATGAATTTTTTAGTCTTCTATAATGGTGATCCATAGGCAAAAACATTCGATGTCCCATGTACACTGTTTTCCTCCCATGATGCAATTGACAACATGATGTCTGTTGTTCGCAAATTTGACATGATTTATGCCCATTTACACTATATAAAGACAAATTTACATATGCTGGGAAGTCATTTATAGTGAACAAAAGCAATACATGTAGTTGAAAATATTCCATTTTATAAGAATCATACACCCTAATACCATCAACCCATAGAAGTTTCAAATCATCAATCAACAGTGACAAGTAGACATCAATATCATTATCGGGTTGCTTCAGACCAGAGATTGTTATAATCAACATGACATATTTGTGCTCAATAAAAACATCATGAGAGAGGTTGTAATTTACCAAGGAAAAATGCCATGAACTATGTGTTCTACTGAGGGTTCGGTATAGATTCATTCCATCTGTGTGCAACCCTAGTATGAGAATTATAATTTCATTTCCAAATGTAGAATAATGTTCATCAATTTTCTTCCATTGTGGACATTCAGCTGGATGGAATATTTTTCCATCACATAACCACTCATCTGCATGCCATGTTAATCTTTTTGAAACATGTGAATTAGAAAATAAACGTTTGAAACTATGAATTATTGGAAGATACAAAAATACCTTTGAAGGGATCTTTGTAATCTCTATATCAACCTATGATTTTTCTTTGACCTTATATCGTGATGTCCCACATTTAGGACACTCTGACAGAAATTCATATTCCTTACAATATATAATAAATTCATTCAGACAGGAATGCATTTTCTTGTATCCCAATCCCATCCGGCATAATATTTTCTTATCCATATAATGTGAATCTGGAAGATCATTTTCTTTTGGAAGAATGTATTCCATCAATTGTAGCATCTCTGTAAAGCTTCTGTCACTCCATCCGTGATTCTCCTTCAGGTTAATCAATCATAACACCATCGACGAAACTGTAAAATCTATACAACTAGGATATGATAGTTTTTCAGCATCACCATATAGACGTGCAACTGCCGGTTCTATCACAATTTTTTCTGCTGCAATATCCTGAATCATTTCTTCGATTCCATCAGAGTTACCATCTTGTGAATCATCATTATCAATGAAATTCTATCTAGTTTCACCATTCTAATACCAAGGGCTATAACTCAGATTAAAACCATGAAAAATCAGATGATCTTTTATCTCTCTTCTTTTCGACTTCTTCATATTCAAAAATTTCATGCATGTATAGAAAAAAATGTCACTACATGGAACATTTCCTTTAGAAAATTCCAAAAATGCATCAACACCTTCCTCATATTCATTGCTCATTTTATGTTCCATAATACAATTTTGACTCATTATTACCTATAACAAATATCAAAATTATACATCTTTTTTAGATAAAACAAATATATATTTATATGAAAAAATCATAATTTGAATGTAAAAAAATTTTGAAATATTAAACAAATCTATGTTTATTTAAAAAAATATGCTTGAATATGATTTTAAAAAGAAAATATAGTAAGATATAATAGTTTTAAATTCCATTGAATCAAACAAAACCATGGGGCCTCTAATGGTTGATAGAAAATTGGGGAAAATTGAGTAAAACTGAGAATCAAATCAAATTTAAAATAAAAAATCAAATGGAGAAAATCACAATTTAAAGAAAATCATCACAATATAATGGGGTCAGGATAACTACACATATTTGAAAAAAACGATATGGTCTCCCCCAAAACCCATAATTTTCTCATAGTTGATGACTGGTCAAAATATATATAACCAAATAGAATTATATTGAAAAAATAATATCTATGAAACACTACAATAATCATGTCATAATCTCACAAACCACGATGCAGTATTCAATCCCAACTGAAACTTATCCCCACCCCCTTGGACAGCCCCTGGACACCACCACCCCCTTGGACTGCCCCCCACCCCCTGGACACCACCCCCACCACCTTGGACACCCCTTGGACACCACCACACCCTTGGACAGCCCCCCCCCCCCTCCTGGACACCCCCACCCCTCCTCGACACCACCACCCACCTCTTACCACCGTGGACAACCCCATGGACACCACCCAACCCTATGGACAACCCCCTCCCCCCCGAACAACCCCCAAACCCTCTAGACAGGACCCCACCTTCTTGGACAACCCCCACCCTCTTAGACACCCCCACCACCATGGACACCCTGGACACCCCCAACCCTCTGGATAGCCCCCTGAACCCTCTGAATACCACCCCACCCCCTTGGACACACCACCACCCCCTTGGACAGCCCCACCCCTCTAAATAGCCTCAACCCCCTAGACAGCCCCCGCCCCTCTAGACAGCACCCCCACCCCTCTTGGACACCACCCCCACCCCATACCCCCTTGGACACCCCACTGGACACCCCCAACCCGCTGGACGACCCCCCACCCCCCGGAAAACCCCCCAAACCCTCTGGACATGCCCCCCCACCCACCCACCCCCTTGGACAAACCCCCACCCCCTTAGACACCCCCACCCCCTTGGACCCCCCCCCCCCCCCCCGCACCTCCATGGACACCTTGGACAACCCCAACCCTCAGGACTTCCCCCAAACCCTCTAAACACCACCCCCACCTTCCTGGACACCCCCTGGACACCACCAACCCCTTGGACAGCCCCCCACCCCTATGGACATCCCCCCACCCCCTGGACATCCCCCACCCTTCTAGACAGCACCCCCACCCCTCCTGGACACCACCCCCACCCACTACCCCCTTGGACACCCCCTAGACACCCCCAACCCTTTGGACAGCCATCACCCCATGGACAACCCCCCAAACCCTCTGGATAGGCCCCACCCCTTGGACATCCCCCCCCACCCCCACCCCCTTGGACACCCCCCCCTCCACACACACACCCCTTGACGCCCCCCCCCCCCTCCATGGACACCCTGGACAACCCCCTACCCTCTGGACAGACACCAACCCCTGGACAACCACCAACCCTCTTGACAGCCCCCCAGAACCATGGGAATTTAACCTCAAGCTACTAGTTTTGGCATATATAGGGATTTTAACATGAAGTTACTAGTTTTTGTATCATGGCATTATTCAAAATGTGAACCATGAACTATATCTCCTACTAGTCTAAAATGATCTATTGGGAAATGAATCAGGTTTTAATAGCATATGGAGACTTATAATAGTCCACGAAAATAAGCGACATAAATAGATTATGGAACTACAAATAGTGAAACCCAAAATAGAAACAAGAAAGGATCCAACTGAAACATTCTACCATGAAAAACCATATATAATTATAAAATAAATCACACTGGTACAAAAAATGGGTGTATCAAAATGATTTACTTATAAATTATAGTAATATAGGTGAATGAGATCATTAGTTGTCAATGACAACAAAAATTAACATCAATGTCGGGCTTCCATAAAACAAAAATAAAAGAAATAGAAATAACTGAGGCTTGCATGAATATTGCGAGTCGATCTAATAGATCTGGCTATAATAAATAAGATTATGATGTAAAAATGAGGTAATAGGGTTCTAAATCGAAGAATCATACCTAGTTTAAACAAAAAAATCACAAAACATAAATATAGACTATCCGAAAAAATAACGAAGGAAATAAAATCATGGGAGGCTTACCTGTGTGTTGTGAGTGGAGATGATAGATACGAGGAGAGTAAAGATGATAAACGATGATGGAAAATAAAGTTTAATGAAACGAGACCGAAGAGTCGATTAGGGTTTTCTTCGTGAGAGAGACGAGTCGTCGGTCTGTAGATCGAAAAATCAGCAATGACAATCCACAGGTCATGTTAATTTTTTAAATGTTTTATAATGTTGGTTATTTAATAACCGACGTTATAACCTATTTTAATTACATTAATGACTTCAGTTACTATAATAACCAACGTTATAAGTGTATCAGATAATGCAGTTTTTACATCGGTTATTTTATAACCGATGAAAAAATAGCTGCGTGTTGGTTTTTTAGATTATTAATTCAATAACCGAATAAAAAACAAATCAGAAACCACAATTTTTAGGTCAGTTATTTTATAACTGACATAAAAACTGAGAGGTGTTGGTTTTTTAAATCAGTTATAATATAAATGATGTGATCAATTCAGCGATTTGGGTTTTTATGTCGGTTATTTAATAACCGATGTCAAAAAGGCCTCAATTCTTTCTTTTTTTTTACGTCGGTTATATTATAAACGACGTAAACAATTTGTAGATAGCTTTTTTACGTCGGTTATTAAAATAACCGACGTCAAAAATTTATTATCCGAATTTTTTTTCGGTTATAAAATAACCGACATAAAAAACCACGTATCACATATTTTCACGTCGGTTATATATAACCGACATAGAAAATGGTGACATTAAAAACGTTTTCTGCACTATTGTAGGTCGTACGTACGCATGAACGCTGTTTTTGTTTCCGTATTAAATATATTGGAGGTAATTATATACATAAATATAGTATCATTATTTTGTCATATATTTCATAATTATTTATTATTACACTTTATAATCATTTTTGAATGGTTAACATGGAGAATGAATTTCATCACGTCCTGGAAACGGTAATCTTTACGCACACATGAGCGATGATATCATTCCCATAATTATTGAATGGAATTGGAGTGGATGATATTATATCTTAGAAACCATATGACATTATAATAATCATATAAATTTATTATTCCCATAATTATATACATCTATGTATAGTGGTGGTGAAAAAATAGATTACACCACGGCGTGGAGACTGTAAGCCATACATACGCACATGCAGTGATTTCATTTTTTGTAGGATGGATATAAGGTGAAATAGGGTAGTTTCATATTTATAATAACAGATAAGTGTATTAGTGTTACTTATTTTATTACTTTATAATGAAACAACTAATTAAGAGGAAGTAGAAGAAGAAAGAAACTTGAACGAATCGGTAAAAGAGATTACCTCTTCCTCGACGCACCTCTTTTAAGCTTCCACTTAAGGGACTAGAGTTGGTCTTTTGAGAAAACCAAAACCTACATAATGTGAATAAGGAAGTTTATAAGAGTAATGTGTAGGGGTATTCCGATCTTGAAAGCTCAAAATTATGTGAGGAGGAGAGGGATGAGGTGCCCTTTTATAAGAGAAGATAGGGGCACTTTTGGAAACAACAAAAATATTAATTAATAATAAATTAAAACCCCACTTATAAAAATCCATAAATGCCTCAATTAAAATATTAGATGAGATAATATTGTAATATCATCATCCAAAAAAATTTATACACGTTTTATGTTCATTTTAAACATTATCATTTAGATTTATCCTTATTTAATGTATTAAATTTTATTTGCGGTAATAATATTCTAATTTTTAATTTGTTATAAATACATATATATGTGCTATGAATTTTCCATAATTAGATAAATTATTATATTTTAGACCATATCATTTTAAATTTGTAATTTTTAAATATTTTTGTGATTTTTAAATAATTTTATAATAATTTATGTTTATAAAATATCAATAGTGTCAATTTTGACACTATTTAATTATTTGAATTTAAATAAAATCCACACAAGAGATATTGTAACATCCCAAGTAAGTAATTAATAATATATATATTTATCTATGTCTACTAATGAATTAGATAGTGTTTTTGAGACTTAAAATGAGAATAAATCCAATCTTAAGCATGGAATACACTAATATTTTTAAAAGATTATTTTACTGCCTTTTGATGGAAAAACATTTTTAAATCAAAATTTTGACAATTTTATAAGCTCTATTTGTCAAAATAAACTTATTATTTATTATTGGGACATTTAAATTTACATTGGATAATTGTTTGGTATTTTTCTAACAATGTTCATTTTTTAATTAATAGTGAAAAATACTGCATTTTACATCCAAACTGCTTTTTCATCTAATTTAATTATATGGATAGATTATCTTTTTAATTGGTTTTAAAGTTCAATTAGAATATATTTTTACCATTTAATCCAATAGTGGTCGTTGGAATTAATTTCACTTTGAAATTGGACTTAAAATAGTGTCAATCTTTTGATACTTATTGTTTCATAAAAACACGCTATTTGCTCAGACAGCAGAAATTAATTATTAAATTAATTAATTAAACTTATATGTTTTGAATTTTGTAAAATATACATAATTTTTGAATTCAGAATATCAAATATATCTTAGGGTGAAGTTTTGGTATTTTTCTGAAAAACATCAATTTTTGATGAATAGTGAAACCACTAAGTGGTACTTAAAAAACCGATTTTTCGTTTAAATGAAATTTTACCACCTCTGTGTTTTGAATTTCAAAAATCCAACATACATGGTTGTAATTAAGAAGTAGAATTTGGTTCAATGGGATTAAAATAATTTTTTGGTGAATAGTAACTTTTAAGTTTTTAATCGCGATTAGAAGTAATTAGTGTAATTTAAGGTAAGAATAATGTTTTAATAATATGAAATGACCTAAAAACATGTTCTACACTTATTGTATGTGTCATGGCCGACCAAGAAAATACATGGGTCAACTTGGAGACCCCATGGAGCCACTTTGGAAGGAAAATGACATTAATATCTTTTTATTTAATGTTAAAGTAAAAAGGTTACAAACATGAGTTGTTTTACTAAAACAATATTTAAATGAGGTTATACAAGTCATAGTTTTGACTATAAATATTCAATATAAAGATAAAAAAAATTCCTAAATCATGATATATTTTTTTTAATTTTTAGTCATTAAATAAATTAAATTATTTATGACACCATGATGATGCAGCAATGACATCATTATTTAACGATTTAAATAAAATGAAACGATAATGTAAAATCTAAGACCTACACATGTCAAAAACATATTGGATGGGTGTATTTAGAACTATAATCACCTTATCCTCTAAATATATAATTTTGGGAACTTTTAAATCCAAAAATCATTTTATAATAATGTATCCTTTTATACCTTTCCAAGAGTGCCCCTCCTCTCCTCTTATAAAATTCCCCCACCTCTACCTCCTTACCCACACTTCCAAAGACATTGGATCGGTCACCTCTACCCATTTAGTCTCTCCACATCCCTCTATAACTCCTAGAAGCCTCACTTTGGGCAAAAGGCTTCCCAAAGAAGCCTTTGAGCTCAAATCAAAAAGAGTTACCTGTTTTCAAGGTAGTGTTTTCTCTTATGTTCTTACATTTTATTTTGCTTCTCCAACACTCTAAACTCATTTTATTCCTTTATTTATTAACAAAACCAGTATCTTCAATATTCTAGTATGTTGTTATAAAATGTATTCGAGCTACACTTACACACACCTATATCTAATGGTTAAAGAACATATTGTTTCTGTGGATGGAGAATTTCTGCCTCACGAAACGATGATTGTTCAACACTCTTATAACACCTTCAAAGGTGACCATTAAAATGTCACTAAATTTATATATGGTATATAATATGTTTATTTTTTACTTATGCTTTTATAGTTTTCATTCCTGGCATACCTTTATGGGTACCATTATGGGTAAACGTGATATCTTCATCTTAGGAAGTGCGGACTACCACCCTCTCAAAGTGATTTGATTAGTTAATGCCATATGTGGGACGTATAAAGGATTTAATTAATGATATTATGTATTATATTATACTGGAATTATAATACACATTTATATCATTATGATTCCATTCTATAAAATACGAAATAGAAATGAAAGTAGCGTTCATGCATACGTACGGCTTACCGTCTCTAGGAACGGTGCAATTCATTTCTTACCTCTAAACGTTATGTAATATTATAAATGCATGTATATACTGGATATATATGATATATATGATATATAAATCATGAGTATAACTCTGTATATAATTGATACATGAACAACTTGTAATTATAAAGAGCATATTTTTGACTCAAGTACCAATGATCGTTAAAACGACCGTTATTAACTTAAATAATTACATAGTGTTCATGTCATGTTAATAAGTGATATAAAAGGAATAATGAACTTGAAAAAGGTTCTTAAACAAGTATAAATTAACTCAAGTTTATAATTTAGGAGAATAAAGAATGATCAAGTCAAGTCGGATACGAGGTATGGGACTTCGTCTCAATCTCCTTTCATTGAGGCATATTTAGTTTTATACACAACCATCTTTTATATGGTGTATAAACCCCTTTGACTTTTACGTTTATCCAAAAGGAATCTTTTTTTATATGAATCGCATTACTAAATTACAAAAGGGAATGTTTTTGTCATACGTATGCGGCGACAACGACTTCTCTGCCGCCGTGACCGTTATTTGAGTTTCGGCTTCCTCTACAAGCCATAATTTTTTTTAAATGAAAAATAGATACCATGTTTTAATTTTACTTTATTTTGGTATTGAAAATGGTTCTCATAATGTTTTTATATCAATGTGTTGTATTGATATCTTGTGATTGAAAAGTGGAAATGTTATGTTTCCTTTATGCATGTTTTATGTGATACGATTATGTTATGGTTCTTGGGAATTATTATGAAGATGGGTGGTTCCGTGATTAACTAAGGGCTGGTGAGCCCGATATAGCTCTCCAATGCATTGGGTAACACAGATGAGTTAAACGTTAATGTTTCTCTAAAGAGATTTAGGGAATATACTGTGATGGGTATTCCAAATAGAACCAAGAGGGTTACTCCCTACGTAAGAATGTTATGAATGACTCAAGTTACCTTTATGTCTTATGATTTCTGTGATTTATTCATGACTTGATGAGGTATGATAAAGTGATTATGTTTTATGAGTGGAGTATGATTTCATTTATTCTTATGTATACATGTACTCATGTTTCCTTTCCATATTTTTATATCCCTTACTGTGCTTTTTAAGATCATCCCAAGTTTTTGAAATGTTTTTCATAGGTTAAGGGAAGGGTACATGATATGATGATAGTGTCAAGGAAGTGTCAAGAAAAAATCCATGTTTTATTTTAAATATATTTCCGTTGATGGGAAAAAATTAATACTATCTTTTATTGTAACCACATTGTTTAAATGTGGGATGAAATGCAAGTTTGATGATCTAATTCTCTAAAACTCTTAACCTGAAAATACCCTCTTGGTGTATTCTTGAAATATCTCAATATTAAGTAATGATTAAGGCTGGGTACTTATAGTTGGTATAAAAGGTCAGTTTATATAACTTTAGGAGTTATAATTATATTAAATGATTATCCAAAAATATTTTTTTATGGTCAAATTCAAATGATATAGCATTTGAAGATTACCATGTTGCTTATCTAAGACATGTTTGTTCAGAATGGTTTTTCACAGAGGAAATAGGGAAGCAGTGCTAGAAAGGCATACAGAAGGAAATAACCTTCCGAATCAGCATCCAGAGAAGGTCGGAATTGGAACTGAATAGTTTGTTGCAGTAATGGCGCAGTTGACTCAAGCGATAAATGGTGGCGGTATCCATGCATGAGATCATCCAGATCAACAACAGAGGAACATGTCAGTGGTGGAACATTTCATGAGGCAACATCCCCCATCATTCATAGGATCATCTGGCCCTATGCTGCTGAAGGGTTGATTAAAGCACTGGAGAAGATTTTCGATGTCATGGGGTGTTCAGGCAATCAGAAGGTTAGTCTTGCTATTTACCGTTTGGAGGGTGAAGCAGATCAGTGGTGGTCGATGGTTATAAATATCAAGGACACTGATGAGATTGATGCTCTCGACGGGGATGAATTGAAAGGTATGTTTCTTGATAAGTATTTTCTTAAGGCTGTTCGACTTAGGATGGAAAAGCAATTCATGGAATTGAGTCAAGAGAGAGACTCAGTGGCTGCCTATGAAAAAAGGTTCACTCGATTGGCAAGGTATTCTCCAAATTTTATCTGATACCTTGATAGTAAAATCAATCATTTTTACTCAGGATTAAAGCCAAAATATCAAAGGGAATTAGCTTCTTGTGAGTTAAAAAGCTATGATAAGGTTGTTGGATGTGCTGAGAAGGTGGAAATGGAGTTTTTCCATGATCAAGTTTTCTATAACAAGTAACAGAAGAAGAGACCAAGGTGGCAGGAGAAAGGAAATAATTCTTCAGAAAGGTCTAAAGGTAAGAAAACTAAGTTTCCAGTTTGTGATAAATGTGGTAAAAGGCATGCTGTGGAATGGATTTTGAATTCCGGAAAGTGATACCGAGTCGGTAAGATGGGACAAAAGGCTCGTGATTGCACTGAAAAAGATCAAGGTTAAGGTAAGACCAAATTTGATTTACAATTAGTGAAATGTTTTAAGTGCAATGAGATGGGTCACTATGCAAAAGAGTGTCCGACAAAGAGCTTGAGTGATGGGAAGCAGTTAGACTACAAGCAGAAAGGGGTGGAGAAATCCTTTGCAACTACTTCAGTAGATGTCGGGCCATCAATTAAAGTTGTATCAAGTACTTTGTTTGTTTTTTCAGATTATTCCAGTGTGTTGTTTGATTTGGGGTCTACACATTCTTTCATCTCTGAAACCATTTCTAGTAAAATGGGATTACCATCTCAAGAAATGACTCCTGAACTTGTGGTAAAAACACATGGGGGAAATGTTGAGGCAAAAAGGATTTATAAGAATCTTCCTATCATTATCCGTGGAAAGAACCTACTTGCAAACCTTATTGTTTTACCTCTAGTAGAGTTTCATGTTATCATGGGTATGGAATGGCTCTCTATTTACCATGCTAAGATTGACTGTAGAGATAAAGAAGATTCTTTTAAGAAATACCTTCAATTTGTGTACAAGAATGAACCCTTACTGTTGATAACTTATCAAGAGGCCAAGAAACTTGTAAAATATGGAAATGAATGTTACCATGCACATATCGTTGAAAATAAAGGAACTGTTCAGATTAATGATATGCCCGTGGTAAATGAGTATCCTGATGTTCTTCCTGATGAGTTTCCTGGAATAATACCAGATCGAGAAGTTAAATTTACTGTTGACTTAGTTCCTAATGCTAAGCCAATTTCAAAATCCCCTTATCGAATGGGTCAAGCTGAACTTTTAGAGTTGAAGGAGAAATTGCAAGATTTATTAGACAAAGTTTTCATTCGACCTAGCACATCACCATGGGGTGCTCCTGTTTTATTTGTTAAAAAGAAAGATGGTTCTATGAGACTTTTCATTGATTATAGATCCTGGAATAACATCAATGTTAAGAACAAATATCATTTGCCTCATATCGATGATTTGTTTGATCAGCTCTAGGGAGTTCAGTATTTTTCAAAGATTGACCTGAGATCGGGGTACCATCAGTTGAAGGTAAAGGAAGAAGATATTCCGAAGAGCACGTTTCGTACAAGATATGGCCATTATGAATTTGTAGTAATGCTTTTTGGGCTAACCAATGCACCTTCTGTATTCATGGACTTAATGAAGAGAATTTTTCATGTGTTCTTGGATATGTTTGTGGTTGTTTTCATTGATGATATTTTGGTGTTTTCTAAAAGTAAAGAAGAGAATGAAAGACATTTAAGGGTTATTTTTCAAACCTTGAAAGAAAAGAAATTGTATGGAAAATTCAAAAAGTGTGTGTTTAGGTTGCAACAAATTTCTTTCCATGGTAACATTGTTTCTAAAGATGGGATAACTGTTGATTCTGCAAAAACAAAGGCTGTGGAAGAATGGCCAAGACCCACAAATTTAACTGAGATTCATATATTCCTTGGTTTGGCAGGATATTACAGAAGGTTTTTTAGAAATTTTTCACGGTTATCTAGTCCAATGACTAAGCTAACTCGGAAGGGTGTTACGTTTATCTGGACAAAAGAATGTGATGATTGTTTTCAGGAATTGAAAAGAAGATTAGTGAATGCTCTAGTATTGGAACTACCTTCCAAGAATGGGGACTTTGTTATCTACACTGATTCTTCATTGAAAGGACTTGGTTGTGTCCTAATGTAGAATGATCAGGTAATTGCTTATGCTTCACGAAAGTTGAAAACTCATGAGGTAAATAACCCTACACATGATTTGGAATTAGCTACTATTGTTTTTGCTTTAAAAATATGGAGGCATCATTTTTATGGAGTAAAGTGTGAAATATATACCGATCATAAAAGTTTAAAGTATATATTCACTCAGAAAGAATTGAACATGATACAGAGGAGATGGCTGGAATTAATCAAGGATTATGATTGTACAATTCATTACCATCCAGGAAAAGAAAATAAAGTGGCTGATGCATTGAGTCGAAAAAGTAATGCTTCATTAACCATGCTACGTTTGGAATGAGATCCTTTGGTTTTTGATTTGATGAACATTGGCATGGAAGTGGTTTTTGCAGGATTTACTTCTGTTTTGTTTCAAGTATCAGTGAAATATTCTCTATCATACAGAATCAAGCAAGCATAGAAGCAAGACAGTGAGTTGCAGAAAAAGGTAGAGTTGGTTCAGAAAGGTATGTTGCCTGAATTCAACATTGATAGTGATTGTGTTTTGAGATTTGGGAAGATATTATGTGTGCCTTGTGATTCATAGTTGAAGATATAGTTGTTATGTGATGCTCATAGTTCTCTGTTTTCAGTTCATCCTGGCAGTACTAAGACATACAGAGATCTGTGGGAGTATTACTGGTGGGATGGAATGAAAAGAGATATTGCTGATTTTACTGTGAAGTGTTTGACATGTCAACAGGTTAAAGCAGAGAGGCAGTTACCGAAATGGATGCTTCATCCTTTACTAGTTCTAGAGTGGAAATGGGAGAATATATCCATGGACATTGTTGTGGGATTACCAAAGACATCTTGAGCTAATGCAATCTGGGTTATTATTGATCGCTTGACTAAATCATCTCATTTCCTTGCTATACGAGATAATTTTTCCCTAGATCAACTTTCCCGTTTGTATCTTAATGATATAGTTAGGTTACATGGATTTCCTCTCTCCATTGTATCTGACCGTGATCCCAGGTTCACTTCTAACTTTTGGAAAGGCCTTCTGAAGTCATTGGGTACTGAATTAAATTTTAGTACAGCTTTTCATCCTCAGTCAGATGGGCAGTCAGAATGAACAATTCAGACATTGGGGGATGTGCTACGTGATTGTTTGATGGATTATCAGGGATGTTGGGACCAACATCTTTCCTTAGTTGAATTGTCATATAATAACAGTTTCATTCCAGTATACAGATGGCACCATTTGAGGTGTCATATGGGATGCGGTGTTGAACTCCAGCTTTCTGGGATGAAGTGGGTGAAAGGAAGATGATGGGACCAGAATTGGTAGAAGAGATGGAAAAAAAGTTCAGCTGATACAGAAACACATGAGAACAGCTCCGAGCAGGAAGAAGAGTTATGCGGACAACAGGAAGAAGGATCTCTTTTTTGAGGTAGGTGATCATGTTTTTCTCAAAGACTCACCATGGAAAAGTGTGATGCGGTTTGGTAAGAAAGGAAATCTGAGTCCAAGGTTCATTGGACCATACGAAATTCTGGAGAGAGTTGGATCAGTTTCTTACCGAGTGGCTTTACCTTCGAGTTTATCTCAGGTACACAATGTTTTTCATGTTTCAATGTTAAGGAAGTACATGCCAAATCTATCTCATGTTTTGAGTCCAGAGGTAGTTCAGCTTGAAGAGAACCTATCTTATGAGGAAAAACCAGTCCAGATTCTTGACCATAGGGAGAAAGTGTTACAGAATAAGGTGATTCATCAGGTAAATGTTTTGTGGAAAAACCACATGGTTGAAGAGGCAACATGGGAATCTAAAAATGCAATGAGGGCTAAATACTCCCACTTATTCGATAAGTAAATAAATTGCGGGGACACAATTTTCTAAATGGGGGAAGGATGTAACATCTCAAGTAAGTAATTAATAATATATATTTTTATCTATGTCTACTAATGAATTAGATAGTGTTTTAGAGGCTTAAAATGAGAATAAATCCAATCTTAAGCATGGAATACACTAATATTTTTAAAAGATTATTTTACTGCCTTTTGATGGCAAACCATTTGTAAATAAAAATTTTCAAAATTTTATAATCTCTATTTGTCAAAATAATTTTATTATTTATGATTGGGACATTTAAATTTACATTGGATAATTTTTTGGTATTTTTCTGACAATGTTCATTTTTAATGAATAGTGAAAAATACTGAATTTTACATCGAAACCGCTTTTTCATCTAATTTAATTATATGGTTAGATTATCTTTTTAATTGGTTTTAAAGTTCAATTATAATATATTTTTACCATTTAATCCAATAGTGGTTGTTGGAATTAATTTCACTTTGAAACTGGACTAAAACTAGTGCCAATCTTTTGATACTTATTATTTCATAAAAACACGCTACTTGCTCAGACAGTGGGAATTAAAAATTAAATTAATTAATGTAACTTATATGTTTTGAATTTTGTAAAATAGAGATCATTTTTTAATTAGGAATATCAAATATAGCTTAGGGTGATGTTTTTCTATTTTTCTAAAAAACTTCAATTTTTGATGAATAGTGAAACCACTAAGTGGTACTTAAAAAACTGATTTTTCGTTTAAATGAATATTTACCACCTCTATGTTTTGAATTTCAAAAATCTTACATACATGTTTTTCATTAAGAATTAAAATGTTGTTCAATGGGATTAAAATAATTTTTTGGTGAATAGTAACTTTTAAATTTTTAATCGCGATTAGAAGTAATTAGTGTAATTTAAGGTAAGAATAACTTTTTAATAATACGAAATGACCTAGAAACATGTCCTACCCTTATTGGATTTGTCATGGCCGACCAAGAAAATCCATGGGTCATCTTGGGGACCCCATGGAGCCACTTTGGAAGGAAAATCATATTAATATCTTTTTATTTAATGTTAACGTAAAAATATCTAAAACATGAGTTGTTTTACTAAAACAATTTTTAAATGGGGTTATACAAGTCATATTTTTGACTATAAATATTAATTAGAAAGATAAAAAAGATTTTCTACATCATGATATATTTTTTATAATTTTTATACATTATATAAATTAAATTATTTGTGACACCATGATGATGCAGCGATGACCTCATTATTTAACGATTTAAATAAAATAAATAGATAAAGTATAATCTAAGACCTAAACATGTCAAAAACATATTGGATAGGTGTATTTCTAACTATTATCACCTTATACCAGAAATATATAATTTTGGGACCTTTTAAATCCAAAAATCATTTTATAATAATGTATCCTTTTATACATTTCCAAGAGTTCCCCTCCTCTCCTCTTATAAAAGGCCCCCACCTCTACCTCAATATCCACACATCCAAAACCTTTGCATTGGCCAAAACCTACCCATTTCGTCTCTACACATCCCTATATAACTCCTAGAAGCCTCACTTTGGGCAGAAGTCTTCCCAAGGAAGCCTTTGAGCTCAAACAAAAAAGAGTTACCCATTTTAAAGGTAGTGTTTTCTCTTGTGTTCTTATGTTTTATTTTGATTCTCCAACCCTCTAAAATCTTTTTATTCCTTTCATTTGATAAAAAACCAGTATCTTCAATATACTAGGATGTTGTTATAAGAAGTATTCGAGCTACACTTACACACACCTACATCTAATGGTTAAAGAACATACTGTTTCTGGGGATGGCGAATTTCTGCCTCACGAAACGATGATTGTTCAACACTCATATAACACCTTCAAAGGTGGAAATTAAGATGTCACTATATTTAGATATGGTATATAATATGTTTATGTTTTAATTAATCTTCTGTATTTTTAATTCATTGCATACCTTTATAGTTACCATTCTGGGTAAACGCGATATCTTCATTTTAGGAACTGCGGACTACCGCCCCCTCAAAGTGATTTGATTCATTAATGACATATGTGGGATGTATAAAGGATTTAATTAATTATATTATGTATTTTATTATACTATAATTATAATATACCTTTATATCATTATGATTCCATTCCATAAAATATGAAATAGAAATGAAAGTAGCATTCATGTGTACGTACGGCTTACCGTGTCCATGAACGGTGCATTTAATTTCTTACCTCTAAACGTTATGTAATATTATAAATGCATGTATATATTGAATATATATGATATATATGATATATACATCCTGAGTATAGCTCTGGATATAATGGATACATGAACAACTTGTAATTATAAAGAGCATATTTTTGACTCAAGTACCAATGATCGTTAAAACAACCGTTATTAACTTAAATAATTACATAGTGTTCATGACATGGTAATAAGTGATATAAATGGAATAATTGATTTGAAAAAGGTTCTTAAAAAGTAGAAATTAACTCATGTTTATTATTAAGGAGATTAAAGAACGATCAAGTCAAGTCGGATACGAGGTATGGGACTTCGTCTCAATCTCCTTTCATTGAGGAATATTTTGTTTTATAAACAACCTTCTTTTATACGGTGTATAAACCCCCTTTGACTTTTACGTTTATCCAAAAGGAATATTTTTTATATGAAGAATTTTAATAACTGAAAAAAGGGATTTTTTTTTCATACGTATGTGGCGACAACGACTTCTCCGCTGCCATGACCATTATTTGAGTTTCGGCTTCCCCTACAAGCCATACCTTTTTTTTAAAATGAAAAATAAATACCATGTTTTACATTTACATTATTTTGGTATTGAAAATGGTTCTCATAATGTTTTTATATCAATGTGTTGTATTGATATCTTGTGATTGAAAAGTGGAAATGTTATGTTTCTTTTATGCATGTTTTATGTGATACAGTTATGTTATGGTTCTTGGGCATTATTATGAAGATGGGTGGTTCCATGATAAACTAAGGGCGGGTGAGCCCGATATAGCTCTCCAATGCATTGGGTAATGCGAAGGAGTTAAACGTTATGGTTTCTCCAAAGAGATTTCGGGAATGTACTGTGATGGGTATTCCAAACGTAACCAAGAGGGTTACTCCCAACGTAAGAATGTTATGAATTCCTCAAGTTACCTTTATGTCTTATGATTTCTATGATTTATTCATGAATTGATGAGGTATGATAAAGTGCTTATGTTTTATGAGTAGAGTATGATTTCATTGATTCTTATGTATACATGTACTCATGTTTCCTTTCCATATTTTTATATCCCTTACTGCACTTTTTATGCTCATCCCATGTTTTTGAAAGGTTTTTCACAGGTCAGGGGAAGGGTACATGATATGATGATAGTGTCAAGGAAGTGTCATGAATGAATCCATGTTTTATTTTAAACATGTTTCTGTTGATGGGAAAAAAATTAATACTATCTTTTATTGTAACCACCTTGTTTAAATGTGGGATGTAATGCAAGTTT
The DNA here is from genome assembly GCA_963277665.1 of Viscum album. Lineage (NCBI taxonomy): Eukaryota > Viridiplantae > Streptophyta > Magnoliopsida > Santalales > Viscaceae > Viscum > Viscum album. The sequence goes on from OY728129.1 coordinate 1,542,618,904, forward strand.
TATTATCTAATTCTCTAAAACTGTAAACCTTAAAAGATCTTCAAGGTGTATTCTGGAAATATTTGAATATTAAGTAATGTTTAAGGCTGGGGACATAAGATATATTTGAACCAAAATATTTAATAGATTCATAACATGTCATATGATTCAAAAAAAAATCATGGAGAACATTAATTTGTTCATATAATATTTATTTTAATATTTTTAAAACCATTTATTTGATATTTATATTAATAAAATAATTATTACAACATTTTTGTACAATTATTTAATATACTTATATGTTGCATAAAAATTAAAATTAAAATACTATGATGAAGATAAATCTATTATATTTCATAATAATACCTTTAATCTAATTTATCATCTTAAAATCACAACATTTAAATTTTTATATTCATTTAATTATGAAGGTGATGACTTTGAAGTCAATTAAAATAAAATATTATAAATGAAAAATATATTTTATAAGTCTCCAAATGGTCCACAAGTAGACCCTTGGATGATTAGGGTATATATATACTCGACCAATAAGGTTTGGTCATGTTTCTGGTCATTTTTATGGGTATTATAATTTTAATAAAAGCTATATTATTGTTTTTTCACTAAATAAATAGTTTTTGCATCATTAATGTATAATCTATTTAGTTAATTATGTATTTATTAAAAATTAAAAATAAATTACCATGATAAATAAAAAAAAATATTTCAAATGAGTATTTATAATCAAATTTATATTCTGTATAACCTTTTATTAAAAATAAATTGATTAATAAATTTTGAGTGAGACATATTTCACATTCCATTAAATAAAATAAATTAAAGGTCTCAATCTCATCCATGTGGGTACCAATAGATTCAATTTAGGAACAAGTATGTTTTATAGATAAATATAATCAACCAATGATATCAAGAAAAGTGTTTTTGTAATTTTATAATATTATTTTTACCCCTAATTATTTGATTTACCTTTAACTTTAGTAAATAAAATTTACTACAGTTACTATTCATAATGCCCAATAATAAAACATAGTCTACTAACATAATTTGGACCTACTGATTCCCAATATGGAATCCATTTTTCCAAATTAAATACAAATATGTGGTAATATTTAATTTAAATTTAATCCAGCTATTGAGAGAACGAGTTTTAAAAGGTAAAACATTGTAAAAGATTGAAATGTTTTTACCTATGAATTTAATGTAAAATTAATGATATGAATTATATTATATTAAATGTTAAAAATATATTTTATTTAAACTTTAAACCCATTAAATATTATAATTTAACCATATAAATTATCTCTATGAAAAAAGTTGTTTTTAATTAAAATTTATCGTATTTTTACTAATCATCAAAATTTGAAGGTTATCAGAATAATGTCAAAATTTTATCAAACAAAAATTTTATTGTCCTGATTTAAAAGAAGAATTTTACTTTGTCAAATAGAACTTATAAACAATCAAGAAATATACTTAAAATGGTTTCCCATCCAAAGGTAGCAAAACTATATTTTTTGAAAAATACTTATTTTACCCGAAACATTTATTTTGTTCTCATACCATGTTCTAGAATATGTGTAAGATGAATTATAATGTTATAAAATTAATATTTTGGTAAATAATATTCATAATTTATAGTTCATAATAATTTTATAATATATTATTGGTTAGTGAAACTCGGTATTGTGTACTATGCAAGCTATCGAGGAAGGTCACTCTTGCGTATAACACAAGACAAGTATATTGTTGCATATACTACAAGATAATCTTGGTGTAGTGTACAAAAGAAGATATAAATGAAATTAAAAATAAAATATCTCTTAAAATCTTGGAGAGTTATATGCTGTCTGACTTTGATGAGTATGATTTCCCCTGTTCTCTTTCAACCAGGAAGTGCCATAGACCGTACAGATATCCAAATGGACAGTTTCTTTTTTAAACAACATACAGTTGTTTCCACATGAATCAATGGTCTCATATGTAAATCCTATGTTATCTGTAAACATACGAGCCTGGTAATACGACTCAGGAATCATAGCATCGACAAGAAGAACCTTTTTCAACAATACCAACAGCATGTCGAACAATGTGTCTAACCCCTGATTCGAAGCCTTCAAATGAAAGAACTCCATGATAAATGACAATTTATTATAATCCAAAAACCTGGGATATAATTTTGTTTTTTTGCATCATCAAGTACCTTATAAAACTTCCTTGAATTACGATATTCACCAGAGTGCATATTTATCACCCCAATCTCAACATTCTAGATGTCAATGTCTTCAAGAGCCAAGCCACATACCATTTTAGTAAGCATTTCATGCACTGGATCATTCATCCATGCATAAAAATCTATCTAAAATGAATCTATATTTTGAAAATGAATATATTCTTCCCCATGATATGTCCAAAACTTATAATGTTTTAGAAATCCATTGAAGAATAGGTGCTCCCTCACAGTATCTCGTGTGAATTGATATATGTTTTCACATTTTCTACATGGAAAACTAATAGATTCCCTTGGAAATCTTCTAGTGAACTAAATAAACTTCATAATTCCCGTGAAATATTTTCTAGACGTTCAATTTGAAAGATCAATCCAACTCTTATCTATAATAATATCTGTATAACAAACATTTAAAAAAGACATTATATTACATGCATTTTTCATATAAAATATATTTAAAATAATGACTCTCCAATTGCATGTGGACTATTGATAAAATAAACAATTTATATCCTTGAATAATAAAAAATAGAATAGATAATGGAATGGAAGTGAAAGCCCATGTTATTGCCACCATGTTGGTATAGTAAATCTAATGATGATTCTATATTCAAGAAACTCTATTGAGAATGAATTAGGTCTATAATTCCCTAGAGTAAACATTTTTCAACAAAGTAACATTATAACCTACATTTTTATGTGGTACCTAAAAAAATTCAACAAATACCAACCTTGAACAATCAACATTAGTGACTATGTTAATGCCAACTCATAAATCAACAAATATAATTTTTGATGAAAGTGCCCAAAATCAATTAGTGATGAAAAGTCTTAACAAACTTAGAGATATTGTATCTTTGAAAAAATAATTTCTCACTACCTCTTGGATTCACACTACCTTTGTTTTATAAAATTTAAAAATATTAACCATTAAAGATAGAAATCAATCTTTACTTTATGGAAAACTAACTAATCTTTGTCGAAGAAAAAATCAAATATATATAATTCCAGAACAAAAAAATACCAATCTATCTTCACTTATGTTATCAATAGTGAATATGTGGACAATGAATGTGATTCCACATACTGAATCATAGATCCCAATACAGTCTGCTTCATGGCCTCAAGAAGGTATCCTTTTATGCAATATGTTTCTTACTAGTATTAAGGGTTCAAATGTCATCAGTGAAGAAAATATACCCTTGGTACTAATAAAGAAAACGATAAACAGTCACATAATAGAGTCAATAAACAATGAAAATTCATAATCCATGGTAGGTATCTCAAGACATATAGTAAAAAACCCAAATCCCCCAAAGTTTTAGGTCAATAAAAGTGTGGTAAATAACAAGAATGTGAAAAAATATTGATACATCACTCTAAATAACATCCCAATTCTACCTCTAAAATATAAAACTTAAGTCACATGGAATATAATATAAAGTAACATCATATGATATTAATAATAACATATAGTATCAAAACCCATGTGATCAAACTCAAACATTGGTCCCATGGGCCATGAAAGCATACACATCTGGTCAAACCTCAAACATTTTCTCTTGGGACACGCACACACATAGAGACATGTGATAAACTCATGAATGGTATAAATAAAATAACAACAAAACTTATAATAACAATACAGTCAACATATACATGGAATGTGCATTGTATGTAACATCCAACATCATGTAAAGTGTAAAGTCTCCTTATACACCCATTTTCAACAAACATTGTGTCATAATTCAGTATGCACAAAAACCTCTATTCACAATAAATTCTATTTGCACACATTTTATTCAGAAACAATATTCATAAAATATTCATGCATGTCAAATTTGTGCTATAAATTTCCCAAAATTAAATCATTAAAATTGAAATTAGGGCATACTTGATAGTGAGACATATTTAGAATCAATGGGAGATGGTGGTGGTGTTGCTAGGGAGATGACGGGTAGTGGAGGGGAGATAGAGTTAGAGGCTGTTCAGTGAGGGAGGGGACAGGCTCCGATGGAGGAAGGGAGTCGGAGGAGGAGGCACTGAGGTGGAGGAGGTGTAGCGAGGAAGGGGATGGGTGGTGCAGCAAGGCAGAGGATGGGGAATGACGTCGCTGGGAGCCAAAGGTGGAGGAGGTGAAATGTCAGTGGTGCGGTGTCGCTAGTGCAACGAGGGAGGGGTGGCGGTGCGGGGGAGTCGAAGGAAGAGGTAGTGTGGAAAGGGAGGGGACAAGGGAGTTGTTAGGGGTAGGTTTTGGGATCGAGGGGGGGGCATCAATTTTTTTTTGAGAAGCCTTGCGACTGTTGTTGGTGGTGGCCCATATATGGGGCCTCCAAAACCCCATTTTCTAGTAGTGTGTATTTGAGTAATCATTACGAGTGCATCCTGTACTACACTTACCTTTCATGGAGTATATAAAAGACAACCATCAAAAGACTATATGTACTCATCCCACCTTCATTGTCTTGGATTTTGATCACATTTTTTGAAAATATACTTAAGGATTTTTTAGTATGTGTACACCCCAAAACATACTTCGAGAAAATAGTGTCTCCAACAACACAATGCATGAACTACTAATAGAAACTAGATATTTTGTGTTGGGAAATTCCTCTCATGTGGCCTCAGTTTAGAAGACACATATTCCATGAATCTATCCTCCCATTTAATAACTTCTCCTATCCTAATACCTATTTCATAAAAATACATAGTGTTGCTCCGGCCCATCTTTTGAAGAATCTGGATCGATGTTGAAGTTCACCTCCCTTTTAGCTTCTAAAAGGTTGTCTCATATATATCTCTCTATAAAAACATCACACCCTTCCTAGTAAAGAATTTAAAATGTGAATATATATTTGGGAAGTCATGTATGAAGAAATTTTAATATCCAACTATCCATAAGAAACTCTATATCTAAAATATGCTCTTAGGATTATCCAAGGAAACGATAATACTCACCTACTCTAGGACTATTGATACTTCTATATTTGAGATAATATTACATAGTTAGTGAATCTAATCCATCTAGAAGTGTATTTTTTTATTTTAATATATAATTAATTCTTGATTAGTGTATCCAAAATGATCTCAAGATGTTTTTCATGGTCATCTTGATTAAACGAATACCCATGATATCATCTATGAAAAACACAAAAAATGAATCCAGAAAAGGATGTAAAAATCATTTCATCAATGCCAACAAAATATATGGTATATTCGATAGAGCACAAGGCACAACCAATTACACATATAGACCATACCTACTTCCAAAAGCTGTATGAGGTATGTTTGTTGGTTTATAACATACATAATGATAAATCGACCACAAATAAATTTTTGATAATATCTAAGCACCTCATAGATGTTCAAAAGGCTATCAATCCATTCTAGAGGATTCCATTGATTAACCGATAACTTGTTCGATTTTTGTTAATCCTCACATAGCCTAAGGGTACCATCCACTTTTTTTAAAAAAGGATTGGTGAGCCCCCTGATGAAGTATTGGGTAATATAAATCCCCTTTCCTCCAAGTCCTCCAGATAACTATAGACCTATTGAAACTCTGACACATAATTAATATATGGATGAATTTATACCAGTGTAGATCATTGAACTAGATCAATAGAGATCTCAACTTCTATCTTAGGATGGAAACTAGAAAATTCATCCAGGTAAACATTACTAAAATTATCAAATAGTAGTGGGAAATCCAAATTCATCACTCCCGAATCATACAGATGAAAACTATAAATCTATGCTATCATCCTTCCCATACCATGATTCTCAGGTCCAACCCAGCTTGTTTTTACATCCTACTCACCATTGTGAATAAAAACTATTCCATTTGGTGATGTGAAGTTCACCCTTCGATGATAACAATAAAAATTGGCTTTATAAGAAACTATCCAATCCATCCTTAGTTTGAATTCTAAACCTATCATCTCTATGAAAAAATATACAATATGACGTGACACCAACCAATCTTTAGGGGCACTCTAGGAACTAGTGCAAACTCTCCATTCTGATCTCCAACAGAGTCTTAAGGATTAATGAACCCTTAAAAACTAAATAAATATCCAATTTATTTCCACAATAAGTATATATTTTATACTATAAGAATCACATGTATCAAAATGGGAAGATACTAGAATATAGGATACTAAGATTGTACAACTCACTGTTGATGTCCTGACACTATGCTCCTTAAGGGTATGTTGTACAGAGTATATCTAGCCTAAACCACAACCCTGAAACACAATATCACAACCTAGGGTATGACTACTCTATTTTATAGGTATAATAGGTTTTTGGATGACTACACCATGATCACCACCATAGCATGGCTATCTGGTACAACTCCATTTCCCATCTAGAAATTGAACTATGGAACCAACTCTTGTACCTGGAGTTAGAGTAGATCCACTTCCACTAGTTTCTGGGGGTGAATTATTATAAAAAGGCATCATGCAGATCATCTTACTACAAACTCATCCCTTGACTGTACCTTAATCAGACAAATTCCTCATATATCCACTTTTCCACACGAATGATAGAAAAATGGCTACATGGAATAATATCATAGTTAGTAAACCCCTCATTAGAAACATCAGAAAGACACTTCCAACCCTTGGGAGTTAACCCAATAGATCAAGAGGATAAACCTCCCTTATTTGTGCCCCCCTACATCCCTTAGGCTCTTCTTGGTAATAAGTACATGATTTGTTATCTCATTAATATTCGAAAGCATGAAATCATTTTCCATAGATCGAATAACTTTCCTAATATCTTCTTCGAAGAATATCTCCCTCGATAGATCATCAATAAGATATATTAATGAAAAAAATTGAATATCTATAAATCATGATGAATATGCCATAAAATTAACGGAACCCTCCTTTAGATGCATGAAATCTCTATCCCGTTAATCTCTTAGTGTATTAGGAAAACCAATTGTCATGTAATTTGGTTTTGAAATCACACCAAACCATATATCACATCTCATCATCCTTGTTTAAAATATCCCACCAATACATTGCTTCTTCATAAATCATATAAGTCGCTAGAATCACTCTCAACTCAGGATTTTTCTCTATATGCTTTAATATTGACAATGTATTCTCAATTCACAAATCAGCAACCTGTGGTCCATTATCCCTCAAAAACTTGTATAGATTCAACTGGGGGAACACATGCGTAATCTCTACCATAGAGGATGCATGTTGTAGTGCTCAATTAAATGTCTACACATAGTATAAAAACCCATCATAGAAATAGGCCTCAAAACCTATGTTTATTAAAACCATTGTTGACACATCATGCACTATAGGAAGATCTTTTGGAAACCCATAGACCACCACCCTCGGAGCATGGTCATCTCCACCCTGTTGGTGAAAGACTAGAGGTCATCATCTTGGAGGGTATGTATAATTAAAAACCCATTCTTAATGAAATATTGATATGAAAATATAGTAGCTCAAAGAATAGGACAATTAAAAACCTTCATATAAATTGGCCAAACCCCTCTACCTACTCAAAAATCTAGGACAAGGTAAAAAAGAAAAGTTGTAAACATAACTAGAGACATTTCCTAATTCGTACACAAAACTAGGTCTAAGGTCAAGTTATTTATTTCAAAATTTTCAATTCACATCGAATTAATATTCATTTTACATTTCTCTTTAAATTTTTGAACGAAACAGTTCACCACTTTTGATCCATAAGGTCCCATACACCTCACTAACTGAATTATGTTGTCCACATAATCCACAATGTAACACATTCTAATCCATACAACCAATGTTCCATGCCTTAACATGGAAAACATTTTTAGGGTATATTATATAGCATAATGAGGAAATTACTATATGTTTTATAGTAGGAACCCTATGTACAAACTATGTTTATCAATTTCCCAATAAAGATCACCTACCAAACAAATGGTATATCACACAAAGCACACAATATAATGTCATGTAGTCAAGCAATGAATATTATATGGAATGGAATATACATGGAACACGAATGCAATAAAAGTGACTAAAAATGAGGCATGAGAGGAATAAACTCATCTCATAAAGAAAAAATAAAAATATATAATCCGAATAAACATTGAACCACAATTGCATCACCCAACAATTGGACTAAATAAACTATAATAGGAAAATTCTAGAAAAAAACAATTTAAATTATATGAAATTGGTAATTTTCCCATACACGGATCATCCCCTCCTAATAAAATATCATTACTATATTATAATATCTTCATAATCCCCTATTAATTGTCTAAAAATTGTAAAGTGACTAGAAAAAAAATTGCTCTGATACAACTTCTTATAGTCCCAACCCAAATTCTACTAAATAGTGATCTAGTCTAGGGGGTCAAATGGCATCAAGTTTTATTCATCTTACATCAAACGATTTCAACTAGTAGTGAGGGACTAGGTTATCTCTATAGGGAGACTATTCCCTTATGTCAGAGTGCAATGAAATAGTTAAAAAACATATCAACAAATATCATAAGTAGATAAATAACCGTACGGATGATATACATCCTTTAAAAAAATATATATCAATTTCAAAATTAATATAATATACAATGATGATTCATTTAATATACCTCCAAATATGGAAAATATATACAAAGGAATCCTTAATAACACATGTATCAAAATTCTAAAACAACCAGAAATAAATTATCCTAGCTAGAATCACAAACCTCCCTTGATCCTATTCTCACATACTTTTAAGCATAACAAAAATCAAGAATCATATTATGGATTCTTTATATGATCCCTACCTTCATTTACATAGTCTATTCAGGTACCTATTGATGGCCTGAATATGGTGTGAGATATCACCTAGATAGAATCCTCCAATGGTGTCTATAATAAATCTAGTATATGAAATTTATGTTAATGTATGATGAAATTTATAAAAGGTATAACAATAATAAATGTGAAATTCCTATGGAAAATAATAACTATAAAGAGAAAATGTCAAACCAAATACAGCTCCTTGTAAATAATTTCAATGATCCCATGTCATGGGTAGTGGTAAAAATAAAAATAAACACGTGTAAAACAATGCAGTAAAACCACTGTAAGATGATACCCATAGCCAATATATCTGTAAGAATGTAAAAATATAGAAAAATATACCATATAATATAGTATATATCATACTTCATGGAATATACGTGTAATGAAGTCATCCATAAGGACCTTATCATGTATTCAATGTGTCAGATCATGAATGGCTAGATCCATGGTACAGAAGACCAAGGCATCCATTTTAGGTACTAAGAGAATCCCGATGGAAAATTGGGAACAATATTGTTGGAGTTATTCGATCATATCAATAGACCATGTATAATGCTATTCCTAGAAATCCAGATCTATGGGTAGTTTTTTCCAAGGAATCGTAAAAAATTAAGACCCATGGAGTAAATAGGTCCATGGCTTCCAATACCTTATATAATATCCATGAGAGAATTGTCCATGGAATATAATGGAATCCTAATCCATGGTATAGCAACCAAGGAATCCACTACCATTTCAAATCATTATCTCAATTCATAAATAATATCTCATTAAATTACATTCCATGATTTCATCCATGTCATTTCATCAAATCTTATAAAATTCAAATAAATATTTTAACTATTCTATCATGTCAATACCTATAAAAGGAGGAAAACCATATAGCAATCATTAAATTTAAATCCCATTAATTTTAAAGGTCTTACAATAACTTGGAAAGGATACACTCACCCCATTAGTGGTATAATAAAAGGGAAGACACAAAGTCACACCCCATGGGTGGCCTGGGATTGGGAAATAACTTCCAGTAATCTCAAAAGTACTCAAGGGAATCATAAATAGGTTGTAATTAATTTAATCAGGGTATTCAATTCATTTTATAAAGACCTTCAATTTTTTTGCATACAGTACAAATGAATCATGGAATAAAAAACACCAAACACTAAGGAAAAGTTATAGATTACCTAACATAGGTCTATAATAAAGCATTATTCTTGTATCAAGATCTGATTCAGTCATATCAAAAGAAAAACATAAAATGGAAGAAGCCCCTAAAAATAGGGCATATTTTGTTTCACCTAAATAAATATATCTATACCATGGAAAATAAAGAACGACCATATATGAATGGAGTACTCATCGCCTCAAATCTAGTGTGACTGACAACATTCAAATCCAATTGTGTATTGAGAGACATCATCAAGACTACATCAAGGATTCAAAGTAGAGTTCCCCCCTAATGAGATGTTATTCAATGGAGGGAAAAGAATATCTATTAGGTCTTAATAGTTTTAAGGGAGAAATTGTAATTTTTCTAAAATTAACTAGGCCACAAGGTTTGGCCACACGACTGGTGGAACTTTTCCCCAACCATGTGGCCTTCACTATGTGAAGAGGAACCTCACATGGTTCATGTGGACAGTTTTCCAACCCTATGAATACTATGAATCATTCACTATCAGGGGTCTGTAGTATGTTTTGTAGTCATGTGCCTGAGGTTTTATAGTTTCCTAAAACTATGAAACATCCTGTACCTATCTATCAAGACCCCACTCTATTAGAGTACCCATGTATCCTACCCGCATGGTTTCTTCTAATCATGTAGGCTACTAATTGTTTTTCAAAAAAGGCATTAAATTGGCTGTAAAAAATCCATTGACACCCCAAATACACCCACGATCACATCAAGAATTCAAATTACTCAATAAAACAACATTTAAACCAAAAAAAAGAATCTTACCTCATAAAAAACCCAGATCTTACACCATAGACCATTATTCATGGACTCTTGGGTCTTTTAGTGTGAAGTAGTCTTAATTTATTTATGAGTGAACTAGATCACCATACAATAAGTTATCATTGGATTGATTTACCAGTTCAATTTGGATTTATATTTTTTTGAATTTGATTTTTCAAATTTTTAATAAATGCAACTGGTTTTTGGAAATAATTCTTTGATACTGGTTTGTATAGATTTGTTTAGAATTATGGAAAATGGGGAACAATTTACCATACATTTTTTTATAAAAACAATAGACGTTCTTATCATTCATTTTTTTTTCTAATTGGGAATATTCAAATTATTGTATGTAGACTTGATATAGATATCCTGGTTAGGATCCTACTTAGACTATTTAGATCACACCTCGCACACCCCTTTTTTGATGTGTCTACCATGAATTATATTTTTATGTAGGTAAGTGTAAGGATCTACAGTAAGGAAATGAGTTTTATGCCACTCGGGTATTGGGTACTTGGTGGTTAGATGGGGGCTATTTCACATATACCATAAAGAGTATTGTTTCTAGTTTTGGTTGTCCTTTTATGTTTGGATTTGTACCTTGTAGATATATATTTTTTTTTATGTTTTATCAGTATCATTATTACTTTATTGATTATGGAATATTTTTATTCTAAGTGTTCTCCCTACTTGTTTATATATATATATATATATATTCCATGTATCTTGTTTATGTTGGGATAAACCATTCTCTATAGTTGTTTTTCGTTGTTTTTGTACTAGTCTCGTATTATCAATGATTAAGAACACTCCTTGGGTCTGTGGTGAATAAGTTGTGGTACAATTTGACTTGGCATAAGGGGTTTTTTTATTGTAGTTTTTAAAGGGTGACTATCCATAAGATTGATTATTATGGGTTATATGGTAGATGGTATATAAGGTTTTCAAAATATGAGAGGTAGGTTTCATGAGTACTTCTCCATATCGTTCTAGGATGATCCTCAAGTTACCACAGGACAATGGAATGTATGACTCCTATATTGGGATTTTCAATCATGATCTCAATTTATTATTTTCTAAATCTGATTTAACCATAGATATTTTTGTTGTCTAATAATTTTTCATCCTATAGAAAACATGCCTTCAAGATGTCTTCCATAGGTACCACAATAGGTTGTAGTGAGAAATTCTCTATAGAAAAATTCTACCTATTGACCAAAATATTATCGAGGTTATCATTTTAGTAGTTCATATCATATAATATAATGGAATTTGGGTTAACAACCAAGTATCTAAGAAAAAACTAGGATCTAATGTAGACACTCATCAAGATTAAGAGTACCTATAAGTGAATAGATCATCATTTAGAGGTATGATTGAACTTTAAGAGGTAGATAAATAGATGGATACTTTAGCATATATAAATGAAATAATATATCTAGTCACAAACCCTGAAGCTATTTTTTTCTTTTAGTTAATCATTCTTCACCACCTCGGGAACAAAACAAATGCTCTCTAGAAAACATATATGACGTTTTAAAGCAGTAGAGGCTATCTGATGAGATTCATTGAGGATATGTGTACACCATGTTATAAGATAAAAATTTATATGTATATTTCTCAATTAAAAGAGGTTGGGGGGTAAATTGTAGGTTTAATAACTTTTGTTTTTATCCTTAAGAAAAGATATTTTTAACAAAGCTAGAAAATATTAATTCATAGAACCTATTTTAGTTATACATAGAGAAACTATCATGATTAGGATCTTATACAGTGGATCTGATAATGAAACTTAATATAGGTTTACATAAAGAAATATTCTTCCTTAAAGCCTATAGAATCAAAAATATAAATTTTTTACATGAATAAGAATGTGTAATAATGTCACACATCCTATCTGGAACAAAATGTAGTGGAATTTAAACAAACATGTAACAAGAAACAAGTAACCGAAAAATAATTTAACCCAAATTGATGGGTATCCAATAAAATTATATAAATATCCCTCGATTTATACTTTCAATTAATTATATCTTACCCACACCTGGGTAATCCCTCAATATGAAGATCAGTATCTATCTTGATAACCCCTCAAGCTCTCAGTTAAGTAGGTAATCGACACCTTTGTCTTCACATCCCCATAATCCTTGATTGATAACTGAAACAATATGATTTTTACAAGGTAGGTTTAAAAATATGATCAATTCATTTTCACAGGGCAATTTTTAGTAGAGTTATACCAGAGTATCACTTCATTCCAGACCATCTTGTTCATATGGGTGGGTATTTATAAGAAAAATCATCAATGGTCATCTTCTCCCAAAACAATCATATTTTTCATTAAATAGCTAGGGGACCAGTACATGTATCACTCAAAAAAATTATGTTAAAACATATTTGACAAAATCATTTTATATATCTAAGGATAAGAAACATTACTATGATAAAGAAACATTATCACATTTAGGATCCAATATAATGAATAATTACATTAAGGAAAAATAGTAACTGTATGAAACAAATTTGATAAGATTCTTAAGATATTTTAATTCAAAGTTAAAAATATTGAGAATTTGAATATAAGAAGAATAATAATAAAATAATTTTTTTTTGAAAATAGGAGTCTAATTTCTAAGAGGATCGGAGTCTGATTTCTAAGAGAATTAGAGTCTAATTTCTAAGAGAATCAGGGTCTGATTTCAGGGAGAATCAAAGTCTAATTACTAATGAAATTTGATTCAAATTCTAGAGAAATAGGGTTCAAAATTCCCTAGAAATTGGATTATTAATTCTAGAGAAATCATATTCTCAATTATAGAGAAATTGGATTCTCAATTCTAGAGAAACCAGCTTCTGTAATTTAGGGAAATAAGATTCAAAGGAACTGTAAGGTACCAAGTTATAGATAAGGATCCAATTTTTGTATTAAGAAAACTAAGGGTCGGTTTTGTTAGAAATACATTATTTAAGGTGTTGTAAAGCATAGGAAAAGTCAATACCATTATTATAGAAAGGAATTTTTCCATAAGTAAATGTTTATTAGAAAAAAAATAATTTTACTTAATAAAATGTGTTTGTGATTTAAAAAATACAAAGTAATGAAAAAGTAAAAATGAAACTTATAGAATCAATAACCCCCCCTATTTGTAAATCACAAACAAATATTCATAAAATAATATAAAGGTATAATGTTTTCATATTTTATCTTAAAAAGAAACACTTGTCTCTCTTTTTTATGGCTTATGATTATTATGAATAACTCCCCCATATGTTATGAAATCTCTAAGGATCATATTATTTTCATTCATATAGAAATAAACCCCCCATATATAATTATTTCTGCTTTTAGTTATATCCCCAATAAATTGAATTTCTATTCCTTTAACATAATATTATTTTTGAACATTTTGTATCCCCTGTAGTTATTTTCAAAAAGGAATGGAGGGAAACAATGATACATAAAAGATTAGGAAACATACAAAAATAAAAAATGTAAATAAATATTTTCATTAAAATATTTAATGCATCCAAAAATTTCATTACAAAAAAAATGTCATAATTTAAAAGAAAATATTCATCCTACGTTTTCTCCTTCAGCATCAACCTTTTCAAAGTGGCCTTCAGCTTCATCATTCTTTTTGATCATTTTCAATCCTATTGATAACCTCTTCCTGATCCTGTTTTTTTGTTTCATGATCTTTTACACTCTATTCATAAGAAATATCTATTTAACCATGAGTATTGATCAATTATTCCTAGAATTTGTGTTTTTCAGCCAACTCTTCCATGATTTACCTCTCTATTTTTTTGATTAAGAGAAATAGAGTTTAGTTTCCCATACAGATCGTTGTCTTCTTTTTGGAGGCTAGCTTGATCTTCCTTTAGTTTCTTTCAAAAACATATTAATATATTATTGAACTTGTCATCAGATTTATCAATATCATTATAGACTATGTTAGTGAAACTATCAAAAAAATTAAGATCATGTTTGTTTGAATTATACCACTACATTATTTCCCTATAAATATATTCTATGAGAATTAGATATAATCTGAAAATTCTAGAACCCAGCATCGAGTTTGATGAAATTTTCCATAATAATTTTTTTAATCTATCTTTTGATTAAAAAATTCGTGAACCAGTTTACATTTTGAATCAATGATGGTAATGAAATGGATGAAGATCATAAGATTCTTCAAAGACTGGACCACAAAATCATGTCCTAATGAAGAGGAGGATTCTTAAAATAGATTCTTTTTTTGGTGATGAAACTTCATTTTTCTCATCTTATTTCTTGTAAGATGTACCGAAAACAACCTTCATTATTTTTGAAACAACATCTTTCTTAGGTGTATCGACAAAAAAGTACATTCTTTTATCTTTCTTATAGATTTTCTTCACAATATTTGGATTCTCGTGCTCTCCATCAGAAACATGGAATATTCTATCATCATCATCATCATTATCATCTTTTTCAGTAAATTTATCATAAACATTATCATCTTTGTTGTCATAAACTTCTTTATAATCCTTTTCATCAACCTATTGAGCAATATTATCATTACTACTTTCAACATTTGAATGGACATTATTGAATTAATCTAAGGAAACATCATCTTTTTGAAACCATTTTTCTTTTGAGATAATTCTTGTTGAGGAAATAGGGGAATTTATTATTAAAAGCATTTGAGAAGTTATCCCTTCTTTTCATATTCTACTATCATTCTATTCACATCTTCAATTTCATTCCCTTCTTGTTCTTCAACTGTCAAGATATCTTCCTCTTAAACTATTGTTTTTGTAACTGAAATATCCTTCTTTTACTTATCTAGTACCAGAGTATTTGTTTTCACTAGTGATGGAGGAATAATGGGTTCTTACAAGAATGATTCTGATACTTGAACTTGTTCAGAGGCCTTCTCATTATCTCTTAACAAGGCTTTTAAAATCTAAGCTTCTGATATTTTCTTCTTCAACTTCTTCTCTTTAGCTTGCTTCAAAATCTCTTCAACTAATTGGTTTTTATGGCCTTAGATGTGGAAGGATGTATCTCGAAAAATACATCACCTTCATTCTTTTTCATTTTTATATCTCCCTTCTGGCTATATCCTCACCAGAAAAGGTTGTTTACTTCTCAAGCTTTGGTGAAGCAGACACTGGGTGAAGGGATAGTTCTTGTTCTACCAGTTCTAGCTCTTTGTATTTTATTTTCCTTAGTGTTGGCTTTTTTTATCCATCCTCTCCTTTATTACTAGAATCTTGGTCATCCATATTTGTAAGATCAATGAAATCTCCAAAAGTTTCACTGAAGCCAATATTCATCCCTATCAAAGTATCATCACATAACATGATCTTGTCGGTTTTTTCCATTGAGTTTCAAGTGATTTTGAGGGAGTCTAGGCATAAGACTATGATATTAGACAAGATTATAGGATATATCATGATTTTATATTTGATGATTCCTATATTAATGTTGTTTATGCATATAATAATGTTCCTAATGATATTTAAATTTCATACATTCACCATGAAGTCCATCATAAAGATACCACATATCTTTAGAGAGTCCTTATCTCCCTTCCTCGAAATCAAAGAGCCCTACAACTAAAGGGATACTAATTTGTAGTTTTCTGAAAAATGTGATATCTTGGGTGTCTTCACTCCCTTAATCCCAAGACACTCAATAGCTTTAAATTTCTCAAAAGTACCATCCTGATAAGAAACCCATGCATGAAAAATGTTTCCACTCCTTCATAGGGTATATCGAAAATAATTTCAATCTTCTTGTAAGATAAATAGAATGTTTTTCCATAACTCTTAAAGGAAAACCTTTATTTACCATCATTTTCAAAAAACTGAATGGTATCTTAAAAATTTATAACAAAATAAGCATACACTATATCCTTATTCTTTTTCATTTTCTATAAAGATGATTTCCCATCCATTCATCCTTATAACTTTTGAAATAAAGGAGTTATACTTGGGAAAAAAATTGGATCCACTCACCCTTACCTAATAATTATCCAAACTTTGAGTTAATTTTGGAAGAAATTAGAGACTTTGAGGAAATATCAAGAGACATTCAATGTTAAGGATAATGGGAAAATAGAAAGTCAAACTCGAAGGGTGGTTGAGCTTTAGCATAGAAACAGTGAGAAAATAGATGCGGGATATGAAGAGGGGAGGAGGGTTCTCTTTATATAGGCATCTCATTCGACAGTTAATTTTCCAAATTAAATTCAATTATTTAGATTTATTTGATTTGATATGATGGTTAATATCAATTATGAAAAATGATTTATAGGTTCTAATCATTTTAGGTTTTAAGGGAAAAAATAAAATTTATGGAAATTAAATCTTATAATGTTTTTGTAAAATAATATTGAAATACCAACAAACAAAAAATTAAATTATGATTATATATGTTTTGGAACTTATGATCAAGATTACTAAAAAAGAATTTTTTGTATTGATAAGGTTCCTATTATATTTTTTAGGGAAGGAAAACTAGTTTGGTTACAAAAATAATTTAGGTTCCAAAAAAAATTTGGGTTCTAGAAACAAATTTAGGAAAGGAAATATAAAATAATAAACATATGTACTCCCCCAATGAAAAGGAGTATATTAATGTTTCTTGATAGGTTTCATGAAATTTTTTAATATTATTGGTT
The DNA here is from genome assembly GCA_963277665.1 of Viscum album. NCBI lineage: Eukaryota > Viridiplantae > Streptophyta > Magnoliopsida > Santalales > Viscaceae > Viscum > Viscum album. The sequence continues at coordinate 1,542,636,583 of OY728129.1, forward strand.
ACCTTATTATTATTATTAATGTTTACTTAATGTAATCAAATCTATCAGAGGGTTGTGGTTTGGTAAATATTTCCAAAAGTTGATCTTTTGTTCCAATATATTAAAGTGTGATATCACCTTTAATTTTGTGATCACTATAAAAGTGATTCTTATGTCTATGTACTTTGTAAGAGATTTATATAAGAAGGTTTTTGATTAGCTAACTAGAAATAGTATTATCAAACATTATCAATGTTTTTGTAAAACTCATGCCATATTCTGTGACTATGTGTTGCATCCATAACACTTGAGAACAAAAACAACCTTCCAATACATATTTAGCTTTAACAATATAAAGTGCTATTGAGTTTTGTTTCTTGGATGAACAAGAAATTAATTAATCTACTTTCAAATGAAACGTTCTAGATGTAATTTTCATATCCATTCTACAACCTCCAAAATCAGCATCAAAAATAATTTTTAAAATAAACTCATTTACATAAGAATAGAAAATTCTTAAATCCCTGGTTCCCTTTAAATAGTGAGAAATTATTTTCAATATATTTTAATGGGATTATTTTTGGATTAGATTTATATCTTAATAATAATGATACTGAATGTATTAAATCTGGATGAATATCTGTTAGGTATAATACACTTCCTATTGTACCTCTAAAAGTTGTTTGTTCAACTCATTTTTTAGAATGATCAAGATCAAGAGTGTTTGCGGTACCGATTAGAGTACTTATACTTTTAGGGTTTTCATATCCATACTTCTTAATAAGATATTTTATATACTTATGATGATATATAAAATTTCTTTTTGATTTTTAAGATATTTGTATACCAAGAAAAATGCTAACTCGCACATCATACTCATTTCAAACTCAAGTTTCATTAGATTTGAAAATTAATTAGTTCCAAATTGCTGAGAAGAACAAAATATAATTTTATTAACATAAATTTGAATAATAAAAACATTTCTCTGACCATTATTTATAAAAATGATTAGATCAGTAGTTCCCTTAACAAAAGTTTTTTGTAACAAAAATCATGTAAGTTTGTCCTACATCGATCCAGGGGCTTGTTTAGGTTCATATAAAGCATTGGTATCTTTTTAAACATGTTTATTATGTTTTTATTCCTCAAACCATGTAGTTTTTCAATATAAAATTCCTATTAAATGTATCCACTAAGGATAAAACACTACAAATCGAATTGAAAAATTTTGAAATAGAAAAATGCTGAAAAGGCAGGTAGAGTACAAATAGATTCGGGTCTAGATAATAGAGAGTATTTTTCTTTATATTCTATTCCTTATTATTTATTATAGCATTTGGAAACTAATATTTAATTATTTGTTATAATGATTCCATTTTTAATACATTTATTTCTAAAGACCCACATAACGCTAGTTACAAAAGTTTCTTTAGGTCTTTCAACAAGGTCTAAATTTTGTTCCTTTAAAAATTCAATTTTTTAATATTGCATAGATTTAATCCAATAATAATCACCTAAAGGTTCATAAAAAATTTATATTTTAATTTATAAATATAATCTATATTATCTTCTTCATTCCTTAAATATCTTCTAGTCCATACTGGTGTATTTACATCACAAATGATAATATCACTTAGATGATTCTTAAGAAACAACTGATTTGGGTTTTGTGAAACCTGCTCATCATGATAGGGTAAAAAATCTTATGGGGTAAATACTTTAGGAAACTTTTCATGAGTATTTTCTTGATTCAAATAATCTTCCATCAATGGTTTATAAAATATTTCTGAAAACACATCCAAAGATATAGGTTGGGGTTATTTAAAAATAGAAGTAGCAGTTTCATCAATTTTAACATGTACTATTTCTTCAATAGTACCAGAATTTTATATTGAAAACCATATAATCCTTGGATGTAGTTTAATAGCCTAAAAAAATTCCATCATCAGATTTGTGTGTGAGTTTATGTAAGTTTTCTATACTATTTAAGATGAATATTTTTCATCCAAACACTTTGAGGTAAAAAATTTAGGTTTTTGACTAGTATATAACTCATAAGGTGTTTTACTAAGAAATTCCTTCAATAAAATTTGATTTATAGTATAGAGAATGCACTAATAGATTCATCCTAAAAGTTTTTAGCAATAGGGTATTCACTTTACATGGTTCACATTATCTATTGAAGAATACACATTCCTATTTTAAAAACACCATTTTGTTGACATGTTCTAGGTTTTGAGAAGTTATGATTAATGCCTTTCTTATTACAAAATGATTAGAATATGAATTTTTAATTTTACCCCATGAGAAGTATGAATTTTTATCAATTGATGGTTTTCACCATTTTTTACTTTGGCAGAATAAGATTTAAAATAAAAAAAGTATTCGTATTTCATTGTTATAAAATAGAATGATGTAAATATTGTGTAATCATCAACTAAATCAAATACATAGTACTTTCCTCCAATACTTCCAATTTATTTTGGACCAAAAATACTCACATTCACTAGAAGCAATGCATCAAAATTTGAGACTTCAATAATTGATTTAAAGATTGACTAATGTTTCTTTCCCTACTGAAAAAGATCTGAAACATTTGAAGAATCAAATATATGATCTAGTATATCTATAAAAAATATTTTATTTGGTAATTTTCATAGGTTTCTAAGATTACAGTTTCCTAGTCTTATATTCCATAACCAAAATTGATCTTCCATTTCACTAAGGCAAGGTATGTCTTATATCCTTTTCTCTTATAAGAGAAGTGTATAAACTCTCTCATTCCAATGGGCAGAGAGAATAAGAAATTCAATGGAATTGTGTTCATGGTATTTATCACTCCTAAAATTCACAAGGTAAACTCCATCACATAATTGTCTTATACCCATATGGTTGTGCTTAACAACTTTAACATATAAATCAATTGAAGTTAATTATTTTCAAAGAAGAAAAATATTACCTATAACAATAATTTGTCCATGATCCTTATCTATAAATGTTATTATTCCACCTTTTGTCGAGATAATATTTTCAAGGAGTTTTGGTTACCAGTCATGTTTTGGGAATATCCACTATCCATTTACAATGTATTGTTTTTGGAACATCCTTTTTTTACTAAAAATAAAACAATTAAACTTTCAAAATCTAAACATTCTTAGATATAAAATTATAGAAAGTAAAATCACAGGCATCCATATTTTCATAGAAAAAATGATTTATGAAAACCTAAAGATTTAGTTTTATTCAAAGAATAACCTTTCTCCAAATGTACACCACATTGGCACTTATTTCAAAAAGGATCACTTTGCGGTACAAAATAGTTGTGACAAAAAACTGGGTTTGATTGAGAATAACTGAATCCAGAACTATCCTTAGTGGAAGAATATGTAAAAAAATTCTTCAAAACATTATTTTACATGAGTAATGTTTGACAAAAGATTATTTCAGGAAAATAATTTAGATTTTTTATGATGACAGAATTATTATCTTTATAGTCAATTATCTTTGAATTTGAGTTTATCTCTAATACATTTTTCTTAGAAATAACTTTTTCATAATCCTTAAAAAGATTATCCTTTTTATAAGTTTCTTTATTATGGTTTTTGGAAAAATTTTATAAATAAAGAGTTTTCTAATCAAGATATTTTTCCTGATATGATAATTATTTTCTTAAAATAAATATTCTAGAATTTTACAAATCAGGTTTTTTAGTTTTCTTACTGCTTTAATTTTCAAGTAACATAGAAAACCTAGACAATTATTCAAAATAATATAAAGTATTATATTTTTATGAGGAATATTATTAATCTAAATATTCATAATATTTATCATTAGGATAACTATAACTTATATAAATGTTGGTTAAAGATTCCACAGTGTGTAACTTATCCATGAGACATTGATTTTCTGTAGGAATTATGGATTTAAAGCTATCATTCTTCTATCCAAAGATTATATATTATAACATTCATTAGAAGAGTCTCCACCACTATCACTCCATTAATCATTATCTTTTGTTACTTTATTTCCTTTATACTTTTATTACTTCTTATTATTACTTTGTGAATGCCTATGATTTATTTCTTTCCTTTTGGGAATAAGACAGTCTGTTCTGATATAACCTCCCCTCTCACATTCGTAGAAAGTCACTTCCGAATCGTCATTATTTTTTCTATCTTTATTCATGTATTTATATTAGAAATATTTAATTTCCATAATTTTTTTCATTATTTGGAAAACATTGGAAAGTTCATTCTATGAATGATCACTATCATATGATTTAGATATAATAGTAGATTTTTTGGATTTTGGTCAAGTAAATCTTTGAGGAGTATTGGCTTTTATATGCTATTATGTTGTAAAGAAATAAATACATCAATTACCATTCATTTTTTTATTGATATATGGATCTATCTTTATTGTATTTTTATGTGGTAGAAGATTCCAAAATAACTAATCAAGAGTGATGTATGAAACTTTTTTATTCTCATCAATCTCTGTTCTTTTAGATATCCACTAATTGGGAATAAATATATTTTATCTTATCCATAATAATCTCATAATAAATTCATTTCTCACCCATAGATTGAATGATTTTAACAATAGTCATAAATATATTTAGAACTATTTATATAGATTCTTCATAAGGAAACACAATTCCATTGTATTCAGATCTAAAAATAGCTCTTACTATTTTAATAATATTGGATGTGACAAAATCTGTAATTTCTAGTTTCTTCCAGATTCTATTTGCACCTTCAAATGATGAAATATAGTTATAAATTTTCTTTGTAATATAAAATAAAAATGTATTTCCTTCCTTAACGTGAAGATGATATTAAATTTTTCCTAATTGGTGAATTCCTTGATTTCCTTGTCTGGAATCTTGTAATATTTAGTTAACATAATATAATTATCCAAACTGGTATTAATAATAAAATTCTTCATCATATCTCGCTAGCATTCATAATCATTAAAAAAATGGCTGTTTGGTATGATTAATGTTATATATTGATTCAATAATCATTTCTATCATTCTTAAAAAATTAATTTCCACAAACGGTTAAGTAGCAATAGTTTATGAGAAAAGAGTTTATAAAGAAAGGTTTTTAAGAAAAACATGAACAAAAAAATTTAAATAAGAAAATTTGAGCAAAAAAATTTATATGGAAGTATTATTATTTCCGAGACCTAATCTGATACTAATTGTAAGTTCAAAATGTATATGTATATTTGTCAATTACAATAGGGGCAGTAAATTTTAGGATTAGAAACTTTCATATATTATTGTTAATAATATCAATGATTATCAAAGTTAAATAATATGAAATCAAAAACCCTATACTAGTTCAAATTAGAGAAACTATATTGCATAGGATATGATAATGTGGATATGATAAAGAGACATAAGACCAGTATACTTAATGAAAGAATCTATATTGAGGCATATAGAATGAAATATATTATAGTTTTTAAAAGAATCAGAATGTGAAAGAAAGTTACACTTTGTATTTGTAACTAAATGAAATGAAATTTAAACTAGCTTGTAACAAATAACAAGAAAGACAGAAATATTTTAACCCAATGATAAGGGTATCCAACAACATTGGATAAATGTCCATTGATTTAATCTTTCAAGAAAGTATGTCTTACACAAACCAGAGAAATCCCTCAATATAAAGATTGGTATCAATATTCTTATCCCCACAAGACTTTGATTAAGAAGAGTAATTAACACCTCTATCATTCAAAAAATGGAAGCCCTCGGTTGATAATAGCAACAATCAGATTATTACTAGGAAGGTTGAATAAGATATTAAAATCTGAATAAGTTATTGACAGAATTCGTCACAAGGAAGGTTTGAGCAGAGCTCTCATGGAGTATCAATTCATTATAGTGTTCAATAGCTACCATCTCATTCCAATGGCTAGGTATTTATGTGATAAAACTCCAACGATCAACTTCTCCTCCATTAATCATATTTTTTCCTAAATTTTTAAGGGACCTGTACAAATTGAACATAGACAATGGTTATGTTAAAATAGATTTGATGACATAATTTTATATAACTATCAATGAGAAACATTACTATGCTAAAGAAACATTATCACATTTAGGATATGATAAAATGAAATGTTACATTAAAAAAATTGGTAACTATAAGAAAATAATTTGATAGGATTATTAAGATAGTATAATTCAGAGTATAAAAATATTCACAATCATATTCTATTAAAACAAATAATCAAATTCTATTTTTTTTGAAAATATATGTCTGATTTCTAATAGAAATTGAGTCTGGTTTCTGAGAGAATCAGAGTATTTTTTTTAGAGAGAATCAGAATCTCATTTCTCAAAGAATAAATATCAGATTTTTGAGAGAATTAGAGTTTAATTTCTAAGGTAATCTGAGTCTGATTTCTAAGAGTATCGGAGTCTAATTTCTGAGTAAACTGGAATCTGATTTTTGATGATATCAGACTAAAAATTCTAGATAAATATGATTCTCAATTTTAGAGAAATCAAATTCTCAATTCTCGAGAAATAATATTCTCAATTCTAGAGGAATTAGATTGTAAATTCCCTGGAAATCAGATTCTATGGAACTGTAAGTTTCTAGGTTATAGATAAGGTTCATATTTTTCAATTAAGAAAAATACAATTAGGTTTAGATAGAAAATCATTAGGTAAGGGGTTGGAAACCATATGTAAATTCAAAACCATTCAAAGAAAAAAAATTCATTATGAAAATGTTTCATCGAGAAAGTGAATTTTCCTAAAGAAAATGTGTTTGTGATTTCCAAAACATAAAGGAATAAAAAAGTCAGAAGGAAACTTATTGACTCAACACCTGTTGTGGTTTGGGATCTTTGGATCCAAATTCCAGAATAGTGTTGTTGGATGCATCAATGTTTAGTATTAATCAACTGTCAGCCTTAGGAATATAAAACCTTATCATAGAAGATGATTTTTTTTGGAGGGTCAAGTAGAACCAACAATAGTGACTGGTACAATATTTGTCTCATTATTTATATTAATTTCTTTATTTGATACAGGCTCTTCAAAATAATTTATATCTTCTATTTTTTGATATTTTGAAATATCTAATGGAATTCATGTCTTTTTTTGCAGATCCGGAAAACCTACCATGATAGGAGAAGTATTATGTGTTTTTATGTTCATCTAATTGTAAATCTATAGTTGGTGTATATAATTTATGGTATCTCTTAGTTCTCAATTGGGATCTAGTCAACATCATCATTGATATGTATTCACTAGTTTCCCATTGTGAATGGAAAAATTTATTTCAATTTTGTTTTTCATTATTTCCCATTTATACAATCTCTTGGGGTTTTCTAGAAGAGTTCGATCCAATGTTTGGACATATTGGCCCTTCTTTGTAAGAGATTTGGTGTTTGGTATCTGTTGTTATAGTTAATATCAATGTTGTTCCTTCTATTGTTGACCTTCCCTTGGTTGTTGAAGATTTCTCTAATATTATCCTACATAAATACTATAGTTCTCTTCAAGAAATAGAGGTGGTTTGGATAATTGAATTGGTTCTAGGTACAAAACCGGTTTTATAGCCTCCGAACACTTTTCATCTCATTAGCTGAAAGAGATAAACATTTGATTGGATGATCCTCTTGAGAAGGGATTTATTCATCTCATGGTTTCATTATGGATATCCTCCACTCTATTTTCTAATAAGTATGACAGTTTATTTCATTTTTCATCAACTATCACAAGATAAAATGGGTAATACTTAATAATAAGACACATTTTTCATGCATGGATAACATATTAAATCTGTTAAATAGAGTGAAGTTTATTTCAAAAATCAATCATCTGTCAAGTTTTTATCCGTATAAATTTCAAGAGATTCATATTGCAAATAATAGTTTTAGGAGTTAGTGTGGACATTATGAATTCATTGTGATTACTTTTGGATTAAAAAATGATCATATAGTATTTATGGCTATGATAAATGTGAGTTTTCATTAAAATCACAATAACTTTGTTGTGGTTTTTTTGGAAGATACCCTAGTTTATTTGAGATACAGGTGTGAGAAAGAGAACCATCCAAATCCATTGTTTGAAAACTCAAGGGGCCACTAACGTTATTTAAATCTATAAAAATGCTGTTTATAAATACTAGAAGTGAATTTCTTAGGGAACATGATTTCAGAAAATGGAATATTAATTGATCTTGAGATAGTGAAATTTTTCTTTTCATTGGAATAAACACAAAATTTATTTTAGATATGGAGCTTTCTAGGTTTAGCAGGAAACTTTTGAGGGGTTTTCAATGATTTCTCAATGTTAGTATCACGTTTTACCTCTCTTACCATGATAGTGGTTAAATTTACATGGGATAATGAATTTTTTAATTAGTTGGATGAATTGAAATTACTTCAGATATTAGACCCTATTTTGTTCTTTATTTACTCGAGTAATGGGTATATGTTGTATTATGATTCTTTTAGTGGTTGTAATAGTTGTGTATTTATACAATATGGTAAATTTTTGGTATATTAATTTCATCATTATCAGTATCATGACAAAAATATCCCCACTCATGATTTAGAGATTTCTATATTTATGCATATTCCAAAATGATTGAAACACTATATATTTTGTAAGATATTTATGGTCTTTTTTATCTATAATAGTTTGAGCTATATCATTTCTCAAAAGGAATTAACACTTAGGATGAGGTGGAGGTGGAATATCATCAGAAAGTTGAAATCAGAATCACCTACTAACTAGGTAAAAGGAATTCCATCATAGATGTAACACCCAAAGATCATATGGTATGACTTTTTTAAAAATTTAGCATTTTCGATAGTTTATGATTCACGCAACAATATATCTAAAAACGCAATTTACTATTGAATATAATAATTTGAATTGTAATGTCACTATTTGAAAGAGTAATATGACTAATATAATTGAAAACTCACCCATTAAAGTGTAACAAAAATATAGGAATATTATAAATGGAAGTAAAGAATATTTATATCAGGGAATAAGTAAATAAATGTTTTAAATATTATAAATTTATTGTTTTTATTTTTGTATGTAATAAATATTTAATTTCAATTTTATAACTAAGATAATGATTAAATATGAAATTTATGTTCATAAAATAAACTAATAAATTAATTTTTTTTTTCATAAGAATATAATATAAATTTATAATACCTCAATTAATATTTCAATGTGTCATGAAGTATTTATAAAATTAATATTGGTATTTTTATAGTATATTATGATTTTATTTAAAAATTAAATTTATCACATTTATATAATTTTTTTATAAAAATATATTTAATTTTAAAGTTCTATAAATTAAAAAATCATTATTGTGAATTTTGGTGACTTTTTTAAAGTACATGATTTTTATGAATAGTGAAATATGGTAATTTTCCGTATTTAATAAATACATGAATTATTGAGTCATAGAAGACATTTGGATGATGTTAGCAAATAATATCAATCAATCCTCATTATTTTAATATATTTAGTTATAATTCCCAAAATATTCTTAGTCTTTATCCAAAATAAAAAAAATGAGAAAAATATTCAAAAGCCTCTCTCCTCCCACTATAAATACCACCCCACACCACTAATTCTCCTCAAACATCCAAAGTCTTAAATCTTGCATATATTTTACCCATTTATTCTCTGAAAAATCTCTGCACATTTTGGTATTTCTAGTCTCACCAAAATACCATTATAATGTTCCTTATGGTTGTTCTCAAGGAGAATAATTCAAGAGGTAAATCCTTTTTTTTCTCTTTCAATTTATTTTAATTTCATTTCTTATTATTCTATTCGTATCTTTTCTATCAAAACCCACATGATATATAAATAATATTATATATAGTTTTTTTTTATTTTAATGGAGTTTCAATCATCAAGCCCCATCTCGTGTACTCTTTTATTCTTAAAATGAAAACATTGTCTGTGATGTGCTGATTTACCACCATCGTGGACGATTCAACTTCATTTTCCATTACTACATTAATGGTTTTTAATAAAAACATAATTATGGTAAAAAAAATATTTTATTATATATATTATAAGTCATTGTGTACCATATAATATATATATATATAAATGGTGATAACTAATAGGGAAAAACTAGTTAATGACGATAAAAAAACTGCCAAAATTATCTAAAAATCAATCACTAAAGTTCAATCTAATGAATCATCCTCATATCTAGAAACAAAATAATATATAATACTATAAAATAATATTTATTTTAATTAAAAAATATTATTTTAATTCTATATAATTGTTTCTATTATACAAGATCTTCCATATACGTGTAAAATTAAACTGATCATGGAAACCAAGGAGAAGAACAATACCAAATAAAGAAATTGAATCTCATAACTTATAAAAAAAGGAATAAATGAACATAATAAAAATATATAAAATAAAATTGATGTTGAAAATTTTATGAATTAATTTATTTGTGAATCAAATTTCATACTCTTGAACATTAAGTAAAATTATATAACACTTTTGGATATAAATAAATGGATTCTTCCCGAACCTCCATTTTCATTTGAGTTATGCTTTATCCCTCAATACACCAATTATGTTATTAATTACTTTTATATAATAAGTATACATTATTTTTATATGTTACAAAATCATGTATCCTGATTATTTAAACTTTCGTTTATAGGAAAATACATGTTTTACAACGATCCCTTGTCAATTCTTCCTGACATGCAAGCCCGATTAAAGGGAACTTTTAGATTTCTTACCCATTTTTAAGTAATATCCATAAATTATTTAGTGGCACAATTAGTAATCTAAAATCAATAATTTTATCACGAAAAATCTATATTTGTTAATTTTTGGTTCTATAGAAACAATTATGAAAAATACAAATTATATTCCGAAAAGAACTGTTCTTATCAAAGTAAAAAATAGGTATTCCTATCATTAATTACTGAATGATTTTATAAGAGTATTTTTGATTATTTCAAAAACCTATGTTTAATAACTTTATTAAATGGTTTTCATATTTTATTATATCTTCTATCATATTTTATTAAATTGTTTATGATTAGTTTGGCTGTGGATGTACTATCTTTATATAATTCACCAAATTACTCAGAATGGATAGTGATAATGTTTAATTTTATGAGAATGTAATTTAAATTTCATATCTATATGTTGCTTATGATTTACCCCATTCATAAGATGAATTATTTGGACTTAGTATTTTATGGTTTTTTCCCTCTATATCCCCTTGAATATTCGAAAGGTCTCATGAGAAAAAATAGATATGGATTTTGGCTATTTCCATAACCATTTATTTTCAAATATCTTCGATGAGGAATAAATGACATGTTTTAAATTTCTAAAAGTATTAATTCACTCATTATAATATTAATAATTGATAATCGATGTGAATATTCTACTAGAATAATATCCATAGTTAAGATTCATTCCCATGTAATTATTTTTATAGCCTTACTTATTTAGATTTTATTATTTACATATTCTAATCATGATTATACTCTAATAGCTTGTGTTATTAGTCATTCACCAGGTATTATTATTTTATTTTGTATTATTTTATTACACACCAATACTAAGAAACTTATATCATCTCTTCTTTATGTTTTATTTTTCCCTAGGATGTGAAGATTTATATTCTGATACTTTGAGGGATAATCTAGGAGTTATGGACTTTCTAATGGATTTTCCATGTTTTTTTCTTTAATGTTGAATTATAAAACTTATATAAGTATCCATTTTTCAAAAACTACTAAACTATTCAGTCCTTCCCAATTGGACTTCCATGTTTTTTATACAAATGTAATAAATTAAGGCAACGACTCCAAAAAAATATGGTCAGGGTATTTAGAGTTTCTATAAAATGAATTTTAGTTGAAACCATGGAAATTAGATTTAGAAAACAATGATAAGGGAACGTAGCCCTTTTATAGGAATTTAAGAAAAGCATAGAATAACATTATAGAATTTTGGTACGGTAAATATTGTGTGGATTTTCCTAGAAATACATCATTTTCTGGATAATATAAGTTGATGTGGTTCTGTCCGAGAATTATCTAGGGGTAAAAATTCCGATAAGGTATGTCAGGCCTAACTCAATGTAACCTGGTATATAAAAATGGGCCTTAATACACACCTGGTTTGACACTCCAAGGTTATATCATTTGGACAATTATCTTTTTCATTACAAATCATTTTGATGGATTTAAAAGTAAATATGTTCTCAAAGAAACCATTTTTAGAATTATGATAATAAATGTTATTAAATTTAAAATTTATATTATGATTTTTGAAATTATGAATTATGATTCAAAACCAAATTTATTTCTTTCGTACAATAATAATTTTTTCTACTGTACAAAATGAAATCCACACCAATGCATGTATCCCTTGTATAGATTTCCCACCTATGCAAGATAATAATGTTGATATTGGAGTTGCGACTAGTGTTGAGAAACTTATAACAATACTGGGGACACTGACTTAGGTTATAAACAATAACTTTACTCATATAGATAATCTTGATCCACAATGTTAAAGGAATAATGCTGGAGATCTTTATGTGACAATGGGCTCTATAATTTAATAGGGCAATAATCCCATTTTAGTAGATCAACAAATAATTTCCTCAGAGAAGATATTTTTCACTTTGTGATGCAATTAAATGGATATGGTTATCATGGAATTTTATCATATCTCTAATGATGCTGAATAATGGTGGTCGTTTATTAACAACAAAAATGAAGATAAAGAAATTTAAAATATGGAATGGAATTGTTTTAAGTAAATTATCCAAGGAAAATATTTCCCTTGTGTACAACGATAAGATATAGAGAGGGAATTGTAGAGTGTGTAAAAAAATAAGGATACATAATTTGTGATGTATGAAGCCAACATTACAAGGTTTGTAAATAATGAGATTCACTACATACATAAAACAATAATCAAGGATTATTGATTCTTTAATGGTTTGAAGACATTCTTATGAAGGGAACTGGTCTCCCAAAATTTCTCATCACATAAAGATATAGTCTCATGTGATTTGAAGGTAAGGACATAATTCAATAGGTATTTTTAATTTAAGGGAAAACAAGATAATAATATGTTAGGGGAGTAAGTAATTTATAAAGGGAAGAAAAAAACTAAAATATTACAATGTGAGACACTTGTGGAAGAAAACATCGTAGTTCCTACATAAAGGGAAAAGAAGTTTGTTACAAGTGTGGATATAAAGGCCACCAAGACTATGATTACAAAGGAATGAAAGAAGCTACCAATGTTTAATGCTACAATTATAGGGATATGTGACACTCTAATTTTTTTTGTCCTAATAGTAATAGAAACATTCCTCCGAAAAGGATGAGGGATAAAGGTTAAGCTTATGTGATCACAACTGCATAGGTTGAAGTTCTGAATTATGTGGTTAATGGTAGTTTAATTAATCCCTATATCTTATCTGATGATTTATTTGATTCTATATCATCAAATTCTTTATTAACTACTCAGTTTGTCTATAAAATTTGACATTTCCATTTTGATTTAATTAAGGAGTTATAAATTGAAACTCCAAAGGGAAGTATCATGGAAAAAAATATATTGTTCAGCCTCTTTTATGACACATAAATTTGATTTAGTTGCAAATATTATCATCCTACATATAGTTTGTTTTTATATAATCTTTAGTATGGATTTACATTCAAAATATGATGTTAAAATGTTTTTCAAGAAGAAGTAAGTTTCAATTTGTTAGGTTGATATAGAATCCCTTACCTTCTGAGTTAAAACATCATTATCTTTTTCTTACCCAGATCCACATCTGGTAGCTCTTATAAATGAAAACTTCTAGAGGAAGAGAAAAAATCATCTATGGATGTGGAAATAAATACTCATATTAAATATGTATATATTGTGTAGGAATAAATTGATGTATTTATAGAGGATTAACATGGAAATATTCCACAGTAGGAATTTGAGTTTTAAATTTATTAAATTCATAGTGCAAGACCAAAATCAAAGACTCTTTATAGTTTGGCCACTGTGGAATTATTATAGATAAATAAAAAATTGAAGAATTGAGTGATAAAGGATTTATTATCTATAGTGTTTCCCCATAGGGATCCCATGTTCTAGTTTTTAAGAGGAAAGATGGATCCATTAGTCTATGCATTGATTATATAGAAATATATGTTATTACCATAAAGAATAAGTATTATATTAATTGTTGTGGTGTTTTTTTGATAAAATTTAGTGATCTCACTATTTTTCAATTATTTAACATAGATTGAGATATCATCAATTGTGTAAGAGGATGGAAGACATTCCAATGACATCATTTCAAACTAGGTATGGACATTACCAGTTTATAGTAATTCTATTTGGACTCACCAATGGACCCTATGTTTTTATGTATATAATGAATAATGTGTTCATGGAATATGTTATTGATTTTCTGTGGTATTTATTTATGATATCTTCATATATTTAAAAATCTATAAGGACCATGAGGGAAACACGTGGGTTGTTCCGGAGACACTTAAAAGAAAATAGTTTTGTGGGAAGTTTAGCAATTACAAATTCTAGCTTCAAATAGTTACTTTTCATGGCCATTTTGTCTCTAAATATGGAATCTCAAATGATCCTATGAAGTAAAAGAAGTCAAGGAGTGTGAAACACCGATGTAAATAATAAAGGTATATAGTTTCATTGCTTTAACATTTTACTATCACCATTTCATTTATAATTTTCTTGATTAGATGACCCATTAACCAAGATTACCCATAAAGGGGTTAAGATAATGTAGAAAAAATAATGCGTAGACTATTTGGAAGAATTGAAGAAGATATTAGTGAGTGCTCAGATATTGACTCTACCATCAGAAAATGGGGGATTTGTGATGTATAGTGGTGCATCAATGAAAGGACATGGTTGTGTCCTTATGAAAAATGATATAGTTATTGCATATGAATCAAGGAAATTAAAAACTCATGAACATAACAATCCAAATCATGATCTTGAGTAAGAAACTGTAATATATGCTATGAAAATATAAGGACATTATCTCTATGATGGAAGATGTGAGATATATAAATATAGCAATAGTTTGATATATATCGTGTCAAAGAAAGAACTTTTCATGAGGAAAAGGAGATATCTTGAACTATTCAAGGATTATTGTCTAATACACTACCACCTCGAGACGGAAAATAAGGTAGAAGGTTCATTGATTAGGAAGGATCATGGAGTTCTAATCATGATGAGGTTTTATAAGGACCCTCTGTGTAATGATCAAGGAATGATGCATATGGGAATTATCAATGAACGTGAGACATCATTTCTTATTCAAATTATTTCAAAACCATATTTGTTGGAATGGATTAAATGTTCTTAGTATAATGATGAAAATGTCCAAAAGAAAATTAATCCTATGAATGATGGTAAATTAGGAGACTTCGAATATAGAGATGGAATATTTAAATTTGGGAAAAGGCATTATATTCCGGTAATACATGAAATAAATATGTAATTATTTTATGATTCTCATAGCTCTAATTTATCAATACACCCTAGATTCCCTGAGATATATAGAGGTTTAATTGATTATTTCTAGTGGGATAATATATATATCAAAATTTTTGATTATGTATCATGATATTTAGTTTATCAATAGGTCGAGGCTAAAATAAAATATCCTAGAGGAGTCATGCAATATATTACTAATCTTAAAAAGAAGATGGGATGAAAATATATTTTATTTTTTCACTATATTTCTCAAAACACTAAGAAAGAATTTTTCGATATGGGTAATTATGTATCGACTTACAAAATCATCAAAATTACTCACTATATGGGTGGATTTTACTTTGGATAACATTGTAAGACTATATATTAAAGAAATCAAAAGAATTCATGGACCACCACTTTCAATTGTGTCGGATCATGATACATGACTTACATTAAAAAGCCACTAACATTTATTTGAGTATAGTTTTTCACCCTCAAACTGATTGTCTATCTCAAAGGAGAATTCAAATGTTAGAAGACATGCTGAGATAATTATCACTTGACTTTATATGGATGTGGGATCGTTATTTACCTTTTTTTAATGTTTTCCTACAATATTAGTTACCATTCAAGTATTTGGAAGGCACCATTTGAAAAAACTTATAGAAAAGCATGTATTACACCAACTCGTAGCAATGAAGATGGTTAAAGGAAGCTGGTAGTCACAAAAATTGTAGAGGGAACAATAGGAAAGGTAAATACTATTCAAATCTATATCAAAGAAGCTCAAAGTAGAAAACAACTACTCTAATAACTGAAGAAAGGATTTAGAGGTTCAAGTGGGGGATCATATTTTTATAAAAGTATTTTCATGAAAGGGTTTTATAATATTTAGAATGAAATGGAAACTATGATCTAGGTATATTTGACCTTTAGAAATATTAGAGAAAATTTGAGCTGTGACTTATCATTTGAAAATTCCACCTACCCTTTATAAACTACACAATGTGTTCGATATATCATTGTTAAGGAAAAAAATTCCATGCTCAACACATTTCTATAACTCTAAAGGATTAAAATTGGAAGATAATTTATATTACTATGAAAAGACTATCTGAATTTGGTACACTAGAGAGTAGGCGTTGAAGAATCAGATGACTCAGATGGTAAATGTACTTTGGAAAATTCATAAAATTAAGGTGGTGATGTGGGAACCAGAGGAAATTATGATAACGAACTACATAAATCTTTTTATGAGGTGATATTCTATAAATGTTTTGGATGAAATTTTTATAGGATGGGATAATTTAACATCCCATGATATTATGGTATGTCTCTTTTAAAATTTATCATTTTATATAGTTTATGATTTACATAACCCCGTGTCTAAAACCGTAATGTAAAATTAAATATGACAATTAGAATAGTAATGTTACCATCATGAATAGTGATATGACCATTATAACAGTAAAATCACGCATTAGTTATAAATAAAATATAGGTATAATATAAATGAAAATATGGAATTTTTATATTATTGAATAAGTAAATAAATGTTTGAAAAATTATAAATTAAGTGTTTTTATTTTTGAATGTCTTTAATATTTAATTAAAATTTTATAATTAATATAATTATTTAATATAAAATATATGTTACAAATAGACTCATATGTTTTTATTTTTTTATTAGGATTATGAGATAATTTTATAATAACTTGATTTATTTTTCCAAGATTCATAAAAAAATTATAATATTAAAATTGGTATTTTTCGCTGTAAATGTTGACTTTATTTAAAAAGTAAATTTATCCAATTTCTGAAATTATTTTAATAAAATGGATTTTATTATTTAAATCTACATGTAAAAAATATATAGGGTATTTTATTGGGATTTTTCTAAAATTTTTAAATTATTATTGAATAGTGAAATACAATAATTTACCATAATTATTAAATAAATGAATTATTGAGTCAGAGATGATGTATGGAAGATGTAAGCCCATAATATCGAACTATAATTCATTATTTTAATATAGGTAGTTGTAATGATCATTCTATTCATAGTCTTAAGACAAAATATTAATCAAATGAATAAAATATTCAAAAAAACTCCTCTCCTCTCACTATAAATGCAACCACTCACCACCTATTCTCCATGCACTTAAAAAGAAATGAAGAATGATATTATTATTCCCATTTACTCTCTAAAACCTCTCCACCACATTCAATTCGTTTTGGTCTGACCAAAATACCATTTCAATGTTTCTTAATGATGTTCTAAAGTACAATAATTAAATCGGTAAATCATTTTTCATTCACATTAAATTTATTTTAATTTATTTTCTTCAAATTCCAACCTTAAATATTCTATATAAAAATGAAAGATAACTAAAATATCATATATATAATGTAATGTTACTTTGTTAATGAAAGATATATCAACCAAGAACATCTCATCTCCCTTTTATACTTAAAATGAAAACATCGTCAATAATGTGTTGATTTACCGCTATTATGGATGTTGAGAATTCATTTTACATTTACAACATAAATTATGGTTATAAAAACATAATTATGTTTGAAAAATAGTTTATTATAAAAATTATAAGTTATTTATTATTATAGAAGTAGTATATATATGTGATAATAATCAATAAGACAAAACTAGTTCATATTGTTTAAAAAACCACCAAAAATGATCTAAACGATTATCATTAAGGTTCAATCTGATGAATAATCCTCATATAAAGGAAAAAATAATATATAATACCATTAAATAATATTTATTTTCATTACAAACATATAATTTCAATTCTATATAATAATTTCCATTTTACATGATCTTCTATATAGGTGTAGAAGTAAATTGATCATGAAAAACAAGGAGAAGAACACTCTTGAATGACAAAATTGAATTTCATAACTCATCAAATAGGAAATAAATGAAGTTAATTTAATTATTATAAATAAAATAAATGTAGAATAGGTTCTTAATTTATTTATTAATGAATTTAATTTTGTTATCTAGGACATTGAATATGAGTTCAAAACACTTTCAGATATAAGGTAAAGGTTTCTTATCGAACATCCATTTTCATTTGGGTTATGATTTCTCAATAATTACATTAATGTAATTCTTCATTATTTTTATATAAATCAGATAAATCTTTTTATATATTTTATAATAATGTATCTAGACCAGTTTATCTTTGGTTTTTGGGTAAATACATGTTTATAAAGTTCATTACTCAATGATTCCCAATATGCAAGCCCTATTAAAGGAAGCTTCTTGATTGCTTAACCATTTTCAAGTACCATACATAATATGTTTTAAGAAACCATTTTTTTATGAAATCACTAATTTTTTGAAGAAAAAATATATTTGTTTATTTCAAGTTTTATATAAAAAATTATGAAAATTACATATGATATTTTCAAAATAACACTTCATTGCAAAGTAGAAAAAATTATACTTCTCTCAATATATACTCAAATTTTTTTGGAGTATTTTCATCTATTTAAAATTGTTTGTTGGATCCTATTAATAATTGGGATTTATATTCTATGAAATCACCTTCCAAATTTTATTAAATGGTTTCTGATCATTTTGATTATTGATGTTCTATCTTGATACCATTCACCATATTACATAGAATGGTTAGTGATTATGTTTAATGTTTAGAGAATGTAATTTACATTTTTTACGTATATTTTGTTAATATTTTACACCATTCATAAAAGGAAATCATTGTAATTAGTAGGTGCTGGTTGTGTCCTTCTGTAGCCCCTCGATGCATTGGTAGGTATCATGAGTCAAAACATATATGGATTTTCGATGAGGCATTAATTATTTATTTTTAGATTTCTTGGTCAAGGCCTCGATGATATGTTTATAATATCTAGAATTATGCATGAACTCATTATGATATTAATAATTTATAATTCATGTCATAATTTGACAAGTAGAATATCTAAGGTTATGCTTTATAATTGTAACATTTTATTTTTAATCATATCTTTTATTTTAACATTCGTATCTTATTAATAAAATAGATTATTATGGAATAATTATTTAACAATAAATAAATAAATAAAATTTAGTTATTAAATTTTATTTTTTATGGGATAAATTAATACCTTACTAAGTGGAACAACAATGATGCAGTAATTATTGTGTTAGTGAATAAATCATATAAATGTTATAAAAAATAATTTAATTTGATATTTTAATGAAATTCATGAATTACCTAGGTTAATTTGATGTGTCTATGATTTAATAAAAAAATATTGGTATTTGAATCTTCCATTTTTTGTTTTTGATGTCTTAATTATTAATATTGTTTAATTTGAAAATTATATTTGTCAAAAACGTATTATTTAATTAATTTATTTAAAAAATACAAAAAACATGAAAAATTATAACAATGATAATATTAAATCTAAAATGTTATATAATGTGTGTTTTATGCCTTTTTAAGGTCTTTAAACCTATTCTTGACAAATTATATTTTAAAATTTTATGTAATTCCAAATTTTTCCATCAACTAAATTATTAATAGAGGCTCATTCCTTCCCAATAATCTATCACCATGAGCCTTCTTTCTCAAAAATATTATAAAAAATTCTATTATCATAATACATTTATAATTTATAGTTTTCTTGGTCACACAAAAATACAACTTCTATGATCTGAAAAGAGGTTCTCATGGATAAATTTTCAAGGGGTAGATTCCATCCTTTTCTGTTTAAAAAGCTTTCTCACTTATGCTTTATCATCAACTCCCATCCAATGTTTCATGATAACTACAATATCATATATATACTCTAATTTTATTCTCTTCATGTTACATTCATCATAAAATCTATCATTTACTCATTTTATTTTTAAAAAAAAATCATCATCCTTGGTGTGTCAATTCATTGCCTTCATGGATGATGAATTATTATTAATTTTACCGAAATCATGGACAATTTCAATTCAAATGTAATTTTTAAATAACATTAATATATATATATATATATTAAAATTCTAGAGTATTATTTATTTTTTATAAGTTAGTCCATAATAAATAGACCTTGGAACCCATGATTAAAACGCACCCGAAACAATGGAAATAACAAAATGTATTTAATAAATGAGTGTAAAATGATATTAGAAGATCCTATAAGGTATTATAAACATGATTATAGGTTTTTAACAAAATAATAACACTCTTAAAACCTTTATATATTGTGTTTTAACACTTTTTAGGGATGGAGAAATGGAGGTAAGAAAATTTCTTTTTTTAATCAATTTAAATGTCTCTTTTAGGAAATTAAAAAGTATTGTTATTTTTTTATATAGAATGAGTGGTGTATACCTCTTTTGTGAAGCATTATTACTATAATGATTCCTTTATATGTTTTAATATTTGTTTTTTTTAAATATTATTTCATTATTATGAGCATGGTTTTTATATTTTAAACGTAAGTTTTGTGAGAGAATGGTATTTTGATATCTGAATGTGTTTTTCACTTTGTTTTAAATGAGTTATCAAGTGTTTTATTCATAATATTTTCTTTGTAAATTTTTTTTATGTGTTGATAGTATTATATATCTTTATATGATGGTTTGATCATCATTATAGCTCATGATATGAGGGTTTGATCCCTATTATAATTCACGAAATGAAGGGTGATCCCCATTATAGATCTCCAATGAATTAGCTACTCTAGAGAGGGAATTTTAAGATATGGGTTTTCTATTTATAAGTGTGAATGTAAGAGTGATATGTAAATTATTTCTTATGGTAACTAATTTATTTCTCTATGAAATCTTATGAATTTTCAATAAAAGGGTTTTTAATGGGATTTTTTGATTTCACTAGACTAATAGTTTTATTTTTTTAAGTCCCCTGTTGATATTTTTGTTATCAAACTTAGTTTTTAAATGTTTTTCATAGGGTATATGGATGGGTTAGATAAAGGAGGAATAAATGTTCAATGTTTTTATTGTTTTTCAAAGAAACCATGTATTATTTTTAAAAGTTTTAAACATTCGATGAAACAGATTCTATTAGGGTAGAATCTGCATTGTACAAATGTGGGATGTTATGTATGTATTATGTCCTTATAATATAAATATCTAAACCGAGAAAGATAATTAATGTGAAATAAAGTTATATTCTTAAGTTAACTAATGATTACGTAGTGTTTTATGTTTGGGCCTTTACAATTGGTATTAGAGTAAGGATCTAGAAAACATTAGAGATTAGATGTTATATTTTGGGGAAAATATTCAAGATAGTATTTTCATTAGATAATTAAACCCCATTATAATTTTTTAATTCTAAAGATGGAAATTATGAATTTTATTGAGTCCAAAAATTGAATCACGAGGGATCATTTCATTTAGGGGGGTTGTAACATCTCAAGTATTAATTATTTATTTTTTTAAAAAATTAGTATAATATTTAGAAAATATAACAGTAGTGAATAATAATTTTGAAATAAGGAAGTAAATCAATAATATTTTTTATAGTTACATTTTAATATTCATGGAATTAATAAATAACTTAATGGATTAACCAATTATGATATAGCTATTAATTTATTAATGAATAAATTAAATTAATGATATTAAAAATAATAATATAAATAAAATCTCATATTTTAAGATAATTAATGAATTCCCTAGATTAATATGATGTTTTTATGTTATAATAAATAAATATATTCAAATTTACAACTTTTTTTATGTGTTTA
Organism: Viscum album; assembly: GCA_963277665.1. NCBI lineage: Eukaryota > Viridiplantae > Streptophyta > Magnoliopsida > Santalales > Viscaceae > Viscum > Viscum album. The sequence goes on from OY728129.1 coordinate 1,542,658,853, forward strand.
AATTGTTAATTCTGAATAGTGTTTAATTTTATGAAAATTATTTTTTATGAGTATAGTATTTAATTAAATTATTTAAAATAAATATTTTTTTGAAAAATTATAAAAATGATAATATTTCATCTAAAATATGATCTACTATGAGTTTTTGGCCTTCTGAATGTCTTTAAACCTATATTAGACTAATTTTATTTTAATATTGTATGTAATTCCAAATTTTCCCCGCAAAAAAATTATAAAAAGAGGATCCTTAATTCCTAAATGTTCATCATCTTGAGCCTTATTACACAATTATATCTTACCAAATTCTGTTTTCATGATCCATTCACACATTCTAGTGCTCCTGGTCTAACATAAATACCACTTCAAAGAACCTAGAGGAGGTTATCAAGGAGAAACTTTCAAGGGGTAAATTCCTTCCATTTCAATTTTTTTTTCAATTATACCATATCCTTAACTCTAATCCAATGTCTCAAGATAAAATCAGTATCATAAATATAAAATAAATTTTTTCTGTTGATGGTATATTCATCCAAAAATCTCTAAGATTACCCTTTTATTCTTAAAAAACGAAATCATCGTCCACGATGTGTCAATTAACATTCTTCTTGGATGATCAATTATTACTTCCCTTTTACCAAAATCATGAAAAGTTTCAATAAACATGTAAATATTTAAATAACAAAAAAATATATTTGTTATCCCTTTTAAAAATTAGTTTTTTTTTTCAATGAATTCCATATTTAATCAACCTCGGAAACCGTGAAAATAATGCACTCGAAATAAAGAAAATAATAAAATATTGTTAATAAATGAGTGAAAAATGGTATAAGAATATCGTGAAACGTATTAAAAATATGGTTATAGTTCTTTAAATGATTAATAACTCTCTTAAACAATTATACAATAGATTTTAACACTTTTTAAGGATGTAAAATTAAAGGTAAGGGACTTTATTTTTTTAAAATCAATTTAAATGTAGCTTTTATGAAATCCAGAAATATTTTTCTTTTTTATATAATTCAGGGGATGTTTATCTCTATTTCATGAAACATTTTTATGTAATGTTTCTTTTATATGTTTTAATAGTTTTTTAGAATATTATTTCATTATTATGTGATTGTTATTATATTTTAAAACTGAATTTTATGAGAATCATTTATTTTGACATGTGATTATGGTTTTCTCATGGTTTTAAATTATGTATCTAGTGTTTTATTCATGATATGGACCCCAGATTTTTTTTATCCCATTATGTCTCAAAATATTATGGTTTTATCCTAATTATAGCTCTATATATTATTGGATGATCCCTATAATGGCTCAAGATATGATGAGTGAGGTCCATTATGGCTCTCTAATGCATTGGGCACTCCTGAGATGGAATTTCATCATAAGGTTATTCTATTTATATGTGTGAATGTATGAGTGATATGATAGTTATATCCCATGGTTACTACATGATTTTTTAGTGCATGATTATGAGTTTTCAAGAAAATTGGTTTTAATGGGTTTTTATGTCTCTACTGGACTAATTATTTTCTTTAATTGTTTACCTTACTATGCTTTTTATGCTCAAACCATGGTATAAAATACTTTTCATAGTGTATAAGGATTGTTAGGAGAAAAGAGGAGTTCGTGTTGAATTTTTTGAACATACGTCAATGATATGATGTTTTATTTTTAAAAAAATTACATTTTTGAATAAATGGATACTATTTTAGTAGAATCCACATTGTATAAATTTGTGATGTTATGTATGTATTATTTTAAAATTATCAAAATATATAAAACTAAAAATCCTCAATGTGAAATAATGTAAAATTATTGTCTGAACTAAATATAGTGTAATGTTTTAAGGATTGTTATTTATAATTATCATGTTATTATTTAAATGAAATTATTTGTTATGCTTTAATTCTTTCCTTATTATGATCAAGATTATGTCCTAATGGAATGTGTTTTTTCATTCATCATGACATATTGTTTTTATTATCTTCCATAATTTTACTTACCCTTACTGAGATTCTTATCTCACCTTTCTCTTATGTTTTATTTTCCATAGAATGTGAATAAGTATGTTAAGAATTAATTAAATGGATAATCATGGAGTTATAGATGTTTAAAATAGAGTTTCTATGTTTTTTTCTTTCAAGTTGTAATGTCAAACTTATGTGAGTATCTTATTTCCATAAACTACTAAACTATTAGATCTTTTGATATGTGACTTCCTTTTTTCTACTATAATAATGTAATAATGTAAGGAACCAGTTCCAATAAACTAGGGTCATGATCTTTACAGTTAGTTCTCGCATCTAGAAAGTAACACCATAAACTATTTTAGAATTGAGGGAAGAATGGAACCTGATGGGGCTCTTAGCTCAGATGAATCTGGATGAATGTTAGGACGTTTCAGGTATTATTCTAAATGTTTTTTCATTTATCAACATATCTACTCATGTATATTATATAGGTCCAACTATAGGATGATGAGTTTAGAGGAATCATAGAATCCTTTCTTATGGGGGAGGCCATTTCTGGTTGGTATCTACAATCATATGATATTCTCAACTTTAGTGATTTGTTTAAAATTCCATCATCTATGAGGAAGTAATTATTTCATGAATATCATAGTTTCTAATGGTTTATTCAACCAATAACTATAAATATTTATTATGACATTGGATGGCATTTTTGGTGTCTAAGTTTGAAGCGAGGCATTTCTGACAATTTCTCCTCTCTTACACCTCCCAATAGATAAAGGCTGAGTTTAACATCTTCTGTGTTTATTAATTTTTTTTAAAAAAATTTATATGATGTGTTGAATTTCATTCAAAAAGTATTTATTCTATTTTTTCCTAAAATCCTAGTTTATCAGGCATTAAAAGTAACACTCGATTATCGTGTGTTACACATGTAACTGAGTTTTAACAAAATCTCAACATATTATGATTATAGGTAATTGATATCGACCATTATAACATATATTTAATAAATAGAAAAATCAACTGTAATAAATTAATTTTAAATATTAATTATAACGGGTTTACATAAAGTAAAAAAATTAATAATAAAATACATAATTTTTGACAAATTCATTATATTCTTGAAAAAAATATTGTAAAAAAATATATACATTATATGAATTGTTGAGAATGATAAAAAAATTAATTTTTGACATTTATAGAAACATAATTTGGTAAAAAAACTTCTTTTTTGAATTCATAATGTCAAAATTAGTTTAGAGTGATGTTTTGTGAACTTGTTTTCAAAAGTTTCTTCTTTGATGAATATTGAAGATATTGAGTTTGAATTGAAAAATTATTTTTTGATTAATTTATTTATAATCTTAGAGTAGATTAAATTTTTTAAAAGTTTAATTATTTCAATTATACATCTATTGTAACACTCTAACCCTAGTTACCCAGAGTCGATGCGTTATTACATAACATTGGCATGATCACAAAAGATCAAATCTCAAACAACCGATTAGTTTAGTAGCCATGGAAACACTAGATACATTCATAAGTCTTAATTACATCATAAAATGAAAAACTACTATAACATAGTCTCTATAGTCCACACTCATATCCCCTCAGACTATCCCTGCAGGTCAGTCATAAAATAATTCTTCACATCCACGGAAAAATAAAGCATTGAAAGGGGTGAGCTCAGATGCTCAGTAAGGATAACAATATAGCAGAAACTTTCATAAATAAGTATAATCATTTAAGGAAATGTATAACTAAAACAAAATTCTTTTAAACATTAACTTCATCTTAATATGGATAAAATAAAATGAAATAATTCCATTTACTTATTCACATGGATATTCTACTAGTCGAATAATCACATGCAATATCAATAAACACTTTCATAATGATGGAATGCATAATTCCATAAGATCATAACTACATAGTCAAGGCCATGTGCCAAGACTACAAATAAAATTTTATCAAGGACTTTTTCCAAGACACTAGTTTGTCTCATGATACCTACAGATGCATCGAGGAGCTATAGCGGGCTCCAGCCGTCACATATTAAGTCTAATTCATTCCTCATATGAACAAGTTTAAACATAACATAAACATTCATATTAAAACTAGAATATGAAATGTCAATGAATTCTCCATAAACCAAGAATTGTATAAAAATAACACATCCACAGTCAAACATATCACAAAACCTTCAATAATATATGAATGTTTTGTATCATAATAAATCAACTTCAAAAAAGCTAAAAATCCATCAAAGGATTTTGACATAAATGAAATCAAAACTATTTGAGAGAAATATATCTTTTTTTAAAACATTTAAAAGTCACATAATTATAAAATAAAACATTTAATTTGAAAATATCCTTATAAGATTGTAAGGGAAGCTTTTCATATTTTATAACGGAAACAAATTGCCGCACTCGCCTTATAAGTTTAAAAAAGGCATTCTTACTTTAATTCTTTCTAAAAGGTTAAAAATGACATTGCTTGGAAAATGATGGAAAGATTCACTTATAAAAATCTTATAAAAAGTCAACAATGGTATAAATGACTTTAACACATAGTCTATAAAATATTAATAATGATTTGAAATACATTTATAGGAAACATTGATGTGGATGATAAAGAGGTCCCAGTAGATAATTATGTATAAACAACCTCGGATAATGAAGAGATTGTGAAGTAAACCCTTACCAGGTACTTTTCCTTGGTTTATGGTAGCTTAACCTCTTTTATAATGGTGAAATAGTTTTTAATAAATTATACAAGAATCATATACATTAATATGTTATCATATATGATCTTTTAACATTTATTTGTTAATAATATCTTAGTATTATCGTCGTTTTAGGTGTTAACTTACTCATTTTCTTTTATATGTTTTGTTACATAAGACATGTTTGTTATGGATAGGTTGTATCTTATTAATATCCAGAATTATATCGAGTCCTTAAACATTACTTTTAATCATCAAATGAGAATTATTCTTGAATGGATAAGATAGGGAATGAATCTAATTGCGTTTGTGGAGACGGTAGTCCGTACGTATGCATGAGTGACAATAGCTTTCTTTTGATATTAAAATAATATGTAATTGGATGGTGTATCATATATATAGAATAATTATCATGTTATTTTAATTATTAACATGAATTACACTTCATTATTATACCCATCCAAATAATAATGTTTTGAATAACAATTACAGCACGACATAGAGACGGTAAGCCGTACGTACGCACGTACGATGACATGTCATTAAAAGGATGGATAGAATACTGAATATGGTTGTAACATATCTATAATAACATCACAAAATATATAAGATACTGGATTTATTATTTTATAATGGAAATAACAATGAAAGAAGAAGTTGAGGAAGAAAGGAACTTGAAAGAGGGTGGTGAAAACATTACCTATTCTTCGGGTTCTTCCTTTTGATTTGATCAAAAGGGCTCCTTTGGTTGAATTTCCGATAAAACTAAGGCCTATAGGTTGAAATTAAGGAAGTTGAGAGAATATATGGGCATGGGGTGGCTGAGCCAAAAGGCATTGAAAGTATTAATTTGTGAAAAGGGGGAGTGCTCTTTTATAAGAGGGGTGAGGAGCACCTTTGGAAAAGCTATAAATATTATTTAATAATAAATTCATATTCGGTTTATAATGTCTCCAATATGGATTATATAATATTTAAGGCGGGGATACATCGATAACCACTCAACCAATAGGTTTTAAAGAGTTTTGGGTCACTATATTAACCTTATCTTTTTTATTAAACTCTAAGATAAATAGTTTGGCATTTACCATGTCTCTTGGTATATTTATATTATATAGTTAATAAACATACTATATACTTTTACGAGACCCCCAAGTAGACCATTAATGATTCACCTATCATTTTATAAATCTCTTGGATGAACCGTAGATTTTTAAGAATTGAATATCAATTAATAATATAATATTTCTTTTAAAAACTCTTTTATGTCAATTTTGACACTATTTGGTATTTTGTTTTTTCTAAATTCATAAAAGCATTATTACTTAGAAAATAAATCATTTAATCAAAACTAAATTTTCTTAGTAACGTATAAAATTCATGGAATGAATTAAAAGTCTCAAATTATATTTATTTGGGTATTTATAATATCAATTATTTTAATATTTCACTAATAAGGTAATTACAACATCATCATTGTGTCATAATAAAATTGAATTATTTAACGTCTAAAAATTATTAATAAAATAACATTATGTATGAATTTTTTATCTTTCTAATTAATATTGATAATCAAATTTATCTTATGTATAACCCTATATTAGAAATTTTTTATTTATTAAACTTTTAATTTAACTCTTTTAACTATTCTTTGAATTAAATAATAATAAATGTCCTAGTCTAATAGAAGTGGACCAAAGAGGTTCATTTTTTATTCCTGAGGTTGTTTTGGTAGAATTATACTTGTCCAATAAAATTAGGACATTTTTAGGGTAATAATAATATCATTTTTACTCTTAATTACCCTATTTACATTTAATCGTGGTAAATAAAATTAAAAAGTTACTATTCACCAAAAAACATTTATCTTGTTGAATCACATTTTACTCCTTGATATTAACTGTGTCAATAATATTTTAAAAATTACACTCAAATAAGTGGTAAAATTATGTTTTATGTGAATTTGTAAATTCTCCTAGGAGATGGGTAAAAGACGGTGAAAAGTTCAATAAAATTATTATATATCTAAAATTATTATAGACTGACATCAATGAATTAAATTGAACTTATATAGGAATTATGTATCTATTTTTACCTAAAATAAATTTAAATAAAATAAATAATTATTTAAACAAAAATTCTGTTTTAAACTATAACTTAATGTTTTTTCTCTATTCATCAAAAATTGAAGGTTTTCATAAGTATAAAAACAATTCACACTAGGATAATTTTGATATTCTGAATCCAAAAATGAAGTTCATTTTGAATGATAAAATTTAAAAAAATTCAAAAATTGGGTATTTCTATTCATAACGGCTTGTTCTACTAGTTGTGGTGTGTGTTAGAACTCGAAGTTGCGTGCAACACACGCTACTATTTTATTCAAAGAGAAGTGTATCATGGAAGTTTGTGTTTTAAATTCTCCCCTCCTTCAAATAATTTCGTCCTCGAAATTTTTAGAATATTACTGCATAAAATGGATCAGGTGGTTCTTTATCATATTTTCCTCGGGTTCGCACGTTGCCTCTTCCATCTTATGGTTTCTCCATAGAACATTCACTAGAAAAGTTGTCCGGTTTCACAGCACTTGTTCTCTTATATCAAGAATCCAGAAGGGCTCTTTGCAATAAGACAAATCAACTTCTAGTTATAATTTATCATAGGTGAGTACATGTGTTGGGTCAGGCATGTATTTTCTCAATAGTGATAAGTGGAACACATTGTGATCTTTGGAGAGATTTGGCGGCATTGCAAAACGATAAGCTACAACCCCAATTTGTTCTATAATTTCAAAAGGTCCTATGTACATTGGACTCAATTTACCCTTCTTACCAAAACGTATAACTCCCTTCCATAGAGATACCTTCCAGAAAACATGATCTCCTACCTAAATTTACAAATTCTTCCCTCGGTTATGGGTATAGCTCTTCTGCCTACTTTGAGCTTCTTTGATGTTGTTTTGGATTACCTTCACCTTTTCCATTGTTTCCTCCACCAGTTATGGGCCTAAAAGTTTTCTTTCCCCAACATCATCTCAACAGGTTGGTGTGCGACATCTCTTTCCGTATAACGCTTCATATGGTGCAATCCAAATACTTGAATAGAAGCTATTCTTATAGGAAAATTCCACCAGAGGTAAATATTGATCCCACATACCCTGAAAGTCAAGTGATCAAGATATCAACATGACTTCTAAGGTTTCAATAGTCCGTTTTGATTGTCCATCAGTTTGGGTGTGGTAAGAAGTGCTCAACCGATGGTCAGTATCCAGGGATTTCAGAATACTTTTCTAGAATCTTGAAGTAAAACGAGGATCACAATCCAAATCAATAGATAGTGGTACTCCATGAAGTCTCAAAACATCATTAATATATAGTCTTCCTATACATTCAAGTGGTAGATCTTCTCTTATAGCATGGAAATGTGCTGACTTGGTAATACGATCAATAATGACCCATATTGCATCATTCCTTCTAAGAGTCTTTGGTAGTCCCATGATAACGTCCATCATTATATTATCCCATTTCCACTCAGGTATGGGAAGAGGTTTCATGACTCCTCTAGGGTGTTTCCTTCTATCTTTCACTTGTTGTCAAACCATACATTTTGACACAAAATCAACAATCTCTCTCTTTATGTTATCCCACCAAAAATATTCCATCAAATCTCTATATATTTTTGTTCTCCCAGGGTGTATATATAAATTGGAACTATAATAATCATCTAACAATTCCATTTTTAAATCAGGTATTTTAGGAACAGAATGCCTCTTCCCAAATTTCCAAATTCCATCTTCACACACAAAGTCACCCAATCTTTAATCATTCACAGCTTTAATATTCTTTTGAAATTCTTCATCATTGGTCTGAAAACTCTTAATCCTTTCAAGTAAAGATGGTTTTTCAACCATTTTAAAAAGTATTGATGTTTCACCTTCTGTGGTTATTCCCATATCCAACATTACTAGATCCATGAAAATTTAATCCCTTTCAACCCTCATTTTATTCAAAACTCCATGATCCATTCTGCTCAAAGAATATTCCACCTTATTTTCCATCCCCATGTGGTAGTGTATAGTGAAATCATATTCCATGATTAGTTAGATCCATCTCCTTTAACTCATGTTGTATTATTTATATGAGAAAATATACTTCAAACTCTTATGATCAGTATAAATCTCACATTTTTTACCATATAGATAGTGTCTCCATATCTTCAAAGAAAATATTACAGTGGATAACACAAGATCCTTAGTATTATTGTTTTTCTCATGAATTTTTAGTTGTCGTGATGCATAGGCAATAACCCAACCATTCTGCATAAGGACACAACCAAGTACCTTCTTTGAAGAATCACTATAAATAACAAACCCTTCATTCCCTGATGATAGAGTCAATATAGGAACATTGTCTAATCATCTATTCCGTTTTTCAAAACATTCTTCACACTCTTTTTTCCAAACAAATTTAACCCATTTATGTGTGAGATTCGTTAATGGGTTAGCCAATGGGGAAAAATTCTGGAATAAATGTCGATAATTACCTACTAAACCAATAAAACTGCGTACCTCATTTATACTAGTTGGTGTCGTCCATTCTTGGTTTTCCTTGGTCACAGAAGGATCAACAGAGATTCCATCATTAGGGAAAATATGGCAAAGAAATGAAATCTCTTGAATCCATAATTCACACTTGCTAAACTTCCCATGTAATTCAAGTCTTCTCAGAGACTTCAAAACAATGCGCATGTGATTTTCATGATCTTTTTAGCTTTTGGAGTATACCAAGATATCATCAATAAATATCACTACAAAATCATCGAGATATTCCATGAAAACTCTATTAATTAGATCCATGAAAATAGAGGGTGAATTAGTTAACCCAAAAGGCATTACTGTAAACTTGTAATGCCTGTACCTGGTTCGAAATACTGTCTTCGAAATGTCTTCCTACTTCAAAAACAACTGATGGTATCCATATCAAAGGAAAATATTTGAAAATTATTGAGCTCCATGCAGTTGGTCAAATAAATCATCATATCGAGGTAGGTGGTACTTTTTCTTTATTTTTATAGCATTGATCTCCCTCTAGTCGATACATAACCTCATAGATCCATCTTTCTTCATAACAAAAAGGACAGGGTCTCCCCATAGAGAAACACTAGGTTGAATAAATCCCTTATTACTCAATTCCTCTAGTTGTTTCTTTAGTTCAACTAATTCCACAGTGGCCATTCTATAAGGGGTCTTCGATACAGGCCTTGAACCAGGAATTAAATCAATGGAAAACTCAATTTCTCATTCTGGAGGATGTCCAGGTAAATATTCCGAAACACGTCAACATATTCTCTCACAATTGGTACATCCTCTATTTGAACATTCCTTTCCTCACCCACAGTCATTTTATTCTCCTCATCCCTAATAATTGAATTTAGTTGAGCTACTGGGTGTAGATCTATGTAAGAATCTGGGGGTAATGATTCTGCTCTAAGTTAAGGTGTTCTTTATCATCAACATCAAAAATCATAACCTCCTTCTTACAATAAATTTTCTAATCGTGGTCCGAAATCCAGTTCATAATGAGGATTATATCAAATTCAATAATTGGTATGATGATATGATCAGCAGAAAATGAACATTTATATGCCCTAATGGGAACAGATCCATAGAACTTTGTAGCAATGATACTTCCATTAGGAGTTTTAACGGGCAACTCTGTTGTTAAATCAATTTAGAAATATCTAATTTTCTTAGAAAAATAGGAACATATGAAGCAAGGTGATGATCCAGAATCAAATTAAACATTGGCTAAAATTGAGGAAAGCATTAAATTACCTTCCACCACATCTTTCAGAGCTATAACCTCAATAGTAGTGATAACATAAGCTTGGCCATGATCCCTTGTACTTTGTTGAGGTAAATTCCCCTGATGCTTATGAAATTCATTTTCATAATGTCCTATCTACCTGCAGTTGTAGCATTGAACATCGGTAGCTTCCTTCTTCCCCTTGCAATCACGAGCTTGGTGGCCCTTTTCACCACACTTGTAATAGACTCCCATTACTTTCAAGAAAGTACCAAGGTGTTTCTTCCCTCATATACTACAATATGGATATTAAACTTTTCCCTTCTTCCCCTTATTTCAATTTTTAGAGTGATGAGAAGATCTCTTCTTCCCTTGCTTTACTTTAAAGTCATAATACTTAGAGAATTCCTTTTTTGTCTTGATAGTGCATGAGATAATATCTTTGTACAACTAGAAGTTTTGTGAAACTAACGCTTGATGGAGAAATGGTTTTAACCCATAAAAGAAATGATCAATCTTACTTCTTGGGTTATGTATATAATATTCAGCATACCTCACTATCCTTGTAAAGTTAGACTCATACTTTGTGACATTCTAATCCTCCATTTGCCTCAGACTCAGAAATGGCCTTTCCATATCTTCTAGATGGTCATGAGGAAAGTATTTTTCTAATAAAATCTCTTTGAACTCCCTCCATTCCATATTTGATACTTCATCATCTTCCTTCGAGTTTTGAATCAATGACCACCATTGATCAGCATCTCCAGTGATGCGGTAAACTGCCATGATAACTTTTTCCACTTCATTACGTCCCAAGGCATGGGATATTTTCCCTAAAGAACAAATCCATTTCTCAGCTACCAATGTATTTGTACTCCCATTGAATGGTGGTGGTTGTGGCCTCATGAAGCGATATAACATTGATCCTCCACGTTGTTGATCGGGGTGCTCCATACGGGTAAGGTTATTATTCATAACCTGAGTGAGTTGTCCTAGTATGGTGTTTATCTGATCTGTACCAGTTGCATCACCAGCTCCACTATAATTATCATCAGCAGGAGGGAAATCCCTACATGGAGGGATTTCATTGATACGGTTTTATTCCTTCCACTAGACTCAAATTCTAAAGAATGGAACACACTGGATTAGTTTATGAATAACAATACATAAATCCAATCTTGTAAAAAACTTAACATAAATTGAACTGTTTATGGATATAATCCATAATCATAAAAATGTTTTCATTGAAGAAGTATATACTCATAAACCCTTCATAATGGTTTGTAATGAAAATAAGAATTAACCTAAGCATATCCCCTGAGACTGTCGTGACCAAGAGTGCAGTACTGCCCATTGTCGTGCACTAGTTCCTGTTCGAGTCTAGCTCAAAGTGGTGTTTTTGGGTTTTATCCCTAGGTAAATTTGTGCCAGAGCCACCTCTACCTACTAGTAGCCAGACATGGATGTATTTCTCAGAAAACTCAAAAAATATCTAAAATACCAAAATTCTAGAAATTTCTTCTATACTAATCCTCAAAGTCCATCTTTGATCTATGTGCTCTAATCAATGTTTATCTAATTCAAGATCCCAAGGTTTGTACTAAACATCCTCTAATACCAATTGTAATGCCCCGACCCTAGTTACCTAGAGTCGGTGCATTATTACATAACATTGGCATGATCACAAAAGATCATGTCTCGAATGACTGATTAGTTTATTAGCCTTGGAAAGACTAGATACATTCATAAGTCTTATATTAGATCATAAAAGGAAAAACTACTACAACAAAGTCTCCATAGTCCACACTCATATCCCCTCAGACTATCCATGAAGGTCAGTCATAAAATACTTATTTACATCCGAGGAAACATAAAACATAGAAAGGGGTGAGCTCAGATTCTCAGTAAGGATAACAATATAGCATAAACTTTCATAAATAAGCATAAACATTTAAGGCAATGAATAACTAAAACAAAAGCCTTTAAAACATGAACTTTAGCATAATATGGAAAAAATAAAATGAAATAAATCCATTCACTTATTCACATGGATATTCTACTAGTCGAATAATCACATGAAATAAAAATAACCACTTTCATAATGATGGAATGCATAATGCCAAACTATCATAACCACATTGTCAAGGCCATGTTCCAAGACTACAAAAAACATTTTTTTCAAATCCTTGTGCCAAGGCAATAGTTTGTCTAATGAGACATACTGATGCATCGAGGAGCTACAGCGGGCTCCACCCGTCACTTATTAAGTCCAATTCATTCCTCTTATGAATAGGTTTAAATATAACATAAAAATTCGTATTAAAACCAGCATAAGAAATGTCGATACTTTTTCCATAAACCATGAACTGTATAAAAATAACACATCCATAGTCAAACATATCACAAAACCTTCAATACTAAATTAATGATTTGTATCATAATAAGTAATCTTCAAAAAAGATTGAAATCCATCAATAGATGTGGACATAGATGAAAACAAAACTATTTGAGAGAAATATCTCTTTTTTTGAAATCATTTAAAAGTCCTATAATTATAAAATAAAACATTTACTTTAAAAATATCTTTATATGCTTGTAAGGGAATCTTCAAAGATTTTATAACAGTAGAAAATAGCGGCAGCCACCGTATATGTTAAGAAAAGAAATTGTTACCTTAATTATGTCAAAAAGGTTAAAAAGGACCTTGTTTTACATAAAAACAACCATGTAAGTCTTTAGGTTTAAACCAAAATGATATACCCCAATTTAAGGTTACATTGGTCAATAAATGTTTTTTTATTTCTTCCTTAAAACCCTAAAATTATTTTTGTATCATGTTTATACAATAAAAATAGTATATCAATTATAATTATATGTTTTTATGTTATGTTTATAACCAAGAAACACACACTTCTATCAAATGATTTTTGATATAATCATTCTTGTGTACTACACACTACCACCATATCATCTGATGTCCTTCATCTTTCCTTTACCACCTCTGAAGGATTGCAATAATAAAGTAAATACAATTTACATATGTTATTTATTATATATTTATGATTTATTAATTATTATATAACATGTAACTTTATGATTACTATTTTTTGGGAATAAGATAATGTCGTTTGTGTGTATGGTGGACTACCACCTCGTGAAGTAATGTGATTCGTTCATGCTTTACATGGAATGAATATAGGGAGGTTTTAAAAAAATTTGTTATATAAATGATTTAAAAAATATAATTAAATGATAATATATATATGTATTTTTGTTTTAATCTATATTATTTACAATTTTTCTTTCAATACAACATGAAAATAAAAATAATGTTCATGTGTATGTTTGACCCCTCATCTCAATGAATAATGTAATTTTATGTTCAACCTATAACATTTATAAAACACTAAATATACATATAAAAAGAATATATATTATATTTATATCATTATTATTATTCTTGATATGATCAAAACATTATCAAATTAAGACAATAAAAAATATATCAAATTAAAACTTACATGAAAAATAGAGTAGTTAATACCCAAATGTTACATTAACATAGAATTGTTAGAAAACAGGTAACAAAATGTCATAAAGAATTATTATAGCAAATGATATATATTCTTATGTTTCATTGATATATTTATAATAAACATATATTTATTACATATAAATTCTGAAAGAGTAACACGAGTGTCAAGACTAATGGTAAGGGGATTTATATTCTCACTTTTATATCTAATATAGTAATTCCATATTCCCCAATATTTTTTTTGGTGGAATATATACAAACCTGTGACATGATATATAATTAATCTACCCCATTCCATCATAATTAATTTTTCCTTTTTTGTTATTATTTCATGGGTTTTATGATTTAGAAGTTACTCAAGCATTAACGGATTTGTTTCAACAAATTTCATTACATGAGACTATGTTATTTTATGCACCTATATTATTTTACAAGGTACATATAAAAATAATTTACATTTAATATCATGATATTATTCATCCTCATGTTATTTTATTTTTTTACTTTAATTTCATATATCATGGGGTTTACGATTCAACGCTTCTGATGTGTTAAGATTTTATAGCAACAATTTCATTGTTTATCATGATTTTTTTTTTGATTATACCACCATTTATGAAATATTATAATCCATATATCAATAATTATTCTGAATTATATTTTCCTCTGGTTTTTAATTATATATTCATGTAATGGTACCTATTTTCCACACTTTGGTACTTTAGATAATTAATAGTTTTTAAATATAATATGATATTATTTATCTCTTCGATCAGAATTTTTTATCTCAAAAAATAATTTATACTAAAATAATATATTATTATTAAATTTATCTACTAATGTAATTTTAAATAAAAATAATTTTCAATTTTTTTTTGTTTTTAAAAAATATTAAATTATTTTCAAGGATTCTTTTTAAAAATTTCAATGTTATTTTCAAATAAAACAATTTTCAAAATGTTTTATCTTGAAAGGATATTTTCCATAAGAAATGTCTTATAAGATATTTCAAAATTATTTTCCATATAATATTTTATCATTTGATTATACCTTTAATTTATTATCGTAATTATCAAAGGATAAAATTCTAATTCTTTATTTGAATTGTTTATTTAATTGATGACATGTTGCTCATAAAAATACTTTCTCTTCCACAGGCTATAGAATGATAAATTATTAAGAATCCCACTTCTTTTTCTGGATTATTATATAATAAAATTATTATGAAACCTATCTATTTTCCACATGTTATGATTTGATTAAATTTTTATGATACCCATTTTAATATCATGGGTTATGGTATAATGATTTTTTTTGATCTTGTGGCATACATATGTATGAATTAATTATGTGATGGGAAGAACATATATCTCCCCCAATGAATTGGAAAATGTTTTATATATCTTCTGTGATATATAGAACTAGAATGAGGAGAGAACCTAGTTTAGTAATTTAGGGTTGAAACAAGGGGTGAAATTGGTTTAGTAGTAAAATGTTGTAATGGAAAGTAAACTCTGCTTAGTAGTAAAATCTTGGAATGATTAGTTAACCAAATTCAATAATGGACTTTTTCTGCTATGAGGGTTATTTTAGTGATCCTTGACTAATAGGAAATCATTTTTTATGCTTATGTGTATGCCACATATTCCATTTCTTATGCCAATGTTAGACTATCCTTCTCATGTTCACTGATTTCCTTATGTTTCATGTATTTTGATATGCCAATCATTATTCCATGATTCAATATTATGATCTTATATATGAGAGGTCTTGTTTTGTATTATTATCGTTATTTTATCATACCCTTATTCTCATATTATTCTTACATATCTCCATTTTATACCTTTTCTGAGCATCTAATATCACCCTTTAAGTTGTTTAATTTCCCTAGATTATGAAGATATGTATTATGTATTACATTTATTAGAAGGGTGATAGTTATAAAGAACATAGTGGGGGATAACATAGCTTTGTTATAGACCTGTTTTCCATTAAATGATTCCAAAGACATTAATCTATTAATATCCACAGGTATGTATTTGTGTAATGTAATAAATATTCCTAAAAAATGATGTAATGTTATTTTTTGTTAAGCATGGGTCTCTATAGTTGGTAGCAGAGTGTATGTATAGTTATCCTTCAGAAAATATAATGATAAAACCTCAGTGAGATCCCTAAGGACATATCTAAGAACAAGTATAAGGATGAGTTGAAGTCGAAGAAAATGTCCTCAAATTTTGGTAAATGATAGATTGTGTGGTTTCATAGAAATAAACCCCTATTTGGATACTATAAGTGGTTGTGGAACTATAAAATATTTACATAGGGGAAACAATTTTGAAAACACCATATTGAGATAGACACGTTTGAGAACTGCTGTATGAAAACATGCCTTATTGCACACCTTATTTGACACTACTGAGGGATAGGATTTGAAAATTCACAAAATCATTAGGAACCATCATAAATTATTTAAATACAATATTGATATGAATTTCCTAGGAATAATCTAAGGTGTCATTGATTAAATAAGATCTCTTAATTTGGAAACAATTTAAGTGATTTTTCAAGATTATGTCATTCACCCATGGGATTATTGTTTTTACTCTATTATTTTTTTTACTCAATATCTAGAACAAAAAGGAACTTTTTTTAATTATAGGTGTGAATGAAAATGAATTGATTATCCTCCAAATAATCCAAAATTTTTGGGGGATGGAATAAAAAATCATGTTCTTATTCTCACAAAACATTCCCAATCTATGAATCATTTTTGTCTTACAAACGAGAAAATGATGGAACAACATTTTTTTGATTCCTTCATGAGGAAACATCCACCATATATCAGAGGTTCTTTAAATCCACTAGCATATAAATAATGGATCAGTACCAATGAAATGATATTTTCTATTATTTAATGTTGGGAACATAAAAAAGTCATTTTGGATATCTACCATTAGAAAAGTGAAATAGATTAGTGGTGGAATCTTATCAGGAATACAATGCAACATGGTTAAATGGAATCCATGGACATGGATGAGTTCAATAACATATTTATTAGTATATACATTCCAAATATTATTGATATGAAGATATAGAAGGGGTTCCATGAATTAAATAAAAAAGATAATGAATTTTTTGGTACAAAAGTGAATAATTTTATAATATTTTCAAGGTATGCTTCTGGTGTTAAAATCCAACCTGAAGGTAAAGTTGTTATATTGTTTACTGTCTCAATGCCTAGTCATTGCAGAGAGTTATCCATAAGAGGCTTTAGAAACTATGAAGCATTTTTTCGAAGTGTTATCAATATTGAAATATAAGATGGAGTTACATATCAAAATAATCTTTTGTAATGGAAAATGATGATATAGTTAAAAGTAAATATAAAAACCATGGAGAGAAGAAGATGAATTTTCATTTTTTCTCAAGGTATGGGAAGAGGAATGGAGGAAATTTCCTTAGATGAACATTGACATCATGTAAGTGTGGAAGGGAAGGACATAAAGAAATATATTACTATTGTGATGGAAATATGATGGCATAAGATGAGAATATATATAAAGATATAGTGTATACACCTCCCCCACATCAATTCTTGAAGTGTAAGGAGAATAGAAATTATGAAAACAAGTGCCAAAACATGAGTGTGTATATAGATGATCGATCTTAGTAACCTCTCAAGATTAGGTACAATGGAAGATATCATTTGATCACTATTTCTGATGATGGGTATGATAATGAAGTTCTAAAAGTTAGACTTAACATCCACTATAGAACTACTAATAACTTATTCGAATCAACATAAACATTTTATATATCTAAATAATATTCTATGGGTATCAAGATGCCACCAAAATTATTATATGTGGAATTTGAAGTAAAAAAAACCATAATGATATGTTTATCTCACCATAAATATATGATTCCTCTCTTGTTGATATTTCTAAGAATGTGATTCCTTCAAATCATGTCATTATTCCTCTGGTAGAATCTTTTGTCATCTTAGTCATGGTTTGTATTTATCTAAAAAAATCCCACATCAATTATCTTGGAAGTGAAGTTATGTTTTAAATTTTATTCCAATCTACGACCATATATCAGTGTGACAATACATATGAACATCCAATTAAGATTAAATTTATTTTATGGGTATTGATTCCATTTTAGAATGTCTGTTTATCAAAAATGTTTGGTAAGAAACATTACATCCTTGATATATCTATTGTCTGTGAATTTGTTGATGTATTTTTGGAATAATTTTCCATTCATACACCAATAAGTGAAGTTATGTTTTCAATACAATTCATAAATAGTACCACACCAATTTTAAGGACATCATATAGAATGGAATGGAATGAGTTACAAGAATTAATGAAGAAATTCCCAGAAAACATTTACATGGGATTTATGCATCCAAGTGTTCCACATTGGGGTTCACCTATTAATTTTTATTAAAAATATAGATTTATTGATGAGACTGTGCATTTATTATCAAGAGTTGAACAATATTGAGATCCATAACATGTATCATGTTCCCCATATTGATGACATTTTTGATCAACTGTGTAGAGAGAGATACTTTTAAATGATTGATCATAGTTCTAGATATCATAAATTGTGATTTATGAAAGTTGATATATCCAAGATTATATTCCATGAAGGTGTGGAGACTACGAATAAATAATGATATGATTTAGTCTTATTAAGCACCTTGAAATCATTATGGATGTAATGAATAAAGTCATTAGTTATTTCCTTGATCAATTTATTATAGACAATATAGAAAAAATTCATATTTACTCAAGGATAAATTAAGAACATGAAGACCAATTTATAATTGTACTAAATACCCTAATGTTTGAGAAAATATAATAAAAATTTTTGAAGTGTGAATTTTGGCTATATAAGTTTTCATTTTTGTATCATATAATCCCCAGAGAGGGTATATCAATAGATCCATCAAATATGGAGGCTATTGAATGTTATCCTAAACCAACCGCAATGAATTAGATACATATTTTTCGTGGTTTAACAAGATATTATCAAAAGTTTATTTTGATTTTATCCGGAATATCTAATCATCTTAATAAGTTAACTTAGAAGGGAGAAAATATAATTCAGGTATATGAATATGTTGAAATTTCAAGGAACTGAATAGAAGGTTTGTTAGTGCACGTATGCTTACATTACCATATAGGAAAGAAGGGTTTTTAATCTAGAGTGATTCATCTAAGTAGGTATTGGGATTTGTTCCTATATATAAGGATAATGTTATAGATTTTTCTTTCTGAAAAAATGATGATATATGAACACAATTAACCAAATAATGAATTTGAGTTAGCTCCAATCACTAATGGAAAATAGGTCTATACACACGGTTTTGCAAAAAACTGTGGGTATAGGGTACCCCTATACCCACGGTCTTCCAAACCCGTGGGTATAGGTTTCTTTTAAGACCTATACCCACGGTTCTGGAGAAAACTGTGGGTATAGGGTATTTTCCGAAGACCCATATCGACGGTTCATTAAAACCATGGGTATTGGGATTTTTTTATTTTATGACCTATAACCACGGTTCTCCATAACCGTGGGTATAGGTTTCCCGCGTTATGGTGGGGGAACAAATATGGCGGGACATAGAAAAAATTTAGCAGGGAGGCATTTATTCACAGTTTATATTAATATATTTAGGTAAATATAAATATATATGTTCAAAAATTTGACAGCTTGGTTGGAAAACCGTTTCCGCTTCTACTGAAGGTGGTGAGTTCGAATTCCTCTATTTACATTTTTGGAGACCCAAATTATATTAATATATTTGTAGATGTATATTTATATAACAAATAAAAATTCTAGGCCGGTTGGTCCCTTGTGCAGTCGCGGTAGGGATGCGTCTCTGGAGGCCCAGGTTCGATTCCCATGCTTCACGATTTTGGAAACCGCACATTAATTTTATTAATATATATTGGAAAATATATGCATAAAAAAATTCATAGGTCAGTTGGTCAGGTGTCGATGTTAAGCGGTTCGTAAGGTGCGGTTTCAAACCCCTGCAACGCCTGTTTTTTTGAATTTTAATACCCCACGGTTTGAAAACCGTGGGGACTGTTGTGTGACATGCTGGACAATGTTCTCTACACTTTGACAAGCCTATACTCATGGTTTAGAAAAACCGTGGGTATAGGTTGAGACCCCTATACCGACGCCTTTCCAGCCCATAGTTCCCAAAACCGTGGGTATAGGTTATACCCACGATTTTGGGGGCTATACCCACAATTTTGAACCGTGGGTATAGGTCGTTTTTCCAGTAGTGAATAATTTTTGAATTAAATATATGTATGAATTATATTTATAGATAAAATTGTTATATATATTCTGATCATAATTGTTTGAAGTATACATTCACAAAGAAGGTGTTGAACTTGTTCCATAGAAGATGCTTAATATTTATAATGGATTGCGAATTCATAATATATTACCACCTTGGGAAAGCGCACAAGGCGGTAGATTATTTGTTTTGAATGTATCATGATATATTATCCAAGATTTGGATAAAAATATCCAATATTTTTGTATTTTAAAAGGATTGATCTAGAAATCCTGATGTAAGTTGAAAAGATTTTAATGTTCAATTGAATGTTCAACAATTTATCCATGTAGAGATTAAAGAGGTTCATATGGAAGGTGTGGACATGAAAATAAGGTTTGAAATTTTCTCATTTTTATCCATGATCATATTTAAATTAAAGGGTTTATGAACTGTGTACGTGTTCCTTCATTACCAGAATTTGAAGAAGGAGTTTTTTGAGGAATCTAATAGTTTTTTATTCTCTATCCATCATGGAACTATGAATATGAATAGATATTTTCAATAATACACCTAGTAGGATATAATGAATAGGGATATCACATAGTTTGTGTTTCAGTTCATTCTATATCATTATGTTAAGGATTAAATAAAACATTATAAGTTGATGTTACATCCATTATCCATACCAGAATGAGAATAAGAAACCATCCCCATCGATTTTATAATTAGACTAACCCAAAAAGTTTAAGGGAATAATGAAATATGGGTGCTAGTCAATCACCTTACAAAGTGGACACACTTTATCACAATCAGAGAAGACATATCTTTAGATCATCATGTGAGGGAACACATTAAGGAAGTGGAAAGTTTGTATGGGTCACCACATTTCATTGTATCTAATCGTGATCTCAGGTTTACCTTAGTGTTTTGTGCTACAATTCTTTATGATATTGATATGGAATTTATATTACATACTAGTTATAATCATTATATAGATGGTCTATCTGATAGAACAATTCATACACTAGAGGATATGTAGAGACCTTGTTCTTTGGATTTCAATTATTTTTTAGATCAACCCCTTCCTATAGTTTTGAGGTCTTACAATAATATCTTTTACTCAAGAATTCATATGGATACTTATAAATCCCTCATTGGGAAGAAATTTTGATATCCAATGTGTGAGAATTAAGATGGAGAAAGAAAGCTATTGAGATCTGAGATATATAATGAAAATGAATAGAATTTTAGAGTCATTCAGCAACACATCAAATTAGCTCAAAGTATGTAGAATAGCTATACAGATAATCACAAACATGATCTAGAATTTTTCATCGGTGATGATGTGTTTTTTACGTATGTCTCCATGTAAGAAGGTTATGTAATTTTGTAAGAAAATAAAACTAATCTCTAGTTATGTTTGTCCCATTAAGATTATTGATCAAATATGGATGGTATCCGATCATTTAAAATTAAAAAAAAACTATCTCAAGTTCATGATGTGTTCTTTGTATCTCTTGTGAGGATGTACGCAGCAGACCCTTCACATGTACTTACTCAAAGGTGAAATCACTAGAGAAATATATTTTGTTATGATGAATAAAAAGTTGAAATTAAAGATCATATAGAGAAAGTTTAATGAAATATGATCACTCAACTGGTCAATGTTTTGGGGTAAAAACCCTAGTTTATAGAATCTATGTGGGAACTTGAGGATATGATGAGTTAGAATTTCCCCCATTTGACTGTATTAGAGTGATTAATTTAAAGGAAAAAATTATTTTAAGGGTGTTTTTATGTAACACCCAAATTCTTATGAACCTCCTTTCAAATAAATTAAATTTATTTCATGACTTTAATTGCACACTACAAAAATTATAGATTGTTTTACATGAAACCCTAGGTTATCTTTCACTATATGCAGCACTCAGTTATCTTGAGTGAGATATGAAAATGATTCATAGCAAAACCTAGACATATTATTAATAACGTTATTTAGACTCGACCATTATAACCTAGCTATTAGGCTAAGGAAAATTAATAGTAATAAATATTTTATAAATATTAATTGAAACTGTTTTTATTAAAGTAGACATATT
Organism: Viscum album; assembly: GCA_963277665.1. Lineage (NCBI taxonomy): Eukaryota > Viridiplantae > Streptophyta > Magnoliopsida > Santalales > Viscaceae > Viscum > Viscum album. The sequence continues at coordinate 1,542,681,314 of OY728129.1, forward strand.
TATAATAATTTTTTTTGTTAAATTCATTATATTTTTGAAAATAATAATATATCAAAAAAATATTTTTATGCCATTTTTTGTAAATTAATAAAATTAATTTCTCACACTTATAAAATTAATTTTATAAAATAAAAATCATTTTTCAATTCATAATGTCAAAATTAACTTAGGGGTTTTTATTGGGAATTTTATGAAATTATTTTTGATGAATAGTGAATAAATATTGAGTTTTAATTGAAATATTAATTTTATTTTTATTTATTTATATTGTTAAATTATAATTTAATTTCGTTTATTTTAATAATTAGTTCAATTTTACCTCTATGAATCTAATATAGGTCATTGAAATCAATTTCATATAGAATTTGAATATAAAAAACTGGTATATTTTTTATCATATTTTCTCTAATAACCCACTTCATCATCACACTACTGCATAACTATGATTATTCAATTCCTTATATCTAACATCTCTATATAAAAGTGTTGTAAAAGATCAACTTTTTCAGTGGTAAAAATGTTATTAAAGGGGTTCTTTAACAACGCTTTTTTGTTAGTACTCTTAAAGGGGTACCTTTACCAACACTTGTAAAAAACACTCAAACCCACCTATGAGTGATAGTAAATAATCATTGCTAAATTGGGTCATTATCAATACATTAAAAAAGCGTTGATAAAGGGGGACTTATTTTAGTGCTATTTTATAAGTGCATATAAAGACCACCTTCATCAGTGCTTTTAAAATAGCACTGATCAAGGGTATATTTCAAAAACAGTCTACAAAAAATAATATATTAAGATATAAATATATTTATATTGATATTAATATAATATATATATAAATATTTATTTATATAAGTTTTAGAGAAGTCTAAATAATAATTTCTACTTAATAAATAAGATTTTAAGGGAAAACAACTTATAAAACTATCAAAAAATTATATTTAATTAATTATTTGATAATTAATATCATGTAATAATCACTTAATAAAAAAATTTAGATAATAAAAAAATAAATAAAAGATCTAAAATATGTTGAAAACTTATGTCGAACTTCAAACAGCCATAACTTTTGATCTGGTTATCCGTTTGGGCTCTATCATATATAAAATCATTTTTTGCGATGATATCAACGTTGTGATAAATTGGGGTAACCGGGTTACAATTTTTTGGGTTAAATTGTCCCAAAAGGCCTGAAAATCTGGGTTTTTAGTTGGGATGGTTGGAATATTTCACATTTGATGGATTTTTAGCCTATTTTATGGGGGTTTTATTTTTATTTTTTAGTGGGGAATAAATTTATTCCCGATGTCTTACATTCATATTTATATTATGGTTTTGAAATTTTAGCATTTTTCATAGTTTTTTTAATTATTATAAAATATATGAATGTTTTCTTATATTTACATATAATAAATCACCAGTATAGCTACATATATCAACATATAAATGTAAAATTTTATATTCAATTATAAAAAATAAATTTCTATCATTAATGTTATTTAAATTAAAATTTTATCCATTTTTTTACATTTTAAAACTGAAATAATATCTATGTATAATTATTACATATACTTATGTGTGTGTATTAAAAAGACATATACATATATATATATATATTATATGCATATATAAAAATATTAATATATTATATATTTAAATAAATATAATTGTATACAGATATATCACAAATTTCAAAATATATACAAATACAAAGATAATTCAATGAATATACAACCAACTACAGATTCCATAGTGGTAAAAAAATTAAGTCATATAAGGGTGGCCCTGGGATCGAATCCAGGCTTGCACAATTATTCTCTGTGGCATTATAGTAATCTGTAAGGGGTTATGGTGTGTGATAGAGGATGGGGTAGTCGAAATAGTTGAGAAATTATTTGTAAGATCTATGAAAGGGGGTGCCATGGTTGTGTGAAAAAACTAACATTTTTTCATATTTTTAATAGCACTTTTTTAGTACTGTTAAAATCAACCCTTTAAAAGTGAAAAAATATGATGTTAAAGGAACCCTTTCACAATGCTAAGAAAGAACTGATAAAGGGTTCCTTTGATATTGTTTTTAGAACTATAAAAGGGTTCCTTCAAAAAACATTTGTCTTATTAACCTAGAATTTTCTACATTTCTCATAAAATCAAGGGTTTTTATGCATTGATAAAACCCTATAACTAGAACTCTTAAATCACTGATTTGTAGTTGTACTACTTATTTGGGGTTAATTTCAAATTAATCATTGCTACTTTTGTGATTATATTTTATCAAAATTGATTCTATATCTTGAATTAAATTAATTTATATTTTACTGGAATTTTAACTTTTCATTTTACAAAAGTGATTAGTGAAAGAAATTAAAAATTAATTACAATCATTATGGAATAAAAAAGATTAATTAGTGATTAAAATTAGATTATTAAATTTATAAATGACTGAAAACATGTCCAAAATACATAAGATAGAAGTTTTTCAAGCATAAAATTTATATGGTTCACATTTGGCCTATTATGAATCTTGTTCGATATTATAATTAATGGTGGAAATCCCTATTTCAAAAAACTACAGGATATCCACTCACCACCCTTATAAAAGGCCACCCCTCTCCCCCTATCATAACACATCATACAAAATGTGTCTCAGAAATGTTTTTTATAAATTTCATACCATCTTCCATCCCAAAATCCTGGAAGCATTAATACTGGTATACAAATAACCAATTATGTCTTTTGGGGAAGACCAAAAGGAGATACTCAAAGAAGAGGTTACATTCACTGACTAACATTTTTTTATTTCTTTCTGAAACCCTTAATAAATTATTTCTATATCTTGATTATATAAAAACCTTACTGTCTTCCCTATATTATTATGTTTTTATTTTAATGTTATAACCTAAAACCACACACACATCCATCAAATTGGTTATGAAATAATTATTCATGCATACAAAGAATTACCGCCTCACAAATAGATGTCATTCATTTTTCATTTACCACCTCTCAAAGTTAGTAATATTTATAGAAAACTATTTTATTATCATATTTATGAAATTTATGATGTATTTAGTCTTCTATTATTATTATGTAACACATAACTTCTTGATTTACATTTTTTGGGAATACGATAACGTTGTTCATGTGTACGATGAACTACCAGCTTAAGAAGTGATGTGATTCAATCTTGATTTACAAGGAATGTATTAGGGATGAGTTTAATAAAAATATTAAATATATATGATGTAAAATTTCTATGGAAATGATAATATATATATATATCATTTACTTTTCTCACTTTAAATATAACAATAAAATTGAAATAGTTCTTATACATATGTAAAGACACATAAATTCAATGGAAAATGTTTTCTTAAATTTAATGGATTCTTACAAGTCTGCCGAAATTTATAGCGCTTGATTCCAATGCCTGGTATGTCTCGAATCAATTTATTAATTTTTGTTCGGGTACGTTCTGTAAACGTATAAGTGGGATTTTATAACTTTTGAACTGGTGCTCAGAACTGAAATCTGAGGGCACCGTTGAACTCATAGCATCGGTAAAAGCTTAGTGAGACCTTCACCGCATTTGCGTTCTAACGATATTGGAGGTCATATTTTTGGTTTTTAATAAGTTAAATAAAAATAAGTGTAGCTTATTTTCATTTTTAAGGAGTTAAAACCTCCATGTGGGGGTTATTGGTGGGGGATCCCACACCCAAACCTCCCGTGGGAGGTTATGGTGTTGGGCCTCACCCACACATAACCTCCCTCAAGAGGATATCATTGTTGGAGACCACCAGAGGGTCGTATCCCCTTGTAACCCCCAATTAAGTGGAGAAACCCTTTAATTTCCCCAATTAATTATATGTACCGACCCTCACAATTAATTAACTGAAAACTTTCACTTAATTAATTGGTATATTTTTAATTATTTTGAATTCTGGCCAAAAATTAAATAATAGAAAAATCTATTATTTTATTTTTGTTTGGAATCTATTCATTTGGGAGGGGAGTAGGAAGAGCAACAAAGAACACCTCTTCATCGTCCACTGAAGATCGATGAACACTTTATTTAATCTTTGACCGAGCCAAAAGGGAAGGTTACGACCGTGAAGAACACCGAAAATGCTTCTTCCTTAGTCTCCTACCCCGGATGCTTCCCAGCGTCAAAGAATCGACGTCTTCCATTCCTCTTCTTCCACCTAAAACGATCATCAAACGAGGTAGGGGTTTGAGTTGATTTTGTACCCGTTCAACATCATTCTATTTATGGAAAGAGAAATTCTGAATGATACCACCATAACGAGGAGGGATCAGATCACATGAACACGGCCCAACTCTCCCCCTTTGTTGTTCTCATTTTTTGACGATTGTGGTGCGAAGTAGCGGTGGCCGGCGTCGTGTCTACCATGAAGGAAACTAGCATCGCAAGGCTGCCAGGTCGCTGGAAGGGCGCTACACTGTCATTATTCATGGATGAATTGGAGCCCGCAGCCAGGCTGGGCCGCAGTGGAGGGGGAGCGACGCCGTCGCACCGCATGGAGGGCAGCAGAGCCGTGTCCAGGCTGGGCTGCGGCGGAGGTGGCGCGACAATGTCATGTCGTGTAGAAAAAGAGAGGCACGCCCAGGGCGGGCCGTGACGGTGGGGCGCGACACTGTCGCGCCCCACCGGAGGTGCGGAGTGGCTGGCCAGTCAGCCAGCCGAGTGGATCGGGACCCCACCGGGTCCCGTGTGGGCAGGACCAGCGCCCCCTGGAGATGGTTCAGTTCCACCTGAACACTTCAACTGTTCGGGAGCCAGGGGCACGCGCCTCCCCCCTGGGCATGGCTAGGGTGGGCCGTTGGGCCGGGCCACCGCCACGGGCTGGGCCGCCCTCAAGTCGGGCAGTACCCTCGGACCGGGTCCAACCTGTAGACTGGGTTAGGCCAGGTCGGTCTGACATGGCCGGACCAAACCCAGACCCGTTTGGCCAGTTTACATCTTTTCACCCATATCTTGGGCTACAGGTTTCCGATAGACGAACCGTTTGCGACGACAGAAATCTTAGAGAGAGACAATTAATTTGGCATAACCTGCTTGATGTTTGGACACAATTGGTATATGGTCGGGTTGGTTTGGACCTAAAAACCAACAAGGACCCTAGAACGAAAATGCTAATAACTCACAGACTAGGTGTCAAATTGACGCGCCATCTATTACGTTGATACACATATAACGAGGAGGACATTTGAGATACATCTACTTGGTATATCGTGATATTTGGAGTATCGACCAGTAGCTCGTCGAGCATATCTTCCAGAAGACGAGCGAGCGGAGTACATAGACCTAGTAGTCGGCTGAGACCTGACTACTACTGACCTTTCGACTCGGAGTGTTTTGACTAGCCAAGTGGGAAGCGCCTCTGTGTGACGCGGAATGCCCATAGTGGGTAGCGCCTCAATGTGACGTGGCCGACTGATGGTAATCGATAGGAGGAGTGCCTCAGCAGGCTATGAGGGGGAGCGCCTCTCTGTGACGCGACAGACCCACAGTGGGCAGCACCTCTTTGTGACGCAGTTGACCCGTGGTACTCAACAGGAGGAGTACCACGGTAGTCCAGGACAGTGGCAAGCACCTTTGTGTGATATGGCAGGCCCATAGTACTCTATAGAGGAGTACACCAGCAACCGAGGATTCGACGGTTTGACTAGGATTGTTACTTGTTAACATGCTAGAATAAAATACTAGTTTTAGTTGAGTCAATGGATTATGTGTTTTCCTCATGATTGAGATAGGTTACTAAATTACTTATTAATATGTATGGGAATATACCTAAGTAAGGGTTATCTATTTATTTCATACATTGTGGTTATCCTTGTTGGATTTTGTGAGACCTTTAGGGTCTCGGTGTCCCTACAGAGTATCGTTGTACTCACCCATACATAGTCTATGCCTGCACCTCGTTGTGTTGGTTTTGGATGATAGACAGTGATGATCGGGGCAGAGAGTAGCATGACCGGATGATACTCAGAGGAGGACCACTTGGCATGATGGTACATGGAGTGGACGGATGGACATGGAGTGTTGTTGAGGCCATCAGTACCAACCCTTCAGGTAGAAACACCAGAGGACGATCTAGTTGCTGTTTTAATTTACTTTAGTTGTACTAGTATTTCAATTGTATTGTACATTAATTTTGGGATTGTATTTCCGAACCCTTTAGTTTCAGCACACTATTTTGTATAAAGCTTTATTGTTTTACTTCTATTTTCATAATCTGTTGTGTGTACAATGGAAATGCCTTCCCAGTTTAGGGATTTATGCCTTTGGTGCTAGTCCCCAGTCCCTTACCTATGGAAGGTGGCCTTGGGGTAGTCACGATATGGGCCACGGGGGACAGGCCATGACAAATTGGTATCAGAGGAGTCGGTTCTACTGTAGAACATAGGACTCTAATCATTATTTTCTCTGAAAGAAAAGTTTTAAGGGTACTAAGTTTTTTTTTCAGTTCAGGGAGTCCAGTGTTGGTGTGGGCGGCCGACATATCCATACACCAGGACCCTGACAACTGATTTCTGACTTAGTGCATGAAAACAGTGACTATGTGTGGGTTTTCAAAAGTTTTCTTAAGTCAACTCAACCAGGTCATCTTACCAGGTATAATATTTTGACCGTGCCACAATTGTTTCTTTCATGATGTCTCCCCGTACTGCCCTGAGAGTTGTACGCTCTGACAGCCCACTGAGAGACAAGGCCTCGGTGCAGGGCCCTTTACTAGTAGAGGCACCAGTGGTACCACTTCTTGTTGGACCACCGATGCCACCATCCCTAGAAGTAGATGATCCACGCTGCTTGAGAACGTTGCATGAGTTCCAATGTCCGAGGACACCTGGGTTCCGGGGAGAGACAGACCCACAAGAAGCTGAGGATTGGATGCAGGCTGTGGTGAGAGTCTTCAGGCTGGTAGGGACACCAGTACACCTCATGGGGATCCTTGCTAAAAGTCTCCATTAGACAGTAGGAGGAAAGTGGTGGGGCCTGTTGCTTCATGTCCACGATGAGGTGACACTACTCTGGAAAGACTTTGGGAGCCTGTTCCAGGTGGAGTTTGTTCTAGCCACCCTTCAAGAGGTACAGATATAGGAGCTACTTCATCTGCAGCAGGGAAGCATGACAGTAGCATAGTACTTAGCAACGTTCCCGACCTCTCTCGCTACACTACGGATATGGTACAAGATACATTCTTCAGGGCACATACCTTCTTGATGGGGATCTAGAAATATATCAGGGCATCGATTATCTCTCTTAGCATCCCGACATAGGTGAGGGTGTTAGAGAGAGCCGTCCTAGGGGAGAGTTTCCTTGCTGAGCAGTCTCCAGCTGCGAGACCCACTACTAGCCGACATGTAGCGGAGTCTTCTATACCATGCAGCAGACATATGATGGAGAGGTCCAAGAGGACCAGACCCATGGGTGGGCGACCACAGGATTGAGGATATATTGTGTGGGGCACCCGGGGCAGTGACATACCTACCACGAGTAGGCAGTGTTACTCATGTTGTGGGCAGGGTCGCATGGCTCGTCACTGTCTGACCCGCCATTCAGATGATTAGCAGGAAGTAGAGGGACCTCCTAGGCAGAGGCAAAGGTTCGATCGAGGTAGTCTGTATGGAGCATGTGGATGTGGAAGAGGATCTGGTCATGCAGGTGGTAGTGGAAGACGTTACGAGGTGCTACCGCCACCACCACCAGGATTTCCACCCCAACCGCAGGGAGAAGGTGGAGAGGGGAGAGCTTAGATTCAGGCAGCTAAGGCATATGACCACGACGCTCTGGAGATGATTTGAGGTAATATCTGTGTCTACTCCACCTTAGCTGTAGTTCTTATAGACACAGGTTCTAGTCAGTCTTTCATAGCCACTTCCCTTGTTTGGAGTTCAGAGATTCCGACAAAGCCGTTGGCTCGATCCTTATGGATAGAGACTCTTTCAAAATCATAATCGATGATTACGCACTGGTTACCGTAGTGTGGACTTACTCAAGGAGGTGAGATCTTCACCAGGGATCTCCTCGTAGTGGCATCGAGGGCTTACGACATCATCTTGTGTATGGACTGGTTATCTACAGTTCATACTCAGATTGACTTTATTAGGAAAAAAGTGTGGTGTGTTCACATGGATGGGACCATGTTTACCTTCACTGTTGATATGGGAACCTTTGCAGCATAGGACCAACTTACTCGAAGGAGGTTGCAGCCGATCACTCACCAGTTTCCTTGCCTTACCCTCAGATCAGTTGATGTAGAGAGTCCGAGTTATCCTGTAGTGGTGGACCAGTACACGGATGTTTTCCATGACGATGTTCCAAAACTATCTCCTCGTAGAGAGGTGGACTTCTACATTGACCTGTACCTCGGGATGGCACTCATATCTACTCCAGCATATCGGATGGCTCTCTGCGAGCTTCACAAACTAAGGGTACAGCTGGAGGACTTGTAGGGGAAGGGATTCATCCTGCACAATGTTTCTTCATAGGCCACCCCAATTATATTCTCCAAGAAGGTGTATGGGAGCTTGAGGATTTGTGATGAATACCATCGCCTGAACCTGGTGACCGTGAAGAACAAGTACCCACTCCTGAGGGTTTATGACCTCTTTGATCAGCTCAAGGGAGCACGGTGGTTCTCAAAGATAGACATCAGATCAGGTTATCATCAGCTTAGAGTTCGAGACAAGGATGTGCAGAAGACATCCTTAAGAATACGGTACAACCAATTTGAGTTCTTTTTTATCCCCATCGGTGTAACCAACACTCTAGTAGTGTTCATCTGTCTCATGAACAGGATCTTCTAGCCATACCTCAATCTCTTTGTCGTAGTCTTCATTGATGACATTCTGATCTACTCGACTACTAAGAAGGAGCATGCCTACCATCTTCCGGTAGAACTAGACACACTCTGAGAGAACCAGATTTATGGTAATCTCACGAAGTGACAGTTCTAGATTCAAGAGGTTCACTTCTTGGGACACGTCATCCTAGAGGCAGGAGTTGCAGTAGATACAGCAATGATTGAGGCGGTACTTGCCTGTGAGCCACCCAGGAGTGTGGCAGAGGTATGGAGTTTCCTGGTCTTGGATGGATACTACCGAAGATTCATTCCAGACTTCTCCAGGGTTACAACACCACTATCAGCCTTGACGAATAAGAGGTAACCCTTCATGTGGTCAGAGAGATGCCAACAAAGATTTCAGGAGCTGAGGTAGAGGCTGAATATTCCCCCTATCTTGAGGCTCCCATAGGAAGTCATAGGGTACGTAGTCTACTACGATGCATCAGGGACTAGTCTTGGGTGTGTCCCAATGCAGGAGGATTCTATGATTGTATATAGTTCTAAGTAGCTGAGACAACATGAGAAAAACTATGATACCCATGACCTGTATTTATAATCAGTGATCTTCGCCTTAAAGACCTAGGGGAGTAAGCACTAGTGGGACTAGAGATGGTATGGGATACCGTAGAGAAAGTGCAGATCATCTAGGAGTAGATGAAGACTGCACAGAGCATGCAGAAGTCGTATGCTGATAAGAGGCGAATACTTATAGAGTTCGAGGATTGTGACCACGTATTTCTACGGGTCCCACCTCGATGAGCTGTATGGAAATTTGGCATAGGAGACAAGTTATGTCCACGATTCATCAAACCTTTCTAGGTGCTCAATAGAGTAGACGGGGTAGCTTACTGCTTAGCTCTTCCACCTCAGTTTCATTGGGTGCACGACGTCTTCAACGTATCTCAGCTGAGGAGATACGTGCATGACCCTTCCCACATCATCGGCAATGGAGAACTGGACATCGATGACAGGGCGACTTTCACAGAGGTTCCAGTGGAGATTGAGGATCGACAGGAGCGGGTCCTACATAGATGGTCGATATCTCTGGGGTGAGTTCGCTGGTAGCATTCGAACCTCCAGGAGGGCACATGGGGCATGGAGGCTCAGATGTGTACTCATTACCCCCATTTGTTTCTTTAGTTCGAGTTGTAGCTTATGGAGACATAAAGACCTAGGGTGATGAGAATGTAAAGACATGTAAATTCCTTGAAATGTTTTTTCTAAAATTCATGGGATTTTTACGAGTCCACGAAAATTTACGGTGCTTGATTCTGAGGCCCGGTGTGCCTGGAATCAATTTCTGAAGTTTTTTCTGGGTACGTTCAGTAAACGTACGAGCGGGATTTTATAACATTCCAAATGGTTCTCAGAACTAAAATCTGAGGGCACCATTGAACTCACAGAATCAGTGAATGCAAAGTGAGACCTTCATGGCATTTGCGTTCTAATGATATTGGATGTTATATTTTGGGTTTTTAATAAGTTAAATAAAAATAAGTGTAGCTTATTTTTATTTTTCAGTTGTTAAAACCTCCATGTGGTGGTTAGTGGTGGGGGTAACCACACCCAAACCACCCATGGGAGGTTATGTTGGTGGGGTCCCTCTCAGACATAACTTCCCTTGGGAGGATATCTTTGGTGGGGACCACCTGAGGGTTTTAACCCCTTTGAACCCCCAAAAAAGTGGAGCAACCCTTGAACTTATCCCATTAATTATATCTTCCAACTCTCACAATTAATTATTTTGAACTCTTTAATTTAATTAATTGGAACAGGTTCAATTATTTTGAATTAATTCCAACAATTAAATAATAGACAAATATATTATTTTATTTTTGATTGGCATATATTCAATTGGGAGAGGAGTTGGAAGAGAGAAAAAGAACGCCTCTTCATCATCCACCGAAGAAGGATGAACTCTTTATTTAATCTTCGACTGAGCCAAAAGAGATAGAGCTGACCACAAAGAACGCAGACGATGCTTCTTCCCCGGTCTCCTACCCCAGATGCTTCCTGACATCAATGAATCGACATCTGACATTCCTCTCCTTCCACCGACATTGATCGACAAACAAGGTAGGGGTTTGAGTTGATTTTGTACCCGTTCAATGTTGTTCAATTTATGGATTGAGAAATGATGAATGATACAACCATGCCGAGGAGGGATCAGACCGCCTGAACAAGGCCCGACCCTCCACCTTTGTTGTTCATGTTTGTTGACGACTGTGGTGCGATGTAAAGGTGGCTGGCATCGGATTGGCCGCGAAGGAATCCGGCGGCGCAAGGCCGCCGAGTCGCAGGAAGGGTGTGGCACCAATGTGCCACGCAGATGAAAGGGATGTCGCGGCCGGGCCGGGCCACAGTAGAGTTGGCACCGCGCCGTCGCGTTGTACGAAGGGCAGTAGAGCCGCAGCCAGGCCAGGCCACAACGGAGGTGGAGTGGAACCTTCGTGCCTCGCAGAAGTGGAGAGTCGCGGCCAGGGTAGGCCACAGTGGAGGGGCGCACCGCTGTCGTGCCACATGGTGGTGCAGAACTGTGGCCAGGGTGGGCTAGGGCGGAGCGGTGTGACTCCATTGCACCACACTGGTGGTGCGGAGCGGCTATCCGCTCGGCCAACAGGGAGGAGCGGCACCCCGCTGGGTCCCATGTGAGTGGGACCGGTGCCACCTGGTGCCAGTTCGGTTCCACCTAAATGGTTCAAGCTTTCGAGAGAAAGGGGTGCATGCCTCCCCCCTTGGCACGGCTAGGGCTGGCCACTGGGCCGGTTGGTCGGACCCAGTGTGGGCCGCCGAGCTACCCTCGGACCGGGCCGCCCTCAGGCCGGGCCTCTCCATCGATTCATGCTACCCCCTCAGACTCAGTCGGACCCCCTGACTGGGTAAAACCCCGGTCCGGACCAGGTTGGGCCTGGTCATTCTGACTAGGCCAGAACGGACTCAGATCTATTTGGTCAGTTTTCATCTTTTCACCCATATAATGGGCTATGGGTGTTCGATCGATGAATCATTTGTGGCGACGGAAAGCATAGAGAAAGAATGTTCTTTTGGAATACCTCTCTTGAGGTTTTGAAATAATTGGGATACAGTCAGGTTGGTTTGAACCTAAAAACCAACCAGGCCCCTGGAACAGAAATGCCAATAAATCCCAGACCAGGCGTCTGATTGACGCGCCATCTATTTCATTGAAACCCCTATGATGAGGCGGACTTTTGAGATAATTCTACTTGTGATTTTGTGACAGTTGGATTATCGACCAGTAGCTCGTGGAGAGGATCCTCCTGGAGACGAACGAGCAGAATATGGAGACCTTGTAGCAGGCTAAGACCTGACGACTGCTGACATTTCGACTTGGAGTGTTTCGACTATCCTAGTGGGAAGCACCTCTGTATGACACGACATGCCCACATTGTGGAGGACCTCTGTGTGACGCGGCAGAACCATGGTACTCGGTAGGAGGAGTGCCTCAGCAGGCTACGAGGGGGAGCGACTCTGTGTGACACGGCAGTCCCACAGTGGGGTGCGCCTCTGTGTGACGAAGAAGACCCCCAGTACTCAAAAGGAGGAGTTCCATAGTAGTCCAGGATAGTGGGAAGTGCCTCTGTGTGACGCGGCAGGCCCATAGTATTCTATAGAGGAGTACACCAACAGTCATGGTTTCTACAGTTTGACTGGGAGTGTTACATGTTACCAACCTAGAATAAAATCCTGGTTTGAGCTAAGTCAATGGATTATGTGTTTTCCTCATGATTGATATGGTTTACTAAATAACTTAGGTATATGTATGGAATATACCATAGTAAAGGTTATCTTTTGATTCCATACTTTTTGGTTATCCTTGTTAGATATTTTGAGACCTTGAGGGTCTTGGGGTCCCTATTGAGTATAATTATACTCACCCCTGCATGGGCTATGTCGGCACCTCATTGTGTTGGTTACAGATGACAGACACTGCTGAACGGGGCAGAGTAGCAGGACTGGACGGTACTCGAAGGTGGACCACTTGGTGTGACAGTACACGGAGCAAATGGACGGACGCAGAGTGCTATGGATGAGATCAGTACCTACCCATAAGGTAGGAATACTAGAGGATGATCCATTAGCTATTTTACTTTACATCAGTAGTACTAGTATTTCAGTTGTATTGTACTTTACTGTTGGGATTGTATTTCCGCCCCCTTTACTTTCAGCACACTCTTTTGTATATTGGTTTACATAGTGTTTTACTTCCAGTTGTGTACCTTATTTTGTGTATAAAGGCAATGCATTCCTAGTTTAGGGATTTTCACCTTTGGTGCAAGTCTCCAGCACCTGGCCAATGGAAGGCGGGCTTGGGGTAGTCGCGATACAGGCCCTGGGGGATGGATCATGACAACATACGTATGGCCTATCGTCTCCAAGAATAGTGAATTTTATTTTCAACATCTATATTTTATGAATAAATATAAATATATATTAATAAATACATTTTTTATATACATAATTATTATAATTCTATATATTATAAAATCATGATCAAATTAAGAGGACAAAAAATATAAAAATTAAAACTTATATGAAAAACAAATTAGTTATTACCCGAAACGTAACATTTATAAGAAATTATTAATGAAGAATAATAAAAGGTCATTATAAAATAATATATAATATTAAATATATTAATATGGTGCTATTATACATTTATAATAAATATTTATTTATTATACAGAAATTTAGAATCCGTATGAAGGAATTCATGATTTAAGGTAAAGTGTTTTCTAGTATCATTTTAATTTGTGAGAGTCTTATTCAATATACACCACTAATTTTATTTATATATCATATATTATACCCTATGAAGTGATATATATTGAATAGAACTCATTTATTAATAATTAATGTTTCCATTGATGTTATTATTTTACAGAGATTATGATTGAAAAGGTACTCAAGCAGTAAGGGATTTTTTTTCACAACTATCCTTCCTTGAGACGTATGTTATGTTATGAACCTCAACTATTTAATAAGGTTTGTATACATATTATTTGAATTATAATATCATGAACTTATTCTTCCTCATGAAATTTTATGATTCATTTTAATATATTCCTTCATGGGTTTAATGATTTAATGTCACCAATGTGGTAAGAGTTTATTACGACAATATCATCATTTATTGAGATGTTTTTTATGAATATACTTCCATTGATGAATAATTATGATACATATCTTAATAATTCTCATTAATTTACTTATCCTATATTTATTAATGTTATCTTAATATAATGGCACCATTTTTTTAAACATTAATAATTCTGATAATAAGGAAAATGTTTTTAAGGAAATCTAGCTTTATTTCTATCATTGGACATTTAAAAATCAGTTCTCTCCCATAAACATTTTTTATAATAACGGTATATTTTTTTCAAAATATCTTTTTTTTAGTTTTCAGGTACAAAATATTGAAATTTTTTTATGTTTTAAAAAAGTTTCTAAATTATTTTAAAATATTTTTTTTATTATTTTTCACATTTATTTTTAAATAACAATGTCTCAACAAATGTTTCTTGTCAAAATTATATATTTTCCAGAGATATGATTTAAACAATATTTCAGAAATACTTTCAGTCATATATTTTATCCATTAATATTATATATTATACCCATTTATGTCATGAGAGATCATGAGTTACTTGGATTAAAGAGGGTGATAAAAAAACTACTTTCTTTCATTCATTCATTAAGGATAGTAAATTGTCCAAATCCTCAAACATCATCCTTGATGACGGATCTTTCAGTAATTATCCATAGGCGGTGGGAGGTATGGTTGTGACTCATTTTCATTTCTTACTTGCAGATGTTAATCTTTACATGCAGGCTGGTAACCCAACAAGGCACTTGGTCCTCTTTGACTCCATCCCACATTTGGTCTCACATGACATCAATGGGGTCTCTGCATGTGTTCCAGATGAGAAATATGTGTGGAAAGCTATCTCAGCACTTATTTCTATTAATCATGACATGGAAAAATCCTATGATCGGGTTGAGTGGAGTTTCTTTATCAGAGTCATATAATTTATGGGTTTATCCTAGAGGGTGGTCGATCTCTTCTTGAGAAGCATTGGGTCATCATGGTTCTCGGTTAATTTTATGGGGAGGATCTGTGGTTTATTTAAATCTATTCTGGGGCTATGATAGGGGGATCCTCTCTCACCAAGTGCATTAATTATGGTTCAGTATACCTTTTGTAGATAACTGAAAAAATGTTTTCTGATGATTTTGATCGAACATTCTAGTGAAAATCAAATCTCCTAGGAATCTCCTACATATTCTTTCCAGATGATCTCCTTATATTTCTCAATGGTTTTAGTAGGAACATTCAGGCCCTCAGTAATGTACTTGATGTTTATTATAGTTGGAGTCCGTAGGTCATAAATCGCTGGAAGAGTGGTGTTTATATATCAAGTATGCGCTCTGGTTCTAGGGGAAAGATAATAGAAGATAGATTGGGGTCTCTTAGAGACATTTTCCCAAGGATTATTTAGGGGTCCCAATTTCACTGACACAGATTCACATTCATCATTTTGAAGGTAATATGGATAAAATTTCTTCTCAAATTTTTATTTAGAAAAACCACTTTCCTTCCTTTTGTGGAAGAATTACCTTCGTGAATAGCGTGTTAGCATCCATCCCCATTCTTGTCTTGTAAGATTCTATTTATCCCAAGAAGGTTCCTCATAATATTAAACATATTCTGGATAGATTTATTTGGGATTCCCATTAATATGGGATATACCATTTGGCCTTGTGGAAAAGGATGGCACACAGTTTTGAGGAGGGTGGTTTTAACTTCAAGAGTTTTTCAAATTCCATGTCTTACTTATAGGAATGGATGGATTGGGATGTTTTGGAGGGAGATATATATGGGCATGGTTCTCCATTAAAAAATTGGATCTCAGTTTGACATCTTCGGAGGGAGATGCTCCAAGATTTGGAATGTTACTCATTGTCACATACTTACTCTACAACAGCATTCATGGGGGATTTTTAGTGATGGGTATATCAACTTGTGGAGGGCCAAAAGGTCGGGGAGTATCCTTGGATATGTTGGATACCCCATTCTTGAAATTTCTTTCCTGCTAGCCACTTATTTACATGACTTCACCCAAGATTTCCTCTCCCCCTCTCAACTAGACCTGCTCTACAATATTAGGATCACAAATGAACTGGACTGGCTGGTTTTCACGGGCTCCCGGTCTGGCTTTTATCAGTGAAGGAATATCCAAGGTTTTTTCAAACCAATGAAGGTCATGATTCATGGGGAAGGGTTTATTTGGTGAATTTTTATCCCAGCCAAGTATAACTTCTTCATATGGTGGCTTCACAATCATTCGCTCCCCACAGATGAAGGGGTGTATCGAAGAGGAATTTCATTTTCCTCCAAATGCTTCTTCTATAGTGAATCTAAGGAAGAGATGAAAAAGAATTTATTCTTTATAGTAGAGTGTGCATCTTGTATTAGGAGAATTTTTAGAGTCTTCTTGGGGCACGACATACATTTCCTCTTCAGGGATGCCATCCTCTAGGTCAGGTTCTTTAGCACAATGGACTGTATGCATGAGTAGAGGGAACGTTACGTGGTGTTCACCACTAGCTTCTGAATTTTATGGGAAACCCATAACTGGGCTAGATCCCAGGGCCACTCTAGTTCCTACAAAAAGTTGAGGGTCCGGGAAAAGTCCATGGAGATTGTGCATTCGATGCTACTCAAGTGGGGTGGACTCGCCCCTTCCCTTCGGCACTTCATGGCTTGCAACAGGATTCACTTTTCATCCTCAATGGTGTCTTCTCAAGGGAATTGGGTTTAATGGAACCCTCTCAGATCCGACCTCAAACTAATTGTTAGTGACTCATTTATGAACAAATACACAAGGAGAATGGCTATGGTTCACAATCAGCAGGGGTTTTTTGTATTTTCCTTTAGATGGTGGTTTGGTCTAGGTGATTTCCTCTTGGATAACGAATCTTCTCTACACATAGGGTCAGAGGTTTTTCATTCCCTCAGATTCATTATTCAACATGTGGAAACAGATTCCATGACTATCCTCATATCTATTTAAGGTACCTCTATATATCCATGGTCTATCACTTACCTACTACGCAACTGCAAGGGGATTTGACATGATGACACTATTCTTAACCACACTTGGAAAAAATGTAATAGATTTGTGGATTTCCTGGCATCATTGGATTCTCCTACCAACCCCCATATTATTTTTAGTAGTATTGGATCTCTCCCCCTTGAGTGTGTTAGCCTGGTTCACACTGTTGCTTTAGGTTTTCATTATTTTAGTCCTCCTTGACTCTGTTCGGCCCATTCTCTCCCTTTTAATCATTTATTAAAAATTATTAATGTTGGATGGATGGATGCATTTTCATTTCATGGGTTATGATATGACAATTTATTTATGATAATTTTTTCACACATATGTATGGTTTCGTTATGTGACTGGGGGGACCAATATCTACCTTCAATGAATTGTGTAATGATTTATATATCTCTTGATAATGGAATGACTAGAATAGTGAGTGAATGCAGTTGGGTAATATATGGTTGGAAGGAGTAGTGAACATGAATTAGTAATATAAGGCTGTAATATGAAGTGAACTTAGTTTTGTAATATTGGGTTGGAATGGAAAGTGTACCCAGTTTAGTAAAAACGTTTTTTACAATGGTGGTCTTAGTAGTGAGACTTGAATATTATGGAATGATTTTCTTTTCTTATGACTAATAAAATAAATCTAGGAATATTTTCAATGTTATTCTACCATATCTAATGTTCTTTTATTTCATAAAATATCTTGTCTTATGATATGAAAATCATTATGCCATGATTCAATATTATATAATTTGATATGTACTATATTATTTTAAGTTTTTATGCACCTTTTCTCATACCATTTGTTTGGATATTATTCTTAAATATCTCCTTTATTTACCCTTATTGATAATCTAATATCACCCTTTATTATTTTCTCCCCAGGCTACGAAGATATGTATTATATATGATCCGTATACGAAGGGTTTTAGTTATGAATAACATAAAGGAACATGATGTAGCTCACTTATGAACTAGTTTCCATATTTCCATGTTTCAAAAGGTTCTAAAATTTGGCATTCCATAGGTGTGTGTTTGTATAATGTAATAAATATTCTGAAATAATGATGAAATTTCAATGTATAATAATCCCAAGTCAATATAAAGAGCACATGAACCATTCTGGTTTCCTTAATCCCCTTCCAACACAAGTCTATAAATGGTATGATATATCAATATACATCGTTGTTATATTACTATAGATTCATTGATTTTTGAATTATATTTTTGTAGAGATGGGTCAGTTGTTGAAGTCACCAATTTTCATCCTGATCAGGAACTACTTCCAACACATTTCACACCTTCACTCATTGAGAGATAATGTGATCTTACATTCCAAAGGAAGTCAATAACTTGAATTCATTTAATGAGACCTTAGATAATGTTTTGGCATATAAGATGGCAGTTTTGTCTCCTCAAACACTTTTTGGGGGAATTATTTCCAAATATATGACTATATTATAGATTTATAATGTATTCATGTAACATTTATTGAATCAAAATTATGTAAGAAGTATCACTTTTATTGACAACCAATTATTATAATTTTTTACATTTACAATCATCTATGTATATTTAGTGTTCTTCATCAATGGATATATCTATATGTATCCATGGTTCTCCTTATATGGTATCCTTTTGTACATGTATTAGTTATTTTATTCTTGTTATAATTCTGGTTTTAGGCCATATTGTTGGGTGCTATGGAATTTATCATTATCTAGGATTACAAGAGATGTTTTGATATTGGGATCACACCCATGAGACTATATCCCTATTTATCTTTTTCAATGGAATTAGAACCCATGTTTTTCAGTTAATCTTTTTATGAGACAACATACCTTTTATGTTCATGTGATATGGACCAAGTCATGTAGTTTACTTTATGTGGAAATAATATCTAGGGGAATTAATCCTAGTTAAAAGCTGGTGTGGGACATATGATGAAGCATTCCAGAGGACCTCAAAGGACTGTAGCCACCCAGTGAGGATATTACCATATTGGGGTTATGGACAATATAGGAATATGGTCAATTTGTGTTGTTGGGTTTGGATCAAAAGGAGGATCCCTATGTATCCCATTTGTATTGGAATCAAAACCCATAGAGTTAAAAAATGTTGGGCTTATGATTTTAGAGGAGTCCTAAGGTTACTATATCAATAATATATCCCTCTAAAATTGGATGTATGGGTTTGGTCCTTATACCAAATTAGAGGCCCATATGTTTTCCTCATTGGGAATGGGTCCTTTGAGATGATGTCTCTTGGTTTAGGGGATTACATTGAATAGAGGGCCCATAGATTTTCCTCTTGGGAAATATATGCCTTTGAAGTTTTGATTAATGGGTTTAGAGTTTACACTAAATAGGATACACCTAGGTTTTCCTCAGTGGGGATATGACTCTTTGAAGATGTGATGCATTGTTTTGGGGCATACAAGAAAATATGAGTCCCATAGGTTTGTTATGAGAGGATGATCTAATATTAGACATTACTTCAGAGGATGGGTTGTGATCATATGGTTGGCATGACCATCACAAGCATCTAATCCAATGAGAGTCATTCTAGGGGTGATAAACCATAGGAAGTCGAAGATCTAACAATTCAAACATTTTCATCCCCCTGTTGGAGAATGAGAATGGGGATACTAGGGAGAAAAGGTTTATAGAGCTTGTATCCTCTATTATTTTTTTAATCAGTATAGGGACTTATTTACCCAGGTGGACGCAGCCCATATGAAAAATAACAGGATTACTAAATGAAAAAATCCTTATTCCCAAGTTTAGGGAAGAATATATGAGGTTAATCTAATATCCATTATCATTGGGAAAGCAAGGTGGTTCTACTCACTATCTTAAATGTGGTTGTTTTTCGCACTACCTCCATGCTTGGGACTCACATTACCACCTAAATGTAGGATTAATAACCTTCAAAGGACCCCCCTTGTTAGGTAGGTTACCTATAGAACCTCATTTACCAAGAGAATTAGTGATCTATAGGACACATGATGCACCCTATAATATGACCACACATCTCTGGAGTATTTGAAAGAGGCCTTTCTTGGTACTCTTAAAAGGGTGTGTTTTGGGCCCTGCACTTCATTGGAGTGGATGACTGAGATAATTGTTTGGATAGTTTTTGGAGGGGATGATGTATGATCAAATCCTCTGTGGAATAGTACTAAGACTAATGGACAACATCCCACATAAATTTTACTATACACGATGTTGATCTTCAAATATTTCATCAGACCTTTAATATATCACATTTGGGTCAAGACATTGCTAAACACAACAAGGGATGGTAGTTATCAAAGGATTTACCAATATATATGGCTTCCCACAAAAAAATCTATGAAGATGGATTTTTGAATAGAAGTTTATATCGATATTTCTTTTTTCCAAAATTACATGATTACTTAATAAAAATAGATTGGTTAGATTATCTATCTATACAACTCTTTCTTTCCCTATATTTCATCTCCCCCTATCATATATGGGGTATTTATAGGGGTATGGATATAACTTTTCTCTTATATTGGGTATGGAAATTAAGATCCTATACCCATGAATGGTTTCTTTTTTGGGCAGTATGAATATACTACATCACTCGACAAATTAATTTTAATTTTTAGAGAGACAAAATATTACACCTCATCGAATAAATAAAATATTATTTTATTATAGGGTTAGAAATCATTTAATGGACGAATCCTTTTACACATATTTTTAAAGGATTTTAATAATAACAAAACATAAAATACAAACCAAGGATCGTAATGTGGAATCATGAATAAAGGGATTATCCAAAAAACCCAATAAAGGAGTAAATAGAAGAATAAATCATAATATATAGGTTAAAAGGCCTGACATGATGGAATAAAGAAGGCATGGAACATGAATAATTATATGGAAGAAAAAAATATATAACATATGATAATGTAATAATGGAATCATAGTTATGTGGAAGCAATGAAAAACATGACATAAGAAGGATTCAATGCTTATTGCACATAGAGGAGCATGAGTCAAGGCTAACCAGAAAAACTATTGCACATGGACCGTGAGTTACAGATAACCACCATGACAATTGAAAATTACAACTAATGAGACTAAATATTGACTGATGCATTTGAGTTCTATCTAGGTACATCCATCATCACATGTTTATGAACACGTCTTCCAGATGAATAATCAAGTATAAATATTTCCCATGAATATTATTATGTATCGTAATAAAATCATAAGGAATAACAAAAGAAAATATCATAATATTTTCCATGAAAGAATATATTTAAATAATACATTGAAATTTATAGGGTAAAATAGTCATATATGATGATAAATGATGT
Source organism: Viscum album (assembly GCA_963277665.1). Lineage (NCBI taxonomy): Eukaryota > Viridiplantae > Streptophyta > Magnoliopsida > Santalales > Viscaceae > Viscum > Viscum album. Next base: position 1,542,702,676 of record OY728129.1, read on the forward strand.
ACAATTGATGTGTAATCATGTAAAAAAGGTGTTTCAGAATTTTTAGAAATGAATCATTTTAGTGTGCTGGAAGGAAGATATTAAAGAGAATTTAATATGGAAGATGAATATTTGTTTTCATAAAACATAAAATAAACCAAGAGTGTTTTTAGGATTAAATGAGTGATTTCATAAAAATAATGGTGACTTAAAAAAAAATTATGGAGTGCACTTGAAAATGGGTAAGAAATCAGAAATCCCCCTTTAATCATCCATTGTTATTGGGAAGATTCGAGAAGGGAACCTTTTTAAAACATGTATATCCCCATAAAATAAGAATGATATGATCTAGATACATGATTTTGGGATATATAATCATTATTTTGAAGAATTAATAATAAATTAATGACAATGATATTTAGGTAAAGAGAGTGAAAGTGTAACCTGAAGGAAATTGGAAGTTCGAGTAGAATCCCTTACCTTAGGTCTGAATGTATTCTATACTTGATCTTAATTACATGGATTATAAAATTAAATCTAGAAATTAATTAATACATACCCTTTAATTAATTAAGTTTTTTTTATTATAATTTTATTAAGTTAATTTATGGTCTTTTTTTGAGTTATTATATACAATGTTATCATTCGGGAGTGTTTGTTTCCTTTCTTTTCATGATTGATTCAATTGTATAAATGAATGAAAGATCATATAAAATGGGAATGGAAATATAGAATTTATGTTATATGTTACTCATGAATATAAAAAGGTTTAAATGGTTATATATTCCATTTGGTTATTTTATGTAAGGATGAATCATAACATAAAATGATAATGATAATGGTTGAGATTAATTTTCTATTTTTCAATCGTCACAAAATAGTTTACATTTATTAATTAATATCATATATAGATAATGTTTCTATAAAAATACATAGGATGTAATATATATATATATAATATGGTTTAACCATAAAAATCGTTTTATGACCAGCCTTCATGGTGGTAAATGAAATTGAAAACATGTCATCCTTGAATGTGATAAATTAACATGTCATATATGATGTTTTCCCTTTTAGAATAGAAGGGGGAGGCTAATGAAATGTTGATTGTTTATTAAATAAACATAATAAAATTATATTATATATAATACACTAGAGATTTTATGTCACTTAGATATGGTTAGTAGAGAATAATAAAATAAAATAAATTAGAAATAAATTAAAAGAAAATGAAAGTGGTTTTTAACTCTTGAATTCACCATCATGAGAACCTCCATAGGGAAAATTGTTTTGTAATTTTTTGGAAAATACGGGATCCTGAACATGGGTAAGTGACTTTGAAGTGTATTGGGATTAATTTTGAAAATCCTAAAATCTTTAATGGTATGAGGATAAGGAGTTGTGAGTGGTTGTATTTATAGTGGAAGAGTGGGGTGTTTTTTGATTAATCTATTCATTATTTTATTATTTTGGATCAAGACTATCGAGAGTGTGGATTTTTGGGACTACATAACCTAAAATATTCATGTTTTTTCTAAACAATTACCACTTAAATCATCCTTTACTCAATCATGACTAAACAAGAATTTATTTACCTCATACCATAAATTATCGTATTTTACTATGCATAAAAATTTCATGTATTTTGAAAAAATACAAAAATTCACCCTAACTATTTATCAATGTGTTGAATTCAAAACTGGACACCATTTTATGATAATAATTTTCCAAATATGTGAAATTTAATTTTTATTTAAAACCATCATTTATTTGGAAAATACTAATTTTGTAATTAAAACTGATTTTATAAGACGTTAAAATATTAATCATGTTATCATAAATTTTTTTTATAATCATAAAAAAAATAAATATTAATTTATGAATACATTTAATGAAAATAATTTTTCTTTTAAATAATTATATTAATTATAATATTATGATTAAATATTTATGACATAAAGAAATACAAACACCTAATATATGATTTTTGTAACATTTATTTACTTATATCGAGATATAAATATATCATATTTTTTATTTATAATACTGATAAATTATATTTATACTTTCATTGGTGATGTTACTAATATATCCGATGGTTTACTATTCAGAAGTCTCATATAACTATTCAAAAGGTCATGTTACTATTCCATTATTCCAGGTTCCTTATTATCTATAAATGCCTCTAATTTCATTTATTTTTCATTTTTAAAGTCTTTATTGTCTTTTATTGGTGATTTTATGTGATTTATACAATATAACATAATTATAAGAAGGGAATTTTCATTAATAAACTTTTTTATGGTTACATTCTTCTCCCCCTATGAATTTTTTTCTCAAAATTTCATTTTATATACCATTGGGAAAATTGGGGAGGGTACTTCTCCTTTATCACTTTATTCGGTTCCCATTTTTTTCTTTATACTTATACTTTTCCCATATATGATTTACAAGATGGGTGGTGTTGTTCTATAGACCTTTACCTCAACAATCCGAGATCATCTCTGGCTGATCCTCGTAAGAGAGATCATTCTCCAACTATATCACTATTTAATTCCATGATTGTGAGAGTGGAATGTACTTTTTTAGGAGGGATATGTAGAATAAACCATGTACTTGAAACATGGGTGGTGAAAGGGATAGTCGATAGGCCACAAATCTAATACGATCAATAATATCAAATGGGCCAATGTACCTAGGACTTATCTTTCCCTTATTCTCCACTCTCTTGATTATCTTGCATGTAGATATGTGTAGGAATACCATGTCTCTATCCTTAAGGTCTAGGTATCTGTGAGAATTGTCTACATTACACTTTTTATGAATTTAGGCGAACCAGACATGCTTCTGATTTTTTTCCACTTTTCTACCATTTGTTCAACCATTTCAAGTCCTACAATCCAATGTTAACCGACATCATCCCAAGAAGAGAGTGTTATGCATCTTTTCCAATAAAGGTATTCATATTGAACTATTTAGATGATTGAGTGGAGAAATTTGTTCTAATAGAATTTGAGCAGAGGAAGAAATTGGTCCCATTCTCCTCTGAATTCCATAGAACAATCTCCCAACATGTCTTCCAGTTTCTGTATAGTTTTCTTAAATTATCCATAATTTTGAGGATAATAGGGTGTATTAATGTTTAACATAGTGTACATAGAATTTTGGTGACCTTTCTAGAAAATATATTTGAATCTTATATCCCAATTAGATAAAATCGATAATGGTGCCCCATGAATACTTAGAACATACTTTATGTATATCAGTACTAGTTTATCCCATGAAAATTCCTCTCAAGTTGTGCTAAAGTTATCTCTCTTTTGTAATATGATCCAAAAAACCCATTTAATGTTGTTTACTATGAGTGTACATAGAAGTCTGATGAACAAGTTCATGGTTATTTTTTCCCATTTCCATGTTGCTAAGGGTAATGGTTGAAAAATCTACATAGAAGTTTTCCTTTCATCCCTCACCAGCTGACATACAAGTCACATTGATGTATATTCAGTGATATGATTCTTCATATTGTCCCCCAAATATTTTTCTATGAGATCTCGATAGATATTTTTCACCCTGGGTGAATAGAGAATGTTTAACTATGTGCTTCATTCAAAAGATCTTTATTTATCTATAGATTAGATGGTAAAGAAAGTTAGGACCCAAATATCACTACTACTTCATCATCAATTTTGAACTCTATGGATTTCCCATTTCTCATGGATTCCATCTTCGTCTAATTTTTCACATCATTTATTTGATCATACATTGTATTCTCTAGGATGAATGGTGGAGAAATATTTTGAGAAAGGATCGATGATGTTCCTACTTTAATTATTCTCATGTCCATCCTTTGTAATTGTAATATGATTGGATCCTTATCAATTAACACCATCAATAATTTTTAATGACCCATTCTACTTAGAGAATCATCAACCTTATTTTCCTTACCAGGATGATAGTGGATTGATAATTCATAATACTTGATGAGATATAACTATATTAGATGGCACATATTATGATCCATCTATGTGAATATATGTATTTGAGACTCTTGTTATTACTATATATCTCACACTTCTCCCCATATGGGTAATGCATCGAAATTTTCAAATAAAATATCACAACTACCAAGTCCATATCATGAATGGGATAGTTTTTCTCATGAACATTCAACCACATTTTGGAAAAGGTTATCACTTTAAAATTTATCATTATCACACTCCCTAAATCATTTTTTGAAGCATCACTGTACATAATAAAATAGTTCCCAACTTCCATTTGTTGGTTTTGTGAGGACTGGTGTAGTGATAAACCACTCTTTCATCAATTTGAAACTGTCTTAATATTCACTAGATTAGAAAAAAAATCTCCCTTCTGTTTCATCTTGGTTAGTGGCTATGAAAATCATGTGAAGTTCTTCAAAATTCTACAGAAATACCAATCTAATCTAATGAAACTATAGATCTCCATTATAGATGTTGGCATGGTCCACTTTTTTATTTCTATTTTATAGGAAGGGTCCATATAAATCCCTTTTCAGGTGATTACATGTCCCATGAATTATACTTCCTCCATACATAACTCATATTTACTTAACATTAAATAGAGTTTATCCCTTCACTAATTATTTAACATAGAATTGAAATGGTCCTCATGTAACTTCTTGCTCTTGGAGTATATCATATAATAATCAATATAGAATATAACTTTTTGAGAAAATCTCTAAGGAATCTATTAATTAAATCCATCAAAATTTCAAGAGAAATAGTGAGTATAAAGGGAATAACTATGAACTCATAGTGCCCATACATCATTGAGATGGAATTATTGGGAATATACTCCCTCAAAACCTTTAATAGGTGATATCTCAACCGAAGGTCCAACTTAGAGAAATACTTGTCCCCATATAGTAGATCGAACAACTCATATATCCGTGGTAGGAGATACATGGTCATTATTGTGTTTTTCGAGATCATGATGATCAAAGAAGTGGTTCATTGATCTATTATACTTCTTGATGAAGGGGGAAGACACAATCCATGGTAAAGAACTCGGGAGTATAAAACCCTTATCTTGATTCTTCTATAACTACTTATTTAGTTCTTCCAAATTAATGGGGGAAATTAGATAAGGTTTATTTTATATTTGAAAAGATCCTGGAATAATTTAAATTCAGAACTCAACATTTGGTTAGGGGGAAGCCTAAGAAAAAATTCATGGAAAACATGAGTATATCCCCCACAGTGGACTTGTCATCAAGAATGATCCTTTACATTTTACAAATAATTTGAGATAGATATTCTTACTCAGAAATAAATAATATAAAAAATTGAGACAATGATTTTTATAGAGATTCATCTTCCACCTTACACTTGTACAGAATTGGAGGATGCTTCAGTATGTAAAGAGTGTTATCTCTTTTCAACAAGTGATGTTTTCATTGCATAAAGATAGCTAATCCATTCCAACTATATCATCCCACTCCACCTAGAACATAATATAATATTTTAAGGAGTTTGAGTACACAAATATTAATTAGGTAGGAGTCGTAAACTGTTAATACAATAATTACTCTATTTTCTATTCTCAAAGATAACTCAACCTCCATATTTTGAGGTAGTGTTTGAATAGACATACTAAACATAAAAAATATGAAAGAATACATTGAACCATAATAAAATTGTACATTCACTATTCCTGAATGAATAACTAGGATACCTATAACCAAAATCTTGTCAAGAACCACATCAGTAGTAGTTATGTCATATTCCCTTCCTTACATCCATAGAGGTTTTTGTTGTTTATTACTGCAAAAAAACATGAAATAGGGAAATGGTTCACATAATGACTATGTTCCTTCAAGATGAAACACTGAAATAAAAGTTGAGTATTTCTATGAAACTTATTTTCTTCTTCCACATTTGAGGGATTCTTCATATCCCTTCAGATGTTAATAGCCAAATTCTCATCTCTTCCTCATTTGATGCGTCTCCTAGTTCTATTTTATATAGTTTCCATGATGCTTTCTCCCCCAATTTTGACATGTGGGATGTTGCGTTTTTTCTATCATGGGATTCATCTGTTGATCCTCCCATATCAGATTCAATTTTCATTTTTTATCTCTAGGATCATGAGACCATTAAGATTATTTTATCTTTATTAAAATGTTGAGGGAACAATATACCATCTCATCATAGCATTCAATGTCTTTAATGACCAATTATTGTCACAGAGTCAGATTTAGACTTTAAAGAAGCGGTACACAATTCCCCTACTGTTCATGATAATGTGGGAGGAATATCGTGCTAGCCATGTGGATTTTTCCTCATATGCCCTGATATAATTGTTTTCCTTCTCTTTCAGTCTAAGGAACTCCTTTTACATCTTAATATGAAGAGTTTGGGGAAAATATTTATTGAAAAATATTTTCATTTAATATTCCCTTTTCATGGAGTCGATTTCCTACTTTTACTTCATTCTATTGTTTATTGTCTGCTACTGATCATTTTCTACATCAAAATGATAGAATACGAATATAAATATATCTTTTTATGAGAATTTTAGTAAAAAGAATATGTTTTCAATGGAGTTAATCCATTATTCCTTGATGATGAGATAAGAAGATACACTAAACATGGGAGGACAATGTCACTTGAAGGATTCGATGGAAACTTTATATTTACTTGGATAAGTAGTGAATTACCCATGATCCATGTTAATATTCATAACTTGAACTAGTTGATCAAGTACTGTCCTGATGTTTTGAGTACCCATTCCCATTATATTTGGCATATCATTAGGGAATTGTAACATTTTTTATCACATTAATTGTTAGAACATGTTCTTGTATTTCCCTAAATTACGTAAGAAAAAGAATGTACAATTAGGGGTATCAAATACATGGATATTATTTATAATTAAAGGAATCTTTGAAAATAAAACAATTAACTTATAAATTAAAATTATATCTTAACTTGTGATATCATATGTTTTTATTTAGGTTAACCATGGGGATAGAATTATCCATAGGGTTCATACTAATGTCTTTTAGTCCTAATATAAAAAAAATAAATAGATCATGCTCTTAAAACTACTATAATGGTCCTAGAAATTTACACATATTATTACATGATTTTAAGCATATGTAAAAAAGAAATACAAACCAAGGACCATAATTTCTAGTATATCGGGAAGATTAAATACATAATTAAAAAAAGAAACAAAAATAAAATCATATATCATTTAATCATCATAATGACATCATATCACCATTTACATCCCTTACATCTTAATAATATAACCCTAAGAATACACGAACAATGGTATTATATTCAAACCCTAGTAAGGGAATAAACATAAGAATAATGAATAACACATGGGTTATAAGGAATAACATGATGTCATAAATAATTCTTGAAAAATGAATACAAATATATAAGCAAAACATATAAAACACCAGATATTGTAATAATTGAACCATGTTAATATTTCAGAAACATAAAACATGAATAATCATGATTCAAGGCTTATTTCACATGGATTAGTATGAGTTAAGTTGAACCTGCAAGACCATTTAACATGGAGCACAAGTCAAGGCTAACCCCCAAGACCACTTCATATGAAATGTAATAAGACTAAACATTTCACAATGTATTTGAGAACTATCTGGTTGCACCGATCATAACATGTTCTTGTAAATGTGTTTGATATGAATAATCAAGGATAAGGGTTACCCATGGAATTAATTGGGTATCATAATCCTGTCCAAATGCATAAAAATGTAATATCATGATGGTTCCTATTAAATAATGGATTTTTTTAATATTTTGACATTTATAAGGTATAATAGGCATATATCATGATCTATGATGTGTAATTGAAGTGAAAACATGTATAAATTTTTTTTATGAATCATTAGAAATGAAATAGTTTAGTGTAGTTTAAAGAAAATAGTAAATATGATTAAAAGAGGAAAATGAATATTTGTTTTAATAGAAACAACAATGAAACAAGAATTTTTAATGATAAATTTGGTGATTTTATAAAATAATGGTGTCTTAAATATATTATGGATCATATATGAAAATGGGTAAGAAATAGGGAACTTACCTTTAATCGGGAATGGTTATCGAGATGATTTTTGAAAGAAGCCTTTATAAAACATGTATATCCTCGTAAAAGAATGATGATCAGATCTAGATAAATGATTTGAAGACATATAAACATAATTTGTCTGTTTTAAATAAAATAATTATATGTAAATTTGTGTAAATATGTAGAATGAGTTACTCAATGTCGAAACATAGGTTCAGGTAGAAGCCCTTAGCTTATTCCTAAATATGTTCTTAACTTGATCTTAGTATATTGAATAACAAAATTAAATACATTAAATAATTAATTCAGAACCATTTATACATTTATTTTATTTATTATAGTTTCATTATCCTCTTTTATGGTCTTTTTGATGAGTTAAAATATATTGTTTTATCATTTGGGAGTGTTTGATTCTTTTTCATCATGATTGATTCACTTGAATAAATGTATGAATGATCATATAAAATGGGAATAGGTATCTAGAATTTATGTTATGTGCAATTAATAAAAGTAAATAATACTAAATATTTATATAATTAATTTGGTTATTTTCGGTGAGGATGAGTCATTAGATAAAATGTTAAAGATAATCATTTAGATTAATTTAGCATTTTTCAATCATCATGAACTAGTTTTTATTTATTAATTAATATCAGGTTTATGTAATTGAAACATAACATTAAATATAATTTATTATGAATATTATAATATTTTTTAACCATAAAGTGGTTTTATGAATATCCTTGAAGGCTGTAATAGAAATTGAAAACTTCTCGTCCTTGAACGCGATAAATTAACATATCAAAAACAATGTTTGAATTTTTTGAAAAAATGGGAGAGGGGAAAGAAATGATGAGTGAATATGTAATTAAAATTATAATCTTACAATATATATAATATACATGAGTTTTAAAGTCACTTGTATAATGCGTGTGGAGAATATGAAAAGATAATAAATTGGACGAAAATTAAGAAACAAATAGAGGCGTTTATCTAATAAATTCTCCTAATTGTGAACCACATTAGGGAAGAGGGTTCAGTATAATGATGAAACCAAGGGCTCCATGACATGGTCTAGATACATTATAACTTTACTAGGTATAATTTGGATAAGGAAAAAATCTTGAATGGTGTGAGGAGAAATGGTAGTATTTATTATGGAGGAAAGGGTAGTTTGTTTTGATTATTTTATTCATTAGTTTATTATTTTGGGTGAAGAATATGAATACAATGACTTTTTGTGACTAAATATATTAAATAATTAATTTGATTTCAAAAAAATTTAAACTCACATCATACATGTCTCAAGAATGACCCAAAATGAATTTATTTACTTCATAACGTAAATTACCATATATCACTACTCACAAAAATTCAAGTATTTCAGAGAAATCCAAAAACATAAACCTAACAATTTATCAAAATATATATTAAAAAAATGAACTCAATTTTATGAAAATAATTTTCCAAATATGATATATTTAATTTGTATTTAAAATCATTATTTATTTAGAAAATACAAATTTTAAAATTATAATGGGATTTACAACACTTTAAAATCATTTTAAAGTTTTAATAAAGTTATTTTATAATAATAAGAAAAAAAATATTTATTTAAGAATAAATTTTATGAAAATAAATTTTCTTTTAAATCGTTATGTTAATTATAACATTATAGTTTAATATTTACGACTTAAAAAAATGAAAACACTTAATATATCATTTTCAGAAAAATTATTTACTTACACCAAGATATATATATATATTTATTTATTTATAATTTTGATAAATTTTATTTTATACTTACACGGTATAAGTTACTATTTTATTGGAAAGTTTACTATTTATAAGGGTTATATTACGACTCCAAAGGTCAAGTTATTATTCCACTGGTTTAGGTTCCTTATTTTCTATAAATACATCTTATTTAATTTTTTATTCATTTATAATGTTTTTATTTTGTTGTATATTAGATTTTATGTGATTTATACTATATTACATAATTATAAGAAGTGAGTTTTCATTGATATAAATTTGGTTCAATACAAATCATTTTTCACCCCATAAATTAATTTTCAATTTTTGGGGATTAAAACCCAAGGCTCACCCTCAAAAAGGTCTTTTTGTGGGTACATTATGAGGAGGCGCAATGTGGAGGACCTATGCATAGTTTTTGTTGTATGTGGAAGATTATTTCTTTTACGAATTTGATATTTTAAACATTTTAATCATCCTAATAGTATTGATTTTATTTTTTCCCTTCTACAAACATAAAACCCTTTAGATCTTCTATTTAAAATTAACTAGACCAAGAAGAATTCCACATCGTGGAATGAGGTCTGATCAATATGAATAGGATTTCATTTTGAGGAATAAAATGGTCTATTCAATTGATTATTATAGTAAATGAGAGCACAGAGAAGCACTCGTGCCTATAATAGTTTCTCGACTCGACTCATTTTCCACCTTCTAAATCAACTAGTTTGTGGTCAGTTTGATCAGTCCCACATTAGATCCATATTAAAATATAAATTTTATTTATGGATAACCTCTATCGTATATTGAGGGATATCATTCATAAATAGTTATTTTCTACAAACTATTTATTTCCTTTTGTAGACGATTATTTTAAGTGAAACAAAAAATGATTATTCATATTATCTTTAGTGTTTTGTAGTTCACAAAGTAGGTTATGTAATTCATAGTCCACATAACACACTATACATAGTTTTTTTCAGCATTTATGAATCAAAAATATTATTTATGATTTCAATTATCATATTGATAATGTATATTCTATAAAAAAATCTAACTATTTTGATGAATTCTTCCTTGATAATGATATCTTGAATAATTACTATTTTCAGGGACCTTGAAATTTATCTGCAAGATCATATAAATTCATATGAGTTTATTCTTAATAGTCTCACTTTTCTAGAGCTTTTGGATTATCCATTATCACAAAATTACACTTGTAAAACATTAGACTTCATAAAAATGATCCAATTCTGCTAGATGATGATAACCATCAACCAAATTGGTTTGAGGTGTCCTCAGATCATGTTCAAGTGAACATTTCCATAGCACGAAACATTATTTATGAATTGGTTCAACAGAATTATTTCACTATGAATAATACCCCATCATCCCAAATTAATAATTATAATCATTAAATATTCTTACATTCCACCATTAAAGACTACTTATCCATTTTAAACACTCATAGGTTTTTTCCAATGGATGGTGGAGCACCAACTAAGATTTGTGGTATGGAGGGAGTTTTTTTATGAATAATGATGCATATTTTGGGTGTGCCAAAATTTCATGGAATTTATTTAATGGTTGGAGGTTATAAAAATTTATCAATTATCATGTATTTACAAGTTCAATGTGTATTTACTAACTGAGATCTTTTTTGAATTAATCATTCATTGGTGTTCAAGCACCAGTAACTTCCAATTACCTTACAGAAAAGTTTGAGATAAATTAGTGGTATATATACCAATTTGGGGTAATTGAAATACTTGGTAACATATATGATGAATTAAATCATGTCTCTAACATTTGGTAAAATAACAAAGTGATTTCTCAATTAGTGATAGACCTAATGATCACATCATATTAATCATTGTGTAAACCTCTTCTAACCCACTCAATTACTCTCTTCATTGGATGGATAAAGTGATTTCTATAAACTAATTGTCCAAGGTCAAAGAATTGATGTATTATGACTTATCTCACTCAATAATCTCATGGCATTTTGAGTTTTTACTTGCATACTCTCGAGGTAGGACAACATACACAATGGAGATAAGGAATCTGTCCACACATATATCTATTCTTTGGGTTGAAAGGATTCTTCTCCACTTTTTTTATTGGATATATCTTTCCGTATAGTGTTTTTATAGTGGTGTTAGGGTCTAAACCTTGAAGAAGGAAGTCACATTGGATGAGGGAAAACTTATCAACCTATCTATACCCACCCTCACATGTAGTTATGAGTTGTTGGGTCATATATAAAAGGGAAGACCCATGCATCACCTTAGTAAACCCTTTAAATTATTATAGGGTAAAGTGGAAGAACAATTTATATGTTTAAAACATCAGTATACTGAAACACTCCTTTGTTTTGTATTTCTCCCCATGTTTCCAAATATTATTTTTTGATTCTCCTGGAATTCGTCGACATCAATGGTTCTATTGATTTGTTAATGTATCTCACCCATTTTTCATATACTCTTTATTTGTCACCTTTTGATGTGGTGATAGATAATGGTGCAGGAAATTTATAAGAATATAATTATATTATCTCCTTGTAAGATGATATTATGAATTCTTTAGTTTATGGGGTAACCATTTGTGAACATTTTTCTCCCAATAGGTTATCAAGATAATTTGGATGTCAATAAAAGTTCTAATCATTAGTCCATATCAAAAATTTAAGGATAATGTGTGGGTATTTAGTCATTGAAATTTCATTTGATTTTATTAATGTTTTGACTAACCCTTCATAGGTTTATTCCCAATAATGGGTGGAATACTATATAGAAGAAATTTTAGGGATACTACTCTTATATGTGGATAAAAAATTATCTTCCTTGAGTTCTATTCCTCTCACCCTTTCTTCACCAATTTATAAGGGATGAATATGAATTTTGCAACATTCTAAGAATTATAGGGGAATTATTTCTTTATGTTACCCTTTTTTTATAGTAGTGTAGACACATATTTTTTTACTGTCATAATTGGTTGTCTTAATATTATTGGTCATAGTAAAATTGTGTTGGTTATTCCACTTATTAATTCAAAACATTCTAGTTCAGTCCCTAAAATTTAACTAGAAGAAACAATGTAGTACTTTCTAAAAACTATGTTTCAATATGAATCATGTATATCAACAACTAATAAAATCCAAGATTATATACCCATAATAGTAGGTAAAAATTTTCATTATTCCAAGGATTCCATTAAACATATGGAAATGAAAAAATTGGCTCGGAAGTAAGTTTAAACATTCATTAAAGATACTCATTTAGAAAATACTATTGATAAAGTGACATACTTCAATAAATATCCCTTGATATAGATATTGGTAGATTCGATTATCAACATGTTTAAATCCTTATTATTCACGTGATCATTCACACTAGGACTTAGTTTCTCCTGAATGTGATCTAATGTAGTTTATCCTTTGTAGTCATCATTAAGAGTCTTTAAATAATACATATAATAAAATGAATTATTTAACCTCTAAGGAGGTGCAACATCATGATTGGATAGCTATACCAATAGTGGATCTGTGAGAATATGAGGCTCAAGTGGCCATAAAAAATATTATATGTTATAAAAAACAATAGGTCTATAATCCATCAATAAAAATTAGGAGTTAAATTTATTTGTTATGAAAAATGTATCCATTATCCAATGATAAATATTGGAAAAGAACAAATCTTGAATATTCTCTAAACATTTTGTGTCATTAATTATTAATTCAGTTTAATAAAGTAGTTCAAATTTAATAGTTGTCTTTACATAGGCCTCTCATTACCCAATAGTGTCAAGGAGAGACTCCGGTTTGTGGGTGATCCTATATCTATTTGATATATAAAATGAAAAAAATATTTATTTTCAATCATCAATCTATTTATTCGGAATTTCCCTTGAAATTTTAATAGTAATAAGGGAGTTGTATCTCTTGTTAGAATGTATCGGTATTAGTTTGTCCAACATGAAATAATGGGATCTAGAAAATGATCTTAAATTTTGATTAGGTCATATGACCTGTAGAGTTGATACTTGACTTTTCCATTGTTTCCCTCTATGGGTTTTCCACCTAATGAATTTTAAGTCTATTTTCATATGGAATGATGGGTCTTCAAAGATTGATTAACTCATCTTTTTTTGATCATGCAATTTTGAACTATAATTATGAGAGTAATAATCTTAATGATGGCTTGCAAGCCATGAATTTCAAACTCAACACATAGATCTAAATCATGATTAGTGAGATGGTATTTTATTCATAGCTTGTTTCCACAAATCGAGGATCATGTTTAAGAATAATATTTTTAGATAAAATACACTTATGTGAAATGGGATATTAATTTTTTGAGGCATAGATTATTTGTGAACTATAGACTTCTAAATAGATTTATCTCTAATATAGAGATGGAATATCACCAATAGATCATGTTTCATTGAATATCTTTATATCTTAGAATAATGAAAATGGGACTCAATGGTTCCAATGGAAATGAATCTATGGGTCCTCTAAGTTTACCTGAATAATTCTCAACATGATAAATAAAAGGCAACATGGGAGATCATTTAAATCAATATAAGAGTTCATGATAGATAAAACTGGTTGGCATTTTATCTTCAATCAGATTTCATAGTATGACATAATTGATGTCAATGAAAAATCATGATTAAGTCTAGATAACCATGACCAATGAATCCTTGATAAAGAATAAGACCCATATATAGATAAAAATCTTATATAGGGGAGAGTGATTTTAATTTATTGACCCAAGAGTTGGATTGAAATAATATACATCTCCGAATCCAGAACTAAGTTCCTTTTCATGGAATTATCTCTCATTTAGTTAACAGGTCATACAAAATTGATCTTATGTCAAATAGTTTAAAATCAAGTTACATGAAATTAATAGTTATATATTTTGTGATAATTTATTGAGGACATGCTATGTGTAGTTTAAATTTTTGTTATAGGGAATTATAATTATTTCATTTTATGCCTGCATATATTTTCCCAAATGAATAGTGATTTTATATTTTATAGTGATCTGAATAGGGATGGTCCATCATCCTTCAGGAAAGAAAGTGGAAGGTTGTAAATAGTAAAATGGGGTATTCAAGATCAAAAATATTACATGCAATAACTATGAAATGAATTACCATTGAATAGGATTGAAATGTGACTTCCAACGTAAATTGTTTAGTGTTTAACGATACTAAAGACATCTCTCCCGTGGTTGAGTATGTCATCATTTTATATGAATTTAATGTGAGGATTATACAGAGCTAAACAAGTTCATATCATGAATAGTAAAAACAATGGTTATATCTGGAATTGAACAATAAATGTTTTATGGAAAAAAGAATCTTATTGTTATTTTTATTTTAATGGACACAATGATTTATTTGTGTAAGGAAGGTTCTTGAGAATTAAAGGATCATTTCATATAAAAATAATTTAACAATTATAATAATTGTTTAATATAAAGTTATGAACAATACACTGTGGGGGAATTTTTTTCATATTTTTAAATAAATGCATAAGAAATACAGTCTAGGAATTAATACATATATCTTTAAGGATAGAATCAAGACATATGAGGATCTTGGAATGATTTCTCAGATACAAGTGAGGTGTGTAATGACTCGAACTGTTATAAAAATATTCCATTATGATTTAATTAAAAGTATTATTATATAATATTCATATAGAAAAAATATGCACTTATTTGGTTTTATTATGTCCTATTATATTTAAATGGATATTAATAATATTTTCCATTGATTAAATATCCATTAAAAATGATCATATGATTAATATAAATATAGGGGTTTAACAAACCTAATTGGAACAATGAAATGATGTGATGCCCCCAAATTGTACGATCATAGCCTATAAAGCCCATTTATTTGAGCTTCTATGGGAGATATAATCAATAAGATTTTCCCTTAAGAAAGTCTATGGTGAGATCCAAAATCATAATCAAGAGAAAAATCATATACCGGAGAAGTTCAAGATCATCAAGATCACGAAACAAAATATGTACGTTGAACCACCCCATGAAACCCTAACTAACTTATACCTTACTCATAGGGTGCTTTCCCATGTATTACAGGGATATGTATCAATATCATAAAAATATGAATATTTACATTACATTTCAATAGAATAATGATTAAATTTAATTCTTATTATTGTTACTCTATAAATGTTTTTTATTTTGATTCCAAAAACACTAAGAGTAAAATTGGTTAATAATAAAATAGAATTAATGAATTTATTTTAATGAATAATTGTATTTATGAAATAAATAATATTTTATAATTTTTATTATTATAAAATATTTATTAAATATAATTTATAATAAAATTTTTATGAATTAAAATGTAATTATTATAAGGGTTTGAAAAACCTTTTTTGTAAACAAACCCTAGATTTTCATAAAATTCCTATTACTATTTTAAAAGAAAAAATTAACAAATTTTGATTATTAATTAGATAAAATGAATATTATTTTTTAATTATAATTTTGATATTATCCAATTGTAATTTTTTCATAATTTTATAAGAGAGTCAAATTTTCATAAAACAATTAAATACCATAAGATTTTAATTTGTGTATTATGACATTATATAATTTTGAATTTTTATTACCTAACTTTTCATTATAATTTACTAATAGGGGATCATTAAAGTCTATTGTCTTGGAAATAATGAACAATATACATGAAAAAATTGAACATTATTTTAATCCACATGTTAGGATTCATCATAAGTTTATCCTAAAATACAGCTACTGTATCTCATAACCAGGAGACATACATCAATGGAAAGGGTTAGTTGAAGGCCTAGTAAGGAAAACAAGTTAAGAAATTTACATGTGATATTGAGTGATATTAATAAGAACATGAGGGATAATGTAAAAGAATGATAAAGAGGCATATAATACCAATAATAACTTGAATCATAACAAGAAAATGTGGTTACGACATTTAATTTATACATTCATGAACATGTCTCTAAGGTTCATCCCCAAGGTGTCATAAAAATTACTAAGGTTATTTAACTAGGTATTGTGAAATTTTTTAGCTCTAGAGATAAAATTTTTTACCCAATGTATTGGAGTTCTGTTATGGTGAACCATTAATATGTCCTTATTTTCATTTGAGACACATAGATCATAATGATACATGTAAAGACCAAAAAATCATGAATGGCAATCCATCTTGATCTAATTAAATGTATCTTTATGTAAAATGTTTATATAAAATGTAAACTTAATTGGTTTTATGTTTTTATATTTTAAAATACTATTAATAATTGTGACAGTTGCTAAGATATTCGTTGATTAGTGATCATACGATTAGTATAAATATAGGGCTTTAACAAATCCAATTTACTCAGAAAAATGAAGCCATGGCCTCATCCAGTAGACGTGCCCCATTCGAAGCCCATTTATCAGAGCTCAGAAAGGAGATTTCATATTTGGGTTTCGCTCTTGACCAAGCCCAAGCCGAGTTTGAATATGTTAAGCTTGAGTGGGACCACCTACGAGAGAAGTGGAAGTTGATAGAGAATACCACCCGAGAAATGTTATCTGAGCCACCCCAAGAGTCTATCAACATCGCACACTTTACTCTTCTGTCTTATGTTGGTGTTCTAAGGGGATATGTAACAAGACCTTAGAACAACGGTCATGTAAATTATTTTTGTATATAATAACGAATATACATTCATTTTTTATTGTTACCTTGTAAAAGGTTTTTAAAGCACAAATTGTATTTTTAGTTAATGTTTAACTATGAAATCTATTTTTATAAATTAATGGATTTTGGAAATAAATAATATTTTAATAAAATATTATTATTATTATTATTATTAAATTAATTTTTTATTAAATATAAATGATCTTATAATTTTCTGAATACAATTTTAAATATTAATAAGATTCCAAAACCATTTTTGTCAGAACCTAATAATTTTCAATAAATGTCACTTTTTTATTTTAAAAGTGAAAATTAAAATATTTATTATTATTTTTACATAAAATGAATATTATTTCTTGAATCAGGATGTCAAAATTATCCAACAGTGAATTTTTCATAATTTTCTGAGATAGTCAAATGTTTGGGTAAAAATTAAATACTGTTTAAATATATAATTTGTTTAATGACATCATAATGACCCAATAGTGATGTAATAAAATACTATAAACTTTATGTTTGGACAATATAGGTTTTACCATTAAAATATTTTGATTTTGGGTTTGTCCGATTTATTTTACAATGCTTTTGTGGACCCTTCAAGACTTATTAAACATTTTGTCTTTTTAAATTGTTTTCCATGGGAGTGTGACTCACCTCTACATGAGAAACACCATTATTTTAATAGGTTAGGACTTTGGACTTATAAAATATTGTTTTCAAGTTCCCTTTTCCAAAAAAATGGGCAAAAACCATTCGATTGTTTGTGGTTTGGATTAGTTTAATGTGAGGTGTCCCAAACATAAATAATAAAGAATTACCACACCTTTCCTAAATGAACCCACCCAAGATCCCACTTCCTCATCACTCAAAGAATTTGGAGTTAGTCAAACCTCTGACTTCTTCTCTATAGAATCCCGTAAAGGTTCCCCATTCTCTCAATAATCCTCTGTTAATCCTCTCTCAAGCCTTTGGAAGCACACTTTCATGTAAGGGTTTTTCTTCCATTCTTATTTTTTTTCCAATATTATTTATATTGTTATTCCCTTTTAATTTCAATTATAAATGTTGATGTATTTTTTCACACCTCCACCATACATCCCTCTTTATGTTTGAATGTTGGGAGACCCCATTCTCTCTCATTAAATGCCTCCCATGTACACCTGTTACTATACTGAAATTCCGAAAAGAATTTCTCTCTCCTGATTTACATTCAAGTAATTATTTTGTATCATGAATCTAAATTCCATTATTCAACACCTCATGCTTCCATGGTACTCTTCTCTTTGAATAATACAGTAGCGTGTGTTGTATGCAACTTTGATTTCTAACACACATCACAACAAATCAAACTAGCCCTTATGAATAGTAATACCCACTTTTTGAAATTTTATGAATTTTATAATTCAAAATTCACTTCATTTTTGGATTCTGAATATTGAAATTATCTTAGGGTGAATTTTTTGTACTTTTCTGATAAGTTTCATATTTTGATGAATAGTGAAAATTACTAAATTTTTATTCAAAAAACTTTTTTGATCGAAATAATTAATAGTGATAAATTATGAATTTGAGTGGTTTAAAATTATATTTATAATATATTTTTACCATTTAATCCAATGTTTGACATTGAACATAATTTCACATTTAAACTGGACATTAACAAGTGTCAATCGTTTGAAAGTTATTATTTCTTAAAAACACGCTATTTGTTTTGACAATGGAAGTTAATTAAAATTAATTAATGCAACTTATATGTTTTGAATTTGGTAAAATAGACATCATTTTTGAATTCATAATATCAAATATGTCTTAGGCCGAATTTTTGGTATTTTTCTGTGAAACATCAATTTTTGATGAATAGTTAAAAACACTAAGTTATTGGTTAAAACCAATTTTTTTATTTAAATAATTACATATTTTAGTTAAATTAATTTATATCAAAATAGATACATAATACTTATATAAGTTCATTGTAATTCATTGGATTCATTCTATAATAATTTTAGATATATAAAAATTATTGAACTTTTCACTATCTTTTACCCACCTCCAAGGAGAATTTGAAAATTTTCCTAAAACATAATTTTACCACATCTGTGAGTTGAATTTCGAAAATCCTAGAGACACGGTTAATATCAAGGAGAAAAATTTGGTTTAATAAGATAAAAATAATTTTTGGTGAATAATATCTTTTTACATTTATTTACCGCGGTTAAAGGTAAATAGGGTAATTCAATGTAAAAAGAATATTTTAATAATTAAAAATTACCTTCACTCATGCACTAAACTTATTGGACGAGTAATGTCTGACCATGGGCATATTTGGGTCGATTTTGGGCCCCATGGAGCCACTTATGAATGATAATGACATTTTAGATTAATTAATTTAATGTAAAGGCAACACTGACATAAACAAAAACCTTCTAGTAATTAATTTTTAAATAGTGTTATATAAGTTATATTTTTTACTATAAATATTCAATAGAAATATAAAAATATTCCCTACATAATGGTATTTTCTTTATAATTTTGAGACATTAAATAATATAATTTATTTATGACACAATGATAATGAAGAAATTACCGTATTAATGAATGATTTAGATAATTGATATTATAAATACCCAAATAAATGTATTTTGAGACTTTTTATGAATTAAAATAATTTTACAGGTTAATATGACATATTAGGATTGGTTATATGAATTTATTTATAAGTAATAAGGCTGTTATAAATTTTGAAAAAACAAAATACCCAATAGTGCCAACATTGACATAAAAGAGTTTTTAAAACATATATTATATTATTAATTGATATTATATTCCTAAAAATCTAAGATTTGGCCAAAAAACTTATATAATGATAGGTTTATCATTAATGGACCACTTGGGGGTCTATTGGAAATTTATGGTAAGTGTATTAACCATATAATATAAAAATTCAAAGAGTCATGGTAAATGTCAAATTATTTAACTAAGAGTAAAATCTAACAGATAAGTGTAAAATAGTGACCCAAATTTGTCTAAAAAATATCGGTTGAGTGGTTTTCGACCCATCCCCACCTTATAATTTAAATAATTTTGTTTGGAGCCATTATAAACCGAATATAAATTTATTATAAAATAATACTTTAAGTTTTTCCTAAAGAGCCCCTCCTCCCCCTTATAAAAGGACACACCTTTAACCAATTACTCACACCTCTAAACCTTTCTGGCTCGTCCAACCTATGCCAAATTAAGCTCCATAAATCCCTATAATCTTCCTATAAGCCTTACCATAGGCAAAAGGCACTTCAAGAGTCCTTTTTGGTGCAAACCAAAGGGACTTACCCAAATTAATGTTAACGATTTCTCTTAGATTATTTTCTTTTATTTTACTTCTAAAACCCATAAACTCTTCTTATTATTTTCTTTTGTAACCAAACCAGTATCCTAATTATACTAGGATATTTTCATGGGAATTATTTGAACTTCACTTACACACACATCCATCTAATGGGTTAAAACATAATGTTTTTGTGGATGGCAACCAAATGCCTCACGAAACGATGATTGTTCAATTATCTCTTACCACCTCTCATAGTGGCCATTATGATGACACTATAATTAAATATGATATTAATTATATTTATTTCATATATAATCTTCTGTAATTCCATTTTATATCATACCATTATTCATTTGATGTTGTATATATATACGATAATTTCATTTGAGGAAGTGCGGACTACCGCCCCCTCAAAGTGATATTACTCGTTCATACCATACATGGAACGTATAAAGGATGGAGTTAATGAAAATTAGTAACATATATAAGATACTATATTATACTGGAATAAAAATATACCTATGTATTGTTTGTTTTTTATTCCTTTTGAAATGAAAAATAAAATGGAAGTAGCGTTCGGGCGTATGTACGGATTACCGTCTCTACGAATGCAATGAGATTCATTTCCCCATCATATCCATTCAAGACTAATTCTCATTTGATGATTAATAGTAATGTTTAAGGACTTGTTATCATTCTGGTTATGAATAAGATACAACCTATCCATTACAAACACAGCTTACGTAACAAATCATATAAAGGAAAACGAATCAGTTAACACCCGAAATGACGATAATAATAAAATATTATTAACAAAACAATATTAAAAGATCATATATGATATCACATTTATATATATGATTCCTTTATAATTTTATAACAATTATTTAACTATTATACAGATGTTTAACCTACCCTCAACCAAGGAAATGTACAAGGTAAGGGGTTTTCATCTCACTCTTTATTCCCGTGAGATTCATGCCATATTGCCACAATTACCTTTTGTGTGGTGTATATACTACCCATAATTGTATTCTTTGTGTAATACACTTTAATTTATGTGTATTTACATATTCATGGTATGAAACCTCTTTCATGGGTTGTATTTTTCATAAGTTACCAAATTGGTAAGGGTTAATTTCACAATCACTTTATTATCTGAGTTTGTTTTTACGTAAGTATCTACTGGGACATATTTATAATCCATGTCCATGTTTTATGAAAGTGTTTTCAAAGGGATTATTTAAGGAACTTTTTACTAAAACATAATTTCAAATGTTTTAGATATTTATTCTTCTAAATCTTTCTCATTAATGTCCATGTCTTCAAAATGAGTTTCAAGGATTTATTTATATGGACATGAATGTTTTTAAAATGTTAATTCCTTTCCAAATATTCAAAGTGGTATGAGACACTTTGATTCAAAAATGTATTTAAATGACTTCTTTTCCAAATTGTGTGAATTTTAAATGTTTCCATGAAAAGGGGGGTATTTCCCTCAAAGTGTTTTACAAATCATTTTCATTAATGTCAAAATTATTTAATGGATTTTAAACTTATTTTGTAGTTGATTTTTCATGATACAAATCTTCAATATTGTGTTGAAGGTTTTGTTATATGTTTGACTGTGGATGTGTTATTTTTAAACCAGTCATGGTATATGGGTAACGTAATGACATTTCATAAGCTATTTTTAATATGAATGTTTATGTTTTGTTTAGACCTTTTCATTTGAGGAATTCATTGGACCTTGTAAGTGACAAGTGGAGCCCGCTATTTCTCCTCGATGCATCGGTAGGTCTCATGAGACAAACTAGTGTCTTGGCATGAGTCCTTAACATAATCTTATTTGTAGTCATGGCACGAGGCCTTGGCTACGTGGTTATGATAGTCTGGAATTATGCATTCCATCATTATGAAAGTGGTTATTGATATTTCATGTGATTATTCTACTAGAAGAATATCCATGTGAATATGTAAATGGAATTATTTCATTTTATCTTTTCTATATTTTTCTGAAGTTCAAGTTAAAAGGATATTGTTTTAGTTATAAATTTTCATAAATGTTTATGCTTATTTATGAAGGTTTCTACTCTATTATTGTCCTTGCTGAGTATCTGAGCTCACCCCTTTCTATGTTTTATTTTTCCCAGGATTCCAAGAAGTGTATTTTGATTGATATGCAGGGTTTATCCAAAAGAATAATGACATTTGTGAAAGATTATTTATGTTTTTTATGTTATGAAGTGTGATGTAACATCCATGTATGTAATCTATTTTCCAAGACTGCTAAACTGGTCGGTCCTTCGGGACATGATTCCTTGTAATCATGCCAATGTATTAAAATAATGCACCGACTCTGGGTAACTGGGGTCGGGGAATTAGAGTTGGTATCAAATGAAGTTTAGCAATAACCTTGGAAGCTAGAATAATATAAACTCTGATTAGAGCACATGGCCCTAAGATAGACTTTGATAATTACTATAGAAGAACTTCCTAGAATTTTTGTATTTTAGAGATTTTGTGAGTTTTCTAAGAAATACATCCATGTGTGGATACGAGCAGGTAGAGGTGGCTCTGGCACAGATGTACCTAGGGTTAAAACCCGAAAACACCGCTTTGATCTAGACTCGAATGGGAAATGGTGCACGACAAGGGGCCTTGTTGCACTCTTGTTTAGGACACTCCTGGGGGATACGCTTAGGATAATTCTCGTTTTATTTACAAATGAATATGAATGGTTTATGAGTATATACCTCCTCAAAGAAAACAATTTTGATTATGGATTATATCCATAAACTATTCAATTTATGCATGGTATTTTACATGTTTGTAATTATGAATTGAGAACTCCAGCAATATGCATGATCCATAGAGTAAGAAGAATCTTATCATTCATGGTCTTAAGCCAGAATTTAGAAGGGAAATAGTCTCCCACATATTATCATCATATGAAGAAATAGTATCATGTGTTAATAAGACAAGTAAATAATTCTTTGAGTCCTATGGTTTTGAAGGGAAGCCAGAGAAGAAAAAGATGGTATAAAGAAATATGGATAAGGGAATAGGGAAAGAAGGATTTTCCAATATGTGATAAATGTAGAATGAATCACCTTGGTAAATTCTTGAAGGGAATGGGAGTTTTTTATAAGTGTGTTGAAAAAGGACACCATGTAGGTGATTGCAAGGGTAAGAAAATGTTTTGAAATGTATGATGCTTCATCTGCAAAAAGTTTTTACACTACGTGAACCAATGTCACAGTCATCAGACTATGCCGCAAATGATGCTATAGGATAATAATCAAGTTATGATACTACCACAAACTAAGAGGAAAGACTAGTGTTCTTATGTTGTTATTTTGGAATTATTTTATTTAAGTGTTGTTGTAACATCCCAAGTAAGTAATGAATAATAGATATTTTTTATCTATGTATATTAATGATTAAGATAGTGTTATAGCGGCTTAAAATGAAAATAAATACAATCTTATGCATGGAATACACTAATATTCTTAAAAGATTGTTTTACTGCCTTTTGATGGAAAACCATTTTTGAATCTATATTTTGACAATTTTATGAACTATGTTTTTCAAAATAAACTTATACTTTATGATTGGGACATCAAAATTTACCTTGTGTGAATTTTTGGTATTTTTCTAACAATGTTCATTTTTTAATGAATAGTGAAAAAAACTGCATTTTACATCAAAACGACTTTTTAATCTAATTTATTTATATGATTAGATTATGATTTGAATTGGTTTTGAAGTGAAATTAGAATATATTTTTACCATTTTATCCAATGGTGGTCACCGGAATCAATTTCACGTTGAAATTAGACTTAAACGGGTGTCAATCTTTTGATAATTATTGTTTTGTAAAAACACGCTATTTGCTCTGGCAGCGGGAATTAATTATTAAATTAATTAATGTGACCTATATGTTTTGAATTTTGTAAAATGGACTTCATTTTTGAATTCGGAATATCAAATATAGCTTAGGGTGAATTTTTGGTAATTTTCTGAAAAACTTCAATTTTTTGATGAATAGTGAAACCACTAAGTGGTAATCAAGCAAACTGATTTTTCAGTTAAATGAAAGTTTACCATCATTGTGTTTTGAATTTTGAAAATCCGACATACATGGTTGTCATTAGTATGTAAAATGTGGTTCAATGAGATTATAATAATTTTTTGGTGAATAGTAACTTATTAAGTTCTTAATCACGATTAGTGGTAATTAGGGTAGTTTAAGGTATAAATAATGCTTAATAATAGGAAATGACCTAGACACATGTCCCAACATTATTGGTTGTGTCATGGACGACCAAGACAAGCCATGGGTCAACTTGGGGACCCCATGGATCCACTTTTGTTGGGAAATGACATAAATTACTTTTTATTTAATGTTAAAGTGAAAATGACACAAACATAATATGTTTTACGAAAACATTTTTTAAGTGGGGTTATACAAGTCCAAATTTTTATTATAAATAGTCATTGGAAATATAAAAAGATTCCCTACATCATAGTATTTTTCTTATGATTTTTAGACATTAAGTAAATTAAATTATTTATGACATAATAATGATGCAGCGATGACATCATTATTTGACGATTTAAATAAAATGAAAAGATAATGTAAAATCTATAAACTACACACGTCCAAAACCAATTGGATGAGTGGATTTCGAACCCTTATCACCTTATCCACGAATTATATCAATGTGGGACCTTTTAAAACCGAAACACATTTTCAAATAATGTAATATTTATTTACTTTCCAAAAGTGCCCCTCCTCTCCTCTTATAAAAGGCCCCCACCTCTACCTCATTTCACACACTCTTCAAGCCTTTGGCTCGGCCAACCCCTGCCCCTTTTCTCTCTCCACATCCCTCTACTCATCCTAGAGGATTCCATTTGGGCAAAATCCTTTCAAAGGAAGCCTTTAGGCTCAAATCAAAAGGAGTTACACTTTTTAAGGTAATTCATTCTCTCATGTTCATTTGTTTTATTTTGCTTCTCCAACCCCTAAACTCTTTTTATTTACTTCTTTTGTAACAACACCAGTATCTTAAATATACTAGGATGTTGTTATAAGATTTATTTGAGCTACACTCTCACACAACTGCATCAAATGGTTAAAGAACATACGGTTTCCGTGGATGGCGAAATTCTGCCTCCCGAAACGATGATTGTTCAATACTCATTTAACACCTTCAAAGGTGGCCATTATGATGTCACTATTTTTATATATGATATATAATATGTTTATGTTTTCCTTAAGCTTCTGTTTTTTTCATTTTGGGCATACCTTTATGGTTTCCATTATGGGTAAACACGATATCTTCATTTTAGGAAGTGCGGACTACCGCCCCCTCAAAGTGATTTGATTCGTTAAATACCATATGTGGGACATATAAAGGATGGAACTATGATATTATATATTATATTATACTGGAAGTATAATATACCTTTATATCATTATGATTCCATTCTATAAAATACGAAATATAAATGAAAGTAGCGTTCATGCATACGTACGGCTTACCGTCTCCATGAACGGTGCATTTCATTTCTTACCTCTAAATGATTATGTAATATTATAAATGCATGTATGTACTGGATATATATGAAATATATGATATCTACATCATGAATACCATTCTGGATATAAAGAACCTTTGACCAAATTAACAACATGTAAGTGTAAGAAGTCTATTTTTGACTTAAGAACCAAATACCGACAAAATGAACATTATTAACTTAACTGATTACATGATGTTCATAACATGGTATAAAAAAAAATAATGAACTTGAAAAAGATTCAGAATCAAGTAGAGATTAACTCAAGTTTATTATTCAGGAGATTAAAGAACGGTCGGGTCAAGTCGGATACGAGGTATGGGACTTCGTCTCAATCTCCTTTCGTTGAGGCATATTTTATTTTATACACAACTTTATTTTATACGGTGTATAAACCCCTTTGACTTTTATGTTTATTCAAAAGGAATCTTTTTTATACGAAGCGTTTACTAAATGACAAAAGGTAATGTTTTTCTCGTATGTATGCGGCGACAACGACTTCTCCGCCGCCGTGACCGTTATTTGAGTTTCGGCTTCCTCTACAAGCCATACCTTCTTTTTAAAAGAAAAATAAATACCATGTTTTACATTTATTTTACTTTGGTATTGAAAATGGTTTTCATAATGTTTTTATTATATCAATGTGTTGTATTGATATCTCGTGATTGAAATGTGGAAATGTTATGTTTCCTTTATGCATGTTTTATGTGATATGATTATGTTATGGTTCATGGGAATTATTATGAAGACGGGTGGTTCCGTGATAAACTAAGGGTGGGTGAGCCTGTTATAGCTCTCCAATGCATTGGGTAACGCGAAGGAGTGAAACGTTAAGGTTTCTCCGAAGAGATTTTAGGGAATATACTGTGATGGGTATTCCAAACGTAACCAAGAGGGTTACTCCCTACGTAAGAATGTTATGAATGCCCCAAGTTACCTTTATGTCTTATGATTTCTATGATTTATTCATGATTTTATGAGGTATGTTAAAGTGCCTATGTTTTATGGGTAAAGTATGATTTCATTCTTATGTATATATGAACTCATGTTTCCTTTCCATGTTTTTTTATAACCCATACTGAGTTTTTATGCTCATCCCAAGTTTTTGAAATGTTTTTCACAGGTCAAGGGAAAGGTACATGATAAGATGATAGAGTCAAGGATGTGTCAAGAAATAATCCATGTTTTATTTTAAATGTGTTTCCATTGATGGGAATGAAGAATACTATCTTTATGTAACCACTTTGTTTATATGTGGAATGTAATGCAAGTTTTATGATCTAATTCTCTAAAACTCTAAACCTGAAAAGATCCTCAATGTGTAATCTTGTAATAACTCAAGATTAAGTAAGGTTTAAGGCTGGGGCCATATAGTTGGTATCAGAGGTCGGTTTAGATAACTTTAGGAGTTAGAATTCTATTAAATGATTATCCAAAAATATTTTTTTTGAAATGATATAGCATTTTAAGATTACCATGTTGCTTCATCTAAGAAATGTTTGTTCAGAATGGTTTTCCGCAGAGGAAACAGGGAAGCAGTGCTAGGAAGGCATACAGAAGGAAATAACCTTCCGAATAAGCATCCAGAAATGGTCGGAATTGGAACTGAACAGTTTGTTGCAGTAATGGCGCAGTTGACTCAAGCGATAAATGGCGGTGGTATCCATACACGAGATCAGCCAGACCAACCGCAGAGGAACATGTCAGTGGTGGAACATTTCATGAGGCAACATCCACCATCATTCAGAGGATCATCTGACCCTGTGCTAGCTGAAGGGTGCATTAAAGCACTGGAGAAGATTTTTGATGTCATGGGGTGATCAGACAATCAAAAGGTTAGTCTTGCTATTTACCGTTTGGAGGGTGAAGCAGATCAGTGGTGGTCTATGGTTAAAAATATCAGGGACGCCGATGAGGTTGATTCTCTTGACTGGGATGAATTCAAAGGTATGTTTCTTGAGAAGTATTTTCCTAAGGCTGTTCGACTTAGGATGGAAAAGCAATTCTTGGAATTGAGGCAAGAGGAAGACTCAGTGGCTGCCTATGAAGAAAGGTTCACTCGATTGGCATGGTATGCTCCAAATTTTATCCGGGACCTTGATAGTAAAATCAATCGTTTTTACTCAGGATTAAATCCAAAATATCGAAGGGCATTAGCTTATCGTGAGTTTAAAAGTTATGAAAATCTTGTTCGATGTGCTGAGAAGGTGTAAATGGAGTTTGCCGATGACCATGTTTTCTATAACAACCAGCAGAAGAAGAGACCGAGGTGGCAGGAGAAAGGTAAGAATTCTTCAAAAAAGTCTGATGGTAAGAGAACTAAGTTTCCAGTTTGTGATAAATGTGGAAAAAGGCATGCTGGGGAATGTCTTCTGAATTCTGGGAAGTGCTACCGATGTGGTAAGATGGGACATAAGGCTCGTGATTGCACTGAAAAGGATCAAGCTGAAGGTAAGAACAAATTTTATTTACAGTTAGTGAAATGTTATAAGTGCAATGAGATGGGTCACTATGCAAATGAGTGTCCGGCAAAGTGCTTGAGTGATGGGAAGTAGTTAGAGTACAAGTAGAAAGGGGTGGTGAAATCCTTTGCAACTACTTCAGCAGATGCCGGGCCATCAAATGAAGTTGTATCAGGTACTTTGTTTGTTTTTTCAGATTATGCTAGTGTTTTGTTTGATTCGGGGTCTACACATTCTTTCATCTCTGAAACCTTTTCTAGTAAAATGGGAATACCATCTCAAGAAATGACTCATGAACTTTTGGTAAAAACACCTGGGGGAAGTGTCGAGGCAAAAAGAATTTATAAGAATCTTCCTATCCTTATCTGTGGAAAGAACCTACTTGCAAACCTTATTGTTCTACCTCTAGTAGAGTTTGATGTTATCCTGGGTATGGATTGGCTCCCTATTTACCATGCTAAGATTGAATGTAGAGCTAAAGAAGTTTCTTTTCAGAAAGACTTTCAGTTTGTTTAGAAGAATGAACCCTTACTTTTGATAACATATCAAGAGGCCGAGAAACTTGTAAAAGATGGAAATGAATGTTACCTTGGACACGTCGTTGAAAATAAAGGAACTGTTCAGATTAATGATGTGCCAGTGGTAAATGAGAATCCTGATGTTTTTCCTGATGAGTTGCCTGGAATAATACCAGATCGGGAAGTGGAGTTTACTGTTGACTTAGTTCCTGATGCTAAGCCAATTTCGAAACCCCCTTATCGAATGGCACAAATTGAACTTTTAGAGTTGAAGGAGCAATTGCAAGATTTATTAGAGAAAGGTTTCATTAGACCTAGCACATCACCATGGGGTGCTCCTGTTTTATTTGTTAAAAAGAAAGATGGTTCTATGAGACTTTGCATTGATTATAGAGCCTTGAATAATATCACTGTTAAGAACAAATATCCTTTGCCTCATATCGATGATTTTTTTGATCAGCTCCAGGCAGCTCCGTTGTTTTCCAAGATTGACTTGAGATCGGGGTACCATCAACTGAAGGTTAATGAGGCAGATATTCCAAAGACCGCGTTCCGTACGAGATATGGCCATTATGAATTTGTAGTAATGCCTTTTGGGCTAACCAATGCACCTGCTGTATTCATGGACTTAATGAATAGAATTTTCCATGAGTTCTTGGATAAGTTTGTGGTGGTTTTCATTGATGATATTTTGGTGTTTTCTAAAAGTAAAGAGGAGCATGAAAAACATTTAAGGGTTATCTTGCAAATGTTAAAAGAAAATAAATTGAATGGGAAATTCAGCAAGTGTGAGTTTTGGTTGCAACAAATTTCTTTCCTTGGTCACATTGTTTCTAAAGATGGAATAACTGTTGATCCTGCAAAAACAAAAGTTGTGGAAGAATGGACAAGACCCACAAATGTAACCGAGATTCGTAGCTTCCTTGGTTTGGCGGGCTATTACCGAAGGTTTGTTAGAAATTTTTCACGGTTATCTAGTCCAATGACTAAGCTAACTCGGAAGGGTGTTAAGTTTATCTGGACAAAAGAATGTGATGATTGTTTTCAGGAATTGAAAAGAAGATTGGTGAATGCTCTAGTTTTGGCACTACCTTCCAGGAATGGTGAGTTTGTTATATACAGTGATGCTTCATTGAAAGGACTTGGTTGCGTCATAATGCATAATGATCAGGTAATTGCTTATGCTTCACGACAGTTGAAAACTCATGAGGTAAATTACCATACACATGATTTGGAACTAGCTGCTGTTGTTTTTGCTTTAAAAATTTGGAGGCATCATTTGTATGGAGTAAAGTGTGAAATATATACCGATCACAAAAGTTTAAAGTATATATTCACTCAGAAAGAGTTAAACATGAGACAAAGGAGATGGCTGGAATTAATCAAGGATTATGATTGTACAATTCATTACCATCCGGGAAAAGCAAATAAAGTGGCTGATGCTTTGAGTCGAAAAAGTAATGCTTTGTTAACAATGTTGCGTTTGGAACGTGATCCTTTGGTTAACGATTTGATGAACTTTGGCATAGAAGTTGTTGGTGCAGGAAGTCCTTCTGTTTTGTTTCAGGTATCAGTGAGATCATCTATATCAGATAGAATCAAGCAAGCACAGAAGCAAGACAGTGAGTTGCAGAAAAGGGTAGAGCTGGTTCAGAAAGGTAAGTTGCCTGAATTCAACATTGATAATGATTGCGTTTTGAGATTTGGGAAGAGATTGTGTGTGCCTTGTGATTCACAGTTGAAGATGAAGTTCCCAATCAGGATCTAAGTATCACTGAGAGGGGGAGGGGGTGAATCAGTGATATCTTTTTCTTTTTAAGTTTCCCCTTTTTGAAACAACCTTCACCTCCTGTTAAAGAGTTTCTTCCCTGCTGAACACACACAACCACAGGAACACAAGATTTACAAGGTTCACTACTCAACAAGAGTAGCTACGTCCTTGGTATGGTACGGAAACAATCCAGTAGCACACAATCCACTAGAAAAAAAATCCTTTGATGTGGAATACAACAAGTAGGATATACCCTTACACTCGTGCAGCACTTTAAAAACAATCTAATAGTGCATGTGCTCCCTCTTAGCACAAATAGGGTAACACAATGTTTCAGTGCTTCTTTACAATTGAACAGATGTATTTTCTGAAGTACAAATCTTCACTTTCTTACCCAGAAGCTGGTAAGAACCCTCTTATGCAAAACTGAATACGTGCGAAGACCCCAAATATTTCGCGCAGCCTTTAGGGTGACTTGCACGCAATTCAAATGACTTGCGCGTAAAAACTTCTTTTTGCGCGAAAAACGTTTTCGCGCACCATTCCTTTTGCGCGCAACTTTCTCTATTTTCGCGCCACTCACTTAGCATATAATTTACGCGCACCAGAGCTCGAGATTTCTTCTAAGTGTCGAGCATTACATAATGAGAGGGGTTCACCTCATATTTATATGCATTTTTGACCTTGCGCATAAAAACCTCTTCCTGCGCATAAAACCTCCTCCATGCGCGTAAAAACTCTTTAATGAAACTTCATATTTCGCGCTATGCTTCAATATTTCACGCACCTCATGCCTTTGGCATTTTTCATCCTTCTAAGCATGAAGCACAAATTGCGCGCAAAATTCCACACCGCATTCCAAATTGCGCGCAAACCCAATCTTTCCTGCAACATCAGATTTCGCGCACTGCTCCAATATTTCGCACATTTTATGCCTTTGCCAATTTTCGATCTTCTGATCTCGAACCATCATTTGCGCGAAAACTTCATTCCTCAATTTCGCGCACCCCGCTGATATTACGCGCACAACTTTCTTTTTCGCGCATCCCGCTGATTTTTCGCGCAACCCGCTACGATTTCGCGCATCCCACAGATATTGCGTGCACCAATTTATTTTTGCGCAAAACATGCCTAAATTTCCGCGCACTCCATTCCTTTGACATTTTTCAATGTTCTGACCTTGAATAAGTCTTTTCACGTATAAACCATCTTCAATCTTATGCGCAACATCCATTGCCAAGCACATTTCTTCATCTCCCGATTTTCAGGCCCTAAAATTTGGCAAACACTGGAAAACGCGCCACCTTAAACTGTGCTTTTCTGCCATCCCCAGATTGTCTATTGCTTTGCCATTTTATCTCTTTACTGCTTCCCATAACCATTCTTCTGCTCTTATCACGAATCCCACTATCGTGATATTTATCCTTTGATAGATCAGCTTAAGCATCGTCAGAGTTGCAATGGGAAGTACAGAAAACTTCCCTCTCGTCCAGCAGCATCACTCCTTCCAATCAAAAGTGTATATGATTGGCATCAACATTTCTCCCCCTTTCCATCATAAGGCTTGCATCACAAGTTCTCCTAACTCATGATTTGTGTGAAATACATACCAGCAAAGCATCGTCTGATTTATGATCCTTCTACAAAGTGAATTGATTTATCGCCTTTGACAACAAAATACAACACTCTGCAAAAGCTAACTCTTCAAACTTTCATCTTCATTCAACCTGGTCCCAACAGAAGATAGAGTTGTTATGTGAATCTCATAGTTCTCCGTTTTCAGTTCATCCGGACAGTACTAAGATGTATAGAGATCTGCGGGAGTATTACTGGTGGGATGGAATGAAAAGAGACATTGCTGATTTTACTGTGAAGTGTTTGACTTGTCAGCAGGTTAAAGCAGAGCGGAAGTTACCGAAAGGGATGCTTCAGCCTTTACCAGTGCCAGAGTGGAAATGGGAGAATATATCCATGGACTTTTTTGTTGGATTACCGAAGACATCTTGAGTTAATAATGCAATCTGGGTTATTGTTGATCGCTTGACCAAATCTGCTCATTTCCTTTCTATACGAGATGCTTTCTCTCTTGATAAACTTTCCCGTTTGTATCTTAAAGAGATAGTCAGGTTACATGGAGTTCCTCTCTCCATTGTATCGGATCGTGATCCCAGGTTTACTTCTAACTTTTGGAAAGGCCTTCAGAAGTCGTTCGGTACTGAATTAAATTTTAGTACAGCTTTTCATCCTCAATCAGATGGGCACTTAGAACGAACAATTCAGACATTGGAGGATATGCTACGAGCTTATTCTATGGATTATCAGGGAAGTTGGGACCAACATCTTTCTTTGGTTGAATTTTCATATAATAATAGTTTTCATTCAATATACAGATGGCACCATTTCAGGCATTATATGGGAAGCGGTGTCGAACACCAGATTTCTGGGATGAAGTGGGTGAAAGGAAGTTGATGGGACCAGAATTGGTAGAAGAGATGGCAGAAAAATTTCATCTGATTCAGAAACACATGAGAACAGCTCAGAGCAGGCAGAAGAGTTATGCAGATAATCGGAGGAAGGATCTATCTTTCGAGGTAGGTGATCATGTTTTTCTGAAGGTTTCTCCTTGGAAAAGCGTGATGAGATTTGGTAAGAAAGGAAAGTTGAGTCCAAGGTTTGTTGGACCATAAGAAATTCTGGAGAGAGTTGGATCAGTTGAATACCGAGTGGCTTTACCTCCGAGTTTATCTTAGGTACACAATGTTTTTCACGTTTCGATGTTGAGAAAGTATATGCCAGATCCATCTCATGTTTTGAGTCCAGAGGTAGTTCAGCTGGAAGAGAACCTATCTTATGAGGAACAACCGGTCCAGATTCTTGACCACAGGGAGCAAGTGTTACGGAATAAGGTGATTCACCAGGTAAAGGTTTTGTGGAAAAACCACATGATTGAAGAGGCAACATGGGAATCTGAAAATGCAATGAGGGATAAGTACCCCCATTTATTCGATAAGTAAATAAATTGCGGGGACGCAATTTTCTAAAGGGGGGAAGGATGTAACATCCCAAGTAAGTAATTAATAATAGATATTTTTTATCTATGTCTATTAATGATTAAGATATTGTTATAGCGGCTTAAAATGAAAATAAATACAATCTTATGCATGGAATACACTAATATTCTTAAAAGATTGTTTTACTGCCTTTTGATGGAAAACCATTTTTGAATCTATATTTTGACAATTTTATAAACTATGTTTGTCAAAATAAACTTATTCTTTATGATTGGGACATCAAAATTTACCTTGTGTGAATTTTTGGTATTTTTCTGACAATGTTCATTTTTTAATGAATAGTGAAAAATACTGCATTTTACATCAAAACTACTTTTTAATCTAATTTATTTATATGATTAGATTATGTTTTGAATTGGTTTTGAAGTGAAATTAGAATAAATTTTTACCATTTTATCCAATGGTGGTCATTGGAATCAATTTCACTTTGAAATTAGACTTAAACTGGTGTCAATCTTTTGATAATTATTGTTTTGTAAAAACACGCTATTTGCTCTGGCAGCGGGAATTAATTATTAAATTAATTAATGTGAACTATATGTTTTTAATTTTTTAAAATGGACTTAATTTTTGAATTCGGAATATCAAATATAGCTTAGGGTGAATTTTTGGTAATTTTCTGAAAAACTTCAATTTTTGATGAATAGTGAAACAACTAAGTGGTAATCAAGCAAACTGATTTTTCAATTAAATGAAAGTTTTCCATCATTGTGTTTTGAATTTTTAAAATCCGACATACATGGTTGTCATTAGTATGTAAAATGTGTTTCAATGAGATTATAATAATTTTTTGGTGAATAGTAACTTATTAAGTTCTTAATCACTATTAGTGGTAATTAGGGTAGTTTAAGGTATAAATAATGCTTTAATAATAGTAAATGACCTAGACACATGTCCCAAACTTATTTGTTGTGTCATGGCCGACCAAGACAAGCCATGGGTCAACTTGGGGACCCCATGGATCCACTTTTTTTGGGAAATGACATAAATTACTTTTTATTTAATGTTAAAGTGAAAATGACACAAACATAATATGTTTTACGAAAACAATTTTTAAGTGGGGTTATACAAGTCCAAATTTTGATTATAAATAGTAATTGGAAAGTTAAACGATTTCCTACATCATAGTATTTTTTTTATGATTTTTAGACATTAAGTAAATTAAATTATTTATGACATAATAATGATGCAGCGATGACATCATTATTTGACGATTTAAATAAAATGGAAAGATAATGTAACATCTATGAACTACACATGTCCAAAACCAATTGGATGAGTGGATTTCGAACCCTTATCACCTTATCCACGAATTATATCAATTTGGGACCTTTTAAAACCGAAACACATTTTTAAATAATGTAATATTTCTTTACTTTCCAAAAGTGCCCCTCCTCTCCTCTTATAAAAGGCCCCCACCTCTACCTCATTTCACACACTCTTCATGCCTTTGGCTCGGCCAACCCCTGCCCATTTGCTCTCTCCACATCCCTCTCCTCATCCTAGAGGATTCCCTTTGGGCAGAATGCTTTCAAAGGAAGCCTATAGGCTCAAATCAAAAGGAGTTACACTTTTTAAGGAAATTCATTCTCTCATGTTCATTTGTTTTATTTTGCTTCTCCAACCCCCTAAACTCTTTTTATTTACTTCTTTTGTAACAACACCAGTATCTTCAATATACTAGGATGTTGTTATAAGATTTATTTGAGCTACACTCTCACACAACTGCATCAAACGGTTAAAGAACATACGGTTTCCGTGGATGGCGAAATTCTGCCTCCCGAAACGATGATTGTTCAATACTCATTTAACACCTTCAAAGGTGGCCATTATGATGTCACTATTTTTATATATGATATATAATATGTTTATGTTTTCCTTAAGCTTCTGTTTTTTTTCATTTAGGGCATACCTTTATGTTTTCCATTATGGGTAAACATGATATCTTCATTTTAGGAAGTGCGGACTACCGCCCCCTCAAAGTGATTTGATTCGTTAAATACCATATGTGGGACATATAAAGGATGGAAATATGATATTATATATGATATTATAATGGAATTATAATATACCTTTATATCATTATGATTCCATTCTATAAAATACGAAATAGAAATGAAAGTAGCGTTCATGCGTACGTACGGCTTACCGTCTCCAGGAACGGTGCATTTCATTTCTTACCTCTAAATGATTATGTAATATTATAAATGAATGTATGTACTGGATATATATGAAATATATGATATCTACATCATGAATACCATTCTGTATATAATGAACCTTTGACCAAATTAACAACATGTAAGTGTAAGAAGTCTATTTTTGACTTAAGAACCAAATACCGACAAAATGAACATTATTAACTTAACTGATTACATGATGTTCATAACATGGTATAAAAGATATAATGAACTTGAAAAAGATTCATAATCAAGTAGAGATTAACTCAAGTTTATTATTCAGGAGATTAAAGAACGGTCAGGTCAAGTCGGATACGAGGTATGGGACTTCGTCTCAATCTCCTTTCGTTGTGGCATATTTTATTTTATACACAACTTTCGTTTATACGGTGTATAAACCCCTTTGACTTTTATGTTTATTCAAAAGGAATATTTTTTATACGAAGCGTTTACTAAACGAAAAAAGGGAATGTTTTTTTCGTACGTATGCGGCGACAACGACTTCTCCGCCGCCGTGACCGTTATTTGAGTTTCGGCTTCCTCTACAAGCCATACCTTCTTTTTAAAAGAAAAATAAATACCATGTTTTACTTTTCTTTTACTTTGGTATTGAAAATGGTTTTCATAATGTTTTTATTATATCAATGTGTTGTATTGATATCTCGTGATTGAAATGTAGAAATGTTATGTTTCCTTTATGCATGTTTTATGTGATTTGATTATGTTATGGTTCTTGGGCATTATTATGAAGACGGGTGGTTCCGTGATAAACTAAGGGCGGGTGAGCCCGTTATAGCTCTCCAATGCATTGGGTAACGCGAAGGAGTGAAACGTTAAGGTTTCTCGGAAGAGATTTTAGGGAATATACTGTGATGGGTATTCCAAACATAACCAAGAGGGTTACTCCCTACGTAAGAATGTTATGAATGCCTCAAGTTACCTTTATGTCTTATGATTTCTATGATTTATTCATGATTTTATGAGGTATGTTAAAGTGCCTATGTTTTATGGGTAAAGTATGATTTCATTCTTATGTATATATGAACTCATGTTTCCTTTCCATGTTTTTTTATAACCCATACTGAGTTTTTATTCTCATCCCAAGTTTTTGAAATGTTTTTCACAGGTCAAGGGAAAGGTACATGATAAGATGATAGAGTCAAGGATGTGTCAAGAAATAATCCATGTTTTATTTTAAATGTGTTTCCATTGATGGGAATGAAGAATACTATCTTTATGTAACCACTTTTTTTATATGTGGAATGTAATGCAAGTTTTATGATCTAATTCTCTAAAACTCTAAACCTGAAAAGATCCTCAATGTGTAATCTTGTAATAACTCAAGATTAAGTAAGGTTTAAGGCTGGGTCCTTATAGTTGTATCAATGATGTTCTGGAAATAAATAAGGATTGTACTGCAGTACTATTTCATTGAGGATTTGAGATTTTATGGTACTAAGAAAAGTGACTCTACAACGAGTTAATCATTTTGGAAATTACATGGTTGAAGGAATGATAAACCTTAATATGGTCCTAATATTGAGGTACTAATTTTGGAATAAGATATGGTTGATTTGGGTAAATTATATTGGATATTCTTGAATACCTTGAAACTGATTAATGATTTTTCATCGTTGGAGTTTACAACATTTTGGATAGAAGGAGTATATCCCGTATTATATAAATAATAAGGGAGCATAAATGTAATAAATAATGTTTTATGGTAATTTTGGATGTTACCATGTTTTAAAATAATACACGGTGAAGGTTTTCACATGTTATTACATGGAAAAAAGGATCGTCATTGTGTTTAACATCCTTATAAATTTTACACTGTGAGTTTGGATTGTAGTATTTTGGATAAGTCTAAAGGTTGGAATGGATTATGTTTTAAAGGTTATTTTTGGATTTTTATAAAAGGACAACACCAAGACCGTGCGACAACCCGTCGCATCAGACAATGGTGTGGGAATCGAACCGACAACCATAGTGCAATTGGGATTTATCGCCTAACACTATACTACGTGAAGACTCTGGATTATATAATGTAGTTTTTTAATGGGTCTGATATGTGAATTATACATTCATTATATTTGGAACCCTATACGATTAGGATAAATATAGTATTTTAGAGTTCTATTATGTTTTGTTGTGAAAGATGAGTTTGCGGTAGAAATTTATTAATGGAAAAAACTCTAATTATAAAGTAAGTATATCTCCTTATAATTATAGCCAATCTCATTAATAAATTCCTCAACAATATGCAATGGAATTATAATAAAAATGTTGTCCTAGATGGTACCTTAGATCATCACAAATTTATGGCTTTGGGATTATTTTCCTTTTCATAGCCATGTTCTCTACCACTCTTCATCAGATATTGATGGTTATATTTCTCTTACATATCCATATTTTCCTACATAGACCCCTAGTATGTGTTATTTTCAGTTGCCATCATACTTACCACTCTTTATTTTAAATAGAAGCCTCATTAATCCATTTTTCGATGTGGGATTTCAACTAAGATATTTTGAAATGTCAACCCCAAGTTTCCAATACCAATCATAAATTGCGAAGTTGAAATTTATTGAAGTAGGGTAGAATTTAACACCCCAAGCTTCCACGGTATGATTCTCTTTCAATAATACAGGAGTGTGTGTTGTACGCCACTTCGAGTTCTAACACCCACCACAACCAATCAAACTAGCCGTTATGAATAATAATAACCACTTTTTGAAATTTTATACATTTTATCTTTCAAAATGGAAATTATTTTAGGACTCGGAATATTGAAATTAGTTTAGGATTAATTTTTTGTACTTTTCTGATAACTTTCAAATTTTGATGAATAGTGAAAATTACTAAATTATAATTAAAAACAACTTTTTGGATCAAAATCATTAAGAGTGATAAATTATGAATTTTAGTGGTTTCAAATTATATTTAGAATATATTCTTACCATTTAATCCAATGTTTTTCATTGGAAATAATTTCACATTTAAATCGGACATAAACAATTGTCAATCTTTTGATAGTTATTATTTCTTAAAAACACGTAATTGTTTTGCAATGGAAATTAAATTACATTAATTAATGAAAATTATATGTTTTTAATTTGATAAAATAGAACTCATTTTTGAATTCATTAAATCAATTATATATTATGCCGAATTTTTGGTATTTTTTTGATAAACATCAATTTTTGATGAATAGTGAAAAACATTGAGTTATTGGTTAAAACCGTTTTTTATTTAAATACTTAATTATTTTCTTAAAATTAATTTTTTTCAAAATATATACATAATAATTATATTTTTTCATTGTAATTAATTGTAGTCAGTTTATAATAATTTTAGATATAGAAAAATTTTATTGAACTTTTCACCATCTTTTACCCACCTCCTAGGAGAATTTGAAAATTCTCATAAAATATAATTTTACTAATTCTATGAGTTGAAATTCGAAAATCTAAGAGACACGGTTAATATCAAGGAGTAAAATTTGGTTCAATAAGATAAAAATAATTTTTTGTGAATAGTAACGTTTAACTTTTATTTACCGTGATTGAAGGTAAATAGGTTAATTCAAGTTAAAAAGAGTATTGTAATAATTTAAAATTACCTTAAAAAATTTCACGAACTTATTGGATGAGTAATATCCGACCATGGGCATCTTTGGGATGATTTTCGGACCCCATGGAGCCACTTATGAATAATAATGACATTTTAGATTAATTAATTTAATGTAATAGAAAAACAGACATAAACAAAACCCTTTTAGTAATTAATTTTTATATGGTGTTATAAAATAAGTTGTTTTTACTATAAATATTAATTAAAAATATAAAACTATTTCCTACATAATTATAAATTATTTATAATTTTTAGACGTTGAATAAGTTAATTTATTAATGACACAATGATGATGCAGTAATTACAGTATTAATGAAATATTAAGATAATTGATATTATAAATACACAAATAAATGTAATTTGAGACTTTATATTAATTCCAATAATTTTATAGGTTAGTATGACATATTAGGATTTGCGATATTAATTTTTTTCTATGTAATAATGTTGTTATGAATTTAGAAAAAAAACATACCCAATAGTGCTAAAATTGACATAAAAGAGTTTTTAAAACAATTATTATATTATTAATTGATATTCTATTCCTAAAAAATATAAGGTTCGACCAAATTACTTATATCATGATAGTTTTATCATTAATGGAGTACTTGAGGGATGATTTGAAGTTTATAGTAATTTTGTTAACCATATAATATAAAAATACAAAGAGACATGGTAAATGTCAAACTATT
The DNA here is from genome assembly GCA_963277665.1 of Viscum album. Lineage (NCBI taxonomy): Eukaryota > Viridiplantae > Streptophyta > Magnoliopsida > Santalales > Viscaceae > Viscum > Viscum album. The sequence goes on from OY728129.1 coordinate 1,542,743,455, forward strand.
TAACTAAGAGTAAAATATAACAGATCAAGGTAAAATAGTGACACAAACTTTTATAAAACCTATGTCTTTAGTGTTTTGAGACCCATACCTACCTTATACATTTAGTAATCTAGTTCGGAGACATTATAAACCGAATATGAATTTATTATAAAATAATACTTTAAGTTTTTTCTAAAGATCCCCTCCCCCCCCCCTTATAAAAGGACACCACTTATAACCAATTACCCACACCTCTCAAGCCTTTTGGATGATCCAAACTCCACCCATTTAAGATACCTAAATCCCTATCCTCATCCTAGAAGACTTACCTTAGGCAGAAGGCACTTCAAGAGAACTGTTTGTTTAAAACCAAAGGGAGTTACCCAAATTAAAGGTAACGATTTCTCTTATCTTCTTTTCTTTTATTTTACTTCTCCAAAATTTAAACTCTTCATATTATTTCATTTTGTAACAAAACCCATATCTCAAATATAATAGTATATTTTTATGAGAATTATTCGAACCTCACTTACACACACCTACCTCTAATGGGTGAAGAACATAATGTTTCTGTGGATGGCAACCAAACGCCTCACGAAACAATGATTGTTCAATTATCTCCTACCACCTCTCATGGTGGCCATTATGATGGAACTGTAATTAAATATGATATAAATGATATTTATTGTATATATAAAATTATATAATTCCATTTTATATCATACCATTATTCGTTTCATGTGGTACCTATATATGATAATTTCATTTGAGGAAGTGCGGACTACCGCCCCTCAAGGTGATATGACTCGTTCATACCATACATGTAACATATAAAGGATGATGTTAATGAACATTAGTAACATATATAAGATACTATATTATACTAGAATAATAATATACCTATGTATCATTTGTTTTTTATTCCTTTGAAAATGAAAAATGAAATGGAAGTAGCGTTGGTGCATACGTACAGATTACGGTATCGATGAACGTGATGAGATTCATTTCCACATATTATCCATTCAAGACTAATTCTCAGTTGATGATTAAAATTAATGTTTAAGGACTTGATTTCATTCTGGATATGAATAAGATACAACCTATCCATAACAAACATTGCTTTCGTAACAAAGCATATAAAGGAAAACGAATCTTTTACCACCCGAAACGACGATAATACTTAAATATTATTTACAAAACAAAATTAAAAAATCATATATGATATCATATTTATATATTTGATTCCTGTATAATTTAATTACAATTATTTAACTATTATACATAATGTTATCCTACCCTCAACCAAGTAAATGTACAAGGTAAGGGGTTTTCATCTCACTCCTTATTCCCGTGAGATTCATGCCATATTGCCACTATTACCTTTTGTGTGGTGTATGTAGTGCCCATAATTGAATTATTTGTGTAATAAAATTTAATTTATATTTATTAAATATTCATGGTATGATACCTCTTTCATGGGGTGTATTTTTTGTAAGTTACCAAATTGGTAATGGTTAATTTCACAATCTCTTTATTATCTGAGTTTGTTTTTACGTAAGTATCTACTGGGACATATTTATTATCTATGTCCACGTTTTATGAAAGAGTTTTCATTGGGATTATTTTAAGTTAATTTTTACTAAAACATCATTTCAAATGTTTTAAATAAATAATCTTCTAAATCTTTCTCATTAATGTCCTTGTCTTCAAAATGGTTATTAAGGATTTATTTATATGGACATGAATGTTTTTAAAATGTTAATTCCTTTAAAAAGTTTCAAAGTGGTGTGGGACACATTTATTAAAAAATGTCTTTAAATGAATTCTTTTCCAAATTTTGTGACTTTTAAATGTTTTCATGAAAAAGGGGTATTTCTCTCAAAGGGTTTTACAAATCATTTTCATCAATGTAAAGATCGTTTAATTGATTTTAAACTTTTTTTGAAGTTGATTTTTCATGATACAAATATTCCATATTGTGTTGAAGGTTTTGTGATATGTTTGACTATGGATGTGTTATTTTTATACCATTCATGTTTTATGGTTAAAGTATTGACATTCTGTATGCTAGTTTTAATACGAATGTTTATGTTATATTTAGACCTTTTCATATGAGGAATGCATTGGACTTAGTAAGTGACGAGTGGAGCCCACTATAGCTCCTCGATGCATCAGTAGGTATCATGAGATAAACTAGTGTCTTGTCATGAGGCCTTGAAAAAATATTTTTTTTAGTCTTGGCACGAGGCCTTGGCTACGTGGTTATGATAGTCCGGAATTTTGCATTCCATCATTATAAAAGTGGTTATTGATATTGTATGTGATTATTCGACTAGTAGAATTTCCATGTGAATAAGTAAATGGAATTATTTAATTTTATCTTTGACATATTATGCAAAAGTTCGAGTTAAAAGGCTTTTGTTTTAGTTATATATTTCCTTAAATGTTTATGGTTATTTATGAATTTTTCCACTGTATTTTTATCCTTACTGAGCATCTAAGATCACCGCTTTCTACGTTTTATTTTTCCCAGGATTCTAAGAAGTGTATTGTGATTGATATGAAGGATTAATCAAAGGGAATAATGACATTCGTGAAGGATTATTTATGTAGTTTTGTATGTTATGAAGTGTAATGTAACATCCATGTATGTAATCTATTTTCTAAGACTGCTAAATTGATCGGTCCATCAAGACATGATTCCTTGTAATCATGCCAATTTATTAAAATAATGCACCGAATATGGGTAATTGGGGTCTGAGTGTTACACATTAATTTTGTGGGGACATGTATCTATATAACCACTTTACTGTCCATTTCAAGTGAAGATGATGAGGCACCCCTTTCTCTCTCATAAACCATTTTTATGTGTTCTTATGTCACATTGTTATGCTACCGAAATTGCACTGTGCTTTTCCAAGACAATGTCATCGTGTTGTGAATACCATGATCATTTCTCAATAAAGGGTATTCACCTTAATTCACACATTTACTTATTGTTTAAATACTTTCACGTATATATTCAACATTTTTTTATCATGGAATAAATGATTATGTTGAATGATTCAATGTTTTATCATCCATGTGGCACACTTATGCATGAAGTGAAATGTTTAAGAGGGGTGTGCCCTAATAGCACTCCAATGATTTGGGTAAAGTTTAGTATCATGATACGTCATGTGCAGTGGATGTTTACTCATGCTAATTGAATTGCAACGAGGGTTTACTCATGCTTCATGTTCCATGAGGGTTTCCTCATCCTCCATGTGGTATGAGCCTTTGTTCATGCTAATTCCATACTAAGTGTTGTTTCCACATTTCCTTGTTATGATTATCATGATTAATCATGCCTTTATGTTCATGTTTCTCATGTGCTACTTTGATATGCCTATTGTCTAACATGTATTTTATTCCTCATGTTATTCCATGATTATTCCCCTACTGGGTTTTATAGCTCACCCTTTTCTAATGCTTGCCCCCAGGTTATCCAATGCAATTCCAAATATGATGGTATGCAGTGGTCATGTAAAGGAATTTTACAATAAAGATGTAGTTTTTCGTGGTTTAAGTTGTTATATAATGATCCTAGGCCCTAAAGAAACTATAACACTCGATATTCTTTGTTATATCAATTGATGTTTATGTAATAAATTATGTTTAATTGTGTAATAAAAAGAAGTTTTTTCATAGTTGGTATGAGAGGATAGGTTTAGTTATTTTGGTATTAGGATTAGAAAACCCTATTAATGCCTTAGAGTCAAGAATAAGTATAATAAAAATATCCCTATGTTTTTGTGAGTATTGAGTAAGTCATTTATCAAGAAAATACATTTGTGTCTGGATATGAGAAGGTAGAGCCGGCTCTGTCACAGATGTGTCGTAGGGGTAAAACCCGATAACACCAATTTGAGCTCGACTCAAAAGGGAACTGGTGCACAACAACGGGCCTTTCTATACTCTTGATAATTATACTCCCAGGGGATATGCTTTGGAAAATTCACAAGCATAGTATAAACCATTATTAAGGGACAAATAAAATTTCCTATTAATTTATGTTATAATGTAGATCATGGATAACATAAACTAAAGACAATAGATTCATATGTTAAATAAATTATAGTTATTTATAAGTCATCAGTTTTGTCCTTGGATTACCCATTCTGTGTTACACCTAACTTTCCTTTTATTCCAGCCAATGTTCGGAAATAGGAGGACTCGGGCTATCATCTGATGTGAAGATCAATGTGATGACTGCACTAATGAGATGCCCAATCTAATGGGATCGGAAATCTCTAACTTTGTCACGCTTCTCTCTCAGCTAACTCATGCTTTGAATAGAAACATGGGTCAAGAGGAATGTTCAACCCCCCCCCCCAGAATGAAAAATTTGATATCTAGAGCTTCATGAGACAAATGCCTCCTACTTTTAATGGATCATTTGATCCCTCAATCGCTGAACAATGGATCAACACTATTGAAAAGATCTTCCCCATCCTTCAATTTTCTGAATAAGAGAATGTTATTCTAGCTGCTTATTGTATGGAGGGTGAAGCTGATCAATGGTGGACGTTGATAAAAAATACAAAGCCCGAGGAGGAGATTGAGTCGTTGGAATGGAATGATTTCTAGAAGATGTTTTTTGATAAATATATTCCACCCACCCTCCAGCTTAAGATAGAAAGGGATTTCTCTTCCCTCACGAAAAAATACAATGAATATATTAGAGAGTATGTGGAAAAATTCACAAGTCTTGCATGATATGCTTCTGGATTTTTCGTTACCCCCGAATTTAAGGTTGACCACTTCTTGGTTGGGTTGAAACCTAGCCAGTGGAAAGCGCTGGCCATCCACGACTTCGATAGAAATGAAAAAATTGTCCGATGTTCCCTCAACGTTGAAATGGAGATTGGAGAATCTTAGGGGTATCATGGGGATAATAAGTATAAGGTGGACTTCAATTATGGCGGTCCAATGGATAAATCCGACTCTGCTAAAAAGATCCAACAACCCACTTGACAAAGGTGCGGAAAGAAGCTCCCTAGAAATTTCTTGAAGGGGATGAGGAAGTGCTTTAGGTGTGGAAGATAAGGGCACGTGGATATTAAGTGTCAGTAAGAAAGACTCGCAGTTATGATAGAGGAGAGGAACACTCCGTTCAAACCACAAAACCTGGTTTATTGCTACAACTACAAAGAACCAGGGCTTCTTGCAAATCAGTGCCCCAAGCTAAGGGCTTTCTGAGGCAACCAACAACCTCCAAGGCAGAAAGGGTGAGCTTTTTCCATCACTACTACTGAAGTGAACCTCAACAATGAAGTGGTGACAAGTACTCTAGTTATTCATTCAATAATAGTGAATGTACATTTTGATATAGGTTCTACACATTCTTTTATATATCGAATGTTTAGTAGAACAATCCCAGCACCACGACAAATCATGGAAGTGAAGATGTCAGTGAGTTTGGAAAATGGGTAAATCATTGAATCCCATGAATATAACTCCTCCCCTATCATAATCTATGGATTGAACTTCCTGTCGAACCCCATCATACTCCCTATGGTGGAATTTAATGAAATTTTTGGCATAGATTGGCTTTCCTTATATAGATCAAACATAAATTTCCATGAGAGGGAAATAAATCTCCATGTAGAGAATCGACCCCCGATTCTATAAAAGTGAAAGGAGGAATATGAAAATTCTTTAGCTCAATCATATCAAGTGTAGATATTACTACCCTATGAGAACACATATTTGGCTCAGATGATTGAGTATAAAGAGGAAACCATCGTTGAAGACATTCCTATTTTGAGAGAATTCGCTGATGTGTTTCCCGAGGAATTGCCTGCTATTCCTCCAAGAAGATATGATTAATTCTCAATTGATCTTATACCAAGGGAATTTCCAACATCCAAGACTCCATAAATAATGGCTATTGTAGAGATTGAGGAGGTGAAGAAACAACTACATGATAATATGGATAAAGGGTTTATATTCCCAAGTGCTTTACAATGGGGTGCACCAGTCCTCTTCATCAAAAAGAATGATGGGTCAATGTGCCTTTGCAACAATTATCGTGAGCTTAAAAAAATAACAATAATGAATAAGTATCCTCTCCCAAAAATTGATGACTTGATTGATCAGCTATGTGGAGCGCAATACTTCTCCATGGTGGATTTGCGGTCAGGATATTATCAAGTAAGTGTGAAGAAGGAAGATATGCTGAAGAATGATTTTCGTACAAGATACAGGCAGTATGAATTTATAGTAATGCCTTACAGACTCAATAATGCTCCAACAATCTTCTTGGAAATTATGAATAGATTCTTTAGAGATTACCTCAAAAAATTTGTGGTAGTCTTTATAGATGATATTATGATATTCTCAAAAACCAAGGACGATCTTGAGGATTATCTAAGAACTGTACTAGAGACATTACGGAAGGAGAAGCTCTATGAAATGTACAACAAGTGTGAGTTGTGGTTGAAGTAGGTCTCACTCTTGGTCTATATCATCACAAGTAATGGGATATCTATGGATCCCCCCAAAAGAGATTCAATTGAGGGATGGTCAAGGACAACATAGGTAATAAATATCTATATCTTCTTGGGGTTAGCTGGATATTATCAATTATTTATGAGAAATTTTTCATGATTTTACAACCCTCTTACCAAGATAACTCAAAAGGGAGTAATGTTTTATTGGAGTGATGAATGTGAAAAAATATTCCTGGAATTGAAAAGAAGGCTTATCACTGCGCCAATGCTCACTTTACCCACAAGTGGAGAACATTTTCTGGTATTCATTGATGCTTCAAATAAGGTCCTAGGATGTGTGTTGATGAAAAATGGGAATGTCGTTGCCAGTGCTTCCAGGCAATTGAAATTTCAATAATAGAACTATCCAACACATGACTTTGAGTTGGTAACAATGATCTTCACTTTGAAAATTTGGCGGCATTATATCATTAGGGATAAGTGTGAAATATATACGGACAACAAAAGCCTCAAGTATATATACACACAGAAAGAGTTGAACAAGTTCCAACTAAGATGGTTAGAGATGATCAAAGACTATGATCTCTCAATCCATTACTACCCTGGGAATGCGAATAAGGTGGCAGATGCTCTATGTAGAATGGTCCAAGCAATTCTATCATTGATGGGAATAGAAAAGGATCCAATCATCTTATATTTGATGAATATGGACATTGGAATCTTTAAGAAGGGAACAACATCAATCCTTTCACTAATTATTGCTCAACAATCACTTCTGGAACGGTTAAAGGATTCTCAAAAGGATGATGTGAGAATTTTGGAAAAAGTGGAAGCTATCAGAAAAGGAAAATCCTTAGAGATTAATGATAATGAAGTAGTAGTTGTGAGATTTGGGAAAAAAATATGTGTTCCCTCAAGTCCGGAGATGAAGAAGGAACTTTTGGATGATGAAAATAGTTTAAATTTCTCTATACATCTGGAAAACACAAAGATGTATTGAGATCTCTGAGAGAATTATTGGTGGGATAATATGAAGAAGTAGATCGCTGAATATACATCAAAGTGCCTAGTGTGCCAACAATTGAAGGCAGAGTGGCAGAAGTCTAAGGGGATGATGCAACCATTGCCCATACCAGAATGGAAATGGGAGAACATCACCATGTACTTTGTCACTGGACATCTGAAGACATCCAAAGGCCATAATGCAATCTGGGCTGTTGTGGATCGTCTTACAAAGGATGCACACTTCATTTCTATTCTAGAGGAATTCTCATTGGATCAACTGGCATATATATATATATAAGGAAAGTGGTAAGACATCATGGAGTACCACTATATATTGTGTCTGATCGAGATCCATGATTCACCTCTATGTTTTGGAAGATTCTTCAACATGCTCTGAATATTAATATGAACATCAATACATCCTATCATCCTCAAACTTATGTCCAATCAAAGAAGACTATCCGAACACTTGAGGACATGTTGAGAGTGTTCTCAGTAAACTTTAAAGGAGGATGTGATCAACATCTTCCTTTGGTTTAGTTCTTTTATAATAACAGTTTCCACTAAAGCATCCAAATGGAACTATATTAAGACCATTATGGGAAAAGGTTCAGAACACCAGCTTGTTGGGATGAGGTCGGTGAGTGTAAGATGCTTGGACCATAAATGGTTGAAGAAATGGTGGAGAAGGTGAAAACCAGTCAGTAGCATATCAAGATAGCCCATAGTCAACAGTAGAATTTAGCAGATAACTGTCGATGAGACCTTGAGTTTAAAGGTGGATATATGGTATTTCTATGCATTTTTCTATGGAATAAGGTCATGTGTTTTGGAAAGAAAGGGAAGTTAAGTCCAAGGTACATCGGACCCTCTGAGATTCTTGATCGTGTCGGGGTTGTGGTCTATCGACTATCACTTCCACCAACCATGGTCAAAGTACATGATGTATTTCATGAATCTCTCATAAAGAGGTACATAAAAGACCCTTCACTTGTACTCTCTTTAGAGGTGGTACAGTTAGAGGAAGATATTTCTTATGAGGAGCAACCATTGAATATCTAATATCATAGAGAAAAAGTTATATGAAATATGTTAATTCCCCTCGTCAAGGTGTTGTGGCGAAACTAGAAGTTTAAAGAGGAAACATGGGATTCAGAAGAAATGATGAAGCAGATTTACCAACATCAGTTTTATTATGGGAAAAGGAAAATTTCGAGGATGAAATTTCTTAAGGGTGGATGATTGTAACGACCCAAAATATCATTAATGGAAATCCCTCTTGATCTAATTAAATGTATCTTTATTTAAAATGTTTATATAAAATGTCAACTTCTTGGGTTTTATATTTATGAATTTTAAAATAATATTATGAATTTCTACCATTGCTAATATAATTGTTGGATATTTATCACATGATTAGTATAAATATAGGGCTTTAACAAATCCAATTTACTCAGAAAATAGAAGAGATGACCTCATATAGTAGACATGCACCATACAAACCCCATTTATTAGAGCTCAAAAAGGAGGTTACGTCTTTGGGATTCAATCTTGACTAATCCCAATATGAGCTTGATTATGTTATGCTCAAGTGGGACCGCCTACGAGAGAAGTATATGTTGATAAAGATTACCACCCGAGCAATGTTATCCGAGCCACCCCAAGAGTCTGTCACCATCGCACTCCTTACTCTTCGGTCTTATGCATGTGTTATAAGGGGTTATGTAACAAGACCATAACACTATGTTTATGTACATTATTTTTTTATATAAAAATGAATATATTTTCATCTTATTATTGTTACCTTGTAAGTAGTTTTTAAAGCACAAATAGAATTTTTTGTTAATGTTCAACTAAGAAATCTATTTTGATGAATTAATGGATTTTTGAATTAAATAATATTTTTATAAAATATTATTTTTATTATTAACTTAATTTTTTATTAAATATAAATGATCATATAGTTTTTTAATGCAATTTTAATTTTTATTAAGTTTTGAAAGCTATTTTTTCCAAAACCCATGAATTTTTAATAAATGTCGGTTTTTATTTTAAAAGTGGAAATTAACATATTTGGAATTTTTTTAGAGAAAATTAATATTATTTCTGGAATCAGGAAGTCCAAATTATCCAATGGTGAATTTTTCATAATTTTCCAACACAATCAACTTTTTTGGTAAAAATTAAAAACCATTTAAATATATAATGTGTTTTATGACATCAAAATTACAAAATAGTTATGTAATAAAATACTATAGACTTTATGTTCAGCCAATATTTTTTTCAACAATAAAATAATGTGATTTTGGGTTTGTTTGATTTATTTTATAAAGCATTTATGGACCCTTCTATACTTATGAAACATTTTGTCTTTTTAAATTGTTTTCCTTAGGAGTGTGACTCACCTCCACATAAGCAACCCCATTATTTTAAGAAGTTTGGAATTCGAAAATATAAAATATTTTTTTACACTTACCTTTTAAGAAAACCATGTGCATAAACAATAGGATGTTTTTTGGTTTGGATTAGTTTAATGTGAGGTGTCCCAAACCTAAATAATAAATAATTCCCTCACCCTTCCTATATTATCCCACCCAAGCTCTGAATTCCTACTCACTAAAATCCTTTGGAGTTCATCTAACTTCTGCCTTCCTCTCTCTATAATCCTACCAAGGTTCCCCAAGATCCCAATAATCCCCTCTCAAGCCACTCTCAAGCCTTTGAAATCACACTTCTATGTAAGGGTTTTTCTTCCTTTCTTATTTTTTTTCCAATATTCATTAAATTGTTTTGCCCTATTAATTTTAATTATAAATGTTGGGGTATGGTTTCTCATCTCCCCATAATGACCTATTTATTTTTGAATAATGGGAGACCCCATTCTCTCTCATTAAATGCCTCCCATGTACACCTGTTACTATGATGAAATTTCAAAAATAATTTGACTCTCCTCATTTACATTCAAGTAATTATTTTCTATCTTTAATATAAATTACATTACATTTGTTGGGTCACATATATATATGATTCCCTTACTGTACATGTCATGTAAATATGACTAGACATCCCTTTCTCTATCATCAACCATTTTTATGAGTTCTAATGTTAAGCCGTTATGCTACGGAAATTGTACCGCGCTTTTCCAAACCAAAGTCCTTATGTCGTGAATACCATGCCTATTTCTCTATCAAGGGTATTCACCTATATGAACATTTAATTATTGTTTAAAGAGTTTCATGTATATATTCTACCTTTTTTTATTGTGGAATAAATGATTATGTTGAATGAATCAATGTTTTATCATCCATGTGGCTCACTTATGAATGAAATGAAATGTTTAAGAAGGGTGCGCCCTAATAGCGCTACAATGCATTGGGTAAACTGTAGTATCATTATACTTCTTGTGAAATGAGTGTTTACTCATTATAATTCATGTGAAATGATTGTTTAATTGTGCTTCATGTGCAAGGAGGGTTTAGTCTTTCTTCACGTGCAATGAGCCTTGGCTCATGCTAATTCCATGTTAAGTGTTGTTTCCACTTTTCCATGTTATTATTATCATGAATTATCATGCCTTTATGTTCAAGTTTCTCTTGTGCTCCATTTATATACATATTGTCTAACATGTATTGTATTCCTCATGTTATTCCATGATTATTACCTTACTGGGATTTATAGATCATCCCTTTCTTATGCATGTCCTCAGGTTATCCCATGCAATGCTAAGTATGCGGGAATCTAGTGGTTATGTAAAGAATATTTTAAATAAAGATGTTGTTTTTAATGTTTGAAGTTGTTATGTAATGATCCTAATCCCCAAAGACACTAGACCTCTCAATCTTCTATGTTGTATCAAGTGATGTTTATGTAATAAATTATGTTTAATTATGTAATAAAAATAATGGTTATCAAAATACATTTCAAATATAACTGATATAAACTAAAACAAAAGAGTTTCGCTTCAAAATCGTGTTTTTTTTAAGTTCTGAAAAATAAGATCATTATATGTATTCACATAAATAAAACCGGAGAATTTATAGAGAAAAAGAGAGAGACTTTGAGAAGAAGATTTGGTAGCACAATGGCTGCATAACATGTTTTAGAAAACATTAAAAATAGAGGGGAAATGGTTACCCACTAAGAAATAACTCATAATAATGTGTAGAGACAGAATAAAATAGAAATAATTTCATAGTATGGATATTTGAATGACGTACCATATGAAAAGGAAAAATATAAGAAAATAGAAGGTGTGATTTCTTGTACAAAATTTCACCAGCCTATTGACTTCACATAAAATTTCAAAAAATCAGTTCATGAGTGTAGAAAGGGCCTCTCATCAATTGGAAATTAAATGGACATTATTTAGTATATAGAAGAAACTAATCCCACATAATAAAATAGAAACTAAAAGACATAACATAAAGGAAGTCATGAATTAATAGAGGAGGGTGAAAGGTTCCCATACAATGATGAGTATCTTTTTAATCTTGATGGTTGGGACCTTGGGGGCCTAATGGCACCGTGGGAGGTATCCATGGGAGGTAAAAAATCTAGAGTTTTGTTGATGATGAATTTGGAATCCTTGAAATGAATAAATGGGTTGGTATTTATAGAAAATTTGGTAGAATATTTTATTAATTTCCATGGGACACCTCATATGTGGTATTTGAAAAACCATGGGCTTGCACATGGTATTTTCCCATGGTATTGGCCACTTGGGACACCTCATAACATTTCTTATGATATAAAAGTATAACATAATTACTACATCATGATTACATCATTTATTATGTCATTAATCACACCAAAACTCAAAAAATAATTTTTTCTATTCACTGAAAAAAATAACATTTTATAAAAATCACATAAATTCACCCCAAACTAATATCGATGCTCTGAATTCAAAAATGAACTCCATTTTTTGAAAATAATTTTTGTATTATTTGATATTTAGTTTTTATGTAAAAACAATATTGACCTGAAAAAAACCAATACATAACTAATAATTTCCTAAATAGTTATTTAATTATTCTATTATAATAATTCACCCTTCAAGATGCTGAAATTATATTCATAATTTCTTAAGTGAGGTTACTATTCAACAACAAAATTATTTTGGTCTTATTGATGACATTTTTCACCCTGATTACAACCATGTATGTCCAATTTTTGAAAATCATTTTGGAGAAAAATTTATTTAATAAAAAAATGTGTTTATATTATTCATCAAAAAACACTATTCATCAAATACTATTCACTAAAAACACTATTCATAAACCACTATTCATCAAATTGAAACTCCTTATAAAATTTCTTAAAATTACACCTAGGTTAATTTTGAAATTCTAAATTCAATAACGATGTTTATTTTACCATAATAATTCTCTATGTATTAGAAATCATTTAAAATTATAATTTTTTACTTCCAAAATCAATGTATCAAATTTCTATTAATTAAACATATAGTTTATTAAGAAAAGATATTCCAAAAATTGGAATTATGAAATAAAAAATTTATTAATACAATGGGATTACACATAGTATCTAAGGCCTTGTTACATAGCCCCTTATAACACCTGCGTAATAAATAAGTGTAATATCTGCTATAGTGATTTAATATTGGGGAAGATCAGACAACATTGCTTGAGTAGTGATTTCTATTAGCTTTAACCTATCCTGTAGGCGAGTCCATTCATGCTTCATATGTTAAAGTTCATCTTGGGCTTGGTCCAGAGCAAAGTCCAGTGATTCTACCTCCATCACAAGCTCTGATAGAAGGGATTCCTACGGTTTGAGTCTATTGGATGAGGTCATCAACTCTTCTTTATGTAATAACCATGGCATTTGTATTTATAAAAAATAATCCTAACTTTACGAGTATAGTTTTAAACAGTCATATTGACTAATTGTCATGTAACAGTCAAAACCAGGTGGTCTGATTTTAGTTATACTGACATCATTAATTAAAGGACATGGTTTCTTTGTGTATAAAATAACACACAAAAAAGGAAATAAATATTCTTCAAAAGTTTGGTCATTACATTCTCCCCACTTAAGAAATTTCTCCTTTGAAATTTTAAGTCATGCCCTATGAAGATAAAATGTGTGGGTTCTTATTCCCCATAGACTCCTTGGGTCCCCATGTGGATTCTTCATATTTTTGGTTACTCCACAACACCTTTACAAGTTGGGTAGTCTTGTTGTGTAGAACCTTGTATCTACGATCCAAGATTTCCACTGGATGCTCCTCATAAGAGAGTTCATGTTCCATTTGTACCACCTTTAGATTTAGTACATGTTATAGGTTAGGTATGTACTTCCTCAAGAGGGATACATGGAAGACATCATGAAATTGTGATAGATTTGGGGGAAGTGTAAGCCGATAGTACAATGCTTCTACGCGATCAAGGATTTCATAGGGTCTAATGTACATATGGATGAGCTTACCTTTCTTCCCAAACCTCATGACTCACTTCCAAGGTGAAATTCGTATAAAGACATTGTAACCTACATCATACTCCAAGTCCCTTCAAAATTTGTTAGCATAGCTCTTTTTCAAACTCTAATCACCCTTAATGTGTTGCTGGATAGAATGGACCATTTCTATCATCTCCTACACAATATTAGGCCCACGAAGATTTCTCTGACTAGCTTCATCCCAACTAGAAGGAGTAATACACCGCTTCCCGTATAGAACAATATATGGTCCCATTTGAATGCTCGAGTAGAAGCTAATTTTTGACGGTGAAAAAAGCCTGCAACTCCCGAAGGAAGTTTCGGAATGACGAAGCGAAGTCATATTCAGAATCATAGGCCTGATCTGGAGGCCCGGGAAGTGGTGCATGAAATAAAGGAGGATCCGCGCGCAAAAAGTTTCTGCGCGCGAAGTGCTCCCGGGATTCGCAGAATTGGACCGGTGAGGCGTGCAATAATTGCGCGCCCCGTGTCTCCGCGGCGAGAATTTGCGCGCAAGTGGTTCCCGGCGTGGAAAGCTTCTCGCACCACCTGGATTCCGCGCCGGAGGTCGCCTATAAATATAAGGTGACCCCGAACGGTTTGGAGGTTGAGGAATCCTAAGTGACTCTCGTGCGCGCAATTCGGCTCCCCCCGCGCGAAAGATGACATCTAGGTAATCTCGAATTCTGCGCAACCTTGCCCCGGAGTTCACCTTTGCGCGCAACTCCACTGGCTTCAGTAAATTTGCCCATTCCCCCGGTTTCCCCACTTGCGCGCAATCCGTGATCCACGCGCGCAATACTCTGCCGTGCGCGCAAAATCTTGCCTGTAATTCCCTCTCCGTGCACAATTCCAATACTTCAATTGTGTGCCTTCCCGGTGTTTTGCACGCAAATCGTCCCTTTTGCGCACACAGAGCCGAGGACCCCTCACCTTGACGCCCCTTGGCTGCCCCTTACACCGGCACCTGATGTCTCCCCTTCCGGGCATGCACACCATGCATTGTTTTCCCGCACGGCCTTCCAGGCTCGTGCGGAGTAATCTCAAGGTCCCTTGGGCCGTGTTTCCCATTTCGTTGCTTTGCCTTATGCTTCTCCGCATAGGCACGCTAACGGCTATTTCTTCTACGCATAGCCACGCTAATGTGGACCCCCCGGTGGTTTGCCCTACGGCCCCCTTTCACCACAGCCTTGCCGATGCCTTCCCTTCCACAAGGGGTAGAGGGCGTTGGGCATGTAAGCCCTAGGGGTGTGGAGAAAACCCACCTCGTCCAAGCTGCATGACGTTAAACTGCTAAGCACCTCGTCCTTAACACAAGACGTTAAACTGTGGTCCGACCCCGTGTTTCGCACGCAGGGTCCCCCTAGCTCGGACATTTTTTACGGCACTTGTCTCCACGGGAATGGACTCTTCCTCACATGGAATGAGATCCTCCTTGTCGGAGCGGCGTTTGTCCGTGGGGGAAGGGCCGCCTCAGAGCGTAAGCCCCTAACCTTTTGTACGGATGATTTCACCCGTGCATCTCCGTACTTCCCTCCTGCCAAGGCTAGTGGAGTCCTTTTCCCACTGTGCTTTGTTGCACCACGGGCCTCTACCCTGGAGTAAGCCCCGGCACCAAGGGCCGCTAACCACGCGTAAGCCCCTATTTCCTCTTTGGGCCGCTTAATGTGTAAGCCCCATTCCACTTCTCACGGACGCACCCTTCACGACGTGATTGTCTGGTCCCTGGTGCCTCTTGTTTCCCACACTGAGCATGACTCACATGGGCTTAGAATGCGCATCGATCATGACATCCTCCTATGGGCTGCCTCAGAGCGTAAGCCCCATCCCAGCGAACTACGTTGACTTTGATCCGTGCTAGCGCACGGTACGTAGAAAGCCTCCATGAGGTTCAAGCCCACCACCCAGTCGTCCCAACCGTTCCTTGTCGGTTCCCTGACCACCTTGGGCCGCCTCAGAGTGTAAACCCCAAATATTTCATCCTGCATGACGTTAAACTGTATTCCGTCCCACATAAAGTTAAACTGTATTTCATCCAACATGACGTTAAACTGTATTCCGTCCCGCATGATGTTAAACTGTATTCCATCCCGCATGACGTTAAACTATATTCCGTCCCGCATGAAGTTAAACTGTATCTCGTCCCGCATGATGTTAAACTGTATCGTGTCCCACATGATGTTAAACTGTATTCTGTCCCGCATGACGTTAAACTATATCCCCCCTCTTGGGCCGTCTTAGAATGTAAGCCCCATGCTTCACCCCACCATCCATCCTGATCCTTACCCGGGCCGCCACATCTCGGTGAGATCATGCCACCCTTTCCCACTCCATGTCACACGGGAGGCCGCCCACGTGCTGGCCCCAACATCGGTGTTTCCCCCTGGGGATCCATTAACCCGATCCTTCTCTGCAAGACGTTAAACTCGCGACATACCCCATGCTAAACATGGGAAGATGAGGAAAACCTCAGATGGTACACATTCCCCGCGTTCGATGTGGGATGCCTTGGGCTTCCACGCCCTTGAGAAGCCCTGTGATGAGGGGCCAAAGATAGACATGCCGACGATGCCCCAACATGACCATTCTCCTCACCGCAGGTTGCTGTCCCGAGAAGACCCCTTTGAGCGTCTTGACGGAAGTAGCGTAATTAACTAGCGTCCATGTGGATATGGCACCTGGAATGAGCTTCACGAACCCGTCTTAAATCTTTGAGGGAGACCCAGACTAGGTGACGAGCTCCGAGGATGAATCCACGGAAGGAAGAACCGACATCCCATTATCCCAGTTTCTATCAAGGAGCAGACGTCCCTGAACAAGGAACGGATGCCGCCCGCCTTTGGAAAGCGGGAATGTGGGGCCACAAGCAGCACGCCCTCCCCGGAGGACGGACACGCGTGCCCCAGTGAAAGCGTCAGAAACAAAAAATGGTGAACCCGACGTGAAGATCTTATCCTCAACACGGGGAATGGTAGCCGTTAGAGAATCGGAATAAAGCATGTCACCAGGTCTGGGTAACCCTCACCGGGACATGAACCCGCCAGGGGTCGAGGCCGTCAGGACGTTGACTACTCCGTTCGGTGACGTCGTCAGTGTGGATCCCTCTCACCGACCATGGAAGACTGAATGATGTCAGGCCTTGGTTTTTGATCTCCTTTCCTGTTGATACTAATGGGTTCATCTCCCTGTTTCCAAGAATCAGATCACTGCATTTGGAACTCGATCGCCACCTGCCCACTGGCGCAGCGGCAGGGGCAGTGCCGACGCGACTACGCCGCGCGGTCCCGCCTATCCCACGGTCGCTCCGACTTCGACCTCTGTAGTAGCCAGGCGCTTGCGCCCCCTCTCCCCGTCAGAAATAATCCAACGGAGGGTGATCAATAACCTGGTCCATGGGTATAATGAGAAGGGATCATCCCCACCGGGGGCATGACCCGCTTGGATCTAGAGGCGGCCGTGCCTCACCACCATCGCCGCCCTCGAGGGCCGCGCAGGGAGCCGCCGCACCCCACGCCGACGTTAAACCGCTTTGGGAGCCTATCCACGGAGCACTGTGACACATCCCTCCCCTACGCCAATGAGGTGGGGGATGTCCGGGTCCACCCGATCGGCGATCCATCACAGGGGTTACCGGCAAGAACCCCCGCCAGGCTACGTCGACGCCACCGCCCGACTCCCCGAGCCGAGGAGCAGGCAATCTTCACGCCCGCACCGCCGGTTCTGGCCCATCTGACTCGACGCCAGCGTCGGGCGCGAGTGGGAGGGGATGCCCGTCCTGGGGCACCAGCATCAGCAACCATTGTGGCCCCAGCCACTGCTGACTCCTATTCCCAGATCCCTGTGCATGTTGAGCAGGGGAAGCTGTGTGCCCGACTGGGATCGAAACCCCGACCGCCCTGCAGGCAGGTTGGGTCGAATCTCCCGGTCGCGAACACTGGCAATGGCCACTGCGGGCCAATCCGCGGTAGTGCCGCTCACCATGAAGGCTCATCCCGTGCCACCAATCTGGGAAGCCGAAGGCTTCTTCGTGATGGCTATGCTTCGGGTACGACTCCTTCCAGCACCGATCGCATGGGGTATGAGGTCACTCCCCCTACCGCTGGTCGTGAGCATGGAGCCGTTGTGTATCTGGCCGCTCACTCACATGGAGGTCCTCCCAATGTCCCGTTCGACATCTGTCCCGGTGCTTCTCGCACCCCGGCCTTCGGTCCCCTCTGCCCCAGCTCTATTGTGGCTGGAGGACCCGATGACGAAAGTCATCCCTACCCTAAGGAACTACCCAGGGGCAGGAAGGCCGGGCGTCGTCGCCGTCAGAGGAATGTCAGGGGAGTCCGGACGGGAATCCGACCAGTCCGTTTCTCAGATTTTGAGGTAGAGTACGACTCGACGATAGAACCTCCCCCCCAACCTTTCGAGTTGAGGGCAGGGACGGGGATGCGGCGCGTCTGTCTCGTACTCCCCTAATGCGAGATCCATATGATTCCCTTTTCCCTTCGAAGGTATATGCAGGAGGACGAGGATTTGGCGTACCGCCGGGGATCAAGCCCGCAGTTGCCGCTGATCTCCTCGGAAACACCTCCTGCCCCTGTTAGGGAGGATGAGGAACCTTTCTGGGGACAGATGGAAGGATCGCGAGGCGACACACCCTCGGCGAGCACTGACGTTGTGACAAGAGGCCCATCCACCGGCCCATCATATCACGACGTGGTGGCCAGGGCACTGCAACCTCGGGAGGATGACCTAGGGATCGACGACCAATCTACCTGTTCACCATATTCCCCACCGGTCAGCCCACCGCCCCAACGGCCTGCCTCGGCACCATTGCCAATTCCCCGAATTTCCTCGGTGGACGAGTAGGGGCGGCAAGTTATGGACCCCAAGCCAGAGCCGTGGAGCTTCTGGACCGTTCATGCAGTGGGCCACTTCCCTGAGAAGTTTTGGCCGGTCACAGAATCGGGTTTTGATGTGCCAGAGTCACTCACCCCGGGAGAGTTTGAATCTTCCGCCAGATTCTTCAGGTGACTCACTCCCGCCTCCGTCATCAGCTAGAGCCTTATCCCGGGAGCCAAGCGCATCTCAAGGAGATTGGTGAGCAGTGCCGCCGGGTTGACCTAGCAGCACTCCCCGCAGTCCGGCACCCCGAGTCACTGGGCCTCCACGAGGCCCTTCAGCAACAATGCGTCCAGAGTTTTCAAGTACTCTGTAGGGTTATTGAGGAGGCCACCCCCCATGTGCACGTCCATGGGTGGGGGCAGTACGCTGCTCTCCTCTTCTGTGTGATCTTCCGGAATCCCGACCCACTGGGTAGCCCTGAGGGAACGTCGCCAAGGGCAGTAGCATTTAACATGGTTGACCTTTCAGATGCGGGAAACATTGTGGATCCCCTCGATGGGGACTCACCCCCCGAGGACAGGCCACTGCTAGACCAATCCGGGAGGATTACTCGCCAACAGAGGAGCCTCCTAGGCCTTCCTTTACCAACGGAGGCACTGGCGCTGAGCCGAAATGTTGGCAAGGGTAAAGAGCCCGTCAGTCCTGTCAAACTCGCTGGCCCATCTGCCTTAGTGCAGAAGGCAGAAGAAGATCCCGAGAAGGCCAAGTTGCGCCAACAGCTAGCTGAGAAAAAGAGGTTGGTTGATGAGCTCCTGGCCGAACGCATTGCAGAGCGGCAGCCTGTCTACGACAACCCTAGACCAGGACAGCATGGGAAGGAGCATCTACCCCTTGATGAGACCCCCCCAAGCAACCGTGACTGTGTCGTGTTCGCCGACAGGGGAGACACTGGAGCCCATGGCAAGAGGGCGCGATATGTTTCGCCGAACCCTCCCGAGCAGCGAGGCAACCTGCGAGACCCTGCTCGGTTTCCTCCTACCGCTCCGACACTCGCTCTGCAAGCTGCCCCCCGAGCCGCTGAGCGCGACTATCGTATCGAAGGGCCTGGCAATGCGATTGTGGTTAGAGATCCCCGTCAGGACATGAATCCGAATCTGGATGATCTGATGGAGGTACTCATCGCTCGCTTGGAGGCTCTAAAAACTTGGCAGGTGGTGATCCCACCGGATGGCAAGTTGTACCCCACATGGGTGGATGACATGCCGACCCCGCCAGGATTTGGGAATCCCACTTTTGCCCCTTTAACGGGACCAGAGACCCACCACAGCACTTGGCCCACTTCAACTTGAGGTGCGGGCCTATGTTGGGGACTCCGGCACAGCAGGAGGCTGCCAAGCTCCGGTGCTTCGTTCAGACGCTGGAGGGACTAGCGTTCGTTTGGTACAGCCAGCTCCCTGTTGGATCAGTAACTAGCTGGGAGGACCTTCGTCCACAATTCCTCTACCAGTTCAGTTCCACAACCCAGAAGATGAACATTGCAGACCTCTTCAGGTGCAAGCAAAGGCCCGATGAGCGAGTCGCGGACTTCGTCGCCCGGTGGAAGGGGCTCACGTACTCCCTTGACATGCCACTGACTCAGGAGAAATTACTGACGATGTGTGTGGGGAACGTCAAGGCGGAGTTGGTTCCTTCCCTGATCACACAGAATTACCCTAGAGGGTTCCGGGACATCTCGGACAAGGCTCAGAGCCTCGAAGAAGCCCTGCAACAGGCCAGCCAGGCACGTCCACTTCCTCCTATGATCTCCGCAAGGAGAGCCGCCAGAGCCCAGATCGCTGCTGTGGTGCATATAGAGGCCCCCAGACAGCTAGAGTTGCTGCCGATGAGGCCAGTTCAGCAGGCTCATAGGGGTCCACCCCCACAGCCTCCGGCCCAGCAGCAACTGCCTCAAAATCGGCAGGCGCCTCCGCGTAACGCACCGCCACCACCTAGGCGAGGTAATCCGGCTCCACCTCCTCGGACTGCTCCTCTGGTCCCTGGACATGTTCAGCCCCCAAGGGTCCCCTTTACAGGCATAAGGAATCGAGCTTACTCATTTGACGAGGCCGAGGTCCCCGGTTATTTCCGTAGCGCCTTGGAGTAGAGGATTTTGTGGCTGCCTGAGTGTCGGAAGCCAGAAGAGGCGTGTCTCGCGGATCGCACTGACTACTTCCCTTATCATCGGTTCCTGGGACACACCATCCAACAATTCTATGTGTTCAAGGACTGGCTCCAAGATCAGATTTACAACAACATAGATAGGTTGGGCCCAGCCCCGGCACAGGTGGCAGGAGTCTTCGTGGGATCAGATGGCAGTAGTGACGATGGGGATGGGTGGGAACACGTTTCCGACCGTGGGTCCCGGAAGTATAACGACTGGATGGCCCGCAGGACGGTCGCCCATGCCCATGGCATCATCCGTGCCTGCCTGGACCGGCCAGAGCCCTCAGAATCCGCGAGCACCGCATCGGCCTCGTCGTCCCGGCCTGCTTCTTCCTAGAAGAGTAGGCGGCGATGCAAGAAGAAAGAACGCGCCTTACCATTGCTGTCATCTTCTCGCACGCTTGGATATTTTATGCCCCCAGGAATGGGGATCCCTCTGAGACCCCGTCCATTAATGGATGACTCCTCGACCGAGAGCCTGGGGTACGCTCCGGTTAACACCATAGGGTTGGTAAATCCCTTTGTGGCTCCCGACGACGAGGAGCGCCGGGTGAATCTCCCCAAGAGCCCGGGGTACGCTTCGGTTAACACCGTAGTGTTGGTAAATCCTTTTGTGGCTCCCAACGACGAGGAGCGCCGGGTGAATCTCCTTGAGAGCCCGGGTTACGCTTCGGTTAACACTGTAGAGCTGGTAAATCCTTTTGTGGCTCCCAACGACGAGGAGCGCCGGTTGAATCTCCTCGAGAGCCCGGGGTACGCTTCGGTTAACACCGTAGAGTTGGTAAATCCCTTTTTGGCTCCCGACGACGAGGAGCGCCGGGTGAATCTCCCCGAGAGCCCGGGGTACGCTTCGGTTAACACCGTAGAGTTGTTAAATCCATTTGTGGCTCCCGACGATGAGGAGCACTGGGTGAATTTCCCCGAGAGCCCGGGGTATGCTTCGGTTGATACCATAGAGTTGGTAAATCCCTTTGTGGCTCCCGACGACGAAGAGCACCGGGTGAACCTCCCCAATGTCCCCAGCCGTCGTCAATGTCAACGGAGCCGTGGCTACATGAATCGCCGGGGCACGCCGGTCGTCACCTCCAGTCAGGCCGTGCACGCCACCGAGACCAGGCAGTAGGCCCGGTGTACAGAGCAGCACTTGCAGCTCCCTCATCCGGTGACAACAGGATCCCTTCCACCACCGTTCGTGTTGCTGGATCGGGCAGAATCGCCTTGCCCACGTCAAAACCAGCCCAGCCCTGCCGTTGGACGACTACGACCTTCCGGTCCTAGCATTGTAGCCACCTCCCGGGCTTCAGCTAGTGAACAGAGGGACGTGCCTAGTACCAGTCAGTCACCGGTCCCACCAGCAGGGCCCGTCATGCCCCCAATCGCAGAGCGACCTCCTCTAAGTAGAAGCTCGCGATTGGAATGAAAGTATGATGTACTGAAACATCTGGCCGACATTCCGGAAAGGCTTTCCATCTTGGAGGCCCTCCGCCTATCGTCTGAAATGCATGAGGTGCTCGTCGAGGCTCTGCGGAGCCCTCTCCAGTTTGAAACGGAGGTAGCGACCGCAGAAGCCTTCCACACCGAGGTGATTGAGGATGCCGAATGTCAGGCGTTTATCTCATTCTTTGGTGAAGATTAAGACCCTCCCATACAAGGGCACATCCGCCCGCTGTACATCACCGGCCAGTAAAATGGCGTGGAGGTCCGTCGCTATCTTGTCGACACGGGTTCTGGGATTAACTTGATCCCAACTCAGACACTGCGAAAACTGGGGTTGTATGAGGATGATTTAACTCCCTTTGACCTCAGAATCCATGGATATGATAGGACCGAGCAAACTCCACTCGGCAAGATTCGTCTGAAGACCCAGTTTGGCGGCTTAATTGCCAATACTGAATTCATGGTTGTCTTTCAGGACACTGCCTATAACGTGTTGATGGGCAGGTCATGGCTCCATCATCACGCAGCGGTTCCCTCATCATACCATCAGTGCCTCAAATACTCCCTTAAGGGTCAAGTGGGTGTGCTCCATGGAGATGTGTCCCCGTTTGCCTCTTGTGAAGCTCGTTACCCGGACGCAGACTATTACAAGAGCAAGGACAAGCAGATCCTGGCAGGTGAGGTTGAGCCTGCCGCTGTCGCGAGTGATCCCTGTGCAGGTTTGGATGACGCATATGTCTTCCCAATCCATCGGTTTGAGGCCACAACTCCCGATATGGGAGAGTGCTTTGTTATCTCAGGTACTAGAGGAATGCATATCTCTGGGTCTAAGCGACGGCGGGAAATCACCTCGTACTCTTACACCAACCAGGCCCGGGTGATCCCCGAGCCTCCAACCCCCGTACGATATCGGGAGGATGGGCTTATGGAAACGGCGGTGCATCATACATGCATGTTTCGTCAAGCCGGGATTGACCGGCTCAGGCCAACGCGACACCACTGCTTCAATGTCGTAGAGTGTCGCCCCTTGGGCCGCAGGCCGGATGGGATTGGATCAACCGCCTTTGTCGCTACGGTCTCTGCGGTGCATGAGCCTCCCGTTGTGACGACCTCTGCCTCCCAAGCCGGTGCTAGCTCCCCATCAGGGTCGAGCCTCCCCGAAACGGCTCCCCCCCGTGGACGATCTTTCCCCAATCAGAGAAGAAGACAAGGAAGATGCTCCTTCTGCCTTTGAGGAGGGCGTCTCAGCCCCGGTCAACGAGCTCGTACATGTGAACCTCGGTAGTCAGGTGGACCAGAGACCCACATTGGTCAGCGCCGCTATGCCTCCCGAGGAATGGAAACGGTACATAGACTTCCTCAAACAGAACTGTGATGTGTTTGCCTGGAGTTATGATGAGATGTCGGGACTAGATCCCTAGGTAGCCGTCCACCGCCTTGGCCTCCCAGCAAACCATCGCGAGTTCAAGCAGCCTCCCAGAAAAAATGCACCCCTTTCACGGTTCCATGGTTGAGGCCGAAGTTGATAAGCTCATTATGTCCAACTTCGTCAGGGAAGTCCAGTACCCTAGGTGGCTAGCCAACATTGTGCCCATCAGGAAGAAGAACGGGTAGATCAGGGTCTGCATCGACTTCCACGATCTTAATTGCTACTGTCCGAAGGATGAATTTCCC
Organism: Viscum album; assembly: GCA_963277665.1. Lineage (NCBI taxonomy): Eukaryota > Viridiplantae > Streptophyta > Magnoliopsida > Santalales > Viscaceae > Viscum > Viscum album. Next base: position 1,542,767,538 of record OY728129.1, read on the forward strand.
CGTCCCGTGAAAGAGTTGACGATCAATGCAACGGCCGGGTTCCAAGCCCTCTCTTTCATGGATGGGTACTCCGGGTATAACCAAATCCAGATGGCCCCCGGGGATGAAGAGTACACTACCTTCAGGGCCCCCCAGGGCACTTTCTGCTATCAGGTTATGCCCTTCGGCCGGAAGAATGCCGGTTCCACCTATCAACGGGCTATGCACCGCATATTCAAGCCGATCCTCGGGACGCTGGTGGAGTGCTATGTATATGACCTGGTGGTTAAATCTCGTCAGAGCCAGGACCATCTCAAAGACCTTGAGAAAGTGTTCGGTTTGCTCCGTTCTCGTCACCTGAAGATGAACCCATTGAAGTGTGCCTTCGGGGTCACCTCTAGAAAGTTTCTTGGCTTCATCGTCAGGTATCGAGGTATCGAGATCGACCCTGAGAAGATCAAGGCCATCAGTCAGATGCCTCCCCTGAGTAATATTCGGGAGCTTCGAGGCCTCAAGGCCACTTAGCCTATATACGCCGATTCATTACGAATCTAGCCGGCAAGTGTAAGCCCTTCTCTCGGCTCATGAAGAAAGGCGCCGCCTATGGGTGGGATGAAGAGTGCCAGACCGCTTTTGAGGAAATCAAGCAGTATCTGCTTCAACCTCCAGTCCTGATGCCACCCGTTCCCAAATGGCTGCTGGTCCTTTACGTGACTGCCCTGGAGCGATCCCTCGGCACCCTTCTCGCCTAGAAAAACAACGATGGAACAGAGAATAGCCTCTACTACCTCAGCCATATGCTCCTCGATGCGGAGATTAGATATTCTCCCATCGAAAACAGCTTCCTGGCGCTCTTATTTTCCGTGAAGAAGTTGCGGCACTACTTGCAGCACCATGATGTACAATTAGTCTCTCGGGTAGACCCGTTGAAATACATCCTGAGTCGGCCTATGTTGACCGGCCGATTGGCATGCTGGGCGGTGGTCCTCCAGCAGTTCGACATTAGGTTCGTATCTCAGAAGGCCGTCAAAGGACATGCGTTGGAAGACTTCTTAGCTGCTCATCCAACCTCTGCAGACAAGCCGCTGGATGTGGGCTTTCCTGATGAGGCAATCCTCTCAGTCGATCACGCCACCCCATACTGGAAAATGCACTTTGATGGTGCCTCCCGAAGCCCTACCAGTAGAAGGCTTAATGATCCTAGGCTTAACAGAGTGGGCCTGGGTATTGTCTTCATCACCCCGGAGTAAGCCGTGCTGCCATATTCTTTCTTATTGTCAGAGGGCTGCACCAACAATGAGGTAAAATATCATGCCCTCATCACTGGCCTCGAGTTGGCTTTGGAGGTTAACGTGCCCCACCTTTATGTAAAAGGGGACTCTGAGCTAGTCGTCATGCAGGTTAACGGTGACTACGCTGTCAGGGAGCCAGAGCTCGTGCTGTTGCTGGAGTGCACCCTCCATCTAATGGATATGTTCCCCTCCTAGCCAAATGTCGTTCATGTTCCCCGGTTGTAGAACAATTGAGCAGATTCTTTGGCCAGCCTGGCCGCGTCACTCGCGGACCCCGAGCAGGATGACCTAATCATCAACGTGGCGCACCGAAGAGTCATTTCTCATGTTATCCTAGAGGGCGGTCGTGGCCCGTGAGTGAACCATCTCACCGCTGGTGCCCCCACGCCGGGAACCCCCAAGGTTCCAGACGTGGTGATCGAAACAATTTCTGAATGGAGGACACCTCTGGTTGAATATCTCCGGCATGGTAATCTTCTAATGGACCGAGCAGAGCGGGAACGAATCCGGCGCCGTGCTCCGCAGTTCGCCCTTCAATGCAGTCCTAGCTGTGAGCAGCTCCTTTATAGGCGCGGGTTTGATGGTGTTCTCCTCCGTTGTCTTCAAGTAGTTGAGATCCCACAGGTCATGCTGGAAGTGCACGCTGGCTCCTGTGGTGCCCACCAGGCCGGGTCGAAGTTGTCCCACCAGATTTGGAGACTGGGATACTTCTGGCCCTCCATGATCCACGACTGCATCGAGTATGCCAAGAGGTTCCATGCATGCCATGTTCATGCTAACTTTATGCATCGGCCACCAGATCCTCTCTATACTACTAAGTCTTCTTGGCCCTTTGCAGTCTGGGGGTTGGATGTCGTAGGGCCCTACCCGCCGGCGATGGCCCGCCAGTGCTGGTTCATCTTAACCGCCACAGATTTCTTCTCAGAGTGGGAAGAGGCAGCCCCGCTTAGGCAAGTCAAGGCTAGTTCCATCACTGACTTCGTGAGTTCCAATATCATTCATCGGTTTGGTATACCTCATGCTATCCTAACGGATAACGGAACCAACTTTCGAGCGGCTGAGCTGAAGAGATTGTACTCCAAGTACAACATTCGCTCGAAACACACCTCCCGCTATCATGCTTGGGCGAATGGACAGATTGAGGCGTTTAACAAAACCCTCTCTAACATTCTACAAAAAATGGTCGGTCAGTACAGGAAAAGTTGGCCGGACAAGCTCCACAACGCCCTCTGGGCTTATAGGACGACGACTCGAAATTCCACCAAGGTGACCCCGTATTCCCTGGTGTACGGAGCTGAGGTCATCCTTCCCATCGAGGTCTAACTGCCCTCATTGTGCACGGTGGTCTACGAACAGCAAGCACCGAACATAGTTGCCGAGATCCGTCTTGCCGAATTGGAAGCACTGGATGAGAGTAGGCTTCGTGCTTTGAATAACCTGGAAAGGCATCAGAGTAGGATGGCTCGAGATTTCGATAAGAAGGTTCGCCTCCTCTCCTTCCAACAAGGTGACCTGGTGTTGGCTCTCAGAGCGCCAATGATTCCCGATAGGAAACCACCCAAGTTGGAGCCCAAGTGGGAGGGACCCTTTATTGTCCACATGGTCTATCCCAATGGTGTGTATTCCCTGGTGACTATGGATTGGGAGCGTATCACTCCTCCCACCAACGCCAGGTTCCTCAAGAAGTATTTTGCATAAACGATGGTCCTACATGACCTTAAACTGTACGGTCCAGCATGAACTTAAACTGTATGGTCCAACACGACCTTAAACTACACTCTTCCCTACATCTGGGCTCTTCTTGGTCTGAGTCCTAGACCTAAAACTAAGATCTATATTCCGTCCAACATGATGTTAAACTGTATTTCCAGAAATACGTGTGGCTTGATTCCTATCCTAAGGGGATACGTACGACCGCCTGAACACCAAGATTTCAGGTCCAGTCCCATCTCTTAGGAGATCCCACGATCCCCCGGTGCCCAGGGTGTTTGGTATTACGCCCCCTCTTTTGCCCAGGGATCCGCCATCTCTTGGCCGCTCTCATACTGAGCCCTCTGACCCTTTCCAGTGGTCTGCTGATGTGCTCAAAGCACTCTAGTCTAGAAATTGGAGTGCCAGATTTGACTTAGGCAAGTTCCATCCACTTGCCAAGCTTCATGTTCCCCTTCATTCGAGCCCCCGTCATCTTTCATACCCGGAGGGACCCCCAAGAACGGTCTGGATACAATGCCCAAGGGCTCTCCTAACGTCATGGGCCAACGCCCCCGAGGGTTTCAGACAAAAAATTGATACAAATACCGTGTTGCAAACATGGTCAGCGGTTTATGCTCATTTGTTTGTCCCCATGGCTAGCATGACAGGATGTTGTGTTGCGAACATGCTCAACAGTAGTCCTCAGTCGTCATGCCGGTTCCCTAGGCCCGGAATGTTGGTGGCATGGTACATGTCATTTTCCGCCCTGCTGTGCCAAGGTGGAATCTCGACACTCCTTGTACTAACCCACAGTACACCCCCACACATCAGACAGACCGAGCTACGTAATGGTGTCTCTCGAGGCTCCCGTGATCTGAGCGCTAGAGTATGTGCTTGGGTCTCTTCATTACGGGTTGCGTGCCGCTTGACCTCCATCGCCATAGGGGAGTGAGGAGTCGCCCAGACATTGCGTTTCGGGCCCAGCATAGTTGGGACCTAGCATCTGCTGCCCCTCCCTGATTGTTGAACCCTCGTAGGCTCTTTTGCCTGAGGCTCCTCTCTTCGGTTGGTCCAAACCTTATGACCTTAAACTGTGTTGTTGGTCCAAACCAGATGACCTTAAACTGTGCTGTTGGTCCAAACCACATGACCTTAAACTGTGTTGTTGGTCCAAACCTTATGACCTTAAACTGTGTTGTGGTCCAAACCATATGACCTTAAACTGTGTTGTCGGTCCAAACCATATGACCTTAAACTGTGTTGTTGGTCCAAACCATATGACCTAAAACTGTGTTGTTGGTCCAAACCATATGACCTTAAACTGTGTTGTTGGTCCAAACCTTATGACCTTAAACTGTGTTGTTGGTCCAAACCTTATGACCTTAAACTGTGGTGTTGGTCCAAACCAGATGACCTTAAACTATGCTGTTGGTCCAAACCAGATGAACTTAAACTGTGCTGTTGGTCCTAACCACAAGACCTTAAACTATGCTGTTGGTCCAAACCATATGACCTTAAACTGTGCTGTTGGTCCAAACCAAATGATCTTAAACTGTGCTGTTGGTCCAAACCACATGACCTTAAACTGTGATGTTGGTCCAAACCTTATGACCTTAAACTGTGTTGTTGGTCCAAACCATATGACCTTAAACTCTGTTGTTGGTCCAAACCATATGACCTTAAACTGAGTTGTTGGTCCAAAGTATATGACCTTAAACTGTGTTGTTGGTCCAAACCATAAGACCTTAAATTATGTTGTTGGTCCTGCCACACGACCCTAAACTGTGACATTTTCGTCCTGGCCGCATGACGAAAAATGGCACTGCATTGTGGTGACCTCGCTGTAAGAGGACATCACGTTGGTTATTGGTTTTATGCCATGCCACTTGTCAACGCCTATCATGGCTTGATGCTTGTGGCGACACCATGGCCTACTACTCTGGGTCTGTCGCTTCACAAAAAAATCCACTCACCTTAAAGGACAAACAAGGTTTATGAAATGCCGCTTCTTTTAGTGCATGGGCCACGCCCGCACTCCCCCTTTTACTTTGGCACTGGTATCTTGCCATGTCACTTTCAGAACTAAATGGGCTTGATTCTCATCCTTATGAGATACGTAGGACCGCCCGAACGTTTCGTCTTGGGTCCAGCCCCATGGATAGCTGAACAACGTCCTTATTTTTTGTCGGCCCCTCGACCCGACTTCATGAGAAATGGTTTCATCAGGATATCTACCCCGAGCATGTTCAGGATGACCCATGGTAATGATGGGAAGCGGCAGTTCTCTCGCCAAAGAGGTCCTGCCTGGAAATTGGGATGACCCTTGATCAGTTTGGTAAATCCGCCTAATGCGCCTTCTCCCTAGTGGAACAATATCGAGAGTGTTGGACTATGTTCGAACAAGCCACCACTCCACCTCTCACGCTTTGCGTTCTCCCTTATTCGGACCCTAATTTTCTTTCGCGTTTGACGGGACCCCCTAATAGTATGGATGCTCAACCTATGGTCCACCTACTGTCCTAGGCCAACGTTCTGGAGAACTGGTCATGTTTGACGGGACCCCCTAATAGTATGGATGCTCGACCTATGGTCCGCCTACTGTCCTGGGCCAACGTTTCGGAAAACTGACCAACGATATTTGAGTTAGGCCCCGTGTTGCGAACATGGTCAGCGGTCATCCCTCATTTATTGTCTTCCCATTCCGGGCCAACGTGATATGGGTATTGTGTTTCCACCACGGTTGACAGTTGTCCTCCATGGTTGCGCCCCATTGGGTTCCGAATTTGGGTAGCGTGATGCACCCTTTCTCTCCATCCCCTGTGTTCGGATGGATTTCAATGCCCCCGGCATTGCCCCGCTCGTGTGTTGAGACACATTGAAAAAATCGACACATCAATCAGCCCGGGGTCTCTTCAAAAGTCCAGGCCCGATTTTGGACGCCTGAAGCTTGGTCAATGCCCCACAGTTGAACGGAATGATGGTACGAGCACCTCTTGCTTCTTGCGTTGGGCATTCCCACAGGGGCCTAGGGGTGAGTTTTTATTCGTTTTGAAAATATGTTTGAGCGCATTAAACCAAGCATACAAAAGAGTGGATTTGGCCGTATATTGGATTGAGACGATGAGCAATACAAGCAAAAGTTCATGAGATGGAAAAAACAAAGCCCTCAGGGTTTAGCGTGCTGAAGCGATCTTTCCAGCGCTGCTAGCCTCTGGCTGGTAGCCTCCAGGACCGCTTTTCTCTCTTCGAAGACTCTCTCCTCATCGACCACCACAGAGCGCAGCTCATCAGCCCTAGCTTGTGCCTGCGCCCTCTCGCTTCGAAGCATGGTCATCTGGTGACTCGCCTCCACCAGTTGTCCTTGGGCATCAACCAGCTGGGCGGTCAGTTGCTCCACGAGCTCGGAGCATGTTACGATGAAGACCTATTCATCTGCGGCCTGCCCATCGAGGTGCCGGACTTCTTGCTCCGCCCTCAGCAGCATTTGAGCGCTCGTCGATCCTTCCTGGCACTGGGAAATTTCGGCGCGCCGGCTGCTCTCGCGCATCTTCTCGACCATGTAATCACGGACCGTCAGATTAAGGCACTGAGCGTCAGCCCCTCTGGCGCACAAGAAGCGCATCCAGGTCTGATGTGATCTCATCCGCCTTAGCCAATCAGACTGGGGCTGCCTGAGAAAGCGCTGGATACACTTCCACCCCTTGCGATGTGTCATCCGGCTCTCCTCGGCTACCTCTGAGTCTGAGTCATCAATCTCCTCAGGGTCAGCAAGTTGGTATATGGGGAAGACCGCCAGCAGATCGGCAGTAGGATCCACCCCAGGGATGTCTACATGAGTAATAGAATCCTCGACGTCCGGGCGTCCTTCCCTCGCCCCAGCAGCAATGACGCCACCACCAGCTTCCAACCGCGTTCCGGGAATAGCGCCGCTGATGTCCTCCGCCCTTTGTTCATCTATTGTCGGGGCCAACTCATTGCAGAGAGCATGTTCCAAGCGAGGTGGTATGTCTGTCGCTGGTCCACTCACGGATGGCCCAGGCTCCGCAGCCTGACGTGCCTCCAGTGTTGAGATCACTGCACGGGGCATACACTGGTCAAATGGAATCTCTTGACACCAAGAATCAGTAGTGAAGCGTGAGACTTACAGGAATCCAGAGTTTCGGTCCCCAGAGTTCCGGCCTCTGTAGGAGATGCCATAAGGGGAGACCCCTCTGCGCTGGTTAATTCAATGATGGGTGTCGGATCCCCATCATGTCCCACTAGTTCCTCTCCGCCTTCCTCTGGTGGGGACGCCCGTCCACCGCTCAGTTGCTCCAGAGTAGGATGGGGAAGTGAGTTTAGAATTTGGAAAGTATAATGGATGAATGATGGAAATGAATGAAGATAGAGACAAACCTCGACAATCTCGGTTATGTCGAGATCAGAGTCGGCAATCTCGCCGCTCTCTCAGAGACTCCCTTGGTAGGTCGCCCCTTGCGGACCCTCACCTTAGGGCTCCTCTTATTCTTCTTCTCCCTCACCTTCGTCCTCTCCGGTTTCCCCCTCCCCCTCCGGATCTTCATCACTATCGCCTTCTCCCAGTGGCATCGCTTCCGGATCATGCTCCTGGCTGAGTATCACTTTCACCAGGAAAGTTGGCTCCGCACACCGCCCCATTTGGCATGCGTATGCGTCCATGGACATCAGATAAGCATGCCACCAATGGAAGTTCACTCGGTCGGTAATCCGAACAAGCCCGACCTCCGGCAGTTGGATCCCATTCTGCGTTACGTTCTTCCAGATGGCTTCGATGCTCAGCGATTGCCGCAGGGTCATCCAGGCTGACCACAGTGCCGGGAAAATTGCGTCTTGAGAAGGTTCAAGAAGATATCTTATCTTCTTCCCAGGAAGTTCCCTGGCTGCCTCATGTGACCCATCTACAGGTAACGAGGACATGGAGGCACCATGTGATGTCCTCGCTACCGAAGTCCTGGCCTGCGCAAGCCTCGCTGCCTGACGCGACCTTGGTTCTCCCCTTCTGATGGCACCTTCCCTTCTTTCTCGTCGCCTGGTTTCCGCGCGAGTAACCTCGAGTTGCCGGACGCGCTTGCGTAATAGCCCTCAGGGTATGCAATGGTCCAGTTTTCGGCATATTCGGTTGCTAGGCAGGCATCAACCCCGGTGGGAGGGAGAGTAACGACGTCGCCAGAGCCGAAGGTGGTAAACATCAACCACATCTGGCGCAGGATGCATGGATTATTCTCCTGCCAGACAGCCGTGAATACCTTCTTCGGCATTCGCTGGAGGCACCTGAACTGCCTGGAGAATCGGGATGGCACGTATGGCTCGCCGATCACCTTCCCGTAGATCCGATCCACGAGCACCCCGCCCCGAATGCTCTTGAAGTATTCCTGCTATTCCAGAGAGCCTCGCCCATTGTCCACCAGTTGGCCGACTGGGGTGGGGAACGGGCTGAAGTTGAAGTTGGCATGGTTGCCGATGCGGATCCTCACGCCCTCCTCATTGAGCGTCAATGGCGCCACCCTTGCAATGTTTAGCAAGGACGGTCGCAAGCCATTGCCCGGAGGATGGACAACGTTTGGGAAAGTATACGCACCGAGATGAGCCGCCACCCAGCCATGGAAGATCTGGAAGGGACCACAGACCCTCCGAGGCGACCCCCCTCGTGAGATGTTCCCCAGAATGGTATACATCTTGGCCAGCACGGGGACGCCCAAGTTGAACCATTTGTTGGCGGCCACGGAGCCCGCCATCACCAAAGTCATGGGACGAACGCCCATCCTCGCGTCTCGCACCGGCAGGAGCCACCCACTCAGGAAGGCGGCAAGGAACCCGGCATATCAGATGTTCGGGTCCCAGGCCTCAATGACGCGGTAGCCCCATGATTGGTACTGCCCTGCCTCTAGGGTCTTCCAGTATGACCCGTCCTTGCTCCTCTGAGTCACGGTTGGGCACCGTTTGCCCCATCCCGACATCTTGACGGCGGGATCCTTCTCAAGGAACAGGCTGAACCAGCCCTTGTAGGTGATGTCCTTCAACAAGTCCTTGACCCCCAACCTCTCCTTGGAAAACTGCAGCAGGTGCCACGTCATCATAGGCGTCCCCGACTTGTCTCCCCAGGTGCTCTTTGGAGGAACGAACTCGTCGTATTAGTAACCCTCCAGTGGGATGCCACCGATGCAGTGAACGTCCCAAAGACTGATGCCGACTTCCCCGTGATGAAGGTGGAACGTGTTGGTGTTAGGAGACCACCGGGTGAATAGCTCCGGTCCGAGTTCAGGCTGACGGTGGAAATGGAACTGCGATGTCCATACCACCTCGAACAGGCCGATATACCGCAATTCGTCTCCGAACTGGTCGTAGGTATGGCAAACCCAGAACGCCCAGGCCCATTCGCTGGTGAAGTTACACCCGGACCACAGGTCCCAATCCTTCAGCCAGCCCTTCGTGTCATCCGTGATGATCTGACGGAACGTGCTCGCGTAGAGGGCCGGAGAATCCTCCGCCATAGGCTCGTCCCCAGTAAGGGTCCTAGTCCTCAGGTTTAGGACATATACATCCATGTGTCTAGTTTCCCTGGAAGGATAGCCGTTGTTGGTGATGTTGTAGTGAGGAAGTTTATCCTCCCTAGTAACCTAGGACCGCGGTGTGTCCACCTCGAAGCCCAACAGTGGTACCTCCTCCAGGATGCCAAAATTCCAGAGTGGGAGGTTGTCCGATAAGGGATATGCCTTTTGGGCCGGAGTCAGCAGATTGAACAAGGTGAGATTGTTGGAGATGATCACCTTGGCGCCATATACCTCCTCGTTCACCGCTATTTCTGTCCTACGGGTAGCGGCTTCCCCCTCATCGACTCAGTTTGCAGCCATCTCAAATTTTTTGGGAGTTGGGCGAAATCAGGATGCAGTGGGAGGAATCGGAGTGTTCGGCGTGCAATCTGGTTGAGTTGCGCGAAATCCTGGAGTTGAGCGTGCAGTTGGCACACTAAGCGCGGAAGGTCCCGTTTTGTCGCGAAATCACGGCCGACTTTCGGAAGGAATTCCGCACTGCCAGTGCGTTATTACGCACAGCCGCAGAGCGATTTTGCGCACAAGAGTGATAAGATTATCGTGCGGAAACAAGAAGAAGTACGGATCTGGGACCCAGCGCCCCTTTTTATAGGTGAGGCCAGGGTTTCGCGCCCCGCGGAAAGAACATTTCGCTCGCGTCCGTGGTTTTTGCGTGCCCTGTCGGATTTTTTGAGCGCAACGTGATCATGAGGCTTAGCATTTTGGCGTTTCGGTGTTTCCTTTGGAATCTGATCGTTGCGACCTCTCTCCGATCCTATTCCAAGGGGGGCATTTGTTGACGCCGAAAAAAGCCCGCAACTCCCGGAGGATGTTTCTGAATGACGAAGTGAAGTCATATTCCGAATCAGAGGCCCGATCCGGAGGCCCGGGAAGTGGTGCCCGAAATAAAGGAGGATCCGTGCGCAAAAAGGTTCTGCACGTGAAGTGCTCCCGGGATTCACGGAATTGGACCGGTGAGGCGCGCAATAATTGTGTGCCCCGTGTCTCCGCAGCGAGAATTTGCGCGCAAGTGGTTCCCGGCACAGAAAGCTTCGCGCGTCGCCTAGATTCCGCGCCGGAGGTCGCCTATAAATATAAGGTGACCCCGAACGGTTTGGGGGTTGAGGAATCCGAAGCGACTCTCGTGCGCGCAATTCGGATCCCCCAGCGCAAAATATGACATCTAGGTAATCCCGAATTCCGCGCAACCTTTCCCCGAAGTTTTCCTTTGTGCACAACTCCACCGGCTTTAGTAAATTTGCCCCTTCCCCCGATTTCCCCACTTGCGCGCAATTCGTGGTCCGCGCGCACAATACCCTGTCGTGTGTGCAAAATCTTGCGCGTAATTCCCTCACCGTGCGCAATTCCAATACTTCAATTGCGCGCCGTCCCTGTGTTTTGTGCGCAAATCGTCCCTTTTGCACGTACAGAGCTGATGACCCCTCACCTTGACGCCCCTTGGCTACCCCTTGCACCGGCACCTGATGTCTCCCCTGCCGGGCATGCACGCCCTGCGTTGTTTTCCCGCACGGCCTTCCAGGCTCATGCGAAGTAACCTCAAGGTCCCTTGGGCCATGTTTCTCGTTGCATTGCTTTTCCTTATGCTTCTCTGCATAGGCACGCTAACGGCTATTTTTTCTACACATAGCCACGCTAATGTGGACCCCCCGGTGGTTTGACCTACGACCCCCTTTCACCACAGCCTTGCTGATGCCTTCCCTTCCACAAGGGGTAGAGGGCATTGGGCATGTAAGCCCTAGGGGTGTGGAGAAAACCCACCTCGTCCAAGCTACAGGACGTTAAACTGCTAAGCACCTCGTCCTTAACACAAGACGTTAAACTGTGGTCCGACCCCATTCTTCGCACGTAGGGTCCCCCCAGCTCGAACATTTTTTACACCACTCGTCTCCACGGGAATGGACTCTTCATCACATGGAATGAGATCCTCCTTGTCGGAGCAGCGTTTGTCCACAGGGGAAGGGACACCTCATAGCGTAAGCCCCTAACCTTTTGTACAGATGATTGCACCTGTGCATCTCCGTACATCCCCCCTGCCAGGGCCAGTGGAGTCCTTTTCCCACTGCGCTTTGTTGCACCACGGGCCTCCACCCTAGAGTAAGCCCCGACACCAAGGTCCGCTAACCACGCGTAAGCCCCTATTTCCTCTTTGGGCCGCTTAATGCGTAAGCCCCATTCCACTTATCACGGACTCACCCTTCGCGACGTGATCGTCTGGTCCCTGGTGCCTCTTGTTTCCCACACTGAGCCTGACTCATGTGGGCTTAGAGTGCGCACTGACCATGACATCCTCCTATGGGCCGCCTCAGAGCGTAAGCCCCATCCCAGCGAACTACGTGAACTTTGATCCGTGCTAGCGCATGGTACATAGGAAGCCTCCACGATGTTCAAGCCCACCACCCGGTCGTCCCGACCTTTCCATGTCTGTTACCTGACCACCTTGGGCCGCCTCAGAGCGTAAGCCCCAAATATTTCGTCCCGCATGACGTTAAACTGCATTCCATCTCGCATGAAGTTAAACTGTATTCCGTCCCACATAAAGTTAAACTGTATTTCATCCCGCATCACGTTAAACTGTATTCCGTCCCGCATGACGTTAAACTGTATTCCGTCCCGCATGATGTTAAACTGTATCCCGTCCCGCATGACCTTAAACTGTATCGTGTCCCGCATGATGTTAAACTGTATTCTGTCCCGCATGACGTTAAACTGTATCCCCCCTCTTGGGCCATCTTAGAACGTAAGAGCCATTCTTCACCCCACCATCCATCCTAATCCTTACCTAGGCCGCCACATCCCGGTGAGATCATGCCACCCTTTCCCCCTCCATGTCACACGGGAGGCCGCCCACGTGCTGGCCCCAACATCGGTGTTTCCCCCTGGGGATCCTTTAACCCGATCCGTCTCTGCAAGACGTTAAACTCACGACATACCCCATGCTAAACATGGGAAGATGAGGAAAAACTCAGATGGTACACATTCCCCACGTTCGATGTGGGATGCCTCGGGCTTCTGCACCCTCGAGAATCCCTGTGATGAGGGGCCAAAGACAGACATGCCGACGATGCCTCAACGTGACCATTCTCCTCACCGCAGGTTGCTGTCCCGACAAGACCGCTTGGAGCGTCTTGATGGAAGCAGTGTAATTAACTAGCATCCATGTAGATATGGCACCGGGAATGAGCTTCACGAACCCGTCTTAAATCTTTGAGGGAGACTCGGACTAGGTGACGAGCTCTGAGGAGGAATCCACGGAAGGAAGAACCGTCATCCCATCATCCCGGTTTCGATCAAGGAGCAGACATCCCTGAACAAGGAACAGATGCCGCCCACCTTTGAAAAGCGGGAATGCGGGGCCACAAGCAGCGCGCCCTCCCCGATGGACGGACGTGCGTGCCCCGGCGAAAGCATCAGAAACACTGTTGTTGTAAAAGAACTCGACTAATGGGATATGTTGATCCCATCCACAATTAAATTCCATTGTGCATGTTCTCATCATGTTCTCGAGTGTTTGAATAGTAATTTTAGATTGTCCATCTATTTTGGGGGTGACAGGCCATACAGAAATTCAACATAGTACTCATATCATGTTGAAGACTTCTCATGAAATTTGATTTCAACCTTGGATCATGATTAGATATGATATAAAGTGGAAATCCATGCATCCTTACCAGTTCTTTCGCATAACTCATGGAAAGCTGATCAAGATAGAAATATTTTGGAACAAAGATAAAAGGGGCAGTCTTAGTGATATGTTCCACAGTAACCCATATCGCATTATTTCCTTTGGAAGTTATCTAGAGATAAGGGACCATGTACATTGTGGTATTGTCCCACATCTATGCTCGTATGGGTAGTGGTTTTAATACCCCTTTAAGAATTTGTTGATCTACCGTCACTTATTGGCAAACCAAGAACCTTGTAGTGTAGTAAGAAATCTTTGTCTTCATATTATCCTTCCCATAATGATCATGGAGGTCTCTATACATTTTTTTACATCTAGGATGTATAGGGAAAGTAGATCTTGGAGCTTCATCCACCAATTATTTCTTTATTTCCCAAATAGATGGAAGACCTAACCTTGTAAGAAATTTTATTACACTTTCTTGATAAATATTGAACTCAAGAAACTTCCCATCCTTTATAGCCTCAAAATTCTCCTATAAAAATGATATTCTTTTTTATCATTCTTGATCGTCTCGAGTAATGATGTTCAGGAAATAATTTGGGTTAGAGTTGTTCATTTACCCTCCCTTATAATTCCCAGGTCTAGATTTAAAAGGTCATTGATCAAAGGTTCTCTTTGAATCCATATCGTAGTCTGAATAACTAGGTTTTACTGCTTAATTCATCTATGACATTGTTTGCTCTTATAGGATGATAATGAATTTAACAATCATATTCTTTAAGAAGTTCCAACCATCTCCTTTATCTCATGTTCAATTCCTTTTGTGTGAAAATATACATCAAACATTGACAGTCTATGTATATATCACATGTATCCCCATAATGATAGTGCCTCCATATCTTCAAATCCAAAATGACTGCAACAATCTATAGATCATGCATAGGTGAGTTCTGATCATGAGTCTTTAACTGTCAATAGACGCAATAAATGACTTTTTCCTTTTTCATGAGGACGCACCATTCCCTTTTAGAGATGCATCACTAAAAATAATGAATCATTATCTACTTGAGGCAATAGTTAACATGAGTGCAATAAACAATCTCTTCATTAGCTATTGGAAACATTCCTTTCACTCCTTTGTGCAAATGAACATGATAGCTTTTCAAGTAAACTTGGATAATGGTTTATAAAGTCCAGAAAAGTTGTTTACAAACCTCCTATTATATCCAAATAATACAAGGAAACTAAAAATCTCTGTTATTGTTACAGGATGAGGCCACTCCTCTACAAATTTTTTCTTTGCAGGGTCAACTGTGATTAATTCTTTGGTAAAAATGTTCCCCAAGAACGAAACTTGTTCTAACCAAATTTCACATTTGATGAACATTCCAAAAAGCATATCCTTTCGTAGAGTTTAAAAAATAATCCTTAGATCATCCTCATACTCCTCACGAATTTTGGAATATATCAGAATATCATCAACAAAAACTACCACAAATTTATCAAGGTTTTCCTTAAAGATTCTATTCATCAAATCCATAAAAATAGTAGGTGCATTAGTCAGTCCGAAGGGAACAACAACAAAATCATAATTTCCATATCTTGATCAGAAATCATTTTTTGGAAAATATTATTTCTTCACCCTAAATTGATGATAACCAGATCGAAGATCAGTCTTAGAGAAGAATTGAGCCTCAAGAAGTTGGTAAAATAAGTAATCAATTCCTGGAAGAGGGGATTTTTTCGTCACTAATATCTCTTCCTGTTCTCTATAATCAATGCATAACCGCATTGATCTATCATTATTCTTAACAAAGAGAACATGTTCTCCCCAAGGGGACAGACTTGTATGGATAAAACCTTTATCCAAAATGATCTTGGAGTTGTTTTTTTAATTCCTCTATCTCCACATTTTCCATCCTATATAGGTTCTTTGATATCAGATGAGATCCAGTTATGCGTTTAATGGATAACTCTACCTCTCTTTTTGGGGGAGGACTAGATAACTCCTTTGGAAATAAATCAATGTATTATTGGACAATGGGGACATTTTCTATCCTTATACTTTCATTTCCTTCTTCTTATTCATTGATCAACTACATAAATAACGATATAGTAGGTTCTTCTAGACATAGATATGGTTGAGATATTTCTCCATGGAAGATAATTGTAGGTTTTCTATTCAAGACTATTGAGTTTTCCTTGCTTTTGATTTTTATCTTAGCATTATAATTTGTGAACCAGTACATCCCTAATATTATGTTGAATTCTAGGATATGAATTACTAATAAATCTGTGATAAGATTGTGCTCACTAAAGTAAATACGAGGGTTTCTAAACATTGCCGCTTCTTGAATAATCCCACTAGAAGTCTTGATAGATAACTCTACTTTTAGAAAATCAGTGGTTAATTCTAAACTATTTGTAAACATAGAAAAAATAAAGGAATGCTTAGAATTAATATCAAACCTAGTACATTCTAGTTATGAGAGAACATAAAGTGTACCTACCACCACATCATTTAGAGCTTCCACATCAGCTATTATGATAGTAAAAGCACAAACTTTCTCCCTTGTCCATTGCTGAGGAAGATGGTGGTTCCCCTCCACTACCCTCGGATTTGGACATCAATTGGCATAATACACAAGTTATTCACACTTATAGAAATAGACATCTGTTAGGGTTGGAACCATCTTACCCATATCATTAGTGTTGGGAAATTGTGGCTTCACCTCACAATGACAACTTTGTCTGATATGGCCATCTCAACACTTTTATCACTTACCTCTCCTGAGAAGGTATTTCCCTAAATGCTTCTTCCCACATTTATTACACGTGGGACGTTGCACTTTCTTTCCTCCTCTTCCCTGATCAAATGTCCAACCTAATCTTGGATCCAATGATCTTTTCTTGTCATTGGATTTATGACACCATTTCTTCTCACCAAAATCCAGTTCATCTTTCATCACATTCCTTATGATCTCCTATAGCTATCATAGTCTCGTTTAGCTAGATTCTTCCGTAGATGCAGTCTCAATTCACCGAAGAATCTATCAAACTTATATTTTGGATTAATGAAAAATAAAGAGGTTTAATATGTATCCCTTGTGAAGTTCATCTCGTATCTTCCCACAAATTCATTCTAATTCTTCTTCTACTAGAGAAACTCCTCTATTCATGTTATCATAGAACAAAAGACATATTTACTAAAGATAAAATCTCGAAAATCATCCCACTACATAGCTTAAACCTCCACTCTTGGCCTCATGTTTTTTATCAGCTCCCACCAATGATAATTTTCTCCCTCTAAGCGGTAAATAGCCAAGGTGACCTTGTCTTGTTCCAAATAGCGAAGCACAGAAAAGAGCTTCTCGATAAAGCTAATCCACTTTTTAGTAGTCAATGGGTCAATAGATCCAAAGAAGGTTCGTGTTCGTTGATGCATAATGGACTCAACGGAATGTTGTTCCCTTCATGGTGAGACTGGTATCTTAGCGTGATTCGTGTTATTTCCCATAACTTGAGTTAGTTGGTTGATCAATCTCATAAAAGTTCCCAATTCAGCTTCCATCGGAGGGCCATCAACGCATGGTCCACTCTAAAAACCATTTTTATGGTTCCTCATGTTGCCATAGATTTTCAAAATAAAAAGAATCATATTTAGAATATTATTTTATTTATGAATCATATAATGATAAAGTATTTTATGTATCAAAACCTCATGCTTAAACAATTACATTTTTCAATAAATCATTCATAATAATTCATAAAAATATTGTGATTGACAAAACATATCCACTAATATTGTCAAACCAGAAGTGCAGCAGGGCCCATTTTCATGAACCAGGATACCCCAGGTCAAGTCCGAAACTCCTTGTCTGATTTTTCAATCCTAGGTAAATCTGTTCTAGAGCCACATCGACTTGTTCGTATGCAGACATGGATTTAGTTTTTCTGAAACCACTTAAATAATATTTCACTAAAATTCCTGAAATTTTTACTAGATTTAATCTTTTCTATACGGTTCTTTAAAAAGTTTTCATATCCTAATTTCAATAAATAACTATATGATCCTTTGATACAAACAATTTCATGTCGCCTTTCTATTGTGTAACTTTTCATTACAATTTACAAAAAGATGATCTTTAAAGTCTAGTGACTTGGAAATCAAGAACAATATAATGAAAACATTAATAATTATTCTAATACACTTTCATGGCTTCATCATAGGTTCATCCTAAAATAAAATTACTACATCTCTTAACCTGGAGACATACATAAATGGAAAGGGTGAGAAGAAATCCCAGTAAGGAAAAAAATGAAACAATTTACATGTGATCGTAAGCGATATTAGCAAGAACATGATGGATATCCTAAAGGAATGATAAAGAATCATATCATAGAAATACTAAATTTATTAATAACAAGAAAATGTGGCTAAAAATTTTAATTTAGACATTCATGATCATATCAACAAGGTTCATCCCCAAGGTGTCATAAAAATTACCAAGGTTATTCACCAGGGTATTGTGAAAACTTGTCATATCTAGTAATTAAATTTGTTACCCAATGCATTGGAGTGATATCAATTTGAACCCTTAATATGTCATTATTATCATGTAAGATACATAGATAATAATCATAAATTTCATAAATAACCCATACAGTGTAAAATAAATTGGTTTCACTTCAAAATCGTGATGTTTTAAAAGTACTTAAAAATAAGATCATTATGCCATTTATAACCCATGGAAAGGGAGTGAGGGTAATACATATGTCAATTATAGAATCAAGTAGATCAACATTATGTCTTGATGAATACCCCTAGGAATAAAAATTGATTAGGGTATTCACATAAATAAAATAAGAGAATTCCTCGAGAAAAAGAGAGAGATTTTGAGAAGAAAATTCTGTAGCATAACGACTACATTAAATGTTTTGAAAAACATTAAAATTAGAGGGGAAAAGGGTCACCCACTATGAAATAACTCATAATTAAGTATAGTAACATAAGAAAATATAAATAAGTTAATGGTATGGATATTGGAATGACATACCATATGAAAAGGAATCATGAATGAAAATAGAAGATGTGATTTCATTTACAAAAATTTGGCAGCCTAACGGCATCACATAAAATTTACGAAAATTTGTTGACAAGAGAAGAATGGTCCTCTCATAAATTTGAAATGAAATGGGTAGTATTAAGGATATAGAGGAAAATACCACCACAAAGTAAAATGGAAACTAGAAGAAACAGCATAATTGAGGTTATGTCTTAAAAGAGGATGGTGAAAGGTTCCCTTACCCTGACGAGTAACTTCAAATTCTTCAATGTTGGGAGCTTGGGGGGCTTGATGGAACCTCGGGAGGAATCATTGGGAGGTAAAAAGACCAGAGCTGTATTGGCCACATGGGACACCTAATAACATATCATAATATTCAAAAGTCTACCAGAATTGTTACATCATGATTACATCATTTATGATGTCATTAATCACACCGAAATTAAAAACTGTATTTTTACTATTCACCAGAAAACAAAACATTTTATAAAAATCTCATAAATTCACCCTAACCTAATATAGATTTTCAGAATTAAAAAATTAAATCCATTTATGAAAATAATTTCCCAATTATGAGATATTTAATTTTTACGTAAAAACACTATTTACCTACAAAAATATTAATACATAACTAATAATTTCTAAAACAGTTATTTACATATTCTATTATATCACTTCACCATTTAAGATGAATAAATTATATTTAAAATTTCTCAAGTGAGGTTAATATTCACCCAAAAAAATTATTTTTATACTATTGAACCACATTTTTCACCCTGATTACAACCATGCATGGCCATTTTTCGAAAATCATATCATAGAAAAGGTTATTTTATAATAAAATGTATTTATATTATTTATCAAAAAAACACTATTCATAAAATACTATTCATTAATAAAAAACTATTCATGAATCACTATTCATCCTGTTGAAAATCCTTAGAAAATTTCCAAAAATTAAGCTTAGTTTAATTTTCACATTTGAATATCAAATATGATGTTTATTTTACCGTAATAATTATTTATGTATGTGAAATCTTTGAAAAGTATAATTTCTACTTCCAAAATCAATTTATTAAATTTGTCTTATTAAAAATTATACTTTATTAAGAAAACCTATTCCAAAAACAGAAATATTAAAATAAAATTTATTTAAACCAAGGGATTACACAAAGTATCTAAGGTTTTTTTACAAAGCCCCTTATAACACCTATATAGGACCTTAGTGTAAGGTGTGCTATGGTGATAGAATCTTGGGGCGCTTCAGACAACATTGCCTGAGTGGTGATTTTCTATCACCTTGGACATTATCCCGTAAGAGATTCCATTAAATATTCACATGATGTAGTTTAGCTTGGGCTTGGTCTAGATCAAAGCCTAGTGATGCTACCTCATTCCCAAGCACTGACAGATGGGCTTCGTAAGGTTTGAGTCTTCTGTATAAGGTCATCGACTCTTCTTTCTCTATTAACTATGTCACTTGTATTTATAAACAATAATCATAATGTTAAGAGTATAGTTTTCAAAAATCATATTGACCAATGGTCATATAACAGTCAAAACCCAGTAGTTTTATTTTAATTATACTAACTTCATTTATTACAGGACATAGTTTTGTTGAGTATAAAACAATAATAAAAAGAAATAAATATTATTTAAAATTTTGTTTCATTACAGATATCATAATGACACAAAATATATTTAATAAATACTAAAACGATATCAAATAAAAAATATATCTTTTCTCATTAAATTATTTTTATTTTATATTTATTTACAAAATTATATAAATCATATATGAATCTTAAAAAACCATTAATATATTCTATGGTTTTAAAATCATTTCATTAAGAGAATGAGTGGATTCTAAAAAAGTTGAGGTATTATTTTTTACAAATTTTGGACCTTTTAATTATCAAATATTGGAAACAACTCTCATATGTCTGAAAAAATGGAAAATACCATGGTATGTCTTTTAGTTTTGGTTATTTAATTATATAGTGTCACAAACCATTGTTTGAGAAGTTATAAATAAATACCAACTCATTTACTATATAAACTAAGCCAAGATCGCATTTATCATCTCTCAAAATACTTGGAGATCGTTCATACTCTATTCTAACCTCTCTAGAGTACTACAACATTTCCGTTATCTCTCATGAAGCTCCTCTGAAGCATTTGAAGTCAGACACTCATGAAATGGATCCCCACATTCTATTTTTTATTCATACTTTTTTATTACCTTATTCCCTAAATTTATAATTCCAATTGTTGGTATATGTCTTTACATGTCCCTATTACTAACCGTTTTATGTAAAAATGATTAGATATACGTTTTTCTATCACTAACACACTTTATTAATATTTAGGTGATGTCCTTATGGTGCCCAAATTTAACTGTGATTTATCCATCCCAAAATAATTGTGTAGTGAATATCACATCCATTTCATATCAAGGGTGTTAAACTTTATACACTTATAATTATTTGAGATTGTACTTAAATGTATTTTTTTTAAATCCTTGATCATAGAATAAATTATTATGATGAATGAATTTATGTTTTTTGATCAATATGGCACACTAAATCAAAAAAATTAAAAAAATGACTGATGGACCAAGAATTATATAATGATGCAACGCACTCGGTAATGTTTAGTATAATGAGAAATCATGTCGGGATACATAGTTAACCATATTCCTTTATGTGAATTTTCTATCGTAACTTCTTAATAGTTAACCTTGACCTATCTTTATAATGTAGTGTTTTACATTGTTGCCACATTTCCTATCTTATGATTATCATGTTATAACGTGAAATATTATTCATGTTTATTATTATCACACCTTTTATTCTACATTGATATACCCATTTTATATCATTTATCATCTTATAACATGTTTTTTCATTTAATTTTAATTATATATCACCCCTTTCTTATGTATGTCCCCACAATAACTCGTGATGTTTTAAAAGACGTAGAATTTTAGAAGCACGTTAAGGATATTTTCAATAATGTTGTTGTATCCCATGTTCAATATGTTATTATATTTTCCTATTTCCCAAATAAACTAGAAATCTCAATCTTCCATGTTTTATTATGTTTTCATTTATGTAATAAATCATAAATTAATATGGAATAATGAATTGGGTTATTACAATTGGTATAAGTGGAAATGTTTTGTTATTTTTGTGTTTAGGATTAGAAAACTCTTGCATATGTCTTAGGAATAAAACTATGTATAATAAAACATCCACAGATTATGGTATGTATTCATTAATTGGGTTTTCAAGAAAATAAACCCTTGAAAATATAATACAAGTGGATGTGGATCTGGCACATTTTTATATAGGGGTAAAACAAGATAATATTGTGTTATGATAGACACAATCAGGAACAAGTGAATGACAATATGCCTTTTTGCACACCTAGTTTGATGCTCTCAATGGATATGACTTCTTAAATTCATAAGATCCCCATGAACCATTATGTATAATATAAAAATACTGATAATAATACGTTAAATGAAATAGATCGTATATATCATATATTGAAACATATAATTTCATATGTTAGGGAAATAAATTTAATTTACAAGTTATATCTTTAATGCCATTGGACTCCCATTTATGTTTATAATGGCTTAAAAATAATAATCCCTAATTTTTAATATATTATAGACAATGGATGGAAATAGGAGGACTTAGGTAAATAATAAATGTTGCCATTAATGTGATGAATTCCCCCAATAAGATTCCCAACCCAAATGGGAATAGGAATCACATGCTTTTTTATAATACTCTCTCAGCTCAATCGAGTTTTGAATAGAATCCAGAATTAAGAGGAGTGCTCAAATCCCCTTAAAAAGAACAAGATATAATTGAGTCCATTACACAACAATGTCCTCAACTCTCAATGGATCATCTGAAACCTTAATAGTGGAACAATGGATCAACTCAATCGAGAAGATATTCTCTGTCCTTTAGTGTTAAAAAAAGAGAAGGTTTTATTAGCTTTTTATCATATGAAGGGACATTCTAATCAGTGGTGAAAATTGGTAAAAAAATATAAAGCCCGAGGAATAGATCAAAGAAATGGGTTTGATTGAAATATGAAAATTGTTTTCGATAAATATTTTCCTTATACTCTACAATATTAAATTTAAAAGGAATTTCCTTGTCGACAAGAAGAAAGTTGAAAAATTTGTCTAGTTGTATGAGGAAAACATCACAAGACTTTCATGAAATTCCCTAGGCTTTGTCATTAACCCTGAATTCAATGTTGATCGCTTCTTTAGTGGGATAAATCATAGTCTATAAAAATCCCTTGTGATTCATGACATTGATAGAAATGATGAAAATTATCCGATGTACCCTCAAAGTTGAAATTTGGATCAGTGAATCCCAAGGTTATCATTGGGATAAGAAGAAGAAAGTTGAGATTAATTATAGAGGATCAATGGATAAAGCTAATAGTGCAAGGAAATTTCAACATACCACTTTTCAAAGTTGAGGAAAGAAGAACCCCTAAATTTTCCATGGGGGGGGATGTTTTTTGTATAGGAAGTAAGGGAACCGAGATAATGATTTCTGATAGGAGAAACACACTAATGAGATTGAGGAATGGAAATCTACTTAAAACCATAATGTCTTGTTCATTTCTTAAACATCAATGAACTAGGGGACTTTGGAAACCAATTCCCTAAGTGAAGGGTTCTTAGAGACAACCAAAATCTGACAAGGTAGAATGGGATTTCTCTTTCCATCACTACCACTGAGGTAGATATCACCAATAAAGTGGTGATAGGTATGATATTTATTCATTAAAGGATATTGAAGATATTGTTTAATTCTGGTCTACTCATTCCTTCATATCATGAATGTTTAGTAGAACAATTCAAACACCACCACAAATCATGGAAGTGGAATTATTAGTGAAAATTAAAATGGGGAAATTAATGCATTCCAAGTATACAAATACTCCTCAATAGAAATATTAAGTCTAAATTTCCAGGATAACATTTTTATAATACTTTGGTTGAGTTTGATGCAATTCTAGGAATGGATTGGATTTACCTATATAGATCCAACATAAATTGTTGTCACAATTTAGTCAATATCAATATCGTGAATCGCATTTTGATTGTATACAATTAAAAGGTAGAGGATGAATATTATTTAGCACTATAATCTAAAGCATGTATATTATTTACCTATGTGAAATAATATCCTACTATAATGATTGAGTCTATGGAAATTATTATCCTGTAAGACATTCCCATTGGGATAGAATACACTGATGTGTTTCTTGAAGAATTTCCTTGTCTTCCTCCAAGACAAGTGGTGGTATATTCAATTGATATTATACCAAGGGAATTTAAATTTTCCAAGATTCAATATTAAATGGTTGTTGTTTCACATGAGGAGGTAAGGAAAAAACTATAGGAGAATATTCATAAAGGGTTCATATGCCCATGTTATTCATTATGGGGTGCTTCAGACCACTTCATCAAGAATAATGATCGGTCAACACTCATTTTCATTTATTATCCTTATATCAATAATACCATGATAAAGAAAAAGTATCCTCTACCTCAGATTGAATACTTTTTTGATCAACCACATAGAGAAAATTCTTCTCCATGGTATATCTGATATACAGATATTACCATGTTATGGTGAAGAATGAGGATATTCCAAAGACTAATATTTATATAAGGTAAGGTCACACTGATTTCATAGTAATTAAATTTAAACTCACTAGTTATCCAAAAATCATCATGAAATTGATGAATATATTCTTTAGTGGTTACATTGACAAATTTATGGTAGTATTTAAATATGATATAGTAATATTCTTGAAAACCACAGAAGAGCATAAAAAATATTTGTGCACTCAGATAAAGACCATTAGAAGGATAATATTTATGAAAATTATAAAAAATGTGAGTTTGAGTTGACAGAAGTACTATTATTAGGACATATCATGATAAGAAATGGGATATCAGTGGACGCTTAAAAAATAGAAGCTATTGAAGGATGAGATAGGACAACATTTGGGATATATATCAACAGTTTCCTTGGATTATCTGGGTATTATCATCAATTTGAGGTAAATTTATCAGGATTGTCAAAATATCTATCAATGATTATACGGAAGGGAGTCAGGTGTTCCTAGAATGATGAATGTGAAGATAGCTTTAAAGAGAAAAAAAGAAGGCTCATCCCTACCCCTATGCTCACACTACCAACAAGTGGAGAACTTTTCAAGGCATTCAATGATTCCTCAAGGAAGGGATCAATATGTTGGTCAATGATGAATGGAAAATTCATATAAGATTATTCATGTTATTTGGATGTCAATGAATAGAACTACCATACACATGAGCTTGAGTTGGCTTAGTTATCTTTACTTTGAAAATATGGTGGCACTATCTCACTTGGGAGAAGTTTGAAATATATATGGATCACAAAAGCCTCAAGTATATATTCACATATTAAGAGTTGAATATGTGCCAATTAATATGTTTATAATTGATCAAGGAGTATGATTTCTCAATCCACTACCATCTTGGTAAATCGAATAATGTAGAGGAATTTCTATGTGGAAATGATCCAACAATTATATCATTCATGGGAAATGAGAGTGATATGATCATCTTAAATATGAAAAGGAAGGATATAAGAATCATAACAAAAGGAATATTATCAATTATTTATGAAATTATTGCTCAACCATTCCATCTAGAAATGATAAAGGATTCTTAGTGATATGATTCTGGAATTTAGAAGAAAGTGGAATCTATAAGAAAAATGAAATCATATTATTCATTGTTAATCAAGGAGTTGTATGATTTTGTTCAAGACTATATGTATAATCAAATCATATGTTAAAGAAGGAGCTATTGAATGGTGTACATATCTCAACCTTATCCATCCACCTATGAAGTAGAAATATGTATTGAGATATCTTATAACATTTTTGGTAAGACAATATGAAGAATGTGGTCATGGAATATACATCCATAGTTCTTGTATATCACTAAGAGAAAGTTGAAAGGAAATTTTACAAGGGTTTGATGCAATTACTACACATACCTATAAGGATATGGGAAAACATCAACATGATATTTTTCCCTAATATTACAAAGACATAAAGACGGAATACTATTATATGTGTTTTATTGGATTTTTTAATAAATAAATCGCACTTAATTATGTTTCAAGAGGGTTTCTCACTCAATCAACTGGAAAGGGTTTAAATAAGAAAACTATTGAGGCTACATGAAATAGGACTAGTGATTTTATCTGATTGAGATCCATGATTCTAATCTATGTTCTGGATGATTCTACAACATGCTCTTAATACTGATTTGAACTTCAACACAACATATCACCCTCAAACTGATGATCAATCTGAGAAGACTATCCAAACACTTGTGGTAATTTTCAGAGCATGCTCAATTAATATTAAAGGAGGATGGGATAAATATATTTACCTGGTCAATAACTCTTATAATAACAATTTCCACTCATGAATCTGAATGGATCTCTATGAATCACATTATGGGAAGAGGTACAAAACACTTTATTTTTTGGATGAAGTTGGGGAATGAAAAATTCTAGGTCCATAAATGGTAAAAGAAAATGGTGGAAATTTTTAGGACCATTTCAATGCAAATCAAGTATTCTCAGATTCAGTGGATGAGCTATTATGACAATCATCAACAAGACCTATAACTTTATTTTTGAGACATGTTATGAAGGAACATAGGGTGAAAAAGAAGCATTAAAGAATTTAAAATTTAATATTTTGGTATGAATTCATGTTAAAAAAATATAATACACATAACCACTTTCTCATATTTCAAAAATGATCTCGTGTAATAAAATTTAAACACAAAAAATACAATCAACGAAAATCATAACCCGTACCTCAGTCGTTTGAAGTCGTCAGTTTGATTCGGTTGTTGTCGATGTGTCATGGTAGTAAGACACCAAAATAGACATACTATTGATTTTCCATATGTGATTCACAATTCTAGTATTTTTTATCTATGTTTAATGGGTTCTAGAATGGGAAATCGAAGAGATTTATGACATCCCATTGATCACCTGAAAAACACAAACTTGTTCGAGAAAGCAAGACCGATCTGACCTTGTTCTTATTTTAGAATCTATCTCTATGAACATGAGAGTAGAGGATAAGATATTTTATCTCTATAACTACGTGGAAATGGTGTATCTCATAATTAAAGATGCTAAAATTATCTTTTATACTTAGGTTATAGTTTCTAAAAATTTAGTTTGATCCCTAGAAAGTAATAATATTCATTTCAGACCTTTTCAAACAAGTATGACGTAATAAACTTTTCATAAATGTCACAAATATATTTTCACTAGATTGTGACACTATAAAATGTTACTTGATAAAATATGAACCATTAACTTAGTTCGTAAGCTCTCTAAAGGATTTAAAAATCCCTAAATGTGCAATGATCATTCGAAAAATTATATTTTTTCCATACTAACTTTTATGATCAAACAAATTGTGAAAACCATGAAAACTAAATTGAATCATCATTATTCTAATCATGAGTAATATAATTGAATCAGTTTTAATTGCGATCAGTTAGACTCAGACGTTCACCAAACCCCACACATGGGGCCCACTTCATCCTAAACTCGTATTATTTAGAATATAAGGAAATTGTGGATTCACTAAGTATGTGACCCTCTAGGTCCTTATATAAATAACATTGCGTCAAACCCACAGAACAAGACCAGAGTCTAAAAACCCATCATGACTCCTAATGAGATAAGGATAAGTCAATGCAACCACTACCTTCCTACGAACATAGTTTATGCAATATAATCTCTTCTTAAATGATATCTCAATAAAACAGGATGAACAAATGTGTTATCATAATTTTCCTTGAATTATTATTTATTGATCTTTCTAAATGTTCATACCTTAAAATACCATAGCCATAGATTTAATGAGGGTGCTACTATCCAAATCAACCATGCCCGAGATATCCCTTCCTAAACTCAGAAGGGAAAAATTCTTTCATGGTCATTCAATCAGCGACATGTCACTGATAAAATACCCTATGCAAACTACCTCAACACAAATTCATTTCCACTGTTTGGGCCTTGCATCAAAGCATGAAATTAAATTACATACATTGATAATTATCACAATATAAGAGAATATTACACATGTATATAGATAGGAACAACAAATGACACCTAAAACATGTCATGTTCCTATTAGTGGGTCTGTCCTAATGATCTCAACTACTAGAGATCATCATGAATGAACATCATGAGAAGAAGTATCAAAGCTTATGATCCCCAAACACTAGATAATAAAGCATCATCTGTTTCCTGTCAGAATGATGTTACCAGACCATATTAAATTACATTATAATTACAATCATAGTATCTATAGGTTCTCATTTTAGCCTAGGATCATCTATTATCCTTTTATACGACATGTAATCTATGGATATTACAACAAACAAAGAGGATGTAGAAGTCTTGACACTATTATGGAAAGATAAAGACAAGTATAAATATGTCAAATAGTATTCATGTAGTGGTAATAAAATGTACAACACATGTTTGGTCTAGGGAACCCATGTTTATTACTCCCACTTTAACTCAAGACAACTTGCTGAACAAATTTTTTAGATAATCACATAATAAAGATCATGTTTCTATTGAGTAACAACTTTATCTTCTGTACCTTCCATGGTTCTGTTGCATTGAAATTCTGTTATAGAGACCTCATCTCCATGAGTAAAACATCTCAATAGATGGAATCCCTGAGTATTTCCCTTTTTCAAACTATCATAACATGACATCTTATCTAGTAAGGATATTATAATTTACCTTATGATGATACATTTTTTCTAGGTACATTTCCAAGAAGTATAATAGATCATTTCGTTTATATGCTTCTTAGCTTCCCTAGAAGTTGCAATGTACTCGGTCTTTGTAGGTATGGCTACCTCAGGCTGATATGATCTTGTCTCACTAATTACCTTAGCCTCACTATGATATTATATCTCATGGATTGAAGGAAGACTAGTTTGTTCCCCCTCAAAACTTGTATCATTTTTTATCCACTTTTGAGGTACTTATCTTTTATACTTTCCGATGTACAATAAGAGAGTTCTGACTGCTTCACATGCAGTGCTCCTAGACATAATTGAAATCAGACTATAATAAAGCATATATTGGCAATATCAATTTTTGTACATGTTATGGAAAACCTGATTGATCTATCACATAACCATATGGACTTCAATTCACCACGTATATCTCTTCCCATGTCCCGGACATGTCAACCTAGAGAGATTATGTCCTGTGACAAAGGCAAAATTCATCTCTTGAATTTTTCTAACCTATGTTGTTTGTAATAATATATCACTATATGTATGATTTAATAGGTCCATGAAACTGTTAGATTAACCATAGAAGATCTTTTTCCCTTAAACAAAGGTTGCTAATTTATGTCAATCACTTAAGAATAACATTCTTCCTGGTCTCATCTATCTTGAATACAAATCTTTTTTCTATATGTTTCTAAACATATTTTACGTGGAAAACCATTGGTGCTCCCAATAAGATTTGGTAAAAACATGTAAAATATTTAATGAAAATAAAAGATATATGATACCATTGATTCCATCAATCTGTGAATGGATTTTAGTAACTTGTAACCATTATTGTCATTTTGTGTCATGACCATCTATTTCTAGTTGTGTTATATATACACCATCCATTATTGGTGCACATTACATATTATGTGTAATATAATGATCATATAAATTAGTTATGATAAGTAAAATTATAACGGACTTAGGCCTAATGAATGGGTAAAACCAATCAGTCCTTATTGGTACTATGGTTGTACCATCCAGGTATTAACTCATTTGAATACCCACCGTAGTATTCAAAATATATGCCCCTTTTCATTTTGATACAAAGAATCCATTTATTGAATTTTAGTTGGTCTAATCAATTCATGTAAATTATCATATACTACGTACCTCTAGGAAATATTATTGAGAATGAATAATCAATCACTAACCATGGTGAATATAAAAACCATCACCATGGTTTTATCATTCTTACACAGTATGTGTCTCTAGGAAATACTATGTTCCACATGCGCTTAAAGAAATAGTTCCAAGGACAATTATTTATGAATCTTGATCACTGAATAAACCCAAGTCAATATATCTCCCTCTATATCAGAAGAGATGTTCACCATTATATAGAATTGTAGTATATCACATGACTACCAATTTTCTATTAGGGAGTTAGGAAACATCCTAAAAACTATTAGGATAATTACAATAGTCTCACATTGTGTTTTTTCCTAATGCAAATTTGTTTATGTACTAACAAACTCTTTTCATCCCAATACAAATCCATATGACATAATGGATTTATCATAATACTGTGACTTGTATTATATCAATTTTTAACTTTAGTTGGCATATGATTATGGGATTACTCCATTATTTGTGAATCACATCATGCAATATAATCGAAGTTTTTGGAAGTTGCAACATTGATACTACCTACATCAATACTATGATGTATAAAATGTGTGTTTAGGAATTTCTCCATGCTACATTTTTCTGATCCATGTTAACATGTAATAATTCATCATTGATCTTCCTCATTAACATCAATGTCATGATGTGGATAAGGTAATGTGAATTTACAAATTAATCCACACTATATTATCATGATCGATGAATGCTTAGTCAAGATATTCTTTGATATTCTACATGAAGAAAATCATATCATCTAACCATGACTATACTTAACTTTATTATACCTTAATAACATAAATGATTCTCATGATGTATATATACCCCTCAACTATACCCTTGGAATAGTACACATTCCCTTGTAGAACATTTTCCAAAATCTTTGTGACATACTGTTATTGTTAAACATTCAATTTTCCAAAGAAAATACATCAATTATAGTTAAATTATTTAGCTATTCTGATCCAAAATACCATACTTGGTGTTTTTCTTAACGTCCACGTGTAGTTTTAATTGAAAAAGAATTATCCTGCCACAACTGGGTATAGGTAATAAATTTTATATTCATCAAGTATTTACTACAATCCAAGTGTTACTAAACTATATGTTGACTATAAAATACCAAAGAAAACCTTGATTATTTCTTTGGAAAAAATTTATCCTTCTATCCAAGGACACATGAGATTAATGACATGGTTATACTAAATAATAGTTCTAAATTAATATTTCACATGGAAAATAAGATGTTGTGTACCTCTGACCATTGGCCTATTTATCAGCATTTCTCGGCTACCTGGAGTATACATATAAATTCTAGTAAGGTTTATATACTTACATAGTTACCATATTAGATAACATATATTTCACCAGCATATTGTATTTAATACATAAGTTGTAAAACAGAAATATTACAATTGATGAATATTTTTTAAATAAGAAGAGGGTACCTTACATCTTTAATTCAGTTAATTTCTTTGAAACATATATTGTTTTATGTTTATAATATGCAATGAAAATAATATTTGTTAACACCTCATTCATTCTTTTTAATTGCAAATGTGACATTGAAATTACTTTTCGATTGGCCTTTTCTCCTTATCTTTCAATTTATCTCTATAAGAAGTAAAGATGAAACTTTATATAATATTCTTATTTACTTGGAGTTTGATACCTAAATGGGTATTAAAGTGTTGAATCAATATTTTTTCATTTTGGAACTTAAAATGAAATTCGAGTAAATGGGTGAAATTATATTAGTATAGTATTTGTTAAATGATCATATCCCGCCTTTCAATTTACATAGATCCACTGTAACCATATCCTATCCATATCATTTCATTACATTATTCTTGTAAACATATTAGATATGAGACTTCATATAATATCATCCATGTCCTAGTGTATCAAACTCAACTGACACCAGATGTTGATGAAATCATAATGATATAACTATAATATTCATTGTGCTTTAGTATCCTACAAGCAATTCCACAGTCTCTTCCCTTAGGTAACTTAACATGTTTTGGGGACAAATTCATCTTGAGTTCCCAATATCATAGTACAATGCGAAAGTGCCTGTACTATCAATGAATACCCATTCCAGTGAAGACATTTACATAATAAATTATTTATCTTAGTTTTTAAACTTTTTATATAACTTTATATTTTATACCAAAATATTGTTTATAAGATCAGTAATTTTTATCTAGATTACTAGTTTGGACATTTTGAGTAATTAACGAAATAAAAAAATGCCCTCCACTATTTTTATTGAATTCTAGGAACCCTCTATATTAGAATCTGAATACACTATCGCTTGAGTAATCTAGTTCAATGTACCATTGAACCTCCCCAAATAGTATACAATATATGGCTATACCACTAATCTGTTGGATTTGGTGGCCTATAACCAACTACTTTGTACATTATTCATTAATAAAAGCCTTATCACATCTTGATTGTTCTTCTGTGTGACAATGCATGTGATAATGTACTAAGGAAATATGTTGCATTAAAGGGTCATAGCGGATACCTACTATGATGAGAACCAAGAAGTGACATAACACTATTCTTGAATATATGTTCTATGGCCAGATGATGTTATTTGAGGGACACAATTAACACATGACAATTGGGGTAAGGACTCAAAAAACATTGAGGCACCATCTCATGGTGTCCTCCCTTGGTAATATCTAGGAGGATATTATGAGAACAAGACCCGCCAGTAGGAAATCCACATTTCATAGTGTCATTGGATGTTCCTATATGCAGATGTGTGTATTGATCCTTAGACTTTATGATTATTATTAATGGCTATTACAACTTGTCCACATAGATATTTTGAAGAAAACTATGATGACACACTATTCACAGTGAGGTAGGATACGTTGGGTGCATCACAAGTAATACTACATTATTAGATAATGCAAGAAAGGATTTTTCCCTTCTGTTCCATAACGGAAGTTGATATCTCAGGCCCTTTGATGGAATTGATATAGCCTAAATAAATCCATGGCCATGGTAAGGTATGGGAAAGTTCAATTCTAGAAAGTCAAAGAAAGAATAATCGAGCACATGGGTTGATGGCACTAGCATGAAACCCACATGATTAGAGATATCGAGGAAAAGGGATTATATTACATAGTAAGCATTCATATGCGGTGAAACGTCATTATTGTGTTAACTTCTTTCTCTATGGGTGTCTTGGCTTGTTTCTAGACACTAAGCTTAGAATTTAGGTAGGCTCCACATAATGCCACTGAAAATGGGGCAGAGAGGGTCACACACTAATTGTGTCCATGTATCTCAGTTAAATATTAATTTAACAAGTTAAATAAATATTATTCCCGACTGTGGTTTAATAATTATTTAGGGATTCCTGATTGCATTTATTTCGACACTAGTTATTTGAGGGAATATATTGTGGGAAAAATAATACATTTATTAGCGAGTAATGCTGTTACATTTATTTATGAAATAAATAGCCATTAGTCAAGGGATAATAAATGTGTTGGAGGAAATAAAGGAAAGTGGAAAATAAAAGTACACGCAGTGTATATTAAATATACACGCCATTTAGTTTTATAGAAAACAAGTACACGCCGTGTATTAATGATTACATACCATGTAGTTTTTCCAGTCGTGATTTTGAGGATATAATATTTTTTTATTAAGTGATATTTATTATAATCAGCATGGGCGCAAGTCAATGAATTAATAATTCGGACATGGGGCTTTCAATAAGAGTTAATGAAATAAATAAAACGCGTAACGCGTTTATTTATTATCATAACTCTATAACCTCGAACCCAATTATAAATATGCTCACAACCCCAACAATTTACCTCAATCGTTGTGCATAACAATTCTGTGGAATTATTTCAAGGCCAAAAGAACTCCTTCCTCCAAGAACGCTCTCCAGACCGAGAGACCAAGGCGATCGAAGGCGGACATCGCAAGCGAAGGATCTTCCATGCTAGCACCCGGAGATCCCTTTGATGATGCCTGGAGATACGTGGAACATGTGTGGATCACCGCTATAGAAATCCTACACTTGGATTATATGACGCAATGATGGATCATAGGATCTTGACCAGAGACATCAACGAAGAATGAATTCCACCAAGGTAATTCTTGTGAATTAATTAAATTAATTATAACCAACATATTATGATCCTATCTATATGGTTCTAGGATTTCCTCTTATGTTTTTTTCTCCTCATTCTATTTCAAAGATTCAGAGTTTTACATCATGACATATCTCAGATTAAATTTTGTTTAACGTTAAAATTAATGTTGGGAAAACCCACCAATGTGCTTCTACTGTGCCCAGAACCTACAAGTTGTATCACAGGGGTCATATCTTTTATGATAATTATTTAGTTTTTCATTGTTGTTTTACGCATTTATTAATTTAGTTGTTTAACTCAAGTTTAATCATTCTGGAAATATGAATCTTGAGATTTGTTCCACCTCCTTCGTTTCTCGTTCACGTCACAGAATCGAATTTTTCATTTAATTTTGATTAAAATAGAATAGAGGAACTCATCCGTAGGAGCAAAACATTTCTATCCGTACAACACCTGAATAAACAATGTGTATTCGAAAATAGAAGCTGTGTAGTCTAGGTTCAATGCATTTACCGATCCACCGAATCCGGTCAAGTATTGGAGTATACCTATGTCATTTATGACACCTTGTGTTGACCAAGAACAAGTTGCACATGGTTTTCGGATTACATGTCGTGTGGTCCAACTGAACACAAAGAGTAGTCCCTTTGGGTTTTGGTTGGACTGTGTACCCCGTATAGAGCTTCCCGGGCCGGAAACCATGTAACGCGGAAACTACATGACGTGTGTCCCACAGAACATGCCGTGTGCTCCGAAAATTTCCAAAGTACATTAACACACCCTGTCCCTGGGTGTGTACTTCAGATGGACGGTGAAGAAACATACTTTTTGTATAGTCGGAACTACACGCTGCGTACACACCCAAATTTTGAAGATTTATTAAAATTTATTTTTATATAATAAAAACCCTTTAGAGGTGTACCATGGTGCGTGCATAAAGATGAGGCACAAATGTGATAGGTGCTTTATATATATGTGTTTAATTTAACATCTGCGTAATAAATAAGAATTCACCAGGTTGCCTCCAAGGAACATGTTATGTACAAGGATAATTTTAAATTAATTAATTTATTTAAAATTTAGATTTATGAGAATCTCAAGGAAGGTCAGAAAATGGTTTAAGATAAAACGATTGATTAATTAAAGATAATTAATTGATTCGAGCGTGATTCATCTTAAACAAGAACGATTAAAGAATTTAATGGTAGTTTTATTTATGTGTAAATATTTTTGCATGTATGCATAATCATGAGCTAGACCGATACCTTTGTTTTTGAATGGTTTATTTTAATTTATTTATTTAAATTATATTTGTTGGCATGCGAGCCATCTCCTCATTAATATGTAGTGCATGTGCACCCAAGGATTATTATATGTAAAAACCCCTTTTACCCCTCACCTGCGCGTGAGATAAATTCATATGTAATGGATGGAGCTCCCAAGCTAGTGGAGGTGGCTCAAGTTAAGTGCCAAGGTGAAACCAATACAAGGACATACAAAGGTGGACAGGTGGAAAGTTGTAAAAACGAACCCAAAAGGTTCAAGGCATTTCTCCCCAAGGTCTTGGGTTAGTTTATCAAGCCCCAAATAAAATAACCAATAGAAAAAGATCATGATAATACCATTTATTTTATTTCTATCAATTTAATGGTTAATTTATTGTGGGTGTGTTATCATGATGACATGATTAATGTATTAAATGATCATGTAGGATGGAACTAATATTAAACCGGATTAAACGTAAATATTATCTTAGACATAGTTAATCAATTATGTATATCCCACTTAATATTAACAAATAATTTTATCAAAGATAATAAAATTGGAAATTTACATATAAGGATAAAATCCCTCAAAAGAAATTTTTAATCGGTATAGCCTTCCAAAATCTTTGTTTGAATTGAACCATAATACAAAGTGCTTGACCAAACCTAGTGGGGGTTCATTAAATTATCAGGGAATTATAATTCAAGGTTTTGGGTTGACTTGACTTGGTTTTAATCAAGGGTTGACTGCCATAGCAGGACTTGGTGTGACCAAGAGGCAAAGGTTGAGGAAATCCAAAATAAAAGGATTTTAGGATTGGGGAGTCCACTCAGCGGATCAAGGAGCCGTGAGTTAATGCAGTTGGCATTTGGAATGCCTACATAAAACCCATCATGTTTTCTGACCAACCCTAGTTGGGGTAATGCAAATGGAAATATGGATCCTTTCCACTAGAATATTCAGGAAACAGAATATTCCGAAGTCAATGGTGAGGGCTATTGGAATTTGATAAAATAGTGGGAGACTAATAAGTATTAATTAATTTACTTGTCTCAGTTTTGTAATAAATTACTAAACCTTTGCTCATCTTAATTTGTAGAAATGGTAAGAAAATGAATTCAAACATATCATTGTGCACCATACTTGAGAAGGAATACCTTATCACTGGCACCAATTTCCAAGAGTTGTAGAGGCGTTTATGAATCATCCTTTGCCATGAAAGGAAATTGTATGTGCCAGAAGAGACTATTCTAGTTGTGCTTGGGAAAGAGGCCAGTGATGAGGAAATATCTCTCGACATGAATCACATGGATGATGCCACATATGTATAGTGTTTCATGCTATCGGCCATGTCCAATGATCTCTTGAAGCAACATGAAAACATGGATGCTTATAGAATGATGTCTCACCTTAATGATCTCTACCAAGAGAAGGCGAGACAGGAGAGGTATGAGATCTCCAATTCTTTGGTTACAACTATGCTTGGAGAGTCTGTGCCAGCTGGGCCTCATGTATTCAATCTTAGTGGCTATATTGAACACCTAGACATCTTAGGGATTAAATTCCCAGATGATTTGTGTATAGATCTAATCCTATCATCACTTCCCAAGACCTTCTCTAGCTTCATTGTCAATTATAACATGAGTGGCAATGAGAAGAGTCTATCAAAGATTTTGACCATGATTTTACAGGTAGTCAAGGACATGGGGAATGACAAACCTGTAGTCCATATGGTGAAAAAGAAAAGGTAGGACAAGGAAAAGAGGGAAAAGACTTATAAACAGTCTAAAGCCCCTAAACACCATCCTTCCAAGAAGGGGAAGATCTAGAGGCAGGTCAAGGAACGTGAGGTGGTGTGTTTTTCAAGTGGCATCCAAGGCAACTTGAAGAGGAACTGCACCCGAAGGCATGGGGATGCTAAAGGTGTGTTCGTTATAGAGTGTAATCATTCTATTTCTACACATTGGGTATTAGATAAAGCTTGTGTGGATCACATATGTATTAAAATGCCGGAACCAAGTAGATTTAGAAATATTTCCAGAGGAGAGGTGGATCTTTAAGTTTCCAATGGTGCAAGGCTAGTTGTGTTGGCTACTGGTGATTACCACCTCTCACTGCTGACTGGGATGATTTTGGTTTTACATAACTGTTATTTTGTGCCTAGTTTTACCAAGAACATAATTTCTATATCTTGTTTGGATATGGATGTATTTGTTTTCAAATTTGGACATAAGGGTTGTCTTTTTTATAAGAACAACGTATGTTTTGGTATGGAATATTTAAATAATGGTTTTTATGTATTAAATTATGAAAACCATGTGTTGGAAATTGATAATGAAACAAACTCACATGACTCATACATCACCCAGTTGTGGCATTATCATCTTTGTCATGTGAACGAGAAGCGCTTGAAAAAGCTCTGCCAAGATGGCTATTTAGAATCTTCTGAGATAAAACCACTTGATAGATGTCACAGTTGTTTACAAGGAAAAATAACCAAGCCGCCTTTTGGTGGGAAGGGTGAAATGGCCATAGAGCTTCTAGGATTGGTACACATGGATGTGTGTGGACCATTTCCAATAGAAGCAAGAGGTGGATATTCTTACATCATTACTTTTACAGATGATTTGAGAAGATATGGCTATGTCTACTTATTGAGGTATAAGTCAGAGGCCTTAGAGAAATTTAAGTAATTCAAGAATGACGTAGAGAATCATCTTGGTAAGAAGATAAAGAAACTTCGATCAGATCGAGGTGGAGAATATCTGAACCAAGAGTTCATCGATCTTCTATGGGATTCATGGATTCTATCTCATCTCACTCCCCCTTATACACCATAGTGGAACAGTGTTAGTGAAAGGAGGAACCACACCTTGTTGGACATAGTGAGGTCGATGATGAGTCATGCAGATATTCCATTATTCTTTTGGGGATATGCATTACAAACTGTAGCATACAAATTAAACTGAGTATCAACTATGGCGGAAAATGGAATTCCCTCCGAGCTATGGAATGAAAATAAACCCATTTTGTCGCACACACATGTATGGGGATGCAGGGAGTTTGTTAAGGCGTCCTGAGGAAAAAAACTACCACCACAGGGCATGAGGTGTATCTTTATAAGATATCCCAAGGAAATGAAAGGATATTACCTATATAACCCTTCAGAAAAGAATGTGATTATCGCCAGACAATCTATCTTTCTTGGGATGTAGCACATCTTCAAGAATGATAGTGGGAGAAATATTGACTTCGATAAAGTTGATGCTCAAGATACACATGAGTTGGTATAGGAACAAGTTCCACAGGTCCATGTGGAAGAGGATCCAGAAACACAAGAACTGCGTAGGAGCTCAAGAGAGGTAAGGGAACCAGAGAGATTTTGTTTCCTAGTCACCGAGGATGGTGAATCAATTTTGTTGGACAATGATGAACCTTTCTTCAACATGGAAGTAGTAGAAAGCTTAGAAGCTGCAAGATGGCTAGAAGCTATGAATTCTAAGATGGATTCCACGTATCAGAACCATGTCTGGGTTCTGGTCAATGATCCAGTTGATGTAAAGCCTATTGGATACAAATGGGTATTCAAGAGAAAGATGGACATGGAAGGTCAAGTTATCACCTATAAAGCCAGGCTAGTTGCTATAGGGTTCAAGAAACATCAAGAAATTGACTGTGATGAAACCTTCTCTCCAGTTTACATGTTTAAATCTATAAGAATCATACTTTCCATAACATCTTACCATGACTACAAGGTTTGGTAGATGGATGTCAAAACTACATTCATTAATGGGAACCTTCTGGTAGATGTCTATATGACACCACCAGAAGTGTTTGTGACACCAGGTGAAGGAAAATGGGTTTTAAAGTTGCAAAAATCCATTTATGGATTAAAGTAAGAATCCAGGTCATGGATATTTCATTTGATGAAGCCATAAAGTAATTTGGGTTCATTAAGAAAGAATGTGAGCCATGTGTTTATAAACGGTTTAATGGGAATGCGATCATTATCCTAGTAGTATATGTTGATGACATATTGCTTATTGGAAATGATGTAACAGTCTTACAGTCAGTTAAGGACTGGTTGAATAAGTGTTTCTCCATGAAAGACTTGGGTGAAGCAGCCTACATTCTAGGGATCAAGATCATTCGTGATAGATCCAAGTGGCTGCTTGGAAAAAGTCAGGGTACATACATTGACCAGATACTAATGATATTTAGTATGGAACAATCCAAGAAGGGATTAGGTCTAGTGTCACATGGCCTACATCTTTCTAAGAAAATGTTTCCTCATACACAACAAGAGAAAGATAGAATGAGTAAGATCCCATACACTTCGGCTATAGGATCCATCATGTATGCCATGTTATGTACCAGGCTTGATGTTGCCTATGCAATGAGCATGGTAGGTAGATATCAAGTAGATCCAAGAGAACAAAATTGGACTGTTGTTAAGAATATCCTTAAGTATATGAGAAGAACTAATGATATGTTCCTTGTGTATCGAGGAGACAAGGAGCTTGTCATCAGAGGGTATGCTGATGCTAGTTTTCAGACCTATCAGAATGATCTGAAGTCACAATTTGGATATGTTTTCTGTCACAATGGAGGAGTTGTGAGCTGGAAGAGTTTAAAGCAGTCAGTTGTAGCCGATTCTATAGCAGAGTCCGAATATATAGCGGCATTAGATGCAGCCAAGGAAGCTATCTGGAATTGGAACTTTTTCTAAGAGCTTCATGTGGTGCCTAGTAGTAAAGATCCCATTACATTGTAATGTGATAATACTACAGCGGTGGATCTTGCGAAAGAACCAAGGTCACATCAACAGACAAAGGATATACTCCGAATGTATCACCTATTGATGGATTTATATCAAAGGGGTGATGTTACAGTGATTATAGTGTCCATAGAAGAGAATGTGGCAGACCCTATTACTAAAGGCATATCTCAGCAGAATCCTGAATATCATGTGAGATCTAGCGGGTTAAAGGTTGTTAGAAGTTAGCTCTAGTCCAAGTGGGAGTCTATTGGAGTTGGTGGCCTAGAAAAAACTACCTTGTACTTTATTCATTAATAAAATCCTCATCACATCTTGATTGTTCTTCTGAGTGACAATGCATGTGATAATATCCTAAGGATGACTATTTCATTAAAGGGTTATAGCACATCCCTGCTATGATGAGAATCCGTAAGTGTCATAACACTATTCTTGAATATATGTTATATGGCTAGATGATATTATTTGAGGGAAACAAATAACATAGGCCATTAGGTGTGGGGACTCGTAAAATATTGAGGCACCACCTCATGGTGTGCGCCCTTGGTAGTATCCAGGAGGATATTATGAGAATGAGACCCGCCAGTAGAAAATCCACATTTTATAGTGTCATTGGATGTTCCTATCTACGGATGTATGTATTGATCCTTAGACTTTAAGATTATTATTAATGGGTATTCCAACTCG
Organism: Viscum album; assembly: GCA_963277665.1. Classification (NCBI taxonomy): domain Eukaryota; kingdom Viridiplantae; phylum Streptophyta; class Magnoliopsida; order Santalales; family Viscaceae; genus Viscum; species Viscum album. The sequence continues at coordinate 1,542,807,692 of OY728129.1, forward strand.
CGCACTTAGATGTATTGACGAAAACTGTGACGACACACAATTCGCAGCGAGGTTGGATATGTTGGATGCGTCACGAGTAGTACTACATTGATAGCTAACGTGAGATAGGATTTGTCCCTTCAGTTCCATAATGGAAGTAGATTTATCAGGCCCTTTTATGGAATTGATATATCCTAAATAAATCCATGTCCATGGTAAGGTATGGAAAAGTTCAATTTCAAAAAGTCAATGAATGAATAATTGATCACATGGGTTGATGGCACTAGCATTCAACCCGCTTGATTAGAGATATTGAGGCAAAGGTAATGTATTACACGATAAGCGTTCTTATGAGGTGACACATCATTTCGGCTTTAACTTCTTTCTATATTGGTCCCTTAGCGTGTTTCTAGACACTAACCTTGGACTTTAGGCAGGCTCCACCTAATGCCACCGAGAAAGGGGCCACACACTAAGTGTGTCCATATATCTCAGTTAAATATTAATTTAACAATTTAAATAAATATTATTCCCAAATGTGGTTTAATAATTATTTAAGGATGCCTGATTTCATTTATTTCGACACTAATTATTCGAGAGAATATATTGTGGGTGAAATAATACATTTATTAGCAAGTAATGTAGTTACACTTATTTAAGAAATAAATATCCATTACTCAAGGACTAATAAATGTGGTGGAGGAAATAAAGGAAAGTGGAAAATAAAAATACACGCCGTGTATATTAAATATACACACCGTGTAGTTTTATTGAAAACAAGTACACACCGTGTATTAATGATTACACACCGTGTAGTTTTTTCAGTCAGGATTTTGAAGATATAATATTGTCTTATTAAATGATATTTATTATAATCAGTGTGGGTGCATGTCATGGAATTAATAATTCAGACATGGTTTCTTTCAATAAGAGTTAATAAAATAAATAAAACACGTAACGCGTTTATTTATTGTCATAACTCTATAACCTCAAACCCGATTATAAATATCGTCACAACCCCAACACTTTTCTTCAATCGTTGTGAACAAAAATTCTGGAAAATTCATTCAAGGCCAAAAGAACTCCTTCCTCCAAGAATGCTCTCAAGGCCGAGAGACCAAGGCGATCGAAGTTGGACATCGAAAGCGAAGGTTCTTCCACGCTAGCACCCGAAGATCCCTTCGGCGGAGTCTGGAGATACATGCCACACGTGTGGATCACTACTAGTGGAATCCTACACATGGATTCATCAGCTCAACGATGGATCACATGATCATGACCGGAGACATCAACGAAGAAATAATTCCACCAAGGTAATTCTTGTGAATTAATTAAATTAATTATAACTAACATGTGATGATCCTATCTCTATGGTTCCAGGATTCCCTCTTATGTTTTTTGTTCCTCATTCTATTCCAAAGATTTGGAGTTTTACATCAAGAATGATCTCGTATTTAACATTGATTAACATTAAAATGAAAGTTGGGAAAACCCACCAATGTGCTTCCGCTGCGCCCGGAACCTACATATTCAAAGGGTTCAAGGTAGGATTTTGGATGGATAACTACAAAAACTAGCGGTTCTTGGATTTATTGAGTGAAGTCCTAAATTCTAAAACTAGGACATGATTTACTCAATGATTTCCTCTAAAATTATATAATGATAGATACAGATAATTATTACTACAACTTTGGTTATGTTGACTCACCACCCTCATAAGAACACCTCAGAACTAAGAGGAACTCATTACAATGGAATGAATGACACCTCAAACAACTGGTTTTGTTCAATGTCAAATTATGGAAGGATATTTAGACTTAATATATCTTTTATGTTTTGTTTTTGAATTTTTAATCTGAGGAAGGAAATAAATTTCTATTTTCTAAGAACGTACTATGTGATCGCACTCACAACTGACAATGTAAGAAATAGAAAACTTCATCACGTTACATGTTCATTTTATCTTCCATGCTTTTTATTATTATACAATGTGACCGTGAGTAATAAATACACATTAATAAAATAATTATCTAAGTATACGATAAAATATAATGACATGTTTATGAGATGTTAAATATTGGTTAATACATTGAGTGAATAATGGATTAACCGAGACCCTAGAATAATTTCTTAAGTCAAGCCTGAATTGAATTGCAACACCCACAACTCCCACACATTGAACTTTTTTGGTGTACATCATCTCATGACTTGAAACATGTCACTAAAAACTCCTCTAAATTTAAAATCTATACTCACAGGTAGGTGAGGGGAAGTTGGGATTCCAAATTACAATTTTAGAACTTAAATGTGGACACACATGTCCTTATACAAATTAAAGATGGAGGTATGATGCACATATAATTAAAATAAAATAATTATTAAATTTATAAAACATAAATAAAATAATTAAATTAAATAAATAATAAACCATAGATGAATATGTCGGTCTCAACTCATGAGGAGTCAACAAGAAATTATATTGCATAAGGAAAAATTCAATATTCAAAAACTAAACTCGAGTGTTTTTTAATGAACTAACTTGAATTAACATAATTAAATTAATTATCAATATATCCCACAACACTCAAAATAATTTTATTAAATCCTATACAATTAAATTTAACATCTGACCTTTTTTATAATTTTTCATGTGTATTTGGATTTAAAGGACCCTAAAAATTAATATAGGACTAGTGATTGGTTGAAAGGGTATGGCCAGTCATACCCAAACCGAATTGGTCCTTCCAGATATGGGGTTTACATTTAAAGGAAATAATATATATATAATAATATAAAATGATAACAAGATTAAATTACAATCATTATTCCCTATATATATATATATTTAATCAAGATTCTTGGAGAATATTTGAATAAGATTCCATGCTACAATCTATAATTTAAATTAAAGAATATTCCATGAAAATATTTAAACTAGCTTCCATGGGAATATTTTCCCATTTAATTAAAAAATATTCCATGATAGGATTTAAACTAGATTCCATGAGAAGTGTTTTATTCTTCATTAAAAAAAGCTTCCATGGGAATTTTTAAACTAGCTCATATATGAGGCTTTGTCCTTCTAATTGAACAAGATTCCATTAGAGAATTTATACTACATTATATGGGAAGATTTATCCATTTAATTTAACAGGCTTCCATTAGAATAATTATACAAAATTCTATGGGAATCCTTTTCAATTTAATTAAAAAATATACCATTAGAATCCTTAAATTAGCTTCCACGTGAAGTTTCAAACTATTTAATAAAACATGATTCCATAGAAATATTGAATTGAAAATGAACTAACCAAACTGGATTTTGATATATTCCATTACCACAGAACGTTGCAGACATCGCACTATAGACAATTGTCCATCACAATAGTATCCATTAAATAATCAAAAATTAAAAAATCAATTTTTGTGCCAACCTTCAGGAAAAAACCATCAATAATGCAGAATGCCCAATTGTGTCAAAATCCTTTTACTTGAACTATTTTGTGTTTATCTATTTAGAAATTCTTACCTTTGAATACTATGGAAATATATTTAATTAAGGTGTTACCATCCTAATCAAGTAGGCCCCAGATATCTATTTCTAATCTTGAATGTGGAAAATACTTTCTTGATCATTCAATCAATGTCATGCCACCAGTAAAAAACCCAACACAAATTACCTCACCACTACTTCATTTCCAGGGTTTTCTCCTTGCAAAAAAGTACATAATTATTTAAAACAACATTGATAATGATATCAAATTATGATACCATTACACATTTTCCTTGGTAAGAACAACCAATGACACATGAACATGTGGTGTTCTTATTAGAGGGTCTTTCTTCATGATATCAACTACTAGAGATCCTAAAGTGTGAACTTCATGAGAAGATGTCTCAATGCTTATGAGCCCCCAGTACCTAATAGTCACACATCATATGTGTCCTACCAATATGATGTAACTATAGCATATGACATTAATTTAATATTACTATCATAGTATCCCTAGGTTCTCATTATAAAATGGGATGTACTATAACCCTTTTATATGACACATAATCTAATGGATTTACCACAAATAAAGTGTATGGAGAAGTATGAACACTACAATAGAAATTTAAAGACATGTATATATAAAAAATATTATAAATTTTGTGGTAATCAAAAGTACAACACAGGTTGGGTATAGGGAAACCACTTTCTTCCTGGTATTCATCCACATATCTCAAAGGAAGAATGTGATGAGACTAGGGATGAAGGGAAATCATAGTCCAAGATATATCATCCCCTTTTAGATCATTGATCTCATTAGAACGGGGACATATTGACTAGCACTACCATATAATATATCTCAAATAATGATATATTATATGTATCCTAATTGTGAAATTATAGACTAGAACCCTCATATATACTCAATCTAGAGGTGGTTCAATTAGTGAATGAGATATCATATTAAGAGAGACCAGGGAAAACATTAGATCATAGAGACAATGTTTTAAGAAATATGAGAATGCACCTGGTCAATGGGTGGAGGAGAAACAACATGTTTAAAGAAGACAAATGGGAACCATAGGATGTGATGAGATTGAGATACCCTCATATATTTTAGTGTGGGAAATGAAACTTTTGTGGGTGAAATTTTCTAATGGGGGATATTGTAATGACCCATAAGGCTATAAATAAAATTTACCTTATGATTTAATTAAATGTATTATTATGTAACATGGATATAGAAAACACATGAGGTTATTTGGTTTTATTATATCATATTGTATTTAAATAAATATTAAGAATATTTACGATTGATAAAATAGTCGTCCAATAGTGATCACATGATTAGTATAAATATAGGGTTTTAACAAATAAAATTGACACAGACAAAAGAATTGATGACCATAACCAGTAAGATCATACCCCATGAAGCTCGTTTTTTAGAGTCTTTGAAGGTGATATAATAACTTGGATTTTCACTTGAGTAATCCAAAAATGAGATCCAAAAGTATAATCATGAGTGAAAATAGTTATAGGATAAATTCAAGCTCATCGAGATCATGACCCAAACCATGTACATCGTACCACCCCATGAATGTATCACTATCATTCATCTTACTATTAAAGGCTTTTGTGGTGTATTAAAGGGATATATATCAAGAACCTATAAATATGAGTGATTAATTTTTTTTAATAAAATATTGATTATAATTAATTCTCATTATTTTTAATTTAAAAGGATTTATATTTTGTTTCAATAAAATAAAAAGTGTAATTTTGGGTAATATTTAAATTCAATTAGGGATATGATTTTAAGGAAGTATTGAATTTTTTAAATAAAAATATTTTTATAAAATTGTATCATTAAATAATTTTTATTAAATATAAATGAACATATAATTTTCATGAAGTCAGATGTATTTTTATATGTGGTTGAAAAATCTTGTAAAAACAACGTATTTTTAATAAATGGATGTTAATATTTTAATAATAAAAATTCACATATTTAGAAAATCATTTTCGAAAAAATAATATTAATTTTTTGGGATCATAATATAAAATGTATCCATTGGGGAATTTTTCCTAATTTTCTGAGTTTCAGATTTTTGGGTAAAAATTAAAGACCGTATAGAATACTTCATGTATTATGACACCATAAATACCGAAAAATGATGTAATAAATACTATAAATTGTATAAATGGAAAAATATATGGTTTCCCTTAAAAATAATTTTATTTTATTTTTAGATAGTTAGTATTATAAATCTTTTATGAATCCTCCAAAACCGTTAAAAATATATTAATTTTTTAATGTCATTTATTTAAAATTATGTCTCACTTTAACATATGAAAGAGGATTATTTTATTATGGTGAGAACATAAAATTATAAAATAATTAAAACTAATCCAATTTGGGAGAATCCATGGGATATATTCTGAGGAGGTTTTTTTGTATATTTTATTATACATATTTCCAAACCTATGTCTAAGAAATAATAAATAAATCCCCAATAATTTCCTATATAAACCCACCCATGATCCCATTTCTCTTCCCCCAAAATTCTGGGAGAACTTCTTTAATCATACTTACCCTCTAAAGAGTCCTCCTAATGTTTCCTGAATCTCTCAAAAAGGTCCTCCAAATTATTTTAATTCACAAACTCAAGTAAGGAATTCTCATATTCTCTTCTTAGTTCTTGTTTACTTATAACCTTATACCCTTTATTTATAATTAATAATATTGGTAAATGTCATTCAATATCACTATTAATCCCCATTTTGGTTCCATGTTATGATATACCCATTTATATCTTGTAAAAATATTTTATGATTTTTTATATGTTGCTGTTATACTACAACAAGTTCATCACTGGTTTTCAATGCCAAAAAAATGGTATAGTAAATACAAATTCTATTTACTATATATTAGGTCAGGATGTAAATGAAAAAGAAACAATATGGGAGACTTGGTTCCTTTTAAAAATAAGGACAATATTAAAATGTCATTCATGAAATGAAGCGATCCCTTTTTTATCTCTTAAAGTCGAGCGATCAGTGGAAATAAATAAAGGAAAAGAACACAAGAATGTATAGTGTTCCAGGGCATAGAAGTCCCCTAGTATAGTCCAACTATTCTTTACTCCATGAGATTGGTGATTTTAACAAGTTTTTCCTCTTATCATAAGACAATCCACAACTGAGTACATGCAGTTTAAACATTACAAGGAATTTACAAGGCATTCTTATTCTTTTATAGGTAACTGAAATTTCCATTGCTTAGTCCAGGAAGCTGACAGTCCACCATTACTGAGTATAAGCAGTTGATACTCTAAAGAAAATGATAAGATTATGTTTTTTGTGAAATAGTTTTAGCTGAAATTTCGAGTAGCAACTGACAGATGTAGATGATCTTCAATACTACACAATAGGATACGAAAAAAGATCTTCAATATAGAGCAGAATTCTTCATCATTTAAGAAAAGAGAATATGTTAGAAATTTTTTTTATCAGCTTCTATCATGTTTAAATTTTGAGAGAATAATAATATGTGGATAATATTTCGATCTCTTATTAAAAATAATAATTTGTAGAATTAAAATATTTCACCACTTTAATTTTTTAATTTTTTCACCTCTCTAATCTTTTTCTTTGTGTATATTCTTTTCATTATAGAGAGATATATAAATATAATAAATATATAGTAGTTTTAATAGAATTAATCTTCTAAAGGATACCCAAAATAAATTGAGTTAATAACTCTCATAAATATCTCTAAGAATAGTATAGCACTGTTGCCTATATATTACTATAGAATAAATCTCTAATAAATGTATTGAAAATTATTTGAATAAATTCACCCATAATATATCCATAATTATAGAAGTGTTGAAAATTTTGAAACTCTTTTTTAAATCCATTTACACCTCTTTAAATGCAGATGAAATAGTTCTTGAAAAATATCCTCACAATATATCATGGATATTTGAAATCAATTTATTCAAATATATTAATAAAGTCTTTTATAAATAAGAATGATTTTATCCTTTCCATGAGATCCTTTGAATTAGTCCTAAAACAAACTTATAATGATATATACTTCCATAAAGATGGTTGAAGAAATTAATAATAATATATTTAAATAAACTCCATCTTTTACGAGTAAAACATAGGGGTCATTCAGGTTAAAAAACCAAATATAGGGTTCAACTATGTAACATATGGTTCCTTTTCATAGCATAGGGTTCATTCCAATGTATGGTTCCTTATCCATACTTTAATCTACACATAACGAAGCGATCAAAGAGTAACATAGAAATGATGATCTATATAGTCATCCTTGTCAGCATAAAATCACAAATATAGCATTGATTAATAGTATATTCATATTTTCTGAATGCAGGGTAGCAAATAGTTATTATAGATTCCAACATAGGTCCGATATTACTTCTGTTTATCATTATTAAAATATAGTGTTTCTGATTCATAAGAAATCTATTTAAAGTAGGGTTGATATTCCATATGAGAATTTATCAAACGCATGGTTCATTCCATACGTCACACTTACCAACATAGGTTATGAATAGTTTTTCTAGAAAATGTAAACCACTTAAAATCAGACATCACAAAATGTTTTTCAGCCCTTTATCATCAGATTCAGTCTTAATACCACTAAAATTATTTTTATTAAATCTCAATATCTTTCCAATGGTTCAATAATTTAATCAATCCAGCTTCTATAACTTTAGATATCTTCAAAAAACTAAGGCAATTTGATAAAGAAAAACATCTAGTAAAACAGAAATCCAAAACAATGGATAATGTATTGACAATCCAAAACACTTTTTTATCCTTCGATGTAAACTTGTTAAATCAATATAAACATATTGGGTTTCCATCGCACTAAGTTTTGAGAAATTCCAAAATCTATAGAACTTGCATGAAAAATAAATACTAGAGAATTTCAAATCTATTAATTATATAGTTGAAAAACTATTTCAAAAACATCGTTGATTTTTTAGAGTATCATAAATTTATTTTCAGACATCTACAAAAACGGATGATATTTAGATAAAATCCTCATTTGTCCAATGATATAATGTTCTTGCTAATCATTTAAATATAGCTTAATATATCATCATAATTATGAATTGACATTAAGATGAAAACTACAATATCAATTAAACAACCTGTAACAGCATCGATGAATTTTTGCACCATTGAAATAGTTGAATTGGATTTTGAGATAAATAGATGAAATGAAGATAATCTACTTATATTTCCAAAATAATATAAACCATAAAAATATGATAACTATTGCTACATATATAATAAAAATACTTTGACATAATAAATCTGAAAAACATAATAGAAATTATTAGAAAACAAATATTGATAGGTTGAATTAATTATCAATACTAAATAAAAATGATAATGAAAAATATCAACTAAAAAATCTATCTTTTTGGATAATTACAAAAACTTTCTCAATGCCAAATTTTTTCCCTACTTTTGTAATAATAAAAATGATATTATCTTGAATAAATTAAAAAATACAATATATTTACCCCTTGTTATAAATAATTGGAATTTGAGATTTTAGTAAAAAACAAAAAAAATAATTAAAATAAAAATTGAATAACTAAAATTTCTCCCCCCCTATTAAAAATATATAAAACATGGAAAATAAATTTTTAGCATATTTAAAATATAAAAAATAATTATTTTTTAAAAAATTAAATTAAAAAATTATTTTTTGATTTATTTAATTAATAAAAAATAATATATAAATTTGAAAAATATGAAAAATAATTTTTTTAGGATTTCAAATTTTTATTTTTTTAAAAAATAATTAGAATTTAAAATTTGAAAATATATTAAATTTTATTTTTTATATTTTTTAAATATTTAAAATTTGAGTTATTTATAAATATGGTAAAATATATACAGAAATAAAAACACCCCTAAATCCATGCTTCATTAAAAAAGTTAAAAATTGATAATCAAGGATCCCTGAGAACATATATAATATTATTCAATGAATATAAAAGATTTATAATGAATGTATTAAACCATTTTCTAATGAAATAAAAATAATAATTTTGAACACATTATAAATATTTAAAATTACTCCCCTTAAGAAAAAGAATAAATATTTATTATATTCAATGAATTTAAATAAATTATATTCAAGTAATTTAAATAAAATATTTCAAAAAATAAATCAATAAAAAAATTATAAAAATAAAAGTTTATTTTCAGAAAATTTAATTTAAGGACATTCAAAGAATAAAATTTTACTTATTTCATAAATGGTCAAATCATTTTAATATAATAATGGAAAAATGTATCAAAAACATAAAGTTATTAATTTTGAACATGGAATTAATTCGAATAGTGAAACATTGAACACATGATTTCCTACAAGATATATAAAAACATAATAATTTTTTTAATGTAATTGAATCAACGAATTAATTATTTTTATAAATTAATAGTGTGAAAAGATTAAATTTATTAAGTATTAGTATAATAATGACATGATGAGGAATAAAAGATATAACATTTCAAAAAAAAATCTTCCATGAATAAAATAGTTAATGCATTTAAATTGAGTATTAAAATTGAAAATAAAATACTTCCTGGATTAAAAATTCCAACTCTAATGAATTTTCAATTTAATATAATTTTATATTAGAATATAATAAATTCCCATCATTTTCAAGTAGCCACTTGATTTTATGATGATGACATTTAGTGGTGTACACCTGTAATATATCAAATAAAACTCTCTATTGGTACCTATATACATTTGGGTCTGGTAGTGTCAGCAATTAATGATTTATGTCACCAAATATGTTTATTTAGATCTACATTTTATAAATAAATATAGATAATTATTTCGAATAATGAACTTTCTTGATAACACAAAATTGTGGTTCTCCAAAATTAGAATCATTTGAATAATTTCAGTTAATTCCATAAAAAACATTTAACATCCAAAATGAATTTACAATTAGAACTAATAACAACAAAATTTTTATATAATTCTGTATTTTCTCCATTTCTACCAATACTGAGTTTTCCATTTTTAAATTTTTATTTTAATAAGAATTTGATTCAAATAATTTTCTCCCTTAATAGGAATAATTAAATCTTTCTTTAAATTATAAAATTCATCTAACAATTCATTAATTTTAGTTTCATATAGATCACAAGAAATTTTGGATGAATTTGATATTAAATTGGTAATATGTTTTTCCAAACATACATTATCATTTGAAATAGAATCATAACATTTTCTTATATTTTCATCTATTTCATTAAAGAGTCAAATTTATCATAAAGCTTCAAATAAGTATTACTGAGTTCATCATAAGAAAAACATTCAGAAGTATAACATTTAGTGTAAGAAGATTGAACCACATCAGCATGAGCCATAAGACATAGATTAAACATTGGATTTTCATGCTCAGCTTCTGAGTTTGTAGTCTATTTATCTCTTTAATATTCATATGCATTACTAGTAGTCGTGACTCATTTATTTACTTTTCATTTATTTTCAGATTTCCTTTCATCTTTATGCCAAATATAGTCATGTCTCAAATGAACTTTATTTCTATATTCTTACAATCTTATATCATTCTCTTTATTCAACTTCAATTTCTTTTTCCCCTTTTATACAGCTTCCCATTTTTTTAAAGATTTATTAGCACATCACTTGAACATGAATGACTAGAATCTTTATCAGAAAATTTATCCTTCCAAAAATTGAGTGAATTTGTTTCCTTTTTGATATAATTATGATTTTTAGCTTCTTTTTTCATTTCACTTTCATACACCATCAAGGTTCAAATCAGTTCTTTCATATTTAATTATTTTATTGGTGTGGATGGATGAATAGAAGTGAAATTACATTCCACTTAGAAGGTAAAACTCTATGTACCCATAACACCAGATCTGGTTATGAAATTGGAGTTCCCAAGGCATTAATATCATTTATATCTTATGTTAATCTTGTATTCATCTGAGTGGTTCTCTCATATTCCTTCATATTAAATGTGTCAAAATTATGTTTTATAGTATTGTACCTTAGTTTTCTAATGTTGTTAGTTCATTTATATACAACCATGATAGTCTACCACATATCATATGTAGTATCACATTGAGAAGCATAGTTAAATTCAGCATGAGTAAGACCACATATAATTGAAATCATGGCTTTTGAATTAATATCATAATGATCTTCCTTAGTATCATCCCACTTTTACTATTCATTATGGATTTCATAAAGTTTGAAAATATTCATTTAAACTTTTAAACCACTATTCTTCAAATATATAGTCATGGTAAATTTACAGCATCCATAATTGTCACCATTAAATTAAGGATCACTGATCATCAAAATACCTTCTCTAAAATTTTCCATTGAGATATGTCATTTTGTTAATCTTTAACAAAGGCTTGTTTAAGAAAAAAATAAATATATAGAGCACTTCATTCGATTCCAATTGTTATGTTGTTATGTATATGAAGAATACACAATTTGGGGGATTGAATTTTGTCCTTTTTTGAATCTTGATAATTTTAAATTGTCCCTCTTGAAATGAATTGATCCTTTCCTTATCACTTAATGTCGGGCGAGGAGTGGAAATTAATAAAGGAGAAGAACATAAATACATTTAGTGGTTCAGGGAACAAAAATCACCTAGTCCACTCCACCATTTCTCCACTCCACGACCATGGGGATTTTCACTAGTTAGACTTGTCTACAACTAAGTACATGAATTGAAGACCTTATAAGGATTTTAGAGGGAATTTTGGTTCCATTATAGGAAACCAAAATATCCATAGCATAGTCTCAGAATCTTACACTCCACCATGATAGATTCTTTGTAGTCGACACTCCAACAAACATATATAAGATGAATTTTGATGAGAAATAGGTTTAACTCACAATTTAAGTAGCAACTGATAGATGTAGGTGATCTTTAATATAGAAAAATAGGACATGAAAATTGATTTTCAATGTCAAGTATAATTATTCTTCTTTAAACAATAAAAAATAGATTAGAAATTTTTTGTAAAATATTCCTTAATCTTTACTCCATTTGATAACAATAATTTACAGAGAACATTTATTTCCCTGCTTGAAAATGTTAAGCAGTTGAATGAAAATATTTCACCACTTTATTTTTTTAATGTTTACACATCTCCACTATTCTTCATTGTGTATATTAATTTCCTATAAGAGAGATATATATATAATGAATAAATATATATGATTTTAAACATCATTAGTATTCTTTTGGATAGCCAAAATAAATATAGTTAATAGCCTTTGTTAATATCCCTATGAATAGCATAACATCACTGCCTCTTTATTCCTATAAAATAAATCCCTAATAAATGTATTTAAAATAATTTGAATAAACCCTCCAATAATATCTTCATAATAATAATAGTTTTCATCAATTTAAAAATATTGTTTAAATCTATTCATACTTATTTAAATATAGTCAAAACAGTTCCTAAAATAAGTTGCACAATAAAGCATGAATATTTGAAATCAAATTATTCTAAGAGATTCAAAATTTCCCTTATAAATACGAGTGATTTTATCACATCCAAGTGAGCCTTTAAGTCATTCATAAAACAACCTTATAATTATATAGACTTCAATTAATATAGTTTCCAAAAACACAGATAATAAATTTAAATCAAATTCTATCATTGACCAGCCAAATTTAGGGTCCCTTCATGTAAAGACAAAATAAAAAATGTAGGGTTCTATTGTATAATGTAGTGTTCCTTTACGTAGCATAAGGTTTTTTCCAATTTATGGTTCCTTATCCAAAGATTCAAGTAAACATAATGTAGGGATCATAATGTATTGTGGGGATAATGATCATTACGTTAATCTTTGTCATTATGAAATCTTGAACATAAAATTGATTAATCGAATGCTCAAATTTTCTGAACGTAGGGTTGCAAATAGTAATTATATAATCCAATATAGGGTTGATATTCCATACATTTATCATTTTCTAAATGTAGATTTTTTAATCCATAAAAATCCTGTTTAGTGTAGTGTTGATATTCCATAATCATATTTATCAAACATCGGGTTCATTCCTTACGTTATTCTTATCAACATAGGGTAAGAGTAGTGTTTCCATAAAATGTAAACCACTTAACTTTAGAATGCATTGATTTTTTTATCCCTTTATTATCCAATTCATCCTTAATCCCACCATACTTAAATTTACTAAATATAAAGACCTTTCCAATGGTTTAACAATCAAATCAATCTGGCTTCTAAAAATCCTAGTATCTTTGAAAAGCAGGTGCAATATGATAAGAAAAAATTGTGGCGAAAACAGAAATCCAGAACATCGAATAATTTATTAACAATCCAAACAACATTTTTATCCTAGATGAAAACTAATTAAATCAATATAAAATTATTGTAATTCCATATCACTAGGTTTAGAGTTATTCATATATCTATATAGCTTTTAGAAAAATAAATACTGTTGGATTTCAAATCTATTCATAGTATAGCAGAAAAACTACTTTATAAAATTCAGTGATTTTTTAGAGTATCAAAAAATCATTTCTAGATATCATCATACACTATTGATGTTTAGATAAACTCATTATGTATCAAACTATATAATTCTCCCTTAAATACATTCAATATATCTTTAAGTAACATCATAATTCTAGCTTTACATTATGGTGAAAAGTGCAATATAAATTGGACAACTTTTAATAGCTTTAGGGACTTTTTGCAGCATCGAAGTTGTTGAATTGGATTTTGATATAAAAATATGAAATTAATATAATCTTCATATCCAACCAATGGATTAGTAACCATAATAATATAATCCCTATTTATTCAGATATAATATAAATACTTTGATGTAATAAATCTAAAACACTTTTTAAAATTTATTAGAAAACAAATATTAACGTTTAGAAGAAAGTATCAAAACTAAATCAAAATGAGATTGAAAAGGAGAAACTAAACACTATCAATGATTTTCACCATTATATACTTATAATTATTTGATTGGGACATACATGTATTTATTAAGAACTCTCATATAGTGGAATAAATATGATGATGAATTAATTCATGTTGTATGATTTATGTGTCACACATAATCATGAGAATGAAATGAAAGTGATGGGTTCACCAAGAATTATAATATGCTCTCATGAATTGGGTAATTTTACATCTCATGAGATATCATGTTGGGATAAAGAGTGAACCTAATTACTTTATGGGTCTTTTTTTTATCATGATATATTTTTAGATAGCCTTGAACATTGTTTTTGATTTAGTGTTTTAATTTTTTTCCACAATTCCCATTTTATTATAATGATTCAATATCCTGATTAATTATTCATGTTTATTATTATTAGTAATTTTATTCCACATTTATATTCCTATTTTATAAAATGTATCAACATATTCCTTGTTTATTCCCTTACTTGGATTTATTGATAACCCATTTCTTATGTATGTCCCCCGGATATCCCATGTAGATTTAAAAGCCATGGAATTTTAGAAAACATGTTAAGGAATTTGTCAAAAAAAAACTTTTATCCCTTGTTCAAGATGTTATGATATGTACCTAATTCCCAAACACACAATAATTTTTTATATTTTGGGTTGTATTATATATAATTTTATCTAATAAATCAGGAATTAATATGTATTAATGACCATGATTTTTATATGGTTAGAACCCATAATGGGCCCTCCTATACAAATATAAATCTTACATAGGAGAGTGGAGGATTTTTTATTTTGAATCAAGACCATGATATTTGATCTGGGTGTCACTATGTATTGTGTCAAAGTGGGAATCAAGCCACACATAGTTCTTGTAAAGACATGTGATGGGAATTTGACACCCAATATAGTGATCCTCTCAGTTGAGGGCTTCGTCTTTGCACAATTGTACATAATTCAATAGATGTAAAACATGATGTTTAACATAATGTTGAAAGGATGAGTGATATAAGAAATAATGGGACATGGATGTTCCACCATGATTTAGACAAGATGAATGAAATTTTAGACCAAGCTCTTTGGAGTTCTCAGATCAAGAGAAAATATATGGGAAAAGTATATAGGGAATGACCATGGACCAGGTTTGAATGTCGGATCCCAACACAATGTTGTCAAGTATTATAGAGAAAGATGAGGTATCTCATAAGGATGGATATTCCTCTAATGGAATGATTTTTATGGTTTACTTATATAGAACCAAACTATGGAATATTATTCATGGTGATAATAAACATGTTCTTAGGAATATGAATTTATTTACAGATGGACACAAAACGTTTATAGAGATATGATTTTACCTATGACAAATAATATGATGTATATAAGGAATGTGTGTGAGCTCAATGGATGAATTTTAACTAGCATTGGTCATAGTGTGTGGAGTTCCCTACATATATATGAATCATATGCATAGAAAGGAAGTTTATTTTTCGTGATGGGATCCTGAATGAGGGGTCCAAAATTGATATTACTTGTATAGATTTAGGTCATATGCAAAACGAAAGGGACATATGTTCTCTATTTATTAATTCAGATGGGATTTTGTTAGTGTTATGGGAATAACTAAATATCCTATATGGATAAATATAAAGAGACATGTATTTATGAGTCATAATTATGGGCCATAATGTGAAAGGAAATATATGGGAGTCCCCTGTATAGGTATTTATTTATATGTAAGAGAGGTGGAGTTTTATCTTATATCATGGATGGGACCTGGAAAAAATGTATATGAATTTCTATGTATCCTATAAAATCTAGAATCAAGTCACACGTTTTTCAAAAATGGAGGTGTGGTAGTAGAACATAACCAAGGGTTGTGATCCAGTAAAAGAGAGATTAAAAGGTTATGCAGTTCTACATCATGAAACAAGAAGATCAACCTTCCAATTTTATGGGTTTTTTCAAGGATGATGTTGTATATTTTAATGTATTGTGACTAAGAAAGATGACATCTAGTTTTTCATCATCAGACAAAGGAAAATATATGTTCCTTTAAAGGTTATTAAATCAAGTCCAAAGATGTTGTACATTTTAACATCATGTAGTATTGATAAAGGTAAACCATGATGTTTAATGTCATATGGGTAGATGGAATACCACATAGTTTAATTTACATCGGATGAAGAAATTGGAAGCACAACTTCATATCATGTCGCATGGTCTTCTGATTCGGGATTTACGACATAAATTACTTCTTGAGGAATCATTAATTTGTAGGGTCTGTAGTGTGTTCCCCACATAATGTTATTAATGAGTAATCTCTATTAGGATAGAAATTTTGTACATTGTAATGTCCTTCAATCTTTGGAGTATGATTTGGAGATTCTTCCATAGTATCACTAGAATCTTCATAACCAAAACCAATTCTCCTAAAAATTATGAACATATATGAAATTATCTTTTTAGGGATCATGATATTAGATTTTGGTATACCTATGAAGGATGTAGGGTATAAAACCTTTTCTAATCATGTTTCTCTAACTCATTTAACCACTTCTGTGACTATTATTCATCTAAGAGTTGTTAAAATATATCTATTTTAAGGGGGGGAAATTAGATCTCAATGGGAATTAAAACTTTGATTACATAAGGAAAAAATATAGGGTTTACTAAAAGAATCAAGGGATATTGTTTGATTGGACCACAAGGTTTTTTACATCTTGTTGAGCCGAGATACATTTTATACATCACCAATTTTCTAGAGATTGTTTGAAATAGTTTTATTGAAATCCACTATCATTCCATTTTCCACCCCCTGATTGAGGGATGAATGGTTGTATTTGATATTATACTCCTTGTACAATTTCATCATTAGTAAGAATATAAATTAGTGTTGTTTTTCATCAGTATTGTGTGAGGGGAACCAAATCTGGTGATAACATTTGACTTCATAAAATTTATGATACTTTTGGTCCTCACAACTTTAATAGGTATCTCCCCAACCCATAATGAGAAGTGTTTGGTAGGAGTAAGGATTTAATTTAAGATCTCAACCATAGATGCACGGTCTAGTCCTACAACATCAATTCCACATATAGTGAATGGACAAGAGTATTTCGTTGTATGAAATAACATGGGGGGTATATGAATAAGGTTAAATTGTACATTTTGTGAATGCCACTTTTTGAAGAATTGTGTGCTGTCTTGTTTCATTAATAGATATAAATACCCAATACTCATGATTTAGTGAGAAATAATTGTCCCTAACTAATTGGAACTCCAATAACTGACAAGAAATTCTTCTATGATGGTAGTAATATCCACTCCATCATCGAATATAAGGATAATTCCTTCAAATATTATTTTATAAATAACACTATGATGACCTAGGCTATTATAGAGAGTGAAATTGGCTACCCATCATCCAATCTGCTCATTTCCATCTAGATCTTGTGGGAAAACACAATATTCGGTACATTCTAAGATAAGGTGTAGTCCACCAGTTTTTAGCATTACCTGGTCTAGGGGAAGAATTGTTATTGTTGATCTCTTTTGTGCAACTTATAACAAAGAGGGATATTGTTCTATGATGAGAAATGATGATTACTATTTAATCATGATATAGATCCTAGAAATCTATAATATAATTTTTTCAATGCATCCAACTATTCATATTATGAATATGGGACATGAAATAGTATTGGATAATAAGGGAATTATTCCACCGACCCTCGAACATAATAAATAAGGGGAATCATATCTTCTGTTCTAATGGATTATTCATCATTGATATATTTAATTACTAACTCAGAATCACCTTGGATTCCTATTTGAGTCACAATTATCTGCAAATCCAATTCCAAACCAACGATGATGTCCTATAATTCCACCTCACTATTAGTGAATCCCTCGAAAAGAAGAAATTATTATGGTACAACTACCTTTGATGATGAAATACTAATGATTCCCAACATGATTTTTTTATTTTTTCGTCTTCCATTCTATTTCTAGTAGAGCTTGTAGATGAACCATCAATGTTTAATTAACACATTTGGGTAGATTCATTAATGGATAAAATTTACTCATCACACAGTTGAATAATCATTGAGTCCTCATCCATAGGGAAATGTTCAGCCAATATATTTTCTAAAGAATTCCATTTTATCAATTTTTATGGTATTAACTGGATGTAAAACAGTTTCATAATGATTGTCCATCACATCAAACATATAGTCAACATTCTATGATAGAGGATGTACTGAAGAAGTTAATTTTGAGAGATCAAATAGACCACATGATGATGAAGATAATTCCATAATTTTATAATTGAAAAAATAAAATCCAAACAAATCTTCTTGATATCTAAATACTACGCCTCAGTTTTGAGTGTCATACAGATGAGACCATAAAAGCTTTTTTTGAATTATATCATCAATTTTTTTGAGTGCAACCCATCCAGTGACTATTCTACCTCCATCAAATACATGATGTTTCATGTCCCGGCCTAATGGGTCTCGAGACACAATGACCGCAAAACTACATCCAATAATCTATGGGATGGTGACTAGATCCAAGTAGGCATATCACACAATTGAGAGGCATTCTCTTAATGTACATGTACGAATAGAAATATAAAAAACCCCTACAATTAATATATGTAAAAACAATCATTGAAATGGATTCATATATTTATAATCCCACAATTAGATTAAAACATATAGTACTAGAAATCATAAAATGGGAGAAATAAAACCCCAACCAAAACATGAAATTAAATTCTGGCATGCTCAGAAGGAGGGGACAACTGTCAAATGAAACATTGGTATACAACTCAATATATCTACCCCAAACAATGTTCCTCATTATTCTTTACATACAATGACTCCCTAAAATATTGTTCATCTGTATAATTCATAAAATGTTCTTGGAGATCCCATTTAGGGTTGAGTATGCCAATACTTAGTTGGGAACCCTAAAATAACTATCCATAAAAAATAAATATTAGTCATATTATCATATGATATGTACATAATAAATTAATATATACAATAAAACATCTAGATATGATCATAAAACACTCCATTCAACATGAGGTGTCAACCAATACCATCCGTAGATCCACTACCAGGATTCTAGGAAACTCTCATCCAGGTGGAACTGCTCCACGAGCTATACTGCCACTAAAGATAATCATCAAAGGGGCCACTCTCATCAATTACTGAGTCTCACATGGTGGAAACCATGCCCTTCTAGAAACATCCCACTAGATTTGGTATTAGTGCCTCTGTAAATATTGGTCATACAAATTCCAATAAACCTAACTCTGGTAAACAAAAAGGACAGGAGGGTCACTCCGAGCTTCTAAGAGGGAAAAATCCCAAATATGTTGAGGGTATAGAAGAAATGGATTAGTACATCTCAGAATATGTTAAACCAATCACATAGTATTGATCATCAAGAAGCAGCATATGGTTCACCCTCTATAATGAGTGTGGAATGTCACACTAAAACCATATTGGATTGGACCATGGGAACACACTCAACCGATATTAGTCTAATGTAAATAAAATAAGGGTATAAATTAAATCACCTCACATTATATCACTAATTCATAAAGTAATGTTATCACCACATTATAAGTGAAAAATTACTCAGGGTGGACTGCTCGAATGTCCACATCTGATTCTAGAAATATCTTGATGAGCACATGATGATCACCATCAATTTGATGGGATTAAACCTAAATCCATTTATATTTCACATTAAATTTCTTTGAGTGTACAAAAGGATTATACTATAGAGATATTTGTGAATAAATACTCATGGTAAACTATTTACATTCCACAAATTGACACATAGTGAAAAAAAAAACATTTCACTTTATAACGCACAAACAGTTCTTCATGGGCCCACTCATGAGTTCATATTAATTAACAAATGTTGGAATAAAAATGTTTGCCTCAATATTAGAGTTATGATTCACAAATGGATAAAAAATCCATCTCTATAAAATAATGATATGCCCGATACAGGATTCTAAAATATAAAAAACAATTTTATTATTATTAATAATGTTATTATTGGGTTCATGGAGCTAAGACAGTAGTCCAAAAAAGGTACCCAACATTGGTGTTAAATCAATCCCATGAATTCTATGGTCATGAAGTCGTAGATGGCTTACCAATACCAAATCACATGAGTTTTCTGTAACCCATATAATATTTTTTGACAATAATAATAATTATATTTATTGTTATAGTTTTTATAATATGATTTTTCCTAAAGGAAAAAAATCACACCTCCCACTCTCCATGTATAACATTCCTCACTTTTGTTTATCAATTTAATTATATTTGTCAAGAATCTATGCATGAAGAGAATTTCTAGCACCAAAATTTACACAAAATTGGTTGTTTTTCAGAAACATCAGTCTATATACCACCAATGAGAGGCTAAAAGACTTCTAAAACCCAATCTAAAGCCAGGTTCCCATTATAATCATCACTCCTCTGTTTCATCTACAAAATCCATTTACAAACTCATGATTGAAATACATTATGCCAAATAATGAACACACAATGATCAGTAATATCATATATCATCAAATTACTAGCCAAAAAGAATATTGATAATGACCACATGTACAATAGAGAGAGAAAATAAATAGACACAGACACAAGAAATATACAACAATAAATATTCATGTTGGCCTTTATTTATTGTCATAGGAACTCAAACGAAGTAAAAAAAGTAATCTAAATAAATATCAATTTTAATATCAGAGGATGATAAAGAAATTAACCAAATCAATCGACTGATCCAAATATTAATTTGTTAGGTGATTAATTTAGGCTCATCATAGCTAAATAATTTGTGGATAAATCGAAAAAACATCCTATATCATGTTTAGATATATTTTGGGTAAAGAACTATCATAGGTTATTGTTGGTGAGGAGATCCACAAACTATGTCATTGTGTGATATCCTTATGGTAATACAATCATTGATTAACTATACCAATTCCTACCAACATTTCTCTATGATCTCTATTAAAATTTTATAGTTATGAGGATAAGCCTTCAAATTGGTTATAATGGAGTATCTATAGAGGCAAAATATCATTGAACTAATTAAATAAAATACATATTTTATTTTATTTTATTGAATTAATTTTTCCCATGAAAAATGTTTCATAAACGTCCAATCCCAGCCAATTATTGTGTCACACCTATGGTACCCACTTTGTTTCAAACACAATGAAAATATCATATATATGATCCAAGAACCCATTTGGATGTTATTCAACTTTTTCAACAAAACTAAAAGTACATGATATTAATTTATTTAATATATATATAAATTTAATTCCATACTCATAGAGCATCATAAGTGTGTGTCATATCTCCACCTATATCTAAAAATATTAATATTAATATTACAAAGTCTTACATGAATAAAACCTAGTCATTACATTATTACCTTATTCAAATATTTTCATCCTCCCAAACCACAAAATATGAAAAATGGTTGGGATACAGATCTCTTGACTAGGCCTCCCACTCAATTATGATTTCCTGAAGGTTTTATGTGCCATAAACAAACACACAGTCAAGGTAAAAACTCTTCCATGAAGGTTAACTCTCGTAGATATTCCCAATAACACCATATCATTAAAAAGGAAACTCTACTCTCATATCCCAACTTATTCATGTTCATATAGTAAAATAATTTTGGCACACTCCCCCTCAACTATGACATGTGAAGAACACCATGCAACCAAAACTAATGTGGTTACTAGATTAATAGGTGCACCATATCACTAACCAAATACAATAGTTTTAAATGAAAAGGGCCCAATAACCCCAAAGATAACCTAATGACTTGGAAAAAATATGTCCATAAAGGGTAATTCTCGTAGAGTTTTCCAATTTTTACCATATCCTTAAAAAGGAAAATCTACTCTCATAACCCAACTTATCAATGTTTATATCATACAATGATTTTACAACACACCCCCTAAACTATGACATGTGAGTAACACCAATCAACCCAAAATAATGTGGTTACTATATTAAGAGGGGAACCATATCACTAACCAAATAAAATAGTATGAAAAGAAAATGTCCAAATAACCCCAAAGATATCCTATTGACTTTGGAAAAACATTGAAACTATCAACCACTAATGTATTATATTGTTGGTCCTAAAGAAATCATAGAATTTTCCTAAAAGTCCTCATCTAAACCTGAATGAATTGTACCCCTTTCACAATCATCACTTCCACCAACCACATATATCTCATGTGATGCTTCTTTGGAACTAAGGGAAAGGGGGTACCATCATAAAATTATATAATTAACTGAGCCAAGAATGTATATGGATCTCTCTCATTAGTCTTGAAAAATATGATATGGTGTACAACATTCCAAGTGTACCACCATTAACTCAACATAACCATAGTGTCTTCATAAAACAACTTCTGTTATATCACTTGAAACTATACTATGTGGTAACCTATCTCATGGTCAAATTCTAAGAATAACTTCTCCCCAATACACTGGTATAAAAAATCAATGATTCTTGAGAACGTATAACCTTCCTCATGTCACCTGGTTCACGTGACATCAATTAACACCCAACCTCATCACTCATTCTCCTCTCTAAATAATAACCCTGAGTTAGCTATGTGAAAACACAAGGTCTTAAAAAACCTCTTATTCGTAAACTCTTGATCACACATTCAACTAACAAACTCAATGAATGCTCTCTAATATACTATCAAAAATATCAGGGCGGTCCTTAGTAACAGTACTTGAATAAAAAACAAAATCTCAGTGAGGAGATAAACCATGAAAATCCCTAATATATACATTCTCACACTCCAACAACATCATAGGAAAATTTAATCTCATAGGATCCAATGATTTAAAAGTGTGACTAGGATGTTGATTAGAATTCAATCATATCCTCCAACACTTGAACTTATCCTTCTCTTCTTGGTATCTCTACTTTTCAAAGGTTAAAAAATATATAATAAAAAAATAAAAACACCACCAAACACCCTGGTGGAAAACATAAAATCATGGATGGTAAGGGAAACCTCTATACTGATGAAAAAACTCATATTGTATCACTACCACTATAAAGATATTCTATGTGAGGCTCTCTCTCTCAATCCTCTAAGAGTCAAGTTGCATTGTTGGTAGAAATGTCTAATCATTGATCCTCCCTACATGAGCCTCTAACACATTGGTGAAGAAAAAAGGGATCCACTGGTATCAATATGTCTCAAATAGGTGATAAAATTCGGAATAAGAGGCTCATAACTCTATGTTAAAACTGTAGATGGGTTTGTCAAGACACACATCATACCTCAAACCACACTCGAAGCCTTTAATAGATCCTTGTGAATTGATCTAATACTTTCCATATCCTACCTATTAATCATAACTAGGTCATACTTTAGCACATTATGACAACAAAAATCCTCATCCATACATATCATAGGATCTCATACACCACACCTTGACACTATTTTCATTGGTTGGACCTGGCTCACCGACACTATTTTGGATCACATCTCAAGAACGTATCTTAGTGGTGGAATTACCACTCTTCCTTGTATGGATGAAATTATGTATGAATTTAAAAAAACATGGCTATAATGATTACCTATGTCTTCTTATATAAGTCTTACCACCATTTCCACCTTCAGATGGGGTCCCATCTAAGTGAGTCATTCACACCACAAGAATGCGCTAGTCCTATTACATATAATAAGGGGTTGTTGAACACCATCTATCCCAGGAGAAATACAACTCTGTAACTCAGTATTCAAACTCTACACAAGAGTGTCATTTTATGGTACCAATAGATCAAAATACTTCTCCCTGAATAAGAAAATTCAAAAGTGTAATCATTTGATTGGTTGTGGTTCTACACAAGCTGAAACATTTGAACCATCTACTCAATCTAATGTGCCACTACCCGAGTGTCTAGATTGCTGTGTAACCTAAGTAGTCACAATCACTATAAATCACATAACATTCATAGCCTTCAAGTTTCATCATCCAAACATACATGATCCATTGACTTCCTAAAATATAATGAAACATCCATTAGATACACTAAATGATATATTCCCGGATCAAAAGGTGGTGGCACTACTATATTATTTCTTAAAAGAAACACCACATGAGTGGGTGAATGAACTAAGGTATCATCAATCAACTAATTCTCATTAACAAACTATATCATAATCCTTAGAATCTACCATCTTGGATACATATTGAAGATTATTTATACTTACCATGAATAATGAGTATATAGAGGGAGGTGACTCAAGAAGGACATTATGACCACAACAAATCCTTATATGATGCATGTATCGATGTTTTTTCTCAAAACCATTTTCTACAAGTACTAATTAAAAAAGAAGGTTATTAAATTCATGGTGAATGGATACATCAACTTCCACACCTATAGTGGATTCCTTGACCAAAAATCCAAACGTGAAACATTATATCACTATTTACTTAGATCCCAAACCTAACCTCAAATCTAGAAAAAAGAAACACCAAAATCTGTTCCGAAACCCAGACATTGTTATTACACTTCTTGATGGATATTCTCCTTTGATACCATTCTGTCATGAACCAACGTTATGGAGCATATGATCCTATAACCATGATCAAACCTTAAATAAGATAGGGGATAGAGACTAGATCTGGGAAGGCATATCAAATACACATGAGGCATTAAACTAATGTACTTGTATACACTCATACATATATAATCCCATAATTTAATAAAATGTAAAATAAAAATAAAAATTAAAGCATACATATGTAATACAATATTAAGAGTATGGCATAAAGTACTAAAAATCATTAAAAGGGTCAAAATACAACCCCACCGAAAATTAGAATTTTATGTCTAACCTAATCATTTAGAGGGGACTACTGCTAAATGAAAAATCAGTATACACCTCAACCTGTCTATCCCAAACTAAAATCTACATAATTAACATCCCATAAGGACTTCGTAAAAGATCCATTATCTACATATTACACAAAATCTGTTCTATGTTCCCTTGCAAGGGTGAGTATAAAAATTCCTAGTTGGAAACCCCAAAATATCTAATCATAAAGCATTAATAATGGTCATCTCATCATAGGAAATATCAATGATAATGTTATACCTATAATAATATATCTATATATAGTCATAAAACACTCATACCATGTATGGTCTTAACCACTACCAACCATAGTTCCATTGTGAGGCTTCTAGGCAATGCTCATCCAGGAGGAATAACCCCCCCAACCAATGCTACCACTGATGACAGTAATCTCAGAGGTAAATCCTATCAAGTAAATTGATGAAGGAAAATGAGAGGTTCTATTTGAGATACACACTTCATAAAACTTATACCCCATTGAAAAGAGAAGATAGTGATAAAAAATTGGGGGTCAACACCCAGGGTTCACTAGGGGGACACTATACCCGACCAGAAAAATCCTCCCTGATAGGGACTTAACACTCATATAAATGTTGGTCATTACAATTGGAACAAACCATATGAAGGTAAACATGAAGGAAATAATGATCACATTTTTCCTCTTAGGGGTATAAAAAATACTCTATGTGGTATTGTCATAGAGGAGTTACAAACGTTACTCTAATGTATGGGAACTCTCTAACAATACACTCATCATCCGAAAGATGTAGAGGGGTCAGCCTCTTTGATGAGAAGGGGATTTCTCACCAAACCCACATATGAATGGACCAAGGGAAAACATGAAACTTATACTTTTAAATAATCACTAAATGAAGCCTCTCGCTTAGGTCACCTCATGTCATATCATTGATGCCAAAATGAAGTTCATCACCACATTCTATATGAAACCACTCAAGGTGGACTGGTCGAGGGCTTGTATGTGAGTCTACAAAATCCATATGATCCCAATAGTATTTCCATCGATTTTATGATTTTGAATATAAATCCATTCATATTTCATTGTAAATGGTAATGATATTCCAAATAGATCACACCATAGTGACATTCACAAAATATTACTCAGGATAGACTATTAACATTCCCCAAATAGACACCAAATGAAAAACTAAAATTTCACCTTCTAATGAACGTATGGTGCCTCATGGGACCCACCAAAAGTCCTAGTTAAACACCAAATATTGTTCTCAAAACGCTATCCTTAGTTTTATGGTCACAATTCCAAATAAATCTTGCCAATTCAACATTGTATGATGATGATATGTCAAATAAAATGTTTTGAAACTAGATTATTATTAATATTATTATTACTATTATTATTATTATTATTACTACTTGGCACATCGTGGACCCAAGACACATGTTTGAAAAAGGAACACATAATTGGCCTGGAATCAATCACCTAAAATCCAAGGTCATGATGTCATAGAAGGATTTCAAATCTAATGTTGTATGTGGAAGTTATGACCAAAATAATATTTAATGATAATAATAATAAAAAATAATTTATTTTATAATAATAATAATATTTTTTTAATCAATTTCATGTCATAATTCCACCCACTCTCCAGGATTAGATCACCCATATTATTATCCATTTAATTATAATTTTAATGTATACATGGATAATAGGTATTAAACACCCACATTTACATACCACATCTCCATTAAGACCTTATGCATACAAATATGGTTCTAACACTTTATCTTATTATTATTATTATTATCAATAATAATTATTATAATAACTAACATGATAAGATTAAATATTATTATCATTATTATTAATAAACAAACACCCACACCCCTATCCAACATTAATAATAATATTAAATATAATGATTTGTTGTTGTTAAAAATAATAATAACACACTCACATGTCTCAAGTAATAGGAACTTTATCTTCTGTACCAAAAATTTATGACATCATTATCAGTGGTTATAGTACAGAAAATCGTTGCTCGGAATCATCAATCACTACACCTCTAGAGATTTCCACTCAATTCTGTTGGGAAACCACCGATACCTGATCCAAATTATGGTTCCCATAATAATAATCACAACTATATCATATTTCCAAAATCCATGTTCAAATTCATAAAAATGATCTTTTATTACAAATAAAGAACATAATATGATCGGTACTATCAGATATCATCGAATCATTAGTTAAAAAAATATCGATTATGTAATCAGGTATAATTGAGAGATAAAATAATGAAACACAATCAGGAGGAATAGACCTCAACCATGGTACATGTTGGCCATGATTCATTTTTTTATGAGGAAAAACTGAGAGAATGAATCCATATAAATAAATATGAATTCTAACACATCAAGAAGACAATTAAATTACCCAAATCAAATGATTGATCCATGAATTATTTTGTAGATGATTAATTGGGGTTCACTATGGGTAAATGAAATAGGAATATGTTTACAATTTTTTTTACCTCAGGTCTATATTGATCATGGGTGAAGAACAATTTCACATCATTGTTATTGAAAAAAATATAAAAACATTCATCATTAATAGCTATCCTTACGAGACTTTTATCATCAATCCATAATCCCAATGACCTCCATTGTTCCATTAGGATCTCTACTAAACGTTTTGGGTTCTTCAGCCAACTTTGAAAATTATTTATAGAAACATATTAATATAGGAAAAAATATTTTTTCACTAATTAAAACAATAAATAAATTATTTTAATTTATTTTATTAATTTTCCCCGCAATGATGTTTTCAAAAAATCATGTGTACAATTATGATTATGTCGAGTTTAGGGTAAACCCCACATTTTTAACATAATGATGGTTTCCGTATTTAAAATCTGAGACATTTTTTTGAATTTTTCAACATTTTTAGTAAAACTACATTCCCATGATAGTAATGTATTTAATTGTAAAATTAATTATAGTCTCACTATTCCTCTAAATCATATGTTGTCTTCGCACCTAGCTCTGAAATTCTTACACAAAAAAAATTTGAAACAATGTAGGATTGGTGGATTTTATTTGATTGGTAGTATCAAAACTATTGGGATCGAGATATATTTCATGTGGCTATAAAAATCTTCTTGACTGTCATCAGTCCATTAAGACATAATGCCTTTCTTATGAATCTATTGAATGGATCTGATCATTTTATCCATAAAGAATCGTATTTAAGAAAGGATCCCTATCAGATTTCTCAACCCATTGAGGTTTCTAAGAGGTTAAATTACATGAATTTACATAGACCTCTTGTGTTCCTCATTTATTACATTATATAATACAAAAAATCATAGAAATATTCCGGATGTAAAGTTGAAATCAAATTTCAAGGGATTCATCTTCAAACCGTGATTTTATGTTTGTTGAAAACATTTAAAAAAAACATGTGATCAGAATGTTACTATTTACTCTACTATTAAATAAATTACATTGCACTATACAATCATTCATATGTTGTATTTTAGGATTCAATTCATGGATCATTGATATGTTGCACAAATATTACTTAAATTGAAAGACATCAATCAGTAGTAGAATACTACCTAGGGGGCCTAAATGAAGTGGACACTTCCTATTATAGTTCCACTAATGTCTATTTATATCATGGATATCTATACCTAAATGAGGGGTATTGATATCCAATTATTCCATCGATCAGTAGTTTTTTGATTGGATACAAAAAGTAATTTTTCTCATAGTTTAAGTGGAGGTCATTGAAATTAATGAAGACCTTAATTTTATCCTATATTTTAATTAGTAGGTAGAATATTGGTGATAAATTTTAGATATAGGAATTACCAATTTATTTTTTTTTATTTTTTTCTACTTTAGCTTCAATATTGGCTGCATGAGTCAGATGTGTCCTTTTGGAGGCCTATTTGCAAGCCTAGTAGTCTTATAGATATCCTAAGTTATGGGTATCCATGTAACACCCCAACCCTAGTTACCTAGAGTTAGTGCATTATTACATAACATTAGCATGATCATAAGGAAATCATGTCGCGAAAGACTGATCAGTATAGTATTATTGGAAACAAGATTCATTCATAAATTCAACTTTACAACTTGAAATGAAATAAAACAAGAATTTATTACATTAGAAACATCAAAGCCTCATAGATTATGCCTGAAAAAACTCATAACTAACTTCTTCATATCTTGGGAAAATGAAACATAAAAAAGGGGTGAGCTCAAATGCTCAGTAAGGATAAGAAATAAAGCAAAAAATAATATAAATATTACGCAAGTTGAATAATTGAAACCAAACACCTTTACCAATAAAAAAATGAATACTTTTATGGCAGGAATATGACCTGAGTAAATCATTACATAATAAAACATAATCATGGGTATTCTACTAGTTTAATGACCTCATGAACCATCAATATTATTTTCATAGTGAGGGAATGTTTAACGCCGGACATTCTGAAACATTTTGTCAAGGCCTTGTCCCAGACGTTTAAAAATGATTAAGACCTCAGCCAAAATCATATATCAAATTGGGAAAGGCCTCATCCAATTCCATGTCTAGTTGTCTCATGATGCCTACCAATACATCAAGGAGCTATAGTGGGCTCCACCAGTAACTTACTAAGTCCAATACATTCCTCATATGAAAAGGTAGAAATATAACATTAACATTCATTTTAAAACTACCATATGAAATATCAAAACTTTAAGCATTAACCTTGAACGGTATAAAAATAACACATCCACAGTCAAATATATCATAAAATACTTCAATAAAATATATATTATTTATATCATAATGAATCGACTTCAAAAAAGTATAAAATCCATCAATGGATGTTGACATAGATGAAATCAAAACCATTTTTTAGAGAAATATATATTTTTATTTTGATATCATTTACAAAAACATTTAATTTGAAAATTATTCTTATAAGCTTTTAAGGGAAGCTTTGACGATGTAATAATAGTGGAGGATAACTATACCCACCGTATAAGTTAAAAAATCATTCTTACTTTAATTTTGTTGAAAAGTTCGAAAAGCACCTAGTCTGGAAAATGAATGAATGATTTATTTCAAAACATATAAGTTCAAGTAAGGGTATAAATGGATTTCTCCCATTTCCTAGTAAATCGTTAAAATATATTGAAATTCATTTTTAAGAAACATGGATATGGATGATAAAGAGGTCCCAGTAGATAATTACATGTAATCATCCTCGGATAATAAAGAGATGTGAAATTAAACCTTACCTTGTACTTTTTCGTGGTTGAGGGAAGGTTACACTTATGTATAATGATGAAATAATTGTTATTAAATTATAAAAGAGTCATATAAATTAATATGATATCATATATTATCTTTTAACATTTCTTTGTTAATAATATCTTAGTATTATTGCCGTTTTGGGAGTTAACGATTCATTTTCTTTTACATGCTTTGTTACATAAGTAATTTCTGTTATGGATAGGATGTATCTTATTCATATTAAAAATGATATTATGTATTTAAAAATTATTTTTAATCATCTAATTAAAATTAGTCTTCAATTGATATTATGGGGAATGAATCTCATCTTGTTCGTAGAGATGGTAATCCGTACGTATGCACAAGAGACAATATCATTCTTTTGATATTAAAATAATATATAATTGGATGTTATTTCATATATACCGAATATATATCATGTTATATTTTTTATTTACATCAATTACACATCATTTTTATTCCCATCTAAATAAGAACTTATTGAATAACAATTACACCACGACGTGGAGACGGTAAGTCGTACGTACCCACGTATGGTGACATGTCATTTAAAGGATGGATAGAATAATGAATTTGTTTGTAACATATTGATAATAACATCACATTATGGAGATGAAATTGGATTTATTATTTTATAATGGAAACAAAAAAGAAAAATGGAAGTGGAAGAAGAACGGAACTTGAAAGAGGTGGTGAGATATTTACCACTTCTTTGGGTTTGTCCTTTTGATTTGATCAAAAGGGATCCTAATGTTGTCTTTCTGAATAAAGGAATGCCTCTAGAATGAAGGTATGATGGTTGAGAGGTTATTTGGTTAGGATCTGGTGGATCCAAATGGGTTGGAATATGAAAATTAGATAGAAGGGGGAGTGCCCTTTTATAAGAGGGGTGAGGGGCACCTTAGAAAAAGCTATAAATATTATTTTATAATAAAATCATTTTCAGTTTATAATGGATCCAAAATGAATTATATAACTTATAAGGTAGGTATGGGTCGAAAACCACTCAACCAATAGGTTTTAGACAGGTTTGGGTCACTATATTAACTTTATCTTTTAGATTTAACTCTTAGTTATATAGTTGGACATATTCCATGTCTATTTTATTTTTATATTATATGGTTAATAAAAATACTATATACTTCCAAAAGATCTCAAAGTGGTTAATTAATGATACAAATTTCATTATATATACATCTTTTTGGTGAATATTAGATTTTTAAAAATATAATATCAATTAATAATATAATATTTGTTTTAAAAACGTTTTTATGTAAATTTTCACATTATTTTGTATTTTGTTTTTGATAAATTCTTTACTACGTTATTACTTTGAAAAAATTCGTATTACTAACACTAACATCTCTTATTAATCTATAAAATTAGTGTAATTCATAAAAAGTCTTAGAGTACATTTATTTGGATATTTATAAAATCAATTATTTTAATCATTCATTAATACGACAATTACAATATCACTATTGTGTCATAATTAAATTTAATTATACAACTTCTAAAAATTATAAAAAAAATAATATTATGTAGGAAATAATTTTATATTTTTAATTAATATTTATAGTTGAATTTAGATTCTGTATAATTCTATATTAATAATGATTTAGTTATTAAACTTTGATATTAACTCTTTTAACTCTTCTTTAAATAAAATAATAATAAATGTCCTAATCTAATCCATGTGGACCTAAAAGATCTTATTATAAACCTAAGGATGTTTTTGGTCGAATTACACTTATGAAATATAATTAGGACATGTTTTAGGGTAAAAATAATTTCATTTTTACCTTTAATTACCCTATTTACTTTTAACTGTGGTAAATAAAAGTCAAAAGTTACTATTCACTAAAAAAATAATTTTTTCCCTATAGAACGAAATTTTATTTAACGATATCATCCTTGTATCTTATATTTTTAAAATTCAAATACCATAATTGGTAAAATTATGTTTTATGTGAATTTTCAAATTCTCCTAGGAGGTGGGTAAAAGACGGTTAAAAGTTCAATAGAATTTTTATATATCTAAAATTTTTATAAACTGACTCCAATGAATTAGAATGAAATTATATACGTATTATGTATCTATTTTGACCTAAAATAAATTTAAATAAAATAAATAATTATTTAAACAAAAATTCTGTTTTAAACTATAACTTAGTGTTTTTCACTATTTATCAAAATTTGAATGTTTTCAGAAAAATACCCAAAAATCACCCGAAGCTAATTTTAATATTCTAAATTCAAATATATAATCTATTTTACCAATTTAAAAACATAGATGTTGAATTAATTAATTTAAAATTAATTCTCTTTTTCAAAACCAAAAAGCATATTTTTAAGAAATATTAACTTTCCAAAGATTGACACTTATTTATATCCAATTTCAATGTGAAATTACTTATAATGATCATCATTATATTAAATGGTAAAAATATAATATAATTATACTTTAAAAACATTAAAATGTATAATTCAACTCTATAAATTATTTTTATTAAAAAAATTGATATTAGTTAAAATAATGTATTTTTCACTATTCACCAAAATATTAATGTTATCATAAAAAAATAGAAATTTGTTGAAACTAAATTCTTATGTCCTACTCTTAAAGAAGAAGTTTATTTTGTCAAATTTAATATATAAATCTTTCAAATATTGGATTTTAAAAAGGTTTCACCATTAAAAGGCGGTAAAAGTGCATTTTTTAAAAATACTTCTTTTATTAGAAAAATGAATTTGTTCTTAAATTATGTATATAAAACCATAATATGGAATCTAAAATTTTAGATATTATATAAAGTTCAGAATTCTGTTAATACTATTCATAACCACTTTTTAACTACTAGTTTGGTACCTCGTGGTGCACTTGAACTTGGTGTTGCATGTAGTGCAAGTTATTGAATTACTTTGAAGAAATAATGTACTATGAAATATTCTAGTGTTATATTCTTCCCTCATTCAATAAATTTCATCCTCGCAATTTGAATTTTTTCCTCGAAAATAAGCGGTTGAAAATAGAAGTTACCTTTGTGGGAAAACCCACATCATAAATTGGCTTAATAAAATTTAGTCTTATTAAGAGAAAATAAGAAAGAAAAAATCACCACCAAATTTTTTTATTGATTACGAGAACATTGGTGGAAATTAGAGACTCTTAATTGGAGGAAAACATAAATATTTATAGTTAGTGATTGAGGTCATCAGTCGCAACCAATTGTAGAATTTAGGGCCTCAAAGCCATCAATCTACGATGATTTGAAATATCATCGGTTCTACAATAAATAAGTTATTAGGATAACACATTTTCTAGTTTTAAGATCCCTTTATTAAATTATAAGAATTAATTTCTTCATAGAATAAGAGAAGAAAAAAATATATACTTGATAAGAAACATTCCATGTTTTAACTAATTTCTACCACAAACTCATCTTTCACTCTAAAAGATAATAGAACATTATTTTTTGTTCTATTTATCCTATTCTTATAGGGTTCCAAAAAATGAATTTATAATTCACCTATCAGACCCTTTAAAAAAAGAAACTACAGTATACAATCCAGGGACTTCATGTAGTCTAGTGGTAGGCAATAAATCTCAATCACACTATGGTTGTGGGTTCGATTCCCACAACTTTGTCCAACGTGATGGGGTTGTCACATGGTTTGTGTGCCATCCTCTTTATAAAAAAACCAAAAATAACCTTAAAAATAGTATCAAATTCCAAACGTAATCCATTCCATCCTTTAGAATTATCCAAAATACTTCTATCCAAACTCACAGTACAAAATTTATAAGGAAGGAAAACAAAATGAATATTTTTTTCCACGTAATAACATGTGAACACCTTCATCATGTATTCTTTTAAAACACTGCAACATCCTAAATTACCATAAAACCTTATTGATTACATTCATGCTGCCTTATTTCTTTTATAATATTGGATATATTCCTTCCATCCAAAAATGTTGTAAACTCCAACAATGATGGAATATACAAATCATTAATCAGTTTCAAGGAAGTCTGCAATATCCAATATAATTTATCCAAATCAACCATCTCTTATTCCAAAATCACTACCTAATTTTTAGGACCATATTAAATATTAACTTTCCTTCATCCATGTATTATTCAAAAAGTGTATCTTACTATTAAGTAACTTTTCATAGAACCATATAATCTCAATTCCTCATTAAAATAGTATTGTAGTACTATCCTTATATACTCTGTAATTCTTCTAACATGTACATCATTAATACATGTCACGAACCAACCCGGGTCAACCCGAGCCGGTCAGCGGCATGTCCCGAGGGGCGTTCCCGATCCCCCCGGGATGGCAACCAGTGCCGGGCATTAAAATTTGATCGTTGAGAACGATTTCAGCCCAAACAAAAGTAAATAGAACAAAACAAATAAACACTAATAGCGGAAAAGAAATAAAAGCCACAGGACCACGTACCTCCATGTGACCTCTCAGGTCACCACCAAACTAGAGAGCAACCTCGCTCCAACACTGAGCGACTCAAACAGAAGTCCTGATCAAGGGAAGACCTACAACTGAAATGATAATATAGGCGTGAGCATTAAAAATGCCCAGTAGGTAAGCCAAAGTAAACCACTGAATCCAAAAGTTTCCTTTCCCAAGCAATCCGTTGACACAGGTTTGAAAAATACAATTATAAAATAGATTTTTCACATTTAAAAATAAACAACATGTTTTCCCCATTTGAAAACCCAACGCACACTATAAATCACTTTCAAAACCATTTCATGTTTTTATAAACAACACCAAATACAGATGATACTACGACTGTGCTAAAAAGGAACAGGTAAATAGTACAGGCTGAAAGCAAACCAGTGAAACAGAAAGTAACCAAGTAATGCAAGATGATAGTAGTGAAAAAGGACACAAGTAACACTATAAGCTGTAAAGAATAACTGAAAGTAAACAATCAAGGTGAACAAGTAACCATGGGTGATCCTAAACATCCCTAGAAAACCCCTGGACGTACTCGGGTTCAGACTACCTGCCGGCGTGGTACTCCATAGTTAATAACCAACTGGCCGCCCTAATAGCCAACCAGTGGCACATCCCTCCTGGCCTGTCTACAACTCCAGGGGGTACCAACCCATCTAATCAGGGTTAGCAAGCAACCGTCACTCGATAATCTACAAGACGCCCTGGAACCCATGGTGGTTTTAGTAACACTGTGTAAGTGGGAGGCCCACGCACGCGTGACTCATCTCACCGCACTTGCCAACCCCTTACACGGACATCGCTACACGACAACCCTCGAAGGGAAGTCCCCCTGTAGAGATGCCCTCACAAGTACGTATATGTATATATCTATATGTATAATCACTTCACATTCAATAAAGTGCCAACCGGGCCTTCACGTCATTTGATTATCAAAACAACTTTATAAAATACCTGGAGTTGTCAAGCGAGCACTTGGTTTTTCAAAAACAAACAGCTTTACACGAATATTTCACAGTATCATTTTAAATAACTCAAAACACTGTTTTTGTATTAAGTAAAGG
Organism: Viscum album; assembly: GCA_963277665.1. Lineage (NCBI taxonomy): Eukaryota > Viridiplantae > Streptophyta > Magnoliopsida > Santalales > Viscaceae > Viscum > Viscum album. The sequence continues at coordinate 1,542,843,994 of OY728129.1, forward strand.
GCCAAACGGGCATATCTTCGTATATTTCTTTTAAAACAAGTTAGATGTGTCTCAAAAAGAGGCGAAAACATTTTGTAACCAAGAACCATTTAGAAAAGTCAAGATCTCGAGAAAATAAAAATAAATGGACATAAATGGTAACAATTTCAAACACCATCTTCATTTGAGGGCACATCCATGTGTGCACCTGGTGCACCCATGGATGTGTCAACATCCAATGGTGCGTCAAACCTGCAAAGGGGCATGACAACACTTCCAATTGATAATAAATTTCATAAAACCAACCAGCACAGGATAATAAGATCCAAGAGTGATTTTTACAAAAAGAACACCACTTAAAACAACCAATGATCACATTAGAAAATATAGGCATTTAGTTCCAACCAAGCTGGCAAAGCATAAACAGGTGCATAAACAGAGGAGCATCCTAAAGTTTATTTTTAATCAAATCTTTCAGCACGAAAACACTACCGCAGGTCACTATATAAACAATAAAATGTGAAAAACAACATCTAGTGTACAACTACATAGGCAAAAAATATAATTGCTTCAAAACATAGTTTCGAACAAAAACTATCAATTCTAAAACACCAAAATAAGTTACGCATAGCTATCATAAACACGCGAATCATGGAATAAAATTTATTTAAAAAAAATCAAGCATCAAAGGAAATGCATTGGAAAGGAAAACCATGGATTCGCCTACCTCAAACATGGAGCGGACGCGACGGAACCCCAACGAAAAGTAGGACAATCCTTCGCGGACAAACTGCGTACGCTGAATAGTGGAAAAAGTGAACGTCACTCAACCCGTGACAGAAAAAGGAATAATATAAATTAAATATAAACACCAAGATGCCACGAAGGAAAAATAAATAATTAAATAAATGAATAAATTAATTAATCAATTAATTAATAAACAAATAAGCAATTAAACAAATATATATAGATAAATAACGCATACAAAAATAACCAAGAGAATAAATAAATAAATAACAATAATAATTTAGCACGATAATAATATAATAGTAATAACAATATTAATATAATACAATAATAATAATAATAATAATATGATAACCAAATAATAATAATAATTATGATATAATAATAATAATATAAAATAATATTAACATTATAATATTAATAATAATAATATAATAACAATAGCATAATAATAATAATAATATAATAATAATAAGAAGAATAACATAATGTAATAATAATAGTAAGTATAACATAATATAATAATAATAATAATAATAATAATAGAAAAGATATTAACATTATATCATTAATAATAATAATATTATGAACATGATAAAAAAAACAAAACATAAAAAAGAAAACTTACTGTGAAGGGGGAACGGGAGCGCGCAGGGGGGGGGACGACGGACGGCGGCGAGGGCGACGGCGGCTGGGTGCAGGTGCGGCTGCTTCTGGGTGCGGCGAAGGAAGCCGGAGGTCGGCACAGGGGGGTGTCGCCGCGGCGGAGCGAGGCAGGAGGAGAGCGGGGCGGAGGCCGGAACGGCGGAGAAGCAGGGGGGGAAACGGGTCGGTGATGGGGACAGGAGCCGGACGCCGGGTGCGGGGCGCGGAGGGAGTCGAGCGGGATGGCGCCGGAGGGAGCCGGGGCTGGCCGGTGCAGGAAACAAAAACAGGGAGGGCGGCGCGGGTAAGCCGAGACGGCAGCTGGGGGAAGGGAAATGGGACGGCGGCGGTCGGGCGCGGGCTGAAGGAGGGAGGCCAGGGCAGGGCGCGGCGGGGCGAGGTGGGGAGGAAGCTGAGACGGCGGCTGGGTGCACGGCGCGGCGGAAGCCGGCGTGGCAGAAGGGAGGGGGTGCGCGCGGGAGGTGGCGGAGCCGGGAGGCCGGCTGTCGGCTGGCGGAGGAGGCTGGCGCGGCGAAGTCGCAGGTTGGAAGTTGTGGAGTGAGTGGGAGCCAGCCGCTGTCACCGGAGCGGAGGAGGAGCCGGGTGCTGCTCGGTGCGGTGAAGGAGAGACAGAGTAAAACGGGGGATGGGGTGGCGGCTACGGGAATATGAATTAGGGTTGGGGGGGGGGGGTTAAACAAAAAAACTATATATATATATATAGATAATCAATAATAATAATGATAATAATAATAATAATAATAATAATAATAATAATTGTAATAACCTTATAATAATTGTAATAATAACCATAATAATAATAATAGAAGACTAAATAAAAGAATAAAATCTAATCTTAATAATAATAAAAATTTATAATAATAATATTAATAAAACTTTATAATAATAATAATAAAATAAAATAAAAAAAAATAAAAAAAATAAAAAAATAAAATGACAACATAAAATTCTCAAATTTAAACATTGGGCGAACACGTAGTCACCCGGGCCAACCGCACGGTCACCGCTAACGATGCGATGACCGCGCACTGGCGCGAAACCCTTCAACATAAATAAACATTAAAAATTGAGACCGAGACCAAGAAAAGAGTAAGATAAGGGTATCTGCGGTCGGGGTGTGACAATTCTCCCCACCACAGACACTTTCTGCCCCCAGAAAGTCACCAGGCCAAAATTCGGTCAAGATTTAAGTTCAAGCCCCAACGGAACTAAAGGAACCAAAGAGAACTGAGAACCTCGGGGATGACCTTACTCAGCACAGGTCACACCCGACCGATTCAAGAGAAAACTGGGGTCCGAGATTGAGGGGAGAACACGAAGGGGTTCTCCCCACCACAAGAACTCAGCTAGTGCAGAAAAATTTACCATCTAAAAGGAAGACCCTAGAGAAGGGGGGTCGACGCGGGAACTCCCAACCGGTTTAAACCAACTCTCATAGCACGAGTGAAAAACAACACCTTCGTCGAAACCTTGAACCCTCGACTAGAGTCAACAACTTCAACACCAGGGAAAACCCATAGAAGAACATTTAACCAATATCAAATTGGAGGCATGATTCGCCGAAGTCCACGAAACATAACCACATCGACAACATAACTAGAACGAGGTCAACCCACATGAGAGTCAAACACACTTTTAAGAAGGACACGCGATTTAGAATATTAAATTCACACGACAAGTCCACGTAGATTTATCACAGAACAAGTCCATCATCACTTTATAGAAAAACAACACATTTACAACGCTGTTGAAACTTTAGTAGCCGGAAAACAAGTATGAAGAGGCTTCTAATGGTTCCACCATCAACACAGAACACAAAACCTGGACCAGAGCTTCACACCCCTGGGGACTCCTGACTGTGCGCGAGCTTCACCCCGAGACTTGTGGCTGGGGCTCTGATGGCTGAAGCATCTTCTGCCTCACAGTCAGGTACTGACATTCTCCCGTCACAGCTTCCTCTTCAAGCGACGCTTCTTTCAAAACTTCTCCAGATGACCTAGACAACCGCATCGATGACACGTCTTCGGAGGGTTGCGACACGACGGCTTTAAATGCCCGAAACGACCACACTGATAGCACGCCATTGAACGATCTGATGAACTGGAAGCTAGGACCAAAGGGAATAACTCATTAGGAACAGGTATCTCTGGCATATTTTCCACACCAGAGGAGGAACTCTTACGAACAACTGGGGATGCTGAAGTACTAACCACCCGCACACCGGAAACCAACTCAGCCAAGAAAGCTTCCTCTACCAGCTTCTCAAAACAAGGGTCTTTATCAGGGAGGACTCGCTCCTTGATCTCTGGACGAAGACCCCCAGTGAAAAGAGAGACCTTCATGAGCTCATGCGACGCTACCTCTGGAGAAAAGGGAATCAGTTCCTTGAAATGGTCAACATACGTCTTCACCGTCCGTTGACCTTGTTGAATATTCACAAGCTCTCCCTTTTTCTCCAGCTTCACTTCCTCAGGTACAAACCCTTGGATGAAAACGACTCTGAAGACATCCCACGTCATTTCACCTTGCATTGATTATGGGGTAACCCTCTTCCATTGGTCCAGAGCTGGACCCTCAAACAACTCCATAACTGCACGAACCTTAACATTATCGGGAGTTCCCAACATTATAAAGAAACGCTCCACTTCCTCGAGCCATTTCACTGCCTCTAACGGACCCTGATCGCCATGGATAATAGGCGGAGTCTGAGGAGGACTAAAAACTGGGCATGACATATCCGAATCCTTAGAGACCTTTCTGGGCGGCATTTCCTGAGCGACATATAAAACACAAGGCCAAAACCAACATCAAATCGAAGCAACATCAATAAAAGCGCCTTCATCAAAAAACAGTCAGCACAAGGGCCAATCAAATACAACACAACCCAAAACAAAATCTCCTCTTTAAAATTCCCTTTTCATTTTTGATTTCAAAACCACCCTTTCTCAAGATCACTTTCCAAAAACCAATCCACTTTCAAACCAAAAACATTCCAAAACCATTTCCCCTTTAAAACAAATTTAGAAAACAAAGTCAAGCGTTAAATTTCAAGTACACACCCAGGTACTCCCATGACCCGTTGTACATGTCTTTATCCACTTTCCATTCATACTCGCACCAACATACACTTTGAATGCATTCTCACACATGTGCAAACGTTCATGAAGAGGAACCGAGGTTTTAACCCAAATCATTCTTATCCAATTCCAAGAAAACAACAGATTTCCAAATCAAGGGATTTCAGTTTTAAAAATCCATTTTTTACATTTAAAGTCCTTTAAAAGAAACCGGTCCAATTTTCAAAAACCCGTTTTCATTTCCAACTACGCACTCACACAAATGAAGACGAAAGCAGCAACCAAATTTGCATCAACCACTGAAGTGAGGGACTAGTAGTCACGCTCAACCTGGCGACATGGTAGTGAGCCATGTCTCGAGCCAGCATCGACCACTAGGAGGAATTCAAACCGTGTACTCAGACTCCACATGGGTCAGTACTCCATGTGAAATCACGACGTAACGTCGGCTTACCTCCATTGTCATCTCTCAATCCAAGACAAACCAGAAAAGACAAGGACACAATTCCCGAACTACCCATGGTAACTCGAAGATCAGTGCGAGAAAGAGTTCGTGACGCTCTTCCCGTACTTACCCCTTGAGTTCCGATAGTCCTAATATCCTTCTACCGGACAACCCAAATAACAAGAACCACCTTTGATACCATTTTGTCACGAACCAACCCGGGTCAACCCGAGCCGGTCCGCGGCAAGTCCCGAGGGGCGTTCCCGATCCCCCCGGGATGGCAACCAGTGCCGGGCATTAAAATTTGATCGTTGGGAACGATTTCATCCCAAACAAAAGTAAATAGAACAAAACAAATAAACACTAATTGCAGAAAAGAAATAAAAGCCACAGGACCACGTACCTCCATGTGACCTCTCAGGTCACGACCCAACTAGAGAGCAACCTCGCTCCAACACTGAGCGACTCAAACAGAAGACCTGAGAAAGGGAATACCTGCAACTGAAATGATAATATAGGCGTGAGCATTAAAAATGCCTAGTAGGTAAGCCAAAGTAAACCACTGAATCCAAAAGTTTCCTTTCCCAAGCAATCCGTTGACACAGGTTTGAAAAATACAATTATAAAATAGATTTTTGACATTTAAAAATAAACAACATGTTTTCCCCATTTGAAAACCCAACGCACACTATAAATCACTTTCAAAACCATTTCATGTTTTTATAAACAACACCAAATACAGATGATACTACGACTGTGCTAAAAAGGAACAGGTAAACAGTACAGGCTGAAAGCAAACCAGTGAAACAGAAAGTAACCAAGTAATGCAAGATGATAGTAGTGAAAAAGGACACAAGTAACACTATAAGCTGTAAATAATAACTGAAAGTAAACAATAAAGGTGAAAAAGTAACCATGGGTGATCCTAAACATCCCTAGAAAACCCCTGGACGTACTCGGGTTCAGACTACCTGCCGGCGTGGTACTCCATAGTCAATAACCAACTGGCCGCCCTAATAGCCAACCAGTGGCACATCCCTCCTGGCCTGTCTACAACTCCAGGGGGTACCAACCCGTCTAATCAGGGTTAGCAAGCAACCGTCACTCGATAATCTACAAGACGCCCGGGAACCCATGGTGGTTTTAGTAACACTGTGTAAGTGGGAGGCCCACGCACGCGTGACTCATCTCACCGCACTTGCCAACACCTTACACGGACATCGCTACACGACAACCCTCGAAGGGAAGTCCCCCTGTAGAGATGCCCTCACAAGTACGTATATGTATATATCTATATGTATAATCACTTCACATTCAATAAAGTGCCAACCGGGCCTTCACGTCATTTGATTATCAAAACAACTTTATAAAATACCTGGAGTTGTCAAGCGAGCACTTGGTTTTTCAAAAACAAACAGCTTTACACGAATATTTCACAGTATCATTTTAAATAACTCAAAACACTGTTTTTGTATTAAGTAAAGGGCCAAACGGGCATATCTTCGTATATTTCTTTTAAAACAAGTTCGATGTGTCTCAAAAATAGGCGAAAACATTTTGTAACCAAGAACCATTTAGAAAAGTCAAGATCTCGAGAAAATAAAAATAAATGGACATAAATGGTAACAATTTCAAACACCATCTTCATTTGAGGGCACATCCATGTGTGCACCTGGTGCACCCATGGATGTGTCAACATCCAATGGTGCGTCAAACCTGCAAAGGGGCATGACAACACTTCCAATTGATAATAAATTTCATAAAACCAACCAGCACAGGATAATAAGATCCAAGAGTGATTTTTACAAAAAGAACACCACTTAAAACAACCAATGATCACATTAGAAAATATAGGCATTTAGTTCCAACCAAGATGGCAAAGCATAAACAGGTGCATAAACAGAGGAGCATCCTAAAGTTTATTTTTAATCAAATCTTTCAGCACGAAAACACTACCGCAGGTCACTATATAAACAATAAAATGTGCAAAACAACATCTAGTGTACAACTACATAGGCAAAAAATATAATTGCTTCAAAACATAGTTTCGAACAAAAACTATCAATTCTAAAACACCAAAATAAGTTACGCATAGCTATCATAAACACGCGAATCATGGAATAAAATTTATTTAAAAAAAATCAAGCATCAAAGGAAATGCATTGGAAAGGAAAACCATGGATTCGCCTACCTCAAACATAGAGCGGACGCGACGGAACCCCAACGGAAAGTAGGACAATCCTTCGCGGACAAACTGCGTATGCTGAACAGTGGAAAAAGTGCACGTCACTCAACCCACGACAGAAAAAGGATTAATATAAATTAAATATAAACACCAAGATGCCACGAAGGAAAAATAAATAATTAAATAAATGAATAAATTAATTAATCAATTAATTAATAAACAAATAAGCAATTAAACAAATATATATAGATAAATAACGCATACAAAAATAACCAAGAGAATAAATAAATAAATAAAAATAATAATTTAGCACGATAATAATATAATAGTAATAACAATATTAATATAATACAATAATAATAATAATAATATGATAACCAAATAATAATAATAATTATGATATAATAATAATAATATAAAATAATATTAACATTATAATATTAATAATAATAATATAATAATAATAGCATAATAATAATAATATAATAATAATAAGAAGAAGAATAACATAATGTAATAATAATAGTAAGTATAACATAATATAATAATAATAATAATAATAATAATAGAAAATATATTAACATTATATCATTAATAATAATAATATTATTAACATGATAAAAAAAACAAAACATAAAAGAGAAAACTTACTGTGAAGGGGGAATGGGAGCGCGCAGGGGGGGGACGCCGGACGGCGGCGAGGGTGACGGTGGCTGGGTACAGGTGCGGCTGCTTCTGGGTGCGGTGAAGGAAGCCGGAGGTCGGCACAGGGGGGGGGGTGTCGCCGCGGCGGAGCGAGGCAGGAGGAGAGCGGGGCGGAGGCCAGAACGGCGGAGAAGCAGGGGGGGAAATGGGTCGGTGATGGGGACAGGAGCCGGACGCCGGGTGCGGGGCGCAGAGGGAGTCGAGCGGGACGGCGCTGGAGGGAGCCGGGGCTGGCCGGTGCAGGAAAAAAAAGGGAGGGCGGCGCGGGTAAGCCGGGACAGCGGCTGGGGGAAGGGAAACGGGACGGCGGCGGTCGGGCGCGGGCTGAAGGAGGGAGGCCAGGGCAGGGCGCGGCGGGGCGAGGCGGAGAGGAAGCCGAGACGGCGGCTGGGTGCACGACGCGGCGGAAGCCGGCGTGGCAGAAGGGAGGGGGTGCGCGCGAGAGGTGGCGGAGCCGGGAGGCCGGCTGTCGGCTGGCGGAGGAGGCTGGCGCGGCGAAGTCGCAGGTCAGAAGTTGTGGAGTGAGTGGGAGCCAGCCGCTGTCACCGGAGCGGAGGAGGAGCCTGGTGCTGCTCGGTGCGGTGAAGGAGAGACAGAGGAAAACGGGGGATGGGGTGGCGGCTACGGGAATAGGAATTAGGGTTTGGGGGGGGGGGTTAAGCAAAAAAACTATATATATATATATATACATAATCAATAATAATAATGATAATAATAATAATAATAATAATAATAATAATTGTAATAACCTTATAATAATTGTAATAATAACCATAATAATAATAATAGAAGACTAAATAAAATAATAAAATCTAATCTTAATAATAATAAAAATTTATAGTAATAATATTAATAAAACTTTATAATAATAATAATAAAATAAAATAAAAAAAAATAAAAAAAATAAAAAAATAAAATGACAACATAAAATTCTAAAATTTAAACATCGGGCGAACACGTAGTCACCCGGGCCAACCGCACGGTCACCGCTAACGATGCGATGACCGCGCACTGGCGCGAAACCCTTCAACATAAATAAACGTTATAAATTCAGACCGAGACCAAGAAAAGAGTAAGATAAGGGTATCTGCGGTCGGGGTGTGACAATACATTACTCAAATTAAACAATACTTTAATAACAATGTAAGAAATCTAATCATTCCTCTTCATCTTCGATAGTATCATAACTTCACTATTATCCAATAGCATCGCTTGTGGTATACTCTGATGATTTGGACATTGATTTTTGTAGTGTCCCAACTCCTTTCTGATGAAGCATTGTACATTTGAAACTTTTTCTTACCCTCACAATCACGTACATGTTGTTCTTTTTCTCCATGCTTATAAATAACTCTAATTCCCTTCAAGCATTTACCAAGGTGATTCTTTCCACAGTTATCACATATTGGAAAATCCTTCTTTTCCCTCTTCCCTTTATCCATATTTCTCTCTTCTATCCTTTTCTTCATTTTCTCTCCATCAAATCCATAAGACTCAAGGAATTCTTTACTTATATTATTAACACATGATACTATTTCTTCATATGTTGAGAATACATGGGAGAATATTTCCCTTCTAAATGTTGGCTTAATACCGTGATAGTTATGATCCTTCATACTCTTTGGATCATACATACTACTGGAGTTCACATTACTTTTACTGGGAACCATTTCTATACAATGGCATACACAACGTCAGTTTATGAATTGCAATGAATAATTCCAAACATGTAAAATACCTAACGTAAATTGAACAGTTTATAGATATAATACATAATCATAAAAATATTTTCTTTTTAAGAGGTATATACTCATAAAACCTGCATAATGATTTGTAAATAAAATTATAATTTTCCTAAGCATATACTACAGGAGTGTCGTAACCAAGAGTGCAGCAAGGCCCATTGTCGTGCACCTGTTTCTGTTCGAGTCTAGATCAAAGCACTGTTTTCAGGTTTTACCCCTAGGTAAATCTATGACGGAGTCGCCTCTACCTGCTTCTATCCAGACAGGGATGTATTTTTTGGAAAACTCACAAAATATCTACAATACCAAAATTTTAGGAAGTTCTTCTATACTAATTCTCAAAGTCTATCTTAGGTATATGTGCTCTAATTAGAGTTCATCTAAATCTAGTCTCCATGTTTTGTACTAAACTTCCTCTGATACCAGCAGTAATGCCCTGACCCTAGTTACCCAGAGTCTATGCATTATTACATAACATTATCATGATCACAAGGAAATCATGTCTCGAATGACTGATCTGTTTAGTATTATTGGAAACAATATTCATACTTAAATTCAACATTACAACTTGGAAGGAAATACAACATGAATTTATTCCATTATAAACATCCAAATCTCCTATATTATGCTTGCAAGACACTCCTAACAAACTTCTTCATATCATGGGATTATGAAACATAAGACAGGGGTGAGCTCAAATGCTCAGTAAGGGTAACAATATAGTGGAAGATAACATAAATATCAAGCATAGTGAATAATTGAAACCAAATTCCCTTACCAATAAAAAAATGAATACTTTTATGGAAAGAATATGAGATGAGTAACTAATTCCACAATAAAACATAATCATGGGTATTCTACTGGTCTAATGGCCACATGAACTGTCAATATTATTTTCATAACGAGGTAATGTAAAATGCCACACATTCTGAAACATTTTGTCAAGGCCATGACCATGATGTCTAAAAATGATTAAGGCCTCATCCAAAACCATATATCAAATTGGGGAAGGCCTCAGACAATTCCACATATAGTGGTTTCTTGAGACCTACCGATGCATCGAGGAGCTATAGTGGGCTCCGCCGTCACTTACTATGTCCAATACATTCCTCATATGAAAAGTTTGAAATATAACATAAAACATTCATATTAAAACTAGCATACTAAATGTCAATACGTTAACCATAAACCATGAATGGTATAAAAATAACACCTCCACAATCAAACATATCACTAAACCTTCAATACAATATGGAATATTTGTATCATAATGAATTGACTTCAAACAAGTATAAAATCCATCAATGGATGTTGACATAGATTAAATCAAAACCTTTTTTAGAGAAATATATCTTTCTATTTTGAAATCATTTAAGAAAAACTTTATTTTGAAAATTATTCTTATAAAATTGTAAGGTAAGCTTTGAATATGTTATAATGGTGTAGAATAACCGCACACGATGTATAAGTTAAAAAAACATTCTTACCTTAATTTTGTCGAAAAGTTCCTAAAGTACCTTGTTTAGAAAATGAATGAAAGATTCCTTTAAAAACATATTAGTTCAAAGAAGGGTATAAATGAATTTAACCCATTTTCTAGTAAATAGTTAAAATGTATTGAAATACATTTTTAAGAAACATGGATATGGATGATAAAGAGGTCCCATTAGATAATTGCGTATAACAATCCTAGGATAATAAAGAGATTGTGAAATTAACCCTTACCTTGTACATTTCCTTGGTTGAGGGTAGGTTAACCTCTTGTATAATGGTCAAATAATTGTTATTATATTATACAAGAATCATATACATTAATATTATATCATATATGATCTTTTAACATTTTCTTTGTTAATAATATCTTAGTATTATAGTTGTCTCGGGTGTTAATGATTCATTTTCCTATATATGATTTGTTACGTAAGTAATGATTATTATGGATTGGATGTATCTTATTCATATTCAGAATGATATTAAGTCTTTAAAAAAAATTTAATCATCTAATGAAAATTAGTCTTGAATGGATACATTGGGAACTGAATCTCATCGCGTTCATGGAGACAGTAATCCGTACGTACGCACGAGCAACAATATCATTCTTTTGATGTTAAAATAATATATAATTGGATGGTATATCATATATAAATAATCATTATCTTGTTATATTTATTATTAACATTAATTACACATTATTATTACACCCATCCAAATAATAATGTGTTGAGGAACAATTACACCACAACGTGGAGACGGTAAGCTGTACGTACACATGTATGGTGACATGTCATTCAAAGGATGGATAAAATAATGAATTTTGTTTTACCATATTCATAATAACATCATAGTTTAGAGAAGATACTGGAGTTATTATTTTACAATGGAAACAACAAAGAAAAAGGAAGTGGAAGAAGAAAAGAACTTGGAAGAGGTGGTGAGATATTTACCTCTTCTTCGGGTTCTTGCTTTTGATTTGATCAAAATGGCCCCATAGGTTGGCTTTATGACTAATATAAGGTCTCTAGGAAGAAGTGAGAACAGTTTAGAGGGTATTCGGGCTGGGTTTGGCCCAGCCAAATGGCTTTGAATGTGTTAATTATAGATAAGGGGGAGTTCCCTTTTAAAAGATGGGTGTGGGGAACCTTAGGAAAATCTAGAAATATTATTTTTTAATAAAATCATTTTCGGTTTCTAATGGATCCAAAATAGATTATTTAAAGGATAAGGAGGAAATAGGTCGACAACCACTCAAAAAATATGTTTTTGATAGGTTTGGGTCACTATATTAACTTTATCTTCTGGATTTAATGCTTAGTTAGATAGTTTGACATTTCCCATGTCTCTTTGTATTTTTTATTATATGGTTAATAAACTTATTATATACATACAACAGAACCCAAAGTGGTTCATTAATGATACATCTATCAATATATAAGCCTTTTGGCTAAACCTTATATTTTTAGGAATAGAATATAAATTAATAATATAATATTTGTTTTAAAAACTCTTTTATGTCAATTTTGACCCTATTTGGTATTTTGTTTTTGCAAAATTAATAACAGCATTATTACTTCGAAAAAAATCATCTTACCAACCCTAACATTTAATATTAACCTATAAAAGTTTTTTAATTTATAAAAATTCTCAAATTACATTTATTTGGATATTTATAATATCAATTATTTTAATATATCATTAATACGGTAATTACTGCATCATCATTGTGTCATAAATAAATTTAATTATATAATGTCTAAAATTTATAAATAAAATAAAATTATGTAGGAAATATTTTTATATTTCAAATTTTATATTTATAGTTGAATTTATCGTATTTATAATCCTTTATTAATAATGTTTTATTTATTACACTTTGATTGTAAGTCTTTTAATTGTTCTTTAAATATAATAATAATAAATGTCCTAATCTAATCCAAGTGGACCTAAAAGATCATATTTTTTCCCTAACATTGTTTTTGGTCAAATTTCACTTATCCAATAGAATTAGGACATGTGTTTGGGAAATAATAATACCATTTTCACCTTTAATTACCCTATTTACTTTTAACCGTGGTAAATAAAAGTTAAAAGTTACTATTCACCGAAAATTATTTTTATCTTATTAAACAACATTTTATTTACTTAAATCAACCGTGTCACTTGGATTTTGGAAATTCAACTTAGAAAAGAAGTAAAATTATATTTTATGTGAATTTCCAAATTCTCCTAGGAGGTGGGAAAAAGTCGGTGAAAAGTTCAATAAAATTTTTATATATCTACAATTATTATAAACTGACATCAATGAATTAAATTGAGATTATATAGTTATTTATGTATCTATTTTGGAATAAAATAAATTTAAATAAAATAAATAATTATTTAATTAAAAATTCGGTTCTAATCTATTACTCAGTGTTTTTCACAATTCATCAATAAATGAAGGTCTTCAAAAAAATACCAAAAATTCACCCTAAGAAAATTTTGACATTCTAATTTCAAAAATGAATTCTATTTTACCAATTTCAAAACATGGAAGTTACATTAACTAATTTAAAATTAATTCCCATTTTCAAGACCAAAAGGTGTATTTTTAAGAAATAATAACTATCAAAAGATTCACACTTGTTCTTGTCCAGTTTCCAAGTGAAATTACATAAAATTAACATCATTAGATTAAATTGTAAAAATATAATCTAATTATACTTCTAAACCAATAAAATTTATAATTCAAAACTATATTTTATTTTGATTAAAAATGTTGTTTTCAGTTAAAATATTGTATTTTTCACTATTCAATCAAATATGAAAGTTATCAAAAGAATGACAAAAATTCATTGAAACTAAATTATTATGCCCCGATTCAAAAGAAGAAGTTTATTTTGTCAAATTGAATATATAAAATTTTCAAATATTATATTTTAAAAAGGGTTCACGATTAAAAGGCCGTAAAAGTGCATTTTTGAAAAATACTTCATTTATCTGAGAAAAATGAATTTCTTCTTAAATTATGTCTAAGAAACTCATAATATGATTTCTAAAATTAAAAATATTATATAAAGTTCAATATTCAGTTAATAATTTTAAAAACTGCTTTTGAACAGGTAGTTTGGTAAGTCGTGGTGCGCTTGAACACAGTGTTGCATATAGTGCATGTTATTTAATTACTTTGAAGAAATAACATACTATGAAATATAGTGGTGTTACATTCTTCCCTCCTTCAATAAATTTCTTCCTCACAATTTGAATTTTTTTTTCAAAAATAAAAGGTTGAAAATAAAAAATACCTTTGTGGGAAAACCCACATCGGAAGTTGGGTTAATAAAATTTAGTCATAATAAGAGGAAAAGGGGAATGAAAAAGTCACCACAAAATTATGATCTCGATTAGGAGAACATTGGTGGAAATTAAAGACACATAATTGGAGGGAAAAGGGGGAATATTTATAGGTTGTGATTGATGTCATCAATCACAAACAATTATCGAATTGATGTCCCCAAATCCATCAATATATGATGATTTAAAATATCACCAGTTCACAAAATCATAAGGTATTAGGATAACAGTTTTTTAGTTTTAAGATCTCATACCTAAATTTTAATAATTAATTTCATCATATAATAAGAGAATAAAAAAATATACATGACAAGTAGAGTTCCACCCTTTATCTAATTTCTACCACAAACTCAACATTCACTCTATAAGATAATAGAACTAAAATTTATATTTATCATATTCGTATAGGGTTCCAAAAAAATGAATTTATAATTCACCTATCAGAACCACTAAAAAACTACATTATACAATCTAAGGACTTCACATAGTCCAGTGGTAGGTGATAAATCCCAATCGCACTACGGTTGTGGGTTCGATTCCCACAGCTTTGTCTAATGCAACAGGTTGTCACATGGTCTTCATGTCATCTTTTTTATAAAAATAAAAAAAAACAATCTTACCAATAGTATCCAATTTCAAACATAATCCATTCCAACCTTTAGACTTATAAAAAATACTTCTATCCAAACTCACAATCCAAAATTTTTAAGGAAGGTAAACACAATAAAAATCCGTTTTTTCCGTGTAATAACATGTGAACACCTTCATCGTGTATTCATTTATAACAGTGCAACATCCTAAATTACCATAAAACCTTATTGATTACATTCATGCTCCCTTATTACTTATAGAATACATTATATACTCCTATCAAAAAATTTGTAAACTCCAACAATGATGGAATATAAAAATCATTAATCATTTTCAAGGAAGTCAATAATATCCAATATAATTTATCTAAATCAACCATATCTTATTCCAAAATCACTACCTCATTATCAAGAACATATTAAGGATTACCTTTCCTTTAAACATGTATTTTCCAAAAAGTGTATCTTACTATTAATTAATGTTTCTTAGAACCATATAATCTAAAATCCTTAAAACATTGTACTAAAATATAATCCTCATATACTCTATAATTCTTCTTACATGTACATCATTAATACAATACTCAAATGACACAATAATTTATCAACAACGTAAAAAATTTAATCACCCTTCTTCATCTTCGGTAGAATCATAACATTATTATTATCTAATAGTAGCATTGGGGGTACAATATGATGATTTGTACATTGATTCGCGTAGTGTCCCAACTCCTTGTAGATGAAGAACTGTATATTTGAAACTTTTTTATTACCCTCATAATCATGTACTTGGTGTCCTTTTTCTCCACACATATAACAAACTCCCATTCCCTTCAAGCATTTTCCATGGTGATTCTTTCCATAGTTATCACATATGGGAAAATCCTTCTTTTCCCTCTTCCCTTTATCCATATTTCTCTCTTCCAACATTTTCTTCTCTTGATTTACTTCAAAGACATATGACATAGATAATTATTTACTTATCTTATCAAGACATGGTACTATTTCTTCAGATGTTTAGAACACATGGGAGAATATTTCGCTTATAAATGTTAGCTTAATACAGGGAATGATATGATCCTTCTTACTCTTTGGATCATACGTATTTCTAGAGTTCACATTCCATCCACTAGGCACTATTTCTATACAATGGAATACACAAGGTCAGTCTATTAATTGCAATGAATAATTCAAAACTGGTAAAATACCTAACGTAAATTAAATAGTTTATGGATATAATCCATAATCATCGAAATACTTACTTTTAGGAGGTATATACTCGTAAATAGTTTGTAATGATTTGTAAAGAAAATGAGAATTATCCTAGGAATATCCCCCAGGAGTGTTGAAATGCCTGAACGATTGTCGCCTATCAACCGGTCAAAGTTCCGCTGCTCTGCTAATGTGTATAGCAGCACTCAGGTCGAATCCTAGGCGATGATACTTTAAAATAGTCGTTGGTTTTTAGTTGATTGTATTATGATTGAGGGGTTTGTTTGCAGAGATTATGAAATAATTTATGGATGATGTTTGATTTAACAAATTGATAAATATTGGGGTGAGTTCATCATTTGGTAGTTATGCTTGTGATATCCTTGTGCTTTGCTTTATATTGCATTAAATTAACACCCATCTCACAAGATAATTTTGATCGGAATTCCCAAGTGTTAAAGCTTTAATCCAAGCCTTAACTTAACTTAGGTTTCTAATAATTACCTTTAATTTTTTATGTTAGTGTATTTGTGGTTTCAATAATTCATGTAATCCACATATTAAACAAAACATGTCATTAATCCATGACATATAAATTTCAACATACACAATATTAATTTAAAGAACATTCGTCGAGAAAAAGCTCTCAATCACTTAACATACCTAAATTATAACTCACCCCAATTAAAGATTTACCCAGCCATTAAAATGATTACTAATCTGGATATAATGATTATGATTATAAAATAAGAAGATAAGATAAAGAAAGGGAAAAGAAATGATTTTTGTGTCAAGCATACACACACACGAATGATGATGATAATTAAAAATGTATTTTCGATTTAATGAGGAAGAAAAATAAGGGAAAGGGATTAAACTATATATGAAATATTTTAAGAACATTAATATTAATCTACATAAGGTGGATGAGAATAAGAGAAATTAAAGAAGAAACTTTCATTAAAACCGAATTACAAACAAAGAGACTTACAAGATTACAAAAATGAATGACACGAAAGTAAGAGAAAATAAAGAGAGAAGGAAAGGTCTCTCAAGTAAAAACATGAGTATGGAAGGTCATCCCAAGACTTTTTCAAGGATTTGGTCATGAAAATATAATCTGTTCCCTTCTGAAATTCCAACCCCTCTCAAGGAAATAAGGGGAGAGTATTTATAGCCCAAGGAGTGGAATGTTTGCATTCTAAATCTATCAATCCACTTACATAGCCAATTTGGAATTTCAGACAGCCGTATCTCCAAATATCTCCTTCTTCAACGTTGTAGATAATAAATTTTTCCAACTACTCTAACAATTTGGAGTCATTTGGACTTCAGGATCAAAAGTTGTGGCTGGATGATTAAACAAAGTTAAATTGTCCATTTAAATCCAGTGTTCTTAAAGTTGACAATGTGAAAGGTTTTTTGAATACGAAGATTCCTTCAAATATGAATACTTTATTCAACAATGTTGGCCTCCTATATATCTTCATTCACACTGAAATATCTCACCTTTATTGGATTCTTACATCATGAGATATGTCATGCATACTATACAGATTTTAATTTTTGGCCAGAATGGTGGGATGGATTTTAAAGATTTATTTGGGCCCCTTGTTCTTAGATTTGGCCCATGAAATTTTTATACAAGACTGATTGCATTTTTCCCCAAACTATGGTTGAGAATAATAGAATTTTGACTTCTTCATGTATCCTAGTATATCAATCTTCATGAATAGTCTAGTTTCTTCACATATTCATTGGTGTTGTTCGTGAGGACCATATGACCCTTCAAATGGAAGCATTGGCTCATGGTACCTTCTAATGAAATGTTTTATATTTAAAGGAGAATCCTAAAAAACAAAAATCACACAATTTAAATCAGTATAGTGAATAGTTATTATTAAAACAGTAAACTGACTCAATTGGACTACTTCAAAAAATGTTCAAAAATTATACTTAATATTAAAACATTAATATTTCACACAAATTATGCACCGTTCATATAAAATTAGTAAAGGGAGTATATAATAATTCAGGAAAATATTAATAAAAACAACTCCCCCCACACTTAGTTTTGTGTATGTCCTCATGTTCAACAAATATAAAAACATGACAAAATCATTTTCACTCACCAACAAATATTAAAATTTTGTTGTCTCGAATCAGGGGAGGTTTAGACTGTTTCACTCATCCATTTTGAATTCCACCACAAGTTGTTACAAAAACAATGTTCCAAAACTAATTCATTTTTTCATGCTCAAATTTCGAAATGGAAAATTTGGACACTCAAAATGCACATATCTCAAGATGATATAATTCATTTTTGGAGGTTTACTCTTTCAACAACCAAAAGTGAAAATCGTAGATTTTGAAAAGAGCTCTCAGATTCTAATCCCTATCCAAAGTTGACAATAATCAAGACATATTTTTAAGGGGTTTTTTCTGTTGCTATGGGAGGGTAGGAATATAATGTCCAAGATAGAGAAGAAGTGGGTTAAAACACCGACATAGAAAAAGCAATGCACATTTTTTTGAAATAAAACAAGGAAATGAAAAAAAGTATTTACAATGGAATGATTGTGTGAATAAAGACACAATAAAGGAAGAAAATTTGAAGGTGATGAGAAGATTAAATATTTACAAACCACAATACTTTTCCCAATAAGAATATCGTTCAAGTGTTCTTTTTTTATTTTCATTTTTTTATTTGTTTTTGTGAAATTTGACCTTGAAACTGATCTCACACTCATATCCCAATCCATGATTTATCTCCTCATGACACTAATTTTAATATTTATAAAAATATCAAAGGTTGAGGACGAGTGATTTTTTACCTACCCAAGACAGAACCCATTTGTTTCAATTTTTTTGATTTGTTTTCATCATTTTTGAATTTTTTTTAAACACTTGTCAATAAGACTTACAAAATTACATAAATGGAAGTAAATCACATTACCCAAGTACATCACATTACCCAAGTACATCACATTACCCAAAACACACTGAATGACAACCTATCCCCCACATTGAAATGGATGCTTTCCCTCAAGCAGATGATAACTCGTTGAAAATCAATAATAGGGTACCCAAACAATGAAATCCATTACCCCCACACTTAATTTTCAAAAAAATATGCAATGAATATTAATGTTGATATTGGGTGGGAAAATGTATTGTTCGTGTAATGTGGCTATCAAGGAAAAGGTTTTCATAGGCTCTAAGGGGATTTCAAAAGGAGGATTAATGTAAGGGAAATGGGAAGCTATTTGGCTATTGTGATTCTCATGTGGTTCAAAAAATGCCTCTATCATATTAATGCACACTAAGGCAGAAAATTTAGCTCGATGTTTCACAAACTCAAGACTCACAAATTGGGGTGAAAGCACACATTTTGAAAAGATGTCCATAGGTGGCCTTGGCATGAAAGTAAATGTTGTTCCTCACGGTTTGGGAAAACCATTTTCCAAATCAAAAATAGAGAATTCAAAATTTGATGGTTTTAACACAAGATTATTTATCCAATTTTTTGATGAAAACACAAAATTTTTTATATGAAACATATCTATTGACTCCCCAAAACGGTTGGAAAAAATTTG
This sequence comes from Viscum album, assembly GCA_963277665.1. Lineage (NCBI taxonomy): Eukaryota > Viridiplantae > Streptophyta > Magnoliopsida > Santalales > Viscaceae > Viscum > Viscum album. The sequence continues at coordinate 1,542,863,771 of OY728129.1, forward strand.
AAATTTGGAAGGTGAGTAAGCATGACTCATATTTTTTTGTATTTTTTAAGTGATTGTTTTTTTGTTTTTTATAAATATACACACACACATAGAAGGGAATGTGAAAAAGAAAGGTTTTGATAAAGAAAGTGGTAAAAAAATTAAAGAGAGTGGAAGAAGAAGAAATAGTTAGAGAGGAAGAGATAGAGAGAGAGTTAAAGAAAAAGAGGTGCCCCCTATTTTGGATTTGGTGGGTTTCCATCTCCATCTAGTGGTAGGTTGACTACAGAAGGTGGGGATCCAGTGGAAGTTGATGTGGATCTAGGATTGTGTGTCCTATCATGGTGATGCTTTAACAGATGTCCATTAACCGTGAGTGTCATTTTGGAAGAAGGGTCTTGGACTTGCACTCCACCAAATGGGTAAACATTAGTAATAACAAAAGGACCTTCCCAACAACAATTAAGCTTACCAGGGTGAAGCCAAAATCGAGAATTGAAAAGAATTACCTTTTCACCTTCATGAAATACCTTTCTCAGGATGTGTTTATCATGGAGTGCCTTTGATTTTTCATTATAGAGATTATAATTCTCATAAGAATCAAGTGGAAGCTCCTCCTGCTCAGCCAATTGCAACAATCTTTCTTCACCAGATTTTTGAAAATCAAAATTACATGTTTTCACAACCTAAAAATACTTATGTTGGATTTAAACTGGTATATGACATGTTTTACCAAAAACTAGCCTAAAAGGAGACATCCCAATGGGTGTTTCATAGGCAGTTCGATAAGCCCAAAGTGCATCACCAAATCATTCAGGCCAGTCTTTTCTAGTGGGTTTTACATTTCTCTCAAGAACTCTTTCCACTTCTTTATTAGAAAGTTCAGCCATGCCATTTGTTTGGAGGTGATATGCAGTTAAAGTTTTATATACAACCCCATTATTTTTCAAAAGAGATCCCATGGTTCTATTATAGAAATGGGTTCCTAAGTCACTAATCAAGGCATGTGGCATGCCAAATCATTGGAAGATGTGTGTTTTGAGGAACTCAGTAACAGTATGGGCATCATCCTTTTTAGTTGGTTTGGCCTCAACCCTCCTTGAAACATAATCGACTGTAAGAAGAAACTATGAGAATCCATTGGATGGGGGAAATGGTCCCATGAAATCTATACCCCAAACAGCGAAGATCTCACAGAAATTTTAAGGCTTTTGGGGCATTTCATTTCTCTTTGAAATGGGGCCAATCTTTTGGCATGTGGGACTTGATTGACAGAACTCATGTGAGTCCTTGAAGAGTGATGTCCAGAAGAATTAGAGTTGAGGACCTTCTAGGAGGTCCTTTGTGGTCGAAAGTGGCCACCACCAGGCATTGAGTGACAAAATTATAATATGGAAGAATGTTCCTTTTCATCGACACATCTCCTTATTACCATGTCAGCCCCAGTTTTCCAAAATTTATTTTCTTCCCAAAAATAGTATTTTGAATAACTTTTCTACTTCATTTTCTGTGTTTTTTAAACAATTTTAGGAAAAACACTAGAAACCAAGTAATTTACAATTGTTGCATACCATGGTAACATTGGAATAAGAGATGAAATGTGCTCAGTGGGGAATTCAGGATCGATGATTTCAAAATGAGAAGGATTAGAAATTCTACTCAAGTGATCATCCACATGGTTTTCTTTTCCAGGTATATCTTTTATTTCACAGTCAAACTATTGGAGCATTAGGATCCATCTAATTAGCCTCAGTTTGGAATCGCTTTTCTTGAGTATGAACTTTATAGCAGAATGGTCTGTGAAGATGATGATTTTGGCACCTAAGAGATTGGATCAGAATTTATCTAAGGAAAAAACCACTGCTAAAAGTTCTTTTTCAGTGACAGTGTAGTGAGATTGATTTTCATCCAATGTTTTGAGGCATAATAGATGACATGAGGAATCGTTTCTCTTCTTTGACCAAGAACATCCCCAAAAACTCTATCAGAAGCATCACACATCAATTAAAAGGGTAAGGACTTATCTGGGGGTTGGATTATTGGGGTGGATGTTAGAGATGTTTTTAGTTCCACAAAGGCTCTCTTGCAAACCTCATCTAAATGGAAAGTGACATCATTTTGGAGCGAACGAGTGAGTGGGTGGGAATTTTTACTGAAGTTATGGATTAATCTCTAATAGAAACCAGCAAGACCGATAAATGAATGGATTTATCGAACAAAAGTGGTTTGAGGAAGTTATTGGATCACTTCAATTTTGGTAGGATCGACTTCAATACCATCTTTTGAAACAATGTTCCCTAGAACAATCCCATTTCCAACCATGAAATTACATTTTTCAAAATTTAACACAAGGTTACACTTGACACACTTTTGGATGACTAGAGAGAGTGAATTCAAACACGATTCAAATGACTCACCATAAATGGTGAAGTCATCCATAAATACTTCCATGCAGTGTTCAATGAATTCGGAGAAGATACTTATCATACACCTCTAGAATGTTGCAGGAGCATTACAAAGTCCAAAATGCATTCTTCTATAGGAATATGTTCCAAAGGGGCATGTGAAAGTAGTCTTTTCTTGGTCCCGAGGTGTGATTGGGATTTGGAAGTAGCTGGTGTATCCCTCAAGAAAGCAATAGTGTGACTTTCCGGCTAATTATTCCAGCATTTGATCAAGGAATGGAAGACGGTAGTGATCTTTTCTTGTTTACGCATTCAATTTCTTATAGTCAATGCACACACGCCATTTGTTCTTCACTCGAGGTGTGACTACCTCTCCATGTTCATTTGTGACAATAGTTATCGCACCCTTCTTAGGTACAACTTGAATTGGACTAACCCATTCACTATCAGAAATTGGGTAGATAATACCAGCTTGAAGAATCTTGGTGATCTCTTCCCTAACTACCTCAAGTATGAGTGGATTGAGTCTTCTTTGTGGTTGTCTAATTGGTTTGGATGACTCCTCCAGATGGATGTGATGCATGAAAAGGGTAGTGTAGATTTCTTGTATGTCTTCTAGGGTCCAGCCTAAGGATTTTTTGTTTTCCTCTAAAACTTGAACTTGTTTGGACTCCTCAGTTTCAGTAAGTGTGGCAGTGATAATGAAATGATATGAGTGATCATGGAAGAGGAATGCATATTTCAGGTGTGCAAGAAGAGGTTTCAGATCAGTCACATCTTTCACTTTTGGGATATACAACTCAGGAATAGAATAAGGGACTTCAGTTTCTTCAAATTCATTTTCATTAATACTGTCCAAGGTGGAGTAGTAGAGATCATAATTGATGTGGAGGTGAAGATAGTTTTCATGTTCCTCTAGAATGTTGGAGTCTATGAATGAGAGGTCCACATCAACTTCACCATTTATGACTTGGTTAATCATGGTGCAGATTTCACAAGATCCTTTGTCATTAGAACATGAATAACATGGTGGATTGGGGTTTGATCGACTCTTAGAATTTTCCTCAAAGACATGGACTGAGAATGCAGAGTGATCCTCAGATGGGTATCGCATGGCTTGGAAAATGTTGAACTGGACCAGTTGGTCACCGAATTACATGGATAAGATGCCTTAATGGAAATAAATCTTGGTTCTTGCAGTCATGATGAATGTTCTTCCTAGAATTAGGGGAGATCGAGAAGAGTTCGTCTCACCTTCCATGTCAAGGACATAGAAATAAGCAGGGAAGATAAGATCATTGACTCGGACAAGGACATCCTCAATTATTCCCTCAGGAATGGTTGTGCTTTGATTGGCTAACCGAATGACAACACCCATTGGGTGCAAGGGACCTAGACCAAGGTTGAAGAATATGGATTTGTTAATGACATTAATTGAGGCTCCTAGGTCTATGAGTGCATTATCAAAGTTAGAACTTCCAATTTGGCATGGAATCGTAAAGGTACCTGGATCTTTGCACTTAATGGGTATGGACTATTGGGTGGAACCATTTTCAAAGGTCTTAAGTTTCCTCTTGTGGGAACATAACTCCTTGAGAAACATGGCGGACTTAGGAATTTGTTTTATGGAATTAAGAGGGGAATGCTGACTTCAACATGTCTAAACATGTCAAGCATTTCAAGATAAGGTTCAAAGGACTTCCTTGGTTTAGACACAGCTTGAGGAAAAGTAATTGGATTCCTAAGTGGAATGGAAGGAGGTGATGGAATGGATTTAGATTCCTTTTCAAGTTTATTTTTCTTTTCATTTTCTAGGTCAACATTTAAAGGGGGTTGGAGGAATTATCTTGAGGAATAGCAATTTTATTTCCTGATCTAAGTGCAATTGCACTTACATTTCCCTTAGGGTTGGGTAATGGTTGAGCTGGGAGTTGGTAAGAATTGGATGGTTACTGCTGACTATGGTGGGATGCAAGTTGACCAATTTGGGTTTCAATGTTCTTGAGAATAGAATGGGTGAAGGAGGAAAGATCTTCAAATGAACTTTCCCATGGTTGGTTGGAAGAAGTGGCTTGTCCCGGATTGGGATTACCTTGATTTGGGATCCCAGGAAAGCGATTGTATTGGTTTTGGAATTTGTAAGGCTCACTAGGATAATGGAATCCAGGAGGAGGATTGTTCCTTTGAGGTGGAGGAAGAAAAGGAAAAGGTTGTTGGAAGTTACCAACACCTTGACCATATTGAAATTGGTTTGGGTTTTGGGGAGGGAATTGAGTGGTATGAGATATGGGATTACCATACCACATGCCTTGGTTATAGGAAGAAGAGAAGGGCTCAGAGTGAGGTTGGTTGAAGTTTCTAACAAACTGACCTGATAGTTGAGGGTTGGTGTTCCATTGAGTATATGCTGCATTGAGCTCCATTGGTATAGAGGAATCCGATTGATCCTCTTGAATTTTTGGACATGTGTCAGTTGGATGAGATGGAGAGTTGCAGATTGCATAGTTTTTGACAGGTCTAGGAAACATTGATTGTGGAGAAGATGAGGTTACAGATTTGGAAGCCACAGCTAGTTGTCACACAAGACCTGTAAGTTCACTCATCCAATCGGACTTCTTTTTCGGCTCAATTGATTGATTATCTTGGGCTTTATTGATTTGAGAATGTGATCAAGTATGGAATTTTTGTGTGTTTTCAGCCATGTTACTTATGAGATCTCTTTCAACTACAAGAGTTTTATCAAAAAGAGCACAACCACTTGCGACATCTATGAGAGTTCTCTCCATATCCAATAGCCCCTCCTAGAAGTATTGGATCAAGAGGTGGTCAGGTATTTCATGGTGTGGGTAGGTTGCAACAAGATTTTTGAACCTCTCCCACTACTAATGAAGTGATTCACTTGGGAACTGACGGATACCACTTATTTCATTTCGGATAGAAGCAGTATGAGAAGCAGGAAAGAATTTCCCTACGAATAGTCGCTTCATGTCATTCCATGTTGTTATGGAACCAGGAGGAAGGTAGTAGAGCCATGACTTAGCAGTGTCAACTAGGGAGAATGGTAATTCTCGAAGTTTGATTTGTTCTTCAGAAACCCCTTGAGGCTTCATGGTAGAGCACACCACTTGGAACTCTTTAAGGTGGATATGTGGATCCTCATGGGCTAGCCCGTGGAAATGAGGAAGTAGATGGATCAAACCTGATTTGAGTTCAATGTCAGATTCTATGTTTGGATATTGAATACCAAGAGGTTTGTAATTCATATTAGGGGAAGCAAGTTCTTTAACAGTTTTTTCCCTTGGATTGGCCAAATCTAAATCATCTCATCAGACAAGGACTGGTTCTTTAATTATTTTATTATCTCTTATGTTCCTCCTAAGTTGGAGAAGTGTTCACTCATTTCAGGGCTAAAAAATCCAAGGGACTGTTTTTAGGCTATGGGTAATTCAAAGAGATTTTGGAAGAAAGAGGAAGACATTTTTTCTTTTTATGATTTTTATGAGAAGATGAGTTTTTCTTTGTATTTTTTTTCAATTTTTTTAATTTGTTTTTTTTTGTGTTTTTTTTAAAATAACCAGAAACTAATAACTACTTAAAGAACTATCCTCGGAATTGGTTCCATTTGAAACGCATGTCCGATTGTCGCCTATCGACCGGTCAATGTTCCGGTGCTCTACTAATGTGTATAGTAGCACTCGGGTCGAATCCTCGGCGATGATACTTTGAAATAGTCGTTTGTTATTAGTTGATTGTATTCTGATTGGGGGGTTTGTTTGTAGAGATTATGAAATAATTTATGGATGATGTTTGATTTAAAAAAATTGATAAAGATTGGGGTGAGTTCATCCTTAGGCAGTTATGCTTGTGATATCGTTGAGCTTTGCTTTATATAGCATTAAATTAACACCCATGTCACAAGATGATTTTGATCAAAATTTCCAAGTGTTAAAGCTTTAATCCAAGCTTTAACATAACTTAGGTTTCTAATAATTACCATTACTTGTTTATGGTAGTGTATTTGTGGTTCCAATAATTCATGGAATCCACATATTAAACAAAACATGTCATTAATCCATGACATATAAAGTTCAACATACACAATATTAATTTAAAGAACATTCATCGAGAAAAAGCTCTCAATCACTTAACATAACTAAATTATAACTCACCTCAATTAAAGATTTATCCATCCATTAAAATGATTACTAAACCGCTGATCATGATTATGATGATAAATTAAGAAGATAATATATAGAAAGGGATATGAAAACATTTTTGCGTCAAACACACACACACACACGAACGATGATGATAATTAAAAATGGATTTTCGATTAAATGAGGATGCAAAATAAGGGAAGGAGATTCAACTATATAAGAACTATTTTAAGAACATTCATATTAATCTACAGAAGGTGGATGAGAATAAGATAAATTAATTAAGAAACTTTCATTAAAACTGAATTACAAACAAAGATACTTACAAGATTACAAAAATGAATAACACGAAGGTAAGCGAAAATAAAAAGAGATAGAATGGTCTCTCAAGTGAAAACATGAGTATGGAAGGTCCTCCAAATCCTTTTTCAAGGCTTTGGTCGTGCCAATATATTCTCCACTCTTCTGAAATGACAACCCCTCTCAAAGAGAGAAGGGGAGAGTATTTATAGCCCAAGGAGTGGACTATTTGCATTCCCAATCTGTCACTCCAATTGCATCGCCAATTTGCCTTTACTGACAGCCTAATCTCCGACTGTCACCTTCTTAAAGTTGTATATAATAACTTTGTCTGACTACTCTCAAACTATGGAGTCATTTATACTTAAGGATCAAAAGTTATGGTCAGTTGATTAAACGAAGTTAAACTGTCCATTGCAATCCAGTCTTTTTGAAGTCCAAAATGTGAAAGGGTTTTTGTATATGAATATGCCTTAAAATCTGAATGATTTCTTCAAGAAGGTCGGCCGCCTATATCTCTTCTTTCACAATGAAAAATCTTAGCTCGATTGGAATCTTAAATAATGAGATATGTTATGCATACTATAATGATTTTAATTCTCGTCCAGAATGGTGGGCTGGATTTTAAAGCTTCATTTGGCCCCTTGTTCTTAAATTTGGGCCCTGAAAGTTTTATACAAGACTCCTTGCATTGTCCCCTGAACAATGGTGGATAATAATTGAATTTGGAATTCTTCATGTATCCTAGTAAATCAATATTCCTGAATAGACTAGTTTCTTCACAGATTCTTTGGTGTTGTTTGTGAGGACCATATGACACTACAAATGGAAGAATTGGATAATGGTACCTTCTAATGAAATGTTTTATATATAAAGGATAATTATAAAAAACAAAAACCACACAATTTGAATTAGTATAGTGATAATTATTATTAAAATAGTAAACTGACTCAATTAGACTACTTCTAAAAATTTTCAAATATTATAATTAATATTAAAACATTAATATTTCACACAAATTATGCACATTTCATATAAAATCAGTAAAGGGAGTATATAATAATTAATGAAAATATTAATAACAAAAAATCTCCCACACTTATATTTGTGCTTGTCCTCATGTGAAACAAATATAAAAACATGAAAAAATCATTTTCACTCACCAACAAATATTAAAATTTTGTTTTCTCCAATCAGGGGAGGTTTAGACTATTTCACTCATCCATTTTGAATTCCACCACAAGTTTCTACAGAAAAAATGTTCCAAAACTAATTCATTTTTTCATTCTCAAATTTAGAAATGGAAAATGTGGACACTCAAAACTCACACCTCTCAAGATGATATAATTCATTTGCGGTGGTTCACTCTTTCACCAACCAAAAGTGAAAATCTTAGAGTTTGAAAAGATCTCTCAGCTTCCAATACCTATCCAAAGTGAACAAGAATCAAGAGGTCTTTTTACGGGGTTTTTCTATTGCTATGGGATGGTAGGAATATAATGTCCAAGAGAGAGAAGAAGTGGGTTAAAGCACCAACATAGAAAAAGCAATGCACATTTTTTTCAAATAAAACATGGAAGGAAATGGAAACACATATTTACAAGGGAATGATTGTGTGAATAAACACACAATAGTGGAATAAAATTTGAAGGGGGTGAGAGGATGAAATATTTACAAACCACAAAACTTCTCCCAATAAGAATACAATTTAAGTGTTCTTTTTTTTATTTTCCTTTTTTTCTATGTTTTTTCGAAAGTTGAACATCAAACAAATCTCACACTAATATCCCAAACCATTATTTATCTCTTCATGCCACTAATTTTAATATTTATAACAAGATAAATGGTTGAGGAAGAGTGATTTCTATCCTACCCAAGACACAACCCATTTTTTCAATCTATTTGATTTGTTTTCTTTATTTTTGAATTATTTTTGAACACTTGTCAATAAGATTTACAAAATTACATAAATGGAAGTACATCACATTACCGAAGTACATCGTATTACCCAAAACACGATGAATGACAACCTATCCCCCACACTGAAATAGATGCTTGCCCCCAAGAAGATGATAACTCGTTGAAAATCAATAATAAGGTACCCAAACAATGAAATCCATTCCCCCCACACTTAAATTTGAAAAAAATATGCATTGAAAATCCATGTTGATATTGGGTGGGAAATGGTATTGGTCTTGGAATGTGGCTATCAAAGAAAACGTTTTCATAGGCTTGAAGGGGCTTTCAAAAGAAGGATTAATGTAAGGGAAATGGGAGGATATTTGGCTATTGTGATTCTCATGTTGTTCAGAAAACGACTCTATCAGATTAATGCACACTAAGACATCAAATTCTGCTCGAAGTTCCACAAACTCAAGACTCACAAATGGGGGTGAAATCACACATTTTGAAAAGATGTCCATAGGTGGCCTTGGCAAGAAAGAAAATGTTGTTCCTCATGGTTTGGGAAAACCATTTTCCAAATAGAAAATAGAGCATTCAAAATTTGATTGTTTTGACACAAGATTCTTTATCAAATTTTATGATGAAAACAAAATTTTTTTGAAATGAAACATATCTATTGACTCCCCAAAATGGTTGGACAAAATTTTAAAATTGGAAGGTGAGTAAGCATGACTAATACTTTTTTTTACTTTTTAAGTGATTGTTTTTTTGTTTTTTTATAAAGATACACACCCACAGAAGAGAAAGTGAAAAAGAAAGGTTTTTATAAAGAAAGTGGTAAAAAAAATTAAAGAGAGAGGAAGAAGAAGAAAAAGATAGAGAGAAGAAGAGATAGAGAGAGAGTTAAAGGGAAAGAGGTGCCCCTAGTTTGGATTTGGTGGGTTGCCATCTCCATCTAGTGGTAGGTTGACTACAGAAGGTGGGGATCCAATGGAAGTTGATGTGGATCCAGGATTTTGCGTCCTCTCATGGTGATGCTTTAACCGATGTCCATTAACCGTGACTGTCCTTTTGGAAGAAGGGTCTTGGACTTGCACTGCACCAAATGGGTAAAAATTAGTAATAACAAAAGGACCATCCCAACGAGAATTAAGCATACCTGGGTGAAGCCAAAATCGAGAATTGAAGAGCATTACCTTTTCACCTTCATGAAATACCTTTCTTAGGATATTTTTATCATGGAGTTCCTTGGATTTTTCTTTGTAGAGATTAGAATTCTCATAAGAATCAAGTCGAAGCTCCTCCAGTTCAGCCAATTGCAACAATATTTCTTCACCAGATTTTTGACAATCAAAATTACAGGTTTTCACATCCCCAAAAGACTTATGTTGGATTTGAACTTGTAGATTACATGATTTACAAAAAACTATCCTAAAAAGAGAAATCCCAATGGGTGTTTTATAGGCATCTCTATATGCCTAAAGTGCTTCACCAAGGCTTTCGGGCTAGTCTTTTCTGGTGGGTTTTTCAATCCTCTCAAACACTCTTTTCACTTCTCTATTAGAATGTTCAGCCATGCCATTTGTTTGTGGGTGATATGCAGGTGAAGTTTTATGTTCAACCCCATTCTTTTTCAAAAGATATTCCATGGTTCTATTATAGAAATGGGTCGTGCCAAATCATTGTAGGATATGGCTTTTGAGGAACTCGGTAACAGTATGAGCGTCATCCTTCCTAGGGGGTTTGGCCTCAACCCACCTTGAAACATAATCGATTGCAAGAAGAATGTATGAGAATCCATTGGAAGGGGGTAATAGTCCCATGAAATTGATACCCCAAACATCGAAGATCTCACAGAAAATTAAAGGCTTTTGGGGAATTTCATTTCTCTTTGAAATTGGGCCAAAATTTTGGAAAGAGGGACACGATTGACAGAACTCATGTGAGTCCTTGAAGAGTGAAGGCCAGAAGAATATAGATTCGAGGACCTTTTGGTAGGTCCTTTGTGGTCCAATGTGGCCACCACCAGGCATTGAGTGACAGAATTATAATGTGGAAGAATGTTCATTTTCATCGACACATCTCTTTATTACCATGTCAGCCCCGGTTTTCCAAAGTTTATTTTCTTCCCAAAAATAGTATTTTGAATCACTTTTCAACTCATTTTCTATGCTTTTGAAAAAATTTCAGGAAAAATCCAGAAACCAAGTAATTTACAATTGTTTCATACCTTGGTAACTTTGGAGTAAGAGATGAAAGGTGCTCATTGGGGAATTCAGGATCGATGATTTCAGACTAAGAAGAATTAGAAATTCTACTCAAGTGATCAGCCACAAGGTTCTCTTTTCCTTGTCTATCTTTTATTTCAAGGTCAAACTCTTGGAGCATTATAATCCATCTAATTATCCTCGGTTTGGAATCACTTTTTTTAAGTAAGAACTTTATAGTAGAATGTTCTGTGAAGATGATGATTTTGGCACCTAAGAGATAGGATCAGAATTTATCTAAGGAAAAAACCACTGCTAAAAGTTCTTTTTCAATGATAGTGTAGTGACATTGAGTATCATCCAATGTTTTTGAGGCATAATAGATAACATGAGGAATATTTTCTCTTCTTTGACAAAGAACATCCCGAACATCTCTATCAGAATAATAACACATCAATTCAAAGGGTAAGGACCAATCTGGGGGTTGGATTATTGGGGTGGATGTTAGAGCAGTTTTGAGTTCAACCAAGGCTCTCTTGCAAACCTCATCGAAATGGAAAGTGACATCATTTTGGAGCAAATGAGTGAGTGGGAGGGAATTTTTACTGATGTTATAGATGAATCTCCGATAGAAACCAACATGACCAAGAAATGAACGGATGTCTCGAACAGAAGTTGGTTGATGAAGTTATTGGATCACTTCAGGATTGACTACAATACCATCTTTTAAAACTATGTGCCCTAGAACAATCTCATTTCCAACCATGAAGTGAAATTTTTCAAAATTTAACACAAGGTAACACTTTGACATACTTTTTGAGGACTAGAGAGAGTGAATTCAAACAAGATTCAAATGAATCACCATAAATGGTGAAGTCATCCATGAAGAATTCCTTGAAGTGTTCAATGAATCCAAGGAATATACTTATCATACACCTCTGGAATGTTGCAGGAGAATTACAAAGTCCAAAAGGAATTCTCTTGTATGCATATGTTCGAAAGGGGAATGTGAAAGTAGTCTTTTCTTGGTCCCGAGGTGCGATTTCGATTTGGAAGTAGCCGGTGTATCCATCAAGAAAGAAATAGTGTGACTTTTTGTCTAATCATTCCAGCATTTGATCAAGGAATGAAAGAGGGTAGTGATCTTGTCTTGTTTCCCCATTCAATTTGTTATAGTCGATGCACAAAAGCCATTTGTTCTTCACTCGAGTTGTGACTACCTCTCCATGTTCATTTGTGACAACATTTATCCCACCCTTATTAGGTACAAATTGAATTGGACTAACCCATTCACTATCAGATATTGGGTAGATAATACCAGCTTGAAGAAGCTTGGTGATCTATTCCCTAACTACCTCAATTATGAGTGGATTTAGTCTTCTTTTTGGTTGTCTAATTGGTTTGGATGACTCTCCAGATGGATGTGATTCATGAAAATGGCTGGTTTGATTCCTGGTATGTCATCTAGGGTCCAAACTAAGGCTTTTTTGTTTTCCTCTAACACTTGAACAAGTTTGGACTCCTCATTTTCAGTAAGTGTTGCAGAGATAATGACAGGATATGAGCGATAATGGAATAGGAATTCATACTTCAGGTGTGCAGGAAGATGTTTCAAATCAGTCTCATCTTTCACTTTTGGGATAGATAACTCAGGAATAGAAGAAGGGACTTTAGTTGCTTCAGATTCGTTTTCCTTAATACTGTCCAAGGTGGAGCAGTAGAGATCAGAATTGATGTGGAATTCAAGAGAGTTTTCAAGTTCCTCTGGAATGTTGCAGTCTACGAATTAGAGGTCCACGTCAACATCACCATTAATGACTTGGTTAATCATGGTGCTAATTTCAAAAGAACCTTTGTCATTATAACATGAAGAACATGGTGGAGTGGGGTTCGATTTAATCTTAGAAGTGTCCTCAAAAGCATGGATTGAGAATGCAGAGTGATCCTCAGAAGGGTATCGCATGGCTAGGAAAATGATGAACTGGACCAGTCGGTCACCGAATTCCACGGATATGATGCCTGAATAGACATAAATCATAGTTCTCACTCTCACGAAGAATGGCCTTCCTAGAATTTGGGGAGATCGAGAAGAGTTCTTCTCACCTTCCATGTCAAGGACATAGAAATCAGCCAGGAAGATAAGATCATTGACTCGGACAAGGACATCCTAAATTATTCCCTCAGGGCTGGCTGTGCTTCGATTGGAAAACTGAATGACAACACCCGTTGGGTGCAAGGGACCTAGAACAAGGTTGGAGAATATGGATTTGGGCATGACTTTAATTGAGGCTCCTAGGTCTATGAGTGCATCATCAATGTTGGAACTTCCAATTTGGCATGGAACCATAAAGGTACCGGGATCATTGCACTTAATGGGTATGGACTCTTGGGTGGAAACATTTTCAATGGTCCTAAGTTACCTCTTGTGGGTACACAACTCCTTGAGAAACTTGGCAGACATAGGAATTTGTTTTGTGGCATCTAATAGGGGAATTTTGACTTCAACACGTCTAAATATGTCATGCATTTGAGGATCAGGTTCAATGGACTTCCATGGTTTAGAAACATCTTGAGGAAAAGGAATTTGTTTCCAAAGTGGAATGGAAGGAGGTGATGGAATGGATTCAGATTCCTTTTCAAGTTTCTTTTTCTTTTCATTTTCTAGGTCAACATTTAAAGGGGGGTTGGAAGACTTATCTTGAGGAATAGAAATTTTCTTTCCCGATCTAAGTGAAATTTCACTTACATTACCCTTGGGGTTGGGTAATGGTTGACCTGGTAGTTGGGAAGAATTGGATGGTTGTTGCTGACTAAGGTGGAATGCAAGTTGACCAATTTGGGTTTCAATATTCTTTAGAATAGAATGGGCGAAGGAGGAAAGATCTTCAACAACACTTTCCCATGGTTGCTTGGAAGAAGAGGCTTGTCCCGAATTGGGATTACCTTGATTTTGGTTCCTGGGAAAGTGATTGTATTGGTTTTGGAATTGGGAAGGCTCACCAGGAAAATGGAATCCAGGAGGAGGATTGTTCCTTTGAGGTGGAGAAAGAAAAGGAAAAGGTTGTTGGTATTTACCAACACCTTGACCATATTGAAACTGGTTTGGGTTTTGAGGAGGTAATTGAGGGGGATGAGATATGGGATTACCATACCTCAGGCCTTGGTTATAGGATGAAGAGAAGGGCTCAGAGTGAGGTTGGTTGAATTTTCTAAAAAACTGACCTGATAGTTGAGGGTTGGTGTTCCGTTGATCATATGCTGAATTGAGCTCCATTGGACCAGATAAATTGGATAGATACTCTTGAAGTTGTGGACATGTGTCAGTTGGATGATATGGAGAGTTGTAGATTCCACAGTTTTTGACAGGTCCAAGAAACATTGATTGTAGAGAAGATGAGGTTGGGGAATTGGTAGCCACAACTAGTTGTCACACAAGACATGTAAGTTCACTCATCCACTCGGTCATCTTGTTCTGCTCAATTGATTTATTATATTGGGCTTGTTTTAATTGAGCATGTGCTCGAGTATGGAATTGTTGTGTGTTTGCAGCCATGTTACTTATGAGATCTCATGCAGCTGTAGGAGTTTTATCAACAAGAGCACCGCCACTTGTGCCATCTATGAGAGTTCTCTCCATAGCCAATAACCCATCATAGAAGTATTGGATCGAGAGTTGGTCAGGGATTTGATGGTGTGGTCAGGTTGCAACAAGCTTTTTGAACCTCTCCCAGTACTCATGGAGTGATTCACTTGGGAACTAACGGATACCACTTATTTCCTTTCAGATAGATGCTGTACGAGAAGCAGGAAATAATTTCTCTAAGAATAGTTGCTTTATGTCATTCCATGTGGTTATAGAACCAGGAGGAAGGTAGCAGAGGCATGACATAGAAGTGTAATCTAGGGAGAAAGGGAATGCTCGAAGTTTTATTTGTTTTTCAGAAACCCCTTGAGGCTTCATGGTAGAGCACAACACTTGAAACTCTTTAAGGTGGAGATGTGGATCCTCACCGGCTAGCCCGTGTAAATGAGGAAGCAGATGGATCAAACCCTATTTGAGTTCGAAGTCAGCTTCTATGTTTGGATATTTAATACCAAGAGGTTAATAATTCATATCATGGGAAGCAAGTTCTGTAAGTGTTTGTTCCCTTGGATTGGCCATATCTAATTCAACTGGTTGGACAAGGACTGGTTCTCGAATTATTTGATTATCTCTTATGTTCCTCCTAAGTTGGAGAAGTTTTCGCTCAATTTTAGGTTCAAAAAAATCCGAGGGATTGTTTGGGAGGCTATGGGGAATTAAGAGAGATGTTAGAAGAATGTTGAAGATGGGTTTTTCTTTGTATTTTTTCATTTTATGATTTTTATGAGAAGAGGGGTTTTTCTTTGTATTTTTTTCAAATTTTTTTTATTTTTTTTGTGTTTTTTTACAATAACCAGAAACTAATAAATACACAAATCCTCATCCCTGGAAATGGCGCCATTTGAAACTCATGGATGATTTTTGCCTATCGACCGGTCAATATTCCAGTGCTCTGCTAATGTGTGTAGCAGCACTCGGGTCGAATCCTCGGCGATGATAGTTTGAAAAAGTTGTTTGTTTTTAGTTGATTGTATTATGATTGGGGGGTTTGTTTGCAGAGCTTATGAAATATTTTATGGATGGTGTTTGATTTAAAAAACTGATAAATATTGGTGTGAGTTCATCATTAAGTAGTTAAGCTTTTGATATCCTTGATCTTTGCTTTATATTGCATTAAATTAACACCCATGTCACAAGATGATTTTGATCGGAATTCCCAAGTGTTAAAGCTTTAATACAAGCCTTAATATAACTTAGGTTTCTAATCATTACCATTAACTGTTTATGGTAGTGTATTTTTGGTTCCAATAATTCATGGAATCCATATATTAAACGAAACATGTCATTAATCCATGACATATAAAGTTCAACAAACACAATATTAATTTAAAGAACATTCGTCGAGAAAAAGCTCTCAATCACTTAACATGCCTAAATTATAACTCACCCAAGTTAATGATTTACCCAACCACTAAAATGATTACTAATCTGGTTATAATTATTATGATGATAAATTCAGAGGATAAGATAAATAAAGGGATAAGAAAAGATTTTTTCATCAAACACACACCCCCACGAATGATGGTGGTAATTAAAAACGTATTTTCGATTGAATGTGGATGAAAAAGAAGGGAAGTGGATTCATATATATATGAAATATTATAAGAAAATTAATATTAATCTACATAAGGTGGATGATAAGAGGATAAATTAAAGAAGAAACTTGCATTAAAACCGAATTACAAACAAAGAGACTTACAAGATTACAAAAATGAAGAACAGGAAAGTAAGCAAAAATAAAAAGTGAAGAAAAGGTCTATCAAGTGAAAACATGAGTATGGAAGGTCCTACGAAGCCTTTTTCAAGCTTTTGGTCGTGCCAATATAATCTCCTCTCTTCTGAAATGCCAACCCCTCTCAAGGAGAGATGGGGAGAGTATTTATAGCCCAAGGAGTGGACTGTTTGCATTCCCAATCTGTCTCTCCGCTGGCATCCCCAATTAGGCTTTTCAGACAGCCGACTCTCCAAATCTCTCCTTTTTCGAAGTTGTAAATAATACACTTGTCCGACTACTCTCAAAATTTGGAGTCATTTGGACTTAAGGATCAAAGGTTATGGCTGGTTGATTAAACAATGATAAACTGTCCATTTCAATCCAGTCTTTTTGAAGTCCAAAATTTGAATGGGTTTTTGATTATGAAGATTCCTTCAAATATGAATGTTTTCATCAACAACATCGGCCACCTATATCTCCTATTTCACACTGCAAAATCTCAGCTCTATTGGATGCTTACATCATGAGATATTTCATGCATACTATACTGATATTAATTCTCGGCCAGAATGGTGGGCTGGAATTTAAAGCTTCATTTGGGCCCCATTTTCTTATATTTGGGCCCTGAAATTTTTATACATGTCTCCTTGAATTGTACCCAGAATAATGGGGGAGAATAATATAATTTTAACTTCTGCATTTATCCCAGTAAATCAATCTTCATGAATAATCCAGTTTCATCACAGATTCTTTGGTGTTGTTTGTGAGGACCATATGACCCTTAAAATGGCCGAATTGGCTCATGGTACCTTCTAATGAAATGAGTTATATTTAAAGGAGAATATTATAAAGCAAAAACTACATAATTGGAATCACTATAGTGATAGTTATTATTAAAATAGTAAACTGACTCAATTGGACTACTTCTAAAAATGCTCAGAAATTATACTTAATATTGAAACACTAATATTTCACACAAATTATAAACATTTCATATAAAACCAGTAGAGGGAGTATATAATAGTTCATGAAAATATTAATAACATCATTTTTCATAACCAAGAGTGCAGTAAGGCCTCTTTTCATGCACCAGTTCCAATCTGAGTCTAGCTCAAAGCGGTGTTTTCAAGTTTTACCTCTAAGTACATCTGTTCCAGAGCCGCCTCTACCCACTCTTATCCAAATAGGGATATATTTCTTGGAAAACTCAAAAAATGTCTATAATACCAAAATTCTAGGAGATAATTAAACACTAATCTTCAATGTCTATATTAGGGATATGTTCTCTAATCCGAGTTTATCTAAATCTAGTTTCCACAGATTATACTAAACTTCCTATGATACCAACTGTAATGCCCTGACCTTAGTTACCTATATTAGGTTCATTATTACATAACATTGGGATGATCACAAGGAAATCATGTCCCGAAAGACCAATCAGTTTAGTATTATTGGAAATAATATTTATACATAATGTTAACATTACAACATTAAAAGAAATAAAACACAGTTTTATTCCATCAAAAACATCCAAGCCTCCTTGATTATGCATTCAAGACACTCGTAACTAACTTCTTCATATCCTAGGAAAATGAAACATAAGAAATGGGTCAGCTCAAATGCTCAGTAAGGGTATGTAATACAACGGAAGATTACATAAATATTAAGCATGGAGAGTAATTGAAACCCAATGCCTTTACCAATAATAAGAATGAATACTTTTATGATAGTAATATGAGAAAAGTAAATAATGCCATAATAAAGCATAATCATATTTATTCTACTAGTCGAATGACCACATGAACTATCCATATTATTTTCATAATGAGGGAATGTATAATGCCAGACATTCTAAAACATTCTGTCAAGGCCTCGGCCAAGAAGTCTAAAAATGATTAAGGCCTCAGAAAAAGACATAAATAAAATTGCTAAAGGCCTTGAACAATTCCATGTCTAGTTGTCTCATGAGACCTAACAATGCATCGAGGAGCTATAGCGGGCTCCACCCGTCACTTACTAAGTCCAATACATTCTTCCAAAGAAACGGTTGAAATATAACATAAACATTCATATTAAAACTAGCATACAAAATGTAAATACTTTCACCATAAACCATGAATGGAATAAAAATAACACATCCATAGTCAAAAATATCATAGAATCGTTAATACAATATGGAAGATTTGTTTCATAATGAATCTAATTCAAACAAGTATAAACTCCATCAAAAGATGTTGACATAGATGAAATCAAAACCTTTGTTTTAGAGAAATATATCATTCTATTTTGAAATCATTTAGCAAAAAATTTATTTGGAAAATTATTCTTATAATGCTGTAAGGGAAGCTCCTAAGATTTTATAATTGTGGAGAATAACCGAACCCACTGTATAAGTTAAAAAATACATTCTTACCTTAATTGTTTTGAAAATAACGTAAAATACATTGTTTGGAAAACTACTGAATGGTTCCTTTCAAAACATATATGTTATAATAAGGTTTTAAATGAAATTAACCTATTTTCTAGTAAATATTAAAAATTTATTGAAATATATTTTTAGGAAACATGGATGTGGATGATAAAGAGGACCCAGTAGATAATAAAGTATAAACAACCTCAGATAATAAAGAGATTGTGAAATTAACCCTTAACTTGTACTTTTCTTTGGTCAAGGGTAGGTTAACCTACAATATAGTGTTGAAATAATTGTTATTAAATTATCAAATAATCATATACATTAATATGATATCATATATGATCTTTTAACATTGCTTTGATAATAATATCTTAGTATTATCATCGTTTTGGGTGTTAACGATTCATTCTCCTTTATAAGATTTGTTACATAAGTAATGTTTTTATGTATAAGATGTATCTTATTCACATTCAAAATGATATTATGTCTTTAAAAATTATTTTTAATCATCTAATGAAAATTAGTCTTGAATGGATACGATGATGAATGAATCTCATCACGTTCATGGAGACGGTAATCCGTACGTATGCACGAGCGACAATATCATTATTTTGATTTTAAAATAATATAAAATTGGATGGTATATCATATATACAGAATAATTATCATGTTATATTTATTATTTAAATCAATTAAATATCATTATAATACCCTTCTAAATAATAATGTTTTGAATAACAATTACACCACGATGTGGAGACAGTAAGCCGTACATACACACATATGGTGAAATGTCATTCAATGGATGGATAGAATAATGAATTTGGTTGTACCATATTTATAATAACATCACAGTATATATGAGATACTTGATTTATTATTTTATAATGGAAACAAAAAATAAAAAGGAAGTGGAAGTATAAAGGAACTTGAAAGAGGTGTTGATAAATTTACCTCTTCTTTGGGTTCTTCCTTTTGATTTGATAAAAAGGGCTACTTAGGTTGGATTTATGACTAAAAGAGGGCCTCTAGGATTAGGGGAGGATAGTTGAGAGGTTATTTGGGAAGGGTTAGGCTGATCCAAATGGCTTTGAATGTGGTAATTAGAGGGAAAGGGGAGTTCCCTTTTATAAGAGGGGTGAGGGGCACCCTTGGAAAAGCTAGAAATATAATTGTATAAAAAAATCATTTTCGGTTTCTAATGGCTTAAAATGGATTATTTAATGGATAAGGTGGTGATGGGATGAAAACCACTCAACCAATAGGTTTATATAGGTTTGGGTCACTATATTAACTTTATCATTTATATTTAACTCTTAGTTAAATAGTTTGACATTTACCATGTCTCATTGTATTTTTATATTATATGGTTAATAAACATACTATATAATTTCAAAAGAATACCAAGTGGTTAATTAATGATAAAAATATCTTTATATAATTATTTTGTCTGAGCCTTATATTTTTAGGAATAGAATATCAATTAATAATATAATATTGTATTTAAGAACTCTTTTATGTAAATTATGACACTATTTGGTATTTTGTATTTGATAAATTCATAACAACACTATTACTTCGAAAACAATTTATCTTACCAACCCTAACATGTCATATTAACCAATAAAAGTAGTTTAATTAATAAAAATTCATAAATTACATTTATTTGGATATTTATAATATCAATTATGTTAATCTTTCATTAATACAGTAATTATTGCTTCATCATTCTCTGATAAATAAATTAAATTAATTAATTTCTAAAAAATATAAATAATATCCTATTATGTAGGAAATAATTTTATATTTCTAATGAATATTTATAGTTGAATTTATCTTATGTATAACCCAATATTAATAATGTTTTAGTTATTTAAGGTTTGACTTAAACTATTTTAACTATTATTTAAATAAAATAATAATAAATGTCCTAATCCAATCCATGTGGACCTAAAAGATCATATTTTATTTATAAGGTTGTTTGTTTTCGAATTACACTTTTCCAATATAATTAATATATGTGTTAGGGTAATAATAATATCATTTCTACCTTTAATTACCCTATTTACTTTTAATCGTGGTAAATAAAAGTAAAAAGTTACTATTCATAAAAAATTAGTTTTATTTTATTGAACCAAATTTTACTTACAGATATCAACCATGTCTCTTGGATATTTTAAATTCAACTCACAGAAGCGGTAAAATTATGTTTTATGTGAATTTGCAAATATTCCTAGGAGGTGGGTAAAAGATGGTGATAAGTTCAATAAAATTTTTATATATCTAAAATTATTATAAACTGACTCCAATGAATTGCATTAAACTTATATAGATATTATGTATTGATTTTGACATAGAATAAATTTTAATAAAATAAATAATTATTTAAAAAAAATTGGTTTTAAATTATAACTCAGTGTTATTTAGTATTCATCAAAATGTGAATGTTTCCAGAAAAATAAAAACAAATCACCATAAGATAATTTTGATATTAATAATTCATAATTTAATTCTATTTTACCATTTTCAATAAATATAAGTTCAGTTAATTAATATAAAATTAATTTTAATTTTCAAAACCAAAAAGTTTTTTTTAAGAAATAATAACTATCAAAATATTAACAATTGTTTATGTTCAATTTGAAAGTGAAATAACTTACAATTACTATCATTGGATTAATTGGTAAAAATATAATCTAATTATAATTATAAACCATTAAAATGTATAATTCAACACTATAAATTATTTTGATTAAAAATTTTGTTCTCAGTTTAAAATGATTATTTTTAACTATTCACCCAAAAATGAAAGTTATCAGAAAAATAGAAAATATTTATTGAAACTAAATTCATATGTCCCGATTCTAAATAAGAAGTTTATATTGTCAAGTTGAATATATAAAAGTTTCAAATATAGGATTTTAAAAAAGTGTTCACCATTAAACGGTAGTAAAAGTGCATTTTTTTAAAAATAATTCTTTTATCTGAAAAAATGATGTTTCTATCACATTATGTCTATGAAACTCATAATATAGATTCTAAAATTATAAGGATTATATAAAGTTAAAAATTTTGTTAATAATATTCACAACTGCTTTTGAACGGCTTGTTTGGTAAGCTGTGGTTCACTTGAACTCGGTGTTGCGTGTAGTGCAAGTTATTGAATTACATTGAAGAAATAACATACTATGAAATATTGGGGTGTTACAATCCATAATAGGATCATGTCCTATCATATATTCATAAATACTAGAGAAAACATCCCAATATTACTTCATAAAAAAGATTTAAATATCATTTTAACTAAGGGGAATAGATTTTCTAAACATCATTTATCATAGATCCTCTTATACACAATGATTTATCTATCGATGTTCTTAAATAGTAGTGGATAATATTTCCTCCAATGTTGGAGGAGCATATATAATGTCATTTTCTTCCCCTATTTTCTTTCCCCCCTTATTTAACATTCTCTGTACCCATGTTAGCAAGGATGATAGATGAAGGGGAATCATTAATAAAAAAGGAAAAGAAAGTATTCTAAGAGCTATCTTCTAGTGGTGATATCATGGACTTTTCATGATCAGTGGATGAAGTCAGGGATTAATGATGTTCTGAGGACATGGTCAGATATTTTACTTTTGAGGTATCACAACCAATGGAGGAATCATAGATTGAATTAACACACATGGATTGAAATAATGTAAAACATATCATGATGATTGGTGAATAGAGTTTATGAATTTCAGCTGATATATTCAACATGACTAATGGGTAGAACATATTAATCATCGAGGTATTTTAATGATTAGATGGGTTCATTTCCATACCATTCATTGTGGTAACCCGAGCGACATGAGTATTTTTGGGTTTCTTCTCTACCCTTCAGTAGAATCATGTATCAATATATTAAGATTCAAAATATTCAAACATGTATTTCTTACCATTTAATGTCCCAATATTCCCATTAATATATTATTTACATAATTTATGGTATGACGAAGGGATCTGTTAATTTTGATGCAACCAAGTACTTAAAAAAAGACACTAAAAGCTATATCTTACTAGATGATCAATAGATTAAATTAAGACATCAGATCCCCATACTAAGCATTGAGATTAATGTGGGTGATGGGTTTTTGTACACTTTTATCATACCATTATAGTATTAAGAGGAAGGGGGTAAATCGAATTTAGATTATCCCAGTTGGAAAATCATCTTAATAGGAATGATATTTTCTCGCAATGAATTTTCAATGAAAATAAGAGAGATTTAAATGTTATCAATTATTCTAGATATGTTCTAGGGATTAATGCTTCCCTATATAACATCATATTTGTCCCATTTGATGAAAGATATAACTACATGACATTATTTAGGATCAAATTCTTCATTATATACTTCATCAAGAAAAACATCCACTACAAACTCTTGAGGTCACAACAGATCTTTTATCATCATTTAAAAAATTGATTGAATCCAAAATTTAATGATTTGCCGAAACAAGGACCGGTTTCTTGCATATGTCATAGCTTTTATTCAATGTTCTATGTTTTACTATGGCGAATTATTACTTTTAATGTATTTTTTGTTCTAATTTTCATGTGCTAAATGATTTGGTTTTATGCAATGATGTGGATGGCATTTTTCCGCAACTCTCTTAGGCCACCTTATCCTACCCACTTTCTTAGGCTGGTCAAGTAATCATCTATATATAGAGAAAATATTTTCAATTATATTAATTAAAATTTCAATGTTTTTAAATATACCAAAGGGATATATTATGGTCAATTGTCATATTTTATGATTTTAGAATAATTTTAAGCATATTTTATAAAATAGCCATATTTTGGATTTTAACTATTTTAATTAAGTTTTTTATTTCAGACATAAAATTTAATACACTAATTTATTTTAGTAAATTCATTTTTTATTATTAGAAACCTCCTAGTATTCAGTTCATTCTTCTATACCAAGAAATGAATCCAATATTTTGAGGTTCAAAATATGCTCAGAAGTTAATCCTCAAAATTCCTACATAGATTTGGATATTTTTGAAGTTGGTCCCACATCTCAAACATTTATGGGTAGATGGAGCATATATTTGATGTTGATAATGATAAAATCAGTAGGAAAAAATTTCATAACTACAACCCAACATTATTTAGCTGATATCAATGCTATAAATTCATGGGAAATATGATTTTTGAAATTCAATGATTATTCCTTGCAAGAAAAAAATTTCAAAGTAAATAGGATATAAATTTTGTAGATGTGGAAAATGAAGCTAAAATTTAGTGAAATAATGATAAATACATATTTGAACAACATAGAAGAATAAATATTTCCCATATTCGTTCAATAAATGGGTCTACCCAGCATAAATTATTGGATAATAATTATTTATAAAGAATAACCCTTTTTTACCTATAAAAATGTAAATAATATCCTTCCAAAATCCTTGGAACATTAGGTGGCCATTTTAGAAAGTTTTATAGTTTCTTTTTCTTGTAATAGTATTATGTATATATATAATATATTTTACTCTTCTTCTTCCTCCATTCACATATTTTTATCTTTTTTGTTTCAACCTCATTCTCTTCAAATTGTGATATCTAATAATCATGATTTTGAGGAACAGTCATGAAGAATTTCCCAGGGGAGAAATCCAGTATTCAAAATAATTCAATACACATTATTTTTTAAATTTTCTTATTTTCTTATAGTTTTCTTAGGGGATATTTGTGGGAAAGGAACCTTTGTGTCTCTACTTTCCACCCAAATCATAGCTTTCACTTCGGCAATATGCTCCCTTAGTACAAGAGGTGGATATGTGGTCTATCTGTGATCATTGAGTGTTCCTTATATTCACAACATGGGTAATATAGGACAATCATGTATATTATGGAGCATGTTTATGTTGTTTATTAGGAACTAATAATGATACGATGAAGGCTAACTCTAGGTGATCTTCATGGAGGATCTCTTTTTTCTCTAACATCATTTTATGTAAATTAATTCTATTAGAATTTCATTATATTTCTAATTATATATATCTGCTAATATTAAATCCATATTTGAAACCCACTTATTTATTTTATTTAATGTCATATTAGTTATAATATAAATAGTGACAATAGAAATTCGTTGTTGTGTGAGTTTCCACCTCTAGACCGACCCTGAGTGTGCACTATATTTCATGCTTACATAAATGAAATATTAACTATAAATTCAAGAAAAATCTTAACACATCAATTTAAAGCTATTTTCTAGGAGGTACATCACTTTAACACATTTTTTTATTAAAACCCCAAAAAAATAATAAATTTGAAAAATTAAACAAAAGATTATTTTTGTCCATGATGTATTCAAAATGTGATTCATTTGGATACAATGACAACTATCAGGTAATCCTAGAAGATTAAATTCAAAACCTCATATTTAAGAACATTATGTATATGTAGTAATAAAAATTTAATTTCTAGTTTAAAAAGTTTCCACATCTCAGGGTAATTAGTAGGATCCACAATAAGAACCTGACAAAGAACCTGAGTGGGACAAGGTAGAAGTTCCCCGTGTTTTTCCCAATTTTACTAAGGAAACCCATGAAGTTGAGAAAGAAATAAAATATCATTATAATCTCAAACATTTGTGGATTGAAATCCAATATTACCATTATGATCTAGATTGGATTCCTAATGATGAAAACATACCTACTGAGACACATGTGGGAGATCAAAAAGACCTCCAAATTTTTTTTGGAACGAGTATGTGATACAACATGATATCTCATTTCTATTCACAATAGAATTTCAAACACAACTTTTTATGTCTATAACCACATATAAGGAGGAAGCCACAAATCTGATATAAATTCAATAAAGGATAAAGGATTCTGACTACCTCACTCCATCCACTGAGATCCAGCTTCAAGATGTACTTATCACTGAAGAAGGGACTGAATCAAAAACCCCCCTTTGGGAGATATTCCATTATTGAACTCTTTATTTTCATATTTCATAAAATCTTATTTTATTACCACTATTTGTTTTTCTAATTATTAAATTTTTTAATCCATGCTTTTCTATAGATGAAGATGATGAATTATCACATGCACAATCTAAAGAATAGATGGAGCACCCTAATTTTAATGAACAAACATTTTTGGAATCCCATGAAGAAACCCAAGTGTCTATGAATGAGGAACCAAGATAATTTCTACTTACAATAAAATGGGGAATTTGAGTTTATATTCTTCATGATTAAATTTATTCAAATTAAAAATACATTCTAATCCTACTCTAGAAATTCTAATTCTTGAAGCCCATGATGAACCATCATTGGAAAATAAAGAGGATGCTAAAAAATTAGAAACAAAAAAAGAAGAAGATGCATACTACATCATACCCCCTCCATGAAAGACATACATAATTGTGAAGGGTTTCAATCTAGTATACTCTATCTTTTGATCATTACTCACTAAGAAAGAAGAAGCGTATTCTACAACAATCCACATGTGGTGGTTCAAGTCCATGAAGATCCACTCACCATCCATTTTAGGATAACATATAATAGTAACCTTTACAATCAGTAAAAATTCACAGCCCACATGGGGGAAAATACCATCAATTAACACTTTTAATTGGTTTCTAGGACTCTTCATTTCATTTTTAGGATTATTCCTGCATGTAGTGCACTACCTATAATATACACAATATTTAAAAGAAATTATAATTCTTAATAATTAACTTATAATAATTTTTAAGGTTTATCATTGAATAAGGAAATCCTAAATAGTCTATCAGGAATGAAGAATAAAGATTCATGGGAATAGGAGGATTCTTTAAATGTTTATCTTCTAAACACTCTATATTTTTATCCAAAAAATTCTGTCATATTTAAACTGGAAAATTTTATTCCCATGCTTGAATTATTTCTTTCCTTGAATTATACTTGAGATATGATTTTCTTATAAATTATAAAATACCATGTTATATATTAAAATGTTAATGATATTGAATGCTTAAAATGGATAATTTGATAATCATGTTGAAAAAGGAATATTAAAACTATAAATCACAATTTTAGTGAATTAATTTATTACTGTAAAAGAAATTCCCCAATAAAATAATTCATTCTTTGAATTTATGAAATTCTTGAGAATTGATTTGTAATTATTAATAATTCATTGATTGATAGTCCAAAATGATATGTTCCATTCCTAATAATATTTCTACACCATGTGCATTTTTTTTATTCTTAATCATATTTCTTGTGTGGTATTTACATATCCATGAGATGCCCCCTCAGGAGAAGAAATATTATTCAAAATAAGTTGGGTATATAAGCTTGTCAACTCACCTTGCATTACCTAGGTGTTCCCATTTCCAATGATATAATTAAGAAGGGTTTTTATGGAATTTTAGATCTAAGCATGGGTCATACATTCAATTAGATAAATGGGTTCCTCTATTTAAGTGGGTGCATCACCCTGGTTAATAGTGTTTCTTCCTATATCCCAATACATGTGTTTTCAATAATTATATAACTAAATGGGAAAATTAATTGGCTTAAAAAAATTATGACAAACATTATATGGGATGAAAATCACTCTAGTAAGTGCCAATAGGATTTCTAGAGAAGAATATTAAATGCATATTGAAGAAGTGGTTGCTTACCTTCATGATGTTACAGAATCTATGCATGTCTGGAAAGCCAAAATAGCATTGGATATCATTTACATGACATATATATGTGGGAGATTAATGAGGCTTCCATATTGTGAAGATTGAAAATTTTAGAATGATAGACATTGGAGGATATTGGTAGTTTCCAAAAGGATGGTTGATCTCATGAAATACTAGGAGGATAAAGTGAGATGGGTAGTGGGTAAAGGTTAAATCACTTACCAGAAGGATAAATGTGCTCTTCACCCTCTAATTTTCCCTCGATACCCAAGTATGATGATCTCATTCAGAGAAGTGGCACAACATCCTAGTCTGATAAAAAAACTTATGATGAACAATAAAGATCTCTTTTCAGGATATTTTCCTGATAGATGATCCTGATAGGTGTGTGTTTGTTGGTTCTCCCTCAAGTTACATTTCTGGGCATGTCTATCATGACTTATTGCATGAAAATAGTATCACTAATACATTGGAAATGAAGTAGTGGTGTAATAAGGTTCATACTAAAATAAATTTCTAATCCCAGAGAATCAGGAATCAATCCTTGTCTATTGATGAAAACGTGCAGAAGAGGGATATAAACATGTATTATCACTGCAGATAGTCCCATATCCCTCAATAAGTAACTATATGAACTTTTTATATGGAATGGGTGTGTGGCCTTTGTGGCTTCTTAAATAGATGCATGATTGTTACGGGGCATGGTGGCATAAAGTCTAATATTCTGGAGGGCTAGTTCTAGGAGGTAGGATTGGGGGGTATAGGGACATTTTCTTTATGGTTGATTTTCATCGTTGCTTTCTGGGTAAAATGGGAGGCCAAAAAATTTACTAGAAGGCAAACACCACTCGCTTATATGGAATGTAGTACACATGAATGCCCATGTGTTTGATCTTGTAGGTTTTTTTAAGATGGGGGAGCATGAAAATGAATCTGTATAATTGTTCCAAAAAGGATATTTCTGTTGGGTAGGAAAGGAGCATAAAAAGGAGGTGGGTGGAATAGGGTCTTCTATTTGAAAATTTGAAACTTAATGTGGATGGTTCCAACTTTCATTGTAAAATGAGAGGAGGAGTCCTGGTTTAAGACAACATATGCTCTGTTATTTTTGTATTTGATGATTTTTATGGGATTATAAACTCCATAAGAGTGGAAACACTGAAGATAGATAGAAGAATCATGTTGTGAATACTTTACAATTTATTGCTTATAGTGGTAGAGTCAGATTTTAATGTTCTGATTGACATCTTGGGTGGAAAGGCCAATCCTCTATGGGATATTTCTTATTTCCTCAGGTGGTGCTGGTTTTCTATCACTCAAAATATGGAGATCAAACACACATAGTGGGAAGTTAACTTCCCTATGGATGGTTTGGAAGATAAATGGATCCCTAGGGATCTCATTATCTTGTTATTTCATAAAGGATCCTTATTGTATGATTGTAATATTTTGGTTTTTTTGGGGGGACACCATATGAATTCATTATTTTCTACCCCATATTTTATTTTTGGACTACGTTCTTGTGAAAACAAATCCAATGAATGATAATGATATTGGTATATGCCACATATTAGAACATTAATTTTATCTTTTTAACGATATGAATGTGAAAAAACACATTTCAAATGATAGAGGCATTTTTTGGAAATACTATATCCCTAAAAACACCCTTTACATCAATTATTATTTATCCCATAGAGACCGTGGATGAACTGTGTTCAAGAAGACATGTTTGAAAACAATTTTATCCATTCCTACCTTGATAATATCATTTTCATGGTATTTTAAAGTTGAAGTTTGCAGGTGAAGCGATTCCTAAAAAAGGGATATAAAACATTTATATGAAGATGTGTGGGGGTGATTTTTTAGGTTTATGATAATGATTTTTGATTAATTTACTAAAATTTAATTTTCCCCATCTACAAACTAGAAATTAAAAAAATGAATAGAAAAATGAAAAACGAATGGGATGTTTCCTAGAAGAATAAAATGTCACCATTACTGGACAGATGAGTTTTATCATATGTGGTTCGGTGAGGAATGTGAGGTTTAATATTAGAGTTAATATTGACTAAAAATTAAATAAATAAAATTTGAGAAAAATTATAGAGGGTGCACAAATCATTTATTATTTTTTACCATGATCATAACCATTACATTTTGATTTAGGTAAAGTTAAATTTATTACTATTTGAATGGGATAATTTAAATACACTTTTCAATTTGATATCATAAACCTTAATTTAGAGAAAATCCTCCTCTTTAAGCCTTAATTTTTTACCAACAATTACTACCATCCTTTAGCCTCAGAGTCTTTTGAACCTTTATTGAATAACCCTCTTGATATCATCATTATTTTTTCTTTAAATGTGGATAAAGTGGTTACTTTAGAAAAATATGTATAAATATCCTCTTATAATTGTATGAACATAATTTTTCTTGAATTAATATCATGTGTGATTAATGAAAATATTTAAAAGTGATGTAACACATGATTTGAAATGATTAATACTAATGAATTAAAGAGCTATAATGAATGAAAGAAAAAGATCGATCATTTTCAAAAGGGATCAAGTAAAATACTTTATTTTTTTGTTTCTTTTGAGAAATGGAAATTGAATTGATGGTTTTTTTTTTCAAATTTGAAAATTTAATTTGACATTGTTTATTGTTTAATTTTATTTCATTTAAATTTGAATAATGATAACATTGGTGCCCTAAAATTTTTAATATTGATGCATTATAATTGAATAAAAGTATGATTTATATGTGAGGGAATTAATATAGAAAATATATTAAATTATTTAAAAATTAATTTCAATTTTTTTAAGCACATTAAATTTATTTGGTAATGTGAATTTTCACAATTTATGGTATTATAATCCTTTTGAGCCTAATTTAAATATATCATAATTGTGGATATTAATTATTTTAGTTAACTGATTTATTTTGAAAATATCTTTCTATAGACCTATTTATGTTACGAAATTCAATTTTTATGCTAAAAAAATTTTGGGATTCATTTTATTCTTTGATATGAAGAGTTTAATACAACATTTGGAGGCCTAAAATATGATCATAATTGAAGCCTCGAAATATGTGAATAAATCTAGATATTTTTAATGTAGGAAAAATACCAAATGAATGGATGTAAAAATTGATATTAAATTAGATGATAAATATAAAATAACTAATAACATAATTCATAATTATTTCTACATTTTATTATTCCCTTATCAAGGATATAAATGCATGGGAAATCAGATTTTAGAAATTCAACAATTATTCCCATTTGGATAAAATTTCAAGAGTAAATGGGATATAAAATATTATAAAAGTAGATATTGGAGTTCAAATTTTCTGGCCGAATTTTCAATACATATTTTAACTACATTAAGGAATATAGATTTCACATATTTAGTCATTTTATGGTTCTACCATGCAAAAAATATTATTGTACAATTATGGATCTAAGATTTTATCTCCCTTTCCCATAAAAATGTATATCATCTATGTTTCAAGGTGTGGGAACATTAGATGAACATATTCTATAGTGTCATATTTTCTTTGTTTTTATAGTAGTATTATTAATTTTCAAAATATTTCATTCTTTTTCTTTCTCTATTTTCATTTTTTTATCTTTTGTTTGTCTTCCTCATTCTCCTCTATCTGTAATCTCTAATACTCCTGATAACGAGGAACTAAAATAAGGAGGGTTCTATGGGATAAATATAATTTTAAATCCAATTCATTTAAAATTATTGTTTTATGTTTATTATTTTCAAATATTTGAGTAAGGGCAGTCTTATTGGGCAAGGATTCTTTCTGTCTCCACCTGCCACTCGATGCATAGATTTCACTTCTACACTATAATCCTTTGATTGGGGAGGTGGTTGTATAGTCTCTCAGTGATATTAGAGTGAACTGTATATTCAATACTTGTTTATGAGATGATTTCCATTCATAGGTGAAATAATTTTCATTAATTGTATTTGGAATAAGTAAAGAGATGATGAAGCCTCACTCTATATGATCTCTAGGGGG
Organism: Viscum album; assembly: GCA_963277665.1. NCBI lineage: Eukaryota > Viridiplantae > Streptophyta > Magnoliopsida > Santalales > Viscaceae > Viscum > Viscum album. The sequence continues at coordinate 1,542,895,229 of OY728129.1, forward strand.
ATCTCCTTTCTATCTATCATCATTCTATGTGCATTCATTCAATTATAATGGCATAATATTAATATATATATATTAATATTAAATTAATTTTTTATACCCACTTTTTTATATTATTTGTTGATATGTTAGTTTGAATATAAATATTGATAATAGAAACTCAGGGTTGTGGGAGTTTTCGCCTCGATAATAACTCTAGGTGTGGACTATTTTACATTCTTATGTAAATTAATCATTGACTGGGGATTCATAGAAAAAAATGATACATCGATATGGTGGAATTATTAGGGAGGATCACCCCTTTCATATATTTGTTTTCATAAAAAATAAAAAATAAAAAATTTCCAAAAGTAAATTATTATTTTTTGTCTGTGATGTATTCAAATTTTGATTAATATTCATGAACTCAATACTCTCTAGTGAAACTATAAGAAGAAAAAAAAATTCTTAGATAAACTATATTTGAGAATAAATATCAAGAATGGAGAGAAAAAAATGAATGGATAATAGAATATATCTAAAAATCTCAGGGGAAATTTGAATATCCCCATGTAAAACCTAAGAAAAAACATAAGGAGTCCAAGGAAGAAGTGCCACTTGTTTTCCCCAATATTAATGAATAATCCTAGGAAGTTAATAAATAACATGAATATTATCAATAGCCAACACATTTGAGGAGATAATCTAATATGATCATGATGAGATAGATTAGATTCATGACTAGAAAGACATGTGTTCTAAGAAACATGAGGGAGGTAAAAAAGACTTGAACAACATCTGGAATGAGTATGAGGTACAACATAATCTCTCCATTCCTTACATAGTCAAAGATTCAACTCCAAAATAATTGTATCTATAAATTAAATAGGATGAAACCACAAAATTTATCTAATTTTATGAATGGATGAAAAAGATTGACTACCTAACTCCATCTAATGGGAACAAAATTCCAGATGCACTTATCACTGAAGATATGATTGAAAGAAAATAGACACATGGAGATGATAATTTCGTAAACTCTATCATTTTTTATTTCATTAAATAATTAATGAAGATCAACCCATATTTTTTGGAATTTTTATATTGGTCAATATTTACTTTTTCCATAGATGAATAGGAAGAATTATGACATTATCCTGTGGAGGGTCACATAAATAAAAATTAACTTAAGAAACATACAATTTTTGGAATCTCATGATGAAACCAATATAATGGAATCTCACAATGAATGGGTTAATTTTGATTTTAATTTGTTATGTTTAAAATTTTTCTTATTAAAAATATATTCTATACCTAATTTTGAAATTAAAATTCATATAGCACATGTTATGATATCAATGGAAAATGGTGATTGGTTTCAAGTAGAAACCAAGAAGGTGGATTATTCATACTTCAACTTAACTTATCCATGAAATCTGTACTTAATTGTGAATGTGATAGATCATGTATAATGTATCCATGGATCATTTATCATCAATAATTTCGAATCACAAGCAGTAAAAAGACACATGAGGTGTTTAAAGTCTTAAAAGATCCACCCACCATCAGATTTTTGTTAATAGCTGGTATTAAGCACCCACAAGGGGGATCAAAACAATACTTATCCCATTTACCTTTTTATATGACTTTAAAATTCAATTTAATGATTAGTAAAACCTGAATTCCAATACCTATTATCTTTATAATATTTAAAAGACATTATACTTGTTCTTAATTAAGTAACTTTATTGTATAGGTTCATGATGGCAGAAGGAAACCCTAAGCAGTCAGGGAGGAAAGAGGACTAAAGCTTCATCTGAAAGGGATTCCACCTTTAATTCTTATCTTTTAGACTATCAATTTTTTTAGAAACATATTTTTTTCATTAAACTGTAAACATTCATGACCATTCTTGAATTATTTCATTAAATTAATTATCAATGAGGCATGTGTTTTTTAGTAATCCTATTAATATATGTTTTATATTACATTACTAATGATATTGGGTGAGTAATGTAGTGAATTATATAATTAATGTGAATAATGGATATTAAAATGGGACACATTTTTTAGGTAATATTTTGATTCATTGGGATCAAATTTCACAACCATTTTTTAGGCTTTGAATTTATGAAATTCATGTGAATTGTTTTGTTATTATTTATCATTCCTTGTGTGACTGTCCAAAATCTAATGTTCTATTCATTACGGGATTTTTATACAATATGATTCTTATTTTATTCTTCATCCTATTTCATTAGTGATTGTGGGACATGCCACCCTGTAGAACATGAATTTAAACTTATCAAATTTACAAATATTAAAAACATAATGAAAATGACTGGGACATATTTTGAAAAGTAAATATATGTTAAAAAACATTTACATCAATTATTGTTTTGATCATAGAGATAAGGAGTGACCTTATTTCGAATGATCTATGATCCAAATAATTTTTATCAATTCCAATATCTAATATTAATATTTTCATAATATTTTGAATTTTAGGTGTTGGGGTGAATGGACTCCTAAGATAATGGATGAAATTTATTTTCAAGAATAAGTGTAAGGGTTATTTTTTGAGTTATGATAATGGTTTTCAATTTATTCATAAAAATTTATCGTTTTCACTTCTTGAAAAAAATAAAAAAATAAAAAATGAACTAAAAAATGAAAAAATGGGTTGTGACATTGTAGAATAAAAAATCACCATTAATATATGGATGATTGTTTTCATATGAGTTTAGGTGATGGATGTGTGTATTGATCAAAGAATAATTTTAAAAAAAATATAAAAAAATAAAATTAAAATTGGGAAAAATTTAGGAGGGTGACAAGTCATTTATTATGATTTACTTTGATCATAACCATTACATTCAGTTTTGGGGAAAGTAAGAGTTGTTACAATTTATAGGGGTAATTTCATGTAAATTTTAATTTTGATATGATTCACTTTACATTATATGTAATAATATTATTTGAGCCTTAATTCTGAAACATTAATTCCCCCTAACATTAAGCCCTAGAGACATTTGGAAATTTATTATAAATCCCTCGTGATTTCATGTTTCTTTGGTCTTTAAAAAGTGGAAAACGTGGTTCCTTTAAAAGATTATGGAAAAATAAAATGTATTAATGAAATGAGTATAACTATACATGAGTTAATCTCATTATTTATGATTTAAAAGATCCAAAACTGATGAAATCATGATTTTTCATGATTAATAATTATGAATTAATGAGATTTAATGAATGAAAGAATAACTTCAACCATTTTCAATGGGGAGAAAGTAAAATAAATGAATTGATTGTTTCTTTGGAAAATGAGAAATTGGATTGATATTTTTTAAAAATTTGAATAATTTATTTGAAATATATGATTGTTTAATTAGATTTCTAAGAAATTTGAATAATAATATCATTGGATACTTCTATTTTCTAATGCATATATTTTATTCTGGAGGATAAGAACTTTTTAGGTATTGGGGAATTGACAGAGAAAATGTTTACAATTATTTTAATTTAAATATCAAAATTTTTAATTTGATATAATTACTATTTGAAGGTCAATTTTATCATTTTATGGTTTTATAAGTTTGTTGATCTCAAGTTATAAAATGGCATAATTTTGGATTTTAACTATTTAAATTTATTTTTGTATTTTTTCTCTAACAATTTATACAAATGTTTCATTTATGAAATTACTTTTTGTGGTCATAAAAACATATTTCTCATTATTTTATTCTTTTGGATCAAGAGATGAATCCAACACTGGGAGGTACAAAATATACTCACAAATCAAGTTTCATATTTTATGCATATATTTGGATATTATTGAAGTTGGTCTTACAACTTTTTATTTGATGACACAATGGAGATGAAATTCAACATTGATAAAGCATAATTTTATAGGAAAATCATTCATAAATATGGACTCACTCAAATCTACCGTTATCAAGATAATAAATGCATGGAAAATCAGATGAGGGAAATTCAATGATTTTTCCATAGTGGAATATATTTTTCGATTAAATTGGATATAACATTTTCTAAACATGAAGAATGAATTAAAAATTTGGTAGCTGAAAACCAAAGTCATTTTTTGAGAAATTAAATTATAAAAATTTCCAAAATGAGTTTAGTTAATGGGTCTACAATGTGAATACTACTGGAGGAAAATTATGGAACTAAAATTTTACTAGTTTTTTACATAAAAATTTATCACATTTTCTTTTTTATAGTTTGGAACATTATATGGAAATATTATGTTGTTTTTTAGATTATTTGATTATAAAATATAATTATAAATTTTTAATATTTTTTACTTTTATTAATCATCCATCATCATAATTTTATCTTTTGTGTTTCCACCTCATTCTCTTCTCACAGTGATATATAATACACATTATCCTGAGTAACTAAACTGAGAATGTTCCTAGGGGAGAAATTAATTGTTCATACCATTTCATTAAAATTTCATGTTTTATATTTCTTATTTAATTATAGATAAGGTTAGGGGTATTTTAATGGTTATGGTTTTTTGGTTTCATTACATTCTAAGTGAGGATTATATTTTGGTTCATAAATCTTATCCATCATTTAATGAGGTGTATGTGCTTTTTGTCGATGATCATTGAGAGTAATGTATATTCACAACACAGTTAAGAGAGGTTGATTATAAATATTATATAAAATGTTCATTATGTTTTTTGGAACTAATAACGGGATAATAAAGGTTCACTCTAGGAAATATCTGAGGAAAATATCCTTTCTATATAACATCAATCCGTGTGCATTCATTTTATTAGTATTTCATTATATATATATTTATATTAATATTACAAGAATATTTTATACTAACATAATTATAAAATTTATTTATAATAGTTATTATATAAACAGTGATAAAATTTTTTTTGTTGTGTGATTTCCCCCTCAAGACCAACCCAAGGTGTGCACTATATTTCATGCTTAGGTAAATAAAACATTGAATGAGGATTTGTGAAAAACCCATAGTACATCATATATCCATCAATATATAATCCAAAATGATAGGTTCTGAATAATTTTCACAATTATGGAGGGATTTTATTGCTTATTATAAGAACATTTAATGGATTTCACATATGTTTCAACAGAATAGTTAGATATAGGGTGGATACAAATGGTATTTTGTGTTTAGACACGGCTGGGCCTCCCTCAGTTTCCTCGGCTTCTGTATCCCGGATTTATAACTTCTTAATTTGTCTCAGGAATATAAGGTCCACAATAATTCTCATAATTAGATAATAAATCCTATAAATAAATGAAATTAATGGATCTAAAGAAAAATTATTCATCTGATGAGGATTACATTTGATAGGACTGTGACTGCTGTACTATTTTTTGGGCATCACCCATTATACCATTTTGTGGGAAAAAACCCATTATCTTAGTACAAAAGGCATAAATTCTGAGAGAGTAAACCCTATCATTGTCCTAGGTTATTTTTTGTATCTTTATGTTTAATTCCTACCTTCAAAGACATGCTGTTTCTTAGAAGATTTACTTTTGGAAGGTTTTGGAGTTTCATGAGTCAGTTTTGTTATAGAAGAAGTGATTGGGAGTCCAATTGGTTATTAAAACTGAACTCAATGAATAGTATGAGACCAATTTATTTTATTTGATGACATATAATCACATAAATTCCGTGCATTATTTTTGGTAACCATATTCCATTGACCCTATACCTCTAGTGCATTGGAGGAATCACACGCTACATGTGCTTATGGTTTTTTATGACTCACTTATCAACCATTATTTAAAGGATATAATTGGAAAAAATAATGATGAATGGAGTACACCCAAAATATTATGAAAGGTAAAATAAGTTAGGTGATCATCAAGTACAACATGATTGGGTCATCTTTGTTCTAGAAGAGTTAACACATTAGTTACTAAGGATGATTAGAAATAACCAATAAAATTATCATCTCTGAAGGACTATACTTTTCTTTTCTAGACAGAAAGCAGAGAGAACTATAGCTTTATCCTTTCACCTCGATGATTTTTGATGATTTTTTCACCAAGTAGGAGGTTCTTTATGATAATGTTGAATCTTTAGAGAAGGGGACGGTGTAATAGAAGTTTTATAGGGAGAGTGTCAGTTTTTACTTTTATATTCATTAATCGATGTGCTACCAGTACTAATCTAGATTTAGAACTAGTTCATAAGATGGAGTCTTCCAATATTTTCAAAAATATATTATAGTCTTATAACCCTCCATTGTATTTTATTGGAATGATTTGTGTTTTCAACTATTCTTGGAAATCTTCCATAAAAAACCCAAAAAACATTTCTATGGAAACTAAAACTTCCAAAAGTGAGTTAAACCCTTCCACAATTAAATTAAGTATGATGCTATCTCATTTTATCACTATTTATTTTTCAATAGGTCGAGGAATGTTTTCATTCACATCATTTCCTTAAATTGGTAATTAAACAAATTGAAAATGTCCTTCCATCATTTGATCAATCATGATGGAAAATGGTGAAACATATGAATGGTGGTCCCTATGTGGTTTTTACAAAACACTAGAGTTTGGAAGATTCTTGTTGCATCAACGTTCCCATTATGAGGACACACCAAGATATATTATATTAGGATCTTGGGGGTAAAATTAAATTAAACACTAACAGCACACAAAAATCCTTGAAAGGTATGTCATATCCCCCTAGGTATAGCTCAACACTAAATTCATACTTATTCAATACATGGCCCATAGTCCCAAAGGGAAGGAAGCCCATTACATGTTTTGTAGGCCCACAATTGGATGGACCAAAGGCCCTTTTTTGCATCCGCTTGCGTCACTGCCAACCCATGTCATGCCTATGTCACAACACGCTTGATGGACTAAAGGCATAATATCCCAAAGTCATATTCAGGATGAATAGTAATGATGATATAGTACCTCGCTATAGTAATTACTATAGTTCCTGCACTCCTACCGTGCTACTATTCTGCTATAGTGCCTACTACATTAATTCAATAGTACTTATGGAAATTCAATCTCACCCAAATTTGAACCTGAGTATGTTGAAATATTACAGGGATCTTTTATAATTAAAGTATACCCACAACATTACAATGGGTAATTGAGTAATGAGGATTATATAGGGGGATCACCATGCATGTCCTGGGCCCCAACCAACACATATGTGTCAAACCGTCCATAGAAAAATTTGAGTTTGGTGGTACTCGAACCCATGATATTTTTGTTGCCGAGGATTGGGAGCCTTATATGGTACCACTAACACAACCCATGTCATCCCACATAGAGATAAAATAATGGACCAGATATTGATTCAGATATCCCAAACTGTCGAATATTAGAAAAGTAAGATATCCAAAATAGGTGGGGGAGATTCACATATACCAATTTTGGTAAGGGTTTTCTTTCCTGCTTCATTGGAACATATTGTATCTACATAGATTATACAAGATTTTATTAACAATTCAATAGCATCATCATGTCTTGTGGGAAATATTAATTGAGAAGGGTTATAAGCAGGGGGATGAATAGGGTGAAATGAATTTGTCTGTCCTATAAGAACTTATGCTGGAGTGGGCTCATTATAACCTGACTAACATTGGAATGTCTATTTCACCATTTGAGGAAAATCTCTATATTTTTTTAATAGAAATTCAAAATATATTGGCATCATTTCTAGGGTATTGGAAAGACATTGGGATCATATTGTCAGTAGTATGAAAATCTATTCTTATTGAGGGACATCGGCTGGAGTTGTGGAATGAGGATCTATATGAAGAATATATCCATCTTGAATAAGACCCATGAGATGTTTTAAAATTATTCATTTTAGTTATCTCATTTCTATATCTTAATGAGGTAGTTTTTTCTTACTTGTGAGTGGTATTAAACCATCAGATAATAGGTGGGATTGAACTATATCCTTACACTCTTCTTTAGTTAATTCCCATCTAAGAGGAGGTAATAGATCATTTATAGGAATCTAAAAATTTTAGACAATCCTATAATTTTTGGTACACACACCTTCTTTAGTCATATCTATGTGGACTATATTTTTAATTGATATATCCTCCTCCTATTTTCACACATTAGATCGATGTTATAAAACCTTGTTATACGGAGTTTTTATGACATTTACTAACACCAACTCCATTATGATATATTCATCAGTATCTAAATAATGGGAGAACTTTTTTCTCTTGGAGTGTTAAAAATAATATTTGTGATTCTTAGGAGTAGTTGTTCTCTTGAATGATTTTATTATTTTTTATTTTAACAGGGTCATATACTTTTTTTCAATGACCCCATTGAAGCTTTCTTCTGAAGGATGATCTGAATGGACCCTCTGGATATTTTTTTTTCACATACCAAAATAAGAAAATACATCACTTGACATGATAAAATAGGAACTTTCATCTTGTGGAACTCCTCCCAAAACCAATAAGAAAAGTAAATTTACAATGGTAAAGGTAAAAATTAAAATTTATTCAGCTACTATGTCCAAACTTTTAATTTTATGGATTATCATTAGTAACGTTTGGGTGAATTGTATGATTTTTACCTAACCCGCTATGTTTTAATGATAATCACACAATCTAATGATTAGCTTCCCTTAAGTGGGAGGCTTGGTCAATATTTCCAAACACATCATTTAAAATTTTTTTATGGGTATATCTTTTTTGGAATGACATAATTGAAAGATGTTATGGGAATGTTCAATATAATTAGACTATCAATTATGGACGTAGTCTGTTTCTAGATGATATCCTTAGGCCATGACATTACATGTGTCACGTTTGTTGATATTTACTCATCGAGGAGGTGGGTAAAAAAATAACCCACGTTTTCCCAATCCTCTAATATGAAGAAGGAATGGAAAGTAATTTATCATTTGATTCTATTATTTTAATGTACTGAGACAGGCACATTGTAGGGATATCTCTTGTTTTCTAAATTTTGGTTGTTGTATAGTAAAGAGGGCCTCCAATTAAATTTTATTGTGCATCAATTTTATTACCATGATGTGATTTTAATAATAATGATGAGGCGATGATTTTATTTTTAAATGAAAATAGTGTTCTATACATATTGGTGGATTTCATTCACATATTCCTTTGAAATTTCATATGGAATGCTGAATTGGGGAGTGGATAAGGGAAAGAACAGTACTGCTATTTTTTCCCTCACTACCTTCCTCATCATAACCATTATGTCTCATTTATATTTTTTGAGAGGTTTCTAAGACATACCTAACCAATGTGGATATCTTAACGTTTATTTATTGTAAACAACAATGTCTAAAGGTTATTCATCTTTTGTATTAAATGGTAGGAAATCAATGGGTAGTTGAGATATTGTCTATTATCTTGGGATTTATTTGGGTGGATAAAGAACATCCTCCTCTGACATCCATTTTAAATTTTCTAAAAAAGAACATTAAGGATAAGTGGGAACCGGACATTCCAGAAATTCAAAACAAACACCCTAAATACAGAAGTTCAAACCAAATTCAAAATGAGATTGAAATTCGAACCGGTAAGACCAATCACCTCCTGTCATGAGTTCTGAGCCACGAGTCACCACCATCAGACACTTCAAGACCATCAACCATCGACCATCGCTCCATCACCTCCATAAACAAGTCCCCTTCAAACATCATAAAATCTTTATCCTCATCACACCGGTGGCTACAAACAAGAACATAGGTAATCGAAACTGAACAGTTACAACGAAACCAAAAACCCAAATCTGGCCACTCCAAACAAAACCAGAAAAACAATGAACATCCAACACCATGTTCCACCTCCTAAATCTTATAAATTGTACTCAAATAATTCCCAAAATCAAAAATAAATCCAAAACCAACTTCAAAATTTCAATCCATCAGCAACCATAACAAAGCAAGCCGCAACAAACACAAAACCCTCCTCTGCCATTTCAAAGCATGTCACTGCCAAGAAATACATCTGTTGAATCTTGACCCCAGTCCGCAAGAAATACCAAGCAAGATTCCTCTGCCCCAAAACCAAATCATGAGAATCAAAATATAAAAGAAGAAGAAACATCACTATGAAGAAAGAATCCTCCTGAATGCCAAACCAATCCGGTAGAAATATTCCACAAACAATACTCAAATCCCACTGCCACTGACACAATCTCTCCTGGAGACCACAACAAACACCCCGAGCACACCCATCCGATAATGAATCCACGACACCGACTCTCTGAAGAAACATCAACCGCAGGATTCAACTGATGCCTCCAGTGAGAGAAGACCCTCTTCCACAATACCATCAAGAATGAGGGATATAATGAGGAGTACATTAAAGTAGAATAGTATAAAGGGGAGAAAAAAGTTTCTATAGGATCGTCTATCCAAATTAAGGGATATCTTTTCCCTTATAATTAGATGTGATAATGAGGTTGATCAGATTTGGGACGTGATAAAATTCTGCATGGTAAGATTTTGAAGGAGGACATATAGAACTACTAGTAGAAACATTGTCGGGATGACCCCCATATATTCCCATATTATCTCTATAATTTTGTAATATAGGGGTATAATCTTTCACTACCATAGATAATCATCCCAGGGCTTCAAAAACACCATCATTAACTAGAGTAGGATCGTGGACTATCACTTCATTTTCCAATTATTTCAGTGAGACTTATATTTAGATGTCTTCCAATAAGAAATTGGGGTATTCTAATATGGATAATGGATTTCATATATGAATTTATATTTTATTGGATCCCATTTCACTTCTATATGATTCCAATAGGGCTTTGGAATTTGGGTAGGGATAAGTTCCTTATATAGAGAAGCCACATTGATAGACTGATGAACTCTAGTTGGAATGAGTATTTGGGCCAGATCATGATGGGTATTTATAATGGGATGAACAAGATACTCCTAGATGGGAGTGTGGATATGAATCATCACTTTGGTGATTCTAAAATTATTTTGGTGATTCACATCAAATTCATAGATGGGGTAGAATTCTAGAATTCTGTACACTACTATTTCGATCATAATGTCCTAAAAGAGTAGTAGAATGTATATGTGAATTGACATCTATCTCTCCATTATTTCCAAGATGTATGGATTACACAATCATATGTAATAGGAATATAAACAGATTCTATAATTCGAGTATGGATATATTACTTCTCTTTTCATTTATTTATTTCCTTGTATACTAAATATAATTTTGTTTGAAGGAAGACATATGTGTATCCCACTTTTTGTATTTGGGATCTACTGGATGGCTTATCTAGGTGATACCAAACAATGTGTGTCTGCTTAGTGGGTGTAGGAATGTGTGTTCACATTATCATATACTTATGTTGTATTTGGTTTGTGTACTTATTTCGAGATAATGAAGGAAGGATCATGGGTTTGTGTGAACGTGAGTTTGGGGTTTTGGAATTGAACTTCATGGATGCTTCCTATGTACCCCATTTGGATGGTAATAAAAGATCACATAGTTTGAAGAGTTAGGACTTTCACCTATAGAGGTGGCCCAATTTTACTTCATTAGGAATATATACCTCTAATATTAGACAACTGATTTTGGGTTTTAAAGAAAATTAGTGGCCCCTAGGTTTTCTTCATTGGGAATATGGATATTTGTGGTTGAGATGCATGGTTTTTTGGGGAATAGACCAAATAGGAGGCCCATATGGTGATGCACGGTTTTGAGTATTACATCAAAAAGAGGCCTATAGGTTAGTCCCATTAGGAATATTTCCCTTTGGGGTGGTAATGAATGGTTTATGGATTATAAGGAATTGGAGTACCATGGATTTGTGTCAAGGGGATGATCTAAAACATGAAATTCCTTCTAAGGAAGGAATGTGACATTGTAGGTTTGGTAATAATCAAATTCCTCTATACCCTCAACATTCATGGTAATTTTTAGAAACAAGAGAATGTAGAATACATAAAACCAACAAAATATAACCCATTTTCTATTTTACAGTGATAGGAATATCATAGATATAAAAGGTCGTAGCACTCATCTCCTATATGGGTATCATAAAAAGGACAGGAATTATGCACCTAGGTAGATGTGGCATGCATGAAAGACTTTGTGATTACTCTATGAGGAATTCCCTTTTCCCAATTTCTTGGAAGATATGTATAAAGAAATAGCCCTCATCAGAGGAATATGAATGTGGTTCCCCTATCTATCTGAAATGGGTAGGTCTGCTGCACTATCTCCAAGGCTAGGACCATCACAATAATAAGAATATATGATTAAGAAATTTATGAGGACTGATCACGTTAGATTGCTTAGTAATAAAAACAAAATTAACATGGAAATATATGAACTAGGATATATTCTTATGCTCCATATTATTTTATCCTACTCATCTGGAGTATTTGTAAGTGGAAATTGCATGCTACTTCATGAAGGGGTTCATATAGTGCCTAGTGCTTTACCAGAGAGGCTGATAGAGAGTGTTATTTGGGATGTTCATGGAGGGGTTGAGGCAAGGATGAAAACTATTCTTAAGGGAATCAATACTAAAGGAATCCATCCCAAGTAATGTTTTCTTTGTGATTTGGTAAACCCTAAATATTCCATCCAACCAATTATAGTTCACATAGGGGTCTAGACAAGGCTAATAACAATGAAACATGGTAGTACAAAAATGAATGTGCTATGAAAACATTTGTCCATAAAGTATTTTTTGCACATGGATAGCTAGAATGTATTTTCTATCAAGATGAATATCCATAAAATATTTTATATACATATTATGATCTAAATGGGTAATTTATTACCTAATAAAATCGATTTCTATGATTGTGTCTCCTTATGTCTTTTATAATTTCTCTCTCATCTCTATTGTGGTTTTTATAGGTATAAAATTGTAACTATTCATCCATATTGATCATGGAAATGAAGAACCACCACCCATGAAGGATTTGGTTTGTAGGTGGTCTAAAGATCCCAACTCACCCCCACAAACAAATTTTCATTTACAGAGGGTTAAAATATGTTTCCTTAGCCCAAAAACTAAATATTTATTTTTGGGGTGGGGGGATAGAAATCATTCCTCACACCTCCAAAAATTTATTTGTTGGGTCTTAAATATCACACCTCATTCCGCAAAATGTCTTTGATTTGTGGATATTCTATACAGAGGCACTATGTATAACATGAATTCTTTGCAGAATACAGGATCCTTCGAGGCACTAAGATATTAAAAATTTTTATCTTTAGGGATGTAGTTATTTTAATATTTACTATACGCATGAATAAAATAATTCTGATCATCCATGAAAACTTTTTGAGCCCCAATAAGGACACTTCCAATATTTATGTTCTGGGTAAGTAGTATCTGAATAATATAGTTTGGTTATATGGGATTACCTATTGCATTGGATGGTTGTAGGTGTCTTGTTTTTTATAGGTTTTAGTAGGATATCTCGGTGATAATGGGGCTCAAATCATGTTGAGTAAAATTTATTATACATAGAAAAACAGTCAGATGATGAAAATAGTTTAGATCATAGATGATATGATTCATGCCTGAATCATGGATATTATAGAATCACGATATATACATCTAGGATTGGGATAATTTTTATATAACAATAGTTAAAAACCATTAATCAAAATGCTTCCCTTTTAGGCCTTTTATAGTTTACTGTGTAGGTCAATGATTTGTTGTGAAGTGTTAGGTGAAGCCACTATTATGGGATTGATCCTTGTTCAGGAGAAATTTGTATGAATTAGATATATATGTCAATGTTTGTTTATAGTTCAGATTTGCAAAAAAAATCAAATGTGGATCCTTGTCTTCTTCCTTTGAAGTTTTCCATTTGTGTCATGGTTTTATGGAATGTATGTCCTTATTTGGTACATAATAATCTTAGAATGTAGGAAAAGTTATATATGAGATATTTTAGACCATTTGTTGGTAACTGAGAATCTTGTAAAGGTTTCTAATATGTTAGTGTTACCATCTCAATTTACAGGTTCTAATTATGTTATCATCATATCCCAATTTAATAATCATTATCCTAATTCTTCACATTTTCAGAGTTGGGAAGAGGTTGAGCTTGATCCATATGCTTTATTTGTAAACAAAATTGGGATATAATTTATTCTCAATTGATGGACTTATTTTAGAGGACAATTACATCATTCAAAGTGTTATTGAAACACAGATCATATCATCATGAGACATGGGAGAAAAATTCATCATCAAAAAAGTAGTGTCTTCACCAGTTTCCAGAGCATTCTTCTTCCACATGAAATTATAGGAATAAAACGTCCTTTTAGGAGGAAATTTTATATATTGGTTATGGGTACATTTTTTTTAATTTTAATGAATTATACATTGATTTCTAACGGTTTCAAATATAAATTTAGAGTTTTTAGAAATGTTGTTGTAGTGCATTTCCCATTGGAAAAATTAATGACATTAATTTTATTCAGGATGTAAATCCATAACTCAATAGAATCCATGAAATGAGTTCAAGATATAAATATAATTCTATATGTTAATTTAATTTACATCACAAATTAGTTGATTGAGTTTTTCCATCCTAAATAAATTCAATTTTTAGTGTACTTGCTACTCTTAGGATTTATGTTGTGAATCTAGTATTTACAATGTGGATTATTTGAAACCCATATGATTTTTATGCTACAATCATAAATACTTATTCATTAATTGGTAATAAAATTCCCTTGAACCCTCGGGATATTCCATGTGATTTATATGTGATTCCATAATTTTTTAAATTGCTCCATTCAACACTCGATATATATCATATAAGGTGAGAAAATATTCGAATGGGATCTCGGCTTCAGCTGAGATATCACTCTGTTTCAATGTTATCAAACCCCAGATTCTTGGTATTTGCTTCTTCATGGATGTTTTGAGGTTATGATATGGGGTATAATGGAGGTCGAGTAACTTATATAGAGGAATGGTAATTGGGTGGACCTTTTTCGGGCATCGTTGCGGTGGATTCTAACGTTGGCTTGGAAGATCAATAAATGCTCAGCTATAGAGAACTCGATGTGGTGGGTAGGGCTCAATGTGTTCCATGAACGAGAATCAACCAGCTTCAGTCTTGGATGATGGTCTATAGAGGATGGAGATGGAATATTTCAGGTCATACTGATAAGATTTGGGTTTTTTTGGATTGGTAGTTTCAGATGTGAATCTCTACATCCGCGATGGTAATTCTATTGACGTCGGCACCTCTTCAGGGGTGATAGAGAGGGTTCTATGGTTCCACATTTCTACAAGAGGATGGATCTAGAGAGGGGATTTAGATCTAATCTATATTTGATGGTTCTTGGGTTTCCTTGGTGGATTCATTCATCGAAGGTCTTTCCTGATGCTGGTCATGGTAGTGGAGGTGCAGAGGTCTTTGGACATGCTATCTTGTGTGAATGACTTTCTATGGTCTGTGTGCTCTGTGGAAGTGTATACTAGGATTAAGGGGAAATTGGGTGTGTATTGATTTAATTTTAGTTGATGGAACTGTAGTAGGATTAGGGTTTGTCTCATGTATTAGGATCATAGTACTGGGATTTTCCACACAAATCATTGACGTCATGCCTCTAGAATTCCAGCTTGTAATGGGTTCTCCAAACCCATAAAAATAAATTTTTCTTTTTGTTTATCTACTTAATAAAAGAGATGTCCCCCAATAATTTTGAATATATCATAGACAGTTTCATCACATTCAGTAGGAATTACTGTATTCTAGCTATATGATTCAATAATCATTGATTTGATAGTGGGTATGAGATCTTTTTATAGGTTCTTTATCATGTGATGATGCTTCTTATATACCTTTATGATCTATTGTGTGAACATATTACATGGATTAGTCCATGTGTTGGTTTATTGAGGTTTGTCTTGATTTTACCTCTTTATAGATGATTCTGTTATGAAAATTGATTTTAATAGTTGAGAATCATTTCTAGAGACATCGTTTTGGATATCGAATTCCTTCTAGATTGTGTGGATTCCATTTTGGGTGGTGTGCAACCTAATCCTAATGTAGGTGGTTCCATATCTAGCTTATGTCTGATAAACAATAATTTCCATTGATTATATGTACATATGTTAATGAATTTGAATGTTATTTATTGATTGATTTATATAGATTAATTGGATTTTATAAAAATATAGATTTCAAAATATTTTGGTAAAACAAATCTATTTTTAAATTATTATGAAAGGGATTGTGAAATGGGTTTTTGAATCATGTTTTGAAGGAAAAGGGGGTTTCCAATTATATTATGAAATTTATAATCCCTTTGAAATGATTTTATATCTAAATCACATGGATGATTTGGGTCCTTAAATGGAAGGTGTAGTAGTGGGGTTCATCCATTGTATTGTAAGAGGTTAAATTTTGGAGTGTTATATTATTCCTATATTCATATGAATTTGGTAATCATACTTGAATGAAATGGTTAGAGGGTTCACTTTATGGTGGGCTCCTTTATTCCAAAAACCATTATACATGGGTTTTAGGGACGTTTAGTGTAAACTAATCATAATTGAGGTATGCGATTACTAGACCACCTGGCCATAAGTTATAACTAGAGTATTTCCTCCATTTTACTTTTTATTTGTTTTGTTTTGGATTTGATATACCTATTTTTGGATAAATTCTTTTGGTTTTTTTAAATTATTTTTTCAAACTATTTTTCAGGGTTAATTTTAGAACATTATAAGAAGGGGACCTATTTATCAAGATTTTGAAATAAAACTTTTTATCTTATTATCATGCTTTACTTTCATTAAATTATGCATTATGATATTATTATCAAGAGACTTTATAAGGTACACTTGAGTGGGATCCAATAGAGCCTGTTCAGCTCACACCACACACTCCCTTTCAAAAGTGTGTCATTGTTGTATTGTATTTTGATATTGGAAAAAGGAAAGGAACCTTAGTGAGGACGTGAGGATTATTAATAATGGTTACATGTAGCTAGTGTTGATAGGGTGGTAAATTTCACACATATCATTTGTAGTAGTTGTTTTCTTATTTCTGTAGACCTTTTTTTGTTGTATTTTTACATTAGAGTTATATGTTTATATTTTTTTATTTATATCACTACTTTTAATTGCTTCTTTGATTATGGTATATTTTTCTTCTAGTTAATCTCAAATATTTTGTATGTTTAATTATTTTATATATGTTCTTTTAGGTGGGAGATAAAATTCTATTTGAATGTTTTTAATTCTTGAGTTCTTGTATCTTGCCCACAGAGAGAAAAAATTCCCTTCAAGTCTATGGAAAATATGTTTGAGTAATACTTTAAATGGTATTCTAGGTCTGTTCATTAATTATATAAATTTATATGTGATTGGAGAATTGTTATAAAATGAGTATTTTAAAATATTCTACTTGAGGGTGGTAGTAATATAACCCTTATATTTTAAACAATATAAATTATCATATAATAATGTTTTTTATGTTATCTCATTTATAACTTATGCTATTGAATCTAATGAATCATAAAACATGTGTATTGAATCCAGTATATCACATTGTTCCAAAAATATATTTTTTATTTTTTTACTTTTCATTTATGATGAATAATATAAAAAAACCGATCCATTGTTTAAATACATCAGTGATTGATATATTTAATTGCAATAAATTCAATGTTTTAGTAAATGTTTTCATTTCCATCTATGTGAAAAATAAAATCATATTATATTCATATCCTGATCTATAATTACTTTATATTTAAAACATTATAATAATATACTATTTGTAATATATACGATTTAAAATATTTGAATTAATTTTTATAACACGGATACCAGACATGGAATTAATTTGGTGTTTCTAGACACTTTTTTTCATCCCTAACAATCCAATCATAAGGAAACAAAATCACTCATAACTAAAATTTCCATTATGATTCAATTACCATGAAATATTATATTGGATAAACATTATTATACATTCCTATAAATTTTTATTTTATAATTTGACCTTTTACCCATACGTATTGTCTATAAAGTAATAGAACATAGACATCACATGAATCATTTTTCAATACTCCTAAATTTAAGAAATTAGGGTTACATTTATGTGAAATCATTTATTTTTATATAAATTTTCCAATTGGTTGAATTAATAGTAATAAAAAGTAATATAATAATATTATAGAGTCTTCATGTTAAAAACAAACTCAATTATATAGAATATAAAAGTGGATATTAGGGTTCCTTCAATTCATTTTTTCATATTTTATTACTGAAAAATATATTAAATCATTAAATGATTCACATAAGAATTTAGATTCACCTATTAAATAACCTAACAAATTTTATATTTAATAATGTACTACCCCATGAAATACAATATTTCTCTCTTAATAAAATTTATGATAATATGTTTAAAATCAAAGACCGTTCTTAATTTAATATTATTATTGTTTAAAAATAAACTCAAAATAAATTTGGATGATGATTATGTCATTTGTATATTATATAATCATTTATTTGATGAGTATAATATTTTACATTCATTAAATAAGGGAATTAATTATATTTTTTAAATAACCAAACTCCAGTAGCCAAGAGTTGATTGTTTCTTTATTATATCTGTAGTAGATACAAGGAATCACATCTCAAAAGAAAAAAAATAGTTTAGTAGTATTGGTAGATTAGACACATACATAAATTTTATATTATAATGGAAAACATGTAATGAATCATATAAATTTATTTGAGTACATAATCATTCCCTTTATCATATCCTTTTATATCAGTCAAAATACATTTCTTGGCATCCTAGAGAAAGGAAACACAAGAAAATGGTGAGATCCAATTCAACAAAAGGGTAAGTGTATAATAGAAGATATGATAAATAAAAAATTCATAATAAACATGGAAAGGTAAATAATTGAAAAAATGTTCTATTTTATTTATAACTTGATGATTCTGAAAATAATGGAAGGAATAATTAACACTCAAGTAATTCCATATAAATAATCAAATGACATTGAAAATTATCCATTGATCTTCAATCAAATTGAATAATTAAATGAACATTAATAAATAATGTCATAATTAAATTGATAATATGTCTACACATTAAGAATATATTGTCGAGGAATCATGGAATGAAATCTTACATAAATTGGTAGGGCCTCAGCCAATACAGTTGATAGATTGTCTCATTAGGACTACTGATGCATTGAGGGAAACTAGAGGGCTTTAACCATCACTTAATAAGGCTAATAAATTTCAAATATGAATGGAGAGAAACATAATCAAAATAAAAATTTTTCTTGAAACTGTTATAATTTTTTTAATATTTTCTCCAGTAGATAAAAATAATCACAAACCATCCAGAGTAATACGGAGAATTAAAACATAACCAAAAATGAATAGTCAAATTGATTAAAAAAAATTAAATAAAATATGTTATGTGGTACCATAAGATATAAAAATCAAATAATCATAATATTTAAAAAATTATGATGACATAGGTGAAAATAATTTATTAATATCATTGAAAAGTTTTTCATAAAAATATCCCTTTTAACATTGAAATCACTTATTTTGTAAAAGATATGAATTAATAAAAGTAATATTTTTTTTGAAAAAAATCTTATAAACCAAGATAATAATATTTAAATCATTTGGTGATTATAATGGTAGAAAATTTCACCATTTTTTTTAATTTAAAAAAAATCCTTTCATATTGTTTAATTAGTACTAATTTTTTAAAAAGACAAAATGATTTATTATATTATAAAAAACATTAATGTGTGAAAAGAAAATCCATACATAATGTTATGATGGTAATTTTTTTAGAAAACATGTACTGGGAATATAAATATTCTTTATAGGATACGTATACATAAATAATCTCTAATATTGATGAGATTGTGAAATAAACCCTTACTAATTTAGTGAGTTTTGAATCATAAGTCCAATTAAATAAATAGATTATAATAAAGCCTTAAATACCAGTAATATATATATATATATTCATTATATAATATATCAAAGAGTTAGTAAATAAACCACATAAAACAAATAAGTGGTGAATATGGCATATGTCTCAAAGAAGTAAAATTGATATGAGAAACCCTTACTTAAAGTTCATCTTCCATTGAATGTGTTTGAAAATCCATTATTATAAATATAGATCTATTAAACATATATTCTATTTATATACTCATATTTTTCTTACCATATAGGATTTTATAATAATATTTTTCTACCAGTTTATTATTAATTCGTTGTTAAAATCAATGTTTTAGGTTTTAACATCTTTCTTTTCTATAGAAGTTTTGATTGGTAGTTTAGGTCCTTATGATTTTATCAAAGTTCAATCATCTAAAAAAATTTTTTATTATGTAAATATAACAAATACTAAATATAAAAATATTTTTATTAATATATAATGACAATGGCCAAAATATTAATTACACTACTTCTGGGGATAGTAGGTTGTATGTATCGATGAAATTTGTCTTCATTTTTCGATGGTTGTAATGAAATAATGGTAAATAATAATGGACCATTATATAATCATTAATATGTAATATATATCATGTATGTTAATCAGTTCTATATGAATATTCATCCAAATTAGGTGGTGAGGAAAATGAATTACACCGCTATGTGGAGATATTATGCAGTATATACGCACGACTGATGTTAGGATGGAAACAAGATGAAATACAGTTGTACCAGAAATATAATAAAATATTAGTTTTCCTATGATACTATATTTATTATTTCATTATGATTAAAACAAATTAATAGTATGTTTAAGAAGAAATAAACATGAAAGAGTTGGTAAAGTAGAGTACCTCTTCTTCTGTGGATTCCAATTAGACTACTTCATAAAGGACATAGGATTAAATTTTGGTTGGTGCAGGACATCAATAACATGGATAATGATTTTTATAATAGTAATAAGAAGTTTTTGTTCAATATATATGGCATAAATAGATTTAAATATGTTCATTAAGGTGGTTACCTTTATAATTTAGTTAAAGGGGATCTTTTGGGATATCACGACATATTAAAATATAATAAGACCATTCTAGATAAAAATTATTCCAAATATCTTATAAATGCACATGGTGTATCAGTTTCGACCATTCATTACCCCATTATTCCTTATTAAATAATTTAATAAAATATTATTTTTATAAAATATAATTATTATCTATTTTGACACTTTCAATTACTTTAACATTAATAATATTAAGAAAACAATAGAAATTATAAAAATCTATTATTTTATCCCAAAAATAATATTTCAAGCTATAATATTTTGGTATAAAATAAATTTTCTCAAATTATAATGATTTATATATTTTAAATATTATTTGTTTTATTTTTTATTAATTGAATAATTACAACATTATTAATATGTAAGAATTTATGGTAATTATTTATTCACTAAAAACTAAAAATAAATTACCATTATTAAGATAAAAATTTCACAATTTAGGGGAATATATATTTTTGAATAAATTATTTGGTTAACCCAATAATAAAAATTTTATAGTCATTAATAACTAAGTTTGACATGTATGGATTTTATTTAAATAAAATACTTTAAAAGACAAAATCACATCCAAATGCATAGAAAATGACCTATTAACTAATATTAGATTATTATGGATGAAATTTATTTTCCAATAAGATCATGTTAATTGTTTTTGCTATTTTAATGTCCTTATCGTTTTTTTAATTATAATTACCTGATTTATCCTTTTCTGTGGTAACAAAAATTACTAGATTCACTATTTATATTGACAAAAAATAAAAGTTTCCTACTTATTAAATATGGTCATACAGAATCAAAATTCAAAATAAATTTTTTAAAAATAAAAATAAAAATGTTTAAAATTTTAAATTAAAAATAATCCTTAAAAACAAATGAATAGTTTTTTTAAAAAATCGAAATTTTTAGTATAAAATTTTTTTTATTCCAAATTCAAAAATTAAATTCATTCTAATGAAAATTATTCATAATATAATATAAAAAATTTCATTTTCATATATTATAAAATATAATTGAAAATTTTAAATTGTAGATACAATAATTCAATTTTCAATAAAAATTGGTATGTTACACTATTCACTGTAAAATATATATTTTTAAAATCCAAATATTCTACAATTATATAAATTAAGTATTATGATTTAATAAATAATATTATTTTATTAAAATACAATTTATATAAATTCTTGAATTCAATTGTAATAATTTCATTATAAAATTCATTTGTGATGCAAAAAAATTTCCGATGCATAAAATAACATTACTAAAAAATGAATAATTATTTAATAAGGTTTAATTAGTGAATTTTTACTAATAAGATAATATATATATATATATATATATATCATATTTCAATTAATTCTATTCAAACACACCAATTCAGTTACTATTTTATGATATGCATATATAAATAATAATATTTTGGGGTTCATTTAAGCTCAGATATATGTGTTGTGTATTCTACCCAATGTAGTTTTCTTTTAAAATATTGATATGTTACATTATACCATTAGTTTATAAATTTAATCTTCAAAATTTGAACTTTTAATTAGTAATAAATGGATAAACATTTGAAATTAACTTTTCAAAAAACAAACAGCATAATAAGGGTTAATATAACTTCCCCTTGATATGACAGTAGATGATGTAGAAAGGACATCTAGAATAATAACATAACATGATTCCCATAAATAAAGAACATACGTGGAAATAGGAGATATAGACATGGAGGAAAATATCGATTCCCAAAAACTGTTAGAGGGTGAAATGGGTAATTGAAAAGAAGGAATTAAAGATAAAGGGAATGTTAAAAAACACAAGAACATAAATGATTGATGAGTCAAAAGACCATTTAATTATTGGATATGAAGTTAATAGGATTTTTTTGAAGAAACGTTTCCTATAGTTGTTGAATTTATTTTCCATTTATTCTAATAATATATGAAAATATAAAGACTTGATTGAATTTTCATTCCATGGAAAAATTTCATCCATTATATGTGGTTTGAAAAATTTATAATTTATCTCTAACCATAAGAAATGAATATCCAGTAGAAATTTTTATTCATGGATAAGTAAAATTACTTTTTAATATATAATTATATCAATAAATGACTGAAAATGAATTATTCCTTTATCAAGATATTTTCCAGGACTAAAAATGTCATCATAATTTATCCAAAACCCCATTAGTTCAACTTAATCCATCCCATAAATAGTAAACAGTAAGACTCGTCCAAAGTATTTCATCCAAAATTTATTGTCCAACAAATTGGACGAAAAGGTCCCACAATTTCCAACATATAATTAATATTTTACCCCCAAAAAACACAATGGTTCTCTTAATATCACATCCAAAATCTATAAATACCTTAATATCTTCAAATCGTTAATTAACATTTACATTCTTCCAACAATAAAATTGATGTTTTTTAAGATATTCCTTAAATGTTAAAATACCGTAAACACTAGAAAAGATAAAATAAACCATAATATCATTAATTAATTTCATAGTTAAAATTTTTATCCTATAGATATAATTTTTTCTTCACTATCTCAACATGTAGTGAATATGAAGGCTTCTCTTCACTCAGTCATGTTTTTTTCATAAATACCATCTTTCCAATGAATCACTTTAACTGGTCACCCATGTCATTTAATATATGATCTCAAATCCTTAAAAAAGGAACTAAAATGCAATAATTATACATTTCATAGTTATTAAAACTATAAAAAATAGATAAAATACACATATAATATAATTATTGAATATGAAAAAAAAACATTTATCATGGAACACCATTCTTAAACCATTAATTAAGATTAATCATTTTATTCTTTAATATCTCCTTATATTTGTGTGTCTTTAATAGATTATTCATTATAAATAATATAACCAATACTCACATAACCTTGCTGATTCTATTTAATAAATTTATCCTGAGGAAATTTATTTTCATAATTCCCATACATCCCATATTTTAAACATTAAACTGTTAATAATACCTTAGGGAGACCATTATTATCATTCTTCTAATCAATTATGTTAAAAAAAATTAATTTTTTATTATAGGTTAATTATTTTTTACCATATTATTCACACATAAAACATTTTATTATTTATTTGAGACACGCTCATGGTGTCTCCTTCCATATTTTTGACATGAAATAAATCAATCCTTCTTTTCTCCCTCATCTCCACTCTTAAACTCTTTGTGGACTCCAACATTATTTTAATTGTTTAGAACAAGAGTTGTTTAAAGGGAAATTTTTTAATCATATATCATGATAAAATATTTGTAATTATAAAAATAACTTTCACCATAGTCATCATCCCATCTTGTTTCTCCTGAACACATTGTGTATCAGATTCAATATTAACAGGGTTTCTTCTAGCTCCATTTTTTTACTCAAACCAAAAAAACTAATATGGGGAACACTAATAATAGTGGAAAATCACATAGTCATGAAGAATATTTTATAAGATGTCTAAATAATGAAAATTTATTTTCAATATATGTCACCTTATGTTTAAAATAGTTTATTCATGGAAATAGTTTATTCAAATCCATTATTATGGTCTATAAATTAAATATGACCATACCAAAACATATCCATGTGGAGTGACAAAATAGGTTTAAAGTAAGTACAATTTTTGTGTAATAAGTAATTATAGAGTCCATAATTACTCACCCTTTGGAGTTACTACCCATAGGTACATCTTCATGAGAACCACATCCACTAGCAGAATATAATCATGGATGTATAACTAAGAAAATCCACATAATCTTTAACTTACTGAAACCTTTGTATTTTCATCTATACATATACTCAATGTCTATCATATAACTATTTCCTAAAATATATGTTTTCCTAAATGTATTTACCAATATTTATAGTAAACATTATCTACTACCAACTACACAGACCCCGAAAATAGTTTCCCATAATAAGTGGTTCTTTATTACATCAGTACTAGATACAATGAGTTGCATCATGAAGAATTGAATAGTTTATTTTTCCTATCAAACATTATAAATAAATCAATTTCAAATTTAAATTGAAGCCATAAATTACAATATAGTTTTTTCATCGTGTAAAAAATTATTCCATTTAGAATACCCATTATATCAATCATAATATAGTTTATAGTATCCAAGAAACTGGAAACCAAAGAAAGGGGTGAGATATAATACTGAGTAAAGGCACCCATGCAACAGAAGCTATCATGACTAAATAAGGAATAATCAATATATAAAGTTAAATAACTAAAAACACATTACATTCAAACAATTAATTGGAACATGATTAATATATGGTAGGAATAAAGATGATCAAATTATTCTATATAAATAATCACATGACCTTTAATATTATGCATGGATATTATAACTAATAAAATAATCACACACAAATAAATAAATAATTTCATAATGATGGAATTTGTAATTTTAGTTATCATAAACAAACCATTGAGGCCTCACGCCAATACATCTTACATAAATGAGTAAGGCCCTGACCAATACAAAAGTTAATTTGTCTCAACAGACACAGCAGTACATTAATAGAATATAGTGGGACCCACATAAAACTTAATAAGACCAACACATTTATCATAGGAGAGGGTTGAATCATAATAAATATAAAAATTATCATTCAAAATAGAATATAAAATGTTAATAATTTCCCCAACAAGTTAACATAATCATAAATCATCCAGAGTAAAATGGAGAATGGTAAAAAAATAGTACATCCCTAGAAAAATCTATTATAAACTATTCAATTATATTTGGTAAATAGTATCAAAATATATTAATATCAATGAGTCATAATATTTAATAAATTAAATTTAAAATTATGAGTATATTTCAACAAGATTATAGAAAATGTATTATAGAAAATAACAATTTTCATATTCAAATCACTTATTTTCAAAAATTTGTTTAACTAAAAAAAATTAAATTGTAGGGTCCTGAAAATTCCGCAAGGGGGAAATACAATTACCCCATGACATGGAAAAGGACCGAACTAGTCCGTGTACCAGCTCCCAGCAACAGTAAGAGGCCGGTTCGGCGAACCGCCATTCCGCAGACACTGTCGTTCATGAAATGGGAGCGGAGCGCCTCCGTGGGTGCGAACCAGGCAGACCTCTGATGAAGCCAGCCCATTCCACCACTACGAACCTCATCGTTCGTAGAATAGAAGCATATAGGAGGAAATCCGTGAGTCAATTCCATGAATCTCAGTTCCAAAAATCATTGGTTGACCGAGTCGTACGTGGGTGGGAATCGCTTCATGGGCTTCTGCAAAGAGTGACGTGTGCCCATCCTATTCGCGACTCTATAAATAATCACCGAGGGGAACCAAAAAAAGAGGGGGGGGGATGGGTGAAAACCCGTTGTGAGACGCTGGAGAAATATCTCCCAGCGGTCCGCGACCATCCGCGGACCCCATATCGTCCGCGGATGCACTCTTCTGCATAGGGGAGAAACCTGTTCGCGAAACACATGCAGCCAACTCCTCTGTGGCCAGCCCATAGCTTCCATCTCCTTCGCGAATGTCCACCCCATCCATGAACCAGTGTCGTTCACGAAATGGAGTTGAAAACCCCTCCGCGGATACGATGTAGGACGGGTGCCAACCCCTTTGCAAATGCCCTTTCTGGCGACTTCCTTCGCATCCATCTCATTCATGGACAACCTCCACTGCGGACGACCATCTCATCCATGGATAGCCTCCTTTGTGTCCTAGTCTTCACTGCCAACTCCCTCACGGACAGCTCCTCTGTGGACCCCCTTTGCGGACAACCAAACTATGAACCACGTGCGGTCAGTCCCTCATGGCCAGTCCTTCGCGGACGACTCCTCCGTGGCCAGTCCCACGCAGCCGGAACCTTGCGGCCAGCTCCTACGTGGCCCGCCCCATGAAGAAAACCCCATGCACTCACTGGCCAATACCGCGGGGCCAGCGCCCCCGTACACCTGCTCGAGCAAAGTGCCTACCTACAGTCCCAGCCCTCCGGGCCGGGCCCTTCGCTAATGTCACTAACCCCCATGGAAAAAGGAGAGTCACACCCCAAACGTTTTGGGTCGGGTCAACAATATTTTACATTCCACCCTTGCACCTCCCCAACATCTGTCCTATACATTCCATGAGTTGAGCTACTCCTCATGACTCTCTTATAACCCCATTACCTATCTCTTTTTCCTAGGTTCATCCCAAATGGGCCGCCCTTGTGTAAGTCCAACAACAACCATTACTAGGTCTCTCCTACCTAGTCGTCCTGACCACATGACATTAAACTGTATGGGCCTCATCTTGACCACATGACATTAAACTGTATAGCCCTCATCCTCACCACATGACGTTAAACTATATGGCCCTCATCCTATCAATATGACGTTAAAAATTATGGAAACAGTTCTCTCTACATGACTATAAACTATGGAATTCCCTCTCATTCAATAATTGGATGCCTCTTGCTCCATGCAAGAGATGCCTTATGCTCTAAGCATAAGATGCCTCAAGCCATGTTTACAGTGGTATAATTTCAAGAGTGTTGGAATCCATTCAAACATTCCATCACTCCACCCCAATCTTTGCATGTCCTTCATTCAGATCTTTATAGTATTCTATGGCTGAAGGGACCCCCTAATGGCCTGGTCCCATGCCGCCTCACCTGACCTACCATCCTGGGCCAACCCCCCCTGAAAGACTTTGGGAAACACTTCAAGTCAGGTCGTGTGTTTTGAACATGGTCAATAGTTGACCCTCACTTGTTTGTCCCCATTCCAGGCTAACATGATATGGATGCTGTGTTTCGAACACGGTCAACAGTAATCCTCCATTACTACGCCACCCTCATTGCATTCCAAATTTTGGGAATGTGATTCACACATTTCATCTCCATTTTTTTGGACTGATTCCAATGCCCTTGGCGTTATCCTGCTTCTGCACTTGAACATATGCATTGGCCCACATTATATTCCTAAACCCACCAATGGGTTGGGATCCCCTCATGGCCAGTCATGAGGAAGACATCATGGGCATCCATCTCGTAGTAAGCCCTGATTTCATGGGCCGACCTCATGTGTAAGCCCCACTCCACTTATCATGGATTCACCTTTCACGATGTAATCCTTTTGTCCCAACTACCTCTTGTTTCTCACACTGAGCATAAATCACATCGGCTTAGAGTGTAAGCCCCAATCCATCGCCCTGGGCCTCCTTAGAGTGTAAGCCTCAATCCATATCATGGGCCTCCTCAGAGTGTAAGCCCCAATCCATCATTCTGGGCTGCCTCAGAGCATAATTCCCAAGCCATTCGAACTTTGTGGACTTTTATCCTTGAGCCATAGGCAGGGTACGTAGGAAGTCTCCCCGAGGTTCAAGCCCGATCATAATCAAACCCCCGAGTCCACCTTCACGTCGGTTCTCCAACACCCCGATTCGAACTACATGGAATTAGATCCCTGTCCTCTAGGCAGGGTACGTAGGAAGCCTCCATGAGGTTCAATCCCAACAACCGGTCTATCCTACTGTCCTCACATCGGTTCACCACCCCACTCCTAGTGCTGACTCAATGAGTTCCGACTCCTCGGGGTCATTAATCGAATGAGGGATGGTAAACTCGGGCATAAATGATTCCGAACCCATGCATCTAGTTAACCATTGCCCACCGGGGTTAAATTTGTGGATACTATGTTTGGGTATAAACCAAATATTCGCGAACATATGAATACCTCTTAAATCTATAAGAGAGTCCTAGAAGAGTTAATAATTCCCCCCAAAAAGGTTGCGATGAGCCCGACTCCCATACTCTCGACCAATGCGAGTTCTCAAGCATCGCTGGTCAGACCATCCGGCAAACGCCTGCCTTTGGAAAGCAGGTCCACGTGTCATCATATACAGAACTATTGGGCGTTTCGAGACCAAAACCTGAAACAAAAATGGTGAACCCGACGTGAATCATTAACCAAGCATGACTTATTTAACCTAATTCCACACTTTGCCCCATTTTACTCACAAGGAAGGCCAAAAAGGTCATTAAATATGAAGGGAATCACAAGATTCTACGTTGATGGGTTTTCTTCTTGTATTTGCTAAAATGTTTTGTAGGTACTATACAGAACTCCCTTCGATCCAATGGCGTCACGAAGGAACTCGCAAGTGAACACTTCAGGCTATGCAACGACTAAGAATCCTCACCAACGGAGGACCCCGTCACCCACCCAACATCTTCAACTCTGGGTCTTGGACGCGTTGATCCGAGAGTACCACATGAACGGTACTCTCCTAATGGTGGAGGCAGCCCTGCACGCCCTCTAATCCGCCAGAACTCACCGGTCACCTGCCCAGAAACGGCCGCAAAGGCAGATCCAGACAGCCCTTGTTGCTATCTCCAACCATTTCGGGAGTCTATCCCCAGAACAAGACAATGCGTACCTCCCTTATCTTAGGGAGGCAGATGAGGTCAATGTTGAGGACTTCATCCCTGCCGAATGAGGGTTCCGCTCCAATGCCCCCTCTGATAGACGTAATCGCAGTCACGCTGTGAATCAACATTCTTGCGCCAACGAGGATGTATCCTTATGGATTCAGGCCCACAATCCCTGAGCTTCGGCCCCTCGGACCACCCGAAGTGGGCAGAAGATGTATAATCAGGGACCAGTCTTCACCCTGGTCCCTGAAGAGGAGATCTGCTGCCCAGCCACGAAGACATACCACGAATAGGCACCTACACCTGTTCGCTCCTCCCAATCCTGCCATCCATACATGGCGGCATCATACAGGCCGACGCGCATCCCCACCGAGCTCCATTAAGCCCGTCACTCACACATGACGACATTTACCAGGCAGACACCTCTAACTGCCCAGTGTCGTGAAGCCCACCAACCTGACGTGGTGGCGACCTAGCGCCTACGGGACCAGCTCCTAGCAGTTGCTTCTGATGCCCACCATCTTGATATGGTGGTGATCAACAATGCCCGCCACCTAGATGTGGCGGAAAATCATAGGCGGGCATGTCTCGCCGCCAAAAAAGGCCATTGACTCAAAATGGTGGGAAACCAATATATACAGGGCCAACTCCCTACGGATGCAAGTAAAGTCTGCCATCCCGATGTGGCGGCCAACAAAGAGATAAACCAGCGTATCCCAGTACATGGGTAGATTCGTTCACCTACCCTGACACAGGAGAATTTTTAGTACCCAATGACCATCGGAGGTCTAGAGTAGTATATTCCAATTCCGATACTGGAATGGGCCTTCATACCCATTCTATCCAAATATGACTCTTTTCATATCCTGGTAATGATGGAGGAGAAGTTATTGATCCCATATCATATCTTACTGACTTTCCAGAATGTAATTTGCTCAGCGGAAACAACAAGGACTTGGGCCCATGAGCCCATCTCCCCAATTGAGGTGACTCATCTGAGAGACGAGATAGCCGCCTCAGAGAAGATTTTCATCCCTGATTCTGCCTAGAAGGGTCGCCGCCCATATTCTGTGATGCAAGGGTAACTGGATCGAGTAGCTTCACTCGTTCCAACTAGGGGACACCCGTCCAACACGGTGGATGCTCCAGAGAAGGCATATATCCCTGCTAAAAGTCAAGATGTTAATCGGTATATCCCGACAGCATCACGGGACCCAATTAGACAGGGACCAATAGGTGAAGGCCATTGTCAATAGCAGACACTCCCCACTGCCCACAAAAGAGCGCCCCAAACGCGCCAAAGGAAGCCGGAAAATAAAGAGGGAGTTAATGACTCCACTTTGCTAGAATCTGAGGCTCCCAATGCCGCTAAGAATACATCAAAGGCTCAGGACCTTACCCATCCATTACCATATTATGGGAGTGGTAGTAGCAGTTTCGAAGGTCCTCCATGCAATGTTGGTACTAGCAGCTCTGAAGGACCCCCCCAGAGCACCCATGGGGGCCTCCCCCATGGGAATATAATGATCGATCACGAGAGCTCCTCTTATGATGCGAGTCATAGAAACCCTCCACATGAACAGATGATTGAGCAGCAAGAAGGTCCTCCACTAGATGTGGTCCACCCTGAAGGTCCTCCCCGGGGTATACGCTGCCAGCACTCTTCATCCAGTGGGACCATAGTTTATGATAGTAGTCCTCGCTATCATAATCGTAACAGTAGAGGCCCTCCCCACAGTGATGTCTCATCACACAAAGAAGGCCCTCCCCTTATTGTTTCCTGCCCTAAAGGTCATCCCCAGTGGTTATGTTACAACGAAACTCCGCGAAGCTGGGCCTCAGATCACGGTGGCAGTCCTCTCTACCCTGATAATGGAAGTCCTCCCAGTAGAGAAATCAAGAAATAAGATGGACTTCCCCTTATTGAGGTACATTCTAGAGGCCCTCCCCAGGATGTATCTCGTAGATATTCTCCCTGTGACAGCAGTAATGGTAGTCCTCGCCATTGCCGCAGCTGTGATGGTAGTCCCGACCATCATGACCGCCATTGCAAAGATCCTCCCCTCATTGGACCCAAAGCAACAAGAAGTCCCTCCCCTTATCGCAGTGTGTCCTAAAGGTCCTCCCTAGGATGCACATTGAACGTCAAGCCATTATGTTCATCCTCACCATGATGACAGTTGTTGCGAAGGTCCTCCCCGTAACAACACTGCGTATCCAGAAGGTCCTCCCCTTGCCACAACACACCTTAGAGGTCCTCCCCAGGGTGTGAATTACAAAATTCCTCTATGCAGTGAAGCATTAAGAAGTAATGGTATTCCTTGCCATTACGACCACCATTACGGACGTCCTCCCCATGATGACATATCATATCGACAGAGAGGTCCTCCTCCTGCTGAATCAAGCACCGAAAAGCCCTCGTATGTCGAGCCACTCAGAAGGATGGGATCAAGCATGTCAGATTCCCAGTTAGTCGTAAAATACATCCTTCTGTAATCAGGAGACGGTCCAGGGCCACGTTCATCCTCTAAACCACCTTGGAATCTCCCACATAATGATATAGCACCTACCGGTCCCACTGCCTCCGACCACATTGGCAGTAAGCGTCTCAGTTGGGCTGACCGAGAAGAAGAATCACTAGAGGAGGAGTATGCCGATATACTGCACCTGAGGAAACATCGGGCCAGGGATGATATACCTGTTATGTTTTGGAAAACGGCCACCTCTCAGTTAGACATACCCAGAGAGTTGTCAGAAGAATGAGTGCACGACATCCACCATAATATATGGACAACCCTCAGCCGACTTAAATAAAACTTCCTACCCTACAACGGGTATGTAGACCATGTCAAGACAATAAGAGACCTCCTGCATCACATCGACCTGGAAGCTCTCCCTCCAGCACGGCAATAGCGACCTGAGAGGCGTAAAGGAAACATGGAGATAGTCTGCCTTTGTGCGCTGCACCCGATGCGCCGCCTCATCGGTGACGCTCTGAAGGGAGTCCATATCAGGCGATGGGGAGAACATGGAGCTCTGCATTTCACTATGATCCCCACCCAGAAGATCTTGTTTGTCATGGGGTCCTACAACATCATCACGTCAAGATGGAAATCAAGTGGTATCTGTATTCAGGAAAGGAAACACACCCAGTAGAGTCAGGCCTTGAGTAAGTCCCAGAAGCCCCAGGAACGATGGGAACAAGCCATTCAAGAACTCCTGAATCAGGCCACTAAGAGCATAGAACCGGCCTCTCGCCTTAGAAAGGCCAATCAGAAATCTTTTCCTGCCTCCCCAGAAGGGATTGATTCATATAATAACTCGGCACTAAACCCAGTTCAACCCCGAATGGGGTCACCCAAGATCAGGCAGGTAGCGAAACTCGCATCCACTACCGAAATCTGGGGTGAACCCCATCCAGCCGGGCCTGGAGCATATTTAACAAAAAATTCCCCCATAATACCAATAAAATTAGGAAGAGGCTCGATGTCCAAGGAACGGAGGCAACCCCAGCCCTCAGGGCTGGGGACATAATTACCCCCTCAACAACAACGTCCCCCACGAGAGTCAATATTCCTTCATCTAGCGAGGACAATCAGAATAGGAAGTTCCCATCCTATCCCGTAATTTGAATCATCATCCCTCCTAGAGGAAGGCGCCCCATAAGTTCGCACTGAAGAACCCTCCACGCCACCCTTCTTCAAGAAATCTGAAGGCAATCCCACGACACGAAAGGGAAGGCTAGCAGAAGATGCAGGAGATCCTCTTCCCATTTGGAGGATGAAATCTTCTCCACCCCACGATATGGATCAATCAACGTCATAGTGGTTAACCCCATGGGTGACACTAGAGATATTGGAAATCAGGAGGGATCAAGAGACGATAGTTCCAGTCAGGTTGTGACTCACAACGAACCACCAGGTGTGCACACCCGAAACTAGAGGGAAGTCCTAAATATGGTCATTCTTCCAGCCAATCCTCCTTCGCATACACTGCGAGCTTCCAACAAGGATAAGAACAAAGGAATGGTTACCCTTAACCCGACTCCTTCTATTGACAAAGATGAGCCACTCACACTCGAAGAGAGATTCGCTCGACAGAAGAGGAGATGAAAGAATTGAGGCGGCTTAACGCAGAGCTACTCTAGAGGAACCAACTTTTTGAATGTGTGTCCTAGGAGGAGCCACATCATGCACTCCCAACAAATGCACCTCAAATACTAAGGTTTTCCCCAGCAAATGAAATACAGCCAGGGCTCCCATCCAATGGGGCGCCCGGCCCATCCATCTACCTAAATGTAGATTCGGATGAATACCGAGACTTCCCTCCACTCAAGAAGAATCCATAGTGAGTACACCTGAACCCTCTGAAGGTGCCACAAACGGCACGTGTACCCCTAGTGCCAGCCAATCCGGATCCTCAGGCAATGTCTCGGGCTATGCCTGCCTAGGACCGAGCCCAACAAGATGTAAAACATAGTCTCACCAACACCATCGATGCACAAACAACTCAATTGGAAGCGATGGAAGGTAAACACACTTTGATACAACCAGAGCGGAAACCCTACCAAAGATTGGGTGAGTAACACACCACCTCCACCAAATTTTGGGAGCCCTATATTCCCTATATTCAATGGATTAGGTGATCCGCAACAGCATCAGATGCACTACACATCCTATTGTGACCCTATGATGGGAACTCCGGAGCAACAAGAAGTAGTAAAACTCAGGTGCTTCGTACGGACCTTACAAGGATCTACCTTCGTCTGGTATACAAGTATGTCAGCCCAGTCAATAAAGAGATGGGAAGACCTCCGGCAGTAGTTTCTGTTCCACTTCAGCTCAACGTTGCCTAAAACAACGGTCAACGATCTCATGAACTGTAAGCAGAGGGAGAATGAGAGGGTCTTAGATTTCATCGCTAGATAGAAGGGTCTGACCTATTCCCTAAACAGGCCAATGCCTCAAGATGAGATGTTATCCATATGCATCGATAATCTTCTAGATGAGTTGAGAACACTGCACATACCAATGGAGTGCACCACTGGCTTCTACCATCTCTCGGCCATTGCCCAGAGAATTCAGGACTCCCTACGGCAGACTAATTCGAAGTCCTGAATAGCCTAGCAGGCTCCTGTGAAAAGAGCCCCTAGAGCTGAAGCATCCCCTGTCACACTCAAGGCGGCCTCTATGCCCGCTCCACCGCTCAGGCCCCCAACAAATCGTCACGGGCCTCCTGTATATCATTGGTTTCCTCTGCCTAAATGGGACGATCAAAGAGGACCAAAGTGGAACTAGTTTGAGGAACAAATAAAAAAAGTATACTCATTCTGAGACGATCAAGTCCACGGTTACTTCATTGCGGCCATGAACTGTAACTTGCTCCACCTCTCGGAGCCGAGGAAACTTGAAGTGGTCGGGCAAGATGACTGGCCATATTACTGCCCCTACCATCAGATGTTGGGGAACAGTATTCGACAATGCTTCATCTTCAAAGACCTCCTGAAGAGGATGGTAGAATCCAGACACGTCGAGCTGGGACAACCCCTAGCACATGTGGTATGTATCTCTACCACCGACTCCTACAAAGAGGAGGTGTGGCAGAAAGTCACCAGCAAGTAGGGGCAGAAATTTGACAACTAGAAGACTTAGAAGACTATCAACCAAGCCCAGGGAATACTCCTAGCTCAACTACACCTGCCAGTGTTGCCACCAACAGCCCCTGAAGTCGTAGATCTGACATTATCGACCTCACAACACTCCACAAGCCGGTCATCTAGGCATAATCAAAGGAGGAAAAAATCACAAGAGGAGCAGTCCATGATGGGGCGAAAGTTAGTCCCGACCCTGGAAGATTATATGCCCTCGAGTTTGGCACCACGGGCACTGACCCACCAAATGGAACCATCAGGGAAAACCGACCAGGTTGACCTATCAGAGGATGAAGAGCCAATCACTGGTTCTATAAACGTCATCCATCTTATGGAATCATCCCCTGATGAAGTGTATGGTTATGAACCTAAGATCTCTGCACGAGGAGCCAGGAGGAGGAATCTCAGAAGTAGGGGATACCATGGGAGGAGCAATCACGACCGAAACCAACCCTACGGTTTGACCCTGACCCAAACCGTTAGTATCGCAAAAACCTGTGGGGGAGCCATTCAATTGACTGAGCAGGAGAAAGAATGCCCCTCCACCTCCACAAGCAGCCACTCTGGCCCTGTTGTTCTGTGATACCCACCAGAGGAGGAACAAGTGTTTGGCCGCATAGTGCGCACAAACAGACCAGCTGGGAAAAGTCCTCAAAATACGGGAACGCCATCGATATCCAACCCCACGACTGGTCCCTCCTCGTCAAATGCTCCATCCCCTAAAGCACCCGCTAAGACTCTACCGCCAACGGAGAAGCGTCAGCCGCTGGAGCAGAATTAAGACATCCTTAACCAGCTGGCGTCGGTACCAGCCAAACTATCTATCCTGGATGCCCTAAGTCTGTTATCAGACCTCAGGGAGGCGCTTATAGAAGCTTTGATCAGCCCCCAGGAGTTTCAAGCTGAGGTAGCTGCCACCGATGTTTACCGGGAAGAGACTTTCCCAGCTGAATGCAATGCAATGATTTCCTTCACCGATCAGGATGAAGGTTCCATAATGAAATGACACATCAGACCACTATATGTGTTCGTCACACTGAATGGTATTGAGATATGGAAAGTTTTTATAGGCAATGGATCAGGAGTTAACCTCCTTCCTCTATGGAAACTCCGTAAGTTGGGCTACAATGATGGTGAATTAATGCCCTCGGCCACAACTCTGTTGGGTTACGACAAGAGCGATCAGAAGACAATGGGGGAAATTAAGCTAAAGACCCATTTTGGGGACCTGGTAGCCTACACGGAATTCCTGGTGGTCTGAAAGAGCACAGAATTCAATGCCCTACTGGGAAGGCCATTGCTCCAAAAGCACATGACCATTCCTTCAT
The DNA here is from genome assembly GCA_963277665.1 of Viscum album. Lineage (NCBI taxonomy): Eukaryota > Viridiplantae > Streptophyta > Magnoliopsida > Santalales > Viscaceae > Viscum > Viscum album. Next base: position 1,542,931,699 of record OY728129.1, read on the forward strand.
TCTACCACCAGGGTATCAAGTATTGCATCAATGGACAAAGTGGAACATTTCACACTGACAAGGGCCCTTTAATGATCTCTGAGTCACATTTCATTGATGTCGGGTTCTATGATAAAAATAAAAAGAAGCCTTTGGTCAATGGTGTCGAATGGATCCCCGCTTCAAATGGCCTGGAAATGGTTCCTGATGACCCCCTCATCCAGCTTGGCTGATACTAAGTACTTCCCATCAACCATATTGAAAGTGGGGGTTCAGGTTCAAACAGACACTAATCTATATTCATGACTTCAGCCCCAATGGCCGAGCATGAAAATGCGGTAACGTCCTCCAACCCACAATCTGTGGACAAATACTCGAGTGGGGGTTCCCACGACACATCTCCCTCAAACCCCCGAGAAACCATGTCAGGAGCTCTCTCCTCGTCGGATCAAGTAGATGAGGACTTGGGAGAAGAAGAGGGAGAAGATCCCAAGGATGAACCACTTGTATTTGAGGAGGTTATCTCCACCACAGTGTACAAGCTCAAGGTAATAAACATTGGTACCGAGGAAGATCAGAGGCCTTCTCTCATTAGTACAGCCATGTCCCCCAAGGAGCACGAGGTATATACCTCTTTTCTGAAGCAACATCCGGATGTTTTTTCCTAGAATTACACAGAAATGCCAGGACTCGATCTTGATGTGGCAATGCATCACCTGGGTCTTCCAGAAGACCACCCGTGCTATAAAAAGGCCGCCAGAATGATCCATCCCTCACATGCCGCCAAAATAGAGGCTGAAGTCGATAATATCATTAAATCAGGCTTCATTTAGGAGGTCCAGTACCCCATTTGGTTGGCCAACATTTTCCTTGTCAAGAAAAAGAATCGATAAATCTGCATCTGCATTAACTTCAGGGATCTCAATCAGCATTGTCCAAAAGATGATTTCCCAGTCCCAATCACCGAATTATTAATCGATGTGATGGAAGAGAATGAGGCTCTATCCTTAATGGATGGATATTTTGGGTATAATAAAATCTGGATGGCCCGAGAAGACGAATAAGCCACTACCTTCAGGGCCCCTCAATGGATATTCTGTTACAGGGTCATGCCCTTTGGTCTCAAGAACGCTGGCGCCACATATCAGCGTGCCATGCATTGGATCTTTAAACCGTTCCTATGGAAATTCATTGAATATTACGTGGATGACTTGGCAGTCAAGTCTAGACAGTGCTCAGGTCACTTGTCAGACCTTGAGACTGTCTTCAACAAACTCAGACAACATATCTTGAAGATGAACCCATTGAAATGCGCCTTTGGGGTTACCTTAGGGAAATTCCCTGGCTTCATCGTACGCCATCATGGCATCGAAATCGACCCTGAGAAGACAAAGGCTATCCTTGGATTACCACCTCCCCGAAATCTCACTGTGTTGAGGGGATTCCAAGGACACCTAGACTATATTAGGTAGTTCATAGCCAACCTGGCAGGAAAATGATTTCCCTTTACCAGGTTAATGAAGAAGGGGGTCACATACTAATGGACGGATGACTTCCAAGAGGCGTTCGAAAACATGAAGAAGTACATCCTAATCCCACCGGTGCACATGCCCCCGGTTGAAGGAAGACCTCTCATCTTGTACGAGACAACCTTAGAGAGATCACTAGGAGCCTTCCTCGCAAAAAAGAATGATGCGGGCAGAGGAAATAGTCTCTATTACCTCAGTTGAAAAATGATTGATGCTGAGACTCGAGACTAAAACATTGAGAAGAGTTGTTTAGCCTTTGTCTTCAATGTTCAAAAGTTGCGACATTATCTGCAGCATCATGAAGTCCATTTGATCTCGCGTAATAACCCGCTCAAGTACATCCTCAGCCGCCCGATGCTAACTGGATGCCTATCCCGATGGGCGGCCATCCTGCAATAGTTTGACATCCAGTTTGTGCCTCAGAATGCCATCAAGGGTCAGGCATTAGCAGACTTTCTAGTAGAGCACCCTTTGATAGGGACCACTACACCGGACGCTGAGCTACCTGATGAAGACATCTTCTAGGTTTGAGAGGAATTCCCAGAATGGGAAATGTACTTCGACGGCGCATCCCGAAGCCCAATCGGGAAGAGGATGGAGGATCCTGGATTCAACAAAGTGGGTTTGGGAATAATACTTGTGTCCCTGGAAAAGGATGTCTGGCCATATTCCTTCCTCCTATCAGAAGGATGTACGAACAATGAAGTAGAATATCAAGCTCTCATTGCAGTCATGGAACTTGCACTCTAAGTACAAGTACAACACCTTAAGGTAAAAGCTGAATCATAATTGGTCATCAAGAAAGTCAATGGTGACTATGCTATTAAAAAAAAGGAGTTGATCCCCCTGTTTGACCATGTCTGAGGGTTAATGGCAGAATTATCCCTAGAACCAAAATTGACCTATATTCCCCAGTCTCAGAACGCCCAGGCTGACGCATTAGCCAACACGGCGACAACCCTAGACATACCAGACCGGGATGAAACAGTCATCAATATTGATCACCACCGAATGGTCTTACAATATGTTCAGAACAAGACAGAGGAAATCCATGAAGTCAGTCCTATCCCCAAGACATATGCTCCCGCCACCGGCTGGATGACCCCCATTGCAAACTACGTTCAATGTGGAGAACTTCCATCAGACAGGGCTGAACGAGAAAAAATACCGAGAAGGGAAATAAACTTTGTCCAATATGGAAGCGCGAGACATCAAGTGGTCCTCTACAGATGAGGCATCGATGGAGTGCTACTCAGATGCATTGATGGAGAAGAAACCACTACTGTAATGAATTAAGTACATGCCGGAGCGTGTGGAGTACATCAGCTGGGGACCAAGATTTCCCTATCAGGTTCGGAGGCTTGGGTATTACTGGCCCACAGTGGCACGAGACTGCAAGAATTTTACCACAAAATGCCACTCATGCCTGATTCATGCCAACATCATACACCAACACCCGGAGTTACTTCATCAAGACAAGTACTCTTGGCCCTTTAACGTCTGGGGGATGGATGTCGTGAGACCATATCCTCCCGCCACAGCCAAACAGCTGAAGTATATCCTCATAGAAACTGACTTCTTTTCCAAATGGGCAGAAGGCATACCCCTCAAGGATGTCAGGGAAAGAAATATTGTCCTCTTTGTGAAGACCAATATCATCACAAGATTTGGTGTCCATCATACCATACTGATGGACAACGACACCAACTTCTGCTCTGCCGAATTGGAGAAACTATACCATGAGTATGGTATCATAGCTATCCACTCATCCCGCTACCATGCAGTGGAGAACAGACAGATAGAGGCTTTCAAAAAGACCCTATCCAACATTCTCCAAAAAAATGGTTGACAAAGACAAGAAGTCATGGATGGATAAACTCTTCCATGCATTGTGTGATTATCGAACCACAACCTGCACCGCTACTCGGTCCACCCTGTACTCATTGGTGTATGACACAGAGGCGTTCCTGCCCATTGAACTCCAACTTCAGTCACTCCATGTTGCCATCTGAGATCAATTATCCAATGATGAGCAGTTAGAAAAGCGGCTAGGTGAATTGGAACAGCTAGACGAGAAGCGGTTGCACACTTTGCACCATCTTGAGTTATACCAGAACCGGATCACACGAGCCTTCAACAAAAAAGCTCGTATTCGGTCTTTCTTGGCTGGAGAATTGGTAATGCTCCTCCGGACCCCGATGATACCCAACAAAAAGCCTCCAAAGCTGGATCCCAAGTGGGAGGGACCATAAGTTGTACACAATGTCTACTCAAACGGAGCATATACCATAATCTCCATGGACGGAAAATTTACAACCGCTCCTAAAAATCCGAGATTCCTGAAAAAGTATTTCGCATAATAACTAAATGCAGTTATCTTTAGAGCTACATGAAGTTAAACTGTCAAGCACCCAATGGTCCAAACTCTAAGACCTTAAACTATGAGAATTTCTTCCTCACAGCATGACAACAAACTGCATGGAGCATGTCCTCACTACATGATGTTAAAATGCATAGATTTTTTCCTTACTGCATGACGTTAAACAACACAAAATAAAATAATACCCCTCATCCTCACCGCATGACGTTAAACAGCACAGATTTCATAGAACTACGTATGGATTGATTCCTTCCCTCATAGGATACGTAGTGATGTTGGGATCCCCTATCCTAGCCCAGCCACTCCCAAATAAAAGTTAAGAATGCTCCCTCCCCCCGTGTATGGACTAGACCTACATGGTGTGTATTCATCTTCATCATCGCATGACGTTAAACTGCACGGATTTCATAGAAAAATGTACGGCTTGATTCCTACCCTCATAGGATACGTAGTGACACCGTGATCCCCTATCCTATCCCAGCCCCTCCCAAATAAAAGTTAAAAATTCCTTCTTCCCCCCATGTACTGACTAGACCGACACTGGGTGTGCTCCTCGTCCTTACCGCATGACGTTAAACTGTACGAAAAAGATGTTTTATCAATTCCCCTTCCACCGTGTACGGACCAGCCCTACACAGGGTCTACTTCTTCCACAGATCTACGTGCGGATTGATTCCTTCCCTCACAGGATATTTAGTGACGCCAGGGTTCCCCATCATGGCCCATACCCCTGAATTAAAGATAAAAATTCCCTTTCCATCCGTGTATGGACCAGACCTGCATGGGGTGTACTCTTCATCCCTACCATACGATGTAAAACTGCACAGATAGCAAGATTTAAAAATGCACTCATTTTCCCGTGTATGGGCTAGACCTAAATGGGTTGTTTTTAGCATCCTTTCCACACGATGCTAAACTTCATCGACAATAATGTTAAAAATACCCCCTTCCCCTGTGTATAGACTAGACCTGCATGGGGTGTGTACTTCGTCCTTACTGCATGACGTTAAACTGCACGAACTGCGTCCTTTCTGCACGACGTTAAACTGCACGAACTTCATCCCCAACACATGACGTTAAACTACATGGACTTTTTCGCGACCCACCCAAGACACATGGAGATACGAGATGGAGATACTCCTTTCACATTTGTATGCATCCTCTCCATACATCAGACTCCCTGGCCCGGACAATTATGTATCTTCATAACCATTCATAGCCATCTTAAGTGGAAGGTCATCGACCCGTTGACACCTTTTCATGACTATGCATACCATTCCCTCAGCGGCTCTACATACTGATAGCACGTAGACCGTCTACCAAAGGAAATATTTCAACAGGAGATACTCTTCCTAGCTCCCTACGATTACCGGCCTCAGAGCCCCCATACCATATCTCCTGATCTAGAAGTTTATGGTGAAGTGGTTTACAAGTTCATCCCCTCTTCACATCCAGCTGTTTCCAGGGTGTCCCAAGCTGGCTAACCTATGTGTCCACCGGTGGTTCACATAGCGACCTGCATCAATGAACATCAATCCAGGACTAGGCTACTTTGACACAACGGACAATTGCTGTGAATATTTTTCTTGTATACATGGACACCATTATCCCCACCTGCCGAACTCTGCACTATGAGCGATCGTGGATCCTCATAATCATTCACAGCCATAGGAAGTGGAAATTCATCGACCCGGGGACACCTTTGTACGACTATACATACCATGACCTCAGCGGATCTACATAATTATATCCCCTGGCTCATCCATCTAAGGAAATATTTACTTGGGTGATACTCTTCCTAGCCCCATATGCTTACCGGCCTCACAGCCCCCACACCACACCTCCTGATCTGGGAAAACTCAAAGTTGTAGTTTACAACCTTCATCCCCCACCTTGTTCCAAGTATATCAGAGCACGTTGACCCAGTTAACCTTCGAGTGACTGCAGTAATAGTCACTCAATGGTCCGAGCTCCATGAACTCTAAACTAGGAGTACCTCTTCCTTTCCGTACGATGTTAAACTGCATGGAGTAAAGGTACACCCCCATGCTAAAAACTAATCAGCGCAGGGTGCTCTATAAACTTTAACAGCAACCAGGGCCGAGCATGCCCGACATGTTAAGACATTTCCTTCCCCGATAACAGACTTTGTGGCCCGGATAATTACTGATCTTCATAACCATTCATGGACATCAGAAGTGGAATGTCATCGACCCAGAGACACCTTTTCATGAATATTCATACCATGCCCTCAACGGCTCTGCATATTGATAGCCCCTGGCCCGTCTACCAAAGGAAATATTTCCCCAGGCGATACAATTCTTATCTCTGTACGCTTACCAGCCCCTGTGCCTCCATGTAATCTCTCCTGATCCAAGAAGCCACCGAACCATGATTTACACCGTCAATCCCCCCTTCACATCATGGGCATTATATGATACTCGGTCCCAGTTACATTCTAATCAAGAGCAGCCTTTTTAACTAAGTCCTCACCGCACGATGTTAAACTGAACGATCAATCGTTCTTGCTGCACGACGTTAAACTGCACAACATTGGCAAAGGAATGAAAAATTCCCCTCGTCCTCACTGCATGACGTTAAAATACATAGCATTCATTAATAATTCACTCCATCATTACCACATGATGCTAAACTGCACGGTCACACCCACCACATTTTCAGTAAGGAACGTAGGCTTTTCTCAGTCCTTCAGTGCACGAGTCTGACCGGCATATGCCACCGTCTGACACTCACGTGAGAAGGGATTACTTCTCCCATCCTCAAGAAGTTCAGTCTAGTTATTTCCCCCATATCTAGGTACCCTCTCATCATAAACCATACTCTGTACTCAGAAAAATCCGGACTCTCATAAGCCACCCCTGGTGGTCCCAAATCTCAACTTACCTGAAGATTCTTGGCTATCGGGGGAATACAATCATTGAACTAATGACACCTTTGCATGAATATGCATACCATTCCCTCATCGGATCTGCATATTGATCGCCCTTATCTCATCTACCAAAGGCAAGATTTTCTTAGGCAATACCTCTCTCTGTATTCCTCTTGGCCTCTAAGCCCCCATGTCTATCCCGATATTTAGAAACCCTCTGAGTTATAGTTTACCAACCTATTTCAAAACCCTACCTGAATATGGTGGAACATATCTGAAAAGATTACCGAGGACCAGGAGAAGTTGTTCCATTATAGACGATCTCCCAGCTGCATGACTTTAAAATGTGTCAAGCCCCAACTGTCCTTTATGCTAGATAAATTCGTAGGACAGGAACCTTGCTTACATATTTTTGATTGATATAGATGTTCTCAAAACCTTTCAGACGTCACATACCCTTTCTGAGCCACCCCTAATGGTTTTCATAATTCTCCAAGACACCCATGGTGGTTTCCATAAGCTGGACATTCATGAAGTCTTATGGCCATCAGAAACGGAGAGTCATTGACTTAAGGACACCTTTGCATGACTATGCAAACCCTCCCTTTAGCGGCTCTGCATATTGATCGCCCATGGCCTATCTACCAAATGCATGATTTACTTAGGAAATGCTCCTCCTACGTCGGTACGCCGATGCGGCTCCCATGCCTTCAGACATGCCCTGTGTGTCATTCAAATCTAAACATGCTCCCTCCACATGCGTCTGAAGGACACAGAGACATATTTTGATCAACCAAACCCCATTGGGGCCCTTTCCCCACCATATTTGGTCAATGTTGTTCGAACTAAAACATCAGTAATGATATTCTTGTCGGCGGGAATTTAAACCACTCACAAAAAAGAGGCACAAAGCCTGTTAGGCCGAAAACCCAAAAAGGGCGACCTAAGAAAAAGTAAGGCTATACCCGCTGGGTTCACACTAAATGAGCCGAGGAAAAATTAGGGTATTAAAAGAAAAGGAAAAAATATTTTTTAAGGTTTTTCTACAAATCCCTAGAAATAGTCGAACTGTGCTCGCTGAGTCCCTTGGCTTAGGCGAAATTTAGACCATTGTCCAGTCACTCATCGATTTTCAGGACCACTCTACATTGGAATGGCCTCCTCTTTGTTCTGATCAGACCCCATTCCAATGGGGATCATTTTTAGGATCCGGAAATTCCACAAGGGAGAAATCCAATTATGCCAAGACTTGGAAAAGGACCAAACCGGTCCGCGTACCAGCTCCCAGCAATAGTACATGGCCAGTTCGGCGAACCGCCCTCCCACAGATATTGTCGTTCATGAAATGGGAGCGAAGCACCTCCGCGGATGTAAACTAAGAAGGTAGCCGATAAATCCAGCCCATTCCACCATCGCGAACCTCATCATTCACGGAATAGAAGCGGAGAGGAACACGTCCGCGTGGCAATTCCGCGAATCTCGGTTCCAAAAATCGTAGGTTGACCGAGTCATCTTTTGGTGGGAATCTCTTTATGGGCTTCCGCAAAGAGTGTCGTGTGACCATCCTACTCGCGACTCTATAAATAATCACCGAGGGTCACCAAAATGAGAGGGGGGGAAGGATGGGTGAAAACTCGTGGGGAGACGCTGTAGAAAATGCTCCTAGTGTTCCACGACCATCCACGGACCCCATATCATTCGTGGATGCACTCTTCTACATAGGGGAGAAACTAGTATGAGAACCAGATGTCGCCATCTAATCCACGGCCAGCCCATAGCGGCCATCTCCTTAGCGGACATCCACCCCATCCGTGGACCAGTGTTGTTCACGAAATGGAGGCGGAAACCCCTCCACGGGCACAAAGTTGGATGGGCAGCAACCCCTTTGCAGACACCCTTCGCGGCCACTTCCTTCATGTCCATCTCATTCACGGACAACCTCCATCGCAGACGGCCATCTCATCCACAGATAGCCTCCTTCGCGACCTAGTCTTCGTGGCCTGCTCCCTCGCACCCAACTCCTCTGCGGACCCCCTTCGTGGACATCCAAACCGAAAACCACATGCGGTCAGTCCCTCGAGGCCAGTCCTTCGTGGACGGCTCCTCTACAGCCAGTCCCTCGCGGCCGGCTCCCCGCAGCCAGCTCCTACATGGCCCTCCCCATGCATAAAACCCCAAGCACTCACTGGTCCATACCGCGGGGGCAGCACCCCCGCACCCCCGCTCAGGCTCAGTGTCGGGCTGCAGTTCTGTCTCTCCGGGCCGGTCCCTTCGCTACCTTCATTGACCGCCATGATAAATGGAGAGTCGCATCACAATCTTTTCGGGCTGAGTCAACAGTATTTTAAATTGCATCCTGGCGCTAGCCCAACATCCATCCTATACATTCCATGAGTCGAGCTACTCCTCATGAATCTCCTATAACCCCATTACCTAGATCCATTTTCTAGGTTCATCCAGAATGGGCCGCCATTGTGTAAGTCCCACTCCAACCATTTCTAGGTCTCTCATACCTAGTCGTCCTAACCACATGACATTAAACTGTATGGCCCTCATCCTGACCACATGATGTTAAACTGTATGGTCCTCGTCCTAACCACATGGCGTTAAACTATATGGCCCTCGTCCTATCCATATGACATTAAACTCTATTGAAAAAGTCCTCTCTAAATGTCTATAAACTATATCATTCCATCTTATTCGATAATTGGATGCCTCTTGCTCCATGAAAGAGATTCCTTATGCTCCAAGCATAAGATGCCTCATTCCTTGTTTACAGTGGAATAATTTCAAGATCACTGGAATCTGTTCAAACATTACATCACTCCGCCCCACGCTTTGTGTGTCCTTCATTCAGATCTTCATACTATTCTATGTCTGAAGGGACCCCCTAACAGTCTGGTCCCATGTCGCCTCATCTCACCTACCGTCCTAGGCCAACGTTCCCGAAAGACATTGGGAAACACTCCGAGCCAGGTCCCATGTTTCGAACATGGTCAGTAGTCGACCCTCACTTCTTTGTCCCCATTCCTGGCTAACATGATATGGATTCTGTGTTTAGAACACGTTCAATAGTAATCCTCCATCTCTATAGAACCCTCATTATGTTCTAAATGATGGGCATGTGATTCATACTTTTTATCTCCCTTTGCTCAGACTGATTCCAACGCCCTTGGTGTTATCTTTCTTGTGCACTTGCGCATAGGCATTGGCCCCCATTATATTCCTCAACCCACTGATGGGTTGGGATACCCTCATGTCCAAACATGAAGAAGACATCATGGGTGGCCATCATGGAGTAAGCCCCGATTTCATGGGCCGCCCTCATGCATAAGCCCCACTGCACTTCTCACAGACGAACCATTTGCGATGTGATCCTCTGGTCCAACTGCCACTTGTTTCTCACACCAAGCACGACTCACATGGGATTAGAGTAAGCATTGACCATGACATCCTCTTATGGTCCTCCTCAGAGAGTAATCCCCAATCCATCACCCTGGGCCTCCTCAGAGTGTAAGGCCCAATCCATCACTCTGGGCTGCCTCGGAGCGTATGTCCCAAGCCATTCAAACTACATGGACTTTGATCCCTGTCCCCTAGGTAGGGTATGTAGGAATCTTCTCCGAGGTTCAAGCCCGATCAAAATCAGACCCCCGGGTCCACCATCACATCAGTTCTCCAACACCCCGATTCGAACTACATGGACTTTGATCCCTGTCCCCTAGGAAGTGTACTTAGGAAACCTCCATGAGGTTCAATCCCAACAACAGGCCGATCCAACTGTCCTCACATCGGTTCACCATGCCCCTCCTAGTGCCGCCTGGATGAGTTCCGACTCCTCAAGGTCATTAATCCAATGAGGGATGGTAAAACTCAGGTATAAATGGTTCTGAAACCTTGCGTCTAGTTGACCATTTCCCACCAGGGTTAAATATGTGGATACTATGTTTGGGTATAAACCAAATATTCACAAACATATGAATACATCTTAAATCTATAAGAGAGTCACGAAAAAGGAAATAATTTCCCCCAAAAGGGTGCTATGAGCCCAACTTCTCATCCTCTCTACTAATGTGAGTTCTTAAGCGTCGCTGGTTAGACCATCCGGCGAATGCCTTCCATTGGAAAGCAGGTCCACGCATCATCAGATACGGAACTGTTGGGCGTTTCGAGAACGAAACCTGAAACATACATTGAAAAGAAAATTTAATTTTTTTAGAGAAATATAGAAATTATTGAGGCATAATGATAGATGAAGATTCTATTAAGTCATTATAAGTTAAAAAACATGCATTTAATAGTGTTTAAAAAGTACGTAATTTGGAAAAGTGAAAAAAAAATATTCCTTTTAAAATATATAATAAAATGTTGAAAATGAGTGAGAATGAGATTTAAAAATTATAGGATAATACTAAATAAGTTTATTTTTTTGGAAAACATGCACTTAGAATATAAATATTCATCATCCGACACATAAACATAAAAAATCATGAATAATGATGAGATTGTGAAATAAAAGCTTATGACTTTAGGTAATTTTGAATCATAATCCCTATGAATGAAATTACATCAAATGAAACCTGAAATAACATTAATGAAAAGATATTAATGATACATTTTATCCAAGAAACATTATATAGAGCAAAGAAAATTAATACTTGATTAATAAGGCATATGACTCACAAAAGTAAAGAGATACATAAAACCCTTACCTCAAGTTAATTTTCTTTTATAAGTGTTTAAAAATGCATTATAACAAATATAGATTTTTTATAAAAATATTATAAAATTAAACTATAATGTATCATATCCTATATGATTTAATTATAATACTCTATCAACATCTTATTGTTAATTTAATGTTAATATCACTATTTTTGTGGCAACTTCTTTTTTATGTATGTTATGATTGGGTAGTTCTGGTAATTGTACTTTAATCATAGTTCTATAACATTAATATTTTTATTTATGGTTTAAATATCATATTATATATATATAACTACATTCATCCCACAATATAGAGATAATAAATTTATTACACCTTCATGGTGATGGTAGGTCGTACATACGCATGAACACTCTTTTCATTTTTTGATGGATGGGAAGAAATAATGGTAATGAATAATCAACCATTAAATAACCATTATTATTTCATATATATGAATAATATATAGATTACATCAATATTAATAACCATACAGGTGAATTGGATATGAAAAAAAAACTACACTTCTACGTGGAGATGGTACGTCTAACATACACATGAGAAATTTTCTCACTTTTGTTATAATTGAAATGAGATTGAATATGTGGTAAAATAATATTAATTACATATATATATTCATTATATTGTATTTATAATTCAATTATGGGTAAAACACATGAATAGTAATTACAGGAATAATTAAACATGAAACAATTATTAAAGACGATTACCTTTTCTTCTGTGGATTCCGTTTATATCTCTTCCTAAGATCCCTAGGATTAAATTTTTGAAATGGAAATAACCTCAATAACATGGATAAATATTTTTCATAGTGTAATGGAAAGTTTTATGGGGATCTAGATGGCTCAAAGTGGTTTGAATAAGTAATTTAAAGGGGTTCCCTTTTATAATTGACGTGGGGGGAAATTTTTAAATTTTCTAAACAATAATCCAATATAATAAGACTATTCTAGATCCAAATGATTAAAAATGGACTATAAAATGCACCTGGGGTGACCCTTCGACCATATATTATCCCCTTTTCATTTTTTAGATATTTATAATTTAAATATAATTTAATAAAATATGATTTTTATAAAATATGGTTATTCTCAACTTTCACAGAATTTGTTACGTTTTCTTTAAAAACATAATGAAAATAATATACATTTGAGACGAATCATTTTATTGAGTCCCTAACAAGTAATTTCCAAAAAAAAAGTCTAGGATCACATTAATTTTATCAACCAATAATACATTAAATGTTTTAATATCATTTGTTTGATTTTTCCATTAATTGAATAATTACAATGTCCGCATTGTGAACAAGTTTGATATAACTAATTATTCAGTAAAAATTATAAATAAAACAACATATTTTAGATAAATATTTTTTATTTCACAAAATTATTTGTAGTTTATCATATACTTTTGTTAACGCCATATTAAATCTATTATATTTATTTTGAACTAGAGTGTGATATGTTTGACTTTTCTTTAAATAAAATACTATAAATGTCATTATTATTGGAGTTTAATCCTTAGAACCAACTTTTATGTACATTATAATAACCATTATTTATTGTTTTGAATATTAATAAACATATAATAACATCATTATTTATGTTTTACATAACACAATATGTGATAACATCCTAACTGTAGCTGTTACACTAAAAGGTTATAGAAGTTCCCCGCTATGATGAAAAAAAGAGAAATTCCATGACAATATTATTAAATAAATGTTATATTATCGGATGAAAACTATTCAGGGACACAAATGATTCGGGAAATTAGGTATAGATATTCATAATACATCTAAGCATCTTCTCATCATGTACACCCTTAGTAATATATACCTTATGATATTATGAGAACTAAAACCGCGAGTAAGAAATCCACATTTATATGTTTTATTTGATATTCCTATATTTGGACGATTATATTGATCCATTAAATTTATTTTTATGATTAATGTGTGTAATCAGTCACTATTCAAGGCCCTGTAAATATTGTGAAGGAATAACAGATTGAGTCCTATATGTTTGGAGAGAAATAATATATATTTAATATTATTTAATAAATAATATTTAATTTTAGTTCATGAGTTTAGTGCATGTCAGGAATTGTTATTATTACTATTAATCATCAGATGGTGTTCTGTAGGGATACAATAAATAATAAAGGGATCTAATTCTATTATATATTTATATCCCTAGATTTATATAATCCTAATAATATTATTTTTCTAGAGATCTAATTAATTTGTTTTGTACACAGAAAATATGGAAAATCCTTTGAAATCCCTAGATATATCCCTTCACTAAGAACCCTTCCATGAATAGAGATTGATCTTCTATCACCCTTATATATTTTAGTGTATAGAGATTTAGTATAATCCTTTGGAAGTGATTCTCATGAAATCTAAGGTGAACGATGCAAGCGGTATGATCTTATATGGTAGCACACAGAGATTCCTATGACGATGTTATGAGATTTTTTGGACATGTGTGGATCACATATTGATGATAATATTCTCTTAATTTCAAAAATGAAATGATGGTACAACATATATCCATTTTTATATCCATCAATGATGAAATAATTTCATGGAATGTAAATACGTAATTTCTTAAAATAATTATAATAAAATATGTGATGATCATAAGATTGGTTCCAATGTTTTATCCCCAGATCATATTCTTCAATATAATTTCATTTATCATGTTGTTCAATTTTCAATAAATTCAATGATTAATCATCGATCAGTCAAAAAGAAAACATGGGCATGACACATCATATGCTTCAGATGCACCATGAACCTTCAATAATCTAATCTAAATGGACAAAAAATTCCATAAAACATAATATTGGATGAGTATGGATGCAATTAACTCATAAAAAAAAGATAATGTAATATGTTTGGTTTTTTATATAGCTTATCATCTTTTTAACATTAATTACATGATTTTACCATTTCTATGGTAATAAAAATTAATTTTATTGCTAGTCATAATGACCAAAAGTAGTGGGGAATATTTAAAAAATTTGTACATCATGAATCAAAATATAGAATCCATTTTTCAAAAAAAAGATAAATAAAATTTAAATTTAAAATTAAACCACAAAAAACGTATTAAAAATAGTTTTTTAGAAAAAAACATTTTAATGCATAGAAATATTTTAGTTCCAACTTGAACCATGTAATTGAAAAAAATAAAAATAATTCATAATAAAATAAAAATAATTTTATATTGAAGCATTTTTAAAATAAATTTCATTTTTTCGAATGGTAGAAATGAAAATAAAATTTTCAATAAATATTTGTATTTTTCACTATTTAATGGAAATGAAATATTTTTAGAAAAATATAAAAAATGAATTTAAGATAATTTTTATATGATGACTAAAAATATGATATTAACTTTATAAAATAAAATTTACTTATATTTCATAATTTAATTATAATATTTTTTTATTAAAAATCATTTTTGACAAAAATATATTTCTCAAACATAAAATAACATTAATAAAATTTGGGTACTTATTTCATAAGAATTAATAAATGAATTTTTACTTATCATGTCCTTTATATATATGTATTCCATAATTTTTAATATTAATCATACCTACCAATTCCACTTATATGTTATGTTTTTCTTAATTAAATAATACTATTTTGGAGTTCGTTTAATCTCAGTGTTGCATAGTGTATACTCTAACCTACATAATGTTTTTTTTAAAATATCAGACTATTAAATTCCCCCTTCCATATATAAATTGTTCCCACACAATTGGAACTTGTCATTAGAAAGAAACAACTTTACATTTGAAAACTCCATTCTAAAAAATTGAAATTTTAAGAATGTTTAATAAAACATTCTCTTGATAAGAGATAAAGATATACAAAAAGGTTGTCTAGAATTATAACATAATTATATTTATAAATAATATAACATAGGTGGTAATTAAAGATACATAAATGAGAGAAAAACATAATTCCCCAAAAATTATGGATGGTAGTAGAGGATGTTGATCACTATAAAAGTGAACGCTTAAGATAATTTCAATAACCAAAAATCCCAAAATATCCTATGTTCCCAATGACCATTGATTAATTGGATTTTAAACAAATAAGAAACCATTTGTTTTCAATGACCATTTCCTATAGTTATTCAATTTCATTACATTTTATACTATGAATATAATAAAAGATATTGATTTAATATCTTTCTAATTAATAGAAAAACTTTTATCCATTGGATGTGATTTGATTAATTTATACTTCACATTTTACTCCCTAAAATGAATATCAAACCAGAATTTTATGTCGATGCTCTAAAATTTTAGTTTTCCAATCATTCTCTCAATAAAATAATGAAATTTCATTCCTCCCATATCTATATATTTTCCAACACAAAAATATAATCACTATTATTCCAACAACATCAAAAGCTCATCATAATCCGTTATATAAATAGTTATCATTAAGACACATATAAAATATTTTTGGACAAATTTAAATTATAAAAATATAAAAGGAATGTAATAAAAATTCCAAAATAAATATAATATTGTAATCCCCTAAAAATATAATGTATCTCATAAGGTGACATACGAAAATCTGTGATTACCATAATCACATTAAAATCAAAATTAAACATGAATTCTTTCACATAAAAAATCAAAGGTTTTTGAATATATTCCTTAAATCCAAACATGTAGTAAATTCTTGAAAAAATAACAAAAACCATAAAATCACTACCGAATTTCATGGTCACCAATTATATCCCATAAAAATATCCATATAATTATTATCTATATATCAAGTAGTTATTAGGGGTTATATCAACTAATTCATGTGATTTTAGAAAGTTTAACATACCACAGAATCACTTTTCCTGGTCATCAGTACTATTCAACACATGCTCTCAAATCATTAAAAAACAGTACTGTAAAACAATCCTTATAAATTTCATAATTATTATATCTATAATATCATTGGTAATATAATCATATAAAATTATTCTTGAATCTAAAAAAATCACATTAATAATTAAAATTCATTCTTAAAAAATTAACATTGATTCTTCAATTTATTATTTAATATCTGATTTTTTCATATGTTATTTCAAGTATCTTCATCAACAACAACATAACCATAATCATACATCCCTACTAATTATATTCAGTAGATTTATCCCTAGAAAATGTATTTTAATACTTCCCATACATCGCACATTTAAACCAATAAAGTACAAATAATACCTTATAGAAACCATTATTATTATCTATTATATTAAATGATCTTTTCATTTTTCATAGGTAATTACATTGTTTGTGCATTTATTTTCCACACATAATATATTTCCCTAGTCAGTTGATATATTCTCATGGGAGTCTACTTCAACATTTATGACGTGAACAAAATCGAGAAATCCTTCTTCCAGGGTCTCCACATTTCAAACAATTAGTAGAACCCATCCTTCCATTCTTTTCTATGTCCAAGATTTGGTAAAGGTGTAAGATGATAATCAAATTTAATGTCGAAAGATTATTCATAATGAAAATATCCCTCACACGAGTCTTTAACACATTTAGTTTCTCATTAACCAATTATCTATTACATTCAATGTTATCATAATTTTATCTATATCCAGCCATTTTCCAAATTAAGAAATAATAATAATATGAGAAACAATAATCATAGATAGAATTCAAATAGTCGTAAAGAATAATTTTTTGGATGTATAAATAATTAATAACAATTTTTAATATTTTCCATTTTAGGTTTAACTATGGTTATTCATGGTCGTCATCTATTCAAATCCATAATGAAGGTTCATAAATATAATGTGAATTGAACAACAACATATCCCCCACTATTTAAAAATCATGTGAGAAGAAAGTTCCAATTTTATGCACTATTTAATCCTTATGTTAAGATCAAAATTCATTTTTTTGAGTTATTACCCCTTGTTATATCTACTCTAGAGACTCATCAACATGTAGTATCCACATATGTAGATATTATTAGAAAAAAAACCTTGATAATTCTCATAAAAAAACATTATGATTTTTTTCTTTACTTTTCCTCAATGTATAAAATAGTGTTAGGTTCCCTAATCTATCATTTCTGAAATCTTGTTCCCATTGTTCATAAAAAACTTCATTTTCTTCCAACTGTAAAACACTAACTCCAAAAGCCCAGAGGGTAAATTGATATATTAAATTGGCACTATATAAAAGGGACTTCATCCACATGGATCATATATTTCATTAATATTGGTAAAATAGATACATAAAAAAATTTCAAAATTTCAAAATAAAATATAAAATACAACAGAGTATTTTTCTGAGAACAAACATATTCCCTAAACAATACCCCCACATAACAATAGTAATACACTCCTTAGTGCCCTGGAGAATGGAATCATAAGAAAGTGGTGAGCTCTAATTCATAGTATGTTCATGTATACATGTAAGGATACAATGAATAAACAATACATAATAAATATGAAAAGGAAAATAACTAAAAACACATGTTATGTAGTTAATAATTTTAACATGAAGAATAAAAATCTAGGAATAAATTAAGATAAAATAATTCCATATAAATAATAGCATGTTCTTGAAACTTATCAATGGATATTATAACTATTATAACAAAGAAACCTATAAATAATCTCCTAATTAATAAATTCATAATCCAAAACAACATATACCTTTTAACGAGGCCTCATAAAAATTCATCATATAGAAATGGGTAATACTGTTTCAAAAACATAATCTAGTTTTTCTCATGAGACCTAAAATTACATGAGGGGAAATAACGGCTCAACCCATCACTAAATATGTCCAATAAATTTGTTCATTCTAAATGGTTGAAACATAATCAAAATAAAAATTCATATTGAAACTAGAATTTTAAAAGTAAATAATTTCCACAATTAATAAACGTAATCTAAAACCATCCAGAGTGATATAAAAAATGATATCTAAATAGTACCTGACCAATCAAACTAATCATAAAAAATTAAATAAAACTTGTTAGATGGTATCATAAGAGATCAAACATAATGAATCAAATGATTCAATAAAGTATGTTGACATAGACGAAAATACATTAATAAGATTATTGCAACTACCTTGAGGAAAATACAAATTTAACATTGAAATCATTTATTTATAAAATTTGAGAAATAATAAAAGAAAAAAATTAATTTAAGATAAACTTTTAAAATTTTAATGAAATCATAAATTCAATGAGGAATCATCGTGATGGATAATTTCATTTATTCCATATAATTTAAAAACACTCCTTTTATACTATTTAAAAAGTTCAACATTTAGAAAATTGAAAAATAATTCATTTTAATTTATTTTATAAAAAGTAAATCAATTGTGAAAATGTATTTTAATAATAATATGATAATTAAAAAAAGTTTGAAAAAATTAAATATGAAAAGAAATATTCCATTGTTGGGAAATAAACATAAATGCTCCGGAACAATTATAATATTATAAAATAAGTTCTTAATTTTTTTGAAAAGTTTTAATTAAAAAACCTACGAATGAAATAACATCAAATTAAATATTCAGTATGATGAAAAAATATAATTCGGGATATAATTTATCAAAGAGGTCTTAGATATAGCTAAAAATATATAGGTGGGGAACATGGAATATGTCTCCTATAAGTGATAGTGATAAGAGAAACACTTACCTCGGGTTCAATTTCTATTACATGTGTTTGAAATACCTATATAATAAATATATATTTATTGTACATTTATTTTATAAACATAATAATATATATCATATTATATATGGGTTATTTAAATTATTTTACAACCCATTGATTATCATACCATTTTTAAAATAATTGTTTCTGGTGGTAACTACTTCATTTTTCATGTATGTTTTGATTTGGTAGTTCTGGCCCTTATACAATTATCATAGTTAGATAATCCCTAGAATATTATTTATTGTTTAAATTTCATTTATAATAAATATATATTTATTTATTTATATTCGTTAATAAATATATAGATATAAAAACTAATTACCCATTCATTGATGCAGTAGGTTGTACGTATGCATGAGCACATTTTCATTTTTGATGGATTAAAAAAAATTCATAATAATAATTAATCTTTACCAATTCATTATTATTTAATACATAACATATTTATTCATTACATCCATATTTATAATTATCTTGGTAAATTGTTGATGGAAAATGAATTACACCATTATGTGGATATGGTAAGTGTACATATGCAAGAACTATGTTTTCAATTTTATGAAAATGAATATGATATAGAATACGGTGGTCCCATTTCATAATGAGATCTCATTATATAAATGATACTTAATTTATCATTTAAATTTGGGTACACCACATCAACAGAAACTATAATAAGAAATAAACTTGTAATATTTGGTAAGGGTTATTACCTATCCATTGTTAGACTCTCTTTAGATATCTTTTTAAGGGACATAGTATTTATATTTTGGATGGTCCATAATCTCAAGGGAATTGATATAGATTTCTAAAATAGTATTTTATTAGATTTTGGTCAATCAATATAGCTCATATTGGTGTAAATAAGTGAATGAATGGGGTGCCCTTTTATAATTGTGACGAAGGGAACATTTGGAATTTCCCAAAATATTTAAATAGAATAAGACTATTCTAGAAGATAATACTTTCCAATTTCCTATAAATTCATAGTGGGTGACATTTTTGACCATATATTATCAAATTTCCCATATTTATTATATTTATTATTTTTCAATAATTTAATGGCATACTATTTTCTTTAAATATCATTGTTTTCAATATGTACATTATTAGAAATAATAATTTTAACAACCTATAGAAAACAATTGATATAGGAACCATATATTTTTACATATCCTTAAAATTTTATTTTCATCAAGAATTTTCTTGTATATCATTAATTATACGAAATTATAATACTTTTAATAATTTCAAATTTATTTGTATGATTTTTACATTAACTGAATAATTACTGCATCCACATTGTGTAAAATTTTATGGTATTTTTTAGAAAAAAAATTAAAAAAAATTTATCATAATATTGATAAATATTTTATATTTAAAAAAATTATATTCTAATATATACTTTGGTTATCTCTATATTATAAATATTATATTTATTAAGAATATGAGTGCGCTATGTTAGACTTTTCCATAAATAAAACACAATAATGTTCATATTCTTATAAAAATGACCATAAAATTAAATATAACAGAATATTTGAAGATTATGGACTAGCTGGACCCATACATTAAGTTCATGGAATGTTTTTTATAGTGTTTATTAATTTATTTTTAGCTTTAATTATATGATTTACCCTTTAATGGTTTTTAAAAAAATTACTAAGGTTATTTATCATATTGAAAAAAATAAAAGGGCACTAATTACTAAATCATGAACTATTATATAAAATTATGGATTCGATTTTTTTAAATATAAAATAATTTAATAAAATAAATTAATTTAAAAATAAACTGGGAAAATACAACATAATATAATTTTTTCGGAAAATGCCCTTCTAAGTGCAAAAATGATTTCATTCCAAATGGAATCAAGAAATTTATTCCAATTAAAATAATTCATAATGCCATATAAATAATTTTACATTTAATCCATTAAGAAAAAAAATATATTTTTAAATTGTTGAAAGAAAAATATATTTCATAATAAAAATCAGCATTTTCACTATTTATAATAAAATAAATATTTTTAGGAAAATATGAAAATTCTACCCTATGATAATTTTTATTTTTTTATTTAAATGATGCTACTGGTTTTATAAAAAGAAATTAATAAATTAAAAAAAATTAATGATATTATTTTCTCAATGAAAATCATTTTAAAGGAGAATGTATTTCTAGAGCACCAAATAACATTACTAAAAATTAAGTACTTATTTCATTGGCATTAATATTTTATTTTGTTAGGATTATTTTATTCATGTATATATATATATATATCATTATTAAATTATTACTATTAATACCTTCAAATTCTATGGTAGGGTGATAATTTTCATACTTAAATAATAATATTTTGGTGTATGTTTAAGATCAATATTGCATGTTTTATTTTCTATGAAACAATGTGTTATTCTAAATTATAAGGATGTTACATATGTGACCCAACAAAAAATTTTACCCCTTTTAGAAACTATCATATCGATTACTATTCCATTATTTCTCTTTCATCATGGAACACATTACTTTGTCATATAAATAAGACATATCTATATGTGGTTGACAATCATGTCCTCTCTGAATGTTGTATTTTTTAGGGGAATACTCTTTACACTAATCCATCATATATATTCTCAAAAATCTATTCCTATGGTTTACAAATGTTTTAGATTTTGTAGATTTGTCTAAAAAATCATATAAAAATAATGGGGCACATAACTATTACGGTCACCGCAAAACAAGGTTTCTTAGAACAATATAATCTATTAACACCTATATTTATCATCTCCAACCCAGATGGAATATATTTTTACTGAAAGGTATTTTTCATTTAGATTTAATCTCACAATAATCATTTTTAATGTTATTTAATATCATTAATAAGTCTATTATAATTCCATTTTCATCTACGCATGATTTCTATTGCTAGTTTTAAAATAACCATCTTTCAACTAAGTCAGTATGATCAAATAATAAAATTTGTAACACTTTACACTAATCAATTCTTGTGTTACTATCCTAAATAAAAAAGAAAACTACATTAATATGTATCCAAATTTATCTCATGAATAACATAAAATAGAACTTTTAATTTAAAGTTTAACATTCAAATATAATAAAAAATTCCCACATGTTTATGCATGGAGTGATAGACTAATAATCACAACTTTTAAAGTCAATTCATAATACATCCTGCCAGTAAGAAACCCAATTGAATGTATTTATACACAAGGTTTCTGTCTCAATATATTACTCAATTTTTCTATAATTTTAACCACTAATATGTATAAACAATTATTAACTTTTTTAATTTGATCTCATAATCTTACACAATCCAAAATCAAGATAGAAGGAAACTAAATCAATCGTCATACCTTGAATATTACTCCATAAAAACATGTGTAACAATTTTTAGAAGTAGCATTAAACTTTAAAGAAAATAATAAATCAATTCATAAAATATATCAATAACCATGCATAAATAAATTAATTAAATGTTCATATATTTAAGAATGATATAAGTATTTATGAAAAATTCCTAAACCCAAATGTTATAAATATTTTTAAATTTATTCTTGAATTATAGACATTTTATAATTAAATATGTATAAAAACATTATATTAAATTTATAACAAAATTATTAACATTATTCCTTATATTTAATTTATTATATTATTTTGTTATAAAAAATATAAAAATTATATATATAAACTATTCATATATTTTATAAATATTTAAAATATTATACAATTAGTATTATTTAAATCATGATCATATCGATGATTAAAATTGGTTTTTTGTATGGTTAAAAAAATTCATAAATAAATAATTTGAACACATCAATGAAATAAATATGAAGAATTCATAATTTAAATATTAATTATTTTGTAGTTTTCCTTTTTTTAAATTTTTAAAAACTTTATAATCATAACTTATAACTTTCATATAAGAATTTTAAATATAAATTGTTAATCCTAAAATAAAATTTAAATGTTTTTTTAACATTATCAATTAATATTATATTTATTTATTTATGAGATGTTTCTTAAAAATTTAATAATTAATTATAAATAATTTAATATGTGTTTATTTATAAATATTTTATTAATTTATTAAATATCTAAAATTCATTCTTCCATTGTTTATAGAAATTTTATAAATTATATATTTGAAATCATTTTAAGAAATAATAAAATGAAAATTTATCATGTATATTTAAATTTAAAATATAGTTCATATTGGTATCCAAGGATCACTACAAAACTACATAGCTATCTTACAAAAGGTGTGTGATGGAATTTGATTAATAATCACGAGTTACCAATACTTTATAATGATATCTCTATATCATAGTCTACATAAATGATATCATATTTCAAGATAAGTTCCACTTAATATTAACTCATGGTGCTCATCGACCTGTGAAAGTATAACCATTCAGCACATTGGTTATATATCTTGCGATATATCCAATATCATATGGCCGATAGAATTTTATTTTTTCTTAAATATATTTTCTCAATATTATCATCAATTACACCTCATATCATACTCTAAAATATAATAAAACTATAAGATTTGTATTAAAACATTTAATATTGTATGATTTATCTATGTAACAACCCTATCACAGTATGTGATATTCCATTTCAAATCACCATCAACAGTTCATTTTTAATATAATTTTAAATAAATAAAAAATTCAATAACATATATATTTTTCTAGATTTTGTAACATGATTTCATGAATAGTGAATAATATAGAAGCTCTAATACAACTAATGGGTTTATAAGGATTGAATGACATTTGATCAATATAGTGGAATAATCAAGATACCATAAATGAGAGGAAAAAATATTATTGAAACTAAAACCCTAAAAATTTACATAAATAAATTTTTGTACCATTCAACCATGATGGTTTATAATTTTCCTTTTATCAAATTCTAGATAATGATTACTCATCCATATCCCTTATAGACTCATTTATCCATGGCTTATCCATGGGATAAATTAATCACAATATGTTCATGTGGGTTACTCCGACACACCAATAGTTTTATATTACCTCTTAGTGTAAATGAGTGGATGATACAGATATATTTAACGGAGTGAGACCATTTTCTTAGGAATGAAAAATTCTCACACAACCATATGAAATTCCTAGGATATATTATATAATATTAAGTATATTATTGAGCCATGTATGTACTTTAATGAAATAATATGAAATGATATATGATATCCTTTGGTTCTGGACACATCATATGATTCGGTCACCAGACTCTACCATTCAATGAATCATATGAACTATTTACATCTGGTGATATCCTTTTTCAAATATTAATCAAATGTCAACCATTTAACATTTGAATCACATATTAATCAATCAATATAATATAAGAATATGACACTTTAATGGGAAGTTATGTACTGAAATCCACATCCATTGGGATGTAGGTAGAAATGAATTTTATAATTTTCCAAAAAGGTCTTCACCTGACAATCACTATTTGACATTCAGGGGACAATATATGTTTAACAATTATGTAATTGTTGAATTATTACCCAGACCATTATATCACCACATAACCTCCATGTCACCTCTTATGTTCTTTCTTGGTTCTTCAATACAATTCCATATGATACTCACACATCCTCTCATGTATTATAGTATAAATAGATCACATGGATAAGATATTTTGGGTAGTCCCCATCATATTAAAATAAATCAAATAAAATACATGTCCTATGGGCTGTGGTGGATTATCTTAAAAAGATTGTTCACTTTATTTCTATTTGTGAATACTAATCCATTAATAAATTTGTTACGATAAATATTAGAGATGTTGTGAAGATATAAGGAAAAACACAATACATTTTATCTCATCTTGAGTTTTTATAAAAATCAGGGAATTACATGTTTATTTAGACAGAATTGAAGAAAACATTGAAAATTAGTAAAAATTATGATCCATATACAAATGCTAAATTTTATGGGACCATTCCCGATATAAAGGTCATGCTCAATGTTTGATGTATAGGATTTAAAAGCAGATGTGATTAATATCATTATCCTATAAAGTTATCAACTAAAAATAGAATACACTAATGAATTTAGATGGTTAATATAAATTTGGCTATCAGAATAATTGTATAACACTAATATGTTCGATGTAATTTTTCGAAAGGATGTTATTAGAACCAAAATTGGGGGAATAAATAATAGATTAAGTAAACGTTATTCAATAACATAACAAAGAGACAAAATTTAAATATAATATTTGGGATAAAAGTTATTGATAGGACCATGAGTTTGAGTTCATAGAGAAATAAATATTTATTAATATCTATATGGAAGAAAGATAAGTGGTTTGGTAAGAATGGAAAGCTAAAAAATAGGTAATTAATACCCTTAGATTTTATTTTCCCTTTTTGTGCAATTCCCTACATACATTCCTTTATGAAAACATGATGTGTTCCATATATATCTCTTAAGTAAATACTAACCAGATGTCATTCATGTATTGAGTTTCTAGTGGGAGCATATATTTCATTTAAGGAATATCATGTTGAAACATTAGATTTTAGTGATAAATTGATATTAAATAATGGAATTAATCTAGCTAATATGACATCAAAAATCATTTATATTAAGAGGAAATATGGATACATACGGATATATGGACAAAAGTTCCCCCATCTATTTTTTTCGGATAATTTGAGTATTTATATGAACGAATAAATTTCTATAGTGAGAGAGAATATAATAACCCATACATTATAGATATGGAATATTTCTATATATATATATAAACACAGATATATACATATATATATATCTAATTTATATAAAAAATAAAATGGACAAAAAAATTAAAATACTATTTCCTTTCATAAATATATATAACAAAACATATAATTTATAAATATAATCCAAAAAATTAAAAATTCCTAGTTTTTTTTCTTCTATATATATAACACCAATGGACAACACTATAATATTTAAAAAAATATTGGTATTATTATTCTAATTTTTTAAATGAAATTAAATTAATTTAGATAATAAAATATTCAAAATGAATGAATTAAGAAGTATTTATCAGAAATACAATAAATATAAGACTCATAGAATAGTAACTAAAAATGAGAATTTCTAAGAACTATGATAAAAGTAATATGAGTTATGGGAGGTTTAAAATAGGGAGAAAATTAATATTTTTAGTGTTTAAAATATGTGAATATTAAAATTATAGTACCATAAGATGATATATTAAAATATGCAACATAAAGAATATATAAGTGTATATTTTAAAAATGTTTATGAAAACTTATTTAATAAATATTAATTTTATATTAATTTTTTTATTACATAATTTAGATATTTATTTTGTTAAATTGTGTTCAATTTTATGAATTATTATGTTGAAATTATCTTACATTGATATTTTTGTATTTTTTTGAAAAAACATTTTTTTCTGAATATTGGATAATAGGATATATATATTATATTTTTTATAGAAAAATCATGATATGAATAAGAATGTATTACATATAAAACATTATTCCAAAATTAAAATGTATTTAATTAGTATAAAAATATATTTAAAAATAATAAACCTAATTTACATACCTATAAATAAAATTCCAACTCAGAAGATATAGTTTATTCAAATAAAAAAAATTATTTCATTATTTTCCTTGTATAAAGTATTAATAATGTAAGCTTCTTCTATTGGTTCATTTAAATGATAAATTACCTATATTTTGTTTAATCCATTACTAATTAAAGTAATATGAATAAACATTATTCATATTCTAGATCCTACATAATAAATTATTTAAAAGTTTATTTAAAGATTCTCCTCCCCTTTTCTTGTGTACATAACCCTCTTATAACACATTTTTATAACTTATATGAATATTTCCAATTCAAATTGTCCAAAAATATTTCTCTTTAAACTCCCATATCCATGGTTCTTATGTCCAGATCAGTCCAAAGGTCCATTGTCCAAAGGCATTAGACTTGATTCAAATGAGACGACTCAAAGAGTATGGCGAGGGTTTGAAAATAGATATATTCTCATTTCAATTATACTATTAAACCTTCTATAATATAAACATATATTTAAATAAACTTTTTAAAATAATTATAAGTATAATCAATTTTTTATAATATACATACCTTTTTTATATTTTAATCTATTTTAAAAGGCATATTTCACCTGGACTAATTTTAAAATACCTATATTAATGATAATGTTTTATTTTTCACTAATTCATTTCAAGGGTTCTATTAAAAAATTAATTTAAGATTTAACATATATGTAATAATTACATAATTTCATTTTTATTATTCTATAATGATTAAAGTGACATGATAATCATGATATTAAATTTAAACAATCATTTTCATTTTAACAATTTTAAATATCTAATGAAAAATTAAATTTCCATAATTAATAATTATATGAAAACTATAAAATTAAAATTATAAATATTTTGAAACCTTTATATACTAACAATCAACCATTACAATTATCTCAATGTAGAAGTGCAGTACTGAATTGAATAGTATCAAAATAATTTGATAAAATGATGTTGATTTAATTAATGTAGTAAACATGATAATAAGTAGACTATATGAGATGAATCATATACTTTTTATTTTCTAAAAATTTTAATTAATAAGTTCAACAAAACTATTCAGTAGTTTAGAGAATTATCTAAAAATATAAGGCACATGTTAATGGGGGTTTTTATTTTATTTCTCTTCCTATATGTTATGATATTTATCAATATATATTCATAATTTTATATTTAATTTTGTTATTTTTATATTAATTTTATGTATTTATTTTTTTATATATAATTCCTTTATCCCCTTATCATTTGATGAAATATTTTTCTCTTATGTTCACAATCTAGTTTTTTCTTTAAATAATACTCGACCAGAGGTACATTTCTATTCATTATTCCTTTTCATGTTCCAAATTATTAAATATAAGTTTACATATATAATTTACTAAAACTATAATTTTTATCAAAAAATTATCATTTTATTTAAATTTTTTAGGAAACTGTTTAATGTTATCCCATTAATGTTTTTACCCATTTAATGAGAGGCCAATAAATGGATTCAATTTCATAATTACTATTGATATTCTCTTATAATTTATCTCTTCATGTTGACATATATTTTCTTAATTCATGAATATTTATTTAAAAATAAAATTTTAAGATGCCTCAATCCCTTATTTTCTTTAGAACATACCTCAGACCTCAATATTTAAAGACATCTAAATTTATTATTTTATCAAATTATTTCACATTGGTTTATTTCATGTTTATTATTTATTTATGTTTCTTATATGACCCAAATTTGTGAAATATTATGATGATTAGTGGTTATGGAATTATTTTTCAACCCTATCATTTTTATAATAATTTACATCTTATGATATCATTATTTTTCATCCTGATGTGATTACCTTTTTCTAAATTTCATATTCAAGGGAACAATAATGTCAACTCTATCTATAATTATACTGATTTGATTGATGGGGAAATTTTGGCCTATAATATTATTTTTAATTATATGTAATACTTGACCTACATTTATGATGACACACCTTATATTTTAGAGTCATTTTCACGATCCTTATTATTACCTTATAGATATGGAATTTTTTTCTCTTAATCAGTATTTCTATGTGAGAGTTTATTAATATTTTTTCCTTTTATTACATGATAAAATTATTGAATATTATAAAATATCATCCCTTATTTATCTTATTTCATGCTCTTAATGATATTTTTTAGCTTACACCTACTTTTATTGATTACTCTAGGATTTACTATGTAATGATACGAGTATGTTGAGATCTAAAAGAGAAATATAATGATATGAATAAAATATTATATAGATGAATATAAAATATTTTATTTTTAATCTATTAACCTTGATATGCCTAATGGAATATGTAGACATACCTAACAAGGGGATGAATCAGATGTAGACCACTTATTGAAGAAGCCAAATCTTTATTATATTTTTTAAAACATTTTTAGCCACTATCACAAGTTACTATGTAAATTGATCTCTTTTTAAATTACCCATCAAAAAATATATATTTAATTTAGTTACTAAAATTAAATTAAATTGTAAATATTATTAAATATTTTCAGCACTCTAGAATAAGATACACCATATCATATCAGCTCCAGTTGAGTCATGAACACGCTACTACAATCGACTCAACAATTATAATGGGTGTCCAGATTTCCCCATGAATCATTATTTACAAAATATTACACATTTTTAGTCAGCATATTACACATGTGACAATTATCTACTATATGAATTGAGTGAATATTTCTTTATACCTCATCCAAAAATCATTATCTCACACTCATTCTCTACTTCCATCCTCCATTTGTATTGGATCAACTCTATACACCATGTGTTACTATTGTAATTATTTATTTTCATATTCCTAACCTAATTGTCCTCAAATTAAAAATTATATTCCATATTTAAACACGTAACATTGGCTTTTGATTCCTTCACAATTTATATTTTATCTGAATCTATTCACAATATTCTCAAACTCATTTCTCAAGATCACAACCATGAATGTATTCTACCTGGTTTCTGGTCATTTTATCATAATAAAAGAATATTTCCAAGATATATACATCAGATGAAAAGTGTTTCTCTTTATTACTCACTTATTCTTCCTAACTATATAAAGAAACCACTTCTCCTTGGTCTTTTTTTGGTAGATTCATTTCTCTTAGGCACTCACATATCCCTTGCCTATACATCCACACATTCATGGGATACTTCATTTTTTTTATTTTCATCTTGATATTCTAAATGTTTCATTCAAATGAGTCCATAATAAATGAATATTTTCTCTTCAACTTCCATAAATTGTATATTGAGATAAAAAATGGATTCTAATGAAAACTACTCATAATAGACTACCATTTTTTGGATTCAATGATTTCTTCTAGAAATATTCTTCAATTAAATGAGTATTCTAATAATACCCTTATTAAATTATCCTCATATATGAAACATGGATAAATAAAATATTATTTTATTCTTCTCTATTTATAGTATCTTCTTCTCAAATGCTTCTACAATATTCATAGTCTAAATCATCACAGTTATATAAAAAATATTAAACTCCCATATCTACAGGACTGAACTCATTCTATACACGAGACATTCAATTAAAATGTTACAATATGTAATATAATATATAAATACAAATATATTGAAATAGATCAATGTTATATATTATTCTTCACTCAATATAGATCAAATCACAATAATATAGGTCTTAATAAATATTATCAATAGCTTCCATGTAAATTTTTCTATATTATTCTTCAAAAACTAAAAAAATAAATTTCAACATCAAGATATATATTATATAATTCACCTCATTAAATCTTACTCATAATAATGTTTGATCCTTGATTAAATAATATTCATGATTTTCATTAACTCATTAGTATAGCATAAATATTATTATATTTGTATTTCCTCAGAATTATAATAATCTAGAATCATAATTATATATTTTTCATGGATATACCCATTCCAAGAGTGAAGATTAGTTCCTCTTTCTTCTCAAGCTTTCCTTTCAAACCAATCATGGATTTGATTAAATCTAAGAAAAACTATTGAATCATCCTATTATAATTTATATTCATCAAATTCAAAATCATGAAACTAGATTTCTTATCCACTAGAAATAGTTTGTTTCATAGCCTCACCCGAGGAACATCAATATCAAATATTCGAGCAATTTTAGGATGAGGAATTAGATTTTACTTTAGGTAGATCATTTTTATTCAATATCATTCTGAAAATTTCCCTAAATTTAGATATTTACACACATCCAAATATTTTCATTTATTACTTTAAAGTCATACACTCAGTGATATTTTCTGTGATGTCCTAAACCTGGCTACCAGTTAACTCGTTCCCCAAGCTCGGTTAGCCACACGACCCATGTCACTTGTCCCCATAAGCCAGGGGATACAGAGTAACAAAGGGGGTGTAATGGTAAAATCAGTAGGGTTACTTTACCCCTATGTCTGAGTACACAACAGATGTAGTAACAACATACAATAATAAACGCATAAACTAGTAGATAGATAATGTAAAGAGAGTAAGACTAAATGATATAGCGAGATGATGATAATTTTACAAAAGGCCTTATATTTTTTTTGTGTTATCTATATATACATGTATGAAAAGCTAATAAAAATGAGTACAAGAAAATAAGAAAACAAGAAAACATGAATACATATAAAAGGTACAAAAGTAAAAAAATCACAATTGATTCATAATATCCCAATCCTAAGCATTTTTCTCTTATCATAAGTTCCATAAAATTAAAAGAATAAATATTATGAAATGTAATACTTTACCATATCAATACCTACAAGAAAACAATTTACCCAGGGGACAAAGGCATCCTAGACAGAGATTGAGATAAATCTTAGCGGGCCACCAGAAATGGTGTCCATATGTAATATGAGTTGTTCTCATAAGTAATCCATGTGCATATAACAACATGAATGTAAAGAAATGAAAAATAAAAAATTAACCCCCCCCCCATAGGTTTTTATAGGACACCAGGCAGGTCTACCAGCATTATCTCAAGAAAGCATGTTTGTATATGTTAATATGTGTGGGTATATATACATATAGCTCGTGTGGGTTAAGAATGCCTCCCACCCTGAGAAACTAATGGAAAAGGGTAATGATTCATTTCTCCCCCTTGTAAAATAATGAGATGGGTTAAATATACCTAACACCCATATATAAATAATGGAACATGGTAAATATACATACCACCCACATGGATATAATGGAACAAGTTCTATATACCTAACACCCAGATGGAAATAATAGAATATTGAAAATATACCTACCACCCAAATGTATGTAATGGAATGGGGAAATATACCCACTACCCACATAAAAATAATTGAACATGGTAAATATACAGACCTCTTACATGTATATGACCCCACATGCATTGAAATGATATAGGTACTAACATGTTATATAATTTATTACAAACCATGTTTCACTATCTCATGTTATAAAATATAACTAAATTTTTATTGCATTTTATATTAAATATAAAACATGGGAATGTCCATGCCATCCCATGAAAACATTCATTTATGGCATTTCATTTTAATGTTCCATGAAATCTCATCCTACCCAACCTGTTCAAGATAATAGTCCCATTTTCCTAAAAATGGAATAAATTATTTAAAAGTCTCAAGGCTAAAGGATCAAGGTCAAATACCCATATGATTAATTTTCCAATTATAATTAAAAGGAGAGAAAACATAATTGATACACCTTTATATAAGTCCAATACATATGGGAAACATGTCAATTTAATTAAAAACCATTCTGATAACTATAAACCATAATTTCCCTATTTTGAAAAAGTAGCCTAAAATGGAAATTTATGTAGATCACCCATTGGGAGTCCATATTGGGAAAGGGTGATAACAAAACCACTAAAAATGAGTCATTTATCTTAATTCATCACACTAGTGTCAATTTCACATAATGTAATCAAAACAAAAACGGATCTTGGTAACTGCCGGCTCGGGACACAACAAGATTAAATACCAAATGGACAAAACTAAAATGTAAGAGTACATGACTACCTACCTTAGGGACGTAGATGATGACACGTCGAGTATCATCCTCAAATTCAGATTAGGTTGGAGTAGATCTGATTTTTCATCCTCACCCTAAAATAAAATTAATTAGACTGCATCTAAATAACATAACTGATAGTGATATTAAATAAGGAATAAAGGGTAAGAAAGGTTATCCTTACCTAAATGTATAAAATTCCACCAACGCACTGAATATTAGAAACAATATGAAATTATAGCAAGGGATGGAAAGAAGAGGAGGTTATGAGATTCCAAGGTAATGAATACAAAAGTTTATGTCCATAGGAGGATACGAAAAGAGGAAATTAGAACATAAGTGGATTGAGGGAGAAATTTTCATTTTAACTAAAAAAATGGTTGACATGGGTTCTACACATGGATTTCCAAACCATGCACAAGGTTTTGTAACTTTATTGCGAGTCGACATGGTCACTATGCATGGATTCACATACAGTGCACATACTGTTTGTAACTCACAGATTCACTATGAACACTACAAGTCATTTGATCACTGTTTCACTAACTATGTGTTGACTGTTCATATGGTCTTTGTAACCATCTGCAAATGGCTACATGGTCATGCGCCTAAGTCACATGGTTGTAGAAAAACCATCCATCCCATCCTACTTTCCATTTTTCAGAGTTTAGAGCTCAAAACGATTCCCAAACACTCTCATTTCCACCTTACCATGAATTGGAGAATTCACTAGGACCATTTAAGACATTACATAAGTAAAAATAATGATCTGTAACTTGGTTAAAGATTCTGGTGG
The DNA here is from genome assembly GCA_963277665.1 of Viscum album. Lineage (NCBI taxonomy): Eukaryota > Viridiplantae > Streptophyta > Magnoliopsida > Santalales > Viscaceae > Viscum > Viscum album. The sequence goes on from OY728129.1 coordinate 1,542,965,434, forward strand.
TTACAACCTCTCCTATTTATAGGAACTCTTCCATGAGTTTACCATTTGAGGTTAAGTATATATTGTTAGCAATGAGTTCCTGCTATTGAGATCATACATTAGCTTCCCACTCCAAGGTTTCATCTTATACCCAGCCATGTGGTCTTAGCACCCATACAAGAGGAATAAACCTACCTGGGGCTGTCTTCACACTTATATCATCAATTCAAACTAGGTACTCCTTGAGGGAAGCATCCATATTCAGTTGAACCTCATCAAGCTGGAAGAAGTAAGATGTGTCTGAAGAATATCAATGAAGCTGAGATACGTGAATGAAATCAACCATGGACCAATATATATGAAGATCTTCCAACAGGTAAGACACTGGTCTGATCCTCTTTACAACCATAAAGGGTCCAATAAATCTTAGTGAAACTTTCCCTACATTGAAATAGATATATGCACCAAACTAGGTGATACATTCAAGAAAACTCGGTCTACAACCTCAAACTCCATAGTTCACCTGAGTTTGTTAGTATATGACTACTCTCTAGACTGAGCTATCATCATACACTTTTGAATTAGCTTGACCAGCTCTGAAGTCTCCTACATGAGACAAGGCCCCCAGAAAGCTACTCATCCTGCCTCTAGCCAACAATGAGGCAAGCGACAAGGCCTACCATACAATGATTAATAGGTATATATCTTAATGGTATCCAAGAATATATTGTTATAAAAAACGTGTTGAGGGAAATGTCTTTTTACTAAGATCTCCCATTTTTGAGAACTCCCGCATGAATCATATCCTCATGAATCTTAATTGTACACTCTATATACCCATTGGTCTGAGTGTGATAGGTCGTGCTCAAAAGTACCTGTATACCCAATGCCTTATCTTAACCCATCAAGAACAATGACATGAAACATCTGTCTCTGTCCGAAATAATATATTGATATTATCTATTAAGATGTACCACCTCCATTGTTGGTCAGAGTGGATACTCAATAGGGGGTGAATTGAGTTCCAATTAAAATTTCTGTTAAATTTATTTGTATAAAAAAAATCCCCCAATTCATAATACAAGTTTAACTGTAGTGAATTTATAAAGATTTAAAATGATCAATTAGTTTCTCAAAGATTGATTACTTCTTAGTTAACTAAATCCAACGAGTAGGTTAGCTTTTGACACTAATTTACTGGTTCACAATAATTGCGAAAACTTGCTAGTTCAACTATACGAGTTACTTTAAAATAGATTTATATTTAATGTACTTAGCAGTGGAATATTCAAAATAGGTTTTAACAAGGATAAAAAGCACAACAATTTGTAAAACAAGAGGTTCAGTCTCAAGCCAAGAATTATTCCTCTCAAACAGTTTATATAAACTGTGATCCACATCCTGGATCAAGGTTTTACAATAGTACTCAGACTATTCAGGTCCTTAGACCTCTACCACAATTCCACATAGGGAAAACCAAAATAAAACAATATCACATAGGCTATCTAGGACACACATGACCTCTACCACTATCCACATTGGGATATAAAAGTGTAAGAGAAAGATTGAGTGAGGATTTAGAAATCCTCCAGTTCAGCCGAGGTGTCAGTGTGTGTCAAAATTAATATGTACACACACACACTACTCAAAATGTTTAGAAAAGGGATACAATAGAGGAAATAAAGGAGTTTAGAATACTCTGTGTAATTGAAGATAAGATATATACTTGATTTGATGTTGTAGATGTAATTCATGTCCTTTCAGGTGAGTATGACACAAAACAGAGTATCGTTGTTCTTCTCAGCTACAGTTATGCTGACTTGTGAAGATGATATTTAGTAAGGCACAACAACTTGTCTTTTGTTTTTGTTCTAGGTTAAAGATCATCCTGAAGCTCTCTAATTTTTATAGTTGTTCTTTAAGTTCTTCCTCTTTTTCATGAGTCTTCACACTAGTGTACTTCTCTTTTCTTATGTGTTTCTCTTTTTTTTCAGATCAGTCTTCTTCACTACAGATCTTTCTTTTTATTCCTTGAGATCAGGGAAAAATAATGGATACCTTTTTACAAGTACGATGTATGGTTTCCTGACTTCCAACAACCGACATTAATAAATAGTAGGTGAATTAAACTAATCAAATAGGAACATTAGAAATAAATAAGAGTAAATATAAATTCAAACAGTTTTCATTATTATCGGTGAGTCATGAGATCGGTAAGTCATTTGAATTTTCATCGGTATTGGTAGGTCATGTGATCAGCATCGGCGTTAGTAGTTCACATGATCAGCATCAACTTTGGTAGGATATGTGATCTGCATCAGGGTGACTGTTCTCATCGGTGTGACCATTATCATCAGTGAAACCATTTTCATCAGTGTGACTGTTGTCATTGGTGTGACTATTTTCATCAGTGCGACCATTCTCATCGGTGCGACTGTTGTCATTAGTACGACCAATCTCATCGGTGCGACTATTCTCATCAGTGCGACCATTTTCATCAGTGTGACTCTTATCTTCGGTGTGACTGTTGTCATCAGTGCGACCATTATAATTGGTGCGACCGTTATCATTGGTGTGACTATTGTCATCCTTTAACTAACGGTGACTCAAGAAAATAACTAGTTGTGAGTCAGAAACATGTCATTCTCACAAAGTGTATGTTCAATCTAAAATACTTCCAGGTCAATAGTAAACCATAACTAATCATAGATAAACAACTTTAGATATGATTAATCATAGTAAAAACATTTAGAACAGAATGAATAATTTACTAAATTGAATTACAAATAATGATAACAAAGATTTGTGATTATTAAAATAACCATCTCACAGAGGGCTGAACAATCTCCCCCTTTTTTAAATTCACAAATCTACGACATAAATGAAGAGGGAGGAGAGGATATAACATTCAGTATTCTCCCTCTATCTAAATATAATATATGACAAAAGATAGTTAGGTCATCAGAGAATGCATCAGATCATAAACATTGTGAGAGTATATCAAAAAAGCATCTGATTACAGTGATCTCCCCTTTATATAAAAATATTTTATCTATGTATTCATTTATATAGGTATTCATTTCATACCCTTTGTATATATATTATTTTCTCCCCTTATATGTTGGTATTCATTTATATAAGTAGTCATCATTTCTCCCCCATTAGGATTATCAAAAAGAAAAGAAGAGCATAAAGAGCAACAAGAAGAAGGTTCCATTGAAATAACCACTAAAAAGGGTAAAATAAAAAGAGACACAAAAAAGACACCCTATCAAAAATGATAGGAAAAACTACTTCTTGGGGTGAAAAAGAGATTTCCCTTTAGCAGATAGAGGAATGGATGGGCCATACGGTGGTTTGGTGGATGGTTGATCTAGAAGAATGGAGAGAGGAGGTAGCACAGCTCGGGCTGGTCGCATAGTGGGTGCTATGGTCACATGCAGTTGAGTAAAAGATCTTCTAGAAGGTAGTTACTGAATGACTGGCTGAATATTGGATAGAGATTGAGAGACTGATATCTGACCCGGAGTAAAACAGGATGGAATGATAGGTTCAGTAGTGGAAAAAACAATTGCCTTAGCTTGAACATGATGATATGGTTTGAGAATATTGATAAAATACTGAATTACTTCACCACCGTATTTCATAGCCTTCTAAAAGTCATATTTTTTCTGTATAAAAGTTTCTAGAGTTGGAGTAAAATCCTTCAACTGTTAGACTTGAGCCTTAAAGGCTTGAGTGATTGGAGGAAGCCTTAAATTTTCAGCCAAGACTTTAAACTAATGGTTCAACTCATTCTTGGAATATATTATAGAAAAATAGTGATACACATTTTCTTTGATCCCTTTCTAAAAATCAGTAGCATCCAGCGAATAAAGCTTTACTGTCTTGATATTATGATCACTATTTTATTTCATATTTTTCAATGAGTCCAAATCTAGAATATGTCAAAGAGCTGCTAACTCTTCCTTTATAACATCTTTTATGGTGTTTATCTCATGTCCAGTAATCTTAGTCACTTTGGAGGAGCTAGCTTGAGCAACAATCTGAGTTATCTCACCATTCAATTTTCTCAAATCGGATTTCATCAGGTGTTTTATCAAATTTCTTAGAACATCCATCATACTAGTGATGGTTGATCTAAATTAACCTGATAGAGATACTAACTCATTCCCTAAATCATTGAGCACTTGATTTAGAGATGTAATATGTCCGCCAATAATCTCACCAGTATTGCGAAGGTATGGCTTAATAATACATACCACTCTTTGAGTTAAAGAATCCATAGAAGCCTCAGATAAATTCACAGGAGTAGGAGCATGAGCATTATATTATTACCCTTTTATTGTCTCTCTAACTGCATAGAGCAAATCATCTTTAAATCTATCCAAATCAGATCGAAAAACTAAAGGACCAGGTCTTTCTGTTGTCATTTTCACATCCTCAGCAACTGGTCTAGCCTTAATTGGATGGCTTACCCATTCAATATTCAATTCTTCTTCATCATTCTCTAAATAATCTAATCCAAGTAAGGCATAACCTGATTGTTCCTCCAATGCAACATTATAAGAGGTATACTGAGGCTTTACAAAATCAGCATTTCTCGAATTTTCATGTGAGACTTCCTCACCTACATCAATCTTTATCTGCATTATCCTTTCATCCTCAATAACATCTTCCTGCTAATCTAAATAAGGTTCTGGATCAGCTTGGATTTCATTGTGACCATCCAATGGTCGAGAACATACGTCATCATCATCACCATCATCACCATCATCACCATCATCATCATTTACATGTCCGTTATTGTTTACTGAAGTTCATCGGTACAGTATTGGCAACTGGATTCATACTGTATATAATTTTATACTTCAGTATCAGCTTCTTCATCATCACCTAGAAGGGGTTCTAACTCAAGTAACTTAAGAGGTAGACTAGCTAGTCCAAATTCCGTTCTTCATTTATCCGGACTTACAGTATCAGGATCACTCTTGTCATCAAGAGGTGACTCAGGATCCTTTTCAGTATCCACATCACCATCATCTTTATCTTCCCTTGTTCCCTTCTTATTGGACTCTCCATTTTCCTTAGGAACTTCTGTTTCTTCTTCCTGATCAGAGTATACAACTTCCTCATCAGGATTTAAACAGGGATCTCTCATCCCATTTGGTCTCTTAGAGTGGTTAGAAGGATTAAAGGAGTCACACAACTTATCTTCATCAGGAACCCATTCCTTCTTCCATGGATTCTTGTAGATTTTCATTCTTTTGAAGATATCTTTGGTGATACAGAATCTACTACTCGATGAGATACACTCATCTCCATCTTCAACATAGCCCAAAAAATTTATCATGGATGAGATTTTCTTAGAATAGAACATGTTTGTAGCCTTCATGGATGGCTTTACCCTCTCAGCAATATGAACAATAATATATCTACACAAGTTAATCCTCTCACCATTCAAAAATAAAAATAACAAGAAAACATCTTGATACTTTAAATCAATAAAATCACCTTTTTTGGCACAGATTTAGCGCTGAATTAACATAAATAGAATTCTACTTTCTCCATCTAACTCAGCAGCTGCTATTCTTCTCGATTTAGACATTCCAGTTAACATCTCCAGAGAAAGCTCATAAGAGAAATATTATGTGGTAGGAGGAATGTTACCAGTGTAATACTCATATCTACCATAATGTGGTACCCCCAAACATTCATCCCAATGATTCAATGAAAAGATTATATTTTTTCCTTTCATCACTGAAGATAATCTCGCAGCTTCTGCTCCATCCAATACAATATTTAAGTTCAAATAAAACTCATGAACTAGAATTTGGTAGTAAACTCTATTATTATCACAAAACTATTCTCTCCATCCTTGCATCTATAATACTTTTAAGAGTATAGACTTACTAGATAACACCTATTCGGAACTCACTTCCTTTTCTGCGGTGACCACCCAAGTTTCCAACTCTGGGTTCAATGACCTTTGGGTCATGCTGGTTGATTCTCCTCGAGCATGTTTCACAGGAGAGGAAACTTCAAATTCCTTGTTTTTTTGATTTTACTTTTCAATTTGGAGATTTTAGAAGTTTGAGAGGTTGGAATGGTTCAAATGGTTCGGGATTTAGAAAAAGTGGTGCTCGGCGGGAGATGGAAGGTCAACAGTTTTTAGAAAAAGAAATAGTCGCATGTCATAATTTTTATCATTTAGGGTTATAATAGTAAACAATAAATATGATTAAGTAAAATGACGTGGTTTTGAAAAATACTAATGGTTTCATATACTGTATAATTCAAATGGTAGTAAAGATCAGTTTAACTTATCAGTTTCACTGATCGGATTCACATATCAGTTTTATTGATCGATTTCATTAGTCGGTTTCACTGATCTGTTTCACTGATTGGTTTTACTAATCAGTTTCATTGATTGGTTTCACTGATCTGTCTCACTGATCAGTTTCAAAGATTGGTTTCACTGATCGATTTCACATATCAGTTTCACTGATCAGTTTCACCAATCTGTTTCACTGAGGAGTTTCACTGATCGGTTTCACTGATTGATTTCACTGATCGGTTTCACTGATTGGATTCACAGATTGGTTTCACTAATCAGTTTAACTGATCAGTTTCAGATATAGGTTTCACTGATCGGTTTCAGAGATCAGTTTCACTGATCGGTTTAACTGATCGATCATACCTAACTCTTGTTTAATAAAATCTAACCTTTCTAAGATTACGGTTTTGGTGAAAATATCAGCTAATTGATGTTTATAATCAATAACTTCCATAGAAATATCACCCTTTTGATAATGATCTCTCAAAATGTGATGTTTGACATCAATGTTCTTGGTCCTAGAGTGAGACACGAGATTCTTTGAGATGTTAATTTCACTAGTGTTATCACAATTTATAGATACAAGTCTAAATTGTTATCCATAGTCCAACAAAGTGTGTTTCATCCATAGAATCTATGCACAACAACTACTAGTAGTAATGTATTCTTCTTCAGCAGTAGACAATGAAACCGATTTCGGTTTCTTACTGCACAATGATACCATGGACATTCCCAAAAGATGACATGTCTCAGATGTGCTCTTCCTATATAACTTGTAACCAGAAAAGTCAGCATTTGAATAAGTCATTAAGTCAAAGGATTGTCATTTTGGGTAAAACAAACCTAAATAGGTAGTATGTATGAGTTATTTGAAAATATTTTTAATAGAAAGTAAATGAGATTCATTATGATTAGCTAGAAATCGTTCACACATGATTACACTAAACAAGATATCTGGTTGACTATAAGTAAGGTAAAGTAATCATCCAATCATACATCTATAATTCATTTGATTAATTAGATTCCCAGTTTCATCATCATCCACCTTACAGGTGGTACTCATAAGTGTGTCACTTCAATTATTACTATCCAAACCAAACGTTTTAAAAGATCCTTTGTATATTTTCATGGATTTAAAATAATACCATCTTTCTTTTGAAATAATTGAAAAAACAATTCTTGAATTCTTCCATTAAACTCATTTCAAATTCATTTTTCATAATCATTGAAAAATCAGTACATAATGAATTTTTAGAAGATACAAAGATAATATCATCAACATAGATTTTTATGATCAAAATATCATTAGAGATTCTTTTAATAAAAGACTGGGATCTCTAATTCATTTAGTAAAACCTTTAGAGACAAGGAAATCTGTTAGTCTATCATACCAATCTCTTGGAGCTTGTTTTAAACCATATAAAGGTTTTGAATGTTTAAAAACTTGATTTTGAAAATGGGGATTTGTAAATCTAGGTGGTTGTTCAACATAAACATCATCAATTATAAAACCATTTAGAAATTCACTTTGACATCCATTTGATGTAACTTGAAATTCAGATGAGATGCATATGTAAGTAAGATCCTAATGGCTTCTAATCTAGCTACATGTGCAAAGGTTTCTTTATAGTCCATTCCTTCTTCTTGATTGTAACCTTGTGAAACTAATCTAGCTTTATTTTTAGTGATGTTTCCAGATTCATAAAATTTATTTTTGAATACCCTTTTCAAACCTATGGTCAAGGTGTCCTTAGGCCTTTCTACTAATTCACAGATATTGTATCTTTCAAATTGATTTAACTCTTCTTGCATATCCATTACCCAAAATTCATCATTGATTGCATCATTGATATTTTTAGGTTCTAACTATGAAAGAAATAATTGATGTTCAACCTGATTTCTTAGAGAAGCTCTATTGTATGTCCCTCTATATAGATTACCAACAACAGTCTCTAGATGATAATTCTTTAGAATCCTAATTGATTTTGTAAAGGTAGGACAAGAAATTTCAGGTTCTTCTTTAGGTTTGGGTTCACCAGGAGCAGATTCTAGAGTATTTCCAGAACTGGATGTCTTGACAATAGGGTCACTATTTTTTCACTATGATTTGTAATTGAAAAATCTTCTTCAATATTTTCAAGAGGGGTCTTAGGTTCATGTGGATTAGTTTCATAAAATTTTATGTGAAAATATTCTTCCACACATTTGGTTCTCTTATTAAAAACTTCAAAGGATTTTCTAGTAATTGAATATCCTAAAAGGATTCCTTCGTCACTATTGGATGAAAATTTATCAAGATTATCCTTAGTGTTGAGAATAAAGACATTTCAACCGAAAATCTGAAGTAAATAACTTTATTCATCCTATTATTCCATGGATAAAAAGAAGTATTTTTGAGAACAGGTCTAATTAAGACTCTATTTATAATATAACAAGCTGTATTGATAGCTTCAGCCCAAAAATAAAAGGGTAAATCATATTCATTGATCATAGTTCTTTCAATTTCATGAAGGGTTCTATTATTTCTTTCAACTACACCATTCTGTTGAGCTGTCCTAGGGTTAGAGAAATTGTGATTTTAGCCATTGTGTGAGAAGTATGATTCAAATTCAGGATTTTCAATCTCACGACCATGATCACTTCTCAAGGTCTTCATCATAAGTCCACTAAGGTTTTCTACAGACATGGAATATTTAATAAAATAAGTGTAAGCTTCATTTTTTTGAGCTAAAAATTATACCGAAGTATATCTAGAAATGTCAACTACTAGGACATAAACATAGTGCTTCCCATTTAAACCAGAAACTCTAGATGGTCTAAACAAGTCCATGTGAACCAACTTGAGAGGTTGAGATGTTGAAACTTCTTTCATTGATTTAAAATAAACTTTATGTTTATTTCAATTTTGACAAGGATTGGAAACATTATTAGCAGGGAAATCAAGTTTAGGTAGGTCTCTAACTAAGTTTTTCCTAGTCAGTTTTCTATGTGAATGTACATTGCAGTGTCATAATCATATGTGATAAATCGAATATTTTTTATGAAAAGCATTTAAACAAGTAATATTTTGTTTGGCTGACGATTTTAAATCTACTGCATATACATTTTCATTTCTTAAGCCAGAAAATACTAAGACATTTTTCAAATTAATAAAATTGAAAGAATCATTTTAAAATTTAACATTGAAACCATCATCATACAACTGAGAAATACTTAATAGGTTTTATTTTAATCCATCAACAAGTAAAAATTTTGAACGTAAAATTGATTCAGTGTTACCAATTTGGCCTATGCCGATTATGTTTCCTTTTGAATTATCACCAAAGCTGACATGTCCTCCATCAACATTGTCTAAGAACTAAAAACATGAAATGTCTACTATCATATGTCCTAAACATCCACTATCCAAGTACCATGTCTTCTTATAGGAACATTTTAAGCAGGTTTACTACAAAATAGTTTTATAAAGAAAATGATATTGGTACCGAGATTCTCATGGGTCCAGACACGTTAGCAAGTAAATATTTAGGTAACTAGAACTGTCTTATGGGTCTCATATAATTTACAAAATTAATATATTTTGAAAGATAAATGTTATATGATCTATAACATTATGACTAACTAGTTGAAGTGTTTGAATTCTAGAACTATAACTAGCAGTAGTCTGTCCATATTTAGAAATAAATCTAGTTTTAGTAATCTCTCTCTGTCAAGGTTGACTTCCTATTCCAGTTGTATATTTTGGTGCCAGATGTTTTTCTAGAATTTTTGTAAGTGTATCTTTTCCATTTGTGAATTTATCTAAGTCCCTCCTTAATTTCTTAGTAGATAATTTCAGTTCAGTATTTTCCTTATGTAATTGAGCATTCTTGTCCTTTTCTATATCAAGTGCAGAATTAACAGAGCTGGTCAGAGGATGATATTTCTTCAAGGACTTACACTTATCCTTCAATTCATTACAGGTTTCATCTATAATATTACAATATTAAAATAATTCTTCAGTAGACATATTTTCAGATTCAGAATCAGAATCAACTATAGAATAATATGAATTTGAAGAATCAGTATCCAATGTTATCTAAAATGTGTTTGTCATAAAACACATGTTATCTTTTTGAGATTTTTCATCCCTAGTAGATTCAGAATCACTTGAACTGCCTTCTGAAGCACTCCAAGTTTATTTCATATATTTCATGTACTTATTTTCCTTATAGTCATATTTCTTCTTGAATTTTAACTTTGGATAGTCTGATTTTACATGTCCTTTCCTTTTTCATTCATACCAGACAATTTCATCACTCTTATCAGATTTTTCCAATCCTTCTTCCAATGACCTTTGTTTTCATATTTTCCCTTGTAGTTTCATTTTCTGAAGAATTTTTTCTTCTTGTAGAATTTCATGAATCTCCTAGCTGTTTGAGCTATCTCTGCATCACTATCAAATTCACTCTCATCACAGCTCGAACTATCACTTATAGATTGAATTTTCTATTTTTCCTAACTCTTTGAAGTAGATGTCTTTAAGGCTACTGACTTCTTTCTAGGTTCATCATCTTCTTCATTATTCACTTTATGTTCTTCTTCATTCATCATTAACTTACCAATCAGCTCTTTAACATGCATTGAACTTATATCACATGATTATCTTATTGAAACTGATTTGACTCTCTATCTCTCTAGTAGACATCTAAGTATCCTAATGATTTTCTCTTTTTCTGGAACAATCATTCCCAGTGAGCGTATTGTATTAACTATCTCATTGACCCTGAGATACATGTCAGAAATAGGTTTATCTGGATTCATTTTAAAATTATCATACATAATAGTGTAGGTATTGAATCTCATTTATTCAACATTAGTTGTTCCCTCAGGAGAAACATCCAAAGTATCCTAAATTTCATAACCAGTTTTACAAGAAGATATTCGATTAAATTCTTCATCTTCTAAATCACAATACATGGGATTTGATTACATTACAATTAGTATTGTAAGCAGTTTTCATAGGTTCATCCCAAGTTGTTCTTTTAGTGTCTGGAATCTTATACTGAGTCTCTATTGAGTCCATATATCAAATCCCATACTTTATAAATGAATTTTCATTTTTAGTTTCCATTCAGAATAATTAACACCACTAAAGAAAGGTGGCATGTTGGTAGTATCACCTTCTAATATATTATCCATAATTATATTTTAGAAATTATATTTAAAGAGATTAAATTTAGAACTAATAGAAATTTAAGATCTTTAACATACAACTAAAATTACAGTTTAAAAACATAGTATTTTGGAGTCCTTTATTAATAATAAACAATCTTCCTCTAATACCAAATGTTGGTCGGAGTGGATACTCAATAGGGGGTGAATTGAGTTCCAATTAAAATTTTTGTTAAAATGATTTGTAGAAAAAATCCTACAATTCATAAAACAAGTTGAACTATAGTGAATTAATAATGATTTTAAATTTTGAATCAGTTTCTAAAATATTGATTACTTCTCAGTTAAAATAATCCAAATATTAAGTTATATTTTGAAACAAATTTACTGGTTCACAATAAGTACAAACACTTGCAAGTTTAACTATCAGAGTTAGTTTAAAACAGATTTATATTTAATGTACAAAGCAGCAGAATATTCAAAATAGGTTTTAAAAAGGATAAAAAGAATAGCAATTTGTAAAAAAAGAGGTTCATTCTCAAGCCGAGACTTAGTCCTCTCAAACAGTTTATATAAACTATAATCCACACCCTAGATCAAGTTTTTACAATAGTACTTAATCTGTTCAGGTCCTCAATCCTCTACCACATTTCTAAATGGTATAAACCAAAACAAAACAATAGCACACATGCTATCCAGGTAAAACTTGACCTCAAACACTATCCACAGTGGGATATAAAAGTGAAAGATAATGATTGAGTGAGGATTTAGAAATCCTCCAGTTCAGCCCATGAGTCAGTGTGTGTCAAAATAAACATGTGTACACAAACTGCACAAAATGTTAAGAAAAGGGATACAACAGAGGAAATAAAAGAGTTTAGAATGCTCTGTGTAATTGCCGATGATCTCTGGACACGTTTTGATGTTGCAGATGGAATTCAAGTCGTTTCTTGGGAGGACGACACAAAATAGAGTATCATTTTTCTTCTCATCTATAGTTATGTAGACTTGTGCATATGATATTTAGTAAGGAACATCAACTCGTCTTTTGTGTTTGTTCTAGGTTAAAGACCATCTTGGAGCTCTCTGGCTTTTATTGGTGTTTTTCACGTTCTTCTTATTTTTCATGAGTCTTCACACTCATGCACTTTTCTTTTTTGTGTTTTTTACTTTAGTTCAGCTCAATATTCTTCACTGCATATCTTCCTTTTTATTCATTGGGATCTGGAAGGAAAAATAATTACCTTTTTGTAGGTACAAGTTACGGTTTCCTGACATCCAACAACTGAAATTAATTAATTGCAGGTCCATTAAACTAAGAATATATGACCGTTGGAATTAAATAAGAGTTAATAGAAATTAAAATTGTTTTCATGACTATTGGTGAGTCATGATATTGGTAATTCATTTGAATTTTCATCAGTATTGGTAGGCTATGTGATCAGTATCGGCGTCAGTAGTTCACATGATCAGCATCAGCTTCAGTAGGACATGTGATCAGCATCGGGGTGACCATTCTCATCGGTGCGACCATTCTCATCGGTGCGACCATTTTCATCAGTGCGACTGTTGTCATCGATATGACTGGTCTCATCGGTGTGACCGTTGTCATTGGTGTGACCGTTTCCATCGGTGAAACCATTCTCATCGGTGCGACCGTTGTAATCAGTGCGACTGTTGTCATCAGTCCGACTGTTGTCATCAGTGTGACCGTTCTCATCGCTGTGACCATTATCATCGATGTGACAGTTGTCATCATTTAACTAATGATGACTCTAGAAAATAACTAATGGTGAGTCAAAAACATTACATTCTCACAAAGTGTCTGTTCAATCCAGAACACTTTCAGGTCAATAGTAAACCATAAATAATCATAGATAAACTACTTAGACCTGATTAATCATAGTAAACACATTTAGAATAGAATTAATAATTTCATAATTTGACTTATGAACAAAATAACACAGATTTGTGATTATTAAAATAACCATCTCATAGAGGGTTAAACATTCATGATGTACAGTCTTCCTAGATCATCTATAGAAATATTCTCTCACCCCGATAATAAGTGTGTGTTCTTCATCATATGGTCACCTACAACCCACATTATATATTTACCTCAAAATGATCTAGGTAAACCAATCACGATATGCATTGAAACATCATCCCACCCCCACTTAGTTAGAGTAAACAACTGAAGAATCCATTTTGGATGCAGATTGTTGGAATTTACATACTAACAGGTGGAGAATCTTATAATTAAACCAGATATCTCAAATTTCATAATGGTCCTCTAGTATTGATGGTGTAGATATCAATATATTTTGGAGACAACAGGGTGAACAACCCTAAATAAGGCATGGAAATCCCTCATTATCCCCTCTATAATGAATGTAGAGACCCATAAACATCCACAGAATAGAAGGGTATCATCCCTATATATTTTCCATCAAGAATGTGTTTCATAATATAAAAAAGTTTCCTATAAGACTAGGCCTTCAGGTTCATATAGCTATCTCGATCTTACTCAATTCAAAATAGAAGATTTCACCTCCAAGGATGAGAGTTTATTCTGACCATGGTCCTCCAAAACCTCAACATGAATCTCTGAGAACAATGAAATAAGATTCCGTTTGTTACTGGACTTTTAAATGACATACATTTGAGTCTTTCAACTCATAGAATCTGATACTAAATTTCCATTACCTTGAGTGTAGGAATGTTTAAAATCAAAATATTTTAGGTACTCAACCCACCTATGATTCGTGAAATTTATATCCCACTGGAAGAATATGAATTTAAGGATATTGTGGTCTGTGAACACTGAAAAAAAATCTCCCAATAAATAGTGTCTTGAATAGCCTATGGCATAAACATCTACAATGATCTCATGTCCATGAATTGGGTAATTATTCTCATGAGGCCTCAACTGATAAGAACCATATGCAACGACTCACTCATCTTGCATCATAACAACACCCTGACTGGTACCCGAGGTGTCATAATAGACTGTATTAGTCCTTACATGTTTAGGATGAATCATTATTAGCATTGTAGTAATTACTCCCTTTAGCTCTGTAAATGCTTCTTCACTAGATTCATACCATTCAAATTTCAGACCCTTCTTCATCAATCCAATAATCGGCACTCCAAGGAATATGAAATCCTAAATTAAGGATATGTAGTTTCTAACAAGTCCCATGAAACTCTAGATATGAAATTCATTCTTGGGTTTCTCCCAAGAAACCAGATCCCTAAAATTATCTAGTTAAACTACAATTATTGACTCTGAGATGACAATATCTAAGAAGTGAACTTTGTTTGTCCAAAAGTGGCATTTACTGAGCATTTCATTGGTTCTCTATCAGTGTATTCAGCATGATCTCAAGATGAGTTTAATGGAAGTGTATCAAGTGAGAATAAATTGATGATATAATCAATGAAGAAAACCTCAAATGAATCCATATATGGGTGGAATCCCTGATTCATAATTTCCATAAAGACAGCAGGTGCATTCCTGTGTCCAAACGACATCACCAGGTACTTGTAATGACATACCTGCACCTAAAAGCTGTGGGAGGTAAGTTGGATGACATGAAATGCACCTCATTATATCCCGACCACAAATATATCGTTTTACACACCTTCACTCCTCTAATATGGTCAAAGAGGTCATCTATTTTTGGTAAGGGATACCAGTTTTTGATAGTTAGATGATTCAACCAATGGAAATCCACACAACACATATGGGTACCATCAAATTTCCTAGAAATGAGGAGAGGTTAACCATAAGGAGAAATTATGGGGTGTATAGAAACATACTTATTCAGATGGTCTAACTAATTATTACTTCCCGAAGCTCCTTAGGTTCCATCCTATATGTAGGAATGACCATAAAGACTACTCCTGGCATAAGATCAAAAGTAAACTCTATCTCTATCAATGGAGGTAGACTTGAGGATTTTTCAAGAAAAACCTATATGAAATTCTCCACTGCATGAGAAAAATGGTTGGTTTGAAAAAACGATCATAAAGGTAAAGACTGGAAACCTATTCTGCAACACTACCCAACCATTGCTGCTCAGGTCCTACTCGTGTCACAAAAAAAAACCCACTATCCCTTATGCACATGTGTAATTCCCTATGGTGATGAAAATGTCACCCTATATCTGCAGTAGTGAATAGGGGTATTGGAGGGAAAAACTAGTCCATACCAATGATTACATCAAAACATGTCATATTGAGAATGTATAGCTTCTATTAGAAAAGGTAACCTACTATATCCAGGGGATGGTTCTGACAATGGTGAACACCCTATGAATGGATACATAAGGGTGTATATAGCTTCATAACACCATGATAACAACCAACATTGGTGACTATAATCTCAGTGATTTGCTCATATTTAAATGAATGATATGTTCTTTTATCGAACAAAGTAGATAATAATGTAAAGGTCACAAGAATAGTACCTCGTATAGTAGATGTTATGACACTGTACTCTAGTGGTGTAGAAATGAATGTGTGCTTCGGGACTATACTGCTGTCCTAAATCAATATTTTAATGCCCCGAGTAGGCCTACTCTGTTGCAACTGAGAATCATATGACTGATTTCATCTACCTCGACCACCAACTTGGCCTGATCAATTAGTGGTACTCCAACTTCATGAATATCAGGAAACTATTGAACCCAATCATGGTTTGGGATTTGGTGTAGATCCATTTTCACTAGGCACTAGAGGGAAACATATATAGAAACAGTAGAGGTGACCGATCCTTCCACAACCTATGAACTCAACAGGATTTTTCATGAATTGTATCTTATAGTTCCCTAGAACACCACACTGGTGGCATATAGGAAAACGCTTGGGGAAGGAGTTTGACCACCACTACTTTCTTGAGATTACCTAAAATGTTACTTTTTCCCAAACGATGAACCACTTGAAACATTCTGTTCCAAAACACACTTACTTTCACCTTCATCATATCTTAGATTTTTTTTCTGTAAGTAGGGCCTATTTGATGATTTATAAAATATTCATCAGCCTCAAAACATTGACCTATGACTGGATGGAATAACATTGCATCTCTTCAAATTTTTTAACAGCCATATGGTAATCAACGGCTAAAGAAAGAGAGAAACACAATAGCTCAGTGAAATATGATGAGTAATCCATGACTGAAATGGTCCCATGCTATAGATTCATGAAAACATTTCTCTGTTAGACCTTAGATTCTGGAGAAACAAGTAGTCATATAACACATTCTTGAAGTTAGGCCAAATCATTTTCCAATGCTAGCCTACCTGGCTGATGACATCCCACCACCTCTTAGTAGAGTCACATAGCTTGTTAGTAGTTTTCTTTACCCTCTGCTCTAAAGGATTATCTAGGTACTCAAAGATATTACACTTTCCTTTAATCCAAGACTCCGCTAAAAAGGTTTTCCATCCCCTAATAAAGTATGAGGATGTTGCTTCTAGAACTCATGATTCAACTCTACCATACTCGGGGAAGGCCGCACTCCACCTTGCATATTCTGCATCATATGCTAAAAAATCTTGTCAAAAATAGGTATTAGACCCAATTATAGTAAATGAAGAGAAACCATTGGGGCATATTCTAGAAGAACAATTGGAGTTACATGGCATGTGTTACGACCCATCCTCGGGGCCCGTGCCGTGACTACCCCAAGCCCGACTCCCATAGGCCATGGGCTGGAGACTAGCACCAAAGGCATAAAACCCGATAAAAAGGGAAGGAATTGCCTTTATTAAGTAAACAAACACCATAGAGTATTAAAGGTGAGTAAACACTAAGTAAAATGAGTACAAAAGTATGTGATGGAAAGTAAATGGGACAGAATACAAACCCAACTGAATGTAAAGTACAACTAAAAAGAAAGTACAACAGCAGAAAGGTAAAGCAGCAACCCCAAGCCATCCTCTGGAAATCCCACCTGAAGGGTGGGTATAGATGGTCTCCTTTGCTCCTCGGCTCCATTTGTCCGCTCCGAGTACGTCCTGCCTAGTGATCCACCTCTTGGTATTGTCCAGCTCCACGAGCTCCCACCTCGATCAGCATTGTCCATCGTCTGCATCCAACACAACGTAGTGCGGGCATAGCCCGTGAAGGGGTGAGTATACACTACTCAGTAGGGACCCCGAGACCCCTAAAGGTCTCCCAGAATCCATGAAGGATAAACCGCAAAGGAAAGTCACAATAACGAAGTAACAACCAAATCTACTTAGTTATATGCCCATACATATACCTAAGTCATGAATTCTAGTTCTTCTCCAACATCCGAGCCCAAATTCGATCCAGTACACACAGGAAATCCCAATCCAATCTACACAGGATAACACAACCCAATCCACATAGGATAGCAAAAAAATCTTATCAAAGATAGTGATTGAAAGTCAAGACTCATCTCATACAGGTATACTCTTTGTAAGGTTATAGAGATGATCATATGTAGTCACTGATTCATCTAAGCTGTCAGACCCACATAGGATACATGACCAGCTATGTTGTCAGACCCACAAAGGATACAAGACCAGCTACTCTGCCGGACCCACGTAGGATACAAGTACAGAGTCAAATACTGTAGGACCCACGTAGGATACAAGAATAGTAGTCATGTACTACCGGACCCACATAGGAATACAAGAACAGTAGTCATCGATGTCGAACCCATGGAGGATTCCAGTACGGTCGTCATCACTGCCGAACCCACAGAGGATCCCAGTACTGTCATCATCATCGTCGCAGTCGCAACCAACTCTAGGGTTCCTGCACACAGCATGCTCGATTCTCGGAGGGACCACTCCACGAGAAAAGGGGTCAATACATCAACTGACATGGAGTCTGGATTTGATGTATCCCATAGTTCCATCTCGTCAAAAGGAACTCATCCCGACAGACAGCGTGCCAATCGGACGCCTGGTCTAAGAGCTATTGGCTTTTTCGTCCCAGGGGCCCATTTGGTTTTTAAGTCAAAACCAACCTGACCATACTCCAACTGCATCCAGACCTCGAGCGAATTAAGCCAAAAGATCCATCTCACTGAGAGAAATCCAACAAAGTCGACGGCATGTCAATCAGACGTCCGGAGCTCAAGTTATAAGCGTGTCCACTTCGAGGATCTGGTTGGTTTCGTGTTCGAACCTACCCAGCCATACCCAAAGTTCTCCGAAACCTTGATTGTAATATTAAGAAACGACCGCCTCGATCCAAGGATCGCTACATAACTGTCAGTGCACCAATTAGATGTCTGTGGGCCATGTTAAGAGCGTTTAAATGAATATGTCCGATTTTATGGGGGGGGGGGGTTTGGGCCCGGACTGACCCAGCCCAAGACCCCCCTGGGTCAGCCCGAACTGGGTTGACTTGACCCGAGTCCTTGTTGTGCCCACATGGGTGCATATCGTCCTAGCACGGGTGGCCCGGCCCAGCGCAGGCGGCCTAGCCCGGCGAGGGCGGCCCGACCCAGCACGAGCGGCCCGACTCAGCTGGGTGCTCAGTCCGTGACCGAGCGGCACGGAAGGGGAGGGCACTGCCCCTTGATTGGAGAAACAGCATACCCATGGGGGTCCTCCCTTGGTGTGCTAGCCGGGGGTTCAAACCCCCAGTTTCATCGGGTAACGTCCGGCCATTAAGGCCGATCGATGCTGCTGCTGCGGGACCAGCCGATCCCGCCTCCCTATCCGCCGGGGGCCGGATTTCAGGATGAACTTCCGGCACCGCTATGGCCCTTCAAGGTACTCTGGTGCGGCGTAATGGCACCGCGCCCCTCCTCCGCGACCCCCCTTGGCTGCGGCTTCATTTGGCTTCGTTGGCACGGTGCGGCGGCACTGCGCACCTTTGCTGCGTTTCATCGTTCCCGCGTGGTGTCGTTGCACCGCGCTGCCTCATTGTAAACCAAAACAAAACACAACAACAACAAGGGGAGGAGGGCCGACCGTGTTTGTGTGGTCCAGCCTCCTCCCATTAATTTGATAACAAGAGGCTAATAAAATTAACAATGAACACCAAAATAAGTGACGACCATAAAAAACAATCCCCTACCTCGAAGAAGTTGTCGAATGATGATCATCGTGGAAACGATGTCGCGAGGTGAAGCTCCATATATGTAAATGGAGAACATTTGAGGTGGAGCGGTGTCTCACACCAGATACGGAGAGGAGAAGAATGGTGTGTCGATCACTCCTTGCGGTGATGGTGTTCTTCGTCGTGGTCTTGTTGTTCTTCGCGTTCTTCAAGACTTAGCGTAATCTCTCCCAAAATCTCCAGAAAACAAAACCACACCAAAAGAAAATATGGTACATCCTTATTTTATTAACACATGATAAGATTTTATTAATTCAAAATTCAAAATCTTAATTAATTAAATTGAATAGCTTTAATCAATTTAATTAATGTGAGAGTTGACATGCCATTATAGTGGGGGAGTGGGTGAGTTACAAAAATAAATTGCAAGAGGGTGGTTTAATGGGGTGTTAGGGAAATTGAAGGAGGTGGGGGCTCATGTGGGCCCCACCCCAACTTCCATGCATAGGTTATGACTACCTAAAATAGAAATAAAAATTGTAGTGGAAATTTTTATTTCACTCTTCAGTTAACCCATTTATTTAACAACACCATCTGAGAAAACGCAACTCCAGAAAAGGTCTTCCTAAGAAATTACCGCCACTACAATTTCATTGGTGCCCTCAGATTTCGATTCCGAGCAACGGATCAAAACTTAAGAAAACCTGCTCATTCGTTCACCGAACGTACCCAATCTAAACTTCAGAAATTTATTCCAGGCACACTGGGCCTCAGAATTAGGTGCCGTTAGAAACTGCGTACTCATAGAATCCAAAAAGAAATTATGAAAAAATATTTCCTTAAAATTTATGGGTCTTTATGTTACTCCCAGCTCAGGGCTTTACGTCCCTGTAAAGATACATCACTAACTAGGGAAACAAATGAGAGTATTGAGCACACATCTGAGCCTCTCGCTCCCAAGTGCTATCCTGTAGGTTCCCGTGCTGCCTCCTGATGCGCACTAGAGTAATCGACTGTCCACGAAGTACCCAATCCTGTAGATCCTCGATCTCCACGAAGACCTCTGCAAAAGTTGCCCCATCATCAATTTCCAGCTCCGCATGGTCGGTGATATGCATCGGGTCGTGCATGTATCTCCTCAGCTAAGATACATGGAAGACGTCGTGCACCCGGTGCAACTAAGGTGGTAAAGACAGGCGATAAGACACCTCGCCTATCCTACTGAGAACCTGGAATGGTCCTGTGATATGCGTAGATAACTTTCCACCCTGGCCAAATCTTCGTAATCCACGTCGAGGTGAGACCTGCAAGAAAATGTGGTCACCATCCTCGAACTCTAGTGGTCTCCTCCTCCTGTCAGCATAAGACTTCTGTTGGCTCTGAGCTACCCTCATCCGCTCCTGGATGACCTGGACCTTCTCTTTCGTGGCTTGGACCATCTGTGGTCCCACAAGTGCTGACTTCCTATGGTCTGTCCAACACATAGATGATCTGCAAGGTCGGCCATACAATTCCTCATATGGTGCCATCCCGATGGTGGAGTGTTATCTCTTATTGTATGAAAACTCTACCAGTGGTAGGTGGTTCTCCCAACAACGACCAATGTCGAGGACACATACACGGAGCATGTCCTCAAGAGTCTGAATGGTCCTCTCCGTC
The DNA here is from genome assembly GCA_963277665.1 of Viscum album. NCBI lineage: Eukaryota > Viridiplantae > Streptophyta > Magnoliopsida > Santalales > Viscaceae > Viscum > Viscum album. Next base: position 1,542,986,612 of record OY728129.1, read on the forward strand.
TGACCATCCGTCTAAGGGTGAAAGGCAGTGCTCAGACATAGCTATGTCTCGAATGCCTCCTGCAACCCCTTCCAAAGCTGGGAAGTAAAGCGATCATCTTTATTGGAGAATATAGACGTTGGAACACCATGAAGCCGTACAATTTCCTGAACATAGAGATGACTTAGGCTCTCCACTGGGACCTGCTCTCTAATGGGTAAGAAGTGGGCCAACTTGGTGAGTCGGTTGCCAATCACCCAAATGGAGTCGTGACCTCTGAAAGTACGTGGAAGTTCAACCACGAAATCCATAGATATTCAGTCTCACTTCCACTTCGGGACCTCCAAGGGTTGTACCAAGCCTACTGGTACCTGGTGATCCGCCTTCACCTGCTGGTAGGTGATACATCAAGAAATGAACTCTTCCACAACCTTCTTCATACACGGCCACCAGTGCTGTCGTTTGAGATCATGGTACATCTTCGATACCCTTGGATGTACCACTAAAGGGGAAGTGTGAAACTCTATCAGCACCTAATCCTGTAAAGAAGCTGGTACCATGGTACGTCCTCCGAAAAGGATGACATTCTCTCCTCCTATAGAGAATCCATCAGGTGCCTTTCTTGTGGAAATTTGTGCATGCCGCGTCTCATAGTCAACGTACCCACATTGTGCCTCTCTGACTCGATGAAGAAGTGGAGGTGTGACTGTGAGCGACTGAAGAAAGGATGATCCATATCTATCCATGAAGGATATCTGCAAAGTAGCTAGATGCTCTATCGCCTCTCCAAGTAGCTGAATGCCCGTCCTCCTATTGAGAGCGTCGGCTACTACATTCCCATTTCTAGGTGTATAGACTATCTCAACGTTATAGTCCTAGAGGAACTCAAGCCATCGCCGCAATCTCAGGTTCAGGTCCTTCTGTGAGAAGATGTACCCAAGACTCTGGTGGTCAGAATAGACTATAAAGTGCTTCCCATCAGATAGTGCTGCCACATTTTTAAGGTGAAGACCACTGCTGCTAACTCCAGGTCATGGGTAGCGTAGTTCTTCTCATGCTACCTCAACTGTCATGATCTATAGGTGATCACTGCCCACTGCTACATCAGGACACACCCAATCCCGGTCCCTGATACATCACATTAGAATACGTACAATACTCCCTCCTGTAGCCTCATGATGGGTACACTGATCAAAATCTATCTCATCTCCTGGAAGCTCTGCTGACATCTATATGACCACATGAAGGGTTTCCCCTCCTTCATCAAAGCATAAATTGGTACTGCAACTCTGGAGAAGTCCGGCACAAAACTCCAATAGTACCCAGCTAAACCCAAGAAACTCCGCACCTCCGTCACACTCCTAGGTGGTTCCCAAGATAGCACTACCTCGATCTTCACAGGATCCACTGTAAATCCCACCTCAGAGATGACATGTCCCAAGAAGTGGACCTCATGTATCCAAAACTGACACTTCAAGAGCTTACCATAAATATGGTGCTCTCAAATTGTGTCCAGTATAACCCGTAAGTGGTAGGCATGCTCCTCCTCATTAGTTGATTATATCAAAATGTCGTCGATGAAGACCACGACAAATTGATCAAGGATAGGCTAGAAGATCCTATTCATGAGACTCATGAACACTGTTGGAGAATTGGTTATGCCAAAAGGCATAACCAAGAACACATAGTGGCCATACCGACATCTGAAGGCCGTCTTCTGCACATCCTCGTCTCGAACTCTGAGCTGATGATAGCCTGACCTGAGGTCTATCTTCGAGAATCACCGTGCTCCCTTGATCTGATCAAAGAGGTCGTCAATCCTCATTATTGGATACTTTTTCCTCATAGTCACCTGTTTTAGGCGACAGTAATCGACACACAGTCGCAAGCTCCCGTTCGACTTCTTGGCGAACAAAATCGGGGAAGCCTAGAGTGAAACACTGGGTCGGATGAATCCGTTGCCCTGCAAGTCCTCCAGCTATACCCATATCTATCAAATCTCAGCAGGATCCATCTGATATGATGGAGTGGATATTGCGGCTTTCTTGGGGTACATGTCAATATAGAATTCTGCCTCTCTACGAGGAGGTAGTCCTGGAACGCCGCCAGGAAAAACGTCCGCATACTTATCCAACACTATAGGAAACTCGGACTCTGCATGTCAACTACTCCTTGGATGATGCTAGCCAACTGATGAGTGATTAGCTGTCCTCTCCTCTTCATGAGTCCATCCCATGCTGTAACGTCTCCCTTTTTTTCGGTGAAGGTGAACCTACTCCCATCGGTGCGGACACACCACACCTTGTGCCTAATACAGTCGATCTGAGCATGGACTGTAGATAACCAATCCATGCCCAAGATGACATCGTAAGGCCTCGACGCCGCTAGAAGACGATCGCAGACGAAGCTCCCACCTCCATGATTAAGCTCACACTACTGGCACCAGTGCCTAATCGTCGAGTCTGCTCCTGTAGGAGTCTCTAGTCGTAAGGATCGAACCAACGGCTCTGTTGGAATCACCAAGCTCCGAACAAGGGAAGCATAAATTAAATAATGACTCTCTCCTGTGTCTAAAAGAACTGAACCAAGGGTGGAGTAGACATAGATTGAACCTCGAATCATATCTGGTGTGCTGTGGTCGTAGGCCTCTGCTGCCTAAAGCTGAGCCTGCCTCTGCCCGCCAGCTCCCTGTGGACCGCCACAGTCAAACCTCTGCCTCTACCTGGGTGGTACCTCAACTATCTGCTGCTCTTCTGCATGGTGGGTCGGGCAGTCATGAGCCATGTGGCCCTGCCCGCCGCATGCATAGCACTGTCTGCTCCTCGTAAGACTGGCTCTGTGTCGTGTTCCCCGCACCTTTGATCCAGTATCCTAAGGTCGTCCGCCTGATGGTCTGGTACACTTGGACCCCTAAGTCATCCGTCGACTTCCAACTGCTGATAACTCAGCTACATGTCGCCCTGCGGTCGGTCTCTCTGCTGGTGTAGGCTCAACAAGAACTCTCTTTACAAGGAGGGCTCGCTCTAGTACTCCTGCCTGCGTCGGAATATAGAGGGAGATCATCGATGCCCTGATCTGATGCCTCAGTCCCTGCTCGAAGGTTCAGGACTGGAAGAACGGGTCTCGTACCATGTCTGTGGAATAACGTGAGAGATCGGTAAATCTGGCCGAGTACTGGGCTAGTGTCATGCTACACTGCCATAACCACAGTAACTCCTGAATGTGTACCATACGGAGGATGGCTGGAACGAACTCCAAGTGGAAGAGGCTCTCGAAGTCTGACCAATGGAGAGATGCCTCATCGTGCACCTAGCGAATCAGGTTCCACCATCTGTCTGCTGCTGCGTGCAGGAGACTCGCTGCAAGGATCACCATGAGGTCAGCTGGTGTCCCTACTTACCTGAAAACTCGAACAACAGCCACCAGCCAATCCATGGATGCCCGAGGGTCCCTCTCTGCGTGAAAATTGGTCAGTCTCTGAAGCTAAAACTTGTGAAATGCACTAAGGCGACGTGCACTCTCAGCGGCTGGGGGTTGTGGCATCGGTGTCTCGGCAGGTAGAGGTACCGCTGGTGCCTCCACTGTAATAGGGCCATACACCGAGGCCTCGTCGCTCGGTGGGCTGCCGTCTCGCACAAAGCAAGTAACCCTAGCTGGCTGCCATCGTGGGGCCATCATGAAAAGAGACAGGTGCGCCACGGTCAATACATTATACCTAGTGAGCTGACCTAAAGTAATCACAAAGAAAAATTTTGAAACACACATTCAATCAATGTTTTCGTGCACTGGGTCGAAAATCAGAAGTCAGGGTCCTGGTGTATGGATATGTCAGCCGTCGCACCAACACTGGACTCCCTAGACTAATAACTACATTCAATACCCTTAACATTATTTCTTCACAAAGAAGAAAGATTAGAGTCCTGAGTTCTACGGTAGAACCGAAGTCCTCTGATACCAATTTTTCATGGCCCATCCTCGGGACCCGTGACATTACTACCCCAAGCCCGCCTCCCATAGACCAGGGGCTAGCGACTACCACCAAAGGCATAAAACCTGATAAAAAGGGAAGGCATTGCCTTTATTATGTAAACAAACACCACAGTGTACACATGCTGAGTAAACACTAAGTATACTGAGTACAAAAGTAAGTGCTGGAAAGTAAATGGGCCAGAATACAAACCCAACTGAAAGTAAAGTACAACTAAAAAGAAAGTACCGCAGAAGAAAGGTAAATCAGCAAATCTATGCTGTCCTCTAGAAATCTTACCTGAACGGTGGGTACAAATAGTCTCCTCTTCTCCTCGACTACAACTGTCCTCTTCGAGTACGTCCTGTCCAGTGATCCCCCTCCCTGTACCATCCAGCTCCACGAGCTCCCACCTCGATTAGTGTTGTTCTTTGTCTGCATCCAACACAATGTAGTGTGGGCATAGCCCACGCAGGGGTGAGTATACGCTACTCAGTAGGGACCCCGAGACCCCCGAAGGTCTCCCAGAATCCACGAAGGAGAATCTACAAAGGAAAGTTACAATCATGAAGTAACAACCAAATCTACTTAGGTATATTCCCATACATATACCTAAGTCATCAATTCCAGTTCGACTCCAACATCTGAGCCAAAATTCGATGTAGTCTACACCGGAAACCCCAATCCAATCCACACAGGATAACACAACCCAATCCACACAGGATAGAAAAACAATAATATCAAAGATAATGATTGAAATTCAAGACTCATCTCACACAGGTATACTCTTCGTAAGGTGATAGAGATGATTAGATGTAGCCACTGATTCATCTATGATATCGGACCCACATAGGATACAAGACCAGCTATGCTGTCAGACGCACAAAGGATACAAGACCAGTTACTCTTCCGGACCAACATAGGATACAAGGACAATAGTAACGTACTGTCAGACCCATATAGGATACAAGAATAGTATTCATCGACATTGAACCTATTAAGGATTCTAGTATGTTCATCATCGCTTCCGAACCCACGGAGGATCCCAGTAGAGTCGTCATCGTCATCGTAGTCGAAACCAGCTCTAGGGTTCCCACACACAACATGCCCGATTCCGGGAGGGTCCTCTCCACGAGCCAAGGGGTCGATACATCAACTGACATGGATTCAGGAGTTGATGTAACCCATAGTTCCATCTCATCAAAAGGAACTCATCGCTATAGACGGCGCGTCAATCAGACGCCCGGTCTGAGAGCTATTGGCTTTTTCGCCCTAGGGGCCCGGTTGGTTTTTAATTCAAAACCAACCTGAACGTACTCCAAATGTGTTCAATACTCGAGCGGAATAATCCAAAAGATCTATCTCACTAAGAGGAATCCAACAAAGTTGATGTCACGTCAATTAGACGTCTAGAGTTCAACTTATAAGTGTTTCCGCTCCGAGGACACGATTGGTTTTGTGTTCAAACCAACCCGGCCATACCCAAAGATATTTGAATCCTTGAATGTAATATACTAAATCGACTGGATCAATCCAAGGATCGCTACACAACTGGCTCTATGCCAATCGGAGGTCCGTAGCCCATGTTACGAGCGTTTAAACGAATCTGTCTGATTTTAGAGGGGGTCTGGGCCCAGACCGACCCAGACCAAGACCCCCCTGGGTCGGCCCAAACCAGGTCCGAGTCCGGCCCACATGGGTGTGGACCGACCCAGCGCTGGCAGCCCAACCCGGTGAGGGCGGCCCGACCCAGTGCGAGCGGCGTGGAAGGGGGGGGGGCGCTACCCCTTGATTGGAAAAACGGCGGACCCATGGGGGTCCCCCCTTGCTGTGCTGGCTGGGGGTTCGAACCCCCGGTTTCATTGGGTAACGGCCGGCCATTAAGGCCGGCCGGTGTTGCTTCCGCGGGACCAGCCAGTCCCGCCTCCCTATCAGCTGGTGGCCAGATTTACGTCCGCCCTTCCGAGCACCTCCGCGACTTTAGGTCGCAGCCCTTGTCCGACCGACGCGATGCGATGGCGTCACACACCTTCGCCTCATTTCCTCATTCCCGCGTGGTGCTGTTGCACCGTGCTGACTCGTTCCAAACCACAATGAAGCAAAAAAACAACAAGGGGAGGAGGTTCATCCTTATTTGTGTGGTCCGGCCTCCTCCCATTAATTCGATAACAAGTGGCTAAGAAAATTAACAATGAACGCCAAAATAAGTCATGAACATAAAAACAGTCATCTACCTCGAGGAAGGTGTCGAACGATGATCCTCACAGAAACGAAGTCATGAGGTGAATCTTCGTATATGTCGACGGAGAATGTCTGAGGTGGAGCAACGTCTCACAACGGCTGCGGAGAGGAGAAGAATGGCGAGTTGATCACTCCTTGCAGTGACATCGTTTGTCATCGAGGTCTTGACCTTCTTCACGTTCTTCAAAACATAGCGTAATATCTCCCAAAATCTCCACACAACAAAACCACCCCAAAATAGAATAAGGTACATCCTTATTTTTTTAACTCACGAAAAGAATTTAAGAATTCAAAATTCAAACTCTTAATTAATTAAATTGAATAGCTTTAATCAATCTAATTAATGTGAGAGTTGACATGCCATTAAATTGGGGGAGTGGGTGAGTAACAAAAATAAATTGCAAGAGGGTGGTTTAATGGGGTGTTAGGGAAATCGAAGGAGGTGGGGGGCTCATGTGGGCCCCACCACAACTTCTATTCATAGGTTATAACTACCTAGAATAGAAATAAAAATTTTAGTGAAAATTATTATTTCACTCTTCAGTTAACCCCTTTATTTAACAACACCACCTGAGAAAACACAACTCTAGAAAAGGTATTCCTAAGAAATTACTGGCACTACAGTTTCATCAGTGCCCTCAGATTTCGATTCCGAGCACCAGTTCAAAAGTTTGGAAAACCCGCTCGTTCGTTCACTGAACGTACCAGAGCTAAACTTCGGAAATTGATTCTGGGCACACCAGGCCTCGGAATTAGGTGCCGTTAGAAACTGCGTACTCGTAAAATCCCAAAAAAATTAAGAAAAAATATTTCCTTGAAATTTACAGGACTTTACAGCCTGCCACATTATGAAAATGATTTTTCGTGCCTTTACGGAAAACGACTTTCCGAAATTGTGGCAGCATAATGATACAATGCCTAAATATCATCTTATATGGGATTGAATAAATTAAGGGTATTTCATCTACAAAACAAAGAAAAATACTAAATACCTCCTATAAGAATGTGCATAGAAATTTGGATGCTTCTAAATTTAGGACTAGATGATATAACATAACGTAATATTCCTGAATAATGAAGAACACCCCAAACCGCTACTATGGTTGGGATCTGGTAAAGCATCTCAGTTAAAAATATGTAAAAATATTTTCCTCAAGTTAATAGTATTTTTAAACTATTCAATCTAATGATATTCCATTTCCCTACCCACCAGGGACCATATATCTTATGTGTCAAAAGATCACATTCAAAACATTGACCTTCTCTGTGTGCAAGCAACCAAGGAAATCTATGGAGATTTTCCATTGGGGAGTCCAGTTGATGGGAAAGATGGATGATGGTGGTAGGGGTAAGGTTACAATGTAACATGAGGAGGATGGACTGGGTGAGACAATAATTGGTATAAAGGGGAGAGGTTCCTGATCTCAGTTGTTGCGAATAGTAGTGGAGGAGAAACTCAATAGTTCTCCAGTGGAATATAATGCATCTTTTGAGAAGAATTAAAGAATTTATCAGGTGAAGAAGGTCTTGGTACCTCATGTTTACCCCAGGTGTCTGAGGTGTTCTATAGGCTAAAGAAGGATCTATTTTGGACCATCCATTTGTGAGACGAAGGGAGATGGTCTGGTCTCTTATGAGGCTACTCAATTAGAAAACCATATGAATGGGAGAAAATCAGTTATGGAGTAGTTGATATGCTTGGAGGATTCTATATTTGTCGCTCATTGAACCGAGGTGTTATGGTCGGGCATTGGTGATGTGTGTTAGGGGAGGAAAGAGGCTGATGATGATGTTGCCAATTCAACTAGAACTGGGAAATTAGAGGGTTCATATTATTCATTCTAGACTCCTATCCACATGGGTTACATACTTGATGGAATTTCTAAGGTTAGTTTGAGTTCGGATCCAACTATCCCTGTCCATGATGACAGGTTCTCCATGATGGATCCCAATGAAAATGAACTCGAGATCTTGGTAGATGGATCTTTAATCCCAAAGAGTAATAAGAGTCTTAAGTGGAAGAAGGGGGAATTATAAGTCCTCCTTACCACCTCCTCTAGAGACTAGATCTATGAAAAAGAAAATGTAGAAGAAGATGGCCAATAGAATTTTGAGCAATCAGAGATAAGGGGACCAGGGTGTTCAACCCTTGGATTTACTCTTATGTTATAAAGAAGAAGTTATTGAGTAGGTCTTACTTCTTTATTCAACTGGCGAGAAGACTGCAAAAATGATGTGTAGGTCACTAAGGGTGACTCATAGTGAAGAGAAATACTCGTGTATTGTCAAAAAGGATCTAATTATGGTGGGTCATCAATTAAGGGAATATTAACAAAGTGGAGTATATTTAGTCCTAGGATCAGCTGTTTTCTAAATTTGAAATGAGAACGATGGAGGTCTTAGGAACCTAGGATTCTTCTTTATCTGTGATTTTTTTTGGGAAATCGATTCTAGTAATATGAATATATTTTTTAATGACTCTGTTTATATTGATGTTTTGGTTTATTTTTTAAGCAGTTTTCTTCTGAGAGATGTATTCTCTTGGATCATTTATTTATTTAGTTTTTTTGTGGTTCTTGGAGCTGAATCAGATGGGGATCATAGCATGAAGTCTTCATCAATTCATGTCATTCAGATTGAGATGATTAATAGGGTTTGGCTATGCCATCAGTTCCATGCTCGTGCTCTTAAGCATTAGAATTCTTCCAAATGGAATGCTTTCATGAAGTATTATTATCATGGTGAAATAATAGGGGAGGGGCTGTTCTGGTTTTTTGGTTTTTCTTTGTTATGTTTGATTTGTGGTTTTAATGTTGGACCATGTGGGTTTTCACTTTCACACAAAATAATTTGGATTATAAAAATTAATTTTTAGTCATTTTACAATCCCTAAGGTCCCATACACCTTATGAATCATAGATTGACACCCACTAAACCCACAACATCGAATGATATATAACATGAAAAAAGGTGTCAACAAAATATTTCCATGTAATAATAAAAAATAGTATAAAATAAAAATTATCGTTGTAAATGAAAATGTGCCATGGAAAAATGAATAGCCTATCCATATAGTGCCTATTGTGATGCATGTTCTAACATATATCCATAATCCCATAGGTTTGAGAAATTAAATTTCAATTCCAACTCCATTAATGTAAAAGATATCAGAAAAATGTGATTCACCTAATGGTGAAATGATATCAATAGTAACAGTAGAATCAATAATATCAATAAGAAATGAAACTTATATTTTACCCTGTACATGGGTTTGAGACACCCAAGAACAACATGTGACCATGTCCTAAGCGTTCCCAATATCTAATCCATTGTATTCAAATAGTAATGAAAGAAAGTACAAACCCCTTTAATAACACATTATGAAGTCACAAACCCACCTTCCACCTAACCCGTGCCTCGAGCCAGGTTGGCCACATGACCCATGGCACATATCCACATAATCCAGGGTCTAAAGACTAGCAATTGGGGTGTCATAGTAATATCATTGGGTAGACATTACCCCCATGTCAAAGTACACAATGGATGAAAGAAAAACATATAATAAAAGAACATAAACCCCCATGGAGATAAGGGAAACAATCAAAGATTAATTGATACTACAGAAGAATCATAATTATAAAAAATTCCTCATAGGCTATTTTTGATCCTGAAATGCATGAATGACATTCTAATACACAATGGGAATAGGAATATAGGAATGCATGTACAAGGTAAAAAAGTAAACTAAAGTAAAAAAACTCTACAACATTTAGAGCTGAATACCAGTCCTCTCCTCTTAAGCTACATCTAAGTAAATGAATCAATATCCAGAAAAGATTTTCATTCCCCAATCCATGCCTCCAAGAAAGAAATCTGCTTGGGTGCCAAAGGTGGACTGAATAGAGTGTGATAAATATCTCTTTAGACCACTACCATTGGAGTCTATGTGTTATCTGAGTGGAACTCATAAGTAAACCATGTGAAACTCATAGTCAGAATGTAATGCAATGAAAAATAAACAATTACCCTCCCACTATAGTTTCGATAGGACACATGGCGGGTATAACTGCATCAACTAAAGATGAAACATCAGAACATGTTATTATATATATATACATATAGCTTGTGTGGGGTATGAATTCCTCTTACTTAGAAGAAGTAATGTTACATAGTAATGATGGATCCTTCCTACATAAAAAATAACATCATGAGGTAAATATACCTACCACCGACATGTAATTAATGGAATGGGTTAAATATACCTACCACCCACAAGGAAAAAATAGAATTGTGTAAATATACCTATCATATACATGTAAATAATGGTACTAGGTAAATATGCATACCACTCACATGGAGATAATGGCATGGGTTAAATATACCTACTACCCACATGTATATAATGGTATGGGGTAAATATACCTACCGCCAACTTAAAAATAATAGAATGGGGTAAATATTTCCACATCCCATATGTATATTAACCCACAAGAATATAAATGAAATAGGCATTCACATGTTATATATTGTAAGGAAAACCATCTTACACTATCTCATGTTAAACAAGAAAAATAAATTTATATTGCATTTAATGTGAATCCCAAAACATGGAAATATCCATGCCATCCCTTGAAAACATTCATTTAAGGAATTTTATTTTATATTTACAGGATATCTTGTCCTATCAGACCCATTCAAGATAACCATCCCATTTTCCTAACATGAAAATTTATTTTACGGAAAATATTTAAGGATAAAGGATCAAGGTCAAATACCCATAAGGTCAATTTTCCAATTCCATCTCAAATGAGCCAACACATTATAGATATACCTTCATATAAGTCAAATAAACATGGTAAAAGGGTCAATTCAATTAAAAACCATTCTAAGAACCTTAAACTATAATTCCATGTTTTGAGAAATTTTTCTAAAATGGCCAATTTAGGTGGATCACCCCTTGGTAGTATATATAGTGAAAGGGTGATAACAAAACCCTCGAACATGAGTCATTTGTCCCATGTCATCACACTAGAGTCATTTTTAGATGAATAAATCAACACAAGGAAGGATATTGACAATGGAAGTCTCACAACACAATAAAATTAAATATGATAAAGAAAAAAATAAAATGGAAAACTACATGAACCTCTACAATAATGTTATAGAAGATGACTCTCTATGTATCTTCCTCAGATTTGGATCATGTTGATGTAGATCTGAGCATCCATCTAACAGTATAAAAATATGGGAAATTAGCCTACATCCAAATATCACAACTGATGGTGAGATGAAGTGAGGAGGAGGGGATATGCAAGGTTAGCCTTTCCTCAAAGGATCCAACACAACTGACAGAAAGAAGATCAAACATCAGATGGGGGAGTAGCATGGGATTGAAGGAGGAGGATGGTTTGAGCCTCAAAGGGATGTAAGGGAGGATGTTTAGTCCGTACGAGGAAAAGAAAATAGGAAATTATAACTTAAGTGGAGTGAGGGGAAAATTTTTATTTTACTTAAAAACTAGATCTCAGGGTTTCTGTGCACAATATTTAAAATTTTTCACAAACTGGGTGCAATGCTCTATACCTTTCTTGCAAGTCCACATGGTCTATGCACACAGTTTCCCAAAATATGTAAACACCATGCGTAACTCACTAATTTAATATGTACACTACATGGTCACTATTTTCAATTTCACTAATCATCACGCAAACCATGCAGATAGTCTTTGAAACCATTTGTAATCGGCTACAGGACCGTGCACATGGGTCACACAGTTGCACAAAACCTCACGTACAAGCCTTATTTTCCATTTTTGGAGTTCTAAGCATCAAAATTTTCTTCGACTCTCTCATGACCTATGTTTCTTGATTATGAGACATCAATAAGACCATTTAAGACATTCAAAAAGAAAAACTAATGATATGTACCTTGGTCAATGATTTGGGTCATTATAGTATCTTTAGATTCATTTCATTTTCATTCTTAGTAGATTTTAATGTCCTGTGATTAATTTAAATGGTTGGTAAAGACATATAATCAAACAAGTAATTTTATGAATCTCCAAGCCCTATGATCACATGAAAGAATTAAAATAAACCCCTGAAGTCTTATTTTTATTAACAAGGTCTTATCATTATAGTAGGGAAAAAATTATGATCAGGGAGTAACCATTTTTATTGAGAACTCCATAGTGCATATTATTATAGGTAACCTGAAATCGCAATTTTCTTACTCTATGTGAAGGTTCTGAGCACAACAGAAATTCCAGATGGGGTGTTCCCATCTCATATTTCTTTTATAATTGATTACTAACATGGTATTTACATAATGATAAATGATATGATCAATGTAAATTAATCAATATATAATTTAAAATTGATCACCGAATATATGTTCTAGGATCATCACATATTATTTATAATTAATTTAAACAATTAAAAAATTACTTTGTGATATATTGTTCATCTTTAATGGTCGTAAAAATATATCCACATCCTATTATCATTGTGTTGTCGGAATAAAGAGTATATTTAATCTCATGGTAATGCACATTCAATCCATGAACCTCATAAAATCATCATAGGAATCTCCATGTTCTAGCATAGTATATATTCATTACTACATTGTTCTTTGTTAATAATCTGGAGAATATCTTGATGAAGGATTCAATTTGATATCCCTAGAGTAGAGGGTGGTACTGGATGAGGATGAACATCTATTTATGAGATAATTCTTGGAGAGATAGGTATGTTATGTTTCAAAAATAATTATGCTCCTATGTCATTTTACATTACAAAATGATGTTGGAAACCATAATGAAAATAATATAATGAGATTTATATATAGCTTGGGTTTGACAATAATAATTTTTCATGTTTGCCTATTTTTTTCTTAATTCTTATATAAACCCATGTCAATAATAATAATAATAATAATAATAACAACAATAATTATTATTATTGGTATAAAGAAAACTCATAAATTAGATTATATCTTATTTTTTCAAATAATATTAAATATATATTATTTTTCATTGCAACATGCATATCCATATAATATTATACCAAAATATTTCTTCCATCTTGAACAATGACAATTTGTTTAGTAAATGAAAATTAAATAACTATTCATAAATAAATAAATATTAAATATTATATTCACTAAATTTAAAATAACTACATATTAAATATTATCATCACAAAATATTCTCTCAAATAACTTGTGACATAATATATATAATCTAGAAAATATTAATAATTACTATAACATGTGTCATAATATTATTCATTAGACTTTTTAGATAATAAATATTTCTAATATTTAACTTAGGTTCTTCATAAAATTAGTATTTTACACTATATCACACTTTCTTAGTGGTATTAGGCTATGTTTCCCAAGGTCCATGTTTAGAATCTAACACATCCCAATGCACCCATAAAGAAAGAAGTTAACACTGGAATGATATAAAACCAAAAAAGGTTGATTACTAGGTAATATAATGAGTTTGTCATGGTATATATAATCAAGTATGTTTAATGCTACTTACATCATCTTATATCATCAATGTCTCTTTTAATAACATTGGGAAATTGAACATGCCTATAGAACAACATTTCCATGGATTTTTGTAGGCTATATAATTTTCATAGGAATTATTGAGATTTTAACTTCTTATAAAGAACAGAAGAGGAAAATCCATTCTTTAATTATTCATTAAAGATATATTACTCATTACACACCCATCATATCCTAGTTCACCATAAATAAATGTAATCATAGTTTTCCTCACTACATCAATTTATGTGACTCATAAAATATATTATTAATAAAATTAAACATTAAGGACCAATAAATACATCCACAAAGAATATTATCTAAGACACATAACAATATAAATTTCCTACTAATGGGTCTCATTCTAATAATTTATTACATTGAAAATAACCAAGGGTGTATGCCAAGAAGATGTTCTTTAATTTCCCATGCATATCTTCCCCTGATATCAAATGTTATTTCTATCCCAAAAAGAATTCCATCTGGCTATAGAAAAAATATTTTAGAATAATATAATTTCCCTTCTGGGTTATCATCATAGTAGGTAGTCACTTGGACCATTTTTTTGTGAAAACTACTCTTTATAGGCTATCATATACTATTTCATATCATACAAAAATCATTATGTGACAAGGAATTTATTAATAATAAAAAATGAATAAAGGTTATCATAAAGTTACCATTTTTTGGATCCAACTCCAATAGAACCCCACTTTAATAAGATCCAAAAATTTATAGCTTTCATCCCTCTAGATCTCTCATGATACTCATTATTCTTTTGAGATATGAATTTAGTTAAGGGGTCCATGATGTTTTGTTCAATAGAAACTATTATTACTATAAATTCACCCATATGAGAAAAATCCTTCCTGAGGAGATAGTTTTAAAGTATATAATTTGTCTCTTCGTATAACATTAGCTCTTTTGAAAGAGATGTGACTATTGTATTACCATAATACAGTGTGATAGGTTCAAAAAACTAGGTACCAGATTAGACTTCTGGATAAATCTTTGAATAAAAGTGGAATCTTTCACTATATAAAAAGCTAGTATATATTTGAACTACAATATCGAATTGGTGAAAACTTATTATTTTGAACTCTCCCATCTCATATCACCTCCGATTAGAGAGAAAATATATCCTAAATAGGAATTTTGGTCATTTTGATCTATTTAAAAACGTGAATTAGTATAACCCTTAACCAATATCTCCTCTTCTACACCATACAGTAAGGAAATATCATTATTTCTTCTCAGATAATTAATGATATCCTTAACAGTAGAATAATTTTGTTCACCCTGATCAACATGATATCTCTCTAATATTAAAAATTGATAAGAAAAATTAAGTCTAGTATATAATATATCATACATTTTTTATCCTATAGTTGAATCAAATGATATCTTCCTCATTTTTTCATCCTCCTATTAAATTTGGGATGATATTTTATTAGAATGATGGATACTTCATGACACTGGAAGGAATACCCACTTGGATTATTCCATATTAAAAATCATTAGTTTCTAGTGAATGTATATACCTTGTAATAGTCCAAAAAACGTCATGGATATGCCATTAATGGTCTTTATCCCACGGATATAGGCTACATCACCAAATTCATTCATGGAGTATCGGTTTTTAACTAGTCTATAATAGAAGCTAAGACTGGTATGTCATTAACAATAAGTAATATGTCATCAAAATATACTACTAGGATAGAACTCAAATTCCTACTAAAACTATTGAATACACATCTCTCATATTGAATCTTAATGAAAATAAAATATTTTATTACTTTATTCAATCTAATGATTCTTGACATGGATGCTAGATTCAATCCCTAAAAGGAACTCTACAACATTGATATATTTTCCATAAAATGAACAAAAAAACCATATAGAGGTTCCATGTAGACAAGTTATTGAAGGTTCCCATTAAGTATAGTTATTTTTTATATCAATCTTCCATGTTTTACTATTAGGGTGAGCTACTATAGAATATAGAATATTTATTTACATAAAATTGTAATCTGGTGGAAAGGTTTCAACATTATCAATGAATTTTCATTGTATAAACCGTTTATCAACTAGAATTTCTTCATAGGTACTTACCCAAAATTTCACATACAGTTTTGTATTTAATCACATTTTTCACCTAATAGGATTGAAAACAGTTGTAAGATCGAACAAACACCAATCATGGTTCTAATACATGTATTCTATTTCAAAATTTACAGAATCTTTTCATCTTGAATAATTTGAAATCTATAATGCCTCTTTCCAGGAGGAAGGATCATATTTGAAAAATAATAACAGCTTACCTACATTAGTGATTAGAAAACTACATCTCTATGTTTTTCTTACACATATATCACTTCTATAAAATACATATTTTCCAGGAATATCTTCTTCTATGAGGACATGTGGAATGTGTTCTTATAACAACTCATGGGTATCTTGAGAGTCAACCTCATTGAAACCAATATAGATCCCATTATCCTCTTTGAGAAATTTCTCTCTATCCAAAACCATTTCTTCTATAGAAATAATCAATTTTTAGTTCTGAGAAGTTATATAATTAGTATAGTTTTGTTTCCTAGGGTTCCCTGCAAGAATACACTTTCTTCCCCAGAGTGCTAGTTTGTTTCCAATGGAGGACTTAAAAATATCCTAGTAACCTCATACAAGTGTATGTGACAATACTGGTTTCTATCCACTTCATTAATCCAGGTTAATCTTTTCCATATTCCTTAGTTGGAACTCAATATGGTGTTTTTGTTGCAGTATCTAATGAATCTCCAAAAAAATGGAAGATCTTCATGCCTCATCATTGACCTAAAAACTTCTCGAAAGGCATGATTAATACTTTCACTAAACATATTCCACTATAGTGTCTAAGGTGGAGTGAGTTAAGATAGAGTTAAAAAACATATAGAAAATTGATAATCTATTTGTTAATATAATCACCACAAAAATAAAATTTAATCTTCATTATCGTCTTTCAATATTGATTCTATAATTATATATGTAATTATATAAATTTCATTAAAGAGTCATACTTATACCTCATCAAGTAGATATATCCATATCTCCTAAAGTCATAAATAAAAGTCATTATGTAAGAATACCCACCTCCAGATTTTAGTGGAAATGGCCAATACATATCATTGTGTGCCAATCCTAGAGTTATGATGGCCATTTTACCCTATCCACTGAATGGTGGTTTAGTCATTTTCCCTTGTAAAAAATAATGGAATTTTTACGTGTTTTTAGATCAATATATTCTAAATAGGTATCTTGATATATCTTTTCAAGCCTTTCTGGTTTAAATGAACATGACAGTACCTCCACTACTAGGAGTAATATGAGTCGTGTAGATGTGATTCATTATAAATTTATAATACCCAGGTTTTCAAAATTTTATTACATAAAGACCATTATTTAAATGTTTCATACCATTACATATGTAATTTTTATAAAATAAAAAAATTTAATTACAAATTTGAAAATAAAACCATTGGAATCAAGGAAGGATATAGAAAATATATTCACAGTAACATTCGATGCATATTAAGAATATCTTAAATCTCAAATCAGTATAATTAGTAATAAAAGGGGGTAATCACCAATGTTTATAGAATCCATCCTATACCATTAACGTCTCACAAATCCACCTCTCCCTAGAAATATTTTTGAATACACTTTTTACTTCCTTTTGATAAAGATGTGAGCGCCAAAACCAATATCTAATAGTCAATGTGTAGATATTGAAATATTACACTCGATAAAAAATGAACCTTACACTTCTCCCTACATAAGGAGTAGTTCCTCCTCTATTATATTTTCTAACCACATGAAAGACATATTTATTCCTTTTAAATTGATTAACAATAGAACTTCGTCTTCTCGGATATATAGTGCTGAGGAGATTTAGACATGTTATGAGTTGTGGGCCACATTACTTTTTCCTAATCTTTTTTTTATTCACCATATGGACATTCGTTTTTCAATTCCCCATTTATTTGTCTATATAGATAATTAGAGTAAGAATTTTTGAAATAAACTTGTCAATATTTCTCATATAATAATTGAAAATAATACTAGATAATTCCTTGTGTAGTGAGGAAAGTATGAGATCTATGTGTTACTCATCTGGGAATTCAATCCATAAGATGCATTAGAATTAAATGTATCAAATAATCTTGATTTAATTAGGTATATTTGACTCCAAATCCCCAATCCTAGTTGTAAATAGAGAATATATGATCTCATATATTTGTTGTTCCAACTAGTCTTGAGAGAGATCCCAAATGTGAGATATTATGCTATATGCATTCATTTACTCATGTTTCCTAATAATATCAATGGACATGGATGATAAAATTAAACTGTAAACATATATATAATTGTTCAAATATTTCTCATTAGTAGATAACACTTCCTCACTATCCAATTAACCAGGAATTTCTCAAATAGGCTATCTATACACATACAACTTATTTTCATGGAATAAGATAATCTATAAGCACCTTTTCCCATTTTGGAAATTTTTTTCTTTAGATAAGGTTATCCTTATAAAATATATATAACAAGGGTATGGTTTCATTTATATTTATTAAAATTTCTATAAATAATAAAAACATAATTTTTTTTCTTTATTTGATAAAATTAGGAAAATAAATAAATATGTAATCTACTAATCTCTCATTATTTTATCAAACCTAGTAAACCATACCATTGGATTAAGAATTCCCCATATCTTAGATCTTCTAGTGTCATGGATTCACATCCCCTATATCACCACCCAAAATTTGGTCGGTCAACCTATTGGAATTGTTTTATATAGGCATTACATATTCTAAATACATTAACTAATAGTTATTTTTTTTGAGTTCAATCCCTAATTCTGAAATCCTTAAATTGTATTACTTCAACCACTGCCTCATAGTTTCAATAAGTCTTAATTTGGAAGTAAACTACCATTGTGAACTAAGTTAACTCCAATAAAAATTTCTAGTTCGAATTCCCTAATATTATAAATCACCTTAATTGTTCCATTAAATCACTTTGAAGTATAGTTTGATTATACATTATGTGACATAAGGTAATAACAACTTAATATTTTTAGTTTTTGGATTTTATCATTAAGCCTTAATTTCTCATTTTAACTTTATTATATTGTTTTAAATAATATATTGATTTAATAATGTAACTACCATTGTATTATATAAAATTTAATCATAATCTAATTTATTTTAGTCGTCTCTTGAATGATTGTTAAATAATTTATTCATGTGATTGTGAAAAAACATCCATCATAATATTACCATGAATCTTAATTGAAATAAAATAATAGCATGGAATGATCATTATCATTTATTAATGGATAGTTTTCTTAGAATATGATAAACTATCTCTTGTCCCAGGGGAAGATCCTCGAACCTTTTTGTTGTTAATTTTGATGATTTCCAATTGTCCACCCATTTACCAATTGGATTGGTTTCACTTCAGCTCTAAACCAGACCCAGATCTACTAGATTAGGAAATCCATCTATTATATAAGATTTTATTCAGATGCGTGTGAGGGAAACCAAAGTTATTGTAATGGGGTTTACATACAAGAAACCAAGGGCTCAAAGAAATTAAATAATGAGAGGAGTGATGAC
The DNA here is from genome assembly GCA_963277665.1 of Viscum album. Taxonomy (NCBI): domain Eukaryota; kingdom Viridiplantae; phylum Streptophyta; class Magnoliopsida; order Santalales; family Viscaceae; genus Viscum; species Viscum album. Next base: position 1,543,006,019 of record OY728129.1, read on the forward strand.
ATGTAGAACATATATTTGATTTAATTATAAGTTTATAAGAAACTGGTCAATTAAAAGTTTTTCTCTTTTATTAAGATCATCCACACACTTGCATCAAATTACATTTAAAAAAATATATTTCAATTATTGTTGATCTTATTTATGATAAATCATAATAAAATCAATTAATTAACTTCTTTAACTAATTAATTTTTTTATCTTAATTATCATATATTTTTTTAATATTCTCATCAATTCTATTCGCAATTTTTTTTTGAATTTGACAAAAATTTTCTTTTCACATAAAATGTACCTTGCAGGTAGCATGGTGAGTACCCTTCCAAACATCCCAACATTTATTATAATCATGTATTTTTAATTATTGTGTCATGTGGAATATATTTATTTTCCTATAATTTAATGGTGTGTACAATAAAATTAATGACCACATGGAGCACATGGTATTTACATAGCCTGTTATTTTTCAATTCACATAGAACAATGATTGTATTATGTCTCATAAATGATATGTTGTTTAGAATTTTATAACTCGATTATTTCTTAAATATATATATTTATATACTTATATCTAATTACATGGAATGTACTATAAATATAATGAATATACATAGCACATGTTTAAAAGGTTTAATCAGTATTAAAAATTAATTTTAATTTTTCATTATTCGGTAATATATACATCATGTATAATAAAACTATGCAATGAGTATTTTTATCAACATTTATTCATTGGACATCCCTAGGGACTCACTGCGAATCCATTCCATGGAAATCAATGGAGAAAGTTTCATGTATGTGGGATAAAAATCAGGTTATCTTTGAGTTATATAGTTAGCGGTCATGTAACATGTGTATAGAATTACATGATCCTTCTTTGATTAATGGTTTGAACGTTGTTTGTAGATGTTACATGGAATTTTGTCTAGATATCCATTCCCTAGTAAATGGGTAGTTAATTAAAATATAGATTTTTTATAATAAACACACACCACTCAAATTAATTCAGAATTTAATCTAGGTGCATTGATCATGGGTACATGACATATACTCTTGTGCAATTTGGCTAGAAACCTATTAAAATCTTGAAGATTTATAATAAAGTATTTCATTCATAAAATTAATTTATTTGATTATATTTTTGATAAAATAACAAATAATATAAAATAACATGATTAGTATTAATTTAAGATGAACTAAAAATTGAAAAATCATATGATAAATTCATAAATCAATCAATGGTATTAACATATATATAAATAATTCTATGATAGATCTGATAGAAATTGATGGTTCTGAGGACAATGTAAATTCCAGATGGGGCATTCCGAACTCATATATTGTTTTGGAATCAATTATTAATATGATATTTACATGGTCGTAAATGTTTGGATCAATTGAAATGATTCAAAGAATAATTATTTATTGAATGATGAAACCAAGATGCATGATCATCATAAAATTTTGGAAATTACTTCTTATAGTTAAATAATTACCTTATGGATAATTCTTTTTTTTTTATGGATATAACAACCTCTTTACATCCTTAATCATTTATTTTTAGGAATCAATATTTTATTCCCACCAATGGTGATCCACATATATTCCACAAACCTCCAAGCATCAGCATAAGAATCTCTTTGTGTCGGTGCAATAAATCCCGGTCTTTACATAATTTTCCTTTTATATCCCTAGGAATCACATAATAAAAGATTCTTGTTGATCTCTCTAGACACTAGACAGGTGGGGGAAACAGATTTATCTCTATTATTGAGATCATTTTTAAAGAGTGTGTTCTCTAGTGATTCAAAAACATTTCCTCTAGACGTCATTGTACATAAAAAATGATGTTCAAAGCCTAAATTAATATAATATTATTGGTTTTATAAACATATAGGGTTAGAAAATTATAATTTCACATGATCACATATTGGTTTTATTAATTATTATAGAACACATTTTTTATAATAAAAATATTATTATTATTTCCTTCCATGTGGTAAACTCAATAATTAAATAATATATTATTTATTACAATAATATTCAATATATATTATTTCTCTCCAGAACCTAATCTCATTATAACTTTTCCCTATAAAATTTACGAGACCTTGAACTATGAATATTTAATTAATAAATTAATATTAATTCATTATTACCGAATAAATAAATATGTATTATATTAACTAAGTTATAAATAATGATTTATTAAATATTCTTCACACAAAACATTCAATTGAATAATTACAGAAAGAAATAATGTGATTAAAAAAATGAATATGATTTAAGCTCTATGAAGGAATCATATTTATTAAAAAAGTTTATTAATATAAAATAATATTATTTATCTAGGGATCCAGATACACTATGGGTGTGACCCTCGTAGCCTCTTTTTATGTGACATAATGCTAGGTAACCCAATGTCCAAGTTTAGCAACTATAAACTCACCATGTAACTAATAGTGGATGAATTTAATGACTTAATGACATAGAAACCCGAAAAGGTTCTTAATTTTTAATATATTCCCTCTATCTCAATATCTCTAGGTAATCAAGAATCATGTTGGTGCCATCAACTTATGTGCTCTATATCTCTTTCTTTGACTTTTTGGAAATTGATCTTACATACAAAACACAATGTCCTAGGATTTATTTAGGCTCTATCATTTCAATAGGTGATCCTGATATATACCCACATATTGTAGATTAAATAGTTAAATCAATTATTGGATTATTCATTATTTAAATTTTAATTGTGATGCGCCCAACATATCTTAATTCACTAAGAACACATGTTATATCATTTTTCATGACAAAATTAAAGTACTTAACTCATAACATACAATAATAATAATATTAATGTCTAAGGAAAAATACACACATCGACATATAAGAACATACAATGATACCTATAAATGTGGATTTCCTATTACATGGTCTCTTTATGAAAATTTCATTCATAAGAAATTACCAAGGTCATAGACCAAAAAATGGAAAAAAAGTCCTTTGAGTCACCACCAATGATAGCCTATATCATTTATGCCTCTCAATTAATTTCATTTGTCTACAGACCATATATTTGTGGATACTTTCGGGGAACTTTATGGTTCTCTTCATAGTTGGGAACTACTATGACCTTCCAGTGTGACAACTACAAGTAGAAAATTACCACAGAATATGTCACACAAAAGAGAAATCATGATGTGAGATTGTGTTTAAAAATATTAATAACATTAACATAATTTATTATAATTTACATATAATTTGGTTTTTGGGAAACATCTCAAATACCTGGCTTCTCCAAAATTCACCAAATCATCTCAAAACGTCATCAAATTCTTTCTTTTTATTATTAGGATAATTCCAAACTCTTTTAAACATGTATTTTTTGTCCTAAAACTTATTTTCTAGTCCAATTAGATAATTTTGATGAATAAATCATCTATATAATGTAAATAACCTCTCAATAGAGTGAATATAGTCAAATTAATAATGAGATATCTCTATTCAAATTCATCTTTCAAAAATAAGTAGTATAAAACTAATTATATTATAAAACATTTTTTTATTGTCCTTTTACTGGTTCGCCACATTCTTTTATCTCTTATCCAAACACATTGAACCTTCTTTACACTCATTATTTAGTTTTTATGCAAACATTTTAGTACAGGATGGTTCAGTAACAAGATTCTATTCTTTTTTATGATGTATCCATGACTTCTCCAGCATCATTATCTGACTTAGTTATATAAACTATATCTTTCAATCACCAAACATTGATATGATTCCAACCATGACTTTCCAGTTAGTTATTGAAGGGAATTTGTCTCATCATTATTCATTACCCAATGATATGAGAAGCATATTAAATTTTCTTATCTAGGTTGAGTATAACATCATAAATCAAACCATCATCATTTCATAAACACATATCATTACAATGATATTTTTCAAAAAAATACAATCTAACAAATTTTCACATATCTAAAACCACATTTTATTATTATCAGAATTAAAATTATTCATAATCAATCATCTTATTTATCCCTTTTGAGAATAAATTTAAAAGGGAAAAATATGCTCCCACTTTTTGACATAACAGGGTCATGAAAAAAATTATTCTTCAACTTTTAATATGTAATACCATATGATTTTGATATGATTTGAAATACCTTTTGAGATGTGAATTAGTATAAATTAATATATAAAGTAAGGATATTCTTCAATATCCTCTCTATTATATGATACCAATGAGATAAAATTCTATAAGATTCACAAAATAAAATTTTTATGATATTGATGGAACAACATAATAATACATCACCATCCGATTTTAACTTCGAATAAAATTCATCTTATTAATTATCTATAAAAAAAATAAAATCTATTCCTATATGGGTTAAAACTTTTTATAAATCAATAATAAAAAGTTTCTATAACCATTTGTTTTTTATTTTCACCAAATGTTATGCCAGTTTCTATTATTTTTACTTTTTTGGAAGGACTAGCTAATATTCAAGAATTTTTTGAAACCATTACTCACTTGAAAAAGGACATAAAAACTTTTCATGTTTTAGTTTTTTCATAATTTGTTATATAAACACTCAAAAAACCTAATATAAACATTCTCCAAAGTGATGGAAGAACAATATAATATCTCATCCATAATATTTTGATGTTTTTTTATAGATTTCCATATTCAGGTAGATTTGATATATTCTATTCACTTCACTAATATTTAGATCTTTCACACAAGGGATATTGTCCATCCCTCATAACATTCTCTACCCATCATATAATAAAAAATACATAAATATTTGTGAAAGGGTGGTTATTCTATTATATAATTAATTTTTATAGTAGTTTTGAGACTGATTTATCCACACAAAAACATCAATACTTATTTATATAACATTTCTAGGCCTCTCCGTGAAAGAACCACATTTAGTTTTAAACTATGTTTCCCTTTTATAAATATTGATATTTACCATTTTTTATTATTCTTCATAGGTTTAATGGGAATATATACTTTATCATAAAAGGACTTGATTAATTTGAGATTTCTAAATATTTTTAGAAAACACCAAATAGTCTATCCATTTTATGAGAAAATCAATAGGCTAATATAAAACTGTGGATTTTAGGGTGGTATTTCATTTAAAATAATATTTTTCTAAATTGTGCTCATTGGTGATTTCTAGTTCTATTTAATATGTAATGGAAAAATATTCAGACACTAAATATTCATTTATATAACTTTGTTACACCTTATACACAAATATTTCTCCTCGATAATATTTACACTCTTAGGCAGATTTGCACACACTTCAAAGGATTGTTCAAAACAATACCAATTCATTTATCTCATTACTAATTTTTTTATTCATTATTTTATATTTCACCCATATTTGATGATATTCATTACAATTTTTCATTATTATTTTGTGGGTGTTATCTTTAAAAAAGAAGAATAATTTTTTATGGTTGGTTTTCCATCCATATAATCTTTTATAAAGGCCTTATTGTGAGACCATGTTTCAGTTGTGTTCTTCAAAGAATTTTCTCAAAATTAATAAATATTTAAATTATTCACATTCTTTCCATATTGTGTTGGTAAACTTTATATTTATTAATTATTGGGAATCTAATAAGATTTTAACATAATTAATCATACTTGCGACCACCTAGATTATACATCTCACAGAAATTCCCCTAGCTTTAAAATCTATTCTTCATAGATATATTAACTATTTTATGTGAAGAATTATTCTTTAAAATATGTAGAAATATTCTTACTTCATCATTTCTCCACCATGATTTATAGATTATATTATTTCTAAATAATTAAAAAATATGAAATTCATATATTTACATATGTATGAATGTCTTGTAGCACCAATTTCTTCTAATTAACTTTTTTCTTATTATGTATGGTGTAGTCTATCTAGATCATCATGGTTTTTGACTTTAAGATCCGTTGGGGTGAAATTTCTATGAGAAATGATTACCCCCACCATTGAAATATTTGCGGTTTCTTAAAATTTTCATCATTTTAAATTTTTATAGAAATTTTTTCCCTAAACTTTCATAAGAGGAATATTTAGTGAAAATAAATTTATCAGCAAAACTGGATCCCCTTTTTCATATTGTAGAGGTATATAATTTTCCTTAGGATCTTATATTCTCTTTGAAACCAATTTGATTTTTATCGGTTACAATAATAAACTCTAGAATTTTCCTAGTAGCATAATATTTTGCAATATACTGGGAAGTTATTAGTTGTTTCCTACACTATATTTTTCAACATGACTTCAAAATCCATGAACTTCTTAATACAAATTTACTTTTCATTATCAAATAACATTATCCTTTCATCCCATCACTTATTCATCATATAAATTTTAACCTCATATGTTTTCTCTATATCTATATGATATATTTCCAACTATTTCATTTTTTTATTTGATTATTAGATTGGATGATTTGAAATCTATGGAAAAATTCTGGATGTTATATAATGCATTGAATAATTATCACTCAATATTCTTAAACAGTTATTTATCACATTCATATATTTTAAATTATTCATCAACTAAATTCTATCATTAATTATAACGAATTTTTACTTCTCCCGTGGATTTTAATATCCTAAAATGTTTGCTTTTGCATCTCATTATATTTGATAATTATTATTCAATTATATCAGATTATTTTTGTAATAGGGACATTCAATAAAAATGTCCCTTGATAACTGATGATGTAGATTACTATGTATATATTAAGAAATTACTTAAATGATACTTAAAATCATGATAGGGATATTTTTTCATTTTAATGAATTTATCACAAAAATATAAACTATATTCAGTATAAAAACAATGATCAAAAGATTAGAACACTTAATCACCTCTATATTCAATACCATTATCTAATTGTGTTTTTTTTGTTTCTCATTTATTAACTTTTATTACTTATTTTCCTCTCCCTAATACTTAATTCTCGATTTATGGGATGAAACATACTAGTAAATTATGATTTCTATGGAATATGAATATTCCATCAGATGTTCTTCATTAATTATTTTGAAAATGGAGTACATATATTTCAGATAGAGTAACTTGAATAATTTTTTTCCTTTATAATATGGAACCTTGTTCATCCAATTCAATTGAGGTAATTTATTATATCCAATTATTTGGTAAACAATCCCTGATTTAATGTAATTGGATCATATAGAATCACCTGAAGGGAGGGGGGGTAAAACTGGCATGTACCATTTTTAACAAAAAACCTTTCTTATTTTTATCATTAAACCCATTTAGGATATAAACCATTATCACTAATTATGATATAAATGAATACCTTTGTAAATTAACCTTCCAAAAAACCCTATGATTTTAATATGATGATCTTCAAAAATATCACATATATTTTTACAAGCATCATCTCCACATGGCTAACCTAATCTAGGTTGTGTCAACTCCCAGTGAGTTTTAGATTTTATACTATAACTGAATCAGAAATTACAATGGGTATCTGGGTACCATTATATAACATTCTTTAAAAGTATTAAACCTGTGTGCTCACTATATTATATAGATAAAAGTACTCTAACATATAATGCATCTGAATGCATATTTACACTATATCCATAGATACCGTATTTCTCTGGTTCCTTTCATCTTTCTTCCTTCTAAAGTATGTATGTTATGTGCACTCATAGACTCTACACTAATATTATCAGTAATATTTCCCCACCATAGAGTCAAAATTTGCATAAATATATTCCTAAAATATACTTGTAACTCTATCTATGGAATTCATCACATATCAAATTTCACTCGAATATGTTCATAGGATTCTCAAACTCACTTCATATTAATTTATCCCATTATGTAATCTATGCATTTTTGTGCCACATGTTCTGTGATAGGGAATATATTCTAGTGATTTTTACCTATGAAAAAGAGTCGTATATTTCTTTATAACTTTACTTTCCTCAATAAAACATATATGGTATTTCACTTTTTTGAGAGAAATAATTCTTTCATATATGTGCTGATCAAGCTCCAATAAATCCGCACTTATAGTGAAAAATTATTCTTATTTCATTATCACATTGATAATTAGAAACTCATGAGAATAAACGGATATATGAAATATAAGTTTTCATTCAAATAGTATAAATAGTATATTGAGAAGAAAAAATGGCTCCCAGTGAAAAAGGAACCTAATTGAATAATATGTTTCTATTTCCATGATTTTTTAGAGTACACTTCAAAATAAAAGAGTAATACAAGAATAAAGCTATCAAATAATCATTACATTATTGAAAAAAACTAAAAAAATATTCATTTTTTATTTTCCAAAAGTATCGAATTTTTATAAATAATATTAATAAATTATTCCCTCTAAATATGTATAGTAGTATAAAAATATAGATAACCTATATATAAGGCATGTAACTCACTATATAGAATGATAAATTCTATAAAAATAGTAAATAAATTAACATTGAATCCATACATAGTATCATATCACCATTTTATACTCATCTTCACTCTATCCGACCCTAATCACAATGATGCATGCCTTGATAAAATTCAACATGATATTTGATGGAGAATCGTCGACATTATTCTTGAAAACCTATAAAAATCAATTTCAATATAATTAAATACACAATGTTATTAACTTATTTAAATACTATCCCATTCATTCTCATATTATCACTTAGATATTCATTTTAATAATCCAAATATAAAATAACAAAACATGAATCTTAATATTTTTATTTTATCATAATAATAAAATTATAGAAACTGATATTTTTAATGTTCTTTTATATTACCATCACACAGATGAAGATCAACTTATGTTATCTTGAATTCTGGGATCACACACTAATTGATGAATTTTTTTATATTTATTCGATTGAGGAATATATATTTCATCATCTTGTTAGCTTTCATTTTAATCACATTCATTATTTGGATACTTTATATTTCACATAGTTGAAACATCCAAATTTTATATGTTTTGAATCATTGTACTGGTATATTTCATGGTTTACATCCACGATTTCTTATGACAAAAAATTATTTTATTCTCTAGGTATATTATTTTCAACAAGTAGATTATTGAAATTTTTACTAGGTCTTGAAGCTTTATACTCATCCATAGCATCAGGGAGGGGACATAAAAGTCAAATGTTCAGTGGATACTGTCTTATGATCATGGATTTTTTATTTTTAGATGATTTAAATGTCTTATGAGGAAGTAAAATATTCACTAAATATTTATGATTAGAAAATAAATTTGATAAATCTAAAATACTTATGATCAAATTAATGATTTAATTTCAACACCTATTGTCATAAATTAGACATCAAAGATTTATGTCCACAGTTGGAAGAGGCTTAATCTTGATAATGAGACATTTTTCATGATAACTCCATAATATTAATTTCATTAGTAAGACTCAAACTAATATTTTATTGGTCTAGGGATTCTTTAAATTTTTTAAAAACATCACAAAACTTATTCAAATGAATTATGGAATTATTTGAATAATTAAAAAAACCTTAAAACACATAACCAAGGTCTTGAAATGTAAATAATTCCAATATTAAAGTACTTTAGTAAATATTTTTACAATATCAGGTATGAATCTTGAAAAATGTCTACACGTTGAGAATTAATCTCAATCCATATCAATTCAACATTAAACATCATCTAGGAGTTTTGTAGCACTGATTATGGTAGCGAATATAGTATTATTATCATTATATATGTTCTCTACATTCATATATCCCCCATCCAAACAATTTGAACAATATCTGAAAATTTTATTTATATATATTATAATATGTTTAATACAATAAGGATTGGTAACCAATATATCTTCTTATTCAGTATGTAGAAAATAGTTATCCACCTTTAGTAAATTTTATAGATATATAAACCATCTAGTTAAGTACTAAGATGTTGACAAGATATCCACTTGATTTTTTAAGTCTAGTTATTCAAGTGTTTCCAACAATTCCTTCTTTATTAACCTTTGATATAAGAAAATAATTAATCACTATATCTTGGTAGATTTATAATTCATCACCTATAACATTTTATTTACTTTAACGTATAAAAAGTTACATGACCTTCAGCAAAAAATGTTTTGAAACACCTTTGGGTACTTCACATGAAAATAAATCAATGTTAATGATTTTTAGATGTGATTTAAATAAATTTATGTTTTGAAATTTTTATAAATTTATTTATTATTTTCTTCAAAATAATTAATGGTTTTAAATATTCATTAATTGATTATGATTATACATAATGTGATAGTAAAAGGTCTCCAATGTAGATAAGTATTTATGTAGTGATTCGAAAATTTGGGTATGATATATGGAACATTAATCTCAATGGAAGGGGGAAAAGATTTATGAAAAAATGTATAATGAACCAATATTTTCCATCTCTATTAATGGTATTTGAATGATTTTCTTACAGTTGATAGAGTGGTAACCATGTATCATGATTTTTATAGTGGTTCATAGAAAAGGGGAAGATGCGTTACATTTCTATTGGGATTTAAACTACCATTTAATTTTTCTCAGGTTTTAGTATATAATTTTATATATTATATTCCCATAATTAACATGAACCTTTCTTATTTTGTTATTAATGATGTCGGTATCACCTAGAAGTAGGATAAATAATAATTATTCTCATTGGATTCTTCTACTTTCATTGATCATTGTTCGGTAATAAAAATGGCCTAGCAGTGTCCTACAAATTAGGGGTTATTTATAGCTTATGGACAATAATATGATTTAGGGTTATGGAATATTAAAGGGTTTTATTTTTAAAACTATGTTGATTAAATTTGGTTTGGATTTTGTAAAATCATATATAATATTGTTGTTGATAATTAGGTATGGTTTTCTTCAAGAATAGAGTCACAATTTGGACAAAATATATAATAATGTTGTTCCATATCCACGATATATTTTCACAACATGATAATCAGGTGATGCAACCAATGATGTTATGTTTGGAGTTATAGTAAAATCACATGGCTAAGAAATAGACATCAAATACTCTTAAACATGGGTATTGTTATATCATTCCTTTCCATAAAACATTTCATATATAAATGGACTTATTGTTTTCCTTCCTCATATGAAATTCCCACAAATGAGGTTGGCTATACTATGCCTTCTTGAGATATACATCATATTTGTGGGTTTTTGTACTTTATTCCATATATAGATGTGTGTCTATATAAAAACGTTTTCTAGGATACAAAATCATCCAATTTATTCCCCCCAATGTGTTTCATACACTAACATGATCGGTAATGTTATGTCCTCCCCACGATGTAGTATTTTTTTGATGTAGTTAAAATATAAATGACTACAAATATTGGCTCATGAATGGGTGATAAGATATTGTGGTGGATTTTTTAGATTACACCATGTAAACGTGATTTTTTATGAGTTATATGTTACCTTTTTTTTATTTTTGTTTATCCATACATTGGATATTTTTGAATATATAAGACAAAATATTGATAGCATCTTATTAAGTTTTTACTCACATATTATTCTTACATATGGGGGGGGGGGGTTTAGAAGTTGTTTTAGTATAAATGTAGTGAATTGTAATGGCGTCCTAGCTACATTGGTTGGATGGGTTTTGAATATTTGAACAAGGAGTTACATGTGTTTTTTTATAAAGTATCCTTCATGGTTTTTTCCAATTTTTATTTATACAATATCATCTAGTGGGAGACCTTATATAAATATGTGTGTTTATCATGGTTCTGTTTTGTTAAAATATATGCAAGGTTTTATATTTTTTATGGTTATATCATATCAATAATTTGATGAGTATATTGTGATGTATCAGAATATATTCTTTGTTTTTTATTTTATTAATAATTTGTGTTGTGATGTTAAGTGTATGGTATACACACTTTTGGTTATAGACATCCAACAGTAGTTGGAATCTCTTTGGCTTCAACATGGAATGCATGATGATATATAACATACGCAATGTATTAATTTTAAGGGTGACCAATTACATGGATTTATAGTAAGTAAAATTCCAATATTGATAAATTATTATACCCCATGGTTTTGGTTAGGAAACCATAAAGGGAACAATAACTTTAATCACTATATAAACTAAAAAAGAAAAACATTAGTTGTGGTCACAAGAACATTATGGTAAGACAAAACATTCCAGTATGATATAAATTGTGTGATTGAACTATGTGGGTTATTATTCCCATAAATAGATGCATAACAATACCTTTAAAAAGTTAAATCCAAACACTATGGGGCCTATTTGTATTATTACAATTTTTGTGTATCCTCTAATAAATTTTAAATTTCATGAAACTATAATATTACCTCAAAATTTTATATTCTCAAATATCAATACCATCCATTTAATAAAATATTTTCGTGAAGATTTCATATTTTGAGGGAATGAAAAAAAAAATAGTCCATAGAGTTGATATAAATTTATGGTCATGACCAAGTAATTCTCAAAATTAATTTCTCAAAATGAAAGTGATAAGCTTTTAAATCTCAAAAAGAGTTAGGCACTTACAAGAATAGTTGTAATAGTCTAGTAAATCCTTATATTTTTGGAAGAAAATATGATAGCGATTAGCCAATAAATCTCCAATATCATGAGTGAAAATTAAATATATTTTTGATGAATTAGTTTTTACTAAAATAGTTTACAGATGAAAGGACATATTATTGAGGAGCTCGTAAATCCAAACTCTCATCAGTGACAAATCCAATATTATAGTGATAAAACAGTCAATCCTATAACTCATTACTGATGATATAAAATGTTATTGTTGTGAATTTAAATATCTAAATACATTTGTGGTGATAAAAAATTATACTAAGATTCTATTAAGTCCTTAATTTATGTGATAAGGAAACCTTCTAGTTGTGATTAAATAGTTCACCACATATTTTAAAATAAGCAATCATTTTAGTTATGAACATGTAGATCCCAAATCTTTTTGGTGACTATATAATATGTATGGGATTTATTACATTGTAAAGCATATAATAATACACCTCTGTAGAGATATTTCATAAAATTGTGTATGATTTTATTTATGCGCTATAAAAAACTCAAATAAAATCTTAATGTCTTCTTAGAGAGCCTTAGATTCTATAATATATTATTATAATATTATTGTGATGATCCAAATAGAAAATACTAGTGTGTGTGATGAGAAGACACACACTACGACTCTTCCCATAGTCCTTGATTGTGTTAAATCTAGTCTTCCCAATTTTATGAATTTATAGAACATAATCACCACATGAATAAAAATCGCCACACAACAATAATTGGATTCCCCATGCTCTGAGAACAAGATGAGTAATTTAATGTGGTAATATTCAAATTTTATGATTGAATGATCCAATTTATAATGGGTCTTCACCTTTCAATCATGAGAAGTAATTTTAAATATATTGATATTGTCTTCGATAAGGATTTCTTGATCATATCTTAAATCTATATGTGATTCAAATACTAAAAAAATATATTTGAGATGACTTCCATGTCGTCCTTTTGATTTCAACTCATTCACAAAAATATTCTTATAATCCTATATTTTTCAAATAAGTAATAGTAAAACATAAAAAATTACATGTTTATGGTATAAAACTGCATAAAACAATGGAGGTAAAATTTTCATAACGAAGGATTAGCCACATTTTTAAGTGGATTTATTAGGATACATTAAAGTGAAAATATTTATATTAAATTGAAATTACTCAAACTATTCCATGAATACATCAAAATGCAACCATTTTAGGAGCCCACTATCCCCAAAACTATTTTTAATTTTATTCCACGTTGGGTTATTACATCACTTTTGTTAAATTATTTTACAATTTTCATCAATTTATATTTGATGTTATGTTGATTTTATCATCATTTAGTTTATATAAAAAAAATAATGGGGCAGTAAAATCTATTTGGATTTTTATATATTATTTTTTTTAATTTTTATATTCTTATTCCATTTTTATTGTTTTTTACTACACATTTAACTCATTTTTAACAGATTCCATAATATTTTTTAAAAATATTTATTGATCCATGAAATATTTTTTAGATGAATAATAAACTATAATACAATTATTTTATATGAATTTTGATATGTTATTAAACAATTAAATATTTATTTTTATGGTAATCATGAATACTAATGGACTAATGAAACCTACGACTAAGAGCTCATTCTAATTCTTATTTTACTGTATTGATTGAAATTTTAGAAATTTTAACATATTATATCAAATATTTATTTTCTTGAGATATTCCTAATAAAAAATTTATATTTTTTAATTTTTTGTAACTAAATTTTAATACCAGTATTTTTTAAGAGATGATTGTAAATGGTTGATGATATTTTTTGAAATATCATTAAAGACATAAAAAAATATTTGAAATCATGTCTCATTTTTTATCTGTATTAATTGTGGAACATTTTGATATAAACAAAAAATACAAGACTAATTTTTTACCCCACTCTTAGGTAGTTATATTGACTAAAATTTATGAATATTTTTAGAATGACATAATTAATTGGTTTCATGGGGGAACTGATTCATTAAAAATAATTTATACTTTTAGTCAAATAATCATTCATAATATTCCTAATTTTTGGGTAATATTTTAAAATTTTAGTCGATTTTAATAGTCTTTGTTTAATTGGAGTTTATTTGAAAAATGGAAATAAATTATGATTTTAGTGATTTATATGAAAATTCATTTTGGAATTCTATTCCATGAACATATAGAAGGAATTTATTGTGATTCTATTATAGAACGGACTGAATAATTAATGAGGTGATCAATAATTCATATATTATACCAATAAATATATGATACACTTTTTACCAATAGATCATATGTTATCTCCAAAAGGGGAGTCAAAACACCAATGATTTATAATGAAGGGTCCAAACATGTCATCACCGACCAACTTAATCTTATTATAGACCTTGATAATATTTTTACTACCAAAGAAACATTGTGACCACACCTAATATTATGTTAACATCCAATAGTCTCATTGTGTACTATGAAAATATGCTTAAACTCAAAATCATGTCACACTCCACCATAATAAAAAACCGCAATACCCATATACATATAAATTCTCCAAAAAAATCAATTTCTATCACAACATAATTGGCATTGTGATGCACTAATTTTTGGGCAATTGAAATACCTCTGTGACATTATATCAAATCTACATTGCCTCTAATATATTTCCATGATTACATGTGGGAATTCATTATCCAAGTAATATTTCCTTGTATATCGCTATGACACTACCTACACCCATCAATGAAGTATTTAGCTCATTATTAACATTAAATACTCCTCCCAATATACTCTTATTTTCCAGTAAAAATTTACATTTGTCACCCAACCCATCTATAAAATTATTTCATCATAAATAGCAGAAGTTGTATTTTTGTAAGAGACAAATATAGATCGATCCTCATCCATCAACGAATTAGGGAGGAATGTCGAAAGAAAAAAGGTAGGGGGATATATTATAGTCCCAATTCATACAATTATAACTTGAATTAGGTAAATATTCATAAATGTGGAAACATTGTAGACACTTTTTATGAGATAAGGGAATGAGATCATGGTAATTGAATTCCATAATTATAGATAAATGATATAAGCCACAGAACTTGAGCTAAAGGAGGGGTGAGGAAATTAGATAAGGTTATTTATTTAATAAAAATATATGTGGATTCTTTTAATAAAAATTTTACGAATTTTAGTTTTGTTCTTAATTCATTTTATAATAAATTCATATTGTTCGACTATATTTCATGAATTTTCTTCTTTCTCCTGTCCTTATTTTTTAATTGTGGTCTCCTAACTCTATGATAGTTGATAAAAAACCAGAGATGTTATTACGATGGGTATTTATTGAGGTCTAATTATTTTCTCTTCATGGATATGTTTTGATATAATTATATTCAGTGAAAGTGGAATGTAAGGTTTACAATTTAGAGATCATAAATATTCTCCACATTTTTACACAATCATTCTGTGGGATCCTTCCTTTTTATTACATTAACTTTTTCTCACATGGATGAAAATAATTGATCTATTAATGTTTATTTTCATATAAATTTGGTACATAATATGTAAAAACATTAAATATTATTCTAATACACTTGATAGAAATATTCTTGGGTTCACCCAAGGTTAATTTTATTGTATCGCATAGCCTAGGGACATACACCAAAAGAAAGGGGTGGGCATGAATCCTAGAAACGGAATAAGAAAGATAGACATATAGAATAATATTTTGAGACATATCAGTTAGAATATGAGGCAAGAAAATAATAATAAGGACACAAATCATAACATGTAAATGTGTCTAGGACATATAATTAGGACTTTATAATAATATCCCAATGGTTTATCACCAAGGTGTCAAAAATGACATTTACTAAGGTTATTGACTAAGGTATTGTGAAATATTTCATCAATATAGATTAAATTATTTAACCAATGAATTAGAGTGCAATGACAACACACCATTCATATGTATAATTTATTTTGATCCTCATAGATTATAATAAATCATTTCATTTATGATATATGGAACAAATCTATTTCATATCAAAATCATGGAGTAGAGAAGTCCTTAATGGAATGATCGTTACATCACTCTTATACCATAATATAATAATATGGAATATGTATATGTAAATCCCCAAATATAAAAATAGGTTTACATAGAGGTAAATACCCATTACAAATGAATATGTTTTAGTATTCAGAATAAGAAAAATAATTGAGAATTTCTCAATTAAAATTGAAAAATAAATTATGTTGAATGATGAGTATAAAACATGGATAAAATTGTAGGGGAAAATATTTTTATATTCCTAAATAATATTATTATAGTAATAGGATAATATAATGTGTAAAAAACTAATTATTTTGTAAAAAAAAGGCATAACATATAAAATGAAATTGAATGGAAAAGAGATGTGTACATTTCTCATACCTGGTATTTTTTCCCTAAAAAATGAGGATGGAACATTGGAAGCATGATTCCACCTTGGGGAACTACATTAGAAGAAACAAATAACCATATATTCATGTAGTATGTGTTGATATTGAAGGGGAATGTATAAATGGGTGGGTATTTATATAAAAAGTGGAGGCAGTGATTAATAATTATCAAATATAGGTCTTGGAAATATAGGTTGTGGAAAATGAATAACTATTTTATTCCCCAATGTTTTTGCTCATGGTTAGGGTAATTTGAGTAGCCCTAAATAGTATTTTATTCCATAAGAACGGAATAAAAAATTATTAATTCTCCTTTGGACATGGAATTTTAAATTTTCCAAAAAAAAATAATGATTTTAAAATTAAATTCCCTATTTTAAACTTTTGAAAGTCCATAAAAGGTTAGGAAATTGATTAAAATCCATTAAAAACATTATATAAATTAAATAATGTATTTATGGGTTTTTATTTTTTAACTAATTATTAGATCATTAGGTCATAAATCTGAGGTAAAACATAACAAAAACCCAAAATTGTATTTTTACTATTCATATAAAAATAAATTATTTTAGAAAAATCTCATCAATTAATATTAAACAAATATTGAGGTGTGGATTTAAAATTATAATTTGATTTATTATAATTATTATATAAATATGTTAATTTTTACATCTAAATGATAAAAATTTTAGTTATTAAAAATATCCTTTTTGAAGGCACAATCAAATTTTTTCCACTTGTAAAAATTTTTCACCAAAATTATAAAACTATTTTAACATTTTTTTCTAAATATGAGTGTTTTGGAGGACCATTTGATTAATATAAATAATATTTTAAATAGTGTATATTATTATTAAAATGTATATCTTTTCTAAAAACAATGCTGATTTATTTATTTCTAAAAAACCAATTTTCAATTTTGTATCAATTAAATAAATATTTTGTTAGGAGAAACTATTCTTCAAATGAGATTATTTTATTAAAAAGTTTATTTTTAAAAGGTAAATTGAACATTAAAACACTATTTTATACACAAATAAACCCTTGTTACACCCACATTTACTATAGGGGTATGGTGTGGAGTGGTGTAAGTTTCATGGGGTGGATCAGATAACGTTGATCATGTGGTAATATCCCCAAACATGAAATTATACCATAGACAAATTCATTAAACCTTTATATGATGAAGCTCATATTTTTATTGGTTATGGGATAACCCTAACTATTCGACCATCCACCTAAGATCTAACAATTTAAATTTAAATGGAATGACTATACTGGTGGTGTCCATCATTTCTCCTTTATTCATCAATTACCCTTTGTTATTACTATTTATAACAAAATTATAATATCCAATGGGTATAGTTCCTAATGGTAATATTAAATAATAGTTATATTGAACGATATTCACATTTCCCCTTATAACCTATAAATTCTACATTATAATTTCACACATATATTACTAAAATTCATACTATGGATATATTATTATTTTCTAATATTTTTATTACATTCCAAATATATTTTTTTATTTATATAATTTTTTCATTTGGGAGATTATTCATGTATATTGGTTCGATCCATATTTTCTAATTTTATATTTTCTACTTTATAATTTTGGCATAATTATAATGTGTGGAATTTTAATTAGATTCATAGAAGGCTAATGTAATTATCATTTTTAATAAATAATATTTTTTGGTTTCTCTATATTAATCTGTGTATAATATAATATAATAAATAACAAACATTTATTCAAGAAATAAATATTATTTTAAAATACATTATTTATTAAATTCTCCCCCCTTAAGAAAATTTTCCATGAAATTTAATCTCACAATATTATTTTAGTAATGGTGATGGTACTTTAATTTCATTGTTTCCACTAGTTCCCATGTCACCTATAACACTTATTATTCTTCCCCAATACTTTTACAATGTAGGTAGTCTTGTTGAGTAGAAATATGTCTCTATGATTTAAGATCTCTACTGACTGATCCTTATAATAGATTTATTTTCTAGTCATACCACCTCTTGATTCTGTATATATAATGGATTAGGTACGTACTTCCTCAAGGGAGATATGTGGACTACATCATGAACTTGAGATATATTTGGTGGAAGTTATATCTGATAGAACAATACACTTATGTGATCAAGTACATGAAAGGGTCAAATATACCTAGTTCTAAGAATCCCATTCTTACCAAACCATATGATTCTCTCCCATGTAGATATCTGAAGAAAAAAGCTAATGAATATTAATCTCTGATTCCCTTCGACGGTTGTCGGTATATATTGTATACTAACTTTGAGAAACCATTTTATTTTTTTGTATTTGGTGAACCTTTTATATCTAATCTTATGAAAGATCATGTCGAGGTATCTTTTTCTCACCAACCTCATCCCAAAAAGTTATATCTGTACATTGCATCCCATATAGAGCTTCATATTGGGGAAATTGAATAATTGAGTGGAATATTATATTTCATTAGAACAAAACTCATGGGAGGTGTTGATCTCATCCACTTTTAAATTCAATTGATCAATTTCTCATAATTTTCTTAAGTTTCAAAATAGTCAATTTATATTTTCAATAATTTTTGGGATGATAGGCGACTAAAAATTAAATTAATTGAATTTTTTTTTCGAATAATTCCCATAAATATATATTTGATCATTGGATCATGGTCTGAAAAAGGAATGTTTCACCCCATACTGCCCCACAACATCCTTTAAATATATCATGGAATGTTTATCAAGAGATAAGTCCCCCGAAATAGTGATGAAATAGGAAATCATGGTGAGTCGATCCACTATAACCCATATTTTATCTTATCCACTAAATGTTATTGAGGTAATATTATTAAATTATATAGTAATATTTTCAAACTTCCATTTTATAGTGGTAAATGTTTGAAATTCCCCTTTAGTATGTTCTAAAACATCATTCACTTATTGACACACCATGTAGGTTATAGTATAGTCAATAATACCCCTTTTCATATTATCCCATGATTAATCATCTGGACATTCTTTACACATTTTAGTGATTTTATGATTTATTGAGAATGTGAATCTATGAGATTCATCCATTGGGTCCTTCATTATCTATTTGATATTTGAATAAAATTTCCTTGTTTAAATATTTAGTACACCATCTTGATCAACATTGAACTCAAGAAACTCTCCATTCATCATAGCCTCTATCATCTATTGTATCCAAGGATCTTCTATTTTTTTTCTCTTGATATTGACTTGTAATTATGGTACGTAATTCATTTGGGATAGAGATGATGATGTAACATCACGTATGAATACAATGTCCATCCATAATTGGTCTTTGATCAAGGGATATCCTTGAATTCTCATCATTTCTAACGCAATAGTGTCTTTCCAACTTAACACATCAATAACATTATTGTCTATTCTAGGGTTATAATGAATTGAACAATTAAGTCATCAAGAAGATCTAAAAATATCTTTTATATCATTTCAAGTCCATTTTCATGAATATGTACTTCAATATTTGGTTCGTTTTGTATATATCACATTTCTCCCCATAAAGATAGTTTCTCTATATCATCAGATTAAAGACAAAAACATCTAAATCTAGATCTTGTGTATGATAATTATTATCATGAAGCTTTAACTACAGATATTCATAAATGATAACCTTGTTATATTTTTTGAGGATGAACCCAATACCATTTATATACCCATGAATATAAATAAAAAATCATTCTCTAAAAGTGGGAAGGGTTTAAACGGGTTCACTAACAAATATATTTTTCTGTTATTCAATACAGTCATCACAATTCATTTTCTAGATGTAAAATACCCTATGGTTTTGAAAATAAATATAGAATTAAATTTTTTAATCTTACCATTAAAGACAACTTTGCCACTTCTATGATCTGAATTTCGAAAAATGGTCATCTAGAGTTGTGTTCAGTAAGTCATTTGGAGTCTGATAGAACAAACGTGATTTTTGGTGAATAGTAACATACCTTTATGAATAGCAATATGACCCTTATGAATAGTAAATAATAATAATATTTTATTTTCATAAGGAAATATGATAATGGGATCTTAATTAATTTTTCATTGTCACATAAAACTAATTGCACTTCAAGATTGTTATTTTTAAAATTTATTATGAACTTATTTAAAAATTAAATTAATTATATAAAGAAAATTATTTTGAAAAAATGATTTCACTTTTTTATTCTACACATCGAGAAATGGTAAGGTTGAATTTTCGTGATTTTTCTAAAATTCTTGAATTTCCGATGAATAGTGAAATGTGATAATATACTATATATATAAATTATCAGATAACTACACTATTTATGACATCACAAGTGATGAAATTCCACTTGGTTCGAACTCACATTCACTTATTACTTTTGGTTTCACATGAAACCACGCTAATGGTTGCCGTGATGGTACTAAAAAAATAATGAATTAAATATTCAAAATTTACTACTCTCCTCCACTATAAAAAACCCTCACCACTCCCTCTTCTATTCACTCCTCTATGCCTTGATTCTCCTCAATGTTCTGCCCAATTAACCTTCTCTAGTCTCTACCCATGTCCTAGAATCTTCTGGTCTTCCCAAAAGACTAAAACCCCTTCCCTTAAGGAGTTTCTCAAGGAGGTTATATCAAAAGGTAAATCACCCTTCTTTTTCATTTAGTTTCATTTCAATTTATATACCTTTTCTATCCTCTCCTCAACTCCTATGACCAAATGATTAGTATAACTTGAGTAACATATATATAATATATTTATATCATGTTTATGGAATAAAAATCATAAATATTCTTACTCCCTCCCATTTATTTTTATAAATGAAATCGATATCCATGAGGTTCTGATTTATAGCCTTCGTGGATGACGAAGTTTCATTCTTAAAATTATTCTTCATTACTGGTCATGAAACCATATTCATGGTTGAAAAAGAATATAATATATGTTTTATAACCTAATTAATATTCGAGAACCAGAATATGTACATATAATTATGTTATATGACAAAACTAGTTCCCAATATTCCAAATACCGCTGAATAATCGACATGGTTGTCATCTAACAATTCATCCTAATTCCATATAATAAAATGATATAAATGACCATTATCAATTATTTATGTTAATTAATAATATATAATTCCAATCCTGGTGATTTATAACCATTCCACATGGAATTCATTACTTAAAAACAAGTGAACCGAATATGAAAATAAAGGAAACGAACACTCTAGAACGACGAAATTCAATACAATAAGTTATCCATGAAGACATAAATGAACTAAAAAGAATAATGTTAAACTAAAAACAAGTCTAATAGGTTCTGAAATAAGTTATTAAAAAGTACAATTTCATATTCTAGGTGCTTAAGTACAAGAGAGGAACACGTTTGGAGTTAAGGTAAGGTTTCTTTTTCACCCGAACTTCCATTTTCATTCGAGATACTTTAATTGTCTAATTACCTCAATGAAATTATTATGTATTGTTATGTACTAATCATATATTTTTTTTGAGTATCATATATATGTTTAAAAACCATAACCCTTTCTTATTTAATGGATAGTTACTCATTTTAAAAGGAAATTTCAAAATTGTTTCCAAATTCAATCCATATTCATGGGAATTTCTCAAATTCTAACCTATTTTAAGGGAACCCTGTAATATATTTTTTTAAAACATTATCTTTATAAAATCAGTCTTTTTATTAGGAAAATTCTATCTTACATAAACTCTGGTTGTATAAAATTATTTTTCCAAAAGAACTCTTCTTTTCAAAATAAAAGAGTATCTATCTCCCGAATTACTTAATGATTTTATAAGAGTGTTTTCATCTAATTAAACACTCTTGTTGATTCCATGGTATTATTAGGTTTAATTATTTATGATGTCATCTACCAAATTTGATTTAATGGTTTATGAATAACTCTATTGTGGATGATATATCCTAAAACCATTCACCATATTAATCAGAATGGTTAGTGTTTTATGTTTAATGATGGGGGATAGATAGTTACAATTCATATGATAGATTCAATATGATTGTATATGTTGTTTATGTTTATCCCCGCTCATATGAGAAATGAATTGGAATTATTATGTGACAGGTGGGGCCAGCTATAGCCCCTCTATGCATCGGTTGGTCTGAGAAGATAACTAGACATGGAATTGGCTGAGGCCTTTCCCAATATGATATGGATTTTGGCCGAGGCCTAAATCACTAAATGTCTTGGTCAAGGCCTTGAAATAATGTTCCAAAATTTCCAGCATATAAACTTCCCTCATTATTAAGTTATTAGTTGAAATTTAATGTTATTATTGGACGAGTATAATACCCATGATTATGTTTTATTATGGAATTATTTACTCAGCTCATATTCATGCAATAATGTGTTCCAGTTTATTATTAAAGGCATGTGTTTACAATTTTTCAACGTGTCTAATGTGTATATTATCTTCCGCTATATTTCTTACTCTTACTGAGCATTTGAGCTCAACCATTTCTTATGTTTCATTTTCTCAGGACATGAAGCATTAATTTATGAATGACTTGCAAGAATAATCTAGGAGTCGTGATGACTCTAGTGGAATAAATTAGTGTTGTTTTTTCATTCCATATATAAATTTGAACTTATGTATGTAATTTGTTTCCAATAATACTAAAATAATTGGTCCTTCAGGATTTATATTCCTTGTATGTATCCCAACGTAATCAAATAAGGCACCTGCTCTTTGCTACTTGGGTCGGGTGCTTGCAGTTGGTATCAAAGGATGTTTAGTAGAATACCTGGAAACTAGATTTAGAAAACGTAGAATTAGGGAAGAGTCCCTAAGTTAGTCTTTGAGTATATGCATACAATAATGTCTTGGTATTTTGTTAAGGAATAGATTATGTGGATATTTCATGAAATACATCCTTTTTTGGATACGAGCTGATAGATTCGGCTCTGGCACAGATGTATCTAGGGGTATAACACAAAACACCACTTTGAGCTAGACTCGAATGGAAACTGGTTCACAACAATGGGCCTTTCTACACTCTTGGTTATGACACTACCTGGGGATATGATAAGGATAATTTACATTTTAATTACAAGTAATTATGAAGGATTGAAATGTAAAATATTCCTCAAAGAAATCATATTTGTGAATATGGGATTATCCATGTGTAGGATCCCAATTTTTCTGAGTATTTTTAAGTTAAGATTATAAATTATGATTAATAAACTAATCTAGTGTATTCCATTATCTAGATATGGCACGTAGTGGATGGAATAGAAATCACACGAACACACGTGTCCCCAGTAGGGATTTCCCTCTGATGCGAGATAATTATTTTAGCTCTGGTGCTGAGCAACTCATAACTATAATGGGATAATTTAATCAGGTTATGAATAATAACATTAACCGTATGGAGCATCTGGATCCACCATGTGGAGGATCCATGCTAGATCGCTTTATGCGAAAATAGCCTCCATCATTCAACTGGACTATAAATCAGTTTGTTGTAGAGATGTGGATATATTCCCTTGAGAATATATTTCTCACTTTGGGATGTAATGAATGAGAGATGGTTGTCATGGCAGTACATTGTCTATTGGGAGATGCGGACCAATGGTGGTCATTAATCCAAAACACATAGAAGGAGGAAGAGATAGAAGAGATTGAATTGAGGGATTTTAAGGAAATATTATTAGAAAACTATTTCCCTCGTGAGCAGTGAGCAGATATGGAGAGACAATTATTGAATCTGAGGCAGAAGGAAGAAGAGAATGTTACAAGGTACGAATCTAACTTCACAATATTATCAAGATATGTTGTAGACTATATAAGAAATCCAAGGAGACAATTTTATTGAATCTTTGATGTCTTAAAGCCATTCCTCCAGTAGGCATTAGTCTCCCAATGTTTTTCATCATATGAGGATATAGTTTCATGTACCATCAAGACAGAAAAATAATTCTCTAAGTCTTATGACTTTAAGGGAAAGAAAGAAAAGAAGAGGGCTGCTGAAATCCATGGGAAAGGAAATAATAAAATGGGGAAGAAGGGAAGAGTTGAATTTCCAAGATGTGATAATTGTGGAAAGGAACACCCTGGTGCATGCTTAAAAGGAAAAGGAGTATGCTAAAAATGTGGATAGAAAGTCCATATTGCTGGTGATTTCAAATGGAAGAAGGAATCCAATGATGTTCAATTCTATAATAGTCGAGAGATGGGACACTATGCTAATGATTGTCCAAAACATCAAAGAAATATGGAATAGGAAAGACCAAGGGATCAAGTACAAGATTATGAAATAAAAAATGAAGAGGTTGAAGTTCCTAATGATGTGGTGGCAGGTACTTTAATTGTTTCCCCAAGTTTATCCAATGCTTTATTTGATTATAGATCATCACATTGTTTCATATCTTCCCAGTTTTATAAGAATAATAGATATTTACAATTTGATTTAACAAGGGAGTTGTCAATCAAAACTCTTAAGGGAAGTATCACAGCTACAAAGTTCTACGAATTAATTCCCATTAGGGCATATAAATGTTCTTTATCTACTGATCTCATCATCATACCCATGGTTGAATTTGATATAATTCTCGGTATGGATTTTCATTTGACCATGATTCAAAAATTTATTATAGGAAGAAGGGGGTTACGATATTTGATGACGATGATAAAGAACACCTTATCTTTAGAGCATAATTATCACCACCTGATTCTTATCTAGATACACCCCCAGTAGATCAACTAAATTCAATTATTGGGGAGGAAGAGAATGAAATAACTATGTGTGAGGAAAGGAATGATTAAATGGAGGATTTACCTATTGTGAGAGAATATGTTGAGGTGTTTCCAGAATATTTACCTAGATATCCTCCAGAATGAGAAATTGAGTTTCCATTGATTTAATTCCTAATTTAAGGCCCATATTGAAGACCCCTCATAGAATGGACACTGTGGATTTAGTGGAACTAAAGATAAAACTAGAGTAATTGAGTAATAAGGGATTTATTTTCCCTAGTTTTTCTCCATGGGGAGCCCCTGTCCTTTTTTGTTAAGAAGAAATATGGATCTATGAGGTTATGAGTCGACTACAGGGAGATCAATGCTATAACAATAAAGAACAAGTATCCCCTACCTCGCATTGACGATTTTTTTGACCAACTGCATGGAGCTCAATACTTTTCAAAGATTGAACTTTGATCTGGATATCATCAGTTGTATGTGAAGATGTATGACATTCTGAAAACAACATTTCGAACCAGTTATGGGCATTACGAGTTTATAGTAATGCCTTTTGGATTGACTAATGCAACCTCTTTCTCCATGGATCTAATGTATATAGTTTTCAAGGAATATCTTGATGATTTTGTAGTGGTATTTATTGATGATACCTTAGAATACTCCAAAAGTTATGAAGATCATGAAAATCACTTCCCTATTATCCTGTAGAATCTTAAAAGACATGAATTATATGGGAAGTTTAGAATGTTTGAATTTTGGCTTCCAGAGATTTCTTTTCTTGTCCATATGGTCTCCAAGGTTGGAATCCTAGTTTATCCTGTGAAGAAAAATGAAATCCATGATTGGCCCATGCCATCAAAAATAACTGAGGTACACAGTTTTATTAGCCTAGCAAGTTATTATCAATGCTTCGTGTAGATTTTTGCCCGACTGGATAACCTGCTAACGATGCTCACGAGTAATGGGGTTAAATTTGTTTGGATAAAACATTGTAATGATTTTTTCAAATAACTAAATAGAATATTAGTCAATGCTCCTATATTGACTCTACCATTACAGAATGACGGGTTTCTTATTCATAGTGATGGTTCAACGATGTTAGCACATTTTTTTGCTATAAGAGAATATCTACCACTAGAACGTCCAACAAAACTATATATTTATTACGTTGTGGAACTTCATAGAGTACCCCTATTGATTTTTTTGATCATGATACACGTTTTAAATCTAGATTTTGGAAATGTCTTCAGAAGGCCCTAGATACTGATCTTCGTTTGAGTACTGCCTACCACCCACAAACTAATTGAATATTAGAACGAACTATTCAAACCTTAGAAGACATGTTGAGGTCTTATTAACTTTATTTTCAAGGCATGTGTGATCATTATTTACCTCTCATAGAATTTTCTACATGAATATATTCCATTCAAGTATTCAGATGTCACCCTATGAAGCATTATATGGGAGGACATTTCTTACACAAACTTGTTGGGATGATGTTGGTGAAAGAAAGCAGTGGGCCTAGAACTTGTTGAAGAAACAATAGAGAAGGTGAATATCATACATAACCATATCATAATAGCTCAAAGTATGCAAAATATCTATACAGATAACTAAAGGAAGGATTTCTAATTTCAAGAAGGGGATCACATTTTCTTAAATGTATCTACATGGAAGGGTATTATACGATTTAGTAAGAAGGGATAATTAAGTCCCAAGTACATCAGATCTTTTGAAATTCTAGACCGAATTGGAGCCGAAGCATACCATTTGGCAATGATGCCAAGTCACTCCAAGGTTCTCAATGTGTTCCACGTGTGAATGTTAAGAAAGTACATGCCAAACCCAACACATGTACTCACTTATGAAGAAGTCAAAATTGAGCCCGATCTATCTTATTGTGAAGATCCTATCAAGATTATTGATACCAGAGAACAATTATTGAGAAATCAGATGACTCGACTGGTAAAGGTTCTATGGAGGAACCATTAGATAGAGAAAGCAACATCAGAGCCTTAGGAGCTAATGTTAAAAACATACCTAAATATTTTTAGGGAATATTATGTGAATTTCGAGGATGAAATTTTTGTATGGAGGAGAGAATGTAACACCCCATGGTTTTGAAAAAAATATAGAATGCAATTTTATAATCTAACCATTAAACACAACTTTTCCTCTTCTATGTTTTGAATTTTAAAAAATGGTCATCTAGAGTTGTATTCAGTAAGTCATTTGAAGTCTAATAGAACAAACGTGATTTTTGGTGAATAGTAACATACCCTTATGAATAGTAATATTAATTGTAATATGACCATTATGAATAGTAAATAATAATATTATTTTATTTTCTGAAGGAAATATGATAATGGGGTCTTATTAAGTTTTCAATGTCATATAAAACTAATTGCACTTCACGATTGTTATTTTTCGAATTAACTATGACATTATTTGAAAATTAAATTAATAATATATAGAAAACTATTTTTGAAAAAATGATTTCTCTTTTTATTTCTACACGTTGAAAAATGGTAAGGGTGAATTTTTTTGATTTTTTTGAAATTCTTGAATTTTTGATGAATAGTGAAATACGATAAAATATCGTATATAGAAATTATCAGTTAAATACACTATTTATGACATCACAAGTGATTAAATCCCACTTGGTACGAACTCACATGCACTTATTACTATTAGGGGTCACATGAAACCACACTATTGGTTTTCATGAGGGAATTAAGAAAATTATGAATTAAATATTCAAATTTTTCTCCTCTCCTCCACTATAAAAACCTTTCACCACTCCCTCTTCTCTTCACTCCTCTAAGCCCTGGAACTCCTCATAGTTCTGCCTAATTACCCTTCCCAAGTCTCTCCCCACGTCCAAGAAACTTCTATTATTCCCAAAAGACCAAAACCCCTTCCCTTAATGAGTTTCTCAAGGAGGTTATTTCAAGAGGTAAAGCACCCTTCATTTTCATTTGGTTTCATTTCAATTTATCTTCTTTTGCTATACTCTCCTCAACTCCTCTCTCCAAATGATCTGGATAACTACATTAAAATCCATATAATGTCTTTATATCATGTTAATGGAAGATCAATCATAAATATTTTTACTCCCTCTATTTTATTTTTATAAACGAAATCGATGTCCATGAGGTTCCGATTTATAATCATTGTGGACGACGAAGTTTTGTTCTTAAAATTCATCTACATTACTATTCATGAAACCATATTCATGGTTTAAACAGAATATAATATATGTGTTATAAACTAATTAATATTCAGGAACCAGAATATGTACTTATAATTAATTAATATGACAAAACTAGTTTATAATATTCCAAATACCGCCGAATAATCGATGTGGTTGTCATATAATGATTCATCCTCATTCCATGAAACCAAATGATAGAAAGGACCATTATAAATTATTTATGTCCATTAAAAATATATAATTCAAATCCTGGAGATTTATAACCCTTCCACATTAACTTCATTACTTAAAATCAAGTGAACCGAATATGAAAATAAAGGAAATGAACACTCTAGAACGACGAAATTCAATACAATAACTTATCCATGAAGACATAAATGAACTAACTAGAATAATGTTAAACTAAATACAATTCTAATAGGTTATGAAATAATTTATTAACGTATATAATTTTATATTCTTGGAGCCTGAGTACAAGATCGTAAAACATTTTGAGTTAAGGTAAGGGTTTTTCCACCCGAACTTCCATTTTTATTCGGGACACTTTAATTATCTAACTACCTCAATGAAATTCATATGTATTGTTATGTACTCATAATATATTCTTTTTGAGTATCATATATAGGTTTTCAAACCAGAACCCTTCCTTATTTTATGGATAGTTACATGTTTTAAAAGGAACATTCAAAATTGTTTCCAAAATACAAGCCCGATTCAAGGGAATTTCTCAAATTCTTACCTATTTTCAAGGGCACTCTATAATATGTTTTTGGAAACAATTATCTTTAAAAAATCACTCATTTTATTATGAAAATACTATCTTACTTCACTTCTTTATTTATACAAATAATTTTCCTAAAGAACTCTTCTTTTCAAAATTAATGATTATTTATCTCTAGAATTTCTTAATGATTTTATAAGAGTGTTTTCATCTAATTCAACACTCTTGTTGATTCCATGGTGTTATTAGTTTTAATTATTTATGATGTCATATAAAATATTTTATTTAATGGATTATGATAAAATCTATTGTGGATGATCTTTCCTAAAACCATTCACCATATTACTCGGAATGGTTAGTGTTTTACGTTTAATGATTGGGGAAAGATAGTTACATTTCCTATGATAGATTCAATCTGATTGTATGTGTTGTTTATGTTTATACCTGATCATATGAGGAATGAATTTGACTTATTATGTGATTATTGGGGCCCACATTATTCCCTCTATGTATCCGTAGCTCTCATTAGACAACTTGACGTGGAATTTTCCGAGGCCTTTCCCAATGTGATATGGGTTTTTCCCGAGGCCTTAATCACTAGATATCTTGGATGAGGCCGTGAAAAAATGTTTCAGAATGTCTCGTATATGAACATACCTCATTATGAAGCTATTAGTTGAATGTTAATGTGGTTATTCAACTAGTAGAATATCCATGACTATGTTTTATTATGGCATTATTTACTCAGCTCATATTACTGCCACAATGTGTTTGAGTTTACTATTAAAGGCATGTATTTACAATTATTCACCATGTGTAATGTTTATATTATTTTCCACTATATTTCATACTCTTACTGAGCATTTGAGCTCACCCCTTTCTTATGATTCATTTTCTCAGGACATGAAGAAGTAATTTATGAATGAATTGCAAGCATAATCTAGGAGATGTGATGACTCTAGTGGAATAAATTAATGTTGTTTTTCATTTCCATATGTAAAGTTGAACTTATGTATGTAATTTGTTTCTAATAATACTAAACTACCTGGTCCTTCGGGATTCGAATTCCTTGTATGTATGCCATTGTATTCAAATAAGGCACCAGCTTTGGGCAACAAGGGACGAGTCCTTACAAGAAGAACATATCACTTTTTTTTATTTAACGTGCTTAGTGGAATAGAAATTTGTCAAATATTTATCATAATCCTCCTTTAATATCCTTATTAACAAACGAAATATGTGGATATAAATTACTGTTATTGGTGGAGGCCACTCTTATTCAGCCTTTTTCTTTGTACGTTCAATGGCGATTCATTCATTTGATATAATGTTCATCAAGAATAAAATATTTTGTATCTAGAATCCTCATTTATTAAATTTTAAAACTTGATTACCCTTCATTATTGTTTTCAATATAACCCATAGATGATCCTTATTCTCTTCATGACTTTTGTAATATATCAATATATACTGAATATAAACTAGAATAAATTTATCATGGTATTTTTAAATGATATATTCACTAAATTCATAAATATAGTGGATTAATATTTCAAGTCAAATAGAATAAAAAAATCATATTGCCCATATCTTGTTAGGAATATTGTCTTTAAAATATTATCCTTCTCCACCCAAAACTGATGAAACCAAGATCTGAGGTAAATCTTGGATAAGAATTGATCCCCATTTCCTGATCAAATAAATCATCATTCCTTGGGAGAGGGTATATAGAGACCTTTGATTTCATAAATTAACATTGAATTACTTTTTAGGAAATATTTATTTTACTATAAAAACAAATTCTCAAATATCGTACTAGTCTATTGCCTTTAAAGACATGGAAACAAGAACACTAGTATATAAATGAGATATATTATCTCCCATTATAATATTCATGACTAGAACCCTTCATAGAAACATAAAAAATATTACAAATCTTCAACACCTGGGGGAAGGAAACATAAAATGGGGTGAGATCATATACTATCATAGAATAAATAAAGGAGATATTTAAGAATTATAATGAGTATAATGGTGTGAGAACATAATCATGAAAATAGATATCATACATTTCATATCAAAGATCATAGACCTGAATCCATTCATAAATATTGGTAGTTCATAATATAATAATCATAATGAAATAAATAACATAATCCATGACAAAATAATAAATGAATAAAACAAATAGTTGTGGTAGACACATAAAAATAAATGACGATTTTCATAGTGGACAAGACATCTCTACCAAGTCCATCTTAGTGGACGAAGTCCATTACTAAAACAAGTTCACACCTGATTCCATACATATATTACTATATAAATTTCACTCTTGATTCAATCCTTATAATAATAATCTGTGTTCATTTAGTCTTCTATCCATGTGTATCTCATGACATATAAACCTTTACCCAGTGCATTGGAGGGAGATATAGATTCCACCCATCTCATAATGAAATCATACATGCTTGTTCCATAAAATCATAAAAAACCATATCATAACACCATATATGAAATGATAATTAAAAGAATGTAATCATATATTAACATATGAAAAAAATACAAGTTTCATAATCATTTCATCAATGCCCATCCCATGAAAGGATGTGGTATTGAAAATCATATAACATGTAAAAGAGAAACAAAGCCATAAGCATCATTCCATCAAATGATAAACAATTAAAGATATAATAAGAATGGAACCATTGGATAATTTCTTATAATGGAATGAGTAACATCAGCATATGTCATTTTAAATATAGAATAACTTGGAAAGATATTTTGAAAAAATTTCTTGAGTAAATTATCTTTTATTATTTCAAAACGATTCTTTAAAAAATAAAACCATTCAGAAGCCCATTTTTGTGAAAATTAACATAAAATACTATAAATAAATCTTTGGAAACCTTTTTTAAAACATTTTATTCAGAAACATATAATGATAACATGAAAATATTTTGAAAAACATTTCCCATGAAAAATTATAAATGGATCTTGAAAAGTCTTTGAAACCCATTTCATTGAAAATGCTTTGAAAACATATATATAAGTCTTCAAATGATTATTAAAACATTTTTTTTGAAAAATATTAAAGAATCTTGAAGGAATTGAAAACAGTTTCCTTAAAAAAATTAAATGTTTCATAAAAACATTTTGTAAACTATTATGTATGAAAACATTTAAATGAATCCTGATGCCATTTTGAAAAAACCATTCATTAAAAATTAATAATAGAATCTTGAAAATTTTTGAAAACCATTTTCCTTATTAACATATTAAATAATCTTAAAAAATATTTGAAAAACACTTCCACAAAAAATACTTTTAAAACTTATAAATAAATCGTGAAAAAAAATTAAAACTTTTTTTTTTAAAATTATTTTTGAAAACTATTTCATAAAAATTAAACTATTAAATATGAATGGTATGTTTCATAGAAATTATAGTGGATAAATCCGTACATATCATAAGGGGTAATAAGAACGTACTTTTTAAATGGTAAAAGGTTCTAAAAATACCTAGTTTCGAATGTGACGATAATAATCCATTAAAAATAGTTAAATGAATAAAAGGGAAAAATTAATTTTAACTATAATAGGATAATATTTTAATATTCTTTGAAATCCTTTTTATAAAACATTGTTATGAAGGAACATATATTTCCAAATAAAGATAAGGTAAGGATGAGCATTAATAAAAACAATTTCATAATTATCTTATGAAAAAAAGAGTAGTAAAATGGTACAAATACATGAGTATATCATGAAGAACCCAAGTAGAATAAAAGAGATTATTTTTCTTGAGATAAGGGTTATATGACTTCAACAATGTATGTATAATATTGTTTTTTGAAAATCAATGATATTAATTCATCAAACTCTTATTACTAAGTAACATGAACCATACTCCCTATGTAAGAAAGTGAAATTAATTGTAGATTAAAATATCTTGAAACAAATTAGATTCATGATATATCATATTAAAGGCATTATGTACACCTCATATAAAAATATAGGTGCATAACATGGAATGTGTCTCAAAGAAGGATAATTGAGACAAAACTATCCTACTAATTTTGAAACCATTGAAACATAAAACCCATAAAAGAAATATCATATAATAGATATGTAATTACCCAAAAATTTAATAATAGGATTCATATAATACATTCATGGAAAGTATAAACACCACAAGAAAGGAAATAGTGGTGAACATGGAATTTATCTCACATAAATAAAAAGTGAGAAGAAGTCCCCAAACCTTGTGTCTTCACTATTAACTTACTCATATAGGATTCATGTATAATTATTGTATGTTTATTATACATCATTTACAAAATAATATTCATATATCTAATACCATGTATGGTTTGATTATTACCTTATATTACCTACTTCATAACAATCAAATGTTAAGGTTTTACTTTGGGTAATATTCACTTTTTTATTTGTGTATGTCTTAAATTATTATATATTTTGTCTTTATATTGATATAATGATTTAAATAATGTAAAAAATTATATAATTATAATCTATATTCATTATATGTGAATATATATGTATGAAATGGAAAAAACCATTCATGGATATGGTATGCCGCACATACGCATGAATGTTGTTTATATTTTTATTGTCCAATTGAAAGCAAGAAACAAAATGAAATAAAAGAATATATATATATAATATTTTACATATCATAATTATGTGATGTATATAATATAATTTTACTGAACACATCCTTAATATATTCCATGTACTGTGTGAATGAATCACATAGCTTTGAGGGGGAAATAGTCTACACTTCCTCAAATGAATTCATCGTATTTACACAAAATTGAAAGTATAATGATATTTTTTCGAAATTAATAAATAATATTAAAGAAATAATAAATATAAAATATAAAATATAGTGTCACAGTTTCCAGAATAATTTCTACTATGAGAGGCGATAATGTAAAAATAAACACTCATTATTTCATGAGGAGGTTGTTCGACGTACGCATAAACAATATGTTAGTTAACCATTAGATGGAAGTGTGTGTAATTCTCGGTATAAAAGATTTCATAAAAATATCATATTATATTGAGGATATTGGTTTTTTTATAAAATATTTGAATTATAATATTTTTACGGACTATATATTGGAAATAAAATAACGGACATTCAGGGAGGGTGTTACCTCTTAATCAGGTAAAACCTTTTGGTTTTCACCAAATGGATTTCTTTAAAGTATTTATACAAAAAATTACAGTTAAATGAGGAATTTAGTGTCATTAATAACTGTATTGGGGTGATTTTGGATTAACTAAAGTGGTTATATATGTATGAAGAAGAGGGAGATTTCATTCAATTTTATAACGAAAAGGGAGTGGTACTCATGGAAATACCAAACTATATTCATTAATGGGAGGTATTAATTTATTAAGTTGGCTCCAAAATATAAATATAATGTATTAATGGGGAATAATGTTTGATAAAAACCTTCAACACACAAAAATATGTCCATTTTAATAATTTCGTTCCATAACATCTATGTTTCTCTAATTTTATCATTTTGGTTTTTATTAATGAAATTTTCACTTTCTTATGTAGAATAAAAATTAATAATATATTAAAGTTGGTTTATTTTAAAAATATAAATCCAATTAAGTATAAATATGATACATTTTTTTAAAAAAATAAAAATATAATGTGTTTTGGAAATTAATTTTAAAACAAACATATGTGATGCGCAAAAACAATACTAAAATTCGGATCGTAATAAAAATGATTTTACAATCTATAGGTCAATATGATGTTTTAAATGATAAATTGGTCCATTAATAGACCATATTTAATATTTATTTACCCCTACAAAACAAGTAATATGTGATTTTTATTAATTTTAAAACATTTTATAACATATCATTTATTTTAAAATAACATTATTGTCAACTTTTAAATTATTTATTTAATTATAATATTTAAATATAGAAAAATATTGGAATTAAAATATATTAAGTTCAATGCTGTGTAACATGATATATTAATCTGAAAACATTTTCGAGGAAAAATTAAATAAATTTACTTCACATTTAATATTTATATAATTTTTTATTTTAGTTAATTATTAACTAAATAATCACTATGTTGGCATTTAATAAGAATTTTATGTAAATATATCATCACTAAAAATAAATGATAAATTATTCAGACAAAAATAACCAATTTATATTTTTAAAGGTTATTTATAACATAAAATATTATTTTTTACATATCTATATTTTTTATAAATGTTAAAGGTAAGGAAACATCTATTTTTTCATTTTTTACTTACTTATCCTTTTATATAAGAAGATTAATTTTTATTAAAATCGCAATAACCAATAAAATTCAATAATAAATAAAGTATATGGATGAATTACGATCAACAAATATTCCTGAGACAAGTTTCAATGTCATTTTGTTTCTTAATATTAGTTTTTATTCTTTTATTGAGCTTAATTTCACCTTAATCACCTTAATTATTTTAAATAAATTTGAATAATATATGTTTTAAGAATTATGTTTATATTATTAGAACATATAGATTATAATAAATTAAATTATATTTTTTTTTAAAAATTTCAAATCACAGATGTGGAAAAATTACCTTTAACATTAATCACATAGACGAGGTGAGAAAGTGGGGATTTAATGTAAAAGCATTCAAAAACTCAATAAGTGTGTATATATAATATCAAAATAGATACGATTCTAATGAAAACAATTGTACTAAAATATTTATAACTAATATATTGTGACTATAGAAACAAATTGAAAATATAATTAATAATTATTTATGTGAAGAATAAGTTTTAACTAAAATACCATATTTGTCACCATTCATCAAAAAAATTATATTTCTCAAAAAATTAGAAAAACAATAACTATAAGATAATTTTGATATTATTAATTCAAAAATGATGCATATTTTTTAAAATTAAACTCATAAAATTTCAAAATTTAGTTTTAAAATAGGTTCTCTATTAAAAATTGTTAAAACTCGGCCTTTCGTGTAACATATTCTAACTCAGTGTTGTGTGTACAATAAGCTAATTTAATTTTTTTTTGTAGTGAAATAGCAACTTGTTTTTCATATAACACTAGAAAAAATATTTATAATGTATTTTTATAAATATTATACTATTTAATTGTTTTTTGAAATGAATTATATCATAAGGATTAATTTAATTCGAAAAAAACGAAATCATGGGGTTTTACATTCTACCCCCCATAAAATGATTTTTTCCTTTGAAATAATTCTATGTTATAAAAGTTTTAATTCATGAAATTTCCTTTCATAGAAACCCACATAATACAAATCAATACTAAAGTTTCCTTTGAAAACAAATATGTATCTTTAATGGTTACCCAAAGAAACTCAAAACAAGATTTCCACATATGTGAACATAAGTGAGAAGTGAAAACATAAACAAGAAAGGGAAATCCATCCATGATTATCTGATGGAGCGATCTAGAAAACAAGATCAGGATAAATTTAACAATCACAAAGCAAAAAATATGTGATGACTTAATGGACTATCTGATTCATTGAAAACAATGGTACTAGGATAAATTTTTTTGTGTCAATATCCTGTTTCCTAAAGTTATTAAATTTTTATGAAATGATATAATTGGGTGATTTTAGGAAACCCTCACGCCTTGTACTACCTTGATCAATCTAAAATACCTCTCAAATTCCCTGAAATGAGGGTGAATTTGTAATTCCTGAAGCATTAACACAACATGAGATCCATGATAACACATCCCATCAATATTTATTTACTATCGAAAAAAGTAGTTTTAATAGTTTATACAATATACATGAATCCTCATGTGGTGAGATTATAATTTAACCTCACAAACTTCATCAAAATATTAATTTTACTTTTCCAATAATGATGAACGATATATATATTATGATAGTTGAAAATCTAAAACATTCAAATAATGGTCAAAAAAGCTTGTTACAATTGATCTCTCATATATCAGAAATTATATCTTGGTTGTCACATTCCATACAAGTGAATAACCTCATGGAAAATTCCATTTAAACATGGAAACAACCTAAATTACCATAAATCCTCTTGAAAAATATGCATTATCACTTATTCCATATAACACCCCAAACATCTTATGGTATGATTTTATTAAATACATAATATTCATCACTGTTTTCATTTGAAACAACACCATGTTATTTGGGAGATAGTAAAAACCTAGCCATTAAATATAAATTTTCCACTTCTATGTTTTGAATTTCAAAAAATGGTCATCTATAGTAGTGATCAGTAAGTCATTTGGAGTCTGTTATAACCAACTTGATTATTGGTGAATAGTAACATACCCTTATGAATAGTAATATGAACCTTATTAATAGTAAATTATAATATTATTTTATTTTCTTAAGTCAATAAGATAATGAGATGTAAATTAATTTTTCAGTGTGAAATAAAACTTATTTCACCTTAAAATTATTATTTTCAAATTAACTATGAATTTATTTAAAATTTAAATTAATAATATTTAGAAACTTATTTTTGAAAAATTGATTTCACTTTTGAAATATACACATTGAGAAATGGTAGGGGTGAAGTTTTGGGATTTTTCTAAAATTCTCGAATTTTTTAGGAATAGTGAAATATGATAAAATACCGTATATACAAATTATCAGTTAAATACACATTTCATGACATCATAAGTGATTCAAGGGAACTTGGTTCGAACTCACATGCACTTATTACTATTAGGGGTAACATTAAACAATGTTATTTGTTGTATTGAGGGAAATAATAAAATAATGAATTAAATATTCAAATTATACTCCTCTCCTCCACTATAAAACCCCCTCACCTCTCCCTCTTCTCTACACTCATCTATGCCTTGATTCTCTTAAATGTTCTGCCCAATTACCCTTCCCTAGTCTCTCCTCACGTCTAAGTATCTTCTGGTATTTCCAAAAGGAAAAACCCCTTCCCATAAAAAGTTTCTCAATGAGTTTATTTCAAGAGGTAAAACATCCTTGTTTTTCATTTTGTTTCATTTCAATTTATCTTCTTTCGCTATCCTATCCTCACCACCTCTGCCCAAATGATCATGATAAATCAAGTATCATCTATGCAGTGGAATTATATCATGTGAATGGAATACCATCTTAAATATTCTTACTTTCAACATTTTATTTTTTTTATAAATGAAATCAACGTCCATGATGTTCAAATTTATAGCCTTTGTGGACTATGAAGTTTCATTCTTCAATTTATTATACATTACTGGTCATGAGACCATATTTATGGTTGATCCAGACTATAATATATGTAATATAACCTAATTAATATTCAGGAACCATAATATGTACATTAAATTATGTTATATGACAAAACTAGTTTATAATATTCCAAACATTGCCGAATAATCGAAGTGGTTCTCATCTAATGACTCATTTTCATTTCATGCAACCAAATGATAGAAATGACCATTATAAATTATTTATGTTCATTAATAATATATAATTCTAATCCAGGAGAGTTATAACCATTCCACATGGACTCCATTACTTAAAAACATGTGAACTGATTATGAAAATAATTAAAACGAACACCCTGGAACAACGAAATTCAATATAATTACTTAGAAATAGGGGTATAAATAAACCAAACATAATTATTATAAACTAAATAAATGACTAATATTTTCATAAATAAGATATTAATAAGTATAATTTCATATTCTTGGAGCTTAATTTTATGAGTGGAACACGTTTGGAGTTAAGGTAATGGTTTTTTCACCCGAACTTCAATTTTCATTCCGGTTACTTTCATTGTCTAATTACCACTATGAAATTCTTATTTATTGTTATGTAATCCTCATATATTCTGTTTTAGTATTATATATATTTTTACACACCATAACCCTTCATTATTTTATGGATAGTTACACATTTTAAAAGTAAATTTCAAAATTGTTTCCAAAATACATGCCCGATTCAAGGGAATTTCTCAAATTCATACCTATTTTATGGGGCACTATTTAACCTGTTTTTCAAAATATTTATCTTTATAAAATCACTCATTTTATTATGAAAAT
This sequence comes from Viscum album, assembly GCA_963277665.1. NCBI lineage: Eukaryota > Viridiplantae > Streptophyta > Magnoliopsida > Santalales > Viscaceae > Viscum > Viscum album. The sequence continues at coordinate 1,543,045,939 of OY728129.1, forward strand.
ACTATCTTACCTCACATCTGGTTTTATACAATTATTTTTCTAAAAGAACTTTTCTTTTCAAAATAAAAGAGTATTTATCTCAAGAGTTGCTTAATGTTTTTAAAAGAGTGTTTTCGTCTAATTCAAAACTCTTGTTGATTCCATGGTATTATTGGGTTTAATCATTTATGAATCCATCTACCATATTTTATTTAATGATTTATGACTAACTCTATTGTGGATGATCTATCCTAAAACTATTCACAATATTACACGGAATGGTTAGTGTTTTATGTTTAATGATTAGGGAAAGTTAGTTACATTTCATATGATAGTTTCAATATGAATATATATGTTGTTTATGTTTATCCTTACTCATATGAGGAATGTATTGTACTTATTATGTGATGGGTGTGGCCCTCTAAAGCCCCTCTATTCATTTTTAGGTCTCATGAAACAACACAACATGGAATTGGTCAAGGCCTTTCCCAATGTGATATAGATTTTGGAAGAGGCCTTAATCACTAGACGTCTTGGCCGAGGCCATGAAAAAATGTTTCAGAATGTCCGTAATATGAACTACACTCATTATTATTCTAGTATTAGAATATCATGGGGTTTTTCAACTAGTATAATACCCATGATTATGTTTTATTATGGCATTATTTATTCAGATCATATTTCTTCCATAATGTGTTCAAGTTCATTATTAAAGGCATATGTTTTCAATTATTCACCATATCTGATGTTTATGATATCTTCTTCTATATTTCTTACTCTTAATGAGCATTTGAGCTCACCCCTTTCTTATGTTTCATTTTCTCAGGACATGAAGAAGTAATTTATGAATGACTTGCAATCATAATCTAAGAGACGTGATGTTTCTAGTGGAATAAATTAGTGTTGTTTTTCCTTCATGTTGTAATGTTGAACTTATGTATGTAAATAGTTTCCAATAATACTAATTTACTCGGTTCTTTGGGATTAGTATTTCTTGTTTGAATGCCAATGAAATTAAATAATGCGCCGACTCTGTGCAACTGGGGTCAGGTGCTTAAGGTTGGTATTAGAGGATGTTTAGTAGAATACTTGGAGACTAGATTTAGAAAATGATAAATTAGAGAAGATTCCATAATTTATACTTTGAGGATATACATATAATAACATCATTGTATTTTGGTAAGGAATAGATTATGTGAATATTTCTAGAAAATACATCCCTGTCTGGATATGATTAGGTAGAGGTGGATCTGGCAAATATGTATTTAGGGGTAAAACCTAAAAAAACTCTTCGAGCTAGACTCCAATGAGAACTGGTACATGAAAACATGCCTTGCTGCATTCTTGGATACAACACTCCCATGGGATATGCTTAGGATAATTTAAATTTTCCTTACTAGCCATTATGAGGGAGTTTAATGTAAATTTTCCATAGAGGATTTCGTTTGGATAACTCTGGAAACCATAACTGAACAATGACAAACTTTCATAAAAAATACTAAGAGAGATGTTTTCTTCATTTTCAGATGGAAAATGAAGGTACTTGTCTTTTGTATCTTCCAATAGAAGTATTAGAGACCATAATGGGGAAATAATGTGTAGTAAACTACGATACTTTTGAAAATATTCGTTTATTATGCACAACCATCTATCGAGTATCAAACTCTCCTCGAGTACTCCAACTTCACCATGGAGAAGGTTTTTTCTATTAACTCATGATGAGCGCAAAATTCTCGTTCTATGTACTAAAAGGGAAATACTTTGAGGGTATCTTTAAATGTATTACCCTAGATAATAATTTCTTTTCTCTTGAAGACATTGAGGAGGCTGCACAATGGGGAACCTCCGGGTAGCATATCTATGTCATATTTTGACCTACGGACTCCATGGTCGAGATTTGGACATTGAAGCCCTTGAGAATGAGAATACCCATTTGAAATATCGGCATCAAGTTCATACTAATGTCACTCAACATGATACCTGACAATATTCTCTCAATATTAATTCTAGATGTCCACATGCGGTGGACCCTAGTTTCTCACGTTGCATCTGGACCAAGGAGATAGTGGAATTTGGAATCGCATTGGGGATTCGTTTGTCTAAAAACTGGGGAAATCCCCATCGTCAGTAGAATCTGTGAGGAGTCATCTCAGAGCATGTCAGGAATTCCAGCATAGTTTTTTGAGAATGGGATCAAGAGAATGTGTAATTTCTTGGGTTTTATAAATCATGTCTAGATGAATTCTCTATTTTGACATGTTTATATTTTAAACAATAACATAGTTTAAAATGGATTTTCCATACTGAATGTTGATTTACTAAAACTTTTCAGATAGATGATATGAGTCGACCAACCAATATTTTATCACTACCTACATAGTTGTTAGAGACTATAATTATCCAGACATGCTCTGAATAGGACCAGCCCTATGACAACTTACATCTGACTTGAAAACTACTCCATTGGGTATCGAATTGTCCAAATATTCTCCATATTTACCAAGGAAGAAATCTGGTTTATTACCGTATTTTATATGCACAATTTATGTATATAGGAAAAGGGGGAAGTATCATGAATCTTTTTTTCTATGTTTCACTCTGGCTGATAACTATCAAGCTGTTGGTAAATTTCTATAAGCTGGTTTGGATGGTGATCATCGAGAGAGCGACCTATTCCAGATCCTGAGTTTTAGTATGTACAAAGAACTTTACAACATCAATATCATCATGAATGATGAGGTATGTGGGAATTATAGGGATTTAGTCCACACTGAAATTTCCGTCCTCCACACTTCTCATACCTCCCTATGGAAGCGTCAGTGCTTTAAACATAGATTCGACCCTAACTGTGTAACACCCCGAGATTTTATGAAAAATATTCTTTTTAATTTCATTAAGGACTTGTGTTGTACGCTACACCAAAATGAGCTTGCACAACATGCATCCTTTACTTGCCTTGCATTATACTTAATCGCGACCTTCCTTGCTAGCGTGTGTAGTACGCAATAACGAGTTTACTAAACAACAATATGCTATTAAAATATTATTAAAACTAGCCGTTATGAATAGAAATAACCACTTTTTAAAATTTGGTAAATTTTATTTTTCAAAATGGACTTCATTTTTGGATTCAGAATTTCAAAATTAGATTAGGGTAATATTTTCGTACTTTTCAGATAAATTTCATATTCTGATGAATAGTGAAAATTACTAAATTTTATTTAAAAACAACTTTTTTATTAAAAGTAATTAATATTGTTAAATTATTAATTTGAGTGGTTTTAAAGTATATTAAGAATATATTTTTACAATTTAATACAGTGTTGGTCATTGGATGTAATTTCACATTTAATCTAGACATAAACAAGTGTCAATCTTTTGATAGTTATTATCTCTTAAGAACACGCTATTTGTTTTGACGATGGGAATTAATTTGTAAATTAATTAATACAACAGATATGTTTTGAATTTGGTAAAATAGACATCATATTTGAATTCATAATATCAATTATATCTTATGCCTAATTTTTGGTAATTTTCTGGAAACTTTCATTTTTTGATGAATAGTGAAACCACTAAGTGGTATTTAAAAAAATGAATTTTTCATAAAACATAATTTTACCACTTCTGTGAGTGGGATTTAAAAAATCCGAGATAAATGGTTGATGTTAGTAAGTAAAATGTGGTTCAATGAGATGAAAATAATTTTTTGTGAATAATAACTTTTTACTTTTTTTAACCACGGTTAAAAGTAAATAGGGTAATTAAGGGTAAAAATGATATTATTATTACCCTAACACATGTCCTAATTATATTGGATAAGTTTAATTCGACCAAAAACATCCTTAGGAATAAAATATGACTATTTAGGCCCACTTAGATTAGATTAGGACATTTATTATTAATTTATTTAAAGAAGGGTTAAAATAGTTAAAATCAAAGTTTAATAAGTATATCATTTTTAATATAGGGTTATACATAAGATAAATTAGACTATAAATATTCATTAGAAATATAAAAATATTTTATACATAATTATATTTTATTTGTAATTTTTAGACTTTAAATAAGTTAATTTATTTATGACACAAAGATGATGCAGTAATTATCTTATATATGAAATATTGACATAATTGATGTTATAAATACCCAAATAAATGTAATTTGAGAATTTTTATGAATTCCACTAATTATATAGGTTAATATGATATGTTAGTATTGATTTAATTAACTTTTTTTGAACTAATAATTCTGTTATGAATTTGAAAAAAATCAATTACTAAATAGTGTCAAAATTGACATAAAATAGTTTTTAAACAAATATTATATTATTAATTGTTGTTTTATTCCTAAAAATATAAGGTTCGTCCAAATTAATTAGATAAGGATATATATATTAATAATAAACAACTTGGGGTTCGTTTGTCTTATAATAGTAAGTTTATTAACCTTATAGTTTAAGAACACAAAAAGACACGGTAAAAGTAAAATTATCTAACTTAATGTTAAATCTAAATGACAAGGTTAAAATAGGAACTAAAACTTGTCTAAATTCTATTGGATGAGAGTATTTCGACCCATACCCACCTTATATTCGAAATAAATCAATTTGGAGCTATTTAAAACCTAATTTGGCTTTATAATAAAATAATATTTTTAGTTATTTCAAAGGTGCCCCTCTCCTCCCTTATAAAAGGGAACCTCCTCCCTCTCTTCCTCACACCAATTTGAGCCTTCATGGTCGGCCAAACCCTAAAAAATTCTCTTCTACACTTCCCTAGAAACATCATAGAGGTCATGGTCTTCTTCAAAGACCAATTTTAGTGCCATAAAAGGAGGTCTCAAAGAGGCTCTTCAAAGAAGAGGTAATGTCCGTTACCGATTCATTCAAATTTATTTCTTCTTCCACTTCTTCTTTTTAGGTTGTTTAATTATGAAGTAATAAAATCAGAATCACTAATATACTGATATGTTATTATAAGTATTAAACAAACCTATTTCACCATCTATCCATCCTACGGAAAACGAAATCACCGCGCGTGCATACGTACGGAATACCGTCTCCACGCCGGGGTGTAATCTATTTTCCACCACCACCTTACTTGGATGGGTATAATGGTGTACATAATAACTATATATGATTATTGTAAAGTGATATTGATTCTGAAAAAGTATACATACGCTCCAATACAATTCCATGATCATGAGAACGATATCATCGCTCGTGCGTACGTACGGACTACCGTCTCCACGACGCGATGATATTCATTCTCCACATTAACCATTCATGTATGATTACAAAGTATATATATTAAGTAATCATGAAATATATGACATAATAATGATACTCTATTTATGTATATATATATATATATGTATGTCGTCAACTTAATTCAATTCAACTCAATAAAAAAACGAAAACAGCGTTCATGCGTACGTACGGCCTACCGTCTCCATGAACAGTGTATTTCTTTCCATTTACTGATCTATTATATATATGTATATTCTGAATATATATTATATATAAATCATGATTTATATTCTGGAATTAAGTAATAATGATCTAAGTAATCATATGAATAATTACAAGTCAAAACACGGACGATAAATGAAACGATTTTACCCAAAACGCTCTTTAACATGGAATTTACAAAATAACGGTTAATATAAAGTAATAAGTGAACCATATATGATATCATAACAATGCGTATGATTCTGGAATAAGTCAATGACATTAATAAATCATTATACAGGAGGTTCGGACACATACGAAGAAAATCGGACCTAAGGTAAGGGATAAATTTTCAATCTCATTTTTATCCGAGATTGCTTATACGTAAGTATTTACTAGGGTTACATTTATCATCCGTGACCATGTTTTCTAAAAATGTTTTCATAAAATGTTTAACATTCTTCCATGAATGTTTAAAGTCATTTTTACCCTTTATTAAATTTTTACCACATTGTATGAATGGAATCTTTCCTTTGGTTACCATATAATGTACTTTTTGACTTTTCCGAAAAAAGTACGAGGAGAATGCTATTTTTAACTTATACGGCTTGAACGGATTTTTACAGTTTCATAACACCTAATTTTAAAGAAGCTTCCTCTACAATATTTCATGATTATTTTCAACAAAACCCTTATTTTTTAAAATTACTTGGAATTTTGTGAAAAGAAAATGATTTTAAAGAAGAAAGGATATTTTCCTCAAGAATTCATTTCAAGTGTTTTGTCAAAACTATTTTCCATCTAAGATGACATTATTTCATATGTGTATGTTTCAAGTAAAATGTCTCTATGATTTAAATGGTTTCAATTTTCTTATGATGAAATGATATCAATTGTTTATGGATTATGTTATGATGGAATGATGTTTAAGAATCCCATTTTATTTCATGGGTTATGCTATGATGTATGATTTATTATTTTGTGGCACATGAAATAATGATTTAATTATGAGATGGGTGGGACCTATATCTCCCTACAATGCATTTGGTAATGATTTATATCTCATGAGATAGACATGGCTGGAACGGCAAGTTAAACCAGTTCAGTAATACAGGACTGGAACGAGGAGTGAACTCGATTCAGAAAGGGACTTTGTCCACTAAGATGGTCTTGGCAGCAATGACTTGGCTAATATGGAAATAATGTCATGTGCTTAATGGTTTCCACAATTACATGTTTTATTTCCATGCTATTTTATCATTCTTAATGTTTATTTATGATCTATGCCTTACGTACTTTCATGTTTTGTGTCATTTCACAAGATTTTGATGTTTCAATATTTTGTTCATGTTTTTAAGTTCAAATGAATATGGTATGTTTTATTTTATCAATGCTTACCCTTATAGAGCATTTGATCTCACCCTTTTTTATGTTTTCTTATCCCCATGATATAAAGAAAGGTTTTATGTAAGAAAAAAGGGGAAGATCTTTATGGGAGATGTTGAAGATCTTTCACCACGATTAGAAGATTACATTCCAAGATTCCAAAGACACTAAACTATTATGGTCCTTGTGTGTCTGTTTTTGTTATGTATTAAATATTCCGCTAAAGTAATGTAATGTCCATGTACATCAAGCTTCGGGTCTCTACAGTTGGTATCAGAGGAAAGGTTTAGTCAACCTTTGGAAACTAGGATGCGAAAACGTTAGTCAGATCCCTAGAGATATTTCTAAGCTATGTCTAGGGATGTCCCTAAGGATTATTATACGCATAGGATATAGTCCTAGAACTATGGTAACGATATTAGATTAAACCAAAGATTTTAGATATTGAAGTTACTCCCCCTTTATTTTGATTTTTTCCTCTCACACTATTATTTTTGGGTTTTAGAAAATGGCAGGAAATAAGATGATTCACGATAATAGAGGATATGATGGACAATGGAATGATATTCTTCATGAGAAACCAAATGAAATGGGATTTGGAAGTCCAAACATCATTATTATTCCAAATTATCAATCTCATAATATGATCAATATAGTAAAATTTGGTAAGTTTTCTGACTCGGCTAATAAGAGAAAGATGGAGTTTCATGATGATAATAGAGGAATGAAAGTTCAATTTACACTATGTAAATCATGTGGGAAGAGGCATCAAGGAGAATGTTTCAAAGGAATGGGAAGATTCTTTGGGTGTGGAAAAGAAGGACACAAATCCAGTAAGTGCAAAGGAAAAGGTTCAGTTAACACCAGGTATAAGGATAATGGTATTACTAAGACATCAACAATGGTTAAATGTTTTTAATGTGGAATGTATGGGAATTATGAAAACCAATTCCCCAAGGGAAAGTCTCATGAAGAGAATCAGTATTGTCGTATGGGTAGTATTTATGTTGATGATGATGAAGCGACTACAAATGATATGTGAGATGAAAGAATTGTTGAAGCTCGGTCAATGGTTTAAGAAGGTAGTGGAATTATTACATGTTTATCATGTGTAATGTTGTATAAGTAATCTCATGGTACTATGGAATAAAGAGACATCTAAGTATTGTTACACTATTGTCTTTCATTGAGTTTTGAAAGTGTATGATTAATGGTACCAGTATCCATGAAAGGTTATTCAGATATTTTTGGAATGTAGATGATATGCGCATAATGAAGGGATAAGGAGAAAATTAAATGATTGATAGTATTCATGAGCTCATGACTGATATAAGGAGAAGGTTATATCACGGATTGAATATATATAATTTTTGTATTTTGGTATGTGGAAAGAGTAATCTTTTGACAACATTCATGTTTTCACTAAGGTTTAATGGGTATTCATTTTTCAAGAGAATACATGATTAAGGTATTCACAAGATTGGAATGTGACCAAGAAGATATATGGGGGATAAATGATGGTATTCACATGCTTGGTTGATGACATTTCAAGTAATCGTTTTCTTTATACTATGAGCTTGGACCGAAGTATTTTAGATAAGCCTAATGACTGGAATGGATTATGTTGGACATAAGTTAGTATTGTTTAAGGATAGAACTTTTTTTTTGATATTATTTATTGGATGTTATAGTAATGTAGTTTTTGAAAAAGGACAACCTGCAGGACATGCAACAACCCATCGCATCGGACAACGCTGTGGGAATCGAACCCACAACTGAAGTGCGACTGGCCATTATCGCCTACCACTGGCCTACAGGAAGTCCCTGTTTAGTAGAAACTATTTTTATTATATTAAGTAGTATGATATATGAAGTATAAGTCCATTTTAGGAACCATATATGATTAATCTCACTATAGATGGACTTATGTATTTTTGATAACTTTTATATCCTTTTGTTTGAGACAGATGGAATGACCCATCATTCTATCACATGATCTGCTAACACGTCATGAATAACAAATTCAACTTCATTTCATTAAGGGATGAAGTGGAAATTGTTCAATTAACGAACAACAGTGAGATTGTACCAAAATCATGTAAATATTTCTTTTAATTCATCAACTTTAGGGAAATGATCTTGAAAACCAAAAATGTTGTCCTAGTACCCTTATATCCGATGAATCAGATGGTACCTTAGATAATCACAAATCTATGGATTTGTGATTGCTGGCTTTTCCATATCCATTTTCTCTACCACTCTCCATGAGAACATGATGGTTAGATTTCTCTTCCATATCCATATTTTCATCTATGTGGAAACCCAGTGATTAGTTTATTTGGGTAACCATTACGTGTCATACTTTTGTTTTTAAAGATTGGTTTTGGTATTCCTTTTTACGATGTGGGTTTATATTAAAGAAACATTCAAATAGTAAACCATTTATAACCCCGACGAATTTCGAGGGCGAAATTCATTTTAAGGGGGGTAGAATGTAATACCCCGAGATTTTATGAAAAATATTCTTTTTAATTTCATTAATTTCTTGTGTTATACGCTACAACAAAATGAGATTGCACAACACGCATCCTTGACATGCCTTGCATTACATGCAATCACGACCTTCCTCGATAGCGTGTGTAGTACGCAATAACGAGTTTCACTAAACAACAATATGCTATAAAAATATTATTAAAACTAGCCGTTATGAATAGAAATAACCACTTTTTGAAATTTTCTAAATTTTATTTTTCAAAATGGACTTCATTTTTTGATTTGGAATATCGAAATTATCTTAGGGTAAAATTTTGGTACTTTTTGGATAACTTTCATATTCTGATGAATAGTGAAAATTACTAAATTTTAATTAAAAACAACTTTTTTAATCAAAATTATTAATAGTGATAAATTATTAATTTGAGTGGTTTTAAAGTATATTTAGAATATATTTTTACAATTTAATACAATGCTGGTCATTGGATGTAATTTCACATTTAAACCAGACATAAACAAGTGTCAATCTTTTGATAGTTATTATCTCTTAAGAACACGCTATTTGTTTTGACGACGGGAATTAATTTTTAAATTAATTAATACAACTGATATGTTTTTAATTTGGTAAAATAGACATCATTTTTGAACTTCATAACATCAAATATATCTTAGGCCTGATTTTTGGTATTTTTTTGGAAACTTTCATTTTTTGATTAATAGTGAAACCACTAAGTGGTAGTTAAAAAAATGAATTTTCATAAAACATATTTTTACCACTTCTGTGAGTGGGATTTCAAAAATACGAGAGACACGGTTTATGTCAGTAAGTAAAATGTGGTTCAATGAGATGAAAATAATTTTTGGTGAATAGTACATTTTTACTTTTTTTAACCACGGTTAAAAGTAAATAGTGTAATTAAGGGTAAAAATGATATTATTATTACCCTAACACATGTCCTAATTCTATTGGATAAGGGTAATTAGACCAAAAGCATCCTTAGGAATAAAATATGATCATTTAGGCCCACTTGGATTAGATTAGGAAATTTATTATTAATTTATTTAAAGAAGGGTTAAAATAGTTAAAATCAAAGTTTAATAAGTATATCATTTTTAATATAGGGTTATACATAAGATAAATTCGACTATAAATATTAATTTGAAAGATAAAAATATTTCCTACATATTGATATTTTATTTTTAATTTTTAAAATTTTAATATGTTAATTTATTTATGACACAACAATGATGCAGTAATTATCTTATTAATGAAATATTGACATAATTGATGTTATAAATACACAAATAAATTTAATTTGAGACTTTTTATGAATTACACTAATTTTATAGGTTAATATGATATGTTAGTATGGATTTAATTAACGTTTTTCGAACTAATAATTCTGTTATGATTTTGAAAAAAATCAATTACTAAATAGTGTCAAAATTGACATAAAATAGTTTCTAAACAAATATTATATTATTAATTGTTATTTTATTCTGAAAAATATAAGGTTCAGCCAAATGTCTTAGATACGGTTATATATATTAATAATAAATAACTTGGGGTTCGTTTGGATTCTTATAGTAACTTTATTAACCTTATAGTGTAAGAACACAAAAAGACACAGTAAAAGTAAAATTATCTAACTTAATGTTAAATCTAAATGATAAGGTTAAAATAGGAACCTAAACTTGTCTAAATTCTGCTGGATGAGAGGATTTCGACCCATCCCCACCTTAGCTTCGAAATAAATCAATTTGGAGCTATTTAAAACCGAATTTGGCTTTATAATAAAATAATATTATTTGTTATTCCAAAGGTGCCCCTCTCCTCCCATATAAAAGGGCACCTCCTCCCTCTCTTCCTCACACCAATTTGAGCATTCAAGCTCGGCGAACCCCTGCCAAATTATCTTCTCCACTTCCCTAGAAACATCTTAGCGGTTTTTTTCTTCTTTAAAGACCAATTTTAGTTCTCTAGAAGGAGGTCTCAAAGAGGCGCTTCAAAGAAGAGGTAATATCCGTTACCGATTCTTTCAACATTATTTCTTCTTCCACTTATTCTTCTTAGGTTGTTTCATTATGAAGTAATAAAATCAGTATCACTAATATACTGATATGTTATTATAAGAATGAAACAAACCTATTTCACCATCTATCCATCCTACGGAAAATGAAATCACCGCGCGTGCGTACGTACAGAATACCGTCTCCACGCCGTGGTGTAATCTATTTTCCACCACCACCTTACTTCGAGGGGTATAATGGTGTAAATAATAACTATATATTATTATTATAAAGTGATATTGATTCTGAAATAGTATACATACACTCCAATAGAATTCCATGATCATGATAACGATATCATCGCTCGTGCGTACGTACGGACTACCGTCTCCACGACGCGATGAGAGTCATTATCCACATTAACCATTCATGAATGATTATAAAGTATATATAATAAGTAATAATGAAATATATGAAATAATAATGATGCTGTATTTATGTGTATATATATTTATGTCGTCTACTTAATTCCATTCAACTCAATAAGGAAACGAAAATAGCATTCATGCGTGTACGACCTACCGTCTCCATGAACAGTGTATTTCTTTCCATTTACTTATCTATTATATATATGTATATTCTGAATATATATTATATATAAATCATGTTTTATATTTTGGAATTAAGTAATCATGATCTAAGTAATCATATGAATAATTACAAGTCAAAACACGGATGAAAAATGAAACGATTTTACCCAAAACGCTCTTTAACATGGAATTTACAAAAGAACGGTTAATATAAAGTCATAAGTGAACCATATATGATATCATAACAATGAGTATGATTATGGAATAAGTCAATGACGTTATTTAAATCATTATACAGGATGATCAGACACTTACGAAGCAAATTGGTCCTAAGGTAAGGGATAAATTTTCAATCTCATTTTTATCTGAGATTGCTTATACGTAAGCATTTACTAGGGTTACGTTTATCATCCATGACCATGTTTTCTAAAAATCTTTTCATAAAATTTTTACCATTATTCCATGAATGTTTAAAGTCATTTTTACCCTTTAGTTACTTTTTAACACATTGTATGAATGAAATCTTTCCTTTGGTTACCATATAAGGTACTTTTTGACTTTTTCGACAAAAGTACGAGGAGAATGCTATTTTTAACTTATATGGCGTGAACGGATTTTTACGGTTTTATAACACCTCATTTTCAAGAAGAATCCTCTACAATATTGCATAATTATTTTCAACAAAACCGTTATCTTTTAAAATTGCATGGAATTTTGTGAAAAGAAAATGATTTTAAAGGAGAAAGGATATTTTCCTCAAGAATTCATTTCAAGTGTTTTGTCAAAACTATTTTCCATCTAAGATGACATTATTTCATATGTGTATGTTTCAAGTAAAATTTCTCTATGATTTAAATGGATTCAATTTTCTTATGATGAAATGATATCAATTGTTTATGGATTATGTGATGATGGCATGATGTTTAAGAATCCCATTTTATTTCGGGGGTTATGCAATGATGTATGATTTATTATTTTGTGGCACACGAAAGAATGATTTCATTATGAGATCACTACTGGAATTTGGTCTTTTCCCAACGGTAGCATACCAACGGTGTATTTAAACCGTTGGTATAGTGAGCCTTTGCCAACGGTTTATTAAAACCGTTGGCAATGGGAATTTCGGTGGACCCTTTTCCAACGGTTCACTGGAACCGTTGGGAAATGGGTGCTAAACTCACACATTTACAAACAGTTCCAGTGAACCGTTGGGAAAGGTGTGCCTTTGCCAATGGTTTTTATAAACTGTTGGCAATGTTTTTCCCCAAATTGCATATCGTGATCTCCTCTCCCCATTTGGACAGATCCCTAATCTATTCGCTCTGCTGCTCTCATGAACCCCATCTGAATCTCTTTCGCTCCACTGCTCTCACGAACCCCAAATCCGAACCCCATCACCCCGCATCCCAACAGGTACACCCCCATCCGAATAGGTAAAATTTGATCTCAACCATATTGTTGTAGTTGTTTTAATGAATAGATTTTTTCCAGCTGTTGGTGGTTTACTTGATTATTGAAATTAATATCTAAATAGGATATTGTTTCTGTTTGTGAAGACTTATTTAATGTTTTTATATTCTATGTTTGGAAGGAGAGTGTTCAAAAAATTTAAATCAGAGTTGGGGAGGCTATCTTGAACGTTTACATGTTTTGGATAATGGATTGTGGGAATTATTGATTGTGTTCAAACCAATTTGATATGTTTTGGATAATGGATTGTGGGGGTAGGGGTGTCCACGGGGCTGGGTGGGTTGTCCACGGGGGTGGGTGGGGCTGTCCACGGGGGTGGGAAAGGCTGTCCATAGGGGTGGGAGGGGCTGTCTAGGGGGTGTGGGTTGTCCTGGGGGTCTAGGTGGGGTGTCCTGGTGGGGGAGGGGTGTGTGGGGTGTCCAGGGGGGGGGTGGTATGTCTAGGTGGTGGTGGTGGGGTTGCAGGGGAGGGGGAGTGGGTTGTTTGGGAGGGTGGGCGGGGCTATCCAGGGGGGTACAGGGTGTCCAGGGGGGTACGGGGGTGGGCGGGCTGTCCACTAGGGTGGACGGGCAGTCTACGGGGGTGGTCGGGCTGTCAAGGAGGGGGGGGGGGGGCTGTCCAGGGGGGGTTGGTGGGCTGGCCATGTGGGGTAGGGGTGTCCAGGGGGGTGGGCGGGCTATCCAAGGGGGTGGGGGGCTGTCCATAGGGAGAAGGGGGTGTCGAGGGGGGTGGGTGGGCTGTCTACGGGGGTGGTTGGGCTGTCTAGGGGGTATGGGGTGTCCACGGGGGTGGGCGGGGCTGTCCAGGGGGTGTGGGTTGTCCTGGGGGTCTAGGTGGGGTGTCCAGGTGGGGGAGGGGTGTGTGGGGTGTCCAGGTGGGGTGGTATGTCTAGGTGGTGGTGGTGGGGTTGCAGGGAAGGGGGTGTGGGCTGTTTGGGAGGGTGGGCGGGGCTATCCAGGGGGGGTACGGGGTGTCCAGGGGGGTACGGGGGTGGGCGGGCCATCCACAAGGGTGGACAGGCTGTCCACGGGGGTGGTCGGGCTGTCAAGGAGGGGTGGGCGGGCTGTCCAGGGGGGGTGGGCTGGCCACAGGGGGTAGGGGTGTCCAGGGGGGTTGGCGGGCTATCCAAGGGGGTGGGGGCTGTCCATAGGGAGAAGGGGTGTAGAGGGGGGGTGGGTGGGCTGTCCACGGGGGTGGTTGGGCTATCTAGGGGGTAGGGGTTGTCCACAGGGGTGGGTGGGTTGTCCACGGGGGTGGGCGGGGCTGTCCACGAGGGTGGGAAAGGCTGTCCACGGGGGTGGGTGGGGCTGTCCCGGGGGGTGTGGGCTGTCCTGGGGGTCTGGGTGGGGTGTCCTGGTGGGGGAGGGGTGTGTGGGCTGTCCAGGGGGGTTGGTATGTATAGGTGGTGGTGGTGGGGTTGCAGGGTAGGGGGTGTGGGCTGTTTGGGAGGGTTGGTGGGGCTATCCCGGGGGGGGGGGGGTACGGGGTGTCCCGGGGGGGTACGGGGGTGGGCGGGCTGTCCACAAGGGTGGACGGGCTGTCCACGGGGGTGGTCAGGCTGTCAAGGAGGGGTGGGCGGGCTGTCCAGGGGGCGTGGGTGGGCTGGCCACGGGGGGTAAGGGTGTCTAGGGAGTGGGCGGGCTATCCAAGGGGGTGGGGAGCTGTCCATAGGGAGAAGGGGTGTCGAGGGGGTGGGCGGGCTATCCAAGGGGGTGGTGCTATAGTGGTTTTGGATTGTTTGAGGTACTCTTAGTGTATTATAAACCCTCATTTGTTCCATATTCATTTAAATTGATTTAATATCATTTTTTTTCATACACACCATTATATCCTCTCAAAATATTTTTAGATTTTATTTTCATTCGTATGGTGTTAAATATTTTAGTAAATGTTCATACTAGCTTCTTTTATGTGTTCTAGGGGTTTAGACTAATGACAGGGCTGCCTGAATAATGTGGGGGTATTCTTTTCATATAAATATACCTATACACCCCGATCCCCTTGGACAACCTAACCACCCCCACAGACAGCCCACCCACCTGGACACCCCGACCCCCCTAGACAGCCCCCCACCCCATGGACACCTCTGACCCCCCGGACGACCCCACCACCCCCTAGACACCCCGCACCCCCTGGACACGTCGCACCCCCCTTGGACAGTCCCACCACTCCCATTATCCTCATCATACTCCTCATCCTGATCTACTTGAAGAAGTTAAAGAATAAAACTCATATACTCCAAACAAGACCCTTAAGGATTATGTATTCCTTGATCCACTTCCAATATCTTACTGGTCAATCCGTGAATATAGGCATTAAAATTTTGTATCTTATTTTCTTATAACACTGTATTTTGTTGTATTTCTTAATATGATTCTCATATAGAGTAATGTGTCAGTTATGCTTTTATATAGAGTTAACAATTGTCATTTACGTAAATATTTTTTTGATTAAACTTTAATATTATTGAATTGCTTTGAAATGACTTATTGCGATTTTTTTACAGTATGGATAGAAGTTGGATGTACGAAACTGATCAGATTTCAACCGATTTTCAAAATAATTTGAACAGCTTTCTAGATTTTTCATTTGACAAGGCTTCAGATAGTGGTCGCATACACTTCCCATGTTTTAATTGTGTTGGAAGACCTTGGTTGAGCCATGAAGATGTTAGCTATCATATAACAAAATATGGTTTCCAAACAAACTATTATGTGTGGTATCACAATGGAGAGAAAATGGAATCTCAAAATGTTGATGATCCAAATGATAGGACTGAATTGGAGAGTTTGATATATGATCGGTTTCCATTTATTCGACATCATGAGAAGGAATGGATGTCCAGCCAACAAGATTTCAATACAAGCACACAAGATGCGTCCAATGAAAATGATGATGTTGATAGGGTGAAAAAATTGAATGATGCTACGACGACTCTAGTATATCGGCAATGTGATAAAATGAAAAAGTTGGAATTTATAATCCGATTGTTTCATGGGAAAACTATGTATGGGATTTCAAATACTGCAATTGATTATATTCTTACCTTGATGAAGGACTTACTTCCAGATGATGTAGATATTCCCTCAAACCACTATATGGCATGGAAGTTGGTTGATGAACTTGGATTCTCAAAAAAAATTCATGCTTTCCCAAATGATTGCAGCTTATTTTGGGATGAAACTACTGAAAGAAATGATTGTATAAAATGCGGAACCTCCCGATGGAAGCCAAAAGATGATGGAACACCATCTCGTGTGCCACCAAAAGTAATGTGGCACTTTCCATTGATCCCAGATTATAGAACCTTTTCATGTCTGATGAAATATCCGTAAAAATGCGATGGCATGACACCGAGAGAAAAAGGAATAATGAAGAGTTGGTTCACCCTGCAGATGGATTTGCATGGGAGAGATTTGATGCTCGATATCCTGAATTTGTAGCCGATGTGCGTAATTTGAGACTGGGTCTTTCATGTGACAGTTTTAATCCATTTGGACAGATGCATACTTCGAACAACACATGGCCGGTTTTCGTACACATTTATAACCTTCCCCCTTGGTTGTGTATGAAAAAGCCTTACACTTTCTTGAGTATACTAATATCTGGCCGTTCTTATCCCGGCAATGATATAGATGTATACATGAAACCTTTAATAAAATAGTTGAAACTTCTTTGGGATGTGGGTGTGCCCACATATGATGCATGTTCGAAATACATATTTCAGATGCGTGCTGCACTTATGTGGACTATCAGTGATTTTCCTGCTTATGCAATGATGTCTGGATGGTGCACAAAAGGAAAATTGTCATGTCCTGTTTTTATGAAGAATACTCGATCTAGAAGACTGAAATATCGTCATAGTTTTAGTTTTATGGGACATCAATGATTCTTTCAAATGAACCATCCATATAGAAACAATCGTCGAGGATTTGACAATACCATAGAGAATGACGATCCACCTCAGCGTATGTCTAGAACTGATGTGCTTAATGAATTGAGAGATTTCAGTTATTAATTTGGGAAGAGTGTAATGAAATATAGAAAGAGGAAAAATGTTTCCAATGATACCTATTACAATTGGAAGAAGAAGAGTATATTCATTGAGTTGTCATATTGGTCAACCAACTTGTTACGTCATTTCTTAGATGTAATGCACATTGAAAAGAATATATGTGAAATATTGCTTTCAATTCTTCTAAATGTCAAGGTGAAGACAAAAGATGATTTACGATCTCGGTGCGACTTGGTAGATTGGGGGATCAGACCAGAATTGCATCCTGTCAGTATCAGTGAAAATAAATGGCATGTTCCATGTGCTTCTTATGTGATGACTCCGGCTGAAAAAATCAATTTCTGGAAGTGCTAGAGACTATTAAAGTTCTTGATGGCTATTCAAGCAATATATCAAAATGGGTCAACAAAAAAGAGTTGAAGTTGAAATCTTTGAATACTCATGATTATCACGTCCTTTTGCAAGAGTTGATTCCAATAGCAATCCGTCATCTCTTGTCCAATAATGTTAGAGTCTCAGTTATTCGGTTGTGCTATTTGTTTAGAGATCTTTTTTCTAAGAGGTTGTCCAAATATCTCATGAAAAAACTATTGGCAGAGATACCATTAATTTTGTGTGAGTTAGAGAAAATATTCCCTCCATCATTTTTTACATGCATGTTGCATCTGACTGTCCATCTTCCGACCGAAATAATTCTTGGAGGACCCGTTGCTTTCTGTTGGATGTATCCAATAGAAAGAAACATGTGCACATTGAAATCATATGTTCGGAACATGAATTATCTCGAAGGTTCTATTGTGAACGGTTACTTGGCTCAAGAATGTATGGATTTCTGCTCAATGTATTTGTCTGATCATACTACGAGAATAAACAGACCAATGATAAATGAAGAAGAACAATATGGGAAAATTGAACCCAGTTTTCCATCACTTCCTCAGACAGGAGGAATTCCGGGATCATATACATTAACAACATTAAGCCTTGAAGAGCGAGAGATGGCACATCACAAAGTGTTGTTCAATTGTGATTTGTTCGATGAGTATATAAAGTAAGTTAATTGTACATGTATCTCTTATCTTATCTCTTGTAATTTTAAATATTTGTTAAACTATTATTATTTTTATCTACAGGGAACATAATGAATTGATATATAGAAAGCATCCTTCTTTATATTTGAGAAAGAAGGAGACTTTTCAGAGCAAAGGGTTTTCTGCTTGGTTGAAATTGAAGGTAAAAATATTTATGTAATAACTAAATAAAAATAATATTTAATTAATTTTACTATTTTTTTATATTTCAGGTATCGAGTTTGCCTACAGACTCTGTTTTTGAGGAAATAAGAGCTTTGGATTTTGGTCCTAATACCATGGTTCGTTCTTGTAAATCACTAGTGGTCAATGGATACAAATTTGTTATCACTGAACGAGCAAGAAACATGAGAACACAGTATAATGGTGTTATGCTAACTGCCACAACAGACTGTTATGCCAGTTCATCGAACACTAGACCTCGTTCTGAAAATGTTGCTTATTATGGTGTTGTGGAGAAAATAATAATTTTGGATTATTACTCACATGGTCGAGTCGCGATGATGAAATGTCAATGGTTTGATTCAATGACGAGTCAAGGCGCCTTTATTGATAATTGTGGATTTCGAGTTATTAACATGACTCACACTCTTGCCACCGATGAACCATATGTATTGGTGTCAATGGTGAAACAAGTTTTTTATGTCAAAGATCACCATCATCATAAATTCGGTGTAATTATTGAAGTAAATCCCAGACATGTTTTTGATAATGGTGATGATTAAGTTGACATTATCCCTACAGCAATTGGAAGAAATCCGTTTATTACTTATGATGACCCCAACAGCTCCATTGTCAGAGTTGATTGTGAACCCGAAGTTGTGGTGGGAAATATATAGAATCATACAGTCGTGTTCTCACCTACATGTTTCACCTACATCATTCAGAGTGTGTATCCTAGTACATACCTTCATAACACCATAAATCTTCTGTTTCATTATGTTTTTTTGTCATAATGGTTTTTCTATATTTTGTTTTTTGGGTTACACATTAGTTATCTGTTTCTAATTACTTCCATATTTTTTTATTGTAGGAAATGACACCCATTGAAGAGAGGCGGTGGAAAAAGATGACAGATAATAATCGTCGCATGGTACAGATGGGTGTTCCTCCACTCATCCCTGTTGTGAGTATTTTATTTCAAATATAAATATTTCAATAACTTATAATATAATGGGTTCACTTTTCTGTCAATCTTTTTTTCAGGATCCACCCCCTAGATGACAGATATCTAACGAGGAGCCTGATATTGCTCCTAGTAGAGCGGTTGGTGGTACGAGGGCTCATGGTGTGAGAGTTAGACGATCCATTACCACATACGTATCTTCTACACCCTATTTTGATCTTGGCATGTCTTCAGGGACATATGAGATATTTAGACCTCCGATGTTTACACTACCAGCTGTCCAGACGTCTATGCCATCATCTTTTGCTTCTTGTTCATTATCTCCAGGTTATTATATTCCACCTTCTTCGACTCCTGCTGCGACACAGTATGTGGCTAAGGAGCATACACTGAGGGACACTCCACCTATACAGGATATTCCTTCAGCTTCTGCACCCATTGATCTGACTACCACATGTATATTTATATAACTCTATCAAATATTTATACCAAAATTTATTTTTATTATAACTTCTATTGATATTATTTTTCTTTAATAACATATTCATCTACAGATAGGAGGCGGGGGAGGGGGCGTACTCTCTTGCGTGTGGTATGGAACCGCCAGACGCAGTTTATGGTAGAATACAATGTTGATGGACAAATGATTGAGAAATTTGGGCAGCAATGTCGGGGTTTTTGGGCGACGCTAGCCAAATACCCCGATATCATTTCAGTCAGCCCTCTCTCTTGGAGACATCTTCCACCCAAAGTCAAGGATAACGCGTTGGCACAAATATGGGTAAAAGATCTATTGGATTTAATGTAGTATATTTTTGTATTTAAATGAACTAATCAATTTGGTTTCAGCTTCGGTTTAACTTCCCTGATGGCGAAGGTGCATGACCAGCGCGTTTAAAAGAGCTAGGAGAGATTTGGAGAGCTTATAAGCATGAGTTGTATGTCGGATGGTGTGATAGAGTGGGCATGGAGTTAGATACATTACCTATCGTGGATGACTACCTGATAGAACAATATCACCAAATGATTACCCATTGGGCGACTGCCAAATTTAAGGTATTAATCTCATTTGTGTAATTTAAATGAGAGTTTTCATATTTTGCATTAATATAATCTTATTAATTATTAATCATTATTTCGGAATATTCTGAAAAAAAAACTTTGATTCAAAGAAATACCTCCACACTTTGGGGTGCACAACAATGTCAGATCATGAGAGGCAACAGGTACGATATAGTTGTTTATAATTTTTCTTTAGGACTTTCCCTTTTTATTGGATCCTACATAAATTATGTGATTTATTGAATAATGAATATATGATTATACGTTCACTTTATATTGTTTCAATGTCATTACAGAAGCACAAAATGAATATTGAAGGACGCATCCCTCATGAATTTTTTTTTGCTCGAGTAGAAGAAAAAAAGATGGAACTGCGGTAAATGAACCGACCCAAGAGAAGATTGTAAGTTTTAATTTGTTTATTTTAAAGTTTAATATCTAATTATAAATTTAATAATCTATTAATATTTTTTTAAGGTTGCTTTAGAGGCTCATGATGCCCAGGAGCCTGATAATTTTGGGCCACACGATCATTTATATCAGGTTTTGGGAGATGAGCACTCTGGTCAAGTACACTGCCGACCTGGTAAGAATATAGTCCCGACGAGGTATTGGTCATCTCCAGGTATCCATTCTAGTACCACCGATTTAGAACAGGTCAAGGAGCATGCAAGACAGTCTGATAAAAGGGTCACAGGGTTGGAAGTACAAGTTCAAACAAGAGACAGAGAATTTATGAAACTGATGAGAGCTTTATCTTCATCACTTCCACCAGAGGCTAGTGCGGCTTGTCAAAAATTTATGTAGTCGATGGGTGCATAATCCAATGCACCAGGCGGAAGCTCTAGTGGAAATCGAGATTATGACGTTCTTGGTGATGACGAGGATGCTGAAGAGGATGAGGGCGAGGATGACGATTTGGACGAGGGAGAGGATGGGGCCGAGCTCGAGGATGATGCCGAGGACGAGGACGACGACGAGGATAGAGATGGCGGCGAGGATGAGGATGATGATGATAGTAGTGATGGTGATGGTGATCAGAGGTAGATTGATCCATTACATTTTTGAATTCTGTATAACTCTTTATTTTTGAACATGGATTTCCACTTTGGGGTTTTCCTCTGCTTCATAGGGACGTTGCATTCAGATTCTGTTTTTTGCACTTGATTCTTATTGTATGATTAGTATAATACATAGACCTTTAGTATTCCTTGGTACTGTGATGCTCATTTTTCTATTTTTTTACTTATCTTTCTTAGTTATCCATGTATTTCATGTTTATGCATGTGGAAGATGATATGGAAAATGTGCTTTGAAGTAGTGGCCGACACCACTCAAAGTGTCTAACATTTATTTGAAATGGATATGATTTTAAGTGAAAACAACAAATGGCATACGGAAAACAGACCAAACGCATTTGGATTCTGTTTAAACTATAGGACAACGATCAATGGGTCATATGTGACGTGTACGAGTCAACCCAACCTCAATCCGAGGTCTGGTGTGGCCGGTACCACTCAAAGTGTCTTTCTTTTGTTTAAAATGGATGTGCTTTTAAGTAAAAAAACCACATACGGAAAATGGACCAAACACATTCAGATACTATTGATACATTAGGACATGTATCCATGGGTCATTTTTGGCGTGTAAGAGTCAACCCCGCCTCAATCCGAGGAGCGGTGTGGCCGGCACCACTCAAAGTGTCTAAATTTTATTTGAAATGGACATGATTTTAAGTGAAAACAACAACTGACATATGGAAAACTGACGAAAGACATTCAGATACTATTGATACTTTAGTAAATGTATCCTTGGGTCATATTTGACGTGTACGAGTCAACCCTGCCTCAATCCGAGGGCAAGTGTGGCTGGGACCACTCAAAGTGTCTTTCTTTGGTTTAAAATGGATGCGCTTTTAAGTAAAAAAAACCACATAAGAAAAACTGACCAAACGCACTCGGATATTGTTGATACTTTAGGAAATGTATCTATAAGTCATTTGTGACATGTACGAGTCAACCCCATCTCAATCCGAGGCGCGGTTTGTCCGAAACAACTAAAAAGTGTCTAACTTTTCTTTAACATGGACAACAGTTTAAGTTAAAACATCAACTGACATACAGAAAACTGACCAAATGCATTCGGATTCTGTTGAAACTATAGGAAAACGATCCATGGGTCATTTTTGACGTGTACAAGTCAACCCCACCTCAATCCGAGGGCCGGTGTGGCCAGGACCACTCAAAGTTTGTCACTTTTCTTTGAAATGGACAACGGTTTAAGTTAAAACAACAACTGACAGACGGAAAACCAACCAAACGCATTCAGATTCTATTGAAACATTAGGAAAACGATCCATGGATCATATGTGACGTGTACGAGTCAACCCCGCCTCAATACGAGGGCCGGTGTGGCCGGAACCACTCAAAGTGTGTAACTTTTCATTGAAATGGACAACAGTTTAAGTTAAAACAACAACTGACATACAGAAAACAGAACAAAGGCATTCAGATATTGTTGATACTTTAGGACATGTATCCATGGGTCATTTTTGACATGTAGGAGTCAACCCCGCCTCAATCCAAGGGCTAGTGTGGCCGGTACCACTCAAAGTGTCTTTCTCTTGTTTAAAATGGATGCGCTTTTAAGTAAAAAAACCACATATGGAAAACTGACCAAACGCACTCAGATACTGTTGATAATTTATTACATGTATCCATGGGTCATTTTTAACATGTACGAGTCAACCCCGCCTCACTCTGAAGTCCGGTGTGGCCGGTACCACTCAAAGTGCCTTTCTTTTTTTAAAAAAAATGGATGCACTTTTAAGTAAAAAAAACCACATATGGAAAACTGACCAAACACACTCAAATACTGTTGATACTTTAGTACATGTATCCATGGGTCATTTTTTACGTGTAAGAGTCAACCTCGCCTCAATCCGAGGGCCGGTGTGGCCGGTACCACTCAAAGTGACTTTCTTTTGTTTAAAATGGATGCGCTTTTAAGTAAAAAAACGACATATGGAAAACTGACCAAACACTTTCAGATTCTGTTGAAACATTAACAAAGTGATTTATGGGTCATTTGTGACATGTACGTGTAAACCCCACCTCAATCTGAGGCGCGGTGTGGTCGACACCACTCAAAGTGTCTAACTTTTATTTGAAATGGACATGATTTTAAGTGAAAACAACAACTTGCATATGGAAAACCGACCAAACGCATTCGAATTCTGTTGAAACTTTAGGAAAACGATCCATGGGTCATATGTGACGTGTAAGAGTCAACCCCACCTCAATCCGAGTGCTAGTGTAGCCGGGACCACTCAAAGTTTGTCACTTTTCTTTGAAATGGACAACGATTTAAGTTAAAACAACAACTGATATACGGAAAACCAACCAAACGCTTTCGGATTCTGTTTAAACATTAGGAAAACGATCCATGGGTCATATGTGACATGTAAGAGTCAACCCCACCCCAATACGAGGGCCGGTGTGGCCGGGACCACTTAAAGTGTGTCACTTTTCTTTGAAATGGACAACATTTTAAGTTAAAACAACAACTGGCATATGGAAAACAAACCAATGGCATTCAGATACTGTTTATACATTAGGACATGTATCCATGGGTCATATGCGACATGTACGAGTTAACCCCTCCTCAATCCGAGGGCCTGTGTGGCCGGGACCACTCAAAGTGTGTCACTTTTCTATGAAATTGACAACTGTTTAAGTTACAACAACAACTGACATACGGTAAACGGACTAAAGGTATTCGGATATTGTTGATACTTTAGGGAATGTATCCATGGGTCATTTGTGACATGTAGGAGTCAACCCCTATTCAATCTGAGGGCCGGTGTGGCCGGTACCACTCAAAGTGTCTTTCTTTTGTTTAAAATGGATGCGCTTTTAAGTAAAGAAACCACATATGGAAATCTGACCAAACACACTCAGATACTGTTGATACTTTAGGACATGTATCTATGGGTCATTTGTGACATGTACGAGTCAACCCTGCTTCAATCTGAGGCGCGGTGTGGCCGGCACCACTCAATGTGTCTAACTTTTCTTTGAAATGGACAACAATTTAAGTTAAAATAACAACTGACATACGGAAAACTGACCAAACACATTCGGATTCTGTTGAAACATTAGGAAAACGATCCATGGGTCATATGTGATTTGTACGAGTCAACCTCGCCTCAATCCGAGGCGTAGTGTGACCGGTACCACTCAAAGTGTCTAAATTTTCTTTGAAATGAACACCTGTTTAAGTTAAAACAACAACTGACATACCGAAAACCAAAAAAACGCATTCAGATTCTATTGAAACAGTAGGGCAACGATCCATGGGTCATATGTGACGTGTATGAGTCAACCCCGCCTCAATCCGAGGGCCGGTGATTCCAGTACCACTCAAAGTGTCTTTCTTTTGTTTAAAATGGATGCGCTTTTCAGTAAAATAAACGACATACGGAAAACCGACCAAACACTTTCGGAATCTGTTGAATCTTTAAGAAAATGATTTATGGGTCATTTGTGACGTGTACGAGTCAACCCCACCTCATTTCGAGGCGCGGTGTGGCCGACACCACTCAAAGTGTCTAACTTTTATTTGAAATGGACAGGATTTTAAGTGAAAACAACAACTTGCATACGGAAAACTGACCAAATGCATTCGGATTCTGTTGAAACTTTAGGACAATGATCCATGGTTCATATGTGACGTGTAAGAGTCAACCCCGCTTCAATCCGAGGGCCGGTGTGGCCGGGACCACTCAAAGTTTGTCACTTTTCTTTGAAATGGACAACAGTTTAAGTTAAAACAACAACGAACATACAAAAAATGGACCAAAGGCATTCAGATACTATTGATACTTTAGGACATGTATCCATGGGTCATATGTGACGTGTACGAGTCAACCCCGCCTCAATCCGAGGGCCGGTGTGGCCGGGACCACTCAAAGTGTCTTTCTTTTGTTTAAAATGGATGTGCTTTTAAGTAAAAAAAACCACATACGGAAAACTGACCAAACACGTTCGGATTCTATTGATACTTTAGGACATGTATCCATTGGTCATTTGTGACATGTACGAGTCAACCCCGCCTCAATATGAGGCGCAATGTGGCCGACACCACTCAAAGTGTCTTTCCTTTGTTTAAAATGGATGCGCTTTTAAGTAAAAAAAAAGATATACGGAAAACTGACAAAACACTTTCGGATTCTATTGAAACTTTAGGAAAATGATCCATGTGTCATTTCTTACGTGTACGAGTCAACCCCGCCACAATCCGAGGCGCGGTGTGGCCGGCACCACTCAAAGTGTTTCACTTTTCTTTGAAATGGAAAACAGTTTAAGTTAAAACAACAACTGACATACGGAAAATAGACCAAAGGCATTCAGATACTGTTTATACATTATGAAATGTATTCAATGGGTCATTTTTGATGTGTACGAGTCAATTCCGCCTCAATCCGAGGAGTAGTGTGGACGACACCACTCAATGTTTCTCGTTTATTTCAAAAGGAAATCATTTTAAGTGAATACAACTGAAATTTACACTCATCAACAACTCTTTTTCATGATTTTGGTAGTTTCACTCATGGGGTCATAAGTGAAGAGACTCCTAAGAAAATATCTTTTCACCATATATTATAAACAATACAAGTTCAATGAAAAATTCATCAAAAATCATTACATACCCCAACCTAGTATCACAAAAAATGGGATTTGAGTCAATTTGAATGTCTTATTCAACTCTAATAGATATTTATCAAACTATTATGCCTATTAGAATTTGATGGGTGAGGTGAATTACCACTAGATGATTGTTGTCATATGTGTTTTTAGGCTATTTTAGGTGTTTTTTATACTGTTTGAAGTCTGTATGTGGCTTTTGTGATATTTTTTATGCAGGTGTATAGTGGAGGGTATACTGGAGGGCTGTTGTGCACTGTTTTTTTATGCAGGTGTAGCTTCTAGGGGGGCTTCTGGGCGCTGCTGTGCAGCAGTTTTGGGAAACTCTTTACCAACGGTTTTGAACCATTGGTATAAGTTTTTCCAGATTTCTGGAAAAATATGTACCAACGGTTTAGAACCGTTGGTAAATTGTTTTCCAGAATTCTCGAGCACCTATACCAACGGTTTAAATGAAACCGTTTGTAAAGGGCTTTACCCATGCCTTACAAGACAAAGGTTTGGAAAACTGTTGGTATACTCTATACCAACGGTTTTCCAGCCTATAGCAACGGTTATAAACCGTTGGTATAGCCTACTTTTCTAGTAGTGGATGGGTGGGACCTATATCTCCCTCCAATTCATTGGGTAAAGATTTATATCTCATGAGATAGACATGGCTGAAATGGAATGTTAAACCGGTTCAGTAATACAGGACTGGAATGAGGAGTGAACTCGATTCAGAAAGGGACATTGTCCACTAAGATGGTATTAGCAGCAATGCCTTTTCTACTATGGAAATCATGTCATGCGCTTAATGTTTGCAAAAATTACATGTTTTATTTCCATGCTATTTTATCATTCTTAATGTTTCTTCATGATCTATGCCTTACGTACATCCATGTTTTGTCTCATTTCTCAAGATTTTGATGTTTAAACATTATGTTCATGTTTTTAAGTTCAAATGTATATGGTATGTTTTATTTTATCCATCCATACCCTTACTGAGTATTTGAGATCACCCATTTTTATGTTTTCTTTTCACCGGGATATAAATAAAGGTTTTAGGTAAGAAAAAAAGGGGAAGATATTTATGGGAGATGTTGAAGATCTTTCACCATGATTAGAAGATTACGTTCCATGTTTCCAAAGACAATAAAATATTACGATCCTTGTGTGTCTATTTTTGTTATGTATTATGTATTCCGCTAAAGTAATGTAATGTCCATGTACGTCAAGATTCGGGTCTCTACAAACTGTCTGCAGTGTGTTTGGGATAAAGAAATAGAGCAGTTGAATACTACATTAGGAACCCACATGAGGTCGTCAGCACCCTAGCATTGGTGGTGTTCCTAGTAAAGGGACATAGAGAGTAACATGTGTCTAGTGTTGCATAAGGTTAAGGGAGATTGAAATCATTGAACTTGATTGGGGATTCATGTATTGGGGGACAGGGGAAACCGTTAGCCCTGTTTTAATATTTGAACCATTGGTTATATAAATAATATAACTTTTTGTCTCTTATTTAAGTTATCCTTTCATCAGTTATACATTTGAATGATGATCAGTAAGTGAACTTTCATAGTAAATTTTCAGATGGAAGGACAAACCCATATGTTATCTCTTCCCGTGGAGGCACTGGAGATTATTGCGTTCAAAACCTATGAAGAGGAGTACCAACCTCTTGCAAACTTGTGAAAAATGTGTAAACAACTATATGATGTGGAAAACAGTCCGGACATTCTCCACACCTGTGAAGATAATCCTTCTATATACTACCGCATAGACATGACACAATTGATAGAGTATAGGCGAAGAGTAAAAAACCACAAAGGGCATTTTCTATGTTTCATCATAGGCTGATACTACAAGACCATGTTATGTTTTCAAGAGTCTAATTTGGAGGGAAACCTATGTGCAGCCTATATGTACCAACTCCTCAATTTTAGCATGTAAAACAATGTTTATGAATTAGATGTCCTCATTCGAGACATAGTTCGGTGAGTTCTTGATGTGTTAGTCCATTAGGACATTTCTAAACATTGTACCGGTTGAGCCTCCCTCTGGAAGCCTGAGTGTTCGATGCCAGAGTTCAATCCCTTCTATCCAAGGTGTGTCTGGGTCAGATAACTAGAGGAGTTGAGCAACAATTTTGGTTTTCCACTGAATTCACCTGAGGATCCTCTACGATGGGAGATTTGGTAATAACATCATAGAGCATTCTTTTGTGGTTATGAAATGAATTGCACGGACGAAATTCTTCGATGAAGGGAATAATGTAACACGCCAAACATTTTATGGTATGATTCTATTAAATAAATTCTATTCATCACTTTGTTCTATTCAATAAACAGTGGGTTTCTAAGGATATAGTCAAAACCTATCCATTAAATATAAATCATCCACTTATATGTTTTGAATTTCACAAAATGGTCATCTAGAGTTGTGATCAGCAAGTCATTTGGAGTCAGATAAAACAAACTTTATTTTTTGTGAATAGTAACATCCTCTTATGAATAGTAATATGACCCTTATGAATAGTAGATAATAATATTATTTTATTTTCTTATGTCAATAAGATAATGAGACGTTAATTATTTTTTCAGTGTGAAATAAAATTAATTTCACCTTAAAATTTTTATTTTTCAAATTAACTATAACATTATTTTAAAATTAAATTAATAATATTTAGAAAATTATTTTTGAAAAATGGAGTTCACTTTTAAATTCTACACATTGAAAAATGATAGGGGTGAATTTTTGGGATTTTTCTAAAATTTGTGAATTTTTGATGGATAGTGAAATACTATAAAATACCATATAGATAAATTATCAGTTAAATAGACTATTAATGACATCAAAAGTGATGCAAGGCCACTTGTTTCGAACTCACATGCACTTATTACTATTAGGGGTAACATGAAACAACACTATTTGTTGTCTTGATGGAAATAATAAAATAATGATTTAAATATTCCAATTTTACTCATGTCCTCCACTATAAAAACCCCCTCACCACTCCCTCTTATCTTCACTCCTCTAATCCTGTAAGATAATCAATGTTCTAACCAATTAACCATCCCTAGTCTCTCCCCACATCCATGAAGCTTTTGGTATTGCCAAAATACCAAAACCCCATCACTTAAGGAGTTTCTCAAGGAGGTTATTTCAAGAGGTAAAACATCCTTCTTTTTCATTTGGTTTCATTTCAAATTATCTTATTTTTCTATCCTATCCTCACCTCCTATTTCCAAATTGTCATGATAAATCCCATATCATCTATATACTGAAATTATATCATGTTAATGGAATAACCATCATAAATATTCTTATTTCCTCCCTTTTATTTTAACATAAATGAAATCAACGTCCATGATGTTCAAATTTATAGCCTTCGTGGATGACGAAGTTTCATCCTTCAATTTAATCTTCATTACTAGTCATGAAACCATATTAATTGTTGAACCAGACAATAGTATATGTATTAGAACCTAATTAATTCTAGGAACTATAATATGTACATATAACTAAGTTATGTGAAAAAACTAGTTCATAATATTCCAAATACCACTGAATAATCGAAGTGGTTCCCATCTAATGATTTCTCCTCATTCCATGTAACCAAATTATAGGAATGACCATTATAAATAATTTATAATCATTAATAATATGTAATTTTAATCCTGGAGATTTGTAACCATTCCACATGAACTCCATTACTTAAAAACATGTGAAACAATTATGAAAATAATGAAAACAAACACCCCAAAACAATGAAATTCAATATAATAACATAGAAATGAGGGTATAAATGAGACATAAATAATTATTATAAACTAAATAAATTCTTAATATTATCTTAAACATGTTATTAATAAGTATAATTTCATATTCCCAAAGCTTATGTTCAAGAGCAGAACATGTTTGGAGTTAAGGTAAGGGTTTTTCCACCCGAACTTCCATTTTCATTCGGGTTACTTTCATTGTATGATTAACTCAATGAAATTCTTATTTATTGTTTTTTACTCCTCATACATTCTGTGTGAGTATTATATATATCATTACACACCAGAACCCTTCCTTATTTTATGGATTGTTACAAGTTTTAAAAGGAACATTCAAAATTGTTTCCAAAATTCATGCCCGATTCAAGGGAATTTCTCAAATTTCATACTTGTATAATAGGGCACTCTTTAACATATTTTTGGAAAAACTTATCATTATAAAATCAATAATTTTATTATAAAAATACAATCTTACCTAACTTCTGGTTTTATACATTGATTATTCAAAATAAATCTTCTTTTCAAAATAAAAGACTATTTATCTCAAGAGTTGCTTAATGATTTTAAAAGAGTGTTTTCGTCTAATTTAACCCTCTTGTTGATTCCATGGTATTATTGGGTTTAATAATTTATTTAGTAATCTACCATATTTTATATAATTGTTTATTACTAACTCTATTGTGTGTGATCTATCATAAAACCATTCACCATATTACTCAGAATGGTTAGTGTTTTTTGTTTAATGATTGGGGAATGTTAGTTACATTTCATATGATAGTTTCAATATTAATATATATGTTGTTTATGTTTAACCCCTCTCATAAAAGGAATTCATTGGACTTTTAATGTGATGAGTTTGGTCTGTTATATCCCCTCGATGCATCAGTAAGTCTCATGAGACAACTGGACATGGAATTGGCCGAGGCCTTTCCCAATGTGATATGGATTTTGGCCGAGGCCTTAATCACTTGAAATCTTGGCCAAGTCATTGAAAAAATGTTTCAGAATGTCCAACATATGAACTTCCCTCATTATGATTATAGTATTTGAAGATCATGTGGTTATTAGACTAGTAGAGTACCCATGATTATGCTTTATTATAACATTATTTATTCAGCTTATATTTCGTCCATAATGTGTTCAACTTCATTATTAAATTCATGTGTTTTCAATTATCCACCATGTCTGATGTTTATGATATATTCCCCAATATTTCTTACTCTTACTGTGTATTTGAGCTCACCCATTTCTTATGTTTCATTTTCTCAGGATATGATGAAATAATTAATGAATGACTTGAAATCATAATCTAAGAGACGTGATGTTTCTAGTGGAATAAATTATTGTTGTTTTTTCCTTCATGTTGCAATGTTAAACTTATGTATGTAACTAGTTTCTAATAATACTAAACTACTCGATCCTTCTGGATTAGTATTGCTTGTTCGTATTCCAAAGTAATCAAATAAGGCACCGTCTATGGACAACTGGGGTCGGGTCCTTACATTTCATATATTACTAGATGTATTCCATAAATAAAATAAATTTTAAATTTAAACCATGATAGTATGAACTACATGTCAAAAAACCTCAATTGGTTCTAAGGTAAGTAGTACATTCCAATATTATTATTAATATCTCATATATATTTATCCAAAAAAGAATATCATTACATAAGTAACATATTAGGGGATATCTCCCCTTAGTCAAAATATCACCTTTTCAATAAATCACTTCTCCAGTCTATCAGAAACATTCAACATAAGATTTTATATCCATAATGAAAAACATAAATTGGACAATCCTTTTATATTTCACCATTCATATAGCATAATTCCTGAATCCCAAATACATAAAATCTTTTATTATTCCACTTCATCCATAATACTTAGGAATTATACCTCATAATATTAGATAATACCTCTTTCCTTTGACATTTCATCTCATGTCTCATTATTATCAGCTGTATAACCATTAAAATCCCCACCTAGCTGATTCTATTTAATAGCATTCCTCTCGGTTCTTTAATTTGAATAATTTATATTTATTCAAAATCTAAAATATTTAACCTTCAATAATTACTTAGGGAGACCAATATTTTCACCAATTTCATTAATACAAATATTCATTTTTCCCAAACGTCACTGGGTTTTTTCCCTTCTTCTTTACAGTCAAGTCATCTTCTTTTTCTTATAAGACATTCAATTGGGTTATTATTTCCACATTAGTTACCCAATTGGAACATAATTTATTTCTTCCATGGTATTCATTACCCAAAATCTCATTAATATCATTATTTCTCTTCATTAGTGAGGCTGAGAGTTGGTAATGTTTCATGTTGTTAATCTTGTTCCATAAACACTGGTTTTTCACGATCCCAAAATCATTTACTTCATTGAACTTCCCACTTTACTAATCATAAGATAATAATCCACCACATTTAATGATAATAAAAATCATTTTATATCTCATCATTGACTAAAATAATAAGCATAGTGTAACAATTACTTAATAAAAAAAAATATTCATTGTCATAAAAATAATTACTTATAGGATATCTAAATCATGAAAACTTCCTTAATCTATTCTGCCATAAGTTCATCCTAGTTTATTCATATCTAACATATATTAAAATCATTTACGATGGATCATTAATATTTTTTTAATTCTCAAATCATATTAACCTAAAGTGTCAAACCAAGAGTGCAGTAAGGATCATTTTCCTATGCTAGATTTATCCATGTGTGGCCCAGAACATCTTGTCAGAGTTGTTACCCCTATGTAAATCTGTTTTAGTCCCACATCCACTTGTATTGTCTAGATAGGAATGTATTTCTAGGAAACCAATCACTCAATCATTTACCAAAATTCTAGGACATTTTCTTATACTTTTCATAATCCTTATACGTATCCATAGACATTCCCTTAGGGTTATCACTATAATTCTATCACCATATCATCTAAAGGCTAACTAAACCTTTTATATGATACCAAATATAGTGACCCTCTCTTTTAAAACACTAACATTAAATAACATTTTAAAAATACTTAATACATTATAAAAAGATACACCCTAAGACCTTACTAGTCTACTACCTTCAGAAACATGGAAACATAAACTCTAATACATAAATTAGATATATTATCTCATACATTGTTATTTATTACTAGCAGTCTTCTTAGACACATCAAGTATAATACATATCTTCATAATATAGAAGATGGAAGGATAAACGGGGTTGATCTCAAATTCTTAGCATGGGTAACTGAGGGAGATATATAAGAATAATCAAGATCAT
The DNA here is from genome assembly GCA_963277665.1 of Viscum album. Taxonomy (NCBI): domain Eukaryota; kingdom Viridiplantae; phylum Streptophyta; class Magnoliopsida; order Santalales; family Viscaceae; genus Viscum; species Viscum album. Next base: position 1,543,079,375 of record OY728129.1, read on the forward strand.
AAGGGTATGATAATATGATCATGAAAATAGAAGATCATACCCTTCGTATCAAATATCATAAACATGAATCATGGCATAAATCATTATAGTTTATAATACATAAATATTTCTGGAATAAATAACATAATTCATTAATGCATTACATTGGAATACAACATGGAATTTTTGAAGACACATAAGCATATATAATGATTTCAATAGTTGTAATGTAATCAAATCCAAGCCCATTTTAGTTGAAAAATTCGTTTTCTCAACTGGGTTCACACCTTGTTCTAGCTCTATACCACTGAACTAAGTACACTTCTCATTCCAGACCTATAATACAAAACAATGTTAATTTTATATTCTATCCATGTCTATCTCATTAGATATAAATCTTTAGTCAATGAATTTAGGGAGATGTAGATCTCAACCACCTCATAATGAAATTATACAAACTTGTTCCACAAAATCATAAATGATCATATCATAACCCAAGAAATAAAATCGTTATCATAAACATGTATGCACATCTTAAACCTTGGAAAAAATATAGGTTTTATAATTATTTTATAAAATCATAACATGTGAAAGGAAGCATATTTCAAAAGGAAATAACATGTGAATTATAAATAGGTTTCATCAGAGTCATTCCCTTATAATATAAAATATTCTGGAAAAAATATGAATTGATCCTATGGATAACTTAGTATATGTGTGGGAGAAATATCAATTGATGTCATTTTAGAAGGAAAAAACCGTGGAATGAAATTTTTAAAAAATTTCATGAGGAAAATATCCCTTTTCTCTGAAGAAAATTCTCTTTAAAACATAAAAACATTTTGAAACCCATTGTTATGACAATAAACGATAAATATTATAAAGAAAATTTCAAATACCTTTCTGAAACCTTTTCATTTAAAAACCTATAAATACCACTTGAAAATAATTTAAAAACTATTTTCTGTGAATAATTATAAAAGGATGAAGAGAATTTTTTGAAAAAAATTTCTATCAAAATTCATTGAAAAATTATAAATAAGTCTTGAAGTTGTTTTTGAAACCATTTACTTGAGAAGTTATAAAATATGATTGAAAATATTTTAAACACAATTTTACTTTAAATATTATTAAATAAATTGTTACGTTTTAAAAAAAATTTCTTGAAAACATATTAAATAATGTTGAAAACATTTCAAATATAATTTTCCTTAAAATTTATTTTGGAATCTACTTATCTTATTGAGATATATTTTACTTAAAACCATCTAAAAGAATCATAATTACATTTTAGAAAAAACGTTCCTTGAAAAATAATTTAAATAAACATAAAGAATTCATGAAAAAGTTTTAAGAATTATTTCATTAAAAATTATTTATAAAAAATCATAAAAATTAACCTTTTGAACATGAAAAAGGATCTCTATATAAATGACAGTGAGTAAATCTATACATTACATACATGTTTATAATAACATTATTTTTTCACAATAAATGGTTAAAAAATACCTTTTCTAAAAAGAGACAATAAGATTACATTGAAAAAATTTGTAAAATAGGAAACATGAAAATGAATTTAATATATTTTTGGATAATAGTACAATATTATGGGAAACATGTTTCTTGTCGACATTGTTTTGATGGAAAATATATTTCGAACAAAGCAAGGGTAGTGTCAGGATTTATTTAAAACACTTTCTTAAATATCTTATATATCAAATAGTAGAAAAATGGTACCAATACATGAATATATAATGAATAACTGGATGATATTATAAGTCATCAATGTTCCTCTGAAATAGATTATAAGACTTCTACAAAGGAATCAAAATCTCCAATCTCAAAAAGCAATAAGATTGATTCAATAAAATATTATCACTTAGTAACATTGAACTGTTCTCCTCATGTGAAAAAGATAAATTCCATGCAACATACAATATTCCAAATGGAAAAAGATTCATGATATAATATGTCGAAAGAATTATATACACCTCATATAAAAATATATGTTCAAAACATTTCTTGGGTCTTAAAGAAGGTAAATTGAGACATCAATTTGGTAAATTTTGAAACCTAAACCCCCTAAAAGTATGATCAATGAATGAATATATAATTAACCATAAATTCAATAACAATAATAAAATAATATATTCATGTGTATTATATACACCACATACAAGGAAAGGGTGGTGATTGTGACATATATCGCACAAAAATAAAAAGTGAGAGAAAATCCCATTACCATTTGTCTTGAATCTTGATGTAGTCATACATTATTCAAGTATAATAAATTTATGTTTATTATAAATCTTTTATATATTCATATTATTATGTATAATAACATAAATTGGTTTATTATAACCTTATATTACCCTCTTGTTATCAATCCTATGATAAGGATTCACTTTAGGTGATTTTCATTGTGCTCACATGTATCTTAGTTTGTTATATATTTGGTCCTTATACTTATATAATGATTAAACTAATATAAATAGTGATATAAATATCATTTAGATTAATTATATGTGAATTATAATAATCAATAAAATATAGAAGTATGAAATAAATTACACCATTTAAGGAAATGGTAAGTTGTACGTACACATGAACATTGTTTCCGTTTTTATTCTCATATTGAATGAAAGGAAGAAAATGATATATATATATCTGTATAGATATATGTATATATATATATTATAATTAAATTAAAATTATACTTTTATACTTGTCATATAATTTCACTAAATGAATCATTTATAGATTCCAAGTAGTGTGTAAACGAATTACATCGCTTTGAGGGGGTTGTAGTCCACACTTCCTCAAACAAAATTTTAATATTAACACCAAATGGAATGTATAAAGTTATTTTTTGTAAAATTATTAAATTAGATAAAATAAATAATGGATATAATATATAATATATGTAAATAGAATGTCTATCATAATTTCCACTATCAGAGGTGGTAAAGTAAATATGAACAATCCTCATTTCGTGAGGCGGTAGTTTGTTGTACATGTAAATAGTATGTTCGTTCCCCATTATATTGAAGTGTGTGTAAGTTTTGGTAAAAAATTAACATAAAAACATCCTAGTATGTTGAGGATATTTCTTGGTTATTCTAGAATATAATAATACGATTTTAGTGATTGGTGAATTAGAATAACAGAATGGATCTTGAGGGAGGGTGTTACCACTTAATCCCGTAAATCTTTTTGGTTTTCACCAAATGGTTTAAATGAATGTCCTTATGAAAAAAAGGAATGAATGAAGGATGAAGGTAGTTTTTTTGGGAGGTAGATCAGATTCATATTTTTTGAAATGATGTGGTTTGAGGGGTGTGGGGAAGTGGGAGAGGGATTGCATTTATATTTTGAAAGGGGAGGGGCACTCATGTAAATACCAAAATGTATTCATTAATGGGGGTATACATTTCTTAATGTGACTCCAAAATGGAAATTTAATGGAATAATTTGGAATAAGGGTCAAGAAAAACCATCACCACCCAAAAATATGTGCATTTTAATAATTTGGTTCATTAACAAATAATTTTCCCCTATTTTATTATTTTTGTTTTTATCAAATACACTATTTTTATAACCTATTGTGTTTAACCATTAATATTTCATTGAAGTGAGATTTTTTTGAAAATATAGAGAAACATAATAATAAATATTATATATATATTTAAAAATAATAAATTATTGTGTTTTGGAAATTAATTTTAAAACAAGCACTTCTAACATGTAAATGCATAGCTTAAACCAAGATCGTGTTAAAAATGATTTTACAATCTACAGGTCAATATTATAATATTAAAAGATAAATTGGTAAACTTATAGAAAATATTTAATATTTATTAACACTAATAGTTCAATTTGAATTATATAGTATTTTTATTAATTTTTTATCATTTAATAAAATATCATTCATTGAAAGATAACATTACTATCGATTTTGACATTATTTATTTACTTTAAATTGTAAAAAAAAAATAATTTAATTAATTTATATTAAATTAAAAGCTATGTATCATGACATATTTTTCTAAAAAAACTATTATATGCATAAACTAAATAAATCTACATCACTTTTAATAATTACAATATCAGTTATTTTAGTAAATTCTATAATAACTAATCACAAAATTATCATTTCTTAAAAAATTTAAGTAACTAAATAATCTCTAATAATTAATGATAAATTATTGTTATAAAAATGACCAATTTATATTTTATAACAATATTTATAACATAAAATATGTGTTTTTACATATATCAATGTTTTATAAATGGTAAAGGTATGTAAATTTCCGCTTTTGACTTTTTTTCTTATAAAAGATTGTATATAGGGCACATCCATTTAATAATATCACAATAAACAATATAATTACAACCAAGAAGAAATATGGTCTAATTTTTGGTAACCAGTTTTCCTTCTAAAAGTTTAATGGTTATTTTTGGTCCTACATATTGTATTTTAGTCTCTTATTAAAAATAATTATTACATTATACACCTTAATTAATGTTAATCACTTCCACTAATCATTTTGGTCAAAAATTATATTTATCATAACAGAAAAGAAAATATAATTATTACAACCTTTTATTTCCATATTTAAAAAATTAAATCATTGAAGTGGTAATATTGTATTTTACAATAATCCAATAGATGTGGCTAGGATGTGGGTTTTTATAGTAAAAATGATCAACAAATAAATAAGTTTTTATATATAATTTTAATATAAAAATGAATCCAATGAACAAAATTGTGTTAATATATGTATAATTTATCATTTGAGACCATATAAAAATTTTAAGATATAATAAAAAATTATTTATGGGAAGAGATTGTGGTAAACTATAATACAATATTTTTCACAATTCATCAAGAAATTAAATTTCTCATAAAAATCCAAAAAAAATTAAATCTAAGATAATTTAGAAAATAAAAACTTTAAAAATTTGTTTATTTTAAAAATAAAATCTATAAAAGTGTCAGAATTTAGTTTCAAAATATATTCGATATTTAAATGTTATGAAACTCACTCTTTTTTGTAACGCAAGCTAACTCTATACTGCATGTACTAAAGAAAATTATAATTGTTTTGTGTAGTGAAATATCAAATTGGTTTTTCATATAACACCAAAGAACATCTTTGAATTATATTTATATAAATAAAATACTATATAAAGTGTTGTATGAAATTAAATATATTAGAAAGATTAATTTAATTAAAAAGAATCACAAAATATCAGGGTGTTATATGATACTTGTTCACTAATTTGATTCGAATAATTTTACTATAATAAATTCTTAACTAATTTTATCCATCTTTATTGTTGAAAAATATTATAGGAACTTCAAAAGGAGACTCAATTGGTCGAATAAATCCCTTATCCCAAATTTATTTATATGGTATCTCTAATTCCTCTAACTATACATTTTCCATTATATAAAAAGTCTTTGATACAGTATGGATTCAAGGATTAGTTCAAGGTAGAACTCCCCCTATATTTCTACGGGACGTCCAAGTAACTATTTTAGAAGTAATTCATTGTATTCTTGAACAATTGAAACATTTTCTGTCTTTATACCTTCATTTTCTTCTCCTTCTTCACTTATCATCCCCAAAAAGAAAGACATGGGAGGTGTTTTTAGGAATTTATTAGTCCATGATATCTCTCTTAAAATTTTAGGTTTTCCATTCTAAATTAATGAAATTTCCTTAATTCTATAGTTCAAATTTGAATTATTTTTTGTGATCCATTGAATCCCTATTATAATTTATAATTCCACAGTGGGAATGACTAATAGATTTTCAATGATATTATACTAACCAATGTTAATACAATAGTTTATTTGAAATAATGAACATAGTATAACCCCTATTGAAGTCTTGGATGATAACTTTTCTTATAAAATCTCATGTATTTATTTTATTTTTATTGAAACATGGATGAAATAATGGAATGCATAGAACTATAATCAAACAAAGTACTTAGTAGCTTTAAAAGTACAACAGGTGTACCTCACACCACATCATTAGGAGGATGTACTTTAGATGTTCTAATATAAAATGAATGTCCATTATACATTGGACTATTCAAAGGATGATGGTGGTTTCCCACCATTATCTTTTGATTTGGACATTGATCTGAAAATTTCCTAAACTACACACACACACGAAGCATTTTGGTTATAGTAATAACTAAACCATATTCCCTTTATCATTAGTGACTCGAAATGAGGAATCACAACAAAGAAACATGTTTGAGCTATATTCACATACATTCCCTTTTTCCTTACTATTAATAACTTGAGGATTCACTATAGGACAATTTTTTTTACCAATTCTGTCATCTCTTCTCCATGTATATCACTTTCTTCTCCCATGAAAGCAATTCCTCAAATTCCTCCTCTCACATTTTTTCATGGGGAATGTTTCACTTTATATCCTCCACTTCCATGATTGAAATTATTCCCTATGTTTGGATCCATTTATCACTTATTTAGATTTGATCTATGTGACCATTCTGACTCTCTAATATCTAATTCAGACTTCATATCATTCAATACTGTCTCCTCAGGGCGTTCATAGTTTCAATTGACTAAACTTCTCCATAGATTGGAGATCGGTACACATAAGAATATATTAATATATACCTTACAATACAGTGTATATATATATATTTGTTTCTATAATTTCTTGTAATGATCAATTCATAGAGTCCCACCAATTCATTTTCCTTCTTCTTTTGCTCTAGGAATTCCTTCTCAATTTTTTTCTCATCGAACAAGGAAAATATTTATTGAAAAATATTCCACTAAAATCATCCCACTCTATAGAATAAATATCTATTATTTACATAATGTTTTCAATTATTTGCCACTATTGATCAGCTTATCCTTTTAAAAACCTTACTTTTCTGGTGACATTATCTATCTTCAAACAACGTAGTACTGAGAATTTCATTTCTATATTTCTAATCCATTGTTCAGATATCATTTTGTTGGTAGATCCTATAATTAAATTTCATTATTGATGTATGAAAGAATAATTGGAAATTGTTCCATTTAAGGTAAATCTAGTCTCTTAACATGATTGAAGTCAATATTCATAACATATGATTGTTGACTCACCATCCTCATAAAGTTATCCATTCTAGAGTCCGGCTGAAGGCTATAAGTGCATTATCTGTTGCACTAAAAATTTATGGTGTTCCTCTTATTTTGTGTCATTTTTCTAATATATGAAATCCTTTGGGATAAATGATTTACTTTAAGAAATATTATAATTATAAAAATAGTTTATATCTTAAACTGTCATATAATTGTATGATTTTTGTTAATAAAAAATAAATTTTTAAATCATTTATATTTGTTCATAAAAATATTATGACGAACAAATAATATCCCTCTGGATTGTAAAACTAGGTGTCCATAAATTCCTATTCTCATTTAGTATTTTTCAATTTAATCTATATTAATGTGGGTTTTTCAAATGTTACCCCAAGGTACATCTGTTCCAGAGACACATCCACCAGTAGTATCCAGACAAAGATATATTTTCATTTTAATAAAATTGATAATACATACCAAAATACTTGGATTAATTCTTATATTTTTACTCATACATAAGGTTCAAAGTGAAATTTTTAAGTTTTAATTTCAACAAATAACTAAATCATGCTCTGATACAAACTATGAAATCACACCTTTTTGTTACTGAAATGTCTTATTATATGGAAAAAAACATGGAATAAATTGATATTTGTTTTATTTTAAATTATATAGAAATTACATGAAAACCTAAAATATATTATAATCTACATTAAATATATCATCTTAATTGCACCTTAGTTTACTTTTACTTCATCTCATATCCTACGGACATAAATCAAAGAATATTGGTGAGAATTAAGCCAAAAAAGGGAATAAACAAGAGAGTCATATAACATTTGAACATCATACATATCAATTATAATATGAGGTGTAATAATAATAATAATAATAATAATAACATAAATCATAACATGGAATTTTTTCTATGCTATAAAAATGACTCTTTCATAAGCATATCACTAAGGTTAATCACCAAAATGTCTTAAATAAAAATTACCAAGGTTACTCACCAAAGTATTATAAAACATATCATATATATAGATTAAATTAATTATCCATTTTACCAGATCACTATTAAATAACACTCTTAAAATTTCTTAAATTTATTTGAGCCACATTAATCATGATAAATAATTTCATTAATACTATTTCAAAATAATGAATGATTTTCTTATCAAAATCATGGCGTAGATAAGTTCCAAAAGTTCTAATCATAACATCACTATTATCCCATGAAAATTCAACATTTTTATGTATATATAATTAAATAAAAAAAATTCATTTTACATCTAGTTTAATACCCATGGAAAAAGAATCAGTTTGGGTATTAATAAAAGAAACTGATATAGAATATATCATGTAAAAGAGGGAAAAATATTTGACAACAAGACAATTAAAAATGAATTATGGAAAAGGAATATGAGATGCAAAAGGGAATCCCATTAATAAAATAATTTCAATATATTAATAGAATAATATAATGTGTAAAAAATGTATTATTTTTGAAAATATAATACACGTCACAAAAAAGGAACATGATTGGAAATATAAGTAGAGATTTACATTACCTTGAAGAGTAGTTCTAAAATCTTGGGTATGGATCCTTGTGGCCTTAGGACACCTTCAGTGACTCCTAGGGAGGAATAAATCATCATAAATTCATGTAGGATGGATTGGGAGTATAGGGGAATGTTGAAATGGGTGAGTATTTATAGTAAATTTGTTTAAATTGTTTAATAATTCCCAAATATATGTTTTTGAAATCAATGATATGGGAGATAAAAAACCATTGGATTCCCCAATGTTTCTATTATTGGTTTTTGATATTTGAGAGAAATTTTTTGTTATTTTAATCTATCATAACTGAATAAAATTTTTTGATACTCTATTTCATAAGTAAAGATAAATTTTCTATAATATCATTATTTTAAAATAAAAATTAGAATTTCAAGTTTTTTAAAGTAACATAAGGGTTTAAAAATTGGATAAATTCCATTAAAATACTTAATATTAATAATAAAACATATCTTATGTCTTGGATTGTCATTAATTAAGTTTTAAATTATTATTCATAAATATGAATTCATAAAACATAATGAAACCAAATAACTATTTTTTACAAATTATTGAAAAATAATGTATTTTAGAAAATTATTATAAATACACCGTAACTTAATTTTGATGTGATAATTTCAAGTATAATTTTTATTTTATAACAATAATTTTCTAAATATGAGAATTATAACTTTTAGATTAAAAAATCATTATTTATCAAAAAATAGCTTTTATAAGGAACAATCAAAATTTTTACACGAATAGAAATCTTTCAATGACAATATAAAAATATTTTCTCATTTCTATTTAAATAATAATTTTTATAAAATTTTATTTCATTAAAAAATTAATATTAATAGTACCTTATGTTACTTTAAAAATGTATATCATTTCCAAAAAAATTATTTTTTATTCGTTTTTAGAAATGAATTTTTCAAATTCATCCCAATTAAACCTAAATTTTTTTAAGTAATATATATTCTTAAAATTAAATTATTCGAATAAAAATTTTATTTACTTGATGTAAATTACAATTAAAAAATATAAGGCCTAGACATGTGGCCCATTATTAGACATGTGTACACCCTCATGGTAAGGTTTGTGATGTTGGCAGTTTTATGAGGTGCATAAGGAAACATTGGCCAGGTGGTAATATCTACTAATCCCAAATTAACCCAAATATGATTTCATTAAAGCTTAACATATTGAATATAAATTTGGTCTTGGTTATGGGAGAATCCCATTGACGCCACCACCCTCCCATGTTCTGACAAATGTACTTCTGATGACATGAATCTACTAGTTGGGGCCATCTTTTCTCATTTATGCTTCAATTAATTTTATTAATTGATACTTATAAACACTAATTATAATTGTAAACTTATATTGGTATAGTTCCTAATGGTCATGTTGACCAAATCTATGTTTGACCAATAGTCATATAACAGTTGAATCGTGATGGTTACATTTACCTTTATACAGTATAAATACCACTTCCTTCGTTCAGTCAAATTTCACTTAATTCTATCCAAAGGTAATATCTTCAATTTATATGTTGTTTATGGACTTAATAAAAAATTTCTTCCTTTTTATTATGTCTTTCATGGGGTATATGGCTCTTATAGATTGGGGTGATGCATATTTTCACATTTTAGATTTTCAATTTTTTATATTTTTTTCCAATTGTAATGATTTGAATTTTTATTGGTTTTATAGATCACTAATGTAATTATCAATATCAATGTGATAGGTTTTCTTGGGTTTTTATATGTTTAATTATGTGTATTATTATATAATATATAACACACATTTATTGAGTAAACAAATATCATTTTTAAAACCTGTGTCATTACACGATCCATCAAATTCTAAATAAATTCTACTTCTATCCACTCAACTCCGTTTAATGTATAATGAAAATATGGGGATTTAGTTCTTCAAAACATATGATGTTGTTTTGTGTATTTAATGTGGATTTTTGAGATTTCTGAATTCCATTAACCTTTCACTATGGGGGATATTGAATCTTGTGTTGTAAAGAGATCTCCAATTTCCACTAGTTATTTAAATATATAAGTTGTGGTATATTGATAATGTATGATAGTTTTTAATTTACTAATTCGATTTACCTTAATAATTAGATAAATGATTTATTACTCAAGTTGATCCTAGTATCAATATCCTTCTATATTAATTATAGCTATTTATTTTTCATGCATTTAATTTTTTGTTTTAAATATTCAATGTCAAACCAAGGAACCATTCTAAAAATATTTATTCAATATAAAATAAACAAATAAAAAATAAAAATAAAATATATCCAAACATAATTTTTTACCAATAAATCCTTAAGATATGACCATGGATAACACTATTATATACTATTAATTTTTATAATATTTGTTGATTTTTGTCCCCATGAGATCCCATGAATCACATTGTGTTAATGATGATTAATTTATTGTTAATGTTTCTTAATAATTCTTATTTATATATTATTTTATTTATTATGTTATAAATTTTTATTTATTCTAATCATGGTGAACATCCAAGGAAATTTTTATTATCGATGGGACCATTACTGACATACACATAAAGGAAAATATATTATAAAGAATGATAAACATTGGAAAATTATAAATGAGTTGTTGGATATGAATAATAAATTAACCTAATATATTTATATTCAAGAAAATAATTAATTATCAATTAGAACATTCGAAAGATGTAAAATATCCTCCCAGTACATGAGATAGGAATATAAAAAAATTGATCCTACTCTTTTTCTGTGGTTAAAGATTATATAAAACGTGAAAAACCGATTAGAGATGTATGTTTTCCTATATAAAATGGATATATAACACATATATATGATAATTTAAATTAATTAAAGAACCATGTTATGTAAAATTCAAGAGATAATTAAAATTTTCAAAAATTTTGTTTTAATTTTGTAGAATATAAATTGAAAACATTAAAATCTATGATTTTTCTTATATATGAGATGCTAAATAATATTAAATCCTATATTATATTTTTCTTCCACACATGTATGAGTTCTTATTATTTTTTTGGGAAAAGAGTCTAGGTTTTGAATATGATAAGTGGTATAAAGGAGAGGTTGTGTAATTACTAGAAAACAACAACTAGATGTCCAGTGAAATCCACCATCTAGAGTGTGGGGTTCTAGTCTGTTTGATGGATACAAAATAACTAATGAACTAGTCTTCGCGGTATCACCATCTAGTCAATGGGTGAGGAAACAAGTCATAAAATTCTTCTAGACACACTAGAATACTAGTGTGGCCTCATAGACTATTGGTGTACCTGGTCCTAATTGAAATACATTCTCCTTATGGGATTTTAATGCCACATGTTTAAACCACCTTTAACTCCAAATTCTAAACTCAATTAATCCATTAGAATTTGGGACACCACCTTGGTCCTGAGAGTCTCCAAAACTAGGTGATTTTCTATCCAACCTTTGACTAATCTTGTAAGTCGTGAAATTGAGTTATTACTCTAAATAATTGAATAATTCATATTATTTATTAGTAGATGTTCATGGATGTATATTGGATTGGTGTTTCATTTAAATTATTTTATTAAGTTCCCATTTCTCCAAAATTAGTGGTGGATCTTGAATTTTGACATTATTCATTAATCAAACCATGAGCTACCTTTTACAATGAGAACTCGTTGGATTTTTGTTGACATCATTGACTTGAAAATTAACACACATGACCAGATCATAATTATTCTAGAATAATTATGATCCTAGGTGTGATTATTCATTATGAAATTCATGATAAATTATAATTCTTTATGTGATTTTGGATATATTTTCTATTGAAATATTTTTGTTGGATCAATGATAATTTTTTATAGTAGATTTACTCTTCATGAATTGACAAATAATTCATAATATATTCATTTATTAATGATGGATTCTATGATTTTTTTTAATGCTTCCATAGAATCCCTAAAAATTAATCCCTTATGAGGAATACTTATTGTATATGATTCTAGAAAAATTTTCATAACTTATAATTCTCTTGAGTATCAATTATAAATCTATTAATGATGAACTATAACTATATAATGATTTACTTAATGTATAAACCATTCTTTATAGATGTGATACATGTTTTTATTCAATTAGTTGTTAAATATTAAATAATTTCAATAGAATACATGTGGTAAGAATATTCATTCAATTTTAATAACTCTTATATACAAGTTTCCTTGTTCTGATTTAGTAGTTTGAAGGGTTCATCTTTATTATTTATGGTAACTGGTTATGGGTTCATTTATTGATGTGACACCAGTATTTGATCCTTCATTCCATGATAATTTTTAAATTATCTAGGTACCATTCTTATTGTTGATTCAAATGTTGTTATATAATTCTAATATACTTATCATGATTCAATTTTATTCATAATTTATCATAATCTGCTTTATTGTGTGTAATATTCCTTTTGGGGGATGGTTCTTGTTATAATTGAATGGTAAAAATTTGGGTTATGGTTACCCCTTCTAGGGTGAGTGTTCATGAAAAGTGATGATAATGACGGTGGACCCCTATGAGTGGTAGGAGAATGATATCCATGTGGCCAAGAAGAAACTCAATTTCTTTGGATATCATGTAATTCACTAGAACTCAATTCAATTTCGACAACGACTACCATTCATACATGATTCTTCTAGAGGTCGAGTGACAAGTTTCAATACTTGGGGGTTATTATTTATATTTTTTTATTACCCTTTATTATATTTTTATCATGAATTCAATGCAAGTATATTATTGGGAATGGAAGCATATTTAGAACATGACCACTCGATAGATGATTATATGATTTCAATTATTTCATTATTTTTTGTAGAAATGATGTAATACTCAAGTTATTCATAGGAAAATTTGTTATGGAATAATTTCTAGTACCATTTGGGTTTTTTTACTTACACCATCCACTGTTATTTCAATGCATGCGAAGAATTAATGTATAAGGGAACAAGTTGTGGTAAAATTTTTATGGTAAATGGTTGTTCCAATTATTAAAAATATAATATTGGTACTGAGACATGCTATGAAAGATAAATATATTTATTTATTTATTGACCCTCTTTCACTTATATATGTGTATGGATTTCTACACCGGGATCCCCATTTTCTTATTTGTATTACTGGTATCCCAACTATATATTTTTTAAACATTCACAATGATTATTATATTTTATTATATTATTATATATTATTATCTACATATTTAATTGATATTGAGGGTATAATGTCTTTCTAATGAACATAAACCCTCACTTCTAGTCAAAAGCTGCATGCATATGGGGAGGTGTTCATGAGGTCATGTAGCACTCCAATTTGGAACCAGTGTTTTGGGATGCTATGTTAAAATAGTATCATGGAATAGTTTCTTAATTTCTTTTAATACTAACCTGAGACATAGTAGTAATGTTCTGGTTGTGTGTGACTTGGTTAGGGGTGTTTCCATTTTCTAGAAAATATCCTGTGTATCAGACCTATGAGTAACCATTTATGGAACCAATGTTAGTGTTTTATGATGATTTTGGTGCACTCATGCACCATGATTAGGTGAACAACTTCACATTCCATATATATTCCTCTTATTATGCTATGCATTATTTCGTAAATTAATTCCAGGATTTGGGATATCTGTTAGGGATATAATTATGATTTGTTGTGTGTTATATCTATTTATCTAGATATTGGGATATATAAATATATAATGGAATTAATTAGTTGAACTTGATCATGTTTTCATGATTAAATATAAATATATATATATGTGTATGTTTTTTTATAACATGCAGTAATGGTGAAATCAGTTTTGTTCTACAAAGTTAATACTTTGGGTTATGAGTAGTCTCCTTGGGAACCATTTGTGTGACCCCTTAGACTAATTATGGTCTATCTTAATTAACCTAAATTTTCCTGTGTTTTTATAAAATATGACATTAATTAGAAGAATAATAGAAACACCATATGACATGGGTCAATATAATGTATGGGTCTATATGCTCACTGTTTCATTTATGAAAATCCCCTTTATACAATCTACTGGATCACCTCACTTGAGTTTTGGAAATATCTTACATAAGGATAGATATCCAAATTTATTGGAGGTAGATCGAGTTAGGAATCTGAGGTGAAACAAATTACGGTGATGTATAAGATCCTAGGTCTAATATTATAACATGACAAAGGTTACATTTCATTATGTTTTCCCTAGGTTCAAGGGTTAGATTATCATCGACATGATAAATTAACCATTAGAGAATCTAATGTTCAGAAAAATTTTATATTATATATGTTAATTGTAAGGTTAATTATTTATGTTGGTGAATTCCATGTGATCACATAATTAATGACTTAAAATTAAAGTGATGTGGAATAAAATTTATCCATATTATGTTTTAATGTTTTATCATGTACGGTTAATCACTTAAGTAAAATCCACTTAATATTTACAAGGCATGTGAAAGAATAGAAATGGGATTTATTCATAAGGGTAAAAATCCAAAAAATTAAAATATTTTATTGTCTTATCCTTCCACTACTTATGTTATAATTGACCTCATTGTTCAATGTTCATGACCTACCATAGTTGGAGTGCATTCAATAATCATTGAATTAAAGACAATATGGAAGATCCATTATTAACTCCAATAACCCCTAGAAAATCCACTCAAGTAATTCAGAATACACTAA
This sequence comes from Viscum album, assembly GCA_963277665.1. Taxonomy (NCBI): domain Eukaryota; kingdom Viridiplantae; phylum Streptophyta; class Magnoliopsida; order Santalales; family Viscaceae; genus Viscum; species Viscum album. The sequence continues at coordinate 1,543,094,779 of OY728129.1, forward strand.
TTCACAACATGGAGAAATAAAAAAAATAAAAAAGGTGTGACCTCATATGATTAGTAAGGGTAACTAATACATCATAAATAATCATAAATATAAACACTAGGCATGGAGAACAACTAACTACACATGCCTCTAAAAATAAACTTGAGCATAATATAGTAGGAATAAAAACTCATTAAATAATTCCATAAAAATACACATATTATTCTTATAGTAGAATAATCACATGTAATATCAATATTTAGTTTCATAGTAATGGGATGCATAAATTTGGACATCATAATCATACTATCAAGGCCTCATCGAAGACAATATAAATAATGGGTAAAAACCAATTCTACTTTTTCTCATGAGGCCTTCCAATGCATCGATGGGATTTATAGAACCCCACACATCACATAATATGTCCAATTATTTCTTCATATGAATGGGGATAAACATTAACAACATGTACATTTATACGTAAACTATAATATGAAATGTAATTAACATTCTCCAATCATTAAACATAAACACTAACCATTCAGAGTAATATAGTGAATGGTATCAATATAAAACATCTATAGTCAAACTAATCATAAAACACTTAATAATATATGGTAGATTATATCATTAAATATTAATCCCCATAAAACCTAATAATCAATATGTGTGTTTAAATAGATGAAAATACTCGTATGAAATAATGGAATAATTCTGAAGATAAATACACCTTTACTTTGGAAAGAAGAGTTCTTTTAGAAAAATCCTTGTATAAAACAAGAATCAAATTAAATAAGATTTTAATAATAAAATGTTTGATTATAGAAAAATAATGGTAGTTAAGACATATATTATATTTAATTTTATAATAGGTAATAATTCAAGTAATTTCTTTGAACCTAACTTGTTTATTAGGATGATTTTTTGAAATATCCTTTTAAAACATGTAACACTACATTAAATAAAGAAGAATTATATTGGGTACACATATATAGAAAATTAACATGGAATTAATGAGTATTACATAATAATAATTGAGAATTTCATTGATGTATGTAGAGAATAAAAGTAACCTGAAATAATATGGAGTTTTGGGTAAAAAAACCCTTACAATATGTCCAAACGTTTTATACACATGACCTTAACATCCCAGATAATCAAATTAAATGCATTAATTAATTAATTACAAACTATATTTCATATATTTTATTGATTATAGTTTTATTATGTTCATTTATTTACTTATTTATATCTTTTATGATTGAATCCATTCATTCAAGAGGGTTCGTTTCCTTGATTTCATGACCAGTTCGCTTGATTATAAGTAGTGGGGTTCATATAAAATTGGTATGATTATTGAAAATTAAAATAGCATGTTTTAATGATAATACATAAGTTTATCTGGTTTTATATATCATTTGGTTAAATAATATTAGGATGAATTATTAGATAATAAATTTAGTGATAATCGTTTAGATTATTATGATGGTTATTGTTCGGAATGAACTCATTTTGTATTATCTCTTGGTATTATGTATATATGCTACATCCAGAACATAAAAAATGTTTTAATATTTATTTTAAAATATATTTCAACCATTAAATTTATTTAATGAACATCCTTGATGGAAAAGTTTAATGAAAAAAAATTGTCATCCCCAATGGTTGAAATTGGCACTTCTTGTATGATAATTTCGTTTTTAAAATAAAAGAGAGAGAGTGTAAGGATATTTATGATAGTTGTTCCATAAAAATGATATAATTATAGTATATAAAATATAGTGTAGTTATAATGATCATTTAGAAATTGGAGGTGAGGATATAATAATAAAATAAAATAAAATGAATTGAAATTAAATGAAAATGGAAGAGGGTTTACCTCTTGAAATATCCCATATAGAACCTCCATACATGAAGGGATTTTGATCTTCTAGAAAGACCAAGATATCCAAGACATTGGGATAGCCTAGGGAAGTGTATTGTTTCAGAAAATTTATATGATACAAGTCTTAGAAGAGTAAGGAGAAGTGGGGTGGGGTGGCTTTTTTAGTGGGGGAGCGGGGAGATTTTTGAATATCTAATTCAATATATTATTATTTTTCTAAAGAAAAGAAATATTGTTGATTATAGTGACCAGAAATAGTAACAAGATTATTTGAGTTTTAATTATGTGAGCTTACATCATCCATAAATCACGTAAGACTTAATAAGTCATGTATTTAGAATTTATCATTAGTTATCATATTTTACTATTCAGTAAAAATTCATGTATTTTAAGGAAATATAAAAAATCCACCATATCTATTTCTAGATGTGTATAATTAAAAAATGGAATCCTTTTTATCAAAATAATTTTTTTAATATGTTAAATTAATATTTTTAAATAAAATAATTATTTAGATGAAAAATAAAGATTTTAAATTTAAAAATGATTTTATAATACTTTCATAAATTAATTGATACTCATAAAATAATCCGAAAATAATAGAACAACAAGAGTTTTACATAGGAATAAATTTTATGAAAATTTATTTAATTTGAAAGAAAATTATTATTTTCAAATTGAAATTTAATATTTATTACTCACAAATTTATCAACACTTAATTATTAAATTTAAAAATATTTACCCCCAATTATAAGGTTCTTAAATTACATTTCAACATAAATGGGTGAGATTAAGCTTCATAAGGGTCATATTAATTTTCATATGTATATATTACTATTCATAAGGGTCATGTTATTATTCTCCCAAAATGTATGTGGATCCTATCAATCACTACATATTGTACTGATCACTACTATGTATGATAATATTTGGAATTTCAAAACATGAAAGTAGCAAAATTATGTCTAACAGAAAGGTTATAAATATACTATATAATAAAAATGTATTTGTTTCATTGAGACTCGGTGTTGTATGCATTATATTTTAAATTTATTTTCAATTCTATAAGATGATAAAAAATATTATTCAAAATCTAATCTACTAATTTTTTAATGTTAATCACTCTACCAATTACTTTTTACAAATTACTATTCATGATCATTATTTTCATTATTAATATATGAAAAATATCTTTCCCAAAATTAATTGAACATTTAGAAACTTGAGTACATATAGTAAGACACTCAGGTTAAATAGGAACTAGAACCATCAGAATAGTAGAAATAGATTCCCCAAATGGAAAAATTCTTTATGGTGTGTAAATAACTAAATCCATTCCTGTAACTAGAACTATCACTTCTAGAGAATCAACTAGTTCTGAACATCGTTATTTCTTGGAATATTGATCTAAAACAACTGAAAATATATCTTTTTTCCAATTGAAAATAAATTGAGTGTTTTTATAAAATAATGTAATAAATAAGGGAATAATATCTCCTTATTCATCGATATTTCTATTATTTCATCGACCATACAACCAAAATAATTTTTAAGAAGACCCATTTAGTCATTCATTCACATATAAATTCCAACAATAATCTTCCTAAGTGATTCTTTAGTTTCTTATAATTCACCCAATACATCTTCCTTAAACTATTCGAAAATTTAAGGTGAAATAGGATCACACTAAATACAATGTATTTCTGTGGATACTGAACACAATTCTAGAAAAAGTTGATCAAATCCCTATTTAAAGGAATAAAATATTTTACTGAGGTAGAAATATAAATATAAGTATCGGGTTGATAATTGTTTATATTTTTTAATTAACATTACACCACGCTTCATATAGTGAGTAATGTTTTCTTAATTTCTATATTGAAATAATTCAATTCATTAAGATCATCTTGAGTTAGACCCGACTGCACCAAAGGAATATTAAAAAATACACCTCTTTGAGATGAAACCATAATACTAATCACATAAAATTTAACTTTTATGGGGCATGTATCCTTCATTACATTATTCATTGTTGTTAAATCATCCATTTCCATCTAAATAACCTCAAAAGTAGAAACCGGTTGAATAATAGGGTTCTCCAGAATAATTTGAATCATTCCTATTTGAAAAGACAACATCCCCAACTATCCTATTGAAACCAGACATATAGACATTGGTCTATTTGAGTTGTTTGACGTTATGTTTCCAACACAAAAGATCCACCTTTAGATTATAATACTATTAAATTAGATTATAATACTCCTCTATTACAATAAATGAAATAGATAGCCTTCCTAAGCTTTCTGAGATTTTACTTTCTAAGGGAACGCCCCTAGATCTACTAGATTTTGTGATTTCACATGAGTTATATGGTAATGCACAATAGATCCCTTAATCACAACATAAAAACATTATCTAACCACTAGTGATCCTATAATAATTTTATACACATTATATATAACTAAATCATATTTAGATCTATACATATCTTGTAGACTAGTGGGTGTAGACTTCACTACTATTTATACTAGATCTAAAAAAACATTCCTAAATATAAAATTCCTCAACATGATGAATTACTTCAATAGAAAAAATAGTTCTCGTATCTTGGCATTGAGTAAATTGTGCTTCACATTGAGAAATAATGACCATGGTTGGGCTTACAACTGGTACTATTGGTCTATTTCTAGTAGGTAATGACTCCACCAGCCCCCTAAAACCCACTGACTTGGTAAATACTAAATATGTATGTATTGAAGTTGGAGATGGATAACCCTAAGACAGACCTGATTGACATATTTCCTTCAATAAATTTTAATCATGATCCCATAAATATCCAATTTACTTCAAGTAGATTGTGGAAAATGTGTTACTTTTATGACACTTCATATTATATCCATTACCGAGTTATTGCATAATTCCCCTCAAAATTAAGTAAATATCCCATTCACATGGGTATAAATTTATATAACCATTTAATTTGTAATAATTATGAATAAAATTAATCATGTATATCATAAAAATTAATATTAGGTTATTTATTAGAATTTTCAACAAATACACATCTTGAAAAAGAACCTTACCCTTCTCACCAGCCTTATGGGCTATTCGACTCACCATGAACATACATAAAACCTTCAATACTATTGGAAAATAATTAAAAATAATATTTTCAAAAGCCTTGGTCCTAAAAAAAACAGGTAGAGTTCAATATGAATAACTAATCTTATTCCAATAATCTCTGGATAGAAACTAAAATCCCCCTTATAGAGGTAATGAAAAATCACTAACATTTGGACTCGAAACACCATCACTATATTTCCTTCAACATTTAAAAAAACTATATCCTCTGATTGGTTTAATTGAAATTCATTTTTAATTATAAAATCATCAACCCCTTCCTCAAATATAAAACTATACTTCTTGTCATTAATCTTAAACTCACATCCTTGAAACGAAAGCACATTTTATGCCAACATCTATGTTGAATTATTCCATGACATATTAATAGATATAATAGTGTATATTCTATAAGATAAACAAGATTTGGATTTATTGGAAGATCTATAAGCTCCATAAATAAGGCACTTTGAATTTCTATTTGCTGGTAGGGTTGGGATAAGGTCAAGAGAAAGATAGAAGAATTGAATGGTTCTAGGTTCAGGGAAATGGATTGGCTTTGGGGAGATGATATGTCTGTGAATGGAGAATGGGTCGAGTTCCATTTTTTATTAAAGTCACAGACCATAATTAATAATATCATAAATATCGTAAAGGGTTTATTGGATGATCATAACCAATAAATAAAATTTATATGAAACGTATTTTTAATTAAAAAACATAATGTTTAATCAAACAATAAAAAAACTACAAGATATTAAAATAAATATTAACAAATAAATATTATGGTAAAAATCACGGGAAAAAATAAAATTCATTTAAAATCAAGAAAACACACTACTCTAGTAATTAAATCAAAACCTTCAAATTTAAGGGGTTTAGTAAACATATGTTCTAACTAATTCTCACTAAAGATAAATTCAAGAGTAATATCCCCATTATAGCATAATATATTAATAAATGATGTCATAAATATGTATTCTTATTTCATGAATTACATATCATATATAAAGAAATTTTGAAATAAAATGTTTCACATTTAATTTTAATTAGATTATAATAGAAACTAAAGTTTCTCAAAATTGGTTTCATCCAAAATCCAATGATGAAAAACAACCATTAATGATATATTCTGCTTCACTTTTAGATAATGCAACCGAGTGTTGTTTCTTACTAGACTATGATACCATATATTATCTTAGGAAATTAAAATTTATTGAGGAACTCTTCATATGTAGTCTAAGACCACTAATGTCCGAATCTGAATATGAATTTATATTAAAATTTTATGTTTTTTCAGAAAAGTTATGAAAGAGAAAATTTTGATTTTAAATATCTAAAAATTGGAATAATTTAAATGATATTTATTATGTTTTTCCCATATATAACAATAATACATATAGAAAACATGATATCTGGTAAACTATAAGCTAAATGCAATAAACCTACAATTATTTACCTATAAATTTTGTTATCAACCGTTTTTATAACTTCATGTAAGTAAACATTTTCATTCGAACTCATTTGATTTGTTTTTAATTTTACCACTTCCATATCCAAATATCTTTAGTAATTCCATTTGGTTTTATCATTGATTAAACACCTTCTTAAAGCCTTTTTTTATAAATAATAAGACCAAAAAAATAATTTATTTTAATCATCATGCTCTTTTAAAATTATTTTCCCATGAGTTTTGAAAATTCATTACACAATGTTTTTTTGAACCAATGATCACGTCCTAAAAATATATCAAAATGATAAATATATACAAAGATGAAGGTTTCAGAAATAAAATAGAATATTCCACTAAAATGAAAACAAAATTTGATAAAATAAGAGAACCTAAGAATCCATACCTAGCTTTATGTGATTTTTTTTCCATAAATATGTTTAGAGTGTTTAAAAATTAAATTTTGAAATTGGGTATTATCAAAACTAGTAGGTTGTTATCCTTAATCATCCTCCATTAGAAGGCCATTTATGAAAATATATTTAACATCCATTCGATATAACATGAAATTTATATATGATGCATAGTCTAAGTGAATCCTAATGGATTATAATCAAGATGCAGGTGGAAATATATCTTCATAATTTATTCCTTCTTCATGATAGTATACATTAGTTACTAGCTTATGTTTATTCTAATTGATCGTAAAATGATCATGTTATTTATTACTATGAACCCATTTTGTTCCAATAATAGAAAAGTAAGAGGGTATATCAAGATATTATCATACATTGTTTTTCATAAACTAGTTTAAAGCAGTAAACATTGATATTACCCAACTGTCATATAATAAATATTCTTTTGTATACATTAGATATTGATTATATAAGAAGAAATAAATTTATACACTATTTCATATACTCTTTATAGTCATAATTCCTTTACATATTCTTCTCATAACTATTTTTAAAGGATTATTTCTTATGATTCTATGTTTTCTATGATTCACACATTCAGGTTCAATATTATTAAAACTATAGGATATTGTTTGGGACAATAAAGTTCCAATTCAAAATATTTTTTAATTTAATAGAGAGGTCTATGATTCATCTTTTCAAAAAAAATCTTCTGGTTCATCAAATTCAGTCGTTTTTTGATTAAATGGGTAACTATATTCAAATATAATATCACTTGATTATTTTAAATCATTTTCCTTTTATTGAAGAAAACCTATTCCATAAAATTAATATAGTATCCGTGAAAATTTTTATTATCAACATTCTGATCACACATAAAAATATTATACTTGTTTTTTATAATATAAAAATTCTGTCCAAAAACCTTAATGTAGCCAGATTATGGATTGTTATTATTTAATATCTCATATTGTGTTTTCTTAAAAATATGTCTAATTAGAACTCTGTTTATAACATAACATGTCGTATTCACATATTTATCACAAAAATGAGAAGGCATGTTATAATCACATGTCATTCTTCAGGAAATTTCTTTTATTATCATATTTCTCATCTCAAAAATGCTATTTGATGAGGACTTTTGGGGGATGGAAAATAATTATTGATACCATGTTTTTAAGAATAATAATTTAACTCATGATTTTTAAATTATTATCCATGGAAACATTATATTGAAGTAATATTTGGAATATTTTTCCTTTTAAACTAATTTTCATCAATATATAAAAATAGAACACGATTTACTTTTAGAACTAAACAAAACAAGTGAACCTAGAAAATGATCAACCCAAACATAATAAAATTCCCCAATAGTATTAAAAATTTAAAAAAACCCAAAAAATATATAAGAATTATTTCTAGGGGTCTATAAGTATAAACCTATTTAATCAGTTTAAAAGGCGACTTCTGTTTCTCACCCAATTAGTAACATCAAAAAAAATTATTCAATTATCTTAAGGGAAATCTAAAAAAATCATTTTAGACAAATTTCTATATTAGTAATCATTAAAATGTCCTAATATTCTTTCTCATATTCAAGATTAATCTATTTATGTATTTCAATAGTTTAATTTTTGGGTACACAAATAATTTAAATATGGAGTATAAACATTTTCTATTCTAGGTTCCTTAAATTTAAGAATAATATTCTTTTTAATTTGAAGATTCATTATTTAAAAAATAAATGAAATAAAATTCATCCTAAATATGATAATTACTTATCAAATTTTTATGTAATCCTACCACATATATAAATTTTTTGTCGGGATTTATTTTTGATTACCTATAGATCTTACTCCAACAGTTTTTTCTTTGGAATTGTCAACAAAAGTAAAATAACCTCCATCAGCTTTTGTTAAGTAGTGGACATTAGAGAAATCATAAATAATATGTCTTAATAACCCACTATCTATATTATATTTATCATTGGGTTTCTTGAAATATTTTCTAAATGATGAAAAATAAAATAAGAATTTTTTTTGGTACCAATAAATTCTTGGGCCCCAAGATATAAAAAATTTAATATTTTTAAAAACAATTTCTTATTTCCTGATATCAAATAATTGATATTTAAAAAAGTATCAAAAATAAAATTAATTTCAATTCCATATAATTTTGGTTTTTTTGAATAAATTATTATAACTTAATTTACTAGATCACTATAATGAAAAATGTGATTTTAGGGAGGTTCTTGTTCTTAAAACACGGTAAAATATAATTTTTATAGAATTTTAGCATCTCACCATCAATTTGAATTGAATATTTTTTATATGTATTATTATTTCCAAGTATTTTGTTTAAATATTTTCGCCCTATATTATAAATATTATAAGAATATATAAATTATTTAACTTATTCATATAGTTGTTAAATCCAATTACCATATTTAACACATGATATAATAGAATTTCTATGTTTGATTTTTGATTCTAAAATCTATTTATCCAAATACTTATTTCCATTATCATAATCAGTATTATAATTTCGAAGAATGTTTTGTTTTTTAAAGACTCATATTTAGTTTCTATAATAGTACAGTACACATTTATTTCCTCATAAGAGAAATGTTCATTTCTATATTAAATCCATGTTCAAAAGAATAATATAAATATAAAAAATAAGAGTTTCCCAAAAATCACATGTTTTCATTCTGATTAGAGTCGTCAAATTATGATTTAATAGATGAAAATCACTATAATCCTAAGAGGCAATCCATATTTACCTTTTGGACTTCTTTGATTTTTTTGTAATAATATTTTTCAAAATATATGTTATCTGAATTTTTATTATCTTGTAGTTGTGGATATTTATGATTGATATTTCCAATATTATTGAATTCATAACATCCAACTAATATTTAATTTCAATCATTATTATCATATTTATTGAAGGGTTTCTTAAAAATTCATATCTTATTGTAGATCAATTTAAATTTTCAATAAATTTGTGCAAGCTCACATTATAAATCATAAATTCTTGAAGTAAAACCATCAGATGATTTGACTATTTGAATTTCTTTTCATTTTAAAAAACTTTGGAAGTTTATAATTTTAATACACAATTCTACTTCTTAACTAAAAGGTGTTATCCAGCTTCTGCTTCCATATCTGCCTCATACATCATAAGAGTGTCAATTAGATATTTTAATTTAAAATTAAAGAACCCTATTTATTATTGAATAGTTGTAGAAATTCAACTCCATCAAGGATGTAAAAATATTAGTACCTTTAAATAATCTTCTAGCATAGTAGTTAGTGTTCTTCGACTAGAAATATTTTTTACAGTCATTGTAATCCTTCCATTTAATTGTGTGATTATATCTCCTTACACCATTCTAAATGTATCAAAATGATGTTCTGAGATATCATATATGAGTTCACTCAAATTATATGTTCCTTTATTTGTAATTGTAATGGTAGTCAACATTTAATAGTTTTCTCACATTGATATGCTCTATTGAATTCATCTTGGCATAATACACAAATAATTTATTTATTTTCATTATAATTAAAGTCATACCTAGTTTCAGTATCTGAATCTGTTGCTTTTAGTTTAGTTTTTGGAATTTCATACAACTTCATGGCTTTAGATAAACCAGTAAACTAATATTAGTAATATAGATAATCATATATGCATTCAAATACACTAATTATTACCATTTAATTAAGGATCCATTTTCATAGACAAACCTTCACTATTTTAAATCGAAGCATCCATTATAAAAATATATTTAGACATCAACCTTTGAAAACTCAAAAATCAGGAGTCACAAACTCTGATTCCAATTGTTGGCCTATAAGGAACGGAAAAATACTTAAGTGGGAGTGAATTATGTCCTTGATATTTTATATAACTGGAAAACCACTATCTTTATAAATGAACAAATTTACATTCATTTTCTTGTGACAATACATAATGTAAAACAAATATGCCCATGTATTTGTAATGTTTAAAGGAATATGAATCCCTTATTCCACTCCACCAACACACTCATCCATGAGTTTAGTGATTTTCACTAGATCAATCCATTTTTATTGAATGAAATTCCTATTTCTAGCCACTTCATGATTGATTGAATGAGGATGACACTTATTACAAAATAAAACGGTCTTTGAACTGGTCTACAATATGGCCATATAGAAAATATCCTTTTGGTTCTTTTATTCAGAGACATTACAGTATGTTATAAGAAAACAATGTGTTTGCATGTGTAGTGCATATTTAGATGATAAAAATGACCGATGAATTAAATATCATAGATATATTATAAGAAAAGTAATTTAGTTTAAGATATGTCTTATAATAGATAGAACATATCAACATTTTTCCAGAGCTGTAGATAATGAATCTTCAACTATTTTTTCATAAAACTATATATCACATTATAATTCCTTCTCTTTTTCTATATATTTTTATTGTTTTTTACAAGAGATATTATCTATTATTTTAACACACGCAGGATTATAAATGAATGATAAGACATATCATTTATTTTCATTACACACGATATCAATAATATGTGACAGGAGAGGCATCCAATCATTTTAAAATACATTCCCTATATTATTGTGAAATAAAATATCCTTTCAATTTTATTCTATCATGGTACATTGTTTATATTATAATCAATTTAATTATAAAGAGATTATGAATCATTTAATGAACACTTGGAAGTATTAGAACCTCATTCAAGTGATTCATTATTAATAAGTATATATTACAACATAATGAATCTGATTAGATATTATCATCTAGTCAATTATTATTTTTAAATCTATAGATCCAATTTGAGTCATAAAAGATTTTTTAATTATGTTTTCAATAGTATATTAGCCATTGATAATGACGTAGCCGATTTCACCCCATATCAAATTTACCTGACTCATTGATATATGTTTCTAATTTTCTCACATAGGTGTTCTCATCAACATCTGCAATATCAAAGCAGGGTATTCATTCAAGAGTCACACGGTTTATATCATTCCAAGAAAATGTTCCCTTAGACACTAGTGGAAAGAGTGGGAGAATGAGTATGATCCCATTGTATTCTTTGATATGATTTATCTTCTATACCATGTTATGTAGGATACTTGATGTTTCCCATTCCTTGAGAATTATACGAATGTATAAAGATGATTTATGATTAAAATATTGGACTTCTGTAAAAATTATCATAAATTATTTGAGGTTATCTAAGGATGTTTTAATGGTGTATAGAGGTGATGACAATCTAATAACTATGGGATATACATATGCTAGTTTCTGGATATATTATAATGATTTGAAGTTACAATCAGTGTATGTATTTTCTCTCAATCGAGGAGTTTTTTTCTGGAAGAGTTAAAAGAACCAATGGTATCCAATTCAATAGAAGTGTCTGCGTATATTTTATATTCTATTTCATCAAAGGAATCGTTTTGAATTTTAATCTTTTTACACCAGGTTTATATGCTACCTTGTAGTAAATTTCATATCATAGTATTCTATAATAACACTATAGTGGTGGATATATCCAAATATCCAAGGTCAAACCAATGGAAAAAGCTCACACATCAAAAGTTTCATCCCTGGAATGATATTTCACAATGATGTGATGTAGTAGTAATAATAGTATCCATATAAGAAAATATTGAATACACATTAGTGAAATCATTATCTCCGTAAGAGCATGATTATAATGTGGGAGCTAATGGACTGATATCTGGTGTTAGTTAGCTCTTGCAAAACTGTGGCTCTATTGGAGATATTGTCATATAACAAACATTTCTTAGTGCATGATTACATATTCTTATTCATGTTATTTTTTTTCATATTACATAATGATTGGTCCTATTCAAGGTAATTTTATGTGATAATGTATATAGAATATTTGTCACATAGAATGGTCATAGTAGTCCACTACTTTGATAAGAACCTAGAGGCGCTAAGATATTATTCATGAAATTCATTATACGGCTAAATGATAATATCTGATGGAACATATTAAATAATAGCTATTATGTGTATGAGTCTCATATAATATCCAGACATGTTCTCATGGATTTTTCCCTTTGTAATATTCATTATATGATGTTACAAGAATATAAACATTAATAAGAAATCCATATTTACATGTGTCATTAGATGTTCTTAGTTCTGGACGTATGTGTTGATCCATATTTATTAAAAATATCATTAATAGATATCATGAATAATTTACTTTGATGTATTTATGGAAAATGTGATCAAATATGATCACGGGGAAGTATAATACATTGGGTGTGTCATTAGTGATGTAACATTAATGGATAATGTGAGAAATAATTTATCCAATTTTGTTTATAGATTAAATTTTACATCTCATTCCCTTTTATATGAATGAATGCACTAAAATAAATCCATGGCCATGGTTTTTGATGGGTTATTTTTTTTCATAATGTAAAAGAAATATACATCAATCTTATAGGTTGGTAGAATCGGTATGAAACCTCCATGATTAAATATATTATGATAAAAGGATTATATTACTTGGTGAATGTTCATGGGTGATTCGATTTTGTTATCACGTTATCTTCTTTCCTAATTGATAACATGTCAGGTTTATAGAAACTATACATGGTTTTTTGTTGGTTATACTCGATTCCACTCTAAAATGGGCCTAGAGGATCACAAACTAAGAGTATCTTTAATCTTATTTAATTGTTTTAGAATTTATCATGATAAAATAAATAATATTTATAATGGTTAGGTTGATTGTAGTAATTTAATCATATGTAACTAATAACATAACTATGTTCAATATTTTCAACAAATATGTTATTTTTAGTTTGAAGAATATAATACTTTATATATTTATTGACAAATAATGTAGTGAAATTTATTCATTAAAATAAATTTTCTTGCTCATAAATTTGTAAATGTGGATGAAGTAATGTGGAACAAGTTTAATGGTCTGATTGGAAATGGTATAAAGGATAATTATTTATATTTTTTTATTCATTTCATGTGTTAATAATTTAAAAATAATATTCATTTTATTATTATAGAACTTGGGATCAACTAGTAATTATGGTATTAGAAAGGGATTATGTCTGATTTTCAAAACCTAAACCTTCCAAAATAAATATATAGGTATAAATATTTCCTCTCACATAATTGGTGTTCAAAATGGATAGAGTGATACTATCTAAACCCAAGATAGAGTTCAATATATCTACAGAGATCTCTTCCCTGAATCTCTCAAGACAATGAATGATCCTCAAGAGTACAACATCTCTCAAGAAATTTAGCTGTTGTGATCAACCAAGAACAATGCTAGATGTGATGATCATATATCCAAGAATATAAAAGTTATATAACATCATTTAGAGATTATGCTACATGTGTATATCACTACCTGAGATATCCAATACTTGGATCTTCTATAGAAATAATGGTATTCAATTATGTTTTTAACGATATCATCAACAAAATAGAAATACATGTTGTGGTAATTATATATCTAAAAATATATTAATTATAAATTACATGTGAAAATCCTCTTCCACTGGATCCAAAATTTTAGACTAGTTTTTTAATTTTTTTTCATTGGACATGTCATTTTGATCATGTAAACTAATGATTTCACGTAATCTAAAACAAAAACCTCGTTGCTTGTAACAACAATTAATGCATCCAATATTCTTATAACCTACCAAAAATACATGAAACAATAGACATAATCAGAGGAAAATAAAATATATTGGTTTTAATAGATAAGGATCATATAATTTACTTCATTTTTAATTTGAAATTAATAATTCAGATATGAATAATGATTATAACATAAACTATTATAGCTTTTGTAATATTTGGATTAAACAACCATGATTGGGAGAACATTATATGGAGTTATTAGTCACCATAATATTCTTGAAAACTATCATAAAAACATTTAATGGTATTATATATCCCACAAAAAATAAAAAGGTGTTTAGTATATAACAAATATCTCCGATGGGAAATTGAGATGAGTAAACCCTTAACTCTGGTTCATAATTTCAATATTTGAACCCTTAAGTACCTATATAATAAATTTATATTTATAAATACAATATAAGAAGACCATATTCATTATTATCTTTAAATATAAAAAAATCATACAGTTTTAAATTACACATTTTTTTACAATTCCTCATTAAAATCAACATTGAAGGGTTAATGGTTCTTTTTTTCATGTATATTTTGGTATGATGGTTTCTAACCTTGAACGTTTTTCAAGGTAAAAACATATCAAAAATCTCAAACATGTTATAATTATTATATGTAGTCATTATATAAACTTTTCTAACCATTCATGTATGGTGGTGACTAAAAATAAATTACATAACTTCATGGAGACAATAGTCTGTATGTACGCCTGAGTACTATTTTCATTTTCCAATAAATCGAATGAAATAAATTAAAATAATAATATATCATTAAATCAATTATTAACATCATAAATACATTTTATATTAATTAAATTTACCCATACGACTTTCCATGAATGAAAAACATGAAAAAAATTAACTTCACTTCCTAGATGGGTTTTCCCACACTTATGAACAAATGATGTTATCATTTATCATATGATGGAAATAAGGAAAAAATTGGTCATAATATAAACAATAAACATTTAAATATATCATTGATACTTATTTAATAATTCAAATATATATAGAATATGTTTTGGAGTTTATGGAAGAAATAAACATAAAATACATCAGTTTTGATGATTAAATATTTATTATGAATTCTTCTATGGATTATATTATAATTCTCCACGGGGAGGTATTATACAGATACCAAAATCTAACGAATTTTGGGTGGGGTAATATAGGAAGAAATTTTAGAAGGTATTTTTTTTATTTTATAGTTTAAAATGTGTGGTGAGGTTAGGGTAACAGGACCTCTGCTTATAAGTGGGGATAGTGACTATTGAAAGTACATAATTCATTAAAATATAATACATTAATATTCATGTGAAAGAGGAACGATAATAAAAATATTGGATATAAGATATATTTACGTAAAAATCTTATTAATCAGTAAAAAATTTTGATGTTTTATTGATATTTTATGCCTTATCAATAAGTTCAAACCCCCACCCCCATGACATTTTAACCCATAGCATGGAGAAATCATTTTACAATAGTCACTATTTATAAAGGAAAAAGATAAAATTTATCTTATTAATATATTTGAGAATTATGATTCCAAATATAGAGAGTATTTTATCATAATTAACTTCTATAAGTGGTGTAAATTCATTTACAAATATACCGAAAAAACTTAATGAATACAGTTTATAGAAAAAATTCATTTTTTAGAATCAATCTGAATTTATTAGCATTCCTTAAATAGTAAAATCCTTTAGATGAATGAGATTTTTTTTATTAAATATAACATAAATATATTTAGTTAAATTATTTATTTAAAATTTATTATTATAATTTGTTAGGATAAAGACACGGTGTGTGCATAAAAGGGGGGTTTCATAAAAATTATCTTTTACCTTAAAATGAATTTACATTCATTTATTTCCAATTGAAAATGAAATAATTAATTTTCTACATGTGTAAAAAATATTTTTTTCTATGTTATATTAACCAAATTAATTTTAAATACAATTTATATCATAAAAAATGATCATAATCAAAATAATTCAAAAACATTATTTAGGATCAGTGTTATATCATTAATTAATAATAAGTTATTTTTAGAAATTATATTAGATTTGAATACCATCTAATTTGATTAATATTTTATTATAAAATAATTATTCTCATAATTTTAGGGTTATGTTGTTCAAAATATTTTTAATGAATTTATTTATTAATTATAAATATATTATAAAATATCAGTGTGTTAAATTCTATACCCTTAAAATAATTTATCCATGTTAATTATATTACATTATTTTAAATAAATTAGGAAGCCTATAACTCATCCAATCATTGAGTTCCCATTATTCTTTCTAAATTTTTTATTCTTATATAGAACATTAACACGTTGAGTAGGCTTGTTCTAGAGTACTTTATCATTATGATCTAATATTTCTACCATTTTTCGTAAAAAATATAGAGATCTTCTTATATGACCTCTAAGTTCAGTACTAATGATAGATTAGGTATGTTCTTCTTCATTATATATTAATAGAATACATAATGATATTAGTATAATTTTTTAGGATACTTAATGTGATAAGTAACTCTCTAAGTAAGTTATTAAATCTTAAATAAACTAGTATATATCATTCATAGAATTACCTTATTTCTAAATTTCATGAAATTATTCCAAGGATATATTAAAATGAATAATATATCAATAACTTTGAATTATAGATCTCAATAGTGATTGTGTGAATAACATTTCTATTGAATCAAACCTACCCTGATATGCTGCTGATCATCCTTACCATTCTTTGTATTTCCTCACCTAGATCGAGTAGTAACAGTTTTTATTCCATATATTAATCAAATCACATTGCATTTCTTCACTTTGTTCTATATAGGACATCATACATTTCCATTTAAATCATCAAGTGAATTCAATTATTCTAACAAATTTTGTCTGAAGAATTTTGTTGATCCCAAACTCCTATAAAATCTACATAATAATATCACATCATACCATATAGGTTTTGAATATTTATCTAATAATTACCACTTATCTTAGGATGAAAAAAAGTTCTAAATCTCGTCATAGTTTTCCATTTTATATGAATAATATTTGATCCAAATGAAATATTACTGAGAGAGTTAATCCAAGAAACCATACCAATTCTATAATGTATAACATAGAGAGTTGACCAAGAGATAAATAATATATAATAAAAATGAAATGTGTTGATTTTTAATGGTGATCAACTACATACAAAATAACATTTCACCCTTTATGTTCCTTGGGGATTTCCATGAGGATATCCATGGTGATGTTTTCCTATTTCAATTCGTATATGAGTACTTGTTGTAGCATCCCCCTAGATTTCTATTATTAAATAATAACTATTTGATATACCAAGCACTAGGATACATACTCTGCAATACCTATGTTCTTTTTATCTTAATATAAATTATCATTTTCATGTATATAGATATTTTTACATATATGATAAATATATAATGATGGTGTACGGTCATTATCCAAAATATCCTTCATTAATTATTTTATTAGTGAACACATACGATATTTTTGAACATTATCATTCCATAACTATCATCACTAATCTCCAAAACATTACATACATTATTCTATCTTGTAAATATTGGATATTTTTCATTTCAATATGATTTCATATCCCATTATTGGAAAACTATAGTTGTCTTACAGACATGGAAAATCATCCACATTATTCACCGTCCCATGGTGGAAACGAATTTAGTATTTATAATCATTAATAACCACCAACCATCACCTTTTGTGAATATTTAACTAATTGATTGGGAATATATACTTAATGATTTTATTATTTCTATATATGTCACAACATTCACTATAAAGATAATTCCACCATATCTTAAAATAAGAAATTTCTTCTTCCAATTCCATGACATTGGATGGGAATTTTTTCACATGATCCTTAAATTAGAAAGAAATATAAGTTATCACCATTTAAATATGCAAGAGAACAAGTCATGGTCACCTATTTAATTCATAACTATAGATAAAAACACTCTTTTTCTATAGGTTATTCTGATCACATGTGCAGTAACCAACCACAACTACTATTTTTTCAAATTTAATTCATATTCATCTATCTATAGGAAAATGTATTCCTTAAATGTAAAAAATGTTAGTAGAATTCATAAATGTGATAAATTTGTAACAAAGTATCATTAGTATCCATCCAACTAAAAACACATCAGATTTTAGTCATCAAGGTTGTTCAAGTCCAATGTTTACAAACATTCATCTATGATCCATCCACCCATGTCCCAAATCGTACAATTACATGACCAAAAATGGTATGTTTTCTGCCAAAATTTACTTTTACTAAATTTGGAATTAAACATCTCCTTTTTATGGACCTTAATAAAATTACCAAATAATATCCATTCAAATTATTTTAGTTGGAATATATATAAATTACATATATAGAGACAACTACAAACTGATCAAGGAAATAATTATTGACATTATTCATTAGTTCTATGATGATATTATGGGTATTGAATATAATAAATGGAATCATTATAAATTCATAGTGTATATTCCTCCTATAAACGGTTTCTGTGGATATGATAGCCTTTTTACCCTAAAATGATGATATCTATATTAGATGTAAATCCTTGAAATTCATTAACATTATAATGAATCAAAAATATAATTAATAAATTGTATAAGATAATTTTTCATGTTGGTTATCTTTTTTGGTTCACGATAATAAATGGAAAGACACATTGAACTATATTTCATCTTAATAAAAAGAAGAGTTAAACATCCATTGTGATGCAATTTTTTCAAATTAATACGTTATCAATATTTTATTACATTTTCTTCTTCAATTCCTAGAAATAAATATGGGTAACTCAATATAATGTATTTGAAACATGTATAGCACCAAATATTTATTCAATTATAAACTCAACATCACCATTCAAGGCAAGAATAATAAATTTTAGAAATACATAACCATATTTTTTTCATAAATTGAATTTCCTAAATGTTGAGTTTTTAAGAATTGATCTAATATAGATACCCCTCATTAAAAAGTAATAAGACCCATATAATGGGAGTAAATATATTGAAATTTCATATCTATAAATAAACAAATAGAAAATCACCGTTTAATTAATAATATTAAATTTTACTTAACAACAATGATAATATATATGTGATCGCTATAAATATATCTAATCCACTAAAAAAACACATTAAAATCAACTAGAAAAAGAATCACATGATTTTTAAGAATAATATTTGCACAAAAATCTATCAGAGATGTGTTATTGACATGAAATGTGATCGTAATACCAAAAAATGTTTTCACTGATAATTAAACACTTAATCATCAATGAGGTGATATAATATCTTTATATAATTTATTAGATATAAAATAGTGTGTATAATGAGAAAAAACGGCTTTTGTTATTATAGAGTGGATGATTCATGTACATTCTACCACTTTGTTCACATGACCCACTTTCGATGTTGTGATTGAAACATCCTTACCTTTTTTATCTTGGATTACTTATGGAATTATTGATTCTTGTTCTAATCTTTAACCATTTAAGTCATGCACTAGTGTACATAATTCACATACACATTCCAGTTGTAGAATCTCAGTGTGGGTGGTTCATTTTGTTGTTCTCTATCAAGGTTTATTTAATTTTATTTACACTTTATATATCATTATCATCAAATTTATTAATTTAATTAATTTATAAACATTAAAAATCTTCCATACCTCCTATGAAAATTTCAATATGCTTAATTACAAACATATAGCATAAAAAGAAGATTTATTTTCATTCCACAATGGATTTATTACTTTAATTTCCACAAAACTAGATCTTAATAATCATATCAGAACCATGAGAAAGATGGGAATATCGACTCTTTATTTCTATTCTAAAACCATATTAAAATATTTACACACAAAAATTAATGTCATTGAGGGATAATTCATTTTAGTTACTTGGTTCCAATAAACTAATGAATTTATCAATTTTTCATTCAATATTAATGATAAAACAAAAATAAAAGACATAAAATTCATTAATAATTTTCATCAAATGAGACAATATATTAATCATCCTTATTTATAGGCTTATTAAATTAAAATTAAATTTTTATTACAAAATTTTTAGTTCTGTAGTTACTTAAAAATGCCATATTAAACTCATCCATTTCATGGACTCTATTTCTTCATCATAACTTTTATTATTTATAAGATTTAACCATTTATCTACTCTACCGTAAAAAAGATTAAAATATAGGAGACAAATTTCATTATATGAAAAATGAATAATGGAAAATTTAATTTTAGTAGTATTCCTCCATTGAAAACGCAATATCATATTTGAGGGAAGACTGAAATATGGTTTTAGTTTCCTAATAAATGAATCAATGTTTCATTTCAATGGCCCTTTTCTAATTTGAAATCCCAATATGATTTTTTATATTGAGTTAATTATGTGATAATCACTACATGATTTCTCAATCGTGCTCCTGTTTCATTTGGTCTCAAAAGGAAATCATTTTATTTTCCATAAAATTCATTTTCAATGACAATCCCCTTAGTAACGAACATTGACTATAATAAAAAAGTATAGTATTATATTCAGTATATAATAATCAGAGCAATATATCATATAATTATTAAAATAACTCATGATTCATCCTAAATATTGAGATATTCTTATCAACCTATTACAATTTTAGGTTCCCCCAATATCACATATGTTCTCCATAGTATTTCCTATGTTTTATCCTCATATTCATCATAACAAAATCACACAAAATTACTAAACAATACTCTAATAACAATTGAGGTGACTAATGAAAAAAAAATATATATATATATTTCATCATTTCAAATTAAAAAATAACATATTATATAATAATTCACACCTTATAAACATAAATATTTAGTGTATTTAATAATTAGATACATAATCAACATATTCTATGAATGATATTAATTATCACCCATTATGTTATTCTATTATATTACACTTCTAAGACAACTCCTAGTTAAACCTGTCTTTCATAACCTGGTAGAAATTCAAATATAATAAATCCACTTCATCATTTCTATGTAATGGTATACATTTTAGACAAAAATGGATGATTCCATGAAATAATTATATATAAATAAGGTTATGATAGAATTTTCATAACTTATGAATTTCATAACCAATCACTAATAGATCATAAATCACGATTTAGTAGATAATTTTTTAAAATTTCAAAAGAAACGAGTCAAAAGACTAAGGAATTATTGTTAATAAATCATGTTCCTTGAGATAATACAATAGAATATGAGCATGTAATAGTAATTTCGGAATAAAATAAATCCTATAAAATCATTAAATTAGTATGGGTTATAACCAAGACAATCATCACATAGTAAAAACATTACCATAATGAATTGGATTCACTCCAAAACCTATTTCCATCCCTATGATGTTTTCAATCCCCATTATATTAAAATTATTTCATGAGATATAAATCATTAACCAATTAATTAGACAAAATTATAATTATTGGCCTACTGATCACATAATGAAAATAATTTATAAGTGTGCCACATGATTGTAAAAAATCAACATAACATAACAAGTGGAAAAGAAATAGTTTTTGCAGTGATT
This sequence comes from Viscum album, assembly GCA_963277665.1. Taxonomy (NCBI): domain Eukaryota; kingdom Viridiplantae; phylum Streptophyta; class Magnoliopsida; order Santalales; family Viscaceae; genus Viscum; species Viscum album. The sequence continues at coordinate 1,543,117,004 of OY728129.1, forward strand.
TGGATACAAATTCATTAACTTGGGGGAAAGTAATGAGTTCCATATTATCATCCTAAAAACCCTTTTCATAATCCATCGAGGTAAATAAAGTAGATGATATAAAAATATCATACACCTAGTGAAACAAAAAAAAACATTGTACGATGTTGACATAGATAAAAAACCTCATTTGTAAAATTATTAAATATACACATGAAAAAATAAAAAACATCCTATCCAATTATTAACATTAAAAAATGATTTTTTTCAAAAATTATACTGTAATTTTTTTATAAAAATAATTAAAATTTCAAAGTATTCATCATGACTAAGGAATAACATGATGGTGGTAACTAAGTTTCCTACTGTTTATATTAAAGGACAACACTCCATTCACACTTTTATTAATAAATTCATAACTGACATGTTTAGAAAACTTTTAAAATTATTTATTTTTAACAGTTTTTATGTGAGGTTGTTGGTATTGAAAATTTCATTTTAAACTAATTTTTGTAACAGTAAACAAGTTTTATAAAACAATTTTATTATCATGAATATAGAAGACAATGATTCCTTATAAAGATAATATAATTATGGTTGTATGTTTCTTAAAAAAATAATTTCATTCATTTTAAAATAAAAATGTGTGAAAATGGTAAATATAATTTTAATAAATAAAAAAATGGAGAATAAAATATGTGGGTTTAAAATATATGTTTCATATAATTTCCCTCAATTAATATTTGTCATTTAAAAACATAGAAAAAAAATATTATATCATAAGCCCTTATTTCTTTGGTAATATTTGAATTAAAACATAAAAACCAAGATAAAATTAGATTGAGTTGTAAATTTATATAATTTTGATTAGAAGAATCCATAAAATTCATTCATTGGTATTATATACACCTCATAAAATAAGAAGGCAGTGAATAAAGAGTATATATTAATGAAAGGAAATTGAGATAAAGAAACCCTTACCCCATGAATCGAGTTTCTTCCTATGTTCTCTTATGCTACTATATAATAAAATTATATTTATTTTACATAAATAATTTTAAAATATATATACTAATTTTAAAATATAACATATTATTATAATTTTGAATTACACATTTATTGAAAATTAAAAAATAAAATCAATATTCTAGTGTTAAATTTTATTTCCCAAGCCCGTTCTGGTTTGAACATTATAGTATTTGAACCTTTATAATGGTTTAATACTCGATTGAATATTAATAATGTTTTAAGTATGAAATTTTGTTTTATATAAACTTATATTATTATTTATATAAGGTAATGATTAAAACTAAATTACATCACTTCATAAATACAACAATCCATATGTATACATGTGTAATGTTATTATTTTATAATGATTATAAAAAGATAAAAGTAAATAATAATAAATATTTATGTAATAATAAAAATACCATGAATGTAAAACAATTTATTTAAATTCTCTAATGTGATAACCCATGTATGGTACACATTAAAAACGAATCACATTGGTACGTGGAGGTGGTATCCCAAACATATACTTGAATGGCATTATCATTTCTCATTGGATGGAAATGAGGTAGGAAATGGATTTACTATTATCATAAAAAGGTGTGTATATTAATTAAAATTATGTAACCATGTTAATATTTTTATATAATAATTTTATCTTGTTGAGGACAAAAGAAACAAAAATATAGACTGATAAACACAATTACTTATCCTTTGGTAAACATCATTTGGCAGAAACCTCAGTCTATTAAAGGATGAAAATTTGAAATACAAATTTAAACTAGTACATGTAGATGAAATATTATATGATATTTGGGTAGGTATTGGATTATTTATATGAATCCTAATGCTTGAAGTAGTGAGTGGATGAGGACCTTTTTTGTGTGTGTGTGGGTAATGGTTCTCTTGTAAACACTTGAAATCTTAAAATATAATAAATTCATAATAAATGAAAAATAGCCTCAAAAAACCAAAATTAGAAGGTAATAAAAGGGTTGTTATAAATATACTTAAAAATAAAATTTATCAAAAAAAATAGCTATTTTATTCCTTATCACCCACCTATTAATCGTTTTAACTCTCATCACAGATACAATGTTTTTTCTTTATTTGTTAAAAATAAATTCCAAGATTAAATTTACCTTCTTACTAAAATTACATTAAATTATTCTTAAAATTGAATATATTTTAAAATATAAAATTTTTCAAATTGGGAGAAATTAATTTTTTAATATGCATCCAAAATGAAATGAACATGTTTTAAGAAAAATGAATTTTTAACCATACCAAAAACCGAATTCTAATAACGTGAAAAGTAACTACCATTAAATGAATGCTAAAATTTTTATGTGATTATATTAGATAAAAATTTCATTAAAAAAATTAATAAATAATTATTAATCTACATTATAAATTTCAAAAAAAATTATATTCTTAAAACCAATGTTTTATTAAAATATATATTTTTTCATTAAATTGCTTTTATTTATACTTTTTCTACATTGATAACAAATGAATTCATTTTATACATGTGGGAATAATAATATTTTTTTTAATATTATCGTCTATGAAAAAATATTAATAATATATATATATCTACGAAAAAAATTATTAAAAATAAGATATTTTAAAATAGTTCTTTTAGATCAATAGTATTCCCCAATTGAATTTCAATTGATATTCAACAATTATATTTCATTTAAAAACCATAGAATTTGTGTCATATTTTAATGTATATGAATTATTTGAATAATTTGAAGGTTTTTTCTTTCTAATATATTAAATTCCATAGTTTATTAAGAATAATTATATTCCAAAATCATTATGTGTTATATTAGGGTAGGGTGTATACATTGTACTATGATTCATAAAGAGTTAAACTGGGCATAGTCTGCATGCAGGATAGTAATATAGTGGTATATGAATTTGTGAGACTAGTTACATATGTGTTAAACTAATCCAAATATAATATGAAGTTATTAGTGATTGTTTAAATATTGAGATATTATTAGTGTCAATATTTATTTAGAGGAGTCTTATGAATACCAACCAAAAGAGCCTCAAATTCATTCCCTCACAATGGGATTCAACCCTTCTTTAAATATTATGGGTGGAGATTGTTCATTTATTCTATTTCATGTTATAATAAATCTAGTTGAGAAGGAATGTGTTTCATATGGGATGACTATAATGAATCAGAACTTGGTATTGGAGGAGTCTAATTTTTTTGGAGGATGATGGATCCCTTTTATGTTGTGAATATTTAAATCTATGGGAACCTACGATAAGTTACCCATACATATTTATTTATAACATATTAACTACCCATTAATATGTACAGTGTTCGATTATAAGACTCAAATTTTCTATTTATGTGGGAAAATATATTGGTTGGGGAGTCTCCATAAGCTTTATCCATCAATAATTATAAGATTCTGTATGTTTGAAGTTATAATGCAGTTCTTACAAGCATATATGAAGAGTTTATGAGGGTCTCACGTGACTCTAGGTGGTTTTTAAAAAATGTATTAACTATGATATATCATGATATTCATAGGAAGTATTTCTTCTGTAAGATGAATTGGGATGTTAGGGAGTTCATGACGTGGTGCTTCACCTATATGTAGGTGAAGGACAAGAACCAGTGACTTGATGGTCTTTTATAAAAACCATCCAATCTTATGTGGTATTTATAAAATGTGACCATATATTTCATTTTTAGTTTGATGAAGATGCTCTGGGGTATTTATAGAATCTTGATTATCATAGATGTATGGATTAATGTTTCTGAATTCTCACTATTAAGGAATACCTTTTTAGTTTATGAGTACGGTAGGATCTATATGTGAGAGGTAAAATTATTGAATGGGATACATATAAGTACCATTTTAATTAGGATAATTTAATTTCCTAATGCTTATTTAAAGGCCCAAATAATTTTATTAATACTCATGTTCATCTAATAATAGTATACCATCCTCAATCATATGGGATGTCTGAGAATACTATCCATATTTTAAAATACATAGTGAGAGTAGATATTAGAGGAAACATATGGAATCGAAAACATTTTCCTACAAAAAGGGCTACTAGTAGTTGGATAATATGGGCCATTTAGAGGCATTATAAGTTATAATTGGTCAACCCTTTTTGTGTTGGATGTAATATAGACAGTTAGTGATTATTGGAACTTGTCATGTGAATGATTTGATATAGAAAATTTAGTTGATCAAGAAGTGGTTAGTGATAAGTCAATTAATTTCAAGGGTATTTGTTGATTGAAAGGGTTGAACCCATAAATATATGTGGTATATCAGTTATTAATATTAGAGTTTCACAAATTATGACATAATAGTATTAAAAGAAAATGGATTTGGTACCAAGGTATGTGGTGTTGTTTGGGATTGTGCAAAGTATTGATTATGTGAAATACTAGTTTTCTCTCTATTAGTTTTCCAGTTCTATAAAATGTCTATTTTATGTATCACTGTTTTAGTAGTATCATTATAACCCTTCTCACATGGACAATAATAATAACGTTGAGGTCATTTTTAATTCTCATATTGAGGTATCTCTTGTTCAAACTATGGATCAGAGAATGTAGGCATTATTTTGGATGATTATTCATTGAGTATTGGTGTAGTGGAAACAAAAGTATATCCAAGAGAAATAATAAGAGAGATAAAGTCTAATATATGGTATAATTATTAACAGTCTTCAATTAAAATTATTGGTGAAATTGTGGAGTTCATCTCCAGGATGAACTTTTCAATTATGTGGGTTTTTTAATGTTATGGACGTTCATATGGTATGATACAAATTAAAATTTTACATGATTAATGTTTTTCTATAATTAGTAGTTCGTAATGTAATGTTATGAGATTTATAGTTCTCCATTATTGTTTCTTAGAGGTAAATGGTATGAAATCATATTAATATAAAGGGTTTGAACTAAAACATAGTTGGATAACCATTCATCCGTCTAGGGGTAACTGTGTATGTGGGGGGGGGTTAAACACTATTGAGTGCACATACAAGATTAGGGGATGGTTAATAAAATTTTCACCAAACCCATTAAAATATAATCAAAAATTTTAGATATGAATTTATGGTTTGAAAATTATTTAAAAATTATTAGGGCCTAACCATATGGGGTGTGGGTCCCTATAACTATGTGAACTGAATTGTTTGATCATAGTTTGAAAAAAAAATGTTATCATCCATAAATTCCACCTAATCACTTAAAATACGTGGAATTACTGAATCCCCCCAGGATTGATTTTGAAACCCCTCATACATCATATATTTACCCTCATTCAACTACAATTACATCTTAGTATTGTATTTCCTCCTACATCAAAACATTTGATTTGTATTTATTTGATACATGATGGAATTGATCTCTGTCTATCCTATGGGAAATCTTGTGGTAATTCTATCCCCTATTCTTTAAAAATTTATATTTTCATTCACTTGGATTTTTTCATTCACCTGTTGTGAACCATTGTTCCATATTTCATGTTTTCCATTTGATTATTCACTTCAAATTATTGGATCTTGAATTGGTATCAATTATTAGATGAGTATGACATTATGAGTATAATGTAGGATTTCCTTTAACTATCCATTACCATATTGCTTCTTTTTCTATATTATGTTATGCGCAATTTCAATGGCCTTATTCTCTCTTGACCCGACTCATAGAAAAATATGAAAATGCACATTTTATAGTGAAAAATTGATATTTTGGTCATGTAATACCATAATGGTTTTTTATAAAAATAACATGTACTGGTTTCATTAATGAATTTTTATCCTATAAAAATGTAAAATAATTGGGTTGTACCAAATTATAGATAACATGGAATAAAAAATGATTAAAAAATAAGAATGAATCTTGTTTATTATTTTGTAGAGATAAATAATGGTTCTAAATTACTTGTTTATATTTATTTTCAGGGAGTGTGTACTTTAGGGTTTTATATTACTCATCTTGTTTATTTATTGGGAGGTTCTAGGTTATAGATGACCCATTATTATTTAATGGGGGGGGAGAGTATACATCTAGGTTCTATATGTCATGTTCTTGTTTCATGGTGAGGTTTATCAATCCCCAATGTCTAGATGACCTATACATGATTCCAATTTTTCAGTGTATATCCATGTGTTATGTATGATAACTTTTTTTATTGGTGGGGTAATTTAAGACCCATAGTTTTATATGATAATATCATATTTCAATATTGTTTCAACTAAAAAACATAGTTATTGCCAAAAATTATTTCTATAGGAGAAACATAGGAATTTATAGTTTTTATTTATTATATTATCTTTATTTATGTTTACATTATCATACAATTTGATTCTAGATGGATTTTTTTATGGGTTTCGTTGGTGGTGGGATACTGAATTGTAATTACACCTCAATCAAGTCACCTTGGGTACCCTATAATACTTCATGGTTGTTGGTATGGAAAATGGAGAAGTCCTTATGATCAATTTTTGATCTATATTGAATTGTTTGAACCATGGGATATGGTTCTATGCTATGACCCATTACCAATTTTTCCATTTTTCTAGTTTTTTATTATTTATCAAAACATCTGGTATATGACTAACATAAAATGGATTCCGATGTCTTGAATTCCCAGTATGAAATTAATAAAATCCATTATGATATATCATGGGTTATGTATTTGTTGGGCAAAAATCCCTCAAGGTATCATTGAAGCATTTTTGAGGTGATTGTGTTTGTTGACAAAGTGGACATCTGAGTTGTGATTGTTGACAAAGAGGATTTGATGGTGGAATGATGAGTTTAAGAGCTGAGTTCAACGATCCATGTTTGTTTCAAGAACGTTGATAAATGGAATGGATGATCTGGAGGCGGTACAAAAGAACAGATACAAGGTGGTGCCATTTTCCAGTGTTTGCCAAATTTTTGGGCCTGAAAATCGGCAAATGAAGAAGTGTGTTTTTGGCAAAGGGACTTGCGCGCCGCGAACATGTTGTACAGGAAACTTGAGCGCCATATGTTTTTCAAGATCAGAAGATCAAAATATGGCTAAGGTAATAGGTTCGCGCAAGTTTTGGAGTTGGTCGCGCAAGTGTCTAAAAGGAGAGAAGACTTGCGCGCCGAGATTGGGTCGCGCAGGTGACTTGCGCGCCGTCGCGCAGGGTGGTCAGATTGCCTATAAATACTGGACCACCCCTCCTCATTTCTTACCGGAGTTTAAGACGAGAGCTCCCGTCGCGCAGGTGTGGTGGTCGCGCAAGTGGTGTGTGTGGTCGCGCAGGTGGGACTTGCGCGCCAGAGGTTGATGTTGTGCGCCGGCATTAGAAGTTGCGCGCCAGTTGGCAGTTGGGCACCAATATTTGTTTGGGCGTAAAAGGAAGAGAGTCGTGCAAGTTTGGAGTTGAGGAAGGTTGAGTCGCGCAAGTGTTTGAGGAAGACTTGCGCGCCCGTAGTGACTTGCGCGCCGATAATTGCGCGCCGAGGTTGACTTGAGCGCCAAGTAAGGTTTGTTCCAGCAGTGTTTTTCGGGCTGCGTGGAAGCTGGAAGTTTGCCCGATACCTTCGGTGCAAAGAGATATTCATCAACGGGTGAAAGTTAAACTTCAACAGAGCATCTATATACAAGAGAAGATTCATTCTTTCATGAAAATGAAGAGACCTACAGGTCTATAAACTGTGAGTGGATTCCATCCAAGAGCAGTGAGTTTAGGAAGAGGAAGAAGGTGATCCTCTCCACCGGCAGTGAGCCAGAGAGAGAGAAACAGGGAGTGACCCTTGGGAAAGCAGTGAGCTGACCCTAAACATTGTAAAGGCAGTGAGCCTGGGCATAGAAGTTATCTAGCCCGAACCTTGTAATCCACAACTAGTGAAGATTAGTGGAATTTGGTACGACCGGCAACCTGTCGGCGTATACTCCTTGGACGTAGCCCTTAGCGGTGAACCAAGTAAAATTGTTGTGTCCTGTGCTTGCTTTACATTCTGTTTATATCGTGCAGCAGGAAAAAGAGAGAAGAGTGTTTTTCTTAACAGCGAAATAAGATCAGAACGGGCATTAATGTTTAATTAGTCATACCCTGATTCACCCCCCCTCTCAGGGTATCCACCCTAGTGGACCTAACAAGTGGTATCAAAGGGAAGGTTGAAAGTTGTTCTTCTCTCAATGGAGGTAACCAATAATAAAGGGATTCCGATCTTCGATGGATATAATTTTCAGATATGGAAGAATCGGATGCAACACTATTTCCGATCCTTGGGAATGGATGTGTTTTCAGCAGCTATGCATGGTATCACAGCTGATATTAATAGTGGTGCCTTATCAGAATCTGAGCATAGAGAGTTAGATGCTGATTACAAAGCAATCAATGCCTTAGGGGGAGCCCTTTCCAATCCCATCTACACAAAGGTGATGTCATGCAAAACGTCACATTCCATGTGGGAAAAGCTTTTGAATATATATGAAGGGGACACAAAAGTCAGAGAGGCAAAGCTGCAGGTGTTGTGGAACAAATATGAAGATCTGAAAATGAACCCGAATGAGTCTGTTGACACATTCTTTGATAGGGTAAACATTGTTGTGGAAGATATGCGAGGTCTTGGAGAAGTCATTGAAGACATAATGATTGTAAAGCGCATCGTGAGGAAACTTCCACCTCGGTTCAATCCGAAAGTTTCAGTACTAGAAGATAAAGATCCAAAAGAGCTGACATTGGACAATTTGCACAGTACCTTGGTAGCATATGAAATGAGGAACGATGATAATGAGGCTGTGGAAAAGGGGAAGTCTAAATAGTTGGCATTTAAGGCCATGAAGAAGCTCACCATTGAAGATTCTAATGAAGAAGAAGAGATAGATGAGGTGATGTCATTCCTTTCTTCGAATCTACAAAGAGGAAGAGGAAAGTTTAATGGTAAACTTCCACTAGCATGCTTTAGATGTGGAAAGGTTGGTCATCTTGCGGCAAGATGCCCCAAGAAGTTTCAAGATGATGATGATGATGATGACGTTGAAATTCCCAAATAGAAGACTTCATCTTTAGTGAAAGGGAAGAAACAATTCAAGAGAAATTTCTTCAAGAAAAAGAATCTTCTTTCACAAGAATTTGAAAGTTCAGATGAGTCTGAGGATGAAGAAATTGAGGAAATTGAAAATTGCAGAGATCGTGGGGTAAATGCCTTGGTGGCAATTGTTGGTAGTTCTCAAAAGGGAGAAGAAGCTGATGCTAAAGAAGAAGAAGAAATTGAAGGGAGAATTGATATGGAAGCCGAATTGGAAGCATCTCTTGAGGAGATAGATGTTTGGAGAGCCAAAACGTTGAAAGCCAATAAAGTGGTTCGTGATGCCAAACTCTATATGCAACAACAGGATGAAGAAAATTCTGAGCTGTTAGAAGAAATTGAAAGACTAAAATCCTCAACACCAGAGAGCTTATGAAATATTGTTGAGTATAAGCTTAAAATTGAGGAACAAAAGAAGGAAATTGATTGTATGACTAACATAGGAAAGGAGCAGGTTAGATGTATCAAAGATCTTGAAGAAGAAGTGGTCAGTCTGCGACAAAAACTCAAGGATCAAGATAAACTCTTGACCCCCAATGTGATATCCGAAAAGCAGGCTATTCAGAAGACAGAGAAGATGAAAGCGGAGCCTAGCAGTTCAGTAGGAAAGAAACAGCAATTGAGCTCAGATGTTAAGGTCGTTTCTGGGCTTAGTCAAGAACAAAAATTTGCGACAATTGCAGTCAGACCGCAAGCACTCATCCCGAAAGTGAAGGTTGATTTGGGAACAAAACAGAATCAGAATATTCAGAGATCCCAAAGGGGAAATCACAGTGCTGAAATATCACGAGGGAATGCATCCTATATCAGGTGTTATTGCTGTGGGAAAATGGGACATTCACAGTATGTGTGTTCCATAGCCAAGAGATACATAAAGGAACATGAACAGAGATGGCAGCCAAACAGAGAACGGTTTTCCAGAACACATTTTGAAGGACACTGTTTTTGGTGAGGAGGATTTGGACACATGGCTAGGTATTTCACTTCAATCATTCAGAGAAATGTGTCAAAGAATAATCAAAATGTTCGCAAGCAGCAGATCAATAAACCAACAAGTGAGTTAAAAGTTCAGAACAGATTTGCATCTCTGCAAGATGAGGGTGGTCCATCATACTCTGAGAAATAACATAAGCCTCAATCCATGCCGAGTGTGAAAGAAAAAGTATGGACCAAGAAGAAGAAAAATGAGAAGGCTGTGGTGGCGCAGATTGCCCTTAAAGCATCAGATCGATCTGGTGTTTGGATCTTTGATAGTGGTTGCACATCCCACATGACGGGTAATAAGGATCTTGTTACAGGCATCAAATATGACAAAGAAGGAGTTGTCAAATTTGGAAATGATGAAGGCCTGAAAATTGTTGGCTCAGGGAATGCCAAGTTTGGGGGCAAAGAGATGAGACGTGCTGATGTCTTGGTAGTATAGGGTCTCAGTCATAACCTACTCAGTGTCAGTCAACTATGTGACTCTGGGCACTCTATCCAATTTACCAAAAGATGTGTGTTGTGAAAGGAAAAGATGGAGAAGCTGTTCTGCAGGGAAAAAGGTCAAAGGGAAATCTCTATCTTGTAGGTGGGGAAGAAGATACTTGTCTTTTATCCAGAGAGGAAGAAAACCAGTTGTGGCATAAGCGACTTGGTCATCTATGCCAACCATCTATGGAGGATCTCGTTAAACGTGATGCTGCTAGAGACCTTCCCAAACTATCACGTGATCGCACTCATACATGTGATGTTTGTCAGCAAGGGAAAATAATCAGAAAGACATACAGGCCAAAGGAACAGAAATCAACTAGAGTGCTCGAATTGGAGCATGCTGATTTATGTGGACCTATCTCACCACGAGCTATAAATGGGCAAAGGTACTATGTTCTTTTCATTGATGACTATAGCAGAATGGCCTGGGTTTTCATCATAACCCATAAGACAGAGGTGTTCAGTTGCATAAAGCAGTACAGGAGGGAATCAGAAAAGATGCTTGGGCAGAAAATTCTGAAGTTTCGTACTGATAACGGTACGGAATTTACAAACAGTCAGGTTGATAACTATCTCGAGAAACATGGGATAAGGCATCAAGTTTCATCCGTAAGAACTCCCCAACAGAATGGAGTAGTTGAAAGGAGAAATTGGATCATCAACAACATGGTCAGAAAAATTATTATTGATAAGGACCTGCCAGAGAAATTTTGGAAGGAAGCAGTTTTGACATCGGTCTATGTTTCAAACAGGTCCCTGTTATGTCTGAAGCAAGGGAAGACTCTGTATGAACTGTGGTACGGAAAGAAGCCAATGTTGAAGTACTTTCAAATCTTTGGAAGTAAGTGTTTCATTATCAACAAAGAACATCATAGGAAGTTTGAGGCACGAGGAGATGAAGGGATATTCCTTGGCTATTCCGGGAAAAGAAAATCGTATAAATGTTTCAATAAAAGGCTGGGAAAAATCATTGAAAGCAATGGTGTCACTATAGTTGAAAATGAGCAGAATAATCAACGATCTAGTGAAAAGTTCCTGGATGAAAGTGATGATGAGGTAAGCAACCCAGGGGGAGCAGAAGTGGAAGAAGCTAACTCAGAAGAAGATACTGATGATGAAGAGGAAAGTGTCAAGTCGGTGTCTGTGAGAAAGCCAAAGAGTCGAGCTGAAATTGATAGGAAGAATATCATTGGTGATCAAACAACTTCAGTTCAGACTCGAAGAATGAAATCATCACAGCAAGCATCGTTTTTGTCTCAAGTGGAGCCGAAATGTTTTTCTGATGCATCTGAAGATGAAAACTGGGTTCAGGCCATGAATGAAGAGCTTGATCAGATTGAGAAGAACCAGACATGGGAGATTGTTTCGAGGCCAGCAGACAAGAATGTCATCGGGGCTAAATGGGTATATCGCAACAAGATAAATGAAGATGGCACAGTGATTCGGAACAAAGCACGACTAGTTTGCAAGGGATACTCCCAGATAGAGGGAATAGATGTTGATGAGACATTTGCACCCGTCGCAAGGCTGGAGACAATCAGATTATTTTTGGCCACAGCAGTGTAAAGAAAGTTCAAAGTGTTCCAGATGGATGTCAAATCCGCATTCCTGAATGGGGTTCTGGAAGAAGAGGTGTATATTGAACAGCCAGATGGTTTTCTCATTCATGAGGATGAGAACAAAGTTTGCAGGCTGAAGAAGGCGTTGTATGGGCTGAAACAAGCACCAAGGGCATGGTACTCAAGGCTTGATCAGTACTTGAAGAAGCTTGGTTTCCAACGTGGAGGAGTTGACTACAACCTCTATTTCAGCAATGAAAGTAATCAAAGGATGATGGTGCTAGTGTATGTCGATGACATAATTTTTGGCGGATCAGATGAAGCTCAGTGCAGACAGTTTTCTGAATTCATGAAAAATGAGTTTGAAATGTCAATGATTGGAGAGCTAACGTTTTTCCTTGGTCTACAGGTGACACAAGGAAGGAATGGAACTTTCATTTCTCAATCCAAATATGCCAAGGAGGTTCTAAGAAGATTTGGAATGGACAATTCCAAGGAAATGAAGACTCCGGTTGCTACCCGGATGAAATTATCAAAAGATGAGGATGGAAAGGCTGTTAATATCACAGAATACAGGCAAATCATTGGAAGTCTGTTGTACTTAACCGTAACAAGGCCTGATATTGTTTTCGCCACATGCCAAGCAGCGAGATATCAGAGTAATCCCAAGGAAAGTCACATGCTTGCAGTGAAAAGAATACTTCGGTATATCAAGGGCACGGTGGACTTCGGCTTGACATACAATGACAAATATCATACAGAGTTATTGGGATATACTGATGCAGATTGGGCCGGTTCAGCAGATGATAGAAAATCAACGTCAGGTGGTGCATTCTATCTTGGTGGATTGTGTATTTCTTGGCTAAGAAAGAAACAATATTGCATTTCATTGAGCACCGTAGAAGCTGAGTATATTGTGGTCACTCAAGCATGCACACAGTTATTGTGGATGAAGCAGTAGCTTGAAGATATGGGAGTTGAAGTGAAGTCTCCAATCGGAATCCAGTGTGACAACTCAAGTGCTATAAATCTTTGCAATAATCCTGTCCATCATTCCAGGACAAAGCACATTGAGATCAAGTATCATTTCATCAAGGAGAAGGTTGATCAGGGCATCGTGAAGTTGGAGTATGTGCCTACAGAGCTACAGGTTGCAGACATTCTGACAAAGGCCTTACCCAAGGAAGCTTTTGAGAGGCATCGACTAGCTCTGGGAGTTCAGTCGATTCCCCGCACTTGAAATAGTGTGTATGCGGGACCCCCACCCCCTCTCCCCGCGGTCTGATGTGTTTTTTCTCTAATGTGCTGATTTGTTCTCTACTTTGCTACAGTATGCGAAGGACTACCTTTGGGTTCGTTGACAAAGGGGGAGAAAATAGTGATTGTTCAAGGGGGAGACAATGTGGAGATTTGATAAATCATGAATGATATGGGGAGAAGCTGATAGGTGGAGCAGCCAGATAGGGGGAGTTGAAGCTAGTTGAACGTGCTTAGCCAGAGCATAGCTTGGAAAACACAGGAAATATGGATAAAGAGGTGTTGAAGCTGTGAGCAGAAAGGGGGAGCATATTAAATCTGATGATGCTAGAAGTGATTGATCAAAGAATAGATATCACGACAGCTGCGGATCGTGATAAAAGCAGAAGAGTGGTGTTGGACAGTGTTTGGTGTCAACAGTGGATGTCATAGATAAAGTGATTCATTGATGAACTTTTCATTTACTCTTGTTTCTCACGCCGAGCATTGCTCATGTGGGCTTAGAGTATGTGTTGAGTAAATCCTTGGTCTCTATTAGAATCGCAATGAGGCGAATGGAGGCTGAATAATCAATGACGTAACTTTGTTTGGAAGAGTTGTCAACAAACCCAAAGGGGGAGATTGTTGGGCAAAAATCCCAAAGTGGACATCTGAGTTGTGATTGTTGACAAAGAGGATTTGATGGTGGAATGACGAGTTTAAGAGCTGAGTTCAACGATCCATGTTTGTTTTAAGAACGTCGATAAATGGAATGGATGATCTGGAGGCGGTACAAAAGAACAGATACAAGGTGGCGCCGTTTTCCAGTGTTTGCCAAATTTTTGGGCCTGAAAATCGGCAAATGAAGAAAAGTGTTTTAGGCAAAGGGACTTGCGCGCCGCGAACATGTTGTACAGGAAACTTGCGCGCCATATGTTTTTCAAGATCAGAAGATCAAAATATGGCTAAGGAAATAGGTTTGCGCAAGTTTGGGAGTTGGTCGCGCAAATGTCTAAAAGGAGAGAAGACTTGCGCACCAAGATTGGGTCGTGCAGGTGACTTGCGCGCCGTTGCGCAGGGTGGTCAGATTGCCTATAAATACTGGACCACCCCTCCTCATTTCTTACCGGAGTTCAAGACGAGATTTCCCGTCACGCAGGTGTGGTGGTCGCGCAAGTGGTGTGTGTGGTCGCGCAGGTGGGACTTGCGCGCCAGAGGATGAAGTTGTGCGCCGGCATTAGAAGTTGCGCGCCAGTTGGCAGTTGGGCGCCAATATTTGTTTGGGCGTAAAAGGAAGAGAGTCGCGCAAGTTTGGAGTTGAGGAAGGTTGAGTCGCGCAAGTGTTTGAGGAAGACTTGCGCGCCCGTAGTGACTTGCGCGCCGATACTTGCGCGCCGTGGTTGACTTGAGCGCCATGTAAAGTTTGTTCCAGCAGTGTTTTTCGCGCTACGTGGAAGCTGGAAGTTTGTCCGATACCTTCGGTGCAAAGAGATACTCATCAACGGGTGAAAGTTAAACTTCAACAGAGCATCTACATACAAGAGAAGATGCATTCTTTCATGAAAATGAAGAGACCTACAGGTCTATAAACTGTGAGTGGATTCCATCCAAGAGCAGTGAGCTTAGGACGAGGAAGAAGGTGATCCTCTCCACCGGTAGTGAGCCAGAGAGAGAGAAACAGGGAGTGACCCTTGGGAAAGTAGTGAGCTGACCCTAAACATTGTAAAGGCAGTGAGCCTGGGCATAGAAGTGATCTATCCCGAACCTTGTAATCCACAGCTAGTGAAGATTATTGGAATTTGGTACGACCGGCAACCTGTCGGCGTATGCTCCTTGGAAGTAGCCCTTAGCGGTGAACCAAGTAAAATTGTTGTGTCCTGTGCTTTCTTTACATTCTGTTTATATCGTGCAGCAGGAAAAAGAGACAAGAGTGTTTTGCTTAACAGCGAAACAAGATCAGAACGGGCATTAATTTTTAATTAGTCATACCCTGATTCACCCCCCCTCTAAGGGTATCCAGCCTAGTGGACCTAACAAGTGGTATCAAAGGGAAGGTTGAAAGTTGTTCTTCTCTCAAAGGAGGTAACCAATCATAAAGGGATTCCGATCTTCGACGGATATAATTTATTGATATGGAAGAATCGGATGCAACACTATTTCTGATCCTTGGGAATGGATGTGTTTTCAGCAGCTATGCATGGTATCACAGCTGATATTAATAGTGGTGCCTTATCAGAAGCTGAGCATAGAGAGTTGGATGTTGATTCCAAAGCAATCAATGCCTTAGGGGGAGCCCTTTCCAATCCCATCTACACAAAGGTGATGTCATGCAAAACCTCACATTCCATGTGGGAAAAGCTTTTGAATATATATGAAGGGGACACAAAAGTCAGAGAGGCAAAGCTGCAGGTGTTGTGGAACAAATATGAAGATCTGAAAATGAACCCGAATGAGTCTGTTGACACATTCTTTGATAGGGTAAACATTGTTGTGGAAGATATGCGAGGTCTTGGAGAAGTCATTGAAGACATAATGATTGTAAAGCGCATCTTGAGGAAACTTCCACCTCGGTTCAATCTAAAAGTTTCAGTACTAGAAGATAAAGATCCAAAAGATCTGACATTGGACAATTTGCACAGTACCTTGGTTGCATATGAAATGAGGAACGATGATAATGAGGCTGTGGAAAAGGGGAAGTCTAAAGAGTTGGCATTTAAGGCCATGAAGAAGCTCACCATTGAAGATTCTAATGAAGAAGAAGATACAGATGAGGTGATGTCATTCCTTTCTTCGAATCTACAAAGAGGAAGAGGAAAGTTTAAAGGTAAAAATCCACTAGCATGCTTTAGATGTGGAAAGGTTGGTCATCTTGCGGCAAGATGCCCCAAGAAGTTTCAAGATAATGATGATGATGATGACGTTGAAATTCCCAAAAAGAAGACTTCAGCTTTTGTGAAAGGGAAGAAACAATTCAAGAGAAATTTCTTCAAGAAAAAGAATCTTCTTTCACAAGAATTTGAAAGTTCAGATGAGTCTGAGGATGAAGAAGTTGAGGAAATAGAAAATGGCAGAGATTGTGGGGTAAATGCCTTGGTGGCAATTGTTGGTAGTTCTCAAAAGGGAGAAGAAGCTGATGCTAAAGAAGAAGAAGAAATTGAAGGGAGAATTGATATGGAAGCCGAATTGGAAGCAGCTCTTGAGGAGATAGATGTTTGGAGAGCCAAAACGAAGAAAGCCAATAAAGTGGTTCGTGATGCCAAACTCTATATGCAACAACAGGATGAAGAAAAGTCTGAGCTGTTAGAAGAAATTGAAAGACTAAAATCCTCAACACCAGAGAGCTTAGAAAATATTGTTGAGTATAAGCTTAAAATTGAGGAACAAAAGAAGGAAATTGATTGTCTGACTAACACAGGAAAGGAGCAGGTTAGATGTATCAAAGAGCTTGAAGAAGAAGTGGTCAGTCTGCGACAAAAACTCAAGGATCAAGATAAACTCTTGACCCCCAATGTGATATCCGAAAAGCAGGCTATTCAGAAGACAGAGAAGATGAAAGCGGAGCCTAGCAGTTCAGTAGGAAAGAAACAGCAATTGAGCTCAGATGTTAAGGTCGTTTCTGGGCTTAGTCAAGAACAAAAATTTGCGACAATTGCAGTCAGACCGAAAGCACTCATCCCGAAAGTGAAGGTTGATTTGGGAACAAAACAGAATCAGAATATTCAGAGATCCCAAAGGGGAAATAACAGTGCTGAAATATCACGAGGGAATGCATCCTATATCAGGTGTTATTGTTGTGGGAAAATG
Organism: Viscum album; assembly: GCA_963277665.1. Lineage (NCBI taxonomy): Eukaryota > Viridiplantae > Streptophyta > Magnoliopsida > Santalales > Viscaceae > Viscum > Viscum album. The sequence goes on from OY728129.1 coordinate 1,543,134,137, forward strand.
GGACATTCACAGTATGTGTGTTCCATAGCCAAGAGATACAGAAAGGAACATGAACAGAGACGGAAGCCAAATAGAGAACGGTTTTCCAGAACACATTTTGAAGGACACTATTTTTTGTGCGGAGGATTTGGACACATGGCTAGGTATTGCACTTCAATCATTCAGAGAAATGTGTCAAAGAATAATCAAAATGTTCGCAAGCAGAAGATCAATAAACCAACAAGTGAGTTAAAAGTTCAGAACAGATTTGCAGCTCTGCAAGATGAGGGTGGTCCATCATACTCTGAGAAAGAACAAAAGCCTCAATCCATGCCGAGTGTGAATGAAAAAGTATGGACCAAGAAGAAGAAAAATGAGAAGGCTGTGGTGGCGCAGATTGCCCTTAAAGAATCAGATCGATCTGGTGTTTGGATCCTTGATAGTGGTTGCACATCCCACATGACGGGTAATAAGGATCTTGTTATAAGCATCAAATATGACAAAGAAGGAGTTGTCAAATTTGGAAATGATGAAGGCCTGAAAATTGTTGGCTCAGAGAATGCCAAGTTTGGGGGCAAAGAGATGAGACGTGCTGATGTCTTGGTAGTAGAGGGTCTCAGTCATAACCTACTCAGTGTCAGTCAACTATGTGACTCTGGGCACTCTATCCAATTTACCAAGAAGATGTGTGTTGTGAAAGGAAAAGATGGAGCAGCTGTTCTGCAGGGAAAAAGTTCAAAGGGAAATCTCTATCTTGTAGGTGGGGAAGAAGATACTTGTCTTTTATCCAGAGAGGAAGAAAACCAGATGTGGCATAAGCGACATGGTCATCTATGCCAGCCATCTATGGAGGATCTCGTTAAATGTGATGCTGCTAGAGACCTTCCCAAACTATCACGTGATCGCACTCATACATGTGATGCATGTCAGCAAGGGAAAATCATCAGAAAGACATACATGCCAAAGGAACAGAAATCAACTAGAGTGCTCGAATTGGTGCATGCTGATGTATGTGGACCTATCTCACCACGAGCTATAAATGGGAAAAGGTACTATGTTCTTTTCATTGATGACTATAGCAGAATGGCCTGGGTTTTCATCATAACCCATAAGACAGAGGTGTTCAGTTGCATAAAGCAGTACAGGAGGGAATCAGAAAAGATTCTTGGGCAGAAAATTCTGAAGTTTCGTACTAAGAACGGTACGGAATTTACAAACAGTCAGGTTTATAACTATCTCGAGAAACATGGGATAAGGCACCAAGTTTCATCCGTAAGAACTCCACAACAAAATGTAGTAGTTGAAAGGAGAAATCGGATCATCAACAACATGGCCAGAAAAATTCTTATTGATAAGGACCTGCCAGAGAAATTTTGGAAGGAAGCAGTTTTGACATCGGTCTATGTTTCAAACAGGTCCATGTTATGTCCGAAGCAAGGGAAGACTCTGTATGAACTGTGGTACGGAAAGAAGCCAACGTTGAAGTACTTTCAAATCTTTGGAAGTATGTGTTTCATTCTCAACAAAGAACATCATAGGAAGTTTGAGGCACGAGGAGATGAAGGGATATTCCTTGGATATTCCGGGAAAAGAAAAGCGTATAAATGTTTCAATAAAAGGCTGGGAAAAATCATTGAAAGCAATGATGTCACTATAGTTGAAAATGAGCAGAATAATCAACGATCCAGTGAACAGTTCCTGGATGAAAGTGATGATGAGGTAAGCAACCCAGGGGGAGTAGAAGTGGAAGAAGCTGACTCAGAAGAAGATACTGATGATGAAGAGGAAAGTGTCAAGTCGGTGTCTGTGAGAAAGCCAAAGAGTCGAGCTGAAATTGATAGGCAGAATATCATTGGTGATCAAACAGCTCCAGTTCAGACTCGAAGAATGAAATCATCACAGCAAGCATCGTTTTTGTCTCAAGTGGAGCCGAAATGTTTTTCTGATGCAGCTGAAGATGAAAACTGGGTTCAGGCCATGAATGAAGAGCTTGATTAGATTGAGAAGAACCAGACATGGGAGATTGTTTCGAGGCCAGCAGACAAGAATGTCATCGGGGCTAAATGGGTATATTGCAACAAGATGAATGAAGATGGCATAGTGATTTGGAACAAAGCACGACTAGTTTGCAAGGGATACTCCCAGATAGAGGGAATAGATGTTGATGAGACATTTGCACCCGTCGCAAGGCTGGAGACAATCAGATTATTTTTGGCCATAGCAGTGAAAAGAAAGTTCAAAGTGTTCCAGATGGATGTCAAATCCGCATTCCTAAATGGGGTTCTGGAAGAAGCGGTGTATATTGAACAGCTAGATGGTTTTCTCATTCATGAGGATGAGAACAAAGTTTACAGGCTGAAGAAGGCGTTGTATGGGCTGAAACAAGCACCAAGGGCATGGTACTCAAGGCTTGATCAGTACTTGAATAAGCTTGGTTTCAAGCGTGGAGGAGTTGACTACAACCTCTATTTCAGCAATGACAGTAATCAAAGGATGATGGTGCTAGTGTATGTCCATGACATAATTTTTGGTGGATCAGATGAAGCTCAGTGCAGACAGTTTTCTGAATTCATGAAAAATGAGTTTGAAATGTCAATGATTGGAGAGCTAACGTTTTTCCTTGGTCTACAGGTGACACAAGGAAGGAATGGAACTTTCATTTCTCAATCCAAATATGCCAAGGAGGTTCTAAGAAGGTTTGGAATGGACAATTCCAAGGAAATGAAGACTCTGGTTGCTACCCGGATGAAATTATCAAAATATGAGGATGTCAAGGCAGTTAATATCACAGAATACAGGCAAATCATTGGATGTCTGTTGTACTTAACCACAACAAGGCCTGATATTGTTTTCACCACATGCTAAGCAGCGAGATATCAGAGTAATCCCAAGGAAAGTCACATGCTTGCAGTGAAAAGAATACTTCGGTATATCAAGGGCACGGTGGACTTCAGCTTGACATACAATGACAAATCTCAGACAGAGTTATTGGGATATACTGATGCAGATTGGGCCGGTTCAGCAGATGATAGAAAATCAACGTTAGGTGGTGCATTCTATCTTGGTGGATTGTGTATTTCTTGGCTAAGCAAGAAACAATATTGCATTTCATTGAGCACCGCAGAAGGTGAGTATATTGTGGCCACTCAAGCATGCACACAGTTATTGTGGATGAAGCAGCAGCTTGAAGATATGGGAGTTGAAGTGAAGTCTCCGATCGGAATCCAGTGTGACAACTCAAGTGCTATAAATCTTAGCAATAATCCTGTCCATCATTCCAGGACAAAGCACATTGAGATCAAGTATCATTTCATCAAGGAGAAGGTTGAGCAGGGCATCGTGAAGTTGGAGTATGTGCCTACAGAGCTACAGGTTGCAGACATTCTGACAAAGGCCTTAACCAAGGAAGCTTTTGAGAGGCATCGACTAGCTCTGGGAGTTCAGTCGATTCCCCGCACTTGAAATAGTGTGGATGTGGGACCCCCACCCCCTCTCCCCGCGGTCTGATGTGTTTTTTCCCTAATGTGCTGATTTGTTCTCTACTTTGCTACAGTCTGCAAAGGAATGCCTTTGGGTTCGTTGACAAAGGGGGAGAAAATAGTGATTGTTCAAGGGGGAGACAATGTGGAGATTTGATAAATCATGAATGATATGGGGAGAAGCTGATAGGTGGAGCAGCCAGATAGGGGGAGTTTAAGCTAGTTGAACGTGCTTAGCCAGAGAATAGCTTGGACAACACATGAAATATGGCTAAAGAGGTGTTGAAGTTGTGAGCAGAAAGGGGGAGCATATTAAATCTGACAATGCTAGAAGTGATCGATCAAAGAATAGATATCACGACAGCTGAGGATCGTGATAAAAGCAGAAGAGTGGTGTTGGACAGTGTTTGGTTTCAACAGTGGATGTCAGAGATAAAGTGATTCATTGATGAACTTTTCATTTACTCTTGTTTCTCACGCCGAGCATTGCTCATGTGGGCTTAGAGTATGTGTTGAGTAAATCCTTGGTCGCTATCAGAATCGCAATGAGGCGAATGGAGGCTGAAGAATCAATGATGTATCTTTGTTTGGAAGAGTTTTCAACAAACCCAAAGGGGGAGATTGTTGGGCAAAAATCCCAAAGTGGACATCTGAGTTGTGATTGTTGACAAAGAGGATTTGATGGTGGAATGAAGAGTTTAAGAGCTGAGTTCAACGATCCATGTTTGTTTCAAGAACGTCGATAAATGGAATGGATGATCTGGAGGCGGTACAAAAGAACAGATACAAGGTGGCGCCGTTTTCCAGTGTTTGCCAAATTTTTGGGCCTGAAAATCGGCAAATGAAGAAAAGTGTTTTAGGCAAAGGGACTTGCGCGCCGCGAACATGTTGTACAGGAAACTTGCGCGCCATATGTTTTTCAAGATCAGAAGATCAAAATATGGCTAAGGAAATAGGTTCGCGCAAGTTTGGGAGTTGGTCGCGCAAGTGTCTAAAAGGAGAGAAGACTTGCGCGCCGAGATTGGGTCGCGCAGGTGACTTGCGCGCCGTCGCGCAGGGTGGTCAGATTGCCTATAAATACTGGACCACCCCTCCTCATTTCATACCGGATTTCAAGACGAGAGCTCCCGTTGCGCAGGTGTGGTGGTCGCGCAAGTGGTGTGTGTGGTCGCGCAGGTGGGACTTGCGCGCCAGAGGTTGAAGTTGTGCGCCGGCATTAGAAGTTGTGCGCCAGTTGGCAGTTGGGCGCCAATATTTGTTTGGGCGTAAAAGGAAGAGAGTCGCGCAAGTTTGGAGTTGAGTAAGTTTGAGTCGCGCAAGTGTTTGAGGAAGACTTGCGCGCCCGTAGTGACTTGTGCGCCGATACTTGCGCGCCGAGGTTGACTTGAGCACCAAGTAAGGTTTGTTCCAGCAGTGTTTTTCGGGCTACGTGGAAGTTGGAAGTTTTCCCGATACCTTCGTTGCAAAGAGATATTCATCAATGGGTGAAAGTTAAACTTCAACAGGGCATCTACATACAAGAGAAGATGCATTCTTTCATGAAAATGAAGAGACCTACAGGTCTATAAACTGTGAGTGGATTCCATCCAAGAGCAGTGAGCTTAGGAAGAGGAAGAAGGTGATCCTCTCCACCGGCAGTGAGCCAGAGAGAGAGAAACAGGGAGTGACCCTTGGGAAAGCAGTGAGCTGACCCTAAACATTGTAAAGGCAGTGAGCCTGGGCATAGAAGTGATCTAGCCCGAACCTTGTAATCCACAGCTAGTGAAGATTAGTGGAATTTGGTACGACCGGCAACCTATCGGCGTATGCTCCTTGGACGTAGCCCTTAGCGGTGAACCAAGTAAAATTGATGTGTCCTGTGCTTGCTTTACATTCTGTTTATATCGTGCAGCAGGAAAAAGAGAGAATATTGTTTTTATTAACAGCGAAACAAGATCAGAACGGGCATTAATTTTTAATTAGTCATAGCCTGATTCACCCCCCCTCTCAGGGTATCCAGCCTAGTGGACCTAACAGTAATATTTATTGCCATATTTTTTTGACTATTTAAATTTTCAATATATTTCATGATAATGGTATTATTTTTTCTTATATTTATCACCTTGATATGTGAATATAGTTTCCCCATGGTTAAAATACATTCCCAAACTACTAGTAGAAAGCATCTAGTAAATGGGAAGGTGTGACTGAGGTATCATAACACTAAAATCCTATTCACTATTGAGTTATCTAGATCAATGTGATTCATGTCATCAGACTGAAGAAGATAGTGGTCACTATCCCAATAATCTTGATACACTACTAATAGAGAGTAACTATATTCTTCATTCATTGTTTTTAGATTAAAGGCCAAGCATGTAGATATATAAGGGTTTTATGAAATGTGATCCTCTTTTCCATTCAATATGATATCATCCAGTTCTAAATAATTCTCACCTAGCCCTTCAGAGTTCATTCTTGAGATTGATGTTGCAATGCATATATAACTATCTGAGATTCTATATTTTCCCTATCCATCAAACATTGTATTATTCAAGGAGATATTTTTAGTACCCCACCCAAAGATAAATAAGACATATTCAACCATATTTTTTCTTCACATTTTAACGATGATAGAGTATGTGTGTTATATTACATATAGATCCACCCATTAAGGCCTATAACTAGACTCATAATGTTATCCTCCCATTATTACATTGGAATAGTTTAGGGTGTTTTCATACATTAGCCAAATGAAATGTTCAGGCTCATCTCTATGGAAGTATATTTGAATTATTTATAACATGAAAATGAATGTATATTCAAAATAATTAAAGAGTTTCTATTAAAATGAATAGCCGACTCATGATGATGTTTGGAATAAAGCTCAATCAATCATAAATTAGACCCATAAAATATCTCCCCCACAATGAAGGTATACTTTTAATGGTATTCATATATGTTTTCCCCTTGTTGAATTTATTTCATACATCAATAGTGGTATCCCTTGTAGGGATGTTCCAAATCAGGCAGTAATGGTAGATGATTTATATTATTGACACAATTATCTAGTGAATTCCATTGATTGAACAAACATGGTGAATAATACACAACCCAACGGATTTTAAAAGTTATTTTTTCTTAGTGTGGAACTATAAGCATCCAATTAATCAATAATATCAGTATCTAATCCCAAATATATAATCATTAAAAAACCACTAAATAGATCTAAATTTTATCTGTGTTACTATACTGATCAAACCATATATTGAAATCATGAGAAAAACTATCAACAAAATATATAATTTAGATAATATATAGTATATTACTTAAATCTAGATCTTGTTATAGACTACTTTCAACATTTCTTGAAGAATAATATAATTTATCTCACATTGATTGGTAGAGTGAGAGTTCATGTTTTATGAGACCATTCCAATAAAATCCCCCAACGTCAATTTTTAGGGAATAAAATTATGAGGTGGTTAGTATTTAAGGACTTCCATAAAGAGAATATAGATGCAGGGATAATAGAATCAATAAAACTCAAGTATATACCTTTATTATGTGAAAAATGTATGTAGAACACGCATAGTATATATAATAACCAGGCATTTCTATCTCTCAATGAAAAAAATAAAATTTCTATCACATTAGGTTAGAGCATGTGCCTCCATATTTTATCTAATAATTATATAATGACCTTCTTGAGCTTTATATGATATATAGAGATAAATATAAATTTATGAATGATGTTAACAATTATTATCCCTTGTAAAATATTTTATTTACATATTTTTTAAGGATTATTTTTATTTTAAATATACTTAACAAGTTGATAGAAAATGTATTGATATAGTTCTATAATCTATACTTATCTGAAACTTATATGTGATCTATTTTTATTCTAATGGATAATCATGATTCTTAATAAACTATGTATTATTAAAAATGTTATGATGTATTTAATCAAAATATATAGCCTAATATTCCATTCATGATACTATTAAATGGCTAATTTACGACACCTATTATAAAAACAAAAAATGAATAACACAAATTCCATACCACAAGACTATAAATATTGTAGTAATTTATATGTATTATATTAAAAATAACTATATGCATTATTTATTCATATATTAATGTATTTTATCTTACTTACTTTGTGTAAGGAATCCTTCTTCCTTGGAGTAACATATATTAATTGGTAGAGTTTAAATCCAAGTTGAAATTAAAGAAACTATATCATGAATTATATTTTTATATAACTATTGAGGAATAATCCCCCACCATTAAATAATTAGAAAATGCACCATTTCATTTTATGTTCAATTAACTATCATATTGTATTATGGTTTATTCATTTTATATATATAGCATGCATAGAAAATTATTCTTCCACTTTATAATTTTTAAATACCTTTTGCATCAATATATTTTCACCCAAACTACCTCATACATTTTATTTCTAAATCTCGATAAACAAAATTCCTTCCATTGATATAATCTTTTTTAATACCAATTTATTGAGTTGAGATACTCTTCTTGAAAACCCATATCACTGATTTAGGATTCTCTTCCTAATTTTCACTATCGTATTAATTATTAAAGGGGTGACTGAATCATCTAAATAGTTTCCTCTACGAAAAATGAAAAAAATAGTTGTATTTGATCCAAAAAAGTCACCCCTTGGTATTGATACCTCAATAGCATAAAAATACTTTATTAATTACTTCTCAATAGTTTAGTAGTGGTTTCACTATTACCATTGAAAAAACAAATCATAATAGTACATAATTAATTATCTCATATTGCAAAAATTTCATCATATTATTTTACTCATATGCTTCCATCATGATTAAAAAGAGAATATATATCACTAAATATTATTCTGTTATATATTAGAAATAAAATTTAAGATTCTTCGTGTTAAATGGAAATATAATTTATTAATATTTGGTCAGAAATTTCAACTGTTCACAAAAATCATATTTTGTCCTTGTCAAAATACCCTAAAAAACCTGAAACATATTCCCAACCATATATACAAAAATTGAATATTACATAATCCATATAACATGTCATTAAACTATTCATATTATTTTATCCTTTATGGAATTAAACTATATGGGGTATTTTATTCTATACCTCCTTAAATTATAAAATAACTTATTTTGTAAGATCTTGATTTTGGTTTGATTTACCAATTTTAGAAGTTCTTAGTGATTTTCAAAAACATTCATTCGTAATGTCATAGTTCACTTAACTTGTGAAAAAAATATTGATTAAATTATTTATATATGTACTAAATTCCATTTCCCGGGGATAAATAGTGATGCATGAATCTATCATCCTAGCTCCAACCATAGATTTTATTTACATGCCTAATATTTCATTAATGATGACTCCTATAATAATTTATGTTTGGTATCATCCTTTTTTCTCACTAGGTATCCCTTATATTTATCCATTTCTCTTATATTAAAATACAGATCAATACATATGATTTGTTTCAAGGACTACAAAAGGTACATAGTTATTCTTATATCTCTTACCATAGGAGTATCCAAAAATTTCATTCGCATATAATCCTCCAAATTATCTAACTATATGGTTTTTTCAGTTCATTTGGTGTTTCCTCTAATTCCACAATACAAAAATAAATCAATTACATTTCAAGAACTACATACGGATTGATTTCCATTACCAAAAGACATTTAGTGTCAAGTAGATTTATAATTCATTACCAATTTTTAAATTTCAAAACTATAAAACCCCAAACCAATTTTTTGTCTCTTTATTCACACTAGGAAAATTCTAACCTAATTTCATGGCATGACACCACACATTTGGTCAATGATGTATGACCATAAATATCATCCACTATTTATATATTTTTTAAAACCATAATATTTAGTAATTTTTTGTCTAGGATTTACATAATTAAACATTTTTGATAATATATTGGTTTTATATTCATAAAATAGTAAATAAAATAAAACAAATGAATGATTGGTAGATACATTATAAATGTAATTCATAGGAAATACCAATTCTCTACTAATTAAGACTTCCCCATTCATGGTTAGGAAAACATTTGAGTGTATAATGTCATAAAATAGACGTGAAGACTTTTCATGTTAAAAATAAAAAAAGGTATTTGTAGAAAAAGTCAATTTTTAGTCCATAAGACTACCACTTTTTTGGATATGATATAACTTAAAGTAGTAAATAAAAAATAAAAAAGATTATTTTAATGATTATAATTTATTTAAAAAAATATCATTATATAACATCTAGACTCAGTAGTCAATGAAATTGTTATAATATACATTCATTTCCCATTGAATGCAAGCTTAAACTACTCCATGGGAACATTATTATTCATAACATGTCAACTTTTTCACATAGGGTCATCCTTTAATTTCAGATGATTTTGTAGTCCTTAAATTTTAGGTTATATTAATTTTCTTAGAGAATTTGTTCAATAGTTATGGCTTAAAATTTAGGGTTTCTATGACCTTAAAAACACTTCTTGATCAACCTACATCATACTTTTGGTAACTAAATAATTATTAACTGAAACACTTGATTAATGATTCTCTACATGGAATCACCCCAATCCTTGGTAGTATCATATTTGTTTATCTTTTCTTAGAAATTGGTAATTGGGTGATTGAATGAGTTAATCATAACCCAACATTAAGTTGAAATTATCCAATTTTTTTCTTATATGGTAATTATATTTATTTTCTTTAAGAAGTAATATACACCAAAGGGAATGTATTTATTCTTAGTGGAATGGTCACCCTTAACCTAATATAATATTTTTAAATCATCTAAGTGTGGTCCCATAATTAACCATGGGTAGCCTATTCTAATCATTTACTATTTTCGATTGACTTGAACATTGTTATGATATGTTTTATATATTATATAACATAACTCTTTTTGTTGATATAAATACCTTTAATGTTAAACATTAATTAACTATACCAATTACAAAATAAATATTGTGATATAATACTACTAAATTAATTTAATACTAAATTATAATGTTTTATAAAGAACAAAATACATTTAATAGACATACCCCTCTTCCCACCCCAAAATATATTAGTCAGTACACCATTCTTTGAAAACCCTATGCATTTCATTGAGATTATAAACTTACAAAATTCAAATTTGGCACATCATTCATGGATATACAACATCTCACATAGATTTATCCCCCCATTCAAAATATCGCGCATTAAAAAAAATAAAGCTTATATACGTTCACCCTAAAAATGACTTCATTACATAATAATGTAACTATTGGGATTCCTCAAGCCTTCTTTAATAACATCTTCAATATGAAATTAATTCCTAAATTTGATATCTAAATTATGAAAATCCTAAATACTTGAGTTAATCTTCTTCTTTGGTGATCCCAAAAAATTTGAGTGTATCCTAATGGTTCACTAATTTATAATAATCAGTAATATAGTGATTTACTGATGGAAATTTTCCCCAACCATGTGTTTATATCCTCTAAATAGTTTAATTTGAATATGTTGTGAACAAAATAGTTTGCATTGAGAAAATATTTAATCTATAAATGCTCTACTCTTCATTACACACATAAAGATGATTTTTTAAATAAATATTCCATTAATAAAACACATAACATTGAGGGGTCTAGTGTCTTTGGGGATTAGGAACATTAAAATATATCCTATGACATAAAATACAATATCTTTATTGATAAATTATTTTACATGACCAACATATTTTTTTGTACATAGCATTTCATGGGACAAACTGGGGACATGAATAAGAAAAGAGTGATCTATAAATCCTAGTAAGGGACTAAACAAGTCAAAACATAAAAATAAAATACATGTCAGGATATATACAAATCAATGGAGTATAAGATAAACATGAACATAAAGGCATGATATAGCTTGATCTTTATAACAAAGAAAAGTGGAAAAACATAAATCATTGCATCATTAAAATAAATTAAATAGGTAAACCCATATCCCAAAATGACGTGTAATTATACTAATCATTACCCAATTCGTTGGAGCACTATTAGGGTGAAACTTCCTAATCAATTTAATCTCATTCTTAAATGTGCCACATTGGTCATATAACATGGATTCATTCTACATAATCACTTAATACATGGTAAAGGAATTCGTATAACATAAATTAAAGTCCATAATCAATAAGTATATTCCCAAAAAGGTGAATAAAATTAATATATAAATGGTCATGGTTTTCATCCCATGATGATTTTGGCAAGGAAAATCGTGGTGCAATTTCGGCAGAAAGTCGACGTGACATAAAAATTCATAAAAAGAGTTGATTAGAGAGAAAGGGGTATCCAATCACATATACATAAACTTTCATATAAGAGGTTCATATAAATACATGATCCAACATAATTAATTTTTAAATAGAAGTCATAACATAATAAATAAACTTTAAGAAAGAGGAGGACTGAAATAACTCTTATGAAATTTTGGCTTGGTAACCAGTGTAATTGGGAGAGATTAATGAGATAGAAAGAGGTATACCATAATAAATAATAATAATGGATTTCTGGTGTAGGTTTTAAAACATATCCCATAAATTTTCCTTGAAAATAAATAGGTGTAACAATATAAGGATACTTGGGTAAAAATGAGAAAGGAAGGAAACACATAATTGGATGTGTGACTTCAAAATCATAAAGAGGGGATTATTGAGATCTTGGGGGATATGGGAGTATTAAAGATATGTTAGGATAGTTTATGGACATTATCCATGGATTTTTAGGGATGATAAGTGGGAACATGGGTGGGTTTATATAGGAAACAAGATTGAAATTCATTAGTATTTCACAAACATAGGTTTTGAAATCAATATAATTAAATAATAAAATCCACAAACCATCACATGGTTTTTTACCATGGTTTTTGTCAAATAGAAGTGGAAAATATTATTTTATAAGTTCAATGTCTGAAAATATTATAATATTTTCCATTCTCATGTGGAGGTGAGTAAAATTATTAACGAAATGAATTTTAAATCGTATAATATATTATATGTTTTAGAGGATTCCCTAAGGATTTAGAAAATAAGTAATAAAATATGAAATCATATTTTTGTAATGGTAAAAATATATTGGGACAATAATACCCAATATATTATTTATTTCATCATTTTGGGGTCATTATGATTTTATAAATCACATGTATTCTTTATACGATATTGAATTTTTACCCAATGACTTGACTGTTTCAGAAAATTATGATAAATTATCAATTGGATGATTTCGACATTTTTGATTCCAAAAATAACATTCATTTTATCTAAATAATTTTTTAAATATTTGAATTTTCACTTTTAAAATGAAAACATACATTTATTAAAAATTCACAAGTTTTGACAAAAATAATTTTTATACCGTAATAAAAATAACATTTGAAATTTTAAAACTTATATAATAATTTATTATTCATAGAATTTGTTTGGTAATAATATATTATTAAAAAATTAATTATTTCAAAAATTCATTAACCACTAGTGCAGAAAACATTTTTTACGTCGGTTATTTTTCATTATTTACATCGGTTTTTAGGCGACGTTAATACAGACGACGTTATAAATAACGTTTTTTACGTCGGTTATTTAAAACCCGACATAACATCCCTAACATCACGGTGTTTATCATGTTGTTTCATTAATAACCGACATGAAAAATGATGGGGGATGGGGATTTATAACGGCGGATATTATATAACCGCCGTGATAAACTGCGGGTGGGGGGGTTTAGCACATTAGTTATATAATAACCGACGTGATAAATATGCGCGGGGGGGGGGGGGGGTTATAACGTCTGTTATTTCTAAACCGACGTGATAAAACGCCTGGGATATCGTTTATCATGTCGGTTATGACATAACCGACGTGATTAACCCTTCCCCGGGCCTATTATCACGTCGGTTTCTTAAATAACCGACGTGATAAAAAGTCCTGGGAAAGGTTTTAGCACGTCGGTTTTCCAATAACCGACGTGGTAAATCGATTCCCAGGCCTTTTAGCACGTCGGTTATATTAAGAACCGACGTGATAAAAGGCCCGGGAACGGTTTATCACGCCGGTTCTCGAAAAAACCGACGTGATAAACCCCTACCGATTTATTTACCACGTCGGTTATAAAATAACCGACGTGAAAGCGATATTTTTTTTAAAAATAATTGCACTGCTCTCACCAAAAAGCAACCAGAAACCGAACAACAAAAATAACCATGGCAGCCCGCCCCCAAGCCCCAACTGAACCCCACCCTCATCTATACCCACCTAACAACCTGGCCAACCCTTCCCCACCACATTGGAGCCCCACCACAACCCTTGGACACCCCCACCCCTTGGACATCCCCCCCCCACCCTCATTTACACCCCCACGACCCCTAGTACAGCCTCAAACACCCATTGGACACCCCTCCCATATCCCTTGGACACCCCCCACCCCTTGGACACCCCCCACCCCTTGGACAGCCCCCCCACCCTCATTTACACCCCCAAGACCGCTAGTACAGCCTCAAACACCCATTGGACACCCCCCACACCTTGACAGCCCTCCCAGACCCCTTGGACACCCCCGACCCCTGGACACCCCCCCCGAGCCCTTGGACAGCCCCAAACACCCCTTGGACACCCCTCCCATATCCCTTGGACACCCCCACCCCTTGGACACCCCCACCCCTTGGACATCCCCCCACCCTCATTTACACCCAACCGGCCCCTTGGACAGAACTCCCAGACACCTTGGACACCACTCCCATATCCCTTGGACACCCCCCACCCCTTGGACACCCCCCATCCCTTCGACAGCCCCCCCACCCTCATTTACACCCCCCGAACACTAGGACAGCCCCCAACACCCCTTGGACACCCCTCCCATATCCCTTGGACACCCCCCACCCCTTGGACACCCCCACCCCTTGGACAGCCCCCCCACCCCCTGGACACCGCCGACCCCTTGGAACCCCCCCCCCCCCCCCCGACCCCTTGGAAGCCCCCCCATCCCCTTGGACAGCCCCAAACACCCCTTGGACACCCCTCCTATATCCCTTGGACACCCCCCACCACTTGGACACCCCCCACCCCTTGGACAGCCCCCCCCCCCCCTTATTTACACCCAACCGACCCCTTGGACAGCCCCAAACACACCTTGGACACCCCTCCCATATCCTTTGGACACCCCACCCCTTGGACACCCCCCACCCTCATTTACACCCCCCCCCGACCCCTAGGACAGCCCCAAACACACCTTGGACACCCCTCCCATATCCCATGGACACCCCCCAAACACCCACCCACCCCCTTGGAACCTCTCCCCCCATACCAAAATCCAGACCAGAAAAACCATCAACAGTAGACCAAAACAAGAAGTAGAGAAAAATTAAACATTCACTTATATAACATTCAAAACTTACACTTTCAACTTCAAAAAAACTAAATCCAACCTAAACGACTACAAAATACACAATTACATTGACAATATTCAAAATTTCATTTTACATTACAAATAACTAAAAGTCAATCAAACCTGTAAAATAATTTGACCACTCCACTTGTATGTGTTTGATATCTTCAGTAGTAAAGGGTTGAGGGTCATCAAAAAGCAACAAAGGAAAAGGATAGTAGTCAACGTGTATAATGAATAAATCAAATTGAAATATTATGAGAAAGAGGAAATCTTACAAGGTCAAAACTCAGAACTGTCCCAGTTGTTATTATTTCATACATAAATCTTAACATGTAATATCTGCATTCGATGATGCCTTGTTGCTCATGACATTTCTATTTGAATGAGTGTAAATTCAATATATTATTTTTATGTAATAAATCAAAATGTACAAATTATAAATGGATATTTACCTTCGCATGTACATATTTGATCTTGAAATTCCTTTTCTTTGCGCTTTTTCGAAAGTGGACCCATGCCCTGTTAGAAAATAATACGAATGGGGTAAATTTAAAATTCATTATAATATATAAAACTATTGTGAAATTGAAACTTACGTTTCCAATATATTCTTAAAACTTTCTCGCACATCATCATGGAGAGAGAATATCCAATAAAGTGCTTTCTCCCTAGGGCAAAAAACCCCTAACATCCAATGATCCCTGATAAAAGGAAATTTAACGTTAGTGGTTTTTTATGTTAAAAGATAATTAACTCTTTGAGAGGGATGTGTTTCATACCTCTCACAAAAAGGCATCATCCAACACTGTGTCATTACATTCTTTTCAAATCTATCAGCAATATAAATCATTCTTTGTTCCTCATCCAATGCACATGCTTCAGGGGAAATCAATTGTGGGTCCACGAATCCATACACATCTGTCAGCTCATTCCTCTCACAAATTTTATACAGATACCTAATACAAAGCAGACATAAGTATACATTTTTAATAAATATAACGCAAGGAATAGGTGTTAAGACTTACATGATAAAAATTTGCACCACGTTGATGCCCAACTTATCTCCAGTGACAAACTCCATGATATCAGTTTTCATAATCCCCACACTTAGTTCACGTCCATAGACATGAGCTTCCATTGTAAAGTCATAATGATCCGCCAACAAATTTGAATATCTTGACAATTTGTCAAGACTTCTAGTATCTGCATATGATGTCATAGCTATCTGTCTTTGTTGTTGTCTATACAGTATTTCTTTACCTTTGAAGTATTCCTGTAAAAATAAATTGAAAAATATATTAGTTTTCAAATGATAAAACATTAATAAAAATATAAAATAAAAGATATAACATCCATACCTCTATGGTAATGAGTCGAAGAAGTCTGGATGGCCAAAGTAAAAAATGGCCGATACTATGTCCAACTGTCATCACCTCATCTGTATGTAATGGTATCCGAGCTGATCTATCTATAATATCCTGTACAGTGACCCTCTGATTCTCTACCTCTAACTGTTGATGATGAACTGTATCTCCTATACAATATACCATCCCATATGCAACTATATGATTATGAGGATCATCAACATACAACTCACAATAAGTAGGTAGCTGCGGCGGAGGAGGAGGATCAAAAATGGGGTCCGCAGGCTGAGGTGGGGGAGTGGGAGCTACTGGGAGAGGTGGAGTGGGAGCTGCACCCTGAAATTGTCTTTGCAAGTCTGCAAACATAAACTGCACCGATGCTCTAATCTTGTCCTCCATTGTCGCATTAATATTATGGACTTCAGCCTCCAAGGATTCTATTTTTTTTATAAACTCCCTCAACGTTAGAAGTTGAGGAACGTGGCAACACTTTTCTTACCGATACACCTGCCGGATATCCTCTTACACGGCCAGGATGTTCGGGCTTTCCCAATGCCACAGATAAAATATCTTCCCTCCCAGATGGTGTAAATATCCCCTGTGAACTCTTCTCCTCAAGAGAGTCCTGTAATAATTAATTGAACATTTCTATAATGATTGGAAATATATGATGAAAATAGTAAACTTAAATAAATAAAATAGATATCTTACAATCCTCTCAACTACGAGTCTCGATTCTTCCGAAAGATATTGTCCTTTTTTGCCCTTCCGAGCTCTTTTCCATTTCTCATGTCTAGATGGAGGGGATGCAGGGGCCACCTCTCCAGAGCTTGAAGACTCAGCTCTTAGTTGTTGAAATTTTTATGCCATCATTTGTTCTTCCAATAATGCATACCCTCCCCGAGATAAACTATGAGGGTTTACATTTTTAGATTGGATCTCTTGATGAGCATTCCTTGTTTGCTGTAAATTAAGAATAAGTAATCAATAACAAAAAAATAATAAGATCATTTATATAAGAAAGCTTATAAAAGTTTACATTGCCCTTACCAAAAATGATTCTTTTCTTCTAATTCAAAAAATTGTCTCCATGTGTCTTAATCTATAAAAGGATATATACGACATGGATTCTCACGACTCCTATGACCATAAATGAAATCAGATGAGAGGGTTGATTTGAAATCCCTCCATCTCCTAGCAGCCAACGATAATCATTTCATCCTGACTCCTCCAGTGTCAGGAATATCAAATTTCATCTGATAAAAAAGAGGTTAAAAATATTATATATACTAGAATCATTTAAAGAACAGTCAAACAATAGAAAAAGATCATACCAAAATGGTCTCCCACAACTGAGAAATTATCGTGTTATCCACACTTCTCCAATCATCATAGAGAATGCTTACTTTGCTCTTAGCCTGAGTTGCTACAAAACCCTTAAAATCATTAGCATTTGGACCTCTAGGAATATCATCATCATCAAACTCCACGACTATCCTCTCCTCCTTCGTATGGGCAAGTGATAATTTTGGTAAACGTGTGCACCCACGCTTACCAAACTTTGAACTCTTTTTCGTAATAGGAGAATGTGAATGTTCCTCCCTAGATGTATGACCAATATGCTCATCTCCAGAATCATGTGGCTGATCAACTGATTGATCTGTCATTTTCCTTCAAATCAAAAAAACAAACATTAGTTCACATATATACAAATTCAAATATTGTAATACTACTTAATCAGAAAATATAAAAGTGTACTAAATTACATAATAGTAACCATTGGTAATATGGTAAGCATGTTAAACAATGATAAACATGGTAAACACAGTCTGTTGTACCCCTCTCTCTTGGATTTTAATGATCACAATCACTCTTATTATGTTCTAACTTGTTTTCAAGTGTTTTTGTTGATAGCCAAAAGGTTGCCAAGGAGTTGGCCCAAGAAAGCTGAAAAGTGGACTCACTGAGTCCACCGGTCAGCCGGTGTGAGCTCAACGGCCAGCCGGAGGACCCAGGCAGTAGACTTGCCCACTGCCTGGTGTCACCGGCCGGCCGGTGGCTCACCACCGGCCGGCGGGTGGACCAGACAGCCTTGCTCTATCTTGGCCACCGGCCGGCTGCTGGCTCACCACCGGCCGGCCGGTGGACCAGACAGAGAGTCTTCCTCTCTTTCTGGACCACCGGCCGGCCGCTGGATCACCACCGGCCGGCTGGTGGACCAGACAGCCTTGCTCTGTCTGGACCACCGTCGGGCCGCTGGATCACCACCGGCTGGCCGGTGGACCAGACAGAGAGCCTTCCACTCTGTCTGGACCACCGGCCAACCGGTGATCCACCACCAGCCGGCGGTGCGCCCAAGACTTCTCCTCTTTACGGTTTTTATTGTTTTATCATTTTGGTTTGATACATGTTTTAATAAGTAAAAAATTTACAATATCTAACATTATATGAAAAAACTAAATTTAAACAAGAAATAAACATGTGTTACCTGTAATTTTAGGAATGTACAGTTGGATTGTTTTCCCAAATTCCTTCGTCGTGATCGTTCCTTATGGAACAAACCATGTCTTCAACATACTCATCATTATGTTCTGTTAATCTTTCCATGGAAGTAGGGATCTCACATAAATCAGCATCTTCATCAAATTCATCCTCACCAACATATTGTTTTTTCCCTTGTAAAACAACAGCCCACTGCATATCTGATTGATCTACTACATAGAAAATTTGTTTGGCATGTGTTTCCATTATAAAAGAATCAGCTGTGTCTTCCAATCTATTCAGATTAACAACTTTCATTCCAAATTCATCGTGTCTGACACTGTTGTTACCGATAAACCATTTACAGTTAAAAAAAGGAACTTTAATTTTAAAGTAATCAGCCTCCCATATGTCTTCAATCACTCCATAATATGCACTTGATGCCGAAATTGGGTTTCTGTCCTTAGCACTCGAAAAATGCATTGCTTCTGCAAACACCAATACACCACTATTATGAACTGCACTTCTGTTGTCCTGAGCTTTCGTATGAAATGTATAGCCATTAATGTCATAAGCGGACCATGTTATCACATTTAATGATGGACCACCCACTATCCATTTTAATGTCTCTGATACATCTGATCTACCAAGCAAGGTCTTTTTAAACCATGGAAAAAACGTTTTGTTGTGCTCATTCAAAATCCACATTTCTTTCTTCTTTGGATGACATTGTTTCGACTCATTAATATGAAATGTGATATACGGTTGAACATCAGCTATGTTATTCAAGATGTATGATTCTAACTTCTTCATCTGTTCAGCTGACAGTGATTTGACTTTCATGCCACGAATCCCCTTTCCCTCATTATTAAACCGTTCATGGCGAGATGGAGGCAAACCTATGTGTTGCGCCATAGCCAAGTAGCTCGTACAAAACTCTGCTACCTCCTCAGAAATATACTTTTCAATAAAGGAGGCTGTAGACGCCGGAAAAGTCCGTTGCTCCCAAACGAAGCTCCGGATGCGGAAAGCGAAGTGATATTTGGAGTCGGAAGAACGTTTCGGAGGGCCCGGAGGCCTTGCGCGGAATTTCAGAGGCCCGCGCGCAAAGAGGATGTCCCGCGCGCAAAACCCCCGGGATGCGCGCAATGCGCCGGTCCGGCGCGCAATTTTGCGCGCCGCGGGTCCGCGCGACTCCCTTGCGCGCCGCGCCCGATTCCGCGCCCGCGAGGAGAATTTCGCGCTCGCACCCTGGATTCCGCGCCCGGGGTTGCCTATAAATACAAGGCGACCCCCAACGTTTCAAAGGTTGCTGGAAGTCGAAACGTCTCTCGTGCGCGCAATTCAACCCCCTCCGCGCGCAATGACGAACTTCAGGTAACCGCCTTTCTTTCGCGCAAGAAAGCCTCGGGGTCCGCCTTCGCGCGCAATCCCCGCTGGCTACTTTCATTTAAATAAAAACTCACCCTAAGGCCTTTGCGCGCAACAGAACCCGCTTGCGCGCAATTGCCCCCGGGGTGCACGCAATCCGGCCTGATTGCGCGCACCCCCCCCTCTTTCAAGTGGCCATTCATTAGAGAATGAGCCGTTGCCCCCGCGCGCTATCCGAAGCCCGGTGTGAGCAATCTCAAGCATCCGCGCGCAAGGCGCTGGCCCAATTGCGCGCCAGCCGCCCCGATTGCGCGCCGACCCGCGGTATTGCGCGCAAAGCTCCTCTTTTGCGCGCAATCCGCCAGGGTCGTCCCCCTTGACCCCCTGAGGGTACCCGTCTGCGTGGCGCCCGATGGTCTTCATCCCGGGTGCCCGAACCGTGCGATGTCTTCCCGTGCAGCCTTCCAGGCTCGTGCGAAGTGACGCGGACCCATCGTCCGGCAACCTATGCCCAGCATGACGTTAAACTGCGCATTCGTCCCGCATGACGTTAAACTGTGCATACGTCCAGCATGACGTTAAACTACATATTCGTCCCGCATGACGTTAAACTGTGCATACGTCCAGCATGACGTTAAACTGCATATTCGTCCAGCATGACGTTAAACTGCCCATCCGTCCAAGCTGCACGACGTTAAACTGCCTAGCCCCCATCGTCCGCGCTGCAAGACGTTAAACTGCCAAGTGCTTCGTCCTCAACACATGACGTTAAACTGTACTTCGTCCGGCAAGACGTTAAACCGTCCGCTTCGTCCTCAACACATGACGTTAAACTGTACTTCGTCCGGCAAGACGTTAAACCGTCCGCTTCGTCCTCAACACACGACGTTAAACTGTACTTCGTCCGGCAAGACGTTAAACCGTCCGCAACCTGATCCCGTGCTCCGCACGCGGGGTCCCCCCGGTTTGGATGTGGCCCCCACCCGCTCGTCTCTGCAGGGATGTCGGGATTGTCCCCCTTTTGGGACGATTTAATGGGAGTGGCTTTTCCCTACGGGGGCGGGGTATTACAAACCCCTAGTTTCTCGTGGGGGGCTGCACATGTGTATCTCCATTGCGCCCCCCCACGGCCGAAGCCAGTAGAGGGTATGACTGGGATCGAGGTGTCTTCTGCTTTCGGTCCAAGTCCCTTCCAACTGAGTTTTGCCGCAACCGGGCTGCCTCAAGTGCGTAAGTCCTGACAGAATGAACTACGTGGACTTTGATCCCTGTCTTCTATACAGGGTACGTAGGAAGCCTCCCTGAGGTCCAAGCCCACCACCTGGTCGTCCCGGTCGTATTTACGTCGGTTCGTCCATCAGTGGACCCCTCCAGGGTTCACGCTTGCGTCGATTCACCTATGAATCCGCCCCTGTGGGAGACTGCCCGTGTGTATCTCCGCGGTGCCTCCCCACAGCCCCCCCTTTTCCATTCTTCTTTTATCGTCCAGCATGACGTGAAACTGTGATCCACCCGGCCGTTCCATCCCCCTCTGTGCGAGGTGGTTCGGTTCAATCCTCCGCCCGGCGGCCTAGACCTCTTCGTGAGTCGGCTTGCCGACGTCCAGCATGACGTTAAACTGTATGCCCGAACTACGTTGACTTTGATCCCTGTCTTCTATACAGGGTACGTAGGAAGCCCCTCTGGGGTCCAAGCTCTTCACTCCATCATCCATCCTGATCCTTACCCGGGCCGCCACATCCCGGTGGGGTCATGCCACTTCACTCCACTCCACGTTACTTGGGAAGCCGCCCATGTGCTGGCCCCAGCGTCGGAGGTTCCCCGCAAGGGGTTCCGTCATCTGATCCACTTTTCGTGTTGATCGGTCCGATGCCGTCCCCGCTGGACGTTAAACTCGCGGCATACCCCGTGTTAAACATGGGAAGCTGAGGAAAACCTCAGGTGACGCAGTTCCCCGCACCTAGTACGGGATGCCTCAGGCCATTATGCCTTCGAGAAGCCCTATTAGGGACGGAAGACAGATGTGCAGAGCCGCAGTGTTACGACACGCCCCCAGCACCCAGAGCCACCCGGCCTTCTCACCGCAGGTTGCTGCCCCGCCCAGACTCCTTGGAACGTCCGGGCGGAGGCAGCGTAATTAACCGGTGTCCATGAAGATATGGCGCCGGGAACGAGATTCACGAACATTCTTAAGTCTATGAGGGAGACCCGGATTAGGCGACAAGTTCCGAGGAGACGTCCAAGGAAGGAGGAGCCGACATCCCATCATCCCGGTTTCGATCAAGGAGCAGACGCCCCTGAATAAGGGACGGATGCCGCCCGCCCTTGGAAAGCGGGACTGCGGGACCACAAGCCGCGCGCCCATCCCCTCGGGTTGACGGGTGCACGCGCGAACGCGTCCTGGCGGAACAGCGTAACCCGACGCACATCCGCACCGAAACAGAAAAATGGTGAACCCGACGTGAATCTCTTCTCCTCGACATGAAGACCGATGGCTTTCAGAGGTGTTGGAAGACCGGCGTGTTGCCCGGCCAAGCATTTAGTCTTACCCGCCAGGGGCTGGGGAAGTGAAATCGGGCACTCCGTCTCGCAACGTCGAGGGCCTGGGTTCCCCCCACGGAAGGCGTCGTGGTGCTAATGGTTGGTTGGCGATTCCTTTTTCCTGTCAGTGTTAACGGGTCTTTCTCCCTGCTTTCAGAAATCAGGTCGCCCGATCCAGTGCCCGATCGCCACCCGCCCACTGGCGCAGGGACAGGGGAAACACCGACGCGGCTACTCCGCGCGGTCCCGCCCGTTCCGCAGCCGTCCCAGCAGCCGCAATTGCGGGACGACCACGCCCTCTCTCCCCCTCGGAGGTCATCCAGAGAAGGGTGATCAACACCCTGGTGCGGAGATACGAGGAAGAGGGAGTCATCCCCACTAGGGAAATGGCTCGCCTAGACCTTGAGGAGGCTGCGCCTCGCCACCGCCGCCGCCCCCGAGGGCCGCGCAGGGAGGCACCGCTGCCTATCTCAACGTCCAACCGCTTCGGGAGCTTATCCCCGGAGCGCTCTGACAGTTCCCTTCCCTACGCGGATGAGGTGGGAGATGCCCAGGATCACCCTATCCGAGGTCCGCTCCAGGGATCCACGATAAGGGCTCCCGCCAGGCCACGACGACATCGCCGCCAGGCCCCTCAAGTCGAGGAACAGGCTCTCCACCTGCCCGCGCCGCTCATCCCGACTCGTCTGTCTCGACGCCAACGTCGGGCACGAGCGGAAGAGGATGCCCACCTTGGGGCTCTAGCAACAGCGGCCGCATTGGCCCAAACCACTGCTGGCTCCAGTCGCCAGGCCTCTGCGCATCCTGAGCAGGGGAACTCCTATGCCCGACCCGGATCGAGGCCCCGACCGCCCCGAAGGCAGGTTGGGTTGACTCTCCCGGTTGCTGGCACTGGCAGTAGCCACCGCGGACCACCTCGCGGTAGCGCTATTCACCGGCAGGGTCTACTCTGCGTGGCCGATCCTGGAGGCATGGGTCATCCCACCTCCCGATCCCGGCCCGGAGGCCTGCCCGGAATCATCTCTCCCCGCGTCCCCTTTGATATCTGTCCCGGTGCCCTTCGCACCTCGGTTCCCAGTCCTCTCGGCCCCAGCACCAGTGCGGCCGGAGGACGCCAGGACAGAGATCAGCCCTGCCCCGAAGAACCACCCAGGGGCAGGAAGGCAAGGCGTCGACGCCGAGGGAAGAATGTTACGGAATTCCGGACAGAGATCCGACCGGTTTGCTTCTCTGACTCAGAGGCGGAGTACGATTCGGCGACAGAGCCCCTTCCCCAATCCCGCCAGTCAAGGGCAGGGGTAGGAATGCGGCACGTCAGCCTCGTGCTCCCCGAGAGCGAGATCGATGTGATCCCCGCTTCTCTCCGAAGGTATATCCGGAGTAACGAGGGCCTGGTAGACCCCCAAGGATCAAGCTTGCGGTTGGTACCGGCCCCTCCGGAAGTGCCTTCCGCCCCGATCAGAGAAGCCGGAGATTTTTTCTGGGGATCGACGGTCGAACCACGATCTGGTGCACCCTCGGCGAGCACCGATGCTACGGCAGGATGTTCGCTCGCCGGCCCGTCCTATCGTGATGTGGTAGCTGGGGCACCGCCACCCTCAGGGGGAGGCCCGGGATATGGAGGCCAATCGGCCTGCTCGCCGTATTCGCCGCCGGCCAGCCCGTCGGCCCGACGGCCCGCCTCGGCACCACTGCCGGTTCCCCGTCCATTCCCAGCCATTGAAGAGGACCGAGGAGATCTGGGTCCCGGGTTTGAATCGTGGAGCTTCTGGACCGTCCTTGCAGAGGGCCACTTCCCTGAGAAGTTTTGGCCAGTCGCAGGACCGGGCTTTGATGCACCCGAATCGCTCACCCCGGATGAGTTCGAATGCTTCCGCCGAACTCTTCAGGAGACTCACTCCCGTCTTCACTGCCTACAAATGCCATACCCCGGGAGTCAAGCGCACCTGGAGGATATTGGTGAGCAGTGCCGTCAAATTGACCTGGCCATGCTCCCCGCGGTTCGGCACCCCGGGTCATTTGGGCACCACGAGGCCCTCCAACAACGATGCGTCGAGTGTTTTCAAGCACTCCGCAAAGTTATCGAGGAAGCCACTCCCCACGTGTATATCCGTGGATGGGGGCAGTACGCTGCCCTACGCTTCAGTGTGATCCGCCGACAGCCCGATTCGTTGGGTGGCCCTGAGGGTATATCCCCAGGGACAGGAACGGTCAATATGGCTGACCTGTCGGGAGAGGGGAACGACTTGGAACTTCTCGACGGGGGTTTCCCCCCCGAAGACAAGCCGTCGTCAGACCCTTCAGTGAGAGTTACTCGTCATCAGAGGAACCTCCTGGGGCTCCCCGCGCCCACTGAAGCACTGACGTTGAGCCGAAACGTCAGCAAAGGAAAAGAGCACAGCGAGGCTATAAGGCCCGCCGACCCATCTGCCTCCATGCGGAGGGCAGAGGAGGATCCCGAGAAGGCTACGCTACGTCAGCAGCTCGCCGAACAGAAGAGGCTGGTTGACCAGCTCCTCGCCGAGCGCGCTGCAGAACGGCGGCCTGACTACGGTGATCCCAGGCCAGGACAGCAGGGACCGGAACAACCACCCCTCGATGAGACTCTCCCGGGCAACCGTGATTACGCCGTGTTCGCCGACAGGAGAGAGGCCATTGCCTACGGCAAGAGGGCGCGGTATGTTTCGCCACACCCTCCCGAGCGGCGTGACTACCTGAGAGATCCCGCTCGGATTCCTCCCGCTGCCCCAAGGGCCGCTCCGCCCGCCATCCCACGAGCTGCCGAGTTCGACGACCCGGTCGACGACCCGATTGAAGGGCCATGCAATGCGCTCGTGGTTAGAGATCCTCACCAGGACTGGAACCCATGTCCGGACGATCCGATGGCGGCACTCATTGCCCGCTTGGAAGCCTTGGAGACTCGGCAGGTGGCGATCCCACCGGACGGCAAGCCCTACCCAGCATGGGTGGATGACATGCCGGCGCCTCCGGGATTCGGGAATCCCACTTTCGCCCCCTTCAACGGGACTGGAGATCCGCCACAGCATTTAGCCCACTTCAACTCGAGGTGCGGGCCTATGTTGGGGACTCCGGCGCAGCAGGAGGCCGCTAAGCTTCGCTGCTTTGTTCAGACACTGGAAGGGCCAGCATTTGTCTGGTACAGCCAGCTCCCCGTCGGGTCGGTAACCAGCTGGGAGGACCTCCGTAGACAGTTCCTCTACCAGTTCAGTTCCACGACCCGGAAGACAAGTATCGCAGACCTCTTCAAGTGCAAGCAGAGGCCTGATGAGCGAGTCGCGGACTTCGTCGCCCGATGGAAGGGTCTCACGTATTCCCTTGACATGCCATTGACTCAGGAGCAGTTGCTGACAATGTGCGTCGGGAACGTCAAGACCGAGCTGGTCCCTTCCCTGATTACTCAAAATTACCCCGGAGGGTTCAGGGACTTCTCAGACAAAGCTCAACGTCTTGAGGAAGCCCTGCAACAGGCCAGCCAGGCACGCCCGCTGCCTCCTATGATTCCTGCAAGGAGAGTCAGCAGGGCTGAGCCCGCTGCTGTGGCCCAGATAGAGGCTCCCAGGCCGTTGGAGCTGCTGCCGGTGAGGCCAGCTCCACAGCCTCACAGGAATCCGCCTCCACGGGCTCAGTTCCCGGCCCAGCAACGGCAGCCTCAGAAACGGCCGGCCCCTCCGCGTAATGTACCGCCACAACCTAGGCGAGATAATCAGGGTCCACCTCCTCGGCAGGCCCCTCCAGCCCCTCGTCAAGACCGCGCTCCCAGGGGCCCGCGACACCTGACGTACTCATTTCATGAGGATCATGTCCCCGGTTATTTCCGGAGCGCCCTGGAGCAGAGGATTGTGCGACTGCCCGAGTGTTGGAAGCCAGAGGAGGCACATCTCACAGATAACCCCCGCTACTGCCCCTACCATCGAGCCCTGGGGCACACCATCCAGCGGTGCTATGTGTTCAAGGACTGGCTCCAAGACCAGATTAACAACAATGTAATCAGGTTGGGCCCAGCTCCAGCACAAGTGGCGGGCGTATTCGTGGGATCAGATGACGATAGTGGCAACGAGGACGAATGGCAGCTGGTCTCCGACCGCGGGTCCCAGAAGTATAATAACTGGATGGCCCGCAAGACGATCATTCGCGCCCATGGAATCATCCGTGCGCGCTTGAATCAGCCTGAGCCCCCAGAACCTGCGGGTGCTGCTGCGGCGTCGTCGTCCCAGCCTGCCTCCTCCAAGAAGAGCAAACGGCGGCAGCGCAAGAAGGAAGAGCGCGCCCCGCCAGTTCCGCCACTATCCCGTACTCTCGGCGATTTCATGCCCCCGGAGATGGGGGTCCCTCGGATCCGCCCGGTGATGGATGACTCGTCCGATGACGGTGTTGGGTACGCTTCGGTTAACACCGTCGAGCTGGTAAATCCCTTTTCGGTTCCCGACGTTGAAGAACACCAGGTGGACCTTCCTAGTGTCCCAGGTCGTCGCCACCGTCGGAAGAACCGCAGTAGCAGGAGTCGCCGGGGCACAGTCGTTGGTACCTCCAGCCAGGCCGTGCACGCCACTGAGACTAGGCAGCAGGCTCAAGATCGAGCTCAACGTGCGCAGGCTCCCCATCCGGGGATGACGGATTCGCCTCCGCCACTGTTTGTGGTGTGGGACCAGGCAGAACCGCCTCAGCCGCGTCGCGACCAGCTCCGCCCTGCCACAAGTCCATCCCGGCCTCCTGACTCCAGTGCGGTGACCATTTCCCGGACTGCGACCAGTGAACAGCGAGATGCGCCAAGTACCAGTCGGCCGCCGATCCAACCGGTAAGGCCCGTCATGCCACCAACCGCAGAGCAATCTCCTGCAACCAGGAGCTCGCGCTTGGCCAAAAAGTATGATGTCCTGAAGCACTTGGCCGACATCCCAGCAAGGCTCTCCATCCTTGAGGCTCTGCGCATGTCATCTGAGATGCGCGAGGCACTCGCTGAAGCCCTGAAGAGCCCCCTCCAGTTTGAGACAGAGGTTGCGGCTGCAGAGGCCTTTCACGCCGAGACGATCGAGGACGCCGAATGTCAGGCAGTTATCTCGTTCTCCGGTAAGGATGAAGACCCTCCTATACAGGGACATATTCGTCCGCTGTATGTCACTGGCCAGTTCAATGGCCTTGAAGTCCGGCGTTGTCTTGTCGACACGGGGTCCGGGATTAACCTGATTCCAACTCGGACGCTCCGGAGATTGGGGTTGTCTGAGGATGACTTGATTCCCTCCGACCTCAGGATCCAGGGGTACGACCGCACCGAGCAAACCCCGGTCGGCAAGATACGTTTGAAGACCCAGTTCGGTGACTTGGTTGCCAACACCGAATTCATGGTAGTCTCTCAGGACACTGCGTATAACGCATTGATGGGCAGGCCATGGCTCCACCTTCATGCGGCGGTTCCCTCGTCATACCACCAATGCCTCAAATACTCCCTTAATGGTCGAGTAGGCGTGCTTCAAGGAGATGCCTCTCCTTTTGCCTCATGTGAAGCCCGCTATCTGGACGCGGACTATTACAAGAGCAAGGATAAGCAGATCCTGGCAGGTGAGGTTGAGCCTGTCGCTGTTGCAAGCGATCCCTGGGCAGGTCTGGATGACGCTTACGTCCTCCCGATTCACCGGTTGGACGTCGCCATGGTCTTGACGGTCCGCGAGTCTCCTGATGAGATGACCGCGACCGCCCGCGCCAGCACCAGTGGCCCAGCAGGACCTGGTAGCCCCAATGCAGTTTCCAACGCAGTCTCTCCCGTGGCTGATCCCTCCCCAAGTGGAGAGGACGTGGAAGATGCACCCCCAGCCTTTGAGGAGGGCGTCACCGCCACGGTCGATGAGTTAATGCAGGTGAACCTTGGAACCGAGGCCGATCCAAGACCCACATTGGTTAGTGCCGCCATGCCCTCTGAGGAGCGGCAGCAGTACGTGGACTTTCTCAGGCAGCACCGTGATGTGTTCGCTTGGGGCTATGACGAGATGCCGGGGCTAGATCCTCAGGTAGCCGTCCACCGCCTTGGTCTCCCGGCGAACCATCGCGGGTTCAAGCAGCCTCCCAGGAAGATGCACCCATCCCATGGTGCCATGGTTGAGGCCGAAGTTGACAAGCTTATCAAAGCCAACTTCGTGAGGGAAGTTCAGTACCCCAAATGGCTGGCCAACATTGTGCCGGTCAGGAAGAAGAACGGGCAGATTAGAGTCTGCATCGACTTCCGCGATCTCAACCGCCACTGTCCGAAGGATGATTTTCCCCTTCCAGTGACAGAGCTGTTGATTGATGCCACGGCAGGGTTCCAAGCCCTCTCCTTCATGGATGGATACTCCGGATACAACCAGATTCGGATGGCCCCTGAGGATGAGGAGTTCACTGCCTTCAGGGCCCCCCAAGGTACCTTTTGCTACCGGGTCATGCCTTTCGGCCTGAAGAATGCAGGTGCCACCTACCAACGGGCGATGCACCGCATATTCAAGCCAATCCTCGGCACACTGGTGGAATGCTACGTCGACGACTTGGTTGTTAAATCGCGCCAGCGTCAGGACCATCTCAAAGATCTTGAGAAAGTGTTCGGCTTCCTCCGGTCTCGCTGCCTGAAGATGAACCCGTTGAAGTGTGCCTTTGGGGTCACCTCCGGAAAGTTCCTTGGATTTGTGGTAAGATACCGGGGTATTGAGATCGACCCAGAGAAAATCAGGGCGATTAGCCAGATGCCTCCCCCGGGTACCGTCCGGGAACTGCAAGGGTTCCAAGGCCACTTAGCCTATATACGCCGATTCATCGCGAATCTGGCCGGCAAGTGTAAGCCCTTTTCTCGGCTTATGAAGAAAGGTGCCACCTATGTATGGGATAAAGAGTGTCAGACCGCTTTCGAGGAAATCAAGCAGTACCTGCTTCAGCCTCCGGTCCTGATGCCGCCCGTATCCGGAAAGCCGCTGGTCCTTTATGTGACCGCCCTGGAACGGTCCCTGGGTGCCCTTCTCGCCCAGAAGAACAACGAGGGAACAGAGAATAGCCTCTATTACCTCAGTCGCATGCTCCTCGATGCGGAGGTTAGGTATTCCCCCATCGAGAAGAGCTGTCTGGCGCTCGTATTTGCCGTACAGAAATTACGGCACTACTTGCAGCACCATGAGGTACAGTTGGTTTCTCGGGTAGACCCGTTGAAATATATCCTGAGCCGACCTATGTTGACTGGCCGTCTAGCGCGGTGGGCTGTGATTCTCCAGCAGTTCGACATCAGGTATGTGTCTCAGAAGGCCATCAAAGGGCAAGCGTTGGCAGACTTTCTGGCCGCTCACCCGACCTCCGCGGATCAGCCGCTGGATCTAGGCTTTCCTGATGAGACCATTCTCTCGGTTGATCGAGCCGATCCATGCTGGCAGATGCACTTTGACGGTGCCTCCCGGAGCCCCACCGGTAGAAGACTCGATAATCCTAAGCTCAATAGAGTGGGCTTGGGCATCGTCTTCATTACCCCGGAGTGAGCCGTGCTGCCATACTCTTTCCTGTTGTCAGAGGGCTGTACCAACAATGAGGCGGAATACCATGCCCTCATCACCGGCCTCGAGTTAGCTCTCGAGATCGACGTGCCCCATCTGTGTGTGAAATGGGACTCCGAGCTGGTCGTTAAGCAGATCAATGGCGACTATGTTGTCAGGAAGCCGGAACTTGTGCCATTGTTGGAGTGCACCCTCCTTCTGATGGCCCGGTTCCCTTCTCGGCCAGAAATTGTCCATATTCCCCGGTCGCAGAACGGTCGAGCAGATGCTTTGGCCAGCCTGGCTGCGTCACTTGCGGAGCCTGAACAGGACCACCTGACCGTCCGCGTGAAGCGCCGCAGGCTCATCGCTCCCGTTATCCCGGAAGAAGATCGCGGCCCGTTGGTAAGTAATCTCACCACGGTTTCCCCTATGCCCGGAGCCCCGAGTACCCCAGATATAGCAGTCGGATCAGCCCCTGATTGGAGGACGCCTTTGGTTGAGTACCTCCAACATGGCATTCTTCCATCGGATCGGGCCGAGCGCGAGCGAGTTCGACGCCGCGCATCGCAGTTTGTCCTCCAGAGCAGTCCCGGTCTGGAGCAGATCCTCTACAAGCGCGGGTTTGATGGTGTTCTCCTCCGTTGCCTTCAGGGAGTCGAGATCCCACGAGTCATGCAAGAGGTTCATGCTGGTTCATGCGGCGCCCACCAGTCTGGGCCGAAGCTGTCCCACCAGATTCGGAGGTTGGGATACTTCTGGCCCTCTATGATCCATGACTGCATCGAGTACGCCAGGAGGTGCCATGCGTGCCAGGTTCATGCGAACTTTGTGCATCGGCCGCCGGAGCCTCTCCATACCACCAGGTATTCCTGGCCCTTTGCAGTCTGGGGGATGGACGTCGTGGGACCTTACCCGCCGGCGACAGCTCGCCAGTGCCGGTTCATTCTGACCGCCACGGACTTCTTCTCCAAATGGGCAGAAGCGATTCCGCTCAGAGAGGTCAAATCCTGTTCGATCGCTGACTTCGTGACCTCCAACATCATCTATCGATTTGGAGTGCCTCACGCTATCCTCACGGATAACGGAACCAATTTCCGAGCAGCCGAGTTGAAGAAGTTGTACGCCAAGTATAACATCCGCTCGAACCATACATCTCGCTATCATGCGCAGGCGAATGGACAGATCGAGGCGTTTAACAAAACCCTCTCTAACATTCTGCAAAAGATGGTTGGTCAGAACAAGAAGAGTTGGCCGGACAAGCTCCCCAACGCCCTCTGGGCTTATCGGACGACGACTCGCAATTCCACCCAGATGACCCCTTATTCCCTGGTGTATGGAGCTGAGGCCGTCCTGCCCATCGAGATCCAGTTACCGTCCTTGCGCACTGCGGTCTACGACCAGCAAGCGCCGGACAGAGTTGCTGAAGCCCGTCTAGTCGAGTTGGAAGCACTGGATGAGAATAGACTTCGCGCTTTGCACAACTTGGAGAGGCATCAAAGCAGGATGGCTCGAGCTTTCAATAAGAAGGTTCGCCTCCGCTCCTTCCTGCAGGGTGATCTAGTGCTAGCCCTAAGAGCACCGATGATCCCCGGCAGGAAGCCGCCCAAGTTGGAGCCCAAGTGGGAGGGACCTTTTGTTGTCCACAAGGTCTATCCCAATGGCGCGTACTCCCTAGCGACTATGGATGGTGAGCGTGTCACTCCTCCCACCAACGCTAGGTTCCTCAAGCAATACTTTGCCTGAGTGTCACCACGTCCAGCATGACGTTAAACTGCACATTTGTCCAGCAAGACATTAAACTGCACACACGTCCTGCACGACGTTAAACTGCATCCGTCCGAGCTACAAGACGTTAAACTGTTCAGCATTCGTCCTGCATGACGTAAAACTGCCACTCAAGAACTACGTGCGGCTTGATTCCCATCCTTATGGGATACGTAGGACCGCCTGAACCCTCGTGTTTCAGGCCCAGCCCCATCCTTCGGGAATTTTCATCCCATCTCGGGCCCTTGGCCCAGTTGCCCCCGGGTGTGCGGCGTATGGTGTGAGTGCGAGGCTATGCCCTCATTCACGTCGGTTTGCTCGTCACGCTGTACGCCCCCCTCCACGTTTGGGGATGCCTTCTGCTCCCCCCTTCCTTTTCCCTCATCGTCCTGCATGACGTTAAACTGCACTTCAAGAACTACGTATGGCTTGATTCCCATCCTTATGGGATACGTAGGACCGCCTGGACATTATGTTTCAGGCCCAGCCCCATTTCCCGGGAATCCCTATCCCGCGTTGGGCCTCTGGCCCCAGTTCCCCTCCTTTTTGTGCGAGGCGTATCGCGTGAGCGGGGGATTATGTCCTCATTCGCGTCGGTCTACTGGCCGTGCCGTACGCCTCCCCCGTGTGAGGGACTACCTCACACCCCTCATCGTCCTGCATGACGTTAAACTGCACTTCCAGAACTACGTATGGCTTGATTCCCATCCTTATGGGATACGTAGGACCGCCTGGACGCTTGTGTCTCAGGTCCAGCCCCGTCTCTTGGTTGATCACGGGGATCTGCCCCCCTTCGGTTGCTCTCAGGGTGAGTCCTCCGACCCTTTCCGGAGATCTGTTAACATGTTTTGGGTGCTTCGGTCTATGACTCGTAGTGTCAGATTCAATCCCGACAAGTCCTGTGTTGCTTGTCAGGCCCCGCGCTTCCTCTTGTTCGAGCCCTCACTCGAAGGGATCCTCGTTAGCGGTTTGGGTACGATGCCTCAGTGCTCTCCCACCGCTCCGGGTCGATTTACCGGTGGGTCTTGGGCCGCAAATCGATATGAATCCTGCGATTGAGCGGTTGATGCTCGTTTGCTTGCCCCGTCTTAGGCTGACGCGATCGGATGTTGTGTTGCGAATGCGTCAGCAACGTCCTTGATCGCCATGTCAGCCCTCTCAGGCTCTGAACATTGGTTGCGCAGTCCTCATCACACTCCGCCTTTGTGCGTTATAGTGGAATCTTGACACTCTCTTCATATTGACCTCCGGTACGCCTCTACACGTTAGGCAGACCAACCAGGGTAATGATGTCGTTTGAGGCTCCCATGATCTGAGCACCAAGGATATATGCAGATATCCTCCCTAAGGGCCATGCGTAGCTGGACCCTCGTCCCCATAAGGAGGAGGGAGTCGCCCGAACAATTGCGTTCTGGGCCCAGTATATCTGGAGGCTAGCATCTCTGCCCCTCGGGTGATGGACATATGCAGACCCCTATCCCAAGACTCTTCTCCTGGAATCGTGCGTGACCGCAGGGCTGGGTATGTTCCCACCTCCGCCGTGTCCGCCGCACCGCGGTAAGCGGATTCCTCCATGGTCCGAACCACACGACCTTAAACTGTGTTGTCTGGTCCTACCACACGACCGTAAACTGTGATCGTCTTGGCCGCCCGACGAGAAAAACGGCACTGCATCGTGATGTCCTCCTCAGGGGACACTCATGTTGGGCGCTGGTTAATGACCACGCCATTCATCAATGCCTTCCGTGGCTTGATTATTGCGGCGACGCCAGAGATTTCTCAATCACAGGCATGTCGCCGCACAAAGAAAAACCATTCATCTTTAAGGACAAACAAGAAATATCAAATGCCGCTTCTTATGTGTGCGAGGGTCAGACCCGCACTCTTCCCCGCGCTGGTGCCCGATTGTGTTGCACCGCGCTTCAAGAACTACGTGCGGCTTGATTCCCATCCTTATGGGATACGTAGGAACGCCCGGATGTTTGAAACTTCGGGTCCAGCCCCCCACCTCTTAGAGATTCCCCCTTCTCTGGGAAATCCGCCGCCTTCAGGTCACCCTCAAGGCGTGTTCCCCGACCCCTTGCCGTGGTCCACCGGTGTCAAGAGTACTCTGGTTTATTGCCAGGAGGGTCAGGATCCGCTTGGTCAGGTTTCCTCCACTTTTCAGGCTTCGTGCTCCCTTTCATTCGGACCCATCGTCTACGCCCTGGGTGGAGCCCCCGTGAACGGTTCGGACACAATGCCTCAGTGCTCTCCCACCGACTCGGGCCGGTACCCCCAATGGCCTCTGGCAGCAAATCGATATGAATCCTGCGATTGAGCGGTCGATGCTCGTTTGCTGCCTCATTCCACCAACGGTTAGTGCGACATTGATGCTGCTTTTCCGCCACGGTCGGCAGTACTCCCATATCGTTACACCGGGGCCCCCAGTCCTTGAGTGAATGGCCGCATGATTCACATTTTCCACCTCCCATTCTGACCAGGCGAAACCTCGACACTCTTGACACTATCCCTCAGTGCATCTTCGTATATCCAGGGGATATGACCACGATGTGGCGTGCTTTGAGCCCTTATGGTCCGAGCTCTAAGACCTTAAACTAAGATCCTTTAGCCCCTTCTGGTCCGAGCTCTAAGACCTTAAACTAAGATCCTTTAGCCCCTTCTGGTCCGAGCTCTAAGACCTTAAACTAAGATCCTCCACCCTTACGGTCCGAGCTCTAAGACCTTAAACTAAGATCCTCCACCCTTACGGTCCGAGCTCTAAGACCTTAAACTAAGATCCCCCCTTACGGTCCGAGCTCTAAGACCTTAAACTAAGATCCCCCCTTATGGTCCGAGCTCTAAGACCTTAAACTAAGATCCCCCCTTATGGTCCGAGCTCTAAGACCTTAAACTAAGATCTAGCCCCTATGGTCCGAGCTCTAAGACCTTAAACTAAGATCTAGCCCTTATGGTCCGAGCTCTAAGACCTTAAACTAAGATCCCCTAGCCCTTATGGTCCGAGCTCTAAGACCTTAAACT
Source organism: Viscum album (assembly GCA_963277665.1). NCBI lineage: Eukaryota > Viridiplantae > Streptophyta > Magnoliopsida > Santalales > Viscaceae > Viscum > Viscum album. The sequence goes on from OY728129.1 coordinate 1,543,169,085, forward strand.
AAGATCCTCTAGCCCTATGGTCCGAGCTCTAAGACCTTAAACTAAGATCCTCCACCTTTATGGTCCGAGCTCTAAGACCTTAAACTAAGATCCAGCCCTTATGGTCCGAGCTCTAAGACCCTAAACTAAGATCTACCCCAAATGGGGTCCTACGTCCTGCATGACGTTAAACTGCACTCACAGAACTACGTGTGGCTTGATCTCCAGCCTGATGGAGTACGTAGGAACGCCCGGGCATTCCGACTCGGGTCCAGCCTCAGGGATCGATAAGTCCCCCCCCTCCTCGTCGCCGGCCGTCTGGCCTGACTTCGGGTAGAGTGGTGCAGTTGTGATATTCTCCCCGATTCAGCTCGGGATGCCCCATCGCAAGGATGGGAAGCGACGGTTTCCTCGTCAGAGAGGTGCTGTCTGAGAATTGAGGTGACTCACGGCCAGATTAGTGCATCCGCCTAATACGTTTTCCCCACGGTGGCGCAATTTTGAGAGCGTTGGATTCTGTCCGAACAAATCGTCACTTCGCCCCACGCTTCGCATGCCCTGTTGATCTGGATTTTCCACCCTTGTGTCTGAAGGAACCCCAAAGCGGTATTCATGATGACATGTGGTCCGCCTCCTGCAATATGAATGATGGCCTTTTTCGGTCCGTCTATTGCAGTTTTTATGGTCGATCCACTGTCCGCCTACCGTCTTGGGCATTTCCTGGAAGGCCGACCGTTGTGGATGTCTGGATTCGGGACACGCGATTCACCCTTTCTCATTTCCCTATGTTCGGATAAAATCTCAACGCCCCTAGCGTTGTCCCGCTCGTGTGTTGGAACAAGTTGGGGGATGGTACATTGATTAGGTCTGAGGTCTCCTTTCTTAGGAATGACCTCCCTCTTTTCTCCAGAAACCCAGGCCCAATTGTGGATGCCTGATGCTCGGTTAACACTCCCGCAAGACAACGAATTGTGGTTGAGCATATTAAACCGAAAGACGCAGATAAATATATTGATTCATGCAAATGGATCGAAATATTGAATAACGGAAGCAAAATGTTCTAGGAATGGCAAAAAACAAAGCCCCTAGGGATTAGCGTGCTGGATAAGTCTTTCTAATGCCGCTACCCTTTGGCTGGAGGCCTCCAGGGCTGCTTCTCGTTCTCTGCGTGCCCTCTCCTCGTCGGCGGTCGCAGCACGCAGTTCGTCAATCCTGGCCTGTGCGCGCTCCCGCTCGACTTGGAGTGTGACCATCTGTTGGCCCGCCTCCGTCAGCTGTACCTGAGCGTCGATCAGTTGTGCCGATAGTTGCTCCACAAGCTCGGTACATGCTGCGACGAAGGCCTCCTTCTCTGCCGCCTGCCCTTCGGGGCGCCGGACTTCCTGCTCTGCCGCGATGAGCGCCTGCGTGCTCTCCGACATGTCCCGACTTTGTGCGACGTCGGCACGCCGGCGGCTCTCGCGCATCTTCTCGGCCATGAAATCACGGACCGTCAGATGGAGGCGTTGAGCATCAGCTCCCCCGGCACACAGGAAGCGCAGCCAGGTCTGAAGTGATCCCATGCGCCCCAGCCATTCCGATGGGTCTCGCTTGAGGAAGCGCTGGATGCACTTCCACCCCCTGCGTCGCGTTACCCGGCTATCCTCGACCGCCTTCGCGTCCGAGTCATCCATCTCCTCGGGGTCGGCAGGCCGGTAAGCAGGGAAGGCAGCCAGCAGGTCTGCTGCAGGGTCCGCCCCTGGGAGGTCCTCACGAGGGATAGGTTCCCCAACATCCGGGCAACCTTCTTCTCTCTCCCCAGCGGCGCCGACACCCTCGTCAGCCCCCAACCTCTCTCCGATGTCAGCACCGCCGGCGTCCGGAGCCCCCTGATCAGCAGTTGATGGGGCCGGCTCGGTTTGGAAGGTCTGTTCTGGAGCAGGCGGCATGTCCACCACTGGTCCACTTGTAGATGGCCCGGGTTCGGCAACCCGATGAGCCTCCAGTGTTGAGATCACTGCGCAGGGCATGCCATGGTTAGTCACGGATCGTCAATGGCAAGCACCAGCAGTAAAGTAGGGAGACTTACGGGAGTTCGGAGCGTCATCTTCCGCTACCCCGGTCGCCGCAGGAACAGTTGCAGCAGGGGACCCCTCAGCGCTTGTCAGTTCAATGATGGGTGTCTGGCCCCCGCCTTGTCCTGCTGGCGCCTCTCCTACTCCTGTTGAGGACGCCTGACCGACATCCGTGTGCTCCTGAGAAGGATGGAGAAACGGGTTAGAAGCTGCATAAGAGAATGGATGAAGCGAGTTGAGTAGGGATAGAAGCGGACCTCGAGGAGCTCAGTGACATTAACATTGTCAGAGCCGGCCACCTCGCCACTCTCCCGTGGGCTCCCCCGATGGGACCTTCCCTCGGAGCCTTCATCCTCCCCCGTCTCCTCCTCCTCCTCGGAGTCGCTACTGTCATCTTCTCCCGGCGGCATCTGTTCTGGAGCGGGCTCGAGACCGAGCATCACCTTCACCAGAAGGGATGGCTCCGCACGCTGACCACGTTGGCGCGCGTACTCGTCCATGGCCGTCAGATATGCATATTGCCGGTTGAAGTCCACCCTGTCGGTGATCTGGAGGCGCCCGACCTCTGGCAGATAGATTCCTTCTCTGAGTATCTTTCGCCAGATGACGTCGGTCCCCAGTGACTGCCGCAGGGTCATCCAGGCCGACCACAGCGCCGGGAAGACCGCATCGTGGGAGGGTTCGAGCAGACGCCTCACCTGCTTCCCGGGCCGCTCCTCGACCGCCGCATGCGCCCCCTCTCTGGGCGCCGAGGTCGTGGCGGCAGCCTGCGATGCGCCCGCCGCCGAAGTCCCTGCTCGCGCCGGCCCCGCTGCTTGGCGCGCCTCCGTTCTCCCCCGTGTGGCGGCGCCTCGCCTCCTCCCTTGACGCCCGGTCTCCGCACGGGTGACCTCGAGCCGCCGAACTGGCTTCCGTAGAAGCCCCTCAGGGTACGCGATGGCCCAGTGTTCGGCATACTCGGTTGCCAAGCCTGCGTCGATCCCGGTAGGAGGGAGAGTGATGACGTCGCCAGAGCCGAAGGCGACGAACATCAGCCACATCTGGCGAAGGACGCAAGGGTTCGTCTCCTCCCGGACAGCGGTGAATACCCTCTTCGGCATCCGCTGAAGGCACCCGAACTGCCTGGCGAACCGGGTCGGCACGTAAGGCTCGCAGATCACCTTCCCGTCGATCCGAGTAACGAGCACCCCGCCCCGCATGTTCAGGAAGTATTCATGCTGCTCCAGCGGGCCCTGTCCGTTGTCGATCATCTGGACGACAGGAGTGGGGAACGGGCTGAAGTTGAAATTGGCATGATTGCCAATCCGAACCCTCACGCCCTCCTCACTGAGGGTCATCGGAGCGACCCCCGCAATGTTCAGCAGGGAGGGTCGCAGGCCGTTGCCCGGAGGACCGATGGCATTTGGGAACGTATACCCACCAAGGTGAGCAGCCACCCAGCCGTGGAAGAACTGAAAGGGCCCACAGATCCTTCGTGGCGACCCCCCTCGTGAGATGCGTCCCAGAATGGCATACAGCCTCGCCAGTACTGGGACCCCGAGGTTGTACCTCTTATTGGCAGCCATGGCGCCCGCCATCGCCAGCGTCGCCGGGCGGACGCCCATCCTCGCGTCCCGCACTGGCAGGAGCCACCCGCTCAGAAAGGCGGCCAGGAACGCCGCGTACCGGACGTTCGGGTCCCGGGCCTCTATGACGCGGTACCCCCATGAGTGGTAATCGCCCGTCTCCAGGACCCGCCAGTACGACCCGTTCCGGCTCCTCTGAGCTGCGGTCGGGCACCGCTTCCCCCTGCCTGGCATCTTGACCGCCGGGTCATGCTCCAGGAACTGGCCAAACCAATCCTTGTAGGCTATGTCTTTCTGGAAGTCCTTGATCCCGAGCCGCTGCGAAGCCAGGTCAAGAAGATGCCAGGTCAGAATGGGAGTCCGTGACCTGTCCTCCCAGATGTTCTTCGGTGGCAGGAACTCATCGTACTGGTAGCCCTCCAGCGGGATACCTCCGATGCAGTGGATGTCCCAGAGACCGATGCCGACCTCCCCATGGTGAAGATGGAAGGTGTTGGTATCCGGGGACCAGCGAGTGAACAGCTCCGGCCCGAGCTCAGACTGCTGGTAGAAGTGGAACTGCGACGTCCACACCGCCTCGAACAGGCCGATGTACCGCAGCTCCTCTGCGAAGTGATCGCAAGTGTGGCGTACCCAGAACGCCCAGGCCCATTCGCTGGTAAAGTTGCCCCCAGATCGCAAGTCCCAGTCCTTCAGCCAGCCCTTGGTGTCGTCAGTGACACTCTGACGGTATGTGCTCGAGTAGAGGGCTGGAGAATTCTCCGCAGTAGGCTCACCCCCGTCAATGGTCCGCGTCCTCGGGTTCAGGACGTAGACATCCAAGTGCCTGGTTTCCCTGGCAGGATGCCCATTGTTGGTGATGTTATAGCGGTGAAGCTCGTCCTCCCGAGTCACCCAGGTTCGCGGCGCATCAACCTCGAACCCTGGCACTGGAACCTCATCGAGGATGCCGAAGTTCCAGAGCGGCAGGTTGTCCGACAGTGGATATGTCTTCTGGGCCGGCGTTAGTAAGTCGAACAAGGATTGATTGTTAGAAACAATCTCCTTGGCTCCGTAAACCTCCTCGTTCGTCGCCATCTCGGCTCTGCGAGTGGCGGCATCCCCCTCATTTCCTCTGTGCGCGGCCATCTCAGAAGTTTCGGGAGTCGTGCGGGTTAAGGGATGAAGCGTGCGGGATCGGACGAGGCTGGTAGAGAAGTTTGAAGGCTGGCGCGCAATCCAAGTGGACGGCGCGCAATTGGGAAGACTGTCGCGCAAAGTTCCGGGTTTTCGCGCAAAAACAGGCGAAATCCGGACGGTTTTGCGCGCCGATCGGGCGAATTTCGCGACCGGAAGAGGCAATTTCGCGCACGAGAGCTTTGGAGCTTATCGCGCGGAAGGCCAGAGTACGGAACGCGGGACCCAGCGCCCCTATTTATAGGCGAGGCCGGGCCCGCGCGGCGCGGAAAGCGCTTTGCGCGCCGCAGCGGCGAATTTCGCGACCGGCGCCCCTTTTTGCGCGCCTAAGTCCCGCGCCGCCCAGGACTTCGGCATTCCGGCGTCTCCCTCGGAACCCGATCGTTGCGACCTCTCGCCGATCAGATTCCGAGGGGGGGCTTTTGTAGACGCCGGAAAAGTCCGTTGCTCCCAAACGAAGCTCCGGATGCGGAAAGCGAAGTGATATTTGGAGTCGGAAGAACGTTTCGGAGGGCCCGGAGGCCTTGCGCGGAATTTCAGAGGCCCGCGCGCAAAGAGGATGTCCCGCGCGCAAAACCCCCGGGATGCGCGCAATGCGCCGGTCCGGCGCGCAATTTTGCGCGCCGCGGGTCCGCGCGACTCCCTTGCGCGCCGCGCCCGATTCCGCGCCCGCGAGGAGAATTTCGCGCTCGCACCCTGGATTCCGCGCCCGGGGTTGCCTATAAATACAAGGCGACCCCCAACGTTTCAAAGGTTGCTGGAAGTCGAAACGTCTCTCGTGCGCGCAATTCAACCCCCTCCGCGCGCAATGACGAACTTCAGGTAACCGCCTTTCTTTCGCGCAAGAAAGCCTCGGGGTCCGCCTTCGCGCGCAATCCCCGCTGGCTACTTTCATTTAAATAAAAACTCACCCTAAGGCCTTTGCGCGCAACAGAACCCGCTTGCGCGCAATTGCCCCCGGGGTGCGCGCAATCCGGCCTGATTGCGCGCACCCCCCCCTCTTTCAAGTGGCCATTCATTAGAGAATGAGCCGTTGCCCCCGCGCGCTATCCGAAGCCCGGTGTGAGCAATCTCAAGCATCCGCGCGCAAGGCGCTGGCCCAATTGCGCGCCAGCCGCCCCGATTGCGCGCCGACCCGCGGTATTGCGCGCAAAGCTCCTCTTTTGCGCGCAATCCGCCAGGGTCGTCCCCCTTGACCCCCTGAGGGTACCCGTCTGCGTGGCGCCCGATGGTCTTCATCCCGGGTGCCCGAACCGTGCGCTGTCTTCCCGTGCAGCCTTCCAGGCTCGTGCGAAGTGACGCGGACCCATCGTCCGGCAACCTATGCCCAGCATGACGTTAAACTGCGCATTCGTCCCGCATGACGTTAAACTGTGCATACGTCCAGCATGACGTTAAACTGCATATTCGTCCCGCATGACGTTAAACTGTGCATACGTCCAGCATGACGTTAAACTGCATATTCGTCCAGCATGACGTTAAACTGCCCATCCGTCCAAGCTGCACGACGTTAAACTGCCTAGCCCCCATCGTCCGCGCTGCAAGACGTTAAACTGCCAAGTGCTTCGTCCTCAACACATGACGTTAAACTGTACTTCGTCCGGCAAGACGTTAAACCGTCCGCTTCGTCCTCAACACATGACGTTAAACTGTACTTCGTCCGGCAAGACGTTAAACCGTCCGCTTCGTCCTCAACACACGACGTTAAACTGTACTTCGTCCGGCAAGACGTTAAACCGTCCGCAACCTGATCCCGTGCTCCGCACGCGGGGTCCCCCCGGTTTGGATGTGGCCCCCACCCGCTCGTCTCTGCAGGGATGTCGGGATTGTCCCCCTTTTGGGACGATTTAATGGGAGTGGCTTTTCCCTACGGGGGCGGGGTATTACAAACCCCTAGTTTCTCGTGGGGGGCTGCACATGTGTATCTCCATTGCGCCCCCCCACGGCCGAAGCCAGTAGAGGGTATGACTGGGATCGAGGTGTCTTCTGCTTTCGGTCCAAGTCCCTTCCAACTGAGTTTTGCCGCAACCGGGCTGCCTCAAGTGCGTAAGTCCTGACAGAATGAACTACGTGGACTTTGATCCCTGTCTTCTATACAGGGTACGTAGGAAGCCTCCCTGAGGTCCAAGCCCACCACCTGGTCGTCCCGGTCGTATTTACGTCGGTTCGTCCATCAGTGGACCCCTCCAGGGTTCACGCTTGCGTCGATTCACCTATGAATCCGCCCCTGTGGGAGACTGCCCGTGTGTATCTCCGCGGTGCCTCCCCACAGCCCCCCCTTTTCCATTCTTCTTTTATCGTCCAGCATGACGTGAAACTGTGATCCACCCGGCCGTTCCATCCCCCTCTGTGCGAGGTGGTTCGGTTCAATCCTCCGCCCGGCAGCCTAGACCTCTTCGTGAGTCGGCTTGCCGACGTCCAGCATGACGTTAAACTGTATGCCCGAACTACGTTGACTTTGATCCCTGTCTTCTATACAGGGTACGTAGGAAGCCCCTCTGGGGTCCAAGCTCTTCACTCCATCATCCATCCTGATCCTTACCCGGGCCGCCACATCCCGGTGGGGTCATGCCACTTCACTCCACTCCACGTTACTTGGGAAGCCGCCCATGTGCTGGCCCCAGCGTCGGAGGTTCCCCGCAAGGGGTTCCGTCATCTGATCCACTTTTCGTGTTGATCGGTCCGATGCCGTCCCCGCTGGACGTTAAACTCGCGGCATACCCCGTGTTAAACATGGGAAGCTGAGGAAAACCTCAGGTGACGCAGTTCCCCGCACCTAGTACGGGATGCCTCAGGCCATTATGCCTTCGAGAAGCCCTATTAGGGACGGAAGACAGATGTGCAGAGCCGCAGTGTTACGACACGCCCCCAGCACCCAGAGCCACCCGGCCTTCTCACCGCAGGTTGCTGCCCCGCCCAGACTCCTTGGAACGTCCGGGCGGAGGCAGCGTAATTAACCGGTGTCCATGAAGATATGGCGCCGGGAACGAGATTCACGAACATTCTTAAGTCTATGAGGGAGACCCGGATTAGGCGACAAGTTCCGAGGAGACGTCCAAGGAAGGAGGAGCCGACATCCCATCATCCCGGTTTCGATCAAGGAGCAGACGCCCCTGAATAAGGGACGGATGCCGCCCGCCCTTGGAAAGCGGGACTGCGGGACCACAAGCCGCGCGCCCATCCCCTCGGGTTGACGGGTGCACGCGCGAACGCGTCCTGGCGGAACAGCGTAACCCGACGCACATCCGCACCGAAACAGAGGCTTCAGGTCGATATGGATTTTTAACATATCCCTTTAATATGTTCATATACCTTTCAAAAGGATACATCCAACGAAGATATACAGGTCCACAAAGCTTTATTTCTCGAACCAGATGAATCATTAAATGCACCATCATATCAAAAAAAGTTGGAGGAAAATACATTTCCAAATGATAAAGTATAAAAATTGCATCCTTTTCCAAAATGTTCAAAGCATTCACATCAATCGCCTTGTTACAAATTGAATTGAAAAAATAACACAACCTCATTATAGTATTTCTGACACGGATGGGCAATATTCCACGCAGTGCAACTGGTAGAATTTGTTGCATCATGACGTGAAAATCATGTGATTTCATACCTATCAACTTCAAGACATTCAATGAGACAAAATTTTTTACATTTGAAGAATAACCTTGAGGCACTTTGATATCATGAAGACACTAACAGAAGCTACTTTTCTCCCTCTTCGATAATGTATGACAAGTCGGGGGAAGAAATGTTCGTCTTTCTTTAGGAGTGGGAGCTAACTCCAAACGTATTCCCATTGATAGTAGGTCTAACCTTGCATTCAACCCATCTTTTTTCTTTCCTTTAATATCTAGCAATGTTCCGATCAAAGAATCACAGATATTCTTCTCCACGTGCATGACATCAATATTATGTTTGACTTCATGATACCTCCAATATGGTAGCTCAAAAAATATTGACCTTTTCTTCCAAATATGTCTATCATTACCAGATTTCTGTGTCTTTCCCAATGTCACATCAAGGTTTTTCACCCTCTCAAAATACAAATCTGGGGATAAAGGTTTTGGAGCAGTATCAAATTCTTGTGATCCATTGAATTCCTTTTTTAGTCTTCTATAAGGGTGATCCATAGGCAAAAACGTTCGATGACCCATGTACACTGTTTTCCTCCCATGATGCAATTGACAATATGACGTCTGTTGTTCACAAATTGGACATGCTTTATGCCCTTTAACACTGTATCCAGACAAATTTCCATATGCTGGGAAGTCATTTATAGTGAATAGAAGCACTGCATGCAGTTGAAAATATTCCATTTTATAAGAATCATACACCCTAATACCATCAGCCCATAACAGTTTCAAATCATCAATCAGTGGTGACAAGTATACATCAATATCATTGCTGGGTTGCTTTGGACCAGAGATCATGATACTCAACATGACATATTTTCGCTTCATACAAACTTCAGGAGAGAGGTTGTAAATTACCAATAAAATAGGCCATGAACTATGTGTGCTACTGAGGGTTCGGTATGGATTCATTCCATCTGTGCAGAAGCCTAGTCTCAGATTTCTAATTTCATTTCCAAATGTAGGGTACTGGGCATCAATTTTCTTCCATTGTGGACAATCAGCTGGATGACGTATTTTTCCATCACATACCCACTCATCAGCATGCCATCTTAACCTTTTTTCATCATGTGAATTAGCAAATAAACGTTTGAAACGAGGAATTATAGAAAGATACCAAAATACCTTTGAAGGGAGCTTTGTAATCTCTACATCAGCTTGTGATTTTTCTTTCACCTTATACCGTGATGTCCCACATTTAGGACACTCTTTCAGAAATTCATATTCCTTCCTATATATAATCCAGTCATTCGGACATGCATGTATTTTCCTGTATCCCAATCCCATCGGGCATAATATTTTTTTGGCCTTATAATGTGAATCTGGAAGATCGTTATCTTTTGGAAGAATGTCTTTCATCAATTGTAGCAGCTCTGTAAAACTTTTGTCACTCCATCCATGTTTCTCCTTCAGGTTAATCAATCTTAACACCGCCGACAAAATCGTAAAATCTGTACAACCAGGATATAATGGTTTTTCGGTATCACCATATAGACGTGCAACTGTCAGTTCTATCTCAATTTGTTCTGCTACAATATCGCGAATCATTTCTTCAATTACATCGGAGTTACCATCTTGCGATTCATTATCATCAGTGACATTCTGTCCAGTTTCGCCATGCCAAATCCAAGGGTTGTAACTCGGATTGAAACCATGACAAATCAGATGATCTTTTATCTCTCTACTTTTCAACTTCTTCATATTCAGACATTTCAGGAATGGACAGAAAAAAATGTCACTACTTGGAACATTTCGTTTAGAAAATTCCAAAAGGCATCAACACCTTCCTCATATTCATTGCTCATTCGATGTGCCGTAATCCAACTTCGACTCATTATTACCTATAACAAATAGAAAAAATATATTTATTTTTTAGATAAGACAAATATATGTTTATATGAAAAAAATCATAATTTGAATGTAAACAATTTTGAAATCTAAAACAAATCGATGTGTATTTAAAAAAATATGCTTGAATATTAATTTTTAAACAAAATATAGTAAGATATAACACCCCCCCTGGACACCCCCGACCCCTCTGGACAGCCCCCCGCCCCTCCTGGACACCACCCCCACCCCCTACCCCCTTGGACACCCCCCTGGACATCCCCCAACCCTATGGACATCCCCCACCCACCCGGACAACCCCAAATACCATCTGGAGAGGCCGCCACCCACTTGGACAGCCCCCCACACCCATCCACCCCTTGGACACCCCCCTGGACACCCCCACCGACCCCTCTGGACAGGCCGCCACCCCCTTGGACAGCCCCCCACACCCACCCATCCCCTTGGACACCACCCTGGACACCCCCCGACCCCTCTGGACAGCCCCTGACCCCTCTAGAAAGCACCCCCACCCCTCCTGGACACAACCCCCCACCCCCGATCTGCTTGGACACCCCCCTGGACACCCCCAACCCTCTAGACAGCCCCCCACCCTCCTAAACACCACCCCCACCCCTACCCCCTTGGACACCCCCCTGGACACCCCCAACACCCACCCACACCCTTGGACAGACCCCCACACCCACCCACCCCCTTGTAAACCCCCCTGGACACCCCACGACCCCTCTGGACAGCCCCCACCCTCCTGGACACCACCCCCACCCCCTACCCCTTGGACACCCCTAGACATCCCCCAACCCTTTGGGCAGCCCCCCACCCACCCGGACAACCCCAAATACCCTCTGGAGAGGCCATCACCCACTTGGACAGCCCCCCACACCCATCCACCCCCTTGGACACCCCCTGGACACCCCACCGACCCCTCTAGACAGGCCGCCACCCCCTTGGAATGCCCCCCACACCCACCCATCCCCTTGGACACCACCCTGGACACCCCCCGACCCCTCTAGACAGACCCCGACCCCTCTAGAAAGTACCCCACCCCTCCTGGACACAACCCCCACCTCTGACCTTCTTGGACACCCCCTGGACACCCCAACCCTCTGGACAGCCCCCACCCCTCCTAAACACCACCCCCACCCCCTACCCCCTTGGACACCCCCCTGGACACCCCCAACACCCACCCACACCCTTGGACAACCCCCCACACCCACCCACCCCCTTGTAAACCCCCCTAGACACCCCCCGACCCCTCTAGACAGCCCCCCGCCCCTCCTGGACACCACCCCCCACCCCCTACCCCCTTGGACACCCCCCTGGACATCCCCAACCCTCTGGACAGCCCCCCCCCCCCCCCACCCACCCGGACAAACCCAAATACCCTCTGGAGAGGCCGCCACCCACTTGGACAGCCCCCCACACCCATCCAACCCTTGGACACCCCCCTGGACACCCCACCGACCCCTCTGAATAGGCCTCCACCCCCTTGGACAGCCCCCCACACCCACCCATCCCCTTGGACACCACCCTGGACACCCCCCGACCCCTCTGGACAGCCCCCGACCCTCTAGAAAGCACCCCCACCCCTCCTGGACACAACCCCCCACCCCCGACCTGTTTGGACACCCCCCTGGACACCCCAACCCTCTGGACAGCCCCCCACCCCTCCTAAACACCACCCCCACCCCCTACCCCCTTGGACACCCCCAACACCCACCCACACCCTTGGACAGCCCCCCACACCCACCCACCCCTTGTAAACCCCCCTGGACACCCCCCGACCCCTCTGGACAGCCCCCCACCCCTCCTGGACACCACCCCCCACACCCTACCCCCTTGGACACCCCCCTGGACACCCCCCAACCCTCTTGATAGCCCTCCCACCCCCCTGGAATCACTGAAAATTTACCATAACAAGAAGTTGGGCCATTCAAAGAATGTTTTTTAGGTGTGGAGGAAGAACTGAGTTTCAATAGATAGAGAAGGAACTCGACATTAGGTTGTCTATTCCAGGTGTGGATTTGAAGGAGTTAATGTTTGTTCAGTGACCCAAGAGATTGAATCATAAATTCAGATGTTGTTCCATTTTCTCATGATGAGGATGAATAATTGGTGGGTTTGACTTTTAAATGGAGAGCTTAGCAGACCATCATATTTTCTATAGATCAATAAAGGATGTTAGCATCGAACATAAGGCTTAAGGGATGCATTCAGATCCAAATATGTATGTTGATGGATGCAATGGATCTAGTAGAGGTTCTAGAAAGAATGGTGGTTTTATTTGTTTAGGATAAGTAGTGAAGAAAAAACTAGTTAATTTTTTACTTGCTGAAAAGAGGGTATCTAAAATTTTTAACATGCCGAGGGGAAATCTGGCGAGTCCTCCTCGTGAAACTTTGTTTGCAGGGGGTGAAAATGGTGATGTGATCCCAAATCCATGCACCTATGCCATGGTTGTGTGTGAATAAAGTAGTAACATCTGTAAAAGGGAAACCCATCCAAATGGACACGCCCCAACCCTCTCGGGGATTTATAGAAAACGATGAAAAATTAGTGAAATCATAAAATTAGTCAATATTGCAAGTCGAACTAATAGATCTAAGGATGATAAAAAAGATTATGGTGCCAAAACGAGTTAAAAGGGTTCGCAATCGAAGAATCTTAGCTAGTTTCAACAAAAAATCACAACACATATATATATACTATCCGCGAAAAAAAACGAACGAGTGGGAGGATTACCTGAGTGCTGCGAGTTTAGATGATTGATCCGAGGAGATTAAATATGAGAAACGATGATCGCAAAATGAATCTAAACCAACAGAATGGACGAGCCGATTCGGGTTTACGCGCGAGAGAGACGAGTCGCGACTATCGAAGGTAAACTCGCGAATGACAATCCACGGGTCTGGGTAAATTTTTAAATGAGTTATCACGTCGGTTATTCAATAACCGACGTAAAAACCTTCCTCCGATTCTTTTTTTACGTCGGTTATAAAATAACCGACGTTATAAAGGGCTCAAAATCCGCGTTTTTTTACGTCGGTTATTCATAACCGACGTCAAAAACATCTGCGGATTCTTTTTTTACGTCGGTTATAAAATAACCGACGTAAAAAGGCCTTCAAAAACCGCGTTTTTTACGTCGGTTATTGAATAACCGATGTAATAAGTCGTACATATGTAGATTTTTTACGTAGGTTATTGAATAACCGACATAACAAACACCCCCCGCTTCTGTTTTTTACGGCAGTTAATGTATAACCGACGTAAAAAACGAAGCCGCGCGATTAATAACGTCGGTTATAAAATAACCGACGTTAAAGGTGTACTAAACACAGGTTTTTACGTCGGTTAATAAATAACCGACGTAAAAAAACCTCGTTTTACATATTATGATGTCGGTTTTATATAACCGACGTAAAAAATGGTGACGTAAAAAACGTTTTCTACACTAGTGAACTCCTTAAAATAAATTTTTTCAAAATACACTTTTTGATTTATCGTATAAAAAACGTATCCCTTATCAAAGAGATTACTTGGTCATATACAGATACGGAGAGGATATAATCATCATTTATACGAATTTAATTTATTGTATTTTTGTGAATCCTTAGTTTAATATAATATTGTATATGTTTCTAAAAAGTACAATTTTTACCCGAAGAGTCAATTTATCATATTTATCATTTCTTTAAGAATTAATATTCTAATAAAGTAAATGGTGGTATAAGATATTTATTTATAAAAGGTATTACACAATAAGTAAATAATTCCTCTTTACATAACCCCTACTAACACCTTCATAAGACCAAATGTCAAGGTGTGTGATGGTGACATACTCTTAGTGCAGCTCAGATAAAATTTATTAGGTTCTAATCTATATTATCATGAAATTATCTTATAGAAGATTATGTTAAAGCTTCACATGTTGAAGCTAGGATTGGGATTAGTCACGAGAGAATCACATTGATGCTATTTCATTTCTGAGCTCAGAAATATTAACTTCATTTGGACATAGTGTACTACATGAGGCGATCCTCTCCATCGTCTATCTCGAAATGATTTTTAAAACCATATATTTATATTAGTTATGTGGTCACTATTAAATGGATATATTATCAACAGTAATGTTACAAAAATTTTATTTAAATTGAATAAAATAGGGAAACTAATTAAAAATAATTTCACATGTTTTCTATATCCATAATACATAAAAATAAAGGTAATTTTATTCAAAAATTCTTGGGTCTTTACAACATCCCCCCTTAAGAAACATTTCCCTCCAAAGTTCCATATCCTAGACTAAAACAGATGAGGTTAATTCTACATAATGAATTCATCCAGTTCGCACATTTATTCTTTAAACTAATGGTTCACCACAACATCTTGATGAGGGTCATCATATTATTTCATAGAACTTTTTATCTAAGATATAAAATCTTCACTGGATTCTCTTAATATGAGAGGTCTTTGTCCAATGGTACCACCACTAGATTGAGTGCATGAAATGAGTCAAGTATGTACTTCCTCAAGAGTGGTACATGGAATGCATCATGTAAATGTGGAAGGTTTAGTGGGAGTAATAGATGATAGGACACTACAACAATGCAATCAAGGATCTCAAAAGGGACGATGTACTTGGACTATACTTTCCTTATTCCAAAAAAAAACACATTAATCTCTTCGTGGAGATATACAGAGTAAAACAATATCTCCAACATCGAACTCTAGGTCTCATCGATGATTGTAATCATAGCTCTTCTATTGACACTGACCAAGTTTAATTTTCTTATGGATGGACTTAACCTACTTCAGCATTTCATCAACCATTCTGGACCAAGAAGTTTATTCTCTACAACTTTTCCCGACATGTTGGGGTTCTGAACCTCCTCTCATATAGGGCTTCAAAGGTATTGAGATTGATAATTGAGTGGAAACCGTTTTTGTATGATAACTTATCCAGATTAAGATATTGACCCCATCCTCCTTTGAATTCAATTAAGTATGCTCTCAACATGTCCTCAAATGTTTAGTTAATCCACTCATATTGGTCATCATTGAGGATGGTAATCCATATTGAAATTTATTTTAGTATTAAAAGAGTTTTGGAGACTCTTCTAGAACATAGAGGTGAATCTTTTATATCGATCGGACACAATCGATAATTTTACACCATGAAGTCTTACCACTCTATGATTTAAAATCGTTCCAGTAGATCTAATGAAAAATACTCCAGAATTGAAATGAATTTTGTAGTATTTTTAAGGTGATCCATAAAAACCCTGTTAACATTTTTTTCTTTAGATGTCTTCATAATTCCCATGACAAATCCAAGGTGATGTTTTCCCATTTCATTGTTTGTATGGGTAATGGTTTCATCACCTCTTTAGACTTCTACCTCTCAACCTTCACTTATTGACATACCAGGAACTTGATGAATACTCACTGATCTCCTTCTTCATGTTATCCTACCAATAATGCTCTCGAATATCTCTATACATCATTGTGTTTCTTGAGTGAATGGAGAAATTCAAACTATGTGCATCATCAAAAAGTTCTTTCTTTTACTCTAGATATTATGGAACACATTTTCCTGGACCAAATATCACAATTTCTTCTTTAATAACATTGAACACTGAGGGTTTCCCTTTTTTGATAGTATCCAATTTACTATGAATTCCCACATCATCATTTTTAGCATCCTTTAACATTTCATTAATAGACATTTGAGTAAAAATTTGTGAAAGGATTGATGATGTTCCCTTGTTTATGATTCCCATTTCCTTCTTCATCAAATCAAAGTATATTAGATCCTTTCAATTCCCTTTCATAAAAGAGTTTCAAGATCCTTTTTACTTAGAGTGTCTGTATCTTTATTCGCTTTCCACGGATGGTAGTCAATTGAGAAGTCATAGAAATTGATTATCACTAACCATCTTCAATGAAACATATTCAACTCCTTATGTGTGAATATATACTTGATGATTTTGTGATCTGTATATATTTTATAAAATTTCCCCAAAAAGGTAATGTCCCCAAATTTTTAAATAGAAGATCACCACAGCCAACTATACACTCTGTGATGGATAGTTCTTATCATCAACTTTGAATTTCCTTGAAGCATATGCAATGAATTTTTCATTTTGCATCAACACACAACCAACACAGTTCATTGAGGCATCACTGAATTGGACAAACAGTTCACCCTTATAGGTAGTGTGAGCACAAGTGATGTGATAAGACTCATTTTCAACTCCTCAAACCTCTCTTCCCATTCATCATTATGAAAAAATCGATTTACTTCCTATTTAGCATCATAATTGGTTTTGATCATCATTATCATATTTATTTAATATTTTTGCAGGAGTCTAATCGAAATCAAACATAGGGAAAAAGAAAATTTGGGACAAAAACGTATAAATATTAAGGGTGTATAAAATAATGAAGGTTGAGAATGTCCCTCATTAAAATTGTTTCCCATATAGAGGAAAATTAAGAACGTTGGTAAAATAGGTAATCTAAGTGCACTGATCCACCTTAGAAGTGAGAAATTATGCTAATTTATTACCCTCTCTCAGGGTATGAAGTCTAATCATTTGACTACTAATTAGACTCCTACACCATAGAATGATGTATGA
The DNA here is from genome assembly GCA_963277665.1 of Viscum album. NCBI lineage: Eukaryota > Viridiplantae > Streptophyta > Magnoliopsida > Santalales > Viscaceae > Viscum > Viscum album. Next base: position 1,543,185,989 of record OY728129.1, read on the forward strand.
AACTGACCAGGGAGTAGTGCCTAAACAGATAAAGAACATATAAAGTGTCTTGGAGTCCATTTCAACTGACACCAGGTTGATGTTAGTGAGATATCAAAGAAGAAGTCTTGTAATCTGAGCTTTGGAATTGTCCTAATGAGAATCACCTCTACCAAAGAATGCAGAGAAAGAAAAAATAATGGTGCCCTGACAGTCCCTGACCACCCCACCTCCCCTCATAATATCTGATGAAAAGTATCCATCTATATTCATATTGAGGTCTAAGCTGTGAGGGTAGCATACTACTCTCCGAACATTGAAAAATAGGAGAACATGACTATGCATGGGAAAATAAGAGAGTGAGAGGTTGGAGGAAAGGTACCTCTGACCAATTCTAGATGATCTTCACCAGGTCTTCTAGGATGTTTCATGTTCTTGAAACAAGAATCCTACTAGATCAAAAAATACCTTTTTATAGAACAATGTTTCGATCATTCCAGGAACATCCACAACTGGAGGAGAAAACCACTACCCTTTCTTTCATTTCTGGACCAGCAACACCAACACCATGGAACCATTTAACGATGAAGAAAAAATCCCAAAACCCAGGAAAAGAAAAACCAGTGAAATACCCAAATGTAGACCTCATATCATGATCCCATCACCCTCCGAAGAAATGTTGATCCAAACTCTCCTCCTGGTGATAAGCATGACACACAAACCTTGAAACCAAAGAGATGCATGTGCACTTAATAAGCTCATGAGTAAGATGTTATTTAATGTAAATGCTCTAGATAAGGAAATTGTGCTTTTTAGGGATCTCCTTGCACCACAATAGCTCCCTCCAATTGTCTATATGCTTGGAAAAAGGAATAATTTCATAAAAATACATCACATAGAAGTTTCTGGTTGATGACCTAGTAAAGGAACATTTTTCAAGCTTACTGTTGAGATCAATACACTAAAAAACATCCTGTTACATCTCTTCCATAACTATATTAATGAATCCCAAATGTCATATTTCTTGGTTGAGGATACATCTAGGATAGGATATCCAAATAATCTTAGATAGGAGCCTACCCAATTATGATGCCAGGAAGAGAACTCGACTCTGCCCATAATCCACTATGAATGATTCTGAAGGATGGGAAGGTGAGGGTGGATGATAGACCATAGGGAAGTAATACCACATCTAGCCAGATCTGAAGTATAAGAATTTTTTTCCATTAATCATCCCAATAGATACTTCTCTTCCAGAACCTCCCACGCCAATATTTCCTACATAAACGAAGAGTATCCGAGAGATTTTTGACACTACTGCCACCCTCCTTAATCGGTTGGTTTATTCTATCCCATAAATCCCAGGGGTTCTTACCTTCCATATTATCAAAAATATAAAAGATTTCAGGATCCTATCAATCTGAGAGTCCACCCCTTTATGAACTCAAGTAGGTGAGAGAGCATGAACCCGGATAGAGGATAGAACACTATTAAATAGGGTAATTCTATCTCAAAGAGAAAGAAACTGATTATTCCAATTCAAGATCCTTCCTGTAATTCATCCAATAATTTTATTGAAGTGGAGTATTTGAGGTCTAGTGGGAGAAATGGATGCTCCCAAATAATCTATTGGGAATGTTATTCATTTCATGTTAAGGTTATTATACAAGGATAACACATATATGTCCAAGAATCTATTTGAGATGTAAAAGTTACTTTTCATCAAGTTGATAACCTGGATGCTCCACTTGGAATAAACATAATGGACTTTGTTGATACTTTGAATCGACATAGTGCTATAATTCATGAAAATTAATATATCATCAGCAAATATATGGTGAGAAAAAAGAATGATTACCTATTGCATTTAAAGGGAAGGAGATTCCCCTATCTAATTCTCATATTGATGACACGAATGAGAAAATACTAGATCAAAATAAAAATGGTTTGGGATAATAGATATCATTGTCTAAGACCACATGTGGCCTTGAAGAAATGATATTTGTTTCCTATGAATGAAATAGAAATCCAAGAAGAACTATAACACCCGAATAGGAGAATAGAAACCTGGGAGGAGAATCCCATTTTTTCAAAGAATTTAATAATAAAGATATATTCCACTCAGTCATAGGCCCTATGCATATCCATCTTGATATCCATGTTTGAACTTTTAACCATCTGGTTGATATCACTAATCATTTCATGGGATAGAGCCATTTCCCCTTTGATTTTCTTTCCTGTAACAAAACTATGCTGCTCAACTGAAATCCAAATAGGAAGGTATAAGGAAATGCTTCTACTATGCACACTATCAAGAACCTTGTAATGAAATTTTCACATACTGATTGTGGCGGTAATTTTGAAGAGGGGATGGATCTTTAATTTTTTGGATTGGAACTAGAGTTGTCATATTAGCCACAAAAGGAATTCCACGTCCCCTGAAAAAGTCATGCATCACACCAACATGGTCTCTCATGATGATTTCCCAAGAATCCCTATACGAATACCCTGGGAAACTATCTAGGTGCGACGAAATCTCTGATTTGAGGTCGCACATCACCCCATAAATGTCTTGATTATCCGGTAAGGCTTCAAATAGTTCATTGACAGAGGTAGTAACTGCATGAGGGACTCCCTCGAGGAGATCATCAATTAAACTGAGGTGGACTCCTTGTATATTGGGATTGGGACCTCCAAGAATAGATTTAATGAAGGATTCAACAAAGAATATGATCATCTCTGTATTATTTTAATATCTCCCATACTTCATTAAAATGTTGGGTCTAAAAAAATCTTATTTCTGTAATACATTCTTGAATAAATGAATAAATCTGATCGCCTTCACGTAGCCACTTGATTCTTTCCTACTCACGTAGGAGGCACTCTTGTATCAATTGCATGTCAACTATCTTGTACTTATTTGGGTGGGGAGAAAAGAACATTGATTCATTCCATTTCTTCCTAGGGATAATTTTGAATCTGTCAATATACTTCTTCATCAATTAGACATCCTGAGTGGATGGAGGATGGTTCTTTATCCATGAAAGAAGATCACCCTTCTTCCTTTACAGTTTCTGAGGTAAGCTAATCCAGCAATTCATGTGACAGGGTTTTTCCTAATAGTTCCTGACTTTATCATAATACCTCACCGAAGAAACCCACCATAAGTAGAATGAAAACTGCCCAACTATTTTTTGCATGGTTGACAACACAACCTGATGCAGTGAGTGTTTAATGAGGATCCTCATAAGATGGTTCACCATCACATCAGGTAAGGAAGAGATATCTTGACAATTGGATATGCATATGTAAAGGCGACACCAGGTAAGAAAATCTACCTTATGATTGATAAATCAGGTAAATGGGTTGCCATTGTACCCCAAATCCATCACCCACATGCATGCCATGAACCCAAAAAAGAACTAGCTAGCCTTCTAGGTAAAGTATACTCTCTCTTTATTCTTCATTGGGTCTACAACGGTATTAAAATTCCCACCTACAAGCCAAAAAATAGACTCTAGGTGAAAATAATTTAAGTAATTCCATAAGAATCCCCTTGTTTGGACATCACAACTTTCATAGGAAAAAATGAGTAAAAAAATTGAGCTCCTTTAGTAATTTTAGAGGTGTCACACTGATCAGAAGCCTCGGTAAATTCCACTAAGAGGTTACATTCCTAGAAAATCCATATGTGGTAATTTTGGGTGAAATCATGCATAAAGCCACATATTTTAATTCTATGTGTAAAATCTGCAATTTTGGAGGAACATTGATTCATATCAAGCATTGTAACTAAGGAAGAATCATTGTTTTCAATATTATTGGAAATATAACCCATTTTTACCCAAGAACCCAGTCCTCATGCATTCAAAATTATAAATATATTCTTTGACACAATGACTTTTGGATTTGGGCCCAGATAACTGGGCACATTTATCCTTAAGAATAAATATGTCCAACATGTTCTTGGACTGTGAAAGGGTACAAATTCCCTTAGACAGTACACCATAGGAAAGGGAGGATGGGGAGTCTGAATCATGAGCTCCAGCAAAACTCCACTTTAGAACACTCAAGGTAGATGAAGAGGAAGACAATTATGCCTCAGTCTTGGATAGGGAACATGAACAGTTGAAACTGGGTGGAGATATACATCGAGTCCTATTTTGTGGAAGAACCACCTGAATTTCCTCGGAGGGACCTGAAACTACTTATGTGAGGGATGATATGAATTCTACCAAAGTTAACACGTCAATCATAGACACACCAAAAACCCTTCCAGGGGGTCCGTTACCACAGGTAGTAAGAGGGGATCTTTAGAGGGATGGGAAATTGATCCAAAAGTACCTATAATGGAGGAGGGAAACATAGAGGGACCGAAAACCAAAAATTTCCCATTAATAAGCCAAAGAAGATTGTCAGGAGAGCAGGAAATTTCCCACGGTGCAGGTCCATCCAACACCTTGATCGAAACCAGGGCTAAGAACTGGTCCTCTTCACTGTAAAGGTCATTAATTACAAGTTAAAATGGGATGAAAGGCCTTTGGAAAACATATGAATGTCGGTTATGAGATTTACATATATAATCTCTTACATCGCCCTAGTTGGAATTCCTACATACTAGAAATGAATTCCCCAGGATGTGGAAAAATGAACAATACCTTGGAACATCTAGATACTCAACGGATTGACTCAATTTTTGGGCATCCGGCTCACACAAAGGATGTGATCCAAAAGAGGAAGATAAATATCCAACCCCAAACAGATACTGGAAACTGATGATTCTTCCATGTTCAAGGTCCGATCGTTCACATTGAGAAAGTTCCCTAGATATTTTTCCATCACGCACAAAAACGATCAATTCATAAATGTTAAGAGATAACCCGGTAGGTTGACCCATAATGTTACAAACAAGTAATCTCATCCTTAATGAACCCTTAACACCCACCTAAAAAGATTAAAATGCCAACGCCCCATAGATATAAGATATTACCACCCAACATGAAAAATTTCTTCCTCGGACTCAGTGAACATGAAAAAGGAATTTCCATTCAAGGAAGAGACTTTCACCGGAGAAAAAAAAACCCCTGAGTCAAAAAATCTTCTAAATAGCCATTGTGGTGGCAGATTAATACCAAATTGGGCCATAGGAGTCCACTTGAAGAAATCATAAGCTTCAAAAAAATCACTAGAGGAATGGCCACATATGGAGCAGACCCACCAGTCACTAAAACCAAAAGATCTGGGTACACCTGTAGGATTCAAGGAGGATAAGATCTCAAAAAAGAATAACCAATCATATCCTTGAAAGAGACTCTAGATCAATGGCTAGAGACAAGAGGCATTTCCTCAACATGATCCACTGAATCCTTCGCAACTTATGGAAAAGGACTCGGAGTAAAAGCTGTTAAAGAATGGAGCACTGCCTGAGAGACACTTTCTATAGTAGAAGATATGGGTAGAAAATTTTGAAAATGCAGCTGCATGTGAGGCCTTTACTATTGAGGGAAAAAATACATATTGGTAAGAGGGTTTGATAATTGTGAGAAATTTCTCACAAATCAGTTGTAATATCCAGCTAACCCAAGGAAGCTTAAGATATCCATCAAAGATATTGGCATTATCCATACCTCAATTTCATTATTCTTCTAGGTATCCACAGATATCCCATTTCTTTTGGTGATATAAAACAGGAATGAGACTTCCTTAATCCAAAATGCACAATTTTTATAAATTTCAATGCTATTCTCCTTCCTATAGGTCTTTCATACAGTGCATTGATGCTTTACAGCCTCCTCCTTGGTTGTGGAGTATATTATAGAAGCTTCTATAAAGAATACCACATTATTTATGAGGTAATCTCTAAGGAAATTATTCATTAAATCCATGAAAATTCTTGGAAAATTAGTGAGCCCGTAATGCACTGATAAAAATCCATAGAGCACGTACCATGTTTAAAAGCAGTATTGGGGATATCCTACTTCTTCACACATACTTGATAATATCACAACTACAGATACACATTAGATAAGTATTTTATGCCATGTATCTGATCAAACAATTGATAAATTCGTGGAAAAAGATTCCTGTTCTTTATCATTATTATGTTGAGATCACGATAATCAATGTAAGCGTGCATTAAACTATACTTATATTTGATGATGAGGACTAGTGCATCCTATGGGGTAGCACTTGGGAGTATAAAAACGTTTTCTATATGATCATATAGTTTGTTTATTTTTCTTCTCAATCTATATAAAACACATTATATATTGATCCTTGGATATTGGAAAATCCCTAGGTATAAGATCAATTGATAATTCAACATATATTCTAGGAGGAATACTAGAAAATATCTCGAGAAACACATCAGAGAATTCTCTCACAATATGCTTGTCTTCGATGATGGTTACTTGCTTAGACTCAATAATCTATGAAAGATATGAATGAATATAGGGAAGTAATATTCATCCTTAAGATGATGTTTCTAAATAATATTCATCCTATTCCTTACAAATGTATAGAATAAGGGTCAATTCACCATATAGAGAGTGATTTATCTCTCATGACAATTTATGTTGGCAATATAGGTTAGGAAAATTTATTCTATAATTGCCTCAAATTCCACGAGAGGGAGTATGATGAGGTTCCTTGGAAAGTTCAATCAAAAAAATCTGATAGGGTATGAGTTATAAAAATGTGATTCAATTGTTTTTCCATTTTTAATTCTCAACAACATCTCTACTTCAATGATTTGTGGTGGTGTTTGGATTTTTATACAATACAATTTGGATATAAAAGAATGTGTAGAAATACATTAAAATTTTATTTTTTCTATTCCTGATTGAATAACTAGAGAAAATGTCACGACTTCTTTTTTGAGATTTTATTTAGTGATTGTGATGGAAAAAGATTTCCCTCACTACCTTTAAGGTTGTTGGTTGCCTCTAAAAACCATTATCTTAGGAAACTTGTCACGAACCGAATCTGGTCACCTCTAAAACTGATACCAAACCTAGCCCATGACATGTCTCGATGGGCATTTTCGATCCCCATAGTCTGGAAAGAGTTCCTGGGTATCATAAAATGATAATTGGGAATGATTTACCCATGTTTATAAACATAAAACTAAAAAAGAATCTAATAAAACGAATCTGGATTTTTCAAACCAGGAAAACTTTTACAAAATAATTCAAGCTTAATTACATACTTTAAAAATACTAAAAAAGACTATAAAAAGATAAAATGCCAATAGGAAATATCCTAAGAACCCACATGGGAAGGGGTACCGCCCTCAAGCCATCTCTACACGACTTCACCACCAAGGACCTACTAGAAACTCAAACTAGTGGCACTAAAAACTATACCTAACCTACGACAACAAAAGAAAACCAAGTCTACTTAAACCCAATGGTGTAATTAGGGTGTGATAAAATGCACATTAAGATAACACCACTGAGAGATTCCATTTGAAAAATATTCATAGTTTAAAATAATGCAAGATTTCAAAAACATGTAATTTCTAGTTACAATATCTAAAATATGAAACTAAAAAATCAGTTTTCAAGTGGGATAAATTAAAGAATAAACATTTATAAAATAAATTCCAAAGTTACAAAATTTTCCAGCCAAAAATAACATATTCTGAAGGTGAGTATAAAGGATCTAATGAGCACAAGCAATAGGAAATAACCCCAAGGCACTAGCTCATTGTGGGTCCCAGGTACCTCGTATCTCAGTGAGAGTAACCATAAAAAATATCCATTCTCATGATCGATCCACTAGTAGGGAACATACCCATGAACTAGTGGTCCCTAATAATCATCATAATATTTTAGTTAGAGTTGTAAGCGTCAATATAGATAAGTGAAACTAAGGCAAAACCCCATGGATTCACTAGCATACTAGTACACGTCCACCCACCTAGATACCTGGGTTTTACCTTTGTGCTCAAACAAGTTAAACAAGTCATGAAATATAATTTTCACATAAAAATATCATTTACTCTTAAAAATTCAACAAACATCCCACATGTATACCACAGAAGTCACAAAAGACCACTTTTCATTCAAATTGATTTGAAATCTGACTCACACTAAAATAGCCCACAACACTTTTCACATTTTTTTAACACTTCCACTAATCCATTAAACAATTTTGTAAAACCATTCCATTATATTAAAACTCACAAAATAGGCAACTCACTTGTTACATAATACCCTTTTTCATAACCAAAATCCATTTTTCACATCACACACACACAAGACATCCCACATCCCTTTCACATCTCTTACACACTTTAGTAAATCCTTCAATCATTTTTGTAAAATATTTCCAAGATGGAACACATCACAAAAAAAACCCTCTCACATTTAAAATGTACCATTTCCGAATATACACACTCCAAAACAATTTTCCAACATGGTTTCACCACTTACATAAATCATTTAATCATTCAAATCTTTCATTAAACAATTCCAAAGAGTATACCCAATCTTTTCTCATAAAACCCATTTCAAAAACCATATTTCAAGGAAAAAACCACACAAAAACACTAAAAAGTATAATTGGAATCACTAGAGACATTTATAAAACCACTTTAAAGTGTTATAAAATCACCTTGGATAATACCATGAAATATACAAATGAAAACACCCATTTTCATAAAATTCTCTCATGAAGTATAACAAAGTATTACACAACAAACCTATTCCAAAAACCCTGTTTTTATTCCTACATGACAATAAAACATTAATAACATATTTTTCAGGCCAAACAAGAGTTTGTGAACAAATTTCATATGTTATAATATACATCCAAATAATACTCCATGAGTTACACATGAAACCACTCAATTTCACGTTAAGAAGAAACTATAAAATTAAACACTTAACCAAATCAATCATAAACAGTTTTAACACCACACCCAACATATGAATAATATGAAAAATGATAAAATATAGCATGATAACTCATCAATAATGGTTTACACATTGAACCACCTACCGAAAGTGTCAAATCCCTCAAAACTTGTTGAAAAACATCAACTGCACCAATGCTGCACCACATGGAAGATAAATATATCCCTAGAACACAATATTTGACAAAAAAGACATCAAATCAAACCCTAGGTTATAAACCTAACTTCTGGACATTTTAGAACATAATGAAAGGGGTGGAAACCCTTAGGGAAAAGGAAAAAAATTAAGAAGGAATCACTTACCTTGAAAAAATATTGAAGCAATCAACCAAAATACACTAGAATCTGAATTTTCAAACAGCCAAACATTAAATGGAGATTCAAAACAGGATGAAGAGATAATTTATGAATAATAATTGAGGGAAAATCATGAGAAATTATGGATTTATGAAATAATAAATTAACCTCTTCAAATTTGGGCAATTTGAGAAATTCAGACAGGTTTCATCCACATTCGCGATGAAACCGAGCTCCAAAGATAGGGAGAAGAGCATGGGGGTGCACCTTTGGTATTTGGGGTTGGGGAGAGTTGGAATCACTGAAAAAATGTAAATATATATGTAGATATTAAAGAATTAATAAATATTTTTAATGTAGGAAAGGGGCTATCGGGCAGGCCCAATCCCTTAAATAAAACCTCATATCCTCCATGATTATGGATTTTAAATGGTCCAAACTAATATGGTGGAGTTAATATATCAGGAAATGAAAAGTATGAATTGGAATGGATTAGAAATGTTAAAAAATGAAGGATTGTTTTAAGGAATCAATAATTATTTTTAAATCTGGAATTGCGATCACGGTTTGGCTCAATTCATGAAAACTCACCCATTCCTCCATAAAATCTTTGGAAACCCCCAAAACAAATCATGAATGGAAATTAAATGATATTTAACATTAAAATATTCCATGATTGTAAAAATTCTCCCGACCAGGAAAAAATTACCTCGTTGGAAAGAAACAGCATGTCCAGATACCAAAACCAAATCCACCCGATAAATGAAGATGTTCTTTTTGCCAAGATCCGCCCCAAGGGTCAAAACACCTAAAATGATCAATTAAAGAAGGTTTAATCTCACAACCCACACTTAAACCACATTCCTGAAATGATCTATCACATTCATACTTTATCACAAAATAAAACATCGCAATCACTATATGAACACGACTCAAGAAATTCACCCAAATGAACAACAACTTCGAACAATGTTACACTTACCTTACTTTATCTAAACCATTTAGAGCTCTCAAATACCAACGTTTACTCGAAGAAGATGTTGGTATCTAGATTTTTAGAAATGAGAATACCTACCACCAAGACAAGACCATGGATAAACTTGAGTTATTGGTACAGGGGGATATAAATAGTCACCCCACCATAAGAGACAACCAATATATTTCCGAGACAAAATCAGAACACTAACAGGGGAGGCCTGAACGGAATTCCTAGTACAAAGGGTAGAATTACATTAAAAATTTATGAAGGAACATACATTATAATCATAGTGGTTGTCCAGACCATAAGAACCAACCATCATAACCGTCTAGCATGGTCTGACACAGAAAGACCCAATTAAATTAATGATTTGGGATGGGTGTAGGGTTAGTCCACATGGTTTGGGAAACTGTGCACTAACTGTGCGAATCATTCATTCCTCATGGATTCCTAGCACACAATCACTTTTAATCATGCACAAAATGTGTCCTCAGCATGTCTATCCAAATTTCCAAACATTATCTGATGACTCAATGGAATCCAAAGGGGGTGGGAATGTCATTAGGTGATGACATCGGTACAGGCCCTCCACCTATTCCCACCGAATAGGAACAAAAAAAGAATGATGATGATAACAGAGGTTAAAACTCTTCCAATCATTAATGATGAGAATATGAAATTGTACATGGGTTTAAAAGATTGTGGGATTTCCCCTATCTATGAGGCAGATTCTCTCCGAGACCTATGGTTTGAGATCAAGTGATTCAAGTATATTCGGCCTCACAGTTAGGCTTTGGAAACCCCCTGAATTAGAATTCTAATTTCAGTGCCACCAAAAACGACACTACAATCCCCGATAAGTTTTCCAAGATTTAACATATTTCAAACTCACATTACCCTAACCCAATATTTCACTGAAACAAGGGATTAAAAGATGCACAAACATTACACATTGTTTCATTGGGTGAGAAACAATAGAATTAAAGAACCAATATACTCACCTTCATTTAAAATGGGAGATTAAGATTTTTTTCCAAGGGAGACCTTCTCCCAACAAATCAGAGACTCTTAGAGGATTACAAGACTTTCACCTTTATAATCAATCGAGCACATGACATCACAAGGCATCACTATACATGACCATGGCGACTGATATAAACAATGCATGGATAGGGACCATATAAAACTTCCCAAAACGACACACAATTCTACAAAGTGGCCACAATATCCTCTCATGACCATATTTCTCACACTGGTAGCTTAATGGGAACTACTTCTTCTATGAGACTACAAAGGATTGAGGGGACCTCTTAGACACCATCCAGATAATCATCCATGCTAACAACCCCAGACCACTTCCACCATTAGCAAATCCAGAAACTTAAGAAGATGTGGTCTCTTTTAACCTTCCCTGATCACTCTCCCGTTTTAAGAGGATACACCAAAGCAATTAAAGAAAAAGTGTAGACTCAATTTAAAAAAGATCAATAAAATGATTCCTTATATTGATTAACTAGAGGGTCTTAAAATGGAGAAACAATCTATGTTGCATTTCAGTAGTGCACTAACCCTTAATGGGGAGTAACTTATCAAACGATTGACCCAAGGACCCAACCAAGATGGTCCATTTTTCAAGATATATCACAAACCAGATCCAAAAACCCAATGATTAACCACCGTAAGGGTGTACCTAAATATTTCTTAGGAGAGACCACTAATTGGACATTAAACACAACTTACCGACCAAACACAAACCCAATCACTGTTCAAACAGGAGGAGTTTTTGGAGTCAAAACATCCAATAACATCAACATTTTCAAAAACAAATAATACAAACCATCCCAAAAATGTAATCAATAAATCATGTTTTTAATTTAAAATCTTCTTTTTGAAAATAACCACTTCTGTGGTTATCATATCCACCAATGGTACCCCATTGGCCTCCCACATGCATGTTCATGTGCCACACCAGGAACCCTCCTCATATCCATACCAAAACTCATCTAGTAATGCCATTAACCATCCATCATCCCATATATCCCCATGCATGTGGTCTCTCATGAAAATAACAAAGGTTATTATAACTCATTACACTTTTCAAAAACCCAAAAAAAATCAACCAATACTTCCTTTTTCTCATGACCGCTAACCACGAAATTGATCCAAAATTATCGCATTAAAGAAACTTTCCAGAAATCCACAATTATTACAATGAAAACTCACTTTCAAGTTATTAAAATCAATTTAAAAAAATCTCATCCCATTAAAACACCTATAAATAGTTTAGAAAACTCTATTGGAAACAATTTTTCAAAACAAACCATGACATAGTTCATGCTTACAAAAGAGGTGCAAACACACCATTTTCCATTCCAATACAATTTTGAAAATTCAGTTCTCTGTTTTCAAAAATCTAATCATTACCTCTTTAATAGATAATCATTTCGCTAAAACTTTACACTTATTAAACCAAGTCACTTTAAAACCAAAGTTCCATGATTTCAAAACTAAAGAACACTAGACAATGCAAGAGGAAACCAGTTTCTGTGGGTGACTTGGACGTATGGTAGGTGGCCATATTACAATAACTTCACTATAACAGAGAGTGGTCTATGGAAATATCCCTTGCTCCACATGGCTTTCCAGACCCTACGAGATCACTAAGGCAATTAATCCAAGTCACTTTTGATTATCACTAATCACTATAAAATCAAGAAAACCAAAGGACTCAGAAAAGTCTCAACTTCCCCTGGTGACTTGAATCTCGTCATGATATGTGGTGATCAGCCACACTACTCCTAACCAGAATTTCATGTTCCAACATTCCTAACTCCATACTATCCCAAATGTTCCCCAAATAATATGACCCAATGAAATTGAACCTCCTTTGATACGATTTTGTCCCAAACCGAATCTGGTGGCCTCCAAAACAAGAACCAAACATGGCCCACGACATTTCTTGAAGGGCGTTCTTGATCCCCATGGGCTGGAACAAGTTCTAGAGTATCATAAAATGAGAATTGGGAATGATTTATATGAGTTTATAAACTTAAAACAACAAAAGAATCCAATAAAACGAAACTAGATTTTTCAAACCAAACAATATTTTAAAAAAATTCTGAACACAATTACGTATTTTAAAAAAACTAAAAAATAATATAACAAAGGTATAAAACCAAAAGGAAAGAGCCTAGGAACCCTCATGGAAAGGGACACTACCCTCAATCCATTTCCATAAGACTTCACCGCCAACGACCTACTAGAAATGTAAACCAGTGGCACTAAAAAATGTTCCCAACCTACGACAACAAAAGAAAACCAAGTATAATTACACTCAGGGGTGTAGGTAGGGTGTGAGCCAATGCCCAGTAGGATACCATCACTATGAGATTTCATGTGATAAATATTCACAGATGAAAATCAGGAATGTTTTCAAAGACATGTAATTTCGAATTATAATTTCTAAAATATGAAACTAAAAAAAAAATCAGTTTTCAAGTGGGCTAATTTAAATAATAAACACTTTTAAAATAAATTCAATATTTACTAAATTTTCTATCCAAATATATCGTATGTCAATGGCATGTATAAATGATCTAATGAGAAAAAATCAATAAGAAATAACCCATTTGCACTAGCTCGTTGTGGGTCCCAGGTATATCATATCTCGGTGAGATTAACCATCACAAATATCTATTCTCATGAAAAATCCACTAGTAGGGAACATAACCATAAAATAGTGGTCCCCAATCATCATCATCATAGTTTAGTTAGAGTTGTAAGCATTAATCATGCTAAGTGAAACTGAGTTCAAACCCCATAGATTCACAAGAATACTAGTACATGTCTAGCCACCTAGATACCTTGGTTTTACCTTTGTGCTCAAACAAGTTCAACAATCATGAAATATACTTTCCACATGAAGAAATAATTTCCTCATAAAAAATTCTCCAAACACACCACATATAAACCACACGAGTCACAAAACACCACTTCTCATTCAAATTGAATTGAAATTCGACTCACAACAAAAGAACCCACAACACTTTTCACATTTCATTAATAATTCCACAAATCCATTAAATTGTTTTTATAAAACCATTCCAATATATTACAAATGACATAACAACCCACTCACATGTTACATAATACCCTCTTTCATAACAAAAATCCATTTTTTACATCACACTCACACAAACCATCCCACGTCACTTTCACATCTCATACACACTTTAGTATATCCTTCAAACATTTTTGTAAAATATTTACAAGATGGAAATCATCCAAAAACTGCCCCTCTCACATTTAAAATGTACCATTTCATAATATATACACTCCAAAACTTTTCTCCAATATGTATTCACCACTTCCAGAAATCATTAAATCATTCAAATATTTCCTAAAACAATTCCAAAGAGTATACCAAATCCTGGCTCATAAAACCAATTTCAAAACAATATTTAAAGGAAAAAACCACACCAAAACACTACCAAAGTATACTTGGAAGAAATATAGGAATTTATAAAACCACATTAAAGTGTTATAAAATTACCTTGGATAATGCCATGAAAGATACAAATGATGACACCTATTTTCATAAAATGATCACAAGAAGTATAATTATGTATTACACAACAAAAATATTCCAAAAACCCTATTTTTAGGCCCATATGACACCAATACTTTATCAAACCATAATTGGCTGGCCAAACAAGATTTAGTAAACAAATTCCATAAGATATAAAATACTCCGAAATAATACCCCATGAGTTACTTATGAAAATGCCAAATTTCATGTTATAAAGATACTATAAAATTAAACACTTAACCAAATCAATCATAAACAGTTTTCTCACCACACCCACCATATGATAAATATGAAAAACGATGAAATACAGAAAACTAACTCATCAATAATTGTTTACACATGGAACCAACTACCGAATGTGTCGAATCCCTCAAAACATGGTGAAAAACATCAACCTCACCACCATCGCACCACAAGGAAGATAAATCCATACCTAGACCTAAATATTTGAAAAAACAGACACCAAATCAAACCCTAGATTCAAACATTAACTTTTGGACATTTTAGAACATAATGAAAGAGGGGGACCTAAGGGAAATTGAAGAAACTAAGAAGGAATCGCTTACCTTGAAATATATTGAAGAAATCACCCCAAATACACTAGTATCTGAATTTTCAAATAGCCAACCATTCAATAGAGATTTGAAAAAGGATTAAGAGATCATTTAGGAATAGGAATAGAGGAAATGAGTGATAAATGAAGGGTTTATGAAATAATCAATTTACCTCTTCAAATCATGCTGATTTGAGATATTTAGATAAGTTTCATCCTAATTCTCAATGAAACCAAGCACCAAAGAGAGGGATGAGAGCATGGGGTGAACCTTGGGTATGCGGGCTCGGGGGAGAGTTGGAATAACTGAAAAAACATAAATATTTATGGAGATATTAAATAATTAACAAATAATTTTAATACAGGAAATTTGTTTTTGTGCAGGCCCAATCCCTTAAATAAAAACACATATCCACCATGATTATGGATCTTTAAATGGTCCAAATTAATATGGTCAAGTTACAATGTCTGTGTATGACATGTAGAAAATAGAATGTAAGACAAATATTGAAAAATGAAGGAGTTATAATGGAATAAATATTTAATTTTAAATTTGGAATTGGGCTCACGATTTGGCCCAATTCATTAAATCTCACCCATTCCTCCATTAAAGCTTGGGAAACCCCGAAAAGAAAGAATGAATAGAAATTAAATGAAATTTAAATTTAAAATAAGTTATGTAAGTGATATAACTAGTTTGAAAAGAACCCTATCTTTTTAAAGTTGTAGCAATGAACAATGCATTGAGTGTTGAATGTAATATTTCTCTCCTCTATCACAGTAGTGGGGTTTTCTTGTTGGAAATCATTGTCCTAGTGCCATTAAATTCCACACATAATGTATTTACTAATCCCCTTTAAGAAATTTTTTGGGTGATTCTTTATACACCATTGGAAAGTGGGGTGCAAGAATTTTTTAGCACCATTGGATTTATCCATCGGACCACTCAGATTAAAGTCCACATTTCACATCATATCCTCATGATATCTCTATGTTTCACCGATCTATTTTTTTTTGACTCTGAGGGTACATCAGACAATTTCATCAAAGCTATTGAATTCAATGATCTCTATGGATTTCCATAGGATTGGTTTTATCTCACTAAGGAAGCAGTCAGTCTTGCATTCATGGGTAACGACAAAGTTATTGCCATATCTTGCAAGAATTTTGAAATTTTCCTTATAGTGTATGATATATTCATATTCTCTTATCTTAATGTCTAGGAAGTCCCTTTCCATCTTCATATGGAGGGTTCAAGGAAAATATTTAATGAAAACATTTTCCAAAAATCATTTAATTCCAGTGTCATTGTCTCTTCCTCAGGATTTATATATTTAATCAATGTCCACCATTGATCAGAATCACCCACCATATCATAAGCTACTAGAAGATCATTCTCCTGTTTTTAATATTTAAGGATGTAGAATATCTTCTCAAGTTAGTTTATCCATTGAAATACATTTGAGAGAATAAATGATCTGTTGAAATTAGGAGGAATTTGTCTCATAAAGCACTCGATTGCAACATGATCATTCTTAGTGGGGATGTGGGTTTGATGCTACTATTGACCCGTGTTTATATTTAAAACGAATGTTAACTAAGTGAGTATAATGATAATGTTTGTGATTCCCTCTCCCATAATATTGGGAATCACATTAGAACAGTCGTCACATTGATCTTGACATCGGCTGTTAGCATGAGCCCTAATATTTCCTTATATTGTCTAGAATAAAATTAATATTAAGGATGATTATTTTAAAATAGTAAACACATGAAGGGGAATACAATGACGAAAAGTGAAAAACTTATATATTAAATTTATTTTGATAACTTATGAATTTCTATGTCTCGATCGAAGTTATCCATGATCATCTTCCAAACATATATTCCTAGTGGAATTGTTTTCCCTTAATAATGGTCCATTCTAAGCTTACAAATTTACCAAATCATACTCCATTTAGTTTTTAACAAAGTGTGTGGCAAGTACCATCATCTTGCACTAGTTCCAGTTTGATTCTAGCTCAATGAAGTGTTTTCAAGTGTTACCCAAAGACACATCTGTACTAGAGCCACCTCTACCCGTTAATATCTAGATTTGGATGTATTTTCTTGATAAACCCCCATCAATATTTATGGATGATTTTCTTATACATAGTTTTATCTCAATGGAATTCGCTAGGGTTTTCTAATCTTATTCCAAAAAATAACTAAACCTATCCTTTGATACCAACTATAACAACCCTACTCAGTATTACACAATCAAACATGATTTTTTACATAACAATACACCTAATACAACCAAGATGATCGAGAGGTCTAGTTCTTTTGGGTCTTATGAATATTAAATGACAACATAAGGCATAAAATTTAACATCTTCATTGGAAACATATTTTACATGACCACAAACATTCCTTCACACATAGAATTTCTTGGGACAACCTAAGGACATATGTAAAAAAGGGTGATCTATAATGCCCACAAAGGTGGAAAAATAAATAAAATTAAGAATACAACACATGTTAGTCAATAGAAATATCAATAGGTCATAAGAGAATCATTAACATAAAGGGATGATATATCATGATCATTATAACATGGAAATGTTGAAACAACTAAAAACATCGCATCATTAATATGTTGGAATTAGGTAAACCATTTTACCAACATGGAGGAAAAATGTACTAAAATTAATTAGGTAAAACCTTATCCAAAAATGATCTATCATGATACTAAACATTACCCAATTCTTTAGAGCACTATCAGGGCATAACCTTTACAATCCTTTTAATCTCATGCTTAAGTATGCCACATAGATCATATAACATGGATTCATTCAACACAACAATTTCTTCCACGATAGAGTAATATTGTTTAAATAAATTAATTTATATAATAAATAAGTATATGT
This sequence comes from Viscum album, assembly GCA_963277665.1. Lineage (NCBI taxonomy): Eukaryota > Viridiplantae > Streptophyta > Magnoliopsida > Santalales > Viscaceae > Viscum > Viscum album. The sequence continues at coordinate 1,543,204,211 of OY728129.1, forward strand.
GAATAAATATGAATACTATTGATAGAGAAATGGGGACATTATTCAACACGTGATGATTTTGGCATTGAAAATCAAGGTGGAATCTCGGCAGCATAACAACATGACAGAAAAATCATGAAAAGAGATAATTAGAGATACATGGGTATCTCATCATATATTCATGGAAATGGGAAGTAAAATGGTCATGTAAATACATGTTCCAAAATAAGAAATTTTTAAATAGAAGGCATAACACAATAAAGAAATATGAAGAAGGGGTAGAATGAAATTACTCTTACAAAATTTATGAATGGTAATAAGTGTACATGGTAGGCATTAATGTGATATAAATATGTATTCCATCATAAAAACATAATAAGTGTAGTATAAGGGAGGGTATAAAACATGCCCCATCATTTGTAATTGGAAATAAAAGGGTGTAACAATATGAGTAAATTAGATAAAAATGAGAACGGAAGGATGCCCTTACTTGGATATGTGACTTCAAAAGATTGAAAGGGGGAATATTGGGAGCTTGAGTAACCCTAGAAGGATTCTAGATATGGTAGGATAGTATAGGGATGTGATATAAGTATTTTTAATGAAGATAAGTGGGAGCATGGGTGGGGTTATATAGGAAATGAGAGGGGAATTCTTTAATATTTCACAAACATAGGTTTTGGAATCTAGATAATTAAATATTCAATACCACAAACCATACCATGGGTTATGCCCATGTTTGTTTGAAAAAGAGGAGAGGAAAAAATATTTTACAAGGCCAATGACATAACATATAGAAATATAATCCTTTCTTATGTAGAGGTGACTCTAATTATTAATGAAATGAATTTAAAATTATAAAATATATTATACATTTTGGAGGATTCTATAAGGATTTATAAAATAATTAATACAAATATGAAAAAAATTATTTTAATTGTAAAACATTCATTGGGCCCATAATACCCATTATTGAATTTATTATGTCATTTTGGGGTCATTAGGATGTCATAAAATTCATATTTTATTTATATGGTATTTAATTTGTACCCAAAAATTTGAATGTCTCATAAAATTAGGAGAAATTAATGATTTGATAATTTCAAAATAATAATTTTAAAATTATTATTCATTTTATCTAAATAATTTTTTAAATAAGTGAATTTCCACTTTTATAATGAAAACCAACATTTATTGAAAATTCTCAGGTTTTGACATAAACAGTTTTTAAACCATAATAAAAATTAAATTTGACTTAATTAAAATTATATACTCATTTATTATTCATAAAAGTAGTTTAATAATAATACTGTATTAAAATTTTATTTATTTACAAAATTAAAAAATTCCATAAAAAAAATTCTTTAAAATATACTTTCTGTTTTATCGTATAAAAATGAGACTCTTATCAAACTTATTAACAGATCATTTATAGATAAAGATTTGATATAATCATCATTTATAAGAATTTATTTTATAATATTATTAATAAATAATTTAATTTAATATAATAATGTATATATTTCTCAAAATTTCCATTTTTACCTGAAGAGTAAATTTATCCAATTCGTATGTTTATTAAGAAAAATATTCTAATAAATGAATTTATAGAATAAAACATTAATTTATAAAAAGGGATTATATGATAAGTAACTAATACTATATTACATAACCCCTTATAACATCTGCATAGGACTTAAGGGAAAGGTGTGCGATGGTGATAGACTCTTGGGGTGGATCAGATAAAATTTCCAAGGTGGAAATCTCTATTAACATGAACATCATATATAGGTGATTCAGTTCACGCTTAATGTATTGATTGTCATCTATGGATTGGTAAAGAGAGAAGCCCAGTAATGTTATGACCTTTCCGATCTCTAACAAATGGACTTCATAAGGTTTGATTCCATCTGATGAGTCCATCCTCTATTTTTTTTTCTAAAAAATGATTTGTTAAAATATTATATTTATATTAGTCATGTGATCATTGTTCAATAGATATATTATCAATGGTAATGATAAATAATGGTCATTTAAATCCAATTGGATATAAAAACTAATTTTGAAAGTGCATGTGTTTTCTATGTCCATAAGACATTAAAAGAAAAGGAATATTATTAATAAATGATAGGGTCGTTACATAATTCATGTGGAATATTTTTCCCCTAGATGAAGGGTCCCATATATTCCCATGTGATACTTTTTTTATAGTTTAGGTAGGTCTTGAAATTTATAATAGTGAATATATTCTCACTTATTATCAAATCCCATTGACTCATAAATTATAATATTATTATTTATATATTACGAATCCAAAATATTCTAATTAGATTCAAATACCCACAATTTTACACATTCGTGCATCATGCATATTTAAAATGAAAGATTTCTACATCTTACATATTCAACCATTCATTACTGGGTATCTATATTCCATGATCAATAAAATTACTTCATTTCAGATAATATTATTGGAATCCCAAAATCCTTGAATTATGACTATCTCTTATAATTCTGAAATATTTGAGTTGATACTGTTCTCATGGAAAATTACCATTGGGTACATTATCATTCACAACAAGGAAACTTCATTCATGGAGATTTCCCCCTCCCCTTTTAGATGATCATGTACACATGAAATTTCATATTATATCCCTTCACTTAAATAATATATTCAATAAAACTTGTATTTTCATTTACTGGAAATAAAACCTTTTTGAATAAATTTTTATCAATGAAAAAACATCAATCCTTTGAGTTAGAAATCTTCACTAACATAATTCTTTCAATTTATATTCTCTTCTTAGTATCACCAAACACAATATGGTAGTGAATCCTAAGGGATATCTATATCATTTAAATTGGAAACATAGTGTATTACTAATCCTTATTGGAATAATATTTTTTTCCAAATTTCATAATTATTTTTCCATAAATATATAGATAACATCATTCTTTCCCTTTATTCACTTAGTATCCCAATGGTATTTTTTTGTTCCTCGAGGAAATACACATTTTACACTATATATTATTTTTCAAATAGTGTGAGGGTGGTTCACCACTTACTAATGTTCAATCTATTGTCACATCTCATCATATACCATTGACTAAAAATTATTATGTTATGATTTACAATTTCAATAAAAAATCCATTCATGTTAATTCAAATACCCTTGAGGTTACATATTTGTGTGTTATAGAAATTGTAAATGAGATATTATTGAATAATATTTATTCTCCCTTTCACATCTACATAATAATTTGTTACGAATAAAAAATTACATCTATTAAGACACTTCTCTTAGATATTCAAAATCCATGAGTTGAGATCCTCTTCTGGGACACCCGGAAGTCTTGATTTTATATTCTACTCATGGAACATTAATGTTGGGTTATTATAAATAACTATAAGAAACTTCTCTATATTATGAAGACCCACATTTTTAGATAATCATAGGATCACTAGATTTCATGTTATAATGCTTCACCATGGAAATAAGTTCAATAATGAGTGGAAAAATCTTTATAGTGAAATTACTATTTTGTAAATAAAAATTCTATGTGAACCAAAATAGTACAAGTGAGGTATCGATCATCACAATTCAAAATATGTATTACATTCTTATCCTCTTCCCTTTCAGAAAAACATTTAGTGAATCTTATTTGTTAGACCTTCATAAAAAAATTTAAATAGTATGGATGAATGTTCTGATAGAACTCTAACAATGAGTTAATGTTTCCCTATTATCTTTATATCAATCTATTGTGAATGTCATTATTTCCCTTATACCGATAATTATCCAATGTGGTAAAAAAATTTGTCATGAAGGAATGTTACCCTTGAACCCCCTACACTTTTTCATAAATCATTCACACTTGGTCCAAACATTAACAATGTCAAACCAATTTTCATCTACTTCCATCATTCATTAACTTAAGAAATAGTATGTTTCTATTTATATATTCAATAACCCAACTATCAATGTGGAATCAAATATCATTTATGTTAAACATTATTTCATTTTACTAATTATGAAATACTAATTATGACATACTAATTATGAACACATTATTATATGGTTTTCCATTTTTTATAAAGAAAAAAATTACAAGAGTTGAAATACTCATATTACGTAGCCCAAAATCTATGGGTTGATATCCACCTCTTAGGACCAAAAATCCCATAGTTGAGGTTCTCTTTTTAGAAAATTTTAATTGGGTATGTGGTCCTTATTTCATGACCCTAATTAACATAAAATATTATTTCATCCAAAAAAACCTCAATCTAGTTTGTGTAGTTTATTATATGTGACAAAATTATGTAAAGTATGAGAGATTTATAAAAAAATCTATTGTTTTGGTTTCCTACATTGTATCTCGTCTTCTAACAAAACAGTACACAAGAATGAATCCATTGTATTATAAAAGTCATGAGATCAATCTATATAGATACTCTCCAAATAAATAACACCATGTGTATTTATTTATATTATCCCATGACAAGTGGTCCCATATTGATCACTTATCCCAGATCAATCCATTAATTTCATTTTTATCAAAAACATTCTTATAATATGATCACCCGACTCATTGAATGTTTTAAACAATTATTTCTCACTAAGACGCTATATAAAAAATGTGGATCTCTTATCCTATATATAAAAATAGAGAATCCTCAAATTTTAATAATAATATAGAATGAAAATTCCTATATAAGGAACTACATATAGTTGGATTCATTTTGTCATAAGATACACATTGACATCTATATATATCCTATATTGGATCTAATTTCAAATTTCAATATCAATCCCTTCACTTTAATATATTATAGTTTAGAACCACAGATTCATTTAGGGTTTCCCCCATTAACCATATTAAATTATATAAATTTCCTTGAGTTAATGATACATTCCTCTCACATAGAAAACATTTCAATTGTAAAGAAAATTAAATTTTCTAATGAATACAACTAAAATTGAATCACTATGGTTCATGTTATATCTAACTCTCAAAAGGAAAAAATTCCAAAAAAAGTTACATGTTTAATGAAATGGTTGTGAGAACACCCACATGAAGTAATATATATGTATATGTCATCAATTACTAAAGAAAAGTGTTTTCCAAATAAAAAACTCAATTTGAATGTTCTTATAATCACTTTTTATCATTTTACAACCCTTTATAGTGGAGAACCATAAGGCTAGGTGTGTATATCATCTCATAGGATTCAATATTATTACTCATGAAGAAAAAAATTAAAAAAAAAGGGTTTGGTCATTTGAAGTTAGGGGGATGTTTTCTAAAATATGGTTAGCTCACAACCTACTAATCTCTTTTCACATATCTTTGTGATCCCTACCTTAGGTTGTATGTTACGTGAATCCTACATCATGTTATCCCATCTCTGAACAAAATTACGTGTGGTATGACCAATACATAGGTGCTTAAGGTAGTCACTTCCTGGATCAAGGTTCCATGGTCAAGGGTTTCCTATAAAATTACTCACTTTAATAATATTTTAAAATCCATGTGTGGATTTAGTGAACACATAGATAACATGAGCACACTTATCTCTATTTTACATGTCTAATTCTACAAATATATCATCACATTGGATGAATTTTCTATAAAATCTTAATGATAATAAACTATTTTCACCCATTTCATCCTAATTAGGTCTGTATATTGGGTATTGTACTACATGGTTATTGGATGACCTAAGCACTGAACCCATATACACTAGCTATATAGGAATAATCCAACTAAGTGCTAATAACTGAGGCATCAACCATCAAAACCTCATATACCAAGGGTTCTTCCACCATATCCTGAACTGCATGTGTGCCACCAACTGGGATAATCACTTCACATATACCTACCATTTTGGCACCCAGTCACCCATGACTCATTCTTAGGAACCCAATTTTGAATATCCTCCTACCTAATACCCACTTAACCATGGACTCCTACGTGGTTCTTCATTCATCCATGACTTCAAACATGGAACCCCATTAATATGGGACTCCATCTATGGTGTTAATTCTCTTATGACTCATGCTCAATCATCAACCTTCCTAGGAACCCCATTCACACAAGCCTCACACCTATTTACCCATTATCCATTCAATAAGGATAATTTATATTTACTTTTAGATGTATGTAGTTTCTAAAATTTGATGATATTATTTCTCTAATTATCTTGATCTTTTTTTTCTTAATCAAGAGCTTACTATCCAGAAAATGGTTGAAAATCCTAAATCATAATGTTATATCATTTTATGAATCACATATTCCTTAAATTATAGTTGAAAATAATATAGATAGGCAATAAATCAATATTTCACATATTTGAAGTACCTTTAGAAACAATAAAGTGTCACATTACAATGAATATTTGTTTATTGATATTTTTTTTGTATCATAATAAACAATAATTTGAAATTTATTATAATATAATATAATATGTCATTGTTTTAAAATATATATAAATAAAATAAAATAAATTTATTAGTATTATTCACATGGGTTATTGAATCGAAAAAAATTTCCTATAAATATTGAATGATTATAAGACCCTATATATTTAATTACTATATTATTATTATAGAATTATACTGATTTTATTTTCCTGTTATTTATGTTTATTATAATATTCATTAATATTTATAGAATAATATTATGAAACAAATGAAGGAAGAATATTGTACTTATGTTGAGGATTTCAATCATCCACTAAGGAAAACCTTCATAATGAAACTTTTTAGTTTGATTATTGTGACCAAACATTATAGAACATATAAAAATATTATAAGATATTAAATTTCTTTATAATATTTAAACAAAACACAATATTAGATATATTTTGTAAAGTATAAATAATTCCCTTTTATATGCATGATTTTGTGGCATTTTTTGGAGACGATAATTCTTTATAATGTAAGAAGGAAATTTTTAGTTCGATGTGGCCCATAAATAAATAACTTATGATATGGGATGTCCATACCCACACACATATATCTCATGATATGTTTTTATTATTTTTTATTAATTTATAAATAATTTTTACAAAAAAACTCATCTATATTAATTTTCACCCTTATTCTATTAATTGTAGTTTTCAAATGTCACGAAAATTTATGAAATATTGGTTTAAAATTTATATCATTTACTAGTCATTATAGTAATATTCAAAAGTTGAAAGCATACTTATCCCTTCTCAGTCAAATCATTAACCACCCATTTTTTATTTTTTAATGTTATGCGTGAACACAATTAGACTTGCATTAACATAAGGATAATTTTCCTGAAATATGATTATCTATATATGAATTAGATAATTTTTTAATGATATTATAATTAACTAATAAGGTAAAATATTTTCAATTTATCACTATGAGGTTTTATATACTTTTTGAAAAAAAAAACAATATAGGGGGAAATTCCATTTAAAATCAAAATTTTAATTTAATGTTGATTCCAAAGATTTATTAAACATATAAAAAATTTAAATCAACATATCAAAATTGAAATATTAATATATTTTTGAATATTTATTATTAAAATAGATTTCATATCATTCTCAAGTGATCTATATCTTTCTAGACATAGATTTCATAATTGGTTATAAATATATATTTACACTTAGACTCAAATTTCTATAAGTAGTTTAACATCATCAATAAAAAAACTAATAAAATGGTGAATATATTTTTAACCTTTTGAATAATATTATATATCTCAAATATTCTACCATATTCCAAATATTTATCAATTATTCTAAAATATTTTGTATATTTATAAAACAACAATAATATAAATTTAATTTGAATTCAAATGTTTATTTTTAAGATGAATTCCAATTCAAATATACAACAGTACTTATAAATAAATATGATTAGACATCATATTTACTCTTCAGTGTCTTCTCTTTCTTTTTTATAACATTTTAACAAATCTAATGCCCTAAAATTTTATTTAATGAATCACTCCATCTCTTTAATTTTTTTTTTTTTATTAATGATAAAACTTTAATCTAAAACACACAATAGAAAATAATTTATTTTAGGGTTACATGTATTTCCCTTATAATCTAAAAATAACATTTTTATTTCATACATCAACATATTCTTTTAAATAATATTATAATAATTATAATGAATATAAATCCATGAAATGAATATAAATTATTATTTTTAAAAGATCAAATAGTTTTACGAATTGATCTAAATAATAAATATTATTAAATAAATATACATTGTTGAGAGATAAAAAAATATTATATAAAATAAAGAAAACATTTTAATATAAAATTTGTTTATAATTGATAATATTATACCTAATTGATTATAAAATCAGTTCATTAATTACTATTTTTAGACCAAATAATTGTAACCCCAATGTTTATATAATAACTACCCTTAATGGATTCCCTCAATGGTAATATAATAAGTACCCCTAACTGTTAAATTACACTTTATATTTTAAAATATGGCCTAAATTTTTTTATCAAATCATTTTTCATATACACTCATTTTATTTTCAACATTACTATCATATTTTTATGGTCTTGTGTTTTTAATAAAATTATAAATTATTTTATGATTCTTAAGGGAGATAATGATGATGAATACTTAAATCATGAAACATTATTTTTCTATATATTTTCACTGTTCAATTTTACTCTTATTAGTATTGTGGAGTGTATTTTTATATCAAGTGTAACATTAGGCTCATAATAAATTAATAATTGTTTCATTTATTTAGTGCACATTTTCTCTTTCATATGATATAAATCATATATTTATCAAAAATATATTATTTTAAAAATAAAATAAAAACTAAAAATTTGGGTTATTACATCTATGGTTTATTTAGTAGACTTCTATGTATGTTGAAACCCATTTTTTCTAGATTTACCTCACCCATCATAAATTAATTGCAATTAAATAATTTATTTATTTTGATACTATTTCTCAAATATATAAAACAAGTAAATCTTCCCTTTCATTAATACTCATTTAGAATCTAGAAACTATTTGGTTCATTTTTTTATACAATATTTCATTATTTATCTATGATACCTTATTATCTCAATGAAATAGTGGAAAACTCTAACAACTTATTCTTGTTTGAAATGAAAATAATTATAGATTTTTTCATAAGAATGCATTTTGGATAATGCCGTTGAATATGGAATATGATCATGGGTCATTAAAAATTTTATAATAAAGATCATAAATTACATTTCATAGTGTTTTTCAATATCTCTATATAATATTATGAATGATGTACATGGATTATATTCCATGACAACACTATATTATATTTTCAAAAATAATCTTTCATAACTTCTTTATTTCATTGTTTTCCATGTATTATCATTCTCAGAAAACTATTTTTTTTCTTCTTCATTATATTCATTTTTATTATCTTGATAGTTTTATCATCATCCTATTTATTTTCTAATTAAACTTATTCCAAAGTTACTTCATCATTTACCTTAATTATTTTTCATTTGTTGTTTTTGATTTATAAGAATCATTATATTATACTTTTGATAATTGTACATTAAAACATTCTATTTTAAATGGTCATTATTTTATTTTTAACCTATCTAGTTTTAATATTAATGTTTTGAATTATAGTTTTATTTCATTACATTAATAAGTCAATCTATACAAAAGTCCAATTATTTCTCTGAAAAAATCATTTATTTTATATTTATGGTCAACTATATTATGTATTTTTTCAAACATCTTCTCATTATTCTGATCACCACGAGTAAAAATTAAAGAATTAAATATATATTATATTATTAATCCTTATATGGTATTTTTTACAACATTAATTTAGATGAACCAACTTATTTGATATTACATTTCTCCATCTAAGAATGATTTGGGTAATTTTATATACTATATTATATGTTCTCAAAAATTGATGCTTCCATTTACTCTACCAACCGTAGTTACACCTGAAACTCACATTGTTAACTTGAAATGATAATTAATTATTTTTTATTATAAAAATAATGCACCATGTCAAACTATAAAAAAATCCACAATATTTTCCTTACTTCATGTTCTCCTAGGTATTTAACTTGAAATGATTTATTAGAATTATCAAATCTATAATCAATACGTTCAAAACATCATTCATAGTCAGTTTATTAACAATAACTAGCTTTCTAGTAATTTTCTTTCTTATGAGTTCATGCAAATTACCTTATAAATGTGGTTTATTACATCTATTATTTTTCCCTTTAATTTTCTCTTATAACACAATCAATAATATTTTTCTCTAGTTCATTTAATAATTTATTAGATAATTGTACTAAATATAAAGGTGAATATTAAAGATTTTGACACAATCAATAAATATCACCAAACCTCTCCCATTTTTCATGAAGTGGTTCTTCATCATTTTTTTAAAAGATAAAAATTTTAATCCCAAAATACATTATACTTTTCAGTTGAAAAAAAACATATAATAATTAATTTTCACATATTTCAAATTAAATGACCCACTTGGACCCCTTATGGGATGTATATAACAACATTGCGCCACCACATTCCCTCCTTTAATAGTCCAGGGGCTAGTGAATAGAAATAATATGACATAATCAGACAAGGGATGCTTTATCTGATAATAATCGAAAAATGATATGTAATAAAATACAAAAAATATAACCATCAATAGATAAAAAATAAATGAATAACTGAACTACACATCAATTGTTGTATTATAAAAAATATACGTCATAGTGTTTCATCGAAAACATTTCTAGGTAACCAAAATACTTGAAACATCAAATTATGAAATAGATGTAAATAAAGTAAACATTAATTCCTCATATTATAATCACCATATAATATTTATAATGTAAAATAATGTGTCAATGACTCTTGAAAAGTATATACAATTGAATCATGAACCATTATGTATATCCAAAAGTAATCTAATATCCTCTACACATAAATACCTCCACCATTATTATCAGAAATACCATTTCCATATTATATAATGTCTACAATGGAAAAATAAATGTGGGAATAATTTCAATGAAAGGGTGACTATAAACATACCCAGTATGACACCCAAATATAACAAATGAATGGTGAACCAACTAGATATCAAGAAACCCAAAAAATTAGAAACAAATAAAAAATTGTAAATAATCATACGATTTATAGTACTGAAACATAATAACATAAGGAAGCCTCATATTACTACAACATAGATCATTTATAAGTCATTAAATTCAATTATCCATGGTCTCATATGTCGAAAAATAATGGGTGTGTCTGATGTCAACTGCCGAACTATAAGTCCAACCATGTTCATCATCATAGGTAATATGTGTTGATTCAATAAGGTTTTCCTTATGACTTTTCCATTTCTTATTGTTTTGAAAATCACAAACACCTTATCATTAATAAAATTGCTTTTATAAGGAAAATTGATTTTATAAGGAAAATCACTTTTGTAAGAAAAATTATCCTTATCATTTTTTCAGCCATATTTTTTTCTTAAGTATATGATTCAGATTCATTTCAATTTTCTCGGAATTGTTTGAAACATTGATATGAAGTATTCTGTTTTTAGGATCCAAATTCTGGATAAGAATTGTGATAAAGTTTCACTCCGAAATCCAGAATGAGAACTGTGATAAAGTTTCATTCCGAATTCTGGATACAGTTTTACTCCAGATTCAGGATACGAATCCTTATGAAGTTCGACAATGAATTCTCATTACGAATTCTAATGAAGAATTCTCATTACGAATTCTGATGATGAATTCTCATAACAAATTTTGATGACGAATTCTCATTCTGAATTCTCATTCTGAATTCACCTATTAAATAGAATCAGATCATCCTTGTTTTATACACTCCGAATTTATTCAGACTCCGAAAATTATTTTTGGTTAGACTCTGAACATTAATTTTGGTTATGCAATTATATTTTGTCTACTCTTTGTTATTTTCCTTACACTCCAAACCTTCACTCCGAATTTTTCATTCCGAACTTTTGAGTTATATTTTAAACGGTGTCGTACATTCTGTTACACTTGATTTGTTATAAAATGATGTCGTCTATTCTGCTATAAACTAACCATTGGCTAAGTTACATGTGTACAGGTCCCTCCGAATTTCATGGAAAATATGACCGTTGGAAGTGGGAGTTGACCGTTGGAAATTCGCCTATAAATAGGAGCCCATTTGGAAGAGCTCACAAGAACTGGGTTTTACATTGTGCACATATGATGTTGAAGTGATTTCTAGAGAGAGAGGCTCTTATTAACTCTCAAATCTTCGTGCAACTCCAAATGTTGATGATTACATTTGAGGACTTCCGGGGATAGGAAGACAGAGGTTCCGACTACCTTGAAGTTCGAGGGCTTCCTTGCTGAGGAAGACAGAGGTGCCAACTACCTTGAAGTTGAGGGCTTGCGGGGATAGCAAGACAGAGACTCCGATCTTCGTATTGAGGGCTTACACAGGTGTGGGTAAGACAGACTTGCTTGAAAGTATAAATCAAGGTACCTTTATCTAAGGTTGTTGGATACCCTTCTCTTTGGGTTAAAAGACTTATATTTTGTTACTTGTAGTTATATTACTTGTTTATTTCCGCTGCATTTTGTATTATAAGGAAAGTATAACTTTCTTATACTTTCTTACTTGTACTCTGTTTCACTTAGATTCTATATGCTTTAAGGTAGAATATCATTTTGTAATCTTTTGTTAATGTTTTACTTTCCGGAACCAAATTTCCGGAACCTACTTTCGGAATCTCTTTTCAGTTTTAAGAAAGTTCATAGGATTTGATGTTTATAACTTCACTCCTTATTCAATGTTTTATTTGGTATTAGAGGTGTTGTGAATTTACTTAAGTTTAACTTTGTTAAACTTAGCCCTTTCCTTTACTTAAGGAAAAGACGATTATTCGTAACTAACTTTAAAGGTTCCAAAGGAATTTATAAAGTATACAATTCACCCCCCTCTTGTATATTGAGCATCTACATCATTATTTTGATCCTACAATTGGTATTAGAGGTTAGAAACCTCATACTCTATACCGATCCTACAATTGGTATCAGAGCAGGTCTCTGAAATACTTATACTCACGAATAAGTTTTTCTTGCTCACTTTATCATTCCGAACATTCTCATTTCGAACATTGTTATTACGAACTTTTTGCTACTAACAAGTTTGTGTGCCAAAAGTTATTTTTAAGTATAGTAGGAGTCATTGTTGGTTCAATTGATAATCTAAATCCTACCAGACCACCAATCTTTGATGGTAATGACTATGAGTATTGGATAGATCGAATGAAGACTTTTGTTATCAATACTGGAGTGGACAACTTTGTTATGCTTACTGGTGATTATAAAATTCTCGACAAGGAAGTTAGAACTTTTACTAACCAGTAAAAGCAAGAATATCAAATCAATTATAAGGTACGCAATACTCTACCTTGTTCAATGATTAGAAATATATATATCCAAATTACTTCCTGTGAAGCAGCTAATTGTATCTCGAAGAAGTTAGATGTTACACACTTTGGAACTTCTAAAGTGATTGAGACTAGGAGAGCTATGCTTAGAGCTGAATATCATGGCTTCAACTTTCCTTATGGTGAACCAATCTGTAATGTTCAACAGAGATTTATGAATATTGTCAACAGTTTACAGTCTATGGGAGAGAAAGGTTTAGATGAAGAATCACTTTTCGATAAAATAATTGATATTATGCCCAATGAGTGGGAATCCAAAAGAACAGCTATAGATGAGAACATGAAGGTCACTCAAATTTCTCTTGATGAGTTATTTGGAACTCTTCTTCAACATGAAACCAGAATGAAGTGAGATGCTGACAACATCAAGAAGAAGAATGGTAGTGGTACTATTGCTTTTACAACAACATCAAATCAGATGAAAGCTAAGACTCCTGAGAGAGTAACCAGATCCAAGTCTAAGAAAGTCATTTTCCAATCCGAATCTACTGAGAGTGAAGTCTCTGAAAATGAATTAGGAAATCTTTCTCGAAGGATGAACAAGATAGCTGGACAGAGAAATTTTCAATCCAAGTTTAAGAAAAAGGACAGGAAAGATAATAATGATGGAGTAGTTACTTGTTATGAATGCAAGAGAGCTAGTCATATTAGACCAGATTGCCCTTTGCTTAAAACGAAAGAAATAAAAGAATGGCATTCAGACATGAACAAAAAGAAATATTATAAAGACAAATCTATGAATGTATTGAAATCTAATGATACCTGGAGTGCTAGTGGTGGAGACTCTTCAGATGAATCTTCTGATTAAGAATCTTCAGGACAGAAGAATCTTGGTCTTATAGCCAGATTACCTATTGACAATCAATGTTTTATGGCTAAGGTACGAAATGTTGAATCATTGACCAATGTTTCCTTAAAATCCAATGATCGTAAGTATTATAATTCTTCTGATGAAGAATCCTTTTCTGATAAAGAAAATACTTTACCTACTTCTGAAGAAGTCTCTAGGCTTGATGAACTTCTTGAGATTGAGAATTCTAAACTCAATAAAAAACATGATAAGGAAAAATCTAGGAATTATATTCTTACGAAAGAGATATCAGATCTTTCTAAAGATCTTGATAGGAAAAATGCTGATTTTGAAAGTATTTCAAAAAATCTGGAGGAATTAAGTTCTGAGAAGAACAAACTTTCTAAAGAATTAGAAAAAGTAATATCTAAGAAAAATGTTTTCGAGCCTAGCTCTAGTTCTAAAACTAATGATTTTGAGGATAAAAACTTGGTTATAAAACTCGAGTCCAAAAGTTTTTCCTTAAAGAAGTGTTTATCAAACTTTACCCATGGTAAGGAAAATTTTGATATAATGTATTCCCAAATACGACCTTTAAGAAATAAATCCGGTTTTGGTTATACCCATGAAAAACCAATTTTTAGTAACAATTATTTTGTTCCTCAAAGTGCCCCATTTTGTACCAAGTGTCAATGTGGTGGTCATTGGGCAAATAATTGTTCCTTAAACAAAACCAAATCTTTAGGATTTCACAAAGCTTATTTCTCTAAGAAGATGTGGGTACCTAAAATTTTATTATCAGGGAATCTCGGATCCAAGAAAGTTTGGATACTGAAAGTATAATTCTCTTCTTGATTTCAGGAAAATAAAAAAAGTACCAGCAACAATACATGGTACATGGATAGTGTATTTTCCCGGCACATGACTGGTAAGAAAAGTTTTTTTGAAAAGATTATCAAAACGAGAGGAGGAAAGTTAACTTTCGGAGATAATGCTAAGGGAGAGATTGTTGGTATTGGTAATATTGTTCTTCTTGGTAAAACCTTGATTTCAAATGTTCTTTTTGTTAAGGGTCTTAAGAACAACCTCATTAGCTTAAGTCAGTTATATGACGATGGTTACCTTGTGAATTTTAGGAATGATAAGTTCTTAGTTCACAATTCCAAGGAAGAATTTATTCTCTCAGCCAATAGGCAAGAGAGTGTTTACACTTTAAACATAGAAGACCTTAGAAGCCAAGATTTACCTTTCCTTAGTGCAATGGAAGATCATTCCTGGTTATGGCATAGAATACTAGGTCACTTTAATCTTAGGAACATATGTAAACTCTCAAAGAAGAAACTAGTTAAGGATCTACCAGAGCTTAGATTTGATTCTTCTAAAGTTTGTGATCCTTGTAAATATGGAAAGAAACATAAATATAGTTTTAAATCAATCGGTGAAGTCTCAACAAATGATGCATTTTAGTTAGTGCACATGGATATTTTCGTTCCAACACAAACTGAAAGTATTGGAGGAAAATACTATGTGTTTGTTCTAGTTGATGATTACACTAGATTTACTTGGGACTATTTTCTAGCAAAGAAGTCTGAAGCTTTTTCCTATTTCAAAAGTTTTAGAGATCAAGTTAAAAATGAGAAAAACCTTCCATTGAAAACTATTCATAGTGATCATGGAGGAGAATTTCAAAATTCTGATTTTGAATCTTTTTGTAGTAGAAAAGGTATTACTCACAATTTTTCAGCACCTAGAACTCCTCAACAAAATGGTGTAGTTGAATGAAGAAATATAATTCTTCAAGAAATAACTTGAACCATGTTGAGTGAATATTCTGTAGCTAGACATTTCTGGGCTGAAGCTGTAAGTATTGCTTGCTATACTATAAATCGAGTATTGATTAGACCTTTTCTTAATAAAACCCCTTATGAGTTATGGAATGGTAGAAAACCAAGACTATCCTACTTCAAGGTTTTTGGTTGCAAAGTATTCATTTTTAATACTAAAGATAACTTACATAAATTAGCACCAAAATATGATGAATGAATTTTCTAAGGATATTCCACAACTTCTAAGGCTTATAGAGTTTTTAATAAAAATACTTGTACTGTTGAAGAAACAGTACATGAAAAATTTGATGGGTCAGATCCTTTTGTTTTTAAACCACCTCAACCTACATCCTTGGATGTGTTTTCAAAACCTGATTGTCAAAATTTGATAGAAGAACCTTCTGATAAGGAAATTGTTCAAGAAGATACTTCTGAAACATTTACCCCAGAAGACTTTCTACCCTATGTTGATGAACAGGTTTTACAAAACCCAAATCAGGGGTTTCTTAAGAATCATCCTAGTGATAGTATCATTGGTGATGTAAATCAACCTGTAAGGACTAGAAGTTCCTTAAGAAATGATGTAGAACATCTAGCATTTCTTTCCCAATTAGAACCTAAATGCACTGATGAAGCTTTAGGTGATGATGATTGGATCAAAGTTATGCATGATGAACTAAATGAATTCGAAAGGAATAAAGTATGGACCTTGGTTGAAAGACCTAAGGAAACTTCTGTTATTGGAGTAAAATGGGTTTTCAGAAATAAATGTGATGAAAATGGAGTCATAGTAAGAAATAAATCTAGAATATTTGCCAAAGGCTATAATCAGCAAGAGGGAATAGACTATGAAGAAACCTATGCTCCAGTAGCTATACTTGAATCTATCCGTATTCTACTTGCCTTTGCATCATTCTTTAATTTTAATCTTTTTCAAATGGATGTGAAATGTGCTTTTCGTAACGGTTATGTTCAAGAGGAAGTTTTTGTTGAACAACCTCCTGGCTTTGAAGATACAAAACATCCTGATCATGTTTTTAGACTTACCAAAGCTTTGTATGGTCATAAACAAGCCCCACGAGCATGGTATGATAGACTCACTGGATTTTTGCTTCAAAATAACTATGTCAAGGGAAATCCATATCCAACCCTTTTTATAAATAATGATAAGAAAAATGTTTTAATTGTTCAAATTTATGTTGATGAAATCATATTTGGTTCAACTCAGCAATCTTTGACTGACTCTTTTGCAAGTCTAATGAAATATGAGTTTGAAATGAGTATGATGGGTGAGTTAACTTTTTTCCTTGGTTTTCAAATTTCTCAAAAACCTGAAGGAACTTACATATCCCAACATAAGTATATTAAAGATATTCTTAAAAAGTATGGTTATGACAACACTAAGAGTATAAGTACTCCCATGGGTACCTCAAACTATTTAGATCTTGAAGAAACTAGGAAACCAGTATATCAAACATCTTTTAGAGGTATGATAGGAAGTTTACTGTACTTAACAGCTAGTGGATAGAAAGAGTACATCCGGGACTTGACATTTATGGAAATGATTTTGTTCTAAAAATCTTTTATAATGCTGACTTTGGTGGATGTAGAATGGATAGAAAGAGTACATCCGGGACTTGTCATTTCTTAGGAGATTCATTAGTTTCTTGGTCCTACAAGAAGCAACATTATATAGCACTTTCCACTGATGAAGCTAAATATGTAGCAGTTGGAAGTTGTTGTGCTCAAGTGTTGTGGATGCAACACACACTCACAGACTATGGCTTAAGTTTAACTAAAACTCAAATTTTGTGTGATAACACAAGTGCCATTTCCCTCAGTAAGAACCATGCACATCACTCTCCTACAAAACACATAGATATTAGGCATCCCTTTTTTAGGGATCACACACTTAAAGGAGATATCATTATTCAATTTATTGGGACACAAGATCAACTTGCTGATATTTTCACAAAATCATTGCCTTTTGATAGATTTAAATACATTAAACAGAAGTTAGGGATGATAACCGTAAGGTAATCCTCCTTAATTAACTTTCTGTTGAAAAATTCTCCTTACAGAAATAAACTCATTTTCATAGGGGGAGTACATCTGATTGTTAGAATAATATTTTTTTCTCTTTCTCCAAAATTTGTTTTCAAACATTTCGGAACTAAAATTCTGCAATGGAATTTTCGGAACTAAAATTTTCCAGAATGGAGATTTTCATATAGAAAACTTCTGAAATAAAACTTTTCATATTAAAAACTTCTCGAATGGAAAATTTTGAACAGATATTTTCATAACGGGATTTTCCTACCGAATCTTTCATAATAAGTCTTTCGTTTTCAAATTTTGTAATGAAATTTTCGTAGTGAGTTTTCCGTACTGAGTCTGTTTTTCGTAGTGAGTTTTCCAAATTTTTTCTTTTCGTAGTAAAGATTTTTTTTGAAGATTTCGTAAGATTGTTACCAATTACGAATAATCTTCCTAAGCCAATCTAAAAGCATTTCCTTACTTACGTTTTCTTAGTCATACTTTTCTTGCTGGAAGTTTCTTATATTTTGTTTTCAGATTATAATTTTCTTAATTCTTTATTTTAATAAAAACCTAAAAAGATCGGATTCATGTTTTCTTGAGAATTAGTTTTCTACCGTCAGATCTAATCTCAGCTTATCACAACCGTTCGATCAACTGTGTAGAATGAACCGTTTTTCCGTTGCCTATATAAAGGGGACCCCAAACGGTTGTCCCACATCGGTTTTCAAGCTCCAGCGAAGCGAAGCTCTGCCTCTCTGTTTTAAGGTCGTTCTGAACTTCAACTTTCTCCGTTCTGAACTTCTCAGAGGTCTTCAAATCCGAATTTCTGTGGAAGTAGCTTCTTAAGACATGTCTTCTTCTAAGCCGATTTCGAAGTGGTTAGTATACAGAGGGAGGCTGGTTCATCCGGATTTCTTCAACAAGTACGATTCTCTTATTTCCAAGAATATCATGCTTAATGGTTGGGAAGATGTTACAACGTCAAAACCTGGGAATCAAGATGAAGTGTATTCAGATTTTCTTATAGAGTTCTATGAAACAGTCTTCTTTCTTAAGGAAGATAGAAGGGAGAATTTGTCTTTTAAGTCTTATGGAAAGACTTATAAGCTTTCATATGCCAAGGTAGCCAGCTTGGTAGGTCTGAATAATGAATGTGAAGCCGAATTCATATCTCATGTGTTTCCAGATTCTAAGGGTAGCTTCGACAAGGAAAAAGCATTAGAAACTCTCAGACTGGCAGATTACAAGGCTCCGAAGATTGCTTCTCTATCTACAAATTTCCGGATTCTAGAGTTGTGGGTAGAAGGTCTTATCGTACCAAGGAAAGGTGATAAAGATAGATTAAAAAGAGTGATATCTACATCCTAGATTTTCTGATAAATCTGAGGAAGTTCAATTTGATGAAGCACATTCTTATCACTCTTGAGAATGTTAAGAAAGGGAATCTGAGAGCTCAGATTATTATGTATCATGCAATCCTCTCGAAGCTAATAGTTCGGTGCCTTGAGTCTTTCAAGGAGGCGTGCAAGTCTAAGCCCAGAGTTTGTAAAATTATGTTGGTAAGTGATGGTACACTTAAGAGAATAAATGTAGCTTTTGACAAGAAGTCTGGTTAGTTTATTGATTTACCTGCTCAAGATGAAGCAGTTCTGAAAGTTGCTGATCTGGAATCCTCTAAGCCAGTAAGGAAGAGAAAGTTGAAAGAAGTTGAAGTAGAAGCAGAGAATCCCAAGTCTGAGGATGTTCATTCCGCACCTCCAAAACCAAAGAACAAGAAAGCTTACCCAGATTATGTTGTTGCTAAATAGAGGGAAATGAAAGAAAAGAGAGTGCAAGGGGGGCCTCAGTTTGGTTTGGAACCTGCGGAGGCTAAGGCCTTGAAGGAAAGAACTACATATGAGCTAGAAAAACAAGCAAAAGAAAATAAGATCAAGAAGAATATTTCTGAGGCTGAGGTAGCCCAGGCTTTGTTAAAGTTTAATGATATGGTTTCAGCAAATATCCCTATTCCAAGATCTTTTTCTCTGGAATCTCTACCTGAGACTCTAGGAAGAGACATTGTTGCTCCGGAAGAGGTAGTAGATAAGTCTGTTGAGCAAGGTGAGAAACGTGAGCAAGTGGAAGAAGAAGAAGATGTTGCTGAAGGAAGTGGTGAAACCGGAGATGTGTTGAAGCAAGTAGATGATTATAAGGGGACTCCTTCTGAACATTTGTCACTCCAAACATCAGAAGCTGAATCGTCGAAGCCGGTTACTCCAATGATGGATGAGGAGAAAGGAGAAGAAGAAGTTGCCTATCATGCAGAAGAAGAACAACTTCTACATGATATTGCTCAGATGGAAAATGTAGAGGATGGTGCTCAGGAAGTTTCTGATGAGGAAGACAATATTGTCCATGTTTCTGATAGTGAGAAGAGAAATCTGAAACACGACTCTATTCCAAAAATAGAAAAGGGAAAGAAAATTCTTGCTGATACTCCGAGCTCAGTAGTGCTGAAGAGAAAGGAAGTTGGTATCTCTTCAAAGAGAAAGCTTGATCAAGTTGAAGAAGAAAATTATTTAAGAAGAGTCTCGGATTCGGAGTCATCTTCATTGGGGCATGACTTTGTTGTTCAATATTTAAAGAAGATGGTAGGTTCTATTCCGACCTTCTCAAGCATTGACTCAAGATGCCAAATGCTCCAACATGCTTTAAATCAAAAAACAGACTCTATATCTATGGTTATAGACAAGTGTGTTGAAATAGAGGCTCAGTTAAAAACATTCTTTTTCGGCTACGAAGCCCATCGAAGACCTTGCAAGAGGATGACAAACTGGTCAAGGAAGCCTGTAGAAGAGATGATGCTATTTGATGAATTTCAAGTCAATGTTAAAGATGATTTTGAGAATGAGGACAGGAAAATAAATGAGCTTACTTCATCATTTGAAGAAAAGCTCACAGATGAAAAGAACTTCCGGATTCAAGAAGTTAGAGATCTGAATGGGAAGCTGAATTCCGTTTCTCAAAACATGAAGTTTGAAAGGGATCATTGGATTGAGTTTGAAGAGAAATTGAAGGCTCAGGAAGAAATGATCGAAGCTCGGGAAGAAAAGCTTCAAGCCCAGGAAGAAAAGATTGAAGCTCAAAGTGCAGGAATTGTGGTTTTAGAGATGCAATCCGAAGAAGACTATAAAGACTTGAAGAAAATAAAGACTATTCTTAAGGGTCTCATGGTGAAATAAAAAGATTCAAAATAGACAGATCCGATATTTTTTTGTATCTAAATTTTCTTTGTTGCCGAAATTTCAAACTTAATGAAAATTGTTCTCGTCGTTTCTTTTGTTGTTGTTACTAATTTTTCAGGTACATTGTTATTTTTTTCCATTCCCTCGAATTCTTTTTGAAAATCACAAAGGGGAGGAAGGAAAAGATCCTTAAGGAAAAAGAACTCTAATAAGAGCTTATCTAAGGGGGAGTTTTTCATTAAAGAATAATTTCTTATTCATAATGAAATGTCTCTCCGGAAATCTAGAATACGATCCTTAGAGTTTCAAAGCCTAAGGGGGAGTCAGTTGTATTCATCAATATCCTTAAAGCAAAGGGAGATAAGCCTTAATGTTTTTCTTTCTTCTTAGAATTACTTTTCATAAGGATTTTTGTGCTTTCCAAAAAGGGGGAGATTGTTGAGTCAATAAGGTTTTCCATATGACTTTTCCATTCCTTATTGTTTTGAAAATCACAAACACCTTATCATTAAGAAAATTTCTTTTATAAGGAAAATTTCTTTTATAAGGAAAATCGCGTTTGTAAGAAAAATTATCCTTATCATTTTTTCATCCATATTTTTTTCTTAAGTATAAAATTCAGATTCATTTCTATTTTCTCAGAATTGTTTGAAACTTTGATATGAAGTATTCTGTTTTTAGGATCTGAATTCTAGATAAGAACTGTGATAAAGATTCACTCCAAAATCTAGAATGAGAACTGTGATAAAGTTTCATTCCAAATTCCGGATACAGTTTTACTCTAGATTTAGGATACGAATCCTTATGAAGTTCGACAACGAATTCTCATTACGAATTCTGATGAAGAATTATCATTACAAATTCTGATGATGAATTCTCATAACAAATTCTGATGACGAATTCTCATTCCGAATTGAATCTGGCCATCTTTGTTTTATACACTCCGAATTTATTCAGACTCCAAAAATTATTTTTGGTTATACTCTGAACTTTCATTTTGTTTATGACTTTATATTTTTTCTACTTTTTATTATTTTCCTTACACTCCGAACCTTCACTCCGAATTTTTCATTCTGAACATTTGAGTTAGATATTAAACAGTGTCGTACATTCTGTTACACTTGTTTTGTTATAAAACGATGTCATCTATTCTGTTATAAACTAACCATTGGCTAAGTTACACGTGTATAGGTCCATCTGAATTTCATGGAAAATATGACCGTTGGAAGAGGGAGTTGACCGTTGGAAATTCACCTATAAATAGGAGCTCAGTTGAAAGAGCTCACAAGAACTGGGTTTGACATTGTGCATATATGTTGTGTAAGTGATTTCTAGAGAGAGAGGCTCTTATTAACTCTCAATGCTTCGTGTGACTCCGAATGTTGGTGATTACATTCGAGGACTTCTGGGGATAGGAAGACAGAGGTGCCGACTACCTTGAAGTTCGAGGGATTCCTTGTTGAGGAAGACAGAGGTGCCAACTACCTTGAAGTTGAGGGCTTGAGGGGATAGCAAGACAGAGACTCTGATCTTCGTATCGAGGGCTTACCCTGGTGTGGGTAAGACAGACTTTCTTGAAAGTATAAATCAAGGGACCTTTATCCATGGTTGTTGGATACCCTTCTCTTTGGGTTAAAAGACGTATATCTTGTTACTTGTAGTTCTACTACTTGTTTATTTCCGCTGCATTTTGTATTATAAGGAAAGTATAACTTTCTTATACTTTCTTACTTGTACTATGTTTCATTTAGATTCTATGCACTTTAAGGTAGAATCTCATTTTGTAATCTTTTGTTAAAGTTTTACTTTCCGGAACCATATTTCCGGAACCTACTTTTGGAATCTCTTTTCAGTTTTAAGAATGTTCATAGGATTTGAAGTTTATAACTTCACTCCTTATTCCATGTTTTACTTGGTATTCGAGGTGTTGTGAATTTCTGTAAGTTTAACTTTGTTAAACTTATCCCTTTCCTTTACTTAAGGAAAACATGATTATTTGTAACTAACTTTAATGGTTCCAAAGGAATTTTTAAAGTATACAATTCACCCCCTCTTGTATATTGAGCATCTACATCATTATTTCGATCCTACAATATGGTGGATACTAAAACCATCAAGTCATAGTACGACATAACATGAGTACTAATCAAATACAAGAATTTAAGATTATTCAAATCACCAAAAAAATCTATCACATTTTATTGGTTACATTAACACTCTGACACCACTGCTTGGGGCTCCACCTCATTAGAGAAATGTATGTAAATCACCAAATCTCAACTCTATAGATGCATAATACCATAATGTTGTCTGTATCGAGACCACTATAGAACCTAGTACACTTAAATTATCTCACAACTATCAAACCCATAACATCCATCAATAGTATCAAAAATGGGGATATGTTCCTCACAAGATGATACAATATGAAATGGAGTATCAGTACTTATAAAAGGGAAAATACCGTAACATATGTAGTGTGTATCATTGTAGAGGGTTACTAAGTCCAGTAGTAGAGGACATGTACCACATACCAATGTGATGGTTATATAATAAAATATATTCATAGAGTACACATTCATAGTTGAATGATATTTTTTTTTTAAAAAATTCAACCCTGTAGTTTCTCAAATTTTTCACTGACATATGTCGTTGTCTATATGTGATTTAGAAACTAAAATTACCATAATTTTAAATCTCACATGATAATAATATATATTCCTTCACATTATTTGGTAAAATTTATATTATCAACAACTACTCATATATCAAAAATAGGTTTCATAGTGGGAACAAAAAATGAATGTTTCATACATCCAAGTACTTGGAATGTCTTGTTGGGTAAAAGACATGTAGGTAGAGTAGGGTATATTGTTTGTGTATTGTATTACCTTAATATATGTGAATAAAAAGTATATGGAATGTGAAATAGTGTACATAGAATATAAGGCTCTATTATATGGTTGATTGTTGCACTGGATACATGCCAAATATTTTTGAAATGTTGTACATATCATCTTTAGATGGGACATGTCATGTAGTACACATTATTAATCTTATGTAGTATTTAATCTCACATATAAGGACTTATCATTAAAAGATTATAAAATTTACAATAATACATGATGTGTATAAAATATGTACATTATGTTAGGGTTTCTCCATATAAATTTGGAATGTACACTTGGTGTGCATAGTGATACATTGTGTGCGACTCAATGTTACATGGCATGTGACTTGTGTCTATCCAATCTTGGTTAATTAGAAAGCCACATTGTGATATTTCTATGGGTTACTTGTCACATGACATTAATTTTATTTTGAAACTAAATGATAGTGAAATAATTGAAATATGGCTTGGGACTACAAACCATATTGTCATTAATTTATAGAATGTTGAATATTCATATTTTTATAGTGAATTATCTTTCCACCATTACGTATAGATACACCGAGAGTATTGGTCAAAATATTCATCCCAAATATGATCACCAATCCTCACTGTGGTGATTTTTAGGTATCCCTCAATATCTACTCATATATATATATATATATATTCCCAAACTTTTGCTAGAAACCCATAATTTTTTAATTGTCCTTTTGTGTAACATCCCAAAACCAAAAACAAACTCATTAGAGAATAAGGGAAAATAATAGTCAGAGGAATCATAATGTAAATTATTATAGTAATCGTAGAATTAATTTAAAATGATAAATTATAATAATATAATTTACAAAAATTATATAACCCCACATAGTGAAATAAACTAATTATAATCTCATAAATAATATTAATGATAAACATAGAGTATTTATCCTCATGTTTACAACATTTTAGGAAAATAAAATAATCATATATATATATTAATAGGAATGATAATTTAATAAAGAAAGTAAATTCTTCATGTGTCAACATAAATTATTCCAGATATACTCAATGAAGAATCATAAAAAAAATATTTTCAATAATTATAATGATAAAATTTTTTATTATTCAACTACAAATTACTCAACTTTCTTGGTAAAATAAAAATTCATGTAGTTAAAAAACAAGTATTCACCTGATAGAAAAATGAACCATTTTAAACATTCTAAAAAATTGATCACGTTTTATTCTTTTAAAAAAAATATTCATATCTCATAAAACATTTAATTCGATTATAATGAACTGAAATTTATTTTTTGAAAGGATACAATATTACATTATTAATAAAATTATCTAATTTCCATACTTTTTTATAATAATCAATTCAATCCCACTATTTATTCTGTAATCCAAATAATTATTTAGAAAAATTCATTTTTTGAAAAAGTATTCATAAAAAAAGTAATTAACTTTTTTCAATATAAAGAACATTGGAAATGAAAATATTTAAAATAAAATTCTTCATATTTTACATTATCTATGATATATTATTTAAAAAACATTTTATCAAAATACCATAAACTTTATTCTTAAAAAATGTCATTATTGAAATATATATTTAAATTATTCCATGAAAACTGAAAATAATGTGATCCAAATGATATGGGAAGAGGGTTATATCACAATAAATGAAATACTGATTGGAGGGAAAAAATTCCAACCACATTGGGGATTTTCCATTTCTTAGTTATTCATTGTAACTTCCATTTATTCTCCCACCACATTTTTGATCATTTTTACAATGAAAATCCCACATTATCTATTGCCTCTAACTTTAGGAATTTTGTTAAAACATGATTAGTTTCTTTTTCATTGTGCATATAGATATCACAATTTTATTCATTTATTATATTTTTATCATTATAATAGAATTAGTGAATTAATTAGATTATGAAATTCTCCATTTCATTAGATAATTAAATAGAGAATTAAAATTCATAATAATAGAATTCCATAATTCTTTGATTAATCTCATGCATAAATTCAAATTAATTCCTTATTAATTTTCTAAATTATTTATCTAATCCTATAATTACTAGAATCCTAAAATACATTTATATA
Organism: Viscum album; assembly: GCA_963277665.1. Lineage (NCBI taxonomy): Eukaryota > Viridiplantae > Streptophyta > Magnoliopsida > Santalales > Viscaceae > Viscum > Viscum album. The sequence continues at coordinate 1,543,230,575 of OY728129.1, forward strand.
TAATATTAAGGCAACATAACAACACAATTAGGCCATGTGTGCTCTGTGTCATAGCCACATGACCATGAAATCACCACATATCTATATATAAAAGATAGATTATTTTGAGAGTCTTGTGGATTATGTTAAGACCCAAAATATATTAGTTACGAGCTCATCACCTGATCAAATAATTTATACACTTCTTATCAAATAAACCCCATTTCAGACACAACCATGGTGTTTTAAATTTTCTCTTTTCCCCCATTTAGAGCATATATGTATTCCTGATCATTAAATAAATATTTAATTATTAATATATATTATTTACTCCCCAAATATCATGTGCCTTGAATTTTTTTTCAAATTAATCCCAACAAAAAACAACACTTCCTGAGGCCAATAGAAAAATTTAAAATTTATCTATGGTCATTTTTTAAAATTTATTTCCTATTTTACACATTTTATTGAATCGAGACTCCAAAACACAAAAATTATCTGTGGACAGATTAAGTGTAAATTTATGTTGAAAAATTTTCACCATTAATAGAATTTTTTATCCTAAAATATAAAACAATTATTGATTCTAATTAAGAGTCTCATAATACTTTCTCATTAAAAATGACATGTAGACATATTTATATAATCTTTCAATAGTGTTATATGATTTTTCTGAACTTCAATACAATCATGTAGAAATAATTTAATCTCTTTCATTTTTCATGCCCTAATATATTTTTCTGCTTCTAATACATTACTAGAACTAAATACTAAATCATACCGTACAAAATAACCTTATAAATATCAATGAAATTCTTCTACTAGGTTTTATCAACCTCATTATTCATTAACCAATCTTCAACTGAGGGTTTTCCAAACACAATAATGTTTTAAACCAAATGCAATATGGTTGTGTTGCATAACACTTTTTATAATGCTGTTGTGAATCACATTGAAGATCAAAACCATGCTTCTCTAGCTACCCAACCACATTACACTTCATGATGGTGAACCATTTTATCACAATACAATGTTGGTAGTCCTAGCCTCATAGATTAAATTTATCTATTCAATCCAGACCCCATGAAATCACATAGAACAATCCAGCAACTAGAACTAGATTCGCAAGAAATTATCCCCCATTGAATGGATGAAGATCTCATTTTTAGGAATAATAAAAATTCTATGAGATATACTATATCATTAATTGTGTTCCACTGGGGTGGTCCACACTCGGTAAGCCTATTGATACTTTTTGGATGATCATAATGGGGAAATTAACATTTTTAGGGTGAACAGTGTAGCATGCTCACCAACTTCGCAAAGAAAACTACTAGTGAAATTTATAAGGAATAAGTAGTCATAAGTGACTATTCTATTTATACAACCTTTGTGGTATATATTTTACAATTTTATCAAATTTAGTAAACCTTAAAATCCTAGTAATCTATAGTTAGTCATTGATGTGGATTATACCACCGTGACTCATTGCTGACACCATGTAGTTCAATAAAATATGTATTCTTCTATTATGATCAAACACACATATTAAAATTATATGAGTGGAATATGATTGTTATTGTGGAATATTCTATAACTAATAGGATTCTAGATATGAACTCTACTGTAATCTCTTAATCTAGAGAAAGTAATATGAGATGTGTCACACATGTCTTCATCAATAACATATATTGTTTATAAAGAGAGGGAATAAATCATACCTCAAACATATTTAGATATCATCTTCTTATAGTCATCCATTTCATATGTCACCCCCATATAGCTATATGTCATCACTTTATGATTGACATGAATTATCTAAAGGTTGAGTTATTAAGAGTGGATAAAAAAAATTCTCCCCCTCTAACATCCCTGAAACCCCCATACCCTCATCTGAAACCACTCATCTAGTATGATTCTATTATTTTAATGGGAGGTTCAATGGTTTCATAACTATTTCAAACATAGAGTCATTTCTATGATAGTTTATTGTCTATTTAAAAGGATATATAAGACTACACAAAATGTAATGATGTATCTTTTCCTTTTATCTCTCAAATAAAAATGTGAACTGAATTACTATATTAAATATAAGGGTGCATAAGTGAAAACCCAAACCCAATATTTTATTAAATTATCCTCTTAAACTACCAATATTAAATAAATTCAAAATCAGCCATGTGAAAAGGATTATTAAATTCTTCAATGAGTACTCAAAAATTATTATTCTACATTGTGAAAGTTCAGTACCACCTCAACCATTTTTGATAATTATGGTTGTGAGTTACATTAATAATTTATCTACAAATTGATCATTGGTTTATGTAAGATATTTATACAAGAACCAATATTTTTTTGGAAGCTGCCCAATCCAAATGGAGCACATGGTTCACTAACAGAAACCAAAATTCTATAAGAGGGGGATTTATGTTGACTAAAATTATAAAAATCCTCTTCTAGTGGATGTCTTACAACATTTAATATATATATATATATATATTGTTTTATAAAATTAGTGTGAACTATAATTCAATATATTAAATATTTATTAAATAATAACAATTGAAAAGAAATCAACATTTACACACTATGATATATTTATTTAAATAGAAATATGAGTCAATTCCTTTACACTCCACTAATCAAAAATTACAGTAATCAAGAACTTGCATGGTAACTCAAAACCATACCTATATATAAGAGTAATCTATTTCAAGGGGAAATCAATTGTTAGATATGATGATCCCACAACGGTTAAAGTGTATCTTGGTGACATAATATAGTAATTATATGAATATTCACAACTTACCCCTATATGATTCACATATCTCCCATATTATACCCCATAACCAATGTATTAGGGTTTTTTGGAACTCATAATTGTGCACTAGATACTATGAAGCTGGGAATTTGGGATTTGTGGTTCACGTGAAAAAAAATAGAGTAGAATATTTTTTATAAAATAAATAAAGGTTTCATTATTAATGAATAAATTATCATTGATAATTTTATAATGGAACATATTAAAATAATTCTACTTCTATTTTTATTCAACATATTTTGGCCACTTTTTCTAAAAAATTATAATGAAACTGATGATGGGAAGAAAGTACCTCAACCAAGGTAGTGTGGGGTCTTGGATTGACAATAATTCTAGGATCCATTATGAAAATTAGCACAGTAGAAAACATATTTCTTAAATGAGTTCGCACTTTTAGAAACACTAAGGAGGAATGATCCATGCTAAAGGGAATAAATTTAGTGGAGAAAATTTCTAGAAGAGATCAGTTTTTGAGAAGGTAGGGGTCAAACCCTATTCATGTTTCTGGATAGATGATGAGAGAATTTGTCTAATAAATTAAAGCCTCACGACATCGTAAATTAGATGTGTGGCTCGACCTTTGAAATACATTGACTATACGAATTAAATTAAATTAAATTAACATTAACCATCAAATGAAATTGAGTAAAACCATCTAATCAACCCCACAAATATATTCTTCTTCTCATGTAATATGTCTCGTGTTTTTTATGGGTTTCATGACCAAGAAATTGAAATCTCATTGAATTTTCATACAGGATCATTTAAAAAATGAATAATGTCTAAAAAATGGTAATGTAAGAAATTGCACAATGCATGAAAATAACATTCAATGTAGAGTTTGTTTACATCCAAGTGAATGTGTTTCATGTAAAATAAATTATTGGTATTTGGCTAATCTCCTACATGAATGAATACAAGCTTCCATAATTTTATAGAATTATGGAATTCTCCAAACTATTTTTTCCTTCAAACTACAAAAAAATATTTGTGATTATAATAATATAGAGATGAGATGTGTGTAGTGATGGATTTAACTATGTGATATTGAATATGAACTCTGGATGATAATTTCATATAGATGTATTGCTATATGTAGATTATTCTATGTAACGTTATATTTTCATTTAATATCTTCTTGTAGAATCTATGTAGTTTTTTTAATATTCCATGAAAAAAACATCTATATATATTCGCCCATGTTTGAAGGAGCACTGAAATACAACCAATTATATTTTTCAAAAAATCATAAAATAATCCTTGTGAATTATAGAATGTGGAAGAATTATTTAATGCATGTATTCATGCACTAAGTAAAGAAAAATCTATTCGTGTTCAGATAGTCCTATATTAAGATTATTGTTAAAGTTTTAATTGTATAAAATAGTTTTTGGGATGAATGATTTGTGTTTAGAAATATAATTATATAGGGTGATTCAGTATGTGGGTATAGAATCATTTGTAGTCCATGGTGATACATTTCATCAACTTGAAAAAAAATGTGGACTGAGGCATCATTTTTTATGACACACTCATAGAGAAAAATTACGTTAGAAATCCAATTACAAGTCATTTCTGAAGATATCCTATTAGACCACCCTTCTATATGAAATTTCATGAAACATCTCATTTATATAAGGATATACTATACAAAAAATAGGTTATTTAATTCTATCTATAAATACCAACACCTATTTGGGTTCGAAAATGGATGGAGTATTGAAGAAATAATGAGAAAAATTGGATATGTTTGGTATTATACTAGGTTCCCTCTCCTGAAATCTTTTTTGTAAAAGTTTTAGAGAGGGAATGAAATTATTATGTAATTTAATCGATGTCCCTATACATAGGAATTCATTATTTACGAAGTCACTAAATAAGGATATCTCTCCACAAAGCATGTTACTTGAAATTTTACATGGATATCCCTATGCAAATTCCCCTATACTAATCCCCTATGTGAACCCCATCCACAAAGCACTATGTAGACCCACCTATGCTAGTTTTTAATCCTATATAAACATCCATTTTTTGGATTCCTCCTTGATGTAACACCATCAAAATATTAAATAAACATTGATTTGAGATACTCATCAGGGTTAAATATTCAATTAACCCTTGAGTCAAGATTCTCCTCATGGATCATTAATAAATTCACTAATAGTTTAGAAACTCCAAATGGTTCCAAAAAATGGGAATACTCAAATGTATAAACCCCATTTAAATCTTAAATATATTTTGAGTTGAGATACTATAATGGTTTTCCAATTAACTATTAATCGATATTCTCCTAGTTGTTATAGAAATACATTCTTCCTCCTATGTATGATCCCCATAAAAATATTAAATACCCATTGATTCAAGATACTACTCAAGGTAAATCTTTAATTAACCATAGAGTCGAGATACTCCTCATGCTTAATTATTGAATTCCCCCTATGTTGAGATATGCCTTATGGTTCCATAAATATAGGAATCCTTTTATGTATAAGCCCTAGAAAATTTGTTAATAACCATAGATTCGTGATAATCCTCATGGTTAAATAAGTAATTCAATATGAATCTTGATACCAATCATTGTTCCAGTAATTCATATGTCCTCCCATGTATAAGACACATCAAATTTGAAATAAAAAATGAGTTGAGATGCTACTCATGTTAAACTATTAATTAATCATGAGTTGAGATACTCATCATGGTACCATAAATATGGTAATACTTTGAGGTGTAATACTCAAAACACAGAATTACATTATCCACAATCTACATTCGGTATCTCATGTAATTGTATTCCTAAGCTCTGACTTATTTAAAATTTACCCCATTTAAACACACAAGACTCTCTTTATGGTATTCTCAAAGAATAATCCCACCTTTTAAATCTAATGTTACACTCTCATATAATTTGATTGATATTGTTATCTCTTTTATTTATCACACCAATAAAGGCTCATGCGGGTTTAGAAATACAAAATGATCATCCCCGTAGAATGGAGAATGTTCCTCCATTATAAGCATCCTCCTAGGTGAAAGTGAATACCAAACTATAATCTCTATGAGTTGATATTGTCCTTAGGATTATATAAATATTGGAATCATCTTTGGTGTAGTCCCCAACCTAAACTTACATCATACTACATGGGCTCAGATTCTGACTATTAGCCCGATACAAGGGATTCCTCTTGGGGGTTTGAACTAAATATAATTTCTCCTTTAACCATTCCATTGAACTACATTGTTTTTCATTCTTTATATAATAGGATACGTATGATTCATTTTTGAGGTTCAATATCAACTCTTAAATACACACCATAACCCTGGATGTAAATAAATTCGAGACATCCAAAAAGTCGAATTTATGCTAAAGAATCATAAAATTAATAAGAGAAGAAGGGGATCCTCTAATGCATATAGATGTTTACATAAAACAAATGATTTTCATATGATCATTATCATATTTCTTAACATTCATGTACAAAAATTTTGGATGGATTCATGATTACCTGAAAAATATATAAGAGAGTCCTAGAGTGCTAAATAATTCTCCCCAAAATGGTGTGATGATCCTGAATGCGCATCCTCTTGGATAATGTGTTGTATAATATTTAATTAAAAAAATACATTTGATCTCCAACCTTTGTAAACAAGGTTCTTATTAACTAAAAACGATAAAATGTATGAAATACATTGGAAACAAAATTGTTAACCTCATGTGAATCTTTCAAATGTGCAATCCATTCACAATTGAATACAAAGCCATTATATTTTGAAAAAACAATTCTCAATGTTAAACCAGTATCTATGAATTAAATCATTCAACCATGAACTCTTAGATGTAATGTTTAAATGATAGCTATATTTTTTCCTTCCTACTCAGAACATTCAGGATTTTAATCCAAATGGAGTCTATAAATATACCAATTAATTCCATCTTCATAATAAAAAATCTGATAGTATATGCATGATGTAAAGGGATAACTTAAAAACATGCCAAACAAATGCCTCACGGTCAATCGATATGTGAGGCTCAACACCTCAATGTTAGAATTGGTTAATGAAATAGTTTTAGTTTGAGTTGGAGAATGTACTAGTGTTGTGGAATCATTTCTATGTCACTATGATGACACTAGAAGTGGTTCATCAGGGTATCCTAATAAAGAAGCCTCATAATTTTTCATATCAATGATGGGATGTGAGGAAGAGAGATATACTCGTTGCGAAATATAAGTTTTCGGGGATCACATACATAATGTGTATAAAACCATTCCATATCAATCTTAGAGAGGTGGATGATGGCACCCACGATGTTAAATAAATCAATTGAGATCTACCCTAGGAGTAATCTTATTCACTGTGGTCTTCATCCTCATAACCAATCATTTAAACCAATTCTATATTAAATTTTTGAGGAAAAAATTACTATATCCTCCATCAATATTCAAGAATCCAAAACAAAATCCCTCTGGAGGCATACATTCATATCACCTTCAAGACATGTCTATACCCTTGCTACTACCAACACCTCTATGACCCATCAATACTTCCCAATAATTGATCAAGGTTGATACTAAATTAAAACTCTCCAACATATATAAACATTTGTGAATATTTCCTTAATGATAGTATAATCCCATGGGAAACCCCATCAAATAGTTCTGGGGTAATTTTGACCCGTAAATTCATCTATTGTATCATATATTGAGAAAAATTACTGAGATCACAGATATTACTCCCCCAATGAAATCTGTGTTTCCTCACACAAGTTCACATTAGTAAAGGTTATAAATTTTGTACTAGATAATGATGATAAATTGAATACAATATATAATAGAATAGATGTAATAACATTTACTACCCACCCATCACTTAACCATGGTGATGCTATCTTAGTAGAAAAGAAGATTTATCGCCTTGAAGAAAGAGTAGTCAAAATTTTGTAGGTCTAAGATATATTTCTCAGGGGAGGAAAATACATTGATTATATTCCACATATTGAATATGTTATGCCTTTAAATTAAAATATTCAATATAATATGGTTCTTAATCTTTATTGAATTAATGGATCCACCCACCTTGAATTGAGATTACATTAATCGACCAATTACACTATGACATTGATTTATGGATTCGTGCTCCCACCATATGGAGGACATAAGCAATGAGTCATAGAAACACATATGATGTTGAAATAGATTAGGATATTTCACTAATTATTGGATTCCATTATTGATTAGTTTGATTATCCTGAAGGCTGACCAAAACAAGAAAAACTAGTGAAGAAATAGTATCCTGAAGTGGTGGATTTTACTCTTTGCCATCCCAACATTGAGAACACAAATTTATATAAATTCGATAGATTTTGTGATCTAGAACATTATCTCACCCACTTATCATAAAACTATGTACCAATGTTTGGAACCCCATAACAGAAAGAGGCTTCAAAGCATTGAAGACATCTGTAGACCATTGAAGGCCCCAACTTTTCTTGGTATAGTAACCTTGTAGTTGAGTATATCAAAACTAGGGAAGATCTCTGTAAGAAATTTGGTTTCCAATTCATATATACACCAAGGAAAATGAAAATCCATCATATTTATAATTTAAATTTGTAGGAAAATGAGACAAATAAGGATTTAATTGAAATATTTTACGGTCTAACATATTCCATGGAAACAAAAATTACATTGGAATAGTTACTCGAGATCTGTGTGGAAAACCTATGTGATGAGTTTTTAAATACACATATTTCTATGAATGTCCTTGGTGTTTTACATTATAACATTAACTTATGACAAAATATAGAGGATAATATTTGTAGAAACAATGAGAGAGATTATCATGAAACACCATCATATATATAATATCTTGGTAAAGTAGAAGCTACAATATTAAACATTAAACAAAAAAAGATGTGGTGAAGTGACCTTGAATATAGGAAGAATAAAATATATTTCGTCTATAGTGATCATTTTCTTGGGTAATTCACCATTTTACTTTGGAAAAACTGATCGTGCTTTTAGATATCATAAATCGAGATAAAGCAGGGCATGATGATCATCCAAATTCTTTCCATTATCATCAAATGTTGTGTCACACAATTAGAGGATGATTTGTCATCAATTATCTAATACAAGGTTTGATAAATTATGGTCATATATAATTTGATTATACAAATTCAATTTTGTATTGTGTTTCATCCATATTTATTAATGAAGTAAAATAATGGTTATTAGTGTTTACCCACAAAAAGAGAAAATGGGCATTGAACAACCAAACAAGTGAATGTGTACTGTCCCGCCAAATGATTGATTGGTAATCATCTATAAAAATGGTGAATCCCCTTGAATATGATCTTAACATCACCTATATCAACATAAACATGGTATCAACGAGATTACATGATTTACAACACGATTTTGATGATCACACACTTGAGGATGATTGAAAATTTCTAAACACTTCTAAGCCCCAGCAGGTTGTCTCATAATATGATATAGTAATTAGAGAATAATGGATCAATTATAACCTTTTTAACTTTAAAGAAGTTTTTTGACACTGTTAAGGCCATAGTGTATAATATTATTGGATCATATTCACAATTTCAAATATATATTATATATCTAGGGTCTATGTTGAGAATCTCATCATCATTCACCAATTATACTATTGAAAAAGGTAATACGTTTTGCAATTATTCAATGGGTCATCCCCTTAAGGAAGGCATGGACACCATTATTGAATAAACTATCACTATGATGGAGGATGATAATGATTATATCCATTAATTAATTATAAAATATATTTCATCTATCATTTTCCCAGGATGTAAAACCAAAATACACTTACAAAGGTTCTCTTTATAGTGAAGTACCATAACCCATAGAACTTGGTAAATTTAAAAAAAATCACCCCCTTATTGGTTGAATTCTGAACTATATTCCACCTAACCCTAGCCCATAGGGCTAGGGGAATTTTCAAATTTTAATTTCCCCCATCACACATGGCTAGGGAAATTTCTATATTTTTCACCTAGTCACCATGTATATTATAGAAACTATTCATCATCAAGGATTTCTATATATTCCCTGCTAGAGTCATAGTTCCCCAATCTATGGGATACATCACCAATATATGGGTTTTCTAATGCTTTAGCTACACTAACTGAATTCATCAAGACTAGGAATTTCCCTTATAGATATAAAACTCATCTACATGGTTATTCTAATAGATGAATATGTAATATAATGGGGATGTAGTGTCATCATTTACCACTTGATTAAATATGAGTAAAATTTTACCCCTTATTACCAAAGCATTTCTCCCAAAAAAAATTCATATTCATTGAATAATTATTAGATCGATCTCCCATATATGAATAGAACTAGATTGGAATATTTTAGAGAACATTTAAAATAATACCCTTACCATCGACTACTAGGACATAAAATCAAGGGGTTTTTTTGTATTAATATATTGGATTTAGATGAAAATTTATGGGGGATATTAAATCAACCAATACGTGAATCTCAGCATCTTCCATGTGGAAATATTGAGTATAACACACAATGTGTATCAAATCCTTTTGGTAACCCATCCATCAGAGATAGAAAATGTAATGTCTAATACATTAAATATATGGATAGTTATAAAAACCTAATAAACTCAGTATAGTAAACCATCATGAAGTTTCAATGATCAAAATACCCTAGGGGGAAGAAATGAATGATCATCCAAATTAAATTCCCTACCACCACATTTTGGGATGTTGAATTATTGAATGCTTACTCATCAAATCTTGTATCCAAACCCAATTAGATGAACACCTAATATAGTTAGAGAATCCTAAGATTCATTCTACATGAATGTAAGTTATTATCACTCCATTATAAGTTCACTATTTTTAATGAATTATATCTATATCATCCAAGTCATAAAACAATAAACAAAAAGACATCATTATCTTATTGGTATGACACAAAACTACAATGCATCATTTATACTCATCGTAGGACATTATTCTTCATGAAATGACCTTTGTCTCATAAAAATAAATGGAATGAAATATATTCTTACTCGTATAAAAAACTATAAGACTATAAAATGCCCTTTAATACTCTAAAATACATAGTCTGACATCATAGTAATAAGATGTTAAATTGTATGGAAACATCCTTGTCACATGATGAAAAACTACGTGGTTCACATCCTAGTTTCATGATGTAAACTACATAAATTTTTGGTACATGATTTAGTCGATCACAATCCATAGTGTTAGTCTCCAACAAAAAACCTATTCAAAAACTACAGCTTGTTTGATTCTTATCTGAATGGTATATGTAATGAAACCTAGAACTTATGTCTTATCCCTGGTCAGAAAGTATGGGAAATTTTTTCTTCTCTATATGTGATCTATATATAAAAAGGTAACTTCAAACTCCAATGTAAAATGTTTGTTAAAAATTTTCCTTTGTATTAAAACACATCGTATACATGCATTATAATCATTTTTGGTAAATTAGGATCTCCAGAAGCTTCTCTTCAGCCATCTTTTATAGAATCATTGATATTGTAGGACCCTTCTATTTTGAGAATAAATTTATAATCCTTAGTATATAATTTCATAATTCAACCCCAAATGGATTTTCAACTATGAGTATCGTTTTCCTCAAGAGAAACATCTCTTGTCTGCATAATACCCAAAAACATTACGCTTGAAACCACTTTTCTAACATGGTGTATCGTCATTCCCTACATACATGTCCCATATTAGTACTATTATCATGTTATACAATTTCCATCTTCACTTATGAATTATGTTAAAACATCCATGGCTTAGTAATCCCTATGTCACTGATCATATCAATTTTTATGGTCCTAGTTTTTTAGCCGAAAAATACAAGAAACCATTATTTATTCCCACACGATGTTAAACATCATGGTTATCATCCCTCCCATTTGACATTATGATTCTCCAAGGACAATATATGACTTAATTATCATCCATATTAGATATTTATTGATTCCATGATCTAAATTATTAATCTAACCACCACATGAAAAAATTTCCCCATCCTTTATTTTATTCACCTTGGTATGTTGAAGGGAACATTTTCCACTTCTTGATTCATACATAGATCTTAGCTCACACGGGTGTAGAAATTTCGGTAAGGGAAACCCACATGATTGAGACATATCAATTCTTGTAATTTTTCACATGGTCTAAGAAACATCCCTTAAAACACACACCAATAATTGTTTTCACAAGAAGTTGAACTACATGGTTAATGTCTCTTTCATGATGTAAAAATGTTCATTGTTATGGTCCTATATTGAGAGGACTACTATATTGGGTGTGGGCTAACCACCATGCCTCCATTTGAGAATAATATTTAGATTTATACTCAATATAACTAAATACATATTTACACACTATTCTTAAATCATGTTCTATCCAATATATAAAAAATTCTTGTTCTCATGTGTATGATCAAAATCTATAGGGTAGAGTCCAACGTAGGTTCTCACCACATTCAAGAATCTATATTCAAAAAAAATCACCATATATGCATATGGATTAGACTTATGAATGGAGTGTTCTTTTTAATAACTACATTTTTCTTTATTCTGGTCCTATTGGGATACTTAGTGACTCTTTGATTCTACATCCTGACTTAGTAGTAATGTGATCAAATGCCTCCTCCCCAAACCAGATCAATCAGTGTGTAGAATCTATCAAAGAAAAATGTGTGTCTTTGTTCATGGGTTAATTTTATATATAGAAATAACTTAATACTACATCATAGATATTCCATAATTTAGATATAAAAAAATAGTCACCTATTCATGTAGGCTAGGACTACAGAGGCAGAATTATCCCTATTATAAGTTGATTCTATCATAAAAAGTAACATCCTTATATATTAAAAAAATATCTTATATAAAATTAATTTAAATTATATTGTATCTTGAGTTAAACACAATTAATAGTTTATCTTTCATTTTCGAAACACTGAGTTTATCCTTTATTGAACGTGATATTAAGTTTCCTTGAAAACATGTGTTGCATGCATCGTCGAGTCTTACCGAAAAACCATATACTATTAATATTTTTTATTTGACAAAATTTATATTATCTAGTCTTTGGAATGTAATGAATGAATATTATTAACTATATCACGATTATATTCATTAAATATGTTTATATATTGAAAACTATGGTAACCAATTAATTATAAATTAATATAAAAACCAATTGAATATAAAGGATGATTTTTTATGAAAAAAAACGATTTTCATGACCAAAATTTATTTATATACTAATAAATTACTAATCAAAAATATATTAATGAAAATTTGGCTTTAAATATTTAATATAATGTTTTTAAACATATCTAATATGGTTTATAGGCTTATGATAAGAGTAAATCTATTTTTTCACTAAAGGTTGTATATTTTTTAAAGGTAGTTTACCACATTTTGATTACAATTTTTTTTTTCCAACTATATTTTGAAAATTTGATTGATACTTATTTGAAACATTATAATAAATTTTTGAAATAGTAATATCAAAATTTATATAGGTATAATTTTTGTATTTTTCTTTATAGTTTTATAATTTGATGAATAGTAAAACATACTGAATTTTAATAGATAATGTATTTTTATCTAAATAATATATATTCGTAGATTATATATATAATTTATTTTAAAGTATAATTTGAGAAATTTTATATCATTTGAACAAATTTTGTTCATTGTTGTCAACTTCACTTTGAAATAGAAACTAAAAACATTTCAAACATTTGAAATTTTCTCATGAAAACCCCACAATCTCTTCCCTTCTACGGGATTAATTTTAAATTATTCTCAGCCACATATATGATTTTAATTTAAAAAAATGGATTTTATATTTTAAATAAGTATATTTTATTCTTTTTATTAATGAAAATTTTGTTATCTACTAAAAATATTTGTGATATTAATTAAAATTATTTATAGTGATTAAGGTAAAAAAAGTTCTTAATTAATGATTTTACATAAAATATAAGGTATAAAAATGACCCTAGACATGTCTAAAAATATTTCTCTATCCAAATATATACCATTAAACATATAATTAATAATATTGGATCAATATTCACCCATGTGGTATAAGTAAAAAAGTGGTAATCACTCAAATCGTTTCAAGAATACCCTATGTGTCCTTTTCCCCACTCATATAAGGCCTCTTATCCTTCAACTATATTCACACATACCAAAAACTTTTGGATAATCCCAAAAATACCCAAATAATCTCCCAAAAACCTTACTCTCATATTAAAAGCCTCAATATAGACAAAAATATCTCCAAGGATTTCTTTTTGTGTAAACCAAAAGGAGTTACATGAAAAATATCTAACACTCTTCAACAGTCACATTTGATTTACTTATTTTCCCATGATTAAATTAATCATATTACATGATTATATAATAAAACTAGTGTCATAATCATATATAGGTTTTTAATGTTATTGTTTTTATTGGCACCTACACACACTTCAATCAAATGGGTAATGAAATCATTGTTTGGGAGTACTGAGAACTACCACATCGGGAAACGATTTTCTTCCCTTTTACATTTCCACCTATTATGGTTGGGTATTATGATAAAAATCTTGATTTTAAATTATATATATGATATTTATAATTTCCACTTATTTTTTAAATTATTATATAACACATAAATTCATTCTTTCCATTTTTTTGGAATACGATAACATTATTTGGGGATATATGGACTACCCCCTCCTCAAAGTGATGTGATAAGTTAACAATTTTCATGGAATGTATTGAGGATTATTTTAATAAACATATATTATATATATTTAATATTTTTTATATTTTTTTCATAATTATATATCTTAATATATAAAATATCATTTTTTTCTTTCTATTTCAAACAACAAAACAGTAACAACATCATTTGTGAAACTATTTTCTACCGCCTCTATGAAGTGATGTGAATATTTATTTTTTATCTCCACCTAAAAAATGATATATATATATATATATTTTGTTAATTAATATGGTATTTAGAATATAATTTTCATTTGAGAATGATAATCATTACTTCACTTTCTTCAAAATGATCATCAACAAATGAGAATGTTACTCATGTGTACATATGACCTACCATCTCCATGATCATAACCATGGATAATTTTTTATAACCATATTTCATGTTTGATTTTATAATAAGAATATGTAAAAATATGATAATTATTTGATGGTAATTTTAATGGAGATATTTAAATAACGATCTCACGGGATATAATCGACCAATTAAAGCCAGTTTTGACAAATTAGATTAATATGGTCAAAACACCCGACATAAAAATTATTGATTAAGTAATTGTATATAAATTTTTTAATATTTAAATAATATTAAAAATAAACATCAATAGGTTTTAAATAATTTAAATAAATAACATAATTTTATTACTTAGTAATATAAGAGACAAGTATGAAAAATCTGACTCAAGGTTAGGGATCCTGTCTCACTTTTACTTTCGTGTGGCATTCTCCATAATCACCACATACTTATTTTTTGTGGTTTATCTGATACCACTTTTGATATAATGTATTAATTTTATTTAAATATTTCATTTAATTATTATTATTATTATTATTAATTTTTGTATTTCCAATTCATATGTTACAACAATTGTAAGAGGTTTCATCCAAATTTTCATTACCTTGAGATAAATTTTTCATTATTCCCCGTGTTAATTATATATAGATTGTCTAATTACCTATGACATGTAATGTCATGATTTTCATTTGTTTCATGATATTAAAATTTTGAATTTATTTATTTCTTTCATGGATCTCATGATTAAAAAGTTACTCAAGCAGTAAGGTATTTCTTATCTCAATTTACATTTATTGAGTCAGATTTATATTTTATTAGTTATGTTATGAAAATAATATATATTAACGGACCTCTGAATATATTTTTATGTATTTAATATTCTATTTTATGGAATTAAATTTATCCCTCATAATTATTTTATTTTATTTTTATAACTCCAACGATACAATCTTTATATGAAGTTTTCTAGTCTCACTTTTATTTCTATGACACTTATTCAATATTCACCACTTATTTTTATTATGTGGTGAAAATACATAACGTGAATGTATTTTATGATTATTATCCATCAAATTATGGTGTTTTACTTGCACATTTTAGGATATATATTTCATTGGGTTAATGTTTTAAATGTTATGGAAGCGGTAATTGATTTCACTGATAATTTTCTTTCCATGTGGTTTTTGTTATATTATACAACTATTATATTTTATGAGCAGTATATACATATACTTTCACATGATATATAATGAAACTATTTATTGGAATTATATTATTCTATTAATTTAATATTTTTCCTTAATAGGGATTATAATTAAAATGTTTCTAGGTTGTATGAGACACATTGGAATGTGAAAAGGTTATATTCCACATAAAACGTTTTAATGATATTTTAATTATATTTATCTTTGTAAAAATTAACAACCCGTGTTGTTACTTACCCACCACAGAGGATATTTTTCATTCATACCATCTTCATTCATTATTTATATGGATTATTATTTTTTTCAAATATATTGTTGTGGAAACCATTTATTTTCATTTGGTTGATTATGTCTTAAAGGTATTATTGTGAAATCCAATTATTTTATATGGTTTGATTAAGTTACAAAAATATTGTTATGGAATGAATTTATGTTTAATGGGTTACTATTAATTGAAAAAAATTTATATTTAGCTCACTTATTTTACATGGGTTACCCATGTTTCAAATATATTGTTATTTATCCCATTTCTTTTCTATGAGTTAATAATGTTTCAAAGTGATTGTTATGGAAACCATTTCATTTCCATGGATTAATAGTGTTTCAAATATATTTTTTATTTAACCCAGTTCTTTTCCATGGGTTATTGATGTTTATAAGATATTTTTATCTTTCCCATTTCTTTACCATGATTCAATCATGTATCAATTATTTTGTTATGGAACCCATTTCTTTTACATGGGTTACTCATGTTTCAAATAGATTTTTCTTATACCATATCGTTTCCGGGGGTTAGTAATTTTTCTATGAGAGTGTTATAAAACTTGGTTTATATAATTGGGTTAAAAATGTTTCAAAAATATTATTGTCGAACCCATTTCTTTTTCTAGGTTTAATCCTAATCTGAAAATAATACAGATAATTACAATGTATTTTGATAAATTATCTATACATTCAGTTCATGGAAATTATTATTGATGGGTACACCTAGATAGAACTGGATGAGACCATTATTTCTTATAAAATAGATTCCCCATTATACTACTATGATGCATTGATTAATGATTATTTTCTCTAGTGAATTATATTTGAATTCATACATATTTTTATCCAAATTTATAAGGGTTCTTTAGTTTTTCTATAATGGTTCAATGAAATGATGTTCCAATATACCCATATCTTTTAATTATTATTTCAATGATTTTATAATGTTTATAAAGATCAATATTGATATCACATGGATCATGATTGTTTATTCGGATAACTATTTCATTTTTTAGGTTTTCCTATTTGATGATCCATGTTTTGATGTGTAAGAGTACTTTAGGATTCTATCATGCACTTTATTTATACCATCATAAACTTAGTCAATCTTATGCTCATTTATGAAGTTTAATTATTAAATATGTTTTTACACTTATAGATCCTCTGATATCAACCGTATTGTTTTTTCATTTCCCCATGTTTTAAAGAATAATTGTGAATGATATACGTCTATAAAGTACTTCACAAGGTTGATGGCGATGACCTAATGTGAAATAAAAAAAGGGTAAGAAATTATACGATATTAAACATTATGAATCAGTTTTGCATGAGTCCATGTGGATTTGAATTTTTTATTTACTATTTTTTACTAATTCCATAATACTCTAATACTTATTGGTCCTCCAATATGTAAGTGATCCATGTTCTCCTTTTGATGTTGTATGGTTTTGATGGAAAAAATTATCATCATAATTATCATCTTCATAGACGGAAATGTAATTTTATTGATTTTAGAATAGTATTAGGGAGTTAAAGTCTTATGTTTTTATATAAAATGTTCCTTTCATACTTCATAACCTTACTTACACAAATCAAACTCCATATCCTGTGATATATGGATCTCCATAATATTTCCTAGAAAATTGGTAATAAATTGCCTGATATTGGGGGAGACATTTTTTTTAATATGAATTGTAACACCCCAGTATGTCTTTAATTAAGTAGCCTTAAAATTCATATAAAATAAAGGAAAATATTTCCTTAGGAGAAACGTCTCCTACCTCTGTGTTCCTCGACATCATCATAGTAGGAAACCTCTATTTATTCATGGTCTAGAGTCATTCCTCAAATGATATTCTCATGTAACTAATTGGATTCATATTCCTTCATATTTCATCTTACAACATTCAATCAATATGCCTAAAAATAATGGAACATTCTAGGACAGATCAACATGAAATTAGAAATCACCCATCATTCAACCAAAGCTCAACAACATTAAATTACATCCCTCCAAATCATTTTTACAAAAAATTAAACTTCAAGATCCATTTCCCTATCAAATGACTCTGAATATATTAATGATATTCCACTCTCCTAAGGGTACCACCTACTTGAATCAGTCCAAATCATTTTCCCTTTTTATCACTACATAAATAGTGATTCCTCTTTTCATGGGATACGTAGTGAATTCTTGACCCTATGACTTATTCAAAGACAAAAAATTCATCCCAGAAGATGAGACAATATTTGATAGCATTTTCCATTGATTCCCATATTCATGTTTGGTTTTTTACAAATAGATTGTTAATGAGACTCACCTTCACCACTGATCAAATCCATGTGACCCTAAACTATTTTGATTTTTAACTGTCACCATGTGATGTTAAACTGCATGAAATTAGGTATTATCCACATGAACGTTAAATATTGTAATGCATGGTCTCACCCACATGACCGTACACTACATGAGGAGATCACTAACAAATTATTTTATTCATATACAATGGTTCCCACATATATAATTTGTTCCAACTACACTATTTGTGAGTTTAAAAGAACCTTCCTTTTAGGCATGGTTCATTCCTCCTGCCCAGGTACCACATTAAGAACACCATGGTATTACTGTGGAATTGTAAAAAACCTTTTGAACACCTTTTATCAACCCAAAAAACATTATACCTTTTTATGGTTGAATCATCATTTTACTTGTGTCGATGAATCCATTTGGTACTCTCTCCTGTGGATTTTTTTGAAATAATAATTGATTGTTCTAAATAGACCACTCTAGGGGATGATAGTGAATACCATAACTATCCACTGGGCATATGAGGTGACCACTAGTCAAAAATTTTTCATAATGGAAAATTTCACTTAAACCCTACGCACTCTTCCCAGATTGATAGTGGTAATGTCCACCTTATTTCCATAAATCTCCATCGATTATATGTGGAATTAGTTTTCTATCATTACAAATTGTTATTATATTCCTTCAAGTCTCATGTCCCAATTCATAAATTTGAAGACATGATTTATAAATTTCCCAATTTTCAAAATATTCAGTAATGTTTCTATGTTTTATTCCATCATACACTACAATTACTATTCCTACATCTGGACCAATCATAAAATACCCCCCATTGATAAGTTTGCTTGTGTATAATTGGGTCCATCTGAGTCCCTACATTTTGATCATGTTTTATTTTCATTAATTGGAAATCTCATTGATGTTGGGCCCAACCATATGGGTTGACTGAACCATGAAACTAGTACCACCCCTTTATCTAGCCTCACTTGGTTTATTCTAACTATGTGTATGGACCCTATGGGTTTGTACTAACCATGCACTAGGTCAAAACCACCCCAAATTTGAGTTTCGAGGTCCAAAAAATCCCCAATCAAGAACGAAACACCCATGATCAATTTGGGAACTCTTGTAAGGCCAAATATGTTAATAAAAATTGAAAAATAAGTGATTTTTACATCATATCAAACCACGTGTTCTTACAATCTTCCCCAATTATAGAAATTCTTCCCCAAATTGCTCTCTCCAAGGAGGTAAAGACTCATCTGAGAACAAATTTCGCCACTAAGCACATATGTCAACCTCACACTCGCACGTCTCGTCCGATAAAAATCTTGCTTCCACTTCACTTATACTAGGGGAACATGCTGGCCTCATAGAACCATTTTTCTCTTGTCAATAATACAAA
The DNA here is from genome assembly GCA_963277665.1 of Viscum album. Classification (NCBI taxonomy): domain Eukaryota; kingdom Viridiplantae; phylum Streptophyta; class Magnoliopsida; order Santalales; family Viscaceae; genus Viscum; species Viscum album. The sequence goes on from OY728129.1 coordinate 1,543,250,687, forward strand.
TTAGATGATCCTCAAATGATGAATCGACCAATAGCTCAACCTTCTCAAGATAATAATTATGGGATGAGTCTGAATGATAACGATGATATTTAGATACATGGAAGATTTTTAGAATGACTCAATACCTATAAGGTAACTGTAGATGATACGCTACTGAACCAAATCTCTCTAGAATATCAAATGGCCAAACATATAGAGAAGAAAACGTACACTATCTGGTAATTCTCTTAAATCCTACCCTCGGTGAAACATTCAAGAAAACTCAATCCCCAACCATGAACCTTATAGGTCATCTATAATGATCAGTGATTGATTTATATTGAGATTGTGAAGTATCCACAAGCTTCTGAGTAAACTGGACCTATTCAATTGTTACCTACACAAAACATGTTACCATTAAAGCTACCACACCTACCTTTATACAGCACATGGGAAATCGTCATGGCCTACCGTAAAAATACTTATATGTTTCCATTTGTATCATCACATGATAATTATTCTTAAAGGAGTACATAACCTGGTATGTTTTACTATCCTAAGAGCCTTCAAAACCGATGAATCATACTCAAAACATGTCCTCTAGCTCCTATATCATATTCTCTAACTAGACATCTATCTAAGGGTGGTATGTGGTGCTCAGAAGTTCCATTATACCCAATTCCCTTTGAAAACTCTTTCTGAAATGGGATGTAAAGTTGGTGTCCCTATCTAAACTAATAGAGCATAGGACCCCATAAAATCATATTATATCACGGATTTTCATCCTTCCATTATCAACTACATTGAATGTCTCATTGATCGGATTTAAATGAAAATCCTTCAAGATGTTGTTAACAGCAACCAACACAAAATTGTTAACTCGAGATGATCTCGGAAAACCTATTCTGAAATTCATCACTACATTAAACCATTTACACTAAGGAATAGGTAACATCTATAAAATCAAAGACAGTCACTAAGGTTCAACCTTAAACTATTGTTAGGTCAAACACCTTATACCAAAACCATCTACCTATCTTTTCATACACAACAACTAGTACTGATGGCGTATTTTACGATATATCATGGTGATTTGAGGTGAATTTCCCATTATAATTCATTAAATTCACCCATAGTATCTTTATGTGTATCCACTGGAGGGGAAATGTGACTATGTATTCATAGTATCACTTCCTCACCTATAGTCCAAGGAGGAGGTGGATCCTCACCAGCCACACTCTCCTATAGGACTAGGCCCTCTGAATCTAATTGTTGCCTCATCATTACTCTGTCAAGTAGGGTTTATTTCATAACTAAAGATGATAGATAAATGTACCCCTGAATTTCTTGTACCTCGATGTGAATCTTAGAGAACAAATCCATAAGATGACACTCACTACCGACATGTTACACTACTTGTATCTGACTCCACTTTCTTAGTGCATTGGCCATCAAATTTCATTTACTAGTCATTTAAGAATTATCAATGTCAAAAGACATTATTAACTCCACCCACCACCTCTACCTTTGATTCATATCATGCTATGTAAAAATATACTCAAGACTTTTGTGGTTTCATGTACACCATAAAAATCTCTGCCAGTAAGTGATGTTACCAATAACACAATGTGTGAACAACTACATCTATCTCGAGATTGTGCATCTGATAATTCCACTCATGTGACCTCAGTTGTGAGACCCATACACCAAAATTCTATCTCCCTACATCAGTACTACACCGAACCTAATACCTAATGCATCACAACACATAGTATAGATCATTCTCTATTATGGTAGAATCAAGATATGATCTAATGTCAACCATTATTTTAGCTCTACAAATTCTATCTAACAAAAACCCTACGCACATGAACTTCACATCCCACTTTTTAAATCCTGTCCAAGGTTCTTGAAAGCACGATAGGTATTTTATGAAATTTTTGTTGTGACTATATATCCCAAATAAAATTTATATGTCAAGAACATTAATGGGGTTTTCATTGGAAAATACATATCTCACATTCTCGGGGTCCACTGATACTCCTTTTTGTGAGATGATGTTACCCATGAAGTGAATCTGATCCATCCAAATGTATCACTTTGTAATGTAATTGTATAACTGATTCTATCTCAATTTTTTTCAAAATGAACTCTTGATGGTTAGCATGGTCATGCCGATTGTGAAAATACACCAATAAAAAATACATGAAAACCACTAAAAAGAATCATTGTAAGGACAAATCACTGGGTTCATCAGCACCATGAAAAAAATGGCATGTTCATCAGATTGAATGAAATAACTAGATACTCATATAGACCATACCTACTATAAAAGGATCTTTGAGGTAATTTTGTAGGCCAAACATGCACCTAGTTATATCCCAATCTCAGGATTATTTTCCTGAACTATCAGGGACCACAAAGCTGATCAAATGGGTAATCTATCCATGGAATTGAATATCAATTTTTAACCATTACTAGGTTTAAATTATGATTATTCATGTATATCCATAGGGTACTATTCACATTTTTAACAAAATGGATTGGAGAACCCCATGGTGAAGTACTAGGTCGAATAAACTACTTTACCTCAAACTCCTCTAGATTCTTCTTGAGATACTGAAACCCCATCATAGATATCCTGTAAAGTGGAATGGATACTAGTGTAGATTCTGGTTCATTATCAATAGATATCTCCAACTCTCTATCCTGAGGAAAACCAGAGAATTAATTTCGAAATATTTTCTTGAGGCACTGAACCACAAGAGGAAATTCCTCCAAAATCACTCCAAAATCATCTAGAAACAAACTTATAGTCTGATATATCATTCCTCCCTTCCAATAATTATCAGGAACAATTTGACATTATTGTGCTTCTCATTCACCCTTATAAGTATACAATGCACCCTCTGGTAATGTAAAATTAACCCCTGGTGATGTAAACGTCACCCTAATGAGTATGAACTAAACCTCTCAGGATGCATCTCAATATGCATGAGAATATATAACAAGGTATCAATCCACCACTATGCATCCTATGGACCACCATAACATGAAAATGATGGATGTTGCTGCTGCTAGAACACTAACATTAGCTAATCCACAGACAAGGTGGGCTGTAGTGATCCCTAAAAAGTTTTCATATATTGAAAGAAACCAAGGGATAACTGTGCCTCAACACCTATGTTCAGAATAGAAGCTAGTGTTTGTAGTTGGAACTAATAGTGGATCTAATTGTATCACATGCTCCCCACCTTTAGAGAGTGGTCATCTCATCCCTTGTGTTCTATGACATGAGTTCGTCATGATGGAATGACACATCGATGGCAAACACATGCCTCAGAAAATAATTATTTTAAATATCATAGCTCATAATTGTTGGAAAGGTCATGACCTTCTTAAAACCAAGTAATCACCTACAGTATCCTCTTAATGCCAGGATAGGAAAAGATCAGTCACAACACAACCAGAAACACTACCTCTTAGCCACTCAAAAGTCGTTTTCTGGTCGACTTTATGTTACTCGTTTAATGTATCCATTTGGATTCTAATTGAACTCATATTCATTTTACATTTCATTTCAATAATTCAATTGATAAAAGGTCAGAAAGGTTTGGGGTCTAGCCCCTTTATTAAAGAAAAAGAAAAAAGATAGTAATCCCTTTTGAGTTGGGTAAGGTAAAACCCATTACAATCCCGTAGGCCCAGTGGGGCAAAACCCATTAAGAGACACGCACCCAAAGCATCAGATGGCATGACAGAAGATCCCAGTGGGAAACCCCATTAAAAGTGAAAAACATCACCAGATCTTGTGCCGTTGTCAACCCCGCTGCAGCCCAAATCCCTGCCAACGATGACTACAGCACGCCATGATGACCGCCACTCCAAAATTCCCATTCCCAGCCATCGGAGCTATCCACAGCCATCGGCACACAAGATCTGGTTTGAAACCAGATCTGAAAGCGCAAGGCCGAACACCGCTCCGATTCCCAGCCCGAAGCCAGTGAAAAACTTTCATCGTTTTCGAGTTCATTGCAAATCGCAACTTCAAGCCGGCAGAGAACTCGGCGAGACGCAGATGCACAACATGACTCCGAAAATTGAGCAGCAAACCAAATCTCCATCTCTTATCTGCAAACAACACCATAAGCAAAAACAATGAAATCGAACCTGTAAGGAAAGCCTCAAGGAGATGGAAGCCAGAACCGAAAATCCCGCCCCCCTCCGCACAACACCGGTGCTAGCTACGCGCCTTGCCTGAAGATCCGGATTCCTGGAACACGCCGAAACCCATCGAAGCTGAAGATGAAACCACGCCACCGCCTTCATCGAAGGCAGATCCACCCCTTTGCCAAGACGATGCTTCATCTGAAACCCAGAACATCTGCAAGAACCTACGAAGCCAGATCTGTACCTTTGAAGACAATATAACAGTCCGACACGACTGGGATGACGAACAGAACCGAGGCATGCCAACACCAAGCAGAGCATACCGACCCTCACCGCGCCGTTCCAGAGGAGGGGAGGGAACAAGATAAAGATCAAAAACCCTAGCCCGCAAGGAAGCTGAATCACCGCCGCTCAGAGGCCCCCGTCCTTCAATTGATCAAAGGTTTTAGCCACAAGTTCATAAATTATAAATTCATGAGGTCCCATAAAATCTCATGAACATAAAACCTGGATTCCATTAAATCTATACATATCAAATTCACTATAATAATTTAATTTAATGTGTTATCCATTTCCATGTCAATAAGGTCCCATAATCCTTATGAATTGAAATATGGAATCACTCCTCTATCCACTGTACAAAATATAACACAACAGTTGTTATGGTTATCAATGTACCTATCACAACAAAATGAAATGTGTAATACATCCTAAATTCATTGTATAATGCGTGACATATGATTTCTAACAATGGAATATATGATCCATGAGATGGAATACCCTCAAATCATTAGGTTTCAATAGAAATAGAACCAATAATTTTATCAATAGTAAAAACATAAATCAAGTGTATCACAGAATGATTGAACCAGAAAAATTGTAATTGTCAAAATCCTGAAAATAAAAAAAAATCCCTTTGAGGAAATTTGGATTTTCCCTATATGTGAGGTAGCTACTCTTAGGTAAAACGTAATACAAAATTAAATATTCATCTAATTCATCTCTATTTTCATAAAATGCTAGGTAAAACTAGAATATAAATCCTTTCATATAATTTTGTATCATCCTAGACCCATATTGCACTAAAAAATTCCCCAATCCCACTTGGCCACATAGCCTCAAGAACATATCCCCAAAATCCATTGGATTCCAACTAGCAAGGAGGGCATAGGTCAGTCATTGGGGAGACTATTCCCACATTATGAAAGTATTTCACAATGAATTTCAATCACATTCAATATTGGATGCAGAAAAACAAGAATACATCTGGAAATTATACATCATTTAAATAAATTATAAATCTAGAATTTTTACACAAAAAATTATGAATATGATCTATGTATCTAGAAAAAAACCAAAATAGGTATATAGAAACATAGTATAGTACAATTCTATAGATAGAAAAGAAGGAAAAAATTTGTCTCAATAGAATTGCAAGACTCATATTGGTCTCATTCTCTCTTGCTCTAAATCCAAAATCAACAAACTATGTTAGGTGACTTTACACTATCAACACCTGCAACCATATATTCTAATTGGGTCACTGAGAAGGGCCAAATAGGGTGTGAGATAACATCCTAGTAGGTAACCAATGATAAGACAATATGGTTCTAAGAAGCACAATTACATATTTTTAAAAGATTAAGGAAGTTGTAATGTGGGTGTGAATGGACACAGAATATGACTACTGCAATCAATTAATACAAAACGACCTCTCAAGGCTCCCTGAAACATGTGTTAGCTCTTAAAAAGGCATCTTCAAGAAATATAAAGAAGAAACATGACCTCTTTATAAACCAATAAATATCCCATCTACATGTCCTTATTGTATAAAGAAACCATTTAAAAAATACATGAAATTTTCCGTATAGAAACGAATGTCATATATTCCATGATCATGACGTTTAGTGAAGTATAGAAAACAAAGGGTCAGATCCAAGGTGTCTAATACCAATGCATCCTCATAGAGTCTATAGAGCATCTCGATTTAAACTCAGTATAGGCACTGGTTGGATTCCAAAGGGAATTTTTACCAATATGTGTTATGTAATTCCATGAAATCAAGATAAAAGGAGTAACAAGGCCCAAGGAATCTCATGGAATCAATACCCATTATGCATCACAACTCAATTCGTTGACTACCGCATTCTATACCAATACTGAGTCATCCATGGAAACTATGTAAACATCCATTCAATCAAAATATTTTGAATCATTACACATGAGTATACCCACTAATTTAATCCATTTAGATTACATCATATAACATGGGTATACCCACCCATTTACAATAATTCACAATTAAATATTCAAAATGTTTACAACCACTCATTGATCACAATTCATCATTCATGTATTTAACACGGGTATACCCACCCATTTATCATAATTTACTATAAGAAATCAAATATGGGTATACCCACCAATTTAATACATCTCAAAATAATCTCATCTCATAAGTATACCCACAAAAGTGTTTGATTCCCACATAACCATGTCACATTGGTATACCCAACTATTAAAATAATTCCATTAATTCTATTGATCCAATAAATCTTAGAATAAAATTATGACACAAGGTAGGGAGGAAATACATCTCCTATAAATGTAATTTGTGTCCATTTAATTCTTATTAATATTTCTATATTCTATAAAACTCATGGACACGCCCCTTGGGTGGTTCAACAATGGTTAAAATCAAGGAAAGGGCAAGAGAACCCACATGGGTGGCCTCATGTTGGGTAAACAACCACCAATGCAACCAAAATATCCGTTGGGCTTCCCTAATAGGCTCAAATACATCCATTCCAATTAATCAATTAATTTCTTGGGTTGTGATAGAAATCATGGAGGGTCTAATAGAGGATAATAGTTCTGAAAAGAACCATAATCTGTAATTAAAGTATAGACCAACATCCTAAGATCAGTAGTGGATTCTCATCTTGTATTAAGTCCTCATTCGACTCTGTTTAGGATAAATTTGAATAATGGAAATTTAATGGTGAATTAGGGCATATGAACCTAAACCCAAATAGAACAATTTATTTTCATAAGAATAGAAAATGTCTAAAAATGTATATCGTATTTATGAAAATATCATGATAAAAACAAATCATTAATTGGAGGTATGATGAATAGTAAATCTTATATTAATGAATAGCCAACTTTGAGAGCATCAATGGGGTCTCTTTGATGGTAAAGGGGTAAAAACTATTAAAAAGTATGTTTAAAGGAAATTTCATTAATTTTAAATTAATAATTTATAATAATGGAATGGATGCATGGTTGAGGAGCATGGTTTAGAAAATCATCCACTAATAGTGCACAGTTCGGGTTGGCCAAGGGGCACCCACATGGTTCACCCACACAGTTTACAAACCATTCAGAAACCATGTTCTAAGAAACAATCATGTCCTACAAAAACTATAATTTTTTTCACACAGATGTGTGGCCTATTCCACATGGTTAGGCTGAACCATGTAGCTAATACAATCCCCCTTTCTAGCCTCACATGGATTAGTAAAACCATGGGGCCTTCCACATGCAGTTTATACAAACCATAAACCATTCCAAAATAACCAAAATTTGGGTTCCATGATATGAAAAATCCCCAATCAACCCTAAAAACACCCATGATCATGTTTCTCACTCAAAGTATGCTATATTTAAGCCTTCAAATTGAAAAATAAGGGATTTGTAAGTAGTAGGAAAACCATGGTTCTTACAAAAAAACAATTTTCTACTATTATATATTTGTTTTGTTTCAATCATAGAAAATCTTCCAACAATCTAAAAACACATAAAATATCAATTAATAAAATTTAAAAGAGTATACAATTCAGTAATCATTATATAATCCTTGGAAACATAAAAATTTCTACGTGGTTGTACATTTTCATTTAGTATTATGCATATCTATTACACTAACTCTTAATCAATTCTATCTCTCCCAAAATTTTTCTCCCAAAAAAATATTTTCCGATGAGAATAAATAATATCAAAATAAAGGAATATATTAAATGGGGAGTGGGTAATGATTGAACCTCTACATCCCTAGGTAGGTTGGTAGACACTAAGGTTCAATTGTTTCTTCTCTAATGATGGTAAAAATAATGTTTTAGTGATAATGTATTTCACTAATTGATTATATCCAACATATTAAAATTTAATAATTTATTTCTCCCAGATTTCATTAATGAAAAAAGTATTATTTATCAATATTCCAATTTTTATTATTGTTCCAGATTTATTTCCATCCCTATTCAAAATTTGTTATCATAATATACTTCCAAGGGTAGATTCATATTTCTTCTAGAGTAATTTAGTTATTATTTCATCCAAAACATATTCATATGTACTAATATTACTAAAATGTACTCTCCTTAATTTATACTATGATAATTTTTTTTTCTTCTTGATGATCCATCACACACATTTACCTCCAACGAATGAGAATTCTCAACTCATGGATTTTCTATCCATAAGATATTAGTAACTCTTCACATCAGAGAATGTATGTATATATTTAACAATAATTTTTCAATATATGAAACAATAATAATGTTTTCCATGAATGTACCTTTTTTATGGCATCACAATTAAGAGTTGTTCCTACTTGGGTAATATTTTATATTGGGAAACCTCAAATTTATAATATATTCATTCACATGAAAATATATTATCGTACTCCTAAAATTATCTTATAATATAGTTTTGGATCAATTAATCTTCCTTGTTTATGTTTTCTATGTTTTTTTCAATCCATATTAGGTATTAAATCCTATTTTATCAAAATTAATAACAAAACTTTACCATCATAAACATATACATCTCTAGGAATTAAATTTCTCAGATGGAGAATGCAATGGAGAAATGAATCATCCAGGTAGGGATTAATCCTACCTATGTAATAACCAATTCTTATTTGGAAAGGCTGAATCCACCAATGATAATACCAGACAATCAAATCAAATGGGTTAATCTGTCCTCATATCAATATAAAGTTTCCTTGGGAGTCCTTCCTAAGAGAATGTACATTCTAACTTACCTTATCTTGTATAGGGGGAGGAGGACATACACCACATCCAAGAAAAAACATAATGGATATTCCAAAGGGATCATATTCACTATAATTAATATCACTAATGTGTAACCCAAATTTTATATGATTTTCTAAAGGAACATGTGATAACCCAAATCGTCAAATTTCAGAAACCTAAAGGGAGATCCCATAAAGGTAAGTAAACCACTAAAACTCTAGAGTGGGTTTATGTCTTAGAAAATGCCAGTATTAATAAATACTGTCTACTTATCCCAAAAGTAAACCATACCCAATTACATATCACTTTATCAAAATAATTTACATTATTAAATCTATCCATGGTGAATTATTTAGAAAACACCTCACCAAGGAGAAAGAAACATAAGCCATATGAGGGCTCTTGAAATGGTAACCTATAAAATCCAACACCTAAAATAATATTGGCATGATAATCATAAAAAGTAAATGTGATATCCACACCATCCATGGGTCAGTCCATGTATATTGGAGTAGTGGAATTTTTACCCCACATCTATCTCAAATTTCATCTATCAAGAAGAAATGTAACTACCCCAGCCCCAATAGCCCAAAGAGGATGGTTATTTTAATAAAATTCCATGGATACGAGAGATCACAACACCAATAATTATTTATTTTAGTAGTGTTTAAGAAATTTATTCATACATGATTCCCTTATTACATTGGTAATTAAACAAAGAATATAAAAAATGAATATTAACAGCTTCCTTGAAACTTATTCAATGATTTCATCTTCATAATCTGGAGTAGGAAAACAAATAAAAGGCTGAGATAAAATACCAATTAAGACTAAAAAATAATAACATAAATCAATAATAATTTAAGGATAATCAATATAGAAATGTTAATAGCTGAAAAAAACATTCCATTTATATAATAAAGTGATAATGAAAAAGGCATCTGTAGATTCTGTCATAGTTACAATATCACGGATGGTAGTAAATGAATACCAATTAAAGAAAATTATTAATTATTTGATTTAATGTCTCTAGAAAATGAACCACTGCCATTAATAAAAATCATTAAAAAATTTATGTTTGTGGGTAGAAACTTTTTTGATTTTATTTGGAATCAAATGTGAAGAGTTTTTCACCAACTCTTTCATCTTGTGAGACCTATTGAGGAATTGAGGGTCTATCTATAACCAGGACCCAGACATCAATGAATGTAAAAATAATTAATCATACATAGATTTAATGCAAAAAATATATACCCTATCAAAATATCCATATTGAGTAGAGGATACATATTTATTAGTATTTCTCTGATTAAAATACTATTCAATGTAAACACCAAATAGATTAAATCAATTATGGATTAAAAAAATAATCCCAACCATGATAAAAATAATTTTTATATTTAATATAAATATAATTCAAATGAAAATTATATCAAATGGGTAGTAGATACATCACATAAAAATGATTAGGTGCATAATGACAAGTATGTGTCAATGAATTGAATATTTATAGAAATTCCCGTACCAATTTGTTATTAGATTAATTGTATTCTCTATTAATTAATAACTTTTAGAAACTATTTAAATAATAAGAAAATAATTATTTTATTGAAAAAATATATCAAATGGGAATTTTATACCTCATAAAAGGGAAATAAATACTAAATGATGAACATCTCACACAAATAAAAGTGAGTTTAAAACCCTTACAAAGATCATATCATTGGAGTGAGGTTACATCGTTGACATAATTATGTTAGAAAAAAGTCAATCCAAAAAAAATAAAAAATTAGATACAAATCAAAAAAATTAGAGTTCATTTCACATATATGCATGGAATAAAAATCCATTGAAATATTTTTTGAAACTAGTGAATTAAAATTGAGTTTATAAATACCTTACCTTATGTCTAAAAGTGTTCTTCACTTGTACCTAATATATTGGATAATAAAATTAGATTAATTAATTACTTAATTAAAAGATTTTTATGCATGTTTTTTATTTATTATAATTTAAATAAGTTCATGTGTGTGAATTTTGAAGAGTTATAAGATTCAATTTTCTCATTCTAGGAGTATTCATTTTCTTGGTTTTCATTCTCTTTTAGCATGTATACAAGTATAATACTTCATGAAAAATTTGAATAATTATAAACAATTGAAATTATATGCCAGTAAATAAAATTGAAAATTTTAAATTATATTATATTTAATTTGGACATATTTTGTGATTATGATACATTAGATAAAACATTAATGAAATAGATTCAATTAATTTTGGGACATTCTATGACTTTCACGAACATATATTATTTTATTAAATATCATGTTTATATATTGGCTACATAACATTATATAACATAAAATATGTATATTAAAATGTTATTTAAACATAATAATGGATTTAATATAATCCTTTAATGATGTAATGAAAAATCAAAATTCATCATCAATGATGGTTGCAAATCGACACATCATGGATGATGTTTTAATTTTTATAATAAAAGTGAGAGGATAAGGGGGTTTGATGATGGATATTTCATTAATATAATAAAATTATAGTGTACATAATATAATTATGTTATCCTGCATGTTTAAATAGAGGAGTTAAGTAGTGTATATGAAAATATAATAAATTAAAAGATAACGAAATAAAATTTTATCTAATGTTTAACGTCTCCTGGAGAACCCGCATAAGAAATATGGGATTTGTCCTTGGGTGATACCAGAAAGAAAAGGGACTGGGTAAGAACATTGGGAGAGGAATTTAGAATAATATAAGAAACATAAAAAGTATAGAAGGTTTTAGAAGAAGAGTTCATGAGGGGACGTATTTATTCTGGGAGGAGATGGGTGTTTCTGAATATTATATTCATTAGTTTATTATTTTAGCTGATGACTCACAATAGTGATGATATTTTGTGACCAATTATAGTAATTAGTGCATGGGATGTTGAACTAATGATTCTATCATCATTAATATACCATTTATGCCTCAATAACTCATGTAATTATCAAATACTGTAAATTACCGTATTTCACTATTCATAAAAAATTCAGTCATTTCAGAAAAATACTAAAATTTCACACTTACCATTTTTGATTTGTAGATTTAATAAATAGAATAAAATTTTTTAAAATAATTTTATAAATATATGAAATTTAATTTATAATCAAAATCGTTATTTATGTAAAAATACCGATTTTAAAATTATAATCGATTTTAAGACACATTGAAACATTAAATAGGGTATCTTAAAATTATATTAAAATAATAAGACATCTAAATAATAATTTATGAATATATTTTATGAAAATATTTTTTATTTTACATTATTATATAAATTATAGAATTGTAAATAAGCATTTACATTTCATAAAAATACCAATACGTCATTAATCATTGTCAAAACACTTATTTATTTATTCAATTATATAAATATATCATATTATCATTTATATGATACATAAACGTTATTTAATTTTTCATAGGTGAGTTTTTTTTTCTAATGGAAAATTTATTATTTTTAAGTGTCACATTACTACTTCTATTGGTCACATTACTATTTCAACAATCACATTACTATTCCAATGATCATGTTAATATTTAATAGTATATCATGGTTCATTTATGATCAGTGTTTCATAAAACAAAAGCTTTGAAATAAATTGAATTTATTTAAGAATATATGTATTGTAAAATATTGGTGTATTGTATTCTTTCTTACTTTTTAAATTTCTTCCTTAAGTTTTTTCTTGAATATTTTCTTCTAAACTATAGAGGTTAATTATTCTCCATAACATCCTTAGGTATCCCCATTAGTTATTCCATTTTATGGTTTCTCCAGAGAACATTTTTTAGTCAGGTCACCATATTTCTCTATACATGATATTATGTGTCCAGAATCTAGATAGGCTCTTCAGAGTAGGAAAAAACATGTTCTAGTTCTATATCATTATTGGTGAGTACATGTGTTGGGTCCGAAAAGTACCTAATTAACAATGATATGTGGATCACACAATAAAATTTGAAGATACATGCTCATATTTCAAATTAGTAAGCTAATGATCCAATTCTTTATATAATTTCAAATGTTCTGATTTACCTGGGTCTCAGATTCCCCTTTTAGCCAAACCTTATTACACCCTCCATGGAGGTACTTTTAGAAAATCATATTCTCCTAGTAGAAATTCCAAATCCTTTATCTGGTTGTCATCATAACTCTATTTCCATATATGATCTTATTTAATTTGATCCCGAATAGTATTTAATTTTATTTTTCTCTTCAATAAATTTTGGGCCTATAAATTTTCTCTCCCCAATATCATCCAAAAATGTGGGCGTACGATATATCTTACCATATGATGCTTTATATGGGGAAATTTGAATAATATAATGAAAACCAGTATTATAGGAAAATTATACCAATGGTAAACTGTGATCTAATATACCATGAAAATCATGTGATGATGAACTCATGATATCTTATAATTCTTTAATAGTCCTTTAAAAATATCTATTGGTTTTTTACTGATAAGAAGTACTCAAATTAAGCTCAGTATCCAAGTCCACTTGAAGACACTTCTAGAATTTTTATGTTAAATGGGGATCTTGATTAGATTCATTTGAGTTAGGTTCACCTTGAAGTCTTACAATGCAATTAATATAGAGTATTTAGGGGTTCACAAGAAGTAAATCCTCTCTTATGTCAAGAAATTGTGCGGATATTGTAATTCAGTCCACAATAATCTATATCAAATAATTCTTCTGGGGGTCTTCAGTAGTCCAATGATGATTTATATAGTAATTTCATTCGACATCAACATAATAATAACTATTAGTTTCATTAATCGTCTAAGATGTTGTATCTTAGCCATTACTTTTTGAAAAACTAGTTATCTTGAAACATAGTTTACAATATCTAGCATCATTTTATCCCACAAATAATTGTTTGTTTAGATATGTATATTTCATGGTACTACCATTATGTATATTAAAATTTGAGCTATGATCATAATCTAGTAGTTCTATTTTTAGCTCAGGTATTGATAAAACACATAACCTCTTTCCAAATTTTATAATTCCATCGCTATACATGAAATATATCAATCTTACATCCTTAAAAACATTAATTTTATTTTGAAAACTCTCATCCTCATATTGAGAGCTTTTTATCATATCCTGTAAAGATGGTTTAGAAATAATTTAAAAAATGAGTGATGTTTCCGATTCTTTAGCAGTTCACATATCCATATTAACTAAATTCATGAAGATAGGATCTTTTTCAATCATCATATGGGTCATAAGACCATTCTCTTTCCTTTTAAATTCATTTACTCTCTAATTTTTCTTTCATGCATGATATTGTATAGAGAAATCATGATATTTGAGTAATTAGATATATCATGTTTGACTGATGTCGAGTTTTTTCTATATAAATATGTATTTCAATAAATTGTGATCCATATATATCTCACACCATTCACTATAGAGATAGTATCACCATATCATCATAGAAAATATTATGATGAATAACTCAAGATCATGATTTGGATAATTTTTTTCATTTCTTTTAAACTTCCATGATACACTAGAAATAAATTTATCATTTGGAAAAAGTAAAAAAGAAAGTCCTATCATATAAGCATCACTATATATCAAAAATCAAGAATTTTTTGATGGTAGGTTAAAAATCAGAGCATTGACTAATCGTATCGTAAATTGTTTGAATAATTCTTTACATTGTTCCTTTTATATGAATATAATTCATAAACATGTCATCTAGTTTAATGAGTTATCTAATCGGAAAAATTTCCAAAAAAACATTTATAGTATCATACAGAACCAATGAAACTAAATACCTGAATTATTTTTGTTAGTGTTGGCCATTCTTTGATTTCTAATGTCATTATAGAATCAGTTCAAATTCCATCCTTAGATACAATTATCCCTGAAAAACAATTTCTCAAATCCATAATTCACTCTAGATAAATTTACCATATAACTCTTTCCTTCTAAGAGTCTCAAGAATATTTCTCAAGTGATTCTCATGGTCTTCATATATTTTAAAAGACACTATTATATCATCAATTAATAATGAAAAAATAAAAATGAAATTACATTAATTCTTTTTTCATTAGATCTATGAAAACTGAGGGTTCATTAGTCAATCCAAATGGCATTACTGTAAACCTATAAAGTCTATACCTCTTTTTAAAAGTTGTATTTGGATTTTATTACATCTTTACCATCAATTGATGATACCTAGAATGAAGGTACTTTATAGAAAAATGTTGAGATCCATAAAATTAATCAAATGAATCATCAAATCAAGTTAGATGATACATGTTCTTCTTTTTAATAGTGTTAATATCTATATAGTCAATGTAGAACCTCAAGGAACCATCTTTATTCTTAACATAGATGTCATGGTATCCCCATGGAGAAACACTAGGTTGAATTATTATGTTATTACTCAACTCCTCTAGTAGTTTCATCTACTCCACTAATTCCACAATTTCTATTATAGAAGGATTAATTGATATTGGTATTTAATATAGGATTACATAAATGAAAAAATAAACATCATGCTCTGGTGGGTGTCCATGAAATTCCTTGGTAAATATATCAATGTATTCTTATAAAACCAATAGGTCTTAAATTTGAATATTCCTTTCCTCATTCCTAGATTTTGTTTTCACATTCTCCCCCAGAATTTCATTTACTAGACCTACTAGTGGTACTTCTAGATTAGAATGAAATGATGATGTTTCATCTCAAAAGATAATGGATTCTACATCTTCCTCTCAAATCTAAATTTCCATCTTCTTGAAATGAATATTCCCATAATATTTTAAAATCTATTTCATCTAGAGGATCATATAAAATTCAAACATAGGATTTATGAAAAGGTATGAAACTAAATAATCTTAATATATCATAAAGGGGACATATTGGAACATTTTTTTTGTAATGATACATTCATTAGAAGTTTTGAATGAAAAAACCATTATTAAATCAAAAAATAAATTTTTTATTTTCATATAAAATTAGGTAGATATAAAAGAGTGCAATGATAATGAATCAAATAATGCATTGTATAAATTTAAAAATATGATTAATATACCTTCCACCATATTATTCAGTACTTCTAATTCAGCTATGGTGATTGCATAAGATTTTTCATATCCCTTTTTCCTATTTTATTGTATATTCCCTTGGATGATAGGACATTGGTTTAAATAAGGACCCATTTCATTACAGTTTAATCATTGAACATAATTTATTTGTTTCTCCTCTTAAAATTAATAAGCTCAATTGTTCTTTTCTCTACACTTATAAAAAAATCTCCTTCCTTTCAAATATTTCCCCAGATAATTCATTTCACAATTTAATCATAATGGGAATTTCCCCATTCCTCTATTATTCTATGATGCTTCACCATTTACCTGGCTAGAAGAACTCTTCATCTCTTTATTTCCCTTAATCACATAACAAATAGAAATTATCTTCTGTATTTTTAGGTAACCTAATACAATTTCATCACTTAATGAAAATTTATGAGAAGACAATGGTTTTGAGTTAGTTTCCTTAAGTTCTATAAATAGTTGATCAATATTGTTTTACAAATCATATATGTAATCTATTGCATACATATCAACTCTTGTAAAGGTATCTATATACAATGCAACATTGTCTACTAATGTTTTCTTTAGGTTAAGGAATTTTATGTTCATTTTAGTTTTTTCTCTCTATGGAAATATCTGTCAAAGAATGATTCTTTAAAATATTTCCATTCTATGTCTTATTTTTTCATATTCCTCTTTAGTATTCGAGAAGAGATTATTCAATGGATCATAATTTACCTTGAGGAAATATACCTATAGTACTACCATTTCACTTTCATCAAATCCCAATGCTAAAAATATATTTTCCTTCGAAATGATCCACAACTCAACTACCACTAGATTAGATATCCAACTAAAATATGGGGGCTTTATCATCTTGAAATGATATAAAATTGGTGTACTATGGTTATTCGTTATAACATGAGTATGCTTTCCTAATATTTTCATGATTTTATCATCTCTAAAACTAACTATATTGACTTGGTTAGTGGGGAAATCACTATATTGTTCACAGGTATTAAATACATTTATTCTATTATGAACCATCACTAAATAATTGTTCAGACTATGTTAGCTCATCATCATCATTATTATTGATAAAAAATTCACTATAATTAATTATTATAACTCTCATGTTTACTTAACTTCTAGTTCCCATGGTTTATAGTAATCTACCTATGATACCAACTCTGACAGCCCCACCCACGATGTCCTGGACACGGTGTTTCTGTTATTATAATAAAATAGATATACGATATCACATCACTATGGATTGACTATTTTAGTAGTCTTATGGAACAAGATACATATATGGATCCATTATTATATTGGTAATTAAAATAGATTATATGAGAGGAAAATAAAATTCTTCATTGACACTTGTTCAAATATTTTATCATCAAAACCTAGGGAAAGAAATAAAATAAAAATGTGGTCTCAAATGATCATTAAGGATTAAATACAACTGTAACATGAATAAATAATAATAAAAATCTTAATCATTAAATAATAATTGACCTGGTAGGGTAAATAACTAAATAATACATTCCATTTGATTAATAAAATGATAATGAGAAATTCATTCATAGATACTGTGATAGTGAAAATCTACTAGATAGTAGAAAATGAATAATGAATGAAGAAAATGCATAATTTTTTGATTTCAAGTATCTAGGACTTGAACAACTACATTCAAGACCATTCATAGGTAACTTTATGTTTTTGGGTAGAAACTTGTCATATCTTTATTGGAATTAAACATGAAGGGTTTTTTGCCAATTGTTTTGTCTCATGAGAATTTTTGATGTATCAAGAGGATATCTATATGTACAACCCACCAATCCATATATTTATAAAGAATTATTTATACATAGATTTAATTCAAAAACAATATTCGTTGACAAAATATCCATATTGTGTTATTGATACTGAATTATTAATATCTCCCAAGGTAATATAACAATAAAAGTAAACACCATATGTAAAAATGTTATATGGATTACACAATAGTCATATCCATGATAAAAATAATATATATATTTAACTGAAATATAATTAAAAAGAAAATTTTTCTCAAAGGGGTAGTAGATACACCACATAAAAATGACATGGTGCACAATACCAAGTATGTCTCAATGAGGTGAAATTTCAGATGGAGTCTCTAAACACATTATAAACAGCTAAACTGTATTCCCTAGGAAGAAATTGCATTTAGAAAACCTCTATATAACATTAAAATTAATAGATTAATTATATAATATAATAAATGGGTAGTATATATATCAAAAAAATGATATAAGTGGTAAATAAAGAATATCTCAAAGAGATAAAAGTGGGATTATAAACCACATAAAAAGAATATATAATTGGATTGATGAAAATTTAATGAAATGATTATTTTTGAAAATATAAATACAATAATATAAGTCAGAATATAGTATAGAACATTCATATTTCATTTCACATATATTCTTTTAATAACCTAACCAAGGAAATATAATTTTATCCTATTAAATTAAAATTTAGTTAAGAAATCCCTTATCATATGTCTAAAAGCAATCTTCAATTGTAATTAATGTCCAAGATAATAAAATTAGAATTATTAATTACTTATTTAATAATTTTTTATACAAGTATTTTATTTAATATAATTTTTTTAAGTTCATGCATGGCCTTTTTCATGATTTATAATATTCTATTTTTTCATTCCGGGAGTGTTCATTTGTATAAATATATTGATGTTCATGTAAAAGGGGAATAATAATCAAAAATTAAAATTATATTTCATTAATGAACTAATTTAATTTTTAATGACCATATATTTAATTTGGTTATATTCTATGATGATGATTCATTAGATAAAATTTTAATAAAAATTATTTATTTTATTTTTTAGCTTTTACGACCATCGTGAACTTTTAACATTTAATCTAATATCATGATTATTTATTGGGTAAATAAAATTATATAAATTATAATATGTATAAAAAAATATTATTTTACCATAATAATGGTTTTATTAACATCTGTGAAGGGGATCACGAAAAATGAAAGTGCATCATCCATGATGGCGGTAAATCGACACATCATGAATGATGTTTTACTTTTTAGAATAAATGCAATATAAGAAGGGGATTGATGATAGATATTACATTAACATAATAAATTAATGTATATATAAGAAACTGTATGTATCATGCATGTTTAGATAGATGTGGTAATGGGAGGATAATAAAATAAAATATACTAAAAGAAATTAAAAGAGAGAAAAATAAGACTTTAGAGACCCCTTGAGAAAATCCTTAAGGATCATGGAATTGGACTTTTTTATGAGACTATCAAGAAGAAGATTTAAAAAATATTTTTGTGGGGGGAATTGTGTATAATAAAAGGAATATCCAAATCTTAGTAGGTGTGATGAGAAGAGGTGGCAAGGGGTGGTATTTATAGTGTGATGAGAGGTGTGTTTTGTCATTATTTTATTCATTTCTTTATTATTTTGGATCAAGAATATGAATACAGATTTTTATTATGAAAAATTAAAATAATTCGTGTATGTGTTTTCAAACTAATGGTTCTTACATCATCCATACATCATCCTTCTTTCAATAATTCATGTATTTATCTAATATCATAAATTATTGTTTTTCAAATCTCAACAAATATTTTACTCTTTGAGAAAAATCCCAAAAAATATCCCTAACCATTTTTCAATGTGTTGATTTCAAAAATGGAATTAATTTTTTTAAATTAATTTTTTTAAAATAAAAAAATTAATTTTTAATTAAAATCATCACTTATTCGAAAAATAATTATTTTAAAATTATAATAGATTTTACTACACTTTAAAAAATTAATTATGGTCTCATAAACGTTTCTTATAATCATAAGACAATAAAATATTACTTTATGAATCTATGTTATGAAAATAAATTTTATTTTAAATTATTATATTAAATATAAAATTGTAAATAAACATGTACATTTCAGAAAAATAGCAACACATAATTTTTTATTTGTAAAACATCTATTTAATTCTTCTATGATATAAATATTTCATATTTTTATTTATAAGATACCCAAATATTAATTATAATTATTAGATGAGTTTTTTATTCAAATGTCATTCATTACTATTATAAATGTCATATTACTATTTTCAGCAGTGACATTATTACATCAATGGTCACATTAAGATTCCAAGAGGCATTTTAATATTTAATATTATATAACTGTTCAGTTAAGATTCATGGTTCATGAAGCATTAACTATATAATTAATTGAATTTATTTAATAATACACATACAGAAAAATAATGGGGTATTCTACGAAATAAACCCCAATTATTGGTATACATTCACTAAATAAATATATTATATGTGTCATGCTTTTCACATTATTAAATATCATAAATTTTGACCAAGATGATGATGATTAACATGATATTATAAAATAATTGATAAATGGAAGTTATATATTGCTAATTTGACTCATACAGAGATATTAAAGAAAGAAGTATATTTCTATACTCATATGTAAAACCATATTTTGGGATCTCATTCTAGTATTCTACTTTTTACCACTTGATTAAAAATAACTGATACAAAAAGAAAAGTCATGGCTATAAATAGATCCAAACCAAAACCCCAATATAGTGAGACAGTCCTAAAAGATTAATAATTTTATTAATTGATTTAAAAAAATGAGTATCTTTGTCAAATGAATACTCAATTTAACAAGAGATACATACCCACTAAGTGTTAACTTCTGGAAGAAACCACTATGCTTTCAGTAGCTAACCATCTTCAATGGGAATGGAATTATCAACCTAAAAATTAAAAATAGATCCACCCCCATAAATGTGAGAATGTATTTGATGTCCTATTATAATAAATTGTTTATTAATTATCAGGATTTAACACAAAATGGGAAAACTGAGCTACCATTTTTAAAAATACCTAAAATGATAACTCAAGTTGTTAATTCTAAAGAATTATTAAATTCTCTTATAACGTGGTTGGATTATATAGAAATGTAATGCGCACCCTAATAACTAGAGTGTAATTTATATCCCAATTTAGTGGATGTGGTTCGTACTCATCCAAACAATGAGAATCCCAAATTAACAATTTTCTTTTGAATAGGTGTTCTAGAGTCGCATCTAACCCATTTTTTTATCTCATTCTGGCCCAATAATAGAACCCTAGACTAATATGAGGCTACCCAAATCAAATTATTCATGTTTTCCTAAGATGTTATCATATACTTTTGGTATAATAACCATATAAATAAGTGTATTATGACCTGGTAAGATCTATATTGGTAATTCTTCTACCAACTCAACTCTTTGAAGTGGAAAACAATTATCCTTATCCTCTAAAATTACATATATTACGATAATGATAGAGTTTTGAAATAAATTATAAGATAGTGTTTTCTAAAAGACATCTTATTAATAGAGTTTCCCTTGGAATAATTACAATATAACCATATGGATAACTTATTGGATTACTTTTTAACCAAACTCATTACCCTAAAATAAAGTGGTTTTTGCATGAATTAGTGACCATTGGAAAACATATATAGGTCGTTATTAATATGGACAAGGAAGGGGCTCATCAAACACCTCCATAAAGGATAAATAATTAGAGAAATGGGAAATTTTTTTTACTATAAAAATGAAATGGTTGAGGAAATGTGACACCGAAAGCAATCAAAAAAAATATTCCTTATATAATGACCATGTTCAATAGTAATACAACATTTCCATCAAGAAAAACCTGATCATGTTCTTGAAATTAATAATCCCAATGAATCTAGGATGAATGATCAATAAAATTATTTCCCTTATCATCATATGTTTAGTCATATGATCTAAGAGTGATTCAATTTAGATGACCTATTGAAAAAAATCTAGGTTGTTTATATACCATTGTGTAGTCATATAGTTCATGTTACATATGGTTCATCCATTCTCGTTGATGAAGAATAAGAATGTGATAATGAATTGTTTGAGAATACATGAATTTTAATTTAATAGATGATACAAATTATAGTTTATTGGGTGAAAAATATCATAATAACAAATATTGAACTAAACATTTGTAAACTGAATTACATTTAAAAAAATGATGACAAAACCTACTTCATCATAGTTTCATATAATCCACCATATTAAATATAAATTATACAATGGGGATGTGGGGTCCCAATGAATTAAAACACATGTCAAAACTCTCAATGACTCTATACCCCTATAATTTGGAAAGGGATAGTTAACCCACCAAATAAGGAAATATGATCCATACCCCTACATGAGAAAATGAAACCACCCTATGAAATGAAAAACTCTTATAATAAAGAGAAGAGGTTAACCTTAGTAAATGTTGTTAGATAATAGAATAATCAATTTTATATGTAAGATTAACAATACCTGACACTATATTTAAATCAATATAGTATCAACCATGTCTGAATAATTTTGACCTCATCTTAGAATGAAAACTCTTAATTTAGTTGATCACACACTTTCACTATAATTTGAGGTCTACTATGTCTTCTCGTACTCTTCCAAAATAATTACATAATATGTTCCACTTTCCAATAAAAATAAATATTCATCCCTATTGATGACTCAAAATAAAATTTTGAAAGATTATAATCCTATTATAATTGATTTCCTAGACATTCGGGTCTACTACTAAACGCCCATAATTATCCATCCATCATGAATTTGATAAAGGAAAGTTTTTTACTATCTATTATACTCTTGAATGTGTTGCGACCATCCTCACTAAAGAACCAATCACTCAGTTATAAAAAAAATGAATATAATTTTAAATTAATTATAATGTTACCATTGTAAACAATCACTGTCATGATTATAATTGGGATAATTCTCACTTTCATAGGTTAAACCTGAAAATATAATCTCCCATTAATAGATCCCCCACCTATATGGATTATGTGGGTTGTTTTACACATATTGAAATGGTATATTCTTAATACTATGGTAATCCATCCAATGAATTTATGTATTCTGATGTGGTGGTGATATTTTCTTATTATTCACCACCTTATCATATAAATTTCTTCCATACTTCATCCTTGGTGACCACTTCATATTACACAATGAGATTAAAGTTCATTACTATTTATGAGTAACCGTTGTTGTCCAATACATCAATAATATTAACATTTTTCCTTTAAATGATCAAGATTGCAACACTGTTACCTAATTAATACAACCATATATGGAATATAGGGTAATAAAGGAATATAACCAAATAGTGGAAGAAAAATAGGGAATATTATGTTATATTAGGGTGTGTTTCTACATAAATCACACATTCTTGTAGAATAGTTTAGTTGATCCCACTAGGTTCAGGAGACCAAAATAGGCAGATTTGAGAGACCATTCCAATTACTACCCAGACCACTGATTGTTATGTTATCTATTTTAGAACTAATTCATATTTAATGATTGGATTAATGTATTTAAAAATGAAGGGATAGTGGAGTCAGTAAGACTCAAGTCTCTAATTCAACCATGTGATCACATTGAGTAGATGAAGAAATGTGTATATAAGAATCAGTGATTTCCATCTCTTATCAATAGAAACAATAAGTCCTTTTCATTTAGAACTAATCATGTGGATAACTATTTTATCTATATATTAGAGTATAAGCTTGTTGATCTTACCATGATCATGAAAAATACTGGGAAATTAATGGTTCATCTACATAATTAATTTCCATTTATCCTTATTTTTTGACATAAAAATAAAGGATTCTTTGTTTTTTAATATTGTATATCGAAGTAGATGGATGGATGAATGATATACAGAGGGAATAACAAGACTCATGAAGGCTGTATTTTATTTTTTATCACTCAAACTAGGAAGTATCATTCCTGGAAAACCATGAAATATGAATGATTTACATACTATATAGACTAAAATATATAGAATAAATTCATAATGATATGAGAAAAAAATGTATAATGTATGTTTGTTATTGAGAGACGATAAACACTATGAGGCAAATTCCATACCATGTGACCATGACCTATATGGATCATGATCTATCCTATTTTAATTCAAACTATAAGAAGTGGTAAATTGAATATGACCATAAAATAGGTTCCTCACATTAAATAATGGATCATTATTCATAGTAATTTTATTTTTTATTTGGGATTATTTCTAGCTGTATATAAATCAATTAAAATTATCAATAATTTTAGGTTTTTAATAAATATAGATCATGATATCATACATTACATCTTGATACCTTGTTCCATTTTCTAAGTATTAATTTACACTTCACTTCATCTTTTGATATATTCCTTTTTCCCAAATAGACTTTCTTGTGTATTATGGAGTAACTATAGAGTATTTCAAACCCTTATAGTCCTTCCCTCTTCAATTTTTTTTTACATTTTATCTATGAATCATCATAAAAAATACATTGATTTTAGATACCCATCTTGGTATCCAAAATACCTTAATTTGAGGAACCCCTATTGGAAACCCAAACCAATTAGTATATATTGTCCTTCTGGTTTCCATTATTCTAAAAATATTTAATGGGATTTCTAACACATCTGAATATATTCTCATTGGAATAAATATTAAATAACATTTTCCCCTTTTATATGCTCTATACCCTATAGGGAGTGTTCCAATAGGAGAGTCACACAAAATACATGTGATATATCTCAATAGTGTGTTAGTGTTTTTTCCAGTAGCTACACTCAAGCTATTCCCACTAGTAAACATTCTATTATATCTATTTTATATATTAAATGACATGGTTTATGTTATATAATTCAACCATGTTTAAATAAATTAGATACTTATATAATATTAATTATGTTATTGATTAATAAAAAGAACGAGGATGATCATTGAGGCATTATCATGAACTGCATGGCACTTTTGTCAAGGATTTGTGAACTAAAACTAAATTCATATAATTTAAATATCAATTGACCCAAATAATAATGATAAGTGGTCCCTAACCCTTTTCCATAAACTATATGATAAATTTCTAATATCACATGACATTAAATTATTTATATTCATGGCTTTCATATAACCTAAAACATCTTGTTGTGGTATATTCTATGCGACCTCAAATTATATAATACCCCTTACCTATGATCTCAATCTACATGAGAGTTATCTTTATAGTATATTTTATGGATATGGAATCATTTTATTCTCTTAGTATCATACTTCACTAAAAATTTGAAAAAATATATTTTCCAGAATTCTGTGTATCATGATTCCCATTACCTTAGGAAATGTACTCTTTCCAAAATCTATCATCGCCAACATAGATGAAGATTCAATTTTTTAATACCTGATTTTACACCACTAATATTTTCTTTACATATTAATATTTGGTTTCATCCTCTTCTTTCTCACCCGGGAATCCATATATTTCTCCACTTATCTAATATAAATACCCAGATCTATAGAGAGGCATCCTTCCAAGATTTACATATTCATTAATTCCTATTATTTAAAGATACATAGTTATACCAAGATCTATTATCTTGGTGTCAAACAAAAAATATCCTTCTAATGTAATAATCAATAATATACTACTATATAGGTTTTAAAATCCACAAAATGTTTCCTATAATGGACATAAATTCAGATAAAACCATCCAATTTCAAGAATAATATGTGACTTAATTAATATTACCATGGGAAATATATTGGCACCAATATTGTATAGTCTAAGACCAACCTTAATTTTCCTCACTATCAAACACCTACCCAATACATAGTATCCTCAGTCACACAAGGTTATTTCTGACATCATCAGTAGATATGCCTCCATATATTAATTCAATGATATAAAACATTAAACATCTACTACAATTGGTCAATTTTTTATTAAAATCAACTCAAATCTCGTAATTTTGATTTAAATTTCCTGAAACATAAAATGAATGAGAAATAAAGGCATTTTAGGTTCAAAACCCATATATTTAGTCTTCGTTATAAGTCAATGTTATAATTTATAATCCATAACCTATAATGTCTTGGATAAATTATTTCATGTTTGAAACCATAACGTAGATACAAATACTTTTACAATTTAAACCCCATAAATGGAAATCTGAGAAAATCTAAAATTTTCAATTGCTGGGCCTGAATCTTTTATAGATCCAGAAAAATTGGTAGCACAAAAATTAAAAAGTCACATCACATTTATAGACCAAAATTTATCCCTATAAAAAGTAATAGTACACATTTTGGTACTACTATTGTACACAAATTATAGATATGATGTATATTTCCTATATATGTTCTCCTAAAATATTCCATTGGTATATTTCAATTCATTGGATGAACCCTAATACACATTGAGTAAGGAAACCCTTCTAAATGATCATATTCTCATGACATTTCATGATATAACCCTTTAAACCAATAATTTGGTCAAGAAATGGTAGTTTAATATTTAGATTCCTTGAACTTGTATTAAATCTCTTTTATCAGTATAAAAAATCTGTGAGTGCAGATACACCACTTGGAATCTCCAAAAAAATAATTGTGTCCTCTTGATTCCCTTGTTCTTAAAATGTAGTAGTTATTTGTTGAATGATACAATTAGTCCCAAATATGGGATTGATATTGTCTTCATATTTTTAGATGAATATATAATGATCATCATAATTTTTCTTATTCCTCTTATTTTCCACTATAGAATAATATTTTCAAATGTTTAAAGGTTCCCCTTCACCCCAGACACTATTTTCTAGGCAATGTGATGGTGGTTCTGAATTACTCAAAGTCAACATATCCTCACCTATTGTAATATCCCATTAACTAATACATTTTTATAAAATTATTTCCATATTACATTTCCCATATATGTTTAAGGATTCAAAAACCATTGATGACAGACATGTGTAAATTGTACCCATTATTAGAGGAAAATGATGATGTACTACTTCTATACTCTTTTATACATGGTTTTTCATTTTCATTAAAAAAATTCTATTATTTGGGATACACATCATAGAATCCCAAAATCCATGATTTGAATTCCTCCTCATGGAAACCCAAAATCCCGGATTTGAGAGGTTATGCATAGTAAATTCTCATTGAGTGTATTTCTATTCATAGAAAGGAAAATTATTCTCATTGAGAAGGTCATCCCATTAAAATGATCATATACTCAATAAATTTTTTGTTATATCCCTTTACCCTAATAATTTGGTCAATACATAATGGTGGAACCATTACAGTGTTAATATCATTATTATGTATTATTTTATCTAGTAACCTACTCAATACCTTAAATATATGAATCATCATAAACCCAAACCCTTGAGTTCTGATTCACCACTTTGAATCCCTAAAATCATTGAGCATGATATACTGATTCCACAGTCAATGTAATTGGTAACATAGTGATTGGATGATTTAAACTAATCACAACCTTGATTAATGATTCACCTCTTAATTTACTTGAAATATTTGGTGAACAACATATTTTCCCTTGAGCTCCTAAAAGAACAATGGGGATTGTTTCTTCTTATAGGAATGGACCCACATAAACCCATGTGAAATTTTTTAGATAGTGTGTGGTTGGCTTATCCATGACAAATGTTCAGAATATTATCAAAATTAAATACCTCCCATTGTCACTGAATTCTTATGTTATTATTTAAATATTCCATAACACAGCTATTAATGTTTGTTCACAAAACCTTACATTCATACATCAATTCATATTTTTCATTGTTAATGAAAAACAATAAAATAATACTTTTGAATCTTTCATATCTAGGTATCTATTTTCAATGAAGGGATTAATTCAATATGATAAGATACACCTTTTGGATGCCAAAATCCATTATTTATTATCATGCACTTTCAAAACCCATGGGATTGACTTTGGATTAACCAAATAGAAAACTATCAATATGTATATATGTCTTTACAATATGTACACATCACCAAATTTAGTAGAGACTCCAAATCATAGGATCATGTACTTCATAAATTTTATGTTATGTCCCTTCAAACGAAAATATTATTCGATAAATTACTATGTATCCTTTGGGTGATAAAAATATTATTGTATACATTTTTATTTATGATCACACATTACAAATCTTATGTTTAAATCATCAAAAATACAAATCCATATTCCAGTATCCAGTAATTTTCATGAAACAATATTGAGTTTATCCACATGGTTATCTATTATTTAGAAATTTGTAAAATTGTTATTGACTAATTTGACCATACAAAAACTATTAGATGGAATTTTAATCATGGTTTCTTAGTAATATAGAGTGACCAAAATAGTTTCCCTTGAGCCACTACACATGATTTTCATCCCTGAGGAATGTTCCCCCTTAATCTAATATATGTTTTCTAATTAGTATGTGGTTCCTCCTTCCAACAACAATGGTTGAAATATTTTAACCCATTATCATATCCAATTGACTGAAACATTTATATTTTATTAATTTCATATTCTATAACCAATCTATTCTTGTGGAATCAAATTCCATTGATGCTACACACTAATTAATCCTATCTATTATGAAATAAATATTATGAAATATCACTTCTATAGCCTTTGATATATAGGTATAGATTTTACAAGATGAATAAAATTCCTTCCACTGAGATACTCCTCTTCGAATCACAAAATCCATGATTCAAGATAATCTTCCTAGAACACTTGTTGATTTATATTAATAATATTTATATATATTATTATTTTTTTTCTTACATCATGATTAGTTGAAATTCAACTTATTCCCATTGAGTTATCTATCAATTTTAGATGCTCATGTTCTCATAGAAGATCATGTTATATCCATTTACCCTAAAATCAGTGCTATAAAATATGGTGTGACCATTATTATGTTAAAACCCTTGATGAATAAATACATCTCCATGAAAAATGATGAAAATTTATATTTTAAAAAAAATTAAAGTAGGGTAATATATGTCATGAAAAATAAAAAAAATACAAGGGGTATATAAATGATTTAGTATAAGATAAACCCCAAGGAATGTTTTGATTAGATCAATAGTTATGGAGACAACATCATTTTAATAAATCAGATATGCTACATGATATTTTTTGTGGGTAAGAATTTCAAGTGTCATATACCCCTTGTTGTATATAAGGACAAATTTAATATTCTTATGAAGCATGATTTGTAATTAATGGTTGTTTAAATTATACTTTAGTTGATAGGTAAGGTAAAATAATAAATATTAAACTACCATAGTTGATTTAAATAAAAATTCTTAGATATAGAAGTTTTTATAAAGATAAAATTATTATTCGAGTCAATATTTTAAGGGTATCCCATTAAATAAATCACCCTACCTATAGAAGTATTAAAATTCAAAATTGGAAGAGGATCCAAAATCATGGATGATTCCACTATTATTCATGATATAAGGAATAAAAGTCCATTTTTATGTAATTTTATCCCATTCTATGCAATATTAATTTAAAAAAAATGTCTTTGTGTACTATTGGATATCTAATTCCTAATGTAATGTTTAGGAATCTGATTAAGGAAGCCCTATAATAAGACCACTGAATTGCACAACAACATGATTTTTCCAACATGGGAGATGATCTATATTTTTTATTAACCTTGACTTGATATTTTTTTGTGTGTTATGAACCATTATATAACACCAATATATCCTATAATATTTTTAAAAAATTAATTGTTGATCCTTTAGACTCTATTGACAGAGCTGCATCCCCTGGGATATGGCATTCTCTCCGATGAATGAAAAATGAATTTTATTTAAAATCATTCATTATACTAGTGAATCATTGATTCTTTATGGTATTTATCACTATAAATAAATTTGTAGTCAAGTTACATACTTTTCCACGGGATTGCACCATCAGTGTAAGTATCTTGAATCTAGACACAACACCCCAGATAGTTGCATTTCACAAGAAAACATATTCTCAATATAATTCATGCTCTTTATTCATAATGAATCAATATATGGATTATTTTAGAGTATTACAACATAATAAAGACCCCCAAATCATATAGATTGGGTAAAAAAAATCCCATTTCATTAATGGGATGGATTCTAGTAAATATTAATTTTCATAATTATTGAGATCCACATCAGTGGTTGTTTGACTCTAAATTCCCTTCTTTAATGAAATTTTTGGGATGGAAACCCTAGGAAGAAGAGGGGGTTAACCACCCAATTTTCATTCTAGAATAGAATTTTGACCTTTCCTATGATATAGATAGATATATCATAAAATTTATTGATGTTTTTTTATTACTTCTCCATAGTAGAGTGATAGAGGAGCCTTTATGGTAACTGGTCATATAGTTTTCATAACTTTTCATTATGAAATTAAACTAAAAGGATTGATTCAAGATCACCTCCAAATAAATATTTTATTGTATAAATATGACATATTCAACAATGTTTATGATAATGAAATCCCATCTTCAAATTGTTTTTCATGTCCAGACTGTCTAACCTAGTGGAGGCTTCCCTCTTGTTTGAATCCCAAATAGAAGTGTTGTGGTTATTTTCAAAGATCTTTATAAAAAACATGGGAGTCATAATAACTAGAAAAAAATAATAGTAATGGATGAGATCATGTAATTGGATAAATATATCCTTCCACTAAAATATTGAAATATTATATACAGTTAAGAAACATTTTAGTGATCTTATTGATGATACTATCAATTTGTTTGATACTAATTCTTCCTTTTGAAGTAAAAAACCCATATAATCCATCATAAAACCCTTTTCATAGATTACAATTATTTATTTTATAAGAATATACCTCCTACCAGATATCTTTTTTTGGATATAAATAACTATTTTTACTATAGTAATGAACTAAATACCCATTGTACTATAATAATAGATAACAATAAAGACTTTTGAACAAATTGTCTTCTTCCATTGATGAAGAATAACATTCCATCCACCAAGAATATATGGGAAATAAAAAATAAACCCATATTGGCCTCTTAATGGTTGAACCAACCAACATTAGTTAAATTTCATGAGGGTCATTCTTAGAGAATATTAGGAAAGAATAAAAAGGGTTCTTGTGAAAGGATCACATTCCAAAATCCCCTCACTATTTTAATGAATCTAAATATCATTCACAAGAGTGATTCCTTTAAACATAAAGAAGATAAACTATGTGAGTGATGGTCAAAATCCCATTTAGAGAATACACACTATCTTTGTACTCTAATGATGAAGCTCTATTAAATCATGAATTTCAATACCTTCAATGTCTAATTTCTCCATAATATTGGATATAGAAATTTTTTTATCATCCTCTAATATTATTTCCTGAGTTATAAGAATATATACATATATGTTTCAACCATTTATGAAACTATACTTCTTCTCTAATAATTGAGAATCCAATCTTATTGATATCTTTTTATTAGAAAAATATATAACTTTTTATGTTATGTTGAACATGTTTTTGGAGAAAAACTAACAAAAGATATATGGTTGGTTAACATTCAAAATGAGAAAATAAATAGTGGATATGGTGGATTTTGGGAGACGGACTCCTGTGAAATATTCTTGGACCACTTGATTGATGTATTTTTTAATTAGATATCATGCATTATTATGCATAATCATTGGACTCCATTAAGAATATTGAAACTATCTTAGTTAATTATTGAGATGGGATCTACAAATGCTAATCAATAGGAATTGATTTCCTCAGGTTATTATCTTGATCAATAATGATACTGAATAAATGAACAAGGAAATCAACATTATCATGTTCCATATAAATCCTCTCTCATATCTCAAAATGAGGACCAATTAGTAGTTTAAAAAATAATAAAACCACAATAGCACCTATCTTATTAACATAACTAGAGTTAGTTCCCTACTTAAGCTAAATATTTTGATTCCCAATATATTTCCTCTCTTTAATGTATGTTTGAATGTATCCCATTAGTTTATCTCCTTTTTTATATTATGAACTCTCATTATATATTTAACAACTCATTATTCATCAAGTATATGATTATACAGTCATCTTTATTTGTGAGATAGTATAATAAAAATATTATCATCACATTGATCATATAATAGGCTATCAATATTGATGATATCCAATTGGATATCTCTTATTTAGAAGTATAGAGATGTTTGGTTGTCAATCCACCATTCATCCTTCAGTGTTTATTTTAGTACACTCTGACATCCCCTTATGTTTTAAATGATAAAGATGATCCCATAATCTCTTTTAAATACCTATCCTTTTTCCAATTTTATAAATGGATGAAGTTATGATCGAAAACATGTATACATTGAATTTATTGAGAAATGGGATAATTCTTAAAATGATTTCATGAAATTTGGGTGACATAATAATGATAGAATTGGATATGGCCTACAAGTTTTCAAACCATCCTCTAACCAACTCTAAATCATGATGTTTTCACATTTGTTATTTCACCATGTCAACTCGTATTTTGAGAAACACTTGTATAATATGTTTTTTAATAATGTATAGATTGAATGTTATTCTGCACCCAAATCATATATCATAACCATTACTTCTTTTTAGAGTGTTTAAGGATGGTATTATTACCACCTATTATGAACAATGATTTAGAACCAAGAGAAAAAATAAAGAGTATTTTTAAAAGAATAGATATTTACCCAACCATTCATTGATCATAATTTCTAGAAAAATAAAAATAAAAATTTCTTTTATTGTATTTAATAGAAAGTTTTTGATGGAAGGAATCAAGAGAATAACCTAATGGTGGTTCTATTAGAAGATCTATATTTATGATAATTTAGTGGAATTCAAAGCATATGATTTACCACAGGAAGCTTTTTAGTAAGACCATAAGTGGAACATGCTTTGATCGCAGGTCCTAGAATATCTATCCAAGAGAATTGATAATACTGAATATTATTTTATAGGTACTTCCTTTTGGATGGGGTAATACAATGCCCTTAAATTCAATACAATAATATAGATCATGATTAATTAGTTTTTCTATCTTATAAGCCCTTGAAAACATGAATTTATTAGGAAGTATTAATAATAATGAGTTTTGTTGGGGATCAAGGGACTAGACCACTAAGAATATTCAAATGTGACTTTCATTTATTATAATAACCTCAATCTTGAGGAGATATGACCTGGTCATTTTCAACCACATTACGAACTATGAAGTATTTTCATTTGAGAAAAACTCTTACAACCTCTATTTTGAAAAAATTTGATTAGGATATCTAATTGGATCTTTGATTGAGATATTGGGATTAACACAATACACCCCATAAAGAACATCACCATATATCTTTTGTGGTAAAGGAATGAATTTTTCCAAGAAAACCTAATGATAATGAGTTAGGGAACAATATATCAAAACCAAGTCATAGAAATCAATAATATATTTTTTACATTTTTGGGAAAACTATACACCACTGAGGAAGTATCAATGGGAACAATTTGGGCACTAAACTCAACAATTAGAAAGATAAATACTTCCTAAATCATGATACATCTCTTTGTATTGAATCATCCATCAATGTTATTTGAAGGTTCTTACTCAAAAATATTTATTCATTTTTTAGTCCAAGCATCCTCAGAACCCCAATGGGATAGACCCAATGGAATTTGGAGGGATATATTTTAATCATCACTTATATAAAGATCTATAAAAGGGATATCCATAGTTGTAAATAGATCAGAATATGATGATGATGTAGAATCACCCCTCTACTTGAAGATCAAGGCCAAGTGACCTTATCTTAATAAATGATGGAAAAATTATGAAGAATTGTAATGTTACAAATGCCACTATAAGGATATTTTAGGATCATAATGAATAAGGTTCTACTGGGGGATATGGGATGAAAAATAAACCTCCATATAAATACAAACTATTATAGTGAACTCTATTGGTATGGTATCTTCATACAAACATAGGATTCAACAAAATATATAAAAAACTCATTTAAGTATATTTCAACTGAAGAAAGGATGGTGGAGATCAAGAATCCAAAAAAAATCACCAAATTAGAGTCTCGTAGTCTATGAGAATACCATGATAGAAAAAGAATAATGAACCTATTTTCATCATATTTATGACCCACTATAGCCCAGTTTTGTAAAAAAATAAATCCTAGATAATAGATAAACACAAAATATTTTTTGATCTGTAATGTAAATTTCTTCATATCTAGGGAGATTCAATGTCTTGAAAAACAATCAATTACTATGAGTGATGTGTGATCAGATCTGAAATTTTCCATAATGGACCATTCATAAAACATAAAAAAACCAATAATTCCCCTTCAAAGAAATATATAACATGTCATCTATGTACCATTATTAATTTATTTGTATCTTAGTGGATAAGACGGATCAGGGAGAGGATGGATTTATGGGAGCTTGAACAGCTCCAATTTGTACTGCCTTGACATACCTAAAAGAGAGACAAACCAGAGGGGCTAATGTTGGATCCAAATGAATCATAGGGGTAGGAGGTATTAGAATATCATACAATGATAAAAATAATTTCCCACATTGGATGAACTCTCATAGGGGTATACAGTTTGGGGAACCTTAGAGGAAGTCGACAGAGTAATGAGAATAGTAGGCAAAATGGCCTAAAAAGGTCAGTCCATCACAAAACCTTCTAGAAAATAGGTGTGACACCAAACAACATTATAGGAAATTTGAAATTGGGGGCCGTTTATGAATCATTGAGTCAGCATTTTTCTCCTATAATCCCAAAAAACATTGAGTATAACCTCTTGGTTCCTGTGTTCAATACAATTGATAAAAAATAAATGAATGATCTTAATAGACCCAACCCCTGGTTTGTGATTCTACTATTAGTTTCATAGGATATTATATTAAATTTTATAGTATATCATGTGTCATTATGTTACCCATGGGTTATATTTTTTCATGGATGATTTGTTATCATTAACCCAATGAACTATTTTGTAAAATTTGTGATTGTAGTCCCTCTATTAACAATATTTAACAAATTATTACCTATTATCATCACCCATTAACTCCAATATTATTATGTTATTATTTATATTTTCCATAATCAAACTATTAATGAATATTCAAATACACATGATGATAAACATTTTTGAATTGTATACAATTTCCAAACAATATTATGAAATCATTATTCTATACACTTTTATATATTAGTATGCATATTTTATGATGAAAACAACAACTTCGGTTGAGATAATCCTATAAAATCCATGAAATCCATGGGTTGATATCCTTCTCTTATAATCCCCAAGGGGGTGATTTGAGATTATCCTCACAGAAAACTCACATTGGATACATGTTCATCATAGAATAAACCTAAAATACATGGCACGTTGGTTTATCCCAGAGGAAATTAAACTACTTAATGTGGTCAATTCTATGTGTCGGAATTTCGTTACAAACAAATCATATCTATGAAATAGTTTATAGTTTACAGGTACACTGATTCATTCTAGTCATTATCCCATAGCTCAGTATGAAACTATTATATTTTATATTATTTATAAAGATAATGTATATAGAGATTTTCAAAAATAAAAACTATACGTGGATTGAATCTTACTCTAATAGAATACATAGTGGTTTTCAGATCGCATATCGTGGACTGAACTAAAAAATCACTTTTGACTAGATACTCTTTTTACGGTATCATAATATTTTTATTATATTTTTGATAATGGCCAAAAACTGGCTCACTATATAAAGAATATAATACCTTTATCATTGGATATGAAGAATCTTTTAGTTATGATAATATATAGAATTTGAAAATTCTTTAATTAAGGAAAACATGTGGCTTGATTTTTGTTCTCACAGGAGGCATAATAACATCTAAATATCTAATCATGGATCTAGATATATATTACACATTCATTCAATCCCCTTACAACCCTATAATTTAGACTGAATAACTTATCTTAGGTTTCACCATTATCCCTGTGATATGATATAAAATGCCACAAGATAAATATTCTTCTAGAAAAACCAAATATCATTTATTTGATATCATCCTCATGTCGATATAAAAATCATTATGTATAGAGTCTTTCCTTGGTAGTAAAATTTTTTGTAGTGAAGATAATATATTTATTTACCCAAACACATTGATTTGAGATTCTCCTATTGGAACAAAAAATCCATGAGTTGGGATCCTTATTCTATTGATGATTCTACTTTACGAATATGTCATATGACTATGTAATATATAAATGTTCCCTATTACATCCTAATTATATTATTTTTGTATAAAAAATACAATTAAGAATGTGCAATATAGTTGGAACTCAAGAATGTGTGTGAGCTACGTTGACATAAATTCAATGGTATAATCCTCACATAGATATTGAAAGTCAATTATGTGAAGAAAATAATCTTCTTTAACAATGAATTAAATAGATTATTTATACCCCAAATGGTTTATCACCAAATAAGGGGATAAGCCACTTTAAAAACATTTCCCAATCCGGATAAACAGTGGTGAGAATCGCACTCTATGATCAGGCCATGCATTTCATCTATTGATAACAAAAAGGGCTATTCCAACCAAAAAACAACAAAATTGTGTTCTCTAAAAAATATTGTCTCTTACAACAACATTTTATGGGGTAATATAATTTCAAGATCTTATTTCAAATTAAAATTTTTAATTTGACTTCCCAACCTACTAAAATAGATATATAGATCAAAATTTATGGTCCTT
The DNA here is from genome assembly GCA_963277665.1 of Viscum album. Classification (NCBI taxonomy): domain Eukaryota; kingdom Viridiplantae; phylum Streptophyta; class Magnoliopsida; order Santalales; family Viscaceae; genus Viscum; species Viscum album. The sequence continues at coordinate 1,543,287,784 of OY728129.1, forward strand.
TGATTTTTGGAGTATTTTTTAAATATTTTATATATTTGAAACATCAATAATCATTGTGTACCTTGATACATGTTCCTTACCTCATACACCATACACTACACTCACAACCATGCATTCCTATCCTGAAACCCAACTCTGCACTCATTATTCTATAGGATCTCAACCAACCACTTGGCTCGATATTCCTATACCCCAACATGGGAACCTAAGTTAGTTAACACAACTGGTTGGACAATAATGATGGGAGTTTCCCATGAAGTGACATTGTTGTTTCACATTTTAGATACAATATGTGGATGGAGAACACACATTGACTACTGAAGAATACATATCTCTTGAAAATATAACCAAGACTCCAAATAGAGATAGCCTTAAATTGATGATAAATTTAAAATCTAATGAGTGGGGATAGAAAGTCAATGTAAGGTCTCATTAATTATAGTAGTTTCCTCGGAACTAGATCACAAGAGTGTCGGACTGCCTGAATAAGGACCACATGAGTTTCGTTCAGCTATATTCCTATAACATACATGTTGAACACCATATTATGAGATTTTGTACCTATTAAAAATCATGTTACATCCCTTCACAGCTATAATTCATTCAATAAATGGTTTCATAAACTTTAGGTTACTAAAAAACATATTTGATACATATTTCTTTGTGATTATACTAAAGACATTTTATGAATAAATCAAAAAATATAGAAAGCCTTATATCAATATTCTCTTCATTAAATGACCAAAAATCTTGGGTGTATAATCTTGGTACCCTATATAATAGAAATATTTACCACGGTTATTTATTAATATGAACAGACTCCAAATATAAGTAAATATTTTCATCTTGGTTTCTATGGAATACAAAGCGAACAACATATTTTCTATTTATCCACAATATATTATTTTTAACCATGAGTAAAGTACCCCCTTAATACCATATTTTTTTTTCATATTGTGTGAGGGTTCTCCTCCTAATGACAATGTTTTACCTATACTCACCGATTATCATTTCTAATTAACTTATACATTCATATTTTATATTTTCATATTCTATATCCAAAATATTCAATTGGGTAAAAATTAAATTTATGATATACATCTTTGAAACATAATAATTTTTAAAGAGATTTTATAACATCCCACTTCTATACCATTTTTATGTAGAAATAATTTTTTAGGAAAAAATTCATTTTATTGATATACCCTTCATAGAATCCCAAATTCCATGAGTCGAGAACCTCCACATAGATTACCAAATGCTTTCTGTGGATATTCACCACATGGAAAATTCATGTTTGGAATATTGCCAGTAATGAAAATACCACTTCATCCCATTGACTTATTAATATATTATAGGTTATTTTGAAATAATTAATGTTTATATTATATTACTTCACCCTGAAATTTGTTAAATACACGATGGTGTAACCATTAAGGTTTTCAAACCCATATTGAAAAAAAAATTCTCTATAAAAAATATGAAAAATTATATTTCTATTTACAAATAAAATAAAGGGAATATAAGAAATGAAATATGAAAAAATTCAGTGGGGAAGAAATTATAGAGTCTAAGAGAATCCCCTATAAAATGGTTGATTGAATATAGGGGTAAAGAACCAATGTATATGTAATCAATAAGATCAATTTTATCTTCTCATTTAGAATATATATGTTCAATTACCATATTCCCCTTTTTTATGTCTAGAAAACATTACCATTCTGATGAATTATAATTTTCCTTGTCCTGATGGAGTAAATTCTAATTTAATGGCTAGGTAAGGTACCCAGTAATAATTATTCCACCATAAATGATTAAAATACATCTTCAGATATATTAAATTTTTCTAAAGATAAAACTGTGATTCATATTAACATTATAATGGGATCCTCTAAAAAATATCACTCCTTTCAATTAAAGGATTAAAATTATAGAATGGAAGTGACTCAAAAGTAATGGATGATTCCACCGCCATACAAGATACAATGAAAGAAAATAGACAATTTTTTTTCAGACATTGATAGGGAAATATCATTTAAACCTAACACTATTGTGTACGATTGGAGTACACATTCCCAATGAGAGGACTATGAATTTGATAGAGGATGACCTATGTTAGAGCAACCTAATTTTCCATCAACATGTGTCCTCCAACTGGGGAGATGAATTTTCATTATAGATAACCTTCATTGGGATTTGATATTTGGTGTCGGGTACCATTTTAGATCACCATTAGATCCCAAACACCATTGAGAAAAAAAATATTCATCTATAGAATTATATTCTTTCTCCTCCACGAGCCTAGAAAAAAAAATCCAAAAAATGATTAATGGATTTGTTATATGAAATGGATTATAGAGGAACCACTAGAGAATTCCAAATTCAAATGACCAAAAATCCTTCACAATAAAATGGTACACTATAGATTCTTCATTTCAGTTATCACTATAAAATAATCTAGAATAATATAGGATAACATTCCTCTCGATATCAACATCAGTAAAAAGAGTATGTATCATGACATTCCATAAATGATTATTGATTTTTACTAGAATAAATATTCTCTTAGTTATGAAAGATATTTCTGTATAATGTTTAAATATTTTAATGAATTTATCTTATTATGAACTAAAAAGATTCATAATTGATATAGAGTGATTCCCAATACTCGAGTTCATAAACTAGATGAATGCTTGTACACATGAATTTCAAATATTACTATGATCTTCATCTATGATCATTAGATGCTTAATGCCTAGTTTAAATGAGATGTTTGGGATAGGCACGCTATGAAGAAGAAGGGATTAACCATCATATTTTATTTTTCGAAAACAAATTCACCCTTTTCCTAAAATCTATATTGAGTTGTCATAAATTCTACTGATTGATCCTATCATACTTCCCCATAGATGATTATGGTATTAGCCTTTGATCCAACTGAAAAGAGAGATCCCATTAGATTTCATGATTAAATTGATCCTAAATATTTAATTAGAAATCACATTATAGATGATATTTTGTTTCAGAAATTTCATTTTTTCATCAATGTTCTTGATCTTGCATGCCCCTATTCAATTTTATTTTATTTTGAACCACTTGGACCTAAGGTGGAAGTCCTCAGGTTCGGTTTCCTAGATACAATTGGGGAGGTTAAGTTCATTGTTTTTTTTCAAAACATGGGATTTTTGAAAACATAATAAATCTGAATAAAAATTAAGGATATAATATAATTTGATAAAGTGACAATTCTTCTAATAGAGAGAATGATTCTATTATAATTATAAATCCTTACCATTATCTTATCAATTAGATCATCAATGTCTTGGATATATATTTATACATATGAATTTGATAACCCAAATAATAAATGGAAAATTAATTTTTATAGATTCCATGCCATTACTTAAAATGAATAGACATCCTTCCTGAGAACTATTTTGAATTTAAGTTCATATTTTTATTATACTAATGCACTGACCACTCATTATACTATAACACTGAAGAATCTATTTGAACATTTCATTTATATTTATTCCTTCATTTATAATTATGATCATGTCATCCACCAAGATGAAATGGTAAATTTATCTAAAAAATATTGGCATCTAAAAGAGTGAACCAACCGAAATTATATACATATCATGTAATTTATGCAAAGATAATCCTTGGAAAGAGTAAATTAGGTTTAGTGGAATGGAACACCTTTCTCCCAGACCGTCAGCAACATAATTAATCCAAATATATTAACCACGTTTGAGACCATTAAACATAGAGAAGATGAACTGTGGAATATAATATCATAATCCCAATCAGAGAAGACACATCACCTTTGTACTATAACAATGAAGCAATATTCCATCTTGATATTTGAATTTTCCATGACTAATTTTACAATGATAATGGATTTGACCATTTTTCAATCATGATCCACTATTATTTCATGATTTATACCAATAACTCATTGGATACTTCAACCATGTAGGAAACCATACTATCAAAAATTTAAGAATCCATCCTTGAAGATATCCTTTTATTAAGAACACCAAAGTTTACATTTGATGTGATGTTGGACATGGTGATTGGGAAAACTAATCAATGCTACATGGTTTGTTGAATTTTTTAATTGGATCATAGATTGATGCTATGATAAATTTTTGGAGAGGTATATCAATTAAATAGTCATGGATTAGTTCAATGATGCATTTTTTATGATATCCGATGAATTTGTGTAAAAACAACAGGGAATTAATTAGGAAAAGTGGAACTATCTAGATTTATACTTTCAATGGAATCATGGAATCATATTATTTTAGATTAGATTTCATATTGCAATTATCATGATACTAATTTCTCTAAATATATTATTAATGAAATCACCATCATCACCTTGATAATGAAACCTTTATACTATCTTAGATTGAGGACCTATTAGTAATTCAATGAAGATTGAATCTTTATGGGTGTAACACCCCATGATTTTATAGTGCGTTATTCCGTCAAAGTAATTCAATAACATGCACTACATGAAACACCAAGTTCAAGCACACCACGATTTACAAAACTATCTGTTTAAGAAAGGATATGAATAGTATTAATGAAAATTTGAACTTTATATAATCCTTATAATTTTATAATCTATATTATGAGTTTCTTATACATAATGAAAAAACAAATTCATTTTTTAGATAAAAGAAGTATTTTTTAAAAAATACAATTTTACCACTTTTTAATGGGTAAGCTTTTTTAAATCCAATATTAGAAACATTTATATATTCAATTTGACAAAATAAACTTCTTATTTATAATCGGGACATATGAATTTAGTTTCAATAAATTTCTGGTGTTTTTCTAAAAAATTATATATTTGAATGAATAGTGAAAAATTCTATATTTTAACTGAAAACAATTTTTTTAATAAAAATAATTTATAGTGCTAAATTATACATTTTAAGGGTTTGAAGGTATAAATATATTATATTTTACCATTTAATCTGATTTTATTCATTGGAAATAATTTCACTTTGAAATTAAACAAAAACAAGTATCAATCATTTTATAGTTATTATTTCTTAAAAATAAACCTTTTGGTTTTGAAAACAGAAATTAATTTTAAATTAATAAATTCAAATTATATGTTTTTAATTTGGTAAAATAGAATTCATTTTTTAATTCAGAATATCAAAATTATCTTAGGGTAAAATTTTGGTATTTTTATGAAAACATTCAATTTTTGATGAATAATGAAAAACCCTGAGTTATAGGTTAAAACCAAATTTTTTATTTAAATACTTTTTTCTGTAATTTAAATTTATTTTAGGTAAAAATCGATAAATAATACCAATATAAGTTCAATATAATTTATTTGAGTCATTTTATAATAATTTTAGATATATAAAAATTTTATTGAACTTTTTACCGTCTTTTACCCACCTCATAGGAGCATTTGCAAATTTTCATAAAACATAATTTTACCGCTTCTGTTAGTTTAATTTCAAAAATATATGAGACCCTATTGATATCAGTATGTAAAATTTGGTTCAATAAGATGAAAATAATTTTCTTGAATAGTAACTTTGGACATTTATTTACCATGGTAAAAAGTAAATAGGGTAATTAAGGGTAAAAATGATATCATTATTACCATAACACATTTATTAATTCTATTGTATATGTGTAATTAGAAAAAAACAACCTTATTAATAAAATATGATCCTTTAGGTCCTCTTGGATTAGATTAGTACATTTTTTATTATTTAATTCGAAGAAGAGTTAAAAGTGTTAAATTCAAAGTTTAATAACTAAACCATTTTTAATATAGGGTTACACGTAAGATAAATTCAACTATAAATATTCATTAAATATAAAATATTATTTCATACATAATGGTATTTTATTTTTATTTTTTAGATATTAAATAATTTAATTTATTTATGACACAATGATGATGCGGTAATTACCTTATTAATGAAATATTAAAATAATTGATATTATAAATTCCAAAATAAATGTAATTTGAGACATTTATTTAATTTCACTAATTTTAAATGTTAATATGACATGTTATGGTTTATTAAATAAATTTTTTTCGAATTATTAATGCTTTTATTAATTTTGAAAAAACAAAGTACCAAATATTGTCCAAATTGACCTAAAATGGTTTTTAAAACAAATATTATATTATTAATTTATATAATGGTTCTAAAAATATAAGGTTCAGCCAAAAGACTTATATAATAATATATATCATATTAATGAACCAATTGGGGTTCTATTTTCATTTAATGTAAGTTTATTAACAATATAATATTTAAATACCAAGAGACATGGTAAATGTCAAACTATTTAACTAAGAGTTAAATATAATTGTTAAGGTTAATATGGTGACCAAAACCTGTAAAAACCTATTTTTTGAGATATTTTTGACCCATACCTACCATATTCTTTAAATACTTCATTTTAGAGCTATTATAAACGTAAATATATTTTATTATAAAATAATATTATAATCTTTTCCTAAGGTGCTCCTCACACCTCTTATAAAAGAGAACATCCCCTTCTCTCAAATTCACACCTCAAAAGAACTTTTTCATGGCCAAAACCTACCCAAATATCCTCTCAACTATCCTAATATCTTCCTAGAGGCCTTCCTTTGATCATAAATCCGTCTCAAGTATCCCTTTTGATCAAATAAAAAGGAAGAACCTAAAGAAGAGGTAATGGTTTCCCCACCCTCTTTCAAGTTCTTTTATTCTTCCACTTCCTCTTTCTTCGTTGTTTACATTCTAAAATAATAACTCCAGTAACTTCTATATAAATTGATGTAATTATAAAAATGGTACATCCATATTCATTATTCTATTCATCCTATAAATTACAAAAGTTACCATACATGTATACGTACAAGTTACCGTCTCCACGTCGCGGTGTAGTTTGTTATTCAGTCACATCATTATTTGGATAGGTATAATAATGAGTATAACTAATGTAAATAATAAATATATCATGATAATGATTCTTTATATATATTATACCACCCAATTACATATGATTTCTCCATAAATATAATGATTTTGTCACTTGTGCGTACATACAAATTAACGTCTCCACGACGCAATGAGATTCATTTCCACGTTCACCATTCAACAATGATTATAAAATATATATCATTAATAAGTATGAAAAAAATGACATAATAATGATACATGATATATATATATATATATATATACTTACATATATCTTATTCACTTAGTTCCGTGCAATACGATATGAAAACGGAAACAACGTTTATGCGTACGTACGGACTACTGTCTCCATAAACAGTGTTTTCCATTTCATATATATGTCTATTATACATATTTATATTTTAAATATATATGATATATAAATAATTTTTTATATTCTGGATGTATTTAAATCTTGATCTAATTGACACAATCAAGAGTTCAAGTTAAAACACGTACGATAAAGAAAGCGATTATTACCTGAATTGTTAATTTAACATTAAAATTATTATTTAATGGGTAGTATAAAGTAATAAATGAATCATGTATGATATCCTAAATAATAATATGGTAATGGTATAATATAATAAATACAATGGTCATTATAATGGAGGTTAAACGTACCCTCGACGAAAGGAAAGTGCATGGTAGGGTTTAATTTCACAATCACTTTATTATATGTGGTTGTCTTTACATAAGTATCTAATGGGAAATATTTATTATCCAAGTCCATGTTTCATAAAAGAGTTTTCAATGGGATTATATTTAGGGGACTTTTTACTAAAACATTATTTTTAATGTTTTAAATATTTTTTCTTCTAAGTCGTTCTCATTAGTGTCCCTGTTTTCAAAATGGTTTTTACATATTTATTTATATTGACATGAACGTTTTTAAAATCTTAATTCCATTGAAAAGATTCAAAGTGGTATGGGGAAATTTGAATAAAAATGTCTTTAAATTTCTTCCTTTTTAAATAGTGTTACATTTAAATGTTTTCATGAGAAATAGATATTTCTCTCAAAGAGTTTTACATATCATTTTCATCAATGTCAATATCGTTTGATGGATTTTAAAATTGTTTGAAGTTGATTTATTATGATAAAAATCCTTAATATTGTATTGAATGTTTTGTGATATTTTTTACTGTGGATGTGTAATTTTTATACCATTCATTGTTTATGGATAAATTATTGAAATTTCATATGCTAGTTTTAATACGAATGTTTATGTTATGTTTCAGCCTTTTCATATGAGGAATGCAGTGGACATAGTAAGTGACTGGTGGAGCCCGTTATATCTCCTCGATGCATTGGTAGGTCTCATGAGACAAACTAATGTCTTGCCACAAGGCCTTGAAAAAAAAAATTATTTTTAGTCTTGGTACAAGTCCTTGACTATGTGGTAATGATGTTTGGAATTAGACCTTCACTTATTATGAAATTAGTTATTACAAGTGATTATTAGAATATTTGAATATCCATGTTCATGTTTTTATGGTAATTTTTGATTTATTTTTTCCATATTATGTTCAATTTTATGTTTAAAAGGCAATTTTTTTATTAAACCTCTTCTTTAAAAGTTTATAGCTTCTGCTAAATTATTTACCCTTACTGAGCATCTGAGCTCATCCCATTCTTATGATATATTTTCCCGTGATCCCAAGAAGTGTTTTATGTTTTAGATGCAGGGTTAAACTAATGGAATAATGAAATTCTCAAAAGATTTTTTTTGTGATGTATGTTAGAAATTGTAATGTAATTTTCATGTATGCATTCTATTTTCCAAGAATGCTAAACTGATTGGTCTTTCAGGACTTGATTCCTTGTAATCATGCCAATGTATTAAAATATTGCACCGTCTCTTCCTAACTGGGGTTGGGGAGTTATATTTGGTATCAGAGGAGGTATACCAATAACCTTAGAAACTAGATTTAGATAAACTCTAATTAGGAAACATTACCCTAAGATAGACTTTTATGATTGGTGTAGCATAACATCCTAGAATATTTGTAATGTATATATTTTGTGAGTTTTCAAGCAAATATATCCCATTATAAATATGAGAAGGTAGAGGTGGCTCTGGTATAGATGTAACTAGGGGTAAAACCCAAAAAAACTGCTTTGAGATAGACTCGAATGGGAAATGATTCACTAAAATGGGCTTTGCTACCCTCTTGGTTACGACACTCCTGGGGGATATGCTTAGGATAATTCTCATTTTCCTTAAAAATCATTATAAAGGATTTATGAGTATATACCTCTTCAAAGTCAATATTTTTATGATTATAGATTATATCTATAAACTGTTCAATTTAAGGTAGGTATTTTACAAGTTTGGAATTATTCATTTAAATTCATAAACTGACCTAGTGTATGACATTGTATAGAAATGGCACCCTTTAGAAAGAATGTGAACTCTAACAATACTTATTATCCAAAGAGTAAGAAGGATCATATATTTCATTGTATTAAGCTAAAATTTATAAGGGAAATTTTCTCCCATGTATTCTCAACATATGAAGAAATGATATCATGTGTTAATAAAATAAGTAAATAATTTTATGAGTCCTATGGCTTTGAAGGGAAGCGAGAGAAGAAGAGGATGGAAGAGAGAAACATGGATAAAGGGAATAGGGAAAAGAATGATTTTCCCATATGTGATAAATGTGGAATAATCACCTTGGTAAATGCTTGAAGGGAATGGGAGTTTGTTATAACTATGGATAAAAAGGACACAAAGTACATGATTGTAAGTGTAAGAAAATGTTTTCAAATGTAAAATGCTTCATCTTCAAGGCATTGAGACACTACGTGAATCAATGTTTGAGTCATAAGAGCATACCACAAATGATGTTATTGGATAATAACCAAGTTATGATACTACCTCAGATGAAGTGAAATGACTAGTGTTCTTGTGTTGTTATTATAGAATTATTTCATTTGAGTGTTGTATCAACAGTATAATGGTTATATGAATTATGGAGATAATTAAGGATTGTACTGCAGTACTATTTTATTCAAGATTTGAGATTATATGGTTCTCTGAAAACTGACTTAATAGTGAGCTACACTTTTTGGAAAATACATGGTTGAAGGAATGGTAATCCTTAATATGGTCCTGAGAATGAGGTAGTGATTTTGGAATAAGATACGGTTGATTTGGATAAATTATATTGGATATTCTTGACTACCTTGAAAGTAATTAATGATTTGTATATTCCATCATTGTTGGAGTTTACAAAATTTTTGGATAGAAGAGGTATATCCAGTATTCTATATGGAATAAGGGACCATTAATGTAATCAATAAGGTTTTATGGTAATTCTGGATGTTGCAGTGTTTTAAAAGAATACATAATGAAGGTATTCACATGTTATTACCTGAAAAAAGGAGCATCATTGTGTTTAACTTCCTTGTAAATTTTGGACTGAGATTTTGGATAAAAGTATTTTGGATAATTCTAAAGGATGGAATAGATTAAGTTTGAAATTGGATACTGTTTCGGTGCAGATGTGCGTCGGGTTACGCTGTTCCGCCAGGACGCGTTCGCGCGTGCACCCGTCAACCCGAGGGGATGGGCGCGCGGCTTGTGGTCCCGCAGTCCCGCTTTCCAAGGGCGGGCGGCATCCGTCCCTTATTCAGGGGCGTCTGCTCCTTGATCGAAACCGGGATGATGGGATGTCGGCTCCTCCTTCCTTGGACGTCTCCTCGGAACTTGTCGCCTAATCCGGGTCTCCCTCATAGACTTAAGAATGTTCGTGAATCTCGTTCCCGGCGCCATATCTTCATGGACACCGGTTAATTACGCTGCCTCCGCCCGGACGTTCCAAGGAGTCTGGGCGGGGCAGCAACCTGCGGTGAGAAGGCCGGGTGGCTCTGGGTGCTGGGGGCGTGCCGTAACACTGCGGCTCTGCACATCTGTCTTCCATCCCTAATAGGGCTTCTCGAAGGCATAATGGCCTGAGGCATCCCGTACTAGGTGCGGGGAACTGCGTCACCTGAGGTTTTCCTCAGCTTCCCATGTTTAACACGGGGTATGCCGCGAGTTTAACGTCCAGCGGGGACGGCATCGGACCGATCAACACGAAAAGTGGATCAGATGACGGAACCCCTTGCGGGGAACCTCCGACGCTGGGGCCAGCACATGGGCGGCTTCCCAAGTAACGTGGAGTGGAGTGAAGTGGCATGACCCCACCGGGATGTGGCGGCCCGGGTAAGGATCAGGATGGATGATGGAGTGAAGAGCTTGGACCCCAGAGGGGCTTCCTACGTACCCTGTATAGAAGACAGGGATCAAAGTCAACGTAGTTCGGGCATACAGTTTAACGTCATGCTGGACGTCGGCAAGCCGACTCACGAAGAGGTCTAGGCCGCCGGGCGGAGGATTGAACCGAACCACCTCGCACAGAGGGGGATGGAACGGCCGGGTGGATCACAGTTTCACGTCATGCTGGACGATAAAAGGAGAATGGAAAAGGGGGGGCTGTGGGGAGGCACCGCGGAGATACACACGGGCAGTCTCCCACAGGGGCGGATTCATAGGTGAATCGACGCAAGCGTGAACCCTGGAGGGGTCCACTGATGGACGAACCGACGTAAATACGACCGGGACGACCAGGTGGTGGGCTTGGACCTCAGGGAGGCTTCCTACGTACCCTGTATAGAAGACAGGGATCAAAGTCCACGTAGTTCATTCTGTCAGGACTTACGCACTTGAGGCAGCCCGGTTGCGGCAAAACTCAGTTGGAAGGGACTTGGACCGAAAGCAGAAGACACCTCGATCCCAGTCATACCCTCTACTGGCTTCGGCCGTGGGGGGGCGCAATGGAGATACACATGTGCAGCCCCCCACGAGAAACTAGGGGTTTGTAATACCCCGCCCCCGTAGGGAAAAGCCACTCCCATTAAATCGTCCCAAAAGGGGGACAATCCCGACATCCCTGCAGAGACGAGCGGGTGGGGGCCACATCCAAACCGGGGGGACCCTGCGTGCGGAGCACGGGATCAGGTTGCGGACGGTTTAACGTCTTGCCGGACGAAGTACAGTTTAACGTCGTGTGTTGAGGACGAAGCGGACGGTTTAACGTCTTGCCGGACGAAGTACAGTTTAACGTCATGTGTTGAGGACGAAGCGGACGGTTTAACGTCTTGCCGGACGAAGTACAGTTTAACGTCATGTGTTGAGGACGAAGCGGACGGTTTAACGTCTTGCCGGACGAAGTACAGTTTAACGTCATGTGTTGAGGACGAAGCACTTGGCAGTTTAACGTCTTGCAGCGCGGACGATGGGGGCTAGGCAGTTTAACGTCGTGCAGCTTGGACGGATGGGCAGTTTAACGTCATGCTGGACGAATATGCAGTTTAACGTCATGCTGGACGTATGCACAGTTTAACGTCATGCGGGACGAATATGCAGTTTAACGTCATGCTGGACGTATGCACAGTTTAACGTCATGCGGGACGAATATGCAGTTTAACGTCATGCTGGACGTATGCACAGTTTAACGTCATGCGGGACGAATGCGCAGTTTAACGTCATGCTGGGCATAGGTTGCCGGACGATGGGTCCGCGTCACTTCGCACGAGCCTGGAAGGCTGCACGGGAAGACAGCGCACGGTTCGGGCACCCGGGATGAAGACCATCGGGCGCCACGCAGACGGGTACCCTCAGGGGGTCAAGGGGGACGACCCTGGCGGATTGCGCGCAAAAGAGGAGCTTTGCGCGCAATACCGCGGGTCGGCGCGCAATCGGGGCGGCTGGCGCGCAATTGGGCCAGCGCCTTGCGCGCGGATGTCTGAGATTGCTCACACCGGGCTTCAGATAGCGCGTGGGCAACGGCTCATTCTCTAATGAATGGCCACTTGAAAGAGGGGGGGGGGTGCGCGCAATCAGGCCGGATTGCGCGCACCCCGGGGGAAATTGCGCGCAAGCGGGGTTCTTTTGCGCGCAAAGGCCTTAGGGTGAGTTTTTATTTAAATGAAAGTAGCCAGCGGGGATTGCGCGCGAAGGCGGACCCCGAGGCTTTCTTGCGCGAAAGAAAGGCGGTTACCTGAAGTTCGTCATTGCGCGCGGAGGGGGTTGAATTGCGCGCACGAGAGACGTTTCGACTTCCAGCAACCTTTGAAACGTTGGGGGTCGCCTTGTATTTATAGGCAACCCCGGGCGCGGAATCCAGGGTGCGAGCGCGAAATTCTCCTCGCGGGCGCGGAATCGGGCGCGGCGCGCAAGGGAGTCGCGCGGACCCGCGGCGCGCAAAATTGCGCGCCGGACCGGCGCATTCCGCGCATCCCGGGGGTTTTGCGCGCGGGCCATCCTCTTTGCGCGCGGGCCTCTGAAATTCCGCGCAAGGCCTCCGGGCCCTCCGAAACGTTCTTCCGACTCCAAATATCACTTCGCTTTCCGCATCCGGAGCTTCGTTTGGGAGCAACGGACTTTTCCGGCGTCTACAAAAGCCCCCCCTCGGAATCTGATCGGCAAGAGGTCGCAACGATCGGGTTCCGAGGGAGACGCCGGAATGCCGAAGTCCTGGGCGGCGCGGGACTTAGGCACGCAAAAAGGGGCGCCGGTCGCGAAATTCGCCGCTGCGGCGCGCAAAGCACTTTCCGCGCCGCGCGGGCCCGGCCTCGCCTATAAATAGGGCCGCTGGGTTTCTGGAGAAAAGAGGGAGGTCATTCCTAAGAAAGGAGACCTCAGACCTAATCAATGTACCATCCCCCAACTTGTTCCAACACACGAGCGGGACAACGCTAGGGGCGTTGAGATTTTATCCGAACATAGGGAAATGAGAAAGGGTGAATCGCGTGTCCCGAATCCAGACATCCACAACGGTCGGCCTTCCAGGAAATGCCCAAGACGGTAGGCGGACAGTGGATCGACCATAACAACTGCAATAGACGGACCGAAAAAGGCCATCATTCATATTGCAGGAGGCGGACCACATGTCATCATGAATACCGCTTTGGGGTTCCTTCAGACACAAGGGTGGAAAATCCAGATCAACAGGGCATGCGAAGCGTGGGGCGAAGTGACGATTTGTTCGGACAGAATCCAACGCTCTCAAAATTGCGCCACCGTGGGGAAAACGTATTAGGCGGATGCACTAATCTGGCCGTGAGTCACCTCAATTCTCAGACAGCACCTCTCTGACGAGGAAACCGTCGCTTCCCATCCTTGCGATGGGGCATCCCGAGCTGAATCGGGGAGAATATCACAACTGCACCACTCTACCCGAAGTCAGGCCAGACGGCCGGCGACGAGGAGGGGGGGGACTTATCGATCCCTGAGGCTGGACCCGAGTCGGAATGCCCGGGCGTTCCTACGTACTCCATCAGGCTGGAGATCAAGCCACACGTAGTTCTGTGAGTGCAGTTTAACGTCATGCAGGACGTAGGACCCCATTTGGGGTAGATCTTAGTTTAGGGTCTTAGAGCTCGGACCATAAGGGCTGGATCTTAGTTTAAGGTCTTAGAGCTCGGACCATAAAGGTGGAGGATCTTAGTTTAAGGTCTTAGAGCTCGGACCATAGGGCTAGAGGATCTTAGTTTAAGGTCTTAGAGCTCGGACCATAAGGGCTAGGGGATCTTAGTTTAAGGTCTTAGAGCTCGGACCATAAGGGCTAGGGGATCTTAGTTTAAGGTCTTAGAGCTCGGACCATAAGGGCTAGATCTTAGTTTAAGGTCTTAGAGCTCGGACCATAGGGGCTAGATCTTAGTTTAAGGTCTTAGAGCTCGGACCATAAGGGGGGGATCTTAGTTTAAGGTCTTAGAGCTCGGACCATAAGGGGGGATCTTAGTTTAAGGTCTTAGAGCTCGGACCGTAAGGGGGGATCTTAGTTTAAGGTCTTAGAGCTCGGACCGTAAGGGTGGAGGATCTTAGTTTAAGGTCTTAGAGCTCGGACCGTAAGGGTGGAGGATCTTAGTTTAAGGTCTTAGAGCTCGGACCAGAAGGGGCTAAAGGATCTTAGTTTAAGGTCTTAGAGCTCGGACCAGAAGGGGCTAAAGGATCTTAGTTTAAGGTCTTAGAGCTCGGACCATAAGGGCTCAAAGCACGCCACATCGTGGTCATATCCCCTGGATATACGAAGATGCACTGAGGGATAGTGTCAAGAGTGTCGAGGTTTCGCCTGGTCAGAATGGGAGGTGGAAAATGTGAATCATGCGGCCATTCACTCAAGGACTGGGGGCACCGGTGTAACGATATGGGAGTACTGCCGACCGTGGCGGAAAAGCAGCATCAATATCGCACTAACCGTTGGTGGAATGAGGCAGCAAACGAGCATCGACCGCTCAATCGCAGGATTCATATCGATTTGCTGCCAGAGGCCATTGGGGGTACCGGCCCGAGTCGGTGGGAGAGCACTGAGGCATTGTGTCCGAACCGTTCACGGGGGCTCCACCCAGGGCGTAGACGATGGGTCCGAATGAAAGGGAGCACGAAGCCTGAAAAGTGGAGGAAACCTGACCAAGCGGATCCTGACCCTCCTGGCAATAAACCAGAGTACTCTTGACACCGGTGGACCACGGCAAGGGGTCGGGGAACACGCCTTGAGGGTGACCTGAAGGCGGCGGATTTCCCAGAGAAGGGGGAATCTCTAAGAGGTGGGGGGCTGGACCCGAAGTTTCAAACATCCGGGCGTTCCTACGTATCCCATAAGGATGGGAATCAAGCCGCACGTAGTTCTTGAAGCGCGGTGCAACACAATCGGGCACCAGCGCGGGGAAGAGTGCGGGTCTGACCCTCGCACACATAAGAAGCGGCATTTGATATTTCTTGTTTGTCCTTAAAGATGAATGGTTTTTCTTTGTGCGGCGACATGCCTGTGATTGAGAAATCTCTGGCGTCGCCGCAATAATCAAGCCACGGAAGGCATTGATGAATGGCGTGGTCATTAACCAGCGCCCAACATGAGTGTCCCCTGAGGAGGACATCACGATGCAGTGCCGTTTTTCTCGTCGGGCGGCCAAGACGATCACAGTTTACGGTCGTGTGGTAGGACCAGACAACACAGTTTAAGGTCGTGTGGTTCGGACCATGGAGGAATCCGCTTACCGCGGTGCGGCGGACACAACGGAGGTGGGAACATACCCAGCCCTGCGGTCACGCACGATTCCAGGAGAAGAGTCTTGGGATAGGGGTCTGCATATGTCCATCACCCGAGGGGCAGAGATGCTAGCCTCCAGATATACTGGGCCCAGAACGCAATTGTTCGGGCGACTCCCTCCTCCTTATGGGGACGAGGGTCCAGCTACGCATGGCCCTTAGGGAGGATATCTGCATATATCCTTGGTGCTCAGATCATGGGAGCCTCAAACGACATCATTACCCTGGTTGGTCTGCCTAACGTGTAGAGGCGTACCGGAGGTCAATATGAAGAGAGTGTCAAGATTCCACTACAACGCACAAAGGCGGAGTGTGATGAGGACTGCGCAACCAATGTTCAGAGCCTGAGAGGGCTGACATGGCGATCAAGGACGTTGCTGACGCATTCGCAACACAACATCCGATCGCGTCAGCCTAAGACGGGGCAAGCAAACGAGCATCAACCGCTCAATCGCAGGATTCATATCGATTTGCGGCCCAAGACCCACCGGTAAATCGACCCGGAGCGGTGGGAGAGCACTGAGGCATCGTACCCAAACCGCTAACGAGGATCCCTTCGAGTGAGGGCTCGAACAAGAGGAAGCGCGGGGCCTGACAAGCAACACAGGACTTGTCGGGATTGAATCTGACACTACGAGTCATAGACCGAAGCACCCAAAACATGTTAACAGATCTCCGGAAAGGGTCGGAGGACTCACCCTGAGAGCAACCGAAGGGGGGCAGATCCCCGTGATCAACCAAGAGACGGGGCTGGACCTGAGACACAAGCGTCCAGGCGGTCCTACGTATCCCATAAGGATGGGAATCAAGCCATACGTAGTTCTGGAAGTGCAGTTTAACGTCATGCAGGACGATGAGGGGTGTGAGGTAGTCCCTCACACGGGGGAGGCGTACGGCGCGGCCAGTAGACCGACGCGAATGAGGACATAATCCCCCGCTCACGCGATACGCCTCGCACAAAAAGGAGGGGAACTGGGGCCAGAGGCCCAACGCGGGATATGGATTCCCGGGAAATGGGGCTGGGCCTGAAACATAATGTCCAGGCGGTCCTACGTATCCCATAAGGATGGGAATCAAGCCATACGTAGTTCTTGAAGTGCAGTTTAACGTCATGCAGGACGATCAGGGAAAAGGAAGGGGGGAGCAGAAGGCATCCCCAAACGTGGAGGGGGGCGTACAGCGTGACGAGCAAACCGACGTGAATGAGGGCATAGCCTCGCACTCACACCATACGCCGCACACCCGGGGGCAACTGGGCCAAGGGCCCGAGATGGGATGAAAATTCCCGAAGGATGGGGCTGGGCCTGAAACACGAGGGTTCAGGCGGTCCTACGTATCCCATAAGGATGGGAATCAAGCCGCACGTAGTTCTTGAGTGGCAGTTTTACGTCATGCAGGACGAATGCTGAACAGTTTAACGTCTTGTAGCTCGGACGGATGCAGTTTAACGTCGTGCAGGACGTGTGTGCAGTTTAATGTCTTGCTGGACAAATGTGCAGTTTAACGTCATGCTGGACGTAGTGCAGTTTAACGTCATGCAGGACGAATGTGCAGTTTAACGTCATGCTGGACGTAGCGACACTCAGGCAAAGTATTGCTTGAGGAACCTAGCGTTGGTGGGAGGAGTGACACGCTCACCATCCATAGTCGCTAGGGAGTACGCGCCATTGGGATAGACCTTGTGGACAACAAAAGGTCCCTCCCACTTGGGCTCCAACTTGGGTGGCTTCCTGCCGGGGATCATCGGCGCTCTTAGGGCTAGCACTAGATCACCCTGCAGGAAGGAGCGGAGGCGAACCTTCTTATTGAAAGCTCGAGCCATCCTGCTTTGATGCCTCTCCAAGTTGTGCAAAGCGCGAAGTCTATTCTCATCCAGTGCTTCCAACTCGACTAGACGGGCTTCAGCAACTCTGTCCGGCGCTTGCTGGTCGTAGACCGCAGTGCGCAAGGACGGTAACTGGATCTCGATGGGCAGGACGGCCTCAGCTCCATACACCAGGGAATAAGGGGTCATCTGGGTGGAATTGCGAGTCGTCGTCCGATAAGCCCAGAGGGCGTTGGGGAGCTTGTCCGGCCAACTCTTCTTGTTCTGACCAACCATCTTTTGCAGAATGTTAGAGAGGGTTTTGTTAAACGCCTCGATCTGTCCATTCGCCTGCGCATGATAGCGAGATGTATGGTTCGAGCGGATGTTATACTTGGCGTACAACTTCTTCAACTCGGCTGCTCGGAAATTGGTTCCGTTATCCGTGAGGATAGCGTGAGGCACTCCAAATCGATAGATGATGTTGGAGGTCACGAAGTCAGCGATCGAACAGGATTTGACCTCTCTGAGCGGAATCGCTTCTGCCCATTTGGAGAAGAAGTCCGTGGCGGTCAGAATGAACCGGCACTGGCGAGCTGTCGCCGGCGGGTAAGGTCCCACGACGTCCATCCCCCAGACTGCAAAGGGCCAGGAATACCTGGTGGTATGGAGAGGCTCCGGCGGCCGATGCACAAAGTTCGCATGAACCTGGCACGCATGACACCTCCTGGCGTACTCGATGCAGTCATGGATCATAGAGGGCCAGAAGTATCCCAACCTCCGAATCTGGTGGGACAGCTTCGGCCCAGTCTGGTGGGCGCCACATGAACCAGCATGAACCTCTTGCATGACTCGTGGGATCTCGACTCCCTGAAGGCAACGGAGGAGAACACCATCAAACCCGCGCTTGTAGAGGATCTGCTCCAGACCGGGACTGCTCTGGAGGACAAACTGCGATGCGCGGCGTCGAACTCGCTCGCGCTCGGCCCGATCCGATGGAAGAATGCCATGTTGGAGGAACTCAACCAAAGGCGCCCTCCAATCACGGGCTGATTCGACTGCTATATCTGGGGTACCCGGGGCTCCGGGCATAGGGGCAACCGTGGTGAGGTTACTTACCAACGGGCCGCGATCTTCTTCCGGGATAACGGGAGCGATGAGCCTGCGGCGCGTCACGCGGACGATCAGGTTGTCCTGTTCAGGTTCCGCAAGTGACGCAGCCAGGCTGGCCAAAGCATCCGCTCGACCGTTCTGCGACCGGGGAACATGGACAATTTCCGGCCGAGAAGGGAACCGGGCCATCAGAAGAAGGGTGCACTCCAACAATGGCACAAGTTCCGGCTTCCTGACAACGTAGTCGCCATTGATCTGCTTAACGACCAGCTCGGAGTCCCCTTTCACGCACAGACGGGGCACGTCGATCTCGAGAGCCAACTCGAGGCCGGTGATGAGGGCATGGTATTCCGCCTCATTGTTGGTACAGCCCTCTGACAACAGGAAAGAGTATGGCAGCACGGCTCGCTCCGGGGTAATGAAGACGATGCCCAAGCCCACTCTATTGAGCTTAGGATTATCGAGTCTTCTACCGGTGGGGCTCCGGGAGGCACCGTCAAAGTGCATCTGCCAGCATGGATCGGCTCGATCAACCGAGAGAATGGTCTCATCAGGAAAGCCTAGATCCAGCGGCTGATCCGCGGAGGTCGGGTGAGCGGCCAGAAAGTCTGCCAACGCTTGCCCTTTGATGGCCTTCTGAGACACATACCTGATGTCGAACTGCTGGAGAATCACAGCCCACCGCGCTAGACGGCCAGTCAACATAGGTCGGCTCAGGATATATTTCAACGGGTCTACCCGAGAAACCAACTGTACCTCATGGTGCTGCAAGTAGTGCCGTAATTTCTGTACGGCAAATACGAGCGCCAGACAGCTCTTCTCGATGGGGGAATACCTAACCTCCGCATCGAGGAGCATGCGACTGAGGTAATAGAGGCTATTCTCTGTTCCCTCGTTGTTCTTCTGGGCGAGAAGGGCACCCAGGGACCGTTCCAGGGCGGTCACATAAAGGACCAGCGGCTTTCCGGATACGGGCGGCATCAGGACCGGAGGCTGAAGCAGGTACTGCTTGATTTCCTCGAAAGCGGTCTGACACTCTTTATCCCATACATAGGTGGCACCTTTCTTCATAAGCCGAGAAAAGGGCTTACACTTGCCGGCCAGATTCGCGATGAATCGGCGTATATAGGCTAAGTGGCCTTGGAACCCTTGCAGTTCCCGGACGGTACCCGGGGGAGGCATCTGGCTAATCGCCCTGATTTTCTCTGGGTCGATCTCAATACCCCGGTATCTTACCACAAATCCAAGGAACTTTCCGGAGGTGACCCCAAAGGCACACTTCAACGGGTTCATCTTCAGGCAGCGAGACCGGAGGAAGCTGAACACTTTCTCAAGATCTTTGAGATGGTCCTGACGCTGGCGCGATTTAACAACCAAGTCGTCGACGTAGCATTCCACCAGTGTGCCGAGGATTGGCTTGAATATGCGGTGCATCGCCCGTTGGTAGGTGGCACCTGCATTCTTCAGGCCGAAGGGCATGACCCGGTAGCAAAAGGTACCTTGGGGGGCCCTGAAGGCAGTGAACTCCTCATCCTCAGGGGCCATCCGAATCTGGTTGTATCCGGAGTATCCATCCATGAAGGAGAGGGCTTGGAACCCTGCCGTGGCATCAATCAACAGCTCTGTCACTGGAAGGGGAAAATCATCCTTCGGACAGTGGCGGTTGAGATCGCGGAAGTCGATGCAGACTCTAATCTGCCCGTTCTTCTTCCTGACCGGCACAATGTTGGCCAGCCATTTGGGGTACTGAACTTCCCTCATGAAGTTGGCTTTGATAAGCTTGTCAACTTCGGCCTCAACCATGGCACCATGGGATGGGTGCATCTTCCTGGGAGGCTGCTTGAACCCGCGATGGTTCGCCGGGAGACCAAGGCGGTGGACGGCTACCTGAGGATCTAGCCCCGGCATCTCGTCATAGCCCCAAGCGAACACATCACGGTGCTGCCTGAGAAAGTCCACGTACTGCTGCCGCTCCTCAGAGAGCATGGCGGCACTAACCAATGTGGGTCTTGGATCGGCCTCGGTTCCAAGGTTCACCTGCATTAACTCATCGACCGTGGCGGGGACGCCCTCCTCAAAGGCTGGGGGTGCATCTTCCACGTCCTCTCCACTTGGGGAGGGATCAGCCACGGGAGAGACTGCGTTGGAAACTGCATTGGGGCTACCAGGTCCTGCTGGGCCACTGGTGCTGGCGCGGGCGGTCGCGGTCATCTCATCAGGAGACTCGCGGACCGTCAAGACCATGGCGACGTCCAACCGGTGAATCGGGAGGACGTAAGCGTCATCCAGACCTTCCCAGGGATCGCTTGCAATAGCGACAGGCTCAACCTCACCTGCCAGGATCTGCTTATCCTTGCTCTTGTAATAGTCCGCGTCCAGATAGCGGGCTTCACATGAGGCAAAAGGAGAGGCATCTCCTTGAAGCACGCCTACTCGACCATTAAGGGAGTATTTGAGGCATTGGTGGTATGACGAGGGAACCGCCGCATGAAGGTGGAGCCATGGCCTGCCCATCAATGCGTTATACGCAGTGTCCTGAGAGACTACCATGAATTCGGTGTTGGCAACCAAGTCACCGAACTGGGTCTTCAAACGTATCTTGCCGACCGGGGTTTGCTCGGTGCGGTCGTACCCCTGGATCCTGAGGTCGGAGGGAATCAAGTCATCCTCAGACAACCCCAATCTCCGGAGCGTCCGAGTTGGAATCAGGTTAATCCCGGACCCCGTGTCGACAAGACAACGCCGGACTTCAAGGCCATTGAACTGGCCAGTGACATACAGCGGACGAATATGTCCCTGTATAGGAGGGTCTTCATCCTTACCGGAGAACGAGATAACTGCCTGACATTCGGCGTCCTCGATCGTCTCGGCGTGAAAGGCCTCTGCAGCCGCAACCTCTGTCTCAAACTGGAGGGGGCTCTTCAGGGCTTCAGCGAGTGCCTCGCGCATCTCAGATGACATGCGCAGAGCCTCAAGGATGGAGAGCCTTGCTGGGATGTCGGCCAAGTGCTTCAGGACATCATACTTTTTGGCCAAGCGCGAGCTCCTGGTTGCAGGAGATTGCTCTGCGGTTGGTGGCATGACGGGCCTTACCGGTTGGATCGGCGGCCGACTGGTACTTGGCGCATCTCGCTGTTCACTGGTCGCAGTCCGGGAAATGGTCACCGCACTGGAGTCAGGAGGCCGAGATGGACTTGTGGCAGGGCGGAGCTGGTCGCGACGCGGCTGAGGCGGTTCTGCCTGGTCCCACACCACAAACAGTGGCGGAGGCGAATCCGTCATCCCCGGATGGGGAGCCTGCGCACGTTGAGCTCGATCTTGAGCCTGCTGCCTAGTCTCAGTGGCGTGCACGGCCTGGCTGGAGGTACCAACGACTGTGCCCCGGCGACTCCTGCTACTGCGGTTCTTCCGACGGTGGCGACGACCTGGGACACTAGGAAGGTCCACCTGGTGTTCTTCAACGTCGGGAACCGAAAAGGGATTTACCAGCTCGACGGTGTTAACCGAAGCGTACCCAACACCGTCATCGGACGAGTCATCCATCACCGGGCGGATCCGAGGGACCCCCATCTCCGGGGGCATGAAATCGCCGAGAGTACGGGATAGTGGCGGAACTGGCGGGGCGCGCTCTTCCTTCTTGCGCTGCCGCCGTTTGCTCTTCTTGGAGGAGGCAGGCTGGGACGACGACGCCGCAGCAGCACCCGCAGGTTCTGGGGGCTCAGGCTGATTCAAGCGCGCACGGATGATTCCATGGGCGCGAATGATCGTCTTGCGGGCCATCCAGTTATTATACTTCTGGGACCCGCGGTCGGAGACCAGCTGCCATTCGTCCTCGTTGCCACTATCGTCATCTGATCCCACGAATACGCCCGCCACTTGTGCTGGAGCTGGTCCCAACCTGACTACATTGTTGTTAATCTGGTCTTGGAGCCAGTCCTTGAACACATAGCACCGCTGGATGGTGTGCCCCAGGGCTCGATGGTAGGGGCAGTAGCGGGGGTTATCCGTGAGATGTGCCTCCTCTGGCTTCCAACACTCAGGCAGTCGCACAATCCTCTGCTCCAGGGCGCTCCGGAAATAACCGGGGACCTGATCCTCATGAAATGAGTACGTCAGGTGTCGCGGGCCCCTGGGAGCGCGGTCTTGACGAGGGGCTGGAGGGGCCTGCCGAGGAGGTGGACCCTGATTATCTCGCCTAGGTTGTGGCGGTACATTACGCGGAGGGGCCGGCCGGTTCTGAGGCTGCCGTTGCTGGGCCGGGAACTGAGCCCGTGGAGGCGGATTCCTGTGAGGCTGTGGAGCTGGCCTCACCGGCAGCAGCTCCAACGGCCTGGGAGCCTCTATCTGGGCCACAGCAGCGGGCTCAGCCCTGCTGACTCTCCTTGCAGGAATCATAGGAGGCAGCGGGCGTGCCTGGCTGGCCTGTTGCAGGGCTTCCTCAAGACGTTGAGCTTTGTCTGAGAAGTCCCTGAACCCTCCGGGGTAATTTTGAGTAATCAGGGAAGGGACCAGCTCGGTCTTGACGTTCCCGACGCACATTGTCAGCAACTGCTCCTGAGTCAATGGCATGTCAAGGGAATACGTGAGACCCTTCCATCGAGCGACGAAGTCCGCGACTCGCTCATCAGGCCTCTGCTTGCACTTGAAGAGGTCTGCGATACTTGTCTTCCGGGTCGTGGAACTGAACTGGTAGAGGAACTGTCTACGGAGGTCCTCCCAGCTGGTTACCGACCCGACGGGGAGCTGGCTGTACCAGACAAATGCTGGCCCTTCCAGTGTCTGAACAAAGCAGCGAAGCTTAGCGGCCTCCTGCTGCGCCGGAGTCCCCAACATAGGCCCGCACCTCGAGTTGAAGTGGGCTAAATGCTGTGGCGGATCTCCAGTCCCGTTGAAGGGGGCGAAAGTGGGATTCCCGAATCCCGGAGGCGCCGGCATGTCATCCACCCATGCTGGGTAGGGCTTGCCGTCCGGTGGGATCGCCACCTGCCGAGTCTCCAAGGCTTCCAAGCGGGCAATGAGTGCCGCCATCGGATCGTCCGGACATGGGTTCCAGTCCTGGCGAGGATCTCTAACCACGAGCGCATTGCATGGCCCTTCAATCGGGTCGTCGACCGGGTCGTCGAACTCGGCAGCTCGTGGGATGGCGGACGGAGCGGCCCTTGGGGCAGCGGGAGGAATCCGAGCGGGATCTCTCAGGTAGTCACGCCGCTCGGGAGGGTGTGGCGAAACATACCGCGCCCTCTTGCCGTAGGCAATGGCCTCTCTCCTGTCGGCGAACACGGCGTAATCACGGTTGCCCGGGAGAGTCTCATCGAGGGGTGGTTGTTCCGGTCCCTGCTGTCCTGGCCTGGGATCACCGTAGTCAGGCCGCCGTTCTGCAGCGCGCTCGGCGAGGAGCTGGTCAACCAGCCTCTTCTGTTCGGCGAGCTGCTGACGTAGCGTAGCCTTCTCGGGATCCTCCTCTGCCCTCCGCATGGAGGCAGATGGGTCGGCGGGCCTTATAGCCTCGCTGTGCTCTTTTCCTTTGCTGACGTTTCGGCTCAACGTCAGTGCTTCAGTGGGCGCGGGGAGCCCCAGGAGGTTCCTCTGATGACGAGTAACTCTCACTGAAGGGTCTGACGACGGCTTGTCTTCGGGGGGGAAACCCCCGTCGAGAAGTTCCAAGTCGTTCCCCTCTCCCGACAGGTCAGCCATATTGACCGTTCCTGTCCCTGGGGATATACCCTCAGGGCCACCCAACGAATCGGGCTGTCGGCGGATCACACTGAAGCGTAGGGCAGCGTACTGCCCCCATCCACGGATATACACGTGGGGAGTGGCTTCCTCGATAACTTTGCGGAGTGCTTGAAAACACTCGACGCATCGTTGTTGGAGGGCCTCGTGGTGCCCAAATGACCCGGGGTGCCGAACCGCGGGGAGCATGGCCAGGTCAATTTGACGGCACTGCTCACCAATATCCTCCAGGTGCGCTTGACTCCCGGGGTATGGCATTTGTAGGCAGTGAAGACGGGAGTGAGTCTCCCGAAGAGTTCGGCGGAAGCATTCGAACTCATCCGGGGTGAGCGATTCGGGTGCATCAAAGCCCGGTCCTGCGACTGGCCAAAACTTCTCAGGGAAGTGGCCCTCTGCAAGGACGGTCCAGAAGCTCCACGATTCAAACCCGGGACCCAGATCTCCTCGGTCCTCTTCAATGGCTGGGAATGGACGGGGAACCGGCAGTGGTGCCGAGGCGGGCCGTCGGGCCGACGGGCTGGCCGGCGGCGAATACGGCGAGCAGGCCGATTGGCCTCCATATCCCGGGCCTCCCCCTGAGGGTGGCGGTGCCCCAGCTACCACATCACGATAGGACGGGCCGGCGAGCGAACATCCTGCCGTAGCATCGGTGCTCGCCGAGGGTGCACCAGATCGTGGTTCGACCGTCGATCCCCAGAAAAAATCTCCGGCTTCTCTGATCGGGGCGGAAGGCACTTCCGGAGGGGCCGGTACCAACCGCAAGCTTGATCCTTGGGGGTCTACCAGGCCCTCGTTACTCCGGATATACCTTCGGAGAGAAGCGGGGATCACATCGATCTCGCTCTCGGGGAGCACGAGGCTGACGTGCCGCATTCCTACCCCTGCCCTTGACTGGCGGGATTGGGGAAGGGGCTCTGTCGCCGAATCGTACTCCGCCTCTGAGTCAGAGAAGCGAACCGGTCGGATCTCTGTCCGGAATTCCGTAACATTCTTCCCTCGGCGTCGACGCCTTGCCTTCCTGCCCCTGGGTGGTTCTTCGGGGCAGGGCTGATCTCTGTCCTGGCGTCCTCCGGCCGCACTGGTGCTGGGGCCAAGAGGACTGGGAACCGAGGTGCGAAGGGCACCGGGACAGATATCAAAGGGGACGCGGGGAGAGATGATTCCGGGCAGGCCTCCGGGCCGGGATCGGGAGGTGGGATGACCCATGCCTCCAGGATCGGCCACGCAGAGTAGACCCTGCCGGTGAATAGCGCTACCGCGAGGTGGTCCGCGGTGGCTACTGCCAGTGCCAGCAACCGGGAGAGTCAACCCAACCTGCCTTCGGGGCGGTCGGGGCCTCGATCCGGGTCGGGCATAGGAGTTCCCCTGCTCAGGATGCGCAGAGGCCTGGCGACTGGAGCCAGCAGTGGTTTGGGCCAATGCGGCCGCTGTTGCTAGAGCCCCAAGGTGGGCATCCTCTTCCGCTCGTGCCCGACGTTGGCGTCGAGACAGACGAGTCGGGATGAGCGGCGCGGGCAGGTGGAGAGCCTGTTCCTCGACTTGAGGGGCCTGGCGGCGATGTCGTCGTGGCCTGGCGGGAGCCCTTATCGTGGATCCCTGGAGCGGACCTCGGATAGGGTGATCCTGGGCATCCCCCACCTCATTCGCGTAGGGAAGGGAACTGTCAGAGCGCTCCGGGGATAAGCTCCCGAAGCGGTTGGACGTTGAGATAGGCAGCGGTGCCTCCCTGCGCGGCCCTCGGGGGCGGCGGCGGGTGGCGAGGCGCAGCCTCCTCAAGGTCTAGGCGAGCCATTTCCCTAGTGGGTATGACTCCCTCTTCCTCGTATCTCCGCACCAGGGTGTTGATCACCCTTCTCTGGATGACCTCCGAGGGGGAGAGAGGGCGTGGTCGTCCCGCAATTGCGGCTGCTGGGACGGCTGCGGAACGGGCGGGACCGCGCGGAGTAGCCGCGTCGGTGTTTCCCCTGTCCCTGCGCCAGTGGGCGGGTGGCGGATCGGGCACTGGATCGGGCGACCTGATTTCTGAAAGCAGGGAGAAAGACCCGTTAACACTGACAGGAAAAAGGAATCGCCAACCAACCATTAGCGCCACGACGCCTTCCGTGGGGGGAACCCAGGCCCTCGACGTTGCGAGACGGAGTGCCCGATTTCACTTCCCCAGCCCCTGGCGGGTAAGACTAAATGCTTGGCCGGGCAACACGCCGGTCTTCCAACACCTCTGAAAGCCATCAGTCTTCATGTCGAGGAGAAGAGATTCACGTCGGGTTCACCATTTTTCTGTTTCGGTGCGGATGTGCGTCGGGTTACGCTGTTCCGCCAGGACGCGTTCGCGCGTGCACCCGTCAACCCGAGGGGATGGGCGCGCGGCTTGTGGTCCCGCAGTCCCGCTTTCCAAGGGCGGGCGGCATCCGTCCCTTATTCAGGGGCGTCTGCTCCTTGATCGAAACCGGGATGATGGGATGTCGGCTCCTCCTTCCTTGGACGTCTCCTCGGAACTTGTCGCCTAATCCGGGTCTCCCTCATAGACTTAAGAATGTTCGTGAATCTCGTTCCCGGCGCCATATCTTCATGGACACCGGTTAATTACGCTGCCTCCGCCCGGACGTTCCAAGGAGTCTGGGCGGGGCAGCAACCTGCGGTGAGAAGGCCGGGTGGCTCTGGGTGCTGGGGGCGTGCCGTAACACTGCGGCTCTGCACATCTGTCTTCCATCCCTAATAGGGCTTCTCGAAGGCATAATGGCCTGAGGCATCCCGTACTAGGTGCGGGGAACTGCGTCACCTGAGGTTTTCCTCAGCTTCCCATGTTTAACACGGGGTATGCCGCGAGTTTAACGTCCAGCGGGGACGGCATCGGACCGATCAACACGAAAAGTGGATCAGATGACGGAACCCCTTGCGGGGAACCTCCGACGCTGGGGCCAGCA
This sequence comes from Viscum album, assembly GCA_963277665.1. Lineage (NCBI taxonomy): Eukaryota > Viridiplantae > Streptophyta > Magnoliopsida > Santalales > Viscaceae > Viscum > Viscum album. Next base: position 1,543,315,462 of record OY728129.1, read on the forward strand.
CATGGGCGGCTTCCCAAGTAACGTGGAGTGGAGTGAAGTGGCATGACCCCACCGGGATGTGGCGGCCCGGGTAAGGATCAGGATGGATGATGGAGTGAAGAGCTTGGACCCCAGAGGGGCTTCCTACGTACCCTGTATAGAAGACAGGGATCAAAGTCAACGTAGTTCGGGCATACAGTTTAACGTCATGCTGGACGTCGGCAAGCCGACTCACGAAGAGGTCTAGGCCGCCGGGCGGAGGATTGAACCGAACCACCTCGCACAGAGGGGGATGGAACGGCCGGGTGGATCACAGTTTCACGTCATGCTGGACGATAAAAGGAGAATGGAAAAGGGGGGGGCTGTGGGGAGGCACCGCGGAGATACACACGGGCAGTCTCCCACAGGGGCGGATTCATAGGTGAATCGACGCAAGCGTGAACCCTGGAGGGGTCCACTGATGGACGAACCGACGTAAATACGACCGGGAACGACCAGGTGGTGGGCTTGGACCTCAGGGAGGCTTCCTACGTACCCTGTATAGAAGACAGGGATCAAAGTCCACGTAGTTCATTCTGTCAGGACTTACGCACTTGAGGCAGCCCGGTTGCGGCAAAACTCAGTTGGAAGGGACTTGGACCGAAAGCAGAAGACACCTCGATCCCAGTCATACCCTCTACTGGCTTCGGCCGTGGGGGGGCGCAATGGAGATACACATGTGCAGCCCCCCACGAGAAACTAGGGGTTTGTAATACCCCGCCCCCGTAGGGAAAAGCCACTCCCATTAAATCGTCCCAAAAGGGGGACAATCCCGACATCCCTGCAGAGACGAGCGGGTGGGGGCCACATCCAAACCGGGGGGACCCTGCGTGCGGAGCACGGGATCAGGTTGCGGACGGTTTAACGTCTTGCCGGACGAAGTACAGTTTAACGTCGTGTGTTGAGGACGAAGCGGACGGTTTAACGTCTTGCCGGACGAAGTACAGTTTAACGTCATGTGTTGAGGACGAAGCGGACGGTTTAACGTCTTGCCGGACGAAGTACAGTTTAACGTCATGTGTTGAGGACGAAGCGGACGGTTTAACGTCTTGCCGGACGAAGTACATTTTAACGTCATGTGTTGAGGACGAAGCACTTGGCAGTTTAACGTCTTGCAGCGCGGACGATGGGGGCTAGGCAGTTTAACGTCGTGCAGCTTGGACGGATGGGCAGTTTAACGTCATGCTGGACGAATATGCAGTTTAACGTCATGCTGGACGTATGCACAGTTTAACGTCATGCGGGACGAATATGCAGTTTAACGTCATGCTGGACGTATGCACAGTTTAACGTCATGCGGGACGAATATGCAGTTTAACGTCATGCTGGACGTATGCACAGTTTAACGTCATGCGGGACGAATGCGCAGTTTAACGTCATGCTGGGCATAGGTTGCCGGACGTTGGGTCCGCGTCACTTCGCACGAGCCTGGAAGGCTGCACGGGAAGACAGCGCACGGTTCGGGCACCCGGGATGAAGACCATCGGGCGCCACGCAGACGGGTACCCTCAGGGGGTCAAGGGGGACGACCCTGGCGGATTGCGCGCAAAAGAGGAGCTTTGGGCGCAATACCGCGGGTCGGCGCGCAATCGGGGCGGCTGGCGCGCAATTGGGCCAGCGCCTTGCGCGCGGATGTCTGAGATTGCTCACACCGGGCTTCGGATAGCGCGCGGGGGCAACGGCTCATTCTCTAATGAATGGCCACTTGAAAGAGGGGGGGGGTGCGCGCAATCAGGCCGGATTGCGCGCACCCCGGGGGCAATTGCGCGCAAGCGGGGTTCTTTTGCGCGCAAAGGCCTTAGGGTGAGTTTTTATTTAAATGAAAGTAGCCAGCGGGGATTGCGCGCGAAGGCGGACCCCGAGGCTTTCTTGCGCGAAAGAAAGGCGGTTACCTGAAGTTCGTCATTGCGCGCGGAGGGGGTTGAATTGCGCGCACGAGAGACGTTTCGACTTCCAGCAACCTTTGAAACGTTGGGGGTCGCCTTGTATTTATAGGCAACCCCGGGCGCGGAATCCAGGGTGCGAGCGCGAAATTCTCCTCGCGGGCGCGGAATCGGGCGCGGCGCGCAAGGGAGTCGCGCGGACCCGCGGCGCGCAAAATTGCGCGCCGGACCGGCGCATTCCGCGCATCCCGGGGGTTTTGCGCGCGGTACATCCTCTTTGCGCGCGGGCCTCTGAAATTCCGCGCAAGGCCTCCGGGCCCTCCGAAACGTTCTTCCGACTCCAAATATCACTTCGCTTTCCGCATCTGGAGCTTCGTTTGGGAGCAACGGACTTTTCCGGCGTCTACAGATACTATTGTAAATGCTATTTTTGGATTGTAATAAAAGGGAAAACCTAGAGTTCGGGCGATAACAAGTCACGTCTAACAAGGTTTCGAGACTTGAACCCGCATCCAAAGAGCGACAAGGCTGCATCACCTACGACTAGACTACGTGATGTACTGGTTTTTATAATTTAGTTTTTTTTAAATAGTATAACAAATGAATTACAAATTCATTAATTTTTTACCCTATATGATTAGGATAAATCGAATATTTTTTTGAAATCTTTTTCAGAGAAAGATAATTTTGTGGTAGGAATTAGTTAAATGAGGAAACACTTCTTGTCATGTATATATATATATATATATAATTTTACCTCTTATTTAGACTAAATTTTATTTACCCAATATCCGATGTGGGTTTTCACATAAAGCTATTTTAAATTTTCAACCTTATTTTCTCCATGAATAATTTCAAATTGTTAAGACCTAATTTTTTTAATGAGTAAAGAATGTAACACCCTATCGTTTCATAGTACATTATTTTTTTTCAAAGTAGTTCTATAACATGCACTACATGCAACACCATGTTCAGGCACAACCCGACTTACAAAACTATTCATTCAAAAGAATTTATGAATAGTATTAACTACATTTTGAACTTTACAGAATCCTTATAATTTTAGAATCTATATTATGAGTTTCCTAGACATAATGAAAAAACAAATTCATTTTTTTTGATAAAAGAAGTATTTTTTTAAAAAATGCAACTTTTCCTCCTTTTAATGGATAACCTTTCTTAAATCAAATAATTGAAACTTTTATATATTAAATTTGAAAAAATAAACATCTTCTTTATAATCGAGACATAAGAATTTATTTTCAACTAATATTTTGTGTTTTTCTAAAAACATCCATATTTGGGTTAATAGTGAAAAATACTATATTTTAACTGAAAACAAATTTTTAAATGAAAATAATTTATAGTGTTCAATTACACATTTTAATGGTTTTTAAGTATAAATAGATAATATTTTTACTCTTTAATCCAAGGTTATTCATTGTAAATAATTTCACTTTGAAATTGAATATAAACATGTATCAATCTTTTGAAAGTTATTATTTCTTAAAAATATGCCTTTTGGTGTTGACTAAGGGAAATAATTTTAAATTAATAAATGCAACTTATATTTTTTTAATTTGGTAAAATATACTTCATTTTTGAATTCATAATATCAAAATTTCCTTGGGGTAATATTTTGGTATTTTTCTGAAAACATTCAATTTTTAATGAATAGTGAAAAACACTGAGTTATTGGTTAAAACCAAATTTTTATTTAAATAATTATTTATTTAATTTAAATTTATTTTATGTAAAAATATATAAATAATACCTATATAATTTCAATATATTCATTGGAGTCATTTTATAATAAGTTTATATATATAAAGATTTTATTGAACTTTTTACCGCCTTTTACCCACTTCCTATGAGCATTTTCATTTTTGCATAAAACATAATTTTACCGCTTCAATGAGTTAAATTTCAAAAATCTGAGAGACATGGATTAAATCTATAAGTAAAATATGGTTCAACATGTTGAAAATATTTTTTGGTGAATCGTATCATTTGACTTTTATTTACCATGATTAAAAGTAAATAGGGTAATTAAGGGTAAAAATGATATCATAATTACCCTAACACATGTACTAATTCTATTTTATATGTGTTATTTGACCAAAAACAACCTTAAGAATAAAATATGATCCTTTAGGTCTACTTGGATTACATCACTACAGTTATTATTATTTAATTCAAAGAAGAGTTAAAAGTGTTAAATTCAATGTTTAATAACAAAACCATTTTTAATATAGGATTACTCATAAGATATATTCTAATATAAATATTAATTAGAATGATAAAATGATTTCCTACATAATAGTATTTTATTTATATTTTTTAGACATTAAATAATTTAATTTATTTATGACACAATGATGATGCAGTAATTACCTTATTAATGAAATATTAACTTAATGGATAATATAAATACCCAAATAAATGTAATTTGAGACGTTTTATGAAATACACTAATTTTCTAGGTTAATATGACATGTTATGGTTGATTAAATTATTCTTTGTGAGGTAATAATGCTGTTATAAATCTAGAAAAAACAAAATACCAAATAGTGTCAAAATTGAAAAAACATAGTTTTTAAAAACAAATATTATATAACTAATGGATATAATGGTCCTAAAATTATAAGGTTCGTCCTAAAAACATATATAATAATATATATGACATTAACTAACCCATTGGGGTTTTATTGTCATTTTATAGTATTTTTGTTAACAATATAATATAAAAATACAAATAGAAATGGTAATTGTCAAACTATTTAACTAAGAGTTAAATGTACAGTTTAAGGTTAATATGGTGACCTAAACCTGTCTAAAACCTATTAGTTGAGGGTTTTTCGACCCATCCCTACCTTATACTTTACATTATTCATTTTGGAGCAATTAGAATCTAAAAACAATTTTATTATAAAATAATATTCCAATCTTTTCCTAAGGTGCCCCTCACCCTCTTATAAAAGGCCACATCCCCATCTCTCAAATTCACACCTCTAAAGCCATTTGGATAAGACAACCCTAGCCCAAATATCCTTAAATTTATCCTAAATTCATTCTAGAGTCCTTAATTTTGTCATAAATCTATCCTATGGATCTTTTTTTATCAAATCAAATAGAAGAACCTGAAAGGAGGTATTGATTTTACCACCCTCTTTCATGTTCTTTTATTCCTTCACATCCCTTTTCTTTGTTGTTTACATTCTAAAATAATAACTCTAGTATATTATAAATACCTTTATATTATTATAAAAATGGTACAACCATATTCATTATTCTATCCATCCTATACATGACAATGTCACTATACGTGTGTACCTACAGATTATTGTCTCCGTGTCGTGGTGTAGTTTGGTATTCAAACACATCATTATTTGGATGGGTATAATAATGATTATAAATGATGTAAATAATAAATATAACATGTTAATTATTATGTATATATGATATACTAACAAAATAAAAACAATTTCACAATCAATATAATTATATTGTCACTCGTGCGTACGTACGGATTACCGTCTCGACGACGTGATGATATTCATTTCCACGTTCCCCATTCAATGATGATTATAAAATATATGTCATCAATAAATATGTAATATATGACATAATAATCCTACTGAAGATATAAATATATATATATATATGTACTTAATTATATCCTATTCACTTAGTTCCGTGCAATACAATATGAAAACAGAAACATTGTTTATGCGTAGGTACGGACTGTTGTGTCCATAAACAGTGTTTTTCATTACATATATATGCCTATTATACATATTTTTATTCTAAATATATATGATATATAAATCATGTTTTATATTCTTGAATTATTTTAAATCTTGATCTAAGTGATACAATCAAGAGTAACAAGTTAAAACACGTACGATAAAGAAAGTGATTATTACCTAAAATGTTAATTTTACATGGAAATTATTATTAAATGGGTAGTATAAAGTCATTAATGAATCATGTATGATATCATATATATTAATATTGTTTTTTGTAATCTAATAACATAAAATGGTCATTATACAAGAGGTTAAATGTAACCTCGACTATAGGAAAGTTCAAGGTAATGTTTAATTTAACAATCTCTTTATTATCCGAGGTTGTTTTTACATAAGAATATACTGGGAAATATTTATTATTGATGTCCATGTTTCAAAAAAGAGTTTTCAAAGGGATGCTTTTAAGGGACTTTTTACTAAAACATCATCTAAAATGTTTTAAATATTTATCCATCTAAATTGTTCTAATTAATGTCCATGATTTGAAAATTGTTTTAAAGGATTTATTTATATGGACATTAATATTTTTAAAATACTAATTCATTTAAAAAGTTTCAAACAGGTATGGGACAATTTTATTCAATTTTTTTTAAATATATTCCTTTTTATATTGTATGATTTTAAATGTTTTCATGAAAATGATATATTTCTCTAAAAGAGTTTTACAAATCATTTTCATCTATGTCAACAGCCTTTGATGGATTTTAAACTTGTTTGAAGTTGATTTATTATAATACAAATCTTCCATATTGTATTGAAGGATTTGTGATATGTTTGACTATGTATGTGTTATTTTTATACCATTCACGGTTTATGGATAAAGTATTGACATTTCGTATGCTAGTTTTAAAACAAATGTTTATGTTTTTTTAACCTTTTCATATGAGGAATGTAGTGGACTTAGAATGTGACGGGTGGTGCCCGCTATAGCTTCTTGATGCATCGATAGGTCTCAGGAGACAAACTAGTGTCTTGGCACAAGGCCTTGAAAAAAAATTATTTGTAGTATTGATACATGGGCTTGAGTATGTGGTAATTATGTACGACGTTAGGTATACCCTCATTATGAAATTAGTTATTACATTTGATTATTCGACTAGTAGAATATCCATTTGCATATTTTTATGGTAATGTTTGATTTATTTTTTCCATATTATGTTCAAGTTTAGGTTTAAAAGGCTATTTTTTTTATTACACATATTTCCTTAAGGGTTTATAGATTCTGCTAAATTATTTACACTTACTAAGATTATGAGCTCACCCCTTTCTTTTGTTTTGTTTTCCCAAGATCCCAATAAGTGTTTTATGTTTGAGAGGCAGGGTTAAGATAAGGTAACAATGGAATTCTCAAAGGATTTTATTTTTTTGTTGTATGTTAGAAAGATTAATGTAATGTTCATGTATGCAATCTATTTTCAATTAATCCTAAACTGAATGGTCTTTTGGGACATGATTCCTTATAATCATGCCAATGTATTAAAATATTGCACTGAATCTGGATAACTGGGGTCGGGGCATTACAATGGGTATTTGTTATATTAACATCTATGGAGTGGTTTCCATCCCGAAGTTAAATATTGAGATCCCTAATATATTTTCACTCCATGAATTAAGTGTGAATGTATCTCATGTTTCTATCTCTATACCTTAACTAATGGAATCTCAATCTCTCTTTACCAACAATTTATTCATTTTATAGATAATTCTATATATATGTTTATTTTTAGAGAAAAAATTAAAATATTATCATAAAATTGTTCCAATAACTATCTATAAATATTTATTATTTACTCTCAGATATGTCATGAGTATAAATATAGATATGGTTAGATGTTCATCCACCTTTAGCTTTTAGATTATAATTTTGAAATCAAATCAACCATTACCTTAGGTTACATTAGACCTTAACCCCCCCTTCTCATTGAAAATGCTATCTTCCATACATTTTTTGGAGTGAATGAATATATGATCCAGAGCCTACATACATTGAATATGATGAAGAATGAGAGAATTTTCATAAGGATTTCATGATAAATTTGTTATAGATGAATAAGGGGATGTTGGTATAGCCGAAAAGTTATTCAATAATATGTCGAGTTGATACAAAATCTTGATATTGTGAAAAACAATTTCCACTATGTATACAAACACATAAAGAAACTCATATTCAATATGTTTCCTAAATAAAGGAAGGAATAAATTTTATTTATCTCCATTATAGTGTGTCATAATCCATATATATTTTCATAGAGATCAAGGATAGCACTACATGTCACCTCAAATGATTCATTCTTCAGAAGCAGGAGAAAAAACAAAGAGTGATCGACAAAGATCACATATTTCACCATCCAAACATTTATCATTATTTATGGTTATGTAAAAAAGGATTCTTGATGGATCATAATACCAATTTTTTTGGGGGTGGGAATCAAAGATATTAACTTACACAAGTTTCTATAAAATGATATTTTTATGAAAATTCAATTGAATTTTATGCATGGGATTCACCCCATGTAATTTTTATAAAACAACTCAATATAAGATTCTTTTATATGGTGTTATATATTACTACCCGAGAGCCTTCATTATGAAAAATATTCTTTCATAGGTACATGATATTGGATGGGGAATCATACACCCATGATATGTATAAAATAGTATATATCATGATCAATTAGTGGGGTTGGCCTACAATCCCATGAAAACTTGACATAGAGAGGAAATCATTACATACATTAGTTTGGTTATGGATCGAGTGATTACACTAATGCTAATAGAGGAATATGGCTCTCATTTTTTACGACTTATTCTATATGAATAATATATAACATAGTAGTTTTTAACCTAATAAAGGACTGTAAAGTAGTTGGGGGAAGATAAGGACTCCGAAAAACTCTTGTCGGAAGTAGCTAAATCAGAATCCAGAACTGGGTCTAGAACTCAGATATTGATATTAACACGTTTCACCATAGTATGAACATATAATTTTATCTCAAGATAAAGAGGAATGGAAGGATCTATGAAAACCTCAAGAGAAGGAACTTCAGAATAGACTCTCAAAACCACATTTTCATAATCAGGAAAATAATTTTTTCACATAATCATTTAGGGAAATGATCTACACCTATGAGGGATTTTTCAATGGAATAGGGTGAGTTCCTAAATTATGATCTTGAAGATCAAGGATTCCTAAGAGAGGATCCATATCTTTGTCTTGGATCATCAATGGATTTTCTAGGAATGATCTTTCTCAAAAATAGTCATACCTTCCTAGTCTAAGAAACTAAAAAACCTAAACTAAAGGGATCATATAGAATATGGGGGATATTTCTAAATCCTTGCTTTTAAGAGGACTTATTTTATGATGATCTTAATAAGGAATGATTAAATGCTTTACTCGTGACATGGAAGCACCCCTATTTGTAGAGACCCAAAGCTTGATGTACATAGACATTACTTTACTTTTGCGTAATACTTAATACATAAAAAAAACACACAAGGACCGTAATAGTTTAGTGTCTTTGGTAACTCAGAACATAATCTTATAATCATGGTGAAAGATCATTAACATCTCCAATAAAGATCTTCCCCTTTTATTTTCTAACCTAAAAACATTATTTATATCCTGGGGAAAATAAAACATATAAAGGGTGAGATCAAATGCTCAGTAAGGGTAAGCATGGAGAATTTAAAATAAACCATATACATTTGAACATAAAAACATTAACATAATGTTTAAACATCAAAATCTTGAGCAATGACATAAAACATGGCAGAACGTAAGGCATAGATCATAATGGAACATAAATAATACAAAATAGCTTTAAAATAAAACTTGTAGTTGTGGAAAAACATTAAGAACATTATATGATTTTCATAGTAGCCAAGGAATTGCTGCCAAGACCATCTTAGTGGAAAAAGTCCCTTTCTGAATCGAGTTCACTCCTCATTTAATTCCTGTATCACTGAACTAGATTAACTTACCATTTCAGCCATGTCTATCTCATGAGATATAAATCATTACCCAATGAATTGTAGGGAGATATAGGTCCAACCCATATCATAATGAAATCATTCTAACTTGTGCCACAACATGAACATAAATCATTCATCATTACCCAAAGTATAAAATGGGTTTCATAAACATCATCCCATCATTAAATAATCCATCAAGAAAAATGGATATCATTTTATTATAAGAAATGTGAAGCCATTTAAATCATAGAAAAATTATACTTGAAACATACACATATGAAATAATGCCATCTTATATGGAAAATGGTTTTGATAAAACACTTGAAATGAAATCTTGAGGAAAATATCCTTTCTTATTCAAAATCATTTGCTTTTCACAAAATGTCATGCAATTTTATTGGAAAATTATTTTCTTGAAAATAGTCATGAAATCTTGTAGAGTAAGCTTCATGAAAATAAGGCATTATAGAACCGTAAAAATCCATTCATGCCGTATGAGTTTAAAAATTACATTCTCCTCGTACTTTTGTTGGAAAAGTTAAAAAGTTCCTCATGTGGTAAACAAAAGTAGGATTCATTTCATAAAATGTGGTAAAGTTTAAAAAAATGGGTAAAAAGAACTTTAAAAATCCATGAAAACATTTTTAGAAAACAGGGGCATGGATGATAACAATAACCCCAGTAAATACTTACAAATAAACAATCTCGGATAAGAATGAGATTGGAATAGTTATCCCTTACCTTATGTCTGATATGATTTGTATGTATCCGGACATCTTGTTTAATGATTTAAATAATTTTATTGAATTATTACAGAATCATATTCATTGTTATGATATCATATATGGTTCAATTATGACTTTCTAATACCCATTCTTTTATAAATTCCATGTCAAAGAAGCGTTTTGGGTAAAATCATTTCATTTATCGTACGTGTTTCGATTTGTTGTTGTTGATATTATTATTACTTATATAATTATTTAATTACTTCCAGAATGTAAATCATGATTTATATATCATATATATTTAGTATATATATATATATAATAGATAGATGAATGAAATGAAATACACCATTCAGGGAGACGGTAGGCCGTACGTAGGCATGAATGTTGTTTTCCTTTCCTTATTAACTTGAATGGAATTAAGTAGATGAGATAAATATATATATATATATATATATATATATATAAATTAGCATTATTATTTCATATATTTCATGATTACTTATTATATATACGTTATAATCATTCTTGAATTGTTAACATGGAAAATGAATCTCGTCGCGTTGTGGAGATGGTAATCGGTACCTACGCACGGGCGATGATATCATTCCCATATTTATTGAAAGGAATTGGAGTGGATGATATAATATCATAAAATCAGTAAAATATTATAATAATCATATATAGTTATTCTTTACTCCATTATACCCGTCAAAGTAAGGTGGTGGTGGAAAAACAGATTACACCACGGCGTGGAGACGGTATTTCGTACGTACACACACACACACGGTGATTTCATTTTCCATAGGATGGATACAAGGAGATATGGGTTTATTTAATATTTATAATAACATATCAGTATAAAATTAATACTGATGTTATTACTTTATAATTAAACAACTATAGAAAATGAAGTTGAAGAAGAAAGAAACTTGAAAGAATCGTTAGAAGAGATTACCTCTTCATTGACGCACCTCCTTTAAACTTCTTCTTAGGGCACTAGAGTTGGTCTTTTGAGAAGACCAGAACCTCTATGATATAACTATAGAGGTGGAGAAGAGTAATTGGTGGGGGTTGTCTGAGCTTCATGGCTTAAGATGGTGTGAAGAGAAGAGGGAAGGGGTGCCCTTTTTATAAGGGAGGAGAGGGGCACCTTAGGAAAACTTAAAATATTATTTTATAATAAAGTCATATTCCATTTTTAATAGCTCCAAATTGGTTTATTTCTAAGATAAGGTGGGTATGGGTCAAAATACTCTAGAAAAATAGGTTTTCAACAAGTTTAGGTTACTATTTTAAACATATAATTTAGATTTAACTCTATGTTAAATAATTTAACTTTTATAGCGTCTTTTTATTTTCATACACTATATGGTTAATAAACTTACTATAACAAAAAAACGAACCTAAAGTGGTTCATTATTAATATTTATACCCTTATCTAAGTCATTTGTCCGAACCTAAGTTTTTTAGGAATAAAATAACAATTAATAATATAATATTTGTTTTAATAACTATTTTATGTCAATTTTGACACTATTTGGTACATGATTTTTGTGAAACTCATAACAACATGATTAGTTTGAAAAAAGTTATGAAAATCAATAATAACATGCCATATTAACCTATAAAATTATTTTGATTCATAAAAAGTCTAAAATTAAATTTATTTGGGTATTTATAACATCAATTATGTTAATATTTCATTAATAAGGTAATTAACGCATCATCATTGTGTCATAAATATATTAAATTATTTGATGTCTAAAAATTATAAATAAACTACAATAATGTAGGAAATCGTTTTATCTTTCTAATTAATATTTATAGGAAAATTTATCTTATGTATAACCCTATATTAAAAAGGTTTTATTTATTAAACATCGATTTTAACTATTTTCGCTCTTCTTTAAATAAAATAATAATAAGTGTCCTAATCTAATCCAAGTGGACCAAAAGGGTAATATTTTATTCCTAAATCTGTTATTGGTCAAATAACACTTGTCCAATAGAATTATAACATGTGTTAGGGTAATAATAATATCATTTTTACCTTAATTACCCTATTTACTTTTAGCCGTGGTAAATAAAAGTAAAAAAAGTTACTATTTACCAAAAACAATTATCTTATTGATCAACATTTTACTCCTTGATATTAACCATGTCTCTCAGATTTTCAAAATTCCACTCACAGAAGAGGGAAAATTAAGTTTTATTAAATTTTCAAATTCTCCTAGGAGGTGGGTAAAAGACGGTGAAAAGTTCAATAAAATTTCTATATATCTAAAATCATTATAGAATGACTCAAATGAGTTAAATTGAACTTATATAGGTATTATGTATCAGTTTTGACCTGAAATATATTTAAATAAAATAAATAATTATTTAAATAACAAGTCAGTTTTTAAATAGTAACCCAGTGTTTTCACTATTCATCAAAAATTGAAAGTTTTCAGAAAAATTCAAAATATTTACCCTAGGCTAATTTCGATATTTTGAATCCAAAAATGAAGTCCATTTTGAAAAATAAAATTTATAAAATTTTAAAAAGTGGGTATTACTATTCATAACAGCTAGTTCATAATAATATTGTAATAATATATTGTTTAGTGAAACTCGGTATTGCGTACTACACATGTTATCGAGGAAGATCTTGATTGCGTGTAATGCAAGACAAGTCAGGGATGCTTGTAGTGAAATCTTTGTTTGGTGTTGCATATAACATAATCAAAACATATTTCATTTATACATTAAACAAAATATATACTTAATGTTGCGTAAAATAATTTCCAAAAAATGAACTTGAAATTGTGTGTAACAAGAGCCAAAAAATATTGTTTCGTATACTGCAAGCTAATACGGTGTTGCGTATAGTGAAAGATAATTTTGGTGTAGTGTACAACACAATAAATTTATGAAATTAAATAGAATATTTCTCATAAAATATTAGGATATTACATTCTACCCCCCTTAAAATGAATTTCTCCCTCGAAAGTTTCCAGGGTTATAATTGGTTTACTACTTGAAAGTTTCTTTCATATAAACCCACGTTGTAAAAAGGAATACCAAAAATGAACATTAAAAACAAAATTATGAAACATAATGGTTACCCAAATTAACTAATCCCTGGGTTTCCACATAAGAGAACATAGGTGAAAATATGGATATCGAAGAAAAATCTAACCATCATGTTCTGATGGAGATTGGTAGAGAACATGGCTATGAAAAAACCAACAATCACAAAGCCATAAATTTGTGATGATCAAAGGTACTATCTGATTCATTGGATATAAGGGCACTAGGACAACATTTTTTGTTTTCAAGTTCATTTTCGTAAAGTTGAAAAAAATTTAAATAGAAGAAATACATACTTTATTTCAGTATAATCTCACTGTTGTTCGTGCCTTGAACAATTTCCACTTCATTTATTAAATAAATGAAGTTGAATTTGTCATTCGTGAAGTGTTAGCAGATCATGTGACAGAATTATGGGTCATTCCATATGTCTCAAACAAAAGGTTAGAAAAAGTTACAAATATACATAAGTCCATCTATGGTGAGGTTAATCGTATAAGATTCCATAAATGGACTTATACTTCATCTATCATACTGCTTAATAAAACTATTTCCTACTAACCAGGGTCTTCCTGTAGGCCAGTGGTAGGAAATAATGTCTTGTCGCAGTTCGTTTGTGGGTTAGATTCCCATAGCCTTGTCCGACGTGACCGGTTATCGCCCGTCCTGCAGGTTGTCCCTTTTCTAAAACTACATTTTAATATCATTCCTGCAATAAAATAGAAAAATGTTATAGGCTTAAACAAAACTATCTTATGTCTAACATAATTCATTCCAATCTTTAGACTTATCCAAAATACTTCTGTCTAAGATCCTAGTATAAAGAAAATGGTTACTTGAAAGGTCACAGAACAAGCACGTGAATACCATCATTTATACCCCATATATCATAAGATATATATTGTTGGTCACATTCCAAACATGTGAATACCTTAATCATATATTCATTTGAAACATGAATTACCATAGAACCCTAGTGAAAACATTAGTTCTATCAAAAGTTAACTCTTTCCACATACCAAAATCCCAAAAATTCTATATACTCAAACCATGATATCACTTAGTCCTTATATCAATCATGAGCTCATAAATACTATCAAACATATTATTTTCTCCTTATCCATTCATTATGCAGATATAATCTGCATTCCAAAATATTTGAATCACTTTTCATTGTTACTGGTACCATATTCATATAGAAAACCACAATGTACCATTACAATGATATTCCAATGTTCCACAATACGATTAATGCCCCATTTCCTTGCGCTTGAAGCATTGAAGTGTTGGTGGTGTGTTCTCTACCGTCTTTTCTTTATTCACATCATTAGCAACGCTTATTCAATTACTTCGACACTCAGCTGATCGATGACCTTATTTTCCACACTTTAAACATTTTCTAGTCCCTTTATGGAAATTTCCACCATGCTTCTTTCCACACATTGAGCATAAAGAAAAATTTATCTTCTTTTCACCATTATTCTGAGATTTCTCCTTAAACTCCATATTTAATTTCTTGTCAAAACCATGATTTGGATATATAACATCAAATTCCATTTCTACCTTGATAGCACAACACACAATTTCTTCATTGCTACTGAAGTGTCTTATAGCTAATTCCCTTCAAAGACTTGGTTTTAAGCCACTGAAGAATCGATCGAATTTACTTTCAGGATGGATGATAAAGACATATGCAAACCTTGCAAGCCTTTTAAAATTCACTTCATATATACCAACAGATTCACCATCTTTTTTCTTAAGCTCAAGGAAATACTTTTCCAAATTTTTTCGAAGAATACGAGGGAAGTACTTATTGAAAAATAAGTTCTTGAACTCATCCCATTTTATGGACTCAATTTAATCTCTTGGCCTCATATTCTTAATTAGAGTCCACCATTGATCTGCTTCACCTTGTAAATGGTAAATAGCCAGAATGAATTTTTCATGTTCCAAACTTCCAAGTATGGAAAATATCTTTTCAATGGTACTGATCGATTGTTCAGCAACAAGTGGATCAGAAGACCCACTGAAAGAAGGTGGACATTGCCCATTGAAGGACTCAATAGAATATTGTTCCCTTCCCTGCTAATTTGGAAGTCCAAAATGATTCATATCGTGTGTATATATAGAAATAAGATCTTTCACCCCATCTCCCATAACGTTGGTTTTTTCAGGAGGACAATCATTGCATCATCTATTACATTGATCAACATGGTTCCTTTGGGTTCCAGCCATCATCTAAAACCCAAAAAGAATATTGTGAGAGGAAAAAATCATGTCAGAGAAAACAACATAATAAAGGGGGAGTACCTTAAATATCTAACATTTTAGGTATATCTATAAGATCTTTATTGTAATTCTAAGAATATAACTTATACTTATACTTATCCTTAGGTACATCCCTAGACATACCTTATAAATATCTATAGGGATCTCACTAAAGTTTTCGCATCCTAGTTTCGAAACCCTAACTAGACCTTTCCTCTGATACTAGCTGTAGAGACCCAATGATTGACATACATGTACATTAATTTACTCTTCAAGAATACTTATGAAATAACAAAAACAAACACATAAGGACATAAATAGTTTAGTATCTTTGGAAACTCGGAACATAATCTTCTAATCATGGTGAAAGATCTTCAACATCTCCAATAAAGATCTTCCAAATTTTGTTTTCATACCTAAAAACGTTATTTATATCATAGGGAAAAGAAGCCATATAAAGGGTGAGCTCAAATGCTCAGTAAGGGTAAGCATGGATAAAATAAAACAAACCATATACATTTGAACATAAAAACATGAACATAATGTTTAAACATCAAAATCTTGAGCAATGACATAAAACATGGCACTACGTAAGGAAATAATCATAATAGAACATCAATCATGACAAAATAGCTTTGAAATATAACTTTTAGTTGTGCAAAAATATTAAGAACATGATATGATTTCCATAGTATCCAAGCCATTGCTTCCAAGACCATATTAGTGGACAAAGTCCCTTTCTGAATCAAGTTCACTCCTCGTTTCAGTCCTGTAACACTGAACCGGATTAACTTACCCTTTCATCCATTTCTATCTCATGAGATATAAATCTTCACCCAATGAATTGGAGGGATATATAGGTCCCTCCCATCTCATAATGAAATCATTCTTACTTGTGCCACAACATGAACACAAATCAGTCATCATTACCAAAAGTATAAAATGAGATTCATAAAAATCATCCCATCAAAACATAATCCATAGAATAAAATGGATATAATTTCATCATAAGAAAATTGAATCCATGTAAATAATAGATAAATTATACTTGAAACATAGACATATGAAATAATTCCATCATATATGGAAAATGGTTTTGATAAAACACTTGAAATGAATTCTTGAAAAAAATATCCTTTCTTCTTCAAAATCATTTTCTTTTCACAAAATGCCATGCAATTTTAAAGGGAAAGGATTTTTTTGAAAATAGTCATAAAATATTTTAGAGTTAGCTTCATGAAAATAAGTCGTTAAAAACCCGTAAAAATCCGTTCATGCCGTATGAGTTTAAAAATAACATTCTCCTTGTACTTTTGTTGGAAAAGTTAAAAAGCTCCTCATGTGGTAATAAAAAAAGATTTCTTTCATAACTTGTGGTAAAGTTTAAAAAAATGGGTAAAAAGGACTTTAAACATACATGAAAACATTTTTAGAAAAAATGGGCATGGATGACAATAATAACCCCAGTAAATACTTACGAATAAACAATCTCGGATAAGAACGGGATTGGAATTGTTATCCCTTACCTTATGTATGATATGCTTTGTATGTATCTGAACCTCATGTATATTGATTTAAATAATGTTATTGACTTATTACAGAATCATATTCATTGTTATGATATCACATATGGTTCAATTATGACTTTATAATACCCGTTCTTTTATAAATTCCATGTTAAAGCAGCGTTTTGAGTAAAATCATTTCATTTATCATACGTGTTTTGATTTGTTTTTCATGATATTATTATTACTTATATCATGATTTAATTATTTCCAGAATTTAAATCAAGATTTATATATCATATTTATTAAGTATATATATATATATAATAGATAGATGAATGAAATGAAATACACCGTTCTTGGAGACGGTAGGTCGTACGTACGCATGAACGCTATTTTCCTTTCCTTATTGACTTGAATGGAAGTAATTAGATGGAATACATATTTATATATACATAAATCCAGTATAATTATTGTGTCATATATTTCATGATTACTTATTATATATACTTTATAATCATTCTTGAATTGTTAACATGGAAAATGAATCTCATCGCGTCGTGGAGATGGTAATCTGTACGTACGAACGAGCGATAATATCATTACCATATTTATTGAATGGAATTATAGTGGATGATATTATATAATAGAATCAGTAATTTATTAATATAGTCATATATAGTTATAATTTACACCATTATACCCATCCAAGTAAGGTGGTGGTTGAAAAACACATTACACCACAGCGTGGAGACGGTATTCCGTATGTACGCACGCGCGGTGATTTCGTTTTCCGTAGGATGGATACAACGTGAAATGGTGTTGTTTCATATTTATAATGACATATAATAATATAATTAATACTGATGTTATTACTTTATAATTAAAAAACTAAAGAAGAATAAGTTGAAGAAGAATGAAACTTGAAAGAGTCGTTAGAAGAGATTACCTCTTCTTCGATGCACCTCCTTTAAACTTCTTCTTAAGGCACTAGAGTTTGTCTTTTGAGAATACCAGAACATATATTGTATAACTAGAGAGGCTGAGAAGAGAAATATATAGGGGTTGGCTGAGATTCAAGTCTCAAAAGGGTGTGAAGTGAAGTGGGAAGGGATTCCCTTTTTATAAGGGAGGAGAGGGGCACCTTTGGAAAATAAAAAATATTATTTTATAATAAAGACATATTCTATTTTTAATAGCTCCAAATTTATTAATTTCTAATATAAGGTCGGGATGGGTTGAAATAATCTCAACCAATAGGTTTTAGACAACTTTAGGTTACTATTTTATCCTTATCATTTAGAAATAACTCTATGTTAAATAATATAATTTTTACAGTGTATTTTTGTTTTCCTACACTATATGGTTAATAAACAGTCTATAAACATCCAAACATACCCCAAGTGGTTCATTATTAATATATTTTACCTTATATAATTCATTTTTCTAAACCTTTTATTTTTAAGAATAAAATAACAATTAATAATATAATATTTTTTTTAAAAACTATTTTATGTCAATTTTGACACTATTTGGTACTTGATTTTTGTGAAATTCATAACATCATGATTAATTATAAAAAATATAATTAAATCTATAATAACATTTCATATTAACCTATAAAATTAGTTTAATTCATTAAAAGTGTAAAATTACATTTATTTGGATATTTATAACATCAATTATGTTAATATTTCATTAATAAGGTAATTACCGCATCATCATTGTGTCATAAATAAATTAAATTATTTATTGTCTGAATATTATAAATAAAATACTATTATGTAGGAAATATTTTTATATTTCTAATTAATTTTTATAAGAGAATTTATCTTATGTATAACCCTATATTAAAAATGTTTTACTTATTTAACTTTGAGTTTAACTATTTTAACTCTTCTTTAAATAAAATAATAATAAGTGTCCTAATCTAATCCAAGTGGACCTAAAGGGTAATATTTTATTCCTAAAGTTGTTTTGGATGAATTAAACTTATCCAATAGAAGTAGGACATGTGTTATGGTAATAATAATATCATTATTACCCTTAATTACCCTATTTACTTTTAACAGTGGTAAATAAAAGTACAAAGTAACTATTCACCAAAAAATATTTTTATCTTATTTAACAACATTTTACTCCTTGATATTAACTGTGTCTCTCGGATTTTCTAAATTCTACTCACAGAAGTGGGAAAAGTATGTTTTATGTATATTTTCAAATTCTCCTAGGAGGTGCGTAAAAGACGGTGAAAAGTTCAATAAAATTTTTATATATCTACAATCATTATAAAATGACTCAAATGAATTAAATTGAACTTATATAGGTATTATGTATCAATTTTGACCTAAAATAAATTTAAATAAAATAAATAATTATTTAAATAAAAAGTTGGTATATAAATAGTAACCCAGTGTTTTCACTATTAATCAAAAATTGAAAGTTTTCAGAAAAATACCAAAAATTCACTCTAGGCTATCTTCGATATTCCGAATCAAAAAATGAAGTTCATTTTGAACAATAAAATTTATAAAATTTAAAAAACTGGGTATTACTATTCATAACGGCTAGTTCATAATAATATTATAATAATATATCGTTTAGTGAAACTCGGTATTGCGTACTACGCATGCTATCAAGAAAGGTATTGATTGCGTGTAATGCAAGACAAGTTAGGGATCCATGTAGTGAAAGCTATGTTTGGTGTTGTGTATAACATAATCAAAACATATTTCATTTATACATTAAACAAAATCTATACTTAATGTGGCATAAAATAATTTCCACAAAACAAACTTCAAACTGTGTGTAACAAGAGACAAAAATAGTGTTGTGTATACATCAAGATAATACGGTGTTGCATATAGTGTAAGATAATTTTGGTGTAAAATAGAACACAATACATCAATGAAATTAAAAATAATAGTTCTCATACAATCTCGGGTTGTTACACTATTATCATAGGTCGACGCTGAGTATCCTTGAATGAAGATATGATGTTAAAACCAGAATAATTATAATTGTGGTGATTCTACCATAAGGATATTCCATGTTCATTCATAAAAAGGATCTTTCGAGGGATGGGAGACTTTAAATCTACCTCCCCCATTAATATATACTATAATTGTGAGCTATATCTATAGGGTAGCTTCATCAGAACAAAGGAATCATCCAAATTCAACCACTATTCATTTGTGGATGAATAAAATCGATAATGGTATGTGGATAATAGGAATCCAAATAACAAACCCCACCAAATAGGTGTCCAATAACTTATGTGCATCCATGGACAATCTAAGAAGATATAATCTATTTATTTCTAAGTAATGATTCTCCAAAAAACATTTATGGAAAAAATAAATCTCAAAGAAAATATAAAGACAAATGGAATTAAGAATCATTATGGAAACAGTTGTAGATATAGGGAGATTTATTTACCTAATGAAATGATTCGTGATAGAGAGAAATGGGTGATCTGAACCAAACATTTCCAAAATGAACCACTTATAAATCTTCATAAAAACCAATTTTTAATCCTCAAATAATGTGATTACAAGTCTCAATCCACTATCATTAATTAATTTTTTCTCTCTAGGATAAAATGTATTATTGGGAGGGATGATTTTAGGGGAGATGTATATTCTCCTAGGAGAGTTTCAATTAAATACTGAGAATTGAGAGTAATAAGTGGGAGTAGAAGCCAAATGAATATTATGGGGGGATGTATCAAAGTATCTTCAGTCGTGAAAAAAATTAGCAACTTATGGTAAAGGGTTGGTGAATCGGAATATTGGGTCACATTACTGGATGTCAATAGAGTGGTGAGAATATTAGTAGAAAGGTACCTCAGAGGTTGGGTTATTGCCAAAAATTATATCACATAGGTGTGCTACCCACCAATACTACAGAAATTTAGAATTAGGGTAGTCCCTAATAGAAATCCTTGAGTTGATATTCTCCCCTTATTATCCCAAAAAACACTTATTCTATCATCTTGGTTTCCCATTTTAGTATGATAAAAATGTGATCAAATTATTTTAATTGATCTAAGCCTTGATTTTTTATTATTCTATAGGTTTACTATAAAATTATAATGAATTTTAAACTATCTCATCTATCAATAAGAAACCCATGGGGTACAATTTTTTATGGAGAATCGGTCCCCCTTAACATAATGAACTATTTTCTAAATTGTGTGAGGGTGGTCTCCAAATTACAAATAGTTGACCAATTGTCACATGGAATCATTACCCACTAACTACATTATTATTATTTTTATTTTCATATTCCACAATGAAACTGTTAAACTGTATTCAGATAACCTTGATGATACAAATTTTTTCATTATAAAAAAATTCAATAAAATATTATGACATAGTGTTTATATACCATTTAATTTTGTGGTATTCATTTTCAAATGAGGAATATAATAACATCATTTCATGTACTCCTCTTTAAACCATGAAATCCATGAGTTAAGATCTAGCTCATAGGATCCCAAAAGTTATGATTTGATATTCTTCTTGTTGAAAATTTCCATTGGGTACATTGTCCTCATAGAATAACCTTAAACTAATTGACACGTTGATCTATCTAAGATGACATTAAACTACTTAATGTGGTCAATTATTTTTTCCCTAATTTCGAAACATACATGAAAAACATTTTATGGGTTTTCTAATGTATAGGTTAACCAGTTAATTTCATACCTTCTCCCACATCACTGGACGATATATTTATATTTTCTAATATGCATTACCCTAATCAATACAAACACTATAAAAATTAAAAACCTTGTTTAGGTTGATTATTATTATTAAAGGTTATGTAGTTATGTTTTGATCAATTATAGGACACCCAACTAACAAATTTCACTTCTATGTAGACACTCTAATTACTTGATATTCTTGTTGAAATTATTTTTTTATAACATCCATACACCAGGAAGCTATATAAAGAATCACATATCTATTATCAGTGTATATATATAATATTTTAGTTATGATCCTTAATTAAACGAAAAATTACCCAGTTAAGGACTATGTGTGTCTTGAATATGATTCTCATTGGTTTTACAGCAACTAACGAAACTCTTATCTTATATCCATATACAAATTCCACATTTGTTACATTCCTCGCACCAAAAATAATTTAGGCTAACTAAGTCATCTAAAGTTTTCATATTAACCTTATGATAGGACTTCAAATGACTCAAGCTAAATATTATTTTTAGAAAACCCAAAATACATTATTTTAGATCCTCTTCATGCTGATATTAGAATACTTAAGTAAATATTCTCTCCTATGTGACAAAATTTTTTTGGGTAAGGATCCTTTATTTGGTTACCAAAACATATTGAGGTGAGATTATCCTCATCGTATAAAAAACCTTAAGTCAGGATCCTAATATTTGTTAAAATACATTTGATGAGTCTGATTTATGAACATACATTTTGTTAGAGGAATACAGAAACAGTAACTACATTTGATCATAATTATATTTTTTTATTTAAAAAAAATGAATTATGATCGAGGATTTTTTTGGAAATGAAGAATTTGTTCAAGACAATTTGGTATGGAATTCATTGTATGATCCTCATGAAGATAACAAAATTAATTTATAGGAATAATAAAATCAATGATCCCAATGAATAAGAAAATAATATCTCCATGTCAGATGTGATTTATCACTCATTAAGTGACGAATATTCCTTAAAAACATTTCCCAGTATAGTAACATTTTTTTGATAATAACACATTGGTGGTAGGTTTTTAATATCATTAATTGATAAATAAAATGGTTATTAAAATAAAAAAATGAATTTTATGGTTTTACGGGAAAATTGTGGCCTTGAAAATATAATTATATCGTGATACTTCTAGTTAAGAGCTTATTTCATATCATAGGATTACACTTGACTACTCAGGGATAAAAACATACAGTTATGGTACATTGATGATGGTAGGTTTATTACAAACTATATCCAATTTTAAACACTAATAATCAGTTGGTTTCAAGAAACATGTTCCCTACCTCATGAACCCTACACTTTGATCCCAACCATGCAAGTTGATCCTCACACTCATCTCAATGCACATTATTTCAATCACACTCGACCTCCAACTTCACTCTATAAACCTATACCACAACCAGGGAACCTATGTATTTCAAAAAAAATGGTTAGGTACTCAATGTGGGTATTTCTTATTAAATGACATCATTATCTACCATTTAATACACAATTTGTGTATAAAGACCACACCTAGAGAACCTAACCACACAGAGGCCTATGAAATGTTCCCAAGCCTTCTAAAAGATCCAACCATCATATGATTTTTAAGAAAAATCTTAATGAGAGGGGATAAAATGTTTATGTATGCCTCTTAATGAGGGAAATTACCATAATATTGGATTATTGTGGTTCTAATCTATGTAAATGAGGACCACATAGTTGTTATACACGTATTTTCATGCAACCTAAGTTCCAACCACAATGTTATTGAAAAATATATCACTGACTATATGGATACTGAAAAACATGGAACATGACAGCAGATCATTAACCGCCTAGGTTCTTCTCATATGGTCACCCATTCTCTAATGTATCACAACTAGGATCTCATTCTACAATTTCAACATCTTTGTACCCAGTGATCAAGAGGTTAGCCTCTATAAGAAATTAGATGAGTCATATGAAACACAAAACAACTTAAATGAGCCTATAAGTGAGTGGATGTCATCCATCCATCCAAATCCTTTATTTGATATTTTCTAAAGCCACTTTAAGGGTAAGTGGTAACCATACATCACAAATCAAAATACTACACCAGAATACAAAGACGCACCGCATTCCCAAAACAAGAGAAAACCCATCATGTCGCACTCCAAAGCATCACACCACGAACTTCAAAAACAAATTTCAAAGTCATGCAAATTTCTTTAAGACCACGTGACAACCACATCATTTTGGGTTGAACCAAGAGCCACCTTGATTCGCAAAATTCTCACCTGCCTCGATTTGAGCTGATGGAAATCTACTAGTCACCTTCACCATCAAAGTTACTCAGAAATAACACCTTCATCGACATTTTTGTCATCATCGGATAATCATTTAGTATCTTCATCGTCGGCCGCCAGAAGCTCCATCCCCACGTCACCGACCAGGCTCCATCACCGTATGCACATCAGAGCACCACCACCAAAGACATCAACCTTCGTACCTCACCACTGTCAGCCACTCTAAACCCAACACTGACGACAATCAACCTGAATCCAGCTGCTTGAACTCATGACCCAAAGGACCGTGGAGACCACCGCGCTGCTCCGCCCACGAGTGATCGGAGGGAACCTGGAATGAGAGTAGAGAAACGAGATGGTAGAGGCAGGACGAAATGCCGAAGGGGCCACAAAACATCGCTATCACTTCACCTTTTCCAGCATCACAACCATTCGAGCATCACTATCATATAGAAAAAAGCAACAGGCACAAACACCACATTTCATCCAAAACCATCTGCAACAAAGCTCTCCCACTGAAAACAACCACATCGACATCGAGGGAGAACTGAGGGAGCCTTCTAGGACACCCTAACCAAATGAACACACCTCCAAAAGATTAATCTCACCTGCATAGCTGACCGACTAGGAGAGTAGTGAATGGAGCATGAAGACCGGGCATCGAAGGTTTCGGGTAAGGCTTCAACTGAGAGGTAACCAACAAAAAACCAACCTCCTGGAGCACAAATGACCAGACCAACCACACTTCCCAAAGCCTCTGAGAAAACCAGCATTGCTATCCAACTAGGAGAGTCGTGTAGGGTCTGAAGGCCAGAGAAGTAGTTAAATATAGCTAGGAAACCATAGGAGAATCATGACCTTGACTAGACCGCCTACACCTTCCGACGAAGCCAGTGCCGAGCAGAAGCGTCACATGAAACAATAACTGAAAAAAAAGCCAATGGCGAGAAGAAATCCCCAAAGGAGGCAGGGTCCGAGGAAGAAAGGGGAAGAAGGAGGGGGTATGTGAGGCCAAATAACAGCGCACCAGCCTCCACCACCGCAAAACCACTAAGGAACCCCAACAGAGGGTAATCGAGAGAGAGATGCCGCTTAGAGTCTCCTCCCTTACCTGAGTGTATGTCATAAAAATAGAAATGAAAAAATATAGAATATTAAATTATAATGATAACTATACTTTAATATATATTTATTTTTTATTATAGATTTGATATTTTATTACTTACATGATTGGATCCTACAAGTTAAAATGGAAATCTTGATGATCGATATATTATTTTTATGTTAAATTCGTAATTATAATTTTGATTAGTGTAAGTTGATAGAATTTTGGTTTATGATTTTATTCACCGAGGAAAGATATTATAATATTTTTCTTTAAGATAAACAATGATATAATTGTTTGGAAGATATCCTAAATGGTTTATTATTTTCTCTCTCTTTGTTATAAAATTTATTAGTTTTTAACTCCTTATGAAAAAAATAAATTAATTAAAAAACCAAAAGTCACATTTTTTTCTCTATAATAAAAAATATATAAATAAATAATAAGTGAATAATATAAATGAGTATAATAATTCCTCATTGATAGATAATCACGGGTCTCTACTATAACTTATTCCCGAGATTCTAAATACTATTCCAAATAAGCCCATGAAAACCAAGAATCAGCTCATATAATGTGATTTTTTATATCCGTGGTTTTAAATTCATCATTGTTTTATATTGGAAGGTGTCTTAGTGGTTCATGTAATCATTTTCAACTCAATAGTTTTTTGGGAATGATCATGTCCTAAAAACATAGTATCAATGGAATATTTGGAATCGATATAGATTGGGAACTGGTGGGGACTTCATTTTTTATATGTAATAAATATTATTTTACCATAATGATTTTTTAGTATTTGGATGACTATAATGGCTTTAGAGTTCCCCTAGCATTATCTTATTTGATGTTGATCAACAATTAATATTAAATAAAGAATAAGGTGTTAACTATAGTGTATTATTATAATTATAGTATTATGATATAGGTCGAATATTCAATATTATTAACTTATAATGAATTTAATTTTTCATGATGAATTAATAAAATGGTTAATTAAAAAATGATTAGTATATAGGTTTGATGTTGAATTTTATGAGAAATTGGCCTAAATATTTATTTCTAATAATTATATTATTATTTTATGTCAGATTATTTGTGGTCATAAATTCTATTTTTTATTTTTTATTTGAATAATTTAATCTTAATTAAGTGTATGGGAATTCAAAATATTAAAATGGTAGTTCAATAGGATATATTAAAATAAATTATAAGGCAAGGAAAATGTAAATATCCATTATCCTTAGGAAAGAATATTGAATTCCTATTAATGATTAAATAGATATGTATGATTTATATTTTGGAATAATTAATATATTGTTCTATATATGTAATAATAACAAAATAATATGTTACATTAAGAATAATTATCAAAGTGGAGTTTTAAAATAAATTTGTTTGAAAAGAATCTATTGATGTATAAATTATACATTTTAAGGGATTCTTATAAATAAAAATGGATTTTGTAAGAATAACTAAAAAAATACAAGAGTAAATATGTGGATTAATTTGTATTACTATCATGTATTTTGTTTTGAAAAAAAAAACCATCATCCTCACAAATTAGTTTTTGTCTCACGGTCATTCTCCCAAAACAATTTTATATTCATCGATTGAACATCAAACACTAATGTTGTAGATCATTCTTTGAAGCATCATGGACTAAAACCCAAGATACATATATTGATATAAAAATCATTGATGTTTTTAAGCATATAATGGGGGGATTTGAATGAATTATAAATAAATGAATGGAATTCAAATAATGCACACATGGATATAATCCCATATTCTGTGAAGTTTCATTGAATAAATCCTTACACAATGAAAACAATATTATATCTTTTAATATAAGATATAATTAACATTATAAAGGGTTTATAATATTTTATTTCATTATATATTATTATAATATGACTTTTTATTTTTCAATTTTTCAATTTTTTATAGTTTTTCTCCCATTATCGATCCATTTTCTTTATTTTCATTCAATATGTGTTTTTTAACTACTCTATAGGGAAAAATAATATATCTATTTTATCCACAAGGATGTTTTTGGATGTATTGAGTCTTATTTTATTATTTTATGTTTCTTTAAGTCACTATAGTGGGTAGTGAGAAAGAAAGGGTTTATGTCAGAGAATTTTTCTATTAACTCCTTTCGGGATTTTGTTCGCATTCTCTTTTACACAATGTATTATATATCCCTTATATTATATTAAATTTCATAAAATGAACTTTCTACAGACAATATGTGAATGACATATTACGAATATGTATTATTGGAAGGTTTCACTTTCAATTTATCTGTGAAATTCCCTTATTTGGGGGAGGGTCTAGTGCATCCTTTTCATGGGAGAGCCTCCATGTTTATTGGGTCCCCAATAATTTTTCGGAAAGGACTAATCAAAGAATTATTTTTGAGTCAATTATTGAAATAAATTAAAGATATTTATATTATATGAAGGAATCTATAGAGAACCTATGATCATTTAACATTCTCAATAACATTATTATGTTATTTTTACCTTATTCAATTATTTATTTTCATGTTTACATTTACCACACCTGAATACCCTGAAATTTAACTTATTTACTATATATTAGAAATTAAAAAAATTAATAACTGCATATAGTAGTGTGAAATCACAAAAGTCTCCTTTATTGATAAGATAAACATAGCTATTATGAAGTGCTCATCAGAAAAATATAAAAGTTTTTTTACAAACTCTATGATTGGGTTTCTCATAATTTAGAGATTTCATGGAGAGTGTTTATAATATTTATAATTTAAATTTAGAGTGATGTATTGTAGATGACCACCAATTAATCTCTTAACAAACTTTTTCAACCACTCTATTCTGTCAATATTTTTCTTTCACTTTGTGCTTCTCTAAATACATGATTTTAGAGAGATAACAATGGGTTATTGGTCAATTGGGAATTCATGGATATTTTGACCCCATTTATTATTTTTGTACACATATTTATATTTTTAGTGGGGAATGAGAAACCAAGGGTTCATATTTGAAATTACCATATTATTATCCTTTTGGGATTATATTTTTTCATTCTTTTATATCTTCTCTTATACCTCCAATTTCTCAACCTACTCTTTATATGATATAATTGAGCGAATTGAGAGATTATTTATATATTAAGATGTATTATGCTTCAAAGGTGTCTTACTCTAGATTGAAGAGTGGATTGAACTTTATTTTGGTGTATTTGTGGGTTAAGGTGCATTGGAGATCATCCATATATGTTAGGTTTGAGAAAAGTTGTTGGAATGTTTTAATAAAGATATTATATTGAGTTTTTAATTTTATTTATCTAAAAAAATGGATGAATTGAATAATGAAATCCATATAGACTCTATTATTAATTATTTTTTCCTAATATTCTTACGTTATTTCTTTCCTTCAATCAATAATTAATTTATTTCTTGTTTATTTTCACAAAATATAAATACCCTCTCAAAAATTTTACCCAAAAAATATATAAAATAAAAATATATATTTTATTAAGGGAAGAGAATTTTGTCTGATCTATATTAGATACTTGAGTGATTACCCTTAAGTCAAATATTGTGATAAATAATAAGGATAAAATATATATTATTTTTTTCACCCAATAATAGCTATTTTAAATTTTTTTTTCCTTTTTTAGGGATCCCTATCAACAATTCATTCATATTTACATTTTAATGTTTTTATTTATTCAATAAAAACCTAAAAAACTTACGAAAATGAAAACTATTTAAATAAAAATCCCATTATCCTAAATGAATATTTTTTAAAAATTTAATGATGGGTTAGGTGATTTTAGTGTTCCAAATGCACATATG
Organism: Viscum album; assembly: GCA_963277665.1. Classification (NCBI taxonomy): domain Eukaryota; kingdom Viridiplantae; phylum Streptophyta; class Magnoliopsida; order Santalales; family Viscaceae; genus Viscum; species Viscum album. The sequence goes on from OY728129.1 coordinate 1,543,344,690, forward strand.
AGGTGCTTAGAGATCACATTGACAAACTTAATGAGTACCTTGAGTAAGCACGTCCAAAAGAAGGGGCTGTGGAACTCATTGAGTTCTCAGATTATGTTTTATAATTCTATTAAGATTACTATTAAGAACATGAAGGGATACTGATATTACCTATTATATTTCCATAATGTAATAAATGAATTGAAAAAATACATTAAACCAATATCTCCCTCTACTTGAAGACATAACCTTTGAATCATCCAATGAAGAACCGTGGATTGAATGTGAACAACTTAAGGAAGTGGATTTATCTTTGGACACTCTTAATTATATGGACTTTTAAATAAAAAGATAAATTCACTTCCCATCATTTTATTTTGACAAATTAATAACAACGATGACCCATTATATTCATGATGATGATGAATGTCAACTAATTTGGGAGGCGGTGATGTTATAATCTTATGATAAAACCACCCAAGTGGTGGTGATTGTAGAAGAAGATATATCAAGGCATGATATAAAGCTCTAACCTCTTCATTACAAACTAAAACATCTTCATTAGTTGGATTATATAATCCAATATCCCATAAAATTTGTTCTCCCTTCCCTTTTACAATTTTTGTCTTCATATACTATTCTGGGAAATTAGAAAAATTTTATATTTTCCTTTATTGGGTATAATAACCCTTGTATATGACTATATCATAATATTATTACTGAAAAAATATATAATTATAATACATTCCAACAATATTTTATCTTTAAAGATTATGGGAATCAGGACAAAATATTATCAAATAAAACCATATTCCTTTTCAAATAAAAAATATTTCATTAATTTATAAAATGAACATATTAGTATATAAAAAATATTAAAATCACACAAAATATACACTTCTAGACACATCAAAGATATTTCACTTCCTTATTATCTAGTAAAATGTAAAAATATGTATGGTATGAACATAGATGCTCAAAAAGGGTAGTCGAAACAGATAAAAATCATATATAATCAGTTATCATAAGATTATAAAAGGGATGTAATCAAGATACATATGATTGTCTAACCCAACAAAGCATATATAAAAAATGGCATATGTCATGGCATATCATTAAGGTTCATAACAACTTAGAAAATAGGTATAAAAATGAAATGTAAGACCACCTAAAATAAATATCAATATTGAATGGTGGATGAATCAAAATAATTGGCACCTAGTGAGGAAATTAATTATCCCCACACCTTTGTGAATGAACTCATAATATCCATGAATTAAAATTTGAGAAAGCTCAATTTTCTCATGTCTTTTTCAAGAAACATATCATGTATGTGCATTACTATATCCTAAAATATAAAACTTACTAATAAAAAAAGGGGTGATGCATAACCTTAAAGTTAATTATTGTTAGGACTAATTGGGTCCTATATACCCTGGGAGGGGGGTTAATTAGGGTATGGATATTCTTTTTCAAAATTCTTCCAGCCCAACTGGATCTTAACCACTTTATTACAAGGGTAACTTTTTTTGAACTTGTGTGTTTGTTATGATCACTTATTTTAATCTTTATCTAATGATGATATTTTTAATGAAATGCAGGGAAGAAAGTAGGAAGACACATAGATTTTGTTTTGGTTCACCCTCACTCGGTTACATCCAAGGATCATACAATGGCGATGTGCCGCTGTACCAAATCCACTAAATCTCACTGCCAGTTTACAATGTTAGGGATAGAACACATCTATGCCCTAGCTCACTGCCTTTACAAATTTTTGGTTTAGTTCACTGCTTTCCCAAGGGTCACTCCCTATTCCACTCTCTAAGGATCACAATCGGTAAAAAGGATAGCCTTCTTCCTCTTCCTTTTCTCACTACACTTGGAAGGGATCCACTCATATTTTATAGACCTGTAGGTCTCTTCATTATGTCTAATGAAATCTGCATCCTTAACTATTGATAGATGCTCTTTTGACATCCAACTTTCACTCACCGATGAATATCACTTTGCTCCGTGTTTACTGGACAACCCCAATTTTTATGCACATCCCTTACTGCACCTTGCGCATAATTTTCTTCTTTTGTGGGAAATTAACTTTTCGTGAAACATCCCTTTTATGTGCAATGCCCATTTTACAAGCAACACATAATTGTAGGTGCAACAGCTTTTATGCACAACATCTAGACTACCTTGCACAGAATTTTCTACTTTTACACGAAATTCTCTTTTGGCGCAATAATCTGCTTTTCGTGCAACCACTGGTTTTATGCGTAGCCTTAGATTTTGGCACAACACCATATTTTATGTTTAAACATGATGTTTACGCACAAGTCCCTTGCGAAATTCAATTTCACACGCCACTGATCGGGTATTCTCTAAGTCTTCAGCTGCTCAGAATGGAGGGGGGTCACTTCATATTTATAGGAAAAATCGACCCTGCGTGAAAAACCCTTCTTGAGAACGTAATTCTCTTCAAGTGTGAAAAACGCATCTTCCGCACCACACCATTTTTCGTGCCCTGCTCCAATATTTTTCAAACCTAATGACCTTGCTACTTTTTAGGCTTCACACCTTGAAACGCCTCTTGTGCAAAAAACTTCATCCCATTATTTCACACATCACATTATTTTTTCCACGGACCATACTGATATTTTGCGTACCACACTGATTTTTCTTGTGCAGCTATATTTTTCATTCACCATGCTAATTTTTAGTTCCCCACATTATATTTTTAGGCACAACAACAATTTTGCGCACACCTCTATTGGCCAAAAATTGATCCCTCCATTTTTTGATTTTCAGGACCAAAAATTTGGGAAACACTGGAAAACGGATCCACCTTCTATCTTCTCTTTTTGTACCGCCTCCAGATTATCCATTCATTTGTCGAGGTTCTTCAATAAATCTTGGATTTTTTGAAGAATCCCTTGAACCCAACAAATCACCATGTAAACCCCCTTTTTCAAAACACTCATACATCATGGTGTTCTTTGTCAACAAACACAACATGGAGGCCCACATTTTCAACAAACACAATCACCTCAAAAATGCTTTAATGATTCCTTAAGTGATTTTCCCCTTCAATTATCCATACATATAAGTTCAACATGAAATAAATTATTCAAAATATCACAAATATACAATTGAATTAAAATTTGATTCATATTATTTTAAAATAGAATCATGAAAATTAAACATTTATAAAAACATATATAATAAAAATATGATATACACGTGGAAAATATAGGGGTATATAAGGATATTTATTAATATTATAGGTAAATTATATTTTAAAAAGATAATAGAGCATGTGGTATTTTTATACATATATATAATAAGTATAAGGTTCAATAAATAATTTCCCCCAATCAACTAATGTACAAAATATATTTATTCACCCTTAAATCATTGAAATGGTAAATAGGAAATTCAAAAAGAAATTCATTGTAAGAACATGTTTTCTATTTTTAGTGTGTAGTTCGGCATGGAAATGTTATTGATGAAATATTCGTCTAATAGAAATGAACATTCTACAAAACATTTAGATTAAAAATACTGGACAAAAATATTTAACTAATATCAATGATCAACCATAAAATATGTTAAAATATGTTTATATATGTTGGGAAAAAATACCATAAGGAATCATTGAAGCATTTTTTAGGTGATTGTGTTTGTTTACAAAGTGGGCCTCCATGGTGTGTTTGTTGACAAAGCAGACCATGATGTATGAGTGTACTGACAAAGGGGGTTTCCATGGTGATTTTTCAGGTTTAAGGGATGCTTCCAACAATCCATGATTGATATAAGAACCTCGAAAAAGGAATGGATGATCTGTAGGTGGTTCAAAAATAGTAGATACAATGTGGTGCCATTTTCCAGTGTTTCCCAAATTTTTTTGCCTGAAAATCAGAAAATGGAGAGATATGTTTTTGGCCAATGGTGGTGTGCAAAAAATTGGAGTGGTTCCCGGAAAAATAATGTAGGGTGATAAAAATTAGTGTGGTGCGCGAATAATTTAGTGGAGCAAGAAAAATCAGCGTGGTACGAGAAATATCAGCGTGATGCACTAAAAAATAAAGTGTAGTGTGAAATAATTTCCTAGTGTGAGAAAGAAAGTGATGCATGGAATAGTGGGATGAAGTTTTTAATGCAATATGTGTTTCAATGTCTGAATCATGAAAATTTGAAAAGTCATGAGGTGCATGAAATATTGGAGCAGTGCGCGAAAAATGGTGTTGCATGGAAGATTTGTTTTTCGCGCTCGAAGTGGATTACGCTCTCAAGGAGGGTTTTTCGCGTATGGTCGATTTTTCCAATAAATATGAAGTGAACCGAATATACTGGGTGCAGCTCAAGACATATAGATTATCCAAGCTCTGGCACATGAAATTGGAGTGCAAAAGTGAGTTGCGCGAAAAGATGACTATTGTGCAAAAAGTGAATTTTGTGCAAAAGAAGAGAATTCCACGAAAGGCAGTGTAAAAGCTATATGTAAATGCTATTGCGCGTTAGAGGAGTGATGCGTGTGGAATGGGTGTTGTGCTAGAAGTGAATTTCAAGCAAAATCATGGATTTACATGCAAGGCACAATTAAGGCTGCACGTAAAAATTGGTTTTTCCTGGTACACCTGGTGCAAAGAGAGATTCATCTGTGGGTGAAAGTTGGATGTCAATAGAGTATCTATCAACAGTTAAGTATGAAGATTTGATTAGTGATAATGAGGATACATACATGTCTATATACTATGAGTGGATCTTCTGAAGATGTTGTGAGCACACTTCAGTTGTGTGAGCTGTGAGCTTTCATTTTGTGAGTGGTTGTAAACCAGGAGGGACAATGAGTCCACTTCAAACCTGTAAATCAAAGTGCACATATATTGGAATTGGTACATCGGCACACTGCCAGTTTATTCTCCTTGGACGTAACCAAATGAGGGTAAACCAAGTAAATTTTTTTGTGTCATGTGCATGCTTTAAGGATTATTCATACTGCGCATTGGGAAGGAGAGAGAAGATGGTTTTGTTTAATAGAAAAAATAGATAAAAATTGGGGAAATTGTTTAAATATATCATACCATGATTCACGCCCCTCACTTTCAAGGTATCTAACCCATTGGACCAAAACATATATGGGAAAACATTATAAGAATATGAAAAAAATTCCTGAACCAACCCCGGTCGACCCCAAACTTGTCACCCGAGCCAGTCCAAAATATGGCCCGAGAGGCATTCTCGAATCCTTATGGATGGAAACAAGCACCAATGGGAGTCAATGAGAAATTGAGGAAAGTTCTTTAACTGAGAAAAAAATACAAATGTAGTCGAACAATTAATGATGACCCCAATTAATTAAATAAATCAACCAAACAACATTTTTCAATGTAACAAAAAGTACCACAAAAAAAGAAAATGGAACCTAACTAAACATAAAAACTACTAAATCTCCTTGTGAACCTTAGTTTATCTCTTTTATCCTAAACCCAATATCACCTATGATGAAAAATACCAATCAGGAACCAACACCTGATACCAAGAATGAAATACGGTCGTTAGTATTATAACATAGTATGAATGCCCAAACAAATGTATTCACAATGCATAAAATTTATGTAAGAGATTTATTAGTTTTAGATTTTAAATACAATATATAAAGTAGTTTTTTCACACAATTTATCTCTAATATAAATCAGGTCCCATTTCCATTTTCATTTAAAACAATCATCTTTTCTATGAAGGTGGCCTTTATTATTTTAATGTGCGAGAGTGAAAGAATGGAAAAAAGTGAATATTTATAAATTGTAAATATTGTGTGAAAAAATAAAAAAAAAATTATAAAACATTTTAAAAACTCTTTGTCCAATTTTAGAAGAGAGGTACACCATACCCAAAATCAAAATTAATAACTAGATAACATGGGAAATGGAAGATGGCATGCAAGAAACCATACCAATAGAGGATCCAATATTATTTTCCATAGATAATTGAATTTCAAGAGTAAAATTACAGTACCTAGGATATACGTGGAAATATAGAACATACTAAAAAATTGATCATCACATTAGCATGCCTCACCTAATGTAGTCAATCCACCCAAATGCTCTGTCATTATCTACATGACCTAAAGGAGGGACACAATCCCAAAGTAGAGAAAAAATTCTCATAAAATCTAATAGATAGTCTATTTTTCCATTTCAAATCTAATGTGGGTTGATCCAAACAAATCCAATAAAATATTCCACACATAAATTTAATAATCATAAGCCATCACCCAACCCACACAACCAAGAATCACCCCCGAAGCATCGCAAGAAACACCCATGTGCCTTCAAACCATAAACACACGAGTGAATTCCCATGTCAAAGACCTCTAATTCCAATTATAACACAACAAAGAACATGTTACACAACATGTAATGCTTTTAAAAGTTGAATAAATTAAAAATGTTCGTAACAAGCCTGAAGAAACCTTTGAGTGAAAAAACATTTCTAAAATGATCATAGACACCATTTATTAACCCAAGTCAATTGATGAATTTATTTACAAATACAAAAATCTTTTAAAAATCAAAATGTATCCTTTAAGAACCAAAAAATAATTCTTACGTCCAATATGGAATTTTATCAAACACTTGGTGTGCAAATTTAACAAAACCGCTTCATGAAATTCAAATACAATGACGATAGCACTAAATTTCATGTCAAAGAATTATTCAAAAAATAACACATTAGTATTTAGTATTAAAAGGATGACTAAAAATAATTAAATCAATGTACCTTCAATGTAAATGAAATATTCAGAGGGAATCCTACCAAAAAAACTCATGGTTGTTTGACAGCGGCAACACGTAATAACTCCACAAGGCTAAAACAAAGCAACAACACCCACAAGTAACCTTAAGAAGATAAAAAAATGTAATTTAAAACCAATTAAACATGAGACCTAAAACCAAGAGACCATGTAAGGAGAAACAAATCAAGATTATATTGAAAAATAAGTAATATGAAGAATTTCCTTGAGAAATCACCAAAACATGAAGAAATACACATAGATTAAGTATTATATGTGGAGGAAGGAGTGATGAATATGGAAGAGCTCCTCTAGGGTTTCACATTCCATGTCAATGAGGATTGGGGAATTTGGGGTAAAAATTTTAGTAGGGAAAATATATAATATTAAACATTAAAATAACTTGTCCACTGCACACAATTTGGATGCAAAATTTCGGAAACCGTGCACTAATTTGGAATCTTGGTTCTGTCAAAAATAAGATATCCATGTTCATGCTAGCCACACATTTTGTGAAGATCCATTTTCAAGACATTCACAGTCATACAAGGATAGCTAAGACCAGCACGATTTCTCCTAGGATGAAAACTATTTTGATCAAGCTGTGTGTTAACCATGATACTCAAACTGTTCATGTTCAAAATGAACTAAAAATGGATTAAACCATATAAGGTTGAATTATTTATCATTAATCATGAACCTAAACCTTAAAAAGAATAATAATAGACCAAAACTCTATACATTGATCTATAATATCCAAAATCAAGGTAAAATCTAAATACATGAAGGGAAACCAAAACAAAAGAAGAAGAAAAAACTACTATGTGACAATTCTTCCCTCCATTATCCATTATACCACTTGAAAGCCTCAATGTTTTTATTTTATTGGTTAAAAGTATACTATTAACTAATTTACATGGTATGATTCCTCATATCAAAAATAACCATAACCACTACTTTGATAAAAATATGCACTTCTACCATAAACAACCCATCAGACTCCAATCACTCCTCGATGGACCAAAAACAAATGTTTTCTACAAAAAATAATATCATAACAAAAATCATCAAGCCTACTCTAAGAGAACATTGTATTTCAAAGGTGAAGGTAGACTCCAATTTCATAAAACTCTGAAGAGAATAGATAAATGCCTAAGGAGCCCTCAAATGTAAACAAAGACAAGAAAAAGTTACAAATGAGGGCTCTTATTATTCAACAGTTTAAGAAAAGATGGTCTCAAAAAAAAATTATTTCTAAACGGATTCTCAAAAAAATACCACCTTTATTATAATGAACCTCTAAATCCAAAAAATTAAACACCAAATCCCAAAAAATAATAAATGGGAACAAGATAACTAGATTAACAAAATATCAAAAGATATATTCCAATTAAATTAAATATTCTCAAAAGATAAAAAATATTTTATCTCTCCCAAAAAAAAAGGTGACACCACCCGAAAAAACCATTTTAGAAAATGACGTATTTCCATCAATAAGGGAAATTAATCTAAACCCATTTCACCCCAAAATTATTGAAATTGGTTAGGGTGTATTTTATAGGGGAAAACCTATCACCACATGACTTCCTAGAAACACCCAAATAATATAATTTCAAGTGACATAATCATCCATATGTATGAAATTTCTTCAGTGCTTCTTGAGGGGATGACTTCTTGTGACTCATTTACAGCATTGATGACACATTAGGGTCATGTTACGAAAAGAATCTAAAATGGGAATTAAGGCCTATTTCCCACCTTTGTAGTAGATTTAATTTCACTATTTCAAGTGAATGATGTAGGAAATCCTTCTTCAAACACTCCTGGTAACATGGAATCAACCCAAACTTCTTTACTCACCACATCTCTAAAGGTGGTTGTGCCATATTATGACACTCTAAACAAATATTATATAGAATACCATTTTTGAAATGTCAATCCTTGGAATTATAATCCTCAGTTAACTATGGGAAATAATGGAACTAGTCTAAGGAAATGATGTAAAACTCCAAAATTGATCAATCATTCTATTTATGGAAGAACATCTCCACCCCCTTTCCACCCTCATATCCTATAAGTAGTAATGTCAGAAGAATGAGACCTTAAAGAATTCCAAGGAGATGACTTCATATGGGTTAGTTAAAATATCAAACTACCACCACATCAAACCAAGAATTATACATGAAGTTGGTGAATATATCGTGTAGTGACTCAGAAAGCCTAATTAAAGTAAAGAGCCTTTTTATTTTTCAGTTTCACTATTTTGATTCAAAAGGATCCTCTTGACCATAAAAACGAGGAGGGTTTGACATCTAATACTCATGGAGAAAATATTTAGGCTAATCAACATGAGGGTTTACTAATGGAGAACCACATATAGCTACCCTAAAATATCTATTGAATCTTTGATAGGGGTGTACACTAAAAAATAATACAACTAATAACTCAATGAAACCAAACTCACCAACAAGAACTCGACACAAAAAACAAAATATATAAAAGAAAACTGACTCAAAAAATCCACAAATAATTTTCAAATGTTTCACTAAATAGAAAATTACAAACCATTTTCAAACTCTGCACTGTAATCCATTTTATTCCAATCAAAATGATCGTCTAATATATTAAGAAATCCAACCCCTTTTCCATTTAAAAATCTTAATAAATTTATAAAAACTAAAATTTTATAAATTTTTATTTAATTAAAATCCCATTTTATCAAAAATAATTTTATTTAAAAATAGAGTTTCAAAATATTCATTGAATAAATATAAAAAATAATCTATCATTTTAACAAACAAAATCATTAAATATTGATGTCAGGTTTTCACAATTTCCAAACAAGGTTTTCAAAATGATATGATAATCGTGAAGTCTAAAAAATCATGAGAAGGGGGAAACTAGTGTCGATTGGTGACTTGCTCGTATGGTTGGTGTCTATATGCCAATCATGCCATCATCGTGATGTGTCTATCAAGACAACATTCCAAGGATCTATGTTTCCTGTTAGTCATTATGATCTCACCAATACCCCTGTCACATCCACCATCTCATTTCAAAATAACCAAATATCCTACAAGATCCAAATTAACAATGAAAACCCCAACTTCCTAGGGAAACACAAGGTTCGTTATATATATTACTGGACGTACAATCCATCATACTTACACCTTATGTCCCTATATTCTTACTCAATCCACAATGACAGCACAAATAATAAAGGGTACTCTGAATGCTTGTATCTTTAAAGAACCTATTCTCTAATACCATTTTTTCATGAACCTACCCAACACAACCCAAAATCGGTCAACCAAGTTATTCCGTAATAAGTCCTAAGAGGCATTCTCAATACTCTTGCGATGGTGAAAAGAACCATGGGAATCGAAAATAGAAACAATGAATGATTTCACTCTAGAAAAAATTGAAAAAATTCCAAAATATGGAATAATGAAATATCATCCTAATAAAATAAATAAAAAAAATATACAACATTTACAAATTAATTGAAAATAACAACAAACAACAAATAAAACCAAAATAAACATGACGACAACTTCAATATTGTGTGACCATGAGGGGAACTCTCTGATCCCAAACCCAACATCGACCATGTTGAATGAGTCCAAGCTAGAAAATATATCTAAGACTACAAACAAGAAGTAAATATAGTAATGAGTATTAAAACTCAGTAGGCATGACCAAGAAAATTTATTCCCATTGAATCTTTCTTAAGTAGATGATTCATCAGTTTTGAGTTTTAAATACAATATATAAAAGTAGGGTTTTTAATATTTTTCACTTTAAATAAAATCAATGTCCATTACACATTCAATTTAAAAATGGTATCTTTTCAACTAAGGAGGCCTCTATAATTTTAATGAATGATAGGGAGAGTGAGGAAAATGGTGATTATTCAAAAATGGGAATGTCCATTACACTTTCCATTTAAAACCAGTTTTTTACATGAAGAAGGACTCAAGATGATGATAGCATGATGGATTTTGATATTCATGAAACTACATTTCGAGATGATTTAGATAAACTTAAATGGACCCCTGTACCAAGATTTTAGATTGATGAACCTCTGTTACATGTCTTCCAGCAGTTCATCAACTCATGGATGGTAAATTCTATGGACAGAGTTTTAGTGTAAAACCAAATATCATTATGCATTGAATTGGATTCATGGGAGGATTTTGTCTTGGCTTGGTGTAATATCCCTCACTCAGTTGGTCACTAGCTGTTCTACCTTTTCTATTGATCTTTGGATTTTCATCTAGTTAAGGACCCCACTTAGGCTACAGTGTGGATCTATTTTCTAGGTTTGCCTATGCCTTTTATGAATCAAGGATTTCTTAGTAGAATCGATAATTTATTGGGATCCTCTTTATGTGTTGATGAGCGGTCCGTTCAGTTGGAGGATGTGGAAACTACTCGAATTTGTGTTGAGATGGATTTATCTCTCTCTTTCCCATCAAATAATCTCCTCCACAATGAAGTAATGACTGTTTGGTCTCAGAATTTTGTGTTCCCCTCTGTCCCACGATTCTGCTCATACTGCCATCTACAAGGACACTTCTCTCCGGAATTTTTCAAATCTATGTCATAGGAGAATCAAGAGTAGGTGGTTCTTTCTAGTGTTCTTAAGCCCTATTTAGGATCAAATGCGTCTGATCAGCATGAACATATAATCTCTATGTAGGGGTCTATATATTAAGGAATGGTGTTCTTATCTCCCCATTAGATTAGGGATCTTTTTCATCTTCCTTGGACTTGGTTCCTCTCAGTAGTCCAAGGTCCTCTGTGCTTCCTCCAGTTTTCTTATCTCAACCTCTACAAATACCACTCATGTCAAGGGGGATGAATTTTTCATTTCAGGCTTCTCCCTCCTAGCCTTGCCCCACTATCAGTGAAATTGATCCCAATAATTGTCCAGATTCACCAAAGTTGTCGATTTTCCTTAAGTCAGTTTTCCTGTCCTGAAGAAGGATGAGAGATCTTAGTCTCTCTCATTACCATCTTGCTTAAATTTTACACTGAATTTGTCCATGTATAGAAGATTCCCTATAACTTCTCATTCACGTGCATCATCTTGTAGAGTTCAGACCAAATCAGAGTTGAAATCCAAATTCTCATCCAGGTCATCAATGATCCTACTATGCCAATAGTCTGGGTCTAGTGCCAAATTCATTATTCTTTAATGATTACTATCCTAATTTTGAATGCATGAGGTTTGGTATCATGGGTAAAGTCAGAATATATTTCCAATTAGCATCACAATAACTTTGTTTCTATAGTTGCAGTGTTAGAGGCATAGTAGGATTCCTCTATAGTTAGTGACTTTTCCCGTTGCTTGAGGGTGTACGGGGTTCTCACATGTTCCCCCTTTAATAATCATATATGATTTTTTTGGATGTTTGGGATTTCAATTTATTTTCTCACTATGTCAAATCAATGTATTAATATCAGTGTTTTGGTTGGTGTTAGTGTGTTCATGCATTTAGTGGTCTACGCTATTTGTGATGCCCATTCTAGAATGCCTCTGTGGGAAGACTTTTCTGCTTTCAACATAGAAGATTTTCCTAGGATTTTTTTTGGAGGCTTCCATATTGTGGCAAGTCTAGAGGAGAAAAAATCAAGTGGTACCTTTCATAGGAGAGAAATCCAGGATTTTTTGGAATTCATAGAATGTAATGGGCTCGTTAATGCTGGTTATTCTGGGGATCCATTTACATGGTGTAATAATCATAGAGGGAATCACTGATCATGGAGTCGGCTTCATCGCTGCCTAGTGAAAGGTGAAACCCTCTCTTCCATTCAAATCATTAATGTCTTTCACTTAGTAAGGGTTTTCTCACACCACTTCCCTCTTCCCATAGTCTTGCAGTCTAGTATTACGAGTGATGACTTTCTTCAATTTTCTTCCACATGGATCGATAGCCCTAATTTTCTGGACATTGTGAAGAATCATGGGATCTCTCTGTTAAGGGTAACACTTGACTTTAACTTCATTATAATTTTAGGCATCTAAAATTTTGGCTTCAATCCAGGATAAAGGGTATCCCCTTAGGTGGTCTAGAGCTAGAGGCCATTAATAGAGACATCCACCGAATGGAATTGATCATAAAAAATGTTTATGATGATTATGTTTTTGGTTACATGAGATCGAAGAAGGATTATCTAGTAGAGTTATTGCTAAAACAATAGTGCATTTCTCGTGAAAATTCTAGAGTCAAGTGGCTATGTGAAGGTGATAGAAACACTCATTATTTTCATGTGTGTCTTAGAGAAAGACACAAAACCATGAATCTTGATATTCCTCTGGTGGATGGTTCCTATTCTAATGAAAGGGATGTTTATAGTCATATGGAGGATTCTTTCTTCATGTCCCTCTTGGAGGTCTCTAATGAGAGCATGGTTAAGGGTTATCCGAGTGGCTCTTCAGATCTCTTTGACTTGATTCTGTTTTTTGTGATGGAAGAGGTGAATGATAAGTAGAGAGCTATTCCAAGTGAGGATTAAATTCATGAGGTGGTTTGGGAAATGATTTTTGACAGCACTTCGGGGTTGGATTCATTCCATGTCTCTTTTTACATAGCTTCGTGGGATATTGTTAAAGGGACTATGATCAGTGTGGTGAAAGATTTATTTCATGGAGGAAATATACCTCTAGTGGCTTGTGCTACTAATATTTTTATTGTTCACAAATTTAAGGATCCTCATTCTCTAAATATATTTCTTCATATAATATTATACAATGTTCCTTACAATGTTCTAGCTGGTGTCCTCGACAAAAGTCCTTCCCCTCTTCTTTATAGTTGTGTGGATATGAAAACACATGGGTTTGTGAAAGGAAGATCCATCCAAGAATAAATTACATTAGACCATGAATTTATTTTTGATATGAATTTGAAAACTTTTGGTAGTATTGTTGAAATAAAATAGGACCTGAGAAGTGCATATGATAGGGGTGATTGGTGATTTCTTATCTGGGTTAGTTGATGCCTGGGGTTTTTGGAGGGGGTCATTGATATTATATTTCATTGTTTCATCTCTCCTTAGGTGTATACTTCATTTGTGGGCAAATAGTTTAGATTCGTTAATGTTGTCATAGGTTGGAGGAAGGGACATCCCCTCTCCCCCTCTTTGTTTATCATTTATCACGATTCCCTTATCAGGTTCATTAATAATTTTTTTGATATTGGAATGGTGATTCCTTTTTCTAGTAAAAATTTTATTGGAGGAATTTCTTATACCATGTTTGTGGATGAAACTATCCTCTTTAATAATGGTAGAAGAAGGTCAATTCAGGGGGTTTATGATGTTTTATAGGTGTATTATAATTGGAAGGGCCAGATGGTCAATCATGAGATGAGCAGTTTCTTTGTCCCTAATAAATGTTCTAAGATGAGAATTAGGGTGTTAGAATCCAGTCTTGGCATGCATATAGGATCCTTCCCTATGGACTATTTTGGTACTCTCGTGTATCTTAGTCCTCTTCTTATTAAGAACTATGATTCAGTGGTTGAAAAGATTGTGGGGAACATTCTTAACTAAAAAAATTGGTTTCTATCTTTTATAGGATGAATCACATTGATTAATTTTGTATTATCCTATATCCCCATGCATATTTGGTCAAATATGAAGGTTCCAAAAATGATTATTGGAAACATATAGAGAACTCAGATTTCCTTCTTTTAGGATGGGGCCTCCTAGGGTTAGCATCACAGGGCTTCTTGGAGCAGGATGTCTAAACCAACTATTAAGGGTTGTATAAATATTAGGAGTATTTCTAGAACATTGGCTGGATATCATTCCAGATTGTCTTGGAATATTATTGAGGGGATGTTTTTATGGAGCACGAATAAGAAATTTACTTATGGAGCTGATGGATTTCATTCCAGATGCAAGCCTTCTAGAATCTAGAAGTTCGTTTGGCAGTATCTTCCTATTCTTTAGTCACATTCTTAGCGGATTATTGGAATTGGTGATCTAATAATTTGGCATCAGAATTGGGTTGGTAAAGTTCTTGGCTTTCCTCACTACCCAGCTCCAAGTATCAGTTTTTGGGAATCTTGGACTTATCCCCTCCTCATCAAAAACCATTTTGAATAATAATCAAAAGTGTATTTTTATATTAGAGTTATTTATAATGAGCCGAACTGATGTGTCTTTACTGTAGCTACAACAGGTGTTTCTAAAATCATAGATTTTTTGTCTATTCAATCTGTTTTTTCTTTCCAGGATCCTTGAGGGATTCTATGGTGTAGAGAGATCCCATGGATTTTCTTCTTTCTTTTGTGGCGTATTCGGAGCAACACCTTTCAGACCAAGGTGTGCATTTAATGTAGAGGGATCATTGTTGCTTCTAGATTCTACTATTGTAAGATGATGAGTTGTGAGTCCACTCTCCACCTCTTCTTCAACAGAAAATGGGCGAAGGCATATTGGGGATTCTTTAGGTAGTTTTTTGGGAGATTATATATTTTTTCTATGAATATTCATTTCTCCAGCTTTGGTTTGTAGGAGCGAATAGGTCTAGTCTAGAGTGGAAGGAAAGGTAGTTAATTTTTACAGCCAAGTGTTAGGTCTTCAAGTCAACCAGAAATTCCAAGAACCACCAGTCCAATCCAGGAATAGTTTCTTGTATTCACATTAACATTTGGAACTTAGTGCTGGATTTTAACTGGTTATGAAAGGATAGAAGGATTGGAACTTCCATCATGGCGCTTCATCCCCAGCTTCCTTGTATCAGCAATGACTTATCTGCTAAGTTTATTTGGGTCAAGTCGAATCCTATGATGTTGGGGAACAAGATAAACATTAAAGGGTCATGTTTCATGGGTTTAATATGCAGGGGTGGGTTTATCAAGGATCATAAAGTCTCTGTTCTGGTATATTTTTCAATTTCCTTCGGTAATGGTGACTCTCTTTAAGCTAAGGCCCTCACAATTCTCAATGGAACGTGTCATTGCGATGAAAGGAATATTTCTATCAGAGAGGTTGAAATTTATTCATGGAAAATTTATACATCACTTTTAGGTCAATGTCCCATTCTATGGTATATTGAGTAATACATTCAAAGGGGCAAGCATCTTATGAACAATCAGATGCCCGTTCTTCATACCTGGGGTGAGGGTAATGTTGTTGTCGACTTCCTAGATTCTAAAGTGTGTTTGGATAATATGCCTATATTTTTTTCTAGTATTGGTTATTTTTCCTTTTAGTTGTTTCATTTCATTCGGAATGACAATCTTGGGTTGCACTATATTAGGCCCCCTTAACTGCCTCTTTATAGGTATTTTATCCTTTTTTATTTAAATAAAAGAATAAGTATTTTGGTTTGTCATTAAAAATTACATATAAATTCCAACTATGAATTTTATCAAACACATAGTGTATGAAGTTAAAAAAATAATTTCCTGCAATTAAATTAAAAGGAATAAATATCACTATTTCATGTTGAATAATTATTCTAAAAATCACACCTCACTAGTTCACATTTAAAACTAGTTTAAAAAGAAATAAATCCGTGTTTCTTAATTGGAAATGTTAAAATTAAATGGTAAAACTTCATCAATCTTGAAGTTCTTCAATAATGAATAACTGAAAAAACTCCAAAAAGTGTAAATGATGTAAGAACACCCACAATTATCCTTAGTAAAACAAACACACTGTTTTAAACCGAAAGATAACATGATCCCTAGAGTTAAAATACCATGGAAGAACAAGAACTCATTAGAATATGGTAGAAAATAAAATAAGAATATGTGAGGAAGATATTTCCTTGAGAAATCAACCCAAATATAGAAAAATACACGTGGATTAACCCTTGTAGGGGGAGTTGTGATGACGAAGGGAGAGCCCCCTGAGGGTCAAACTAGCCAAATGTGGGAGGATATGAGAATTTGGGGTTACAATTAGAAGAGAGGAAAAGGAAATGTATCATATTAAATGAACCTAGGAACTACACATGGTTTGACTACACTGTTTGGGAAACTATACACCAATAATTCAATCCTTACTAGACACACATGATATTGGAATAGTTTTTCTACATGGTTTGGAAAACCATGAAACTACTGTGAAATGTGGTTCTGTAAAAATTTATAGATCCATGAACACACTTATCGCATGGTTTTGACTATGCATGATCAAGATGTGCACCCCCATCTATGGGAACCCAAGAATTGTACTATTTTGACTAGGGTCCAAATGATTGTATCAAGTTGTGTACTATCTGTGAAACTCAAACTGTAATAGTTTAAAATGAACTGAAAAGGGACTCAGCCATTAGAGGACACATGGTTACCCCTTGACCACACAACTAAATAGTATAACAAAGGAAAAATAGCCTAAAAATCAAAACATTGATCCAAAATGACCCAGACTCAAGGAAATATCCAAAAACTAAAATATAAACTAACAAAAATAAAAAAATAGGGCGTGGTAAAAAATCACATTGGAAAAAAGGAATATCCAAGAGAAGTATTTAATAATATTTTTTTTAAAAATATGTTATCAAACATAGATTATTATATCATCTTTTAGAATCCATGTATATATATGGTGGAAGTTTCATGAATGATGACATAACATAGAAAATAACATTTCACAAGGAAAATGATAAAAAGTGATTATTTTCACGTATATATGAAAACAAGCCCTATAGAAAAAAAATTAAAATTTATTTAAAATAATTTAATAGAATTAAATAGTTTATAAAAAGTACATAATCAATTATTGATTCATATATTGGGAAATTATCAAAATCATCAATTGATTATGAATGTGGAAACAGATAGTTTTTAACTAGAAAGAAGATATGGGCTCAGATTACCTTACAAGAAACACATTGAGTAAAATATGCGTCAATGGATATGATTTTTTGAGGGTTCATGTAAAATCAAATGAATAAAAAAATATAATGATGATGGTTTTTATAATTAAAACATGTTAACTTGATTTATAACCATCTAAAAACAAACTTGATTTGAAGATATGATTAGTAAAAAACCCTTTCACTTTGAGTAATACTTTAATCAAAAGCCCTTTAAATAGAAATTTAAATTTAAATTATTTCCATGAATTATATAAAATTAATGATATAACATCACTATTGGGTAGTTTATATAGTATATAAAACACTTGGGGTTCAGGATAAAACATTTCTCATGGATTTAAAATTGAGATAAAGAAGACCTTAAATTTATTCCCTTCTTAGTCAAATGAACACTAATATATATAATAATAATAATAAGTTATTAATAAATTATTTTTGAAATTTATTAATATATAAAATATTTTATTATCTTAATTTACAATAATTTATTATAAATATATCAATTAATTTGACATTATTTTCTTCATCCGATCTTATTAGTTTTGATCAATTGTTCCATACATGTTTCAAAATGGTGGTGAAAATGTTTATATAGAGAATCAAATTTCATATTTCTATGATAATTATATATATTTTTATATGTATTTTAAATTTATTTATAATGTTTTTATTTCATTTCATAAGTATTTTAGTCATGTTTTATATGCATAAAATCTAAAATGATCCTGGATTAGATTGAATAACGCAAAAATGATTTTAATAACATGTTTAGATATTGATATTATAGTTATATAAACACAAATATATCACAACAAAATTATATTAAATGTTATTACAAGTATATAAAATTCCATAAACATTTATGACATAAAAATTATAACATCATTCATGTAGGTAGTGAAGCCGATATAAGCATGAACATCTTATAATGATTGAATGATTAAAACATGTTGATATATAATATTTATATAATATTAATATAATATTAAACATGTAATATATATAATATATATTATATTAAAATATTATTAGAACCATAATTATTTATTAGTGATAAAAAAGGAAATTGTTTGCTCCTAATGGCGGTAGTTTGTGCGCACACACAGTTAACTTTTCAATTTCTCAAATAATTAGAGAGAATGAAGGTATATAATAATTTGACATTTATAAATAATAATAATATTATATATATGATAATTAAACTTAAATTCAACCCTTATTACGATACATAATAGTTGGTTAGGAAAAAAAGATGACATTATTTTGTGGAGGCAGTTGTATATATGTACACACGACCAATGCCATTTTGATGTTCATTGTGGATGGATATGAATTATTAATGAGGTGTAAATAAATATAATAACATTTGGAAATTTAAATAATATGTAATTAATTATATTATAATAGATTTGGGGTTGTTAAAAGAAAAAATATGGAATAAAAGTAATAAAAAGTATGATAGTTATAGAGAATAAATTAATCTTCTCTTGAAAACCACTTTGATATTGGAGAGGTTGCGGAAATACTAATTACCCAATGCTAAATAATTTCCTTATGGAATAATGTTAAATAAAATAGTATATTTTCATGAATATATTCTTATATATCTCTGTGTGTGTGTGTGTGTTTGTGTGTGTGTGTGTAGCATGAAGTGCTATAATTATGAACCATTTATAAGTGATAAAAATGGTACTTTTGGGAATACTAATAATTTTGTAAATTACATGACACTATTCAAAGGTAAATGGATCTAGAAGAGGGAAATAATGGATTTGAAATAGAATTTTGTTCTAAAATACTCTCCATGTTTTATTTAGATAAAATATTGGGTTATTTAGGGCCTTTCTTCTTAGTTTTTAACACTGACCAAAATTAACATTTTATCAGGGTAATCAATTATTATCCTTATAACACATTTTATAGAAAAAATTTAAATTAGAAAAAAAATTAGTTTTATACACTAATATTATATATGAAAATGATTTTATAAAATTAATTTTCAAAGGGTTGTACAAAATAATATAACTATTAACACATATAACGTGTAAAAACCATTTTTTAGAAATTTTTATTTAAAGACAGAATTTTATTATTAGTATATTGTTTGAAACATTTTATTTTAACCCAAATAGATGATTTATTTGAAATAAAATAAAATTCATATGGATTCCAATTCTAATCAATAAAATAACCCCATTTGAATTTTAATTAAATTAAAAGACTTTAAAATAGTTTTTGGACTAGAATTAAATGGTGAATTTGATTTAAAATGATGAACATGGGTTTTATATAAATAATATAATATTTTGTAATAAATAATTTTAGATCTAAATAAATTTTTGATGCATTAATTATTTTTCTAAATTCCAATGTCTTTCTAAAATGATAATTTCATAATTTTTATAATTTTTGTAAAAAATTATTATTTCCTAGTTCACTAGAAAATAAATTAGTTCATACAAATCCAAAAAATATATAACACTAAGGTAATATAGATAACATGAATTTAATAATGAGGTTTATTTTAGATAAAAATTATAATATTTATAAATTTATTTCACAAGAAAATACATTATATAAAGGAAACTATTTTTGTGGAAAAAATGTCCTTTCCAAATAATAAGTGTCCTTCATCCTATTTTTATGAATTTCAAATTGATTAAAATATTTTCATTAAATATATTATTTATTATTGTCAATGTTTCTTAATAAAATTGATCTAATTTTTCAATTATTAGTTCTATTTTGTTTTGTTTTTGAATAGGGCGATCAAATATATTTTTTAATTTATAGAAAAAGTATTTTCCAAAATGTAGGTGTGTTACAGTACACCCCGCAATTTAAATTGTTTCACTGAAATTTTATTTTATCCTAAGAAATTATTTACTTAAGGGTTACAGTAACATTAAAATTACTGTGTATTTAATTTCAATGAGGTTTCATCCTTCCTATCTTTGGTCTAACTAGTGAACAACTCTTTTCCCATATAATATGAATATAACTAATGATGAATTTTTTCAATAATTTTTTTATTGTAAATACCCCAAATTAATGTGGTAAATTTTTTATAAAGTCATTATAATAAACCATTTACAATTAGTTTTACATGGTTCGATTTTTAGATTTTATTTTCATGCCTATCAAATTATCATTGTCATGATATCTAATTCAAGACTAATATCACATCAAACTTTACTGAAGGAAAAAAACCATTATTTTATAGGAAAAAAATTCCTATAAATATTTAATAAATATGAGTTATATGCTTGAGTTATAATTATTATATCAATAAAATTAATTTAATATATAGTCATTATGGTGGTGATTTTATATTTTGAGTAAACATTCATATGTATATAAGAGTAGGTTTACCAAGATACGAATACAACACTCACAATTCTTGGCTATGTGATTACTACTTCTCATTATATGTCATTTCTGGAACCTACTATATTATATTTTTTAAAATATTTTTTCAATTGTATTTAATTTTATTAGAACCTATCATCCTTGTCAGCTCTTGGATTGGGTTATTTACTTTAATAATGCCCGTGATACCCACATATAAGAAATTGAACTATCAAAATGAAATATATTTCCTTTCAAGGTGTCAACCATCCACTTAAATTTTCCTAGGAATCTATTAACCATTTTCCCTCCATTTTCACCACATGTTAACATTTACATCTTCGGCCAATAACATCACATAACTAAATTTATCCAAAAAAATATTTAATACCATCTATGACAACCCATGGTTGTTAATATCTAATAATTACATGAATTCATAAAAATATTTCATTAAAAATCAATACAATTATATTTTTGTAATATATTTTTTTGGGAATTATGAAAAATCATTATCCTACAAAACTATTGACTTTTTTAACACATGTATTCTTTTTCAAATATATAAGCGTGTACTTTATCCATGAAAAATCACTAACATCTCATAGAAACTATCCATACAAGATACACTTATATACACATATAAACATATTACTTCACTTCATAATCTTGGTAAATGGAAACATAAGAAATATATGCACATATATTCTTGGTAACAGTAAGGACCTACTCATTTTTTAATAAAGTTCCCTTTTTTTAATGACTTATTGATATAGAAAACACATGAACCTTTTTAAATTAATTATTATATACAATTGGATTTAAATGACCATTAATTATCATTACCATTGATAATATATCTTTTTAACAGTGATCACATGAATAATATAAATATTAGTTTTTAAAAAATCCATTTTACATAGAAAAAGGAGAGGACAACCTCATCCATTAGTCAGGGGATGTACAAAGCTCACTGGATAAATATTAGAATGTATTTATAATTTCTAGGATTTTGTCTCGACCATTCCCAAACTGAGCTTCAACAAATTAAGATTGAACGGAATTGCCTATGGGTGATGTTCAACTTTATAGAGATTACCACCAGGGCAATGTTATCCAAGCTTCCCCAAGGGTCTGTCACCATTGCTCACCTTACCATTAGGTATTATTAAATTGTTATATAGTGTTTTGTAATAAGGTTTTAGTTACTTATCATTCAATACCTTTTTGTAAATAAAAGTCTTATTCCATAAATTATTTTATGAGAATAGTCTTTTGTAATAAATGATGAATTTGATAAATTGACAATTTGGCTAAGAATGGTAATTTTGAGATATATATACATTATTATATTAATATAAGGTTTTTATTAGAAATACTTTAAAATTAATTCTTATAAATGATAATTATATCAGTTCCTTATCTATAAATGATTAGGTAATCAGTTTTATTGGAGTTAAATTTTTTATACGCTAAAATAGAAATTTTATTTTTAAACAATTAATTTTAAGCAATTAATGAATTTTAGAAATAATTAAATTTTTTATAATATATTATTATCTTACTTCTTATATTAATAATAAATGAATATATAATTTTTATAATGTCAAATGTAACTTTTATTTTGGTTTGAAAACTATTTTTGTCAAAACCTGTGAATTTTCAATAAATGTCACTTTTCAATTTACAAGTGAAAATTCACATATTCATAAAAATATTTTGTTTAAATTATTTTTATTTTTTGAATTAGAATGTCTAAATTATCCAATGGTTAATTTTTCATAATTTTCAGAGATAGACGATTTTTTGGGTAAAAATTATATAACATATAAATAAAGTATGTATTTTATGACATTATAATTACCCCAAAATGATGTAATAAATAGTATACGGGGAACTATAGGTTCAATATATGTTTTCCCATTAATATAATTTTATTTTATATTTGTTTTAATTAATTTATAGAGACTTAGTGAAACCCCCAAAATGTAAAATATATTTTACCATTTTAAATTCATTTTTTTAATAATGTGACTCACCATAAGATAAAAAAGGCTAATATTTTAAAATATTCATCCATTGGACTTGTAAAATAATTTTCCCAGACTTATTTGTGATGAAAAATTGGAAAAAATATGGGACGGTTATTGGTTTTGAATAATTAATTATGTTGATTCCAAAACTATGGTTAGTGAAATATTAAATAATTCCTCTCTCATTTACCATATAATCCCACCGAAGATCACACTTATATTCACTAAAAATTATTGGATCACATATATACTATTCAATCCCATCTCTAAAATCCACCAAAGCCATTTCAATCTCTCATGAAGCCCCACATCATGTTTTTGAAGTCTCACATCCATGTAAGGGTTTCCATCCTTTCTCATTTTTAACCATATATCCTAATATTGTTACACCCTTTTATTTTAAATTAAAAATGATGGGGTATGTTTTCAAACCTCTCCCATAATTACCTTATTATTTTTTTACAATGCGGTACCTCTTTCTCGTTCATTAATCTCTCCCATGTACACTCGTGACCGTGCAGAACTTTCGTAATAGTTATTTCATTCCTCCCCCTTCATCAAGTTTCTTTATTATGTTATGACTTATATTTAAAAATTACTTTTGATTGAAAATGTATTTATATGAATCTATTACATTTAATTTCATGAATATAATATGATATATCCCTTTCTATCTCCTCGTTTCTTTTTATGAATTTTTATGTCGTGCCATTATGATGCTGAAATTACCCCGCGATTTTCCATTAAAAAATCATCATGTAGAGCATACCATTCCAATTTCCCAATAAAGGTTATTCACCATTATGAACATAAACATAATTATTATATACAGTAATTATATATTCCTCATTCCTCTATCATTTTATAAATGGTTATGTTGAGTGAATCGATTTTATATGATCTACGTGGCACACTTAAGCAAGAGATTGAAATGATTATGAAGGGTGAGCCTTGTTAGAGATCCAATTCCTTGGGTAATGTTTAGTATCCTGATACGTCCTTTGGGGGTAGGTTTTTAAATAATTACTTTTATGAAAATTTTCTACCATTTTTGGACAAGGGTTTACCTAATTATTTTATACAAATGATGCAATGTTTTGATTTGTTTCTATAGTTACCTGTGAATTTCCTAACATGTGTTATATTCTTTATGTTTTTCCTTTTTCAGTACCTTTTAGGGATTTATAGCCCCCTATTTTCATGTATATTTCATTAGGTTATCCCATGAAATACTAAGTATGAAGGAATGTTATGTTCATGTAAATGAGGTTTTCAATAAAGATGTTATATTTTATTTCATAACTTATCATGCAATGTTCCTAATCCTCAAGGAAAATATCTCTATTGATATTACAAGGTTTATTATGGAGAGAATTATGTCATAAATAATGTTTATGTGTGTAAAAAATAGCATGGATTTCATAGTTGGTATCAAAAGACAAGTTTAGTTAGTTTTGAAATTATTTTTAGGAAACCCTAGGGAAAAACATAGGGATAAGACCTAGTATAGAAAATAATCCCTAAATTTTTAGGAGTATATTGTATGTGTTTTATCAATAAAATAAATCCCTATCTGGATTTGAAAAAGTATAGGTGGCTCTGGCACATTTGTATTTAAGGGTAAAACCTAAAAACACCGCTTCGATCTAGACATGAATATGAACTAGTTCATGATGATGGTCTTTTCTGCACTCTTATTTCTATATTCCCAGGGGATATTCATTGGTAAATTCTTATGATTTTTATGAACCATTATTAAAGGAACAAAAAAAATATCCACTTAGAATATATTTTAGGAAGCAGATCAAGGATAACATAGATCAAAACATAGAAATTCATAAGTAAATGAAATAAATTTAATTTATAAGTTATCATTTTTTTGTCCTTGGATTCCCATTTATGGGTCTAATAGTTTAACATACATACCCTTAATTTTCCTTTTATTCGTGTCAATAGACAATAATATGATGTCTCGAGCTAACAACTGATGTGAGAATCAATTTTATGACTATTCTAATGAGATTCCCAATCCAATGGGAGTGGAAATAACAAATGTTGTCATGATACCCACTCATTAACTCAAGTTTTCAGTAAAAACATGGGTCATGATGAACATCACACACCAACTAAGAAAGAAAGATTCACAACTAAGCACATTATAAGACAAAGTCCTCCTACATTCAATGGATCATATTATCCCTCAATCGCTGAACAATAGATCAACTCCATTGAGAAGATCTTGTCCATCCATCAATTTTATGATAAATAGAGGGTTCCTATGGATACATATCATATGGTGGGTGAAGATGATCAATGGTGGAAAATTATCAAAAATACTAATATTGAAGTAGATATAGATTTGTAGTAATGGAAACATTTCTAGAAAAAATATTTATTATAAATATTTTCTCCATACCTTCCAATTTATGATTGAAAGGGTCTTCCTTATGCTCAAGAAAAAGGCGATGAATTTGTCGGAGTGTACGAGTCAAACATCTCAAGGCGTACACGATACACATCCATCTTATTTGTTTCCCCTGAATTCAAGGTTGACCACTTCTTTGGTGGGTTAAAACCTATCCTACAGAAATCCCTAGTGATTCATGATTTCTATAGATATGAGGAAATTGTTTGATACGCCCTCAAATTCGAAATGAACATAGAAGAATCTAGGGGTAACATGGCGATAATAAGTGGAATATATACATTAATTATGGAATTATAATTGATAAATACAACAGTGCTGTGGAATTCTAGCACCCCACTTACAAAAGGTGTGGAATGAAGAACCCCGAAAATTTCCTGAAGGGGATGAGGAAAAGCGGTTTGTGTGGAAAAGAAGGGAACCTAGCCAATGATTTAGGACAATAAAAACTCGATGTATTAATAGAGGGGTAGAACACTCCGTTTAACCCTCAACATATTTTTCATTACAATTACAACAAAAAACTAGAGAACTATGAAAACTAGTTCCCTAATACAAGGAGTTTTGTAGAAAAACAACAAAATCCAAGGTAAAAAGGGTGACATTTTTCCATATCTACTACCAATGAAAATCCTGAAAAATGAAGGGGTGATAGGTATGCCAGTTATTCATTTGTAAATAGTGTACTTACTTTTCGATTGTGGTTCAACACATTATTTTATCTCTAGACTGTTTAATAGAATAATACAAACATCATGACAAATCACAGATGTAGAAATGTTAATGATAATAGAAAATGGGGCAATTATTGCATCCCAGAAATATAACTCCCCCCCAATCACAATTTGTGGATTCAAATTCCCAGTGAACCTCTTCAAACTCCCTCTAGTGGATTGTGATACAATTCTCGATGTGGATTGGATTTCCATATATAGATCCAATATAAATTTGGGTTTTAAATCACTCTCCTTTTGGTGAATAAACACCCAATTCTATAAATTCTTAAGGAGGAGAATGAATCTATTGTAGCACCATCATCTAAAGTAAGGATATTAATTTCATATGACCTTGCATATCTTTCTCAGGTGATTTATTCTAAGGAAGGACCAATCCTAGAATACAGGATTATTATGAGGGAATTCACTAATGTTTTTTCTGGATGAATTGTATAGCCTTCCTCCTAGAAGAGATGTTTAATTCTTGATTGATATTATACTTGGGAATTCCCAATATCAATGACTCCATATGGAATGGCTATTGTGGATCTTGAGGAGATAAAAAATAACGACATGTGAATCTAGATAAAGGGTTTATATGACCAAGTGCTTCACAAAGGTGTGCACTACTCTTATTTAACAAGAAGAATGATGGGTCAAAGTTCCATTTAATTAGTTATTGTGATCTTAACAAAATAATGAAAAAGAACAATTATAATCTTCCATGAATTGATGGATTGTTCGATCTGCTTCATGGAGCACAATACTACTCGAAGTCGGATATGTGGTTGGGATATTACTAAAGGTAAAGAAGGATATACCTATGAATTGTTTATGTACAAGTTATGGGAACTATGAATTCATAGAAATTCCATTCAGACTCATTAATTCTCCATAAATATTCATGGACTTGATGAATATAGTCTTTAGAGATTAACTCATCATATATGTGGTAGTCTTTATAGAAGATATTATAATATACTCCAAAACCAAGGAGGAGAATTATGAGAATCTAATCACTATTCTAGAGACCTTTTAAAAAGAAATCTCTATGAAAATACAGAAAGTGTGAGTCCTAGTTGAAGGAAGTGTCATTTTTGGGTAATATCAGCAAAATAAATTGGATTACTATGGATCCCTTATATACAAATTCAATTTAGGGAAGTTTGAGGGAAACTACTATGAAAGATATCTATATCTTCTATAGGTTAGCGGGATATTATCATTTATTTGTGATAAATTTCTCATGATAGTAAAACCCTCATAGAATGATAACTTAGAAGGGAGTCATGTTTTCTTGGAATGATTAATGTGATGAGAGCTTCAAGGAGTTGAAAAAGAGGCTTATCACTGAGCCCGTACTCAAACTACCCACATGTGGAGAACATTTAGTGGTATTAAGTGATGATTCAAATAAGGGTATGTGTTTTGTGTTGATGAAAAATGACAAAATCATTTTCTATGCTTCAAAGAAATATAAATATCATGAGAATAAATATGAAACACATGTTCTGGAGTTGGCTTCAATGATCATCACATAGAAAATTAAGTGACATTACATCTTTGGGGAAAACTATGAAATATATACAGATCACAAAATCCTCAAGTATATATTCACAAAACAATAGTTGAATATGTTGTACCTCTCGAACCCCTCAAGGTTTTATTTTCATGATCACAATCACCCTCATGTTTATCTAATCCTCTTTCAAGTGTTTTTGGATTGATAGGAATCAAATCAGGTGGCCAAGGAATTGGGCCAAGCAAGCTTAAGTGGCAAAGGAACACAAGTGGACTGAAAATCAGTCCACCGGCCGACCGGTGGCTTTACCACCGGTCGGCCGGTGGACCCTGGGAAGGATGCTGAGCCACTGCCATCTCACCGGCCAACCGGTGGCGAAGCACCGGCCAGCCGGTGTCACTCAGAATGAACAGGGTTTGCTACTGCCTCACCACCGGCCAGCCGGTGGCTCTGGCACCGGTCAGCCGGTGGTGCCTGGAAAAGAAGACTCAGCCACTGTCAAGGCACCGGCCAGCCGGTGGCCCTGCACCGGCCAGCCGGTAGCACTGGTCAAACTAGCCGTTGGCTTTGACCAGTCAACTCCAAAAGCCTCCCAACGGCTCAGAGGCCTTTTCCAACGGCTCCAAAGCCCTCCAACGGATACTTGAAGGTTCCTAGCCTATAAATAAAGGCCTAGGAAGCCCCGGAACATTACACAAGCCACCGGACACATTTTTACATCTTTGGCGAAGCTCCGACGGATTGTTCCAAGGGAACCCAAAGTGCTCCAACAACTTCCACATCGAAGAGCACCTCCATAGAAGCTTGGAAGCGGCCCTCAAACATCATCAATCAATCAAAGGCGCCCAAGGCTTCTCCATTACGGGTTTTATTGTTTTATTTATTTTGAGCTTTAAAATTGGGTTTGTGCCTACAAACCCCAACCCTTTTCTCATCCCCTCTTTCTTTGGGTTCTCACACCACCACTAAGGTGTGAAGAGGTTTTCTCAAGCTTTTCCTTTAAAAGGCTTGTGTCACGGTGAGCTAGTCTTCACCCGTAAAAAGACTAGTGGGTTCTTGCTATTCCATCAAAAGCAAGTGGGTTCTTTCTAAACCACAAAAAGCAAGCTGTAATAGGTTCTAGTGCTACCTCAAAGCCTAGTGGGTTTCTTGCTAAAACCATTGAAAAGCAAGCGGTAGGAATCTCTCAACGGTTGAGTTGGGAGCGGAGACGTAGGCCGGGTTTTGGCCGAACTCCGTTATCAATTTCTTGTGTCTTGCCTCTTTTATTTTCCGCTGCATCTTTCACTTTTATTTTAATTTGTTAATCAATTTTTTAAAAGGCAATTCACCCCCCCTCTTGCCATCATTCCCCGTTTTTCCGTTCATCGGGGTTTCTTCCGACCCAACATTTGGTATCAGAGGACGTATTTGAATAATTCCTTAACCGGTTTCAAATTAAAGATCCTATTTTTTTGATGGCTTCTACCGCTTCTTCCTCTCACGCCCCCGAAGGCTTTTCTTTGGATCGAGCTCCATTTTTTGATGGAACCGATTACTCTTTTTGGAAAACCCGCATGACCACGTTTTTAAAAAGTATTGGCTATCCTATTTTCAAAATTGTCATGCATGGTTTTACTTCTTCTAGTAAAAATGAATCTCAATGGACCCCCGTAGACATTGCAAATTTTGAGCTTGATGGCAAAGCCATGAATGCTCTACATTGTGGCCTTGACCGACATGTTTTTGATTCCATTTCTTCTTGCACTTCCTCTCATGATATTTGGATGCTTTTAGAACTAACCTATGAAGGTACTAGCAAGGCTCAAAAGCAAGAACCCGCTCAAAAGCAAGAACCCGCTCAAGAGCAACAACCCGACGAAAAGCTCACACCCGTTTGCCCACCTCACAAGAAAAGGGCCAAGAAGAAGAAGAAGAAGGATTTAAAGAAAACTTGGAGTGATAGCTCCACCTCTTCATTCTTCTCCTCCTCCTCAAGCGACCAAGGTACAAATTGCCTAATGGCAAAACATGAGGTATCTTCCTCCTCTTCCTCCTCTTCTTGTTCATCAAATTCCAATTCTTTAAATCATTTATCATATGAGGAACTCTCACACGCTAGAGACCAATTAGAAAATGGTTTTCATGAACTATCTTCAAAATTTGTTGCTTTAAAAAAGTCTTTCAAAAAACTCTCCTCCGAAAAAGAACAACTTCTCAAAGAGAAGGAGGAGATGTCCCTCAAAATCCAAAACTTCCCCAATGTTGATTCCTTGGAATCAACCATCAAAGACCTTAGAGAGACCCTAGCCAAGCTCACCCAAGGTGAACAAAATTTGAACAATTTGCTTGGTTCACAAAGGGTTTCCTGAACCACCAATGGACTTGGCTATACCAACCAAGCCTCCTCCTCCCATGCACCCACTATTTTTGTAAGGGGGAGCTCCGAATTTAAATTTTGTAACTATTGCAAAAAACCCGGGCATCTTATTTATGAATGTAATTGTAAAAACGCCCGGTACGGCCAACCCAAATCGATTTTCTATTCCGATGAATTTTATAGGAGAAGACCCACCATGAAACAAATTTGGATTGAAAAATCCCTTTTGGCAAGTCTCTCCGGGCCTAAATTTGTTTCGGTTTCAAAAACCACTCCCCAGTGATTCTTTGTTTTTATTTAGGGGGAGTTAGGATTTTTTTTAAGCCTTGTTGTGTATTCAAAGTTTTCATTTCAAACTCAACACTTGGCTTTGAAATTCAAATTTTCTTTTAAATTTTCTTTTTTAAATATCCAACAGTTGGTGTCGATTTTTCAAAACTCTCAATTTCAAAAATTTCATTTGGTTTCAAATTTCGAATTTCAATTGGTTTTTGATTCAAAACATTCAATTCAAACTGTTATTCAAATTTTTCAATTCAATTTTTCATTTCAAAATTTCCAACAATTAGTATCATTTTCAATTGTTTTAAAATCTCGTTTTTCATCGAATCCCTCAATCAAGTTTTATGCCCCATTCTATTTTGATAATCACAAAGGGGGAGAAATTTCTTGATTGATTGGGGGAGAATCATTTTCATCATGCTTAGTATTTCCTTTCAATTTCAGCATTTTACATTAATTGTTTTGGTGATTGTGATCATCAAAATAGGGGGAGATTGTTGTACCTCTCGAACCCCTCAAGGTTTTATTTTCATGATCACAATCACCCTCATGTTTATCTAATCCTCTTTCAAGTGTTTTTGGATTGATAGGAATCAAATCAGGTGGCCAAGGAATTGGGCCAAGCAAGCTTAAGTGGCAAAGGAACACAAGTGGATTGAAAATCAGTCCACCGGCCAACCGGTGGCTTTACCACCGGTCGGCCGGTGGACCCTGGGAAGGATGCTGAGCCACTGCCATCTCACCGGCCAACCGGTGGCGAAGCACCGGCCAGCCGGTGTCACTCAGAATGAACAGGGTTTTCTACTGCCTCACCACCGGCCAGCCAGTGGCTCTGGCACCGGTCAGCCGGTGGTGCCTGGAAAAGAAGACTCAGCCACTGTCAAGGCACCGGCCAGCCGGTGGCCCTGCACCGGCCAGCCGGTAGCACTGGTCAAACTAGCCGTTGGCTTTGACCAGTCAACTCCAAAAGCCTCCCAACGGCTCCGAGGCCTTTTCCAACGGCTCCAAAGCCCTCCAACGGATACTTGAAGGTTCCTAGCCTATAAATAAAGGCCTAGGAAGCCCCGGAACATTACACAAGCCACCGGACACATTTTTACATCTTTGGCGAAGCTCCGACGGATTGTTCCAAGGGAACCCAAAGTGCTCCAACAACTTCCACATCCAAGAGCACCTCCATAGAAGCTTGGAAGCGGCCCTCAAACATCATCAATCAATCAAAGGCGCCCAAGGCTTCTCCATTACGGGTTTTATTGTTTTATTTATTTTGAGCTTTAAAATTGGGTTTGTGCCTACAAACCCCAACCCTTTTCTCATCCCCTCTTTCTTTGGGTTCTCACACCACCACTAAGGTGTGAAGAGGTTTTCTCAAGCTTTTCCTTTAAAAGGCTTGTGTCACGGTGAGCTAGTCTTCACCCGTAAAAAGACTAGTGGGTTCTTGCTATTCCATCAAAAGCAAGTGGGTTCTTGCTAAACCACAAAAAGCAAGCTGTAATAGGTTCTAGTGCTACCTCAAAGCCTAGTGGGTTTCTTGCTAAAACCATTGAAAAGCAAGCGGTAGGAATCTCTCAACGGTTGAGTTGGGAGCGGAGACGTAGGCCGGGTTTTGGCCGAACTCCGTTATCAATTTCTTGTGTCTTGCCTCTTTTATTTTCCGCTGCATCTTTCACTTTGATTTTAATTTGTTAATCAATTTTTTAAAAGGCAATTCACCCCCCCTCTTGCCATCATTCCCCGTTTTTCCGTTCATCGGGGTTTCTTCCGACCCAACAGAATATGTTCCAACGAAGATGGTTAGAGCTGATCCAAGACTATGATTGCTCAATTCACTACCATCCAGTGAACGAAAATAAAGTGGAAGATGCTATAAGTAGAAAGGATTCATCGACTCTTACATTGATGTTAGTTTAAACGGATCCAATATTTCTATATTTAATGAAGATTTACATTGGAATCATAAATAAGGAAACATCATTAAACCTTTTACAAATCATGGATGCACTGTATCTTTTGGAATGGTTAAAGGATTATAAAAATAATGATGTGGGAATTCAGAAGAAAGTGGAAAATATCAGAAAAGGGAAATCCTCAGAGTTTAAATTTAATGAATAAGGAATGTTGAGATTTTGGTCGAGACAATGTATTCCATTAAATCCAAATTTAAAAAAATAAATTTTAAATGATGCAAATAGTTTTATTTTCTCCATTCACCCTGTAAACACACAAATGATTTGAGATCTCCAAGAGAATTATTGGTTGAATAAAATTAATAAGGGGATAATTGAGTATACATCAAAGTGAATTGTATGATAGAATGTGAAGGCTAAGAGGAAGAAGTATTTATGGATGATGAAACCATTACCCATACCAACATGGAAAGGTTAAAACATCACCATGGAAATTTTCATCGAACATCAGAAGACATCCAAAGGAAACAATGATATATTGGTTTTTATATATCATCTGAACATTTCATTTCAATTTTGGAGGATGTCTCATTTTATAAAATGGCACGAATATACATTAGAGTATTGGTAAGTCTATGTGGGGTACCACTATCAATTTTATCTAATCAAGTTTTAAGATTCACCACTATGTTTTGGAAGAATCTCCAACAAGATCTGAATACAAATTTGAACTTCATTATAGATTATCATCCTCAAATTAATGGGTAATTTGAGAAAACTATCCAAATAGTTAAGGGAAACTTGAGAGAATGCCCAAGGGACTTCAAATGAGGATGGGATCAACATCTTAGTCTAGTGTTGTTCTATTACAACAAAAGTTTCCACTCCAGCATCCAAATGGCTTCTTATAAATCCCATTATGGTAAGAGGTTTATAACAATAGCTTCTTAGGATGAATTGAGGAGTGAAAACATCTAGGTCCAAAAATGCTCTAAGAAATTGTGAATAAGGTTAAGTCCATCTGACAACACA
Organism: Viscum album; assembly: GCA_963277665.1. Lineage (NCBI taxonomy): Eukaryota > Viridiplantae > Streptophyta > Magnoliopsida > Santalales > Viscaceae > Viscum > Viscum album. The sequence goes on from OY728129.1 coordinate 1,543,377,926, forward strand.
TTAAAGATGCTCAAAGTCTCAAAAAGATCTATATTGAAAATCATCAAAATGACCAAGAGATTGATGCTGGATAATTTGTTTCCTCTACATATCTCTATGGAAAAGAGTAATGAGATTTGCGAGGAAGGGAAAGATTATTTCAAGTTACATCAGCCGTTTTGAGATCCTTAACCGAATTGGAGAAGTGTCCTATCGAATAGCTCTCCAATCGAAGCTCTCTCAAGTACATGATGTAGTCCATCTATCACTCCTGAAGAATTACATACCTAAAACATTTCATGTACTCAATCTAGAGGTGTTACCATCATATTATGACCTCTCCTACGAAAAGAATTTAGAAAAATCATAGATCATAGAGAAAACATTATATGAAATAATAAGATGTCCCTCATCAAGGTGTTTTATAGAAACCAAAATATTGAAGAATCAACATGTAAACAAGAGGAAGTTATGAGGAAGAGTTTCCCTCCACTATATTATTGTTGGAAAATGAAATGTTTTTGGGGAAATTTCCCAAGGGGGGAATATTGTAATGAACCAATCATTTAGGAATAAAATTCTATTTATTTTAATGTATTTTTGATATTGAAAACACAACAACATTTTTAAATCAATTTTTATATCAAATTGGATCTAAATGATTTTTGTGTATCGTTAGTACTGATAATATATCCCTTGAATAGTGATCTAGTGAAAAATTAATAAATAAGGTTTTAAAAATCCGTTAGACACAAAAATAGAGATGATATTCTCATCCAGTAGACTCAATCCATACAAAGATAATCTATTGAAGCTCAGAAATGAGGTAGTTCACTTGGTATTCACTCTTTATCAATCCGAACCCTAGAATCAACACATCAAGCATTAAGGGTATTGCCTATAAGAGAAGTTCAACTTAATAGAGACTACCACCCGGGCAATGTTATCTGAGCATCCCTAAGAGTCTATCCTCATTAGAGACCTTACCCATAGTTCTTATGCAGGTGTTATAAGGGGTTATGCAATAAGTTATTAGTTACTTAATGTGTAATCCATTTTTATAAATAAAATTCTTATTCCATCAATTCCTTTACTAGCATAGTCTTTCTTAAAAAAATGACAGCTTTGATAAATTGACTCTACAGGTAAAAATAGTTATTCTGAGAAATATATAAATTATTATATAAAAATAGGGTTTTTATTAATAATATTATAAAATTAATTCTTATAAATCATGATTATATCAGTTCTTTTTTTGTAAATGATTTGGTAATCATTTTGATAAGATGAAAAAGTTTTATACAACAAAACAGAAATTGTATTTTTAAAGAATTGATTTTAAGGAATAAATGAATTCTTCAAATAAATCATATTTTAATAAAATATTTTTATCAAATAAATTTTATTAATAATTAATTAGTATATAATTTTTATTAAGTCATGTGTAATTTTTATTATGGTATGAAAACTATATTTTAAAACCAATGAATTTTTAATAAATGTATATTTTCATTTTAAAAAGTTAAAATTCACATATATAGAAAATAATTTAGATAAAATGAATATTATTTCATTAATAAAGATGTAAAAATTATCCAATGGTTAATTTTACATAATTTTCTATAATAGTCAATTTTTTGGTAAAAATTAGACAACTAAATCATGTGTTTTTTACATAATAATAAACATACAATGAAGTAATAAATACTAAAATTGGTATTATAGGCCCAATATATGTTTTCCCATTAAAATAACATGATTTTATATTTTTTTACATATTTTCTAAATCTGTTGTGAATAATCCAAAACTTATAATATATTTTATGATTTTAATTAAATTTCTTTAATAATGTGACTCACCTCCACATAAAAAGGAATAATATTTTAAAAGTTTCTTTTATTTTATTCTTCAAATAATTTTTTTCACCCCTATTGTGCAAAACCATGCTAAGTTTAGTGGGTTATAATATCCCATTACATTGATTTTAAAACCAATGTTTGTGAAATATTATAGAATTACTCTCTAATTTCCATATAATCTCACCCATGATCCCACTTATATTCGCTAAAGTTTATTGATAATTTAACTACTCCATACTACCCTATTTATACTTCTCACATGGTGACCCAAGATGTCAATAAGCCCCTCTTCATGCTTTTTAAGCCACACATCCATGTATGAGTTTCCTTCCTTTCCCATTTTTATCCATGTTTCCTTATATTGTATCACCATTTTATTTTCAATTAAAAATTATAGGATATGTTTTTTACCTCCCCCATAATACCATTATTATTTTTTTATGGAGAACTCTTTCTCTATCATTAATCCCTCCCATTTACACTCGTTACCATGCTGAAATTTCATAAGAGTTATTTCATTCCTACTCTTTCTTTATGATTCTTTATTATATTAAGCCTTATATTTACAAATTACATATGTTGGACCATGTATTTATATGACCGTATTACAACCAAATTCATTAATAACTAATGGGGGACCCCTTTCTCTATCATTAACTCTTTTTATTATTTTTTATATCATGGTGTTATGATGCCCAAATTTCATTGTGATTTCCATGAAAAAATCATAATTTAGTTAATACCATAACCATTTCTCAATCAATGGTATTCACCTTTATAAACATAAAATTATTGATTATATACTTTCATGTTTTTATTAAAAATTCCATTATCTTTTAATAAATGGTGATGTTGAATGAATCTATGTTATATAATCTATATGGAACACATAACCATGAGATTTAAATGAATATGAAGGGTGCTCCCTGATAGCCCTCCAGAGAATTAGGTAAGGATTAGTATCATAATATATCATGTTGGGGAAATGGTTTCCCTGATTCCATTAAAGAAATTGTTCCACCATTTTGGGATAGGGGTTTACTTGATTCCTTTATGTTATTGATGTAATGATTTAAGTTGTTGCCACATTTCGATGTTATGAAGATCATGCAATATCATGCCTTTATGTTCATGTTTCTCTTATTATCCATTGATATATCTGTTTCATAACATGTATTTTATTCTTCATGTCATGAAAATTTACACCCTTTTTGGTCTTCATGGCACACCATTTTTTTATGTATGTCCTAAGGATATCCCATGAAATGATAAATATGATGGCATGTTGTAGTCATTTAAAGTATGTCTTCAATAAAGATATTGTATTTTATGAATTATGTTGTAATTAAAATTCCCTAAACACCTGATACATTATAACACTCAATATTATGGGTTTTATTAAGTGAATTTTTATTTAATAAATCATTATTATGTTTATAATAATGATCCAGGTTGTTATAGTAAGGGTAAGAATAAAAATAGAAATCAAAGATTATAAGTTATCATAATATGATAATATGGATATAATAAGGATACCTGATGAAGTTATGTCCAATAAATTATTGATCATAAACCATGGAATAAGTAATTTCATAGAATAAAAGTGTAAAATATATTTTAAAACAATAATAAAAGGTAATTTAACATAGCTTAAAATTAAAATAAATAAATAAAGGTGGAATACTTGAAATCATAGGAACTATGTTAGCAAACTCATTATGTCAACACCATTTTGTAAAAACCCTTTATGTTTATCATTTAAAATGTGAACAAAAATCATTATTCCCATTCATCCATGAACAAAATCATTATATCCTCACCTTTTAGTCACCTAAGATATCAAGCATAAATAATTCATTGGTGGGAATTATAGAACGATGCCCACTATTTTCCATATATATGACTAACACTTAGAATAAATCATTCATCGCATCTCAATGTTCCCATGGAAATGATATATGCTTTGTATCCTTTTCAAGTCATATATAATAATGAAAACATTCATAATTTCATCAATAATTATAACATGAAAATTCTATGGAAAACAAACTAATATATTGAGTTATTTTTTATCATTATAGGTCAATAAAATTTAATAAATATAATAGATCATAATGTATTTACCCCATATAAACAATGGTTATATGGTTAAACTAAATATTTTAAATGATCAGTCAATGTATGGAATATATTTGAACAATATTTATTAATATATTTGAAAAATAGGGTAATATCATTGGAAATTAATTTGAAGAAAACTTATACCCACTTATATTGGATGGTTTTCTAAGAAAAAGTTAATGCTACATAACTCCTAAAATAGAAACGAATGTTTCATATTACATCTACAGAAAAAAATAGTAGATGGTAAAAGATGAGGAATTACCTTGATCAAGAATATAATATGGGCATATATGTTAATATATCTGAAAAAATATTATATAACCATTTGAAAACTCAAATTCGAAACAATAAATATTATTGACCATTAATAATATTTTGTTTTATGAAATAAATATTTTCGTGAAAATATAGTGTTATAATTTCTTCTTGAACCTGAGAAATTTTAGAGAAGCAGTTTCATAGAAAAGTATAAAAATTTCATAATGATTGGTTCACATGGAAAAGAAAAAAAATATATTCTATTCACACTTTTATAAAAAAACCCTTATGCATAACATTAAAATTTTCATAAAAAAAATTTAATGATATTAAAATTTATAGAAAATCAATATAATAAATTGATGAGGTGATAATGAAATTTATAAAATTATCTAATGAATATTGACAAGGGAAATGTAATTTATTTTCTGAAATGATATTATAGGGTTTGTTTCACATACAAGAAACACTTTACGTAAAATATGAGAAATGGGGAAATTAAATATGGATGGTCCCTGTAAATCTCTATGATTAACCAAATAAAATGAAGTGGGATTTTAGAAATAACAAAAAATCTATATATGCATTATCTTCTGAAAAAACATGGATTTTAAGATAATATTGGAAACCAAACCCATATGGTTTGATAAAATCATTAATGAAAACACCATAAAATCTATATCATCAAATTAGTCTTCAATACTATTAATAAAAGAAAATTTCATGACATCATATATAAAATGGATATTGTATACAAAATACAAGAAACATAGTGTTTAAATGAAACATCTCTCATGGAATTGAAAATGAGAAAAATAAACCCTTGAACTATGTGCCTTATTAGTTTAATAGAGTCTAATATAAATTCTAACCAAAATAAGTATAACATCCTCAAACATGCACTCATCGATTCAGTAGTAAGAAAAAATATTAACATCTATGAATATAATTACAATAAATATGACCCAATTATATCCATGAAAATATAAAATTGAAAAATTAGATCAATGAAATATCCAATGTCCATTTAGGTTAATCAATTTAGAGAATTAGGGTAAAAATATACTTAACAATACCTATGTACTTAAGTGTTAATTTACCATACTAAACAAGTTACGTATAAATACACACTTGTTTCATTAAATGTGACTCTGATATATTTAATTATAACTATATTTACATATATAATGATTTTTAATCCCTCTTGAAAATATTTGAAAATTAAATATGATTAAAAAAACATGTGTAAGAGAAATATAAAAATGAAATAAAACTCAATAGTCCATTTAAAATCCATGAGATCAAATAAAAGATTTGTTTTTTAACTTAATAAGTATTGAGTAAAAATAATAATTTAACAACAAATGAAATCAACTTTATAGACCAAAATTTTCAACAAATTTTTCTAAAAAGTATAATGGGAAAATTATTATCATTACACTTTCATAGAAAATGTGAGAACCCATGAAAATAAATTTTTTAAAAACATACATTCCTAAACATATAAAGAAGTAATCATTCCTTTAAAAATCATTAATGAACCATTATAAATCAAAATAAATCCATCCAACCCTATTATAAATAATTGAAAATTCATCTTGGTTCCTTGTTAAATCCTATTCAAATAACCCTTAAAATAACCCTTGTAAAAATCCTATAAAATGGAATAACCTACTAGGTTAATTTGAACATAATTTTTTAGAGAAAATATTCATAAAATAATGAATTATAGAGTTATTTTAGGCTCATCCACTCTTATAAAAAATATACAAGGATAATAAAATTAATTAAAAATAATATTTTTAATTTCTGTGAGAAAAATAATATAAATATTATTTTGAACCCATAAGAGAAACACTTTATGATATAGATATAACAGTTTCCTCTAAAACTCAATTTTCAAAATTGAAATACCCCTAACAAATAGAAGTAGGGTCTTTATTTGAATAAAACATAGAAAATTATATAGTAATACAAACATAAAATAATGTATGTAGTGGTGGGATAACTGTTAGTGTAGTATATTTTATAATAGAACAATCCTGTTTTTAATTATTAAACAAATTCAAAACATCCTCTAGAAAATACATAGAAATATTCATTTTGAAATCCATTGAAATAACATAAAAAATAATAAAATTCCATGTATAATTTATTTATTTCAGTATAAATATAACTAATTTCTTTTAATAATATGCATATAGAATAAAAATATATATAAATTATATATTTCAACCATTTAAAAAGATTTATAAAGGTGAAATGTCCATGGAGGCCTTAGAACATTTGAACCAATGACAAATTGATGGAAATATATTTTAGGGGATTTTTAAAATATAAATTTCAATATAATGATTATTAAAGGCATTAATACGGTATTATATAAACCACATAATGAAAAACATGTGGTTAAAATAGATTATGTCATGAATAATGTGAATTGAGACTAATAATCCATTACCTCATGTCCAACTTTTCATATATATTCATTAACTCCTATATAAATAACATATATTAACTAAATAACTTCATAAAAACCTATTACTAGTTTAATACCAAATCAATATTCAATTTTTATTATTAATTTTTATGTCATAATTAAATACCTGATTTGTTATGTCCTTGTAAATAGTTTTGAGGAGGTTCGTTTCAAAATATCAAAACAGCTACAGTATGTTGACAATGGAAAAATTATTTATTACTCCATGATATCTAAAAAAATTAAACATGAAATAATAATTTTTTATATAAAACTAATAAAATTATAGAACCATCATTGAAATGGATACAATAAAAAAGAAACGCATCACTTCATAGAGGTGGTAGTCCACAAATACATAAGAATGCCATTATTATATTTCAATGGATTTAAATTCAATAAAATAGATGATATATTATATGTATTTAATGGTAACTAATTTTATAATGTCATATAAATTCAATAAATCCATAATTTTTAATATCCATGAGAGGTAGTGACTGAAAATTAAATTAATCACTTCATAGAGGTGGTTTTCCACATATATGCATGAATGATGTTTTTTATCCCCATTTAATGGAAATAGTATATGAATAAGGTTGTTAAATAAGCATAATAATTCTAAATATGTGGTAGATACAGATGTTATTATATTATAATGGTTAAAAAATTATTAAATTATCATGGTATGTAGTAAAATTAAAATGCTCAGATAGGATGATTAAATCCTCTTTGAAGAACAAATTTTAGATATTACTTAAAGGATGTTGGGACAAAGTAATTTGGAAGTTATTTTTAGAAGAAAATATAAGTTTGTGGTAAATTTATTGATTTTTTTTAAAAAAAACAGTCATTTCCAATTGTAAATATTTTTTGACCAGACTCACAATAATAATCAGATTATTAGATGAAAAATTATTAAGATAGTCCATTGTATTGAGAATATATTTTCTAGAAGAAAAGGTTCATTAGACTTCACATGGTTATTGAATGAATATATATTTTTTTAATGAGAAAGTGTATTTGAGTCTGAATGGATTTGATGATAATGTAATTATGCTTTAATATTTTTTAATTAACAAAAGCCCTAAGTTGTCTTAGAAACATGTGATGCATGACCAATGAATGAAAGTATGAGAGAAGGTTCTCCCAATTGGTTTGATGATAGGTATGAAGGAAATAATTTAATGGATGGATGAGAAGATTCTATATATCCCAATGTAAGTCATACGATGTTATGTAGATCTCAAAATGTTCTTAAATTCATGGAGAATGCATGATATAAGAAAAATATTTGCAAAGAATGATGATATTGAGGTCAATGTTTATTGGTCACATTTTTTGGTGCGAGATAACCAAATATTGAGTTGTTTGAAGGGTGGGATGTTTTGTATGAAATGTGAGAAGAAAGGGATATTGGTTTTCAGTTATACCAATATGCTATAACATACAAATCATCAAATAAACATATTGGTAAATGTTTTTAATATACAATGGTAAGAAAAAGGAAAGAATTCGATGATAACATTGGTTCATCAAACACGTTGTTTGACTAATTTTATAAGTAATCCCAACATCGATCATCAGATGTAGTGATGGTTACAAAAGGGAATAAGAGGACGATTTTTTTCATACTGATAAGAAAGTTACCATTTTTGGTACTGATGAAATATGGGATCAAAGATCAATCAATGATGTAGTCCATAATTTGAATCAATATTAATTGTTTAGACATTGGGTCAAAAAGTTAATGAATATATATGATATGTTCTCAATTTGGTCACGAGATAAAGAATAATTGTCTTGTGTTTTTACCAAACGGGTCAGGGGTTATTTGAAAGAAGGTGATTCTGAATAATAGACTTGAGGTGAAACTGATCATTCAGGGGAAGATAGAGACCAATCCATAGGATTCATGATGACCCTGATACTTTAATACTTTCGAAATCATCAGTCTTAGGAAAATAAGACAAGGAGAAATTATTTGTAGTTGATTTTTTTTAAATGAATTGTCAACTCAGTTTAAAGTTGGTATTGAATTGCTTTTGAGAAATAATAGGGATAATTTTATGCTGAGACTATATTTATGGAAAAGTAAAGGAAACTAATGTATAACAAAGTAGCACCAATGTTCATGAAAGAATGGTTTCAATGGTTTTTTTTCTATTTCTATTTGATACCAAAAATCATCATGAGAAGTAATTTAATTTTCATAACATTCAATTGGGGTAGAGAAACTTAATGAAGAATATGTTATTTTTATTATATTTTCTTCATAATAAGAAAATCATAAAATTTATCAGAATCATACTAAAAATGGTTTACAGCCCTAAACCTATCTAAAGTTATAAGAATCATTGATACGTTTTGAGAAAAAATGAAGAATATTTGAGAGGCACCGAATAAGTCAATGATGTATCTGAAATGTATGGGAAATAGATTTTTTTTGGAAATATATTTATGTATGAAAATTTATCATGTTCCCCCATTATCCATTTGTTCGCACACTTATAATAGAAGGAGAGTACTTTGTACTTTTGGATGTTTCTTAACGTTTTTCACATGAAGATAAAGAGAGATATTCTTTATAGAATTAATAAGAAGTATTTTAAAGATTGAGAATTAATGTGGATGTGTTTTTGATAGAATAAGAAGAAGGATAATCATATTAAATGTTTATTAGACATGACTGGGTCATGGGACTGGTAAATTAGTTTGAGACTACCAAACTTAGGTAGAATCCATTAAAAATTGTTTCAATTATATTCTGTCAGACATATATTTTCAGACTGATAAATAGTATTGGGATATCAAATATAGTTCCATTATAAAATCTAGGGATTTTATTGTCATCTATTTTGTAGAAAGTAAATAATTATTTTGAATATTATATTTGTGAAAGTTGAAAATGATACATTGTTACAAATCTTCCAACAATTGGTGAATGTTTCTTAACTTATTACAAAATATTATATTACATTATTCTGTATTACATGAATTACATGAATTTTTTTATTGATCATTGTTAATCACAAGTGTGAGGGTATATCATAATTTTCTATATCCAAACAAATGTATTGTGAGGTATTGGATTGATTCTAAACTATACAAAGTATATAGCTATTCATGTTAAGTGGTAAAACTTGTAAATTAATGTGTTCTTATGGATGTGTGCTTGTTTTTTTCATTAATGTGTTAAATATTTAATAGGTGGTGCATGTTTTTTTAAAATAAATAAATAATAAATTAAAATGATATCTTGGATTCACCACCTCTCATTATTAGTGATATATTGATCCTACATGGGAAATCTCAATTGGTATTAGATACAATGTTCTCTTCTTGTACCAATTGTGATTTTTTTTAAGAGAAGTTGTTATAGAGAATTTCAATTCAATGAATAGTAAGGGGATTCATGTCTTTGACTGTAAGAACTATCATATCTATAAGGATTTAATGTTACCTTATTTTATGTATCTTTGGTATATTGTTCTAAAATCTAAATCCGATGGATTTCCTCCAATTAATGAAAAATTTCCTCTTACCTCTATCGAGAAGAAGAGTCTCTTGAATGATTTAAGGGATAATAATGATTTGATCTCAACTCTTTATGAAAGTGGGTTTCTATGATTGAAGGGTGTTTCCACTAAACAAATGTATATGGGAAAATTTGAAGAACATTTATGAAGTCAATATAAAATTAAATAATTAAAAGTTATAAATCTGGAGGCTATAGTATAAAGATCTAAATATGGGTGAGTATAAATTAGTTAGTGTTTTATTCACCATGGTTAATGAAGCTATTATAAGTATTGGACATGTTAGTGTAATGATTTAAGAGTCAATTTTTGTTTAAATGATCTTGATAACTCTTTCCAAATATGTTTGATGAAAATGATTCCACACTAGAAGATAGGGATCCTGAAACACTATCTCTAGATTATTTTCATACTAATTTCATAACATATGAAATGAAAAGTTAGAGGATTATGAAAGGGAAAAAAGTTAATTGGAAAATTCCTTTTAATTAATCAAAAAAGGAAAATCCTAATAAAATCATTAATGAAGTATAATCAAGAAATTATAATTCCAAAAATGAGGTATTTAAAATTTTGTTGAATTTTTATCCTTTTTTTCTAAAAATAGGAAATTTTATATGGATAAATATAAAGGGAAACTGAAGTGTTTTGAATATAGATCCATTAAAAATATTGTATCTAATTTCCCTAAAATAAAGAAAGAGGAAGATAGAGATGATGATTAATAAAGAATGATAACATTGTGGAAAACATTTGGTGATAATGATAAATGTAATTCGAAAAGGAAGGATAAAAAAATTCTTTAAATACCCAAAGAGAAGTTTTTGTATAAATACAATGAAGAATATGATATTGTAGTTGAATCTGAAAATTCTAAAAAGAATTCTAGAGAGAATAATTTTATTGAAATTATAACAATTAAGTGTTCAGAATTAGCAGTTCTATATAAGAAGAAACTAAGTTAGAATTTTGTCTGAAAGAATAATTGAAATATTGTATGATAATGAATGTGAGGCTAAAGAATAAAGTTAATAAATTAAAAAAATAAAATATTGAAAATAATGGATAATGATTTATTTATTAAAAAATTGTGTTATTGAAATATATTGGTTTATTCAATAAATAACTTTAGAAAGAAAAGAATTACAATAAATATCTTTAAGTAATGTTAAAGGAAAAAGAAAAAGTATGAACATTTCCAATAACAAATTTCTAAAGCTGAACAGAGGGATACACATTTCAATTACTCTTCCTCTAATGTTTTTGAATTTTTTTTATAGGTAGATACTGAGAAGGATCAAAAGTTGCCTTAATTTGTTGATAAGAAGTCTGAAATTGGTTTTGAGAAAATTAAAGTTAGAAAATTTATGTATGTGGAAAAAACTGACAAAGTGGAGAAGTCAGAAGTTTCAAAAGATTTTGAGTCCAAAATTTTTTTATAACATCTAGTTCTAATAATTCTATAAATAAATCTAAATATTAAAATAAAAATTCTTGAGGGTTATATAATTTTTTTGTCAACTATGTTCTGATAATAATGATAAAAATGTTCTAGAAAAACATGCTCATAACTCCGGACAATATGGAATCTATAGACGTAAATATTTTTTTCTATGGATACTTCTGGTATTGGGGTAGATTTGGAAACATGGGTAATATTTTTTTCATAATTATAAATATTTCAACTGTTCTAAAAATAATAAAAGAAAATGTTTGAGGTGTTTCAATCATTTTAATGGAAGAATTATGATAAGGTTATTTTGAAGAAACATGATATAGTTAATGTAAAATTTTAAAATACATTCCAACCTTGATAAACTATTTGTAAAATATGTGAATAACCTGAAAATGTCACAAAATTATGTCTTGTTTTATTACAGACACCAAAAATATTTTTAATAATTTTTTAAAATTGAATGTGATTAAAGATAAAGGGAATGAAATAAATTTTATTGATGATACATCTCTCAATGATACGAAAAGAGAATGGACATGTATCTTTGAAATAGGTTGTCATTCTCATATTAAAAAGGAAATTAGATTATTGAATAATTTGGAATAATTAAAATAAGGAAAAAACAATTTGGAAATGATGAATCTCTATGAATAAAAGGTGCTGCTTCAGCCATCATTGTGGAAGAAAAGAAGAAATCCAAGAAATCGTTGTTTATTGATGCGCTGAAACACAACATAATAAGTGTTTCAAAACACTTTAAAGAAGATAAATATTTATTTTAAATAAATATGGATATATTCTAAATAAATATTATGAATGAAATATTGAAATAAGAGGCCAACGTACAAAAGGAATCTTGTTCTATGTTGGTGAGGTACAATAATCTTTTTACTTAGGCATGATGCAGGAGAATCAATTATGATATAAAAGGAAGGGAAAATGTGTTAATTAATCATTAAAAATTTATCAAAGAGATACAATGTATATGGAAGTCATTAAAGGTTAATAAGAAGAGGCTCTTGTGTAAAAATATGTTAGAATGGAAGGATTATAGACTTTGTCCACAAGAGTGCTGAAATTTGTTCAAAATAACCACACGAACTTATTCATTTAGATATCTCTTTTCTAATGAGGAAAAAATATGCTCAGGTAGATAAGTATTTCCTAAATTTAATTTTTCACATTACTCACATTAAGTGTATTATGTATACAAAACATAATTCATTTTCCCAGAAAAAGTTTAAAATTTATAGGAGGAAAGCGTAAAGGGAATGTTATTATTCTGTAATGAAGTTGATAAAAGACAGTGTTGGTGAATAAAAAAATAATATATTTTAAGTTATCTTTAGAATAATTTAATTAATCATGATTTTATTACACCTTACACTCCTCAATGAAATCATGTTATTGAATACAAAAATATAAGTTTGGTCGAAATGTGGTAGACAATGTAACTTGAACGTGGCCTCTTACATTACTTTTGGAGGCAATTCATGAGCATTGTATTTTATATTGAAATCCAAAGTTTTTATATTCCAATTTTATTTATGACTTCATATGAGATGATTAATAATGAATCTCCACGTTTGAAATACGTATGATTTTTTGGGAGTCCATCAATCAGAAGAAGAAAGTGGAATCTATGTAAATTTTTAATAAAGAGGTGGAGATGAAAATTTTTAGGGATATTCTCTCAAAGGAGGAGGGTATAAATGTTCCAAAAAATACTCAATAATATTATTTGAATCATATAATGTGATAGTTATTGAAAAGTTTGAGGAATATGTTAAAAAAACTCTTGCATATAAGGAAGATAATGAAGATGAAATTTTTTTGAGAATACCGATAAGGATGAGAAAAATTGTAATCCTACTCTTGAAGAATAATCTACCTCATATATTTTCATGTTTGATTAAGAAGTATGAAAATCAAATCCATGGATGATGAAGTAAGTGGATGTTCAAAATATTATTGGTGATACACATAAAAATGTTTAAAAAAGAATGTTAATAGGTTTTTTCACATAGTACATTGTATTAAAAAGATGATCCAAATGATTTGAATGAAAATTTTGAGAATCCATAATGGGATTAGGATATGAATGAAGAGTTATATTATATATAAAACAATTATACTTGGGAAATCATACCTAAAAAAAATGAAAAAATGTTATCAGTACGAAGTGGGATTTTTGTAACAAGATGAATGAAGATGATGATGTTTTAAAAAGAAAGATGGGTTAATGTGAAAAGGATAATGGAATATTTACGTCCTCCATTTTGATGATACTTTTTCTCTAGTGTAATGGTTGGAAAAATTTATATTTCTTCTTGTTATTGATGAAAAAAATATAAAAAAATTTACAAATTGATGCGAAATTGACATTATCAAATGGTGAGAATGATGATGATATTTATACTAAACAAAAATGTGGATTTGTTTTTTGGATACATGAAAGTTATGTTTTCATGTTTATGGAACCCTTGATTGGGATAAAATAACCCTTGATGGCATGGTATTCTAAATTTGATACCTTATTAAAAAATTAGAATTTAAATAATGTAAGGGTTGATAGTAATATTTAAATCAATGAATGTAAAGAATTTTTCCACAAATTTAACATTTAATATTGATAAAATTATCTTTTTTGGGAATGATGATTGATTTTTTCAAAGATTTTATGAAGAGATAAGTATTTTATTTCAAATGTTCAGGCTAAGTGAAATGAAAGACATAATTGGGTTACAAATCCCCTAAAATAGGAAACACACATTTCATTCCAAAGAATATTGTGCTAAATAAAATCTTATGGCACTCAACATGGAAAATTAGAAACCAATTTCCACACATATTTTTTTGGGAACCATGTTGACTAAATATGGACAAGGTAGGGAAGTTGATACTAAAGTGTTTCAGAAGATGATTGGAAGGTTGTTCTATTTTATTACCTCAAGATCCAACATTTTTTATATTGATAGATTACATGAATGATTCTAGAGAGATCTAAAATAATAACATATATTTAATGGAAAAATAATTCTCAGATATATAAAAGGCACAAAAGTTTTTGTAATTTGGTATGACTGCTCCGAAAGTATTTTCTTGTTTAGCTATTCAGATGCTGATTGGGTAGAAATGTTGATTATAGATGATCCACATAGGGTGGAGATTTATTTTGGGAAAAAATTGTATTAGTTAAAATACATTGAAACAAAAATCAACAAACCTTATTAAAGATGAAGCTGAGTACGTTTCTACCACTCAAGTGGTTAGCCAACCTATGTGGATGAAGACTCCGTTAGAAGACTTACTTGTTGATGTAATGTTTCACTTGCTCTAGGGTTTTGATAATCAAAGTTCCATCAACATTACAAAAAATCCAATTTAAACTTATCATTTAGAACATATGGAAATCAAAAACCAATTCATCAATGATCATGTAGAGAATAACTAATTGAACTCTTACTATCTTCCTATATCAAAACAAGTTTTTATAATTTTAACAGAAACATTATTAAAGGATAATTTTTATAAACTGAGGTTGAACATGGGTTTGTAAAATATTTCTCATCAAATATATAGTATGGGATTTCCCCCCACTCTCATTTAGTCCTTAGATATTATTTTCAAGGGATATAATTTTTTATAAATCTATCCATTTATATATGCTAAAACTTTTAAGGAAGTATGTATGTAAGGGGAGTTTCTGGTAAGCGGTGATATCATCATTTTTTCATTTGAACTATTTAATTGTTTTTATATTGTTTTTGGTAAATATTTGTTTATAGTTACATATAATAAGTGAATGAATATTTTAATAAAAGATGAAGATGGTTTATGAGTCACCACTTTTGTATGGCATGGTTATGCATTCAATAATTATTGTTTCCTATAATGATTTATCTCACAATACTTAGAATTTGAAGATATTTAATCCATTACACGAGTTTACAATGTTTTGTGATTTATGAACTATGGAAGACAAAAAAAAATATAAAGGGGGGGGGGGTTTGGAATTAGGTTGGTTGCAAGATGTCTTGGGATGCATAAAGTAGTTTCTGTTTAAATTATTATCTTTTTTTCAAAATGTAAGGAAATCAATTCACTTTGTAAATATTTGGTGATCTAAATCACAATTATAATGAAAATATTGGATAAATATTTATTATGAAATTACATTAGATTGAGATGAAGTTTTCTAGAATAAAATATTCATCAGGAACACTATGGGTGCATAATAATTTTTTTTATTGTAATCATGAATTTCATTAGAGTCAAAACTGATCTAATGAAAATATGATGATACTTTTATATTTTTTAATACAAAATATCAACATGTTTTATGTGAAAATTGTGATACAAAATTTCTAAATGAAAGAGAAAATAAGGTTTTATCAATTAGTTTAAAGATAAGATTAAAAGAATAAAGTGTTTTGGATGGTTGAGATGTCACAATACTTCCTAATGAAATTCAGATGAGGCAATGAAAATATTAAACATTCTCAATGTCATTAGAAAAACATGACAGATGAAGAAGTTTACGGGAAAAAGATGTTACTAAATTCAATGTTTTTGGGTCTCAGTTTATTGGTGTTAGGTCACCAGATGCCGAATTGTTTGAAGGATCAAATGTTTTATTTGAAATGTGAGAAGATGAAGATACTAGTCCTTATTAAGATCAATAAACTATAATATAATAATCTTTGTAAAATTATATTTTTAATTTTTTTTGTTTATTATAATCCATAAAAATGAAAGTTATTTTTACTAAAACTGGTTCCATGGATGTGGTGTATCATTGATTATCAGAGTAATCCTAAAACTAATCCTTAGATGTTTTGGTGGTTATAAAAGGGATCATAGGAATAAAATTATTTGAGACTGGTGAGAAAGTAAAATTTTTTGGGACCAATGCAACATGGTATCATAGATCAATTAAAAAATTCGTCAACCTTTTTCATGAGGATGAATTGTTTGGAAATTGGGTTTAGAATGAATTAAGACCACTAATATGTCTTTATTTGGGTTAAGAGATAAATAATAACTATCTTATATTTTAATAAAATGGGTCCGGAGTCGTCAGAAAAAATCTAGTGCCAACTATTGGTCTATAGGTGACACCAATTATTCAGTTTAAGATAGAGATTAATCAATCTGATGCATGATGACTCTAATACTTCGATAGAAATTGGTATAGTCATGACCCATCCCCTGGGACCCATGTTGTGACATACCTAAAGACCTCTACTTGAAGGGCAGGGGTTGGAGACTAGCACCGAATGCGTCAACCTGCAAGTGGGAGGCATTTTCTTGAGTACCTCAACACAAACATGCAAAAGCACAACCCAAAGATGAAAATGTTAACAATCATTCCACTAAACAACCACTGAGTACAAGTACAACTGATTGTAAAATGGGACATAATAAAAACCAAACAAAATTATAACTAGAAAATAGCAAAGTAAAAAAAGAAACATCAGATATCCATTTGCTGAAAACCCCACCAAATGGGTTGGTATAGAGTTGTTGTTGGTATTCGTAGAAGTACATCCTATCTTTCTGGTCTCACTGGGCACCACTGGGTCCTGGTCCACTAGGTCCTTCATAAAGGAGGCAATTATCTTTACTAGACACAACATGTGTTGGTGAAGCCCGTGCTAGGGTGAGTAACAATATACTCAATAGGGACCCCAAAAAAACAAAGGCAATACCAAAAATCAATACACAACCAAATCACAAATCATGATCACCAAGAATGAACACAAAGAAAGGTATATCACACAAGGTATGTTCCAGATTAGGAAAGTAAGACCATTAATCACATCATTGATCATCTTGGGCTTCTAGATAACTTCTCCTCAATGATTATAGTGTGTCAGCCAAGTCACACCAAATCATCTTCCCACTAACCTTAGGACTACTGTGGTACTCATCCTTGATGAGTACCGTGGGTAAACTGGTTCAAGTAGGAGTCGCTCCACACTGTGGGCATGTCTGGTCACCCTAAAACCACTTCCCACTTATGGACATACAGAGGTACTCCTCCTATATAGTACCATGGGTCTGCTGGGTCACACATAAGTCTCTCTGTAACATGGTCCTGCTTGGTCACACAGAATCTTCTTTCCACTGGGCCATAGGATCTGATTCAAAAATAGATGATCATTAGTTATCTTTAGGTCTCATCCAATCACAGGTTCTCTGCATGTAACATGCATGATCTTGAAAGATCCACCCCCCAAGACGTTCTTAAAATTCTTACTTCAATGAAATCCTTTATATATTATTCCAAAATATTATCCACATCGCGATGGTTCTAATGCTGCAAAAGAGTCTTCAATCTAATATCATGTTTGAAAGATATAGGTGTTTTTTCAAAAAGGGGCATGTTGGGCCTGGTTCCGGACCGACCCAACCCGGACCTGGCCCAGCCTAGGTTCAGCCTGCAGGGCTACCTGGTCCCCCAGACGTGGACCAGTTCTCCATCCAGCCAGAACACTGATGGAGGCCGCATCCAGTGGCTGTGTACGGCTCCCCACGCCTTGCGGGATGTTTGTGGGGTCATTTAACAGCTATGATCAGTTGACAACATCTTCACTATGTGAGATGGGGTGCAGTTCCATGTGTGTGGTGTGTTAATGTGTCCAGGTGCCCATGTCCTCCCATCGTAAGCCGGTGGCTCCCCTAATACACTACGACATGAGCTATATGTGACGGTCTTCTTTAGTATGTTGTTGGGGAATTCCACAGACCATCGGATCTGCACTGGTAGTCCTTTCATCATGCTGCTTGTGCCTACGACCTCCATGGGATGCCATCTTTGCTATGATGGCCTCGATTCTTCCTTCTTGCCCACATGAAATCTTGGTCATGAAGAACACATAAGTGGAGGGTCCCATGCCTTGTTCGTGTCGGCCTACGATCTCCACCTTAGAATCTTAAAAGAAGGGGAGGTTTGGGGATTACAGTTTTATAAATCATAAAATTATTCCAGAATATAAATCCACCAAAACATCACCATCCAACCAGAATGGGTGATGTGTGGATCACCCTATTCTTGGGTTTATTTGTTTTCATCATTTAAAATTAAGAACAGGGAAAACATAAACAAAGAAAACCCTACCTCAAAGCAATTCGACTTTGATGCGGTCCTCCCGTGAGGGTTCAAGAAGTTGTAGGTGGTCATTAATTTCCAGATCTATTCATTGAGGTGCATTGATTTTGTTAACATTTCACCATTGTTCATCATTCTTCATTGGAGAGAAACATGCAATATATTTTTTAGAGAATTGTCCGTCGTTTAACCCTCAATTCTCCAGCACATTATTCTATAAAAATAAAACACTTCCCAGTGCTTTTGTTACATTGTGATGTTGTGTTGTTATGTTCTATCATTTATGAAATAATTTAGTGGTTACTCTTCACTTAATGCATCATTAAACTACACCATTACCAGCCACTAATGGGCTTCCTTTAATGTGGCTCATCGTTGCCTCATCGTTGCTTTGTAGTGCTAATGTCCTCTTCTCAACATTGGGAAGGAAAATAAAATAAATTTTTATAATTTATTTAATTATTTTATAAAAAGTATAAATATTATTTTATCCATTCGACCCATGTCGGATGAATTTATGTCCTTTCTAGGTGAATCACGGTATTCCGAGTTTAAAGGTGACCTCAGATTTTCGATCTGATAACCAACTCAAAAGATATAAAAAACTGCTCCCACGTATACTTATGTAAACATAAAAAAGATCAAAATTCTATTCTGAGATCACAAGGCCTCAGAATAACATTCCATTAATGTGTGTGGTCTCAAAATAATTCTATATAATTGTAAAAAAAAATATAAGGAAATTTTAGGAAATTATACTATCCCCAACATAAAGATTTCTTTCCCCAAAAACTAAAACAAGGGACAAACTACAAGTGAGGGTACTGAGCAAGAATCTGAGCATCTCACTCCCAAGTTCATTCCTAATGATTTATGTGATGGCACCAAACATGCACCATAGGAATCGACCATCCATGAATGAACCGCTCATGTAGATCCTCTATGTCAACCAGGAACTCCGGAAATGCAACCATGTCATTTATGTTCATCTCGCCCCAATTGAGGTCATGTGATGGATCATGCACGTACCACCTCAGTTGCAATACATGGAAAACATCGTTCACTCGTTTCATCTATGGGGGAAGATCTAGCAAGTATTCCACTTCACCAATACTGATGAGAATTTAGAATGCTCTAATAAACCTCAGAGATAGCTTTTCTCCCCAGCCAAATCTCTATAATTGCCATCGGGGTGAACCTGAAGGACAACATGGTCTCCATCCCAAAACTCCAAGTGCCTCCACCTATTGTTAGAAAATTATTTATTTCTACTCAGTGTAATCCTCAGGTGCTCATGTATGATCTCCAACTTCTCTATGGTGGCCATACAAACTTTAGAACCACGACTGCTTACTCCCCTAGGTCTTTCCAACATAGAGATGATATGAATGTTCACCCATACAAGTCCTCAAATGGTATCATTCCAAAGGTTGAGTGATATCTATTGTTTTATGAAAACTCCAATAGTGGTAGGTGGTCAACCCAAATGCGACCAAAATCAATAATACAAGAACAAAGAATGTCCTCCATGGTATGTTTGGTCTGCTCCATCCGACCATTTTTTCATGGGTGAAAAGATTTTCTAAAGCACAACTAACTCCCAAATGCCTCCTTCAACCCCTTCGTCAACACATATGGAAAGCGTGACTCACAATCTAAGATGTTCATCAAAGATACCCTATGTTTTTACACTATCACATAGATGTAGTGGCTTTCTAATCCCTCTATTGATCCCTACTCTTAGATGGGTAAAAAGTGAGACAACATGATGAGTTGTTCAACGATCACCTAGATAAAATAGTGTCCCCTTGATGTGTGTGCTAACCCCATCATGAATTACATGGATATACCATCCCACTTCCATTCGGGTACATCATGTTTTGATGCCAATTCTGTTGGGACCTAATTATTGGCCCTCACTTTCTGATAAGTGAGGATTTAGGAAATGAACTGTTCCTCTACTTTCTTCATACCTGGTCACCAGTAATGATGTCATAGGTCTTGGTAAATCATTAACAGACTAGGATGTTCTGCCATGTGGATATATGGAACTCCCTCAACACCTCCTCCCATAACATCACTTTTACTATTGTGTATCCTCTAAAAAGAATGATGTGATCCCCACATACCCAAAATCCATCAGGGGTATGTTCGGATGATATCTGAGCACGTCGGGTCTTGCAGTCAACATCCCCATGTTGGAACTCCCTAAATACTTGTAAGAGTGGGGGAGTGACAGTCATTTTTGGAATTTAAGCTACTCTATCAACATCCACGAAGGATATTGGCATTACAGCTAGTTACTCCATCTCCTCCCCCAGTAGCAATAAACCAGTCCTCCTGTTGAGCGTGTCTTCCATCACATTCTCTTCCCTTATGTATAGTCTATATCAAAGTCATAGTCTTGCAAGAACTCATTCCATCTCCCCTATCTGATGTTAAAGTACTTATTGGAGAAGAGATACCTGATACTCTTTTTGTTGGAGTAGATAGTAAATCGTTCACCCATCAAGTTGTACCACCACATCTTCAAGGAAAACACCACTACTTCTAACTTCAAGTCATGGGTCCCAGTGTTTTTCTCATGCTGAATCAACTACCATTATACATAGGGGATCAATGCCCGCTCTTGCATCAGGACTCAATGTAGTCTGGTCCCAAATGCATCATTGGAAAATACCTACCCAATGCCTTCTCCTAGTAGTTTTGTGATGGGGGCACTCATCAGTCTCCGTCTCATCTCCTAGAAACTCTGTTGACACATATCCATCTACATGATGGGCTATCTATTCTATTTCGAGGATAAATAGGGTGTTTCTACTTCGGAAAAGTCGAGTACGAACCATTAGTAGTATCCATCCCACCCCAAGAAACTCCTCAACTCAGTAAAACTCCTTGGTGGGTCCCAAACAGGCACTACCACATTCTTCACAAAATACACTAAAACCATAGCCTCCTTGATGATGTGTTCTATAAAGTGGGCATCATGTATCCAGAACTGGAACATTAAGAGATTATGATAAAGCCAGTGCTCTCAGATTGATTCGAGGACTATCTGCAGGTGTGTTGCGTGCTTCTCCTCTACCTCCAAGTACACCAAGATGTCTTCAATGAAGACAACAACAAAACGATCGATGTATGACTGTATGTTATTTTTCATGGGTCCCATGCGCACTGTGGGGTAATTTTCCCTACCTATAGGCATCAACAAGAACTTTTTGTGGACATACCAGTATATAAAGACAATCTTCAGCACATCCTCATCATATACCTGAAGTTGGTGATAGCCCAAAATGAGGTTTATCTTCAAGAACCACCTCACTCCCCACACCTGATCAAAGAGGTCATTAATCCTTGAAAATGGATACTTTTTCATCATGGTCACCTAGTTCAGGCACTAGAAGTCAACACATAGCCTCATGCTCCAATTTTACTTCTTTTCAAACAACACTGGGGATACCTATGGTAAAACATTAGGCCTTATGAAACAGGTTTCTTACAAGACTTCTAGGTATACCCTCAACTCACGTAGCTCCACAAGAGTCATCTGATAAGAAATTATTGATATTAGTGACATCCAAGTGGTACAGGTTGATGTAGAATTATACTACCCAACTAGGAGGTACTCTCAGACCATCCTCAAAAAGACATCTTCATACTAATCAACCACTACAGGAAATCTTAGACTCCTCTCTTCCACTAAACCGAGGGTGAGGCTCTCCCAATTTTTAGTGTTCGGATACACATTCCTCCAAGAAAGTCCATTACATGCTACAAAGTTTCACTTCTTGCTGGTGAAGGAAAACCAGGTCCCATTATCATGGAAGCACTACACTTTGTGTCTAAAATAGTCTCTTTGTTCATGGACTATAGATAACGTGTACTTACCCAAGATGAAGCTATAAGACATTGACGCTGCTACTAGGAAATCCCAGTGAAAGATATCTCCTCCTTGTGTAATCTCACACTGACTACACTAGTGTGTAATCTTTAAATCACCTACCGTATGAGTCTCTATTCATAAGGATCGAGCCAACGTCTCCACCAGAATATCTAATCTCCAAACGAGAGTCCTGGAAAGGGAAGTATAACTGGAACCTATCTAGACGAACTATAGCTAAGGTGTACAACACATAGATCGTACCTCTAATCATCTCTATAGCAACTTGGTCATAGGTCTCCATATCCTGAAACTACCATCACCCTTGTATTATGGCTCTTTGAGCCTGTGTAGGACTACCTATGGGTGGTGGTGGTAGCACCTCGAACTGTCGTCCACCGCCTTCCACTTATCCTGATCCCCATCTATATTTTTATCCCTTAAGAACTACATGCATGAACCTTTGCCTCTGTATTCATTGTCCCTAGAACTTATTCTGATCGTCTGTGTGGCAGGTCAGGTTGTCATAAGCCATGTGTCAATGCCTGTCACACGTGAATCATAGATTGGTCCCCTACTAACTCCCTATGCTCTAGGATCCCAACACTACTTACCCTGAGTTCTAGGGTCTCCCTCTAAAATACTTGGCCCACCTGGGTCCCACTTCTACTTCCTGGTGATGACCACTGAAGAATATACTGCCTGAGGTCTGCTGGTATCTCTAGCAGAAGATGCCTTCTCCGCTAAGAAGTTGTTCATAAGAAAGGGTAACTCCATCAATCCAGACTAAGTGGGGATACTAAATGACATCATGGATTTCCTAATCTCACATCTAAGTCCCTGGTCAAAGGTCGGGGACCTAAAAAAAGTCACGTACTATGTCTGTGGAGTATCGAAAGCGGTATGTAAACCTCAAAGAATACATAGCCACTAAGATGATGCCCTACTATAGGTGAATCAACACCTGTATGCTCACAGAGAAGAAAGTATCATGGAAAAACCCACCCAAAAAAGTCGTTCTTTGTCTGCCCAGGTGAGGGTTGCCGCATCATGCCTCTTGATGGTCAAGATCCACCCTCTCCTTGGAAATCCTTGCTAAATGCTCCTGGACAACATCACCAACTTGTTAAGTTTTGTCCTCACTAAGTGAAAAACTAGTGTCACTACCTCTAGCCAATCCATAGTGACCTGAGAATATGTATCTCCTCTAAAACTGGGAGGTCTCTGTCTCTGGAACTCATGCAAGGTGACAATCCTTCATGTGTCCTCTACTAGTATCACCGATAGTAACTACTATTCAAAGGGTGGTGGAAACACAAGTGCACCACCTGGTAAAGACATCTCTAGAACTGGTCCCTAAACTGACACCTCATCGCTAGGAAGGCTATCCACGTGATCAAATTTCAGATGCCTAGATAGATTTCTACATGGATCCATCCTAAAATAGATCATGATGTACAACAGTCAAGAGATTATACCTATTGAGCTGACTCTTATTCAAAATGATCATAAGTAGATACTTATGTATCTAGTGCTCTCTTATATAGATTCAAAAAAAAATCAATTCCTAGTGTATGGATCCGTCAGATGCTGCACCGACACTGGATTCCCCAAATATGAAGGTATAACTCGAAACATTTAATACTGTTTCCTGAAAAAAAAAAACAGGCTCTTGGTCTTTGATGTAGAACTGACCACCTTTGATTCCTCTTTTTCAGGACATGTACCTTAGGGATTGTGTTGTGACATACCCCATGCCTGCCTCTCGAAGTCCATAGGTTGGAATCCAGTGACGAAGGCGTCAACCTGCAAGTGGGAGGCATTTTTCTATGTACTTGTATACATGAACACACACCCACATCCCAAAATTTGTATAATTAAACAAGAATTCATCTAAAAAACCACTAAGTATAACTAAACTGAACGTCAAATGGGCCAGAATACAAACCCAACAAAATACTAACCAGAAAATGTGAAAATACAAAGAATCACTAGATAGCCAATAGCTGAAAACCCCACTTGATGGGTTGGTATAGAGTTTATACTAGAAGTTGTAGGAATACATCTCATCTGCCTGGTGTCACTGGGCAACACCAGGTCCTGGGCCACCAGGTCCTCCATCAAGGCATCAGTTTTCTGCACAAGACACAACACGTGTAGGGGAAACCTGTACTGGGTTGAGAAAAAAAATACTTATTAGGGACCCTAAAACAACAAAGTGAAGACCAAAATAAAATCCAAAACCAAACCACAAATCATTGTCACAAAATGTGATCACGATGCAAGACAACACATAAAAGGTATGTTCTAGAGTAGGAAGGTAAGATGATTAGTCCCATCATCAAACATCGTGTTCTCCTAGAGAACTCCTCCTCCATAAGTATAGTGGTGTTCTCAGGCCACATAGAAGCCACTTCTCATTAACCTTTGTACAATTATAGTACTCATCCATAATATGTACCATGTGTATATTGGGTCTTGAGAAGGTGCTCCTCACCATGGGCATGACATGTCACACAGAAGTCACGTCCAACATATGGTCATACTAAGGTAATCTTCATGTCGTGTAATAGGGGTCTACCAATCCACATAGAAGGGGATCCCCAACATGGTCCTATTGGGTCACACAAAAATCTTCTTCCCACTAGTCCACAGAATCCGATCCACATAGGGTTTATCATCCACATTCATTATTTCTTATCCAATCATCGGGTTCCTCACATAGCCTGCTTGATCTTTGGAGAACCTATCTCCAAGCCATTATTCAAATTTCAACATCAATGAAATCCTCTATATATATTTCCAAAAGATCTTCCACATCTTGAGCATTCTAACTCAACAAATGGCTTTTCAATAAGATTTTCCATTTCAATCATATTTGTGTATTTTTTAAAAAGGGGTTGGTTGGTTCTAGGTTTGGTCTGAACCAGTCAGACCAACTCGACACAGACCTGGCCTGGTTTGGCCCGTTGGGCCATGGGTCTGGCCTGCTGGGCTGCTCGATTTATGAGTGGTGGACCGGTTCTCTGCTTGGCCTTGACACAACAAGTGGTCACATCCAGCTCCCCACACCCCTGTGGGTTGTCCATGGGGCCATCTCCCAGCTGAGGTTGGTTGACTGTGACTTCACAGCATGGCACATAGCATGGTGGCATGTCTGCAGTCTGCCGATGTGGTTGGGTGGCCCTGTCTACCTACTGGCCCAGCCGGAGGCTCTCCACGCTACACCACAGTCCTAGCCAGATAAGGCAGTCTTCTATAGTGTGCCTTCGTGGAAATCCACCTTCAATCCCCAATAGGGCATTCCAAAGACCACTGATCCTACAACAATGGTCCAATCTTCACATCGCTTGCACCTACGACCTTCTGTATATTCCATTTTCTCTTCTATGGCCTTGCATCTACCTTGTCATGCACTTGGAAATTCAGTCACGAAGAATGCATAAGAGGAGGGGATCTGGCCTTGTTTTTGTTTGCCTACACCCTCCATGTTATAATTTTAAAATAGGGGAGGTTTGGGGATTATAGTTTTACCAATCACAAAATTAATCCCGAATATAAATCCCAAGAAGAATCACTCTCCCATAAGAATGGATGATCCACATATCTACCAGTTCATGGGTGGATCTGCATTCATCATTTAGATTGTAGAATGGTAAAAACATAATCAAAAACAAACCCCAACCTCGAATCAGTTCAATGTTGATGTGTTCTACCCGCAAAGGATAAAGAAGTCAAGGGCGTATGTTACTTCTCGTCTTCATTATTCAATGTGCTTTAATGTTGTTAACATTCCACCGGAGTTTGTTGTTCTTCATTGGGGAGAAACAAATTTGGTGGTTCATTAGATAATTGTCTGCCTTCTAACCCTCAACCCTACAATGCATTATTCCATAAAAAGGAAATATGTCAATGTTTTTCTGTTAGGCTACGATGTTGCATCATTATGTGGTTTAATTTATGAAATAGCATAGCTATTACACTTCACATGAATCATCATTACACTACACCTTAATGGGACATTAAGGGGTTTTCCTTAATGCTCCTCATTTTCACCTCGTTGCCACACCGCATCGCCGCCGTCTGCCGCTCACTAGTGCGAAGGAAAGTAAAATATTTTTTTAAGTTATTTTATTTTTTTATTTTTTGCAATGTCTGAAAATTAACTTTTCTATCTCACCCTTTTCGGTCAAAATTTATGTCCCCTCTTAGGTGAATCCTCGTGTTCCAATTACAATAGCGCTCTTGAAATTTTCGATCTGAGCACCGACACAAAAGTTATAAAAATTCACTCTCCCATTTACTTAAGTGAACTTAAATGTTCAAAATTCTATTTGGGGCTCACCGAGAATCAGAATCACATTTCATCAAAGTGCGTCATCTCAAAATAATTACATATAATTTAATAAAACTATATAGAAATTATGGGGCACTAAAGGTTTGAGGAAAAAAGTCAACTAGAAATGTTTTTATGTAATTGAAATAATACTAAAGAATTGTTTTCAAGGGAGTTTGAAGTTATTCTTGATGTTTTTTCATGAAGATCCAAAATCATTAAAGATATGAATATGTTTGATGAAAAATAATGGTGAATTTTTTCTCTTAAAGTAGGAAAACAATTTACGGGATAATGGTGTCAAAAAAATTTTGTTTCTAATTGAGATTTAGAATCATCATGAGAAGTCATTTGTTTTTTATATCATTAAATCGGTATGGAAAAACATAATAAAGAATCTACTATTGTATATATGCCTTCATTATAATGATGAAATCAGAATGAGAATTCGAGGTAGATTGAAAATGTTTAGAAATTATGAAGTAATATGATGTCATGAAAATATTAATGAATTTTTTATATTAATTGATAAGTAATGAGAAGTTCTAAAAAATTCAAAGATGTATCAGAAGTTTATGGAAAATTATATTTTCATGAAATTTGTTTAAGTAATAAAACTTTTCAGATTCCTACCTAAACAATTTTTAACACTCCAATAAATAGAGGAGGAAGCATTGTAATTTTTGAGGGATCTAAACACTATTCATATATAGAAGAAGAGAGGGAAGCTCTGATGTGTTGGTGAGAAGGAGTTTCTGGATTGATAATTTCCGAGGAAGTGTTCCCAATAGAATAAGAAAAAAAATCAATATCATATTTAGTGATTATCAGATCCGACAGGGTCATATGACCGAGAAATTAGACTAAGATATCTATATTGGGAAAAATTCATTAATAAATGTTTTAGTGGTATTATGGATGAAAAATATTTTTAGACCTTGAAATCAGATTGATGAATTGGACTAGGATTTCGAACTGAGTATCATTACATTTTCTATTTTTGTACTTACCTACTTCTGGGTAGGAAAGTGATTAATTTATTATGAAGATTATATTTTTTAATGTTTACAAGGCATCACAATAACATTTTTTGGAGAAATTGGTGAATATTTCTTATCTTGTTACAAAAAATTGTATTAAATAATTTCATGCAAATTGAAAAAAATGCATTGTTGTGTTGATCATAGTTCTATAAGAGTGTAAGGGTACGTCAAACTTGTTTGTATCCAAATAGAAGTATTGTTTTATAGATGATTGTAGAGTACTAAATTGTATCCAAACCTACCCAAGGGTGCGGCTACTATTCTTGAGTTTTCTACCATGAAAAGTCTTGTGCTTTTATGGATGTTTGATTGTTTTCTTTTAAAAAAATGATAAATCCTTAATAGGTGGTAAAGGTTGTTTCAAAAGGAAGTAAACATAAAAGAAATGATATCACTGATTCACCCCCTCCACCTGTTAGTGATAAATTTATCCTCCATGGTAAGTATAAAGGAACTTAGGGAAGTCAACTTATGAAGATAAGAATATAAAAATTATTTCTAAGGAAGTTAATAAATGTATTTGTATAGTTTAGTCGAGCTATGTGGATTAATGTAGTTTTAATAATAAATGATATCTAGTTTTCTTTTATATTAAAGGAAATGAATAATGTTGAATAATATAAAATTTAAAAACACAATAAATAACTTTTTATGTGTAAGTGGATCCAAAAGGCAAAAATTTAGATTTTAATATTGGTTCAAGTTGAAATCCTTTTAATATATAAAATTTCTATAGGATTATGTGGAATTTTAATCCTCATCATCGGGTTTGACCACTTCTTTAATCTATTTTATACTAAACCATGATAACACTATTTTGCATATTAAAGGGTCCTAAATTTATACATGAAATAGAATTTGGATCGCAAGTGGTGTATATATTAAATTTAAGGCCAAAACAAATCTTCCTTTTACTGTTTCAATATTTTTTTGATTTTGAAATTATAAAATAATATATTATTTGATATAAAATTCCATTAATGTTGTTTTAATAAATATTTACAAATTTTTATTTTAAAGGCATAAATACATGTATATAATTTGAATATAAACTATTTAAACATCTATTATATATATTAATTAACAACAAAATTCATTTGAAACCATTATTCATCCAAAAAAATAGTTTTTTTATCTTTTTAAAATCATAAAAATTTATTTTTATGGTGCTTCCATAAGAACTGTTCCATCTTTCTGTTATCCTTTAATATAATTATAAATTTACTGAAAAATTGAAAAATTGGAATAAAAATAAATAAATATAGCTCAATATAAACATTTATAATCATTTATAAATACTACTTATTTTGTACATAACAAATATGTAATGGTTCTACCCGATGCTCAGTTGTGAGTGATTGAGGGTTGTGGAATAATTATTTTCCTTGAGTTCACCATATTTGTCTCTAAGTAAGTGTCATAATGTTTTCCACATTCATAACATAGTATGGACCTTCTTTCCAAAGGGAGGAGGTTCTTTGTGGTTTCATACCCAACAATTATTGGGAACACAATTTGGTGAAGTGGGTGGTATTTTGGGCTCATTTGATACATTTCGATGGTCTTATATACTATTTTGAAACTCTATTGTATATTTAAGATATTGTTGTGAAATATTTCTTTCTCCCTCATACAAGATAGGTTACCCTTATGTCAATGACTTGATTATGACCATGAGTTAATGGGGAAAAATATGTGTACATACGAGGGAACCCATCATTTCGTTTTTCATTTATGATACATTTTTTATAACCATGATTGGGAACTCTAGAATTTTTTTCCAACATGGAAGGTAGTTAGTATCTTGGATATGGGATTTAACATCTTCAAGGAATCCTATCCTGTGAGAACAAGAATCAAAAGCCATGTAGTTCATTTGACATTGTTTAAGGTCATATGATTAGAAACAACCGTGAGTTTTAACATCATGTGGTAATGATTTAAATGTTGGTCTCAGTCCTCAAGGTGGGATCCTTTGTATCCTATTTAGATAGGAATTAGATTCCACATTTTTTTAGTTACTGGATTTTACACCATAAAATACGTGACAATATTGTCCTCTAGAGGGTCTTATGCACACATGGCTTGCCTAAATTACCTCATCATAAATATGGCCCTTTGAGTGAATATGATATGTAATTGGACTCACATTTAATTAAAGGGACCACACCAGGGGAATCCTCTTCATTAAAACAGTATAATGATCGCCATTCTCTAAGCCCGTGTGGGTTGTGCATTGTATGAGAAATAATACCTAAAGGATGATTGGATGTATTTCATGAGAGTGATTTTTTATTGGTCCTCCATAGTAATTTTTTCCTTTGAGGGGTATGATTACCACTCTCATAGAGGGTGGGATATTCATCTCTAGGATTATGAAGGTGTCATGTGTTTCCTATTTATAACAGGAATCAGATTTCTTTTAGTTCAATTCATCCCTTACCCTCTGTAGGTTTGGAGGTTCATGAGGTCACAGTTTGGGATTTTACTCAAAAGGATGATTGTTTATAATCCAATTCACATCCTATGGTATAGAAATATGGATGGAAGACTTATGGGAGAATTCAATCTCATAAGTCAATAATATTTGGGGTATAGTGTGACTTACACTAGGTTGGATTCCAATTTGTTTATAGGCATTAGGATGGCGTCCTACATATCGTTCTTGTACATGAATCAGAGTTCTAATAGTTTAGTTACCCTCTAACCCACTAATAGATTATGGTGGTTTATTACACTTTTATAAATTATTTATCTCATTGTGTATTAATATTATTATGGAATTAAACCAGGATAGATTCCCATTATCCATATTTATTCTGTATCCCCAAATAGATAATGAAAACTCATGACAATGATTTTTTGGTTGTATATTTTTGTTATTTCATTGGAGTAATGTGATATCATAATAAAAATAGGATCCCACGTGTATGTAACACTAACCCATTAAGAAAACTCCCCTTATAAAGGGGGTATGTAGCTGAAGGTTCCCTATTAAGGTTTCACACGGTAAAAGTCCAAGTGTGTCTTCCTAAAATGGTATACATGTCTACACAAAAAGTCTTGATTAACCCTAAACATGTATTGATTGCATGTCTCACATGTTTGGAGTGTTATTATAACATCGTAGACATGTATGAGGGTGTCTTCCTGACATGTCCAAGATACACCACATTATTGACATTGACATGTCTTGGATCTTTCTCACAATCATCTCACTTGTCTGGAATGTCTTTACATGATCAAAGTGACTTTTTGATTTAGTTTCCGCATGATCAAAGATGAAATTTATTGGTTCATTCACATCATCAAAGTGCATTTTCCAATAATAATTCACCAGATCAAAGAGGACATGTCCATGGTGTATTATCATAATCAATCCATCCTTCCCAAATTGTCCCCGCATGATAAATGTGCATTAAAAAAAGAAATTTTTATGATCAACTGACACATCCTAGGCCATTCGTGTGATCAGGGTGAATATTATAGGGTTTGTCTCATGATACTAATGACACATACATGGTCACACGAGGGAACCATGAGACCATTGATTAGTGTAACTGTATTGCCTTATGTTAATCATACAATGCGGTCTCATGAAAATGATTACGAACACATGCCTCTCTATGTTTTGTGGTCACATGTCCAATGTTATAATGCAGTGACGAAAAATGGATAGAAACTTTCCTATGTTGATTACATGAACTAGGGAACATGTTAAATGTTCACATAATAGGATTTTAATATAGATATGAGGTCATGTTCGTGGGTCCTGATAGTAGTGATATCCATGTATATATATAGGGTTTCCCACATGATGGAATCACATGATACTCAATTTTTTAGGAGATTATCAACTGATTCTTGCAATGGGTTCTACCAATATCTATAGTGGATTTATATTGGAAGCACATTCAAGGATGGTGAGGAGGAGGGGTTCATGGAAAATGGGGTTTGTGTTCATGTTGTTTTCATTGTATATAAATGGTGTATGTATTTGGAAATTAGTATAGATTCCCCACATGTATGGGGTCCTACACCGTGTGGCCGAATAAAGGCCTCATGAGATAGAGGGGACCTTATATTAGCATTCCATAGAAAATTGGCATATATTTGAACCACATTAGTGAATCTCATGAAATGGGTTTCATGATCATCATGTCATTACATGATCTCTATGAGATAAGGTTAGGGGCTCTGCAAACACATACATGGATTGTATATTGGTCTACATAAAAGGGTGCATGGTTGAGGGTTCTTGTCAACGCCACACCTCCTAGGGCTTTCACAGAAAAGAGGAGGCGAAGGCCCATAGGATCAAAGTCATGCCAAAGGGTTTTTACATGATAATGTGAATTCCTAGATAAATTTTCATAAGTGATTCTCATAACAAGGATCTCATATAAGGATGCCTAAGATTGGGTTTTTTAATTATTGCATCATATGATCTTTAAATCATCATGTAATCATTGGAAGGGTATAACATGATGGTACATTCCAGTACCTAGTGAATATCATTTAAGGAATTGGTATATCCTCCTCTATTATCCACTATTTTTCATCATCTCTCTCCTTTCTATGTTGCATGTGTTTCCTTTTTCTAAGAGGTTAGAGTTATATATAGGAATAGGAGGCCTATAATGTTTCCACTTTTCATGGTTTGTATGTTTTGTGTGCTGGATTTAGGATATATTCAACCTCGCATGAGTGTGAAATGATGTTAATTTGATCACATTAACGCTTAATGAGATCTCTACATGGAACTAACCTATTATTTGTGGCCCTAATTTTCATTTTTTTGTATTTATGTGATTGATTTTAAATGGTCTTTTATGGTTAGCTTCGTGCGATCATTACTTGATATGTAGTGTTTTTAAGTGGTTTCCATTAAAATTATTGATATATGAGAGGCTCTCATGATGGGGGTTTCACTATATTTATTTGAATCCTTAATGTTTGAAGAATCGATTTTTACAAGAATCATCCATCAATCTCAGAAAAAATATATTCTTTTAAAATTGATTCAGCCAATCACATTATCCAATTCATGTGATGGATGTATTTTCTAAACATCGCATGTAATAAGAGCATTAATCACCTTGGTTTTATTATCATTCATGTAGTAAGGAGGAAGAAATCCAATGATAGCCTCAGGTGATCTTTCCTAGGGAATCCAATTGGTGTTACCCGTTGATTTCATGATCTTCCATAACACTTGTGGTGGATTCTTATGGCTCGCATGACCACTTTAATAGGACACGTCAAGTTTATTCAATGAATGGAATATGTGGGATTTGATGTTTCATGCGTTACTTCAGGATGTTGAGTGTGTATCTTCATACACAGTTTTATTTTCAGAGGCATAATACTTGATAAAATTTAGGTGATGAGGTGTGTTTGGGTGTCCCGGTGATGTTTTTAGTGTGGTGGATCAATGGGAGGTTGAAAATCATGTTGGTGATCAATTATAAATTCATGGTGAGCTTGATTGGTTGGCCATAGTTCAATATTTATATGTATTTATAGAGTATTAGTGTATATCCCACTCATTAGTCCCACATTAGTTTGCATCTCTATATAGTTATTCTTAACAAACAATTTTCTAGAATCCATTAGTTGATCCATATGTGAGGTCATCTTTCACAGCACTTAGACCAACCCCACAATTGTTTATCCCTCCCAATGCACGACCCACCATGGAACATCTATGTGCACCCCTATATTCTCATCACAAGATCTATTCTTGCCCACATCCATGAAACTCGTTGGGATGTCTGGTTGGATCTGAGGGCATGGTTGAGTCTTGCCACTAATACATTCTCCTTGGTTGAGTTGATAAAATGTTTGGGTAAAATGTGTCATTTTTTTATATAAGGGGTGCATTCATAATTATATTGGATAAATTCATAAATACATATAAGAATATTATAAGCAAAATTAATATAACAAGGACTAAACGTATATAGCCTTATAAATAAAATTCAAATCACATATTCCTCAAGGATGTTACCTCTGAGTTCTTCGTGTGAGATATATTGATATATTTATCATAGTCACCATTTTAAAAAACTCTTTAAAAAAAGTTTATTGTGAATAATTATGGGATACAAAACAATTCCCCACTTATAATTAGATTTATTAAGAATGAAGAGAATAAAATTTTAAGGTGAATGAAGATCAGTGTTTGGTATATTCCCATATTTGGAAGGCTTTTTTATTGATCTCCATGAGAGGATTTCACTTGAGTGTGTTGATTGATGGATTTAAAATTTTATTAAGAGGGGACTCTTGACCATGAGTGATTTTCTTGAATCCAATATAGGTAGTTTCCTTGTCTTTGGGAACAGATACCCTGAAAAGAAAATATATATAAATTCTTCTATAGAACATGGATTTTTGGGAATGGAACTTGTGGTTGGATCCAATATAAGAGGTCTGGATGTTGTTACATATCTCATGGAAATGGGAATCAAGACTTATATAGTTTTGATATGAAATCATATGTAGATCAATCTCCTACATAGGGAACATAGGTTCATCGATGGGGAACTCTATGATATATTTCCTTACATAGATCACAATTACATATTGGAAGGGGACTATCACTATTTTGGGATGAAACTCTCGGTAGAGAACCATTTTTTGGTGATGATGCTTCATGGATCATCTATGATACCAATACTTTGGGAAATCCCAAATAAACCCAAACATATATTGATTTGAGTTCATATCTCACAATAGATTTTTCTTAATAAATTCTCATGAATTATCACTGAATTAACATACTTATTGATTTAATTTATCCCGTTGTCTTGAGATCACCTGAATTATAAGGATAATTTAGGTAAGATATTTGTCTTGAGGTAAAAGGTTTTTATATTTTACCCAATCCAATATACTTAGTGATAATATCATAATTTTTTATTTGGAAATATAATAATCCCTATAGGATTTGAATCTTTTTATTTGATATGAACATAACCTTTTCCATATATTTATATAAGGAATGCTTTGTAAGAATGGTCTTGAATATTTCTTCGGCCTCTCTCTTACAATATTTGGACCTAACAATTGTGTATTACTTTTCCATTTATATGAGTTCTCAATAATTCTTTGATCACACAAATTTTATGTCCAAGGATTTGAGGTTAGACTTTTTCCTAGGGGTTCTTTTTTGGATTTTATCATAGATAGCATCATGTATCTTTCAATTTGTTACTTTATGGTCTTTAAAATAAGAAAATTTATGTGTTGTATTTTAGGGTCTTCCATATTAGACCTTTTATTGATGTAATTTTAGTTTCTTCCAGCTCATACCATCTAATGCTGATAGTTTGGAGTCTTATATGTTGTATATTCTTCTACTAGTAGTTTAAATTATCCTAACTCAGTCATTATATAGATTTTAGTTTTGTATTTTATATATTTTAACTTATAATACTTATAGAATAGAGTATTCTAGCTTGTAACTTTTGTTGATGGTGGTTTAGAGTCATCTATATTAGTCTATTTTCTACCGGTATTCATATTCTTATAGCATGGACTCTCTACTACTGATATTTTAGATTCTTTTATCTCGAACTTTCTAATGCTGGTAGTTTAATGTCATCTAGATCATAAATTTTTCTACAAGTTGTTTAGAGTCTTCTATCTTGGATTCCTAATTCTAGTGTTAAATAGTCTTCTGAATCATACATTCTGCTACTAGTTGTTTATGGTCTTATAGCTTAGACATTCTACTACTAGAAGTATAGAGTCTTCATGATTGGAATTCTTTCTACTAGTCATTTATATTCTTCATTCTCAGACATAGTACATTAGATTCATTTTTCTCAGAAGATATTTTACTAGTAGTTTAGAGTCTTCTAGTTTGTAACATTTATCAATTAGTGGTGGTTAGGTATTCTATAAGGGTTCGGGATCCAATAATCCTTGATTTTGGTTTGGATGAACCACTTTCCATGGATGGTTATGAGAACCTAAATTATTAATTTATATTCTATATAATTAATTTTAATGTAGGGTTATGACACCCGGAATTCCTATAGAAATAATTTGGGATTAATATCCATGATATGTTGTTACACCATACATAATTATCTTAAAGGGTGTTAGAGGACGGTGAAGGATTAGGAATGTCGACTCCACTTGGATGGTTGTAATATGGGTTGTGTAAATAAAATTTTCAAGACCATGAATCGATAAATATGAAATAGATAATATTTACTATGGATTACCCAAATGTAACTAAGATTATGGGTTCTGAAATGGTGTTTCAAGGATCATGAGGATCATATTTCCTTATCTAAAAGGAGGATATTCTTCTAGTTTGTATGTCAGAATCCCTTGTGCATGATCACAAATGGCTTACATGAATATTCAATTAAATGGAATACCCACTCATTTCCTAGGGACATGGACTATTTTTCAAGACACAATAATCCAGACCATGATGTGGGTCATATAGAAAAGAACAATCTAGTAATGTTTATGTCACCATAGGGTAGTTTATCTTATTGTTCAGAAGCACATGCCTTATTCAATGTTGTTTTGAGTCATGTGGTATATCCCATTAATAGGTTAAATAATGGTGTTTCGGGTTCCTTCTTTGATAAAGGTTATAATACATGGTGAGGTATCAACTAGCATGATGAATCCTCATGGATTGTTTTGTTATGGGAATTTTGAATCAAGGTTTGGGAATATCTATGTTTAGAAAAGTTGATATCCATTGGGTATTGGTCAGCCATTGGTAATAGATGGAGCCTATAATTTCCCACATGATTAGGAAACTAATTAATAGTTTTAAGGGGATCCTTAATGGGATACAAGTGTCTGTTTTGAGGAAATAACTACCAATTAGCAGTATTCTAGGGAGAAGATCCAAAATTGAGAAATCCCAAGGTCATTTGGGCCTGAATACAAGGATATAGGCTCTAGGAATTTGTTGTTTTGGCTCATACATCAAAGTCACAGAAGTGGTCTATGAAAAGTGTAATATTCTATAATTGTTCAAAAACCATAAATGCTATGTAATAACCTAATATACACTTTTGTTGATGAGGAGATGTAAATAAATCATTAAAATAGCATTCTCCAGGACCAGGGTGTCTATGGAGCATGGATGTGCTTTTAATAGTGCCAATAAGTGGTCCCCATGAGCTTTCTATCTTAATTATTTATGCGCTAACTTTTTCCTAAACTCTGGAGATGAAGAGTATAATGAGTGGAGATTAAAATTGTTCTCAGACTTAATTTTGTTGTTTTTCATCCTAAATAGTTTTATGCTACTTTCACAGTCATTTTTAGGTTCCCCTGATTTAGACCATCAAAGGATATTGATTGAGTTCAAATAGCTATGACCAATGAATTTTACATGTAGTTCAACATCGTGTTGTAAAGATGTTTTCCATGCAGTTTATCATTATTCAGTAATGATTTTTTTCGTATAGTTTAACATCATGCATTAAGGATGTGATAACTGATGTGAAATTGTGATTGGTATTCATGCTGTCACATTACACTAGTTGGTGGAATTTATATATATGGAACACCTTTTATCTATTCCTTGGCTTATCGATGTG
This sequence comes from Viscum album, assembly GCA_963277665.1. Lineage (NCBI taxonomy): Eukaryota > Viridiplantae > Streptophyta > Magnoliopsida > Santalales > Viscaceae > Viscum > Viscum album. The sequence goes on from OY728129.1 coordinate 1,543,415,578, forward strand.
TATACATAATTCTAAGACCATATTGTGTAGGTTTATCTCATGTGAAAGAAATTCATATCTAGATATAACTCAGGAGTAGGATAATAAATCTTATATTAACCATCCCTCTTTGAACATAGGTATACGATACTTTTATAAATGGTTTTTCCTAGGTTTCCCTAGGAATATTTTAAGGGTAGAAAGCATGTTATAAATTTCACCTCTATAGAGATACCTTTGTATATAATCAATTCATATACAAAGGATATTTGTGGATATCTCATAGAAATTGAGTCTTCATAGAGGATCCATACCCCAATATGGAATTGTACCAGGATATGATCCTATAATTTTGGACAGAAAGTTATTATTTACTAATACCACAAACACCAAGAAAGAAGAAAGAACCCTTCAAGGGGGCCGAAAATGTTGTAGACTAAGGGCAACCCCTCGAACCACGCGTAAACACTCAAGAAGAAGAGAATGAATATTATCATAAATGAAAAGTGGATCCTCCTGCCTGCCCAAACACGCAAGTGCATCGGATGCAAAGTTGATCTCCCTCCACCTATGGTGAATTAATCTCCCATAATCTGTCTCCACCTTACATCTTCTGAAAAGGTAAGTAAGCTCCCAAGGAATCCCACACCTTCTCTCCAAGATGTAAATCATTGACTAAGAATATTTTATTTAAATAGAGGTGGGAACTATTGGTTAATGTCACAATGTTAGTAATGGAGGGAGCCTATAATGTTCAAAAATGTCAGGGAAATAACTCCAAGATTTATGGGGTGGGATTTTTAGGATCTATGTGTCTATTTAAAGGAACTATTTAATGTTACCATCTTTATATGGTTAAGATACAAGGGCCTGGAATCCAAAGGTCCATGGGGTTCAAGGGAATTTTATCAAATTGAGGAATTAGTTTTTTCAACATAGATATAGATGATATGAAGATGGTTCTTGAAAAAAAAAATTCATGAAGTGTTTGAAAACCATAAAAGATATGCCAGTTTTTATTAAACATGATTCTCGGAGAAAGAATAAAACACATGATTCTTGGAAACAAAACCAACATAGGTGATTATTTGTTCAATATAAAGATATATTTTCCTTCTATTTAATGTCATATGATGAGGATGTGGTCATGTAATTTAATTTAATGTTGTTGGGAAATGACACCCAACATGTTGTGGGTTTCAGTCTTGTCAACTAAATAATCTTTTTGGGTCCTCTATGATCACATTATCCATAATAATCAAGAGGAAAAGGGGAAAATTGAGTAGTCAAACAAGTCATGAAAGTGTGGGTCTCGTATGGCTCACTATATAGGTCTACCCCATATGTAATTATGGGAAATATTTATCATTGATATTGTATCTGGAACTAGGATTCAGGATATGGGCATCAATAAGTATCTTATGATGGAAGGAATCCATCCATGTGTGGTTATTGATAGGAGAACACTCCATCTAGCTCTGGACCACTAATAGAGGGGGAATTGTTCCATCATATTGTCACATTTTGACATTGGATTGGGGATTTGGGAATCAATAAATATCATATGAAATTAGAAATCAATACTCACATAGTTATTAAATTCTAAACACTCTATACAAGTCTAATAAATATGTATAGGGGGAATTCTTCCCAGTGATTAGTGCGGCTGGATGTAGGATTAAAGATCGGGGAATTAATACATATCCTAGGATGACCGGAATCAAGTAACATATAGTTCATAAATGGGAAAATCTCTAAACAGGTCTTTCCCATACATAGAGAAAATTTTATTTGTTGAACATTGTGGTGAGTCCCATTATTAGAGATTTGGGTATTACTATGTATCATATGATGAGAGGAATCTAGCCACATATAGTTCATGAATAGGAATCTCTCCTTGAAGGTCTAAACCATACATATTGGTGAATTTTTCGGGTTTAGTATTGTTGATAGACCCCATATGGTTGGTCTAGACATCACTAGGTATCCTATTATGATAGAAATCAAGCCACGCATTGTTCTTAATTGGGAAACTCTCCTCACAGGTCTGACCCATATGAAAAGTGGGCATTGTTCCCATAAATTAATATTGTTGGACCCCATATTGGAGATTCATGTGTCACTATGTATACAATGAAGACATTAAGAAAGACCTACATTGTTCATGAATGGAGGTCTGGTGGTATACTAACACAGTGGATAGTGGTCTCCTCATGTGAGGTCCATATTATTGTGACGTTTAATATCATGAATGAGACACCAACTATGCAGTTTAACATCATATGAAAATTACTCATGTTGTGACTTTTATAGTTTTCACCCAAGACCGTGATAAGCCTATAATTACAAAATATGTCACAATCAAGTAAGAAAGACTTTAAAAAAATTCATAATCCCACTTGAGCCATGTTCTGTGTGAGAAAAAATGAATAGAAAATAATTTCTCCTACCACACATAGGTATTTAATGGAATGGGTAGGAGGGTTTTCTATTATGTTGTGGATGAGATTATATATAGGATCCAAGCCTCTCTATGTATCTCATAGGAGTGCGAATTAGGCCATACATAGTTTTTGGAAAACCAAGTAGTTTAACATGATGAGGTGGGGAGTTCAGCTATGTAGTTTAACATAGTGCGGTAAGGAAGAAGGATACCCAATGTGGAAAAAAGAAGGATTAATTCCCTAAAAATACATTTGAAGCATTCAAGAAATCATATAATGAGTAGAATCCCATGTTTTTTACATGAGTATTCTTGAGCTGGTAATCCAAGTCATCCCTTTCTTGGTACATATTTCAAGTCTATATTTTAACATCATGCCCTAATGATGTTGTCATACATTCTGATAACTTATAAACAATAAAGATATGTTATATCTAGTCCCATGGTTATGGTTTTAGGCATCACTACACATATTGTGATAATATGAATCAATCCACACATAGTTCGTTAATGGAGAAATTCCCTATGTGGATTTGACTCGCACATACGGACTGGAGAACTTTATTTCCCTTTTTCACATATCTAGATCATGTGTAGTAGTTCATTTATGAATAAAATCATTACATTAAATTTAATGTCATGAAATAAGGATGAGCGATGATTAGGAAAACTTGTGTTGTTTAGTGTCATGTGACCAGTATGACTTCATTATTGTCAAATGTCATGTGGTCAAGATGTAAGGTGTTACGTAGTTTAAAGTCTTGCTACTAGGACATATTCTATGAATTTCATACATCATATGGTAAGGAAGTATCATGAAATTAAATTACATGAGACTATGATAAATAATTATGTTTAAATTTAGTTGAACAGGATGTATTCCTTGTAGTTTAACATAATGTGGTCCGGACATATCATGTAGTTTAACATCATCCAACCAGGATATTGGGAAATAGTGAAATTTAAGGTCTTACTACTAGTGACTGATTTCATGTGAGGGGTGCATTATCCATGATATTTTTGATAAATATAATTGGTCGTCAGGTAATACAAAATGTTGGGTTTCTACATTAGTGTTCAGAGAAGTAATTTCCATATAATTCCAAGAAAACACATATCGATGTTTCTTTAAAAATGAAATGTATATCTGTTACTCCTAGAGGGGTATTTAAGAACTTATCAATTATTGTTGTGGTTCTTCCTATCTTCATATATTGACCTTCTTAATATCATCTATAGTGGAGGATATTCCTCCCTCAAATACGAGAGGTATGTACTTGAGGAGATCAGTTTCTTCATTTATATTTGTGACCATAGATGTATTTTCAAGTATGGTCGGTAATCTGGTGCATATCGTTCAATATTTAGGTGAGTGAGGAAATGGAAAGTGACATTGTCATACATAAAGGCAAAATTTATCACAGATAGATTCTATAGTCGATTTCTTTATCTTATGCTTTCACTGGGGATAAGAGGAGCCTTGAAATCTGGGATTAATTCTATAATGTCTACCAGGTTTATGGGTATGACATTGTCACTATCGACCATCCTCTATGGATTCTTAGGGGTGGTCCAAAATCCATTGGGGGATTTAATCTTGATATTTTCAACCACAATTAGTTATTTTCCTTCCCTTTCATAGAAAATTGATTTAATTTATATGGAATCATAATTCTATAATGGGGAACCGTCACTATGTTTCACTCAAACCATCCCATTAATAGGGTATTTCATGTACTAATGCAATTTTTTGGTACCAAAACATGGATATAAAGAAGACTTACAATTAAGACATTATGTAATCTATCATTTTGGATAACCATGAAATCCAAGTTAGGTTTGGGATCCCCGAACTGAGCCTTGGATTTGAACTTTTTGATTGTTCTTTTCTCAATCTAATGATAACTTTGAATGGTTTGACATGAAGGACTTAAATCCCCCTTGCTGTATCCCAAACACTTGAGTGTATGAATCATGGTGAGGTTGATATAAGAACCATAATCAATTATATCCACTAGGATGTAAACATTTTCAGGCCTTCTTAAAATTTATAGTGGTCTGATATGTATGTTGATGACCTCTTCTTGATAAATCTTTGTAAATGAGATGGATATATGGAATATTGATGGCATGGCCTCCACTAGATGTACCACATCTACAGAAAAATCTATGTAAAACATCTATGGGATCTTGGGGGCCTTAATGGGTTCCACTTTGACTTTTCATGATAGATTGAAAGCATTCATGATTGTATAAATTTAACAACATGATGATGATATATCTTAGAAATTAAGATGTCGCATAGTTTACTATCCTGTGATCGGGACATGTTCTATGAATTTTAACATCAAGAGTTAACTAAATTTTCAAGTAGTTTAACATCATGTGATTAAGACATTATTGTGAAGTTTAATGTTATTTGACCAGGATGTGGTTCTGAATTATTACATCATGAGACGTGGAAGTGGTCATGCCACAACCTTTCAAGAGGATGAATTCATTTTTCGATGGAGGTTTTACTACTCATATTCATATTTTATGAAATTCAGGATCTCTAATTATATCAATACTATAATTAAATAATTCTCTAACCAATATTTAAGGATAAATAAACACTCCATTGTGTGTCTAAGACTTATATGGAAGGGGTAGTAATTTTCATGTCCTATCAACCATGCCTCACATAGAATCCTCATTTTCAGGAGTTTTATCCAATAATTCTTTAGTGAATAATTAATGTACCTGAGTGGAATGTTTTTATTATAATGGATATACCTTATTTATTTCATCATGATATGAGTGACCATGATTCTTCTACTATGAGTTAATCATACCTATGTTAGCATGGTCACATGGCTAATTTTTATGTCCATGGTGTAGGGCCTCACACTTCATTGGTTTTGGCATATGTGTAAATGCATTGGGGTCCTTTTATGATGTATATTACATCAAATTATTATGATATCTCTAGACTCCTAGAGGATTTGTAGATACAATTTAGGTTGGATGGTTTTTGGAGTACCCACAATGAGGGGGTATAAAATGTGGAGGTCCCCCAGCCCTATGGTCTATGTGTTTTGAAAATATCAAAATTACCCCAACCCTATTGGATGGGGTGAGGTGGAACAATTCCTTGATTTCACCTAATTAGGGGATGACAAATATGATAATCCACATATCCTTACAGTTTGGGGAACTTCCCAACAATGTGGGATTCTATAGGAAGGTGCTGGTTTGACATTTTGGGGGTAATATACAATGATTATTTCCTGAAATATTTCCCATATAACCTTTTTCTCTTGATATAGTTAATTTAACTAGTCCTATTCATAAATATCCTTCTCATACTTAAGGGGATCACTAGTAGTAGCCATGAGAACATTGTTTCCACTATCAATGGAAATGTTAGTGGATGACGATAGGAGACTCAAAGTAGACCCCAGAGGATGAATCTATTAATTCTACTATTTATATACTCCCTTGATATTACCTACTAAAATATCAAAATAGTTTATAATACCACTTATAGATGCATTAATGATACCATCTGGCCCAAATTTCCATTGCCAAAGTTAGAAGGTGGTCCAGCCTATGGTGACATTGATGACCATGGAAGGGTTTGATTATATATCCCTTGATTTTGATCATTTATATATGATGATAATTATTCAAATTAATTAGATATAATATTCAAGTATACATATACGGGACAGTTCTCCTCCTCATCAGAATATCTCATTTGACAGGTTAGTGCCAGATATATCCCTTTTGTGGGAAGACGCTCACTATACCATTTGGTGGCTTGGTTCCTATATTGAAGATGGTACCAAGGTAAAATATGATAACTCTTTCTCCAAACCTATGAGATGGTTTTTCCATAGTATTTTATTGTCTCCAATTCTATTTTATATGAAGTCTGTGGATTATGACTACTGATGATATTGGGATCAATCTAGGCCACTATTAGTATACACTGGTGGGACTCAAATAGATTGAAAGTAACATGAATATAATATTTATTTGGAGCTACGTTACTTGTATACCCCTAGTGGGTTATCCTTATGGATTTCCTTATTTTGATAATTAGTGTGGTCACAACTTCCTCTACTTGTCCATGTAGAATCACAGTCACACGTTGATGATGATGAAAAAAATAGATGGATTCCCTCCAATGCAAATCTTGAGTAGTTGAGTTGACATGATGATTATCATCACCCACCTCCCTTGGGTAGGGATATTTAATTATGATACACTCTAGCTATAAGATCGAAATTATATGAATTTTTTTATAAGGGACGGTTCCTCTTTGGAGTCGTGTAATTGTAAAGACATCGTATGAGGACTCATCCCTTGAAGTATTTCATGAGGCGATTCTAATGTCGATATGATTTTTTTGATATGGTAATAATATACCAATTATTTCATAAACTACAATTTCATGTGTTCCTTTTGTGTCAACATACGTCAGGGCCTCAGGAGAAAAGATTCCATGGTGGAAAATTCACATGATCAGTATTCCAACTGGTTTTTCACAGTGGTTTGAGTTGTTTTGTAAGCATCTTCCACTTATAAAATGGCCATAGAATTCTTTGGTACATTTTATGATTCCACTTAGATGCATGTAATCTGGATATGTTCAAAAGATGAAACAATACACCTTATTAGTGTAGCATTATATATAATATTACATGTTTTATTAATTTCATTCACAACTAAAGGATAAAAATGTGGTCCCTCATTTTATGAAAGGTTATGGAAATATTAAAAAAATCTTAGTGTCACCATTTTGTTTCACTATATATGAAAAAAATCCTAATAATTACTAGGTATTCTAAAATTCTTTAAATTTTGAAGGGATTATATCGCTAAAAGATATCACATTAGGTTCACCATTTTCTCCTGAAAAATGTGGAACATTTATACCCGATTCTCAAATGTGGGTAATTGATGACTGTTGCACAATAATTTGTGTTAGGTTTAACATATTTTTCTCAAATGTAATCACACAAATATTACCACATTCATAACTGAGTAAGTACCTTCTTTCCAAAGGCATGTGGTCCTTTGATGTTTCACTCCCAATGATGACTATGAACTCAAAATGGTCAAGATGGTGATAGTTTGGGATCATCACACCTTTTTGGGGGGAGTAATTTCACATTCTATAACTCTCTTAGTGGTTTAATATATCTTCATGAAATCCTTCATATACCCCAATACATGACTAGTTCAACTATTTCAATGAATTTACTGATACTGTGTGGTAATGGGAACGATTGTGTGTACAACACAGGTCCCCCCACCAATATCATGATAATTTATAATGATTTAGTTTTCATCTTTGTTCAGGGGGTCTGCAGTCAATTTCCATCTAGTAATGATGTTGGTGTCAAAGATATGGGATTTATCCTCCATGAGGCATCATAGATATGTTGTACGAACAAAAATCAATACCTATGTAGTTCATTGAACATAATTTAAGGTCATATTATGGGACTATAATATGATGCTTAACATTATAAGATATGGACATAAATGTTGGGATCAAGACTTGGGGGGTAATTCTACGTATCCTGTTAAGATAGAAATTATTTTCTCCATAGTTAGAGTCACGAGTGTGAGCTTCATAAAATTTGTGACAACTGAGGCCATGAGTGGGGATTATATACATATTTCTTCCCTAAATTACATTATCAATAGTATGAATCTTTTAGTGAATATGTGATTTAATAGGGACCATTTCAGTTCCCATAATGGGGGAATCCTGATCAAGATAATGATATAATCCTCTCCAATCTATAATCCCATGTGGGTAATCCATTGTTTTAGAAACAAGAGATAATAGAATATAGGACACATTCCATTAGAGAGAAGTTTTTTGAGGAATACACATTAATGATGACCCTTAATATGTATTATTACCATTCTCATGGAGGATATAGTATGTAGATCGAGTATTATGAAAGTTTCATGTGTATCCTATTCATAAAATGAATAAGATTCATCATATCTTAGTTCATCCCTAAACGTATTAGGGGTTTGTGGTACTTGATGTTATGTTCAGGGATTACACTCAAAAGTATTCTCATTTTTAAACCTGATTATCATTTATTTATGGGCAAGGAAGGATGGTAGACTTATGGGAGGATTCAATCCCATTAGTGAAGAATATTTTGGATATGAAGGGACTTATACTAGGGTGGATTTCTAATAGTGATCATGTCATAGGCAGGCTTCCTATATATCCTACATGGATTGGGATTAGAGTCGTCACAGTATTGTTACCACCTAACCTGCTGATGGGTAGGGTGGGTGATTTCCATCTAATAAATTATTGTTTTCACCATGGATTATGGATTATAATGGATTATACTATGATTGATTCCAAATATGCATATCTGATCTCTATTCACTAACGGATAAATATAAATGATGTCTATGAAAGGTTGGTTAAGATGCAAGTTATAAAAAAGAGAGTGACCATCTGAGAGAATGAAAAATATAGGGTCGCATGAGAATATAACCCTATCCCATTAAGGGAAATAACCATATAAATCGGGGATGTGTCTGAATATTAATAGATTGTGGTTCACATGATATAAGTACAAGTGTATCTGTCATAAATGGTTTACATGTCTACCCTATAGTTCTGGATTGTCTTTTAGACATTTCTTCATTTTCTCCATAGCATGTTTAGGTTGTCAGTTTGACCTTGTAGACACGTCCAAGGGTATTTCCTAGACATGTATAAGAATCATCAATTGATTAAACTTCATGTTTCCATGCTATTTTGTAAGATCAACTGACTTGTCTAGAATGTATTCGTGTTATCAATTTGACTTTTCCAGGATTTCTTCAAATGATAAAATTTGACATATCTTGGGTATTTTTCATGATCAAATATTATTTTTTGGGATTACATTTAATGATAAAATTCTATACGTATCATGTGTCTTCTCATGATCAATTTTTATTTCCTTTGATGTCTTTACATGATCAATGGGAATTTTACATAGACTGTCGCATGATCCAATGACACATACAACGCATGTAGCATGATTAGAGTGACTTTTTTATGGTATATCTCATGATCAAACACACAAATCCAAGGTTTCATGATGAATCCACAAGACTAGTTATTCATGTTACATTGATCCTTTTGTGAATCAAGTGGAGGGGTATTGTGAACATGTTCATGATCACACACATGTCAATGTTTTGAGGTTTAATTTAAAAATGGATAATTCCATAAGTCCATATGGATAAATATTTTCATAAGGGTATTTCTTGGTTTAGTGTTCTTGTTGAATGAACACATATTGGGGTTTTCATGGTGATGGGAGGGAATATCAATTGGTTTTTATGAATTTCAAGGCCATGTATAGATGGTGGGGTTCCCACATGATGGAATCAAATGATACTCAATTGCTCATGTGGTTTACTATTGATTCATGTGAAGGGTTTATATAATATCAAAGAGTATGCATGTAGGAACCACAAGAATATATGATAGAGAGGATGTGTAAATAAAATATAGGGAACATTTCCTTGATGTTTTCATTTTATAGAAGGTTTTTATTTCTATAGACATCAGTAAGGATGTCCCTCATGTTTGAGGGCCTTCATTGTATGGATGAATAGATGCTTTACGAGACTAAGGCATCATCATGTTAACTCATCATTACCATGAGGTGTAAATATCAACCTCATATGTGTCTCACGTCCTAGGTGTCTCATGACCATCATGTGATCTATTAATCTATAAGGGAGCATGCAAGGAGACTTGAAAACCCATATGGGGTATGTATTAATCTGCAATGAAGGGTGTATGGATGAGGGTTATTGTGATGGCCACACATATTGGGGTATACATAAAAAAGGTGAGGGAATTCTCACTGGTTAATATGCATGTCAAGGGGTGTTTTCATGACAAATTACATTACAATAGTCATTTGATTGAATTATTCATGTAATAGGGATCTCTTATGGGGATTCCCATTCATGGATCCTCATATTATTGTGTCATGTTGTGATTAAAGTTTCATGTGATCATGTGAAGGGTGTAATGTGATGGAGCTCTCCATTACATGAAGAATCTCTCTAAATGATGGGGTTGATCTGCCTCTATTCTCTACTATTCTCCTCCTAGTTCTCCTTCCTCTATCAAAAGTGTGTCTTTTTTATAAAGGTATAGGGTTTATATATGTATATTTGGCCATTTATATCACTGTATTTCAGGGTGTTCATGCCATGTGTGTTAAATTGAGGTAGTGGAGATCCTCACATGAGTTTCATATGATGCTCATCCAACCACACCTTAACTTCATTTGATAGCTACATAGAACATTTTAAATATCCATCGACAATGTTTTCATCATTGTGCATTCATGCAATGAGTTTTCATTAGGCTTCAGATGATCGAATTCATATGATAATTCCCTAGTATGCAGAGCGTTGAGGTGGTGGAACTTTTCATGATCCACATACAAGAGTCTCTCTCAATGGGACTAGTTTTATTTATATGTGAATAATCAGTGTCTTCCAAATGGAATTACACAAGAATAATCCCTTGATCACACAACTCATATAGAATCTCACAATTTATTCTAGCAATCACATGTATACAAGGAATGAATCACTGTTGCATGACTATCCTCCACGTGGCATGGAATAATATATTTTAATATTTCCTTATGTGATCATTTTAGGTTCATGGAATTACCTATTGGTATCATGATCTTCGGGAACACTTTTTGCAGCTTCAATTGGTTTGCATTATAACTTTCATATAAAGCAGCCAGATTCTCTGAAGAAGGGTGAAAATTTGAAACAAATTTAAATGCATGGATTTAAGATGTATATTGTGTCTACTTTGTTTCAGTTTACTCTTCAGATCATGAAATAATTGAGGTAGTTGGGTGATGGGTCCATGTCAGGTGTCTCAGCGGTGTCTACAGTGTGGCGGGTAAGGGGGAGGTTGAAGATAATGTGGGTGAGTGATCGGATGGTCAAGATTTTCTTGATTGGATGGACACAGTTCTATCCATATTTTTATAGAGTAATAGTGTGAATCCCACTCTTCCATCCATCTTCAATCTAGAACTCTATATGGATCTGATTAATAAAAAAATATACTGTAGCCATTCATTGAGCAGGTAGTGGTTTTATCACCCATAACACTAAGAGCACACCATCACAAGTCATTACCTATGACTTTGCAGCCCACATAGTCACACCTTAACATGACCATGTGCTCGGACTGTGAGATCTATGATTTCCCACATCCTTGCTACTCGACTAGCTGGCTAGCTCCTAAATCATGGTTGAGTCTTGACTCTCGTGCATGTCCCTCGGTTATGATGGTAAGTTAGTCAGCTTAGCTAGCCCATTTTTTGTAAAAGGTGTGAATTGAAAAATACTAGAATAAATTCATAAACACATGGTAGAATATTCTATGTAAAATGAAAATAATAGGGGATAAAATTAAATTCCCTTATAAAAAAATCCCTGGCCAATATATTTCATGGATTCTACCTCTTATTCATTCAACCATGGTATGTCAGTATTTTTCATAGTCTCCATATTTAAAAAATAATAAATTGAAATGTGATTGGTGAAAAATATGGGTTCAAATATTATCCCTATTTGAACATATAACATCAATTAAAATCAAGATAAAAAATTTTGAATTTTCCTTTACATAAAATAATATAATGGTCTTTATCAATGAAAAATTGCCAAAAATTAACATATTTTTTATATATGAAGGAGGAGGTAAAATTAATCTCATCCAATATAAATTATTCATTTTCTAGAAATATTTATAAATCTATGTCATGTTATTTTTAACATTAATTACCTGATTTACCCTTAGAGTATAGATTAATACTTATAACATTTATAATTCATCAGGACCTAATATAAATTTTATATATTTAAAAAAATTATATATTATAATTCCAAAAATTGAATCCATTTTAACATATTCAGTTATTATATGTTGCAAAAACAATTTTTTAAAATAAACTCAAAAAACGTGAAAAAAAGTTGTTTTAGAACAAATGCATTTTTAATTGTAAAAACATTGTTACCCTGAAATTAAGAAAAATATAAATTACAATGAAATTAATTTGAATATATTTACTAAAAATATTCTAATGAAATTTTAAAACCAATTAAAAACAAAATAATCCTTTGTAATTACTTGAAAATAAAAGGTAGTTTTATGTAATGTTGATAATTTAACTATTCATTGGGAAACAATATTTCTAGAAAAAAATCCAAAAATACAATCCTAGGAAAATTTTTATATGATGATTTAAAAAATAACATCAATTTTATATAATAATAATTCAAAAATAAAAAGAGAATACTAATAATATTTATTCACTAAACCCATTAATTACCATTTTGCAGAAAACCTATTTTTAAGAATAATTCTATTTTAATAAATATTGAGCTCATATTTCATATTAATTATTCAATATATTTGAATTTAGTGTGAAAATATTCTATATATTTCATAATTCAAATACTACTAGTTATAACCACCTATTTAATAGAAACTTTATAACATTAATATTAAAAATTATATTATTTCAGGGAATGTTTATGCTCAGATTTTTGTGTCATATATTCTCTCAAACAAAGTGTTATTTAAAAATACTATGATGTTACATACCACCCCCCCCCCCTTCAAAATATTATATCCTATTAATATTATATTGATCATGATAATCAAGGATTTAAATTTTTGAAATTAATTTGTTAAATAATTATATCATTAAAAGTTTTAATAATAATTACTTTTGAAAATAGAGAATGGTGAATGTGAATTTTATATGTAAAACCCCATATTTTGTTTTTCAAATCATAGAAATATTTCAGGATGTTAAAATAATATGGGCAATGAAGAAAAATATAATCGCTAAATATTAATGGGAAGTGATATATAAGGTGATCATGATAATGTTAATGATGAAAAACCCATAACATAATAGTTTAAAATGATGACCATAAACGAATTAAAATTGATGGAAAAAATTAATATTTGTATTTCAAAATAATTCTCCAAGATTTTGGGGTTATTTTAAAATCATGATATATAACATGAGAAAATTTACTTGATTTATTTCCATTTCATAAGAATAATTTCGTCCTTTGGTTGTTCTTTGAAAAATTGTTTCGTATATGTAATCACTTAGTCGAATAATTTAATATTCAAAATGAATTATTCATCTTTGAATCACTAAAATAAACTTCTAACTGACAATAAGATCCAAAAATTGATAAGTTATTCTACCTGTATTTAGTGATGAAGCAAAATCAAAAAATTAAACACAAGGTAAGATAATATCCAATACAAATAATCCTTCACGAAAATAAATACAACATTAATCTCCAATTCCCCAACAATAATACCTATTTTTCATATTACACTATTTGATGGAAACTAACCATATAACTCATCAAAATATTCCTGACTAATTTCATATCCAATATTAAGAAATACATTCATATATAATCTTCCAAGATAAAAAAATGTTTACCTCCAAATAACATAAATCAATCCTAAACAAACATACCAAAAATGTACAATCCTTAGTCATACAATCTTAGAAATATACTAATCATTTCCAAAAATAACATGAATTTCCAAATGCCAAAATAATATAATATATACATCCAAAAGATAACATAACATTTATTCTCCAATGTATGGTCCTAAAAATTCATCCAAGGAGAAGATTTACCCCCACAATTGTTTTGCAGAAAGAATCGAGAATATCTATAAGTTTTTCAAGGAAAAGGGACTCAAATTGATTTGAATTTCAATGAAATAAGTTGATGTAATTAAAGTTTTCAAGTGGCCTTCATACCACCATTGGGAAAGGTATGAAAAGAATATAGATCGTGAACCACCAGGTATGTGGGATGGTCCACGAACCGCTGGCCCATGAAGCGATGGTCAGTGAGCAAGGAAAACCGTGAACAACGTCAACCGAAGGAGCACTGCATGGAATACCGTCAATTTACCATGACGCGAACCCACCAGTTCATGGATTAACCAACAGGGAAGGGTTCCATGAACCATTATTATTTACCGAAGCCTTCGCAAAACCCCGTTGACCGACTCACCCATGTATCAGAATATTGCTCTAATGGGTCTCTGCAAATGGAGTTGTGTGCATAGTAAATACATTTACTCATAAGCTCTATAAAATTGTCATGGTATAGACTAAGAGGGAGACATATAAAGAGAAGGATGTGTGACAAAATCTAGAGGGAGGCTCAGAGGTCGCACTCCAGCTTCCGTATTGTTTCATTAGCGAAGAAAAAACCACGCACATCTTCCTCCTCATGTGCAGCTAGCTACGATCCATAAAATTGGGGGAATGAAATAATAATAATTGAACCATGAACCCAAAAAGTAGACCATAACCAAATACGTCTCGTAGATGAGTTTCCCATGAATGGTAATCCCCTTGACCTACCTTCATTTTGGTGATCTAAATAGCGTACCACTACATGGATTGATCTTAGTGTCGCGTACCTAATCAATATGTGGATATAACCAAAAACGGAATGGTGATCCATGTACTACATTGGTATGCATTTGGCGACACCCATACTCACATACCTCACCGGTACATGGAAGGCCCTCTTCCTTGTATACCATCATGGTATGTGGAGCTTTCCCCATCCCGCATGAGAAACCAGTATGCATAACAGGGTGTTTTCAAGTGTTGTTCCTTTTGGTTCCAACCTCACCCCTCAACTACCATCTAGTCCACCAAGATCACTCCTCTAACTAGTCCACCGGAACTAGGCCAAAGCCTCCTCCAAAGCCACCAGGCCCATATGATCAAGCCATCAGGCACATCAGCACCCCCCATTGACTATACATACCCACAGTAAGCAGAGTCACAAAGGCCCTCCCATAAAATGTGTGGGATTTGGGAATACCTGTAAGTCTGCATTCTTGAGGTAACCTAGAGTCCAAATTTGGGATGCTAACATGAACCTCCCTATTCTCGGGATTAGTGGTGATCACGTTTTTTTCTAGTTAATGAAGAACATTGACCAGTCAAATGGGGTATGATCTGTAGAGAACCTAAGCATTCCGTACATGGACATTACATTACTTTTTCAGAATACTTAATACATACAAAAAACTAACACACAAGGACCGTAATAGATTAGTGTCTTTTGAAACTTGGAACGTAATCTTCTAATCGTGGTGAAAGATCTTCAACATCTCCCATAATGATCTTCAACTTTTTGTTTCCTGACCAAAAACCACTCTTTTGATCCTGGGGGAAAATTAAACATAAAAAGGGTGAGCTCAAATGCTCAGTAAGGGTAAGCATGGATAAAATAAAACAAACCATATACATTGGAACTTAAAAACATGAACATAATGTTTAAACATTAAAATCTTGAGCAACGACATAAAACATGGAAGTACATAAGGCATAGATCATAATGGAACATAAACCATGATAAAATAGCATGGGAATAAAACATGTAAATGTGGCATCCATTAAGAACATGTAATGATTTCCATAGTGGCCAAGGCATTTCTGCCAAGACCATCTTAGTGGACAAAGTCCCATTCTGAATCGAGTTCACTCCTCGTTTCAGTCCTGTAACACTGAACCAGATTAAATTACCGTTCCAGCGATGTCTATCTCATGAGATATAAAATCATTACCCATTTCATTGGAGGGAGATATAGGTCCCACCCATCTCATAATGAAATCATTCTTACTTGTGCCACCATAAAAAACATACATCATTTATAATAACCCAATAAACAAAATGGGTTTCATAAACATCATTCCATCATCACATAATCCATATAAAAGAAATGGATATCATTTCATAATAAAAAATGTGAAACCATTTAAATCATAGAGACATGATACTTGAAACATACACATATGAAATAATTTCATCTTAGATGAATTTTTTTTTTCATAAAATACTTGAAATGAATTCTTGAGGAAAATATTCTTTCTTCTTCAAAATCAATTTCTTTTCACAAAACGTCATGAAATTTTAAAAGAACAAGATTTTGTTGAAAACAGTAATGAAATATTTTGGAGGATGCTTCCTGAAAATAAGGCTTTATGAAACCGTAAAAATCCTTTCATTTCGTATAAGTTAAAAAACATTCTTCTCGTACTTTTATCGAAAAAGTTAAAAAAGTACCTCATAACGTAATCAAAAGAAAGATTCCTTACATAACATGTATTAAAATTCCAAAAGTCAAATATGGGTAAAAATGACTTTAAACATACATGAAAACACTTTTATAAAACATGGACAGGGATGATAGAAATAACTCTAGTAAATACTTACGAATAAGCAATCTCGGATAAAAATGAGATTTGAAAAATTTATCTCTTACCTTATGTCCGATATGCTTCGTATGTATCTGAACCTCCTGTATAATGATTTAAATAATTTTATTGACTTATTATAGAATCATATTCATTGTTATGATATCATATATGGTTCACTTATGACTTTATATTACCCGTTCTTTTGTAAATTCTAGGTTAAAGAGTGTTTTGGGTACAATCGTTTCATTTGTCATCCGTGTTTTGAATTGTAATTATTCATATGATTACTTAGATCACGATTACATAATTCCAGAATATAAAACATGATTTATATATAATATATATTCAGAATATACATATATATAATAGATTGATAAATGGCAAGAAATACACCGTTCATGGAGACAGTAGGTCGTACGTACCCATGAACGTTGTTTTCGTTTCCTTATTGAGTTGAATGGAATTAAGTAGATGAAATACTTATATACATAAATACAGTAGCTTTATAATGTCATATATTTCATTATTGTTTCTTATATATACTTTATAATCATTCTTTAATGGTTAACATGGAGAATTAATCTCATCGCGTCGTGGAGACGGTAGTCCGTATGTACGCACGAGCGATGATATCGTTTCCCTAATTATTGAATTTAATTGGAGTGGATGTTACAATATATCATAATCAGTATTATTTTATAATAACTATGTATAGTTATTCTTTACACCATTATACCCATCCATGTAAGGTGTTGGTGGAAAAACAGATTACACCACGGCGTGGAGACGGTATTCCGTACGCACGCACGCGCAGTGATTTTGTTTTCTGTAGGATGGATAGAAGGTGAAATGGGGTTGTTTCATATTTATAATAACAAATCAGTATATTAGTGATACTGATTTTATTACATTATTATGAAACAACTAAATAAGAAGAAGTTGAGGAAGAAAGAAGCTTGAAAGAATCGGGAGAAGAAATTACCTCTTCTTTGATACGCCTCTTTGAAACCTCTTCTTAGGGAACTAATATTGGTCATTAAAGTAGACCATAACCTCTAGGATGTTTCTAGGGAAGTGGAGACGATAATTTTTCAGGGTTTTGCAGATCATGAAGGCTCAAATTGGTGTGAGGAGGAGAGGGAGGAGGTGCCCTTTTATAAGGGAGGAGAGGGGCACCTTTGGAATTCTTAAAAATATCAATTTATAATAAATCTAACCCCACTTAAAAACCTCCAAAAATGACTCATATTAGAATTTTAGATGAGATAGGGTTGTAATATCATCAACCAATAAAATTTAGACATGTTTGGATCTTATTTTAAACCTTATCATTTTGATTTATCCTTATTTAATCTATTTAAGTTTATTTGTGGTAATAAAATTCTAAATTTTAAATTATAACAAATAATTTCTTATTTATTGTGAATATTCCATAATTGTTTACTTTATAACATTATAGAACATATAAATTTAAATTTATAATTTTTAAATATTTTTGTGATTTTTAAACAATTTTAAAATATGTTATTTTAATAAAATAACAATAGTTTCAATTTTTACACTATTCATTTATTTGAATTTAAATAAAATATATACAGAATATATGTTTGAAATAAAAGCTTTAATAGATTCATAAAATCCCATATGTATCTATAAAATTAGTGGATCACATTAAATAGTTCATTTAATATTTATTTTATTATTTTTAAAACCATTTATTTGGTTTATCTCTTAATAAAATAATTACTACAACATTTTTGTATAATTAATTAATATACGGATTTGTTTCATAAAAATTAAAAATAAAATCCTTTGATGAAGATATATTTATCACCTTTCAACATAATACTTTTACTTGAATTTATCATCTTAAAATCACAATTTGTAAAATTTTATATTTATTAAATTATGAAGTGGACAACTTTGGAATCATTTAAAATAAAATAATATAAGTTTCATAATCACTTATATAATGATACAAATCGTTATATATTATGTCCTTGGATGATTAAGGTGTATAGTTACACTACCAATAATTTTTGGTCAGGTTTGTGGGCCTTTTACTATGTATTATTATTTCAATAAAAACTATATCACTTATTTTCCACTTAATAAATAATTTCTGTATCATTAATGAATCACCATTAATGAAAAATATTTAATCCCTAAAAATTATAAATAAATTATCATGATGTAGAAAATTTTATTATATTTCTGGAGATTATTCATGTTTGATGTTTTAAGATGTTTATAACTAAATGAAAATTATTATACTTATAAGATTTAAGGGAGTGACATGTTGTCACTTTCTTTGGTTTTAATAATAATTAAATTATTTCCATGGTCAAAAGTCCATAAAATTAATCTAATTCGACCCTTAGGTTATATGGGTCTACTTTTATCCATTCAATACAAATTTTTTCATGTGTTAGGGTAATATTATATTTACCCTTAATTACCCGATTTACCTTTAACTATGGTAAATAAAATTTACCGTAGTTACTATTCATAATTCCCAAATTTAAAAAGTGGCCTATTAACATAATTTGGACCCATTGATTCCAAATATGGAATCCATTTTTCCAAATTCAATACACAGAAGTTGCAGAAGTTAAATTAAAATTAATCCTGTTGTCGAATGAAAACGGGTTTTTGTTTACAACATTGCAAAAGATTTAATTGATTTAACCTACGAATTAAAAGTAAAATCAATGCTAATGACATAAATTATATTAAATGGTAAAAATATATTCTATTTATAATTTAAACCATTCAATATTATAATTTAACCAGATAAATTATTACAATGAAAAAGTTGTTTTTCATTAAAATATATCGTGTTTTTACTATTCATCAAAATATGAAAGTTACCAGAATAATACGAAAAATTTATCGAAAGTAAATTTTTATTTCTTGATTCCAAATAAGAATTTTATTTTGTCAAATTTAACTTATAAACATGTCAAAAACTATATTTAACATGGGTGTTCCATCAAAAGGCGGCAATACTGCATTTTTTTAAAAATACTTATTTTACCTGAAAAATTTATTTTGTTCTTATACAATGTTCTAGAAAATTTGTAAGATGAATAATAATATTATAAAATTAAAAATTTATTTAATACTATTCATAACGGCTTTTTCATAATAATATTATAATAATATATCATTGATTAGTAAAAAACCGGTATTGCGTACAACACACGCTATCGAGGAAGGTCGCGATTGCATGTAATGTAAGCCAAGTCAGGGTTGCGTGTTGTGAAAGAATAATTCATTGTTTTGTATAACCGAATTCAACCATATTTCAATTATACATTGAATATATATATATATACTCAATGTTTCATAGAATAACTATTTTCAAGATTATGTGTAACACGATCCAAGAATAGTGTTGCGTATAATACAAGCTGATACGGTGTTGCGTATAGCGCAAGGTAATCTTGGTGTAGCATACAAAACAAGAAATTAATGAAATTAAAAGAATATTTCTCATAAAATATTAGGGTGTTACATTATACCCCCCTTAAAATGAAATTTTCCCTCGAAATTCGTCGGGGTTATAAATGGTTTACTACTCGAAGGTTTTTTAATAGAAACCCACATCGTAAAAAGGAATAACAAAACATGGCTTTAAAAACTAAAGTATAAAATTTAACGGTTACCCAAAATAACTCATCACTGGGTTTCCACATATGAGAACATAGGCGAAAATATGGATATAGAAGAAAAATCTAACAATCAAGTTCTGATGGAGAGTGGTAGAGAACATGGCTATGAAAAAGCCAACAATCACAAAGCTATTATTTTTTGATGATCTAAGGTACCATCTGATTAATAGGATATAAGGGAACTAGGACAGAAATTTTGGTTTTCAAGATCATTTCCCTAATTTTGATGAATTAAAAGAAATACTTGCATGATTTTGGTACAATCTCACTATTGTTCATGAATTGAACAATTTCCACTTCATCCGTTAAAGAAATAAAGTTGAATTTGTTATTCGTGATGTGTTAGCAGATCATGTGATAGAATGATGGGTCATTCCATCTCTTTCAAACCAATGGTTAGAAAAAGTTATAAGTCCATCTTATGGTTAGATTAATCGTATATGGTTCCAAAAATGAACCTATAATTCCTATATCATACTGCTTAATAAAATCAAACCAGTTTCTACTAACCAGGGACTTCCTATAGGCCACTGGTAGGTGATAAAGGCCAGTCACACTTCGGTTGTGGGTTCGATTCCCACAGCCTTGTCCGACGTGATGGGATGTCACCCGTCCTGCAGGTTTTCCTTTTTCTAAAACTACATTACTATATCATCCCATCAATAATATAGAAAAATGGTTCTATCCTTAAACAATACTAACTTATGTCCAACAAAATCCATTCCAATATTTAGGATTATCCATAATACTGCAGTCCGCTCTCATAATATAGTGAAAATGATTACCAGAGATGTAATACCATCATTGATCCCCATATATCATAAGATATGTCTTGTTGATCACATTCCAAACATTCGAAGGCATTAATCGTGTATTCTTTTGAAAAATGAATACCCATTGAACCTTAGTGAAAACATGAATGCAGTTAAAAGTTAACACTTTCCACATACCCAAATCCTCAAAATTCTATATACTCTAACCATGTTATCACTTAGTCCTTATATCAATCATGAGCTCATGAATACAACCAAACATCTCGTTATCTTATTATTCCTTCATTATGCGCATATCGTCTACTTTCCTAAAATATATGAATAACCTTTCATGGTTACCGGTACCATTCAACATATACATTCAAATAATTTAAGAAAAAAATAGTGTAACAATCCTTAGATGATTCTTTATTCCATAGTACCATTAACTATACAACATTACTCTTGATAAACATAAAATCATTCCACTACCTTCTTAAACAACTAACTAAGCTTCAACACTTCTTTCATCTCATATATCATTTGTAGTCTCCTCATCATCATCCACATAAATACTACCCATATGACCATGCTGATTCTCTTTATGAGATTTTCCCTTAGGGAATTGGTTTTCATAATGCCCGTACATTCCACATTTAAAACGTATAATCATTATTGATGTCGTAGAAGTACCATTATCCTTGTCCATGGTGTTAACTGAACCTTTTCCTTTCCACTTATTGGCTTTGTGTCCTTCTTTTCCACACCCAAATCATCTTCCAGTTCCTTTGAAACAATCTCCCAGATGCCTCTTCCAACATGATTTACATGAGGGGAATTGAACTTCCCTTCCTATATGATCATCATGAAACTCCATCTTTCTCTTATTATTTGAGTCAGGAAACTTACCAAAGTTGAAATTATTGATCATATTATGAGATTGATGATTAGGAAAAATAAGGATGTTTGGGTTTCCAAATCCCGTTTCATTTGGTTGCTCATGAAGAATATCATTCCATTGTCCGTTATATCCTCCACTATCGTGAACGTTCTTGTTTCCAGCCATTTTCTAAAATCCAAAAAGAATAGTGTGAGAGGAAAAAATCATGCTAGGGAAAACAACATAGTAAAGGGGGAGTACCCTCAATATCTAACATCTTAGGTTTAATTCTAAGATCATTAGAGAAATTCTAGGACTATAACCTATACGTATACATAACCTTAGGGACATCCCTTGACATACATTAGAAATATCTCTAGGGATCTCACTAATTTTTTCGCATCCTGGTTTCCAAAGGTTGACAAAACCATTACTCTGATACCAACTATAGAGACCCTAAGCTTGACGTACATGGACATTACATTAATTTTGTGGAATACTTAATACATAACAAAAATAGACACACAAGGACCGTGATAGTTTAGTTTCTTTGGATACTTGGAACGTAATCTTCTAATCGTGGTGAAAGATCTTCAACATCTCCCATAAAGATCTTCCACTTTTTGTTTCCTGACCTAAAACCTTTCTTTTGATCCTAGGGGAAAATAAAACATAAAAAGGGTGAGCTCAAATGCTCAGTAAGGGTAAGCATGGATAAAATAAAACATACCATATACATTGGAAATTAAAAACATGAACATAATGTTTAAACATTAAAATCTTGAGCAACGACATAAAACATGGAAGTACATAAGGCATAGATCATACTGGAACATAAACCATGATAAAATAGCATGGGAATAAAACATGTAATTGTGGAATCCATTAATCACATGTAATGATTTCCATAGTAGCCAAGGCATTGCTGCAAAGACTGTCTTAGTGGACAAAGTCCCATTCTGAATTGAGTTCACTCCTCGTTTCAGTCCTTTAACACTGAACCGGATTAACTTACCATTCCATCCATGTCTATCTCATGAGATATAAAACCTTTAACCAATGCATTGGAGGGAGATATAGGTCCCACCGATCTCATAATGAAATCATTCTTACTTGTGCCACAAAAAATATACATCATTCATAATAACCCAATAATCAAAATGGGTTTCATAAACATCATTCCATCATCACATAATCCATATAAATTAAATGGATATAATTTCATAATAAGAAAAGTGAAACCATTTAAATCATAGATACATGATACTTTAAACATACACATATGAAATAAATGTCATCTTAGATGAAAAATGGTTTTGATAAAATACTTGAAATGAATTCTTGAGGAAAATATCCTTTCTTCTTCAAAATCAAATCCCTTTCACAAAACGTCATGCAATTTTAAAAGAAATAGATTTTGTTGAAAATAGTAATGAAATATTTTGGAGGAATCTTAATTAAAATAAGGCTTTATGAAACCCTAAAAATCCTTTCATGTCCTATAAGTTAAAAAAACATTCTTCTCGTACTTTTGTCGAAAAAGTTAAAAAAGTACCTCGTAATGTAAACAAAAGAAAGATTACTTACATAACATGTAGTAAAATTCAAAAAGTCTAAAATGGGTAAAAATGACTTTACAAATACATGAAAACACTTTTATAAAACATGGACATGCATGATAGAAATAACCCCAGTAAATACTTACGAATAAGCAATCTCGGATAAAAATGAGATTTGCAAAATTTATCCCTTACCTTATGTCTGATATGCTTCGTATGTATCCGAACCTCCTGTATAATTATTTAAATAATGTAATTGACTTATTACAGAATCATATTCATTGTTATGATATCATATATGGTTCACTTATGACTTTATATTACCATTTCTTTTGTAAGTTCCATGTTAAAAAGTGTTTTGGGTAAAATAATTTCATTTTTCATCCGTGTTTTGACTTGTAATTTTTCATATGATTACATAGATCAAGATTACATAATTCCAGAATATAAAACATGATTTATATATAATATATATTCAGAATATACATATATATATAATAGATCGGTAAATGGAAAGAAATACACCGTTCATGGAGAGG
Source organism: Viscum album (assembly GCA_963277665.1). Lineage (NCBI taxonomy): Eukaryota > Viridiplantae > Streptophyta > Magnoliopsida > Santalales > Viscaceae > Viscum > Viscum album. The sequence goes on from OY728129.1 coordinate 1,543,439,752, forward strand.
GTAGGCCGTACGTACGCATGAACGCTGTTTTCGTTTCCTTATTGAGGTGAATGGAATTAAGTAGATGACATATATATATACATAAATCTTGTAGCTTTATAATTTCATGTATTTCATTATAATTTCTTATATATACTTTATAATCGTTCTTAAATGGTTAACATGGAGAATGAATCTCATCACGTCGTGGAGACGGTATTCCGTACGTACGCACAAGCGATGATATCGTTTCCATAATTATTGAATTGAATTGGAGAGGACGATACAATATATCATAATCAGTATGATTTTATAATAACAATTTACAGTTATTCTTTACACCATTATACCCATCCATGTAAGGTGTTGGTGGAAAAACAGATTACACCACGGCGTGGAGACGGTATTCCATACGTACGCACGCGCGGTGATTTTGTTTTCCGTAGGACGGATAGAAGGAGAAATGGGGTTGTTTAATATTTGTAATAACAAATAAGTATATTATTGATACTGATGTTATTAAATTATAATGAAACAACTAAAGAAGAAGATGTTGAAGAAGAAAGAAGCTTGAAAGAAGCGGGAGAAGAAATTACCTCTTCTTCGATACGCCTCTTTGAAACCTCCTCTTAGGGCACTAAGATTGGTCTTTAAAGTAGACCAAATCCTCTAGGATGTTTATAGGGAAGTGGAGAAGATACTTTTTCATGGGTTGGCCGAGCTTGAAGGCTCAAATTGTTGTGAGGAGGAGAGGGAGGAGGTTCCCTTTTGTAAGGGAGGAGAGGGGAACCTTTGGAATTCTTAAAAATATTAATTTATAATAAATCTAACCCCACTTGAAAACCACCAAAAATGACTCATATTCTAAGATTAGATGAGATAGGGTTTTAATCTCATCATCCAATAAAATTTATACCTGTTTGTATCTTATTTTAAACCTTATCATTTTGATTTATCCTTATTTAATCTATTTAAGTTTATTTGTGGTAATAAAATTCTAAATTTTAAATTATAACAAATAATTACTTATATGTTGTGAATTGTCCATAATTTTTTACTTTATAATATTATAGACCATATAAAGTTAAATTTATAATTTTTAAATATTTTTGTGATTTTTAAATAATTTTATAATATTTTCTTTTTATAAAATAAGAATAGTGTCAATTTTGACACTATTCATTTATTTGAATTTAAATAAAATATATACAGAAGATATGTTCGAACTAAAAGATTTAATAGATTCATAAAAGGTCATATGTATCTATAAAATTAGTGGATCGCATTAAATAGTTCATATAATATTTATTTTATTATTTGTAAAACCATTTATTTGGTTTATCTCTTAATAAAATAATTACTATAACATTTTTGTATGATTATTTAATATACTGATTTGTTGCATAAAAATTAAAAATAAAATCATATGATGAATATAAATCTATTAAATTTCACAATAATAATTTTACTCTAATTTATCATCTTAAAATCACAATATTTAAATTGTTATATTTATTAAATTATGAAGGTGACAACTTTGGCATCATTTAAAATAAAATAATATAAGTGTCATAATAACTTTAGTAAGGCTCCAAACGGTTATATATTAGGTAATTGTATGATTAAGGTGTAGATATACACAAAAAATAAGTGTTGGTCAGGTTTGTGGGCATTTTAATGGGTATTATTATTTCAATAAAAATTATATTACTTATTTTTCACTGAATAAATAATTTCTGTATCATTAATGTATCACCATTAATGACAATTATTTAATCACTAAAAATTCTATATAAATTCTCATGATGTATATAATTGAATTTTATATCTGGAGACTATTCATGTTCGAAGTTTTATGATGTTTATCACTAAATTAAAATTATTATACTTATAAGATTTAAGAGAGTGACATGTTGTCACTTTCATTGGTTTTAATAATAATTAAATTATTTTCATGGTCAAAAGTCCATAAAATTAATCTAATCCGACCCTTAGGTTATATGGGTCAACTTTTAGCCATCCAATAGAATTTTGGCATGTGTTAGGATAATATTTTATTTACCCTTAATTACCCGATTTACCTTTAAATATGGTAAATACAATTTACCGTAGTTACTATTCATAATACCCAAAAATAAAAAGTTGCCTATTAACATAATTTGGACCCACTGATTCGAAATATGGAATCCAGTTTTTCAAATTCAATACACAGAAGTTGCAGAAAATAAATTAAAATTAATCCCGTTGTCGAATGAAAACGGATTTTTGTTTAAGACATTGCAAAAGATTAAATTGATTTAACCTACAAATTCAATGTAAAATCAATGCTAATGACATACATTATATTAAATGGTAAAAATATATTATATTTATACTTTAAACCCATTAAATATTATAATATAACCATATAAATTATTACGATGAAAAAAGATGTTTTTCATTAAAATATAGCGTGTTTTTACTATTCATCAAAATATGAATGTTACCAGAATAATACGAAAAATTTATCCAAAGTAAATTTTTATTTCTTGATTCCAAAGAAGAATTTTATTTTTTTCAAACTGAACTTATAAAAATGTCAAAAACTAGATTTAAAGTGGGTGCACCATCAAAAGGCAGGAAAACTGCATTTTTTAAAAATACTTATTTTACCCGAAAAATTTATTTTGTTCTTATAACATGTTCTAGAAAATTTGTAAGATGAATAATAATGATATAAAATTAAAAATTTAGTTAATAATATTCATAATGGCTAGTTCATAATAATATTATAATAATATATCGTTGTTTAGTAAAACCTGTTATTACGTACAACACACGCTATCGAGGAAGGTCGTGATTGCCTGTAATTCAAGCCAAGTCTGGGTTGCGTGTTGTGAAAGAATCCTTCGTTGTTTCGTATAACTGAATTCAACCATATTTTATTTATACATTGAATATATATATATATATACTCAATGTTGAGTAGAATAAGTATTATCAAAATTGTGTGTAACACGATCCAAGAATAGTGTTGCGTATACTGAAAGTTAATACGGTGTTGCATATAGCGCAAGGTAATCTTGGTGTAGCATACAACAGAATACATTAATGAAATTAAAAGAATATTTTTCATAAAATCTCGGGGTGTTACATGTTCTCTGCTCAATTTTATTAGGGAGAAAGTCTTCCATTTCCAAGAACATGATTTGAGGCCCTCCCACTGAGGTAAGTTCTCAAAAATCTAAGGCAGGGTCACATGACCTTTACTTCCATTACATATGGAAGGGTTCATTACTCCATGCCCTCACCCATATTTTCCCCGACCTCTTCCATCGTGGGCTCTCTCTCCCCCACCAACAAGGGAGGAGGTATGTAATTTATTGAATCTTTCAAATCCTCTTGTTTCTCATACAGATCATGACTCAAGTGAGATTAGAGGTTTGTGAGGATTAAAATATTAGCACAACTTATAATCTATGATAACTCGTATTCCTGACCAAAGAAAGATACGTAGGATTCCTACGAGAATGCTCGAGCTCAAATGGGTTCCCATTCCAAAAGGGTCCAGCGAATCATGTCCATCCAATGGGAAACCTCCACGCATTATTCCCACACATCCAAACGATGTGGGTTCTTATTCCTCTACCGATGATACATAGAATCCCTTCTTGTGGTCTCGATCCCAACATGATGTCACCTTTTATCCCCCTAGATGACAATAAAATCTAGAGGGACTTAAAATATGGAAAAGTCAGCATCACCTCTATGGAATAAAATATATGAATGCCCACGACAATCTTTCAAAGTAAGGGTATCATGTGGTCACACTATTTGGGAATGAAACAAGGATTCATTAACATATGAACATGACTTAAATCACTAAGAGCTTCCCCGAAAATGAAATAATCCTCCCAAAGAAGGGTGCGGTGATCTTGACCTCCCATCCTCTTTACCAGTGGATTCCTTAAGTATCATTGGCCAAATCGCTAGCTGGCAAGAACCTGCCTTTGGAAGTAGGTCCATGAATCAGGGATACCCAGGTTGTTGGGTGTTCTTGGATCCACGAATAAACCTGTTGGAGACCATTACAGGAAGATATATCCAACAAGGACTGATTTCATGAGTGATTGACACCTTATCAAATGACCCACTAACACCAATAGTTACCCACAAGGTTAATTCGTCCTTAACTAATAGATAATGACATTGAATGGGTCAGAAAAATCGAGTGGTAAACTCAACAGGAACTCATCTCTATGGAAAAAGGGATGGGTGGTGATCCTTTTTGTGCCATTTCTATATCCCCTGTAAATGTGACATCTCAAAGGTGGAACAAAAATGGTGAACCCAATATAAATCCATAACCAAGGTGGTGGTTCTACCCCAATGATAAAAGAAAAAAGAAGACTGCACATTAGACCATTTTTTCCGCCCTAGTATGTGACAAACACGACACCTTGGAGGCAGAATGAAAATGGCGAACCTGACGCAAATCCTTAACCAAGGTGGCGGTCTCACCCCACTTTGTCCCCTTCACCCCACAATAAATGAAAAGGGGATGGGAGCCATGATGAATTTCCAAATGTGAATATGTGTAAAGGAATGCGACATTAACATGTTTTGTGGTTTGTATGTCATATACATGTATTGTAGGTTCCCACAAAGAGACCTTCGATCCAAATGACATTCCCACGATCCATTAAGACGCACACATCAGCGATCCCATCGGTAGACAAGGCCTCAATGATGAAAAGGACCCCTTTGCCTACCCAAAATCTTCAACACTGGGTGTCTAATACACTAATAAAAGAGTACCACTGAAATGGTACTCTCCCCACACTAAAGGCCGCATGAAAATTCCTCCAGTCTACAAAGTACCTCTAGCCGCCTATTCAGCCCTATTGGTACCTCAGCAGATGGCATCCCTAGTGGTCATCTCAAACCATTACAGGAGCCTATCCTCAGAACTTGACAATGACTACCTCCCATTCCTCATGGAGGTAGTTAAAGTCAATTCTGACAACTTCATCTCAACTGAATAGGGGGCCTACCCAAGGGCTCCTTCTAGAGAGCGTCACTACTGACAAAAAATGATCAAACCTCCTCCCACTGAGGAGGACCTTTTGCTGAGGCACCTACCATTTTCCAGGAGACCCGGGCCCATCGGGGTACTCACTAAGAGTGGAAAATATATAATTAGAAAAATATGTTTACCCTAGTTCATGATGGGAAGCTCTGCCATACTAACACAATGTCACATTAGGTAAACAGTAAACACTTCCCTCTCACCTCAATCCCACCCCAAAAATAGGGTAGCACAATACGAGCACACACATGTTTCTTCTAGTTCCCTATGGTCTCACCTTTCAGAAAAAGTAGAAAAATATAGGCAGATGAAAATATATGTCGATCCAGAACAATTCTTCCATCCAAATAGGGTGGCACTCAGATACATGCAGGTGTAAAAAACCTACTGACAAATTTCTAGCATGCTGTCAAAATAGGACAGCAATAGGCTATACACAGGAAAAAAACCTACACATGCATATCAATCCCACCATCCAAATATGGTGGCAACCAAATATGAGTAGAGTCAAATTATTATAGAAGAATACAAATCCCATGATAAAATACAGCGTCATGTGAGTGGATGAATATCACTGCTCATAAATATGAAAACCACAAGTCAAATAAGGGGGAAACAGATGAAGACAATCGGTGACAGACTCGTTCCTCTTTCTGGGTATAGGAGAACTACCAGTATCTACTTGCAACTCGTGAAGGACCGGACAAAAAACAAACTCCTGCTCAGATATCAGAATGTGACTTCATACTCATTCAATCCAAAGATTTATCCCTGCACATCCCAGAAATGATGGACAATCATACGTCAATTTTAGGCCATATCCTCCAAACATGGAAAGATATCATTGAATCGGTGGAAAGGTGAGAAATCAGGCCCATGACCCGATTTAATTGAATGGAGTGGCTCACTTTCAAATGAGTTAGTAACTCCGAAGTACTTATGCACCCCTTCTCTAGTCCAGGAAGGGTGATTAAAATATCCCGTGATATACAGATAACCACATCAGGAACAAATACATATTCCAACTGGGGGACGCCGGTCCATCATGCTAGCTACTCTCGGGCCAATATATATCCCTTCCAAAACTCAAGATTCTCATCGACATATCCTGAAAATTTCACGGGCCCAACAAGACTGGGACCCGTAAATGAAGGCCATTATAAATAGAAGATGTACTCAGTTACCCATAAGAGAGAACCTAAAAATGAAAAGTTTCAATGGAAACTGGAAATTGAAGAGAACATACAAGATCCTTATCTCCTGGATGTTGGGGTTCTTGATATCCTCCAACATATGTCAATAATGGATCAAGAAACAATCAGTTCATTACAAAATTATGGATGTGGTAGTAGCAGTTATGAAGGTCCTCCCTACAATGTTGTTATCATCACCTCTGAAGGTACTCCATAGAGATCCCATGGGGGATTACTCTATGGTTCAAGAATGATCAATCACATGATCCAATCTACTAATGTTCATCAGAGTAGCCCTCCCCTCGACCTGAAGATCATACAGTAAGAAAGTCATCCCCTTACTATCATCTGCCCTGATGGACCTCCTCAGGTATACACTATAGATATTCTTTTCCCTATAGTCTTATATCAAGAGTTTATGGTATTCCTCAGCTAGATGATAGTCATTGCGTAGGCCCTCCCAACAATGGAAGTTACATTGATGGTCCTCCCCATAGTAACACCAAACAACGAGAAGGTTCTACCATCATTACAGTACTTCTTGAAGGTCCTCCCCAGGATGTAGACTATATTAATTATCCTTGTAGCTAGATAACAAGTCATGATGGTACTCCTCTCCATGATGAAATTCATTACCAAGGCCCACCCTGCAATGATAATTGGTGTGAAAGCCCTCAAAATAGTGAAATTGTGCATCAAGAAGGTCATATCCTTTCTACAGCCCTCCGGGAAGGTCCTCTATTGGGTTCACACCGTCATGAGAATTCCCATGGTCAAGCATCAAGTTTCCATGCTAGTCCTCACCATTGTCACACTACATCTGATGTTCTTCCTCACAATCAAAATTCATACTGCCAAAAAGATCCTCCCCTTTCTAGAATCAATATGAGAAATCCCACTTCTGCTGAGGTGCTCGTAATGGAGTCAGAAACATTTTTTACTCCATCTATAACGAGTGATATTATTTTTCAACCAATGGATGGCATGGGGCCACACTCATCTTCTGAGCCATCCCCGAGGTGTCCAAAAATAGATAAGTCTCCCACTATCACGGTTTCGTTGAATGACATTATCAAGAAGCAGTCAAGATAGCAATATCATGTAGAGTATCCTCTAGAAGAACAACAACATTATATGTTTCTTGTGAGAAGGCAAATTTCTAGGGATAATATACTAGTGATGTTTTGGCCTACGACCACTTCTCACTTCAACATACTAGGGGAATTTTCTAGGGAATGAACACATGACAACCACCTAAATATATGGAAAATTCTTCAAAAGATGTAAATAAAATTGCAACCCTATGAAGTGTACATGAACTATATCAGAACGATAGGTGAGCATCGTCATCAAAATGACTTGGAATCCTCCACATCTGCAAGGAAGCCGCAATCAGAAAGGGGAATGAAAAACCATGAACTAGATTGCCCCCATGCACTACATAAATTGCATTGCCACATTGGCAAAGCCCTAGATGGTGTTCACATTTTGGGTGGGGATAACATGGAGCTCTATTCTTCGCCCCACATCCCGTCCAACATGCCATAATGGAAATGAAATCATGTAATGTCATCACCACAATGTTACAATAAAATGAAATCCCTACTCCAAAAAGATGGGATACTCAACAAAATCTGGCCCGGAGTAAGTCTCAATAGCGTCTGGGCAGAAGAGATCAAGCCATCAAAAAAATTATGTGTCAGGTGACTAGAAACATCCATCAGGCTTCATGCCTAAGGGAATCCAACCAGCAAGAAATGATCCTGTCTTCAAAATACCATGGAATCTGAGAAGGCACAATTCGACACTCAGCTTACTCCCTATCATGAGTACATAAAATTGAAAGGGTGACAATAGTAGTGGATACTACTGCAATACGAGAACAGTCCCGACACATAGGAATTGGGGAATTTTTAAATCAATATTACCCCGTAAGTCCAAAAAAATCCAAATCGTAGTGCATCAACAGGAGAACGGGGAAAACCCTAGCTCGTAGAGTTGGGGGAATTTTTAACTCAAATCATGGAACGACAGATGTTTGTCTTCCACCATCTAGGAAGAATGATGGACAGAGGAGTTACCTATTCCACCCTTTATCATGGTCTGCACCCTCCAAGATGAAGGAGTGTTACGAGGTCAAACTAGGGTTCCCTTCTAGTCAATCTTCATCATGAAACCCAAATAATACTGCAGAATGGAAAGAGAATGTTCAATAAAGGGAGTAAGAAGCCTTCCTACCATTTGGAACTAGGTACACCACCCCCAATGTTGTATGCCTCAATGAAAATGGTGACTATCAACCCCATGTATATCAAAGAAAATGACACAATTTGAGAAGATGAAAATGAATATGGTTCCCTAACAGAGGCATTCCACATCGATCCAGATGGAATTCATACCCAGAACGATAGGGCGGTTCTAAATCTGGGTGCCCCCTCAGTTAGTCTAACATTACCGCTCATGCGAAACTCCAACAAGGATAAAAATAAATCCATGGTCATCTATGACCCACCTCCTCCCCATAAGAGTGTGTCCCTCACCCTCTAGGAAATTTTTTTCATGAAATTGGAATAAATGAACGAGAACAGACAAATTAATGTTGATCTACGTCGAGGGAGTTATCTCACCGGGTGTGTTCCCTCGGTGGAATGTCAATAGGGGCTCCTAGAAGTGGTTCCCATACAACATGCACCCATCTTAGTGAATGATTCCAAGACTGATGGACTATTAAACCAGTCCCTAGAAGGACATCCAGACATCCCCCCATTGGGATGGAAGCCAAAATATACCCAGTTAAACCCACAAATAATGGCCCTAGCTGGGAATTCGCCCTAAATTCTAGCAGCGCCAACACACCCAATATTTGCTCATGCCACACCAACCCAAGCTCAATCCCGACAGGATAAACCTCAAGGGATCTTAAAAAATGTCGAGCATCTATGGGCCTGACTAGAATCCATGGAAGGGAGGCTCTCCCTAATACTAAAAGAGTGGAAACCCTACATTGAGTGGGTGAGAAATGTTCCACCACTACCAAACATTGGGAACCGCGTATTCCCAGTATTAAATGGATTGGTGGACCTAGAATAGAATTTGATGAACTATGACTCTTACTGTGACCCCGTGATTTGGAACATTAGTGAATCAAGAAGCTGTAAAACTCATGTTCTTCGTACGAACCTTATAGCTCTCAAATTTCTTATGGCAATCTTTCCAGCCAGCTAATTCAAACATAGGATGGGAGGAGATCAATGATCTCATGAACTAAAAACAGAGAGAGAACAAGATAGTCTCAGACTTCATTTACATATGGAAATTCCTGACATATTACCTAAACTGCCCACTCCCCCAGGATGAGAAGCTATCCTTTTGCATCGATAACCTTTAGGATGATTTTTGAAAGCCACCCATCCCAATGAAGTAAAACAATGGGTTTAGAGAATTCTCTTCCATTTCTCAAAGGATAGAAGTACCATTATAAAGAAACTATCTTATGTCTCGAGTATCCCCACCAGACTCTGGGAATAGAATTAGAAAATCTTAATAATCTTCTGTCATGCATAATCCACCCCCAGCACGAGCCCTAGTTGTGAGGCCCCACCGAACCTTGCGTGACCCCATGGACTCCCACATCCACCCCACCTCGGCAAGATGAGCGAAGATAAGCTAAAATATATATTTTTTGAAGAATGATGTAATAAAGTTTATTTGTTCTATGTTGACCATGTCACCATCTATTTCCTAGCCTCCATGAATTTCAATCTTCTCCAGCTACAAGATCCAAAGTGAACTGATGAAGTGGGTCTCGACAACCATCCAAATTAATGTCTATATCACCAAATACTAGGAAAAACCATCTAGTAATGCTTTATTTTCAAGGATCTCCTACAATAGATGATGGATTCTGGGCATGTCAATTTGGGCCCTACACCAGCACAAGTTGCATATGCTTCCACATCCGAATTAAGAGAGGGAGAATAGTGGAAAAGAGTCACCATCAAGAAGGAGAAAATGTTTTACAACATTATGTCCTGGAATACCATCAATTGAGTCCAAGAAATCCTCTAGGTGTAGTTGAAACTACCTATTATTCCAACAAATCTCCTAATGCAGAATAACTATCCTCCATGGCCCCACAGTCCTCTAGAGGCCAGAACGGTAGAAAGAAAGAGAAATAATATAAGATGGTACCAAAGACAAAGTCAGTATTGACACTTTTGGAATTCATGCCAACAGTCTTTGTACAACGAGCACTGCCCCACCAAATGGTACAATGGGAACTACCCCACCAAACTGTACCTTTAGAAGGAGTCATTAAGATAGGAACAATATCAGATCAAGAACTGATCTTTGACTCCATTAATATCATTCACATGATGTACCCCTTATCTGATGAAGACTATGACCATGAACTTGAATCCCCCACACCCAAAAGAAGATCCAGATATAGAGGCTGTAGAGGTTAGAGGTTTCCCATAAGGCATGATTGTGGTAGGTGTCAATTTCCCAACCATGCCACAAGCCAAACCGTTAACATCATGGAAACTCATGGAAAGATCTTCCAACAGATTTAATATGAACTAAATTTCTCCTTCTCCCCCTCCGAAGGAAATCCAAGCCTAGTTATCATAGAGTATCCATCAGGTGATGAACATGTGTTGAACCGCCCATGGTATACAATAGATGAGTCTGACCAAAAGTGTAAATGATTGTATTACCTCCGACACCTGCTATAGAGGCCGAATCATCTATGTCCAAAGCTAAAACACCTAATGTGTTTGTGAAAGTGAAACCCCGATCCAAGAAGCACCAAAATTTAGAGAATAATTATAACATTTTCAAGAATTTTCCCTCAGTACTAGAGAAACTGTAAATCATGGATGAATTGATTTCATCTGTATATCAAAGGGAGTCACTCATAGAAGCCTTTCTAAGTCCCTAGGAGTTAGAGGCTGAAGTAGTAGTGGCTGAAGATTACCAAACAGAGACCAGTCTTGAAGAATGTCATGTCGTCATCTCCTTCATAGACAAGGATGAAGGTGCTATCATGAAAGGGAACATAAAAATCTCATATATATATATATATCTGGAAAGATATATGGAATTGATGTTTGGAATATCTTCATCGAAAATGGCTCTGGAGTTAACATCATCCGGTTGAGAATGCTTCATCGACTGGGATATGATGAAGATAGTTTGTCACCCTTCACTAAAACTCTATTGGGATAAAAAAGTGAAAAAAAGCATTGGGAAAAATCAAGCTTAAAACATGCCTTAGAGATCTCATATCAGATTCTGAGTTTCTAGTGGATTGGAAAAGTACAACCATAAATATTTTATTAAGGAGGCCTTGGTTGCATCCGCATGTTGTTATTCTGTCCTCATACCATCAGTGCATTAAATATTACACTAAAGGGGAGAGTGGGACATTGAATGCCAATAATTCGATGTTTGATTGCTTTGAGTCACATTACATCCCCATAGGGTTCTATGAGTCATAAGAAAAACATCTTTCGATCGATGATGTTTATTGAATCAATGCCACAAATGGATTGAAGATGTCTCCCACTGACCCCTTCTAGCAGCAAGGGGAGCAGTACATACTACCCATCAACCAAGTTGAATGTGTAAATACGAATTTGGATAAAAAATAAGTTGTATGCATTATCTCTGTTAGGTCCACAAAGTCGAAATATTTTAAAGAGTGTTATGAATTCCATGTTCTCAGGATAATCCCAATCAAAGATTCTCCTGGAACATCATTGTGGCATCAAACTACCCTTGCCTCACACACTAAGGAAAAATGAGATTTCTTTCCCTATATTGGAGTAGTTATCTCAAAAATACCAGAAGAGGAAGATGAAGAAGATGATGATGAGGAAGAAAAAGAGGAAGAAAACCTCAAACAAACCCCTCCTACGTTTGAGAAAGGTGTTCCCACTACCATCTATGAACTTAAGGAGATAAATCTGGGTACTAAAAATGACCCGCATGCCACTTTAATTAGTGTGGTGACACCTATTAAAAAAGAGGAGGAATATACCTCCTTAATAAAGAAAAAATGTAGACATGTTTTCCTAGAATTACATATATATATATCATGCCTTGATCCTGATGTCACGAACCATCATTTCGGCTTACCAGAAGATCACCGGGGCTATAAAAAGTTATCTAGAAAGACCCACCAAACACATGATGCCAAAACATAGGCTGAAGTTGACGAAATGATAAAATCCATCATTATATAGGAGGTCCAATATCTGATGTGAATGGAAAACATAGTTACTATCTAAAAGAAGAATGGAAATATTTGGATCTGCATTTAATTTATGGACCTTAATCAGCATTACCCAAAAAATACCACCAAATCTTGATCACAAAATTGTTGATCGGTGTGATAGCTGGATATGTATCCTTCTCCTTTAGGGATAGTTATTCTAGATATAATCATATTCGTATGGACTGAAGACATGAATAATCTAACTATTTTAGGCCCCCCCCCAGGGAGAGTTATATTATAATGCGATACCCTTTGGTATATAGAATGTCGGCGCCACCTATCAGTACACCATTCATTGCATCTTCAAGCCCTTTTTGGGAAAATTTGTTGAGTGTTATGTTGATGATTGGGTGGTTAAGTCACGATTGCATTCAACCCACCTATAAAACCATGAAACTGTCTTTAAAAAATTGCAACAATATAATTTTAAAATCAATCCCATGAAATGAACAATTGGAGTTACCTTGGAAAAATTCCTTAGCTTCTTCGTATGGCATTGTGGCATCAATGTCGACCCCGAGAAGACAAAAGACATTCTTGTAATATCCCCACCTCACATCCTCACCATGTTGAGAGGTCTCTAGGGGATCCTTGCCTATATTTGGCACTTCATAGCCTACCTAGCCAGTAAATTTTTACCTTTCAACAATCTCATGGAGAATAGAGTTCCATATAATAGTGATAATGATTGTCAAGAAGCATTTGACAACCCCAAAAGATATCTCATATTCCTGCTAGTTATCTGGATTCCAATTGAGGGGAGACTACTCATTTTATACGTGACAACCCTATAATGGTCATTGAGTGCCCTCCTCACACATAAAAATGATGCTCTCAGTAAGATTGACATCTAATTTCTCAGTTGGACAATGATCAATGTTGAAACTCAATATTAGAATATTGAAAAGAAATACCTAGCCCTGGTCTTCACAGTTTATAAGATCATGCATCACCTGAAGCACCATGAGGAAAACATTGTCTCCCAATGAAACCTTCTCAGGTATATCCTCTACCGTCCCATGTTAAATTTGAACCTATCACAATGGGCAGTCATCCTGCAAGAGTTTGACATACGGTAAGTGCCCTAGAAGGCCATAAATATTATGTGTTAGCAGATGTCTTAGAAGAGAAACCCTCAAAAGAAACATCACTATTAGATGCTGAAATTTAGGATGAAGAAGTGTTTTCTCTCCAGGGGATCCCCTACTCGTGGGAAATGTACTTCGACGGTGATTCCCAACGCCCGACAGGGAAATGGATGGGGGATCCCAAGTTTCACAAAGTGGTGTTGGGAGTCATACTTGTATCTCATAAAAAGGAAATTTCACCTTAATCTTTCAGGTGTCTAGAAGGGTGTACGAATAATGAAGCGGGGTATCAGGCCCTCATTACAGGCTAGAAATTGGCACTCCAAGTGCAAGACAAACACCTAGAAATAAAGGGTGATTCAGAGCTAGTCATCAAATAGGTCAACGGTGACTATGCTATAATGAAAGAAGTATTGGTTCCCTTAATGAACCATGTTCATGCACTAATGAAAGAATTCCAAATAGAACCAATATTGACTCATGTCCCCCATTCATAGAATGCTCAAGCCAGTGATTTAAAAAAATGTAGCTACTACCTTGGAGATCGTGACAGAGTTGAAACAATCATTAAAATTTCACATCATCGGATGGTCTTTCCATTCATCCAAATCAATAAATAGGAAATTGATGAAATTAACCCCATTCATAATCCAAATTGTCTTACCACTGGTTGGATGACACCCATTACAAATTACCATCAGAATGGAAAACACCCACCATTTAGGGATGAAAGAGAGAAGTTATGATGAGTGATAGTCATTTTTAACTTGTACAATGGGGTAAAACAAGAGAAGGTTCTCTACTAACAAGGCCTTGATGGAGTCCTTCTCAGATGAATTTATGGAGAAGAGACTGCTACCATTGATAAAGAAGTGCACTCCAGAGCTTGTGGAGCTCACCAATCAGCAACCAAGCACTCTCACAAAATTCGGAGTCTTGGGTTTTATAAGCCCCCTATGATACATGATTATTCCATATTCCCTAAGAAGTACCATTCCAACAAATTTCATGATAATTTCATATATCACCCCAAGAGTAGCTTTATGTGGCCATGTAATCTTGGATATTCGTCTCCTAGAGGGATGAGTGTTGTGGGACTGTATCCTTCCACTACATCCATAAAATCCATGTTCATACTCATAGCGACCAACTTATTTTCTAAATGGGTCGAAGCCATACCCCTTAAGAAATTCGAGGTGAAAAACATCGTTAGATTTGTGAAGGACAACATCATCACTAGATTTGGTTTCCCTCAGACTATATTGATGAAAAATGGCACCAACTTCTGCTCTGCTAAGCTGGATAAGATGTACCAAGAATATGGAATCAAGGACATCCAGTCATCCCACTACCACACGACATCCAATGGGAAAATAGAGTATTTCAACCATATTCTATCCAAAATACATCAAAAGAAGGTCGGTGAGGATAAGAAATCATGGCCAAACAAGCTCCTTCCAGTTTTGTGGGCTTACCAGACCACGACCCACACCACCACTCAGGAAACCCCGTGCTCACTAGTATACAGGGCAGAGGTGGTGTTACCTATTGAAATCCAAGTGTCAGTACATCATGTGGACATTTGCAGTCAACTCTCCACGAACGAGCAATCTTGGAGATATTATGATGAGTGGGAGAATTTAAACGAAAAATAGTTGCACACTCAACAACATTTGGAAATCTACCAAACTCAGACTGCACAAGCCTTCAATAAAAAGGTTTGCCTTCGATCCTTACTCTAAGGAGAAATGGTTTTAGTACTCAGAACCTTGATGATACTAAGGAGGAATCCCCCAATTCTTGAACCGAAGTGGGAAGGACTTCATTTCATACATAGGGTCTATTCTAGTGGAGCATACTCCTTGATATCAATGGACAGAAATATCATCAGAACTCCCACAAATGCGATGTTCTTGAAGTAATAAATCTCATAAAAACTCCATATGTATGGTATAAACACAATGACCATAAAATATGAGTTATATCACACTTATTATTTAGATCAAGCTCTACGACCCTAAACAATGAATCATAAAGGATGCATCTGATGCCATGGTCTAAACTCTAATACGTTAAACTATGAGTCATCGTCCTGGACACATAATGTTAAACTATATAGTATTTGTCTATGAAACATGAAATTAAACTAAAATGATCTCAATATTAGGTTTCATGCTCTACTAACCTAAACTATGAGTCATAAGGAATGCATCTCATAACATGTTCTGAGTTCGAAGTCCTTAAACTATGAGTAATAATGCATAAAAATTGCACCCCATATCATTGTCCAAACTCTAAGACATTAAACTATGAGTTAGAAATTCTCCCATATCATGGTCCAAACCATAAGACCATAAACTATGATTCATTTTCCTTTCCTCATAACGTTAAACTATAAGAAAAATGTCCTTGCTGTAAGACATTAAACTACATAGCATAAAACACCCTAATTTCATGACAAAAACTGCACAATCATTTGCAAAACTACGTGCAGCTTGATTCCTGCCCTAGAAGGATACGCAACAACACATAAATCTATCATCTTGGACCGTCCCTCAATACAAAATTCCTCCATAACACCCCCTATCTACCCATATTCGAAAAGTAATCTGTTATTACTCTTTGTTTCCCACATACTCCCATGAGCTTAGGAATGGTGATAGAGATTCTCTTACGAAGGTCAACTATGGGGTAACATGGAATACCTGAAAATCGTGATGG
The DNA here is from genome assembly GCA_963277665.1 of Viscum album. Taxonomy (NCBI): domain Eukaryota; kingdom Viridiplantae; phylum Streptophyta; class Magnoliopsida; order Santalales; family Viscaceae; genus Viscum; species Viscum album. The sequence continues at coordinate 1,543,456,081 of OY728129.1, forward strand.
GTAGAATGAAAATTCCTCTACCCTTTGGAATAAGCCAAACCCGTATGGGGCATGCACATAACAACGTATGGCTTGATTCCTACTCTCGTAGGATATGCAGTGACGCCTCGATCTTCGATCCTGGCATAACCCCACCATGAAATAAAATGAAAATGCCCCCATCATATTCATTATCGCATTACACTTGTGATGGAGTCTCTATAACCAATCCCTATGTAACACCCTAAGATTTCATAGTAAATAATTTTCTTTAAAGTAATACAACAGCTTGCGCTACACGCAACCCCGAGTTCGAGCACACCACGGCTTACCAAACTAGCCATTCAAAAAATGGTTATGAATAGTATTAGCTACATTTTGAATTTTATATACTCCATAGGATTTTAAAATCCATATTATGTGTTTCTTATAAAAAATATAAGATCAAATTTAATATTTTAGATAAAATACGTATTTTTAAAAAAATGAAATTTTACCATCTTTTAATAGTGAACTTTTTTAAAATACAATATTTGACATGTTAATATATTCCCTTTGAAAAAATAAACATCTTCTTTATAAGCATTAAATAATAATTTAGTTTGGATAAATATTCGGTACTTTTCTAATTACGTTCTTTTTTTATGAATAGAGTAAAATATTTAATTTTAATTGAATACTAGTTTTTTAATCTAAATAATGTAGAGTGTTAAATTATAAATTTGAATGTTTTAACATATAATTAGATTATATTTTTTCATTTAATCCAATTTTGGTCATTGGAAATAATTTTGAAATTAAATTGGACATAAACACATGTCAATCATTTGATAGTTTTTACTTTTCAAAAACCCACATTCTAGTTATGACAATGGGAATATTTTTTTAAAATAATTAATACAACTTTTAAGTTTTTAATTTACTAAAATATACATCATTTTGGAATTTGGAATATCAATATTATATTTTGGTGAATTTTTTTATTTTTCTAAAAACATTCAATTTTTTTGATGAAATGTAAAAACCCTGTATTATTGTTTAAAGCCAGATTTTTATTGAAATAATTATTTTCAATTTAATTTTATTTTAAAGTCAAAATAGATACATAATACCTGTATTAGTCCAATTTAATTCATTGTGGGCATTTTATAATATTACTAGATATATAAATTTTATTGAACTTTTTACCTTGTTTTACCAACCTCCTAAGGACATATGAAAATTTGCATTAAATAAAATATTACCACTTCTATGAATTAAATTTCAAAAATCCAAGAGACATGTTTGACATTAGTAAGTAATATTTGGTTCAATAGGATGAAAATAGTTTTTGGTTAATAGTAACTTTCAAATTTTATTTACCACGGTTAAAAGTAAATAAGGTAATTAAAGGTAAAATTGAAATTACAATTACCCAAAAACATGTCCTAATTATATTGAATAAGTTTATTTCGACCTAAATAAACCATAGTAAAAAAATATGATCCTTTTGATCCACTAGTATTATATTTAGACATTTATTATTATTTTATTTAAAGAAGAGTTAAATTTTTTAAAATGAACGTTTAATAAATAAACCATTTTTAATATAGGGTTATACATACAATAAATTAAACTATAAATATTAATTAAAAATATAATAAGATTTACTAAATAATGGTAATTTATTTATAATTTTTAGACATTAAATAAGTAAATTTATTTATGACACAAGGATGCTACAATTATTAACTTACTAAAGAACGATTTAAAAAATTGATATTATAAATATCTATATAAATGTAAATTTAGACTTTTGATGCCTTCAACTGATTTTATAGTTTAATATTAATTTTTAGGGTTGATTTAATATTTTTATGAAGTAATAAAATTTCTTTGACTTCCAAAAAAACCAAATACACAGTTCTGTCAAAATTGAAATAAATGTGTATTTCAAACAAATAATATATTATTAAATGATATAATGTTCTTAATAATATAATGTTCTTCCAAAATACTTATATAATTATATATATGTCTTTAATTAAACAATTAATGATTTCTTGGTATTTTATAGTATGTTTATATACCATGTAATATAAAAGCACAGGAAGACATGAGAAAAGTTAAATTATTCATCTAAAACCTAAATCCAAAAGATAAGGTTAATATGGTGATCTAAACATGTCTAAAACCTATTGGTTGGGAGGATTTTGACCCATACCAACATAATCCTTGAATTAAATCTATTTTGAGACATTATAAACCAAAAATTATTTTATAATAAAATAATATTTCATGATTTTCCTAAAGTGACTCTCACCTCTCTTATAAAAGGGTACTTCCCCTTCTCTCAAAATATCACCTTTGAAGCCATTTAGATCGGCAAAAACCTTCTCCAATATCCTCCAAACTACCCAAAATTGATCCTACATGACTAAAATTGATCAAAAAGTCATCCTATGGATCCCTTTTGATCAAATCAAAAAAATCACTTGAAGAAGATGTAATAATTTCATCACCTCTTTCAAAGTTATTTTCTTCTTCCACTTTCCCTTTCATTGTTTTTTCCATAAAAAAATAATAACTATAGTACCTTCTACACAATATGATGTTATTATAAATATGGTACATTAATATTCAATATTCTATCTATCCTATTGATGACAATGTCACCATACATGAGTGTGTACGTCTTACCATCTCTACATTATGGTGCAGTTTGTTATTCAAAACTTCATTATTGGATGAGTATAAGAATGAGTATAACTGATGTAAATAATAAATATAAAGTTTTATTGATTCTTTATATATAATACACCATCAAATTATATATGATTTCACCACTAATAGAATGATATTGTCTCTCGTGTGTACGTACGACTTACTGTCTCTATGACGTGATGAGATTTCATTCCCCATCGTAACCATTCAAGAATAATTTTCATTTGATGATTAAAAATAATTTTTAAGAACATAATATAATTTTTCATATTAATCAAACAAATCCAATCCATTACAAAAAAATCTTACATAACAAAACATATAATGGAAAAGGAATCAGTTAACACCCAAAACAGTGATACTACAAAAATATCATTAACAAAAAATATTGGAATATCATATATGATATCATATTTATGTTCCTGGTTATTTTATAATTTAATAAAAATGATTTTACCATTATACATGAGGTTAACCTACCCTCTACCAAGGAAAAGTATAAGGTTAGGTGTTTTCATCTCACTTTTTATTTCCATGAGATTCATGCTATATTGCCACTATTTCATTTTGTGTGGTGTATGTACCACCCATGATTGATCTAATTGTAATATACTTTAATTTATGGGTATTTAAATCTTAATTTTATGATACTTATTTAATGGGGTGTATGTTTCGTATGTTTCCCAATCGGTAATGGAATTTCTAATTTCAATTTCCACTAATTGGTTTTTACGCAAACTTCATTGATTATTTTACTCCTAGATTATGTGTGAAATCACTATTTATTTATTTAGGTAGTAATTTCTACTACCCATTGTGTGAATATACTTTTTATACACATAATAACTCTATTTATAAATTCTCAAATAATCGATATGAACTTGATATCAGTAATCTTTACTAAATTTCCATTCATTGAGTTAAACATCCAAGTCATTGGTGTTGTTTTTACAAAAATATTTTTTGATGCCCTCTAATTGATTTACACTAAATATCCCATCATATTGAGTGTATTGATATTAGCCAAACATAATTATGTAATTGATTTATCCTTAACCTAAGGATAGAGTCTTTTTAAGGGATTTCATATCAATTTACATTCCATTGATACTTCTTTGTTGTTATACGAAAATTCACTTTTATATGGTGTACATAATTTACTTTGATATAGTGTATCATGATTAATTTATTCTCATTATTATATAAAGATTTTATTACCTCCATTATCAGTATTCAAGCAGCTCTCATTTGGTTAGGAACTCTAACTAAAATTTCATTTTAAATGTTTTAATGATTTATTCTTCTAAATGTTTCTCATTAATGTCAATGTTTTAAAATTGATAATAATTATTTATTTATATGCACATGAATGAATTAAAATTAAAATTCAATTTAAAATTCTCAATGTGGTATGTGACACTGATTAAAACATATATTTTTAACAACTTCTTGAAAAATACTGAGACTTTTAAATGTTTTCTAGAAAAAGTGGATATTTCTTTCAAATATTTTTGCTGATTATTTTAGTCTATGTAAATATCCATCATTATTCTTGATTTAGGTTGATTTATTATAATACAATATTCCATATTTTATTTTATGAGTATTTTTTGTCTTTGGATGTGCTATTTTTATACCATTCATGGTTCATGGTTTAAATATTTACATTTCATATGCTAGTTTTAATACAAATGTTTAGATTATGTTTCATCATTTTCATATGAGGACTGAATTAGACATAGTATGTGATGAGTGGATCCCACTATAGATCCTTAATGAATAAGTAGGCCTCCTGAGACAATCTAGTGTCTTGGCCTAAGGCCTTGAAAAAATTATTATTTGTGGTCTTAGCACGAGTCCTTGACAATGTGGTTTTGATATCTGGCATTACGCATTCCATCATTATGAAATTAGCTATTGATATGCATTTGATTATTCGACTAGTAGAATATCCATGTGAATAAGTAAATATAATTACCTGATATATCTTTTCCTTATTATGTAGAATTTTATGTTTAAAAAAGATTTTGTTTCATTCTAATACATTTCCTTTAATATTTATGTTTTCTTATCATTGTTTCTCATATATTGTTATCCTTACTAAGCATATAAGATCACCACTTTCTTATGTTTTATTATTCCTTGGATGTGATGAAGTATATTATGATTTACCTATAGGAATATGCTATGGTATATGTGTGTGTTCAACGAATACACAATGTTATTGTTTTTCCATTTCATAATTTAATGTAAAACCTATGTATGTATCTAGTACTTTCAAGGATACTAAACTAATTAGTCTTATGAGACATGATCTCTTGTGATCATTCTAATGTTATTTAATAGTTTACCAACTCAGGGTAACTAGGTTCGGGGTGTTATACTTGGTATTAGAGAAAATTTAGTACAAATCTTAGAAACTAGATTTTGAAAAAATCTGATTAGAAAACACTACCCTAAGATAAAAATTGAGATTTAGTATTGAAGAACATCAAAAAAATTTGGTAATGTAAATATTATGTAGTTTTTACAAAAACTACATCCATGTCTAGATACGAGTAGGTAGAGGTGGCTCTAGCATAGATGTACCATGGGGTAAAACCTGAAAACATCGCTTTGAGATAGACTCGAACAGGAATTGTAGCACAATAATGGGCCTTAATTCATTCTTGGTTACATAACTCCTAGGGGATATGATCAAGATAATTCACAATTTCTTTATAATCTGATTTGATGGACTTTAATATAAGATGATAATAAATAAACATGGTTAATCCTAAGGTGTTTTATATTGGAAATAAGGTTTCATGATATTCTATAAATTATTTTTTGCCTATTTTTACTCACATTATGCTTACTAGTTTTAGTCAATTTATGGTTTCCAAGGAAGTCATAAAAACAATGAAAATGATTTACAAGGTGGGCATGTTGGTGGAAATGAGAAAATAAATGGATTGTTGATAGGCATAAAAGATATTGTGTTCATTCCGAAAAAGGTTTCCAAAAATATGATCAACAATATAAACATTCACCGACTCCCAAACTCAACAATGAAGATAATGGTGAGGAAAGATAAGTTCTCTAGCATGGGAGGCTATGGAGAAAAGAAATCTCAATTTCTATCATGCCAGAAATTTGGAAGCTGACACCTAGGAAAGTGTCCCAATGGTACAATGAAATGATTATTGTTTGGGAAAGAAGGGCATTAAGTAAATAATTGCTGAGGGAAAGTGAAGAGTAATTTTGATGAAAATAAAAATTATCTTCAGAATCCATTTACACTCATTTTCCATAAATTTAGGGGACTTTGGCATTACTCGAGTCAATGACCTATTCTATAAGATAACCACTAGGTCAAGGAAGATCTATGTGGAAATAAATGGATGGAGAAATGTTTCAAAGTATTAATACTCTTTGATGATGGGATTACTTTAGATGAATTTTCCCTTGTATATGTATCCTTGTAGTTTGTTATGTGAAAATTATATTTTACAATGAATTACCTTTTCTTTTGTGGAAATAATTATAAAAACCCATTTGGTATTATATGATCTACGAATTTTAGGCAATTACATGTTATTAATTTTTGGGATGAAAATGGGATGTATGAGATAACATTTGTGGTTAAATTATGTTATGGTTATTTTGAAGAATTTATCTCTTTTTGGGAATGATATAAAATATATTTTTTGAAAAAGGACAACATGCAAACCGCGTGACAACCCATTGCATCCAACAAAGACACAGGAATTGAACCCACAACCAAAGCGTGACTGGGAATTAATGCCTACCACTAGACTACTAGAAGTCCCTGGATAGTGTGACTAATTCATTTATTTAAATGATTTTATTGATCAATTATATGATGATTTTGGATCTTATCTTTTATCAAATTGATATCCTTAGTATAAGAAAAAGGATTTGGTGATTAAGTTATAAATTTTATTTTGGAATCCATTCTCTCTATAGGGAACACAATATGGCTAAGGAAAATATATTACTATGGGATTTCATCTGAGGAGTAATGGTGTATTTGTTTTGGAATAATAATTTTTTTTTAGAGATTCAGGTTATTAATGGAAATGATTAACCTATCATATTGAATATTTGATTTGGTTAATTACACTTCTGTATGAGACATTAAGAGTAGTTGATGTTATTTGGAGATACATGTTAAGATTTAATATGAAAGACTATGTGATTAAATTATTCTAGGTTTTTGGTGTAAATCTATGATTCAATTAAATTGATGAATTTTATGGGCAATTGTTTATTGAATGGTCTTTATGGAACATTAGGTATTTTTTTTAATTTTCTAAATTAAGGTTAGTATTTCTTTCTATAAAGTATTATCCATTTTGGGGATCATATGATCTTGTAAAAACCATTTCAATTCGGTTAATCTCTAAAGACAAGGGAAATATAGTGTTCATCCTTTGTGTATTATATAATTCTCTAGAAGCTGATTTTAGCATTCTAGGTGTTACCAATTCATCTTGAATACTTGTCTTTATGAGAAAAGATAAGTTACTGGTAGATATTTATTAAAGGATGGAACTCTACTTGAAAAGAATGTATATATCTTTATGTTCATATTATATCTCCTAAATAAATTCATCAACATTAATAAAAGGAACTTAGAACAAAAAATGTTGTCCATTTACTTTTCATACTGGGAAATTAATGACCATTTAACCCATCACAAATTTGTGGTTTTCTTATTGTCAACGTTCTTCGGATCATGTTTTATATCACTCTCCATCAGAACATGACACCTAGTTTATCTTCCATATCCATGTTTTCATAAATAGAATCAAAGTATGGGTTATCCTAGTTGACCTTTGTACTTCTCATTCTCTCTTTTAAAGCGATAGATTTATTGACTCTTTTTCTGATGTGTGACGTTGAATGAAGTTCCCAAGCCCAATTTTAAATTTGTTAGGACGTAATTTCCATAATGGAGGAGAATATAACACACCATGATTTCATAGTATGTTGTTTTCTTCATTGTAATTGTCACATAAATGAATTATTTTGAAGTTAAATTTCATTTTTTTCCTTTCATTTTTTGTTTTGGATGGTTTCCAAAGGTTTTATGGAGAAATAGATGAGTTTTCATGAATTGGGCCAAACCACGAGCCCAATTCCAGATTTAAAAATAAAATTTGTTTCCTTTATAACTTTTTCATTTTTTAATATTTTTCCTTCAGTCCAACTCCTAAATGTCCTCCCCTGATATATTAACACCACAATTAAAATTTGGTGCCTTTGGAAATCCATAACCAAGGTTTATGTTGGTTTTTATTTAAGGGATTGGGCCTGCCCGAAAGCCCAATTCCAGTTTTAAAAATAATATTTGATTAATTAATAACTTATTCATTTTTAAGTATTTTTCGGTGGTTCAAAGCATCATATGCACCCCTTGAACCCAGACACGCGCCCAAGCTATATCTCCCCTCTTTGGAGCTCTTCTTCATCTCGCGTTAGTATTGAACTTATTAGGGTTTCAAAAATCGGGCAGATTTGGAGAGGTAAATTGATCCTTTCATAACTCCTTCATTTTTCATCCTTTTTCCCCCATTTCAGTCCCCACATGACCTAATATGAATCCTTCGAACCTCCATACCAGTTTTGGGTACTTGGTGATTCATTATTTTGTGGATTGGGGCCGTTTCCTTCAAGATATTTCAAGTAAGGGAATTCCTTCTTGGTTCCTTCCATCCTCTTTTAGTTTTATTTCCTTTTTCTTGAAGATCCTCATGTCCAGAAGTTGGGGTTCGATCCTAATGTATGATTTGGTGTCTTTTGGGTAAATTTTTGTGGTTTAGGTCTGGATTTGTATTCCTTTTGGTGCAACGGTGGTGCGCTTAAGGTTTCGCACCAAGTTTTGAGGGTTTCGACACATTCGGTAGGTGATTCCGTGGGTAACCATTTAATGATGAGTTAGATTGCTTGATTAAATAATTTTGAATGTTCCTTATGTTCTGTTCATTATGTGAAAACCATTTTTGGTTGCAATAGTAAATCATTTGTTTTTAGAGTTACATTTTTTCTTGAAATGTGTATTTTTCAAATGTATTTCATGTGTTATATCTTGTGGTAGTTTTGTAAAATGTGGAAGTGATTTATTAGTTGTTGAAAGGGGCTGAAAATTATAGTTAGGTAATGATATAGTTCCATGTGGGCCTAAAAATGGGGTGTATTTGAATGGTTTTATTTGTATAACCTTGTTATACTCCTTGAAAGTGTTTTATGGATTTGTGTGTTCTCATGGGTATCTTTTGTGATATTATTCAACGTGATTATATAACATTTGAATGTGGATTATTTCATGTTTATTGGGATGCCAATTCTGTTTTGGTAGGGTCTTGGTGTACTTTTGGCTTAAAAAGAGATTTTTTAAATGGATTTTATGTGCAAAGTTTGGGTATACTCTTTATAATTGTTTTATGGAAGTTTTGAATGCTTTATTGGGTTGTGTAATAGGTGAAACTATATCAGCAAAATGTTTTGGTAGGAGTATATTTTTAAAAGGTCCATTTCATTTGTGAAAAGGCTGCTATGTGATATGTATCATCTTGGAAATATTTTATTAAATTGTTTGAAGGAGATATTTTGGAGTGAAAGTGATGTGAAAGTGATGTGGAGTGTTTTGTGTGAGTGTGATGTGAAAAATTGAATTTTTGAATATGAAAGAAGTGTTATATTCCATGTGTGTGGGCTGTTATATGAGTTTAAATATCATATAATTGTTTTATAAAATTGTTTAATGGTTTTGTGGAAGTGTTGAAGAAATGTGAAATGTGTTGTGGGCTATTTTGGTGTGATTCGGATTTCAAAATCATTTTGAATGAAAAATGGATTTTTTTGACTTGTGTGGTATACATATGGGCTGTTTGGTGAATTTGTGATGTGTAAATGATATTTTCATGTTCAATGTACATTTCTTGATGTGTTGAACATGTTTGAGCACAAGGGGAAAACCTGGGTATCTAGGTGGGTGGACGTGTACTAGTATGCTAGTGAATCCGTGGGGTTTGGCCTCAGTTTCACTTAGCAATATTGACACTTACAACTCTAACTAAACTATGATGATGATGATTGGGGACCACTAGGTTATGGGTATGTTCCCTACTAGTGGCTCGTGCACGAGAATGGATATTTGTGATGGTTACTCTCACCGAGATACGAGGTACCTGGGACCCACAGCTAGCTAGTGCCTAGGTGTTACTTCCTATTTCTTGTGCTCATTGTTTACTTTGTACTTACCGTCGGCATACGGTATAGTTGGCTGGAAAATTCAGTAGTGTTGACATTTTTTTAAAAGTGTTGATTCTTAATGATAGCCCACTTGAAAACTGTTTTTATTCAAAGTAGCATCTTTTAGAAATTGTAACTAGGTTTTCATGTTTTTGAAAACTTGCATGCTTTTCGTCTTTAAATGTTTATCACATGGAATCTCTTAGTGGTGGTATCCTACTGGGCATTGGCTCACACCCTACTTACACCCTTGGGTGTAAGTAGACATGGTTTTTTTTTGTCACAGGTTGGGTACAGTTTTTTTTTGTTCCAGTGGTTCGGGTTTCTAGCAGGTCCTTGGTGGTGAAGTCTTGTGGAGGTGGCTTGTGGGAGGTGCCCCATGCCATGAGGGTTCTTGGGCTGTCCTTATTCGGATTTTTAACTTTGGTATAGACCTTTTGAGTTGTTTTAAGCCATGTAATTCAGTTCTGAATTTTAGTAAAAGAATGTTTGTTTTGAAAAATCCAGATTTGTTTCATTGGATTCTTTTGTTGTTTTATGTTTATAAACTCGGGTACATCGTTCCCAATTTTCATTTTATGATACCCGGGCACTTGTGCCAGCCCGTGGGGATCGGGAACGCCCTTCGAGTCTTGCCATGGACCGGGTCGGGTGCCGAGTTTGAAGGCGACCAGATTCGGTTCGTGACAAAATGGTATCAAAGGAGGTTCAGGTTAACTCTTTGGGTCATGTTATTTGGGGAAGAGTCGGGATAGTATGGAGTTAGGATTGTTGGGACATGGAATTCTGGTTATGGGTAGTGTGCTTGATCACCACACCTCATTTCAGGATTCAAGTCGCCAGGGGAAGTTGGGATTTGTCTATGTCTTTTGGTTTTCTTGGTTTGATGATGATTAGGGGAAATGAAAAGAGAGTTGGGTTAATGGTCTCAATGAGCTCGCAGGGTCTGGAAAGCCATGTGGAGCTGGGGATATTCCCTAGAACACTCTCTGTGACAGTGAAGTGATTGGAATATGGCCTCCAACCATATGTCCAAGTCACCCACTGAAACTAGTTTCCTCTTGCATTGTTTTGTGCTTAGGTTTTGAAACCTTAGCACTTTGGTTTTAAGAAGTGTAAAGTTTTTGTGAAATGATTTTCAAATAAAGAGGGAATGGTTTGGTTTATTAAATGGCGGAACTTAATTTTCAGAATTATTTTGAAATAGAAAATGGTGTGATTACACCTCTTTTGAAGGCAGAAACTGTATTGAAGGTGGTTTTTAAAAGTGTTTCCAATAGAGTTTTCTAAACAATCAGAGTGTGTTTTAATGGGATGAGATGTTTTTAAATTGATGTGAATATCTTGAATGTGAGTTATTTTCTAAATGGTTGTGACTTTCTGAAAATTTTTGTAAGATGTGAGTTGGGATTTTGATCTCGTGGTTAGTGGTTATGAAAAAAAAGGATGTGTTGGTTGACCGTGTTGGTTTTGAAAAGTGGAAAGAATTTTTGTTTTAACCTTTGGTATTTCCCTTAGTGACCACATGCATGGGGTTATATGGGATGATGGATGGTTGATGTCATGAATGGATGAGTGTCGGGACGGATATGAGGAGGGTGTCTGGTGTGGCACAAAAACATGCATGTGTGAGGCCCATGGGGTACCATTGGTCGATACTCTTACCGCTGAGCCGCTTGATTTCAAAGAAATGGTTTTAAAGAAAAAAAAACATGATGTCTTGATGAATAGTTTTGGGATGGTTTGTATTATGGGTCTTTGAAGATGTTGTTTTTGTGGGATGTTTTTTTTAGTCCAATAACCTCTCCTGTTTGAACTGTGTTTTGGGTTTGTGTTTGGTCGGTAAGCTGTGTTGTAGGGACGGTTAGTTGTCTCTTTTGAAAAATGTTTTGGGATGCCATTACGATAGTTCCCTTCATGTGTTTGGATCTGGTTTATGGCTTGTTTTGACCAATGGACCAGGTTGGTTGGGTCCTTGGGTTCTCCCATTGGATAAGGTACACCCCCATTAAAGGTTAATGCCTAACTGAAGCGCAACCCAGATTGTTTCTCCATTGGAAAATCCTCCAGTTGATCAATATAAAGAATCCATTTCTTGAGATTTTTAGATTGAGTATACACCCTTTCCTTTATTGGTTTTGTGTATCCTCTTGTAGTGGGAGATTGATTATGGATGGTTGAAAGTGACTTTAGCCTCTTAAGTTACCTAATTTTTCGAAGGTGGAAGTGTTCTGGGTTTGTTAGCATGGATGCGTATTTGGATGGTGTCTAAGAGGGCCTCTGGGTTCTTCATAGTTTCCTTGAAGCAAGAGTTATTATTAAACCACCAATTTTGATATTTTGGTCCTGATAGGATATTGTGTCCACTTTTTGGACTTGTCTGTTGTTTAGGGACTTGGTATATGGTCTTGTTCCATGTATTGTTTCTATCAATCACAACGGTCCTGTTTGGTGACGCATTGTGATGCTGTGTGCTCTTTTGACTGTAAAGGTCAAGGTCACACAATCCTCTTAGGTTCTCTGTTATGTTGGGAGTATGTATCCCTTGGGAAAAACATCAAATCCTCTATCTTAGTGGATGGTGTTTATACGTGTCCTACCCTTCTGTTGTTTCTCACCCAAAGAAACAAGGTGCAATGTGTGGGCTTATTCTGATCCCTTGTTTCAGTGAAATGAATGGTTTTGGTAAAGTGAGTTATGGAGTGTGTTATGTCTTGATGAACCCATCAGGGTATGCGGTGTAGTTGTTTGTCGCACCGAAAGAAGAAGTTCCACATAGGGGTTTCAACAGCCAAACTGTGTGGCCGAAGATGCTTCAATATTTTGAACTCCAGCCATAGGTCCCGAAGAGAAGCTGGCGCGTAGTCAGGGGAAACCCCAGTGTCGTTTAAACCCTTGTACAAAGTCCTATCCTCAGTATGAAAGATAGGAAGATTTTAAACCTATGGTGTCATCATATTTCTTCTGTTGTTCCTGTTCGGTGGAAATAGGTAGAGGGTCTTGTACCCATGTCATCACACAATGTTATTCCCTCCCCCTTTGGTTTCCATTGAGTCTTTGGAGAATGGTTGGAAATTTGGCTAGACAAGTTGAGCACACGGTTTTCACATGGTTAGTTCTAACCGTGAAAAAAAAATAACCATGCAGATATAAGGATCCACATAGTTATCGCACAGTTTCTCAAACTGTGTAGACTAACTGTGTGACCGTCCCAACTCCTTAATTTTGGGGTCTTTTCATGTCGGCCCACGCCGGTCGGTTAAGATGGTTGGTTCTTGTGGTGGGAAGACCCACCATGGGTATCGTGCATATTATTTTGTAAATTTCTAATGGATGTACACCCCTTGTACTAGGGAGTCTGTTTGGGCCTTCCCCTATTACTGTCTTGATTCTGTCTCGGAAAAAAAAAATTAAGTTGTCTCTTATGGTGGGGAGCTCATTTGTGTCTCTTCATACAAGTAACTCATGTTTTTCCTTGGTATTGTATGGGAAGTAGGTAATATCATTTGGATATATCTAACTACTTACATCTTCCTTGGGTAAACTTTGGGACTGGAGAGTGCCCAATGTATTAGTTAAAGTAAGGTAAGTGTAACCTTGTTCGATGTTGTTGTTCGTTTGAGTGAATTGCTTGAGTCTTGTTCTGATAGTGTTTGAGGTGTTTTCCTTTGGGATAAAGCCTGAATGTGATTGATTGTTTCAGGAAAGTGGTGTATGATTTTTTTGTGAATTATTCCTTCCTTAATTGATCAATGGAGGTGTTTTGGCCTTTGGGGGGCGAAACCTGGAAAGGGAGTACATCTTGGTTTATCAGTTCGGTTTGGCTTTCGAATCTGGCCTTTCTGTAGCTTTCCGGGGACGGAAAGTTTTCATGGTGGGGAGAATTGTCACATACATGAATTATTTTGAAGTTAAATTTCATTTTTTTTCCTTTCATTTTTTGTTTTGGATGGTTTCCAAAGGTTTTATGGAGAAATAGATGAGTTTTCATGAATTGGGCCAAACCGCGAGCCCAATTCCAGATTTAAAAATAAAATTTGTTTCCTTTATAACTTGTTCATTTTTTAATATTTTTCCTTCATTACAACTCCTAAATGTCCTCCCCTGATATATTAACACCACAATTAAAATTTGGAGCCTTTGGAAATCCATAACCAAAGATTATGTTGGTTTTTATTTAAGGGATTGAGCCTGCCCGAAAGCCCAATTCCAGTTTTAAAAATAATATTTGATTAATTAATAACATATTCATTTTTAAGTATTGTTCGGTGATTCAAAGCCTCATATGCGCCCCGTGAACCCAGACACGCGCTCAAGCTATCTCTCCCCTCTTTGGAGCTCTTCTTCATCGCGCTTTAGTACTGAACTTATTAGGGTTTCAAAAATCGGCAGATTTGGAGAGGTAAATTGATCCTTTCATAACTCCTTCATTATTCATCCTTTTTCCCCCATTTCAGTCCCCACATGACCTAATATGAATCCTTCGAACCTCCATACCAGTTTTGGGTACTTGGTGATTCATTATTTTCTGTATTGGGGCCGATCCGTCAAGATATTTCAAGTAAGGGAATTCCTTCTTGGTTCCTTCCATCCTCTTTTAATTTTATTTCCTTTTTCTTGAAGTTCCTCATGTCCAGAAGTTGGTGTTCGATCCTAATGTATGATTTGGTGTCTTTTGGGTAAATATTTGTGGTTTAGGTCTGGATTTGTATTCCTTTTGGTGCAACGGTGGTGCGCTTAAGGTTTCTCACCAAGTTTTGAGGGTTTCGACACATTCGGTAGGTGATTTCGTGGGTAACCATTTAATGATGAGTTAGTTTGCTTGATTAAATAATTTTGAATGTTCCTTATGTGCTGTGCATTATGTGAAAACCATTTTTGGTTGCAATAGTAAATCATTTGTTTTTAGAGTTACATTTTTGCTTGAAATGTGTATTTTTCAAATGTATTTCATGTGTTATATCTTGTGGTAGTTTTGTAAAATGTGGGAGTGATTTATTAGTTGTTGAAAGGGGCTGACAATTATGGTTAGGTAATGATATAGTTCCATGTGGGCCTAAAAATGGGGTGTATTTGAATGGTTTTATTTGTATAACCTTGTTATACTCCTTGAAAGTGTTTTATGGATTTGTGTGTTCTCATGGGTATCTTTTGTGATATTATTCAACGTGATTATATAACATTTGAATGTGGATTATTTCATGTTTATTGGGATGCCAATTCTGTTTTGGTAGGGTCTTGGTGTGCTTTTGGCTTAAAAAGAGATTTTTGAAATGGATTTTAAGTGCAACGTTTGGGTATACTCTTTATAATTGTTTTATGGAAGTTTTGAATGCTTTATTGGGTTGTGTAATAGGTGAAACTATATCAGCAAACTGTTTTGGTAGGAGTATATTTTTAAAAGGTCCATTTCATTTGTGAAAAGGCTGCTATGTGATATGTATCATCTTGGAAATATTTTATTAAATTGTTTGAAGGAGATATTTTGGAGTGAAAGTGATGTGAAAGTGATGTGGAGTGTTTTGTGTGAGTGTGATGTGAAAAATTGAATTTTTGAATATGAAAGAAGTGTTATATTCCATGTGTGTGGGCTGTTATATGAGTTTAAATATCATATAATTGTTTTATAAAATTGTTTGATGGTTTTGTGGAAGTGTTGAAGAAATGTGAAATGTGTTGTGGGCTATTTTGGTGTGATTCGGATTTCAAAATCATTTTGAATGACAAATGGATTTTTTTGACTTGTGTGGTATACATATGGGCTGTTTGGTGAATTTGTGTTGTGTAAATGATATTTTCATGTTCAATGTACATTTCTTGATGTGTTGAACATGTTTGAGCACAAGGGGAAAACCTGGGTATCTAGGTGGGTGGACGTGTACTAGTATGCTAGTGAATCCGTGGGGTTTGGCCTCAGTTTCACATAGCAAGATTGACGCTTACAACTCTAACTAAACTATGATGATGATGATTGGGGACCACTAGGTTATGGGTATGTTCCCTACAAGTGGCTCGTGCCCGAGAATGGATATTTGTGATGGTTACTCTCACCGAGATACGAGGTACCTGGGACCCACAGCTAGCTAGTGCCTAGGTGTTACTTCCTATTTCCTGTGCTCATTGTTTACTTTGTACTTACCGTCGGCATACGGTATAGTTGGCTGGAAAATTCAGTAGTGTTGAAATTTTTTTTAAAAGTGTTGATTCTTAATGATAGCCCACTTGAAAACTGTTTTTATTCAAAGTAGCATCTTTTAGAAATTGTAACTAGCTTTTCATGTTTTTGAAAACTTGCATGATTTTCGTCTTTAAATGTTTATCACATGGAATCTCTTAGTGGTGGTATCCTAATGGGCATTGTCTCACACCATACTTACACCCTTGGGTGTATGTAGACATGGTTTTTTTTTGTCGCAGGTTGGGTACAGTTTTTTTGTTCCAGTGGTTCGGGTTTCTAGCAGGTCCTTAGTGGTGAAGTCTTGTGGAGGTGGCTTGTGGGAGGTGCCCCTTGCCATGAGGGTTCTTGGGCTGTCCTTATTCGGATTTTTAACTTTGGTATAGACCTTTTGAGTTGTTTTAAGCCATGTAATTCAGTTCTGAATTTTTGTAAATGAATGTTTGGTTTGAAAAATCCAGATTTGTTTCATTGGATTCTTTTGTTGTTTTATGTTTATAAACTCGGGTAAATCGTTCCCAATTTTCATTTTATGATACCCGGGCACTTGTGCCTGCCCGTGGGGATCGGGAACGCCCTTCGGGTCTTGCCATGGACCGGGTCGGGTGCCGAGTTTGAAGGCGACCAGATTCGGTTCGTGACAGTAATTCAATAGATTGCGCTACACAAAACACCGACTTCGATCATACCACGATATACCAAACTTAACATTCAAATAAATGGTTATGAATAGTATTAACGGCATTTTGAATTTTATATACTCCATATAATTTTAACATCAATATTTTGTGTTTCCTAGACATAATATAAGAACAATATCAATTTTTTAGTTAAAAGATGTATTTTAAAAAAAAATGAAATTTTACCACCTTGTAATGGAGAACCCTTTTAAATCCAATATTTGACATTTGTATATATTAAATTTGACAAAATAAACTTCTCCTTTAGAATCGGAACATAAAAATATAGTTTGGATAAATTTTTGGTGCTTGTTTGATAAATTTTATATTCTGATGAATAGTAAAAAATGTTAAATTTTAATTGAAAACAGCTTTTTTAATCAAAATAATTTATAGTGTTGAATTATAAATTTGAAATTTTTTGATGTATAATTAGATTATATTTTTATTATTTAATCCAATATTGATCATGGTAAGTAATGTTACAATTAAATGGGACATAAACACATATCAGTCTTTTGATAGTTTTTACTTCTCAAAAACCTGCTTTCCGGTTTTGAGAATGGGATTTTTTTTAATTAGTTAATTCAACATATATGTTTTGAATTTAAAAAATAGACATAATTTTTGAATTTGTAATGTCAAAATTATATTTGGGTGAATGTTTGGTATTTTTCTAAAAACATTCAATTTTTGATGAATAGTTACAAACACTAGGATATTGTTTAAAGCCGACTTTTTATTTAAATAATTATTTGTAATTTATTTTTATTTTTACATAAAAATATATATATAATACCTATATAAGTCCAATATAATACATTTAGGTCATTTTAAAATAATAATAGATATATAAAATTTTATTGAACTTCTTACCGTCTTTTACCCTACTCTTAGGCACATTTGCAAATTTGCATAAAATGAAATTTTACCACTACTGTGAATTAAATTTAAAAAATCCAAGAGACATGGTTGACATCAGTATGTAAAATTTGGTTCAGTAGGATGAAAATAATTTTTGGTGAATAGTAACTTTTGATTTTTATTTACCACGGTTAAAAGTAAATAAGGTAATTAAAGGTAAAAATGATATTATAATTTCCCTAACACATGTCCTAATTCTATTATATAAGTGCATTTCGACCTAAATAAGCCTTAGGTATAAAATATAATCCTTTTATCCACTTTTATTAGATTATGACATTTATTATTATTTTATTTAAATAAGAGTTAAAAGTGTTTAATTTCATGTTTAATAACTAAACCATTTTTAATATAGGTTTATAAAATGATAGATTTGACTATAAATATTCATTAGAAATATACAAAGATTTCCTACATTATGGTATTTTATTTATAATTTTTAGACATTAAATAATTAAATTTATTTATGACACAATGGTGATGTAGTCATTACCTTATTAATGGATGTTTAAAAATATTGATAATATAATTATCCAAATAAATTTAAATTTAGAATTTGGAATAATTCAAAAAATTTTATAGGTTAATATGACTAGTTATGGTTTATTTAATATTTTTTTATTCAGATGTAATATTTTTTTTACTTTCACAAAAACAAAATACACAATAGTGTCAAAATTGACATAAATGAGTATTAAAAAAATAATATATTATTAAATGATATAATATTCCTAAAAATATAAGTTTCCACCAAAAGACTTATATAATGATAGGTATGTAACTAATTAACCACTTGAGTTTATCTTTTCATTTTATAGTATGTTTATTAACCATGTAATATAAAAACACAAGAAGACATGGTAAAAGTTAAACTATTTAACATAGAATTAAATTTAAAAGATAAGGTTGATATGGTGTCCCAAACTTGTCTAAATCTTATTGGATGGGAAGATTTAAACCAATCCCCATCTTATCCTCGATATAAATCCTTTTGGAACCATTAAAATTTGAAAATGATTTTATAATAAAATAATATTTCAAGCCTTTCCTATAATTACCCACACCTCTCTTATAAACGGGTTTTACCCTTCTCTCTAAATCACACCTCAAAATCCATTTGGATCATCCAAAACTTGCTCTAATATCCTCCCAACTACCCTCACCTGAACCTATAAGACTTACATTGATTTTAATGACAACCTATGTAGTCCTTTTGATCAAATCAAAAGGAAGCACCCGAAGAAGAGATAATAATTTCATCACCTCTTTCAAAGTTCTTTTATTCTTTCACATCCTATTTGATTGTTTTTTGCATACCACTATAATAAATCCAGTAAATTCTACGTACAATGATTTTATTATAAATTTGGTACAACTATATTAATTATTCTTTCCATCCTATGAATTTCATAGTCACTATATGTGCATACGTATGACTTAACATATCCACATCATGGTATAGTTTGTTATTCTACCCTTAATTATTTGTATGGGTATAATAATGAGTATAACTGAGGTAAATAATAAATACCACATATTAAAGATTTTTTATATATAATATACAATCCAACTACATATGATTTCATCACTAATAGATTGATATTGTCGTTCGTGCATACGAACAACTTACCATCTCCACAACATGATGAGATTTCATTCCCCATCATAACCATTCAAAAATAATTTTCATTTAATGATTAAAATAACTTTTATAAACTTAATATCATAATTTATTTGAATAAAATACATACTATAGATAAAAAACATGACTTTAATAACCAAATATTTCAAGGAAAATGAATCCGTTAACTCCCAAAAAAATAATTGCACTAAAATATCATTAACAAATAAATATTAGAAGATCTTGTATGATATCTTATTTATGTATGTGGCAATTTTATAATTTAATAAAAATTATTTCACCATTATATAATAGGTTAACCTATCATCTAATAAGGGAAAGTATAAGGTAAGGCATTTTCATCTCACTTTTTATTTCTGTTAGATTCATTCTATGTTGCCACTATTTCTTTTTGAGTGGTGTATGTACTCCCCATGATTGTATTATTTAAGTAATATATATAAATTTATGGGTATTTACATATTCATTTTATGATCCTTCTTTCATGGGGTGTATGTTTCGTAAGTTACCAAATCAGAAAGGGGATTTCTAATTTCTATTGCTACTCATTGCATTTTACGCAAACTTCTTTGATTATTTTAATTCAAGATAATGAGTGAAATTACTATTTATTTATTTATGTAGTTATTTTCACTCCCCATTATGTGGATATAATTTTTATACACATAGTCACTCAATTTATAAATTATCATGTCATTGATATGAACTTGATAAGAGTAATATTAACACAAATTTAATTCACTGAGTTAAATATCCAAGTCATTGGTGTTGTTATTAAAAGAATGTGTGTGAATGTCCTATGATTGATTTAAACTGAATATCCTATCATATTGATTTTATTTATATTTTACACACATAATTATTTCATTGATTTATCCTTAACCTGAGGATATAGTCTTTATAAGAGATTTCATCTCAATTTACATTCAATTAAGACTTTTTTGTTGTTATACGCCAATTCACTTTTATATGGTGTACATACATTAATTTAAAAATGTGTATCATTAATCACTTTATTCTCATTATATTATATAGTTTTTATTAACTCAATTATCTTTATTCAATCATCTCGCATTTGGTTAGGAACTCTAACTAAAATATCAATTTAAATGTTTTAATAATTTATTCTTCCAAATATTTCTCATTAATGTCCTTGTTTTAAAAATAGTGTTAAGGATTTAGTTTTAGGGATATGAATTTTTTAAAATTAATTTTAATTTTAAAATTTTCAACATGATATGGGAAACTTTTATGAAAAAATCTATTTTTAATAGCTTCTTTATAAATAGTGAGACTTTTAAATGTTCTCAAGAAAAAGGGGATATTTCTCTCAAATAGTTTTACTGATTATTTTCATCATTTTCAATATCATTCGTTATTATTGATTAAGGTTGACTTATATTTATAAAATATTATATATTTTATTTAATGAGTTATGATTGACTATGGATGTGCTCTTTTAATACCATTCATGGTTTGTGGTTAAAATGTTGAGATTTTGTATACTAGTTTTGATAGGAATGTTTAGATTTTCATTCACTATTTTGATATGAGTAATGAGTTGAAAGTAGTAAGTGACGGGTGGAGACCACTATATCTCTTCAATGCATCGGTAGGTCTCATGACACAAACTAGTGTCTTCTCACAATGTCTTGACTAAATAATTCTTTGTAGTCTAGGAACAAGGCCTTGACTATGTGGTTGTGATGTCCGACATTACACATTCCGTCATTATAAAATTAGCTATTGAGATTACATGTGATTATTCGAATAGTATAATATCCATGTGAATAACAAAATAGAATTATTTGATTTATATTTTCAATATTTTGATGAAGGTTAAGTTTAAATGGATTGTGTTTTAGTCTTATAAATTTCCTTATATGTTTAAGTTTTCCTATGATAGTTTCTTCTATGTTGTTATCCTTACTGCGCATCTGATCTCACCCCTTTATTATGTTTTATTTTTCAAAGTATGTGAATAAGTATATAGTGATTGACTTTCAGTAATAGGCTAAGGGATATGAGTGTGTTCAAAGGATACATAATGTTATAGTTTTTCCATTTCATAATTTAATGTAAAACATATGTATGTATTTATTATTTCCTAAGAAAATAAACTAATCAGTCTTTCAAGATTTCATCTCTTGTGATCATGCCAATGTTATGTAATAATGCACCGACTCTGGGTAACTAGGGTCAGGGCATTACACCGTGTTTCTAACATCGAGTATAACTCACGTGAGCTTAGGATCTGTGGTTGGGATTATCTTATAAAAATAAATCGTTGGAGATTATGGGAGCCCTGGAACCAGTATCATGTAAAAACAAAATTCCCTCAACTGTCCCTAAAACATCAAAAAATGTTTATAGGGAACATCCAGAAATATCTATTTCTGGATTCTTACCCTCGCATGATAATTTGGGATGCGGGGATTTGACATCCTCTCCTAGCCACTGTTAAAATATGCCCCTTTCCCCCATGTGTGGCTCGGACATATGTGGATGATACAAGAATATCCCGATTAATCATGGTTTGGGTATTCTCACATTCCTAATCACACTGTTCCCATATGATGCACTCCATACCTTGGGAATGCTTGGGTCCTCATAATCATCCATGGACATCTGAGATGGAATGTAAATGTCCTGTGGACACCATTGATGGACTATTCACATCATGCCTTAGTGGATCTGCATATGTTTCCCAAAAAAATGTATGTCAATCAATGAAAAATTCTTCCCCCAGAAAGTCCTATATAACCTTAGTATGCCCAATTTCTTCCAAGCCCCATTCCATCCCTCATGATTCATATTTCCCTCAGGACTACGATTTACACCTTCTATCATAATTTAAATCTAAGGAATGATGGAACACCCTGACTGTCATTAACCTGAGACATTTAATGACCTCAGCAAGTCCAAATTCATCCTCACTACACGACGTCAAACTGAAAGGCCAAAATCATCCTCACTGCATTACATTAAACTACCCATCCAAAATCTTCCTCATTGCAAGATATTAAATTATAAGGCCAAAATAATCCTCACCACACAATGTTAAACCCCAAGGCCAAAATCATCCTAACCACATGACGTTAAACTGCAAGGCAATGGATTTAGCCTAAAAATTACCCCTAATGTTGAATTCAGTATTCAAAGATGGTGAAACAGATCCCTTGTAATCTATAGTTTCTCACTTTTAGTATAGCTCACATGAGCATAGGGATCTCAGCAAGATATAAACCATTACATTATGGAAAAACAGTCCAAGAATATGGTCTAGCAGCATGACCCTAAAAGGTATGTCACGGTTCCCTCCCCCAAGAGGAACCCTGTATCCTGACCATGTGATGCTAAATGATCAGGTATCACAATGATAGAACAAATATCTGACCCTGAGTATGGGTCATATCAATGTAAGGGACACCATTAAATTAGTAAATCACAGCCCAAATGTCCCCAATAAGTCTAGATACAATCTCTCCATATTCCAAACTCTTTGCGTTGAGAGATCATTAATCCCCATAACCGTCTAAGGCCATCTGGGATGGAAGTCTAGTGTCCTATAGACACCTTTAATTAACTATGCATATCATGCATGGGTAGCTCTACATGCGTCACCCACAGAAATGGTCATCAATCAAAGGAAAATTCATCCCTGGGAGATGACTCTCCTATCTTAGTACACCCAATGGCTTACAAGCCTCATTCCATACCTCCAGATTCAAGGGCCCTCAAAGTCATGGTTTACATTTTCCTTCTTTCACAAATCCTAGATCAATGGGAACATATGGTCCCAGTTCATCTTTGGTATCCTTTGAGGTTTCTAAAAGATATCTCATCCGTATGCGTGAATATGGTCTTCTTGAAAAGGAAGAGTGCACCCACTCATTTCTAGGATTCCCTAATGTAGTTCAGATAAAAATACTCCTTTTGGATTAGGGGAACCCAAAGTCATAGGTCACACACTGTATTCAGAATGTTCTCAATCTCCATATTCCCCAAAGTCCATTGGAGGCAGAAGGCAAGTGTCCGGTGGGCACCTTTTCATGACTATGCATATCATTCCTCGGCGGCTCTACATATGTCACCCACAAAAATGGTCGTCAATAAAAGGAAAATACATCCCCATGAGAGTTCTTTCTATCCTCTGTAAGCTCAAATGACGTTCATATCTTATCACTCCCCCACATTTGGAAAACTCCAAGATGAAAGCTTATGTACCTCCTTCTTCCCAAGTTCCCTTGTCATAGATTAGACTCTTAACTAAATTGAGCACTTACCATCTCTCCCTCATGCAAGTAAGAAATGTTCGTGAACAATTTCCATCTAAAGTACGATATGAATGTTCCTAATGTTCTCATCAAATAGTACTCAAGCCAGATATATATTGTGGGTCCCAACATCAGGATAAATCCAAAATTTTGCAAATCCCACTAGGCCATCGGAAATGGAAGGCCAGTGCCCTTGGGACCCCTGTGATTGAAAATTCACACCATGCCTTGGTGGATCAGCATATGTCCCCCACAAAAATGGTTGTCAATTAGAGGAAAATTCACCTCTAGGAGAGTAATTTTCTATCTATATACACTTAATGTGTCTCCTGAGCCTCATGCATGTCTAGAATCCACTAATATAGGGTCCCGAAAATCCCTAACCCATGTCTAAAAGATACTAGACCATTCCCACCTAATAGTCTTGAGTCAAGGCCCTACCCCATTATGTTTGGTCATAGCTGTTCGACCTAAAACATCATCATTAAATTTGATTGATAGGACTATGAACTACCAGAAAAAAAAGGCATCGTACTCGCTAGAGGGAAAATCGGCCAAAGGCACTTTTGGGTAAAATATGAGTATCAGTTCACTAAAAAAACATACAAACACATTGAGCCATCAGAAAAGGTGCAATGATTTTTAGGTCAGAATCCCACAAATGGTGGCCTAAGGAAAATCCAATTTATGCCCGCTAAGCTAATTTCAAAAATGATTAGGAAAAATTTGGGTAATAATGAAAAAAATTATAAAATTTCATGAGGTATTCCATTTAACCTTAACAATTTTATAACTATGCTCGGGGAGTCCATTGACTCATGCCAAAATTAGATCTCAACTCGGTTATCTCATTTTACTGATTTCAGGTGATGGTTTAAATTAACAGTTGATTTTTATGATGTTGATAGGAAAAGATGGAGACCAAATATTTCAAATCCAAATAATTTTCATTGGGTTCTGAAAAAAAGGAGAAACATCCCCAATTCAAAGCCTATCTAGAGTAAAAAAGGGGAGGGTACATGTTGTAATTTGGGACAGAATTGAAATAGGACCTAGTTTTTCCTTTCCAAAAGGATGGAGAGTGATTTACACAGGCCAACGATGGTCTCTACCAAAGAAGTTATTTCCTCTATTTCAGCATTGATCATCGTATGCACTCACTCCAGGACAGCTTTAAGACCAACCTTTTCTTCTAGAATACATTATAATCTGTGGGTGAAAAGTCATGTTGCTCCCTCAACCTGGCTACGCCGAATTTGAACTCCTAGAACTCCACCCCTCAATCCACCACCAAATCATGGGCCTTAACCTCATTGGCCATCCAGTGATAAAATTATTTTGAAATATCACAAAAGGTTTCCACTTAGTGATGGAATGAATTAAACCTTTCCATCTTATCCTTATAATAGGTGAGGTATTCTCAGAAAATGATGATTTAGAAAATAAGGAAGTGAAGGTGATTATAATCAAAGACTATATAACTGAGATCAATAAATAACCACTTAAAATTTTCACCCTCTTTAGCAACTTTGGCTAGGGGTGTCTCCACAACAAGAGGATAGAACTGGCACCATGCATCATTGCGCACTACCTGGTGTCTCACCATGGAAACGACAATATGATCCTCCCCTAATTCCATGTGTTTGTAAGTGGGAAGAGTTTCCATAGGAGTGGGGGGACATAAGGCTAGTCACCCAATGCATGAAACTCACTTTTCCCATAGATAGCCTAAACACTAGATCCGGTTGCGGAGGACTAACTGCGGCCTCTATGATGATTGACGATTCTTGGCTGGTGTCAGTCTCATTATGTTCTTGGGAAATATCCATAGGAGGGGAGTAGTCTGAATTACTCCCCACCAAAATGTGTTTCACTGATGTAACCGCTCCCAGGAACTTTTGACGATGGGCCGAATGCCTTCCTACCACGAGAACAAGAAAGGGAGATGTATCCATCTTGGTTACTAAAGAGACAGAAGTATATGGCATAACTATTGCACTTCTCTCAATAAAAGAAATGTGTTGTGTTATTGTTGGGGAAAGAACAGAACATGAAATCGTAAAGGGTTTATGTACCCACTCAATTGGATCTTTCAGCATCCTCTTGTGGTAACAATCGAGCCATAGTTTGGTATACTCCAGTGATTGGAAGGTGGGCCCGTCATGTTAGGAATAATAATCTCTCTAGCAGAACCTTCATGAATCATCATTAGCCACAATTGGTGGAGAACCATAGGATTAGATTCTCCCTATCATATAACAACCAGCAGTAGTGTTGTGTGTTGATGGAATCCAAACTGTCAAGAAAGATATTAGGGGTGGTATGATTCACAAATAACTACTCGGTCTACATGAGCAGTGAGAACCCCTTCTTGAAGAGTGATGATGTATGAACATTCCTCTACGGAACCACCGCTGTCACCTCTAAATGATTAATGAGGGGTAGGATGGGGTGGGAATGAGAAATGGGAGGCATCAATCAATATCCCACCAACATTGGTAATACTTAGGGTCTAGGGACGAACAACAGAAATGCTGTGAAGAACCAGATGGAAGTCATAATGGGGAAACCACATGGTATGCTGATATTATTAATAGGGGAAGTATTCCTCCATCTCCACATTAAAGAATTTCAATGGTATTCTGAGATGATGTAGATACCAGAGTTCCTGAATCTTCCCCAATAATTCATAATGCCAAGAGAGTGTAGGAAGTGCCAAATTAATGGGTCGACCTTCAACTAGCATGGTCGCCTTTGTCGTGGTGCAGTCCCAAACCCCAGTTTATATGTCACCAGATGGGAAGATCTATCCACTTAAGAACATGGAGAGGAATCCATCTAGCATAAGCGTATGTGAAAATGTCAGTATGAATCTCATATCCATTTTTGGAATAGCACCATGCCTCAAGTGTAGCACAGTAAAACTCTGGATTTTTCCTAGGTCAGAGGGGTTGGATGAGTTCAACTACAGCATGCCTTAAGCTTAGGCATGCATTTCTACAAGAATAACCTTATCCATTATTCGAATGAGATTAGGGAATGAGCCTATAGGGGATGATCAAATGATCATGCTACCATGACCAGTCAGCTCTATTTCAAAGGAGACACATGATTAGTGTCATTCCATATGGCAGCTACTGGGAGAAACTCACCGAACATCTCTCCAAGTTTATGGAGACCTCCAAGATATTAAATTACCCACAACTGATCCCCACCTCTCCATGTTGTAGGTGAATGGTGTTAGTTCTCGAATACCAATGGCTCAACTATTCTGGAAGGATTTCGCCTGGGGAGAAGATTCGAAACTGAGACACCCAGGTCTCCTAGTGCAAGCCCACTGCCTCCAGCAAGTCAAGGGAGACCAGACAGGTCTGATGCACCTAGAACACCCAGGCTCACTCATTGTAGAAACATCCTACATCCTGAAAATCCAACTTGGATTTTTGGAATTTACCCCCCTTAATAAAAATAATGATTATTCATTCACTTGGTTCCCTAACCACCACTAAGAGTTTCTCAAGAGATACAGATAATGGATGGGTATTCTTAGATGTCTAGTCATGGAACACCATTGTGGAACCCACGATTTCCTTGAGTCCTTGTCGAACCCCAAAATATGAATACGTTTTTGTTAATAAGAGTGGTGATGAACTCTATGATTGGGGAAATGTTGGCACGATCATGATCTTGTGCTACCTCTAGAAAAAGGGATTTCAGGGCCAGGAAATGACAGAGGCACATCGTTGGGAAGAACAAATCCATAAAGTGAAAAATGTACGTATAATGGGTATGTTAGATGCTCTGGCATCACGAAAACCATCAAAAAGCTACCACGGGGAATGATGCATGTTTGAATATTATCATCGTTATTCCTCACCATGGCGGCCCTCATCTTCATCGATTTATTAGAAGCCTATGAATCAGCCATTGTATCCCACATATGAATATCAAGAAGTCGGTGAAAATTCATTATTTTTTAAAAATTATTGATAAAAGATATCAACAAAATTCTAAAGTATTTTAAATATCTCCATTAAAGGCTCCGCTTATTGTTACTAAAAGAGGTAAGTGGAAAGGGAATTTCATGTACAACATGACATGCAGAAGCTACTCCACTAACAACTACAGTACATGGATGCAACTGACTATGTTCATCCATGGTAGGTTAATTGACTATGAGGTGCAGGCTTGCAAACTATTTCCTGGAAAATAGAACGTTCCATGGAAGGATGAAACTGTGAAACTTGGCCTTAGTTATGTTTGCATTCTCAATATATGGATTAAACTTTATGTATATATTTAATAGCTTTTGAGGTTCGGTTCACTGATCCAAGTTCGATACGTGAACAAGGAAGCCATGTATCGTTCTTCTATGTGAAAAACTGATTTTATGTTTTAAATTTCCACAGACCTCATTTGTGAAAACCAAAATGTGGTACGGGGAAATAGCAAGGAAATCGGTTTATGAAATGTGTGAAGTAGTTCGTGAACATGGATTTCTTAAGGATCATGGTATGTGATAGTAGAGGAGTCCAGAAAATTAGGAGCAATTTTCGCCGTGAGAAACAGTAAAAGACAAATGACATGGTCCCCTATATATAGTTGTGGTCCCTTTCTACTGGGTCTAACTATTCTATCGTGAACCATTTCAGATCAGGGATGCTTCTACCTTGGAATAGTCCCCCTTTCATTCTGAAAATCACCATTCCGATGGGGGGGGGTATTTGTAGGGTCCTAAAAATTCTTCCATATTGAAGAAATACCCATGAAATTTATTTTCCAATGGAATCAAGCACGTCTATAAGTTTATCATGGTGAAGGGACTCAAATTGACTTTTATTTATTTTAAAGAACATGAAGGAAAACTTTTTTTCGAGTGGCCCATGTTCCATCACCGAGAAAGGTATGCGAAGAAGATGGATCGCAAACCGCAAGGTATACGGGATAGTCTGCAAAATGCTGGCCCATGAAGCGATGGTCGACGATCAAGGAAATCCACAAACCGTGTCATCTAAAGGAGTTTTCATGGAAGGCCGTCTGTGTACCTTAACATAAACCCATCAATTCACATATTTAGCGAACAAGAAGGGTTACATAATCCATTATCACGAACCAAAGCCTCTACGAACCCCCATTTACTGATGACCCAACAGATTTGAATATTTCTCAAATGGAAATTCAAAAATAGTGCAATGTGCCCAGTAGATATGACTACTCAAATTCTATATAAAATTAGAAAAATATAAACAAATAGGGATACAGATTAGGAGAATGTCAGGTGATGAAAACATGAGGGAAACTCTGGGGTTGTACTCCATCTACATTCTTGTTTCATCATCAAAGCACGAACTATGAAACTACTTCCTCCACAGGTACAACCAACCGCGAACCACAAAAATGGGGGAATTGAATAATAATAATTGAACTGTGAATTGAATAGGTAAACCACAAACCAAAGTATTCTCACAGATGAGTTTCCCGCCAATGGTAATCTCCATTACCTTCCTTCAGAATGGTACTCCATGTAGCATACCTCTATGTGTACTGAACCCGGCATCACGTACCCAATCTATACACGGATATAACCCAAAGTGGCATGGTGATCCATGTACCATATTGGTACACATTTAGATATACCCATTCTCATGTACCACATAGTTACGTGGATATACCTCTTGCCCACATACCACAACGGTATGTAGAGCTTCCCCCATCCCACAAGTGAAACTAGTATGCAGAACAAGGAGTTTTTGGGTATTGTTACTTTCAGTTCCAACCTCACCCCTCCATTACCATATATTCCTCGAAGATCCCTCTATTAACTAGTCCTCTGGAACTTGGACAAGGCCTTTTCCAAAGCCACCAGACCTGTATGATTAGGCCATCTGGATATCTACGCACCCCATTGAGTCTACGAACTGATGGTAAATAGATTCCTAAAGGCCCTCCCAACAAAGGTGTAGGATTTGAGAATGCCTATAAGGCTATATTCCTATGGTAACCTGAAGTCCAACCTTGGGATTAAAATGTGTAGCTACTTTTTTTTAGATTCAGGGTGACCACTGGCATATCATTTCAATGAGGAACAATTATCAGTCAAAGGGGTTATGTTCACTCGCCCTTTGATGAGGATGAAACTCTTCCCCTTCCCGTAACATGCACTGGGGCTCTCCAACTGAGGTAAGTCCCCAATCTTCTGAGGCAGGGCCACATGACCATTAATTTCATTTCACATGGAATGTTTCATCGCTCTGTGCGCTCTCCGACCATTGTCGGACATCTTATGTCGTGGGATATCTCTCCCCCACCAAGAAGGGAGGAGGTATGTGAATTGTTTAATCTTTCAAATCCTCTTGTTTCTCACACCAATCATGACTCACATGGGATTAGAGGTTTGTGATGATTACAACATTATCACACCTTTTTAACTATGAGAACATTAATTCCTAACCAAAGCAGGATACGTAGGATGCCTCCCAGAAGGCTCGAGCTCAAATGGGTGCCCATTCCAAAAGCTTCCACGCAATCATGTTTATCAAATGGGTTGCTTCTATGCATAATACAGAAACCTCCAAACTATGTGGGTTTTGATTCCTCTCCCAAGGATACATTGGAAGCCCTCCTTGTGGGCTCGATCCCAAAATAATGTCACATTCCATCCCCCATGGATGACGATAAAATCCAGAGTGCCTTATAATATGGATATGTTAGAATGACCTCAGTGGCATCAAACATATGCATGATCAAAATGATATTTAAAACTAAAGGTATCCCAAAGATACACTCTTCAAGAATGAACCAAGAATTCAGGAATATATGAAAAAAAATTAAATCTATAAGTGAGTCCTGGAATTGGAAAAAATCCTCCCTCGAAAGGGTGGGGTGAGCCTGACCTCCCATCCTCTTGACCAATGGAGTCTTTAAGTGTTATTATCCAAATCTTCAGCAGACGACCTCCTGCCTATGGAGGGAAGGTCAATGAATCATGGATACCAGGGACATTGGGCATTCTTGGATCCACAAATAAACCTATTGGAGAGCATCCAAAGAAGATATATCTGAGATGGACCGATTTCATGAGTACATGACCCCCTGTACAATCACACTCTAGGACCAACAGTTCCCCACAAGGTTTATTCAACATTATTTAAAGGATAATAATGTAGAATTGGTCAAAAATAGGAGTGGTAAACTCTACAAGAACCCGTCTCTATAGAAAAAGAGACGGGTGATGATCCCCATTATGCCATTTCTGAATCCCTGTAAACGCACCACCTCGGAGGCGGAACACCCAAGTTAAAACTCACATTTAATGAATTATTTACCATTTACCGTAATCACATATTGTTCCAAAAATAGTGAAATTTTCTAAAATTAAATTTAATCACATATTCACATTAATCAATTTTAAATTCCATTATTGTCTATATGATAAATCATATGTTCGAAAATTTTAATAATGTTTTTATACCAATTAACCATAATTACCTCATCATCAAAGATCTATTTAATCAAAAATGTTATCAATACCATTATTCATATTTTCTAAAAATTTAAAATAACTATTCCTAAGTTAAAATTTTCAATAAAACTTATACTAAATAATGGGGTTGTATAAATATAAATTTCTCACAAAATATACTTAATCAAAAAAATATCATCACTAAAAACCTAAAAAAATAATTCATTTGAACTTATGATCAGGCATAAAAATATATAATGATTATGGTATCAATAAAAATTAATAAAACCTCACATTAAAAAAAATTACAATTTTATATTAACTATACTCTGATACAAATTATAATAGCCTCAAATGCACACTCCAAGATTCAGTGATAAAATAATAATCTTAATATTTTTGAAATTGATAATAATAAAAAGGGCACAATTTTAGTCCTTCAAAAAATGAAATAGAAAAAATTGTATCAAATAAATTCCAAAAAACCTTTTATGTTCATAATGTTAGATAATTCAAATAAACTCGTACATAAAAATACCCTTTTCAATAAATGATCGTTTTTCCTCTAAAATAGTTCTTTATAAATAGAAATTATTTTAGTTCAAGATAATTCCCATATATTAAAAATTAACATTATTAATTTTCCTACTCATCCTTAATCCCAATAAAAACATTTGGAAATGCAGGATGAGAACAAAAATATCCTTAAGGGGTATATAAAAATGATAAGATATATGTTAGTCCATTTAAAAACTATGAGATAATATAATATATTTTATCATTTTTAGTTATCATTTAATAATATAATAAATCATCTTTATTGCCAATTGTTTTTCGTAAAACACTTTTCAAAGTAAAACATGAAACAGATTAATCATGAGGGTTTTTTAAAAAAACATGAGAACCCATGAAAATAATTTTCTAAAAATATGTGTTTTAATCTTTGATGGTTATAATCATTCATTCCAAATAAATTATTATGTTATATTTTTTTTATAAATAATCCTTGAAAACTTAATACAAATCCTAGAAAAGTTATATAGGTTCCATATGAAATAATCTTCATAGAACCCTTAAAACTCGAAATAACTACCTGGTAAATTCATACACTATTCAATGGTAAACATAATCATTAACCAATGTATTGAAGAGCTATATAGAGAAAAAAATATCATAAATTTTCTAAAAGGGCCATCAAATAATTGAAACATATAAAATGTTTCCTGTTCATCATCAACACATAAAGATACACTTTCGAACCCATAAGAATAACATATTTAGATATTGATATATCCTTTTCCTTTAAAATCCATTTTTTAAAATTAAAATACCATGGGAAAAGGGAAACATGGTTTCTCATTAAAAACATGTAATATTATAAATTATTCAAATCAAGAAATAATATTTTTAGAGGTGGAAAATTCATCAACATTGTATATGATAAAATAAAATATTCTTTTCTCCTTTTTTCAATAAATTATAACATTCTGTATAAAATATGTATGAATATTATTTTTAAAAACCTTCAAAAAATTATAAAAGAGAAAAAATTTCCTTTAAAAATTATTTATTTCAATAATAAAATATGCATAATTTTTTTTATGAATAGAGTCATTGGGAAAAATTATGTAAACATGAAATATTTATAACATTTTATACACGATATTAAGGTAATTTGTCCTTGAAAAATAGATAAATATAATACTAATTAAAAATTAAGTGAATTAATGGATGATGGATGCATAAAAATATTTATTTTCACAATATTTTGATAAACTAAATCCACATGTAAATTTAAACAGCACACAAAAGAAAACATGTAGTGAAAATAACGTAATTCTTAATGAAAGGGATTTGAGACTACAAATCCCTTACCTCATGTATGGCATGACACTTTTGTACTTTAACTCTAGTATAATAAAAATATTTTAATTATTTAATTTTTCAAGATTCTGGTAGAGATTTCAAAACTTATCATGAAAAAATTTATTTAATTTTTTCAATATGATAATTAATTGCTTAATTAGTTAATCCCACAAGTATCTTGAGGAAATTTCATTCATAATTTCAAAATTGAAATTAATATGATGCTCATGGACAAAGAATTCATTGTTAAATCAAATCTAGAATAATTATCATTATATAGTTATCCTTTTTATATATTAAAATATTTATAACCATCCATGATAGGATTACACTAAAAATTAATCACATTTCTTCCTGGTGGTGGTATTCCACACATATTCAAGAATGAATTTATAGTTTTTCAATGAATGTAAATAAAATAAACAAATATAATATCATATATTTCAATAATTTGATTTATTTCCTTAATGGTATTTATATATAGAGGTTAATTATAAAAATCAAAGATATCTGGTTATAGAAATTAAAATATATTACTTTGTGTAGGTTTTATTCCCAACATATACACAAATGATGTTTTAATTCCCAATTTAATGGAAAAAATTGGTGAATTTGGTTTTAAAAATAACATAATAAAAACATAATATATTATAGAGACATCTTTTTTATATGGTAACTATTATTAAATTTTATCTAGATGAATAATTAAAACAAAAACAATTTGTTTATATGATTACCTTATATTCATATATCCTCCTTTGGATCACTCCTTAAGGACCTTAGCGGTGATATTTTTAGAATACCAAAATCGCTAAATTATATCTATGTATGTTAAGAATAGTATTTTTTATGTTTTTTCTATTCAAAGTGTATCATTGAGGATTGATTCATATAAGAGAAGAGGTGTCCTTTTATTACGGAGGGAGTGGAATACCTAGAATTACATAATTATTTAAATATAATATATTATTTTTTATGTGAAATTGTCTTTAAGAGGACAATTTTTGATTATATGATTCGGTAAGATGAAAATACCATAAAAATTTTCAATTTGGATAGGGTTGTGTATCATTTTACATTAATCGATGGGTTTAACCACTTTGTCATCAAATTTTAACATTAACGTAAGTAACAATTTTTTCAATGCTAAGGGGTTGAAATAATAATTATAAGACAACAGTTATCCCAAAAATTTTAATTGGATGAAATTTTAGACCATATAAAATCCTCCATGTTCTCTGTAAATGATTTTATGATTTTAAATTTATTTAATATTATATAATTTAACATAAATACCATTAATTTTATTTTATGATTTATTCAAATGTATTGAAATTAAAGATAAAAATACATGTTTGGAATTCAAATAAAAATTCTTTTTCTATTAAATATAAATTATTATTTTCTATGAAATAATTTTTACACAATAATTCATCCAAAAAAGTATTTTTCATGTTTTTAAAATCATTTAACCTTATTTTTATAATACCTGAAAAACCAATGTTCCAACATTTTGTAAACAATTAAGTGAATTATTCCATCACAAAAAACTATCAATAAATTACCATCATAAAAAATAAAAAAATAATTTCAAAATAAACATGTATATACATTAATAAAATCTTAATATCCTTATTTTAAATTACATGATATATTAAAATTAAGAGACTATAATCTTAGAATGTTCCATTACTTAAAATAATATTAAAGTCTTTATCAAGGCCAAATTGCACTAAAATTGCATATGTTTAGAAAATATGAAAAGGTGGTCTAACTAAAGTCAAAATAATAATTAAATCATGTTTTATATATATTTATAAATCCTCATAACATTATATTTGACCTTAATTACCGGATTTACCCTTCCAAAGAGAAAACATATTTTCAATGATTACTATTCACTATAATAATAAATAAGTTATTCTATATTATTAATTTATAAAATTTTATTCTAAATATGGAACAAATTTTATCTAATTCATTTTATATATGTTTAATAATTTACTTTTTAAATATAACCACCAAACACAAAAAATGACTTTGGGAAAAAAAATCATTTTTAAGTATAAAATATATTTCTACCAAAATTAAAAATAAATTAATTTAAAATGAAATTAATTGGATTATTTTTAATAGAAATAAACTAATACTATTTTCAAAATAAATTAAAAATAATATGGGAATTTGAAAATACTTGAAAAGATTAAACAATTTTCTACAAAATAATTATTTTTTCACTATTCAATGAGAACTGATCTTTTCAAAAAAAATATCAACCTGAGATAATTTTGATATGATTAGCTAGAAAATATCATTTTAAGATAATAATACTTCTAATTGTTTTACAAATTAAATATAATAGTCACCCATAAAAACAAATCCAATCCAATTTTAAAGATAACATATTTGGAAGAAAAAAATCACATTACTAAAAATTGATTTCTTATTTTTAATGAGTCCATAAATAAATTTTTATTGAGTATTAATGTTATATATATTTATAATAATTTATTTGAAAATATTAATACCAACCAATTCAATGGTTATGTTGTAATAATCATATTATTTTGGGGTATGTTTAAGCTCAATGTTTTGTATCGTATTCACTGACAAATATATTATTCTTTTAAAATATTACAGAATTAAATATATAATTTTTATTAATTACTTAATAATATTATAAATATAAAAATCAATTTGTTGAATTCATTTTTAATCATTTAATAAAGACATATTAGTTAATTATATCTTATTTTCATCATTATAAGATATTACTTTCGATCATTTGTTTTTCTAGTTTTGTAACCATGGTGTAAACTCCTATTTATAGATTCAATGTCCATATTTAATATAAAATTATATGTATTATAATTTATGTTTTATAATGCTTCATAATTTTCTAATTTCACTTGATAAGTATTTTGTGTATGTTTTATAATGACGAAATCCCTAACAATCTTGTTTTTGTGAGTTTAAAGAAAAAATGTTATATATTAATAACATGTTTAAAGAACATATTTATTTTTTTATATTTGGATATAAAATTAATTTATTTATAAATTAAATTATTAAAAATTATATAATTGTATTATTTTTATGTTTTATGGAAGGATACAAAGGTTGTACAAAAACTAGCTTAATGATTACGGGTTCACAGTGAAACCAACACATTTCGATGTCCTATAAGAAAAAAGAACATGTAAAAGGCCTTAAATTTAATAGTTTGAATAAAATGGAGAATAAAAAAATTATTTTATGATATAAATAATTTGGTTACAATATAATAATTTAATAATTCAAGACGTAATACAAATCATGAATTGGAAAAACTAACTAGGAGAAGAATATAATCTATCATGGAATGAAACATATATGTCATGCTGTTAAGGTCCCTTGACACTTTAAAGATATAAAATAAAGCCACAACACCTATTCAAAAGTGTTGGAACAATAATTTCATTTTATATAACTACCTTTTATGAATTAAAATTAATGGTTGAGACCCAAAAACTTCAAGTTTTAACGAATTAAATTCACAGGCACCATTTGTGACCCTGTGATGGACTGTGTTGATACTAAACCATTTATATGAAAATTATGATTCTTTATGGGTGTGACTTCTTCCCTTAAACATATGAACTAGGAGATTGGAACTGGACTTGATCAATGAGGGTAACCTACAGATGATGACCTACTAATTTATTCTCAAAAATAATTTCATTCTTTATATTCCTTCATTCCTAAAATTAAATACCTATTCAAAATAAAATTGATTAAAATATCCAGGGAGGGGTAGTTTTTTTAGTTATTGGGAAATGGAAAATATGGGATTATTTTTCTATTTATGAGTTTGAATGTTTAAATTGATTAAAATCCTTTCTTTCATCTTTTATTTGGTTTCGATTATTATTTCAAAATTCACTAATAAATGACATTGTGTAAGGGATATAATCTTTAATTATCTATTACCATAATTAATTATCCATATAATTCTCCACAAAATTCATTTCACTATATAATTGAACATATTAGGGTTGGTTAGTGAGTTTTCTCCGATCACGAAAAAATATGTGGAATTTTTTCTCAAATTATTATTAATTAAGAAGAAATAATAATAGAATAAGGATTGTACTAATTAATCAATAAGACCCATTACAACAAAACACCCATACTAAGGATGACATCAAAACTTGTCATTTCATTTATGTATAACCTCACCATCAAAATTTGTCCATGGGAGATGGAGAGTAATTGAAAGGGGAATCTAATTCTTACCAAAAAACAAAAGAGAGAATAGAAAAAAATTATAAATGTTATAGAATTGTGCTTGGTATAGATGTGCATGATTGTATAAAAATCTCAATAAAATATTTTTAATAAATTAAATAAATATTATTTTTAAATTATAAAATTCAAACCCCAAATCTAAAATGATATTTTTTTATAAAATCAACATTAAAAAGTGAAAAACTATTATGTACATACTTGTATTCCATTTATAGCCAATGTTTTTACATTTTTTCAATATCATTAAAATAAAATAAATTCCAAACCCCATAAATATTTATCTATAAAACATCACACCAATCCTAGGGAGGTTGTTTCAAAACCAAAAAATATATAATTTGAGGAACCCACAATATAAACCATCCTTTAAAAAATATTTTTCTTAAATTGAAAGAACAACTACCCAATTTATAAAAATAAAATTAGAAGATTACTTTAAAGAAACTATGCACTCATATTGATGTGGTAATCTTATTTTTTCACCATAAATATGAATAAATAATTGGAAATCCTAGCTAAACCATGTGATACCTTTTCACGTCTAAGTTCAAAAATCAAAATAAATAACTTATTGCTGCTACTTTGGAGAATAATTTTTGAGTTTAAAATTAAAAAGATTCAATTTATTCCCAAATTACATGGTTTTTCAAGAGTATATATAAATATAAATATTTAGGAATTCACATGTATATTCACACATTTTAGGACGAGAGGAGAACTTGGAGATCAATTCATGTGGCGGATATTCATGTTTTCACATGAGGGGATGAAATAGAATGGTTGTATAACATACAACCAATAGATTTCAATGAATGGGGAGGCCTTAAGAGAATTTTTAGGCGAAGATGCATTCACATCATTTTAATTACACCAACAAAAAAAATAGATCTATACCATTTAATAAATATTTTGAGAGTCTCTATACAAATAATTGGAAAGGGTCAAGAAGATATCTTTCAGCCATCCACATCAGACTAGAGAGGATCACCACTTCCACATTTTCTTCAACAATACTCTACTCAATAATGATAGAAACCTACTCTATGTGTCACCCAAGGGAGAATTTATTGGAAAATCACTACTTGAATTTTATTTTTTGATTTAAAATATTTCTTATAACTCATATAAACTTGACACTAGAGGTATGGGAATCATGGTTATACATGAACTATGATCATCTGATTCATTGCCTTTATATAAAACCAAAATTTATTGACTAAATATTTTAGTGTGAATTTTTTTCTAAACATTTAAATGGGAAACAATATGTACCTCATGTATGTGTTGTATGTTCTTCACTGACCCATTATGCAGACTAGTGTTCTAATGTATTGGGGATAGAAAGTGATGTCTTGTAATTCCAACCAAGGAAATAAAAAATATACAATTATAGACTTCTTCTTCAAAACAAATACAAAACTAAACCGCCCATACAATAGATATAATACTAATATTCCTTTTAGCCACCCTACAGGTATCAATCCTTGTAGCTTCAAACTTTTTAATAGAAACCTTATGATCAACCATTGACAAGTTCTCAAAAGGACCTCCTAATAAATAAGACCGTAGATTAAATTTGACTAGTAAGTTTGACAGTATTATAGAAATTATGGCAACGAATCTAAGAAAAATAGTAGTGAAAACAATCCAAAATCCCAAGGAATGTTGAATCAAGATTACAAAAAGAGGAGGAAAAGGTATCTGTCCTCCTAAATGTGGAAAAGACAAAAATTCATAGTAAATTTATGAATATCCACAAGAATAGAACATGAAAATAGAATAAGTGAGACGAAGGTTTACGAATGAGAGTCTAGGCATTACATCGAATAAACAAAAAAGGAATAAAAATGACATCCAGGCACTATACCCTTCTAGGTTTATTAATTCAAAAAAAGAGGAAGAATATTGAATTCAAAAATAGATTCGAGAAACTACCACACAAACTATTTTATTTATTTTCAGATAAAATCACTTTACAACTATGTGAGAACCGAATAAGAATGAAAGAAAAGAAGGCCATACCCAAGGGGATCCACCATTGTAGGCAAGATCTGCCCCAGGCTAAGAATAACTAGACTTCAGCCATTGGTACACACAACACTAACATGGCTACACACTAAACCCCACATCATAATAGAATAAAATTTCCAGAATCGTCACTATCTCTAAATAGAGTCACCATAATATCAAATTTCCACTTTGAATTGCACCATTGGAGAAACAAAAAATAGAATTATTAGAAAATATATAACACAAACCATTACCAGATCCCTGATGGAGGATGGTGGATGAGGATATCTTCATAAAAAACACTACATAACCAGTAACCATGGGAATTTCAAGCTTCCTCAAATGATGCCATAATCCGACAGGTCAAAATATGTGAGCAATACCACTTATTAAACCTTTAGAGGATTGGAAATGATGAAGGTACATAGATAGATATCTAGAAACAAGAAATATAGGACCATCAAACCGAAAGGCATCCTGTGATAAAAGAAAACCACCAAAGTGCAGGGTACACAGCACTATTGGATCCAATCTAAAAGAGAGTGATGTAGAGAAAGGGAAATCATGAGGACCAAAAAATAGGTTCTATCAGATGATTGCGATTGTTATTGATATTCAAGAGACCTTTAAAAAATTCATTATCATCATCGCACTATGGGAAACAATTTACCTATTCCTAAATTACGAAAAATTTGTCAATTATATTTCCACCAAGAAAATAATACTTGAAAAAATGAAGAAATAATATTAGGAATAAGTATATCAGTAATGATAACACCACATATTTCTCAAAAAATTCCATGATCTCGGTACATTTTATACACCTTGCACCGTTGGATTCTAAAATTTGACTAACGCTTCATGGGATCAAGGTGAGCCAATAAATTTTACGCCTCTCTTAGTGTTGTCCACTTTTTAGATTGGATTATTAAATAAAAACATAGTGGTGGTTTAATTAACAGATAGATCCAATGTACTTCCATTTAGATTTAAAAAATAGGTTCTCATATAAGTAAGAGGACTGATTTTCAATTCTAATTTCTATATACTAAACGTGGAAGTTTATAATAGATAATCATTATCACCCATTATTTTTTAAATACCATTATTAATGAAATAAAAAAATTAAAAAAATCAATTAAGGTACACTCATAATAGTGCTTGGAGATGGCACAATGAATTTAAACATACATGACTTTGTGAATCATATTTCAAGAAATAATTAACTAAATGAGTTATTCAAGGATGAAGGTATAAAACTGAGTAATGAATTAGGTATTATTAAAAATGTAATATTTTTTTAAGGTCATTTTTAATCAATAATAACATGGAAAAAGTTTGTACCTAGATATTTTGAAATTTTAATCTCAGTTTTGATGAAGATATAACATCTGAATGTTTTGATATTTTATTATAATAGGTTAAATATTTCATAGAATTAGATAATAATATAATGAAATAAAAACTTACAGAAGATGAACATGAAATTTTATCCAAAATAATAAGAATTAACTAGTTGATAAGGAATAATAAATGGATGAGATGTCGTCCAGATGTGTCACAATACAGAATCAATAGAATATGGAAATAGATGAATTCATTAAAGCTGGAAATGAGAAATGGAAAATCATTCTATACTAATAATTATAAAAATTCAAGATAATTTTCACTACCCAACTAGATATGTCATATTACACAACTACCCCAAGCCGTTGATAAATAGTCCTTGGGTTGACGACTAGTTCCAAGATGGATTGTCACACACATGGGAGCAATTCTCCTAATGTACTTGTACAAACACTCATCTCCAAGTCCATACAATTATGTATTTTAAATGACTTATAATAATGGATTCATACATCTATAATTCCATAATAAGAGTAAAAAATTATGTATTTTAATGCATAAAAATAGGACAAATATAATCCCACACAAAATTGGAATATAAATTCTTTCCTGCTATCAGAAGGAGGAAATTTTTATCAAATGAATTACTGGTAAACACATCAGTATGTCTATCCCAAACTAACTTCTAGTACTAAAAGAGATCCATAATAAGTTTTTCTCCGGTATAAAACATGACATATATGTGTAGATTATATATAGGGGTGAGTATAAAAATACACAAAAGGACAACTATAAATAAACATAAAAAAGCATCAAGAGTCGTTATCACATCACAAGGTAAGTCAATGATGTAATTAAACATCCAAATATACTCATAATGACTCTAAGTCCCAAAGGTATCAACAACAACCATCCATTAATCTACAGTAAGGATCCATGATAAGGCTCATTTAGTAGATCTCACTCCATGAACTATACAACCACTAACGAAACTCATCATGTAGGTCTTTCCTATCATGTAAATCCAAGAATAATAAAAAAATGAATCATAGATAGTTTATCTATGTTTCACACTCCCTCAGACTAATAACCCATTATAAATATAATATCTTAAAACATATATAGGGTTTTGAAGAACCGTGATCCATGGGGGGACACCAAACCATGCTAGAAACATCCTTCTCGATAAGGGATAATTTCCCATGTAAATGTTGGACATGACACTTTCAAAAAAACCATATATGGAAACATTATATATATATATGTATTTCTTCACGTCTCAGGAAGAGAAACATGATCAATGCCACAAAATTATCTGTCAAAGAGGAATGATGAAACTCACTCCAGAAAATGAAATATCACCCACACTACACTATCATAATGAAGCTACCAAGGGGGAGCCCTCTATGAATGGAAGGTGATATTACACTGAAACCTCATAAGAAAAGAAAAAGGGGATCCACTTAACTGATATTGTTCTATGTAATCTCAAAAATAATCATTATGATGTTGAGATGAGAACAAATTGAAATCCATCCTATCCAAAAAATATTACATGGTGTTTCCCTTGGGGTATATGGTGTGTCATACAAATATTTTGACTACTCATGTATCGTTTTCACATGAAATGTACTTTCTAAAATTAACAGCATGTCCCGTAAGGTACATATAACATAAATTTATCCCTATCACTTAATGTATACTTTTTTGGGGAATTTGTACAATTGGTCATTCCAATGTACACTACCATTCACTAGTATATGGCTCTAACCGTGTACTATAGCCAGCTAGAGTACTTCTCGAGTACATGGAATGTGGGGAAAACTGCCCACCTAGTCATGAACTCCCTATACGTTTCATTCTATCCACCACTT
Organism: Viscum album; assembly: GCA_963277665.1. NCBI lineage: Eukaryota > Viridiplantae > Streptophyta > Magnoliopsida > Santalales > Viscaceae > Viscum > Viscum album. The sequence goes on from OY728129.1 coordinate 1,543,498,567, forward strand.
ATTACAAGGTGTGTAATTAGTCACACATTATATTTACCACTAAATGGCCTCCTTGGAGTGTACTCACTCTACATGTCAAGCTGGTTAGTTAAGGGTCACAAGGCATGTGACACATGTCACATGTAATTTGATACTTATCCCTTAGTGTAAACCATAGATCCACATAGATGTAACTATTAAACATGTGTTCATGGGACTACATGTCATGTAGTTGGGGTTTTCACAAACCCCATGGAAGACCTCACGTGTCTTCAACCATGACCCCCAAATCACAGATTATTCTTTGAATTTAGCCGAAAGTCATGTGTATAAGGTTAAAATAACCTCATCACCTTTGATATCCCGAATCTAGACATATCATAAGCTCAGGAACCACCAAATTCATTCCTCATCAATGTCGCACGCACAAACCACGATCATAGTCTCCCAATCCATTTTTGTGTGTCGGTATCAGCAGCCATCCAAAATCCAATCCACGGTATCAATCGGTTGTACCAAGAAACAGGTGTGAGGTAATTATATTTAGGGAATTCATCATACTATGGTCAAAGGAAGTTTTTTGGATGAAATAGGAATGGGGGGATATGAATAGAAACAATATTGAGAAGAAATACTTGGGGAATGTTCATGTTTTCTTATATTCTTTCCTATTATATTGATGATAAAATATAATATATTATAACCAATGAATAAATACCTAATCTCAAATAATATCTATCCCATACCAATAATACTAAAAATTCCTATATTAATTCAATATTTGATTATTTCACGTTAGTGATAGTTGAAATCCATTAAGGATAATTCAAACATGGATAAATCCAAATAAAATAGTCTCATACCTCAATTTGGTTCAATTTATAATGAATAATGATTTCACTTTATTTTAATTGTAGATATCCATAAGCTGCATTAGCACGTGATCCTTGATCTGACATTGATCTCATGTCTCCAGCCAGTTATCCTCCAATGGCTCCCCTCAATCGCGAGGTTATGCATCTTACTGTAGGGATTAAGTGTACTCATGTTTAAATAAAATATTATATGTTTATGCATAAAAATAAAAACTTAATTAATTAAAATTAATTTATGTTATTATTTGTTCATGTAATAGAACATTTCCAAAATCCTCGACACTATCAATGATTATGTCACTCATTGGTGAAGCCCCACATTCTGAAGACAATATTGGTCTCAAACCTCCAATATGTGACACATTTTTCAATTTATTCCACTATTTCAGTAAAAATTCACACATTAGATAACAATATATTTCATATATTTCATACATCAATTTTGGGTTCACTGGGACCTAAAATCTCATACTGCCTCAATACCTGGCTCTAGAAATATTACTATAAATATTCAAAATTATTACATTGTAATATCCTAGAATTCCATGAAATTTTTACAATGAAATTGTACGGGATTATTTTGAGACCAGGCTATGAGATGATATATTATTATGAGAGCTAGAGTATCCAGAATGTATTTTCAAAATTTTTTATAAAAGTTCATTAAATATCATTTGAGTGTGTTTTTCTAACTTTTAAATCAGTGGCCAAATCAAATATCTGAAGGTACCATTGAACTCAAAGCATTGAGACTCACCTTGGAAGGGCCTAACATTGACTTCCACATTTCGACTGAAATTATTTTTTGGGATATTGAGAAGAAAAATAAAATAACATAAAAAAATTTAATATATTTTTTTTCTTAATCATTACGGAGAGAATCATTAGTACAATGGTGTAGTGATGAGGTGACACTGAATCCATTAATGAAAATCATTAATGAATCTGTGTGGTGACAATGCAACACAAATTGAATCTTTATTATTTAATTAATCAAGGATTTAGGGTTTAGAAACAACCCTAGAATTCCTCTAACGAATAAAGAAGGCATACGCTCCATCGACGAACACCAGGGAATCAAAAAGCGGTGAGGGCACCCATGGAGAGAAGATTTGGGACTGGAGATTGACGGATGATGAAAGATGATCATCCATGACCAATCTACTTTTTCCAATGAGAGTTTTATTTTTTTAATTGATTTCCTCCCCCACCAATGTTCTTCTTCCTAAACGATGAACACAATTTAGATCCAAAAACATATTTACCCATGGATCAGTTTTCTTTGCGTGACATGAGAATTTTCATCTGGTAATTTATGGGAAGTGAATTCACATTTTGATTATCCTTTATTAAACTTCCTATCATGGAAAAACTATGTCGAAATAAACATATGTTGTGGACCGTCCATTATGTGTTCATTGATATTTATTCTAATTCATCATTTTATTTGTTCATCATGATGTAGCTACAACCGATGTCCAAGAAATACTGCCAAGGTGGATTGAACATGGATGGAGGTTGAGGGAGATGGTTGTACCGGGTGAAGGACCGCCTGCATGGGAGTAGATGGTTGTGGAGGGATTAACACGACCATGTGGGCTGCAGAGCTAGTGGAAAACCACAGTGGCAGTAAGGGTATTTGGCTTGAAAGACGACATTGGTGGCTCACAGTGACAATCGTGGGTTGGTGGTGTCATGCCCCAAGGGTGTGTCTATGCGGTGGAAGCTATAGTATATAGCCATCATGCCAGTTCTGTGGGACGACGTTGGTCGGGTGTCACGTTAAAGAGAGCAGCCCGCGAGGCGGACCGTGGTGTGTGCTAGCTTGAGGTCAATGCTGGACTACATGTGGAGGGAGGTAGCCAACGTTAGTTGGTAGCATTAATATGGGAACCCAGATGCTAGTGGGAATCCGGGATAGACCTAAGCCATCCGGCAAATGTGGACCGAGCTGGGGCAGTAAACCAGGATGTCATGCGGCCAAGGTGGGAGAAGAGCCATCCTGCCAATGCGGTCTTGGAAAAATAAGAAACTGGGCTGATGTATGGCATGGATGGAAATAAACCATTCAAACTCAGTTAGATTGAGATGAAGAATAGATATAGTGTCACTGGGTGACCCGGCAGGCTAAACCCATAACCGTACCAGGTCAGGTCCAGCAAGGCCCAATGGACTTGGCCACTGTGCTATCCTAGATCGTGTCGGCCCCAACCCAACTGAATCGGTTCAGGTTAACCGAAATAGGTCCGTTCATGTATGACCCCCAGGCCAGGTTGGTTGAGTCGGTATGACCATGTTAGACTGGGACTGGACAAAACTGGCCCCTATTTACTAAAACGCCAATACCATTCAGACTGATCATCTGATTGACGTGTTGTCTGTGGCGTTGGAACCCTTTCTACGAGATAGTCCTTTAGGTACAATATAAGTTAGTTTTAATGTTATTCATGATACTACTGATGTATTTTGGAATATATTCTTCCATAATCATGTTTACTAGAGAGAGAATCCTACAACTGGATATGACACGAATTATATTAATAGTGGACCTCAGTGGTCTAGTAGTATAGTGGTCCTAAGTGATCCAATAGATGAGGGGACCTTAGTAGTACAGTAGCAGAGTGTACATCAGTGATCTAGTTGTTGAGGGGACATTATTGGTACAATAGACCCCCAAAAATCAGTGGTCTTGTACCCAAGCATAGCTTTTTTTTAGTAGTCAATAGGACCTTAGTTGTCCAGTAGCTCAGTGGACCTCAGTGGTATAAAAGTAAGAGAGGTCATCCATAGTCCAATGGTTCATCAGACCTCAATGTTCTAGAATCAGAGCAGACATCAGTGGTATAGTTGTCGACTTATCCTCAATATCCCAATAATAGAGCAGACCGTAGTGGTATATTAGTCGAGCGAACCTCAGTAAATCATCAGGGGTGATTCCATTAGTAGTAAAAGATGATTCATCTTTACGATTGATAATATTACTTTCTATACCTTGATTTGTACCTAATGTGTGCTATCATTATTTTTTGGTCTTGATTTTGTGGAGTTGGTGGCCTAGAACCAACTACCTTATACATTATTCATTAATCATTACCTTATCACATCTCGATTGTTCTTCTGCATGACAATGCATGTGATAATGTCCTAAGGTTAGTTGTTGCATCAATGGGTCTTAGTGGATCCCTACTATGATGAGATCCCTGAAGTGCCATAACACTATTCTTGAATATATGTTCTATGGATGAATGATGTTATTTAAGGGACATAAATAATGTAGGCCATTAGGGGTGGGGACTCATAAAACATTGAGCCACCTTCTCATGGTGTGAACCCTTGGTAATATCTGGGAGGATATTATGAGAACGAGACCCACCAGTAGGAAATCCATAATTCATAGTTTCATTGGATGGTCCTATCTATAGACAGGTGTGTTGGTCCTTATAATTTATGATTATTATTAATGGTTATTACAACTCGTCACTTATATGTAATGAAAAAAATTGTGATGAAACACTGTTTGTAACATGTTAGGAAATGTTGGGTGTGTCATGAGTAATTCTGCATGGATAGATCATTTGAGAAAAGCTTTAACCCTTATGTTCCTTAATGGATGATGGTATTTCATGCCCTTTGATGGAATTGATATATCCTAAATAAATCAATGTACATGGTAAGGAATGAGCAAGTTCAAATCTATAAAGTCAAAGAACAAATAATCGAGCACAAGGGTTGATGGAACTAGCATGCAACCCACTTGATTCGTGATATTGAGACAAAGGGATTACATTACTCGGTAATCTTTCGTAGGAGGTGACACATCATTGTGGAATTAACATCATTCTCTAGGGGTGACTTGACATGTTTCTAGATTTTAACCTTAGACATTAGGCAGGTTCCACCTAATTCCACTAAGAATGGTGACTAGAGGGTCACACGGTAGGTCTGTCCAAGAATCTTAGATAAATATTCATTTGAAAATGTGAATGGAGATTATTTCCAATTTCAGTTTAATAATTATTCAAAGATGTATGATAGCATTTATTTCCAAACTAGTAATCCAAAAGAATTTTTTATGAGATAAATAATAGATTTATTTTCGAGTAATGTCATGATATTTATTTTATAAATACGTAGCCATTATTCAAGTTCTAATAGATGTGGTGGAGGAAATAAAGATAAGGGAAAAAATACACATTATGTATATTAATATACAAGTTGTGTAGTTTTTCTAGGGATTTTTCAAAAATAATACTTTTTAATTAATTAAATAATATTAGGTGTAATACAGTGGTCTCATGTTAATTAATAATAATTGTCAACTATTATTATTAGACGTGAGGTATTACTAAGAATTAACTGAAATGAACAAATTCTTTCAGGTAATTAATTCATTTAAATATTTTATATAATTAAAACCCCAATTTTATAAGTTTTATTAGCCTAGATTTTTTTTTGGGGTGGTGCAAAACAGATCTAGAAAACCTCTCTAGCCAAGAGATAATTCATTTTTCTCCAATAACACTCTCAAGTGATAAGAGAGATCCCCCCACCATATCAAGGAGAGTGCTTTGGAAGCAACTCTCAAGGTTGTCGAAGGAGGACATCATAATCGAATGCTCTTCCATGTCGCCACATTGAGATCTCTTTAGTGACATCCAGATATACTTGGAGCATGTGGGGATCACCACTAGAGGAAGACGACACATGGATTCTATGAAACAATGACAGATCACCTCACACCGTGACCGGAAGCATCATAGGATAGTGAATTATATCAAGGTAATTATTATCTTTTAATTAAATTAATTATAACCAATATATGATGATCCTATCTGTGGTTTCGGGACACCCTTTAATTTTTCAATCTTTGTTCAATTTTGAAGATCCAGTGTTTTATTACCATGACAGATCTAAGATTCATCGTTGTTAATGGAAAAATTAAAGTTCAGTACACCCACCAATGCGCTTGCACAGCACCCAAAACCTACTAGTTTAATCAGAGGGGTCATATCGTTCATGGAAAATATTTATTTTTACATTTATGGTTTATGCATTTAATAATTTAGTTGCTTCAATTCATGTTTATCATTCATCAAATCTAAATCTCATGATCTATTCCTCCTCTTTCATTTCTCATTCACCACCCAGAAAATGTCTTTTCATTTAATTTTGATTAAAATAAAACAGAGGATCTCATCTGATGGTTCCAAAGATTCTTGGATGTACAACACCAGAACACACAATGTGTATTTGGTATTACACATTGTGTAGTCAGGATTAAATGCATCAGACTAGTCCACCAAACCAAGCCATGTATTGGAGTCTTTATAAGACTTAAATGACTCTCTCTGTTGACTAGGAACGTGTGTCACGTGGTTTCGGGATTAATAATTGTGTAGTCGACCAAGCACGGTGTGTATTATCTTTGTGTTAGGGTTGGAACAATGTACTGCGTACAGGGCTTTCCCTTCTGGAAACCGTGTATGGTGGATACTACACGACTTGGGGCCCACTGAACACACCATGTACTCTAAATATTTCTGAGGTATATCTACATGCCCAGTCCCAAGGCATGTACTTCGGACGGATGGTGAATGATCGTACACGCCGTGTAGTTGGAACTACACTCCCTGTACTAATCCAAATTATGCTGATTTATTAAAATTTATTATTATTTTATACAAACCCTTGATACATGTACCATAGTGCGAGCGTAAATATGAGGCACCACATGTTATATGTGTTGTATATATATGTGTTTAATTTAACATATGCCTAATGTACATTTCTACTAAATGGGTAGTTTTGACTGAGAATTCACCGGGTTTACTCCAAGGTACAAGTAACATAAAAATACAATTATAAAAGAATTAATTTTTTTAAAATTTTTCTGGATGAGTATGTCATGAAAATTAGGAAAATGTTTTACAGTAAAAGGATTGATTAATTAAATACAATTAATTGATTCGAGTATGATTTATCTTTAAAAGGAATGATTAAAGAATTGAATGCTAGTTTAATTTATGTGTAAATATCATTGCATACATTGATGATCAGGAGCTAGACCAGGACCATTGTATGTGGATGTTTTCTTTTAATTTAATTATTTAATTTTATTTTTTTTTCATGCGAGTCTTCTCCTCATTAATATGCAGGTCATACGTTCCAAAGGTTTCTTTTATTTAAAATCCATTTACCCCTCACATGCATGTGAGATAAAATAATATGTAATGGATAGAGCTCTCAAGATTTTGAAGGTGGATCAACTTAGGATCCAAGGTGAAACCAATCTAAGGAGATGCAATAATGGATAGGTGGAAATCTATAAACACGAACCCAAATGGTTCAAGGTGTTTCTCCCCTAGATCATGGGTTAGTTTATCCACTAGTAGATAAACTAACATATATAACAAGCTCATGCTCATACCATTTATTTTACTTCAGTTAGATTCATGATTTTTTATTGTGGTTATGTTGTCATGATCAGACAATTAAGGAATTAAACAAGCATGCAAGATGGAACTTAAATAAGACCAGCATATGTGAAAATATTATCCTAGACATGGTTAATAACTTAAGTATATCCCATTTAATATTAAAAAGATTGTAATCAAGATAATAATATAGAAATTTATGTATTAGGATGAAATCCCTTAATGAAATATTTAGTCTGAATAGCCTTACAAAATCTTGGTTAGAATCGAACAATAGTTCAATGTGCTTGACCAACCCTAGTTGGAGGGATTTCAATAATTGGGGAATTATAATTTAAGTTTATTGGTTGAATTTCCTTGGTTCACATCAAGGTTTTACTACCACAGTAGGACATGGTTTGACCAAGAGGTAAAGGTTGAGGAAATCCAAAATAAAAGGGTTTCAGGATTGGGGAGTCCACTCAACAGATCAGGGAACAGTGATTTAATGCAGTTGGAATTTTGATTGACTACCCAAAAACCTTTAAGTTGATTGAACCACCCTAATTGGGATAATGTTAAGGAAAATATGAGACATTTACACTAAAATATTCATGAAACAAAATATTCAAATGTCAATGGAGAGGGCTATTGGATTTCGATAAAATATTGGAAGAATAATAAGTATTAATTTATTTATTTGCCTTTATTTTATCATTTTAAAGTACTATTAACTTACTCATCAAAATTTTTATAAACAACAAAAAAAGCAATTCAAGCATATCATTTTGAACCATATTCGAGAAGTAAAACCTTCTGACCATCACCAATTTACCAAAATGCCAGAGGCGTCTACACGTCATCCTTCACCACGAGAGAAAATTGTATGTGCTGGAGGAGCCTATTACAATTATGCCTAGAAAAGTGGATAGTGATGAGGAACTATCTCTCTTTATGAAAAAAAATAGATGATTCCATATATGTGCCATTTTTCGTGCTATCATCCATGTCTAATGTGCTCTTGAAGAAACATGAAAACATGAATCTGTATAGCATGATGCATCACCATAATGATCTCTATCAAGATATTGAGATATAGGAGAGATATGTGATCTCCATCTCATTGTTTTACAACTATTCTTGGAGAGTTAGCACTAGCTGGGCCTCATGTAGTCCAGCTTATTGGCTACATTGAATGCCTAAACATCTTAGGCATTATGTTCCCAGTTGATTTTCATACAGATCTCTTCCTATAATCAATGTCCAAGACCTTCTCTAGCTTTATTATCAACTGTAACATGAACGGCAATGTGATGATTCTATCATAACTTCTGACCATAATTCACTAGGTAGATAAGGACAAGGGCCATGAAAATCCTCATTCATTATAAAGAATATGAAAGGGAAGGATAATGAAAAGGAGATAGTGATTCATTAATGTTTTGAATCACCAAAGAACCATCCCTCTATGATGGGGAATACCGAAAGGAATAGAAGGGTAAGAGAGGTGGTATGTTTTTCATGTGGAAATTCATGCCACTGGAAGAGGAACAACACCCAGAATCATGGGGACGTGAATGGTGCGTTTGTTATCAAGTGAAATATTTCCATTTCAACACATTGGGTATTAGATATAGCTTTTGGGCTCACATCTATATTAAAATGAAGGAAACAAGTATATTTATAAATATTTCTAGAGGAGAGGTGGTTCTTTAATGTAGAGACTCAAAGATTTACGGGAATAGAAATTACATTACTTTTTAGAAATACTTAATACATGACAAAAACAGACACCCAAAGATCGTATTAGTTTAGTGTCTTTGGAAACTCATAACGTAATCTTCTAATCATGGTGAAAGATCTTCAAAATCTCCTATAAAGGTCTTCCCCTTTTTTCATACCTAAACCTTTCTTTATATCCTAGGGAAAAGAAAACACAAAAAGGGTGATCTCAAATACTCAATAAGGGTATGCATGGATAAAATAAAACAAACCATATACATTTGAACTTAGAAACAAGAACATAATGTTTATACATCAAAATCTTGAGTCGTGAAATAAATCTTGGCAGTACGTAAGGCATAGATCATACATAAAAATTAATGATGATAAAATATCTTGGGAATAAAACATGTAATTGTGGAAAACCAATAATCACATGATATTATTTCCATAGTATCCAAGGAATTTCTGCCAAGACCATCATGACCGACAATTTCAATTACTGAACTCGGTTTACTTGTCGGTCCAGCCCTGTATTACTTAACCAGATTTACTCGTCATTACAGCCATGTCTATCTAATGATATATAAATCTTTACCCATTTAATTGGAGGGAGATACAGCTTCCACCCATCTAATATTGAAATCATTCTTACATGTTACACAAAATAAACATAAATCATTCCACATAGCCCAATGAATAAAAATTGGTTTCAGAAACATCTTCCCATCTTAACATAATCCATATAAAAAATGGATATCATTTCATCTTAGGAAAAATAAAACCATATAAATAATAAAGACATTATACATAAAATATAATCATACTAAATAATGTCATCTTATATGGGAAATAATTTTGATAAAACACTTGAAATTAATTCTTGAAAAAAATATACTTTCTTCTTCAAAACCATTTTATTTTCACAAAATGCCATGAAATTTTAAAAGAATAGGATTTTGTTGAAAATAATAATTAATTCTTGTAGATGAAACTTTATTAAAATAAATCGTTATGAAACCGTAAAAATCCATTCATTCCATATAAGTTAAAAAACATTCTCCTCCTACATTTAAAGGAAAAGTCAAAAAGTACCACATATGGTAAACAAAAGAATGATTCCTTCTATAACACAAAGTAAAAGTCAAATAGGGGTAAACATGACTTTAAACATACATTTAATAATATTAAAACTTTATTAAAAACATTTTTATGGACATGGATTTTACGTATAAGCAATCTGGGATAAAAATGAGATTGAAAACTTATCCCTTACCATAGGTCCAACTTCTTCCCTACAAGTCTGAAACTCTTGTATAGTGGGTTTAAACATATTATTAAATTCTAAAAGAACCATAATAATATTTATGATATCATATATGATTCACTAACGACCTTATATTACCCGTTCATTTGTCAATTCTATGTTAAGGCAACATTTTGGGTAAAATCCTTTCATTAATCGTCCGTGTTTTGACATGTCATTACTAATATGATTACATAGGTCATGATTAAATACTTGTAGAATGTAAAACATTATTTATATAATATATACTCAGAATATACCTTTGTATAATAGATTGATAAATGGATTGAAATACGCTATTCATGGAGATGGTAAGTCGTACGTACGCATGAACGCTGTATCTGTTTCCTTATTGAATTGAAGGGAATTACGTAAATGAAAAATATATGTACATAAATACAGTATAATTAATATGTCATATATTTCAGGATTATTTATTATATATACTATATAGTCATTCTTGATTGGTTAACATGGATAATGAATCTAATCGCGTCATGGAGACGGTAATCCGTACGTACGCACGAGCGATGATATCGTTCCCATAACTATTGAATGGAATTAGAGTGGATGATGTAATATGTCAGAATTCGTATCATGTTATAACAAAAATATATAGTTATTATTTACACCATTATACCCATCCAATTATGGCGGTGTGGGAAAAATAGATTACACTACGATGTGGAGATGATATTCCATACGTACGCACGGGCGGTGATTTCATTTTCTGTATGATGGATAGAAGGTGAAATAGGGTTGGTTCATATTTATAATAACATATCATTATATGAGTGATACTGATGTTATTACATTATTTTGAAACAACAAAATAATAGGAAGTATAAGATGAAATGAATTTGAAAGAATCGTTAAAGGATATTGCCTCTTCTTTGATGAGCCTCTTTTAAACCTTCTCATAGGGCACTAAAGCTGGACTTTAAAGAAGAAAAGGACCTATATTATTTTTCTAGGGAAGTGTGGAATTTAAATGGGCAGAGTTTTTCTGAGCTTGAAGGCCCATGGTGGTGTGAGGAGGAGAGGGAGGAGGAGCCCTTTTATAAGAGAAGAGAGGGGCACTTTTGGAAACCTCTAAAATATTAATTAATAATAAACTCAAACCCCACATAAAGACCTCCAAAAATGACTCAATGAAAAAAATTAGATGATATATGGTTTTAATATTATTGACCAATAAGATTTATACATGTTGATAATTTATTTTAATCCTTATCAACTTGAAATATCATTATTTAATCTATTTAATTTTATTTGTGGCAATAAAATTCTAAATTTTAAATTGATAAAAATAATTATTTATGTGTTGTAAATTGTATATAAATGGATACTTTATGAAATTTTAGACCATATAAAATTTAATTTATAAATTTTAAATATTTATGTGATTTTTAAACAATTTTATTAAATGTTATTTTTATAAAATAACAATAGTGTCAATTTTGACACTATTCATTTATTTAAATTTTTACAAATTCCACACATTTGATATATTCAAAAACAAATTTTAATAGACTCTTTAAATGTCATATGAATCTATAAAATTTGTGAAGAACATTAATTAGTTCATATATTATTTAATTTAATATTTTTAAAACCATTTATTTGATATTTCAATGAATAAAATAATTTCTACATCACAATTGTGTCGTCATTAATAATAATTATTTAGCCCCTAAAAGTTATTAATAAATTCTCATGATGTAGATAATTTTATTATATTTCTGGAGACTTTTTACATTCGATGTTTTATGAGGGTTATCTCTAAATTAAAATTATTATACTTATAAGATATAAGAGAGTGACATGTTGTCACTTTCTTTGGTTTTAATAATAATTACATCATTTTAATGGTAAAATATCCATGAAATGAATATATTCCAAACCTTATCAAATATGGGTCAACTTTATTCATCCAATAAAATTTTTTCAGGGGTGAGGATAATTTTACAATCTTATTTATACCCTTAATTACCCGATTTACCTTTAACTGTAGTAAATAAAAATTACCGTAGTTACTATTAATAATGTCAAAAAAATAATAGTAACCTATTAACATAATTTTGACCCCCAAAATCCAAATATAGAATCAATTTTTCAAAATTAAAAGCACAAAATTTCCAGTAATTAATTTAATATTAACATGTTGTTAAGAAAACAGGTTTTTAAATGTTAAAACATTGTCAAAGATTGAATTGTTCATAACATTGAATTAAATGTAAAGTTAATGGTAATGACATAAATTATATTAAATTGTAAAAATATATTATATTAATAATTTAAAACCATTATATTTTATCATGTAACCATTAGAAAATATCTTGATGAAAAAGTTGTTTTTAAGAAAAATTTAGCATATTTTTACTATTCATCAAAATATGAATGTTATCAGAAAAGTATAAAAAAATTATCCAATGTAAATTTTTATATATTAATTCAAAATAATAAGTTTATTTTGTATAATTTAAATTAAAAACATTTCAAAAATTATATTTAAAATGGGAACGCCATCAAAAGGTGGTAAAACTGCATTTTTTTAAAATACTTCATTTATAAAAAAATTGATTTTGTTTTCGTATCTCATTCTAGAAAATGTGTAATATGAATTATAATGTTATAAAATTAAAAATTTGTTTAATACTATTCATGAAAGATAATTCATAATATTATAATAATATATCATTGTTTAGTGAAACCCGGTATTGTGTACAACACACACTATCGAGGAAGGTCACCCGTGCATGAAACACAAGACAAGAATAGTGTTTGCATATACTATAAGCTGATACGGTGTTTCATATAGCATAAGATAATCTTGTTGTATCTTACAACACAAGACATCAAATAAATTAAAAATAATGTTTCTCATAAAATCTCGGGGTGTTACATTCTACCCCCCATAAAATGAATTTCTCCCTCAAAATTCGTTGGGGTTATAAATGGTTTACTACTTGAAAGTTTCATTCATAGAAACCCACATTGTAAAAATTAATACTAAAATTTAATTTTAAAGAAGGAATGTTAGAAACATAACGGTCACCCAAAGTAACTCCACACTGGGTTTCCATAAAAGAGAATATAGGAGAAAATATGGATATGGAAGAGAAATCTAACCATCATGTTCTAACAAAGAGTGTTAGAGAACATGGCTATGAAAAAATAAACATTCACAAAGCCATAAATTTTTTATGATCTAAGGTACCATATGATTCATCATATATGTGGGTAATAGGACAACATTTTAAGATAAGTTCCAAAAAGTTGATGAATTTTTCCATAAGGAGAAGTACTTACTTGATTTTAGTGTAATATCATCATTGGTCATTCCATGAAAAATTTCCACTTCATCTCTTATTAAATGAAATGAAGTTGAATTTTTCCTTCTTGAAATGTTATCTGATCATGTGATTGAATGAAAGGTCATTCCATCTGTCCTTATCACAAAAAGGTTAGAACAAATTATTAAATATACATAAGTCCATATATTCTTAGATTAACCATATATGATTCCAAAAAATGGACTTATACATCATCTATAATACTGCTTACTAATTTATACTCACTGGGGACTTCTTGTAGGCCAGTGGTAGGCAATAAATGTGTGTCACACTATGATAGTGGGTTTCATTCCCACATCCTTGTCCGACGCAACGGGTTGTTGCTCGTCCTATGTATTTTCCTTTATCTAAAACTATACAATTAAAGCATTCCAGAAATAATATCAAATATTTCTAGCCATAAAAAATAATACATGATGTCCAACTTAATGCATTCCAACCTGTAGACTTATCAAAAATTCTCCTGTCCAATCTCTTAGTATATTGAAAACGACTACTAGAAAGGTCATCTATCAAGCATGTGAATACCATCATTTATCCCTTATATATCATAAGATATATCTTTTAGGTCACAATCCAAACATGTGAATATCTTAATCATGTATTCTCTTGAAACATGAATTACCATAGAATCTTTGTGAAAACAAGAATGCTGTCAAAAGTCAAATCTTTCCACATACCAAAATCCCAATGATTCTATATTCTCAAACCATGATATCACTTTGTCCTTATAACAGTCATGAGCTCATTAATATTTTCAAACATTTCATTATATCTTTATCCCTTCATTATGCACATATTATTTCTTTCCAAAACTATTTCAATCACTTTTCATGGTTATCGGTATCGTACAATTATTAAAAACAACATTAAACCAATACATAGATATTCCAATATTCCACAATACTAAAAGAGATATTCCACAACAGAATTTTGGAATCCCGTTACATAAACACGTAATAATTCCACCACTTCATTGTCATATTCAACATCACCAATAGTGATTGCATGTGACTTCCCTTTTTCCTTTTCCTTAATAGGTTGTTGATTTCAATCATCATTAACCCTTTTATTATGGATTTGGTTAGTATAATTCTATATTTCCCTACACAAGTAGCATTGATGTGTTGGCAGTGCATTCCCTGTAGTCTTTTCTCTATTCACATAATTAGATACCTTTTTTCCATTACATCGACACTTATCTGCTCGATGACCTTCTTTACCCCACATAAAACATTTTCTAGTCCCTTTAAGACAATCCCCATCATGCTTAGTTCCACACATTGATCATAACGAAACATTTGTCTTCATTTCACCATAGTTTTGAGATTTTTTTTGAACTCCATCTTTAGTTTCTTCTCAAAACCATGAGATGGATATGTAACACCAACATCCAGTTCTACCTTGATAGCACAACACACAATTTCTTTGTAACTACTGAAGTCTCTAATAGCTAATACCCTTAGAAGACTAGGTTTTAAGCCACTAAAGAATCGATCAACATTACTCTCATGTTGGATGATAAAGCCAGATTCATACCTAGAAAGCCTTGTAAAATTCACCTCGTATATACCAACATATTAATCATCATTTTTCTTAAACTCAAGGAACTCCTTTTCCATCATTGTTCGAAGAATACAAGGGAAGTACTTATTGGAAAATATGTTCTATAACTCATCCCATTCCATGGATTCAATTTCATCTTGGTCCTCGTATTCTTAATTAGAGTCCACCACTGGTCTGCTTCACCTTTTAAATGATAATTATCCAAAATGGATTTTTCTTGTTCTGAAAAGTGAATTATGGAACATATCATTTCATTGGTATGGATCCATTATTCAGGAACAATTGGATTAGAAGACCCACTGAATGAAGGTGGACGTTGCCTCATGAAAGACTCAATAGAATATTGTTCCCTTAACTGCTCAATAGGAAGTCCAGAATGATTCATAGCTTGTTTCAGTATAGCAATAATATTTTGTACTCCATCTCCCATAACATTGGTTTTCTCAAGAGGAAAATCATTACATTTTCCATTACATTGATCAAAATGGTTCCTTCGGGTTCCAGCCGTTGTATAAAACCCAAAAAGTATAGTGTGAGAGGAAAAAATCATGCTCGGAAAACAACCTAATAAAGGGATACTACCTTCAATATATAACATCTTAGGTTATTTTCTAAGATTTTTACCATAATTCTTGAACTATAACTTATACATATACTTAACCTGAGGACATCCCTAGACAAACCATAGAAATATCTCTAGGTATCTCACTGAAGTTTTCGCATCCTAGTTTCCAATGGTTCACTAATTCTTCACTCTGATACCAACTGTAAAGACCCAAATCTTGACGTACATAGACATTAAATTACTTTTGCGCAATACTTAATACATGACAAAAACAGGAGCCCAAAGACCATATTATTTTAGGGTCTTTGGAAACTCATAACATATTCTTCTAATCTTGGTGAATGATCTTCATCATCACCCATAAAGAACTTCCCCTTTTGTATTATTACCTAAAACCATTCGTTATATCTTGGGGAAAAGAAAACATAAAATTGTTGAACTCAAATGCTCAGTAAGGGTCAGCATGGAGAAAATAAAAAAATCCATATTCATTTGAACATAGAAACATGAACATAATGTTTAAACATCAGAATCTTGAGTCGTGAAATAAATCTTCGCAGTACGTAAGGAATATATCATAAATATGCATTAATCATGATAAAATAGCATGTGAATAAAATAGTTAATTGTGAAAAACCATTAAGCACATGATCTGATTTCCATAGTAGCCAAGACATTTCTTCTAAGACCATCATAGTGGATAATTTCCATTACTGAACCGGGTTTACTTCTCGTTCCAGCCCTGTATTACTGAACTAGATTTACTTGTTATTCCAGACATGTCTATCTAATGAGATATAAATATTTACCCAATGCATTGGAGGTAGATATTGGTCCCACAAATCTCATATTGAAATCATTCTTACGTGTGCCACAAAATAAACATAAATCATTCATCATAACCCTATGAATAAAAATGGGTTTCATAAACATCATCCCATATTTACATAATCCATATAAAACAAATGGATATCATTTCCTCATAAGAAAAATAAAACCATGTAAATAATATAGACATTATACTTGAGACATAATGATACTATATAATGTCATCCTACATGGGAAATAGTTTTGATAAAACACATGAAATAAATTCTCAAGGAAAATATCCTTTCTTCTTCAAAACCATTTTCTTTTTACAAAATGCCATAAAATTTTAAAAGACACGGATTTTATTGAAAATAATATTGAAATCTTTTATAGGAAACAGCATTAATATATGGAATTATTAAACCATAAAAATATTTTCATTTCGTATAAGTTAAAAAAACATTCTCCCCATACTTTTAACAGAAAAGTCAAAAAAGTACCACGTATGGTAAAAAAAGAAAGATTCCTCCCATAACGCAAAGTAAAAGTAAAATAGGGGTAAAAATGACTTTAAAAATTCATTTAATAATATTAAACACTTCATTAAAAACATATTTATGTACATGGTATAAAAATATAACCCCAGTAAATACATACGTATAAACAATCTCAGATAAAAATAAAATTGAAAAATTATCACTTACCTTAGGTAGAATTTCATCTGTACGTGTCCGAAACTCTTATATAGTGGGTTTAGAGATATTATTAACTTGTAAAAGAACCATAATAATATTGATTATATCATATATGATTCCCATACGGCTTTATTTTACGTGTTCATTTGTCAATTCCATGTTAAAGTAGCGTTTTGGGTATAATAGTTTCATTTTTCATTCGTGTTTTGAATTTTAATTACTAATATGATTACTTAGATAATGATTACATAATTTCTGAATGCAAAACATGATTTATATAATATATAATCAGAATATATATATGTATAATAGATGGATAAATGGAATTAAATACTCTGTTCATGGAGACGGTATGCCGTACGTACACATGAACGCTGTATTCGTTTCCTTAATGAATTTAATGAAATTATATAAATGAAACATATATGTACATAAATATTGTATCATTATTTTTTAATATATTTCATGATTATTTATTATATATGATTTATAATCATCTTGAAGGGTTAACATGGAGAATTAATCTCATCCCGTCGTGGAGACGGTAATCCATACGTACGTACGAGCGATGATATCGTTCCCATAATTATTGAATGGAATTAGAGTGGATCATATAATATCTCAAAATTATTATCATGTTATAGTAACCATATATATTTATTATTTATACCATTATACCCATCCAAGTAAGGTGGTGGTGGAAAATAGATTACACCACGACGTGGAGATAGTATTCCGTACGTACGCACACGCGGTGATTTCGTTTTTTGTCGGATGGATAGAACGCGAAATAGGGATTGTTTATATTTATAATAAAATAATAGTATATAAGTGATACTGATGTTATTACTTTATTGTGAAACAAAAATAATAATAGGAAGTTGAATAAGAAATGAATTTGAAAGAATCGGTAAAGGATATTACCTCTTCTTCGACGTGCCTCTTCTAAACCTCCTCTTAGGGCACTAAAGTTGGTCTTTGTAGAATACTAAGACCTATAGTATGTTTCTAGGGAAGTGGAGAAGAGAAATGGGCTGGTTATTTCCGAGAATTAAGGCCCAAAGTGTTATGAGGAGGAGAGGGAAGAGGTACCCTTTTATAAGAGATGAGATGGGCACTTTTGGAAACCTCTAAAATATTAATTTATAATAAACTCAAACCCCACATAAAAACCTCCAAAAATGACTCAAATCAAAATATTAAATGAGATAGGTTTGTAATCCCAACAACAAATAAGATTTTGACATGTTGGTAATTTATTTTAAACCTTATCAACTTGATTTATCATTAATTAATTAATTTAATTTTATTTGTGGATATATAATTATAAATTTCAAATTGTTATAAATAATTAATTATGTGTTTTTAATTTCCCATAATTGGATACTTTATTAAATTTTAGACCATATAGATTTCATTTTATAATTTATAATTATTTTTGTGACTTTTAATCAATTTTATAATATGTTATTTTTACAAAATAACAATAGTTTCAATTTTGACACTATTTATTTATTTGAATTTAAATAAAATCCATTCAGAGGATATATTTGAACCAAATTATTTATTAAAATCCTAAAATTTCATATTCCTCTAGAAAATATGTAGCGAATTTTAATTAGTTCACATAATATTTATTTTAATATTTTTAAAACCATTTATTTGATATTTCAATCAATAAAATAATTTCTACATCACTATTGTGTCATCATTAATGATAATTTTTTAATCCCTAAAAATTCTAAATCAATTTTCATGATTTATATAGTTTTATTAAATTTATGTAAACTATTTATATTCGATGTTTTATGAGGTTTAACACTAAATTAAAATTATTACACTTATAAGATATAAGAGAGTGACATGTTGTCAATTTCTTTGGTTTTAATAATAATTACATCTTTTTCGGGGTCTAAAGTCCATGAAATGAATCTATTCCAACCCTTAGGTGACTTGGGTCAACTTTTATTTATCCAATAAAATTTTCTCAGGTGTTAGGGTAATTTTATAATCTAATTTTTACCCTTAATTACCTAATTTACATTTAGCTATAGTAAATAAAAATTACCGTAGTTACTTTTCATAATTTCAAAAAAATAAAAGTAACCTATTAACATAATTTTTACCCGCTGAATCCAAATATAGAATCCAATTTTTATAATCCAAAACACAAAAGTTTTAGTAATTAAATTCAAATTAATCCTATTTTTAAGAAAACAGATTTTTAAAAGTTAAAACATTGTCACAGATTGAAATGTTTTTACCTATGAATTAAATGGAAAATTAATGGTAATTACATACATTATATTAAATGGTAAAAATATATTACATTTATACTTTAAAACCATTAAATTTTATCATTTAACCATTAAAATTATCTTCATGAAAAAAAAATTTAAGAAACATTTAGCATATTTTTACTATTAATCAAAATATTAAAGTTATCAGAGAAGTATCAAAACATTATCCAATGTAAATTTTTATATCCTGATTTAAAAAAAGTTTATTTGGTAAAATTGAACTTATAAACTTGTCAAAAATTATTTTTAAAATGGGTGCACCATCAAAAGGTGGTAAAACTGCATTTTTTAACAAATACTTCTTTTATCGAAAAATTGATTTTGTTTTCTTATCTCATTATAGAAAATGCATAAGATGAAATAAAATATTATAAAATTCAAAATTTGGTTAATAATATTCATAACGGATTGTTCATAATATTTTAATAATATATCATTGTTTAGTGAAACTCGGTATTGCGTACAACACACGCTATTGAGGAAGGTTTCCATTGTGTGCAACACAATCAAAGAATAGTGTTTGCATATACTACAAGATAATATGGTGTTGAATATAGCACAAGATAATATTGTTGTAGTGTACAACCCAAGTCATCAATGAAATTAAAAATAATATTTCTCATAAAATCTCAGGGTGTTACATTCTACCCCCGTAAAATGAATTTTGCCATCAAAATTCGTCGGGGGGTTATAAATGGTTTACTACTTGAAAGATTCTTTCATATAAACCCACATCAGAAAAAGTAATACTAAAAATTAATTTTAAAAAAGGAATGTTAGAAACATATTGGTCACCTAAAGAAACTCAACATTGGGTTTCCACATAAAAAAATATAGGTGAAAATATGGATATGGAAGAGAAATCTAACCATCATGTTATGATGAATAGTGGAAGAGAACATGGCTATGAAAAATCCAATAATCACAAAGACATAAATTTGTGAAGATCTAAGGTACCATCTGATTCATCAGATAAAAGGGTAATATGAAAACATTTTAAGATCAGTTCCTTAATGTTGATGAATGTTTTCATAAGGAGAAATACTTACTTGATTTTAGTGTAGTATCAGCATTGGTCATTCCATGAACAATTTCAACTTCATCTCTTATTTAAAGAAGTGAAGTTGAATTTTCCTTCTATAAAAGTAAGCAGATCATGCGATTGAATGATAGGTCTTTCCATCTATCTTTATCACAAAAAGGTTAGAAATTTTTTTTAAATATATATATGTCCATATATGGTGAGATTAACTGTATATGATTCCAAAAATGGACTAATTCTTCATCTATCATATCGCTTACTAATTTATAATAACCAAGGACTTCATGTAAGCCAGTGGTAAGTGATAAAGGCATGTCTCCCTTTGGTTATTGGTTCGATACCCGCATCGTTGTCCGAAGTGATGGGTTGTCACTCATCCTACGTTTTTTCTTTTTCTAAAACTATACTATTACAGCATTCTAGAAATAATATAAAAAATTTCTAGACATAAACAATACTATCTGATGTCCAAATTAATGCATTCCAACCTTTAGACTTATCGAAAATACTCATTTCCAATTTCATAGTATAATGAAAATGATAACTAGAATGGTAATCTACCAAGCAAGTGAATACCATAATTTATCCCCCATATATAATAAGATATATCTTGTTGGTCACATTCCAAACATGTGAAGATCTTAATCATGTATTCCCTTGTTACATGAATTACCATAGAATCTTTGTGAAAACTTGAATGCTTTCAAAATTCAACTCTTGGCACATACCAAAATCCCAAAATTTCTATATACTCAAACCATGATATCACTTTGTCCTTATATCAGTCATGAGCTCATTAATACTGTCAAAAATTTCATTATCTCTTTATCACTTTGTTCTGCGCATATCATATGCTTTCCAAAAATATTTCAATCAATTTTAATGGTTACTGGTACCATTCCATTATTGAAAGCCACATTAAACCAATACATAGATATTCAACTATTCCACGATACTAATACTGATATTCTACATCACTATTTTGGAATGTCGTTACATAAACACGTATTCATTCCACCACTTCATTTTCATATTCAACATTTCCAATAGTGATCACATGTGAATTCCCTTTGTCCATTTCCTTAAGAGGTTGTTGATGTTGATCATCATTAACCCTTGGATTAGGGCATTGGTTAGAATAATGCCTCATTTACCTACACTTGTTGCATTGAAGTGTTGGTGGTGCGTTATCTGTAGTCATTTCTCTATTCACATCAATAGCTATCTTTTTTCCATTACTTCGGAACTCATATGCTTGATAAACATCTTTACCACACTTAAAACATTTTCCAGTCCCTTTAAGAGAATCTTCACCATGCTTCTTTCCACAATTTGAGGATAATGAAACATTTTCCATCTTTTCACTATAGTTTTGAGATTTTTCCATGAACTCCATCTTTCATTCCTTCTCAAAACCATGATATGGATATGTAACACCATATTCCAGTTCTACCTTGATATCACAATGCACAATTTCTTCATAGCTACTGAAGTGTCTTATATCTAATGCCCTTCGAAACTAGGTTTTAAGCCACTGAAGAATCGATCAACTTTACTCTCAGGTTGGATGATAAATCCATATGCATACCTTTCATGCCTTGTAAAATTAACCTCGTATATACCAATAGATTCATCATCCTTTTTCTTAAGACAAAGAAAATACTTTCCCATCTTTTTTCGAAGTATATGAGGGAAGTACTTATTGAAAAGTAATTTCTTGATCTCATCCCATTCCATGGATTCAATTTCATCTTGGGGCCTTGTATTCTTAATTTGAGTCCACCACTGGTCTGCTTCACCTTCTAAACGGAAAATAGCCCGAATGAATTTTTCATGTTCCAAACAACAAATTATGGAAAATTTCTTTTCAATTGTACTGATCCATTATTTAGAAACAAGTGGATCAGAAGACCCACTAAAAGAAGGTGTACGTTTCCTTATAAAGGACTCAATAGAATATGGTTCCATAATCTGCTCATTTGGAAGTCTACAATGATTCTTAGCTTGTGTCAGTATAGGAATAATATTTTTCACTCCATCTCCAATAACATTGGTTTATTCAGGAGGAAAATCATTGCACTTTTTATTACAATGATCAACACGGTTCCTTCAGTTTCTAGCCATCGTCTAAAACCCAGAAATAATAGTGTGAGAGGCAAAAATCATGCTAGGAAAACAACATTATAACGGGGGAGTACCTTCAGTATATAACATCATAGGATTATTTCTGATATTGTTACCGTAATTCTAGGAAATTAACCTATACATATACTTAACCTTTGGACATCACTAGACATACCTTAGAAATATCTCTAGGGATCTCACTAAAGTTTTCTCATCCTAGTTTCGAAAGGTTGACTAAACCTTCGCTCTGATACCAACTTGTGAGACCCAAAGTATAACATTCATAGAAATTACATTACTTTTGAATATTACGTAATAAATGAAAAACAATAATGCCCAAAGACCATATTAGTTTAGTGTCTTTGGAATCTCGGAACATAATCTTCTAATCATGGTGAAAGATCTTCAACATCTCCCATAAAGATCTTCCCCTTTTGTTTCTTGCCTAAAACCTTTATTAATATCCTACGGAAAAGAAAACATAAAAATGGTGAGTTCAAATGCTCAGTAAGGGTATGTATGGAAAAAAAAACAAACCAAATCCATTTGAACTTAAAAACATGAACATAAAATTTAAACAACAAAATCTTGAGTCGTGAAATAAATCTTGGTAGTACGTAAGTGATAGATCAAGAAGAAAAATTAAAGATGATAAAATATCATGGGAATAAAACATGTAATTGTGGGAAGACATTAATCACATGATATTATTTCCATAGTATCCAAGGCATTTCTTCCAAGACCATCATAGTGGACAATTTCCATTACTGAACCAAGTTTACTTGTCGTTCCAGCCCAATATTACTTAACCGAATTTACTCGCCATTCCAGCCATGTCTATCTCTTGATATATAAATATTAATCCAATTAATTGGAGGTATGTATAGGTCCCATCCATATCATATTGAAATCATAATTACGTGTGCCAAAAAATAAACATAAATCATTCATCATAACCCAAAGAATAAAAATGGGTTTCATAAACATCATCACATATTAACATAATCCGTATAAAAAATGGATATCATTTCATCATAAGAAAAATAAAACCATGTAAATAATCGATAAATTATACTTGAATCCTAATCATACTAAATAATGTCATCTAAGATGGGAAATATTTTTGATAAAACACTGGAAATGAATTTTTGAGGAAATATCCTTTCTTCTTCAAAACCTTTTTCTTTTCACAAAATGCCATGAAATTTTAAAAGAAAAGGATTTTGTAGAAAATAATAATGAAATATTGTAGAGGAAAATTCACCAAAATATGGTGTTATGAAACCGTAAAAATCAGTTCATTCTGTATAATTTATAAAAAAACATTATCTTCGTATGTATAACAGAATTGTCAAAAAGTTCCACGTATGGTAAACAAAAGAATGATTCCTTCCATAACATAAGGTAAAATTCAAAGAGGGATAAACATGAATTTAAAAATAAATTTAATAATATTAATCACTTTATGAAAAACATTTTTATGGACATGGATGGCAAATATAACCCCATGAAATACTTATGTATAAGCAATCTCAGATAAAAATGAGACTGCAAAATTATCCATTACCTTATTTCCAATTTCTTCTGTACGTATATAAAACTCCTATATAGTGGGTTTAAACATATTATTAACTTGTAAAAAAACCATAATAATATTTATGATATCATATATGATGCACTTATGACTTTATATTACCCGTTCATTTATCAATTCCATGTTAAAGAATCGTTTTGGGTAAAATCATTTCAGTTATCGTCCGTGTTTTGACTTGTCATTACTAATATGATTACTTAGATCATGATTAAATAATTACAGAATGTAAATCATTATTTATATAATATATACTCCGAATATACATATGAATAATAGATTGATAAATGGAATGAAATACAACATTCATGGAGACGATAGGTTGTACGTATGCATGAATGCTATATTCATTTCTTTATAGAATTGAATAGAATTAATTAAATGAAACTTATATTTAAATAAATAAATTATCATTAATATGTCATATCTTTCATGATTATTTATTATATATACTTTATAATCATTCTTTAATGGTTAACATGGAGAATGATTCTCATCGCGTCGTGGAGATGGTAATCTCTACGTATGCACGAGCAATGATATTGTTCCCATAATTATTGAATGAAATTAGAGTGGATGATATAATATCTCAGAATTAGTATCAAGTTATAATAAGCATATATAATTATTCTATATACCATTATATCCATCCAAGTATGGTGGTGGTTGAAAAACAGATTACACCACGACGTGGAGACGGTATTCTGTACGTACGAACGTGTGGTGATTTCATTTTCTGTAGGATTGATAGAAGGAGAAATAGGGTTTGTTCCTATTTATAATAACATATATTAAAATTATTGATATATATTTTATTACATTATTATTAAATAACAAAAGAAGAGTATTTAGAAGATGAAATGAATTTCAAATAAATGGTAAAGGATATTACCTCTTCTTCGACACAACTCTTCTAAACCTCCTCTTTGGGCATTAAGTTGAACTTTGAAGAGGTAAAAGACCACTAGTATGTTGATAGGGAAGCGGAAAAGATAAATATCAAGGTATTTCCAAGCTTGAAGGCTCCATGTGGTGTTAGGAGGAGACGGAGGAGGATCCCTTTTATATGAGAGGAGAGGGGCACTTTTAGAAACCTCTAAAATATTAATTTATAAAAAACTCAAACCCCACATAAACCCACATAAAATGACTCAAATCCAAATTTCAGATGCAATAGGGTTGCAATATAATAAAACAATTAGATTTGGTATTGTTGGTAATTGATGTTAAACCTTATCAACTTGATTTATCATTATTTAATCTATTTAATTTTATTTGTGGTAATTAAATTATAAATTTTAAATTGTTATAAATATTTAATTATATGTATTGAATTGTCCATAATTGGATAATTTGTTACATTTTAGACCATATAAATTTCAATTTATAATTTTTAAATATTTTTGTGATTTTTAAACAATTTTATAATATTTTATTTTTATAAAATAACAATAGTGTCAATTTTGACACTATTTATTTATTTGAATTTAAATAACATCCATCCAGAGGATATATCCAAAAAAAATATTTAATAGGATCCTAAAATGTCATATTCATCTATAAATTTTTTGGATATTATTAATTAGTTCATATAATATTTATTTTAATATTTTTTAAACCATTTATTTGATATTCTAATCAATAAAATAATTTCTATATCACAATTGTGTTATCATTAATGATACTTATTTAATCCCTAAAACTTATAAATAAACTCTAATGATGTATATAATTTTCTTATATTTCTAGACACTATTTATATTCGATGTTTTATGAGGTTTATCACTAAATTAAAATTTTTACACTTATAAGATATAAGAGAGTGACAAGTTGTCACTTTCTTTGGTTTTAATAATAATTACATCATTTTCATTGTCCAAAGTCCATGAAATGAATCTATTATGATCCTTAGGTGATATGGGTCTACTTTAATTCATCAAATAAAAGTTTGGTAGGTGTTAGGGTAATTTTATGATATTATTTTTACCCTTAATTACCCGATTTACCTTTAACTGTAGTAAATAAAAATTACCGTAGTTACTATTCATAATGTGAAAAAAATAAAAGTAACCAATTAACTTAATTTTGACCATTTAATACAAATATGGAATCCATTTTTCAAAATTCAAAACAACAATGTTGCAGTAATTATTTTAAAATTAATCATGTTGTTAAGAAAATGGGTTTTTATAAGTTAAAACATTGTTAATGATTGAAGTGTTTTTACCTATGAATTAAATTTAAAATTAACATAAATGACATAAATTATATTAAATGGTAATAATATTTTATATTTAAACTTTAAAACCATTAAATTTTATCATTTATCCATATAAATTATCTTGATGAAAAAGTTGTTTTCAAGGAAAATTTAGCATATTTCTACTATTCATCAAAATATGAAAGTTATCAGAAAAGTATCAAAAAAACATCCAATGTAAAATTTTATATTTTGATTCAAAATAAGACGTTTATTTTGTAAAATTGAACTTATAAACTTGTCAAAAATTATATTTAATGTGGGTGCACCATCAAAAGGTGGTAAAACTATATTTTTAAAAAATACTTTATTTATCAAAAAATTGATTTTGTTTTCATATCTCATTCTAGAAAATGTGTAAGATTAATTATAAGGTTATAAAATTAAAATTTTGGTTAATATTATTCATAATGGATAGTTTATAATATTATAATAATATATCATTTTTTAGTGAAACTCGGTATTGCATACAACACATGCTATTGAGGAAGGTCACCCTTGCGTGAAACAAAAGCGAAGAATAGTGTTTACATATACTACAAGCTAATAAGGTGTTTCATATAGTGAAAGATAATCTTGGTGTAGCATACAACATAAGACATCAAAGAAATTAAAAATAACATTTCTAATAAAATCTCAGGGTGTTACATTCTAGCTGCCAATGGCACAAGGCTGGCTACGTTGGCCATTGGCGATTACCATCTTTCATTTACAATTGGGATTATTTTAGTATTAGACAAATATTTTTATCTATCTAGTGTTACGAGGAACAAAATTTCTGAATCATATTTTGATATGGATAGATTTATTTTCATGTTTGGATGTATGGGTTGTTTCTTTTATAAGATCAACGTATTTTATTTAATGTCACATTTTAATAACAGTTTGGAAGTATTAAATTATGAAAACAAAGCGATGGAAATCAGTAATGAAACAAAATCACACGACTCATACATCACCCAGTTTTTTCATCACTGTCTCAATCATGTAAACAAGAAGTGCTTGTCAAAGCTCATCCAAGATGGTTATTTTGACTCTACTGAGCTAAAATAACTTGATAGATGTCACGCTTGTTTAAAAGGTTAAATAACCAAGCCACCTCTGGTTGGATAGGGTGATAGGGCCACTGAGTTTCTAGGATTTGTGCACATGGATATGTGAGGACCATTTCAAGTAGAAACTTGAGGTGGATATTCTTAATTCTTACTTTTACTGATAATATAAGTAGATATTGCTATCTATACTTAATGAGGTATAAGTCAGATTCCATAGTGAATCTTAAGGAAATCAAGAATGAATTACTGAATAATACTTGTAAGAAGATAAATAAACATTGATCGGATAGAGGTGGAGAATATTTGAACAAAGAGTTCATCGAACTTCTACGGGACACTACAACAAATGCCGATCCTAGCGGCGGTTTTTTTTCGGTTTAGCGGCGGTTTAAACCGCCGCTATATTGTGTGGCGGCGGTTTACAAAAACCGCCGCTAAGTTTGGCGTCGGCAATCTATTAGCGGCGGTTTTTTCGATTCCGCGGCGGTTTTAGAAATGTGTCGTATGTCCGTCATTTAGCGGCGGTTTTTCTTCATTTAGCGGCGGTTATGTGGGTATCTTATTTAGCGGCGGTTTTAACCGCCGCTAAATTCAGTCGTTTGATGCGCCTATTCTGCGGCGGTGAAAACCGCCGCTAAATATCAACATAATATATTTAGCGGCGGTTAAAACCGCCGCTAAATTCTGCCCAGTTCATCATTTAGCGGCGGTTAAAACCGCCGCTAACGGATTCCCGGTTATTTAGCGGCGGTTAAAACCGCCGCTAAATGCTCACAGGTATGGCATTTAGTGGCGGTTAAAACCGCCGCTAAACGTTGAACTGGAAAAAAAAAATATGTTGCATCTGCTACACCACTGCCCCACTAATTTATCCATCATCATTCATTTACTAGGATTTACCATTTCAAGAATTCCATAACTACTGAGTAACTAACAAGACAAGACACAATGTTATAAAATTCAAACACATCCAACCCACAATTTTTGCATCACAAATCATCACCTTATCCATAATCCAAACTCATAAAGTAACCATAACCATAATTCCATCTATTATGCAAACTATCAAATTAAATCAACCTCACAAGAAAAGGGAAAAGACAATGATTCCTTGTTTACAGATAGGAAATTCAATTACCATAAGTAAAGATATTATCATTTTAATGTGAGGTGATTTATCAAATTAAATTTTAGAAACAATAATAATTTCATAGAAGTAAAAACAATTCATAATAAACAACAACCAACACACATTCATAGAAAAGCAATATCATGAAAAACCTAAAGCACATTTGATATCACCCCTTCCCATTAATTTTAATATATCCAATTAATTATTTTCATTAGGAAATATCTTAACTTCCACCCAAGATGAAATAGTAGTATTATAATATCACATATTTAAAATAGTAATGAGGGAACTCAAATATCCTACCTTAATTAGAGATTTAAGGAGAACCATAATCGCAACAGAAGAAACAAAGGATCATGTTTCACTAGGATATAAGAGAAACCCACCAAAACCTATCCTCAGAATCCCATCACCCAAACACACTCATAACTCAACCAAAAATATAGGGGTTCTCAACAATAAACACCCAAAATATTGGGAATAATAAAAGGTAGAAAGGAAAGAAGAAGGAAACTTGAATAAATGGAACTCAATTATCCACAATCCAAGAGGATAAAAACATTAAGAGAGATGGTAAAAGGTAATCAATGGGATTTGGTGTTATCCAAATATCAAATTAGAAGAAAGAAAATCAAAATAAGTCCATATGTGCCTTCTATTTATAGAGGAAATCCCAAATGGGTTCTCCATAGTGTGGAGACATCCCAATATGCTGTGGTCTCCCTTGGTTAAAGGAGATCTAAGTCACCCATATCTCTTTCCTTCCTTTCATGTGTTTTTAAAAAAAATTGACCACCACCATATCCTAGAACATGGAATGGACCAAGGTGTGCTGGATCCCTCGATTCCCTCAATGAACATCCACTATGACATAACATAAAAAGATTGGTTGTTTTCTCCTCACCACACCCAAGACCACGACATGGTTAAACCTAGCTCCCCGTGCTACACAGGTGGTACCCAAAAGTGAAATGAACAATATAATTCCCTTCACCGTGCATATTCTATTTCCCATGTTACACAGGGTGGACATCCATTCACCATTCCCAACAACATAACCAACCATACCATTTCACTCTTTGTGGTGTATCCTAACATCACACAACCATCTCCATAGACAACCTACAAGAACCAATGGCCAAAACAACCATCACCACAACCAACAACATGGAATGGTGACCCTTTGAATGCACATAACTCTCACCAAGACTCTAAAACACCTCTAAAATTCCTTTTAGTAGAAACAAGACATGGAAAAATGTAAAGGGAGTGACTTTTGAATTCTGGACCCTCAAAACAAAAATCTATTAAACAATTATCATCCTTGAGAATCAAAACAAAACATAAACACATCACAATGTAAAAGTATACAACATCCAACACAACTCATAGAATATATACACAAAAACAGATGAATGATGTATATTTTTATCGGAAAACAAAAAAAAATTGGTGTTTTATTCACCCATAATGCAACTAGGTCAAAATTAATGTTCCCAAAAAATCCCACAACTTATTGAAATTCAATTCCAGATTTCCATCGATTAGGGGATTGAAAGTCATTTTAAAGAGAGTTTAGGTAATGGAGGGATTCCATATTCCTCCCAATAATGATGATATGAAATAGGAATTACATTCTAAACAATTAATTATGGTATCATGGGGAGTCCTAAAACCTCATCCATGTACAATCATTCTTAATAATGTATTTAACTGGACTCCTTGATTTCTATATAATGTTATGAAATCATTATTCAATATATGATCACATATCCTCCCTAATATTGGGGATACATTGTGACCATCACAATTTTGACTTCCACCCACTTCCAATTGGTATATAATGATTTCATGAATGTACACATCTAAGAACTAGTATATGAATTCATAGATCATATATATTGTGAGCCCCATTTATATATCTTCTTCTATTATAACACTGAATGATATAACCACAAACCAGATGTATTCAAACCTATGAGGGAAGGATGTATTCAAGATAACCTCATCATTCAACCACCTCGGGTGATTTTTAGACCATATATCAATCATAAAAAACCTATCAGATTCCTTTAAATGGTGTAATATATCATCTACAATTAAAATGGGTAATAATTCTTGATTTTATGATAATTAAACATTAATTACTCCAAACATAGTCTCAGAATACCATCTTAATACATAGAGAACAACACTAGAGTGCTAAAAAGAAATAATTTTCAGCAAATGAAATGCTTTTACTACAAACCAACTGTTATCATACTTGTTCAACACATCAACAATACTACTACTCATCATCTGATGCTGCATCGTCACCCTCTCCACCTTCATCTCTACCACCTGCTGCCACCTGTAAGAACATTATATTGAAAATTAAATATTGTTGCATATTTATAATAAAAATTAAAACCAATAAAAGTTTGCAAACTAAATGATTTTGATTTTTTTGTGATTTACCTGCTCACCACTACCCGATGCACTACCACCGGGGGCATATCTGCTCATATGCTGACGTATTTCAAGCAACTCTTTCTGCAAATCAGATATCTGATTCCCCTGCTGGTGAACTGTGTTTCGTAGAGCAGACATCTCCCTCTGAGCATCTTCAGGTATGAAATGACTATAACCAGGAGTGGATGAGGCCGAAATCCCTGATGGCATGCGAAAGACCTCAGATGGTACGGGTCCCAAACCCATCCCGCGCACTCTACCAGGATGCTCCTTCCCAAGGACTTGACCAACCGGGTCATCCTGGGAGACTGAGTAGGATTGCCCAGGATTGGCATCCCATTTTTCTTTAATTTTTACCTATAAATCAAATATCAATATATATTAACACAGTAAAAACTGATATTAAGTTATTATAATAAATAATTGACTTCATACCCCAACTTCTCTGGCAGGTTCATTAACAAAACTTCCATCTGTTTTTTTATGAACATCCAGCCACAGTTCTGTTCGGGATGCTTCATGCCCTAAACTCTGTGACTGCATTAAACAAAGATAAATCATCAATCAAATATGTTAAATAGATAATATTATCTTATAAATATTTAAACTAATTAAAAGATTACCAATGACATTCGGCTTCTTGAAAAGCTTTTTGAACCCGCAGTGTGCGGGATTACCTGCTTCGCCCGGTTTGAAGCATTCTTTCTTGAGAGATCCTGAAATAAATAAAATTCAATTTAATAGTATTGTATTCAATGTCTATCTCCTCTTCATGTACATTTATAAATGTAAAATGAGGATAATATAATAATATATATTTCAATACCATCCGCTTCTCATCACGATGTCTATCGACAAAAACCTTCCACTGTTCTTTCGGTACCCCACTGGGTATCTTCTCATACATCTGCTGCACGGTCAACGAAGAATCGTTGACATCACACCACAACCTCCATTTGAAATCTTTCCATTTTTTTCCAAGATTTTTCAATGTCCACTTCCGTGCTATCACATCAGCAACGGTAAAGTGGAAGAACATCTGTATACAGAAATTCATTTTGAATATATTAGTAAAATGACATTCAATTAAACCATAAAGTAATAAAATTACCTTTATCTGAGAATCATAAACTTCATTTTTCCAGTTTGGAGGCATATGCCTCCAATCATCATACGAAATAGGCAGGGAAACGGGCTCCGCTGCCAGCTGACCTATAATCTGACCAAGTAAACCTGCGGCGTCATCCGTCGGGACCCCATAAGAATCAAATGGCACCACTATCTTCTTGCCATGCATGTTCCAAACATCAAGAACTTTTTATGTCTCTTTCCACGGTTTCATTGTCTTCATCTGCAATGAGCAAACAATTACTATAAACAAAATGCAATAAATTTATTTAATTAAAATTTGTACCTATGACTGCGACCCTCCAGAATGTCCGTGATGAACTGGAGTGGGCGTGCCGCTGCCCCGCTGCTGAAGCTCCTGTAGGGGGAGGCGATGACTCATCCCCTAATGAGGCATCCACTGATGGTGTCAGAGATGGTGCAGGGGGAGATGATACTGTGGGGACAGACGGATCGTCATCTGTCGCAGAAGAAGAAGGAATAGTGTACCGCTTCTTCCTTGGCATTCCTGTCATTTAATCAAATAAAATTAAGTTCAGAATATATATTTCAAAAAATTCATGCAGAAAAAAAATTAAAAATGATAATAGATGCCCAGTATTAACAAACAATATATATATAACAATGATAATGAATGACTACAGAAATGAAACAAGTAGTTGCAGAATAAATAAATAATTGTACATACAATCATTTTCCCCTTCAATCATGTCGGTTTCCTGCTCCATTGCTTCATCCACTTCATTCATCCTTGCTAGACCAATATTTTCAATATCATGATGGACAAATAATTCTGCTTCCTGTTGTTGATGAAATTCAATTGCAGAGGTCAAATCTTCCACTTCATCACCCATATCATACAAATCTCTTTGTATTACGTGAGTAACTACACTCCACCCTTCATCCACAACATCATTCACATAATATACCATTTTTGCCTGCGATGCTAAGATATATGGATCATGCAGTTCACGATCACCAACATCCATCAAGCGAGAGAAGTTTACAGAAGTAAATTGCAATGAATCTCTTTTAACACCTCTGATAAAATCGACCCATTTGCATTTGAATAAAACAACAGAAAAATGCCCGTGGTAGTTTAATTCAATAATATCATGCAGCTTTCCATAGTATTCCACTTCAGCAAATGTAAAAATACCACTATTCTGTGTTTTCAAACCCACTTCTCGATCGACTGTACGAAATCTAAAACCATTCACATTATAAGCGTTGAACTTTCTAACTTGTTTTATAGGACCTCTAGCAAGAAACTTCAAATCTTCTGAAAAGTCAGCTCGAGTATCAGTATTCATGATCTGAAAAAAAAAATATAATTTAATAGATTTGCAAATTGTATGTGTCAAAGTAATATTCGTATTTATTGCAATATTTATAAACTTACACGTCGTGCAAACCATTCTACCAGCTCTTTATTCACAGCTTTCGTTATATCTTTTTCATTTCGTGTTCGGCTTCTCATTCGTCTCTTTGTTTGTATCCTCAACTCTTCAATAAATGGATCTGCAATTTCACTATTCAGCAGCACATATCTATGTGCCTGTAATAATTCCAATTCTGTTAGTGTCGCGTATGAGGTCCTCCCAACTGATCGGCCAATAGCAGGAAATATTTTTGATTTCTGATGCATTTGAGATTGAGTTGATGTGTCGTCAACACGTCCAACTCGAGTAAATCTTGTCTCAATATCATCCAAATATCTGGAACAAAAGGTGAGACACTCCTCGGCCAAATAGCCTTCAGCAATAGAGCCTTCTGGTTGAGCTTTATTTCTCACGTATGCTTTCAAATGCCCAAGATATCTGTGAAAAAATAATAATAATATTATGCATTTATTTAAATGCCAAAAAATGTTTACTTAACTGGAAACATATAAATAAAATACCTCTCAATTGGATACATCCATCGATAATGAACGGGGCCTCCTAATTTAGCTTCGTCAACCAAATGCACAGTTAAATGCATCATGACAGTAAAAACGATGGAGGGAAGATCATCTCCATTGCACAAAGGGTCAATACAAACCTCTCCTGTAGGTTGTCCAGCTGAAATGAATGTAGAGCTTTCTCACATAACTGTCTGAAAAATGTGCAGAAATGGAGTACAACAGCAGTAACTTTTTCAGGTAATAATGTATGCAATGCCAATGGTAGTAACTGTTGTAACAAAACATGTGAATCGTGACTTTTCAATCCATATAACTTACGATTCTTCAAGTCAACACACCTCGAGATGTTACTCGAATACCCATCAGATACCTTCACATTCTTTAAAATTTGAAGGAACGTATCTTTATCCCTATTTTTCAATGAAAAAATGGCCGGAGCATACTTTTCATTCTCATCTGGCCAGAGATCACGTTTTATGTTCATTACTTGTAAGTCTTTGCGAGCATTGAGATGATCCTTCGACTTTCCATGCTCATTAAGTAATGTGAAAATCAAATTATCACATACATTCTTCTCAATATGCATCACATCAAGATTGTGGCGCAAAGAATTAAATTCCCAATACGAAAGTTTGAAGAATATACTTTTTTTCTTCCATTGTTGCGTTCTTATTTCACTTGACGATGCACTTCGCACTCGTTTTCCGCTATCATTCAAATGATGAACCTTCCCAAATTCTGTTTTAACATTTTCAAGCTGTGTCAATATTTCAGAACCGGTTAACAACTTTGGAGGTGGTCTACGATCAATGCAACCATTAAATTTTGATTTGTTCAGCCGAAATCTATGAGATGCATCAAGAAATCTTCGATGGCACAAGAAGCACCATTTTCTACTGTGAGGTAGCCGTTTGGGCTCGAAATCAAAGTTACAAACGGGACAAGCCAAACCCGTATAAGTGTTCCAACCAGATAAACTCCCAAGCCCAGGGAAGTCACTAATGGTCCACATTAAAGCAGCATGCATTTTAAACATTGTTTTAGAAGAAACATCAAATGTCTCAACACCGTTGCTCCATAACTCCTGCAATTCTTCAATCAAAGGCTGTAGGTATACATCAATATCATTTCCAGGCATTTGTTTTCCAGGAATAATCATCGAAATGATAAAAGATGTTTGTTGCATACACATCCACGGAGGCAGATTATAGGGGATCAAAACAACTGGCCAAATGCTATAACTCGTACTCAAAGTCCCAAATGGGTTGAATCCATCGGCAGCCAATCCCAATCGAACATTCCTAGGATCAGCTGAGAAATCTGGATGTAATGAATCAAATGTCTTCCACGATTGGGAATCCCGTGGATGTCTCATTAACCCATCATTGTTATTATCTACAGCATGCCACTTCATGTGTTCGGCGGTTTTTGATGACATGAATAATCTTTGCAATCGAGGCTTCAAAGGAAAGTAACGCAAAACTTTTGCAGGTGTGTTCCTTTTCTTCTTCTCCATGAAATTATGTTCAGTCATACTTCCAACATCACCCTTTGACTGCCATCTAGAAGAAGAACATTTCTTACAATTCTGTCTACTTGAATCCTCTCCCCAGTAAAGCATACAATCATTGGGACACGCATGTATTTTTGTATAATTCAGACCAAGCTTGTTAACAACTTTTTTCATATCATAAAACGATTCTGGGATTTTTGCTTCAGGAAATGCATCACGAATCAATTCCAATAACATGGACATTGCCTTATTTGTAATTCCACATAGACATTTGATATGGTACAACTTCAGTAGAAATGAAAGCTTTGAATATTTCAAACACCCACTATACAACTCTTGATTTCCATCGGCAACTAAATCATGAAATGCATTTTCCTCACTGAAGTTTTCCCTTACATTTGGCTCCACAGAATCAAGAGGATCCAATGATATGTTACAATCTTGATCTGCTTGTGTTACAGTCTCAAAAACATCACTTGTCACGTTGCAATTTGTAGCACCCTCTTCTGGTTGTTCTGATATGTTTTGATGCTCATAGTGGTGTCTTGCAGTGTCGAATGCATCATTTATGAGGTTTTGCATTTCATTTTCCATTGTCGAAGAACTTGGGACCTCATTCTGTGGATTAACATCAGTCCTCAATCTTTCTGTATTGTTTGATTCTCCATGCCAAATCCAACACAAATATTGCTCAGGGAATTGCTTCAGTATTAAATGTTCATAAACTTCATCTCTCTTCAACCATGTTCTAAATTTACATTTAGGACATGGACATCTTATTCTCCCTTCAACGGATCGATTAGAAATTGCAAAATCTAAAAACCCATTCAAACCCTTAACATATTGAGATGTGTTCCTCGGTAATGTGATCCAGCTTTTATCCATGTATATCACAATGTGCCTACACAAAATATACGATAGTGTAAGATTACAGAAACATAATATAATAAAGATGAACCATTGGCCATAAAGTATGCATAATATAATAAAGATGATTCATTGACCACATTTACCATTTCAGACCAACTGAACAAGTCTGGTCCATAGGAGACAGCGTCAACACCTCATTTAGGAGCAATAAGAATATCGGGATACACACTTATCATAACACCATCGATCACACATTTATGTTGCCTCAAACAACACCCCTTTGATGTGTGATCGAAACTGATCATAATGCATTTTAAATCAAGTTAACTACATTCACTGAAACCATTTTCACAATGGGTAATGTTTGTTTTATTGTTCTAGGGAAATCTAAATGGCCACATTTAAGTAAAATTTAGAATATAATTCATTTAATCATGAGCCCATATAATGTGATCCATAAAAAGGATCCTATTTATCTTTCTAGGATAACAAAAAATACACATCATTGTAAGCGTCCATCAAAGGTGATCCATATGATGAAGCCTTTGTATCACTTTCGGCATGGTGTAAAGCCTGAACTTTTGAGATCTTCCCATGTATATCATGTAGGGGTCTGATTGTCTCTTGTGGAATGGTATAAAAATCTATCCCTAAAGAAGGTCACTCATCCAGAGAATCAGGATCACTCCTTGGTAGATATGTAATATGCCTCATTTTCCAGTATAGGGCATTTTATAAAAGAATCAAAGTATCACTATTGGGGTATTCATAAAACAAGTAACCTATGAGTCCATTCATGGAGTTCAATATATGGAACCAAAGTATATCTCAAGGAATACATAACTAATTTGATGAAGGAGCAGTGAACTCATATTTTTCCATGGATTACATCTTTTACATGACTTATTGAGGACAAAAATTATTTATAGTGGGGAGTTTGTAAGATCCTATTACTGATCTATCAGGTATTTTTTTATCCTCTTCGTGGTTTTCCTTTTTTCCATTGTCTGTAAAGGACTAGGAAGGAATTGGTAAGATACCTAAAATGGTGAAGTCAGATATTTGTTGTACTTTCATCTTTAACCAGCTTTTTCTACATGATTCAAAAGTCTTTCACACTCTATAACTAGGTTACACACCGTGGAACTATTACTAGATACAAGTCATGAAAGGGTATTCATGCTGTGAAAGTTTACACCTCGGGAAGAGTGGTTTCACATCGTAAATTTTAAAATAATGGATTTTTAATTCGAGGTGAAGGATTTTTCAACATACTAGAACACCATGGATTTCACAGCAGGTAATAGTATTACACATCATCAAATAGCCCTCGTTTAGTTTTTAAAATAGGTGAGTGGCTATTTTGGTTTCAGTTCTTTTCTCTAGGACCTTGGATCCATACCTAGAGATCTTCTCGGGTTATTTTGGGAGACTATGCTCCATCTAGATTAATCCATTCAACATTGGATCTTTTATTATATTCGTGGCGCATCTCTCTGGGTAAGAAATATTTCTGATTCTTCGTTTCTCTTGATAATGGTGGCACCCTAGGGTAATATTATCAGATCTGGTGGCCTAACTTTTTGAATCTTTTTGTATTATTCTAGATCCTTTGGGAGATCTCATTATGGAGGCCATTCCTTGGTTAGTTGTGGTGTGGTGGATGTCTGTTCTTGAGGTATTTGTTGTTTTCCCTTTCCACCAACCCCTTATTTTCTAATTTATATCAATATTAATGTTTTTATTATATTCTAGGGCCTTCGTTTTCATCATTGGGTTTTCATTGTTGGTGGATCCCATTACGGGAATGTGTGACTTCAGCTTTGAGGTAGGTGGTTCCATCTCTAGCCTATGATAATTAGCCTAATTTCTCTTAATTTATAAGTTGATTTATCAAATTGGAATGACTATTTTCATTTGTTTAAGAAGGGGTTTTTGAGAGAAATTTTTTTCCATGATTTTTGATAAATGAAAATGAAATGGGTACTTTTAAAATATTGAAATTGATTTGTGAAAATGATCACTTAGGTTACCTTGGGTACTTAGGTGGAAGGTTTATCTTGTGTCCATCATCCATGTTTTGTGATTATTAGGAGGTTTTCTCATGGGTATTTCCTTGTTTTCCTAGTCCCATTGTTCTAGGGGACAACTTAGCATTTTCGGGGGGGGGGGGGGTTTACTCATGGGGTATTCCTCTTCTTCCTAGGCATGTGTTATAGGAATTGTATTGTGCACATGATTTATTATGGTATAATTATTATTCTAGTCTAAACTATAGTGTTCCTTGGTATTTATGCCTCTACTGCTTATTTTATTTTGTACTGATTTGATTTCTGAGTTATAATTGATATACATTATGTACCTACTTTTGTTTAGAACTAGGAAAAAGGGAAATGTTTACCCATGTTTTCTATAAAATTTCATTACTGCTTATCATTCCATGTTATCACCCAGTAGACTCCAAGAAAAACATATCCTCATCGATCTAACAGTTATTCCAAGGTTCAAGTTTCTAAACTACTAGACTAGAAAATCCCTAATAGAGCCACTAATGATGTGATTCCTTAAGTAAACTAAATCACATCACCCCAAAAATAAAACCACACCAACCACTCCAATTGGATCATAGAAATGGTCAAAAAAAGTTGGAAGAACCCATAATATGAACACTCTAATTTCATAATAGATCTTTTTTGGAGGGGGGGATCACATCAAATAAACTAAAGCATAGACTCTTAAGTATTTGTTTCCCCAAAATCACACCAAGATATCCCAAAACATCCTAAATGGAACATCACATTCTCCTATAAATTCTTTTAAAACAACAAAATTCACAATAAAATAAAAAAACCATTCTCAAAAAATGCATTTTCCAAAAATAAATTTTTCAAATAACACATGTTCTTGTAAAAGAACCAAATTGCATACATAAATCCTAAAACATTATCAACCATTTCTTGATACCACCTAAGATACTCAAATCTCAATATTTAATTAATGTAAAAAACATTTACTATATCAATTTCATTAAATGAAAATAGTCTGTTTTTCAAACCCCCCATGGGGTTCCAAATTCTTTTAAAACTGAATTGGTTTTTAAAAGAAAAAATTATTATAGAAAACCAATTCAAATGATTTAAAATAAGAAAAAAATCCCAATAATTTTCCAAAAAACAGAAAATTAGCAAACAAATCCCAAAGTATTCCTATCAAATTAGAATGATTTTCCATAAAACACTCATTTAAAAAACACACATTTCAAACAACAATCACATCAATTATTATCTAAATTCCTAATAAAATCAATGGTTTTAAAATATTTCATCAAACCAAGCACATTTTACAAACAATTTATATGGGATTGATTTATAACCAAAGGAATGTTTTCTAGGGAAATCTATTTTTTGATGCACATTAAATGATTTTCACAGCACATCCACAAACTGAATATCAAAGAAACAAAATAATACTAAAAATTAATCCAAATATTCAAATATAACACAAGACCTACCATAACCATAATCTCTATCAAAATTTTCTATATTTCAAACCTAGTTAACTGGATACATACCTGGAAAAGACGGGTTGCCGGAGATGGAGGTCACGGGGTCGCCGGAGACGGAGGTTGCGGAGTCGCCGGAGGTCGCGGGGTCGCCGGAGGTCGCGGGGTCGTACGTACGCATGAACGCTGTATCCGTTTCCTTATTGAATTGAAGGGAATTACGTAAATGAAAAATATATGTACATAAATACAGTATAATTAATATGTCATATATTTCAGGATTATTTATTATATATACTATATAGTCATTCTTGATTGGTTAACATGGATAATGAATCTAATCGCGTCATGGAGACGGTAATCCGTACGTACGCACGAGCGATGATATCGTTCCCATAACTATTGAATGGAATTAGAGTGGATGATGTAATATGTCAGAATTCGTATCATGTTATAATAAAAATATATAGTTATTATTTACACCATTATACCCATCCAATTATGGTGGTGTGGGAAAAATAGATTACACTACGATGTGGAGATGATATTCCGTACGTACGCACGGGCGGTGATTTCATTTTCTGTATGATGGATAGAAGGTGAAATAGGGTTGGTTCATATTTATAATAACATATCATTATATGAGTGATACTGATGTTATTACATTATTTTGAAACAACAAAATAATAGGAAGTATAAGATGAAATGAATTTGAAAGAATCGTTAAAGGATATTGCCTCTTCTTTGATGAGCCTCTTTTAAACCTTCTCATAGGGCACTAAAGCTGGACTTTAAAGAAGAAAAGGACCTATATTATTTTTCTAGGGAAGTGTGGAATTTAAATGGGCAGAGTTTTTCTGAGCTTGAAGGCCCATGGTGGTGTGAGGAGGAGAGGGAGGAGGAGCCCTTTTATAAGAGAAGAGAGGGGCACTTTTGGAAACCTCTAAAATATTAATTAATAATAAACTCAAACCCCACATAAAGACCTCCAAAAATGACTCAATGAAAAAAATTAGATGATATATGGTTTTAATATTATTGACCAATAAGATTTATACATGTTGATAATTTATTTTAATCCTTATCAACTTGAAATATCATTATTTAATCTATTTAATTTTATTTGTGGCAATAAAATTCTAAATTTTAAATTGATAAAAATAATTATTTATGTGTTGTAAATTGTATATAAATGGATACTTTATGAAATTTTAGACCATATAAAATTTAATTTATAAATTTTAAATATTTATGTGATTTTTACACAATTTTATTAAATGTTATTTTTATAAAATAACAATAGTGTCAATTTTGACACTATTCCTTTATTTAAATTTTTACAAATTCCACACATTTGATATATTCAAAAACAAATTTTAATAGACTCTTTAAATTTCATATGAATCTATAAAATTTGTGAAGAACATTAATTAGTTCATATATTATTTAATTAAATATTTTTAAAACCATTTATTTGATATTTCAATGAATAAAATAATTTCTACATCACAATTGTGTCGTCATTAATAATAATTATTTAGCCCCTAAAAGTTATTAATAAATTCTCATGATGTAGATAATTTTATTATATTTCTGGAGACTTTTTACATTCGATGTTTTATGAGGGTTATCTCTAAATTAAAATTATTATACTTATAAGATATAAGAGAGTGACATGTTGTCACTTTCTTTGGTTTTAATAATAATTACATCATTTTAATGGTAAAATGTCCATGAAATGAATATATTCCAAACCTTATCAAATATGGGTCAACTTTATTCATCCAATAAAATTTTTTCAGGGGTGAGGATAATTTTACAATCTTATTTATACCCTTAATTACCCGATTTACCTTTAACTGTAGTAAATAAAAATTACTGTAGTTACTATTAATAATGTCAAAAAAATAATAGTAACCTATTAACATAATTTTGACCCCCAAAATCCAAATATAGAATCAATTTTTCAAAATTAAAAGCACAAAATTTCCAGTAATTAATTTAATATTAACATGTTGTTAAGAAAACAGGTTTTTAAAAGTTAAAACATTGTCAAAGATTGAATTGTTCATAACATTGAATTAAATGTAAAGTTAATGGTAATGACATAAATTATATTAAATGGTAAAAATATATTATATTAATAATTTAAAACCATTATATTTTATCATGTAACCATTAGAAAATATCTTGATGAAAAAGTTGTTTTTAAGAAAAATTTAGCATATTTTTACTATTCATCAAAATATGAATGTTATCAGAAAAGTATAAAAAAATTATCCAATGTAAATTTTTATATATTAATTCAAAATAATAAGTTTATTTTGTATAATTTAAATTAAAAACATTTCAAAAATTATATTTAAAATGGGAACGCCATCAAAAGGTGGTAAAACTGCATTTTTTTAAAATACTTCATTTATAAAAAAATTGATTTTGTTTTCGTATCTCATTCTAGAAAATGTGTAATATGAATTATAATGTTATAAAATTAAAAATTGGTTTAATACTATTCATGAAAGATAATTCATAATATTATAATAATATATCATTGTTTAGTGAAACCCGGTATTGTGTACAACACACACTATCGAGGAAGGTCACCCGTGCATGAAACACAAGACAAGAA
Organism: Viscum album; assembly: GCA_963277665.1. Classification (NCBI taxonomy): domain Eukaryota; kingdom Viridiplantae; phylum Streptophyta; class Magnoliopsida; order Santalales; family Viscaceae; genus Viscum; species Viscum album. The sequence continues at coordinate 1,543,541,357 of OY728129.1, forward strand.
TAGTGTTTGCATATACTATAAGCTAATACGGTGTTTCATATAGCATAAGATAATCTTGTTGTATCTTACAACACAAGACATCAAATAAATTAAAAATAATGTTTCTCATAAAATCTCGGGGTGTTACATTCTACCCCCCATAAAATGAATTTCTCCCTCAAAATTCGTTGGGGTTATAAATGGTTTACTACTTGAAAGTTTCATTCATAGAAACCCACATTGTAAAAATTAATACTAAAATTTAATTTTAAAGAAGGAATGTTAGAAACATAACGGTCACCCAAAGTAACTCCACACTGGGTTTCCATAAAAGAGAATATAGGAGAAAATATGGATATGGAAGAGAAATCTAACCATCATGTTCTAACAAAGAGTGTTAGAGAACATGGCTATGAAAAAATAAACATTCACAAAGCCATAAATTTTTTATGATCTAAGGTACCATATGATTCATCATATATGTGGGTAATAGGACAACATTTTAAGATAAGTTCCAAAAAGTAGATGAATTTTTCCATAAGGAGAAGTACTTACTTGATTTTAGTGTAGTATCATCATTGGTCATTCCATGAAAAATTTCAACTTCATCTCTTATTAAATGAAATGAAGTTGAATTTTTCCTTCTTGAAATGTTATCTGATCATGTGATTGAATGAAAGGTCATTCCATCTGTCCTTATCACAAAAAGGTTAGAACAAATTATTAAATATACATAAGTCCATATATTGTTAGATTAACCATATATGATTCCAAAAAATGGACTTATACATCATCTATAATACTGCTTACTAATTTATACTCACTGGGGACTTCTTGTAGGCCAGTGGTAGGCAATAAATGTGTGTCACACTATGATAGTGGGCTTCATTCCCGCATCCTTGTCCGACGCAACAGGTTGTTGCTCGTCCTATGTATTTTCCTTTATCTAAAACTATACAATTAAAGCATTCCAGAAATAATATCAAATATTTCTAGCCATAAAAAATAATACATGATGTCCAACTTAATGCATTCCAACCTGTAGACTTATCAAAAATTCTCCTGTCCAATCTCTTAGTATATTGAAAACGACTACTAGAAAGGTCATCTATCAAGCATGTGAATACCATCATTTATCCCTTATATATCATAAGATATATCTTTTAGGTCACAATCCAAACATGTGAATATCTTAATCATGTATTCTCTTGAAACATGAATTACCATAGAATCTTTGTGAAAACAAGAATGCTGTCAAAAGTCAAATCTTTCCACATACCAAAATCCCAATGATTCTATATTCTCAAACCATGATATCACTTTGTCCTTATAACAGTCATGAGCTCATTAATATTTTCAAACATTTCATTATATCTTTATCCCTTCATTATGCGCATATTATTTCTTTCCAAAACTATTTCAATCACTTTTCATGGTTATCGGTATCGTACAATTATTAAAAACAACATTAAACCAATACATAGATATTCCAATATTCCACAATACTAAAAGAGATATTCCACAACAGAATTTTGGAATCCCGTTACATAAACACGTAATAATTCCACCACTTCATTGTCATATTCAACATCACCAATAGTGATTGCATGTGACTTCCCTATTTCCTTTTCCTTAATAGGTTGTTGATTTCAATCATCATTAACCCTTTTATTATGGATTTGGTTAGTATAATTCTATATTTCCCTACACAAGTAGCATTGATGTGTTGGCAGTGCATTCTCTGTAGTCTTTTCTCTATTCACATAATTAGATACCTTTTTTCCATTACATCGACACTTATCTGCTCGATGACCTTCTTTACCCCACATAAAACATTTTCTAGTCCCTTTAAGACAATCCCCATCATGCTTAGTTCCACACATTGATCATAACGAAACATTTGTCTTCATTTCACCATAGTTCTGAGATTTTTTTTGAACTCCATCTTTAGTTTCTTCTCAAAACCATGAGATGGATATGTAACACCAACATCCAGTTCTACCTTGATAGCACAACACACAATTTCTTTGTAACTACTGAAGTCTCTAATAGCTAATACCCTTAGAAGACTAGGTTTTAAGCCACTAAAGAATCGATCAACATTACTCTCATGTTGGATGATAAAGCCAGATTCATACCTAGAAAGCCTTGTAAAATTCACCTCGTATATACCAACATATTAATCATCATTTTTCTTAAACTCAAGGAACTCCTTTTCCATCATTGTTCGAAGAATACAAGGGAAGTACTTATTGGAAAATATGTTCTATAACTCATCCCATTCCATGGATTCAATTTCATCTTGGTTCCTCGTATTCTTAATTAGAGTCCACCACTGGTCTGCTTCACCTTTTAAATGATAATTATCCAAAATGGATTTTTCTTGTTCTGAAAAGTGAATTATGGAACATATCATTTCATTGGTATGGATCCATTATTCAGGAACAATTGGATTAGAAGACCCACTGAATGAAGGTGGACGTTGCCTCATGAAAGACTCAATAGAATATTGTTCCCTTAACTGCTCAATAGGAAGTCCAGAATGATTCATAGCTTGTTTCAGTATAGCAATAATATTTTGTACTCCATCTCCCATAACATTGGTTTTCTCAAGAGGAAAATCATTACATTTTCCATTACATTGATCAAAATGGTTCCTTCGGGTTCCAGCCGTTGTATAAAACCCAAAAAGTATAGTGTGAGAGGAAAAAATCATGCTCGGAAAACAACCTAATAAAGGGATACTACCTTCAATATATAACATCTTAGGTTATTTTCTAAGATTTTTACCATAATTCTTGAACTATAACTTATACATATACTTAACCTGAGGACATCCCTAGACAAACCATAGAAATATCTCTAGGTATCTCACTGATGTTTTCGCATCCTAGTTTCCAATGGTTCACTAATTCTTCACTCTGATACCAACTGTAAAGACCCAAATCTTGACGTACATAGACATTAAATTACTTTTGCGCAATACTTAATACATGACAAAAACAGGAGCCCAAAGACCATATTATTTTAGGGTCTTTGGAAACTCATAACATATTCTTCTAATCTTGGTGAATGATCTTCATCATCACCCATAAAGAACTTCCCCTTTTGTATTATTACCTAAAACCATTCGTTATATCTTGGGGAAAAGAAAACATAAAATTGTTGAACTCAAATGCTCAGTAAGGGTCAGCATGGAGAAAATAAAAAAATCCATATTCATTTGAACATAGAAACATGAACATAATGTTTAAACATCAAAATCTTGAGTCGTGAAATAAATCTTCGCAGTACGTAAGGAATATATCATAAATATGCATTAATCATGATAAAATAGCATGTGAATAAAATAGTTAATTGTGAAAAACCATTAAGCACATGATCTGATTTCCATAGTAGCCAAGACATTTCTTCTAAGACCATCATAGTGGATAATTTCCATTACTGAACCGGGTTTACTTCTCTTTCCAGCCCTGTATTACTGAACTAGATTTACTTGTTATTCCAGACATGTCTATCTAATGAGATATAAATATTTACCCAATGCATTGGAGGTAGATATTGGTCCCACAAATCTCATATTGAAATCATTCTTACGTGTGCCACAAAATAAACATAAATCATTCATCATAACCCTATGAATAAAAATGGGTTTCATAAACATCATCCCATATTTACATAATCCATATAAAACAAATGGATATCATTTCCTCATAAGAAAAATAAAACCATGTAAATAATATAGACATTATACTTGAGACATAATGATACTATATAATGTCATCCTACATGGGAAATAGTTTTGATAAAACACATGAAATAAATTCTCAAGGAAAATATCCTTTCTTCTTCAAAACCATTTTCTTTTTACAAAATGCCATAAAATTTTAAAAGACACGGATTTTATTGAAAATAATATTGAAATCTTTTATAGGAAACAGCATTAATATATGGAATTATTAAACCATAAAAATATTTTCATTTCGTATAAGTTAAAAAAACATTCTCCCCATACTTTTAACAGAAAAGTCAAAAAAGTACCACGTATGGTAAAAAAAGAAAGATTCCTCCCATAACGCAAAGTAAAAGTAAAATAGGGGTAAAAATGACTTTAAAAATTCATTTAATAATATTAAACACTTTATTAAAAACATATTTATGTACATGGTATAAAAATATAACCCCAGTAAATACATACGTATAAACAATCTCAGATAAAAATAAGATTGAAAAATTATCACTTACCTTAGGTAGAATTTCATCTGTACGTGTCCGAAACTCTTATATAGTGGGTTTAGAGATATTATTAACTTGTAAAAGAACCATAATAATATTGATTATATCATATATGATTCCCATACGGCTTTATTTTACGTGTTCATTTGTCAATTCCATGTTAAAGTAGCGTTTTGGGTATAATAGTTTCATTTTTCATTCGTGTTTTGAATTTTAATTACTAATATGATTACTTAGATAATGATTACATAATTTCTGAATGAAAAACATGATTTATATAATATATAATCAGAATATATATATGTATAATAGATGGATAAATGGAATTAAATACTCTGTTCATGGAGACGGTAGGCCGTACGTACACATGAACGCTGTATTCGTTTCCTTAATGAATTTAATGAAATTATATAAATGAAACATATATGTACATAAATATTGTATCATTATTTTTTAATATATTTCATGATTATTTATTATATATGATTTATAATCATCTTGAAGGGTTAACATGGAGAATTAATCTCATCCCGTCGTGGAGACGGTAATCCATACGTACGTACGAGCGATGATATCGTTCCCATAATTATTGAATGGAATTAGAGTGGATCATATAATATCTCAAAATTATTATCATGTTATAATAACCATATATATTTATTATTTATACCATTATTCCCATCCAAGTAAGGTGGTGGTGGAAAATAGATTACACCACGACGTGGAGATAGTATTCCGTACGTACGCACACGCGGTGATTTCGTTTTTTGTCGGATGGATAGAACGCGAAATAGGGATTGTTTATATTTATAATAAAATAATAGTATATAAGTGATACTGATGTTATTACTTTATTGTGAAACAAAAATAATAATAGGAAGTTGAATAAGAAATGAATTTGAAAGAATCGGTAAAGGATATTACCTCTTCTTCGACGTGCCTCTTCTAAACCTCCTCTTAGGGCACTAAAGTTGGTCTTTGTAGAATACTAAGACCTATAGTATGTTTCTAGGGAAGTGGAGAAGAGAAATGGGCTGGTTATTTCCGAGAAGTAAGGCCCAAAGTGTTATGAGGAGGAGAGGGAAGAGGTACCCTTTTATAAGAGATGAGATGGGCACTTTTGGAAACCTCTAAAATATTAATTTATAATAAACTCAAACCCCACATAAAAACCTCCAAAAATGACTCAAATCAAAATATTAAATGAGATAGGTTTGTAATCCCAACAACAAATAAGATTTTGACATGTTGGTAATTTATTTTAAACCTTATCAACTTGATTTATCATTAATTAATTAATTTAATTTTATTTGTGGATATATAATTATAAATTTCAAATTGTTATAAATAATTAATTATGTGTTTTTAATTTCCCATAATTGGATACTTTATTAAATTTTAGACCATATAGATTTCATTTTATAATTTATAATTATTTTTGTGACTTTTAATCAATTTTATAATATGTTATTTTTACAAAATAACAATAGTTTCAATTTTGACACTATTTATTTATTTGAATTTAAATAAAATCCATTCAGAGGATATATTTGAACCAAATTATTTATTAAAATCCTAAAATTTCATATTCCTCTAGAAAATATGTAGCGAATTTTAATTAGTTCACATAATATTTATTTTAATATTTTTAAAACCATTTATTTGATATTTCAATCAATAAAATAATTTCTACATCACTATTGTGTCATCATTAATGATAATTTTTTAATCCCTAAAAATTCTAAATCAATTTTCATGATTTATATAGTTTTATTAAATTTATGTAAACTATTTATATTCGATGTTTTATGAGGTTTAACACTAAATTAAAATTATTACACTTATAAGATATAAGAGAGTGACATGTTGTCAATTTCTTTGGTTTTAATAATAATTACATCTTTTTCGGGGTCTAAAGTCCATGAAATGAATCTATTCCAACCCTTAGGTGACTTGGGTCAACTTTTATTTATCCAATAAAATTTTCTCAGGTGTTAGGGTAATTTTATAATCTAATTTTTACCCTTAATTACCTAATTTACATTTAGCTATAGTCAATAAAAATTACCGTAGTTACTTTTCATAATGTCAAAAAAATAAAAGTAACCTATTAACATAATTTTTACCCGCTGAATCCAAATATAGAATCCAATTTTTATAATCCAAAACACAAAAGTTTTAGTAATTAAATTCAAATTAATCCTATTTTTAAGAAAACAGATTTTTAAAAGTTAAAACATTGTCACAGATTGAAATGTTTTTACCTATGAATTAAATGGAAAATTAATGGTAATTACATACATTATATTAAATGGTAAAAATATATTACATTTATACTTTAAAACCATTAAATTTTATCATTTAACCATTAAAATTATCTTCATGAAAAAAAAATTTAAGAAACATTTAGCATATTTTTACTATTAATCAAAATATTAAAGTTATCAGAGAAGTATCAAAACATTATCCAATGTAAATTTTTATATCCTGATTAAAAAAAAGTTTATTTGGTAAAATTGAACTTATAAACTTGTCAAAAATTATTTTTAAAATGGGTGCACCATCAAAAGGTGGTAAAACTGCATTTTTTAACAAATACTTCTTTTATCGAAAAATTGATTTTGTTTTCTTATCTCGTTATAGAAAATGCATAAGATGAAATAAAATATTATAAAATTCAAAATTTGGTTAATAATATTCATAACGGATTGTTCATAATATTTTAATAATATATCATTGTTTAGTGAAACTCGGTATTGCGTACAACACATGCTATTGAGGAAGGTTGCCATTGTGTGCAACACAATCAAAGAATAGTGTTTGCATATACTACAAGATAATATGGTGTTGAATATAGCACAAGATAATATTGTTGTAGTGTACAACCCAAGTCATTAATGAAATTAAAAATAATATTTCTCATAAAATCTCAGGGTGTTACATTCTACCCCCGTAAAATGAATTTTGCCATCAAAATTCGTCGGGGGGTTATAAATGGTTTACTACTTGAAAGATTCTTTCATATAAACCCACATCAGAAAAAGTAATACTAAAAATTAATTTTAAAAAAGGAATGTTAGAAACATATTGGTCACCTAAAGAAACTCAACATTGGGTTTCCACATAAAAAAATATAGGTGAAAATATGGATATGGAAGAGAAATCTAACCATCATGTTATGATGAATAGTGGAAGAGAACATGGCTATGAAAAATCCAATAATCACAAAGACATAAATTTGTGAAGATCTAAGGTACCATCTGATTCATCAGATAAAAGGGTAATATGAAAACATTTTAAGATCAGTTCCTTAATGTTGATGAATGTTTTCATAAGGAGAAATACTTACTTGATTTTAGTGTAGTATCAGCATTGGTCATTCCATGAACAATTTCAACTTCATCTCTTATTTAAAGAAGTGAAGTTGAATTTTCCTTCTATAAATGTAAGAAGATCATGTGATTGAATGATAGGTCTTTCCATCTATCTTTATCACAAAAAGGTTAGAAATTTTTTTTAAATATATATATGTCCATATATGGTGAGATTAACTGTATATGATTCCAAAAATGGACTAATTCTTCATCTATCATATCGCTTACTAATTTATAATAACCAAGGACTTCATGTAAGCCAGTGGTAAGTGATAAAGGCATGTCTCCCTTTGGTTATTGGTTCGATACCCGCATCGTTGTCCGAAGTGATGGGTTGTCACTCATCCTACGTTTTTTCTTTTTCTAAAACTATACTATTACAGCATTCTAGAAATAATATAAAAAATTTCTAGACATAAACAATACTATCTGATGTCCAAATTAATGCATTCCAACCTTTAGACTTATCGAAAATACTCATTTCCAATTTCATAGTATAATGAAAATGACAACTAGAATGGTAATCTACCAAGCAAGTGAATACCATAATTTATCCCCCATATATAATAAGATATATCTTGTTGGTCACATTCCAAACATGTGAAGATCTTAATCATGTATTCCCTTGTTACATGAATTACCATAGAATCTTTGTGAAAACTTGAATGCTTTCAAAATTCAACTCTTGGCACATACCAAAATCCCAAAATTTCTATATACTCAATCCATGATATCACTTTGTCCTTATATCAGTCATGAGCTCATTAATACTGTCAAAAATTTCATTATCTCTTTATCACTTTGTTCTTCGCATATCATATGCTTTCCAAAAATATTTCAATCAATTTTAATGGTTACTGGTACCATTCCATTATTGAAAGCCACATTAAACCAATACATAGATATTCAACTATTCCACGATACTAATACTGATATTCTACATCACTATTTTGGAATGTCGTTACATAAACACGTATTCATTCCACCACTTCATTTTCATATTCAACATTTCCAATAGTGATCACATGTGAATTCCCTTTGTCCATTTCCTTAAGAGGTTGTTGATGTTGATCATCATTAACCCTTGGATTAGGGCATTGGTTAGAATAATGCCTCATTTACCTACACTTGTTGCATTGAAGTGTTGGTGGTGCGTTATCTGTAGTCATTTCTCTATTCACATCAATAGCTATCTTTTTTCCATTACTTCGGAACTCATATGCTTGATAAACATCTTTACCACACTTAAAACATTTTCCAGTCCCTTTAAGAGAATCTTCACCATGCTTCTTTCCACAATTTGAGGATAATGAAACATTTTCCATCTTTTCACTATAGTTTTGAGATTTTTCCATGAACTCCATCTTTCATTCCTTCTCAAAACCATGATATGGATATGTAACACCATATTCCAGTTCTACCTTGATATCACAATGCACAATTTCTTCATAGCTACTGAAGTCTCTTATATCTAATGCCCTTCGAAACTAGGTTTTAAGCCACTGAAGAATCGATCAACTTTACTCTCAGGTTGGATGATAAATCCATATGCATACCTTGCATGCCTTGTAAAATTAACCTCGTATATACCAATAGATTCATCATCCTTTTTCTTAATACAAAGCAAATACTTTCCCATCTTTTTTCGAAGTATATGAGGGAAGTACTTATTGAAAAGTAATTTCTTGATCTCATCCCATTCCATGGATTCAATTTCTTCTTGGGGCCTTGTATTCTTAATTTGAGTCCACCACTGGTCTGCTTCACCTTCTAAACGGAAAATAGCCCGAATGAATTTTTCATGTTCCAAACAACAAATTATGGAAAATTTCTTTTCAATTGTACTGATCCATTATTTAGAAACAAGTGGATCAGAAGACCCACTAAAAGAAGGTGTACGTTTCCTTATAAAGGACTCAATAGAATATGGTTCCATAATCTGCTCATTTGGAAGTCTACAATGATTCTTAGCTTGTGTCAGTATAGGAATAATATTTTTCACTCCATCTCCAATAACATTGGTTTATTCAGGAGGAAAATCATTGCACTTTTTATTACAATGATCAACACGGTTCCTTCAGTTTCTAGCCATCGTCTAAAACCCAGAAATAATAGTGTGAGAGGCAAAAATCATTCTAGGAAAACAACATTATAACGGGGGAGTACCTTCAGTATATAACATCATAGGATTATTTCTGATATTGTTACCGTAATTCTAGGACATTAACCTATACATATACTTAACCTTTGGACATCCCTAGACATACCTTAGAAATATCTCTAGGGATCTCACTAAAGTTTTCTCATCCTAGTTTCGAAAGGTTGACTAAACCTTCGCTCTGATACCAACTTGTGAGACCCAAAGTATAACTTTCATAGAAATTACATTACTTTTGAATATTACGTAATACATGAAAAACAATAATGCCCAAAGACCATATTAGTTTAGTGTCTTTGGAATCTCGGAACATAATCTTCTAATCATGGTGAAAGATCTTCAACATCTCCCATAAAGATCTTCCCCTTTTGTTTCTTGCCTAAAACCTTTATTAATATCCTACGGAAAAGAAAACATAAAAATGGTGAGTTCAAATGCTCAGTAAGGGTATGTATGAAAAAAAAAACAAACCAAATCCATTTGAACTTAAAAACATGAACATAAAATTTAAACAACAAAATCTTGAGTCGTGAAATAAATCTTGGTAGTACGTAAGTGATAGATCAAGAAGAAAAATTAAAGATGATAAAATATCATGGGAATAAAACATGTAATTGTGGGAAGACATTAATCACATGATATTATTTCCATAGTATCCAAGGCATTTCTTCCAAGACCATCATAGTGGACAATTTCCATTACTGAACCAAGTTTACTTGTCGTTCCAGCCCAATATTACTTAACCGAATTTACTCTCCATTCCAGCCATGTCTATCTCTTGATATATAAATATTAATCCAAATAATTGGAGGTATGTATAGGTCCCATCCATATCATATTGAAATCATAATTACGTGTGCCAAAAAATAAACATAAATCATTCATCATAACCCAAGAATAAAAATGGGTTTCATAAACATCATCACATATTAACATAATCCGTATAAAAAATGGATATCATTTCATCATAAGAAAAATAAAACCATGTAAATAATCGATAAATTATACTTGAATCCTAATCATACTAAATAATGTCATCTAAGATGGGAAATATTTTTGATAAAACACTGGAAATGAATTTTTGAGGAAATATCCTTTCTTCTTCAAAACCTTTTTCTTTTCACAAAATGCCATGAAATTTTAAAAGAAAAGGATTTTGTAGAAAATAATAATGAAATATTGTAGAGGAAAATTCACCAAAATATGGTGTTATGAAACCGTAAAAATCAGTTCATTCTGTATAATTTATAAAAAAACATTATCTTCGTATGTATAACAGAATTGTCAAAAAGTTCCACGTATGGTAAACAAAAGAATGATTCCTTCCATAACATAAGGTAAAATTCAAAGAGGGATAAACATGAATTTAAAAATAAATTTAATAATATTAATCACTTTATGAAAAACATTTTTATGGACATGGATGGCAAATATAACCCCATGAAATACTTATGTATAAGCAATCTCAGATAAAAATGAGACTGCAAAATTATCCATTACCTTATTTCCAATTTCTTCTGTACGTATATAAAGCTCTTATATAGTGGGTTTAAACATATTATTAACTTGTAAAAAAACCATAATAATATTTATGATATCATATATGATGCACTTATGACTTTATATTACCCGTTCATTTATCAATTCCATGTTAAAGAATCGTTTTGGGTAAAATCATTTCAGTTATCGTCCGTGTTTTGACTTGTCATTACTAATATGATTACTTAGATCATGATTAAATAATTACAGAATGTAAATCATTATTTATATAATATATACTCCGAATATACATATGAATAATAGATTGATAAATGGAATGAAATACAACATTCATGGAGACGATAGGTTGTACGTATGCATGAATTCTATATTCATTTCTTTATAGAATTGAATAGAATTAATTAAATGAAACTTATATTTAAATAAATAAATTATCATTAATATGTCATATCTTTCATGATTATTTATTATATATACTTTATAATCATTCTTTAATGGTTAACATGGAGAATTATTCTCATCGCGTCGTGGAGATGGTAATCTCTACGTATGCACGAGCAATGATATTGTTCCCATAATTATTGAATGAAATTAGAGTGGATGATATAATATCTCAGAATTAGTATCAAGTTATAATAAGCATATATAATTATTCTATATACCATTATATCCATCCAAGTATGGTGGTGGTTGAAAAACAGATTACACCACGACGTGGAGACTGTATTCTGTACGTACGAACGTGTGGTGATTTCATTTTCTGTAGGATTGATAGAAGGAGAAATAGGGTTTGTTCCTATTTATAATAACATATATTAAAATTATTGATATATATTTTATTACATTATTATTAAATAACAAAAGAAGAGTATTTAGAAGATGAAATGAATTTCAAATAAATGGTAAAGGATATTACCTCTTCTTCGACACAACTCTTCTAAACCTCCTCTTTGGGCATTAAGTTGAACTTTGAAGAGGTAAAAGACCACTAGTATGTTGATAGGGAAGCGGAAAAGATAAATATCAAGGTATTTCCAAGCTTGAAGGCTCCATGTGGTGTTAGGAGGAGACGGAGGAGGATCCCTTTTATAAGAGAGGAGAGGGGCACTTTTAGAAACCTCTAAAATATTAATTTATAAAAAACTCAAACCCCACATAAACCCACATAAAATGACTCAAATCCAAATTTCAGATTCAATAGGGTTGCAATATAATAAAACAATTAGATTTGGTATTGTTGGTAATTGATGTTAAACCTTATCAACTTGATTTATCATTATTTAATCTATTTAATTTTATTTGTGGTAATTAAATTATAAATTTTAAATTGTTATAAATATTTAATTATATGTATTGAATTGTCCATAATTGGATAATTTGTTACATTTTAGACCATATAAATTTCAATTTATAATTTTTAAATATTTTTGTGATTTTTAAACAATTTTATAATATTTTATTTTTATAAAATAACAATAGTGTCAATTTTGACACTATTTATTTATTTGAATTTAAATAACATCCATCCAGAGGATATATCCAAAAAAAATATTTAATAGGATCCTAAAATGTCATATTCATCTATAAATTTTTTGGATATTATTAATTAGTTCATATAATATTTATTTTAATATTTTTTAAACCATTTATTTGATATTCTAATCAATAAAATAATTTCTATATCACAATTGTGTTATCATTAATGATACTTATTTAATCCCTAAAACTTATAAATAAACTCTAATGATGTATATAATTTTCTTAGATTTCTAGACACTATTTATATTCGATGTTTTATGAGGTTTATCACTAAATTAAAATTTTTACACTTATAAGATATAAGAGAGTGACAAGTTGTCACTTTCTTTGGTTTTAATAATAATTACATCATTTTCATTGTCCAAAGTCCATGAAATGAATCTATTATGACCCTTAGGTGATATGGGTCTACTTTAATTCATCAAATAAAAGTTTGGTAGGTGTTAGGGTAATTTTATGATATTATTTTTACCCTTAATTACCCGATTTACCTTTAACTGTAGTAAATAAAAATTACCGTAGTTACTATTCATAATGTGAAAAAAATAAAAGTAACCAATTAACTTAATTTTGACCATTTAATACAAATATGGAATCCATTTTTCAAAATTCAAAACAACAATGTTGCAGTAATTATTTTAAAATTAATCATGTTGTTAAGAAAATGGGTTTTTATAAGTTAAAACATTGTTAATGATTGAAGTGTTTTTACCTATGAATTAAATTTAAAATTAACATAAATGACATAAATTATATTAAATGGTAATAATATTTTATATTTAAACTTTAAAACCATTAAATTTTATCATTTATCCATATAAATTATCTTGATGAAAAAGTTGTTTTTAAGGAAAATTTAGCATATTTCTACTATTCATCAAAATATGAAAGTTATCAGAAAAGTATCAAAAAAACATCCAATGTAAAATTTTATATTTTGATTCAAAATAAGACGTTTATTTTGTAAAATTGAACTTATAAACTTGTCAAAAATTATATTTAATGTGGGTGCACCATCAAAAGGTGGTAAAACTATATTTTTAAAAAATACTTTATTTATCAAAAAATTGATTTGGTTTTCATATCTCATTCTAGAAAATGTGTAAGATTAATTATAAGGTTATAAAATTAAAATTTTGGTTAATATTATTCATAATGGATAGTTTATAATATTATAATAATATATCATTATTTAGTGAAACTCGGTATTGCATACAACACATGCTATTGAGGAAGGTCACCCTTGCGTGAAACAAAAGAGAAGAATAGTGTTTATATATACTACAAGCTAATAAGGTGTTTCATATAGTGAAAGATAATCTTGGTGTAGCATACAACATAAGACATCAAAGAAATTAAAAATAACATTTCTCATAAAATCTCAGGGTGTTACATTCTAGCTGCCAATGGCACAAGGCTGGCTACGTTGGCCATTGGCGATTACCATCTTTCATTTACAATTGGGATTATTTTAGTATTAGACAAATATTTTTATCTATCTAGTGTTACGAGGAACAAAATTTCTGAATCATATTTTGATATGGATAGATTTATTTTCATGTTTGGATGTATGGGTTGTTTCTTTTATAAGATCAACGTATTTTATTTAATGTCACATTTTAATAACAGTTTGGAAGTATTAAATTATGAAAACAAAGCGATGGAAATCAGTAATGAAACAAAATCACACGACTCATACATCACCCAGTTTTTTCATCACTGTCTCAATCATGTAAACAAGAAGTGCTTGTCAAAGCTCATCCAAGATGGTTATTTAGACTCTACTGAGCTAAAATAACTTGATAGATGTCACGCTTGTTTAAAAGGTTAAATAACCAAGCCACCTCTGGTTGGATAGGGTGATAGGGCCACTGAGTTTCTAGGATTTGTGCACATGGATATGTGAGGACCATTTCAAGTAGAAACTTGAGGTGGATATTCTTAATTCTTACTTTTACTGATAATATAAGTAGATATTGCTATCTATACTTAATGAGGTATAAGTCAGAGTCCATAGTGAATCTTAAGGAAATCAAGAATGAATTACTGAATAATACTTGTAAGAAGATAAATAAACATTGATCGGATCGAGGTGGAGAATATTTGAACAAAGAGTTCATCGAACTTCTACGGGAGTCTGGTATTCTACCTCAACTCATTTTTCCTTATACCCCATAGTGAAATGGAATTATTGAATGGAGAAACTGCACATTGTTTTACATGGTGAGACCGATGATAAGTCATACATATCATCCATTATCCTTTTGGGGATATGAATTAAAAACAACATAATAGACATTAAAACAAGTACCAACTAAGGAGGAAAATGAAATTCTCTCTGAGATATGGAATTGAAAGAAACCCATTTTGTCGCACACCCATTTATGGGGATGCAAGGCATTTGTTAAGGCCTTTTTAGGAAACAAACTAGTACCAATGGGCACGAAGTGTATATTTATAGGATATCCTATGGAAATGAAAGGATATTACATATATAACCTTTTGTAAAAGAATGTCACATTCACTCGACAAGTAGTATTTATTGAGAGGTAGAACATCCTCAAAAAGGATAGTTGGAGAATTATTGACTTCAGAATAGTTTATTCTCAAGATATATAGGAGTTTGTATAGGAACAAGTTCCACATGACCCTTTGTAAGAGGTCTTGGAAACACAAGTACTATATAAGAGCTCAAGAGAGACAATGGAACTAGAGGGATATGGTTTCCTAGTAACTAAGGATGGTGAATCATTATAGTTGAACAACAATTAAACTCTCTCCTACAAGGATGTAGTGAGGAGATCAGAAGCTACAAGATAGTTAGAAGGTATAAAATCTGAGATGGATTCCATGTATGAGAACCAAGTCTGGGTTCTATTTTATGATCCAGTTACGGTAAATCCTGTTGGATGCAAATGGGAATCCAAGAGAAAGTTATACGTGGATGGTCACATTAGATCCTATAATTCTACTCTAGTGTCTAAAGGATTTATAAAACATCAAGGAATTGACCATGATGAAACCATCTCACCATTTTCCATGTTTAAATCCAAAAGAATAATAATTTCCATAGTATCATACCATGACTTCGAGATTTGGAATATGGATGTCAAAACAACATTCCATAATGGAAAACTTCATTAAGATTTCTATATGACATTAACAGAAGGGTTTCTGACACTAGGTAAATCCAAATAGGGTTGGAAGATGTAGAAATATATTTATAGATTAAAGCAAGCACCCTAGTCATGGAAAATTAGTTTTGATATATCCATAAATGAATTTTTTTCATTAATAATGAACGCCAGCCACAGGTTTATACGTTGTTTAATGGGAATGTTGTAGTTTTCCTAGTAGTATATGTTCATGATATATTACATATTGTAAAAGATTTACTAGTCTTATAATCAGTTAAGGACTAGTTGAACAAGCGTCTCTCCATGAAGGACTTAGGTGAGGTAGCCTACATTCTTAGGAGAAAGATCATTAGGGATAGATCCAAGTGGTTTCTTGGACTAATTCAAGGTACATACATTGACCAGATACTAAAGAGATTTTGTATGGAAAAATCCCAAAGTAGATTGGTTCTACTGTCAAATAGCCTATATATTTCTTATAGAATTTTCCTCAGACACAAAAAGAGAATGATAGGATGAGTAAGATCCCATATGCTTCGGTTATAGGATCCATCATGTCTTCCACGTTATGTACCAGGCCTGATGTTTCCTATGAACTGAGCATTATTTTCATAAATCAAGAAGATCCATGAGAACAACATTGGACTACTATTAACACTATCATTATGTATCTTAGATGAACTAAGGATATTTTCCCAGTGTATGGAGGAGATGATGAGCTTGACCATAGAGGGTATGGTGATGCTAGTTTTCAGACAGATTAAAATAATCTAGAGCTGAAATCAGGATATATTTTCTATCTCAACAATGTGTTGTGGGCTGGAAGAGATTAAAATAGTCATTTTTCAACAATTCTATAGCAGATTCCAAATATATAGCGGCTTTTGATGCAGCCATGGAATCCATCTCGATTTGGAACTTTTTCCGGGAGCATTATGTGGTTACTAGCAGTAATGATCCTATCACATTGTATTGTGTTAATACTATAGCAGTGGCTCATGAAAATGAACCAAGGTCACATCAATGGACAAAGCATATTCTCTAGAAATATAACCTCTTGAGATATTTATATCAAAGAGGTGAAGTTGCACTGAGCAGAGTGACCATGAAATAGAATGTGGTAAGACCCATGACTAAAGACCTATCTTAGAAGAAGCATGTATATCATGTGAGAGATAGCGGTTTAATGGTTGTTAGTATTTAGCTCTAGTCCAAGTGGGAGTTTGTAGGTGTTGGTGGACTAGAAGTAACTAATTTGTACTTTATTCATTAATAAATACCTCATCACATCTTTATTGTTCTTCTTCATGAAAATTCGTGTGTTAATGTTTTAAGGATTGTTGTTTCACCAAAATGTCATACCGTATCCTTTCGATGATGAGAACCCGGATGTTCCATAACACCATTATTGAATATATGTTCTATGGTCAGATGATGTTATTTGAGGGACACAAATAATACATGCCATTCGGGGTGAGAACTCATAAAACATTAAGAAACCTTCTCTTGATGTGTGACCTTGGCAATATCTAGAAGGATATTATGAGAACAATACCTCCTAGTAGAAAATCCACATTTCATAGTGTTTTTATATGTTCCTATCTATGGATGTGTGTTTTGGTCCTTATACATTAAGATTATTATTAATGGGCATTACAACTCCTGAACATAGATTTATTTTCAATAACTGGGACAACACACAGTTCATATTGAGTTTGGATATGTTGGGTTCATCATGAGTAATACTGCATTAATAGATATTGTGAGAAATGATTTGACCCTTATATTTCATAATGGAAGTTGATATATCAGACCCATTGATGGAATTGATGTAGCCTAAATAATTCCATGTCCATGGTAAGGAATGATCATTTTCAACGGATACCTTGGTGTTCTATGACCAAGTGGTGCTCAGTGAGATAGGACATACGAGCATACTTCTACGGTTATTTGTAGGTACCCTTCACCTACCTTCAGTTTGGGTCTCTAGCGAAGAGAACGTGGCAGTTTTATTTTACCTTATGTTTTCTGGGCTTGTATTCTAGCCCATTTATACATTCAATTTGTTATATAAACTCATTATTTTTCTTATTGAAAGATGTGTTTTGTTTTGTGTTTAATTTTAAGACAGTTTTATCATTGTATGTTTTTACAGGTTTAATGGAAAATTCCTTCCTTTTTTTGTGATATTCCTACTTGGTGCTAGTCACCTATCCCAGGTGTATAGAAGGAGGGCTTGGGGTTTTCTACACACAATCTCTAGGGGATAGGTCATGACAAAGTTGTATTAAAGGAGATCAGTTCTACATTAATAACCTAGAGTTTATGAGTTTGTTTTGGGGAAACAATGTTATTCTTTTTCAGTTCATCTTTCAGGCTAGGGAATCCAATGTTGGTGTTGCAGCCGACGTATCCATACACCAGGACCCTGATTTATCTTTTTGACTTGCTACATGAAAACACTAGTTTTTTGGGAAGGTTATGCTTCATTCATCGTATAGTAATGGGTTGAGTTTTCCATGTCCTCATTGTGTCATCTCACCAGTTATACTCTATTGATCATGCTACATCTTGTTTGGTTTCAGTGTTCTTCAATGTAGATTGCTAGTAAGGATTCCACTATGTGATCATGAGGATCATCTTATGGGTGAAAATATGGGTATAAGGGATCATACAAGAGAAAAAACCACTAGTTGGTGTACCATCTATACCACCACCCGTGGAGTAGCAGGTGATACTCATAATAACAATGGATGAGAAGCGCGGGCTGAGAACACTTAACGAGATTTAGTGACAATGACCCCTTAGGTTTTAAGGCAATCCTGACCCATAGGAGTCTAAAATACTGGATTGAGGTGGTGGTCTAGTTTTTCATTCTAAGAAGGAATCCAATAGATTATATGGATATCCAAAAAGTGACCATCTACATGAATCATCATGGTGATGGTAGGGTTTAGATTACCTAATCTTACAATTAGGTGACTTTACCATGGTCAGAGCTTGAGAAACCTTTTCAATTAATTGGGATATTTCCATAAAAGATATGAGATATGTGTTTCCATAAAAATATACTAATTCGAATGGATGACATGTTAGTAGCTAAGAACTCATCGAGGTGTACCGACCTTTCTAGGAACTCGATGAATACGATAGGACTAGTGTTTCAGAGCACTGACATCCAAGAATGATGTGTTTAGGTACATTCAAGCTTTCACTATTCCTCTATTAATTCCTACTTATGTGAGGGTGATAGAGAGAACAATTGTGGATGAAATTTTTTTGACTGAGCATATACAACCAATGTATGTCAACAATGGGAATACATTAAGCCGAATTCTGTCTTAGAGATTAGGACATGTGAGACTTTCTGAGAAGAGGTCCCTAGATAAGGGATCTATAGATCAAGTCTCATAGGGTGTTTCTAGTTAGCCGATAAAGATGAAATTCCTTCCAACAGATGGTAGGGGACATCTCTCTAGAGATTGTCCGGCCCATCGTGTCGATAGTGAAATAGTGGAAGGGCCACCAGGGCAGAGATAGTGATAAGAACAAATTAATCTACAGGACTATAGTGGAGGGCACTGACTACATGGTTTTTTGTGATGCATCTGAATCTGGGATTGCTTGTTCCCTTATATAGCAACAAGCTGTTATTTCATATGGATCATGACAACAAATACCACATGTGTAGAACTATGTGACTCATGACCTTGATATGGCAGTAGTAGTATTCGCACTAGAGATGTCACGAGACTACCTTATTGGTGAATGATTCAACATATACTCTAACCATAAGAATCTCAAGTATATATTTTCTTATAAGGATATATATGTGCAACAAAAATTTTGGCTATAGTTTCTCCAAGACTATGAATTCTAGAAAGTCTGTACTCTTGGGAAGCAGAACGTGGTGGTCGATGCTCTCAGTAAAAGATCATGTTCACACCTACTGATTGAGGCCTCATATCAGTTAGCCATGCTTCAGATATACTTTATAGATATAGAGGAGATACATTTTCTTCAGTTGATGGTATTTTCCCCTCCACTCATATAGTGATTTAGGGAGGTGAAACTTGGAGATGTCAATTGTGAGACTACATGTAGCCAAATGCCTATAGGGAAAGCCCCAACCGGATATCCAAAAGATAGGGAGCACGTTGTTATTTTCCTAGGATTTATAGGTGTTTCAGTGAATCCTATAGCGGTGAGATATATAAGGGTGTGTGTGTAGGTGTCATGTAAAAAAATGGGGATGACAGAATGGGTTGAATCTAGGAAATCTTGTTGAGATAAAAATATAAACTCTTGTCAGAATCAGTTTCATGGGTTGCTGTTTCACTTGATGGGGGTACTGGGAAGTATGTGGGAAGGGATATTGATGTAATTAGTTATTATTTACCATGTACGTCTAGGAGACATTATACTATCTTGGTGCATTAAGATCATATCACAAAGTAAGCCCACTTTATACCCTTTCAAGAGCAGGGTTTAGTAGAGAGCATGATATGTCCTTATGTGTAGTAGATATCTTTACTCCATGGACTCCCATCTACAATAGTCTTAGATCATTATGCTCACTTTACATCCATGTTGTTCAAGGTATTGTAGGAGGCATTGCAGACTCAGCTGATCTTGAGCATAGGCTTTCACCCACAGAAGGATGGTCAGATGAAGCAGACAATAGAGACCATGGTGGACATGCTTTGGGCTTGCGTTCTTGATTTTGTTCATTGTTGGGAGGACCACCTACCACTGGTAGAGTTTTCAAAACACAACAGATCCCACTCCACCATTAGTATGACACTGTTCGAGGAACTATATTGATAACCATGCATGTCACCATTATTGCTGGAAAAACTCAGAGGAGTTAGTATTCATTGTTTCGGAGATGATACATGATATAACATAAATTGCACAGGTCATCTAAGTGTAGATAAAGGCTACATAGATCTGAAATAAGTGCTATGATTCTAGGAAACAAAGACCCTTGGAGTTAGAGGTGGGTGACCCTGTATTTCTAAGGGTCCCTCCTAAATGAGGGATACATAGATTTTTTCGGGGAAACAAGTTATCTATGAGGTTATTAGACCTTTCCTAATACTGCATAGATTCGGAGAGGTGGTGTACCACTTGGCTCAATTTCTTTATTTAGAGAGGGTGCACGAAATCTTCCACGTATTCCAGTTGATGAGATACGTGCATGAACCTTCTCACATAATCGACCATGGTGAGATAGAGAATGACGACGATGTGATGATCATGGAGTACCCATTGGATCAAAGGGATCAATAAGAGAGGATCCTTCATTGATGGTTGATTCCTCTATTGAATGTTCATTGGCAGCATAGAAATATCTAGAAGATAACATGAGAGTTGTAGGCTCAAATCTATGCTCAGTACCCCCGTTTCTTTTTTTATCCATTGTTTTGGCTTATGGGGTTGTGAATACCAAAAATTGGGAGTAATTTAATATCCTGGAAATCCATGTAATTTTTCTAAAAAAATATATGGAATTATTTCGAGACTAGGCTCTAAAATAGAACGTGATTCTAAGTCATGGAGTGGTTGGAATGTATTTTAGAACTATTTTTTAATTTTCATTAAATAATCATAGAAGGGGGTGTTTCTAAATTTAAAAAAAATTACCTGGATAAAAAATCTCAATGTAATATTTAAATCAGAGTGTTGGGATTCACCTATGAAGAGCCTAACATTGACCATCACGAGTCTATCAAAAAATTCTATTTTCAGGAATTTGAGAAGAAAAATAAAATACCTTAAAAAATTCATCTATTTATTTTCTTTACCATTACATAGAGACTCTCCAACGCTGTGGTGAAACAATGAGGTGATATTGAATCCATTAATGAACATCATTAATAAATCAACATGACGATATTGTAACACACAACATGTCTTTCTTATTTAATTAATAAAGGACTCATGGTTGAAAAAAATAATGAAATTCCATTGGGGAGTGACGAAGGAATCCTCTCCAACGATGAATATTACTGAATTAGAAATTATTGTGAACACCCTTGGAGAGCAGATTTGGGACTGGAGAACAACATACAATTATATATGATCATCCTTGAACAATATCATTATTCCAAGGTTTGTATTTATTTTATCTATGTGATTACCTCCCCCCATTCTTCTTATTAAACAAAAAACATGGGTTAAGTTCACTAAAACATTTAGCATCCACTCAATCATCTTCAAGAGACATGGAAATTTGCATGCTAGAATTAATAGGAAGTGAATTGATGGTTTTTTTATCCTTTGCTAAACCTCATAACATGGAAAAACCACACCGACCAAAAACAATGGTCATGGAACAGATTTTATTTGTTCTTTGCATGTTCTACTTCTCTTCCCATTAATATATTCATCGCGACATGATGATAATCATGATCCTTGAAAGACCATGGTGGTGGATCAACCCGGGAAGGAGGAAGAGGGATATGGCACTATTGGGTGAATGACTGCCAGCACGGGAGCCCACCGGGTTTGGGGGAGAGTCGCGACCAAGTGAGTTATGGTAGTGATGGAAGGTTTCAAACCAGAGGCCTATAGAATAGACAAGGGTTGTTGGCTCAAAAGATAGTATTGGTGGCTAGTGGCCTTAGCTGTGGGCTGGAGGTGGAACGCAGAGGCTATAGAGGCCATAGCCAGTAGTGACCATGACAATGGAAGGGGCACAACCAGTTGGGAACCACTTCAAAGAGAGAGACCCACACGGAGGGATGCGGTATGTGCTGGCACATAGTCCACAATGAACCACATATGAAGGATGGTAGTTTTCCATAGTCGGCCACATTGTTGCATGAACCTTAACACTAACAACTGTCCAGGCTAGACCCAACCCAGCCTGCTGATGCTGGTTGGGCCGGTGCTATAAACTAGGCCATAGGGAGGCCCGAGTGGGAGAAGAGTAGACCTGATGATAAAGGTCATTTTGGATAAGAACCTAGGTCATTGTATAGCCCAGCTAAAAATAAACTAGTTTGACTATACTGGACTGGGACAGATAATTCATACATGGTCGCTGGGTGACCCAGCTTGCAGCACCCACGGCCGAACCGGGCCATGTCCAACAAGGCCCAATGGGCCTGGCCACTGGGCTAGGCTCGACCGAGTCATCCCAAAACAACTATGTTTGGTCGGGTCACCTGAAATTGACCGATTCATGTGGGACCCTTGATTAAGGTTAGTTGGTTTGGTTCGACCATGTTGGACTGGGCCCAAATGCAACTGGCTCCAGTTTAGTAAAACCCCAATATCCATCTAGTCAGGTGTCCGATTTACTCGTCAACTACAGTGTGGGGACCCTTGTGCTGAGACAGTCCCTTGGATATAATCTGAGTGAGTTTTTGTGGTAGTCGAGATACGACTGATGGATTGAGTAATAGATTATCCCAGAATCAGGTACACTGGATAACAAGAATACTATGGCTTGCTGTGACACAAAGGATATGACGAGCAGACCTCAATGTCCCAGTAGTTGATCAAACCACAATGGTCCATTAGGTGAGAAGAACTCAGTGGTTTAGTAGCTGAGTGTACCACGTTGGTCTAGTAACTATGTGGATATTAGTGTTCCAGTTGTCGAGCATATCTCAGTGATCTAGTAGGTGATGATATCTCAGTGGTCTAGTAGCCGAGTAGACCTCAATGGTTTAGTAGTCAAGAGGACCTTTGTATTCTAGTAGCAGAGTGGACCTTAGCAGTCCTGTGGTGGAGAAAAACATAGTGGTCCATTATCTCAACATACCTAAGTTGTCTAGTATAGGAGCACACCACAGTGCTCCATTAGATAATCATAACTCAATGGTCTTGTAGATGAGTGGACCTTAGTGGTCTGGTAGTCGAGAGAACCTTTGGAACTCACCAGGGGTGATTCCCTCAGCAGTACAAGATGATACAGATTTACGACTTATTGTATTTCTTTATATACCTTAAGTTATACCTTGGGTGATATACTTTTTGATTACGGTCTTTCTTTTTTTCCTTTCTTTTGTTTTTTGGGTTCCCTACTGAGTATTGTGTTACTCACACCTACCCAAGATTCACCCACACATGATGTGTCTTGTGCAGGTGATCGATGCATCTATAAAGACCTTGGTTGTCTAGGACCAGGTGGTGCTCAGTGAGATATGACAGACGAGCATACTTCTATGGCTACATATAGCTACCCTTCACCTACCTTTCTGGTACGGTGTCAAGTGGATGGATCATGGTTGTTGTATTTTTCATTGTGGCTTTGGGCTTCTATTCTTGCTCCTTTTTACAATCAGTTTGTAATGTACTCTTAGTAGTAGTCTTAGTGACAATTCTGTTTTACTTTGTGTTTTTAATCTATGTAGTTTCAGCTTTGTGTGTGTACCGGTTTAATGGAAAATTCCTTCCATTTTTCGAATAAGCCTACTCGGTGTTAGCCGTCAGCCCCTGGGCTATGGAAGGTAGGTTGGGGTAGTCACAGCACGGGCCTGGGGGGATGGGTCCTGACATAAATAAAAAACAATTATATTACATTATTCATACTTATATGATTTTTCATCCTAGAAAAACAAAAAAACAGAAAATTATGGGGTTAATGAGCTCTTAAATAGGACTCCCACTCCCACATGATATCCCAGTGTTTTCCAATGTTGTCAATAAACATGAACCTAAGGAAAACATTACCCCACCACGATTCTTTCTCTGCTAGTTCTCAACACAACTGACTCCTTAAAAATGTAAACTCCACTCTCATGGCCATGTTTACCCACGTAAATATTGTGCCATGATTCATGAACATAGATAATCAGGTGTGAGATGTAGAGAACACCTTGAAACTAACACTATTATGGTCCCGGGGTTAAGAGGATCACTACCTTTCAAACCTGAAACAACTGATGGAAATTTAAAAGGACTATGAACCTAGGATATAGAATACCAAACTAAAAAAACTACATACCTTTCAAACTACAATGTCCTACACCAACAGTCCACTAAATATTCCTAACATTTATTGTGAAATCATCATCCTCCCCTAGATTAATTACACCCATTACAATCCTAACTCGCACCAAAACATGGACCCAAGAACTACTACCCATTGGCTCAAACTAGTATTATATTTTCGTTCAAATACTCTCATACATGGACAAAACATTTTCTACACTAGTGTTGGAGGGGTAATCATTATGATTCCAAAACTCCACCGATGCTGGATGATCCTCTCAGCTATGGATCAAAATAATCATTCAAACCCAAATCATGTTCTCTATAATAAAAATTTTCAACTTTACCTAGCTTGATTACTTTGTTAAAACATTATTATCACCCAAAACTGAGCCCTCAATTGATTCCCACATCATTTACCTAATTGTTTCGTGAAGTAAGCATCACATTTTCCAATGGTCATCAAGGTAACATAATGCACTTGGACTACCTCCTGTATGCATAGGTGTCCAAAAATTTCTACAAGATCAAATGGTCATCACCCAAAAATTGACGAAACAAAAATTTATGACAACAAAAAATTCTGCAACTACCTTTCTAGTCCCACTGATTCTAAAACATCATGGCACATCCTTCACTCCAATAGATATTTTTCTAAGGGAAAACAACCTCCTAATAACCTCCTCTTGTCTTGTAACCAGAACCACTATCCATAAATAGAAAATTATTTCATGTTTCCCTCATTTGAGGAATCTATATGGATCATATCCATTGGAAATATGGTCACAAAATTTCCTTATATCAATATCCTTCAGTATCACATCCCTAGATCTCTTAATAATTATAGGGGTAGAAACTATCGACTAGAGTTAAACAACACCATCATTGGGTTTCTCATATGATCTAACACAAATGTTTATTGGAAATTCATTTCACTCAAGAAGGCTACCATAAACTGAACTTATAAAGGTTAGGGATCCATAGTCTAATCTCATAATTGCTTATGGAATACAACTCATCAAGGATATCACCTCTAACTCAAAACAAATGCAGTGTATTTGGAAAGACACTTCGGGTATTTCCAACTCCAAAAGTAGATTTAGTGAAAACCTATATTGAGTTCAAACTATTAGAATCACTTCTCCCCAAACCAATTATTGAAGAATCCATTGAGCCTCAAAGTGGGTACATTCTCTCATGCCATTTGATCCAAGTGCACCATTCCACACCCTACCTCAAGAACTGATCCACTTCTCTGGAGAAAAAAATTGAAAAACTATATGAACACATTGGGTCTTAATAATTCATTTCTCTACAAACATCAAACTACACCTTCATCCCATAAAGCTCTAAAAGATCCATCTGACATATTAACGAAAAAATAGAGGAAACACTTGGTGTTTGTTCTTGTATAATCCTAACTATTAGTTTGGAGATAAGCCCATAGGATCCCTGGGAAATTTAAAAAATTAGATCACCACTAACATAATAAAACAATGATCTCAAAACATCTACTTCTCTAAAGGTATCACTATGTAACTGATAAGGAGTCGGTCATAACATCCTAAAAATGCGATCATCCAACCCTTATTGGGGTCAATCCTTATAATTTGAGTAAAAATTTATCCCAATGAGATAAAATCACCATAATAAAACTAGTGGAAAAAACTAATCATGGATGGTAGTGAACCATTACATTCTGAGGAAAACATATTAGGGTCTCACTGCCACTACGAAGAGACTCCACATGATGCTCTCTCTCCCTGTCCTACCATAGTCTGGTTACACTGTCAATAAATAAATGTAATCATTGATCCTATATATTGGATCATCAAACATAAGGTTATATAAAGACGCTACACATGTATAAATGGGCCTCAAATAGGAAATACACAAAGGGAATACCATTCTCAATACTCTATTTGAAAACTCCAATGGGGGAAATGAAGACACACATCATACCTGAAGCTGCACTCGAAGCCTCTGTGATCTCCTAATGATTTAAACTTATTCTTTCCTTTTCTCATATATTGATGACAACTAGGTATTTATCTGGTACCTTAGCATAAAAAACCTAAAATACACAAGTTATAGAAATTTGCATTCATCACTTGGGCATTATCCTCCTTGGTAGGAACTGAATCACCCACATAGTTTTGGATTGTGTCATTATAATTAATCGTGATGGGGGTAATTTCCCCCTTCCATGTATGTAAAAATTCATTCCAAAAATAAATAAAACATGGATCTATTGACAGACTAAGTCTCTCAGGAGAAGAACTCAAAAAAAAATTAAGCAACAGAGTGGCTCATATGTACATGTGTCTAATAGTAAAACAAAACGAGTAGAGGGAACCGAAATTGTTACTTGATACACTCTAGGAGCCTCTATATAATGAACATCCAATGCTTGCATCGATCCAAGATTTGAACCAATGTAATCCTAAGCCATGTGTGGTCTACCTAGGGGGTGGTACATTCAAACCAAGGTGCCTGCCACCTCCTACCACTCCCCAGATCCTCTAATATGACAACTGCCCCATAGAGAACCATGATCCAACTACTACCTATTCATAGATGGTTACATGAACATCTCTATGACAACATAAATGCTAGAAAGAAAATATTTAATGAGATACCCTATTGAATCATAGTAATAGAAACACCTCGAGCTTAGTGAATTGATATGTCCTTGACATCCCCTACAGAACCGCTTATTTCGTGACATGCATTGAACACCAACAATCAGTATGACCTGCTTACCCTACCACCTAGGAGATCCCTTCCTAAAAATCTCATAATATGCGTTCAAACCTATGAATCATCATCCCAAACCAAAATATTCATACGTGACTCAGTCTGAAAAACTAAATCCACCTGAACCCTATGATATGGGTCTATGAATTGATCAACATGAGAATGTGACACGTATTGACCATCTAGAAGAATGAAAACCTCATAACTAACCCCATTTTTGTAGGAATCATCCTTGATCATGTCAAACTCTTTCCTTTTCTATTGAAATATTGTTTTCTATCATCATGAATACATCCTTAATAAGGACAAGACCTACAACGATCAATGAGAAAATCTAGTAAGATGAATAAAAAATACAATGAAACCACATCCCATTCCTATATGATACATGATCCAATATATTTTCTACAACTACTGACTATATATACCATGTCAATAAGAAGGTTATTAAGGTCCTAATGAATGGATACATCTACAATAGTAACAATTATTGAAACCATGGCATAAGAGCCCACCTCGGAACACCTTAACATTGTTTCCCATGTTACCAAAGAAAATCTCATAGCTCCAAAAAATAATCACCAAACTCCTGCAAAAAACCCCATGTATTTTCGTAACACTTCATGATGGGTAATCTTCTATGATACCATTATATTGTGAACCAACCCAAAAGGGCCCGATTCATTGCAACTCCAATCTTTCCTTCAATAGTACAAGGCATGAAATGTGCTAGAAAGAACATGTGGGGGTGATTATAGCAATACCTAATAGTAATATATGATATCATCAAACCCAAAAAATTATGATTATTTATTTAATCAAAAGATATGTTAATCATACAATAAAAAATCCAGATATACTCATAAATGATATGAGTCACAAAGTTATCAACTAGTTCTATCCATAGATCCTCTATGAGGATTCAAGGGAATTCTCATTTACGAAATCTCAATCCATGAGATATACTTTCACAAATGACACTCTTCCAAGATGTCACAATAACCAGATATTTGAATATGAACATAATAAATTGTGAGGGTTCATCCAAGATAATAACTCCATTACACTGATACCCAATAGAAAATATTAGATCTCAATATAGAGATAGGGTTCAACAACTAGGGTGAACTAGGGGGACCAAAGACCCTATAAAAACACATGCCTAGATAGGGTATCGACACCCATGAAAATATATTCCATGTAAAATCAAAAAAACTCTATATTAGGAAGAATTAATGAAATTGGGATTTCTCTATGCCTATGGAGGGATAAATTCTCCAAGACATTCATGTATTTGTTGAAGAGAACTAAGGAAACTCACTCTAGAATAAGGGATCTCACCCACACTTCATTGATTATTTGGAATATACATATGGTGAACCCTCTAAGATGGGAACATGGTGCCTCACTGATCCATTGAAGGAATAGACCAAGAGAATATACCCAAATGATATTGTTCTAGGGACGCCCACACAAACCCATTATGAAGATGAGGTAAGAATAAAGATGAACACAACCTGTCCTCAATAAAATACATGATGTATTGATAGGGGTACATTGTGTGTATAAAAAATTCAGTAACTACCTATGTCTCATTATAATATGGAATATACATTCCACTATACATGGAATATCCCTTTAGATACGTGCCATGTTGATGTCACCATAGCACTTGGTGTGTCATTCTGCTCATATGTACACCAGGTAAACCTGATGTAGTTGGTCATGTCCAAGTACATGGCTCTACCCATGTACTCATATCAGACTGTGTACATATGGAGTACTTGAATTATGGTTACACATTTCCTCTAGGGCCTATATTCCCTGCACTCATAGATATTCCTGCAACATGTTATATGGTGTGTGACTAGGAACACACGGTGTGTCCCACTACATGGCCTCTTGGGTGTGTACTCCCTATAAAAAATGATTTTTTAATCAAATTTTTAAATAGAATGTGAAATGTGCCACAAATCAAGTGATACTTATCTCTATGAAAATACCCTTGAACTACATATAAGGAACTACACGGGTGTGTTCATAGGACTACACACCGGGTAGACTTGTTTTTCATCAAAAACTGTATAAAACATCACAAACCTCCATCAACAACCCCAAAATATCAGGTACTACCATGAATCATGTTGTATGTCACATATATGAGGTTTATTGAACCTATTTATCATCAATAGTTTTAATATAACTATATCTGGTGCTAGGGAACCACTGTCTCCATGCCTCATTGATTCCACACAACCAAACCATGATTGTAGTCTCCTGATCCATCATTGAAACCTGGTATAATCCCCAATATAATCTTGGGCCTATGGTATCAATATATTTCTCAATGAAATGGGAGGCTGATGATTGGTTTATAGGTATTCATAAAATTGAGGGCCAAATGGATTGCTTGTGATAAACGAATAATGGGGTAAGAATTGTATAATAAAATTGATTAATAAACCTCTGAATTTTTCATTGCTGGTATCAATTCATTTATGATATAATATAGAATGAATAGAAAATAATGTAATCATCAATGAAATCCATCATCCTAGATAATATCTATCCCATACCCAGAATATTCTTGATAATTGAATAAATTTGTTGTTGGATTGATTCATGTTCATTATAGGAGAAATTAAATCGGGATAAATCCAAATAAAACCACATCCTACCTCAATTTGGAACAAGTGTTGATGAAGAATGACAACATTTAATTATAATTTTTAGGATCCAAAAGCTGTGTTAGATCACGAACCATGATCAGACCACGATATGATTTCGTTTTCCAATGATCCTCCAATAACTTCTCTTTAATAGCTCCTCTAAATCCATAGGTAATGGGGATAACCATAGGTATTTTTCATAGTCATGTTTAAATATATTGTACAACTTCACTAAATCAAAATAAATAAATAAAAGAAAAGAAAACATTTAATTTTGTTATTTGTGGTTGTTATAGAACTTTTATAAAACTTTTGATGCCGATAAAAATTATGTTATACCTAGGGAAAACCCTTTATTCTAAACTCAACAATGATATCATATTATTAATTTGAGAGTCTTTTTTGATGTTATACCACTTTTTCAACAGAACAACATGTGTATGATATTAATATATTTAATATATTTTAAACATCAATACTGGGATCACCGAGACTTGGAATCCCACATCATCTCAACACCTGGATCGGGAAATATTCCTAGAAATATTCTAGATTATCACAGGCAATAAACTTGGATACTATAATTTCAAGAAAAATCTTCCCTAAATCAATTTCTAAATAGACCATTTTTTACTAGTATAGATGTGAAAAATAAAACTAATGGAAAATATCCCACATTAAGAGAAGGGAAGAATATGAGATGTATGCCTGAACCACATATTAAATGTAATGTTTAGATTTCAGTTTGATGGAAATTAAACAAAACGAGATTATCATGAACCAATATGGAAGAAAAAGGATTCAAGGGATATTCTGGGGTTGTGGAAATAATATAAACAAAGATTATTCTTTCTGGTAAAAATTTTATTTTTCAAGAAATAGGTAATAACGAATAATAGTTTTTATGATAATTGGGAGGATAATATTAGAAATATCAACTTATTAATAGAGCTGAAAACAGTTTCATATGATAGGAAATAATGTTTTGTTGTGTGTGAAAATGCTAGAAGGAATAAACCAATTAACTATAATTATGGATCAGGTGAATACATACCATGGGACCCTACCTCAAGAAATATAGGATGAGATTAAACAATTTCTCTTATATTATCATTGAAGAGAAGTCGAGTTGTTCCTAACATTACATTTGATTAAATACAGTAATTCCATTTAAAATATGAAAACCAAAAAAATTATTTTAATCCATTGTTGGCACTAAATAAATTAATTGTGGAAGAAGAATATATATATTCTATTATTTACATAAAAATTTAATTTTAGATTTGTGCCAATGAAATTAAACAAAATCACTTTTATGTAGAAAATGATGATTTTTTCCCTAGTCACTCTTCTATTAATTTTTATTTGATAATAATTGAACAATAAAACTCGAACACTCATTTTTATTCATATTATTATGACTGTAAAATATTAAACAAGGAAAATTGGATAATCCATTTAGTGTTCATGATACAAAATTATGTTTATATTATCAATATAGATTTTACATTGTAATTTCATAATTCATATTATAACAAATATTTAATAGAATTGTAAAACAATAGAGGGTTAAAATATGACTAAAGTATCCTTTAAAAGGGGATTATTAGTTGTTATATTTATTTTCTTTTACCCATTTATTTTGATAATCTATTTTTTATCTTTAAATTAAAATTTTAATTTCTATAGATATCCTTCTTTCTTTACTTAACTGGTCTAAGAGGCATGATCTTCTTTTGAATCTCATGATTCAATGTTTTAGGATTCAAATACAATGATATTTAATGAATAAAATGATGAATTGACTGATTAACGGTATTATTAGGATGTTAATTTTTATGAATCATGATTTAATGGGATCAGAAAACTAGAAAAATGGCTTATTTCAACGATTGTAAATTATGTTAATAGGGCCCAAAATCATGTACATAGCCTATGTCCAATGTTTTTTGAAATTATTGCCATTATCGTCATGGAAGTAGGTCTCACCATTTTTGACCATCGTAGTTGATCTATGGCCATGGTTTAAACTATTGTTGTAGGTGTAAATGACATAATTTAAAACCATGGATATAGTCTTAGAAAACTTTTCTTATAGCCCAAAAAAATATGTCACCGCCCGGATTTGATCTATATACATCACATATAGAATTCATCCACATAACCACTACATCACACATAACCTCATGAATATAAATATATTTTATGTTATATATGTTATTGATAAATGTGGTGGTAGCCTATAAACTATAACAATAGTGATTCCCACTATTTTTCGCCTGAAAAGTTTTCTCCCGCACAAGGGAAGGACGCATATAGCCAATTTTTTGAAAAATATGTCTATATGTGTGGAATATATCCATATTTTTACTAAAACAATTACTATAGACATTGAAAAAATGGGCTATATCGAATATTTTTAAATCATCGCTTTAGGTCCATGGATATATCTCAATTATTTATTTGTGTTAGTTAATTCATGTATAGTAAGGATCTATCATGAAACATTACATACTCGAGTAACATAAAATTATATTTCACATTATCAAATTCCAAATGTTATTTTAGCATTACTGTTTTAGAGTGTTAGGTCATAAACCTTACATAACAATACAACAAATTAAAAAGTGGGTAGTTCTATATTGTGTCCATTTTTCTCACAAAAATACTTTTAAATAAAAATATTATTTATTTTAATTAAAAATTATCAAAAATTCCAAAAATAAATAATACTTTCTCCTACCCAACATTAACCCCTAAGGAAAAAATTTAACTGTGGGATGAGCACAAAAATCACAGTAAGGGAAATAAAAAGATGAAATCTATTATTCAAGTGGAAAATATAAATACCCATAAAAACCCTTTTCATAAAAACATAATTTTTTTATAAGAAAAGGTTCATATTTAAAAATATCAGTATCTTACATTATGAAATTAAATAATTTCCATTAAAACTAATTAGTAATCATATAAAAGATATTTAGGTTCCTAGGACATCATAACTTTAAAATTCATCCAAATTGGAATAAACATATGACCAACTTCTTATAAAATTCTACAGAAATTATAATCTTTACAAAATGTATTCGAGCATGAGTTAGTTGAATCCATCATATAAGGTATAATGGGATCATATGGTTTTTAGTCGCACCCATCATATAAGATATATTGGGATCACCTATGAGATCTAACAGGCCTCAACCCTTTCTATATGTTATATCAGGATCACCCATGAGCTATAATGGGGCTCAATCCTAGATAAATAATTACCAGGGAACATATAACGAAAAAAATTATTGAAAAATTATTTTAAACATGTGTGAAAAACACTTTCATATATCAAAATAACATTGTCTCTTAAACATCTTCAATACTAAATATCTAGATAAAGGGGAAGTGGGTTTTTATTTTTTTTAAAAGTAGAATTGTTTTAAAGTAATATAAACTTTAAATTATTATTACAATAGTAGAAATGTTGATGACAACATATACATTATAATAATTA
Source organism: Viscum album (assembly GCA_963277665.1). Taxonomy (NCBI): domain Eukaryota; kingdom Viridiplantae; phylum Streptophyta; class Magnoliopsida; order Santalales; family Viscaceae; genus Viscum; species Viscum album. The sequence continues at coordinate 1,543,575,157 of OY728129.1, forward strand.
ATTGATTTCAAGAAAATATTAACCTGTGGAAAGGAAATATGTCCCATGATAATCACTTATAAATAATAATAATCCATATAAATAAATAATGTAGACAGTGACCTTACCAAATATCCTAAGTTTACAATAGGTAACATCAATGATTTTCTTATTGGATGAATATAAATAGCATTTAAATATTTTATAAAATTCTTAATGAAAATATCATTTCCATTTTGAAATCACTAATTTAAAAAAACTATTCATTTATAAGAGAAATAATGTTATTTCAAAAAAACTATTTAATTTTTAAAAAAAAAATATTCAAATAAAAAATAGTTATGATAATGTGAAAAGTTTTTCTTTTATAATATGTTAAAAAGGATCCTTACATACATTGTTCTGAACATTTATAATTACCTCATTTAGAAAATGAAAAAAATAGTCCTTCAAAATAGTTTTGTAAAAATTCAGGCATGGGTAAAAATTAGTGTATAAATTAATAGATGAATAGTAAAAAAATCATTAAAACATTTTTAGAATAGAATATTATTTAAGAAATTTTTTAATAGAAACATTTAAACAAATGATTATATATAAAAAATAGTCCCTTACATTGATTAGGACTCATCTTGTATATTCATTTTTTAAATAAAGAAATGATGTTAATTTTATTATGTAATAAAAAAAATTAATGTTAATTAATCCATTGTTTAATTTAATTAAATTTTATATATAATTATTTAATAAATTAAATTAATATCATGTATTTTTATGATATTCATCATATATGTATGAATTTTGTTAGGTTGATTATGATAAAATAAATTATTAGTCCACCATCTATAGAATAATATTCATGAAATAATTATAATTCTTATTCATCAAACATACTTTTAAAACTAAGGAGGAAATATAGTAATGTAAAATTAGTTATGTTACAATCATGGAAATAGTATTATATTTGTATACAAGAGTAACCGTTCCAATTTTAAATGATATTTAGGAAAGAAATGTAATTATTATATTAATTTTAAAAAATCATGATAATATTATAAATATAAAATTACTTCTTTTAAATATACTAATATATATCATCCATGTGATGTGGTGATAAAATTTTATCACATCACTCTATGGAGGTGTTCGTCCACACATACACATGAACTTCATTATAAATTTTCATTGAATAGAACATTAAAAAATTAAATGAAATATTATAATTTCATAATGAAAAATCTGTAATTAATATCATATATAAAAATCAATTTCATCAATATAATCAATCCATGAGATACAATGATGAAGGAAATATTATATAAGTTTGCAATGTGGTAGTCCTCTATAGACACAGAAAATAGTTTCTTTTCTTTTCAGATGGAAGAGGAGAAGGAAATTTGTTGTGATATTAGCTTAAAAATGACAAGTTATATTTAAAATATTCGGGTTATTATTTCTTCTTATTTAAATAATATTTTATGGTGGTCAGAGAACAAATAAAACTAAAATTATTGATTAAAAAATGATACCACTACTTTATAAATCCTCCTTTTCATAACACCTTAAGAGTAATAGTGTTAGTGTTAAACCATAAATAAAGCATCTAAAACATTTATAGGGATTTTAGTAAGGGATTTGGATAGATATTGTTCGAAAAAATGGATTTTATGTGTATATGAAAGAGAATAGAAAGATCCAGTTTAAAATAGAGTGAAAGGAAAATCATAATTTATCTCAACATAGTTAATTAATATAAATTAATTTTCAATTTCAAATAGATAAAAACTAGTTTCATTCAAATAGAAGATTATTAAAAGTTGAAGTAATATTATAAAATAAAAATTATAATATTTTTTATCAATTTTAACCATTAACTTTTTCATTCAACACCTCATTAACCTATTACATAATTACCATGACAATATATATTTTTAGTCATTATGCGTTAAGATAGATTCTATAAATAAAAGATGCCCATAAATGGGCAATGGTAGAAATTATCAACAATATCCTAATACTTTGGTCAAATATAATATTTTTTCCATGTTATATCATATCATAAAAAATGATTTATTATAAAATATAATTAATGTTTATTTATAGGATTATTCATTAATTTAACTATAATAAATCAAAAAAAATAAAAAAAATAAATAAATATTTTTATTATATCCATAACATGTAATTATCATCTATAAGTTTATTTAATAACATTAATTATCTAAATTTATATTTTTGTTAAAAATATAATTATCATTTATTTTATTTTGCCCAATAATTGAATAATTACTGCGTCAATGTTTTTTTTGGTTCTCTGGCCACGAAACGCCCAACGGCTCCATATCCAATGATTGGTGGAACTTCTTTCCAAAGGCAGGCGTTCACCGTATGGTCTGACTAGAGACTCTTAAGAACTCACATTGGTCGAGAGGATGGGAAGTCAGGCTCATTACACCCTTGGGGGGGAATTATTGTCTATTCTGAGACTCTCTTATAGATTTAAGACGTATTCATATGTTCGCAAATCTTTGGTTTGTACAAAAACATAGTATCCACAGATTCAACCCTGCTGGGAAATGGTCAACTGGATGCAGGGGTTCAGAATCATTTATGCCTGAGGTTTACCATCCCTCGTTGGATTAATGACCCCGAAGGGTTGGAACTCTCTTGAGGCGGCACTAAGAGTGGTGCAGTGAACCGATGTGGGGATGATCGGATTTACCGGTTGTTGGGCTTGAACCCCTTGGAGGCATCCTATGTACCCTGTCTAGGAGATAGGGATAAAGTCCACGTAGTTTTCTTTCACTTGGGGCTTACGCTACGGGGCAGCCCAAGATGATGGATTGAGGATTACACTCTAAGGATGCCCAGAAGGAGGATTTCATGGTCGATGCTTACTCTAAGCCCACGTGAGTCATGCTCGGTGTGAGAAACAAGACGCATCAGTGACCAAAGGATCACGTCAAAAAAGGTGCATCTGTGAGAAGCGGAGTGGGGATTACGCATGAAGGCTGTCCAAGGTGATGAATTGGGGATTACAATCTGAGGTGTCCCAGAAGGTCGGGGCTTACTCTCAGGTGGATGCCTAGGGTGAAAAAGCCCGGAGGGAGAGGGAAAGGGGGTGCCCCTGTGCCCATCTCCTCTCTTGCACTGCACGGGGGCTTCCTTCTGATGGGTATTTTACCATCTTCTAGGAACCCTCAGCAAGTGGGGGGTAGAAAAGGGATTCTTGAGATGAGACTCCACATTACCGTGGGAATGTGAACCCAGGAATGCCTTAGGAATCTGCTCAAGGGTTGGGGCAACCCCTTTCCTCTATTTGCCGTGGGTATGTGAACCCAAAATGGTGTGCTGATGTGATTGAAAGTTATACCACACGGATCCGGCAGATCTGGTAGAGGACTTGACTTAGGGCCTATGAATAGGCTAATGAGGGAGTTACGGTGGACCTGGATTGATTGGAAGGATTTTACCTGGCTCTGGAAATGAGAACACCGAAGTATTTGGAGATCCACCGAGAGGTATCGGTGGTGGCTCCCTTCGCAAGGGGATGTTCCACACGGCTGGAGAACCCGTCCGCGAACCAGGGTGGTCCGAGGACTGATTGGTGTCCCGCGAACAAGGACAGTTTGTGGCTTCAGGTTCAATCATTGAACTAGGGTGGTCCGCGTCTTTGGGATCAATCCACTAACTAGGGTGGTTCGCGGTTTCGGGTTCAATCCGCGAAATAGGGTGGTTCCCGGTTTCAGGTTCAATCCGCGAACTAGGGTGGTTCATGGAGGATTCCAGGTGGGCATCGGCGGCCAAGGGAGGCGCCGATTGGAGGCTCATCGGTCGGGGCTTTTCCCACATAGGAGGGTGCTACACGGTGTGAAGGATGGGAAAAGAGGCATAAACTCCCTGGTCCGCGAGGAAGTCATCTGCAGAGGGGGTATGGTTCGCGGTTCTCCTTTTTGTTATTTTAGGTTCATGGTTCACCAATTTATTATGTTTTTTATGATTCCTTCTTAATTCATATACCTGTTGTGGTTCGCAGATGGGAATTTCGCTATTTGCGAAATCTGGAGCCTTCCTTCAACTGATCTCTTATCCCTTCGAATCAGATTCCAGTTCTCTGATCCCCTCTTCTTTCCCCCTGGGTATCCTTTTATAGAGTTGGGAAAGGAACGTATCTGTGGCCACATGGCACCTTTTATGGAGGCCCATAAACAAATACCTGATTCATAGCTGACCTAGTCAATCCGTGATTCACGATGGGTATTGATCGCTCCCCTCCCCTGTGAGGCGAACTCATGGAGTGCTCCGTGGCTGGAGGGGGTTCCACCTCCATTCCACGAACAACAGAAGGTGTGGCTTGAACTGGTCAATGTGGTCTGCGGTTGGGGCGGTTCGTGACAGTGAACCAAACTGGCACCCATCCTGCCTCACAACCGCAGAGGCTCTCTGCCTCCATTTCATGAACGACAATGGTTCGTGGAGGGGGTCCCTCGCGGTGTCTGGCCGCATTGCACTTCCATGGACCGGTTGACGGATCAGTCCCTTTTTGTGTCTCTTCTTTGATTATTTGCCCCAATTCTTTTGGGGGATTGGGGTAAAATTTTCATTACGGATTTTTCAGGACCCTACAAATTCCCCCCATCAGAATGGGGTCCGATTGGAACGAAGAGGAGGCCATTCCGATGTAGAGTGGTCCTGAAACTGAGATGGTTTGTGGTAGAAATCTGAAGCTGATAGGGGACCACACCTATAAATATGGGGAGCCCTCACTTGACCTTTACCGAATTCTTCACGAAACCAGAGCTCATTCGCCTCTGCGTGTGTGCTCCTTCGCGAAGTGCCTTATCCATGAACTGACAACAACCTCCGCGAACCATTCCTTATTTTTGGTCACCTTCATTCGCGAACCAACATCCCAACTGTGAACCATTAATCTTAATTAATTAAAATTTAAGTGATGATGGGCTGGGGAGGAACTTTCTTCGCGGTTTCGATGCTCCGCGAACTAAATATCTCTTGAACATTAAGAAGTATCTGAGTATTCCGAATAAACATGGGATTGAGTTTCCGCGGAGCGACTTGGTTCATGGTTTCTTGGCCAACGCTCCGCAGGCCAGGGCTTTGCGGACTGATTTCATGAAGGTATGGTTCGCGGGATGGTGTCATCGTGAACCATCCTCCAAGACCTCCTCGTGGATTTGATTATGAAGGCTCCTTAACCATTTATTTTGTCTAGATTTTTATTCCAGACTGATTTATCTCATTGTGGAGGGAGAAAATATGGTCCCCCCTGTTCTGCACCGAGGCCTGCAGTAGAGCCCCTCTCAATCGCCGATCAACACCTAAAGGACATGACTGGCTCTGTTCAAGATGGAGTCTGCCACTCCCTACTGTCTTCCTTCCTTGCTGACTAGATCTCCAAATCACAGCAAGAATATCCTTTCTCTAACAGCCTTCTTGCCTATGGGTTCAGTTTATTGTCTGATACCCCGATTCCAGAACCCTCCCGTGCAACAATCCTGAAGCCTGGATATTTACCACCACTATTCCCCAGTTCGTGATACCTACCGGCGGGCGTCCTTCCTCAAGGGGTAGAGCTGTTGGATTTGTGTTGAATCACCTTCCAGTATCTCCAACAGGAAAACCTCATTAACAGGATGGAACATTCCACTAATATCAGAGTATTTCCGCAGTTCCATGGTAAGCGACCAGCATGGATGGCTGGCGAATCGGGATCTCTGACCAGGAGGAGCAATTAAGTCATTGGATTGGGGGTGCCCATCTGGGTTCGCCAGAGCTGCACAGAATTTGGGGCAGATTTCTGAGCCGTAGGATTTTATGAAGCTTCCTAGGTGTCCCAAACCTATACCCACCGACCTCAAGCCCTCGCCAAGGAACTTATGAGCCGTTGTATCCCGGACACCAACATGTTCCATCTGGTCCATGGGGAAGTGGGCATTAGTCTGTGGGATGTCTGCAAGATTTTGGGGGTCACTGTTATTGGCAGTATGTATGACAAGTTCATGCCTCCTTCCTCTATGTGGGAGAATGAAGGGTGGACTCCCCCTAGTGAAGCATCTCATTAACCAGGCTCGGAAGCACTCAGAGGATACATCTCCAAAACATCTCGTCCCATACCGTGAATGGGTCAAGGATTTTGTGAGAAAGAACAGATCTGACGAATCCACAGCTCTCCCATGTAGGCCCACTACTTTCCCTACGATGGGGTCCCATAAACAGGGGGCAGATATTGGCTGACATTAGAGCAAGGTGATTTTTGCAGCTGGGGATGGGAGCTTATTCCGGATGTCGATCGATTGCTCCGCCTAGCAGCATTTCTGGCCATGTTCTTATGTGGCTGGTTATTACTCGTGCATGAGGTTGGTGGAATTTTGGTCACTATGTTTTTCATTGTAGCACATTTAGATACCGGTAATGTTATCAACATAGCCATCCCAGTATTGGCCAGTATTTACCGGTTACTCGGTAACATTACTGGCGGGAATCGGCAAACCGAGTGGCTGACCTTTTCCAAATTCTCTTGGGATGGCTAAGAGTACACATCAAGAACTGCTAAACCTTCATCAACCCTCTTCAGATTCTGGGAACCACATTCCGACTGTACTTGGAACTGACCAGTGGGGTTATGCCCGAAGAGAGGGAAACCCAAGAGAAGGATAGTCAACAGACAGTTTCGAACATGCATCTACTATCAAGTCGAATTTTGAATTAGGACTTTTTCAATTTTCACTTATTTTCTTCCCCGGATGGTGCAATTACGAACACCATAACAGAATAGTCTAGCAAAGGGGCTGCCTCCTATCCATCAGAGAGGGTATTCTGGTGGCTTGTATTGGTGGGGAACTGATCTACGAGGGGTACGCGCCTTGCCGATTTGGGTGCCAATTTGGCTGCGTCCAAGCACAGTGTCCTCCCTCACTTAATGGTGCCCGTGAGAACCATCATCTGATGGCAGCCAGACAACTGTGGTTAATGTTTACCCAAGAGGATACCAACTGTGAGGTTATGACCCCCACACTCACAAATGACATGCCTTTCTTATCCAAGAATTATGCTGACTCTTGGGTACAATCATACACCAATGGCCAGCTGGGGACATTGGTGCCCACCATCACGAGTCCCAAAGCATGAAAGGGAAAAAGGAAGTGAAAGGAGGATGTTGCTCCAACTAGGCTGGGCAAGATCCTTCGTCACCCAACTGGTTCTATGCATTCGGGGAAGATTTTAATAGATAGAGGTGTATCCTCCCATTCCCTTGAGACTTCCCGAAGGGGGTTGACTATCCCTGTCGATGCTACCTTCCCAACGACCTGGGGCCAATGGAACGAATTTAAGGGTCAGTCAGCCTTTCATTTCCAGTACCCCTACTTTTTGTGGTAGTATCTTCAGGAATCAGAAGTGGCTTTTGATGAGCTGGGCTATATATCCGCCCCTGTTAACATTCTTTATGATGTGGACCCAGAGCGGGTCAATCGATATCTCTAGGATCTTGAATCCTATATTTATGCACGCGAGGGGCACGCGTTATTAACCCACAGAGTCCTAGCCATGATGCATCCAGGGACTGATGAGGAGGGGGAGGAAGTGACCAAACTTCAGGGGGCGATGATTTTGATGATTTCTCCATCATGGCTGAAGCCAGGGAATTCTCATCCTCACCTGTGAGGTTGCGCCCATCGATAGCCACAGAGAGTTCTAGAGCGGTGGCGGGATCCAAAACGTGAATACGGACATCAGTTCCCTTACCAGCTTCTTCCACTGCCCGACCTTCTCATGTTGATCCTCCGTAGTCGATGATTCATTCCATTTCCACATTCCTTGAGGCTTGGATGATTTGGGATGACCTGCAGGTCAGTGGTTCGGATGAAGAAGTTTGGGTGTTTCTTCAAACATGCCCTCTTAAACTTCCAGGCATCGTGATGATCTTTGCTCCACCCCACATGTAGTTAGAAGAGGATTTAGATGAAATAGTCGCCTAATTAAAGGAGATGGATGTGTACATTCATTCACTGCAGAATCTTCTCTATGGGACCATTCGGGTGTCCATGATGATTAGACGTCACGAATTGTTGGACCCTAAGGAAGAGGTTGTTCTGCGCGCCCATTTTGACTTTTCCCTCCATTATTGTGGAGGTTCTACGGTCTCTCCCTTTTATGTAGGGTGCCGAAGAATCTCATGGGGTGATTATTTCTCCGAAGTATATCCGTCGTGGTACTGCGGCGGGGGAGGACGCGCTTTCGCCCATAGTGGTCATTGAGGAAGGATCCCCTGGCACAATTGGGATCATGGAGGCAGCCATTGCAGACTCAGCTAGGGTCTTTCCTCCCCCGTTCCTTCCAGAATTCTAGGCGAACTGTCCCCTGGGCAGATGCAGAGATGGCAACAGGCGTTCCGTTTATCGGAACGGCTCAAACAGGGAAGATCGGGTAATCATGACTTCTCGTTCGCTTGTTTGCCAACTTGCGTACTTAGACTTCGTAAGTCATTAAATGTTTGACGTATGGTGCAGGACCACTCAGGGATCTGGTTGTGGCTACACAAGTGATTCTACCCTCCACCTTCTTGTCATATGTAGAATCACATGTAACCTCACCTGGGTGCGACGAGATGGTGAGCCCTACCGGAGGGGCCGGATATATGGATGCTTTACTTCCGCCTTTACCAGTTAGAGATATGCCAGAGGAAGAACCGCTGGTATCCGAGACCCCTGTTGATCCGATAACCCTTTTGATTGAGGAGGAAGACGGGGCACCCATGATCGCTGAGGGGGTTCCAAATCTGATAGAGCCAACCACCCCAGGTCCACCGAATCCCGTGATGATGGAGGAAGAGCCTTCCATTAATCTAGTTGATGGGAACCCGGAGGAGGCCATTATCTTGTTCACCGGGGGAGTGACTTCTTCAAGCATGGTTTTTGTATGATACCACCTGGGAAAGACCTTGGAAACTGTAGGCCTTAGGCATGGCCATAGGCCCTGGACCCCTATGGGGGATCCCCAGATTCCCTTGCCTTTCGATGATGTGGCATCCTCTTCGAGTGGTTGTCGTGACAGTGCGGAGATTGCGGATGCCGATGCCTCATTGATTAGGAGTAAGTTCCCTGGTATCCTGCCACTTGCTCCACATTCTTCCCTTTTCTAATTAAGGGTACTCATCTGTCTTATTGACTCTCGGGATTCAGGACCGGCGCTGACAATTGTGTCGCCAGTCGAGGGCGAAGCTGCCGTAGTGCCAGGGTTTGCAGGTGAGGCCGCCTTGGATCCCGCCTTGGTGACGTTCATCCCTGAATACGTGTCCTCATTTGGGAGTGATTTGCAGACTGATCAACAGGTCCTCTCCCTCCTTTGACCTGCTCGGCAAAGGGATAGGGAGAAAATCTAGATACTGATCTCTCAAATTCCCTTGGTCGAGATGCCGACCAAATTGCGGAGGCTACACAATTTTTTTTATGTTGCTGGGATTTGATGGCTTCGACTATCACAGGGATTACAACATAGTCAAGCATGTAGTAACTTGTCGGGAGAGGCTTGGTGATTTTGAATCATGCCTTTACATTGCTCAATCCAAAGCCCACCTTTCCGCGACTCGACAGCTCTGCCTAGAAGAGGCTCATGACCACGCTGGGGTCATCCTAGGGCTTTAGAGAGAAGTTATTGAGTAGCATTCTCACTTGGAGGCGCTGAGAAATGAGATACATCGGATGCAGCAGGAAGAGGCCAACATCGCCGACATGATTGGAGACGGGGAGCGGCAGATGGAGGAGGAAATAAGGGCAAGCACAAAGGTGGATTAAGAGGTAGATGAATTGCGTGCTGGTGCAAAGGGTGAGTCAGCCATACTGAAGCATCTCTCTCAAACAATCGAGGATTCTCACCAACTCCTGATACAACTTTGTGAATCTGCCGAAAAACTTCTGTAATCACCTTTCGCACTAGAGGAGGCTCCGAATTTTGTATGCCCTTATTACCCACATTGTTATGGAACAAAGAAACACTTCTCCTTAGTTCCCTTGTTTCCTTTTCCTATGATAGAAACTATTTGGGTATGATTGTCGCATATGTTAATTCCCTGAACATAGAAAAATCCGAGTCCAAGACTAGAAATAAATCAAGCTCTAACTTTTTCCTGGACCATGGGATCCAGCGAGCATAGTCTTACTATTTATAGGGTTTTATAGAAAAATCATACCAAATTTTTTCCTCTTTCCTTTTTTTAATGCCCTGATTTTTCCTGGGCCCATTCGGTATGGTCCCAGCAGGTATAACCCAACTTTTTCTTTGGTCGCCCTTTTCAGGTTTTCGACCTAATAGGCTTTATGCCTCTTTCTTCTGTCAGAGCTTTAATATCCCGCTGGCAAGACTATCACTACTGATGTTTTAGGTCGAACAGCTTTGACCAAATATGGTGGGGCGAGGGCCCCAATGGGTTTCAACTGATTAAAAGATGTCTCAATACTCTTTCGACACATGTGGGGGAAAACATGTTTGGACAACATGCGGGGAATGTCTCAAGGCACGAGATCCGCATCGACGTACAGAGGTAGGAAGGGCATTGCCTAAGGAAGTCTAGCCTTTGGTAGATTGGCCGGGGGAAATCATTATGCAGAGCCGCTGAGGGAAGGGTATGCATAGTCATACAAAGGTATCCTTAGGTTAAATACATTTCCATTTCTGATGGCCAGGGGACTTCATGGAAGTATGTCTTATGGGAACCACGATGGGTGGCATGGAAAATAAAAATAAAAACCACAAGGGGTGGCTCAGAAGGGGAGTGCGACCTCTGAAAGGGTTTTGGGAACATCTGTACAAATCAGGAGCGTGGTTCAGAGACCACCTCCCTACGCATTTAGTTAGTGTAATGGATGATTGAGGCTTAACGCAGTTTAAAGTCATGCAGCTGGGACATCATTTAAAATGGAACAAATTCTCCTGGTTCTCAGTAATCTTGTAAAAAACATTCCACAATATTCAGGAAGGGTTGTGAATGAGGTTGGTAAACTATAGCTCAGAGGGTTTCTGAATCCTAGGACAGAAATGGGGGCTCAGAGGCCAAGACGCGTACAGAGAGAATCATTGCCCAAGGAAAACATGTCTTTGGTAGATGGGCCAGGGGAAATCAATATGAAGAGCCACTAAGGGCATGGTATGCATAGTCATATAATGGTTTCCTTATGTCAAATACTATCCACTTCTGATAGCCGAGAAACTTCAGGGAAGTTGAGATTTGGAACCACCAGGGATGGCTTATGAGAGTTCGGCTTTTTTCGAGTACAGAGTTTGGTTTATGATGAGAGGGTGCCTCAATACGGGGGAGATATCTAGACTAAACTTCCTGAGAATAGGTGAATTAATTCTTTCTCATGCTGGTGTGAGGAGGTGGTTTGTGCAGGTCTGACTCGTGCACAACAAGACAGAGAAAATCCTATGTTTCTAACTGAACCCATGATGGGTTCAACCATGCAATTTAACGTCATGCGATAAGGACGAGGAGAATTATTAAATGTTTCTATGCAGTTTAACGTCAGGCAGCAAAGACGACTTCCATGCAGTTTAGCGTCATGCAGTAAAGACATGGATATCTTTAAATATTGTCGTGCAGTTTAACATCATGCGGCGAGGAAAGGGGTATTTTTAAAGGTTTCTATGCAGTTTAATGTCATGCAGTGAGGACATGGGAATTTTTTCAAAGGCTTATATTCCTTAGAATGTAACTGGGATTGAATACCTCAACAGGCCCCAGACATGGAAGGTGGGGTTGATGGTGTAAATCATGGTTCTGGGGCCTCTTGGATCAGGAGAGGTGATATGGGGGCTCTGAGGCCGGTAAACGTACGGAGCTAGGTATAGAATCGCCTGTGGAAATATTGCCTTTGATGGATGATCCAGGGGCTATCATTATGCAGAGCCACTGGGGGCATGGTATGCATAGTCGTACAAATGTGTCCATGGGTCAATAACTTTCCACTTCCGATTTCCATGAGTGGTTTTGAGGATCCGAAATTATCCGGGCCATGAAGTCTATCATCTGGTGAGGAAATATCTGGTCTTGTCGGGGATATTCATCCCTGGTTGCTGTTAAATCTTAATGGGACCCACCTGGACTGATTTATCTTGTTCGCGGGGGTGTGCCTTCAGTCTGTGCAGTTTAACGTCGTGCGGTGAGGACGAAGTACTCCTACTTTATCAGTCATAGCGATCGGACCATTGGGTGACTATTGCTGCAATCACTCAAAGGATAATTCGGTCAGGATGTTCTGATATACTTGGAACAAGGAAGGGGATGAAGGTCGTAAACTACAACTTTGAGCATTCCCGGATTAGGAGGTATGGTGTGGGGGATCTGAGGTCCGTAGGTGTGTGGAGCTAAGAGAAGTACCGCCTGAAGAAATCATTCCTTTGATGGACGAGCCAGGGGCTATCATTATACAGAGCCGCTGAGGGAATGGTATGCATAGTCATACAAAGGTGTCCCCGGGTCGATAACTTTACACTTCCGATGGCCATGAATGATTATGAAAATCTGCAATTGCTCACAGTGCAGAGTTCATCATGTGGGGATAATGGTGTCCGGGTATACAAGAAACATCTTCACTACAATTGTCCATTGAGTCAAAGTAGCCTAGTCCTGGCTTTATGTTTGTTGATGCAGGTCGCTATGTGAACCACTGACAGACACATAGGCTATCCAGATAGGGATACCCTGGTAACGCCTGGATGTGAAAAGGGGAATGAACATGTAAACCACTTCACCATAAACTTCGAGATCAGGAAGTATGGTATGGGGGCTCTGAGGCCAGTAAGCGTTCGGAGCTAGGAAGAGTGTCTCATGTGGAAATCATTCATTTGGTGGACGAGCCAGGGGCTATCATTATATAGAGTTGCTGAGGGCATGGTATGCATATTCATGAAAAGGTGTCCATGGGTCGATGACTTTCCACTTCCGATGGCCATGAGTGATTATGAAGATCCATAATTTTCCGGGTCGTGGAGTCTGATATATGGAAAAGATGCCTCCCAAATGTGCAAGGAGTATCTCCATATCGTATTGCCATGTGTCTTGGGTGGGTCACGAAGAAGTTTGTGCATTTTAATGTCATGCGGTGAGGATGAAGTCGGTGTAGTTTAACGTCGTGCGGTGGGGATGAAGTCCGTGCAGTTTAACGTCGTGTGGTGGGGACGAAGTATACACCCCATGCAGGTTTGGCCCATATACAGGGAAAAGGGGCATTTTAAACATTATCGTCCGTGCAGTTTAACGTCGTGCGGAAAGGACGTAAAAATACTCCTGGTGTAGGTCTAGCCAATACACAGGGAAAAGGGATCATTTTTAAATCGTTCTATCCTTGCAGTTTTAAATCATGCAGTAAGGACAATAAGTACACCCCATGCCGGCTTGGTCCGTACACGGGGGAAAAGAATTTTTATTTTTTTATTCAGGGGGCTGATCCAGGATGGGGAACTTTGGCGTCACTACATATCACGTGAGGGCAGGAATCAATCCGCACGTAGTTATCTGAAATAAGTACACCCCATGCAGGGCCGGTCTGGACACAAGGGAAGGGGCATTGTTAAAACTCGTTGTCCATGAAGTTTAATGTCATGTGGTGAGGACGGGGGATACACCCCATGCAGGTATGGTCCATAAATTGGGGGAATAAAGAATTTATTAGGGAGTGGCTGGGCCAGGATAAGGGATCCCGGTGTCTCTATGAATCCTGTGAGGGGAAGAATCAAGCCGTATGTAGTTCTCTGAAATTCGTACAGTTTAATGTCATGTGGTGAGGAAGAGGAACATATAGTTTAATTTCATGTGGTTAGGACTTGGGATAAACCCCACACAGGTCTGGTCCATACATGGGTGGAAGAAGGAATTTATTAGGGGGAGGCTGGGCCAGGATAAGGGATCTTAGTGTTACTACGTATCCTATGAGGGCAGGAATCAAGCCTTACGTAGTTATCTGAAATCCATATAGTTTAACTCCATGTGGTGAGGACGAGGTCCATACAGTTTAATGTCATGTTGTTAGGACTGGGGGTATTATTATATTCCCTACAGTTTAATCGTCATGCAGTGAGGATGTGAATACACCCCGTGAAAGTCCGGTTCGTACACGAGGTAATGGGAATTTTTGTTTTTCCTTTTGAGGTGGCTGGGCCAGAGTGTATAATTATGGCGTCACTATGTATTCTACGAGGGCAAGAATCAAGCCTCGCGTAGTTCTTTGAAAGACAATACACCCCGTGCAGGTCTGGTCCATACACAGGGGAAGAGGGCACTTTAAAATCACCATGTCTGTGCAGTTTAGCTTCATGTGGGGAGGAAGAAACACTCTTAGTTTACGGTCATATATTTTGGACCGTTGCATTCTTGGCAGTTTAAAATCATGCAGCATGGACAAACTCGGTGCATTTTAACGTTGTGCATTAAGGACATAGGTGACCCGACGTTAAATGAAAAAAGAAAAAGAAGGGGGTCTGCGCAGTTTAACGTCATGAGATAAGGATGAAGAATACACCCTATATATAGGTCTAGTCCATACAAGGGGGAGGGAGAATTCTTGAATCTAATTATTTGTGTAGTTTAACGTCGTGCGGTAAGGATGAAGAATACACCCCATGCAGGTCCGGTCCGTACACGGGGGGAAAGGGAACCTCTCTTTTCCCTTTTTTTGAGGTGGCTGGGCCAGGGTGTGGAATAATGGCATCACTACGTATCCTGGAAGGGCCGGAATCAAGCCTCACGTAGTTATATACAATAAGTACTCCCCGTGCAGGTCTGGTCCATACACAGGGGAAAGGGGACATTGGATTTTTACGTGGCTGGGCCAGGATAGGGAATCCCGACGTCGCTACATATCCTACGAGGGAAGGAATCAAGCCGTACGTAGTTCTCTGAAATCAGTACAGTTTAAATTCATGTGGTAAGGACGAGGTTTATATAGTTTAACATCATGTGGTTAGGACGGGGAGGAATTATTAGATTCCATGTAGTTTAACGTCATGCGGTGAGGACGAAGTGCTAGGCAGTTTAGTGTCATACAGCTCAGATGAAGAGTTATCTATTGTTATGTGAAATACTTCTTCAGGAATCTCACATTGGTAAGATTTGTGGTGGATTTCCCATCCATGGAGATCAGGGAATACACTCCGTTGGAGTAGACCTTGTGTACACCATATGGTCCCTCCCACATGGGATCCAAATTTTTAGGATTCTTCCCAGGTATCATCAGGGTTCGGAGGACCAGAACTAATTCTCATTCCAAGAAAGACTGGAGTCGGACCTTTTTGTTGAAGGCTCATGTTATCCGGTTTTGGTACACTTCCAGGTGGTGCAGAGTGTGCAGCCGCTTCTTGTGTAACTATTCCAATTCACCTAGTCGCTTTTGTAACTACTCATCATCAGATAATTGATCACAGATGGCAACGCGGAGTGAGGGAAGTTGTAGTTAAATGGGCAGGACTGCCTCCGCGTCGTACACCAATGAGTATGGGGTAGACTGAGTAGTAGTGCGGATTGTGGTTCGATAAGCCCACAATGAATGGAGGAGTTAATCCGGCCATACCTTCTTGTATTTGTCCACCAGTTTTTGGAGGATGTTCGATAGGGTCTTGTTGAAAAATTCAATATGTCTGTTGGCTACTGCATGGTAGCGGGATGAGTGGCTAGCCCTGATACCATACTCGTGGTATAGCTTTTCCAAATTAGTAGAGCATAAATTTGTGCCATTTTCTGTCAGTATAGTATGAGGGACACCAAATCTGGTGATGATATTGGCCTTCATGAAGCTGAAAATATTTATTGCCCTGACTTCCTTGAGGGGTACAACTTCTCCCCATTTGGAAAAGAAGTCGGTCGTCGTGAGGATATACTTCAGTTGTTTGGCTGTGGCGGGAGGATATGGTCCCACGACGTCCATCCCCAGATAGAAAACGGCCAGGAGTACTTAGCTTGATGAAGAAACTCTGGGGGCTAGTGTATGAAGGTGGCATGGATCTGGCATGAGTGGCATTTTGCGGTAAAATGATCACAGTCTCAGGCCACTGTATGCCAGTAGTACCCAAGCCTTCGAACCCGATGGGAGAGCTTGGTCCCTAGTTGATGTGCTCCACATGCTCCTGCATGTACTTCAGTCATGACAGTGGTAGTTTCTTCTCCATCAATGCATATGAGGAGCACTCCATCGAGGTCTCATTTGTAGAGGACCACATGCTGCCCCGTTCTGCCATATAGGACAAAATTGGTTTCCTTTCGCTGCATTTTCTCTAATTCAGCCCTGTCTGATGGAAGCTCTCCCTGTTGAAGGTAGTTTGTGATGGGGATCATCCAGCTGGTGGCCGGAGCATACAAATCGGGGACAGGACTGATTTCGTGGATTCCTTCTATCTTAGCTTGAACAAATGGCAATACTATTCGGAGGTGAGCAATAATAATGACGGTTTCATCCCGATCGGGGTCGTCTAGGGCTGTGGCCACGTTGGCTAATGCTTCAGCCTGAGCATTCTGGGACCGAGGAATATAAGTCAATGTCGGTTCTGTAGAGAACTCGGCCATTATCCCTTGGACATGGTCAAATAGGGGGATCAACTCCTCCTTTTTAATAGCATATTCACCATTGAATTGCTTGATGACCTGCTCTGAGTTGCCTTTTAACTTAAGGTGTTGTACTCAAGCCTGGAGTGTGAGTTCTGGGCCTGCAATGAGGGCCTGATATTCCTCTTCATTGTTCGTACATCCCTTTGACAGTAGGAAGGAATACGGAAAAACTGCCTTTTATGGGGACACGAGTATTATCCCCAGACCCACTTTGTTGAATCTAGGATCATCCATCCTCTCCCCGGTGGGGATTCGGGACATGCCGTCAAAGTATATTTCCCATGCTGGGACCTCCTCTTGAACTGAGAAGATATCTTCATCAGGTAGTTCAGTGTCCGGTGTAGTGGTCCCAGTTGAAGGGTGCTCTGCTAGAAAGTTTGCTAATGCCTGGCCCTTGATGGATTTTTGAGGCACGAACTGGATATCGAACTGTTGCAGGATGACCGCCCATCGGGATAGGCGTCCGGTTAGCATCGAGAGACTGAGGATGTACTTGAGTAGGTTACTCCGTGAGATCAAAGGACCTCATGATGCTGCAGATAATGTCTCAGCTTTTTAACTATGAAGACCAATGCTTGACAGTTCTTCTTGATATTTGAGTATCGAGTCTCAGCATCAATCATGGTTAGACTTAAGTAATAGAGACTGTATTCGCAATCAACGTCCTTCTTCTGTGCGAGGAAGGCTCCCAATGATTGTTCTAGGGCCGTCACATATAGAATGAGAGGTCTTCCTTTGACCGGGGGAATGAGCACTGATGGGATTATGAGGTACTTCTTCAAGTTGTTGAACGCCTCTTGGCAGTCATCCGTCCATTGGTATGTGACCCCCTTTTTCATCAACCTGGTGAAGGGAAAACATTTGCCTGCCAGGTTGGCTATGAACCACCTAATATAGGCTAGGTGTCCTTGGAATCCCCTTAGCTTAGTGAGATTTAGAGGGGGTGGAAGGATCATGGTAGGATTCATCTTCACAGGGTCGACTTCGATGCCGCGATGGCATACGACGAAGTTGTAAAATTTCCCTGAGGTAACCCCAAAGGTGCATTTCAAGGGTTTTATCTTCATGCTAGGCTGTCGGAGCTTGTTGAAGACGGTCTGAAGGCCCGAAAAGTGATCTGAGCACTGTCTGGACTTGACCACTAGGTCATCCACGTAACATTCAACGAATTTCCCCAGGAACAACTTAAAGATCCGATGCATGGTACGCTGATATGTGGTGCCAAAATTCGTGATACCAAAGGGCATGACCCTGTAACAAAATACCCCTTGAAGGGCCCTAAAGGCAGTGGCTTCTTCGTCTTCTTGGGCCATCCTGGTTGGATTATATCCAGAATAGCCGTCTATGAAGGATAGAGCCTCATACCCAGTCGTTGCATCAATTAACAACTCGGTGATTGGAACAGGGAAGTCATCATTCGTACAATGCCGAATAAGGTCTCTGATGTCAATGCAGAATCAGATTTTCCCATTCTTTTTCTTCACAGGGATGATGTTGGTCAACCAAATGGGGTACTGGACCTCCCTGATGATTCCTGCTTTAATGAACTTATTGACTTTAGCCTCTATCTTTGTAGCATGTGAGGTGTGCGACTTTTTTGCGTCCTGTTTGTAGCCCCGATGGTCTTCTGGAAGACCCAGGTGATGCGTCTCTACCTCGGGATCGAGTCCTGGAATTTCCGTGTAATTACATGCAAAGAAATCCTAATATTTCCTTCGGAAGAAGGTATATACCTCGTGTTCCCTGGGAGACATGGTCGTGCTAATGAGAGTGGGCCTCAGATCTTCTTCGGTACCCATGTTTATTTCCCTGAGCTCATCCACAGTGGTGGAGATTCCCTCCTCAAGTGTGGTAGGTGCATCTATGAGATCTTCCCCCTCTTCTTCTCCCATGTCCCCATCATCTTGATATGATGAGGAGAGATTTTCCAGTCCAAGACATCAAGGGTTTGAGGTAGAGGCATCGTGGGCATCCCTGCTTGAGCATTCATCCCCAAATCGAGGGTTGTTAGACGTTCCCACACTGTTGTGCTCGGCCATCATGGATGACGTCATGAGGACATTCGAATGCGTGTTCGGACTCGAACTTCTTCTCTTAACATGGTTGATGGGCATGAAATAATCTCTGACAAGCTGCCTGATGGGTTCATCGGGGACCATTTCCAGGCTATTTGGAGTAGGGATCCAGTCGAAACCGTCGATCAAATGCTTCTTCTTCTTTTTCTCATAGAACCCAGTGTCATTGTAATGTGACTCCGAGAGCTCGAAAGGGGCCTTGTTGGCATGAAACATCCCGCTTTATGAATTGACGCAGTACTTGATACACTGGTGGTATGATGAAGGAACGACCATGTGCTTATGGAGCCATGGCCTTCCCAGCATGGCATTGAATGTTGTGCTCTGCCGGACCACAAGAAATTCTGTGTAAGTTACCAAGTCACCAAAATGGGTCTTTAGCTTAATTTGTCCCATTTGTTTCTTATCACTCTCGTCGTAACCTAACAAAGTTGTGGCTGAGGGAATTAGATCATCCTCACTGTAGAACAACTTACGGAGTGTCTGTAAGGGGGAAGGAGGTTAACTCCAGGGCCATTGTCTATAAAGACTTTTCGGATCTCAATACCATTCAATGTGCCAGACACATATAGTGGTCTGACATGTCCTTGCATGATGGCATCTTCATCCTGATCGGTGAAGGAAATCACCACATTGCATTCCACCGGGCCAGTCTCTGCCTGGTAAATCTCGGCGGCAGCTACCTCAGCTTGGAATTCCTAGGGGGTGATCAAATCTTTGATAAGCGCCTCCCTAAGGTTGGCTTCCAAACCCAAGGCATCCAGGATTGAAAAAATGGATTGTACAGATTCCAGCTACTTAAGGATGTCATATTTTTTCTCTAGAGGATGACGCTTCTTCGTTGGTGGGAGAGTCTTAGCGGGTGCTTTGGGAGCTGGAGCATTCGACGAGGAGGGATCGACCGCGGGGACGAATGTCAATGGTGTTCCCATGTTTTGAGAACTTGGTCTTGCTAGTTTTTTTGTACGAACTAGGCGCCCAGACACTTACTCTTTCTCTGGTGGGCATCATAGAACAACATGGATAGAGTGGCTGCTTGTCATGGCGGAGGTGCATTCCCTCTCCTGCTGAGTCCGTTGAAGGGCTCTCCCACAGGTTTCCGCAATATCGACGGTCTGAGCCGGGGTCCAACTGTAGGGTTGGTTTCGGCCACGGATATGCCTCCGCTGGTATCCTCTACCTCTGTGATTCCTCCTCCCTGCTCCTCGTGCAGGGAACTCAGGTTCGTAGTCATACCCTTCATCAGGGAATGATTCCATGAGATGAATGACGTTGATAGAACAAAAGATTGGCTCCTCATCCTCTGATAGGTCAACCTGGTCGGTTGTCTCTGATGGTGCCGCTTGGTGGGTCGGTGCACGTTGTGCCAAATTTGAGGGCATGAAATACGCCAAGGTCGGGACTAACTTTGGCCCCGTCTCGGACTGCTCTTCGTGTGATTGCATCCTCCTTTGGCTCTGTCTGGATGACCGGATTGTGGAGGGTTGTGAGGAAGATGTGGTCAGATTTGCGGCTCCAGGGGCTGCTGGTGGCAACACCAGCTGCTGTAGTTGAGCTCAGAGTATGCCCTAGTCACGATTGATAGTATTTCGAGTCATCCACTAATCAAATTTATGCCCTTGATTTCTAGTGACTTTCTTCCACCCCTCCTCTTTTTTGGAATCAGTGGTAGAGATACATGCCACATGTGCTGGGGGTGGTCCCAGCTCGACTTGTCCGGAATCTACCATCCTCTGCAAGAGGTCTTTGAAGAAGAAGCATTCTCGGATACTCTTCCCCAACATCCGATGCTAGGGTTAGTAATCTGGCCTGTCATTGCGGCCGACTTCTTCAGGTTTCCATGGCTCCTAGAGGCGGAGCAAGTTGTAGTTCATGGCATCAATGAAGTAGCTGTGAACTTGATCGTCATGGAACGAGTATACTTTTTGTCTTCGTTCCTAAATCTGGTTCCACTTCGGTCCTCTCTGATCGTCCCACTTAGGCGGGGGCGGCTGCTGATATGCCGGGGACCCTTGACGATTTGGTGGAGGCCTGAGTGGTGGAGCGGGCACAGGTGCCAGTTTGAGTGTGACAGTGGATGCTTCAGCTCAAGGATCTCACTTAGTAAGATCCTGTGAGGCTATTCGGGACATTGAATTAGTTCGCTGTAGGGAGTCCTCAATTCTCTGGGAAATGGTCAAGAAATGGCGTAAGCTAGTGGTGCACTCCACTGGTATGAGCGGTGTTCGCATCTCATCTCTATGATTATAGATGCATATGGCTAGCATCTCATCTTGAGGCATTTCCATATTCAGAGAATATGTCAGACCTTTCCATCTGGCGATGAAATCAGATACCCTCTCGTTCTCCCTCTGCTTGCAGTTCATGAGATCGCTGACTGTTGTTTTAAGCAGCATTGAGCTGAAGTGAAACCGGAACTGCTGCCGGAGGTCCTCCTCGCTCTTTATCAACTAGGCTGGTAGACTCGTATACCAGATAAAGGCGGGTCCTTTCATGGTCCATATGAAGCATATGAGTTTCACTACTTCTTGTTGTTCTGGAGTTCCCATCATAGGGTCGTAATAGGATGCGTAGTGCATCAAATTTTGCTCCGGATCGCCTGATCCGTTGATGATGGGGCATACAGGACTCCCAAAATTGGGTGGAGGTTGTGTGTTGGTCACCCAATCTGGGTAGGGTTTCCGCTCCGACTGTATTGGAGGGCGTCGACCTTGCATCTCTTCCAGTGGAGCTGTTAATTGCTTGATGGAATTGGTGAGACCCTGGTTTATATCCTGTTGGGCCAGTCCTGGGTAGGCGTAGCCCGAGGTATTGCCTGAGGATTTGGATTGGCTGGCACAAAGGGTGCAAATTCTGTTCGGGGTACCCTCTGATATTTTGGGCTTACCTACTCTGGTTTCCTCCTAAGATGATGGAAATCCTCGTATTCGTCCGGATCCACATCTAGGTAACTAGACGGGCCAGGCGCCTCATTGGGCAGGAGCCCTGATCGTGCTTCATTTTCCGGGGAATGCTTTAGCCTTTGAGGTGCACTTTCTGGGAGTGCATGACATAGCTCTTCTTGGGACGCACTTTCAATAAGGTGGTTCCTCTAGAGCAGCTCGACGTTAAGCCGCCTCAATTCATTCATCTCTTCTTCCTGTCAAACGAACGTCTCTTCGAGCATGAGTGGCTCATTTTTATTGAGAGAGGGGGACAGGTTAAGGGTAACTATTCCTTTTTCCTTGTCCTTTTTGGAAGCTCACAGGGTATGCGGAGGGAGGTTAGATGAAGGGATGGCCATATTTAAAGCGTCCCTCTAGTTCAGGGTGTGCACACTTGGGGGTTCATTGTGAGTCACAGCCTAACCGGAACTGTCATCTCCCGTTACGTCTAGATTTTCATTTTCTCCGGTGTCGCCTACGGGTTTAGCCTCTATAGCGCTGATGAATGCATATTGTTGGGTGTAGGGGATGTCATCTTCCAAATAGGAAGAGGATCTCCCGCTTCTTCTGCTGGCCTTCCCTTTCATGACCTGGGATTGCCTTCAGACCTCTTGATGAAGGGTGACGTGGAGAGTTATTTGATGCGACCTTACAGTGCACCTTCCTCTTAGATGGGATGATTATTCATATGAAGTAATAGTATGAGAACCTCCTCTTCTGACTATCCTCCCTAGATGAGAGAATACCGACTCTCGTGGGGGAGGTTGTTGTTGAGGGGGTAATAATGCCCCTAGCCCTGAGGGATGGGGTTGGCTCAACTCCCTGGACATTGAGTCTATTCCCAGTTTTATTGGTCTTATGGAGGAATTTGTTGTTAAAAATTCCCCCAGCCCTACAGGCTGGGGTTGACCATAGATTGCGGCAGTGGCGGCGGCTATCGTGACCTGCCTGATCTCGTGTGCTCCCATATGGGGGTGAACCAGATTTGTTTCCGAATTCACCTATGGATCAGTTCCTTTTGGGGAGGCAGGAAGAGATCTTTGATTGGACTCTCTTAGACGAGAGACATGTTGTATGCTCTCAATGGACGGATTTATGAGTTTTTGAATGGCTCATTCCCACCGGGCCTGACGCTTCTGGGACTTACTCAAGGCCCGACTCTGTTGGGTGTGTTTCCTTTCCTGAGTAGGGGGTCCACTCGATCGTCGTCCCGATGTGACGATGTTGCAAGACACCATACCGAACGGGTTATTCTGTGTGGGGAGGGCAGTGATATGAACGGTCCGTTTTCCCCCCAGCCCCTGATATGGACTCCCGTTGGAGCGTGACTGATGAGGCGGCGCATCTGATGTAGTGTGCAGAGAAAGGATATCTCCACGTTTCCTTTGCGCCTCTCGGGGCGTTGTTGTCGCATCGAGGATAGGACCTCCAGGTCGATGTGACGTAGGAGGTCCCCTATCATCTTGACATGGTCTACATACCCTTCATATGGTAGGAAGCTCAATTTCAGCTGGTGGAGGGTTGTCCATATACTATGGCGGATGTCGTGCAAGCATTCTTTCGAAAACTCCCTGGGTATGTCATACTAAGAAATGTTTGTGGGCCAAAACATAACTAGTATATAATTCCTGGCCAGTCCTTTCCTTAGGAGAAACATATTGGTATACTCCTCTTCCAGTGATTCCTCTACCTGGTCAGTCCAACTAAGGCTCTCACTACTAGTGTGATTAGAGGCAGTGGGACCAGTAGGTGCTGAATTATTATGTAAGCGATTCCGAGGTGGTTCAAGAGATGAACGCAGCCCCGGGACGTCTCGTGATCAATGAAGGGCGTCGTTAGTGATAAACTGGGAATCTGACATGCTCAATCCCATCCTTCTGAGTGCCTTGGAATATGAGGGCTTTTCGGTGCTTGATTCGGTTGGAGAAGGACCTTCCTATTGATAAAATATGTCACCGTAGAGAGCACCTTCACAATGACGGCCGTAATGGTGAGGAATACCATTACTGCTTGATGCTTCACTACATAGAGGACTTTTGTAGTGCACACCCAGGGGAGGACCTTCAAGGCATGTTGCAGCTAGGGGAGGTCCTTCTGGCTACGTAGCATTGTTACGGGGAGGTCCTTCGCAAAACTACCATTATGGTGAGGATGAATATCATGGATTGGAGTTCGACGCGCATCCTGGGGAGGACCTTCAGGACATACCGTGACAAGGGTAGGACCTTCTTGTCGCTTGGGGCCATTACGGGGAGGACCTTCGCAATGGCGGTCGTGGGGGAGAGGACTACCATCATAGCTGTGACAATGGTGAGGAATACCATTACTACTGCTGTAGGGAGAATATATGCGG
The DNA here is from genome assembly GCA_963277665.1 of Viscum album. NCBI lineage: Eukaryota > Viridiplantae > Streptophyta > Magnoliopsida > Santalales > Viscaceae > Viscum > Viscum album. The sequence continues at coordinate 1,543,599,100 of OY728129.1, forward strand.
CATACATCATGGGGTGGGCCTCCAGAATATACCGCAACGAGGGGAGGGCCTTCTCGTTGCTCGACGTCAGTACGGGGAGGAACTCTGTTATCAGGGTGATGAGGACTACAACCGTGACCTGATGCGTGGCTGCGTGGAGTTCTGTTGCAGCGTAACCCCTGGGGAGGACCTTCCGGGCAGGCCAAAACAAGGGGAGGGCGTTCTTGTCATGACGAGATGTCACTACGGGGAGGGCCTCCATAGTTGTGACTATAATAGCAAGGAATACCATCAAAATCTGTAGTCCCACTGCATGGTGAGTGATGGCAGTGTATACCCTGGGGAGGACCTTTAGGGTGGACCGCAGCAAGTGTAGGACCTTCTTGCTGCTTGATCTTATGTTCACGTGGAGGGTTTCCATGACTCACATCAAGAGAGAATCTCTTGTGACCGATCATTATATGCCCGTAGGGGAGGGCCCCACAGGTACTCTGGGGAGGACCTTCAGAGCTACTGGTAGCGGCATTGCGAGGAGGACCTTCACAACTGCTACATCCACTCCCATAATATAGTAATGGGTGGGTTGGGTTTCGAGCCTTTGATGTGTGCTTAGCGGCATTGGAAAGCCCAACTTCTAGAAGAGTAGGGTCATGAACCCGCTCTTTATTTTCCGACTGCCTTCGGTGCGTTTGGGGCACTCATTTGCGGGCAGTAGGGACCGTCTACTGTTAAAAACGTCCTTCACCTTTGGTTCAGTGTCTAATTAGGTCCCGTGACATTACCAGGATATGTTGACGAACATATTGACTTTTAGTAGGGATATATGCCTGCTCTAGAGCATCCACCATGATGGACGGGTGTCCCCCAGTTAGAACGAGTGAAGCTGCTCGATCCGGTTTCACTTGCATCACAGAATATTGCCGGCGAGCCTCCTGTGCCAAAGCAGGGATGAAGATCTGCTCCAAGGAGGCTATCTCATCTCTTAGATGAGTCACCTAAATTGGGGAGATGGGCTCACTGGGCCAAGTCCTTGTTGTTGCTGCCGATGCAATTACATGCTGGCAAGTCTGCAAGATACGATCTGGGATCGATACCCTCTCCTCCATCATTGCCAGGATATGTAGAGAGACATCTTTGGTAGGAATGGGTATGAAGGCCCATTCCGGTATCGGAGTAGGAATATCTTGCTCCGGTCCTTTAGTGGTCAGTGGGTACTAACAATTCTATTGTGTCAGGGAAGGTGAACGAATATGCCCCTATACTGGGATACGCTGGTTTCTCTCTCCGTTTTCCTCCACATCGGGGTGGCGGACTTTACTTGTATCCGCAGGGAGCTGGCCCTGCATATATTGGTTTCCCACCGTATTGAGTAGATGGCCTTTGTTAGCGGGGAGACATGCCTACCTATGATATGACGCCACATCTGGGTGGTGGGCTTTGTTGATCGCCACCATATCAGGATGGCGGGCATCTGAAGCAACTGTCAGGAGCTGGTCCTGCAGGTGCCGGGTCACCACCGTGTCAGGTTGCTGGGCTTCACGACTCTGGGCAGGGAGAGGTGCCTACCTAGTAAGTACCGTCCTGCGTGAGAGATAGGCTTGATGGAGCTCGGTGGGGATGTGCGCCATATTGTATGATGCTTCCATGTCGGGATGGCGGGCTTGGGAGGAGCGAACAGGTGTAGGTGCCTATTCGTGGTATGTCTCTATGGCTGGGCAGCGGAGCTCCTCCTCATGGACCAGGGTGATGACCAGTCCCTGACTATACGTCTGCCGCCCTCGTCGGGCGGTCCGAGGGGCCGGAGCTCAGGGAGCGTGGGCTTGAATCCTCGGGGAGACATCCTCGTCGGCGCGAGGATGTCGGGTTGTGGTGTGACCGTGATGATGTCTTCCTGAGGGGGCCTGAGAGAGAAACCCCCGTTCGACAGGTATGAAGTCCTCAACGTCGACCTCATCTACCTCCCTAAGATAAGGGAGGTACGCATTGTCCCGTTCTGGGGATAGATTCCTGAAACGGTTGGAGACAGCGACAGGGGCTGTCTGGATCCTCCTTTGCGGTCGTTGCTGGGAAGGCAACCGATGAACCTTGATAGATTGGAGGGACTACATGGTCGCCTCCACCGTTGGGAGAGTACCATTCACATGGTACTCTCGGATCAACGCATCTGAGACCCAGCGTTGAAGACACTGGGTGGGTGACAGGGTCCTCTGTTGTTGAAGAAATCTCGTCCTTACATTGTTGGAAGTGCGCACTTGTGGGTTCATTTGTGATGCCATTGGATCGAAGGGAGTTCTGAATGTAGTGCATGCGAAAATTTTAGCAAATACAAGCAGAAAACCCATCAAAGCAGCATCTCATAATCCCATGAGTAATTAATAACCTTGCTTGGCCCTCCTTTAGAGCATAAGGGGGAACTGGGTGAGATTAAGTTGAATCTGTCATGTTTGGTTAAAGATTCACATCGGGTTCACCATTTTTTGTTTCTTTCTTTGTTCTCTGGACACGAAACGCCCAACGGCTCTGTATCTAATGATTGATGGACCTGCATTCCAAAGGCAGGCGTTCGTCGGATGGTCTGACCAACGACTCTTAAGAACTCACATTGGTCGAGAGGATGGGGAGTCGGGATCATCGCACCCTTTTGGGGGAGGGGGTAATTATTGCCTGTTCTGGGACTCTCTTATAGATTTAAGACGTATTCATATGTTCGTGAATATTTGGTTTATACCCAAACATTGTATCCCCGGATTCAACCCTGGTGGGCAACAGTCAACTGGACACAGTGGTTCAGAATCATTTATGCCCGAGGTTTACCATCCCTTATTTGATTAATGACCCTGAAGGGTTGGAACTCGCTTGAGGCGGCACTAGGAGTGGTTTGGTGAACCGATGTGGGGATGATCAGATCGACCGGTTGCTGGGCTTGAACCCCTTAGAGGTTTGCTACATACCCTGTCTAGGAGACAGGGATCAAAGTCCACGTAGTTCGCTTTGGCTTGGGGCTTACACTCTGGGGCATCCCAAGATGTTGGATTGGGGCTTACACTTTGAGGAGGCCCAGAAGGGGGATGTCATGGTCGATGCTTACTCTAAGCCTACGTGAGTCATGCTCCATGTGAGAAACAAGAGGCAGCAGGGACCAGAGGATCACGTCGCGAAAGTTAAGTCCGTGAGAAGCGGAGTGGGGCTTACTCATGAAGACGGCCCAAATTGATGAATTGGAACTTACACTCTGAGGAGGCCCAGAAGTTCAGGGCTTACTCTGAGATGGACGCTCGAGGCGACAAATCCCAGAGGGAGAGGGAAAGGGGGTGCTCCTATGCCCATCTCCTCTCTTGGAGTGCACGAGGGCTTCCATGTGATGGGTATTTTACCATCTTTGAGGAACCCTCAGAAAGTGGAGGGGAATAAAAGGGATTCCTGAGCTCAGACTCCACATTACCATGGGAATGTGAACCCAGGAATGCTTCGGGAATCTACTCAAGGGTCGGGGCAACCCCTTTTCCCCTGTTTACCTTGGGTATTTGAACATAGAATGGCGTGCTGATGTGCCTAAAAGTTATACCACACGGATTCGGTGGCTCTTGCAGAGGCCTCGACTCGGGGCCGATGAATAGACCAATGAGGGAGTTGCAGAGGACCTCTCTGGATTGGAAGGATGTCACCTGGCTCTAGAAATGATAACACCGAAGTATTTGGCGAGCCCCTGAGACGTATCAGTGGTGGCGCCCTTAGTGTGGGGATGTGCCACATGGCTGGAGAAGCCATCCGTGAACCAGGGTGGTCCGCGGATTGATTGGAATCTCGTGAACCAGGCCGGTTCGCAGCTTCAGGTTCAATCTGCGAACCAGGGTGGTCTGCGTCCTCGGGTTAAATCCGCAAACCAGGGTGGTTCGTGGTTTCTGGTTCAATTCATGAATCCGGGTTGTTTGCGATTTCGGGTTCAATCCACAAACCAGGGTGGTTCACGGAGGATTCCAGGCGGGCAGCGGTGGCCAAGGGCAGCGCCGATCAGATTCTTTTCAGTCGGGGCTTTGCCCACGTAGGTGGGTGCTATGCGGTGTGAAGGATGGGAAAAGAGGCATAAAATCCCTGGTCCGAGGGGAAGTCATCTGCGGAGGGGGGTATGGTTTGCGATTCTCCATTTTGTTATTTTAGGATCACGGTTCACTAATTTATTATGCATTTTCCGATTCCTTCTTAATTCATATACCTTCGGTGGTTCGCGGATGGGAATTTCACTGTTTGTGCACTCTGAAGCCTTCCGTCAACCGATCTCCTATCCCTTTGAATTTGATTCCAGTTCTCTGATCCCCTCTTCTTTCCCCTCGGTCTCCTTTTATAGAGAGGTGAAAGGAATGTATTTGTGGTCACGCAGCACCTTTTATGGAGGCCCATAACTAAATACCCGATTCACAGCTGACCTAGTCAATCTGTGATTCACGGTGGGTATTGATCGCTCCCCTCCTCCATGAGGCGAACTCTGGGAGTGCTCCGTGGCTGCGAGGGGTTCCGCCTCCATTACATGAACGAAAGTGGGTGTGGCTTGAACCAGTCGACGCGGTCCGCGGTTGGGGCGGTTTGTGAAGGTGAAACGAACTGGCACCCATCCTCCCTCACGACCGCGGAGGCTCTCCGCCTCCATTTCGTGAACGACAATGGTTCACAGATGGGGTGCCTCGCGGTGTCTGTCCGTGTTGCGCTTCCATGGACCGGTTCGCGGACCGTTCCCTTTTTGTGTCTCTTCTTTTATTATTTTCCCCAATTCTTTTAGGGGATTTGGGTAAAATTTCCTTTCCGGATTTTTCAGGACCCTACAGTCAACGTTGTGTAAATATTTAAGATAGTTATGTCGTCACAAAAAAATTAAAATAGAATATTTTTATAAAGATAACACTTTTAAATTTTAAAATGTTATTAATAGAAAAACATGTCATCTGGTATACCCTATTTTAAAAATATTACACTTATTAAAACAAGAATGTGATATTTTGTACACTTCATTAAATAAAATATTATAATGGTTATAATCACATCCAAATGAAAAACAAAATGTATATAACATAATATTGAATGATTGGAAATAATTTAGTCATACAATTAAATTAATTCAAGTGTTAGAGTCATTTTATAATCCATTTCATTTAATTATTATATTTAATTACCTAATTTACCTTTTACCTTGGTAATAAAAATTACTAACGATACTATTAATATTAACCAAAACTAAAAGGGAATTACATAAAAAATATCAACCCACTCGATAAAAATATGAAATAAAATTTTAAAATATAAAATAACTAAAGTATAAAATTTTAATTTATAATTAAACTACAAAAACATAATGAAAAATGATGTTTCTGAAAAATGAACATTTTTAAATATAAATCAATTTATACAAAATTAAACTATAAAACCCATATCAAAAACCACAATGAAATTATGTTAAACCAAAATTAACAATAAATTTTTTAAAAAAATCAAAAAAATATTTAAATTTTTAAATACATGAGTATAAAATAAAAATTTTAATATAAATCTGTATTTTTTACTATTCATTTAAAAATAAATATTTTTATAAAATTCTCAAAAATTAATCCTAATATTATGTTGAGATACATAATTAAAAAATTGAATTAATTTTTTTTAAATAAAATTACTATTGATTGAAAAACAATATAAATAATAGTCAATAATAAAAGCAATAAAACCATTTTTTAAGAAAATGTATTTTTGAAGAATAATACGACGTCTCAAAAAATTAAGTTATTAATTAAAATTAATGAACGAATAAATTATATATGAGTATGTCCATTATATATTTTATAATTTAGTGAATAATTTTCATTCCAATCAATTGAGTGAAAAGGTTATAATGGTAACATATTAGTAATAACAGATCACTATTTGTTTAAGCTTGATGTTTCATATCTTATACATGATCAAATTGTGTTTGATTGTAAAAAAAATTGGATATAAATTTATCAAATATTTTGGAAATTATTTCCGTGAAATTTTATCTTTGGATAAAAATACCAGGGGTTTCACATTTCAGAATACCTTTGTTGAAATTCTCACATAAAAACGGTAATTAAAACATCCACTTGTAATGTGAGTAAAGGGATTTACAAAGGTCATATATAATAACAAATAACTAGGTTTACATGTTATACAAAATTGTCAATAATTGAAATATGAATATTCAATGAAAATATATCTTCCAAGAACTAATAGATATTAATAGAGAATATAGTCATAAAAGAGTTAACCATAAAAAATGGTAAATTTTCAATGGGTTAAAAGACTATTTATTTTTCAATAAGAAAATTAAATGAATAACATTCTTATTTCAATATACTTTTACAATAATTTATTATTTACCCAGTAATTTATACAAAAATCAAAAGGAACTATTCTTAGTCGTGAAAAAGCATTTTATCTTTTAATCAATTTATACTACAAACTCATATTTTTGCTCCAAATGATGAGTATTCATGCTGATTTTCTATGCCCCATGCACTAGATTCAACTTATAAAGGATCAAAAAATTTATAAATGATTAGAAATATATTCTCCTATAATTAGGCATTAACCAAAAGAAAAGTGGTTGTTGGATGATAATGTAACTATCAAAATGTATAAACATTCATATAAAAAAATTACATTAATCTCCAAAATTCAACAGTAATACCAAAAGTTCAAATTATGTCCTTCAATAAATAAATATCCTTATAATTTTTCAAGATATTCCCAATAAATTTTAAACATAAAAAACTAGAGGATTTTATCACATTGTTTTCCAGGATTTATTTTACATTTATCTCCAAATAACATTAATCATTGTTAATATCTCAGACAAAACAAAACTAATTTCCCTAATAACAAATTGTAAAATATATTTCAATCATTTATATAAACAACATGAATAAAAATAAATCCACATTAAAAACTTATATTCCATTAAAAAGTAATTCAAAAATTATTCCAAAAAAAATCCAATAATATTATATTTACCATAATCATATATGGTATCAAATTAGGGAAATTATTTTAAAATAACATTAATCACAAAATCACAAAATCACTTTTCAATATCATGGGTATTTATATGGTAAAACATTTGTTAATAAATTGAACAAAACCATTATTTTTCATATCGATTAAATAAATAATAAAAATTACAAACTAACCAGAACATCACATTGTCCAGTTGTAAATGATGTTCTGTTATCACCCTTCAGTTGTGGGTTCAATCCTCACATCCATGGAGGATTTTTCATCATTTCTCTGTTATAATGGTTTTTCTTTTAGTAAAATGATAATTATGTCATTCTTATAACATTCTAATAAATTTTATTAACATACGCAAAATATCCTTAATCGTGAAGGGTCGTATACACCATAATCTTTTTCAATACCTTTAAACTCAAGTGTAAAAAATGAAAAGTGTATTATTCCACAAATAATGTTTTACATGTTAAAATTGAATTTTATATATATCTATAAAAAATAAATATCTCCCAATGTGATTCTATCATATTAAACATAAAAATTTGAATAATAATTGTGATCATTCCAAAATCATTATTACTGAATCTCTATATATATATATACCTCAAAAATTAATCATTATTCATAATCATTTAACCAATATTTTCAATCTTGTTCCTTAATACATCATAAAAATAAAAATATGAGTCATTACATAGGATTTAAAAATAACATAAAAACGAAAATATATAATACATAAATTTTATAGGTTATTTTTAGTTTCATCATCTTCAATAATAATGAAATTAGGCATTTCTAAACATTCATCTTTCGGGTCTTGATGATCTCGTTCTTGATCTGTCCCCATAGGATGTCAATTTTCATAATAACGTTTCTCCCCATATTTAGAATTTTCAACAATTATCTCCAGAAGAATATATTTCCATTTAACGAAGGTAATTGAACACTTAATTTTTCACTGGTAGATTATTTTTTATGACCTCCTTTACGACATATAAAATATCTTACAGATCTTATAATATATTCTATTAAGTTCTTTTTCCAACATTCATAACACATATGTCATTGAATCATTATACCTTTTTGAAATTTATTACTATAAATTATAGGGATCTTTACTTATCTAATTTTTGATGAGTTGGGATACTCACTAAGGTTTATATAATTAATCATATATTTTAATATCTAGTTATGAATAAAAATTAGAGTAATCACTAAATCTCCCATTCTATTCAATTTTTCATTTATAAAACTACCAAAATTTCCATGACATACACTGTTACATTGGTTCTTGGGGGATCCATTCATTTACAATACCACAAAGAATAGTGTGATCATATCAATAAAATCACAATATATGGTCTTATGAGGATGGAAAATACTGATATATTCTTAACCATGGAATCTTCAAATCCTTTATATTTATAAAAATTACAATAATTATCCCTAACATACTAGCCTTTGTGGTTATAGAAAACATTTAACATGTGATAAAATAACATCATATCCCCTAAAGTTATCTAAACCATGATTTGACACCAATGATATGAAACCATCCATAAACATTACATATTCTAGTAACCTTAAACTAGAATTCACATTCCTACACTCCCAAATATGTTTTAGTTTTATAGTTTTACAATGTTACGACATAACCCTTATAAAATAACACATATTAGAGAGTTGAAAATTAAACTCAGTATACATATTTTTAAAAAATAAATTAAAAAGTGGTGATTTATTTTCATTAAAAAATATTCATGACTTTCAACATGAATTTATCCTTTCTGTTACCCATCCTTAAACACTATGAATTTTTTTAAATGTTAGACGAACAAAAAAACAAGAGTAAGGGACATAAAAAAAGTCAAAATATGTTATTCTAGTAGAGAAAACATGAAAACCGAAGAAATATTTTTCCAAAACACCTACCTTTTATCAAAAAATAAAAACATTTTTAAAATGATAATTAGATTTCCTTTTTAAATAAAATTACCTCCATTGACACTCATTATTAAGAATATAGAAGATATATAGGTGACTTTTGATATCATCATCTAAAAACCCTTAAAAATCCTTACCAATTAGAATAACCATATAGCAGACTTCCAATATTACTTTCCAAAAAACACAATCATTACCCAAATCCTGGAAATGCTATCTTAGCACACCCACAATATAAAATATAACAGTCTTAACCGGTGGTATTTGGGTGAACCCATCATATAAGCTATACCGGGCTCACTCGTGATCTATAATGGGGCGTAACCCTTCATATAAGTTGTATCGGGCTCACTCATGAGCTATAATGGGGATAAACCAATTGTAAACAGTGTATAAGAACCATATCCTTAATAAAACCCTAGAAATAATCATTTTAAACCATGTGTAAAAAAATTTTAGATATCAAATCAACCTTTTCTGTAAAAAAATAATTTTCATTTAAAAAATTGGTAGAACAATGCAAAAGGGTTTTTTATTTGTCTAAACTAAAAATCATCAAATGAAATGCAAACTTTAAATAATGGTTACAACAGTATAATTGTCATTACATTATTAACCCATAGAAAATAAATGGGTTCCACAATAATATATTTTAATTAGTAATAATCCATATAGAAAAATAATTAGGTTGGTATCCTTGAGATATAATCCCAAGGGAGTATAATTAACATATAATATTTTTCACTTTGATGAATTGAAATTACATAAAAATATCATTAAAACCATATTGAAAGAATTTTTTTTTCAATTTTGGAATAACATATTTAAAAAACTGAACAATTTTAAATGAAAAAAAATAACTGAAATGAACCATGAATTTTTGTAATTAAATATTTAAATAAAAAATAATCACAAAGGCTAGAAAATCTAATCTTGTTGTATAAGTTAATAAATAATTCCTTCAAATCCTATGTCAAAAAATTTTCAATATAACTCATTTGGAGAATAAAAAAAGGATCCCTTTTGAACAATTCCTTAAAAATTAAAAATTGGGTAAAAATGACATTATAAAATCATATTATAAATGAAAAAAATTATTTAAAACATCTTTAGATGTTATTTATATTGAATAAAAATGTTTTTGATGTGAATCTTTGAAAAATGATTTTTATGATGAAAGTCCCTTACCATTAGTCTGTCTCATCATGTCATCTCATTATCTTTATTAATAAAAAAATTAAGTTAATTTTATAATTTCTTACAAAAAGTTTTCAATTTAATTGTTCCTTTGTTTTATTTATTTCCATGTCTTATATAATTATTTAATAAAATAAATTTAAGTCAGTTGTTTTGATGCTACATGGATCGTATGTTGAAAGTTACATTAGTAGTTTGAATATGGAAAAAAGGTCATTATTACACCATATAAATAATAAAAATGATGTTATAATTATAGTTTTTATATGAAAACATTAAATTTAAAACAAGTAATGAAATATGGTTATTATAAATGATGTACATTACAATCATGGAGATGATAGTTTATATGTACGCATGAGTAATGTTTCTATTTCTAAAATATCATTATAGAAAGAAGGTAAGTAATGTTTTAACCTTAAAAAATTATTATAATATAATAAATATCATATAACTTATTTATATATTCTTATATATATCAAATATCTGATGTGGGGAAGAAAAAACCAGCACATCTCTTCATAGAGGTGGATGTTAACAGATAAACATGATTGACATTATCATTGTTCCATGAATAAAAATATATGATGGTAAATGATATATTATAATTTAAGAATGAAAAATATTTCATTAATATAATACATAAAGGTTAATTCAATTATTATAATCAATTTATGATAGATAGTGATGTAAAATGAATTACACTGGTTCGTGAGGCTGTAGTCTATAGTAGGGAAGAAAGATGGTTTGATTCCTCATTTAATGGAATTGGAGATAGAAATATGTTTTCATATCAACATAAAGACAAATTAATATATTTAATATTGTTTTTTATTTATTAATAATGGTTAATGAATGTTTGATGGTGGTTTAAGAAGAAATTATACCTAAACACTCAATTAAAAATTGTACATCTTCTTCAAAAAGCATCCATTTATAAACACCTTAATAACACTAAAGTTGGCTTTATTCCAAAAATAATTCTATATAACAAAGTGAATTGTGTTAGGAAGGGATATTGGAATATATTTTCTATAATAAAATGGGTTTTTAGAGTGTAATTATGTGAAGAAGTGATTCCCTGTTATAAGATAGGGGAGGGGAACTTTTGGAATTTGTGAAAACATTAAATGAATATAAATTAGTTTTTAGTTCTTAATAGCTCCAAAATTATTAATTTTTAATTTAATATATTTAGGGGTCTAAATAATCTTATATAATAAAAATTATACATGTTTTGATCTCATTTCTAGCCATATCATTTATTTTTAACCCCACATTAGCCCCTTTCACACTTATCATGGCAATTTGGATTTTTTACTCATTGAAGGTTAAGATATTAACTATAAATGAAAAAAGGCCCATAAATGTATCATGGTTGATATGATAAAAAATATCATAATCACTTAGAATAATATAATATTTGTTTAATATTATATCATTAAATAAAATTATTTTTACAATAAATTATCATTAATGTCTATTTTAAGAAATGCTCATTAATTTGACTATAGTAACACAAAGAGAACAAGTAAAATTATAATAAAATATTTTATTGTATCTCTAAATTTCTATTATAATAATTATAAATTAGGGATATTATTTATTATCCCAATTTATTTTTTATAATATTTTTAATATCATTTATTTTATTTTTCAATTAATTTAAAAATTATTGTATCAATGTCATGTAATAATTTAAGTCAATTATTTTCTCCCTAAAAATTAAAATAAATTATCATGATGAATATAAACCTTTTAAATTTTAAAATAATATTTATATACACAAATAAACTCTATTTAACCCTATATTAAAAAATATTATAGTTATCAACACATGTGTGTTGCATTTTTTATTTTTCCTTAAATAAAATATTATAAATGTTATAATGACATTAAAATGGTGAAAAAATGAAATACAACTTAATATTGGATGATTATATAATAAATGGAAGTTTAAAATAATGTAAACGAAAGTTTTAGGGCCATTTTATTATCATTATCATTTTATTTGTAACATTAATTATTTGATTTACCATTTACCATGGAAAAAATTTATAAAGGGTTATATAAATATTGAGAGAAAGTAAATGGGAAATATTAACCAAATTTTGTCACACGGATTCCAAATATTGAATCCATTTTTCAAAATTAAAAACATCTAATTAGTAGAATTTATTTAACAATAAAATCAGTAAAATGCAATGAAAACTGGTTTTTCCACAAAATGAACATTTTGAAATATAAATGGTTAAAAAAATAAATTATAAAATAAATTTCAAAAACTATAATTGGATTATTTAAAATTAAAATAAACTATTTAAAATTTAAAACTATTATATAATTTAATTTTAATTTCAAAACACTTTAAAATAAAATATAATTTTTAATAAAAATCATAACTTTGAATATCAATATATTTAGAAAATTCTCAAAAATACATCATAAGATATATTTTGAATTGATGAATTCAAAAATTAAAATAATTGGATTAATTTTTTTTCAAAAAATTTCTTGAAAAATAATTATGATATTTACTCGTAAAAAACATGAAACACCATTTATGAAGAAAACATATTTTTGAAGAATAAAATGACATTATTAAAAAATGAATGATAATTTAAAAAAAATTAATTAATCCATTATAAATGAGTAGGAACTTTATAAATCTCATAATGTAGTTATTACTATTCATTCCACCCAATTTTTTAAAAATTTTAAAATTGTCACATTTAAATAATAATAAATCAATTTTCGATTAATCATGATTTAGTGTATCTTGTAATCTGTTGAACAAAGTATTTATTTTAAAAACCATATTATGATATTAAAAGTAAATTAAATTTCCCTACCTTTTTTTATATTTTAAATTTTTGATATTTATGTGGTTTTATTTATTATTATTATTTAATTTTAAGAGTGATTGTCTATAATTTTATTCCAATTACTTGAGAAGATTTATGGACCCAATAATTTCTATATTATATAGAGAATGTTTTTTAGTGATCTTGGAGTATTCCACCATCTATAAATTTCATTGTATCATTCTGAAACTATAACAATAAAAAATAACAATTTATATGATCGACATATTTTCATTGTTATGTCCTTAACCGAAATACATCTCTTCACATCAATCATTCTGTAACCTATAGAATAAATAAAATACCTTGTTGTGATTGAGACTTTTTGGAATCCATTTATATCGATTCCTACCCAAATCTATTTATATCACATGACATTATGAAGTTTAAGTCTATGGGTGAGAGAAATCATTGAAGAAGGGATGGATTACCTTATAAGGAAAAAGTATGAGGTTTTTATTTTAAGGATTTGTAATGGATCATATTACATTCATTTATTTCTATTTATTTACCATCCTCAACAAAATAAAACGAGATAAAATATATATTTTGTGTTTGGGAAAAAATCCCCATTTCGAGACTAAAGATTTTATAATAAGGGGTTATATGGTAAATATAAGATGACTTCAATGGATAAAATTTGAAAAAGTAGAAAACAGAAATTAAGTAAAAAATGAAGAAAATTAGAAAGGGGAAATTATTTCATTATACATAGTTTGGTCAGGATATTTATCTGAGTTTCAGGACATTGGAGTTTTCATTTTACAGGGGATATTTTTATTTCACTTTTCTTTGGATATCAAAAAGTATTATTTAAATATAAACATCCCCTTTAATCCTAATGTTTTGAATAATAATCCCTACCAACTTCAAGCCTCAAATTCATCATTACATTATATTAAAATCCCTTATGTTTTTATTTTAATTGTATCTTCAAATAGTGGAGAATATAGAACTTTTTAAATGATATGGAAAATGAATATGTACTCAACGAATGATAATAACTCAATTTGAATTTTTATCATGAGTGATGAAATAAAATAATCCATTTCCAAGTAAATCATTACAAGTCATTCTTGATAATAATTAATTATTATATATGAATTAATGAATGAAAAATATTAACCATTAACAAAGGGAAAAAGTAAAATACATGGTTCTATTAGTCTTTTAGAATATTATTAAGGTGAATTAATGTTTGATGTGGAACTTGAGAGGTTAATCACACAATTATAATAATTTGATTTAATTTTTTTAATTTTATTAATAACAACATGGTATTCATCTATAATTAATTATGAGACTATATTCATGAGGGGAATAGTTTTATTATTTGGGGATGGATTAAACAATTTTATTCATGTATATTTGGAGATAAAATCATTTGTATAAGTTTATTGATTAGAAATTCCATTATTTTATTTTTTATATATATTAAAGAAGGATATATAATTTTTTGGAAACAAGATAAAATACCATGGATTCCTGATGAAATAAACTCCATCAGATATCTCACTAGAAAAGTACCAAGTCCATGTCCTCAATTTCAAAAATCATATCAAAATGGAAAAAACTACAAAAAATTATTTTATAGCATAAAATGTTCATTCATATTGTATGATTTGAATAATTCTTGATTTAATAAAAAGAATAAAAATAAAATCCCACTAGGAAGTATATTAGAATATGTCATGGAATGAAACATATATGTCATGATGTGAAAGTCCCACAAATATTTTACCTTTTAATGTAAAACCATAAAACCTATTCTGAGGTGATGCCTTAATTATTTTATCTTTTTAAATAACCTTTTACGATTCGAAATAGATGTCAGGGACTCATAAATTAACTCATTTGATAAATTAAAAACATATACTCCCTATTATGACCCCTTGATGGTCTGATATGATTTTGAACCATTTATTATGGTGTTATGATATGAAGAGGGATCTAATTACGACAAAACAAATATAATACCTAATGGATTCGAAAATGGATTGATTAGTGAGGTGAAACACTGGATGACAGAATACTAATTTATTTTCATATTTTCATTCTTTCTTTATTTTCTGTTATTCTTCTGATGTGTTCCCTCTTCTGTATCAACTAAATTACCCTATCCATGAATGGAGTTATTTGTAAGTGATCAAGAAAGGTAGAATATGAACCAATTTTTATTTGATTGAGTTTGAATTCATGATTTGAGTGACAAATTTTCTTTATTTATTTATTATATTTTAATTTTTATTTCATATTTCTATACCAAATGTGGTTGTGTTGGGTATAAAAAAATTTAATTTTAGTTTTTTGGTTAATGAACCATATCTCCCTCTACTTAATTATTTTATATAAATGTTAGAATTCACATGGGTTGTGTGGTGAGTGTTTATCAATATCCAACACATGTGTGGAATTGTGTATGGAAAAATTATTAGTTTGGGAATATAAATACCTAATTATGGATTTAAAATACTAATAAATATACCCAATTGGAATAAGGTAAATATATGATAACGGTATAGAAAATAGATATTTTAATTAAGGATAAATTCTCCCTCCCCATCTAGCCAAGATAGAGAGTGTAATTAATAGAGGAGTCTCTCACTTATAAAATAGAAAAGGAAGGATATGTTATAATTTATTATTATGAAAGCAGTGCACTAGGTCTAGAAGATCCTCACCCAATCTCCATCAAGATAACATTTTTTAAACCAGTTAAAGAAATATTATTTATAAATTATAAAATTCACAACCAAAATAATAAATAATTTTTTCTCCAAAATAAACATTAAAAAGTGAAAAATAATTTTGTTCACACTCCTCTTTTAGAGACAACCTTATAGTTAACCACTATTTTATACCTATGAAATAAATCTTTTTCACCATGCCCCATGAAAATGTGTGAATCACATGTTAGGATATTTATATTAAAAATATTCTTTTAAAAACAATATATTGAACACATTATTATTTAAGGTTACTACCATTATATAAAATTCTTTAGTTATCAATTAAATAAAAATTACAATATCATTAATATAACAAGTAAAAATAACCTCAATATATGTGTATTTTAATGATTTAATGAGTAAGAAAATGTTATGACATAATATTAATAATTTTTTACTATGAATTTAAAATATCATATATATTTTTTATATTAATTAAAATCATTTATTGAACCATATTTGGTAGTTAGTGATGATACATAAAATTTATCCCTCATAAAGGCAATAGTTTGAATGTATAAACGACTAAAAATTATATTTATCATAGAATTAGGGGTTAAATGTATATAAATTTTAATACTTCAAAATAATATTTATATTATATATAAAATATTTATTCAACAATACCATCCTTACGAGAATATATGCATGGTTATATTGAAAAGCATAAGAAGTCATTTTGTTGAAGTGGTAGTTCACACTTTTGCACTATCAACAATCATTTGTTTTCCTTGTTGGATATATAGAAATAAAAATTATTTGATAAATTATTGTAATAACATGTCATAATTTTTATAATATGGATTTAATTATATTTCAATGTATTTTATGGGTGGTATAGGTATAAAATATGGACAAAAAACTAAACATAACTGAGACTCTAACATATAATAAATTAATCATCTCTTGAAAACCTATTTTTATTTAGAAGGTGTTTTAGACATCATATGGAAATAAAGGATAAATAACATGGGTTTATGTTAAATGAAAAATATAATGGAATTTTTCTATGAATAAAATTTAATTAATTGGGTTGCAAGGTAGTTGTGTAAGTGTTACCTTTTTAAAATTTAAGAAAGGGGATCTTTTGTGAATACTCATTGTTTCTCAATAATGGAAAGAAACCATTCAATGTTTAATGGATCATAAAAGGGTTAATTATTGATTGTAAATGAGATTAGTTTCTTTATATCTCTAAAATTTTCATAAGGAGACATGATTGACTTATTTATGTTTTTTATCCTTAGTTTTTGACATTTAACATAATTAACCTTTTCACTATGGTAATTAATTTTTAACTTATGTAATCAATATTTAACACCATAATTGAAAATAAAATTATTATAAAAATTATTATTAATTAAAATATTAAAATTATATTGTCATATAAATTATCCATGTTGTATAAAAACTAATTTTTATATTATCACATTAAATACGTATTAATAATTACTAAAAAAAATATCCACTCTATGATTAAGTTTTATGTGTAGGATAAGAGTAGAAATTATTTTTAAATTATTGAAATAAATTTCTTTATTTTGAATGAAAACTTTTATGTTAATTCAAAATATATTCAAAAGGTTATATCACTATTAAAAGTTTTAATCAAACAAAAATACATGAAAATAATTATAGTAAATTCCAAAGAAAAGTTACTTATGTTTAAAATATTGAACATGTATTTTTTATGATTAAATTATTTTTCTATATTTCCTAATTTTATTCAATAAATACATATTTATCAATTAAATGATTTCTATATTTTCTAGGAATTTCTTATATAATTATAATTTCTTAAAATTTTCACTATTGGTGAAAACAATGTTTTTTCATTATTCACAAGGAACTCAACAAATTCGTAAAAATAAAAAATATTCACCACAATCTAATTTTAAAATATTGAATTAAAAGAATGATTTATTCTTTAGAAAATTCAAATTATAAAATGTAAAAATTAATCTTTCATCTAAAAATAATATATATATATATATATCATCTTTTATTCAAAAATTCCCTTTAAAACATTCTGTGTTCTTAATATAATTTTGTATGACTTTTCAATTGTTTAAATTTTTTGTTTACTACCTTTTTATTATTATCTAATTATCGTTATATTATTAATCATATACTTCATTCCTAATTTTAGTTTACTGTTTCATGTGATTAAAGCTATAAACAGAGTCTTAATTTAAAGACAAATATATATTCTCAAATCTGAGGGTGCTACATTCTTCCCCCTAAAATACATTTCATCCTAAAAATTTTATTTATTATTATCTAAACAAATATTTTAGCATGTCCATAATATATACATGAGTTTTTATTTAATTTATATTAAGGATCCATCCTAACTATCCTTGGTGTGGCTAATAAACTCATTATTTCTTGCAAAATTGAAATATACTAAATGCATAGTTTTACCAATAACCATGTTTTCTAAATATCACAGCATAATATGAATTATTCTTTTGGGATATTATGTTCATAATTGTAATATATTTTGTAAATGGATGAATTTTGTATTTATATTACTATCATAGAAATTATCATTGTCTTGTGATCCAATACATACGAAATATCATATAAAATTATACTAATGGAAAATAAGAATTTAATAAAATAAAATCCATATAAAAAGCTATTATAGTGTAGTTTTTTACATTCTATAAAATTATTTTAACACTTTTTTTTAATAATATATTATCTATTTATTGAGATAGTATATTTATGTTTTTAGTACTAATTCTTATTATAGAGTATATTGAGCAAGACACAAATACAACACTCCTAGTACTTGACTGTATGATAATATTTTCTCTTACCATATCATTTTCATAACTAATTTTTTGTAATTGCTTCCACATAGTCATTCCCATTTCTTTAAATTTTTGTGTGTTGATCATCCTTTTTATCTCTTGTAGTAAGGTTTTAACATTGATAATTCCCATGTTTGGCACATTTATGACTTTGAATTATTAGTGGTACCTCTATAAAACTCAATTTAATTTCACTTTGTCTATTTATTTGATCAAATTTCTTAATTAACTTGTTTTTTATACCATCATTTTCCACCCATAAAACATATTCCATTACATTATGTCATTCACATTGGTGATTATTGCAATTTTTATGACGTAAAAAAATTGAATTTTTTCCTTCATAATATTTATCACATGGACATCCATGAGACTCCGTCCATGTCATATTTTATGTTTTTTGAAAATTAATAATTTCATGTCTTTTATAATAACTATTAATAAATGATTTAGAATAATCACAATTCTTCTCACTCTAGCTCTTATCACATTATATTGATCACTAGGAAAATATCTTTATCGTCCATATCATCAATTTTTAACATGGTTCTCCAAGTATTCAACCACTAATAAAAGAAAAAGGTGTTAAATTTGGTGATGAACACCATAACATACAAACTTTAAGACAAAAGAATGAAAAATTCAACATCAAAATATGGTACTCTTCTAAAATGGATATGAGTTTTCTGTGCATTATTGTAAAATTTTCTATGGAATTAAATCGGGACCAGGCATGGAGATGATATGAAATTGTAAGGCCTTGTGTGCCTAGAATATATATTTGAAATATTTTTAATATATTAAATAGAACACATGAAGATATTTCTAAAAAAAGTGGAATTACATATAAATGGGTGCCCATATAAAAAATATGAGGTTACCATTGCATTCAAAGTAGAAAATTTACCATGGGTGAGGACTAACATTGGATGGTGTGGATCGACTGAAAAATTTATTTTTTGGACATTTGAAGGAAATAAAATAAACTGATAATTTATTTTATTTTTAACGTAAAATTTATTCAATAACACATTTTCTAGTTTTATGTAAGAAATATCCTATTGAAACACTCATAACCGAGGAATTATTCCTGGAATCTTTGGAGAGAACGTAGAGAATTCTCCTGATGGAAAATAATAATGGTTCCTTCTATTAGAGATTGAAAGAAGTTATTTTGATTATTCTCAAAAACTAATGTAATGTGATGACCAAAATATTTCAATGAACGATCCAACCCCAAGGTAGGACCTGTTTTTTAAATTCCTTCTTTTCACCATTCTTTGTTTAAATGAAGAATGCAGATAAACCCATGAAGAAGTTGACCCGTGGTTTGATCATTTTTGTGGGAGAGTTTTAATTCCGATAATTGTTTGGTGATTATGACTATTATTATTCATGATTGCTTTCTTGATCATTTTTTATGAAATGGATCAAGGTTGAAATGAAAAATGTTCACGATTTTTTCCTTGGGTTGTTCAATTGTGATTTTATCCCTTTACTTCTTCATGTTTTTCATGTTCTTGATGGGATAATGAAAGAATAATCGTTTCACCTCCATTTATTACAATAGCAATCCGAAATCATATATCCAACCTCTTAGTGACCTAGAGGAGGTATTCCAATAATGACTACATATGGATCCATGGGTTTCAGAAGATATGGTTCTTTGAGAAACTTTTATACGGATGATTAGAATGGGTTTTCGAAGCCGATCGAAGGCCTGAAAATTACCGACTCATTGTTACTATGGAAAGATGAACCTGAATCCTCAGTTTTGAGGCAAACAGATCATCATATGGAACACCAAAGAATCAACCAATGTTTATAAGGGAAGGAAGATCATTCTGGAAAACCCTAATGAACATTACATATTTTTCGAAACCCATGACATGTCGGCCCGACTGAGCGGTGGATAGTATTTGGAGAATTAGGATAGTGTCACACAATGTGTGAGATATTTCACAAGGAATTTTAGCCCTTCACCAAGGCTCGACATTTATCCCACTGGATACAAAGTCATGGGGTAGAGTATATGTAATGCACTCCACCACACAGCCAGACCTAGGCTAGTTACTCGGAAACCCCCTGTACGGATACATGGGTTGAGGATCACGGTTTAAAACTATGTATTTGCACATGTCTAGCATACATAGGGTGGACCACAGATATTAGGAATTTTTTTTTGACAATCTCTACACGTTGTGTATACAGTTTCTAAACAACATGTTCTTATGACACATGCCGTTGTACACGGGGTGTACCTGGGCTCAAGCGACATGATGTGTGACCCTTATACATGTCATATACTATTTTCTATATGTATTTATCTCCTTTTCCACCATATATTTGAAATTTTTTGTTCAGTTTTGTTAACCTTGGTCATTCTGGTGATGGTTTGTTGGTATGATTTCATATCCACATGAGTATGATCCCCTTTAGTAGGACATTCTAGATAGAGTTTGGATTCCCCTTCAAGAGGCCCAGAGTATGATCCTATATCCATTGTTGTTCCCTAGGTAGCATCTAGTAGTCAATGTGGCCAATCCTACCCTATTTTGGTTCTCTACATAGCAAGAAAATATGGATGAGTCGGGGTATATTCCATGGACCTAGAATTGATCATCATATGTGTATTTTGATCTTCCACACTCGTGGAGTGTGTTATCGTAGAATGTGTGTATTGTATTGTCCTGTCAAATCTATCAATTTATATATCTTTCTCATGGATGTTCCCAATGAATAGTACTTCTTTGACATATGTAATTCGGGATACTAGACTCCCGAGTGAGTTCTCCCAGATGGGTGCTTCATGGAATCTTCAAACTGATTCCCTAACATGAGTATGCAGTCATTGTGACTAGCCCCAAGACTACGGGTATGGATTTTAAGTATATTTTATATGTGTTTGTTATATATATTGTATACATATATTTTTTAGTGATAAAAGTACCTTTACATTGTGTGTGGATTTTTGGTTTTCAACATTCCCTAATGTGTATTTGTATACTCACCAATGCAGAGTCTTTTCCCGCACATGTCATGTCTTGTACAGATGACCAACCTTTTGATAGAGCCTGGGGGTAGACCATGACCAAACATATCTTTATGTGTTCTATTGAATCAGGCATGTTCATATAGCATTGACCACTATTCCCAATACCTATCTTATTTACATATTTGTAATTTCATATGAATACTCATTATTTTGGTGGGATTGTATTCTTTCCCAGTGTACATTTCTGCAGATTACATTCAATTTAAATATATTGGTTGGGTTTTGTAGTATGAATTCATTTTTTTCTAAGTGGTTTTTATTTTTTAATATTTTTGGTGTAGTATATTTGTACATGTCTTCATGTATTTATGAAAGGCCTTCCATGTGTGTGACATGCCTACTCAGTTCTAGTCACCAGCCCCTATCCTATTAGATGTGGGATTGGTGAGTTTTGGGATAAGCCCCACTAGAATGGGTCATGATAGAGTTGTATTAGAGGGGGTTGATTCTTCTTAAGCACTGAGTGTCTGTGAGGATGCATGGGGAAAATAATGTTAACTGTATCGGTTCAGATTTTAGTCCAATGGCTCTATTTTGGGTGCAGGTGGCCAATATATAGATACAATGGGACTCTGATAACCATAATTTAGACTTGGTATAAGATAAAAATGGTTTTGGGGAAAACAATGGTACATGCATCATATAAAAATGGATTGTTATTTTCATTTCCTTCTTGAGTGAACTATCTAGATATACTCATTGACCATGGTTCATCTTATTTCATTCAAAATGCCTCCTCAAGGAGTACTAGCTAGGATTCAACATCTTGATCATGAGGATTACCCCCTCAGTGATGAGGTTTCAAAATAAGGCCTAGTTCCCCAGGTGTTAGCTCAAGGTGGTGCACCACATATACCACCACTAGTGGAGAAACACGTTTTACGTGAAGTACCGGTAGATGAGGAGTAGAGGCTGATCAGTATACATGAATTTCAAAGACAGATACCCCTCAGGTTTGGAGGTGAGCTCAGCCCTCATGTTGCTGAAGACTGGATTGAGGATATAACTCGGGGTTTCCTTCTTTTGATGATGCATTCAGACCAGATGGTTATCCTAGCAGTGCCCCTTCTTTAGTGTTTAGATGTTATATTGTGGAGTTTAACCACAAAGACTCATGATGATGCGAAACTTCTGTGGGAGGATTTTGATCATCTCTTTATAGAGGTATTATATCCAATTAAGCTGAAATAAATTTATATTCGAGTGCTTCTTCAATTCTACTAGTGTTGTTTGATGGTGTATTACTATTCATTAATGTTCACCAACCTCTCCAAGTACATAATGGATATGGGAAGGGATCTTTACTTCTTGTCATAGTTCATTGAGTGTGGTCTATGATGGGAAATTCAGCCTAGCATAAAACCTCTTTTAATTATGATTTATGTTGGAGTTCTCAAGAAAGATTTCGTTTTCATGTGATTCTTGGCAGAGAAGAGACAACCATTGGTAGTCAGCAGTAGGCAGACAAGTGTAGAGACCTCATAAGTGGGGATCTGATTTCATACATAGGGATCAGGATGTGGGAGATGTCACAAAAGGTCCTAATATAGAAGATCTGTATTCTAGGTATCTCAGGTTGGATACTTTATTATAGAGAGAGGTGATGCTACACATGCGATGATAAAGGACATCTTGCTAGAGATTGTCCAACTCGTTGAGCTACTGATAGAGAAGTGGTGGATGGACCACTGAGGTAAAGGTAACATGTGAATTAGGTAGACCATCAAGGAGGAAAATGTGGTAGAGGATAAGTGAGAGCATCAGAAGTTGTCACATGTTTTGACATACTACCCACACCACCCCCATCAGGTTTTCACTAGGCTCAGGGATTTGGAGGGTAGGGGAGTGGGAAGTTATATACGGTCAAGGCATATGAACCAAAGACTCCTGAGATGATCCAAGGTACGATCTATATCATTTCTAACTTATATTTCAGACTTATAGACATATGATACAATCATTATTTCCTCACCACATTCCACGAGTGAGAACATGAGATTCCAATATAATAGTTAAATCGAACCTTATTCTTGGAGACACCTACAAGTGGTGTCTCGATTATCAAAAATATTTTCCAACAATTTTATATTAAACTTGGAGGTGAGAGTTTTGATTGGATCCTCTTGGAGGTAGCATCATGTCCTTAGGACTTCATTCTTGATATGGATTTTTTATATTCAGTCCATGCCCAGATTGACTGTTTTAGGTGAATATTATGGTGTCTCCGCAACGATGGGTTGCGTTTTGTCTTTTTTGGTGAAAATGTGAATGATAAAGCACATGAGGGGATCATGCTCATGAGGTTTTATCTAATCACTCATGATATGGATATCCTTACCCTCGGATCAGCAGATGTTTTGAGATTTTAGTTCCCTATAGTAGTGGCGGAGTATGGGGATGTCTTTCTAGAATATGATCCATGATTACCTCCCCATTAAAAGATCAACTTTTAAATAACCTTACAGCATAGGATTGATCCAATATCCTCAATATTATATCATATGGTTCCTCAATTTCTTCTCAAGATGAGGGTGAAGTTGGAGAAATTGCAGATGAAGGGCTTCATGAGACCTAGTGTTTTACCCTAGGATGCCCAAATTGTTTTCCCAAAAAGGAAGACAAGAGTTCAATATTTTTCATAGATTACTACTTCTTAAACCAAGTGATGATAAAGAACAAGTATCCACTACATTGGATTTAATACCTCTAAGATTAGTTGATAGGGGTACATTAGTTATAAAATGATGAACTCGGGTCGGGTTATCACTAACTATGAGTACAAGACAATGTTATTCCATGTAGTTCCACTGGTTAGTCCATATAGTCTGTGGTTTCCACCGTAGTCTTTCAGGTAGGAAAATCACAATTATAGTTTTAAGACCAACTGAGGGGTCTGAAGTGAAGGTGGATGCTAGAGTCCAGTAGGCTTAGGATAATACGGGAATGGGCAAGTGTGAGGAGGTGAGAAGGGTTGTTCCAAAAGTTATGGAATCCGATAGTCAACTGGAATGTACAGAAGTGGAGGCTAGCTCTTAAAAGGATCCACAATAGTAATGGCCTATATTATCTCTCTCATATGTAGTGAAGTGTGTGAAGTCAAAGGTGGAAGATCCACATTTAGTTGATGTCATTTTCCTCTTTAATGATTATTTGGAAAAAACTCCCTTGTAGGTGGGAGAAAAGGAGTCTATATAGGGGGTGGAACAAAAATTAAGGTAGTCACTATACCAGTTTCAATCAGCAGTCTCGAGGGCTTTGACAAGGTGCAAGCGAAGTCTATCCTGCTAGTTAAAACAGAGACTCATAGTGGACAAAAGAGGCTTGATGGAGTGACTGTATTAGGGAACTTCAACCCAAATATACTCAGTGACAACCATGACTTTTTTCTGAAGGCTGGGAATGGGGGAAAGAATAATCGATTGGAGAAAAAATCCGGAAAGGGGGAGAATCTGTTAAAGTAGTGTGGTATCAAAGAAGGTTCAGGGATTAGGATAGAGAATTGATTTGAGGGTATGGATGTTCAAGAACCCCCTTGACTCAAGAGAAATATACTTTAGGTGATGACAACTATAGTCAACTATTAGTGGATAACATGGACCACATTCCATGGAAAGGGCCTCATATTACTTGAAGGAAGAAGGGGGAAAATGATTTCAAGATTCATGGAAATTTATAGTGGTCCAAGAGAATAAAATCAAAGGGACATAAGGATTAATCCCAATTTCCAAATCCAATGGAGATGAGGTCGGCCAAGAAGGATAGAAAAAATGAATGAAAAGATCTAATGAAGGGGAAATGTAAATAACATGGGGAGTTCTTGAAACTGATTTTTCACTCTGTGGAAGAATAGTTTGAAAAATATGTCAGACCTAATGTCTATGATGAGGAGATCAAAAGAATTTATGGAATAAGGTTAAAATTTGATGGCAATAAGGAGAAAAAAAATTGGATATGTAAGTAATACTGAATACTCACTCGAGGCTTCTATCAGGGAATAATAAACTCAAAGGAATTCATCCAGAAAATTGAGATGATTCTTACTAACCTTGAAGAGCTTATCAAAGAGGAAGATGAAATATAGGTTAGTCCACTATAATGGGAACTTTATTAGATAGCTAATTCAAGTAATCTAAGTCTTCTGTTTAATCATTTTGGTGAGCTCATTTAGCACATAATGGTCTTGTATACAAACTCTGGATTCCCATTTATCCTCAAAATTGTTTAATTTAAATTTTAATTTGGATGGTGAGTAGGGGACAAGGATATACTGTTGTTGGATTTCAGTTGCCACTATGGTCATTATGATTACATGGTGATGCCCTTCAGTGTGAAAGATGTTCCCACAATGTTCATGGATCTCATGAACCATGTATTCTATCCATACCTAGAATGATTCATAGTAGTCTTCATTAACATCATCTTTGCATACTCGACATCTAAGGAGGAGCACATGAGACCCCATTGGATGTTTATGGATGTACTATGAGAGAAATAACATTATGGTAAAATCACAAAGTTCTTTTTTTATTCAATTGTTCCACATTAGGGGACATGTTATCTCAATGAATGGAATGTTGGTTGACCAGAATAAGGTGGAGGAGGTGCTAGAAAGGGATCCACCTAGGAGCATGATAGAGGTGTGTAACTGCCTTGGGAAGTTATGATATTACTGTAGATTCATCCTAGATTTCATCTAGATATCATCAATGATAAAAGATTTGACATGAAAGGGGCATCCTTTTGTGTAGACAAAGAAGTGCCAACAAGCATATAATTAGGTTAGGAAGAGATTGAAGAGCACCATGATCTTGAGACTACTAGAGGAGGGTGTCAAGTACGTAGAGTTATAAGATGCATTAGGGGCTAGACATAGTTGATTATTGATTCAGAGGAACAAAGTGATTACATATGGTTCATGCTAGCTGAGGCCACATGAGTAGAACTTTATGACCCATGATATTTAGTTTTCATTTTTAGTTTTTTCATTAAAGATGTGGAAACACTACCAGACATGCGAGTGGTTTATAATATACTCTAATCAAAATAGTCTCAAGTATATATTATCATAGAAAGATCTGAACCGGAGACAGAGGTGACAAATAGATTTTTTCCATAATTATGACTTCACGATCATCTAAACTACTGGGAAGGGGAATGTGGTAGAAGATGTACTTAGTAGGAGATCTAGTTCATGCATGTTGTATGAGGATTCAGAGTTATTGTCTTTGTTTCAGTTATCCTTCATGGACGGAGATGATGCAGCTTACCTCCAGTCTATTGTTTTCACATCTCCACTCCATCAGTGAGTCGGGGAGGCATATCATTGGGATACCGACTGCAAGACCTTATGGGATCATATGTCAACAAGTCATGCTTCTTATAGATATTCAAATTTTGGGGACTATGTCATAGTTTTGAAGGAATGCACAGTTGTACCAATAGAATTGTAGGATAAGGTATTGAGGGAGTTTCATACATCCCATTTGGCTATACACCCATGTGTGGTGAAGAAGTACCAGGACCTAGGACGTCAGTTTTGGTGGACAAGGATGAAGAAGTCTTTGGCATAGTTTTTTTCTTGATTTCATATGTTTCAACAGGTGAATCATGAGAAATAGGTTCTAATATTATTATCTCACCACCATTAGGTGATAGAAAGGAAGTGGTATTTAATATTGATGGAATTCATGATGGGTTTAACATATACATCTAGGGAACACCTCTAGATGTTGTAGATATTTCAGATTCATATTATCCCATTAAAGATAGTTTCATATCATTGATCTCATAACACATACAAGTTTTGTAAAGGATTGGAGGAGGTATTTGACACTTAGATATGCTGGAAAAAACATTTCATATCTAGAAGGATGTCCAGACGCAAAAGACTATTTATGTTCTAGAAAAAAATTGGACCAAAATCATTGACATCAGTCATATTTGGGAGGGCCACTTACCACTGGTGGAGATTGAGTATAAAAATATCTATAACTCCACCATTGGTATGAAATCTTTTCAGGATTTATATGGGAGACCCTTCAAGTCACAACTTCATGGGATTGACGCAGGAGAGTCAGTAGTCATGGGCCCTGAGTAGGTACGAGCTACTTCCTGGATGGTACAGATCATCTAGGATTGGTTGAAGACTATATAGAGCCTACATAAGTCTTATGCTGACAGACGGAGGAGACCTCTAGATTTCTAGGGAGGGGACAATGTCTACATTAAGGTCTCACCTTGATTAGGGTTATAGATATTTGGTTGGGGATAAATTTATCTCTAAGGATCATTGACCATTTTTAGATACTGCATATAGGTGGCGAGGAGGTGTACCACTTAGATATAACCCATTGGTTACATCAGGTACACGAATTCATCCACATGTCATGGATAAGGAGGTATGTGCATGACCCATTGCACGTCATCGACTTGGTCAAGCTGGACATTGATGATGGATCAAACTTTTTAGAGTAACTAGTGTAGATCGATGATCGACAGGACAAGATCCTATGTGGGTGAGTGATTCCCTTGGTGTGTGTCTGGTGTCAGCATGGGAATCTATAGGATATAACATGAGAGAATGTGATTAAAATTCATTTGAAGTACCCACATCTATTTTTATTGAATTTTGTTTTGGATTTCCAGGGATATATAGTACTAAGGTGTGGATTATGTGATGTCTTGTATTTTTTTAGGCATTATTTTTAAATATTACATGGAATTAATTCTAGAGCAGGAACTGAGACGATATACACTTCCGAGGCTTGATATTCATAGAATATATGTTTCAAATATATTTAATATATTAAATATCATGTGGGAGTAGTTTTCCTAAAAAATGGAATAAATTCTATTTGTGTCCTCATATTACAAATCATAGGGTACCATTGCGTTTAGAGCAGCAAATTTACCCAAGGCGATGGCGAAATCGGCCGATGCAAATCAGATAGAAAATTTATGTTTTCACATTTTATGGAAGTAAAATTACTGAATAATTTATTTTATTTCTATCATTATAGTTACATAATAATTATTTTTCTTTTTTATATAATAAAAGCTCAAGGTTAGGACCATAACCCTTGAAAACATTTGGGAGACACTTGAGAGAACTTGGGGAATTATCCCGACGGAAAATGATGGTAGATCCATGGATTAAAGATCTACATACACTATTTTGACAAGTCTCTACAATGGTAGTGACATGATGATCAACCTTCTTCAATGAATGATCCATCCCATAGATAGGTCATTTTTTTAAATTCCTTTTTTTCACCATTCTACTATTAAAAAAAATAAAGATCAACCCACAAACATGTTGACATGCGGGTCAATCATTCTTAAGGGAGGGTTTTAATTGCATTAATTTTGGGATAATTATTACTATAATTATTTTTTATTGTTATCATCAACAATATAATTAAAGGTATTGTGGCCAACATTAATAGAAGTCGATGTTTATTCCTTTAGTTTTTCAATGGTGATTTTCTCCCCTATGTTATTTGTGTACTTGACGTTCTTCATGGGATAATGAAAGAATAATATTTTAACCTCCATTACTTATAAAAAAGATCCAAAATCATATATCCAAACTCATGATGACCAAGAAGAGTTGTGAAGACAATAGTTCGAGATGGAACAAAGGGATTCAAAAGATACAATTCTTTGAGAGACATTCATAAAAATGATCATAATGGGTTTTCACAGCCTATCATGGTCCAAATCCTACCAATTCGATGTCACCATGGTTGGAAAACCATAAATAATCAGTTTTGAGGTGAATGTATCATCAGATAAGACACCGTAGAATCAACTGAGTTACAGAGAGGAGGAACGACCATTCTAGAAAATCTCGATGAATATGGAGAGTGTTTTTGAATACATGATGTATGGGCCCCACTGAGTGGCGATAAGGGTTTCTAAAAAGAAGAGACTATCACACGACATGTGACACTTGTCACATTATGTGAAATCCATTACATGAGGCATTGTGTGTATCTGAGAGGATACAATGTCAGGGGGTAGAATACATGACTTATTTTCCCCTACATGGCTAGATCAATGTTGGATACACTGGCTACCCCATATACCCGTACATGGGTAGAAAAACATAGGTCCCAGCCATGTACTGGAACATGGACAACATCAAAAGGGTGGACCTCGGATAGTAGGACATGGCATGATAGATTCTCTACACACAGTGTATATGGTTTCAACATGAAATATTCTTCTCACTCCGGATATTGTACACTAGAAGTACTTGGGGTCAATGGACACAACATGTGACCCTTCTGGTTTGGTCCTCTCGGGTAGATACCCTGGGGGGGTTAATCAGTGTATGCCTTATTAAAAAAACAACCCCTATTGATCATGATTTGTGGTTAGAAAAAACCCTCTTCTGTCTCTCCTAACCGTTGTACAGTATGAATGAATCTTAATTCATGCATAGGACACCATAATTTTACTTGGTTCACCCTTACTTGTCTACGTCCAAGGTGCATACACTGAAAATGTGCTAATATACCAAATCCACTATTATCGCACTTCTGTTTACATGTTTGAAGTTGACTCACTTTCCCTCTTGGTTTACAACCATTCACAATTTGAGAACACACTGCTCTCTCAACTGAAGTGAGCTCACTACTTCTTCATAAGATTGAATCATAGTTTATAGGCATGTAGTTATCCTCATTATCACTAATGAATGCATCCAACACTATATGTAGATGCTCTCTTGATGTCCAAATTTCACCCAAAAATGTATCTCACATTGCACCAAGTGTACCAGGAAACCAAAATTTTTACGCTCATCCTTCACCGTGCCTTGCGCGTAATTCCCTAATTTTGTTAGAAATCCACTTTTTGCGAAACACCTCTATTACATGAAAAAAATTATTTTATGCGCAATAGCCTTATTTTACATGAAAAGTTTCTTTAGGCGCAACAAACTTTTTATGCACAGCCTGAGCTTCACGCACAACTTTCTTTTTGCGTGGAGCCTTTTCTTTAAGAGAAAACACATGATTTTCTCTCAAACTGAAAATTTATGTGGAACTCCCTTGCATATTCCAATATCACACACCATAGCTCAGATACTTCCTATTCCTTGATCTTTTTTGAATGAGGGGATCAATTCATATTTTTAGTCAAAATCAACCCCTATGTAGAAAACCATCCTTCCACGCGAAATCATCTTTGAGCGTGAAAAATACACCTACGCACAACACTATATTTCACAAAATGCTCCAATTTTTCTCGCACCTCATGCCTTTTACAATTTTCTAGATTTTGATCTTGAACCACCTTTATCATAAAAATATATATTCCTCTATTTCTTGTGTCATGCCAATATTTTGTGCACCACTTTTTTTTCCATGCAGTGATCTAATTTTGCATGCAACTAATGCCTTTTCCAATTTCCGAGCTTCTAATCTCGAACCAATTTTTGCAGGAAAAACTTCACAACACAATTTCATGCACTACACCAATATTTCAAAAACCACTTTCCTTTTCACACACCACTAAAAGTTCACGCACACCACCCATTACCAAAAAAAATCTCTCAAATTTCTAATGTCCAGGCCAAAAAATTTGGAAAACACTGGAAAACTACGCCACCTTGTATCTACAATTTTTGTACCACCTCTATATCATCCATTATTTTTTTGGGGTTCTTCAATCCGAAATGGAGTGCTAACAACATCTCTTGAATCCGAAAGATCACCATGTAAACCCCGTTTGTCAATAGATTATACCTCATGGTATGCTTTGTGAACAAACACAACTTGAATGCCCACTTTTTCAACAAACACATTCTCCTCAAAAATGATTCCATGATACCTTGAGGGATTTTTTCCCAACACTTATACACATAATATACTCTTTTATACAAGGATTGGTCTCCATGTCCACTTTATCTTGGAATGGCTAATTTCAGTTCAGTTCCTCTTACTTGTTCTCCTAGAGGTTAGTTGGTATCATTTCCTATCCATATATGTATGACCCCCTTAATCTTGAATTTATAAATAGAGTCAAGAGTCCCCTTCGATAAGCCCATATTAAGATCCTCTATGAATTATTATGCCCTCGTTAGAGTCAGGTTACCAATGCGACCAATCCAATCAGACATCAGTCCCCTACTTAGTAGGATAATTCAGATGAGTTGTCATATATGCCATGGCCATAGATCTGATACTCATATATGTATCATGACCTTCTCCACTAATTGATTGAGTTCTCTTTGAATGAGTATATATATTCTATTTTTAGATCAATTAGTGTATCTATCTCTCACGGTGGATCCTGAAAAATAGTACTTCTCAAAAAACCTCATTAGGGTTATCAAACTCATAAGTTCGTTCTCTCAGATGAGTGATTTGTGGATTTTTCAGACTGAATCCCTAGCGTGGGAATGCAGTTGTTGTGAATTACCACTATACTATGGGTTTGGATTTTTAGTATATCTAGATATGTTCTTGATATATGTATTGTAAACATATACTGTGTATATTTGATTGTGCCTTTACATTATTTATTTCATTGGGGTTTCTGGGGTTTTCTACAGAGTATTATTGTACTCACCCCTACATAGGCTTTTCCCACACATGTCGTGTCTTGTGAAGACGAGCAAACTTTTGATTGAGTCTATGGAGGACCAGTATTGTAGAGTGATTTTTGAGTTCTATGAAGTTCAAGGTGTTCCATTGACTTCAAAAAGTAGTCCATGTACCTTTTTTATTTACAAATTTGACTTTTTATTTTCATACTCTATCTTTTAGATGGATTTTATTCTTTCGGATAGAGTTTTATACACATTACTTTCTATTGAACAATTTTTGTTGGGTTTGGTAGTATGATTTCATTTTGTTCCTTAGTGATTATTACATTTCATAATTTGTGGTCTTAGAGATGTGTGTGTTTGTGTGTGTGTGTGCATGTACGTAGGAAATGCATCCAATGTTAGTGACATGCCAACTCTGTACTAGTCACCAGCCCCTGGCCTATTCAAGGTTGGTTTGGGGAATCACAAAATGGGCCCCATTGGGATGGGTCATAACATATTCAAAACCAAAATTTCCCTTTGATTAAAATATGATTATTTATATTAGGAACTCTCATATTCCTTATACTAATTACATAAAATAATAAATCATTAAAATGTCTTGAAAATATATTTCAATTATCAAAATCATATCCCTTGAGGGTGTATTTCAAGGTGTGAAGTATTGGGTCCACTCATTATTCCACAGATTCACAATTGTTTTGACACTTGACTAGATTTTTTTTGGCTTTTTACCTATAGGTACTCCAGTTAAATAACAAAATACAGTTTTCAATATCTATGTAGAGATGTGATTTAATTGAAACCACAAAAACCCTACTTTAATGAAACATAAGGATGTGATTTCATACTTAGAACAATCCATTAAATTTATTCCTATGATTCTTTTTCTTAATTTATCTTATCCTAATGACTAAGATATTAAATATTAAATAAATTAAATTAGAGGTCTATTTGTACATCTGAAATTATTATCAACCAAAAAATTTCACCACTCGATGTCATTTACATCCTTAACGAATAACATCCTAATTTCCAATGTTATCTAAACCATGATCTAATGACAACTATGAAACCTCAAAGATTTTCCAATATCATAATTAAAAAAATTATCAAACATATATCATTGTAATGCATTCCGATGATATTTTAGGTTTACAAAAATAGTGATTCATGAAAAGATTTATCTAAAAATTACGATGACTTTTTTAGCTAATAGGCATTTTTCCATTATATAAACAACTATTTAGTTCATAAAAAATCATAAAAATCTCCCATAAATTATACACATGAGATACTGTTTTATACCCATATATGAATTATGTTTATTCATAACCTTGGTTAAAGTAAATATAATAATGTGGTGTTCTTAGATGATCATTATGGGTAAACATAAGTGATGATAATAAAAGATCACAATTTTACATAAGATGAGAATATAGGTATGATAAGGTTGCATAATAAATGTATATCAGGAAAATAATAGTTCAAATATCATATAATATGGTATGGAATAAAATTTAATTTTCTTATATATTATAAAATAGTAATTAATAAGGAATTTATCAAATCCTATAATGAAAATCAATATCATGAGGTGGAACAGTATTATGTATTATAAACTCAATATGACCATTAATTTTTGAAAAAAATCATTATTTCTACACATTAAAATTTTAGAAAATTAATTGTTCTTATGATTTGTGAATAAAATCTCTATGTTCATGCCTTAATATCTCATGAGATATCAAATATAACCAAATTATTTAATGGTGATATAGAGCCCCAACTATTATATTCCACATATACGAGTTCTAGTTGAAATAAATCAATCGTCATAGAAAAATTAACAAATAGAATCAAAATAGGATTCATAAACCATTAATATAGAATCACATAACTAATACATTTATAATTCCATAAATATAAATAATATGATATACCCATGTAATATAAATGTTTATCCAATTATATTTAAAAATACTCTAGGTAAATTCTCTTCAATCAATATAATAGAAAATTAATGGTTTACAACATATTGATAAACTTTATATGGTTAAGAGAAAAAATCGCAGTCAATTAATTTATGAAATCTATTTGGACACCCTTCAGTCCATATAATATATTATAGGGTATTCCCAAAATAAATGAATTAGAAGAATTGAAATTCTTATTCACATAGGATGGTTATGAAAAAAAGTCAGGGATGGATCACCCCTCTAATAGAAAATAAAATTTTACAAGTCATACAGATGGTTAAAGTTGGTTGGTAACATTAAAATGATATCCTCAATCAAGAATAAAATATGCAAAAAATATGTTAGTTTAGGTAAAAAACCTTTTTAGGATAATTTGAAAAAAAACTTCAAAAACAGGGAATATCCATTACCTTTTTAAAATATTTATTTTAATTAATAATTGTTTTATAAAACACAGAGGATTATAATTTATTTTAAAAATAATGAGATTATATATGAATTATCAAAGTGAATGTTCAAATAGAATAAATATGTGCTCACATGGAAGATGATAAAAATTGATTATTTTCGTAATGTGATTAACACAACATATATGAAAATGTAAAATATTTCATTAAAGAATTTTAATGAAATTAAATGTTTTATAAAATTAACAATTTTATTTAGAGATCCATAAATACAAACATTATGAAAATCAATTAACAAATATGGACATGGAAAGGGGAGGTTCCTCGCTGAAATGAAAATATGGGGTTTGTTTCACATTAAAGAGAATATTATTGCAAAATATGGGTAATGATGAAATGAAATTTTAAATGGACATGAAAAAACGTCATTAATAACTAAAAATGATAATGGTTTTTATGAATAATACATATTCCCTAGATGTCTCATATTTTGAAAACAATGTTTATTTGACTATAAGATTAGAAATAAAACCCTTACAATTGGAGTAAAATTTTAATTGAAACCCCTTTATATATGGACCGTAAAATTAATAATAAATACCAATTATAAAATCCATTTATTGATATAACTTATCAAATTCTTAGTATATAAATCACAAAAAAATCATGGTGTGTGAAACTAAACATGTCTCACATATTTGAAAGTGAGACAATAGAACTCGTACCTTGTGTCACTACTTAGTGGAATGGACTATAAGATCCTCAATAAAAACATACCCATCCCAAATACCTATTTCAGAACATTATCCATGTATTTATAATTTTATTAACTTCATTTATAATAATATATTATAAAAATAATATTTAATTATACATTAATTTCATCATCGAATGATATAAGTTTCGATTAGTTTTTTTGTACCAGTTTGTAATGGTGGTGTCGATGATTGTTAATATATTTTAATTTCATCATCCTGATATCATTAAATTTTATGTAATATATGATTTATAATAATTCAAAATCTTATAATTTCATTTTATATATACATTAGTTATGTTTTATGATTACAGATTTGATGATGAACTTATTTTGATGATTTAAATAGAAAAAGATGATATATTAATAATATATATTGTCTTTGATATTAATATTTTTGAATCACTAAAATATATTTAATAATTAATATTACATTATATTAATATTATATAACATTTCTTAATAATTCATTACAAATAATTTACTACATCATTTATATAGGTGGTAAAACCAACCAATATATAAATATGATGTAAAGATTGAATGAGTAAGAAAATATCAAAATATAATCTTATTATAATTTAATCAAAAGATTAAAAGTTTAATATATATTTATTAAATTAATTCTTCAAACTATACATGTTTGGTCGTAGTGGTAAATGAAATTTGTTTCTCATGGTGGTCATAGTATGCACATACACATGATTAATATTTCCATTTCTCAAGGAATGAGAGGGAATGAATGTGTATAAAAATTTGATATTTTACAATAATATTTATAATATATATCTTATTTACTTATCAATACTATCCCTACAATCATACATGATATTCAATAATAAATAATGGATGATGTCTTTTCATAAAGATGGAAGTAAGCATGTATTCTTAATAAATTGTTTGGAAAAATCTCTTAGGGTAACATTGCAGTATTTTTAATTTGATTTTGTTTGTTGAAAAATAAGGATTCCAAAGAATTTTGTGGAGATCATGATCTATTTTAGACATGTTACTTCAAAAATTAACCGTGAAAAAGTAAAGGATTTTTTAGAAGCAATAAAAAAATTGAAAACACAAGGTGCCACTGTTTCCCAGTGTTTCCAAAATTGTTGGTGTCCCAAATATGAATGATGGATAGAATTATAGAATACAAATATACCTAAAGAAAATTTGGTGTAAAAAATTTAGGGGATATCTATATTATTTAATTATGTATTTACATGAATTCCATGTAAAAATATGGAAAACGCATGAGTTTCACGAATATGGGAGACCGTGAAGGGAATTTCAAAATGGTGGAAAACATTTTATGGTAATCTCCAAAATTATGAGAAGATTCATAGGAGGATAATTTTCTAGGATCTTTGTAAAATATTTGTAATTCAAAAATAAATTGTGGAGAATCATGAAAAGGTGAGGATGTGGAAAGAAGCTTATAGAAATGGCATAAACACCTCTAAATTGGCCTTTATCCCCTTCATAAAATTAGATAGAATTAATGAATATCTTAAGGCTCCAGATAAGTGAATATTGTTCCTAAATGTGGTTGTTACAAAAAAACTTTTAGAAATAAATGTAGTTCATGAAGGCTATAAAAACAACTGAAAT
This sequence comes from Viscum album, assembly GCA_963277665.1. Taxonomy (NCBI): domain Eukaryota; kingdom Viridiplantae; phylum Streptophyta; class Magnoliopsida; order Santalales; family Viscaceae; genus Viscum; species Viscum album. The sequence goes on from OY728129.1 coordinate 1,543,636,007, forward strand.
ATTCAGCATCATGAAATTAATGATGTTCAAAAAAGATATAAAACTTCAACTGAATGTTGGTACCTTGATGAAGTCTAAATGATGTTTTGAAAGGATTTTGCTTCATGAAATATATTTGAGCCTTTCTAAAGAAGGGATATTCATGAAGGTAGTGAACATAAGGAAATAATATAAAAATATATTTTCCAATAAATCTATGGTAATGTGGTATTCATCAATTTGATGAAGGTGAGACTTCGACAGTGCATATATCTACAACTAAGGATGTATTACTTAGTGATAATTAAAGGAATTACATTTACATAAAGTGTGTGTGAATCCCTTCAAGGAGATGTGAACCAAGGAAGAGGAATATGGCGATCCTTTCCACCAGCAGTCGGCTAGAGAAAGAGACTGAGGGAGTAACCCTTGGGAAAGAAGTAACCTGGACCTAAACATTATAAAGGCAGATATCCTAGTCATAGAAGTGATCTTTCCTGAAAAATATTTTTTATGTGATCCTTAGTGGATTTTGTACATCAACACATTATTTTTTGAATTCCCCTTGTATGTTTCCCAGTGAGGGAGAAACCATGTAAAATATGTGTGTCCGTATACATTCTTTCTCATTTTACTTTCAATACATCATTGTTAGATAAATAATGAAAGAGTAATATTGAAAAAAAAATTAATAGAAATTAAAGTGTCCATAATAAAAAAGAGTCCAAGATTCAGTGGGGTAGAAATAATTTATAAATAATATTAATACACTAATTCACCCCTAGTATATCTATGCCCCTTTTAGACCTTACATAAACATTCATTTATTCTTCATTGTTGATGGAGTTGAATAAATATTTCCTTTTACATGAATATAATAACATTTAGTCATTATAATAAGACATAAATAATTATATTTAATTTTTTTCATGTTAATTGAAGATAATATGAAGGAAATCTAACGTGAAGCTCGACACTAATTTAGACGAAATTAATCCTCTATTGGAAACCATATTGATTTTGAATGGGTTTGGGAAATCTTAAGGACCCATATTCTCAATAACATGGGATATGGTTCAATGGTATTTAAAATTATATATTTTTATAATGAAATTATATGTAATATATTTGGTATGCATTGATGGAATTAGGATCCATTTATAGGTGAATAAAACGGCATATTTTTTAAAACCCATTATTTTTCAATAATGTCATAAAACTATACAAGGGATAATGAATCCAATATGGGGAAATCATGGACTAAAAATAGTATTTAGTTATATTATCCTATTCAATATTCCTTTTTTAAAATGATTATGTTATTTATGAATTTTAACATTTGTTTTTAACCTTTACCATAAAGAACCATTTACCAAAGAAATTAATTTTTGATGTTTGTGAATAATTTTAATATTGAAAACCAAAATTTAAATTATTAAATATTTTGTATGATATCATTTCAAATATTTCAATTATTTTATCAAAAAAAAATTTCCAAGAATTATAAATATCAATTTCAGTTTTTTTACACATAATGTATAGAAACTATTTTTTAAAAATTTGTATTTTAAGAAACAATTTTCATATAGAAAAAAATAATAAATTTTTATAACATTACTAAAATAAATTGTTTAATTATATAAACAATAATGGTTATTTTTCTTCTAAATAAATTCAAAATAGAATATCACCATTAGAATGTTTAATTAATAGAAAATTCCCTATTTTTTTGTTTTCAATATAATATTACTTGTGTTCGAAAATTTTTAACAAAGGTTTTCTATGATTAAAATATTATTTTTAAATACATAATAATAATTTATAAATATATATTTTATCTATTAAAATGTTTTTTACAAATTATTCCTTTATTATGTAATTATAAATTTATAGAAAATAAAATTCTTTTAAAAACAATAGTTTGAACTATTCAATTACATGTTAAATATTTCCTAAAAAATATTAAATAATAGACCTATTATCATTTTGAAAATTTAAATTCAAAAATTAGTTTATTTTTATAAGACAATTCCTAATATTTATATATTCATATTTAAAATTAAAATAAAATATAGAAAAGAAGATACTTTGATATAAAAATAAAATTTAAATCATTATGTGTTTTTAATCCAATTTTTTACGCATTGATAATTTTTTGGATAATTTTTAATTAATAAATATTTTATTATTTTAAAATTTTATTAATAATATTGATTAAATTTTTGTAATCTCTTTTTTATTTTGGTGTTGCATGTGAATCAAGTTACCAAACTTACTATTAATTTAGGGATAAAATATATTCCAAAACATTATGATGTAACATTGTGGGTATCTACTCTTAGTTTCTACTAATTGAACCCAATAAATTACATATATAGTGATTCACGACACATAAACTCCATCATCCATTTGATAAGGATTAACACATTAGTATTTAGGTCATTTGGATATAAAATCATAGCACCTAATTGGGGGGAAAAAACTATGAAATATTTCTTTTCCCAATTTTCGATTTTATTTACTGACATTAATAAAAAAATTAATTTCCGTTTTATTCTCATTTTACGTTAGACCGACCATTACATCATCAGATGTTATTCCCTTAGAAAACCATATATGGCCCTATAGGTTCCTACCATATTTCAAGCTAATTTTTCATTCTCTACCATCATTCTTCATATCATTACTTGGTAATTTCAAGTGTAAGTACGGGGTAAAAATTTATATATTTCGCATGGTATTAAATTTAAGGTTGGAGGATTATGAGGGTGTATTAATATTCATTATCATTTGGAAAATCTAAACATTAGTCACCTTCATTAATATTAATTTTCACAAATTTCTCATTCGATATATATATAATATAAATTTATAATCCAGGAAAATGTACATATTGGATTGTGAGGATGGAAATATTTTATAATGCTTTATTGTTTGACTAATGAACCATTATGGGAAATTGGACGGGTTTCACATTTTTTAAGCATATATGTTACAACACATGAGCTTAATAGTTGTTTTTCCTTCAACTAAATATTATGGTCAAAGGGGGGTTTCACACATTACATAAAACTATAACAACCCAAAATATGTTTTATTGAGATAAAAAATTATAATGAATGATAAACATTAATACATTATAATAATACAACATTAAATATCATTAATAAAAGTACAAGTGCATTAATTCGATAATTAAAAAAATACCATGAATATAATCTATATCATCTTGGTCTTCTATGAATATGAAAAAAATTTGAAACTATGGAAGAAAATAGTATCATTAAAAATATAATATACATGTTGAGCCAGAATAAAATCAGATCAATGATATTAGTGATGTTTTTTAGGATATATATAGGAATGAAATATGATCATTATATATATGGAAATTGTATATATGGCCATTGGAAATATGGATTTTGGATATTTTTTCATTGGGTATGAATGTATCCAATTGGTATATTAATTTTGTAAAATTTTTAATATAAAATTGTAAATAATATAAATCATAAATATTAAATAATTATGGAAATAAATAAAGAGATAATATTTATTTATAATATTTTGTTATGAAATTTAATATTTTTATGCAATTCATATTATTTTTATTTTTATTACTACTATGGAATGATTGGATGAATTTAAAAAAATAATGAAATATGTTAATACAAATTGATTGAAAAATTTAATTTTTTAGAAGATGAGTAATTTATTATAATAGGATTTTGTTAAAATTATTTAATTTTTAAAATTATATTTTTGTAATAATTTTTTCTAAAATATTATAAATTTTTATTGTAACAAATGAAATTTATCAATATTAAATATTTGATCTACTATAATTTTTGAGCATCTAAAAAATATATAAATAGTTCGTTAATTATTAATTGATATGAAATGATATTATAAAATATTATTTTATAAAAATTCATTTTTAAAAGAATTTTTTTTAAATATTAATTTCAAAAAGTTTTTATATAGTTCAATTACATTTTTTGCGTAAAATAATTTTACAAAGGTAAAAATAGATTTACCATGGTGTAGTAGAATAAATTAATAGGGTTAAACATTGTTATAAATAGGTAAAATATCACAAAAAATTATCTATAAACGTTATGAATGAGGGTATGAACTACCGGTATACATTTTTGTACAATTTGTTTCAACATTACATTTAACATGAAAACCATATAATTTAAGGAATTAGTATTTCTTGAAATTCAACGAAAAAGTCACTGAACAAAGGAACAATCTTATACCTCATAAGAAACTACTATTTGACTTCAGTTTACTCTTGAATTTCTACCCTCCTTCCCTCAACCGATTTTATAATAGATATTTATTGGATTTTTATTTCAACTATGAATCCTAAATCCTTTATTATAGTGTAAATCATATATAGAATGAGATAATTTATCTAATTAAGTAATGCGTCCTTCAGCATATATTTCAATTATATTCTCATAAAGCTCATTGTAAATATAATTATCAACTATAATGATTTTATATGAACATTGTTGGGATTATTTATAAATTACATTTAAATTATATAACTATGAACACTTAATAAATCATTAATATTGTGTTTTTTTATTTTGGGTGGTTTAACCACAAAAATGAATGATGATACACCAAAAACACCATTTTCATGATGAATAATTACCAAGGCCTTTTTACTATTATTATATGATGTTGTGTAGTAATATATTCCCTGAAAATGGTTCCTTATAGATGAAAAAAATTTATCATTCCAAATTAACTCATAGTTATCGATAAATTACATGAAACATGTTCATCATCGATTCAAATATTGTGAACAATACCCATAAGTTTTATCAATTGAATTTGTGAGTATAAAAATAATTTAAAATAAAAAATTACACTACCCTATAAAATTATTAATGATTTAAATGTTATCAAGTAATGATGATCTATATTGCCATTATGAAACATGTATGAAATAATCACAGCTACTAAAATCTAATAATGAAGAAAATAATAATTTATTAATATATGTGTAATTAATATTTTAAATTATATTGTATAAAATGAAATAAATTTGAATAAATTGCAAATATATTTTATTAAGATTATTAAATTTATTCCCCTAGATATTAATGTGTTTTCACAGAATTTCCATAGAAATGTTAGGGGGTTTCTTCTAATCTCATTTTGAAATTTTTATTATCAATGATTAAATTCTTATTTGAGCTAATTATATATTTTTACTATACAAATTCAATACATATTATTATTATATTGTTATGAATTATTTTTATTTTTTATTAATTCCATTTTGCCTAAATTTGGTTCATACATCAATCGAATTAATGTCTATAAATGTGGAATTACAATAACTCTTCCTTCCAATCCAGAATCATTCTCATCACGGTCTATGTTTTACAGACTCACTATTATATAATTCCATAAATTATTATGTTAATTTACTAATTACATCTATATTATTACAAAATAATTAAATCAATAAATTTTTAAAATTTTACAAATCGTCCATTTTCTATTGTTTTGAATTTCGTTGAAATATTAGAAAGAATCGTAATGTTAAATGATTTACTCAAGAATGAATTACCCATTTTTTAACTATTTTAATTAAGGAATTTTTATTTCCTATATTTCATGAGTTTCTAAACATAATTTATTTTCACCTTGATAATTAGTATATTTCCATTTAAATAAATTTTATCCATAAGTATATAATATTTCTTCATCTTCTTGAAAAGAATATTATAATTCTCTTATAAAATATTTTTCATATATATCATTTTCCATTATTTACCTTGTACATCACAGTGTAAATGATCTAATGATAACATCCACTTACTCTCAATACAGGTCTTATTATCATTTATTATGGTAATATTGAGTAAAAAATTTGTTTCCCATGGATTTATTATGAAATGGTGAAATGTGGATTTTTTTCAAGTTCTTAATTAAAAAATATATATATAGTTATTAATTATGTAATGGGTGGGTCAGATATATCCCTCCAATACATTTGATAATGTATTTAATTTAATGACATATGAATAATTCATTAGTGGTTAGCACATGTTCAATCCGATTATGCTATAGGGGTAGTAAATACAAGTCTATTATGTTATAGGTAGGAACGTATTCTTATATATTATGATATGAATGTATTTTTTTGTTATAAATAAAATATATTATGATTTTAACTTTTTATATTCAACATTAATTTTCTTATTTTTTGATTTCAAATCTCATGGATGTCTTCTCATGTTTTCAAACTATTATTACTCATGTCATATGTTATACAAAGGAATTATTCCAGGGATCCAGATTTATGATCTATATTTTATTTGGAATGATTCATTTTAGTCATGACAATCGACCTTGATTTTTTTTCATATGGATATCATTATATTATTCTCACTTATGATCATCAATTTGTATCTTTTATTTTTACCCTAACCCACTATATAATCTCAACCTTTATTATGGTTCCATTACCCATGTTATGATGAGGATTATTATATATTATGTGTCAAATAAATAGTATGTTCAATTCTGTGGTAGATCATCCATGATCAACTTGATCCATAGAGGAAGGTGAGGTGAGATTTATAGTAAAAAATGGCCAAAGTTTTGGTGTCCCTCAAGATTGAGGATGGTTGGAAATGAACATGAAACCCCAGTATATGGGATGTGGATATGTGTATCCCTAATGATTGGAAATAGTCCAGGGGAATTCCTAGTTGTTGACAGCAATGGATTCTCACTGTGGATAGGGGAGGTTGGATGGAGTGGATGTCTTAGAGACCTTAGATCCAAACACCCTTAGTGCCAACTTCGATCATATGAAGGCTGGGAATAGGGGGATAAAACTAGCGTGGTAAATAAAATAGGTAATAAGGAATCCCTATATAAGAAGGGGAACCTCAAAGAATGGTCGACGATAAAGACGGAGAACCATTTTGATGATCCTGATGTCTATGATTTACCACTACCTCAAGAGGAGGATTATTTAGGGGATAAAATCTATAGTCGCCCCGAAGTGGATAGTATGGACAATATTCAAGGGAATGTTCCTCATAGTACTAGAAGAAATAAAGGGAAAAATGATTTAGAGACCCCGGGAAATGTATTGTGGTTCTTGTGAAAAAACAAAATGGATGCAAGGAATACTCCAAATTTCCAAATCCATTAGAGACTAGGTTGGATAAGAAGAATATAAAAAAGAATGGAAAAGTTTTACAGAATGGGGAAAGTAAAAAATCTACTTAGAATACAAGAGTAATGTAGGGAGAGAATAGTGAGTGCTTGAAACTATTCCCACACTCTAAGGAAGAAATGCCTGAAAATGCTCTCCAGCATATTGTCTCAAAAGAGGAGATTAAAATATTTTTTTAAAGACAGTTTCAAGATGAGGCCAATGAGGAGAAATAAATATAGATAGATAAACAAGACTAAATTCTATATCGAGGCTTCAATTTGATCAAAATAAACATAAAGGAATTTATTTAGAAAATGGAAAGGATCACCACTCACCTTAAAGAGCTTATTAGAGAAGACTCAGATACCCAAGATAGTATGTTGCACTGGGAACATTATAGAGTACCTGAGTTAAGTAACATTAGTCTAGTGTTTAATCATTTTGTGATCACTTTAATCACGTAGCGGTACCTTGTTTTTGAACTATGGTCTTCCATTTATCATTTATATTTTTAATGAAAATTTAAATTTTGATGGAGTATTATGTTAAAAGACTATTTTATTGGTAGATTTTAACAATTTGGAAAAAAAATATTCTAAATATATAATATACAAAAAATATATACATAGAGGTTCGATGGTTTAATTTACATTGATATATAAAGAATATTCTTATTAAATAATATAATATATATATATGTAATTCATGGGTCACCTCTATTGGTATAAAACTAGGGCCTAAATATTTTTTGTGATTGTTTTTTTGATGAGTAAAAGTTCAGAACATAAAATAACATATAATGAACCAAAACTGATATAAAATGAACCAATAATCCATAGGTTTAAATGATTTTATCATGATTTTGGACATTATTAGATTAATTTATCTTATAATACGATTTCATACTCTTGTTATTATTATTTAATACCCACACTACACATTTTTTGTTTTAATAAGGGGAAAGAGACATATTTATGATATTGGTGTGGTGATAGGTATTCTCATTATTGAAAACATATTATTTAATCATAGTTATATGCATTCATGAATATCCATAACGGTATATATGCCAACTAATTCACAACCCTAAGGGCCAGATATTGAGTTATTTGTCCAAAATCCTAGTGGAATAATGATTTCATTCAAATTATACAAATCCTCTCCAATATAATTTAAGGGGAATTTTCTTCTATAAATCATATTGTTCTCTTTTTGGTAGAATTTGATGTTATTGGGAGAATGTATTATATCTCCATACATGGAGACCATAATAATTTATAATCTACGGATTTTACTTTCCATATCAGAAATCAACCCATTATCATATATAGAGGAAAATATTACCATGGACTCTATATAAAAATTTCATTAATTGTGAGGGTCTACATAAAAAATCACTAAAGTAACATAGATGAAATGTATATGAAAAAATTGATTTTTAAGAAATTATTGTCTTGTGTATATATGTAAATTCGTTTCCGAAAAATGGGTTTAGTCTATCCACAAATCATGAGTTTATGTTATTAATAGATCTCTTACTTAGTGTTTTTTTCAGATCAAATAATCCTTATAAAATGGCATTGATTGAATTAGAGAAATTATTAAAGAAAATCCAAGAGAATCTGGTTAAGGTTTTTATATACTAAACTGCTTCACCATGGGGTACAACAGTTCTCATTATTAAGAAGAAATGTGGTTAAATGCCTTATTTCAATGATAATTGTTATCTTAACAAGATATCAACCCTAAACAAGTATCATCTACCCTTTATTGATGACTAGTTTTATCAATTGTGATATTATGAATAATTTATAATGATTCAACTTCAATATATATAACATCAATTATGAATCAAAATATATGACATATCAAAAAAATCATAAAATAAATGGATAGTATGAATTCATAGTGATGTAATTCATACATAAAAATTAAACTACTATCATCATGGAAATGACGAATTCATTATTTAGTGATTACATGGATCAATTTTTTGTAGTCGATATAGATAGAATTCTCGCATATTGCAAGTCAAATGAAGAGAATAAATATTTTTTGATGATTATATAACAAACCATGAGGAAAGAGAAATTATTTTCATAATTTTTAAAGTGTGTGTTTTTTATTTTGAAAGTATCATTATTTGGTCATGTGAACATAATAGGGAATATATATATGGATCCTTGAATGATAAAAGTGGTTAAAGAATGGAAAATACCACACAATGTAATAGAATACTATAGTTTCCTAAAATATGATATAAAATATCTACTATTTGTTAGGACTTTATCATTAATATAATATCAAATAACCATGTTAACTCTGAAGGGAGTTAATTTTCTCAACATATAAGAATGTGAAGAAACAATTACAAGGATCTCAAGATGATACTGAACAAATATCCTATAATAAAACTACATCATTGTATAAAACGATTTTTGATATAAAATGATGAATCGATGAAGATATTAGGACGTGTCCTCTTGTACAATAACATGGTCATATATTATTCCACATGTCTATTAAAGAATATGGAGAAAAATTACTCGACACATTATTTTGATCTTGAAATGGAAATATTTTCATTAAATATATAGAATTATTATATATACAGTTAACATTATGAAATATATACTAATAAAAAATGGTTCAATTTAATTTTTACAAAGAAGGAGTTGAACATACACCAAAAAAGATTATTGGTGTTCATAAACCACTATAATTTATCGATACATTAACACCATGGAAATGAAAACTAGGTGGATTGTTTTTTTAGAAGGAAGGATTAGGCTATGGTATCTATGTTGAGGATTTAAAGAGGCCTGATAGATATTAATTTTCAATGGATGGATAATGAAATCCTGAGGGAATGGGGGAAATCCAATAATTCTTGATTGACTAGCCAATCAACCATCCATGTAAAAACAAGGAGACACAAAAATAGAATGTTTACATATAGAGTAATGTAAGGGGAATAATCTAATTAATATTTCAATGTTTAACTCTGAAAATGATAGATTTATATGATTTCAGAAATGATAATTTACTCTACCAATTATAGAATTGATAAAGGAGATATTAGAAGATGAACATAACTCATCACTATCTATCCATTTGTGAATAACACTGATGTATAAATTTCTGAATAATCATTTCTGGTGTAAAAAATTTCTGACTTATATTTATTTTTTTTAAACACGTAAAATGCAATAAAGTTATACATGAATGACACCAATGAGCCCGTACCTTAGTGGAAAGGGCTCTTTCTTGGCATCCAAGAGACCCAGGATCAAAACCGAGTGGAGGTAAATTTCTAGGGGTACTGTAGCAGTCGCTGTAGCAATCACTATAGCAGTACTGTATAAGTTACTGTAGTAGTTACTATTCGGTACAGTGGCAGCCGGAACTATTCACACGATTTGGGCCTTCGGGCCACTGGTTAGGGTCTATGGGTCTCCAGGGCCTTCAGGTCATCAAAGGCCTTCGAGCCATAGGGATTTCAGGTCACATATACCATAGAGTATCCCAGTTCACACAAAACATGCCCGAGAAGAGGATCAGCGCAATAGGAGTAATAGCCACTAGATGCAGAGCTAACCGTATTGGAATAATGAGAGGGTATGGCAGCCTCCATCTGGACCAAGAACCGTGCAACATTGTATAGGGAAATGCTAGCCAATTAGCAATGCAAGTAGGGGAGCTAGGTGATCAATGGTGCAGAAAGCTAGGGAGGGGTAGTTCAAATGGGTAGGGACTATGGGTCATGTATTGGGAATGGTATGCCTCTGGGCCTTCAGGTCATGTATTGTGGGTTTTTCAGTCCTTGTGCCTTGGGCCTATGGGTCATGTACGGGTTCTCCATAAAACCTTAAACGGGGTATTATCCATAATAAAAATAAAAATAAAGATGGCCTTTAGGACATTCGGGCGATACAAGAATGAAAAAATTATAAGGGAATGATTCAACCATTATCCATACCTATATATAAATGGGGGAAGAGATCTATAAATTTTTTAGTACTTCCCTAGACATCCAAATTTTATAACTTCACTTGATTTCTTGTTGATTACCTTATTATGTTAGAAAATTTCACTTTGTATTTGATAATATTTATCACTCGGTCAATATTTCCTGATATTAATGAAGTATGTGGTAATGTTAAATTGAGTGCCACATTCAATTGTATATAATAGATATTTAAGGTTGACTGTAAAGTTATATAGAACTATCCCATTTTAATTGGATAAAGAAATCATCTACAAAATTGCAAACCATCCTAATGCTGACAGTCAATCTAAAATGACCATCAAAACCACAAAAGATATACTCAGATATTGTTTAATGGATTTAAACGGCAAACATGATTTGCATTTTCCCCTTGTATAGTTCCCATGTCATGCCAATTTACCATATATAATTCAAATCAAACCATATGACATTTTATATAAGAAGATAATTATATATCCAACACATTTAGATTAATTCAGAGAGAATAAGAAACAAGTAGTTGATATTTCTCATTATATATTAAGATTATATAAAATATTCAGATTTATATAAATACTTCATTAATCAACATAATATATATGTGGATAATCATTGATGTGAATTACAGTTTGATGTTGGTGACAATGTATTTATTTAAATATCACCATGGAATATGATATATAGATTTAAGAAAAAGTGAATATTGAGACTTAGATACATTATCATCTTTAAAATACATAATTGTTTGGAGTTATAAGATATCATATTGAAAGTCCATAGAACCTATCTATTTTGAATAATTTGTTCTATATGTCACTTTTTTGGAAATATATGCTTTATCTTTCATGCAAACTAAACTCAAAGGCAATTCATCAAGAATGTGAACTTTTTTAAGATAAAATTAATGAAATATTAAATCTAAATGATAAAATACTAAAATGTAGAACTCTTAAATTGTTTAATGTTATCTAGATAAATTATATGTTTGGGTATGCAATACGAGAACTTAAATATGTAATCACGAATAAATATGTTAATTGTTTTTTCAGAAAAATAATAATTTTTATTCAGTGATTATTTTTTAATGGGGTTCAAATGTAACATCTCATTATATTAATATTTATTTTTATTTAAAAAAATATTTTAAATATATTCTTTCATATGCCAAAAAAATAAATTTAAAATTTTTTATTGATAAAAATATTACAATGAAATATATACAGTAACATATTACATTCAGGAAATTTGAATTATTATTAAGAAATGTAAAAGTGGTGTACATACTCATGTAAATGAAAAAAATTTGAACATAAAATAGTTATCCTTTTAGTTTTTAAGAATGATGATAACTATGGTTTAAACTATATAAAGAAGGAAAATGTAAAAAAAATTCCTATCATTTTGAATGATAAGAAAATAGGATGAATGAATTTAATAATGTCAGTAAAAATATATATGGGAATGAAATATTATAATTATATATATAATCTTCAAAAATATATTCTTTTGGAATATGGATTATTGATATATGGTATCATATTAGGAATGTTAGTTTTGTTACATGCTATTGTCTCCATATATTTCTGAATATTAATACATGAAACTAAAAATCACTAAAACCAAAAACAGGTTGTATAAGATAAGCAATTACAGTGGTTAAACCCATGTAGAAATTGAAACTATGATCTAATAGTTATAGCACCATGAAATCATTATTAATATAATCTATACTAGAATGGTTAATTGAATGGTTGAAATTAATATATAGGGATGTGGAAATGGAAATTTAAATAAACCAAATCACTTTTTATATTTTATAAAAAATATAGCACTCATGATATAACACCAAATCAATTGTTGTTAGACTTCATGGTGGTATCTAGTTCTACCACTATGCAAGACCTATAACACTATATACCTAAAACTCACTTTAGATTAATTAATTTATAAGAATCTAAGATAAATTAAAATTAATATCTATGTGAATGAAAAATTCAAGCAATATCCCACTCCCCAATCCCCTCTATCAAATTAGGTTTCATCCCCTAATTTCTATCACTCTTGGTCGACAAATAGCAGATCTAGTTTGAATTAATTCTCAAAGTGATATTAATTAATTAGATAATATCACATTCTTATAAAAATTATAAACAGGAATTGAATATACTGTTAATTAATTACACCCTCATATATAACACTTAAAAAATAAAGAATTATTTTTCACAATCCATTAGTAAACTACACATAATAAAAGATATAATATGTTATTTAATTAAAATATATGTGATTTTATAATGAAAGAATAATTACAGTAGTTATAATAAGTAACTATCACAATAATTACAGTTATTATAAAAGTAACTATAAAATGAAAATAAGTGCCTAAACTATATAGGTCTTATGGTCATTGATGTAGACACCCTGCTTCTACTATAGCTTCTATAATTGGAACATTATCATCAACTCAGTTTTCATCCAATACATAATGGAAAATTTTCTCTAATTTATATACAAAAGTATATTATAAATATCCAGCATATCTATATATCATCACCCTTATAGTTTTTTATTTATCCTAACGTTTTCCATTCATCTTTTTATCCATCTCATGTCCCTCAGATGGGAATATTATCCTATATTTAAATGAATTGTATCTCTTTCCATATCTTTAATATTCATATCTCATATCTGTATATCATATATTGGGCATGTATTTCATTCATTTAGTTGGCCTTAAACTTTATAAAATCCATTTTTTATTGTATAAATATCACTATTTTATAATATCAATTATTATCGATGAGTTATATACATTCGATCATTGAAACAATCTATGTAGATATATTTTATACATCATAAAAGTACTATAATAGTGAATCATAAAATCCATTACACATAGATATAGTGATATATTAATTTAATGTATACTTTTTATGGTATTTTTATACATTAATATATATATTTAAATGATTGATAATTATAATTTTTGAGCGGTTGGACTTGTCTTAAATTTTTTAAAGAATATTATGGGTACTTCAAAAAGGATAAAAAAGACACTTTTCTACATAATAAATGTGAAGGGGCACAAAACTAGATTTTTTATGATAGATTAAAGTTGAGAAAATATAGTATAAAATTTACATTTTTGTGTATTCTATTTACATGATGTGAGTTTTCTTAGTATTAGTTTTTTGAAGAGATATGTCTGAAATATCAATACATAAAAATTAATAGATTACATGACACACAACCTTTACACGTCATGTAAGTGTGGGAGAGTGTAATCATAAGGATTTCACAACTAAGGGTTTGACTTAAGTAATTCTAAATTTACACCCTCAATTACTCTTTTGATTCATTTTGTATGAGGGCTTCAATGAGGATCCACATTTGAAGATGTACACCACCATAGAGCAATACATTGCCACTATTTTTTAGGGTTTTGGTATTTTTTATTCTATACCCTCTCATGGATAGCATGAGTTGGTGATTTCGTTGTATAATGGAAGGTCTGAGGAATCGAGAATTAAGGTATGAGTTATTTTATTTTTGATTTCAATTCATTTTTTGATTTCATATTGATTATTTATTTCAATATCATCCTTGATTTCTTCTTCTATGACCATTATAAGTAGGGTTAGTGAATGAGATTAATTTCTTTATTTACATGAGTGCAACCATTTCACGAATTTATAGAATTAATTTTCATTTTTTATCGAGAGTTTATATTTCAGAAACGAACATTGTGTTTTTATATGACATATATTTAAATGAGGTTTTGGGTTATCCATATTTTTCAATTTGAAGTACCTAGCTATGAGAAAAGGATATCATATGATGAAGGGTGTTTATACAAACTATTAGACTCTTTAGGATTGAATTCTAAGGACTGCATAATTTTTAATTAATTATTTTATCACTTTTCAGCCCTTGAACATGGATTAATTTTTTTTCTAGAACCCATTTTATATTTTCTTCTCCCACATTCTACACAAATAAAATTCTCAATAGTTTAGTTTTAGTTTCTTTAAATAATAATTTGCATAGATCTTTGTTTTTGAAAATAATAAATACTCTAACCCAATACCCATTTCTTTTAATTATACATTAAATTATTATGTGAATATGTAGTGTAGTGATTTATCTATTTCAAGGTTTTAAATTTCTAAATTCATTAACCCTATGGGAATTACCGATACTCGTAGGGCTATAATATATCATGGAATGGATCATGTGTGTAAGAACCTGGTTCTTCTTTTTGAGGTACGAGCTTCTTCTTTTTCCTTTTCCTTAAGTGTTTTTGAGAAAATATGGAAAATGGGGGAAAATGCTAAATTTCGATACTACATGCCATGTACCTTGTCCACACGCCATGTACTTTCGGCCGTGTTGGGATGAGTACATGGGGCATGTAGCCATGCCAGCGACGAAGGGTGTAGGAATTGACTACATACCGTGTAGTGGTACTTACACGCCGTGTAGTCAGTCGGCAGGATTAAATAGTATGGTGGTGGAGTCGATGCTAGCTGGGAGACAGTACACGCCGTGTACATGGGAGTACATGCAGTGTACTCATGTCGACGAATTAACAGTGTAGCGGTGCCTCCAAATGAACAGTTAAATAAAGTAAGTACATGTCATGTACTCATAAGTACACGCAGTGTACTTTGTTTTTTCAACTTAAAATAGGCACTATCTTCCTCATTTGGTAGAGGAGACTCTTGAACCGTTTTGGAGCCAAAGGAGGAGGCCGAATCTTTGAATATCCACCGGGAGTTCGTCTATAATCCATTTCAGCTTCGGATGATTTCGTTGGAACCGCACGGGTAAACCCTCTCCTCTCCTTCTACCATTCTTACCAATTCTTCTCCTAACATAAGTTATTTGCTTTTGAATGGGTTTTCTTATTCGTCAGATCTACGCCGTTCTTGGGCGTTGCTGGAGTCGGTGTTCGTTTATAATGCTCGTTGACGTATAAGGTAGGTGGCTTTCTGTTTATTTTTCCAACTGTCATGCGTTTTTGTGGGTTTTGTGCCACAAACCCATGTTGGGGTGTCGTGTGGCTGAGGTCGTTGCTGTATTTAATACCTATAATTAATTAGGTATTTAAATTGTGATAATAAAATGATGGTTGGGATCATTGCATGGATCCAGAACCACCCCAGGGGTGTGTTTCACTATTTAGCCATTTGGCCAGGATACCCGAGGGTATGCCTTTAAAGTAGTAATTGTAGAATTTCCCTGAGAGGAATTTCTTGTTACTGCTTTTTTACCTATTCGGCATGGCCCGGTTACCTGTCTAGCCTAAGGGGTGACTGTTTTAGCCCAAGGTTTGTTGTATTTCTCTTGAGGGAAACCATTCGTGCCTGAGGGCTTTACTTCTATGCTTGAGGGCGACACTTCCTACGCCTGAGGGTAATTTCTGTTATGCCTGAGGAAAATACCCACGGGTTGGATTCTGTATGGCCTGAGGGAAAGCCTGAGGGCGTGGTTACTATTTTAGCCTGAGGGCATGGTACTAGTTGTCCTGAGGTCTTGGTGCTATTTAGCTCAAAAATGTTACTAAAATAATGGAATTAAATGAATAATAAAATGGAAATTTAACTGATAAGTTGGTTACTTTTGAGTACTTCTTAGTTTATTGAATTTCACTACTGCACACTTGTTGCAGGTTTTACACACAGTTGAGAACGTGCCTTTGGTGGGTTCCTACTGAGATATATTTCTCACACCCTGTTTGGGTCACGTTTTTCGGCCCAAACTGATTACGTTGCTGCAGGTGTAGATAGGGGCAAGAGTCCCTATACAAGAACTTGAATGTTGCTGAGGAGTAGGAGGGCATGGGACTGAGCCTAGGCTCATGATGCCGCTGCCATCTGTTTTGCATGTTTTGTTGTACTCTGTATTTTGTTGCACTGTATTGATGTATAACATGTTCCGGTTGTTTTCATAGAACATGAAACATGTAGAATCATCTTTTATATATTGTTTGTTATATCCACTACTGTAGTTATTTCAGTTTTGTAGTTTTACTGCTTCCGCTGTCATTTCATGTTTTATTTATATTCTGCTGTGCTACACTTTGACAAATGAGGGCATAGTTTCGCCACTATCAGACCTGGGCCCTCGCTGCTAATCGGCAGCCTCTGGCGTTTTTGGGAAATGCGCTTGAGGTCATGTGGCAAACCGGGCTCAGGGCACCCGTTGTGTGGCCCCCATGTCCGGGATGTTACAATGTTGTATCAAAAGGGTTCTTTTCGTTGACTTACTATTTGAAGCAGTATTCAAGGATAGGACGGAACGGTAGTTGGTAATAAGTTGTGCCCTGGCGTAGCTAACCCGTGTACAGGGAAAATCCAGTCTACCTCGTATTTAGAATTGTTTTGATTTTTCAATTTTATGATTGATATGATTTCACCGTTTGGTGATGCACTTGGATTGTGCTGTTTATATTTTATCTGTGGGTTCTATTTAGTTGCAACCCGATGAGATGAGGGTGTGTCGTCTCATGCATCATATTGGAACATGATAGATATCACATGTCATGCATAGTTTCCATTCCATGTAGGTGCATTAGGAATTCCCATGTTTTTGTGATAGCTGTTGTGCTAGAAAAGCATTCTGTTATGATAGCTTCTTGATAAATACCTGCCTTGTGATATGATATGTTTTTGTTTAATCTTTTTTATAGAATGGATGCCAAACTTTGGTTTTTGGGGAGAATGGGCCCCCATTGACCGGAATTTGGCGGATCATTGACTGTTTGTTGGTTATGACATATAAGATGTCAAACTTTGATTCATGGGGAGTATGGTCCCCCATGGGTCAGAATTTGACACTTAGGTGTCATTTTTTGGTATTTTTTGGGTTCTGGAGAAGTTTTTGAGGCATAATGTCCGAAAACCGAGTATACACGCCATGTAGTATTTTTATACATGCCGTGTATGTTCTTCTGTTCGGGAAGAAAAATGAACTTTTTGAGTATACACCGTGTACCCTAAGTACATGCCGTGTAGTCTCTTCCCGTGTCACAAACCATGTGGGCGGTCACACGGGGTAGGGAAAGGCTGGGGTAAAACACGCTATGTAGTTTTTGGAAACACCATGTAGTGTGAACTGGATTCCAGCCATGTAACTAACAACACGGGTCGGTGAACTCCTTGACAGAACATGCCGTGTCAATTTTAGACACGACGTGTAGTGTGACCTGGGGACTCGGCCATGTACCAAACAACACGGGCCATTGTCACCTCTCCCTGAACACGCCGTGTACCGGTGGGACACACCGTGTAGTCTTGTCCGAGGACAGACCGTGGGGATTTAGTCGTGTGGCTGGGAAATGGGGTGGCGTACACGCCGTGTGCGGGTGTAACACACCGTGTGGTGTAAAGCCGAGTAGTTGCCCGTGTCACAGACGACACTGGCAGTTGGAAAATAACACCGTACACGCCGTGTAGTTTTTTTGAATGGAAGCTGTGTGGCATAGCCATGTAGAAGGACTCGGGTAGGGGAAGGGAAGTCAAGTACACGGCGTGTAGTCATTCTACACGCCGTGTAGTCTTGTTTTACCAATTATGAATGCCTTCTTCCTCTTGTTCCCTTTGTGGTTCCTTCGCATTCAGTCTTAATAATCTTGAATATGAGGCGTGCTTTTGACCTTATAGTGTCATGCCACCTAGACAACCATGAGTTGTTCGCCAGGAGAGCAGTGATGATTATACTCTGGATATAGTGGGGCATGGTCTACCAGTTTATCCTCCAGCAGAGCCAGATGTGGCGCCAGCTATTATACCGGACACAGGCGCGGAGGCGCATTTTCGTGAAGGCTTATTGTGGTTCATGCAGACCTTTCAGGGGGCACCGCAGGCTCCACATAAATGGCCGAGCAGACACTTATCTTTCAGCAGCAGTATCCACCTACGTTTTCAGGGGATGGCGGACCACATGCTACAAAGTCTTGGCTAGGATCGATGCAGACTATTTTCGAGCACTTGGAGACGCCTCCAGGGCGGAGGGTCAAGCTCGAAAATTACATGTTGCGTGATTCCGCCAAGAGGTGGTGGGATGTTACCACCCAAATAGAGCATCACAGGGACATGGCGTGGGAAGATTTTCATGTTGTCTTCTCTGACTTATTATTTCCTGAGACGCTGAGGGAAGATAGAGCTCAAGTGTTCATGAATCTACAGCAGGGCGCAATGTCGGTGATGGACTATTCTGATCATTTTATAGAGATTCAGTGTTTTGCACCCGTGCTGGTGGGTGATGAGACGTTGAGAGCCAGACGTTTTGAGGATGGTCATCAGTATGACATCCGACCGCTGGTGAATTTTTTCAGGTTTCCTACTGTACACGCGATCGTAAACCAGGCACTGATTACAGAGAGGAACCTGCGGGGATTGAGTGGTGTGGGCCAGGGAGGTCTAGAACCAGTTACTGGTACTATTTATACTGTAAAGAGGAAGAGACAGATGGACTTCTCTTAGGGTGGTAGTACCAGCCAGGCAGCTGCTTCAGGTGGCCCGATCAGGTGCTACCAGTGTGGCAGGGAGGGGCACAAGAGGCCATAGTGTCCACGAGACCCAGTGGAGTGCCAAGCTTACGGCAAGATGTGTCATCTGTAGTGCTTTTGTAGGGCGTTTCAACTAGTGGCTAGTGAGAGGGGTTCTGTGCAAACTCCACATGCGGGAGCAGGACCAGTGGATTCTTACCAGTCAGGGAACTGGAATACGTCATGGTGTGTAGGCAGAGATGGTAGTTGGAGCCATGGTAGCCAGACACCAGGATCGCCGAGGCAGTAGGGCGGGACAGCTCAGGGTTTCTAGGCTATGTCGCAGGGCCGCGGCACTGGGCAAGCACTTGCAGTGCGACAGACCCATCAGAAGTAGGATCGTGGAACTTCTGTAGTCATAGGTAATATTCTAGTAGCTTCTGTCTTGTCTTCAGTACTTTTTGATACAGGTGCTACGCATAGTTTCATATCTGTACCCGTTGTGGAGAGCCTTGGGATTTTTGTTTCTACTTCTTCTGATATCATGATTTTAGACACTCCGTTGGGGACTACGATGGCTGGTGTGCGTCAGTGCAAGGAGTTCCCCTTGAGGTTGGAGGGTGTCACTTCATTTGGGACCTCTATGTGTTAGAGATGATGAGCTATGACATCATTCTCGGGATGGACTGGTTGGCTCCTTTTTGAGACTTTGTAGACTGCTATCGTCGCAGGGTGCATTTCACATCACCAGAGGGCGGAAAGTTTCAATACAAGGGCGAGTGGGATGTTCATGCGAGTCGAGCTGGACCAGAGAATCATGGGCGAGGTGGAGTCACAGCCCAGATTGAGAGTTTAAATCTGGATGATCAGGGAACTTGTCAGACAGATTTCCCTCTAGTTGTTGATCATTTCATGGTTGTCTTCCTGGATGAATTTTCAGGTCTACCTCCAGTGCGTGAGGTGGATTTTTTTATCGAGCATGTTCCAGGAGCAGCACTGGTGTCCACTCCTCCTTATAAGATGGCTACACCTGAGTTGCAGGAGCTCAAGAGGCAGTTGGAAGAATTTCAGGCAAAGGGTTTTATCTGACCCAGTACATCTCCTTGGGGTTCTCCGGTACTTTTTGCGAAAGAGGCGGATGGTACCCTTAGACTTTGCGTGGATTATCAGAAGCTGAACCAGTTGATGGTTAAGAACCGATATCCCTTGTCGAGGATAGATGATCTGTTTGATCAGCTTCGTGGAGCATGAGTGATCTCGATGAGTGAATTGAGATCCAGATATCATCAGTTGCGTGTTAGAGCATCTGATATACCTCTCATAGCTATCATGAGTAGGTATAGTCTATATGAGTATATGGTTATGCCGTTCAGACTCACGAATGCTCCAGCAGTTTTCATGGATCTGATGAATCCTGTTTTCCATCCATACCTTAATTCATTTGTGGTAGTATTCGTGGACGACCTATTGGTGTACTGTCACACTCGAAACGACCATGCCACCCATCTTTAGATCGTATTGAGTACACTTATAGAGAATCGATTATATTCTATGCTCCCAAAGTGCCACTTTTGGATGGACCAAATTCACTTCCTGGGTCATATCATCTCAGAGGCCGGATTTGCAGTAGACCCAGAGAAGGTGAGAGCAGTAGTTTCCTGGGAGAAGCCTAAGAACGTGTTTGAGATACGAGGTTTCTTAGGGATGGCTAGTTACTACAGACGCTTCATATAGGACTTCTCCCGCTTATCAGTACCGTTGACAGGTCTGACTAAGAAGGGTGTGAAGTTAATTTGGTTAGAAGATTGTGAGATAGCTTTTCAGGACCTTAAGGGAAGGTTGACATCAGCACCGATCCTGATACTCCCAGAGCAGGGGAAGAGCTATACAGTTTACTGTGATGCATCAGGGATTGGGTTGGGAGCCGTTTCGATGCAGGGCGACTGAGTTGTTGCGTACGAGTCTCAGAAGTTGAGGCCATATGAGAGGAATTACCCGACGCATGATCTCGAGTTGGCTGCAGTTGTTCAGGCGTTGTGCTTTTGGAGACACTATCTTTTGGGAGAGCATTTTTTGGTTTTCACCGACCAAAAAAGCCTCAAGTATATCTTTACTCTGTGTGACCTAAATCTGAGGCAGAGAAGGTGGGTTGAGTACCTACAGTCCTTCGATTTTGAGCCTTCCTATACACCAGGTAAAGGTAATGCAGTATCTGATGCACTGAGCTGGAAGACTCAGATACATGCAGTTCAAGAGGCCAGTGGTGAGTGGGAGCTAATGGATTTGTTCTCTGAGATGCATCTGGAGGTGCATGGTAGTAAGGGGCAGAATTATCTTTCCTCGTTATCTATGACTTCCACCCTCCTGGACAGAGTGAGGATGAGGCAACTATCGGTTTTAGAAGGCCTAGTTCTACGGGAGTCGGTGGCAAGTGAGGACCCTCCTCCCGGTTGGACGATAGGCGATGATGCGGTTTTTCGTTTCTATGGACGGGTATGGGTTCCAGGAGATATACGCGAAGAGATGATGCGGGAGTATCATGATTCGGATTGG
This sequence comes from Viscum album, assembly GCA_963277665.1. Classification (NCBI taxonomy): domain Eukaryota; kingdom Viridiplantae; phylum Streptophyta; class Magnoliopsida; order Santalales; family Viscaceae; genus Viscum; species Viscum album. The sequence goes on from OY728129.1 coordinate 1,543,658,216, forward strand.
GCTGTTCATACCGAGGTTACCAAGATGTACTGTGACTTGAGCCATCAGTACTGGTGGCCGGGTATGAAGAGAGAGTTAGCTGGTTTTGTTACGAGGTGTTCCACCTGTCAGCAGGTGAAGGCAGAGCACCATAGGCCAGCTGGGCTATTACAGTAGTTGCCCATTCCAGAGTGGAAATGGGATGATGTCGTGATGGATTTCGTGACGGGATATCCGAGGTCACCTCGGGGTAATGACGCCATGTGGGTTGTCATGGACAGACTCACGAAGGTAGCTCACTTCTTGCCGATCAAGGAGACCTTTGGTGTGGACGATATTATAAGGGTGTATATCCAAGAGATCGTGCGTATTCATGGTGTCCCTCGTTCTATCATTTCTGATAGGGATTCCCGCTTTACGTCTCGTTTCTGGCGAAGTTTTCAGAGGGTGCTGGGTACACAGGTGCTTCTGAGCACAGCATACCACCCTCAGACAGATGGCCAGTCAGAGCGGACGATACAGTTGCTAGAGGAGATGTTGTGCACATGCATCCTAGACTTTGGGGGCTCATGGGAGAAGCATATACCCTTAGTCGAGTTTGCCTATAATAGTAGTTTTCGTGTGACTATTGAGATGGCACCATACGACGCTTTATATGGTAGGACATGCCGATCGCCTTTGTGCTGGTTTGAGGCAAGTGAGGCAGCTTTACTGGGGCCACAACTTGTACATGAGACATCTGAGCAGGTCCAGTTGATTCAGAAGAGGATGGCTATCGCGCAGTCTCGTTAGAAGCATTACGCTGATTGCTGCAGACGACCTTTGGAGTTCATGGTCGGGGATCAGGTTTTCTTATGTGTTTCGCCGAGGCTGGGACACAAGAGGATCATGAGACATGGTAAGCTTTCACCGAGGTATGTGGGGCCATTTGAGATTCTGGAGAGAGTCGGGCTGGTTGCCTATCGGTTGCAGTTAACACAACGGTACCGAGCCATGCATGATGTCTTCCACGTGTCTCAGTTATGTCTCTACCTTTTCGAACCGTCTCACAACGTTCAGCCAGAGGAGGTTGAGCTTCAGTAGGATGCGTCCATTGAGAAGCATCTGATCCATATTGTTGACAGGAGCATGAAAGTTCTCAGAGGCCGGTCAGTTCCTCTCGTATGGGTGTTATGGCAGCATAACCGAGTGCAGGACGAGACCTGGGAGCGGGAGGCCGACGTACATGCTCAGTGGCCAGAGCTATTCTGAGCTTTATCTTCGCCACCCTTGGAAGGGAAATTTGGGGACCAATTGCTATAAGGGGGGAAGTTTGTAATAACTTGGTTCTTATTTTTGTGGTACGAGCGTCTTCTTTTTCCTTTTCCTTATGTGTTTTTGAAAAAATATGGAAAATGGGGGAAAATGCTAAATTTCGAAACTACACGCTGTGTACTTTCGGCCATGTTGGGATGATTACACGGAGCGTGTAGCAATGCTGGCGACGAAGGGTGTAGGAACCGACTACGCACCATGTACTGGTACTTACACTCTGTGTAGTTAGTCGGTAGGCTTAAATAGTAAGGTGGTAGAGTCGCCGCCAGCTGGGTGACAGTACACGCCGTGTACTTGGGATTACATTTCGTGTACTCATGTTGACGGATGAACAGTGCAGCAGGGCCACCAAATGAATAGTTAAATGAAGGAAGTCCATGTTGTGTACTCCGAAGTACATGCCGTGTATTTTGTTTTTTTGGCTTAAAATAGGCAGTAGCCTCCTCATTTGGAAGAGGAGACTCTTGAACCATTTTGGAGCCAAATGAGGAGGCCAAATCTTTAAAGATCCATCGGGCGTTCGTCTAGAATCTGTTTCGGCTTCGGACAATTTCGTTGGAACCGCACGGGTAATCCCTCTCCTCTCCTGGTACTGTTCTTACCAATTCTTCTCCCAACGTAAGTTATTTGTGTTTGAATGGGTTTTGTTCTTCATCAGATCTACATCGTTCTTGGCTGTTTCTTGAGTCGGCGTTCGTGTATAACGCTCGTTGACGTATAAGTTAGGTAGATTTATGTTTATTTTTCCAACTGTTGTGCGTTTTTGTGCGTTTTGTGCCATGAACCCATGTTGGGGTGTTGTGTGGCTGAGTCTGTTGCTGTATTTAATACCTAGAATTGATTGGGTATTTAAATTGTGATAATAAAATGCTAGTTGGGATCGTTTCATGGATATAGAACCACCATAGGGGTGTGTTTCACTATTTAGCCATTTGGCCAGGATACCGGAGGATATGACTTTAAAGTATTAATTGTAGAGTTTCCCTGAGAGGTATTGCTTGTTACTTCTTGTTTACCTATTGGGAATGGCCCGATTACCTATTTAGCCTGAGGACATGACTGTTATAGCCCGAGGGATGTCGAATTTCACCTGAGGGCAACCTTTCGTGCCTGATGGCTTGACTTATGTGCCTGAGGGCGACACTTCCTACGCCCGAGGGAAATTTTTGTTACACCTGAGGGAAATACCTGTGGGTTGGATTCTGTATGGCCTGAGGGAAAACCTGAGGGTGTGGTTACTATTTTAGCCTGAGGGCACGGTACTAGTTGGCCTAAGGGCTTGGTGCTGTTGAGCACAAAAATGTTACTAATATAACAGAATTAAATGAATAATAAAATGGAAATTTAACTGATAAGTTAGTTACTTTTGAGTTCTTCTTAGTTTATTTCATTTTACTACTACACACTTGTTGAATGTTTTACACACAGTTGAGAACGGGCCTTTGGTGGGTGCCAACTGAGATATATTTCTCACACCCTGTTTGGGTCATGTTTTTCGGCCCAAACAGATTACTTTGCTACATGTGTAGATAGGGGCAGGAGTCCCTATACAGGTACTTGACTATTGCTGAGGAGTAGGAGGGCATGTGACCAAGCCTAGGCTCACGATGCCGATTCCAGCTGTGTTGCATGTTTTTTTGTACTCTGTATTTTGTTGTACTGTATTGATATATAACATGTTCTGGCTGTTTTCTTAGAACATGAAACATGTAGCATCATTTTTATATACTGTTGGTTATATCCACTGCTGTAGTTATTTCAGTTGTGTATGTTTACTGCTTCCGCTATGGTTGCATGTTTTATTTATATTCTACTGCACTACACTTTGAAAAATGAGGGCATAGTTTCCCCACTATCAGACTTGGGCCTTCGTTGCTAGTTGGATGCCTCTGGCGTTTGGGGAAATGCGCTTGAGGTCATGTGGTGAACTGGGCTCGGGGCACCCGTTGCGTGGCACCCGGGTCTGGTACATTTCATTGTGAGAATTCAATACTCCTTTTAAATTATAACAAACATCATAAATACAATCTTTCATAGTGTAGTAAATTAAATATTCCCAAAAATAAAAATAAAAATAGATATAAAATCCCTATTCTTCACCTAAGTCACACGATATGTCATTATAATGTAGATTCCTTCCTTTAATCATTAGAAAACCCAGATAAACCTTATGGAGATGCAAAATACTATTACATGGGTCATGGGTGATCTATATGTATCTTGGTCATCCTTTATATTTATCTTCACATGATTAGGTTTACATTATTTAGTTACCAACACCTTTTACTTTACATAATGTGGTTGGAAGGTAAGAGGACCATTATAAAGATGTCACCATTACAAAGCTTCAAGAAAATAATTTTATTCATTAGATATCGTGTAGAGTTAAATCCACCCATCAAAATAGCCTCCTAAATCATCAAGATAATTATTGTATAGACACATCCATGACACAATATCAATTTGATTTCATAAAATCTTAATTCATGAAAACATCTATCATTATGAACAAGAGACTATCACACAGTCTCTTCTTTGAAGTAATTCATCAAGGTACAATTGTCAAAAATCCTAGTGTTCCACATATCTATTTTCATGAAGGAATTATAGAATTGCTTTTTTTTTATTTGATGATATAAATAATTCTATGTAATGATAATTTTTTTGGTACAATAATTGTTTCTAATGAATACAACTTGTGATATACCAATATGGTGATATTCGTGTTAAACTATATTCAGGTTGGGTGAATGTGATACCATATCAAAAACTAATGATGCTGATATCTTAATAATAATACTGGATTTGGGATTGGAATCTCAATATAGAAACCCTTTCCATTTTTAATGACTATTATTCCCAAAACCGCCCTTATATCACACATTCCTCTATTTAAACATGCACCCCTTATAATCGACTCATGTACGGATGACTCACACTTCACTCTTTCCACCCACATACCATGAGTATGATAAAATACATTATATTTGTAGTTGGTATTATCTCTCTTGGATAGATAATTTTCCAGTATTTTTATTAAATATTCACTCGTTCCCATTTCTATTTCCAGCCATACATTTCACCTACAAAGGATGGATTTTTTTTTTGTAAATTTCATTTAAATTTTATATAACCATATATTTAGTTTCTTTTATTTTTATATAACTATTTGTAAAATTATATGTTCATAAAATAGAATTAATAAAATGAATAATTGGGAAAAGATATTAATTTAACTCCAAAATTAATGAAACTAAACATAAAATTTTTATAAATGAAATTGGACTATCAAATCCGCAACTCATAAACTATGTTTTTCTATAAGAATTAATCTCAACATAAATCAAAAATAAATCCGCTGATACCAATATTTAAATTATATTTTCAACAAAACCAAATGATTATAAATGGAGAGCCAAATATTAATGAATCAGATATAAATATAGTTTTAATTCCCACTTAACAAATAAAATAATCAAACTTGAATATATTTATTTCCTTTATAAATTCATGAATCTTCACCCAACACCCATCCATGTATCTATTTTTATTTTTAATATTCTCTCCATGTAGTGGTTTAAATTACCTTTAAATAAATCCACTCATCACTCAAGGTAACGATTTAAATGGATTTATCTTTATACCTCATGTAAAGGATCCATACAATATATTGGAATCTTATCAAGTGAGGTGAATATGTAATATTCCATTTATTCAACTTTTATCATGTTAAGGTGGTTCTTAGTAACAAATATTACACTCCTTAACCAAACCATAAATTATATCAACACAAATATTATTTTTATAGTTATAAAAATATCATATGTTGACCGAATTATAATTATTAACCTACCAAAGACAGAACAATTTTTTCGTAAATTTTGAAGTATTTTTCTTTTGTCCAATGTTTTTTTTACAATAGAGATAAGAATAATAATTAGTGTGATATAATTGAGACTTACCCATATCACATTAAAGACACCTCACATCTTCACCATAATAAATAACATTCATTCCCACAATGGATACCCTCTCCCCTACACAATTTCAATTGAGTATCAAGAAATATATAAATAGTAAGCCTATAAAGGAAATATAATGATTTTAATGATAATATTCATTATTATGTTTATTTATTACATATGGGGGTTAAATAAGGATATCAATGTTAATATAGAACTCAAGGGTCATTTATTAGTAATTAATCATTTTTAATCATTTCAGAGGGTATATTGTATAATCATGGATTTATAAATATTCCAGGAAATTTCTAGTAGGTCACATGCCCCATGTAACTATATGAAATTATTATTAGAAATAATATAAAAATATTCTTATAACCCTATCAATATTAATAAATATATGATTAAAATGTCTCAACAATATCATACATAATAATATTAACCTAATCCACATGAATTTAAAAAATTAAAATCCTGAAAAAGGTGAATGGATTTCATCAACATGGATTTTCAATCATTATAAAATACTGATTTTGGAAATCTATACCCTATGTTTATCATTATTAATTCCTCACCCTATACCATTGATTAAAAACCATTTAGAATGGAATCTAAAGAATGGAATCATGAAATTCAAATTTAATTATTTTTTTCAAATATTAAAACTGTAAAAAAATTATATGGTGGGTATATTAAAACATGAACATTATATGTATTTCATTTAATGATCATTATAAAACAATACCATTAAAATAAAATCCCAGAATCAATTGGTCCATTATCTTCAGATGATTTTGAACAAAAATGACAAAAAAATAATATCGAAAAAATATTTAATATTAAAATATAAAATGGGGCTATAAAATCCCAAATATAATTTAATAATGTACTAGAAATTCTAGTTATATACATATTTAAATAGTTTTCCAATAAATCAATGTAAGGAAATAAACTTGTTAGTGAAATATAATTGTTTAGAGAAAACGCATATCATTGTATCATAATAAGGATTATCATTAACATAAAAATTAATAATGGTGTCAAAATGATTATGAAATTTTGGAAATGTGCAGATGATAGAAAATATGACATCATAAGCATATGTAAAAAATAAATTATAAGACAACATAACATAGTGTGATGGGCTAACTGCATATGCACCTTACTCGGTATCTCAAGAGATTAAAACATTACCTAACTAATTTTGAGGATGTTTAGTTATGGTACCACCCATAAAATTATTTATATGTTAATTAATATTGTGGATATATATTAACATTAAAAATAAGGAATAATCATAAGTCAAACCCATGAAAATAAAATGGGTAACATAATCTTTTCATTGATCACAAAAAAATTCAATATCATAAATATTCCAATGAGGGCGGGGGGAATTAAATAATACAAGGATTTTAACAATTTAATAAATAATAATATTCCATGAAAATTATGTTCATGAGAATTTAATATATATAAATTTAGTGGGGAATTCTGTTTTGAAAAGAACCACCAAAGAATAGTTTTATAAAAAAGGGTGAAGAGTATCTTAAGAAAGTATGATCATAATATTTTCTATATAAACATATATCTAAAAAATATTGTTATCAATATATTATTGACTAAATTTAAAAATGATAGAAAATTTATAATTTGAATTTTTTTACTTTGAATTGGGTATGAATTAGAGAAGTTCCCTTTAATTATGTTTTCTTAAAATAATTAATTGAGAATGAAACTCAAGGAAAATGTAATATCACCAGCAAATAAAGGGAAAGAAAAATATGTATAAATATATAGAAAATATATATATAATATATAATATTTATGAGAGAATAATATAAATGGAATTACATTAAAATAATGATAATGTTTTCCCAAAATGTATAAGGGTGTTTCTTAATATCACCTTAGGTGTTTCCTCTTCCTTTGGATCTTAAATTTTAGAATGCACCTGAATAATCCTTGGAAAGGTATTTTTGTTATACTATAAAATCATAGATGTCAGATGGATGGTTGGGTAGGGATTATGTAATATTTTTTGAAAATTACGTTACATGGATTGTGAATAGAATTTGGGTGGTGAAAGGTGGTATTTATAAGAGGATGATGATTGTATTTTTGATGATAAGTCCAATTAATTATTCATTTTTCTCAAGAATACCAACAATGATTATTCTTATGAATATATATATTAATTTTTGAATTTGAGGCTAAGATAATTTTTTTTGACACAAAACCTTAAGTAATTAGTCATTTTTTACTTATAATGTAAAATCACATGTTTTATCATATTTTATTGTTCACTTAAATTTCAAAAATTCTATAAAAAAATCACTATAAAAAAATTTCATCAAGATGATTATAAAAATAAAATTATTTTTTTATATATAAATATATGGGAAATTTAAACATTAAAATAAACTCTTTATTAATTGAAAAATAATTGTCTTTATGATAACATAAATCTTTAATTCCATTGAAAATTATTGTGGGACATCATAAAAAGATATTTTAATTTTTATAAAATATATAAATTTTATAAGACCATATTATGGAAAAACAATTTCTTTGAAAAATAATTATTTAATAAAAATATGTATTTTAATGAAAATAAAAATTGCATTTAAAAAAAACCATTATGCTTTCATTATTTCAATCATTTATTTTCTCATGTAAACAATATTATTTAAATTTATTTTGATTTAAATTTATCCTATTTTTATTTTATAATATACAAAAAATTATTTTACCATACCATATTTGATGTTTCTTTTATACAGTCATGTTTTGATTCATAATAGTCAATTTGATTGTTCTATCAAGGATATTCCAACAATAATATAGTTTTTATACTGCCTCTAATTACAACCACTTTTACTAATTCATTATTCACTAAAATTTTAGTAGATATTTATTATTACTAATTATCAAAAATATCAATTGTATTACTGATGATTTTTATATTTTTCATAGGGTTGTTCACATGTGTGATTATTCTGGGAGATAAAGACTATCCAAATTATCTTATTCTAATTTATTTGTTTTTTACATTACAGTTAAAACATTATAAAATTGTATAGATTTATTTATTCATGAAAGATAATTATTCAATTAATATCATATAGTGTCATTTATTTTAATTGTGTGTTTCATGTGTTTTATATTATACTACACTACCTAGTATGACAAATATATAAATTAAAAATGGAAATTTCATTTATGAAATCTGGACCATTAGATTCTTCCCCACGTTAGAAATTTCTTCTTAAAAATTTTGCTTTACCTACTATGAAGAGAACATATGGTTGTATATTTGTGTCATCTATTTCTTTGGTTTCCATGTTTCTTCTTAATACTTATTATTCCACCAATGTAGTTTGATATGGTGAGTATTCGTGTTGCATATAACTTTTTCTATATGGTCCAAGATCTTCATTAGGTGATCCTTGTAAGAGAGATCTATATAATAATATAAAAATTATTGTTTTTTCACTTGTGATATATTTTTTATCTACCTCTCCCTGAGCGATACATGGAACATGTCATGTACTTGACATTCGTTTGGTGGGAGTTCAAGTCGATATGAAACATATCGAATGAGATCAACAATCTCGAGGAGACAATATATTTAGGTCTTTTCATTCACTTTTTCAAGAAACTCAAGACTCTCATACATGGATATGTATGAAGGAAAAATTTATATTAAACTTCATGAACCTGATCTTATTGATTATTATCAAAAGATCTCATTTTCTAATATAAGATGCTCTAATTTATTCTTGAAATGATTTATCATTCTCTTCAATTTCATCAACCAGTTCATTTACCAATAGAAATTGTTGTCCAAAATAATCCCATTATGTTAGAGTTCAATATTTATTTCCTTGGAAGGATTAATTAGTATTAATCTTAATACTAGAGTGGAATCTATTGTTGTATGATAACTCTACCAAAGGTAGATGTTGACACAAACATCCTTTAATCTTCATTGAGGATGGTCTTGGCATATCCTCATGTGTCTAGCAGTTTAGTTAGATTGCCCACTATTTTTAGGGTGATAGGTTATACTGAAGTTTAACTATATTGAATAATGTTGAATATTTTTTCATATATTTTAGGTTAACCTTATATATCAATTTGATACAATTTGAATTGGTATTCTATATAACCTTTCCAATTATCTAATTTAGGTTTCAAAATAAGTTTAAGAGATATATCCTATAAAAAGGAGATAATGTGAGAAAATTCGGTAAGTTAAACCATAAAACATTATATAGAATTATTTCATTTGGATTAATTTTTCAAACCCATAAGAAAATATACATTAATGTTCTCCCATTTCTATAGGGGTACAAGTGATTATTTAATTATCCATTCCATCTTTTTACTTTTTTTCTAACACATTTTTCATACCATCCAATTTTATGTATATTTCATAATTTCCCACTCAATAGTATCACATCACTAGTGAAATCAAATATCTCTATACAGCATGGAGTTCTATGGGTGGAGGAAAATGTTTAGATATGTCCATGATTAATTTGTTGTTTTTATGTCTCGATATTTTATTTTATATATAGTCAGGTCCCAAATACCAAAACTCCTTCTTCATAAACATTGAATTGTTAGGATTTCCCCTCCCTTATTTCTTCCAACATCTATAATACCTCCACATCATCCCTTTATCCTACCAAAATATTTTAAATAATTCATAGTTGGGAAATATTTTGAACAAGTTCATATTTGGTTCATTCCATTATGATTCCATTTTCTATCCATTCCGTTTCTAATAAGAGCAGATCATTCTCAATATTAATCTTTGATAAGGTTATATGATACTTTCTTATTATATAATCCTATATTTTATTCATATTCCAATTATGGTAATAGATTATGAATCAATAGTCCCTTATCACCGCTAACCATATTCTTTTTGTAATGTTGAGATCTTCTGTTGGAATATATACATGAGGTTCTTAAGAATATTATATATATATATATATATATATTACACTTATATAGATAGAGATAATGCCAAAAAATCATTAATGTGAATACTAACAGAACCAAATATATATTATTATTTGATAATTTAGCATGTTCACCTTCAAATATCAAATGGAGGAGGTTGTCACTATACAATTTTTCTTGGAGACACAACCAAAGAAATTATCTAAAGAATCATTATAGATCAATAATCCATGAACATAGGTGGGTAGTGTGTGTGCAGGAAAAATGATTAACCAATTATAAAATATCTTAAATATTTTTTTATATTCATTATATAATACCTTATGATTTTTTGAAATATTTTTTTGAATAACATTATTTCATTGATATCATGCATTACACATAACAGCAAGTCGAAACAAACCAGTATATACTATTAAAATATTACTATTATCTGTTTTCAATTATCTATTGGATTAATGGGAATGAATATGACTGAATTAATTATGAAAATTATTTTTTTACACATTTATAAAATTAGTTGATTATTTATTAATTGTTTATAAATAAAAATAAAAAATATTTGAAAATAAAAGAGATATTTTCGGAAAACCTGTTTTAATACGAGAAATGTATTTTAATCACAATTAATTAAGTTTATCACAATTAGTGAATAATTTTAATGATAGTTATATATAATATATTAAATAAAAAATTTAATCATTAAACTCATTCTTTTATAGGCATGTAATAAAATTAAATCTGGTTTTATGTATAAAACTATATTTTTCTAAAAACCTGTTTCTGTCACATTTTAAAGAAATAAATTAAAATTAATTACATCCACATATAGTTATTGAATTTTATTAAATTAATTACATACATAGAATCTTGTGTTTTACATTTGTAAATATGTCTCTTTTATTTTTTCCCATTATAAATTTTATCTATTGTAAAAATTTTCAATTCGGTAAAGTGTAAATTTGGTTAATCTTGGTTAAAACTAATTTTTAAGATATTATTATTCATATTAATTATTATTTAATTAAAAAATACATACCCTTATTACCAATTTTTTAGAATTTATTTTTAATGTAAATTTATCATGTAAAATTGCTTTTATATATTTAAAACAACGAACGATACAATGTGTCACTCTCGTGGTACTAAATATCAAATATGTATTCACATGGTTAAAAAGAATTTCAAAATAAATTTTGATTGTCCTACTGGGAATAATGAAATTATTTTATTTATATAAATTACGTTTTTATATTTATTAATTATATAATGGCTTTAAAATCTCATGAAATACATATGAAATATATCTTCAACTAATACGAAAATATTATAAATGTTTTTAAAAATATTAAAAGAATTATAATTTGAGTGAGTCAATTGTTACTTGATTTTTTAGATGAATATTACATACTAGTTTTATTTTAAATAATTATATTTTATTTACAGCTTTTTATTTACATTTTTTTAGAAAAATTAAAATAATAGTGTCAAAAATAGAATTAATGCTATTTTATCAAAAAAAATATTAAATATCAAAAAAATCATAATAATATTAAAAGTGGTTAAATGGGATATATTTATTTAAAAATTTAATCCCATTTTTATTAATATCCCCTTGTGAACCATTTGGGTTGATAATGACATTATTATAATTTAATATTTTATGAAATATAAAGTGTGTCCTCTCCCTCCCTTATTAAATGACACCCCTTCTCTCTGTACTTTATGCCACATTGAGCCACAAAGATCCACCAAACCCTATCATGTTTTATTCAAAAAATAATTAACCTAATATTTTTGGTTCTGATCTCCCCAAAATAAAAAGTTTGTGTTCCTTGAGAAATAATATAAACGAGGGCTCTTAAAAGAGAGGTAGTTGTCATACTCGACATCTTTCAATTTATTTCTTCTATGGATTATTATAAATATTAGGTATTTATCATAAAATAATTATTTTAGTATCCCAAATATTCTAATTTTTTATTAAAATACTATTATCCAAAATCTTTTAATAAAATGGGATGTTAAAGCATCGCTCGTGTGTATGTATGAATTACCATCTCCACACATCAGTATAATTCATTTTACACCACCATATTTCATGGATATGTATTATAATGGGATTATAGTTACTATAGGATATGTATGAAATAAATATTCTTCTATAATGATAATATCATATCTACATTCTTACCTTCCTAACTGATAAAAATGATAACATAATTCGTGTGTATGAGTTGACTACCACCTCCACAAAGTGACGTGATTCATTTTTATTTTTAATTTTAATTGGATGGTATGGAGGATGAATCTGATGAATATATATGATTTAGAATATATAATAATTCATATATAATTTTTTATTTATATTTTCCATATTTTTCATCCATTAAAAAATGAAAACAACATTCATGCGTATGCAAAACCAACTATCTTCATTAATGTTGTAATTTATTTTATATAGCTCGAATTAGGAGTAACTCAAATTATATGTATATAATAATTACATGTGATATAATAATTGTTTATGTTATTGTTTTAATTATAATTCATTTAAATTGGTTATACATGACGTTATATTTCATTCGAAAAATGTAGAACTATATTGTATGTATTTTTTTCTAACTTTTATTTTTATAAGACACATACCTTATAAATTACTTATTTATTTTATGAGCTATATATAATTTCCATGACTTTATTTGATGATTATTATTATAAAAAATTTTGTATATATATATATATATCGATCTAACGTTATTTTTTTCAATGGTATTTCTGATATAATCTCATTATTTATCATGATTATTTATTATTATGTTCCAAATGACGAAATAGTATAATGTATATCTCAATAAACATATTCATTTTCATAACACTTTTTTTATTTTTAGAAAAAATATTTTTTTCACCACCTTAAGTGCTCAAAATACCCAAAAATTGGTTTTTAAGGAAAATCAACTTTAATTATGTATTAATTCAAAAAAACTTTTTCATATATATAAATGTTTTAAAAATGTTCTAAATAAGGTATTTAATAATATCCTATCATTTTTTAATTTCATTTTTTCTAATTATTTAATTTAAAAAAAGTATTCATCTTGTTATATTTTCAATGAAATACTTTATGATTTCATTACAAAAGTGTAAAATAAATGATTTATCTTAACTTTTATATAATTTATACAATTTACCAATTCCATGATAATTTAATGATTTAAATCTTCAACTAGATGATTCCATTGTTATTTTAAATGAAAATGTGTTCAATATTATATAATAATGTTTTAGATTTTAAATATGTGATTTGAAAATGGAAAGGAAATTTTCCTCAATAAATTTTTCAAATGATCTGTGAAAATCATTTTTCATCTAAAATGATGTCCTTTGATGTTAATTAATACTTACTAGGGTTATTAACCAATGATATCAGCCATATTCATTCCCTATATGGTTTGTGTTTATTATGAAAATTTGTTTGTGAAACCTATTTCAATTCCATAGGTTATGCTATAATCAATTTTTTTGAAACCCATTTCATTTCAGTCATTCTTATATGAATAATTTTTTATGATCTTGTAGCACACATATATTTGATTGTCATTATAAGAAATTTGGTACCTATATATCGCTATAATGAATTTGGAAAGAATTAATGTTCTACGAGATAAATGGGTTCATGAGAGGATACCCCAATCCCTAATGAGGGTACATGGAAGGTAATCCCATGCCTTAAGCAAGTACATGGTTTCTCAGCCCATTACTAAAATGTTATGAAGATCTTGGTTGGTATCCTTAATACATGGTTTTCTATAATTATGTGTATTCTATAATTCTATGTCATATGAAAATATCATTCTCTTAGGGATATTTTTATTTTACTCCATTATGATTCATATGTTATGAACTACCAATAATTTTTCCATGAACCATGATTATGTTCAATGATATCAATGGAATATATTTCAAATGTTAAACTCATGTTATCATTTAATTATATTCAATTTTTTAATATTTTATAATCGATATATCCCATTTTACCCTTACTAGGAATTAGAGCTCTCCCTTTCTTATGTTTACTTTTCCTATTTTATGAAGAATGGTATTATATATGATATCTCAAAGAAGACTGATAGTTATGTAAACTACATGGGAGAGTTTATAGTTCACTTATGAACTAGTTTATTATGTTTCTATGTTTCAAAAATAAATTTACATATATGATTCTAGTGTTGATCACCATGTTATATAATGAATATTCACATAATAAGTGAGTTAAATTTTCATGATTTGTTTTTGAAATTATAATTGGTATTCGAGGAATATTTAGTTAACCTTTGGAAAGTAGAATGATAAAACATTAGTGAGAACCCTAGGGATAAGTCTATGAATAGAATAAAACTTACAGTTTTGTTAATGATATTGAATATCCTATATTAAACCTAACGTATCATAGAAATAAAGGAAGGTTTCATGATTTAGACATATTATAATTGATTTTCCATGAAAATATGGTTTACCTTTATGATTAGTGTTTCTCCCACACTGGTTGTTTTAGATTATAGATGGAACCTGATAGATATTTTTATTACTGAATTGAATAGAAAATGAAATGATTTTCCACTAGAGAAACAAAAAATTTTGGATATAGAATACAAAAACTCATTTCACTTCTCACACAACATTATAAACATATGAATCAAACTGAGATTCTAGAAAAGAAAATGAGGGAACAATATTCTATTGATTCCCTAATGATATAACATATAACATATTTTAATGGTCCTATTGATCTACTAATTTCTGAGAAATGGATCATTAACATCAAAATATATTTTCTACACTCTATTTTCTGGATCATGAAAATTATATTTTGTACGTATATCATTAAGAAGATGAATAAGATAAATTATAGACTATTATTAAAAATATGAGGAAAAAAGATTAGATTTAATCCATAATGTGGGGTGAAATTAAGAGCATGTTTTTCTATAATGAATTCCGATGTATCTATTTATAAAATAGAGAAGTAATTAATTGATTTAAAGGGGAGGGATGATAAATTTATTGATACCAATGGGGAAATTTTTACAAGGCCAGCGAGGTAAAATTTTGGAATTATCATAAAACATCAAAGTAATGTTGATTAATACATTTGAGGCTTCAATTAAAGTCTATGAATTTTCTTATTCTTAGGGGGATCATGTATATGAGAGGTAATCATTCTATGATCTATGAATATAGAAATAGATATTGGAGTTACCCATCAATATCATGGTTTTGATAATAAAATAAAAATGAATTTCAAAATTAATTTGAATACCCATGTAGAGATTAATATGAGACTTCTTTTATTCTCAATGTGTGGAAGGAATCATATTGGAAACTATATTTAGGGTATTAATAAAAATTCTATGGGTAGAAATAAAGGTCATCAATTTATTGAAAACTAAATATATGGTAAGAAGTTTTCTAATGAACTGAATAAAGATACATTTACATATAATTTTCCACCCATAATCTAATGTTTCAAATTCCATGAGTATGGGAATTATGATAACTATTTAATAAAATAAAGTTTAATGATGGTTATTATCATCAATAACCTCTAAATCCTATAGGAAAATATCATTTGATCACAATTTCTAATGAGGGGTGTGATGACAACATGGTGAATGATACACTTATAATTTATTCTATAACTACGAATATCTTATTCAATTCTATGTCTACCAACTATTTTATTTTTGATGAATTTTGTAATGGTATTATAATAAAAACTCAATTATTTGTAGTTTAACTAGTAATGAAACACCTTTAATGGTAAAATTATCACATCTCAATTCCATAATTATTCTGATATTAATTTTTTTGGGAATATAATTCCATAAAATATTGTTATCCTCCCTCTTCATTAATTAGAAGTGATTTTGGGAATTTATTGAATTTATTTATATAATGACCATATCAATTTCCAGGAAATGAAATTCTCATTTTACATTTTGAACCAATCTATAATCATATGTCATTGTCATGATAACACTGAACTTTCGATGCAAATCGCATCCATTGTATAGGTCCTGATTCAAATTCAGAAGGTGCATTTATCTCATATGGTTGGGTGAGCTCAACATAGAATATATACTTATTGTGCTTTATTTTTTCGATGCCTTTCTAAAGGAGTTTTCTACTTTTCAAATAAATAATGAAGTTGTGTTTTAAATTGAATGCATTCATTATTCTAATCCTATTTCAAAGACTCCATAATGAATGGTACACATTGAGTTTTTATAATTAACAAATAAACTAAAGTAGAATATTTACTAGGGATTCATTAGGAAATGTTTTTCACCTTTGGGTTATCCTATTCTTTTATATATGAAGAAATATGGATCAATGCAACACTACATTGAATATCAAGAAAATAAAAAGATAATTATACAGAAAAACATTCATATACACCATATTGATGAATTTTTTGATAAAATACGTAGATCAAAATATATTTCCATGATTAATAATTATTATAGATATCATCAATATAGGGATTAGAATAATGATACACAAATTTCAACAAAATAAACAAGGAATATGAACTATGAATGTATTGTGATTCCTTTTGTTCTTACTAATTACCCCACCATCTTCATTTCTTTAATGAATACAGTCCTCAAAGATTACCTTCATATTATTTGGATATTTATCATAGATTATATTATTATATTTTCAAAGATAATTTTATATCATTAATATCCCATGAGGATTCCACTAATGACCTTAAGAAATGATAAGTTCTATGAAAAATTAAAAAAAATGATTTTTTTCTATGTAATGTTTCGTTTATTTGGTGTTATAATCTCAAGGGAGGGTATATTGGTGGATCCATCAAAGAAAAAATTTATTGAACATTAGCCCAGTATGACGATGGTAACTGAGATCCATAGTTTCTTCTGTTTGTTTCGGATTTTATCGATAATTTTGTGGAGAAGTATTCATGGCTATGAAATCCACTCCCTAAATTAACTCAGAATGGATCCATGTTCTATTAGGAACATGAATGTGCATAAGATTTAAAGGAACTAGAGAGTTATGTATTCAACACACCTATAAATACATTACCCCATAGTAGATAATTGTTTATAATCTATAATGATACATCAAATATAGGATTGAATGTGTCCTCATCAAAAATTTAAGGTTATAACTTATTTATTATGACAATTTAATGTTCATGAAAAAAATTAGCCAACTCATAATTTGGAGTTAGATAAGGTAATTTTTATATTTAATATATGGTGGAATTATCTTTATTGATAATTGTGGGATATATATATTGATCATAATATTATATTGTACATATTCACTCAAAAATATATGAATATGTGCCTGGGAATATGGTTAGAGATATTAATGATTAAAACCATTCCACACATTTCGATACATGGAAATGAAATAAAGTGTCAAATACATTAATTCAAAATTATCATGCTAGATTATTTGTGGTGAGGATCACAAAAGCTATAATATTCTTAGATTTTGATTGTATTGATATAAAAATATTAAAATAAGTTTAAAATAATATTTTTCTCAAATAAATGTTTAAAAATCAATACGTTTATAGATTAAAGTGGCATGGAATGAAGATATTGATCCGCAGAAGAAGGTGAGAAATGTTCCTGATTTCAACCTTTATTTTGAAAGATTTATATGTTTCAGGAACCGTGTTTGTGTCCTGTATATACCATTTTTTTAAAATGAACTGTTTTATGAATCTCCTAGTACTTCATTATCTATTAATCCTAGATCTAAAAAAGATTTATAGTTATTTGAAAGAGTGTTTTTGGTGGGATAATATAGAGAGAGATGTTGTAGAGTTTTTTTGTTGGTTCTTGGTATGCCAGCAAGTTAAGGATGATAGACAAAATTCTATGGGGATGTTACAACCATTACCCATACCATAGTATAAATGGAAAATTATCACTAAGAATATTTTAATTGGACTCCCAAAAATGACTAATGGGGACAATTCCATATTTTTTGTAGTGGATCTCCATAAAAATACAATAAACTTAATTTCCAAAAGATAATATTTAACTTTAGATTAGCTTGCAATAATATATATTAAAGAAGTGGTAAGGTTAAATGAAGTACCACATTCCATTGAATTTGATCTATATATGATGTTCTCCTCAATTTTTTGGATAAGTAGTTGGTATTATCAATTAATACAATTCATATTCAATATAACGTATCATCCTTAGAAATATGGATAGTCCATGAAAACAATTTAAAATATATAGGAAATTTTGAGATATATCAATACGTCATTCCAAGGTTGTTTTGATTAAAACATTCATTTATGGTAATTATATTACAAAAATATCTGTCACTCCATTATTCAGATAGATACTTATGAAGAACTATATGGTAGAATGTGTAGAACTGTAATGAGTAGGAATGTGTTTTGAAAATGAAAACTATTTGGACCTGACCAAGCCAACGAAACAAAATATAATGTTAGATACATTTAGTAGAATATAAGGTACGATCATAGGAGGAAAATTATTATTGAAGAAAATCATTTGAATTATTTGTAGATTAAAGGTGGTTATAAGATATTACTATAAGTATCCCCCTCAAAGAGTGTGACGAGATTTGGAAATGTGGGAAAGCTATGCCCTAGGTATATCAGTCCCATTAAAAATATTGATCAATTCAGGATGGTATCTTATCAATTGGTTCTTCCACCAAATCTATCTGAAATACATGATGTGTTCCATATAGCTCTCATGTGGATGTTTATAAGAGGTCATTCACATGTACTAAACTCAGATGTCATACTACTGTAGAAAGATCTCTATTATGAGGATTAGATGGTGGAAATTTTGGAACACAGTGAGGAAGTTCTATGAAACTAGACCACTAACCTAGTAAATGTTTTTTAGTGAGGTCACCAATTTGAGGATTATACATGGGAAAATATTGATATAATGAAATAGACATATCTTTATTTTTTGGATTGAATTAACGAATTTTACTTTTGAAATTAATTTTAGTGGAGTTATAATGTATCTTCTTGTGATTTTATGAAATAGTTTCTTTCAAGTAAATTTATTTATTTGATAGATTACATTACAAGCAATGGTATGTCTAAACAAACCATGATATACTATTAGAATATTATTATTATATGTAATCACCTTTTACTTCAACCAGATTGTATTAATATAAATAATTAAATTATGAAATTGTATAGCTTTCACATTTATAAAATAGTTCATGGTTTATAAATTAATTTGAAATAAAAATAAAAATATTTGAAAAATAATGATTTGTTTTTATGGAAAATATTGTAATGTGAGCATTGAATTTTTCCCTTATAAATTAAATTTATCACTAAAAGTGAACTATTTTTAAAAATATTATATATAATATATTGAATCATGTAATTTAAGGACATATTTAATATTTTTCTATGCTTGGATTAATAATAAACTACTTTTATCCTTAAAAAATATTTTTAAAAAAGGTTTTTGTAACTTTTTTTGAACTTTAATTAACATTAATTTAATACAATTATAGGTGTATAATTTTATTAAACAAATTTCATAACTATTTTTCTCATTCAAATTTTGAAAAAAGGTCCCTTTTTTATATCAATATGAATATCGATTGTCGAAAAACTTATCACCTCGAAAAAGGTAAATTGGGTTAATCTAGGTCAAAACTTACTGATAACGCCAAAAATTTTCATATTAATTCTTATTAGATGACTGTAATTCAACACTTATCACCTTATCCAAAATATTTATTTCATTAATGGACACATTCCATGAAAACAAATTATTTAATTTTTAAAACATAGAGTTTAAAAAATTGCCAATCTCATAGTTTTAAATATTATTTATGTATTCAAATGGGAAAATTTCTTGTAAATAATGATTATTAATTGTATATTTATAATTAATGAAAATAATTTCCTGATATTTTTTTTTAAAATTTAGTAATTATATAATATCCTTTAATGCAGAAACAACACGGATACAATATTTCTTGAATTAATAGAAAATAACAATTTATTATAGAAATTTTAAAAGTAGTATAATTTCAGTTAGTTAATATGATTCATGAAT
This sequence comes from Viscum album, assembly GCA_963277665.1. Classification (NCBI taxonomy): domain Eukaryota; kingdom Viridiplantae; phylum Streptophyta; class Magnoliopsida; order Santalales; family Viscaceae; genus Viscum; species Viscum album. The sequence goes on from OY728129.1 coordinate 1,543,678,575, forward strand.
TCTTTAGAATATAATGACATAATATTATTATGTTAATGAATTATATTCAACTTCCAACATTGCCTTTATGTCTTTAAAAAAATTAAATTTATAATTTCAAAATTGACTGTAAGGAAATTTAATTAGAGAATATTTTAATAAATTGTATAAACTTTATTAAAATATTAAAATAAGAAAACTGGGATAATATATTTTCCATGAAATCCTCATAATTACATTCATAAATAATTTGGGATCATTTTTATTTATAATAACATTATTGTAATATAATATTTTATGAAATTCTAAGAATATCATCTCCCTCCCATATATAAGGACACCCCTTATTTCTATACATCACACCATGTTGATATATATATTTCCTATACCACAACAAATTATCAATTAAACATCCTTAAAAAAAATTAGTGGTTTTGATCTCCCCATAAGACCAACCTTATTTTTTATGAAAGGATATAATGGTGGTTTCCTGAAAGAGAGGTTGTTGTCTTAACCAACCTATTTCAATTTATTCATTCTTCTAATTCCATGAACTATATGGAATTATAAATAAAATAAAAACATCATTATCAAAAATATGAATATATATTTTTATTATTATTAAGGCACTGTTATGCATCCTTTTTCCATCAAATGGGAAGTGACTGTATTGCTCGTGCATACATACGGGTTACCATTTCCACGTATCGGTATAATTCATTTTCCCTGACCATTTCTTATGAATGGTAATTATGATGGATTTAAAGTTTATATATTATATTCTTGACATAATTATTATTCTTAATTTATAATATACTATCTATATTCATAGCATCTAAACCAATGGAAAATGTTGATGTCTCTTGTGCGTATATGTTGACTACCACCTCCATGAGGAAATATTATTCGTTTTTCATTTACATTTTCTTGGATGGTAAGGAGGATAGATATGATGAATATATATGGTCTATATGATATAATAAATATTCTATAATTTTTAATTATTACTTCCCTTGGGTTCATTCCATCTTTTGAAAAATTAATATAATGTTCATGCATACGTAGGATTTATCGTCTCCATGAATGATGTAATTCATTTTATATCTATATCATTATGAATTAATTGATATATATATATATATAATAAATATATATGATATAATAAAATTTTATTTATAATACAATGTATTTATAGGTATATCCCTTGTTGATTTTTTTGAACTTTTTTAGTTGGGGTTTTCTTCTTTAAAACATTGGGTTTTGAGCCTTTTATTTGTAGATCGAGAGATTTTACAAGGGGAAATGACCTAATGTTTATATATTTACGGTTTTTTGTACTAATGTATTCTAATTATAAAATTGAAATTATATTTATATTAGGTCCCTTGGTCTTATAAGTTAACTAGAGAAATTTATTATGTGTTTCTACAGAATCAGTATGTAGGGTACATTCATGTCAAGGACCTGTTACATGACTTGAACCCTTCACTGAGAAAAATCCTTAAAAAATTAAAATGTATGAAATGTTTATGATTCATGAAATAATTTCACTTCATGAAAATGGTTGATCATTATTAATTTGACCCTATGTGACATGTTTTTATCATATCTTATAAATCATGAAATTCACATCAAGAATATCTCAAGAACAGTGATTTTAAACCATGTTGAACATATGATATATTTACATTCATGATATAGGTTCCCTTATTGAACCTTAGGTCTACCCCATATGGATTTCAGGTAATTAATTCGCATATGTATTTCTCGTTCTAGAATTTGATCACCAGTGAGTTTCTTTACTTCGATTTTCTATTTCCTTCTATTATCCTTCATTATAGATGTGTACTCTCTTGACCACCATTGAATGTGGATTTAATATTAGTGATTGTGTGGTATACCTCTTCCAATTTATATTCTTCCCCATCAAATTTTGTTTGAATTATATATTAGGAGTCTTTCTTTGATCATTGTATTAAGGTGGGTTGTCTAAATCTTATCTATGTTTTTATGATTTAATTATCCATAGTATGTGAAATATGTGTGATAATCCAACACAGTTCACACATGAAAAATTTAATTCAATAATTTTTGTTAAATAAAAATCATTTTTCAGACCATGCATTGGATCTTGTTGGTTCCGTAGGCATAGAGACTGATACATGTACAAATCAGATAGGTGTGACCCTATTGAGACTTGTTCAACATCACATTAGAGCTCTTTGATAAATTAAAAAGAATTATTGATTTTTGTATTATTCTAATTAATATGGAAAACATTTAAATAGTGGGATTTCCTAAGGTAAATGTATCTCATCTAAATTTAGTTAACTTTTATATTAAGGATCATAGGGTTAAATTATAAATGATAAATGTATGATATATTTATGAGGATAGTTTGAAAACATGTATTATGATGTATTAATGGAAAGAAAAATTAAAATTTTATTAATTAAGCATTGTTCCATTTGGTGATATATCATGGATACACGATTTTGACCTAATGAATTTCCTTCATAGATTTTGATCTCATATGACGTCGATTAGATATGGGTTCTTATTAACCTGTTGAGTTTTTCTAGATATTATGGATGGTTTATGTCGATTATTGAGAGTTTGGTGAATGATTTAGTACCTTCTACAGGCTAGATACACATGTACTTGATGAATGAGGGTAGGTTTTATGATTGTATCTAACACTTTATGGATAGTCTCATATTTACAGGATACCTGAAGGTGATATTTTGGTAATCCTAACAATTGTTTACATGTGTAGATGATATTTTATGAATGAATCACCATCAATTGAAGAATATCCCACCAACTCAGGTGATCCATCAAAATGTTTGATGATCCAACCTTATTTAGAGAAACCTGAGAGGACATCAACACAAGTTTTGATGTCCCCAAGTGTTTACACATATTTTGAGGGTCACAAGATTATATCATACACAATATTAATTTTTTTAAATTAATACCATGTTATTCAGTTTATTTCATATACTACATGTCCCAGACACTATTTTTTTTAGACACAATGTTGTTGATCTATTGAGTTTTACTCACACCTTATAAGGGATACTATCTGGTTCCCAAATAGATTTTATCGATGTAGGATTGGAAAATGGAAAGGGACCATTTTACTTATTTGAATCTTGCTATATGAGTTAGATATTAGAGAAGGGACTGACATGGGGATCTGGACCAGGGTTTTTCAGACATTATTTGAGTCTACTTTGTCTTTTATACAAATTACATTCAACATTTCCATTATTTACATTTTTTCATTTCATTACTCTATTATTATTTGGATTTATTCTATTTTTTCCATTTCAAATTTTCTTTCAGGATTATCTATTCAGATTTTTTTTTATTTTCTCTACCATACATTTTTCATCTCACTAAAACTATTTACTACATAGTATATTATCTACATTGTATTCCTTACACCTTCACTGCAAGTTAGAAACCTATGTTATATAATGAGGCATTTATGTGGTCACATATCCAAATACCTCTCTAACATGAGGGAGAAATGACTTTGAGATGCTATAATGTGATATAAGAGGATTAGGTTTTTAATTTTCTATTGATTTACTACATGGGATAGGTATAAAAGAAATTAGGATATCTTGAGACTTGGTAATGTGCATGTGTGTTGGAGTAGGTAACACATGTATGAGGGAAAATTTGAGTGTCCGGTTATGGGATTGTTGTTGATTTTAGTTTCTTGTTACGTTTTGATTTAATTTCACATTTGGTGATTCAAATTTGGTTTGATGATATAGTTATTGATATTTCTACTCATGGACTTATACAACATGATATGTATATTAATGCATCATAATAGGAAGATGGGAATATATATTTACACGAAGAGTTCAGGAAAGAGACATAGTTATCACATGTGAAAAAAATTCACCATGCAAAAATGATTAATGGTTAAACCATGATATACTAGATAAAAGAAATGGGTGAAAATTTTATATTATGAAAACTAACTTGTTAATATAGTGAAAATGAATCTTGAGAAAGTGGTTCTTAGTTTCTTATAACATATTAAGGTTGATCATTTGTGTGCACTAAGTTCATAGTTGTGTGTTAAACGTTTCTAGATTAATTTTTTCTCTTCCTATTATTCAAACTAATTGCTCTAAGACATGAAATTAGAATGCTCTTAATGCTACTATGAAATAAAATCTAATGGATATAAAGTATTATTTTGATGATCATCTCCATAAAAGAATCATGATGGTTTTGTGATTTATGGAAATGGAAACTATTGATATCATTACATTTATGTCTTAGATGAAGAGAGAGTTTCAACTATTACATTTACCTATGTTTACTAGGGAGTTATGTCTTCAAGAAGATGATTTCATGATCAAATCATTACATAAAATCTTACAATGTCCCAAAAACCCATAGATTATAGGGTGAATCTTGATTCTGAAATGATTCATGGACTACCCAAGAATTGGTGAGACATTCTGGTGTAATCAATGAGGAAATAGGATTTATCCTGAAAGGACATTGAGTAATAGTTGATGATCCTCCTATACCCTGAGACAATAAGGGATGAGAAGGATCATGAGTCTATGTATCTGGTATAAGAGGTAATACCATTGATGTAATACAAAATATTCTTCACCCACATGAAGTTATTTTCTCGTAACTTAGTGTCATATGAGATCTATAAGGGAATATATTTTCAAGTTTTGGGTTTCAAATGAGATCAGGTTGTAGGTGAATTTATTTATCTTAACCCGCCTCAGGGATGTGTGGAATCAAGTTCTCGTAACTGACGATAACGGATAGGGACCCAAGGTGGTGTCTATATAGATTTATTATGGTGATTTTAGAGCTCTTATTAGGGTGGAATAAAGCATCTATATAGTATTTTTTTTCTAGGGAAGTATGAGGAATATCAATCAATGGGGTGGAATTCTACCTTAGGACTATGTCTTGGTGTATTTCATTCATTAGGGAAGGATGGTCCAAAAATGAAAATAGTTTCCTCACCCTACAATGTTGTTTTCTTTCCATGGCTGTTTGGGTCATATTCCGATGTTTTTTAGGAACGTTCCACAATAGAGCAGTGTTAGGGGAATCAGATAGGGACCTGATTCTAAGAGGGGTGAAGATACCACTTAGTATATAAGTAGTTATAGTCCCACTATATGTTCAGTCCAAGGTTGGGGACATTGAACCCCAGTTCTGGAGTGGTCATACGTCTTAGAGGAAATGACACATGGGAGTCAAACATGATCCCATGAAAAAGCGGAAAGCTCAAGAAATGCTTCCTAATATGATCGGACTAGTTTGTATGTAAGGAATTATACCAAAAAATGTAAAATTATTATCTCAAATACATTTTCTTTCATTTTTTTGATGTTCTACAATCTCATTCATTTCTATCTTCCCATTTTTAATATGGTTTGGTTTTGGATGTGGAGAGAAAAGACGAGGTTATAAAAATTCACAAACTGTTATGAGTGCCGTTAAAGGGTATTATGCATTGTAAATAATTTTATCTTGATATTGGTATCTATTATTAAATTTGGGAGATTTTTTTCTATAAATGATAAGACTCCATTTGATTTTTGGTGTGTATTTTCTAGTTCTATACCATGATGATATCCACTATTGTTAGTATCTCTAAATAGGAGATGATATACTCACCATTGTGGGTGGGATCATAGAGTTCTTTATGTAATACCAATTGAATGTAGATTGGATTATCTCATGGATTATGTAGAAATACGTGTACTCAATGATATATTAATACAATAGTACAATTTTCCTCCGATGTTGGATCAATTTCATGATGTATTTCCTGAAGAGTTCGCTAGCTTACCACCTATGTGGGTGATCGATTTCATGATCGAGATACGGTTGGGAATTGAGAAAAGAAATTTCCACTTTATTAGATATTTCAAGGAGTTATACATGATTTGAATTTTATATTGGAAGAGAAAAATTATATCGTTATTATACAGCCTATAACAACACCTTTGGATTCTCCCATTCTTTTTTCCATGAAGGGTTATGGGAATTTGTGTTGGTGTTTGGACTATCTGAGATTGAACAATATAATTATCCTGAATCGGTATTCCATTCCGTGAATTGAAATTATTTTTGATCATTTGAGAGGAGAGAAATTATTTTCAACAATATAAAATAGATCATGGTATCATAAATTTGGCTTGAGACTATCATTTATAATATATAATACTTTTTGATGTAGGTTGGATTGTATGAGTTCATAATGATGTCTTCTGGTCTAATGAATAACCCAGTGATATTCATGGCCTTGATGAATAAGGTAATTAAACATTTTCTAGATACATTTTTGGTGGATTTCCTTGATTACATCTATGTGTTCTCACATTTAGTAGATGTTCATTCCCAACATCATTCCATTTTATTATGTACAGTGATAGATTGTCTACATTAGACCAACTAATCTAAATATAATTTTTGGTTTAAAAGAGTGTAATTCTTGGTTCAAGTGATATAAAAGGTTGGGTTTTTAGTAGGTAGAGAGAAGGTTATAGACAAATTATCTTGGGTGTTTCCCAAGAATTTCATCTATATTGAGAGAATTTTAGGTTTAGCAAGTTATTATTGAGGTTTCATCGAGGACTTCTCTCATCTAGGAGCACAGATGTTTGTGATAGCTAAGAGAGGCATAATTTTTCTCTAGTCATATGTTTTCAATGAATATTTTTATGAGAGGAAAATAAATATTAATACAACTTTTATCCTCACCATTCCCATGTATGGTAAGTCAATTACAATGTATTAGGATGCATCTAGAGTAGGACTCGGTGAAGTTATAATATTAGACGACTGAGTGGTTGATAAGGATCTAGATAGCTGAGACCACATAATATGAATTATTATACGCCTTATTTGGAGTTATCATTAGTGTTACATACCCTAAGATTATAAAGCCACTATCATTTGGGTGAGATCATTGTGGTGAACATTGACCACAAATTCCATTGGTACATCTTCTCTTAGCAGGACCTAAACCTTCGGCAGAGGAGGTGGGTCGAGTATCAATAATTTTTGGACATAATGGTGGGATATTGATAAAAAATCTATTTTATTGAATATTTTATTGATAATAAATGATATAATTTCCTCAAATTGTGTTAAATATGTACAAGTAGAAAGTATTTGGGATTAGATCATTCTTTTGAATATTTGATGAAAATTCCAGTTTTACCCTTTCAAAATAACTGTAGTATTTCAATCATATATATTTTTATTTGAATTATTTGAATATATTATTTTGTAAATTTGTTCCTTACTTCATGGGATACAAATTTTATTCAGGACACTAGATCAAAAGAATGCATTTGGATGGTGTAATTGTGCCATAAATTCAAACGTGGGCTGGATACGCCAGAATGGAGAGGCTTCTGTATTTCGACCATAACTCCTTCATCAGGGCTTGTATAGAGCCCAAATTTTGAGAGGATATATTAAAACCATATCCTCACATATTATACAACTGGAAGAATAATTTATTCATGCTTTCTGTGGTTAAATGGGTGGTAAAATATGTATTTAAACATTTGGTCGAATTTCCACATTCACACTTGAAACCACTTGTAACCTCTCCTCCCCTCCCCTCTATAAATTATAGTTTTTATCATTTTAACGGTTGGGACGTGCATTGGAATGTTTAGGGAAGAGGATAAGATGTTCCACTCTAATTATCAAAGCAATTAAATAAGGGTAGCTCTTGAAGCAAGGATCCATTTGTCGAATCCCTATTCTTCTTCCTCATGTTGTAATGTTAGTGTTTTCATAATAAACATCATTGTTCTTCTTTTATTTATTATCTTTTCTTATTTTTTGTTTTAATTTATTCTTCCCTTAATCTTCCTTTTCGGGCTCCAATTCATGATTAGAAGCATTATTGGGTTATACCCATTATAAACCATTGCAAATACAATTCTTTTCTACGATGATTATGCCACCGATAGAAAAGTAGTCTTTTATTAATCAATCTATCTCTTACCTTATACATTAATTTATTTTTAATCAATGATATAATGTAATTCACATAAAATGATCAATTAATTGGGTTTTTAATTTAATTTAAACTATGTAAGAAATTGAACAATTAAAACAAAAACATGCGAGGATGGGAATTTGTGTAAATTGTGAGAGTGTGAACTTAATCGGTTATACAAAACCATATTGGATAAATTTGTAGTGTTCAAATATAATCCCTAAAATCAATTAATTCTAATTTCTAAAGGGGAAATGTGACTTAATTTAACACTTAACATAATCTAATCTTAGAACATCAATCAATGTAGGTTGTTGCAATTGCATGTTCGGATGTTAGCCTCAGGTTAAATTCACTTCATCTTCATGGTAAAGTTAATTCTCATAGGGTTCGGGATTTAAAAAATTAAAGGATCATAATTAAGATAATGTTAATTTAAATAATAATTATTAATAATAGAGTGAAGAGTTATAGTTTGATCGATTACTTTTTTTAAAAGTTTTTCTAAAAAAAACTTCTTCTTGTTGTGTCTTTTTAATCAAACTTCATTTCAAAATTAAAAACAAAAAAAAGTGCAATATTCTTCCAGAAAACTTCTTCTGTATTTATAAACTATAAACAAGCCCCATCCTTTCAAGTAATGTTTTAATTATTTTCTATTTTATTTTTTGAATACCTTTAAGAAGCTGTTTTAATTTACTTCCTCATTTTGGGAAACGACCATGGTCAGCCACTCTGCCGCACCTAAGTACCACAAAATCACACTAATATTTTGAGGGTGCCCATAATAGCACTATTTCAAATTATCTCCATTTCTGTGGAGGAAATAAATTATTTCAACCACTTAGAGGTATTTATTTTATGTTCATTTTTTCTATTCCTCTATTATTTATTTTTTCTTTACCCAATCTAATTTTTTTTCCTCTTCTTTTATTTTCTTCTATTTTTTTTGGACCATCAACTCAAACATATAATTTTTATTTTACTATGGTCCAATTTCATTATTTTCATCTTTCATTGATTAATTACACGAACTAATCCCAAATATCTCTTAGATCTTGACCGTGAGATTGAATGCAGCCTTAGGGCACGAATCAGAAAGTCTGAGTCTACGGGAAGTTTCCATATTCAACCAATTGTTGAATTCCTCTCTTCTAGAAAAATTGTAATTGGAAGAAATTCAAATTAAAACATAAAAGAAGAACCAATGGATCAAAATAATAACAATGAGGTAAATAGAACCATTCACGAATTTTATGCACCTGATATTAATTATCAACCAAATTGTATTGCATACCCAAATCTCGAATTGGACTTTGAACTAAAATCTGCATTAATCAACTTACTTCCAATGTTTCATGGCCTCTCTGGTGAGGATCCCAATAAAAATTTGAATGAATTCAATGTGGTTTTCTAAACCCTAAAACCTAGAAATGTCTCTGAAGATCAAATCAAATTAAGAGCATTTCCATTATCACTTAATGGAGCTACAAAGGATTAGATGTACTTTTTACAACTTGAAGATATAATGTGTTGGAACGATTTGAAACATCTTTTCTTGAAAAGATTTTTTCTAACATTGAGGACCCCTTCCATTCGTAAAGAGATCTTGGGGATCAAGCAAGCACAAGGGGAGTCAATGTATGAGTACTGAGAGCGATTCAACAAGTTGTGTGCAAGCAGTCCACATCAACAAATCAGCGAGAAACTCCCCATTCAGTACTTCTATGAAGGACTCTCACCTATGAAGAGGAGCATGGTGGATGTTGCAGCTGGAGGAGCATTTATGGACAAGAAACCAGTATCTGCACGTGCATTAATCAACAAAATGGCCCAAAACACCCAATAATTTGGTGATAGAGGAACACCACATGTCAGGGGAGTACATTAGGTAAATCCATCTTCTCTTGAAAGTCATTTGATTGATACCAAGATAAAATAATTTAAAACAATGGTGAGATAGATTGTTTTGGATCAAAAGACATCCCAACCCCCTCCTTCAAGACCTTGTGGTATTTGTACTGAGACAAGCAACACAAATGACTGTGGCACCTAACTACAAGAAACCTAAGATTGTGCAAAGGTATTCTATGAGAGACCATATCAGCAGAAACAACAGCCACTTACCCAAAAGAAGTATGACTCCTTTTCACCAAAATTAAACCAAATGTGGAAGGATCAATCAGACATGAGTTATGGCTCTGGGAACCACCAAAATCCCCCTTTTCAACCCAACTTCCAGCATCCTTCACCTTACCAACATGGTTTCTAACAACCCCAAAGGAGATTTGAAGCTCAAACGTCAACAAGTCAGCAACAAGGGAATCTCCAACACAATTTAGACTCTATCATTGATGATCTTTTGAAACAAATTTTTCTTAATCAACAGAATGAGGTGAAGAGTCATGGTTCAGAGTTGAGGGAGATGAATACTCAAATAAGCCAGATTTCCACTTCCCTCCATGAACTGGTAAGTAAGAATTATGGAAATCTTCCTTCCCAACCTACTCTCAATCCAAAGGGGAATGTCAGTGCCATTACATTGAGAAGTGGGAAGAAAACATCAGATGCCTCTCCACCTATCATTCCACGTAGATTCAACTCAACACCAGAGAAGCCCCATTACATAACAACTAATGAGCAGCCCAAGGAGAAAGATAAAGGTAAAAAAATATTGATGATGTTCCTCATAAACCTCTTCCCTTTCTAAATAGGGCTGTTCAGACCAAGAATATGGCTCAAGAGGCGATGCAGAAATGACATTTTGGACACATTCAAGCATGTTGAGATCAACATCCCTCTACTTTAAGTCATCAAAAAAATCCCAAGTTATGCCAAATTCTTAAAAAAACGCTACACCAATCGAAGAGGGCTCAATGGAAATGAGAGTATCAACCACGGAAGGAATTTCTCAGCACACATTACACCAACTTTAGTAAAGCCAACAATGTGACAGGATCCCTGGATATTCACCATCTCATGTACCATAGGGGAGTTTCACTTCTCTGATGCTCTTTGTGATTTAGGAGATTCAATAAATGTTATGCCTTAGCCTGTATTCTCTTCTATACAGGTTGGTGAGTTGAAGCCGATGAGAGTAGTGTTGCAATTGGTGAATAGACCTATGACATAACCAGCATGAGTCCTTGAGGATGTACTTGTCCGGGAAAGAGACATGATCTTTCCAGAAGATTTCTACGTGCTTAACATGGAGAATGATCAGGTAAGATCTCTTACCCCGATTATCTTAGGTAGACCCTTCCTCAAAACTACAAAAACTATCATAAATATCAATGAGGGAACACTTTCCATGGAATTTAGGGATGAAGTTGTGATATTTAATGTTATGGATTCCATGAATTACCCCTCATAGAATCATTATTCATTTGTTATCTCCCATTTTGAACCACCAAGTACAAACCCCAAGAAATTTTATTGTCCTATTCTTAGTAAAATTATGAGTATTGTTTCTGATTTAATGTCTATGAGAACATCCAGACCCGTTTCTAAAGAACAAGACTCTCTAAAATTTGCTTTTGAAATAGAATCATATTCTAATTTTGATCATGTGAACTTTAATTATGACAATTATATTGAGTATGCTGATGGATTGGATGCTTTATTCACTGATTTTGATTACTTATATTCTGATACTGATGCTCTTTGTGCACATATTTCAGTTCCATCAAGGTCTCCATCCATACACCACCCCCTGGCACTAGAACTCAACACATTGCCACCAAATTTCAAATACTCATACTTGTTATGTGGTGAAAAATTACATGTTATCATTTCAAACAATATATCTTTTGAACATGAAGAAAAACTTTTGTGTCTTTTGAGGGAGAACATCAAGGCAATTGGGTGGACATTGTCTGACATATCAGGTATTATCCCCTCCATTTTCATGCATAGTATTCTTTTGGAGGATGGGGCTAAACTGGTTAGGCAACCACAATAGAGACTCAATCCAACACTTTTGGAGGTTGTTAAAAAGCGGTTGAAAATTTTCTTGAGGGAGGTATAATCTATCTCATTTTAGATTCTCAGTGCGTAAGTGCTATTCAGGTTGTGCCCTATAAAAGTGGGTTACTATTGTTAAAAACGTGAAAGATGAGTTAGTTCCAATGAGGGTACAAACCAGTTGGTGTGTGTGTATTTATTATAGGAAACTAAATCATTCCACTCGCAAAGACCATTTCCCCCTCTGATTTATTGATCAGATGGTTGAGAGACTAGCTGGGAAGACACACTATTGTTTCTTGGATGGATTTTTTGGATATTTTCAAGTTTCTATAGCTCTAGAGGATCTGGAGAAAACTAAATTCACCTGTCCCTTTGGAAAATTTTCCTACCGGAGGATGCCATTTGGACTTTGCAACGCCCCAGGTACCTTCCAGAGATGCATGGTGGGTATTTGTTTTTCTGATTTTATTAAGACATGCATGGAGGTATTTAAGGATGATTTTATAGTGTATGGGTATTCATTTGATGAATGTCTAAGTAGTTTGGGAAAGGTTTTGAATCATTGTATTGAAGAAAATATGGTCCTGAAATTTGAAAAGTGTCATTTCATTGTAGATCATGATATTGTCTTAGGGAATGTAGTGTCAAAACATGGGATAGTGGTTGATAGATCTAATGTAGATACTATTTCATCCTTACCATATCCATCATGTGTGCATGATGTTTGATATTTCCTAGGGCATGCTGAATTTTATCGGTACTTCATCAAAGATTTTAGTAAGATTGCTCTTCATATGCCAAGATTACTCCAAAAGGATTCTGATTTTGTGTTTAATGATTCTTGTAGGACTTTCTTTGATGAGATAAAGAAGGGTCTGACAGCTCCACGGTGGGAGATTTCTTTTGAGCGTATGTGTGACGCCTCTAACTTCGCGGTTGGAGCCATATTATCTCAGAGGGTGGAGGGACGTTCACATGTGATTTCCTATGCATCCAGGACACTGGATTCAGCCCAATAAAATTACACAACCATGGAAAAGGAGTTTCTTGCTGTCATATTTACATTAGATAAATTCCATTCAAATTTATTGGGCTCTAAATTAGGTGTTTTTTCTGACCTTGCAGCTCTAAGGTGCCTCTTGAAGAAGCCAGATGCAACGCCCAGGCTGATCCAATGGATTCTACTTCTTCATGAATTTGATATTGAGATAAAAGACAAAATGGGGTTAGAAAACTTGGTGGTGGACAACATGAGTAGGCTTACTCACACACTAGAGCATGACACCTTGGGCCAGGTACCACTTCGGGACACTTTCCCCGATGAGCATCTTTATTCAATCTCAGGTACACATCCTTGGTATGCAGATTTAGTTATCTACTTGTTGCCTCTGGAATCCCTGCAAATTTAAAGAAACATCAAGTCCAAAAATTAAGAAGTGAGTCTAGGTTTAATGTGTGGGATGATCCTTACCTATGGAGCTTGTGTAGTGACAAAGTCATTAGGAGGTGTGTTCCCAATCATGGGTTTGAGTCTGTTTTTCATTTTGGTCATACACTTTCTCGTGGTGGACACTTTGGACCCCAAAGTACTACCATAAAAGTCTTAGACTCTGGATTTTATTAGCCTAGCTTATTCCATGATTCCCACCTGTTTTGTAAGTCATGCTATCATTTCCAACACACTGGAAACATTTTAAGGAGGCACGAGATGCCCCAACATCCCGTTTTATTCTATGAGATTTTTGATGTTTGGGGAATTGATTTTATGGTCCCTTTTATTAGTTCATTTGATTTTTTGTATATCCTTGTTGCTGTCGATTATGTGAGTAAATGGGTGGAGTCCAAGGCCACCATGACTGATGATTCTCATCTTGTAGTGTATTTTGTCAAGGCACAAATTTTCTGCAGGTTTGGTGTACCAAAGGCCATCATTAGTGACCAAGGGACACACTTTTTCAATAGGAATTTTTCTTCCCTCCTACAAAAGTATAGGGTGACACAAAAAACATCAACACCATACCACCCACAAACAAATGGCTAGGGTGAGGTCTCAAATAGGGAATTGAAACAAATTTTGGAGAAAACTGTGCAGCCAAATAAGAAAGATTGGACCAAGTTCTTGGATGATGCATTGTGGGCTTATAGGACAGCATAAAATACACCCATTGGTATTCCCAATTTCGGATTCTTTTTGGGAAAGCATGTAATATCCTCATGGAAGTTGAGCATCGGTCTTATTGGGCTATAAAGAAATGCAACATGGACTTGGCCCAAGTTGGAATTCAAAGGAAGATGCAAATTCAAGAGCGTGAGGATATTTGACTGTCATCATATGAGAACTCAAGGCTCTACAAGGAAATATCAAAAGCAGTTCATGATTAAATGATCCAGAAAAGGGAGTTTCATGTTGGAGAGAAAGTCCAACTCTAAAGTTCACTACTGAAGATGATGCCTGGTAAGTTGTGTTCCATATGCTTAGGTCCTTATGTTGTGACTAATTTTTTTCCTTATAGTGTAGTGGATATCACACAAGAGGACACATGAAGGAGCTTTAAAATCGATGGGAAACATTTAAAGATATACATTTAGGGACTTCCTACTGATGTGGTAGATTTTATCACACTGCATGACCCAATAATCACTTGAGCACATCTGGCTGTTCCTAACCCTTTCACTTTCATATAATGTATCCTATTTAAAAATTCTGAATTTTTCATGTGCATATATCATCTCATGGGTTCACATTGAGTACAATGCAATATTTTATGTGTGGGGGAGGGATCCTTTTAGTTTAGTAATTTTAATTTTTTTCATATTAAAAAAATTGTGTGTTTTTCTAATTTTGTGTGTTTATTTTTCAATTTTATTTGCGTTTTGGAAATTTTTTAGATGAAATGATTCTCATCACAATTTTGAAATGCATATCAATGAGTGAAAGAATTTAACTCATGAAACTGAGTTTAAATGAATGCTAAAAATGACTTTGTTTCAAGTTCAAATATTCAGTAATTTCATGAAAAGTACATTGAATTTTGAATCCCATGCCACATATCACTTCCATTATATTTGAAAACACTTTCATGTGAGGCTTCTAAACCATTATTTTCATATTCTTCACATTCACTTCACTTCTTGAGAGAACCAAACCATGCATGATTTAACCAGAATTTGATTCATTTCTGTCAAAACTTGAGGGTTTAAGGTACTTATGTTTAAATAATTGAGGAATTTGTTTGGTATGAAAGCCCATATTTCAAAGAAACCATTTTTATAATCGCCTACTTTAAATATTTAATCCTTGAATCCCTTAGAATCCATGAACATCCTATTAGGTTAGCCACATTACAAGTCCATTTTCCCTATCCAACAATCTCTTGAAGTGAAATTTCATAATATAGTTGAACTTATGTGAGGGGGAGCTATCTTGTGTTGTTATACCACATTCTGTGATACATTGGGTGGAAAATTAAATTCTGAATAGATGTGTTTTCTAATAAAGAAAATAATTATATTGAAAGATGTTCCTTTTCTAGAGCTTTCATGATAAGTGAAGCTGTGCATTTTCTGGAGCATCTAATTGATGTAGAAATCTGTTGCCGATCTGGATCTTTCAAGAAAATCATGTTTGAGAAGATTGAAATTTCAGTTTCTGAATGATGAGTGGTGTAAAATTTATATGACTTTTCAAGATGATAGAGCTTAATTGATACTATGGGGATTAATTAAGAGACCATATTTATGTGAAAACTAGATTAATGCAATTTTGCTTCAAAAAGAGTCAAGCCCACCTCATTCATCCTTAGAGCTTTTCACATCTAAATCATACCAACCGAAAGCCACAGAAAAACCATAAAAAGTCCTCATGATAAACATATGCAATTGACTCACATCAGGTGGTGATGGAGGAATTTATCAAGCCTATGGTGACCCTTGTATGTGTTTGGATGAGAAATACATTGAAAACAATTGATATTTGTGTGGTGAGAGAAAATTCAAGCGAGGTAAGTGTTTTGTGCATGGTAGGATAAATGAAGTAGAAATATATTGAATGATATAAATAGAGAACTTTAAATATGGTTTTTTATGAGGCATGATATCTTTTTATTCTTGGTGTGTAATTCAATGATCTCAATGATATGTGTTTTAAAATTTGTTTTGATTTGATATTGATGTTTACTTGACATGAGGTTTTTCCCAGGAGTGAAATAGGGTATGTGTGGGGTATTTGATAAAACACTATTTTATTGAATATTGTATTCATAATAAATGATATAATTTCCTCACATTGTGTTAAATATTTACAATTAGAATGTATTTGGGATTAGATCATTCATTTGAATATTTGATGAAAATTCTAGTTTTACCATTTCAAAATCACTATAGTATTTAAATAATACATTTTTTTGAATTATTTGAACATAATATTTTTTAAATGTGTTCCTTACTTCATGGGATAAAACTTTTATTCATGACACTAGAACAAAAGAATGCATTTGGATGGATTAATTGTGCCATAAAGTCGAACGTGGGCTGGACACGCCAGAATGGAGACGATTCTGTATTTCAGCCATAACTCCTTCATAAAAGCTTGGATTGAGCCCAAATTTTGAGAGGAGATAGAGGTCTCATGTACGAAAATATTATAACACTGTAAGAATAATTTATTCATGAGTGTATGTGGTTCAATCATCGGTGAAATTTGGATTAAAATATTTGACCGAATTTCCACATTCACACTTGAAACCACTTGAAACCTCTCCTCCCCTCTCCTCTATAAATTTGATTTTCTATCATTTTTAAAGGTTTCTACGTACATTGGGATGTTTAAGAAAGAGGATAAGAGGTTCCACTCTAATTATCCACAAAATTCAATAAAGGTATCTCTTGAAGCAAGGATCCCTTCATCGAAGCCCTATTCTTCTTCCTCATGTTGTAATGTTTGTGTTTTCATAATAAACATCTTTGTTCTTATTTTCTTTCTTTTTTTCTTCTATTTTGTTAAAATTTATTCTTATCTTAATCTTCATCTTTGTGATGGAATTCTTGAGTAGAATCTTTATTGGGTTATACCCATTATAATCCGTTGTAAATGCAATTCGTTTCTACGATGATTACGCCACCCATGGAAGAGTAGTCTTTTAGTAATCGATCTAATTCTTACCCTCTACATTAATTTATTTTGAATCAATGATATAATATAATTCACATAATATGATCAATTAATTGAGTTTTTAATTTAATTTAATCTAATAAATCAATTGAACAATTAACACAAAAACACGCGATGACGAGATTTTGTGTAAATTGTGAGAGTGCGAACTTAATCAGTTATAAACAAAATACGGGATAAATTTGTAGTGGTCAAATATAATCCCTAAACTCAATTAATTATAATTTACAAAGGGGAAATTTTCCTTAATTTACCACTAACCATAAGCTAATCTTATAACATCAATCAAAGTAGGGTATTGCGATAGCATGTTCCGAAGTTAGCCTTGGGTTAAATTCACTTCATCTTCATGGTAAAGTTAATTCTCGTAGGGTCTGGGATTTTAAAAATTAAGGGATAATAATTAAGTTAATATTAATTTAAATGATAATGATTAATAATAGAGTGTAGAGGTAGAGTTATATTGATTACACCTTTTAAAATATTTTCTAAAAAATATCTTCTGGTTGTGTGTTTTTAATCAAACTTGATTTCAAAATTAAAAACAAAAAATGCAATCTTCTTCCAGCCAACATATTCTAGAATTAAAAACTATAAAAAACCCCCATTCTTTCAAGTAGTGTTTTAATTCTATTATATTTTATTTTTAGAATAATTTTAAGAAGTTGTTTTAATTTACTTCCTCCATTGGGAAACAACCTTTGTCAGCCACTCTATTGCACAAAAGTCCCCCAAAATCACACTAAAAATTTTAGGGAACCCATGACAACACTCTTTCAGTTATACACTATATAATGGAATTTTTTTGATTAATTGAGTGAGAAGAAAAGTACAGAGGAATTATGGGATTCATTCAATGAGTATAGGATTATTTCACTCTTTTTTGACTTGAATCTTAATGTTCATGAGTTCAAATAGTGAGTAGATCTAACTTCAACATCTATTATACCCTTGATTGTTGACCATATCAAGAAAAATTATTTATAAGATCTATAGTTCATATCATTGAGGGACATTATATATGGTGGTTATCCATTTTCATGATGGTTTCAGGGTACATTCAATGTTATACTTATCTATAGTTGACTATGTCTTTATATGAGCTTACATAGAGATCCAATGAAGGAGTTTCATACTTCTATATGGGAGGTAAATCCCAGTTTTAGAAATATGTATTATTATATCATTAGTAATTAATGTTCACTAGAGATAAAGATGGATATAGAGGGATTCATGTCAAGATGTTTCACTTATCAATAGGTTAAGACCAAGCATTAGAGACATGATGTGTTTTTTTGCCTATACCCATTCTAGAGTGGAATTTGGATGATGTAACTATTGATTTTGTGATAGTATTATATAGGATGAATCCCAAGAATGATGTTGTATGGGTGATTATGGATTAACTGATGATGTTATCTCAGTTCGTTTCTATTAGGGAGAACTTCATCATTGATGATCTATGTAGTCTATACATGCAAGAGATAGTTTGAATCTATGGTGCTTCAAGGAATGTCATTTATAACATAGATAATTATTGCAATTTATGGTTTATTTAGGGTAAACAGAAGTCCTTAGGATCATATGTTATTATAATTACATCCAAATATCATTGTAATGATTTCTAATCAAAGATAACTGTTCATATTTTAAAGGATTTTTTATAAGACTATGTTCTTGATTTTTGTGGTTCTTAGGATCAGTAGATGTAACTCGTATATTTTGTATATATAAATAGCTTTTAAACATAGATCCAAATAACACCTTATAAGGCCCTGTATATATTTCCATGTGGTACAACTATATTATAGATAGAGGAAGGTGAGTTAGTTGTTGTTGGATTTAGTCATGTGTAGATGATGTTTGAGGAGGTTCAGTTGTTCAGAAATCATTTGGTGGCCCTACATTGCATTTAGAAATATTATGCTAACCAATAGAGTTGATCTATATATTTTTAGGTGGGTAACCAAGTTTTCATTCATGTATCTACTAGTATGGGGTAATTTTATATAAGGAATATGGGTAAGTTAGCATCCATGTTTTTCGAATTGTTCAAGAATGTGGAGAGCATCGACAAAATGGCATACCGATTATCACTTTCCCGTCACTACAGTTTAATACATGATGTGTTTCATGCATCATATATTTAGAGATATCAGACTGACCCTACTCAAATGATAGATATTTATCACATCAATTTTTGTGTACATACTTTCTCTGAGGAGCATCCAATACAAATGGTCGACTGTAATGATATTTATCTCCGGGGAAAGACTATACCTCTAGTTTGAGTGCAGTGGAAGAGTGGGTGTGTTAAAAATGTTACTTGGGAGAGGGAGTATGATGTTTAATCTTTAATTCACATAATGTTTAATCAAAACCCCATAGTGATTCATAGAGAATCTTGGGAATAAGCTATTATGTAGTGAGGAGGTTGTATGATCTCACCTTTTTTCAGTTAACTTCCCCTTTTATTTTTGTTTGAACCAATTATTATTGGGTTTTATTATTTTATTCCTTGGTGGGTGAGACTTTCTTTAGGGATGTAGATATATTTTGGGTAAAATGAACTAAATTTTGGCTATGTATTTTTCTTTTTAATTAATACCATCCATGTATAAATGTGAAAAAAGTATCGATAGGGGGACTTTTAGAGGATCGGATTGACCTGTGGATTTTTATAAGTGTTGCTACAGAATATTTATAAAATTCACAGTCATATCATAAAATTATTACATAATGTAAATCCTTTTATATGAATATGTTTTTAAGTGGTAAAAATCATTAATGTTTTACTTTCTATAAAATTGGTACATGTTATAAAAATTGTTAATTGATGATAATTTTACCTGAGACAACCTGTTTTTCATAATATCATATAAATCAAGAAGTTAATGTCATAAAAGCGGTTCAATTCATGAATTCATTGGGACTATATATTTTTAACCATGATTCACATTTGATTTATTTTTTATTCAGGTTGTATTTTCCCCTATCGAACCCTAGTGAAACTCCAATTGATTTATGGTTGATTCTAACCCTTCTAGATGTATCCGTATAAAATTCTATATTTAATGAGTTACTTCTTTTAATTTTATATTTATTTAATCTAACCTCCATTATAGTTTTCGAATCTATTAAATTCCATTGAATTTAGTTTTGAACTTGGTGCTTATGTGGTCTCAATTTTCCCTCTGATATCCTTTTCCTTCATTATTCATTGGTGTCCCTTATTGAGAGTGTATCCTTGATTATTTTAATATGGAGGTTAGTATAAATTTTATTCCTTTTGTTATATTTAATTATATTTAATATGTATGATATGTGTGATCCCATCAGAAGTTTTTATGTGTTACCATAATGATTAGATAATCCCTTTTAAATAATAATCCTCATTTAAACCGTCAATCAGATTTTATTATGTCCATATGTGTGGAAGAATTCTTATTGGTATGTTGAGTTTTCTTGGATGAAAATCATATTTTATGATAATTAATAATAGAATTTTCTATGGTTTCATACCACCTGAGGGCTATGTGCATAGGTACATGATGTCCAATGAAAGAGTGTTTGATTTTTTCAGATACTTAAGGTCTGGATACAACATCACAAGATGTCTGAGGGTGAGATTCTAGTTATCCTAAGGCTAGAGTACATTTTTTCTTGATATGTTATGAGTGATACATCATTGGTAGGAAAATATGTCCCTAACTCAATTGATCCCTCTTGATTTAGGAGGATCCAACCATAGTTAGAGAATCTCAGTATGATTACAAAGTATGTTTGTATGGCCTTGAGTGTTAACCCATAACTTTTTGATTATCGGTTTTATTCCTATTAAAAATTAGTTTATTAAATTTATTCTCTATACTAATATTTGTAAAATTCAATACATTCCTTAAAATATATTTGTATTGGATCAATATTTTTAACCTACTAAGTTGATGTCACACCATGGATGGGTAGGTGTTTTGTACTTGGGATGATTTTATAGATGCCGGTTTGGACAAGGGAATGAGACCCTACTGTTGATTTGTATCTATCTATATATGTTTAATAATAGCAATGAGACTGAAAATATGTTTAAGACCATGGTCCTTAGTGTCTTAATTATATTTTGTATTTTATTTTATCTATATGAAATTCATCATGTCATATATTTTCATTCATCTTGTCATTACATTATTCTATTATTATTTGGATTTGTTTAGTTTTTTTCCTTCATAGATTTGGATTGCAATTTTCTAATTCATATTATTTCAATTATTTTTTCTACTAAATTATTTTTTATCCTCTATCAATAAAACTCTGTACATGATGGTATAGTCTACCCACTATATTTCTTACACCCTTGTAGATAGTTAGAAGCCACTAGAATTAGAGGAGGTGTGCCTAAGGACATGTAGTAACCCGTCTCAGTCCCTTGATGATGAATCGGGTTTGGTACATTACAATTTATGTGATTATAGTATAGTGTTTTTAAAAAAATTAAATTATTATATAGTTGGATAGAATTATTTCGAATCAAGTGGAACTCAAGGTAAGATGTTATCGTTGTATTTTTATATTTGTTGGCCATATACCTTATACCAAAGATGTTTTTTTATGGTGTACATATTTTCCATGAATTTATTTTATGATTATTATATTTAAAATAATTGGATACACATATCAATCTAATTTTATTTCTTTTATGGGGATTATGATTCAAAAGGAAACAAATTGGTACGGTTTTTATGTTACAATTTCAGGTTTAATGATATTGTTTATTATTATGCTTCTGATGATGAAAGATATACCTCTAAACAAACTTATGAATTTTCTTCTCCTGTGGTTATTTTTTTAAAATAGTTGTTTTTTATTTCATTTTCCTCACTATGAGTGATCAAAAGACAGAAAATATGTTTTAAGGGGAATATTCATTATTTCTACCTTTGATTGAAATCCGTTTTTATTAAAATACATGTTTTAAAAAAATTAATGATTTTAATATTATAATATGATTTTTAAATTCATTTTTTACCCTTGTATAAATTTTTAAAAAATGGTTCAAAAGGAACGTTATATTTTTTCTAAATGAGGTAATTTATGTTTCTTAGAAAAAATTTAAAATGAGTGTATTATATTAACTTATATGGAATGAATGGAATTTACCCACATCATTTTCACTAAACTAATTGATGCTTCTTTTAAATGACTACATAGATATTTATAGAAAAAGGGTTTTTCATATAATTTTAGAAATTGTTTTAATTAAAAGAAGTTATTTAAATAAATGAAATGTTATTTTATTCCATTAATGTTCCGAGAGACTTTTAAAATTCATTTTACAAATAAGATTACATCCTTTGATATTACTTAATCATTACTTCGTTATAATCAAATTAAACCATCCTTATTCTTATTCTTTATGGTATATGTTTGCGATGAAAATATATTTGTGAAGGATGCTTCTTTTTCATGGTTTATACTATGATGGTATTTTTATGAATCCTAATTCTTTTCTTGGGTTCTCATATATTGAATATTTTTTGATCATATGGAACACGCATATAAGATTTTCATTATCTGATGGATGGGACCTATATCTCAATCCAATGAACTCCATAATGATTAATGTCATATGAGATAAATGGCTACCTATGGGGTTATCCCAATCCAATGAGAGGGTAAATTGAATGTTATACTATGCCTGAAGAAAGTTCAGAAGTCGTTAGACAAATCCTAACATGTTATGAATGTCTTGGTGGGTAGCATTGACATAAAGTTTTCTATTCTTATGTGTTTTCCACAACACCAGGTCTTATCTATATGTTTTTCTCTCTGGGCTCTTGTTCATTAATTTGATTGTGATTCGTGTTTAAGGAACTAGAAATATTTATCCCATGAATCAATATTATGATTTATGATATGCATGGAATGGATTAAAAATATTAAAAATATTTTTCCCATACCCTTATGCCCATGTTATTCATATTTGATCAAAGATATCTCCATTGATTAACAATTTTTGGAATTAGAGCTCACCCTTTCTAATGTTTTATTTTACTAGGTTATAAAGATTGATATTATGTATGATATTTATAAGAAGATTATAAATTATGAATAATTATGTGGGAGATGATGTAGTTCACTTATGAACCAGTTTTTAATGTATTCAAGTTTCCAAATCATTATACCGATACAATTTTTTGTAGGTATCTTCTTGTTAATAAAATGATATTAATCTAATAAGATGTAAAATTAATGTATAAAAATTATCGTTGTCTATATGTTAGTCAATAAAAGCAAGACACCATTCATTGTTATCATGATTAATATGTTTTTCTTTAGGGAAATGTCTCAAAAATCACCCATTGTACCCTTATAATAAAAGGAAAATATAGTTTTTATTACCTATTTTATGAATTTTCATTCTTTAATCACTTATCTATCGGAAGAATCAATACATATCGCCATTATTCTAAAACAATGCCCCAACAATGATTATTTCTCCATCTAAAACTCACATTTATTATACTTCTTATATAATTTATTCTATATTAAATTATTTAAAAATTTATTCCAAAACTCATCAATTTATTTGATGCCTTTAGAGTATTAGAGAATATAATCTTTTTAGATAACAATATATTTTTAAATGAAATATTTTAAGAATAAATTAATTAAATCAATAAATACTGATGGATCATTTGTTATATTTAATGGAATCACTATTTAATCAATGTGATTGTATCTTATACAAATGGCAGTATTTGGAATAGGATCATTCTTCTCTTTTAAATGATGATATCTCTAATAAAGGTCCACATTATAGATGTGTTGTACCCAATGTAACTGATCAAAAAACTCATCAATCTATGTAAGGGGATAATTATTCTTTAATTTTACCTTATTGATCTTGTGATAGTTATTTCGTATATGCATTGACCTGTCCATCCTCTTGAATTCGAGGAATGATGCCACCTGTGGTGATGTACATGGGTGTATAAAGCCCATTTACTAATTCTCTTAAAGTCTCTTCATCATTTCTTCAATTTCATTGAGGTTTTTTCTATATGAATTCATTGATATTAGTTAGCCTCTGAATATATATAAATTTAGAACCAATCATATTAATTAAAAGGATCACCAACCATCAATTCATGGAATACATCAGAATGTTCCCTTATAATGGGAATGTCTTAAAGAGTGACCCTTACATTTATCTCAATCATTTGAGCATGATTTTCTTTTAATATAATATAATAATATCCAATATCCTGAATAGTTTTCCAAATATATTCATCAGCTACCTAACACATATATAGAATTAAAGGCTGTTTTGATACATTGAAAGTGATTTTCTCTCACAGAAATTGATATTATATCTATCTAAGGATAGTCAACCAATGCTCTATATGTCATTTAGTTCCACTAAAGGGAGTTTATGATGTTTTTATATGACATTCTTCTTGTAAATATTAACTAAGATGTAGTTATATTCATAAGGGGAAATAATTTCCCCAAATTTCTATTTTCACTGATAATGCCACCTCTATGTTTTGAAGTGGTGCTTAAAAAGATATATAATACATATATGATATGAAACAATTCCTAGAAAATAAATGATATATTATATTCATTATTCCATAATGAATAACCACTATATATTTATCCTATTAAATTCAAGCATCCTGCACAATTATAGTGATCACATAAGATTTATTATACTCTCTTGGTGTTGGATGTTGTTGTCATTAGTTTTCATCAATAATACATTTCTTTAGTAAATGATTTGCATAGTGTCTTTCTTCCATTCAATTGAATCATTTTCTTATAAGATAAAAAATAATTAGAAACTACTTTTCTACTATCATATTAGTGGGGTTATTCATCTCCCTACTGTATTCATTACCAGAATTATTTTCCCTTCCACACTTGAAACACATCATTTTCCCCTTAATATAGTTTTCATGATTCTTCTTCTCACACATATTACACATGCATAGTTTTATTATCTTGTGTCCATAAGGATTATTTATTTCTTCGCCAAAGTTAAAATATTTTATCTTCTTTTTAACTCGAGTTTCTCAAGTCTATTGAGAGTAACCAATCTTTTTCTCAAATTTATCGGTACGATAGACTATTTCCTCACAAGTATCAAATTTATAAATTTCCATATCATTTTTAT
This sequence comes from Viscum album, assembly GCA_963277665.1. Lineage (NCBI taxonomy): Eukaryota > Viridiplantae > Streptophyta > Magnoliopsida > Santalales > Viscaceae > Viscum > Viscum album. Next base: position 1,543,703,892 of record OY728129.1, read on the forward strand.
GACTTGGAATTAACTGACTAATTAAATATTCATCCTAACTTTCAGTTTCATTGAAAATGTTGATAATATAAAATTAATTACTTGTAACTTTTTCTTTATAAGGCATGATATATTCATTGTAATTTTCTTGATTTCAAGGGACTGCATCTCTATTTAAAAATGGAGAGCATGGGGAAAATATTGATTAAAATATATATTCTTGGATATTTTACATTACATGAGTTTGATGTATTCTATTGGATTTGTATTATTGATTAGTGTCACCACTGATCATCCTCTACCTATACATGATATATATACAGTATGAATTTCTCCTCCTCATATCATTGGAGGACAACAAATATAATCTCAATGAAATTAATACATTATTAAATGACTAGGGGACACTAATATCCAATAAAATTTTTAATCCCTTTAATATAATGGAATCAATAAATCCATGATCATTCATAGGAGGCGAGAATGTCCCACATGATCCATGTTATTATTCGTAACATGATTTAGTTGAGAGATTACAACCATGAAATTGTTGACTACCACTTCCATTATGTTAGGAATTTTAAATTGACCCATAACTTTCATATATATAATTTATATCTTAATTAATTGATATTCATTGCATAATTTTATGATCCATGATAGGATCCTATATGTTCAATGTATTTGAAAACATTTATATATAAACAACTGGTTCATAAGAGATCTATAGCTTCTTCCACTGATTTATTCATAACTAGCTCTCTTATTATACATATGCTATATAAACCCATTATTTAAGACATGGAAAAAGAAAAAATAAGATGGGATGTACGTAGATACTCAATGTGGGTAGAAAAGGTAGATATCACTGATCACTTAATAATAATATAAGTAGAAGGGTATGTGAATATGATACTAATATTTTAAATCCATACCCAGTATATCAAATAACATAATATTGATTCCTGGAATAAAGCTTCATATATTATAATATATGAGCCATAAAGGAATTCATGAACATGGGACATGAAAGTAAAATATTAGAATATGATATAAGTTTGTTTTCATAAACATAATAATAGAAGAAGAAAATTTACATAGTCATGGAACACTTATATGACTATCATATTTTATTGGTTTTAATATGCTTTCCATCATATCAAAAATCATGTTTTCTGAAATTACTATCATAGTGAAAATATTCCTACATTGAACTCGATTCATTCCCCATTCTAGTTCTTCTTTTCTCATGAGATATCCATATTTAACTAATTAATTATAGGGATATTTAATTTCAATACCACCCATAACATAATAATAATACATTAATATGTGATCCACATGATCATAAAAAAATCTTTACATGTAAAAACTCATGGAAAGGGAAATGATTTTGTAAATATTTAAATATTTTATCATAAAATTAATCAAAAAAATAACCTCGTTTCATAAATACCTCATCATAATAATCTCATAACATTGATAAAATCATAAGGATGGTTTCATACGATCATATCCCCAATAAATAATTAGTAACATCAGAGGACATCATTTTAGATGAAAATTATTTTACAAGAAAACATAGAATATTTCATGACTAAAATAACATTTTCAATTTGAAATCATTATTTAAAATTTAAAAACATTCTAAATATTATGGAAAAAAATTTATTGAAAATAATATTTCATATTTTAAAGGATGATTCAATGCATTGACTTCCCATGATTGTGGGAAATGTTATTCATGTCATGTACATTAAAACTAATTTTTCTTCCACACTTTTTATAGAAAGAAAAAATTTCCATGTTTAAAAAAAAGTAAAATGATTTTTTATACCATTATTTAAAATTAATATCATGGGTAAAAATTAATTTAAACATTCATATGATAATATAAAAACATTCCTAAAAATAAATCTAGAAATCTTGTACATTGATTATAAAAATTGACCAAAGTGAGTAATAATGTCTATACTTCCTAAAAACATCATATTAATAAATTTAACTACCAAAGAGAGTAAAATGGAACTAATAATTAAAAGTTCATTAATAAATATAGGATGATATAATTCTTGATATTATTGAGGGCTATATATTGAGATACCATCATCATTAACATATTCATAAAAAATCTCACCAAAAAAAGTGATTGTAACAGAAAACATTAACCTCTAGTTTGAATTTCATTTAATGTTCTATATCCAAAAAAATAAAAATAAAAATTTAATTTTAATAATATAATATAATATTTTACATACTTAAAAAATCATATATGTTCCACTTTTGACATTTAAAAACCTATTTATAAATAATTATTTATTAAAATCATCATTTCTATGTCTTAAGAATTTAGTTTTTCCTGAGATTTTTGGTTTTCTAGTTCTAAACCTTTTACACTGATCAATGATCCCTAATATAAACAAATTAATAATGATATAAATATAATATATATTTAATATATATATATATATAGTAATCCATAAATTATAAATATTGAAAAATTAATTAAATCGTTCTTGGAGACGGTATGTCATATGTATGCATGAATGTTATTTCCACTTTTCGACATATAGAATGAAAGATAAGTAAATAATAATAAACATATATAGAAAATTTATTATATATTATATATAAAACTTATTAATTAAGTACATAATTTTAACTATCCAATATAAATCAGAAATGAAAGATGATTTATATTGCATCGTGAAGGTGGTAATCCACACATCTGCATGTGTGACGTTATCATTTTCCAATCGATTGGACGGTTTGAATATAGATATGATATTACAATCCTAGATGAAAAATTATTTCATAAATACTGTATATACAATTTAAAGACATCATTGAAAACATCCATGGATGAGTGTTTTAGAGAATGAATTGTATTATTATATGGATGCAATAGTCCATACATACGCACGCGTGATATTTTCCCTTCTCATTTTACAGAATAGAGGTGGATATAAATGGTTCCATATTCATCATAAAAAAATATATTGGGGATATTTAATTTAATATTTTATTATTAATACCATTATATGAGGTAAAATTATTATGGTAATGAAATAGGTTGAATAATATGATTATACCTCCTTCAGTGGGGATCTTTTAGATAGTTTCTAAAGGTCCCTTAGAATGGTCTTTAATGAATAAGACCACCTATAAATATTAGATATATATTTATTGAAGATATTTATTCGGGTATTGGTTGAATGATAATGCTTATAGTGGTTTAATTAAGTTAAATTAGAGGTGTACTTTTATTAGTATGGAGAGGACACACATAGAGTTTACTAAAAGATTAAAATATTATAGAGTCATTATCCAGTCAAATGCATTAGAAAGAATAGGTAATTGAATTTTTTATTTTATTTTGTCTCAATATAACTATAAAATATTATATATACACCTTAATAGAAAAATATACCATTATATCATTCTTTAACCCCCCAATAAACCCTTTAACCCTAACCAATGTAATAAAGTTTTACTATTTTCACTATTCATTATGGAAAAAATGAAGGTGACCTTATTAAAAAAATTACATGATGATTAGAAATTTAGGAAGCATTTTATTAAATTTAATATCTATATTTGGTATAATTTAATTTAAAAATAAAGTTAAAAAACAAGATAAAAATGGTTTTTAATAAAAAAAAATGTTTTCTTAAGTACACAAAGTTTGTATACCAAAATAAACATAAAATTAATTAAATTAAAAATAATTGTATTTTTATAATATAAATAAAATAATTTTAATCTTAAATACATATATAAAATAAGTAGAAAATTTGAAATTCATTAAAAGAAACTAATATTTTCAATAAAATTCAATATTTACAATCTTCATATAAAATTAATCTATAAAAAATCCCAAAAATTGTCTCTAACATAAATTTTAAATGATAGTTCTAAAAAATATGTTCATTTTAACAATTAAATTTTATAAAATTGGAATAATTAATTATAGTATTTTTTCAAAAATAGAAAAAATACTACATTCATGAAAACAATTAATTTTTTTTAACAAATAAACACATTGCTTAAAATAAATTATCTATATCTAAAAAAATTATAAATATGTTTTTTAAATGGGGTTATTTTTTCATACAATTATTAAAATATTTATTTTATAATTATGTACTAAATTATTGATCATTTAGATGGAGGCTTTCATGTTTCATAAGGTATCAAAGAAATTAAATTTACTGAAAAAATATATATATCATAAAATCGCAGGCTGTTTAATTATACCCACTTTAAAATAATTTTTTCCTTGAAGTTGCATTACTCTAATTAAAAAAAAATTATGATATCTCTATTATATCACATCCTTGGTTTCCCATGAACCTTCTACAAATTTTTAATTACTATAGTGAACATAAACCATGTGAGTAGTCTTGTTCTATGGTAATTTATCACTAAGATCCATTATTTTTACTGGATATTCTTTGAAAGAATGGTCATTCTCCAATGATATGATCTCTTACTTTAATAAATTTTCAGAATACGGTATTTAATTTCTTAGGATGGATATATGGAACACATCATGAACATTAGAGTGGTTTTTTGGAAGTTCCATGTGATAAGATTACATCACTCCTCATTCAATAACATCTGAAGGGAAAATATACCTAGGGATTAACTTTCCATTCATTGTGAATCACATAAATTTATTATATTTATAAATTCACAAATACATCTGAATTATATGTTATGTAATTCCTTATTATATATATATTGAAGACATCATAAACATTATAGTGGTTCAATGGAAGAACTATGTGATAAGATAACATCCTTACTGGATCAATAACATCGAAGGGGAGAATATACTGAGTTCGTATCATTCCATTATTTATGAATCACATAACAATATTATATGAAGAAATTCATTGGAATACCTTCTCCCCATCTTAAAATTTCACATTTCTCCAAATTTTGTTAGAATAAAATTTTTATTAATTCTAAGATTCATTAATGTGTTTCTGAATAGATATTACTTTATTTGTAATTTTAATAGATAGCTTAGGTCCAAATAGATTTCTATCACCAATTTAATCAAAGCATGTTTGAGTTATACACTTTTTTATAGATTTTATAGGAAAGAAGCATCTGAATTCTTGATTGAATGATACTATTATAGGAAAACTCGATCCGATAAAAGTATTAATATCAACCCCCTTTAAAATCCATTTAACAATATCTAAACATATCCTCCATGTTTTGAATAATTCAATCATACTGTCCATCTTTAAAAGGATGATATAAAATACTAAAACACAAATTTGTATACATTTTATACTAATGACATCACTATAACATTGGGATAAACCACAAAACCCGATCATATACAATAAAATGTTGTATTCCATGAAACCATACAACTTATATAATATATATTCTAAAAATATGATTAAGAGATAAATCTTCATTAATAGAAATGAAGTGTTCTGACTTCATAAGGAAATCAAATACAACACAGATAAAATTATATCTTTTAGATGTTTTTTAGATTTTAATGAAAAAATATATTGTGATGTTTTATAATTTCCATTCTATTAGGGAAAATGTTTGTAACATTCCATTATACTTCTTCATCTTAGCGTTATCTTGATGACAAACCAAGTAGCGAGATACATACTCTATAATATCTCTTTTCAAGTTGTCCCATTAGAAAATACTCATTCAGATATTTATAAATATTCATACTTCTATGATGAATAGAGGATGATAAAATAGGATGTTCATCAAAAATATCCTTATTATTATATATTAGGGAAGGTAGAAATACATTGTTCTTTAAGCATATCATTCCACCATAAATAATATTGATCTAAGGGTCAATTATAAACTTCTACTACAGTTATAAATATTCTTTATATGAATCTATAATTTTCATAAGGATAGATGGTTGAACACACATTTTATAAAGATAATATTTCTCCCATTCCATCAATATGTGTAGATCCCTCATTCAGAAAATGATAAATATTGGATCTTTTTAATCCTCATCATAGATAATATTGATTAAGACTTTTGATGAAAAGAATTTTTCAAATTCATTACTTTCCTAGGGTTGTAATGTATTGAGAAAACATAATAATTTATAAAATCTAATCAGCTTCTATGGAAGATATGCAACTCTTTTTGAGTGAATATATACTATAAAATTTTATTATTGTTATATAAATCATTCATTTATCAATAGTGATAATTCTTCTATATCTATAATGAAATAAATTACTATATCTAACTTGAAAACATGCTCTGGGTAATTTTCCACATGAACATTCGGTTTTCATGGTGGTATAGTCTATAATAATAAAAATTATACCCAATAAATCAACACAATACATTATATGATGCATCAATATATATAAAAAAGCTTAAACATTGTATGTTAGTGTAAGAAGAGATGTGTTGACTAAAATTGTATTTAGTTCCATAAAATGTTCTTCACCTTCATCTATCCAAACAACTTTTCTCCTTTCTAAGTCAACATGGTGAGTAAATTAGATAGAAAAAAAATTATATGAAAAAATTGAAAATATCCATCCAAACCAAGATAAATATTGACCTAAATCATAGTGGTTGTTACTAAATAAATGTTCATTAACTTGTGTCTTTGATTGATCCACTGATATAACTTGGCATGAGATTATATGTCCCAAAACTAAAACCTTTTATAACCAAAATTAAAAAATGTTTAATTTTTCGTACAACTTATCTTTAGTTGGGGTGTTAATTAAAATAATCAAGTGATCTTCATCATTTACTTTTATTATTGAATATATAATAATATCCTCCATAAATGAAACCATAAAATGATCAAGGTAATATATAATAGATCCATTCATTAAATCCTAGATGATAGTGGGGGAACTAGTAAGATTATATACAATAAATATATATTCTTAGTGTTCATACCTCATACAAAAGGATTTCATTACTATTTCATTATTTTTACCCTCAACTAAGAGTTTCTAGATCGATGATCAATCTAGAAAAATATTGAGCTTCAGATAATTGATTTAAAATATCATTAATATTGGTTTGATGATACTTATTATTGTTTTTGATCATGTTATGTTTTCAATAATCAATACATAGTGACATTTTTTCTCCTATATTTATAAAAAATAATATTTACATTCCATGGTGATAAAAATATATCAACTAAATTTTCTATAATGATTATCCTAGAGTTACATATTTAATTACTGAAACTTAATCGATGCCAATCTAAATAGATTAATTTAAATGGACGTAGGACCCGGTATGATTTATATAGATTCTCAAAATCATGATTTTGTTGAATACTAGGAATCTATTATAGAAAGTCACTGATGACCTCTTGCATAATAGGCATATATTTGATATTATGATTCTCTTAAACCATCTGAAATAAACACCACTTTTGAATAGGAATGAAGACCCTTTTAATTTTTATGATTTCCAGTGAATGTTCATGTGGAGATTCCAAATAATAGAAGGTTATAGGATGGTTCAAAATATAAAATATGATTTCTCTAACTCAAAAATTTATGTGGGATTTATTTAGAGATATTTTTACCATTGGTAATATAAGAAACATTTTCATCCAAAGGGATAATAACAAGATTTTTTGGAATCACATTCCCATAGACTTAAAAAAGAGAATAATCATTTAAATGATATGTGATCATCTAGATTTGTTGGTAAGTGTACCTATAACCACTTCATTATTACACCCAACATTAGAACTAATTATCCCATGATTCCCCTTTTTATATGAGACTAATAAGTTACTAATATAACTCATAATCATTATCCTTCATATTTGAGCACTTCTTACCATAATTCACATACTCCTGATATTTGAATAATTTGATCATGGGTTGTGAATTATATAGTGCATTATCTCTAACATTGGCTGACTTACTCTTCTCATTAATTTTGAATATTATTACATGATGGCCATATTTTTAAAATCTAAAAAATTTAACAGTCCCCTTAAGATTATTACTTCCCTATATCCTTCTATATTTGGAGCATAAAGGTAATATCATCTTATTGTATATATGGTTTTTTTTAATTTTTATTTAATTCCATATGTCTTTTTTTATAAAAACTATGAGATTAATGGGTAACAACAATCTATATTTCCACCTTCATATTATGTCAAATGTTTTATTCGTAGCTAATAAAGTCTCATAGGGATAACACCCTATAGATAATTGGTTTTATTCCACAGAAGAATTTTTTAATCTATGTTTATTTTAAAATGATAATTCCATAATCATACCTCGAAATTCTTTTAAAATTTTATTCATATTCTCTAATGGATTCCTCATACTTTTACCTTTCCTCAAGGAACTCATTCTTCCATTTTTCTATGAAGAATAAAAAGAAATTACATAATGAAAAATAAACATAAAAACTCATCCAACACAATGGATTAAAATTCATTCCATTTCCATGTGTTCTTGATGAGATTTAACCATTGATATTTTATTCCATAAAAATGATAGAAATCCAGAATGAGTTTTTCATGCACATAAAATCAAATTATCAAAAATATATTTTCAAAAATGTTGATTCTTTTCTTATCAACTAGTGGATTAGGATAACCACTAAATGAAAGAGGATGTTTCCTCATAAAGGGCTCAATAAATAATTATTCCCTCTATTTATGGTTTGGAATATTAGGATGATTCATGGGTTGAAAATACTTCTTAATCATCGAAATGATATTTTTAATAATCTTCATGGGTAACCAAATAATAATGATAAAAAATTTTATAAGATGTCTAAATCATTACAAATTCATCTTAATATATGATATCTTAGTATTAAACTAGGACCTTCATGTTCATTGTTTGTTAAAATACCTCATAATTGTTTGAATGTAACATTTCAATTATCTCAAACATATCCCTTAGGGGAGTAAAGCAAGGTGTGTAGTAAGGGAACAATCATCATGCACTCAAATAATAGCCAAAAAATACTCAACAATTTTTTTTATTTCACCTAGATGAATCTATTTGAAAACTGAATCCACGCATAGAATCTATATAAGGATATATTTATATGAAAATAAATTTCCATTATTTACTATTAAATATGAAATTATTCTATATATAGGATTATCATATTGGTTCTTACTAAATTTTTATCATCTTAGATTCCCAAGGTAACTAAACCATACTTTGATTCCAACTATAGAAACCCATACTTTTCATATATAGATAATATATCTTAATATATGATTATTACTAATATGACATTACAATCCATTACAGAGTCATATAGGTTTAGTGTATTTAGAAATTAATTTAAATAAATACCTATTTCATAAGATATATACATAATATCCCACATTGTTCTCCATAACTATAACCCCTGTTAAATGTATCCTACTTAAAATCTTTATTCATAATAAGGGGAAATTAAACATAATACATGATGAGATCAGTTACTCAAAATGAGTAGGAGAAATATCAATGATTAATTAAACATAAAAAGAGTATATGTGTTTGATAACATGATCTTAAAATTTTTATGACCATACCTTTTATATCATAGATACTAATCATGAGACATTATAAATATCATGGAAGTTCATAACACCTAAATCACAAAGGAATCAGAGACAATACTCCATGAGAGAATAACACTATCATAAGACATAACAATTCTTAATAAATATAATAATAGAAACTAATTTCCTTATTCAAGGATTAATTAGAATATTATCCTAGTGGTTTGGTTTCACTCAGCATTCCCTCATATCATTATTCAAGGTATACTCCAAATACTATCATAGTGAAGAATGTTCATTATTGAAATGGGTTCAATCCCCATTCCAGCCCTTAATATCTCATGAGATATCCACATTTACTTAATTAAATTGAATGATATATAATTTCATGTTCACCCATAAAATTATCATAATCAATTCATATGTGTTCCACAATATCATAAAATATTTATAACATATCATAACCCATGGAAGGGAAACATGTTTAATAGAGATTTCATCATAACATAAACTATGGAAAATAAATGACATTCATAAAAATATCATCAGAAATATCATAAAACATATAAAGGGAGATATATGGATAGTATCATTGGTTCATCTTCCAAGTAAAATATAAGTATAAACATTGTTTTTCCTATTATATGAAAATTTATCTAAATTTCACATGGAATATTTATTATGGAACATACCCTTTTCAAATTAAAATCAATTATTTAAAGTATAAAAATGTAAAAAATACTATTGAAAATGTTTTCTTTTATGATAACTTTCAAAATTTTCAATGTATGATTCAAATAATTGAGTGTTCATAGTGGCAAGAAATTTTATTCATTAGATGTATGTTTAAGAAAAGATTTCATTCAGATTTATTTTGAAAAGTAATAAGTACCCCATTTAGATAATGAGAGTAATATTTCACTTTAAACCATTTAATAAAAATTCATTCATGGGTAAAAATTAAGATAAAAATAATATTTTAATATATTATAATTCATGAAATATTATTTAGAAAATATGAACATGGAAGAAAAAGTTTTTTTATTAAAGAGAGAAATAATGTCTATTTTTCTAAATGATAATTCTCAATGACTTTCTGTACTAAAGAGATGAAAACATTATTATTACATGAAAGTTTTAATAAAATCATATGAGAAAAAAATTCATGAGATTCATAAGAGTCGTATTTTTAAATATCGCCATCGTAAACATAATCATAAACAATACAAGTAATAAATGATATTTCAATATAAAACCCTTAAATCAACTTCCAATTAATTAAAAATGAATAATAACCCATGTGTAATTAATTTATATTAATTATATTTAAATTGAGGAATCATTTAGATGATTATAATATCATATATGATTCATTTATACCATTAAAATACTCATTTATTAATAATTCCTTATTAAAAGCATTGTTTTTCTGTTAATTATTTCATTTTTATAAGAAATTTTGGTTATTAGTTTGATTACTTATAACATGATCATTATTAAATAATGTATATAATATTAATCATGATATAAATATCATATATATATATATTCAGTATTTATGTATTTGTATTCATCTATAAAATATAGAGATAAAAAATTAAAATGCATTGTTTATGGGGATGGTAGGACGTACGTATGCATGAACATTCCCTTAACTTTTTGAAATATGGAATGAAATAACCATAAATAATATTTCAACTACACATAATAATTATTATATATTACATTAATTATGTCTTTCATTATTTCCATCATGGAAATATGAAAGTAAAAAATTTCATCGCTTCGTGGAGGTGTTAGTCCGCATAGTCCCATGAGTGGTCATATCGTTTTCCAATAGGTTTGAAGATAAGAAGATATATTTGAATTATAATTATATTATTATAATACTGTAATAAATTTAATATATATATACTTTATACTAATCCTAATAACCATCCATTAATTTAAGATATTGAGAATGAATTGTAACACTACATGGGGCGGTTGTCCGCACGTACACACACGTGATAATTTCACTTCCCATTTGATTGAATAGAGGTGAATATTGGAAGTTAAATAATCATAAAAACATTTAATTCTTTTTGGGAAACTTAATTTAATATTTTATTATTAATATCCCATATTTATATTAGTTATAAAAAAGAAATAATTTGAAAGAGGTCAGGTGAAATGATTACCTCTCCATTGATTGGCCTCCTTTATATCTTCTCTAAAGGGCCCATGGAATGGTCATTTATGAATTCCAGAACCTATAAATAGAGGCTATAAATTTTTATAATATATTTACTTCATTGTTTTTTAAATATATAAGGCTAAAATTTGAGTAATGATGTGAATAGAGGGGTTTTTGTTTATAACTAGGAGAAAGGATGCACATGGAATGTTTTAAAATATTAAAACATAGTGATTTCATTCTCATAAAAAAGGCATAAAATGGACATGTATTATATTTTGGGGTTGATTTATATCTAAATATTTTGATAAAATAGTATTAATACAATTTTAAATGGGAAATTCAACTTTATCACTATTTTTTACCCTCGGTAAACTCGTCTTAACCTAACAGTCATGACAACTGTTTATTGTTTTTACTATTCATTATGCCAATGAATTATAGTTGACCCATTATGAAATTTTAAAATTATTATTTCAAATAAGGAATAAATTTCATCGAATTCAATATATAAAATAGACATATATTAATTTTCTAATAAACATTAAATATGGGATGAAAAATAGTTTTCAAGAAATAAATGATTTCTTAATTATACATTGTTTTTATACAAAAATCACCGTAAAATTAATCTTAATGATTTTAATTTAAATATTAAGTAATTTAAATTAACTAATTATAACATTCAACCAATTTTAGAAAAGAATTTCTTTTTAAATGATATAAATGAAAATATAGTATTTAATAAAAATCAATATTTTAACTATTCATCGAAAAACTAATATTTTCATAAATGTTTTTTAAAAAATAACTCTAAGTTAATTATTAATTGATTATTAAAAAATATGGTTTTTTCAAATAAATTATCTATATGTTAAAAAAATTATACTGTTTTCTTACAAAAAGTAATAAAACCCATTTTAAGATTTTTTTTGAAGCATATAATAACATTATTAAAAATATATTTTCTCTATATAAGGACATTAAATATATTTTTAAAGTGATACTATTCCTATTCATACAAAAACTTTAATTATTATTTTATTGTATTGTATTATATTATGACACATTAAGATTTGAGGTTTCATATAGCACAATCTATCGATGAAATTATTAGTTTTTTAAATAAATATATTAGAAAAAACATTCTAGGTGTTAAAATATAATTTGGAAAATCATCAATTTTAACATCAATTTTTTTGAATGATTCCTCAATTTTATTTCTATTAATTAGAAAAATGGAATATTTGGGATGAGAATAATTATGGTAGTAAACATATAAAAGGTAAATTATGAACATAGAAGGAATAACTAGTAAATGGAATGTATACCTAAACTTATAAATTTATATATTTCAATATAAGTTATAAATATTCATTTTAGTATTAATTTCTATACCTGAAATTTTTATTTTACTTAATTCAATAATAATATATTCAATATGTTAAAATAGATTGGAAGGAGTATGTGAATTATCTTATGTATATCCCACTATACTATATATACAGGTGTGTAGTCTTGGGACATCTCAAAATGAATCGAGAAAATATTCATTTGGTACACAAAATAATTTAAAGGGTTTTTATTCCTAGGTTTATCTATTCCATTTTTAATCCTCTTTATAATATCTAGAAAGAAAAATAATTGATAGGAAAAACACACACTATACTTTAACAATATATATGATGTTTTCCTATATTTATGTTTATCCCTAGAGGTTTCCCATGGTATATTTCATAAATTATCCAAAAAATAACTATAAATTACTATTATAACATCTATTATGATTCAAAAAATTTATATATTTTATTTCATGATTTTTTACATATAATATCATGAAAAAATTACAATCCAAATATCAAGAGGTCAAGTGTATTTGGATGATTACTGATTAAAATAAAAATCATGAATATAAAATAAATTTTCATTATTTTGATCTATAAATTGGACTCATACATCCCAAATATATTCTTATACTACAATGGAAAACCTAGGGATACAAATAAGAGAAGGGTTAAATTATAAAGTCAAGTAAGGGAACACGCTTGTTACTGATATATAATTGCCAAGTGAAGAGGCATAACATGATATATTAAAGAGTGGGATCATATAACATTACAAATTTGTATAAAATAGATAGGATATTGAATTTATGTAAGAGTATAAACAACATAAAACATTTTATCATAACAATATGTTATTTCCCGCCTATAGAAAAATGTAATATAGAATGTTAGGATACCCACCCATTCCCTGTATACGGTATCTCATTAAAAGAAAAGATTACCAAATGTATTGGGGGTATATAATTTCTGGATCATGATTTATTTTTATAACATGAAAAATAATATTTTTTCAATATATATAAATTAATCATAAGACATTGGCATAAGCAGAACCCCTCTAAATAAAATTTGTAACTTAATTTTTTCTTAGATCACAACAAAATATAATATCATAAAGGTTTCCATTATAGAATTGAATTAAATAATTCTTGGTCATTAATAAATTAAGAATGGATCATGTTTTATTAAAATAAATTTTATATGAAGAGAATATATAAAAGTGAGGATATAGGTTTGTTTTTAAAATAACCTCTTAAGGGTGGTTTTAAGAAAAATAGTTAAGAGTGTTTAAGAAAAGTAATATAAGTATTGTTTCCATAAAATAAAAAATAAACCCATGTTTTTTAAATTAGTTTATTTTATCCTTTATAAACCATATAACAATAAAAAAACATGGACCATAATCATACATGAAATGAGGTTTGAATAATATAAATTCTCATTAGTCATGTTTTCATAAAATATAGATTTGAGAGGAGACTTTAAGGGAATATATTTTCCCTATTTATTTAAGGAAAAATAAACTAGGTTTATATGTATGGAATTTATATATATATATCTATACATATATTTGTGTGTGTATGTGTCTGTGTGTAATTTTTATATGATTCGAATACATATGATGTTGCTGTAGAAGAACTCATTCCTCTTGTTTATTACTCATTCAATATGACCGTTGAACATCCTGAATAAAAAAAATTAAATTTATTAAAGACATGCTTCATAATAATATTAATAAATATTTAATCTATTAATATTCATTTGTTTCCATTTAAAATAATTTCATTAAGACATCATATTTATTTATACTCTCTTGAGTTTGTTCGTTTCATGGTTAAACCAGAACTCCATAGATGTGGGAATTATTAAATGAGGGATATAGATATGGATTTTATAGGTTATGTAACTTAGAGCCATATAATAAGAGGAGTGGTGAAGAGTGGTATTTATAAGGGTGGGAGATGAGTGCTAATATAATACTCATTAGTTTTTTATTTTTACTCAAGACTGTAAATAGTGATGATTATTCTCACTATATATAGTAATTTCCTCATGTGATGCTAAGATAATTGTTTCTTACATAACCCATTATGAAATTAATAATTTATTTATCTTATACTGAAAAAATATATCATATTTTAACTTACTTTTTTATTAAAAAAGATTATCTTTTTTAGAACATTACAAAAAAGTCACCATAATCTAATTTCAATATACACATTCCTAAAATTAAATCAATTTTGTCAATGAAATTCCAAATTAGAGAAATATTACTTATAAAAAATAACTTTACCAATTGAAATATACTTTTTTTATAAGAATATAATATTTTTAACCACTAAAAATTTATGCATGACTTCATAAAATAATATTTCATTATGTATAAAAATATTAAATGTTTTATAAAACCATTTTATGGAAGAAATATATTATTTGAAAAATTATAAATTTAGTAATAAGATGTTTTTTATTAAAAATAAGATCTAATTTTACTAAATTTTACAATTATTATTTTTTTTATCAAAAATTTATTTTATCATGTTAAAAATTTTATTTATTTTTCATGTGATGTAAATACCACATATTTTTATTTCACAGAATCCATAACAATTATTTTTCAATTAATATGGATTATTATTTATTCTAACGGTCAAGTTATAATTACTAATAACAAATTTCACTATTCTAACTATCAAATTCCAATAGTCATATCAATTTATACACCCTAAAAATACCTCCAATTTTCATTATAAATCATTTACTATAAGATAAATAAAGTTTTTATATTACCCATTTTTTTTAAATTTGATTTTATTTCTAATGTTTTGTATCATTTTCGCAGGTTCTTTTTCATTTTAATAATTCACAGAGACAAAGGTGATCAAAAATTTCCAATTCTAGTTATCTTATTTTTCTCTATTTTTTCCTATTTTAATGCTTAGAATTTTAATGGATGAGTTTACTCTAAAAAGGTAATTCTTGAATTAGTATAATAAAGTGTTGTTGATTTACATTATATTATGAATTATTTTATTTTATATAATATTAACAAATTATGTACATGCATAAATTCTGATGGTAAATTTCTTTCATACATGTCTTAGTCATTATTATAGATGATAATTTTTAGTTAAAATTCCAAAATAGAATTTAGAATTCAAGGGATAAAAAATATATAATAATAAATCATATATTCCCATTTCCTCTTGTATATCCTTGTTCATATTTTAATTTTCTTGTTCCTTGATCATCATAGAACTAAAAAGGAATAAACTATGTGAAATTACAATGTACATTAAAGTTATACACAAAAATATATAAGGGTAACGAAACAAATACCAAGAAAAAATTACTATGGATGATTTCAAGAGATTATTTCATATGAATTTAATAAATTAAAACTCATGTTACCTCTCATAAAGTGGTTTTTATTTGGTTTTTTAGTTTGATATTACATTATTTTATAATTTTATATGAGTATTTTATAGAGTTAACTGATCATGATTGATTCAAGAGTGATGTTGTTGTTCAACTAATATGGATCTTCTCGACCTCTTCAGAAAAATTTTATTCTCAATTTTTTTTGGAGTGAACCAAATAATAGACATATCAAATTCTAGGTGAATTATTTCCTTTCCTTCCCTAAATTGGTAATACTAATTCTCATATTTTCTTGGGGATTATTCTATTAATTTTATAGATTATATTCATTAATTTTAATATCCCTTCCTTGTTCTTTGTTTTATCTAGGATTTAAACATCTAAATTTCTTACTAATATCCATAAGGGAAACCTATTCATCTATTTTTTGTTATTTTGTAATTTGTTTCCCACCTAGATCACTAGTAACATCCATTATAAAAATATTTTCTTTCATCCACAATAGTTATTCTTCTTCTGGACCTGATGTTTCTTCCTCTTTTACATCATCCTCTTATGTAACAGTAGTGATATAATCCACAATCAAAAAGGATTTTATATTTGAAGTAGATTTTATCTCATCTTCTATAATCGTTTACTCTTGTTCTTAGCATTCCACCTTGAAGTAAAATTATAGGATGGATAGTAGTTCCACATTGTTTCCTTGGTATGGTTGTTGGTTTCTTCATTCCAGAATGTGGAAATTTCTTCTATGTTAATCTATTTATTCTTAGAGTTCAATGACCTATATAGAACAAAATTTCCTTCTTATTTAATATTAAATTAATCCACACCTTCACAATCTCAAATAAAATATATTAAAATGGAATATAATGATTAAATAAATAATAAAATAATACAAAATTAGAATATAAAACAGTGATAGGAAAAATTAATTTCAAACTCTATTGAATCTATAATATTAAACTTGTATGAAACATTGATACTAAATTCCTAACCATGAGCATGGGTGCCGATATTTCTTATGGTCATAAACATTTTTATAATTTAATAAAATAAAAAAAACCCAAAAAACTTTTAATAAGGAGTATAGGATATGAATGTCCTTATTGAACACATAATTCAAATGAAAATTGTGATATAATAGTTACGATGTTATGAAAACATTAGAAAATGAAACTAAAGTATTTTGGTAACTGTAATGATTGATCTAAAAATAAAAAAGGTATGATTTTAGAGAAATTTAAATCTAAGAGTGGGTTTTAATTATGTAATACAACACAAATCCACCCATGTGATGACACCAAATCAATATTTATGAGAATTTTTGAGGTATCTTGTTATCCATCTTATAAAAAACGAA
Source organism: Viscum album (assembly GCA_963277665.1). Taxonomy (NCBI): domain Eukaryota; kingdom Viridiplantae; phylum Streptophyta; class Magnoliopsida; order Santalales; family Viscaceae; genus Viscum; species Viscum album. The sequence continues at coordinate 1,543,721,663 of OY728129.1, forward strand.
AACTATTTATACCCACAACTACCTTTATTGAAGGACATATATAACCAACCTAGATATAATAAAATCAATCTTTATGATAATGGAAAAGTTATGATGAATCTCTCAACCCACTTCTCTTTATCACAGTGGTTTTCATTCTGTAGTTTCCAACTATATCTCTATGAAATTACAGACTTTAGTTGAATCCATTTTTAATTTTATAAAAATTAATATGAAAATATAACATGAATAGAATAATTATAATCATGTAGTAGAAATTTTTGTCATCAATTAAACCCTCATATGCAACACATATCCTCCCATTGTTAATTTTTCTCCAACCATGAGTAATATATACATCCTAAAAGATGGAACCTATCAATTAACTAAAACAATGGTTATCAAATAATGAAGGAAAACATACTGGAGAGGTAATAAGAAACAAATATACGAAATCAAATGATTTCAAAAAAGGGAAATAATGACATAATCTATGAAACTCCCAAGGTGGATTATTAATACCTTCACCTCCTTTGACTCTCACTTCATTAATTAGAACCCCGTATTTTATTCAGTTTTTAACTCCCTTTGTCCCAAACCAACTTGGGTTGACCCTGAACTAGTCGCCTGATCTAGCCTGCAGCAAGGCTCAAGAGTTGTTCTTGATCCTCTATAGTGGGAATCTAGTTTGATAATGTATTTTGGAATGATTTTCCCCATAAAAATAAAAACAAAAAAATAAAAAAAAATATGTAGTAGAAAGAAAGTAAAATTGTACATACCTCTATGTGACCTTATAGGTTACCTCTGACTACTAAAATGACATCACTCTATGTCAATCAACTCAAATCTAGAAGTAAAACTAGTAGATAAATTCAATGATAAATATATATGTTTGATTATTAAAACTCAGTAGTCATATCAAAATAAACTATTCCCTATGAATATAATTTAAATAAAATATCCATCAATTTTAATATTGAAATAAAATATATAAATACATGTCTTCCACACATTATCTCTTTGAATAAAATCACAGTCCATTGTAATTTTTATTGAAAACTGTGTTCTTTAATAAGAAATATCCCCTTTAATTTAAAGAATATGATGTTAAGTGGAAGGACTTATTTTCTATGTTTTAAAAAAGGATCCGAGTGTAAAATATTTTCAAAAAATGTACATAAAATATTTTAAATCCAATTACTTACTTTCACAAAATGAATATTTAATAATAGGGGATCATAATAAATAACCACATAATAAGGTAAATGGAAAATACCACACATGATACAATAATAGATAAGGAAACTATATTACTATCCATAGATAAATGGGTTACAAGGGTAACATGGGAGTACCTATGTGATTAGGGGAAAATATATAATATACTGAAATCATATTCATCGTATAGGCATGCCTAAAGTGATTCCATTAACCGACCTGAATGGTCGGTCGTACCCTACATGGTATAACCAAGGGGAAAAATCCCAATGCTGAACATGGTCTATACTAAGGGCCACTAGCTAGTGTGTAATCTTAAACTAGTGAAAAAATGTTCCTAGAAAATATTCTAGCTATTCCAAGTTTCCATGTCAACTCTAATGATGGGGTGAGACAAACCTAACTATCATAAACAAGTCACAAGAATAATCCACCACATGACCCACAAAACCAATCATCACCCCCAAATCATGTCAATGTGTATCTAATTACCTTCAAACAATCAAAAAAATTATATAAGTCTTATAACAAGGACCTTCTAATCACATTCGCATCGAAAGCTTCAAGGGGAACACTACAAGAAGAGTTTTCACAAAAAATAAGCTTTAACTTAAAATCTTCAATCGAACCACTTCCATTATTTTAATAAAAAACCATTTCCATGTAACCCATCCCCATTTAGAATTTCATTTTCCAAATCCAAATATCTATTTAGAGTATATAACACATTTATAAATTCGAAACCAAACATTATGATCCATATTTTACATATAAATTCCAATTGGGAAAATTGTCAAACATTTTGTGTGAGATATTTTATAAAAAATCATATAATCAAATACATGTAAAAAACATTATTTCATATAAAATTGATACTCTAATAGGTCAATATCACTAATTAGTTCAAATATATGGTGTGAAATAAAATAAATCAACGATTATTTAAATTTGAAGTCCAATGGATAAGGGCACCTACCTCCAAATCAAGGCGCATTTACATTGTCCACATGAGACATCTCAATTCTTATTGCATGAATATGAATGTTCAATAATATATAAATAGATTAATCCCCTCTGTACATATTCACATGTCCAAATAAGTAGAATGGTGTCTTTACATATATGTTAACATATTCATATACCTCTTTAGGCTTACTTGCTTTTTCATTTTTCATATATATACATAAGCACTCCTTGACCCAACATATGTACTACCATTTCCATGAGTGAATATATATATATATATGGGGGACATAAATATATATATATATTCTTACTTATTCATAATATGTAACATTCCTCTTACTATGGCTACTCAAACCCACTTCACGGAAGACCAAGACGTACTATAAAGACACTAAGAACTCAAAATCACAGATACCGCAACACAAAATTGAACAAACCAAAAGTGCATAATAATCCAAAATAAAATGGTAGAGGAAATACTAAAACGAACCAAAACAATATTCCTTCAATGGTGGATGTTGAAACATGAACAAATCTCACCTAAAAAATCCCATGCATTACTTATTAAGAAAGGGAAAATCAAAAAACATATACCCCAAAACTATAGAGTTCGTCCAAACAAAGAGAAGTTTCTACGATATGAGAAAACACCCAAAATAAATGTAAAAGGGAGATGATACCATAGCTTGAGGTGATGATAAGGAAAATGGATAAATCTAATGAAATATCATGATGAAGAGATCTCGCATGGAGGGGGTGGTGCCCATCCATAGAGGAATGGAGGGGGTTGTTGCATGAGAAGAAGATAAGAGGGGGGTTTGGGTCATGAGGGTAAGGGGTGGAAAAGAAACCGCTTAAGGGGGTTTAATAATAATAATAATAATAATAATAATAATGATGATAAAGTATTAATAATATTATTAATAATAATGCCAATAATAATGATATTATTATTTTTATCATTATTAACTAAAAATTTCTTTTTTATCTATATTTTAAAAAACCCCCTGGAAGACTACATGGTTTGGTTGCATGGTCTGCCAGACCATGATCCAACCCTGGGGTTGCCACTATCCTAAGGGGGAGGGACCACATGGTATAATGAGGGTATTATTATAGTTTGAAAAATCATGAAGAATATTTGAAATAATGGTTGTTTCAAATGATAGACCCCAACTTCATGGTAACCACATGGTTGTTCTTAATTGTGTAGGATCATCGTGAAATAGAAAAAATGCCGCCAAAATTTTAATTCCATCCCTTTATCTATTGAAACTCATTCTATCACAGGAACCAAATTAAATAAGAATAAAAAAAATTAAAACATAAGGTTCTAGGTAGTGTGTAATAATTCACTCCACCATTAATTTTTCCATCCCCCATAATGTCACACAACCTAAATGAAGAACTTGACTATACTCAAAATTAAAAAGGAACATCAAAATTGAAAATGGATCTGAAGAAAAACCAAACCCTCATTGTGACCCTTCTAAAACACATACCACACTCGAAAAACTATAGAGAAAACAATAAGGGGATATAAAAAAGAGAGGGTTCACCCCACAATTAAGGAACGGAAAAACCTAGTGGTTGAGTAAAGAGGTGCACACAATGATACCACCCACTAGCATTACCAGGGTTCAACCAAAGAGACTTGAACATGGCACATAGCTGAAATGAAATCCATTAGTCCTCAAGATACATTCTTCATCAAATGAAAACCACCCAAAAACTAAAAATATTCCAAATGAATACTAACCATAAAATATTTCACATCCATACTGAAAAAAATATAAATTTAATGATATAATCCACTAGGATCATAAAAAAGGATTCCATGTATTGAAACCAAAATAGGGGAAACCATTAATGGACACAACTCTAAATTTAAAAAAAACATGTTGAATGTACATCCCTCCACAAAATAAATTCCTGAATACAAAAATGATTCACATTAAGACATTTGTATGGATCCCTAATGTCTCGAAGAATTTGTTACACTTTAGTTAGGATCTCATAATCCCCCACTAGAACTCCTTAATTCAACGATGAAACATACCAAAATTCTTTAGGTATCATAAGAGGCCACAACAATTACGTTCCATTAGAGGATTACAATAATATAAATTATAGTTCCTAGACCGACCACAATGAAATCAAACAAAGGATTGGTCTGATGAAAAAAAAAGGAATGAATTAAAAAAATGGACTTTTCTGGAAGATGTTCCTCTAGTCCACACTCCTCCCAGGATGGGGAAACATTAAAAACTTCAAAAGAAATGAGACTATAAACTTCCCCAAGATACCCAATGAAACTTTCCTATATGAAATAATGTGATTCGTAAACCCTGTATGGTGACACTAAATGAAAAGGAGGAGATTTTATCAATTCCCTCAACACTATCTCTAGAGAATAAGAAACTAGTTCATCAAAATGGTCAACATACCCATTTCACTATCTATTGGACTTTCCAAATTATTAGGATATTTGTCACTTTTTTGTTTATCACTACCTAAAGACACTATATATCCACTAACGGGACATTATAACTGCATAAAATAGGAAAATTGTATGATGATATCAACTACATCACTCTTCTAGGAGTTTCGGTAGGGCTACTGAATAGAAGAGAATCCCAAAAAACCTTTTGGGTATTTCTAGGTAGAATACTCTAAATAATATAATGCACAAAGCCAAACAATCATAGAACCATAACTAAACCAATGAACATTTTGAAACCAAATACCAAGCATATAAACAAACACATTACAAAACCCAATCAAAACTACATCTGATCTAAATAGAAAAAAAAATCACAATATAATCCAGGAACGCACTTTAAAAAAATCATGATTTTCCATTTTAAATTAAAAACCATTTTCTAACTTCCAAAACCATTTTAGCACATCAACCTCAAAATTCAAAACACCACAACTCTTTTCCATTTTAGAAGCACAAATACCATATGAAAAGTTGTCCCCTTTAGACCAAAATGATTTTCCTTTTCATAAAAATCTTGGGAAAAACCTGGTCAAACCGTTGATTTTCAATACTCACTTCCAACGTCCTATGAACTTTAACATATGTGTACATCCAACATTCTTTAATATCATCCATTCACACTTTCCAACATGAACTTTCCATAAACATACACACACTTATACATATATATATGTGTGTGTGTGTGTGTGTGAATGTGTATAGGAAATACCAAGGTAAAAACTAATCATTTTTTCATCAAAACCCAGAATATCCAATTTACTTCTTCTTTTAGATTTTATAAAACCTTTGGAAATTATAATAATTCTTAAATTCCCCTTTTAAACCCAAAATATCATTAGAAACAAAACCATTTCCAATTTTAAAACCTATTTCTTCTGTCCAAGAACAATTCTAAAAAATATTTTATTTCCATTCAAAATCCACTCACACCAAGAAAATTTAGACCAGTGCATTACCAACACCAAAATAAATAAAATAGGGAACTAAGGGTCATGAATACCCCAACCACATCGTTTAGAAAACCATGCGCTGAGTATGCCCCACCCAATGGAGTTATGTTGAACCATCTGCATGGGCACTACATAGTTCTCTACACCATGTATGATCATCATGTATTACTAAATCACTTCCATAGTCATTTCCCAACATACACGCACTCTTCAAACTCAAAAATCAATAAAATAATAAGCCCAAAATAAAAAATAATGACATGAAACCCAACTACCCCTAGTTACTTAGGTCTTTTCCTGAGTGGTGGTGATCATGAACCAACCTATATCCTACATTATATGCCCTTATAATAATATCTATGGTCTACATGACATGACAAATAACAAGTGGAACCACTAATACTATTTTTTCATGAACCAACCACAGTCGACCCCAAACTGGTCACCTAAACCATCCCATAATAATTCCCAAGAGATGTTCTTCATCCTCCCATGATAGAAACTAGTTCTGAGAAACAATGGTAAACCAGTTGGGAATGGTTTGGCCTATAAAAATGGAATATATATATATATAAACAAAATTATTCAAATATCACTTGAACAATAATGAATATAAAACAACACATAACTCCACATAACCCTGTGGGTCACCACCGACCACAAAACCAATTTCCCTCCATGGTGACCAACTAGAAGTGGGAAGAATCAAACGAAGAAAAAACAAATATAAAGCTATTGGAATGAGTTTTAAGACCCAGTATGTGTTCCAAAATAAACTATTTCATATGCATTTTTTTAAATAAAAGATCCCTCAATTTCAATTTTGAAATACCATATATAAACATAGGATTTTCAGACATTTTATCATTGAATTAAATCATGTTTTATTGCATTTATTATTTAAAACTAGTTTATTTTCTATCAAAGGGTACTTAAAATTTATCTAATGGTAGGTTATGTGGAAGGAGTGATAATATTTTTTTCAAAAAGGGATAATAGTATAAATTATTTTCAATATAGTTACATAAATCATTTGAAAACCAATTACTCACTTTTAAAAAATGAATATATAATAAAAATAGAGAAAAATAAATAACCACAAAAGAAGGGAAATTTTAAATAGTATGCATGAAAAAAATAGCTAAAGAACCAATATTTTCCACTATAGATAAATTAGTTCCAAGGGTAACATTGGAGTACCTAAGAGCTAAGTGGAAAATATAAAATATAATAAAACTTGATTCATCCTACAAGAGTGAAAATATTGATTCCATCAACCATCCAGAATGCTGGGTCGCACCTCACCTAATATAAACGAAGGGTATAGTCCCAATGTATAGTAAGGTTTGTTCAAAGAGCCACTATCCAAACGAGTGTAGAGAAAATTCCTAGAAAATATTATTTTTATACTATGTTTCCATGTTATGTATAATGTTGAAATGATACAAACATGCAATGAACTATGATTGAGTACATGGTATAATTCGAAAGGAATTTGAATTTTGGTATTTGGTTGGTGAGATATTTTTTAACCAAGATTTTGAAATTAATTTCAGGTGTTGGAACACTTAAAAGTTTTTTTTTTGACATGGGTAAAGGATAAATAGGTTTTATGGGTGCTCCATTGAGTTTCAGGAGTATTAGACTTCAGATAATTGAAAATGGGAAGAACTAGAGAGGGTGATTTGTTTGTCCAAAATAGTGCATCCCCTAATGAAAATCGTACAACTACTATAGGTGAGAAGAAGTTCCTCACCGGAGCTACACATGGTTTCCCAAATAGTGTGCCTATCAAGGATGATTTTTTTCCACAGAGTTAGAATGTTTTCACAATTCATTACATAGTTGGCATACAGTTATGGAAAACTGCGCAGGATAACCTTGCGAGGTAGGGTTCCAAAGTTGTATGAGTTTCACAGTTGGTGCATGGTTTGGTTAACCCTATGACCAAACCATGTGGCCATGTTTTGAGTGTGAAATTATCCTTTTGGCATTGATGAGGTTAAATACACTTTTTTTCATTCTTTCATCTCTTCTATAATAACATTAGCTCCTCTCCCTTGTGACATGGGTTCCTCCACCATATTCTAGGCATGATGATAACTCCTATATCTATAGTAATTTTCAAGCATAATCTATCCCTATGGATTCCTCTTGATAATCTCTTCATTCATTTTGAATCATTCTCCATTTAATTTCCTCTCGACCATGTTATCATGGTGTGAGATAATTTTTACCTGTTTTTTTGTAGATGTCTAGTTCTATAATTTCGTCCATACCAGGTAGTATCATACAATGATATTGGATGAGTAGAAAATCTTTAATATGAGGTAGTTGTTCTGTTAAGATTCCTATAGTTTTCATTGAATTTTAAATAGTGAAATTGTATCGTGCACTGTCCTTGGTCCTGTGTCTCTCTAGAATTTTGTTTCTTTAATATAAATTTTCCTACACACCTTGTTATACATATATTAATATTTATTTAATAGTTAAAGTATTCCATCCTCAAGCAAGGACACCCCTTGGGCGGTCTGTCTTATTTTTACCCTGTATAATCATTTAATTAAATTCCCATAATTATTTATATTAATTTTTCATTGAGTATAAATGGTTTAACATCTTTAATGTGATAGCCTAATAGATAATATAACCTTATAAGTTCCATGATGAATTTTATAATTTAATTTAAATGTATGAAAGCTTTTGAAAATGTTTATTTTGATGATTTATTTGGTGATTCTTGAATGTGATTCTTTCTTATTCTCAATGATTTTTTTTTAAAAAAATAAATTTTTTAATGTAAAAAACATTGCATGAGTTGTGATTCCTTCCAAATTACAAAGTGGTAATTTCTTATTTATACCATACATATTTTAGGCATCTGAGTTTTCCAAATTCCTTTATGATGGTGCTTGTTATGTAGCATGTTAGTATGTGGTATCTGTCATTGTAATTCTTAAATGGTATTTACTTCCTTTTATATAAATTATTATTAAACTGAATCACCTCCTAGTTTCTTGTGCCAAAATATTAAATGAGTTTCCATGGTTTTAATAGTTTAAATGGCATGTATTAAATGGAATATCTAGTCAAAATGGAATTCCTTTACTAAAGGATTTAATGGGTGTTAATGAAATGGATTGATTATAATGAATGAAATCCTTCATGTGGTTTTCCAAACCTTTACTAAATTAAATGTTTTAAATTGGAATAAGAAGTAATGTGTGGAAAATCTATGTTGGTCATTGAATTCTTAATACATTCTTAATTAAAATTTCATTCTCTTATTTATTATAGGATTTTGTATTAACTTAAAAGGTATTTCCTTATTATTATAAATATAATTATTCCTTGATAATGGTTTTGGAATGATATTAGGGGCCCTATTTAGCATGGTGGAATTACAATTCGTTGTAGTGGGAGTTGAGCATGATGTATTTCAGTAGTGAAACTACTTAGATAGTGGGAATGATGCACCACATCCATTGTTGTGAGTGTCTTCATGACGGTACAATAATTATATATAGTACTGTAGTGATGGAACACCCACCATCTCGAGAGACAATTATTATGTATCCCACTCATTATTAGATATATGGAATATACCCTTTGGCTTATGCTTATAATATAATTCATAGTGATTATGGATGACTGAGTTACACCCAGGTCTAGCCAGCACTATGTACTCTAGGTATATGACCATTAGCCTCCACATGAAAATGGTCCATACACATAGATAATATATATATATATATACAAAATATATTTATATATACATATTCTTACTATCCATATATAGTCACTGATCTGACACTCATTTTGGCCTCGAGCCAATGTTGGTAGAGCCAAAATGTTTCCATCAGAAACCTATGAATGTTGATGGTTATTTATTTATCTTTTTTATTATTATTTCACTACTATAAAATAAGTCTATACGCACGGTTTTTTGAAAAATCGTGTGTACAGGGATAGTAGGTGAACCTATACCCACGGTTGTGCCAAAAACCATGGGTATAGTTTTCTTTTAAGGCCTATACCCACGATTTTAGAGAAACCCATGGGTGTAGTGTATTTTCCAAAGACCTATACCAACGGTTCTTGAAAACCGTAGGTATTGCGGTTTTTTTTTGAAGACCTATACCCACGGTTCTCCAGAACTATGAGTATAACTTTCCCGCGTGTGGAAAAATATTAGTTGGGACACGGTAAAAATTGGCGGGTAGACATTTTTTAAAATATTAATATATATATATGTAGATATATGTATTTATAACTGATAAAAATTCCAGGTTGGTTGGTCGGTTGGTGGCATGTTCACAAATTTCAGCACGAGTCATGTGTTTGAAACCCTGTGTGTGCTTTTTTTGAATTTAAATACGCCATATGAATATATATACGAAGATATATCAGTATATAGTAGAAACATTTACAGTTTGGTTGGTAGAGCGGTCGCAATTATTGCACGAGACCCGGGATCGAAACCTCATTGGTGCTTTTATTTTTAATTTCAAATGCAATATTAATATATATACGCAGATAGATGAATATATAACAAATAAAATCGCAGCTCGGTTGGTTGTACGATCACGGTGCTTGGGGTGGGTTATGTGTTCGAAACCCGGCGAGACCTTTTTTTGAATTTAAATATGTAATATTAATATATATACGTAGATAGATGTACATATTACTGAAAGAAAACCCAGCTCGGTTGGTTGCGGCGCTTAGACCATCTGTGTCGGGCGGGTTCAAAACCATTCGCCCGTGATTTTTTAAAATTAAATTTACCCCGGTTTTAAAATCGTGGAGAAAGTTCCCTACCATGCTGTATAATAGCGGGTTGGTGTGTGACACACCTATACCCACGGTTTCGAAGTTAAGAGCATAAGACTAAGCCGGAGCTCAAGATGCTCGTGGAGTTCAACCACATACCTTTCTTTTCATTTATTTATTAATGTATTCTATTGTATCGATTTCCTTTCTATATGTATACTTTTTTAGTAATGTGTTATAATATTGGAATGCATGAATTGTTGTAAATTGGAGTTGGCCATCTTGTTTCGATTTTTATTTTTATACTTAATATTCTCTATATTTAATTTCATATTACATATTAAATTTTCTATTATTAACATTCTAATATTTCATTATACTAAATTGATTATGAGGGTATAGTCTCCCCAAAATCACCTCAGTAGACCCTTGTTGTTAGTCAGTAGCCTATGTCATATGTATATGAATTCTTGTGTTCATGTGGCCCACTAGTCTGTTCTCCAGTTTCAAGGTCAGCGGGGTTTGGATGTTGCAATGTGGTATTAGAGCTGTTTTCATTTTTACATTATCATACTGTTTTGGACTAGTATACAGGAGACTATAAATGTTTTGATGCATGGTAAAAATTCATTCATAGAGATCATCAACCCATTTATTATGAAAAAATCATGTTGTTATGAATGGTATTGTTGTTTTTTCCCTTTGATATTACATTTTATTATTATTTCACCTTGAGCGACTTATGTAATTTATAATATTTAATGATTTATGAAGTTTTTGGTATTTCTCTATTGTCTTGATATATCATGGAAATAGCATTGCATGAATCATTATATCAACATAGATATTCACATTTATTGCATAGTCTATTTCATAGAGTTGAATTTAGTGATTTTCTACTGATTTTTATTGTGTGACTTAAATGATATTATTCCATGATGCCATCTTTATTTCCATGTCATGCCTTTGAATCGTGATTCTATTCTTGATTTTATATTTTTCTATGGTTATCCTTATGATAACATGTTAGTTTTTTATGTATAAAAATGTTTAAATGTGATAAATATTGTAGTTACAACATGTTGGGTTCCAGTCTGCAGCTTTAAGGTGTATCAATGACTTATGATTGGGGAAAGGTAACCTGTATACTCAAACCATCTTTTGAGATTTTCTAACATATCTATATACCTTTGTTAAAAAGTAAAATATATTAAAGTGTTTCCCTTTTAATATGACGACGGTATGTAATTTTTTACTTATGGTACCTATAATAAAATAACATTTTTTCCAATATAGTTAGGTGTTAGTCCTTAATTAACCAATTACCACACATGAGAGTCATGAACCATTTGTTTCATGGACTGATTTGTGGGGGTTAAAATTAAATGGGAGTCAATCTAGAAATTATATGGTGAGTGGGAAACTTCTAAATTTGGAATGACCACACATGTAATTAAACCAATACCAAACCATACATGGTTATGTAATATATAAATTGAAATTATTATGATAAAAACCATTGAGTTGATGTGATAATGAGGGATGAATAAATGAGAAATATTTTATTTATAATATTTTTAAATCTATTACTTGGGCTAAATGACTCGTATGGATAAATTATAAAATGAAAAATTAATCCATGTAGGTCAGTTAAGGCTTGTTTTTACGAAATAACCCATTTCATGTATTCTGAAACATTGATAACTAAACCACTGCTATTGGTTTTCCTTCTAATGCCCCAATGTTATTTAAATGGGACCCTTGTAGGTCACCATATCTATTACTATGTGGTTTTATTAAAATTTTATTATGTGATAAATTTAAAAATTATGATGGGATTTCAATAAATTTTCAATTCCTTAAAATTGAAGTTTGACTAGACTTACCTATTTTTCCATGATGTGTATATTAAATCAGGTGCCCATTGCCCTATTTTCTAATTGGAACTTTGTTTTTTGATTTAAATATTTTAAATGTTTAAATATGGAGTGTTAAAAAATTAATGACATAAAATTGAACCTTAGACGGTGTTTTTAGTTTAAACCCTCATATAATTAGAGTTTAAATGTCTCGTTGAGTTTCCTTGGAATAGAAACATGATTGTTTTATTTAGGCCTTTCTCCTATTTATTAATGGAATCAATGACATTATTTTAAACCCAATAACATTTCATAGGTGTGATCTCATTAATTTACAAGGAATTAGGCATCATTAACGGGATATAAGTTGTAAATATCACCCTTAAAGCCTAAATTCCTTGCTTAATGTTATAAATTTCTTGATGTATGGTGTTGTTCAAGAACTGTTGTCTGTAGTTTAACTCCTAGATTATAAATTACACCCTTGATAGGATGATTTGCTGTCGTATCCTTGACCCTAGATTGGGAATCATTTTCTAATGTAATATTGGGGAATCTTGCATTCATGTATGCGGTACCCATATAAGTCAAAAATAGTTTAATGAACGTATTTTGTTCAATGTGAAACAATGATACTTTTGTAGTTGATTCCATTCTATAGACATCTCTATAGTAGAGTAACCTGAGTGTTTAAGGAATGAAATTCATCCCAATTCTTATGATGAAATTGTAGAGGAGCGAGAGTTATAAAATTCCAATCAGGTTAGTTTTTAACTCTTTGTAGATTTTTTGATGTGGTGATCATGACTCGATGCAATTACTCAGGTATTTTTAAGGTGGTTTCGGATGAAGTGACATTCTTAGTAGTTATTATAGCTCTCCATTTGAAGACTAGGATAGCCCTAAGGTGGGAAGACTTGTGACAGTTTTTTCAAACATTTCCTACCATGTAGAAGAAACATGGTTGTGGAATACCATTTACAAATGGTTGGAGATGTGTGAAACCTCTAAGAAACACCATTAGTAATTCATATACATTGTGGGTAAAATAATGAACAATCCTATGATTCCTCATGTAGTAAATGAATTTTGGTTTTTTTGATGATTCATCAGAAGATGAAGTTGAGTTTTATTCATGATGTTAACAAGTAGTGGTTAGACTATTTTTATTCCCAAACATTGGTTTGATGATATTCTCAATGTATTATATATTAGAGATGAGCATGAATCCTATATGGAATTCATCCTTGATACAATAAGATAGTGTTGTTTATACGCCATGCTATATTTAAAATGTCACTTGGCCTGATAAGTAAAATCATGGGGTGTTATATATCTATAACGTAATTTCTTTAATAGGATTGGTTAGTCCTTTATAATATTGGAATTAGCATTTTGGAATTCCTTGGATGGGTTCATGGACAGTAGTGGTTTTCCTCTAACATAACCACCAGGTGGATTGAACTCTAGGATTTTTCAGTGATCTGATGTGGACTTCCTAACCTTGTATTGACGTCTCACTTGTAATAATAGAGTTTGAAAAAAATTGTTTAGTTCATTTGACAAGTGTTTATTGGACCCTAAGATGTCATAGGCTTTCTGTTGAGCTTGATAGTTGTGGTTTGATATGAGATTATCATCAAAAACATGGTAGGGGATTTAGTATATTTACATAAAGTAAATGCTAGATCTGAGGGAAGAAACCATTGATGTTTTGTTATCTTATGACATCCATCTAAGTCAATAAATTTTATATGGTTCAATTGGTAATACCTAGATTTTTTTCCTCTTCTTCTCATGAAATATAGTTGGTAGTTAGCTACATATGGTACGTTGTAAGTCTAAATGGGTCAATGTAATTTTTGGATGAGGCTTCTTATGGATATCTATATAGAACTTGATAAATGAGGTCAATGGGGAACCAATTTTATAACTGATTTAAATCACAATAGAATGTTTTTAAAATGATGGGGGTGTTCTTTTTAGGTATATTATGATGGTGGGGCATACCATTGTTCATAATTGGCAATTAATTGTTGAAAACATATAGTGGGAGAACCATCCGCCATATGTTTAAAGATATGATAACTTGATCATATATCTATATAAGCAGGTTGTGGTAAGCACATTTTCAATTTCTAAATTGGATTAGGTTTTCACTAATTATGTGGCATACCCTTATGTAATTATTGGTGGTGTATTCAGTGTTTGGTAACATAATGTGACTATTAAAATGAGACATCAAAACAATTGTATGTTGGGGAATGTTTTTATTGTTTCCACAAGGTTTATAAGTGATGTTAAGTTCTATGGTAGGTAGGTTTTAACAACATGAGTTTTGAGACAAGGTATAATTCCAATGGAATATGAGTTTTACCATTTGGTGGGTGGCCCGTTCTAGGAACTGAGAATTGGAACAACATATCAAGAGTTTTACAACTTCAAAGTGTTGTGTTTTTTACTTGGGTAAAGGTCTAAGAGGTTCCTTGGGTGATATTTATAGTTTTGGGAGCTTCAGGATCTAAAAACTAAAAAAATAAAGAACTAGACAGGGTGCACAATTGTTTTGAAACTATGCGGCCCACCAGTGCAAGCCACATGGATATAGCAAGTGTGAAGAATTTCTTAATACAGGATATATACTGTTTCACAAAATATGAAACTAACCCACATGATTTTGGTCCATGTAAGTGGTATGTGTTCAGTATTCATCACATGGTTGGTTCATAATTAGGGAAAATCATATGGGGAACAGTGTGAGGTGGGGCTACTAAGCAGTAGGAGTGACATCATTTGGCTAACTGTGTGGCCCAATTTTGAAGGTGAAATGACCCCTTTCCCTTAATGAGGTTAAATATACGTTTCCTAATACTTTATTTCTTCTCTTTTAATGTTATCTCCTCTCCCATGTTCCATGGGTTTATCCTCCACCTATTATAGGCTTGATGATAAATCCTCCAGCTATTGCAATATTTGAGCATCATCAATCCCTTTGAATTCCTCTAAATAAACTCATAACTCCTTTTGAATCATTGTTTGTTTACTTTTCTATTGACCAAGTTATATTAGTGTGATCTCATATTCCCTAATTTTATAAAGGGTGTCAATTTTTAGGTTTTCCTCTAAACCATGCCAAATCAAACATAGATATTGATTGAGTAGAGTGTCATAATTACAAGGATGAAGGTCTATAAATTTTGTATATAGTTTTCTTTGAAATTTAAATATTTCCATCATATGCGGTTATATCCATTTCTATGTGTCTCCCTTGAACTGTTTTCTTCAATATAAAATATCTTACACACCATGATATACACCTTTTGATATTTATTTTATTGTTAGTGGATTCCAACCTCAAGCGTGGAAAACACATGGGTGTTCCATCTTGTTTTGTTTACTATATAATAAATTTATTAAATACCAAGATTTATTTATATATGTTTTTCATGGGGTATAAATGGTTTTTCAATTGTATGTAATATCCCAATTGATAATGGAATCACCTAAGCTCCACGTAGAACACAATAATTGAATTTCCATGCATGGTCGATTTCTAAAATGTTTCATTGGCTGAATTGAGTCACGATTCTTAAAAGTGATACTAGTATATGATAAATGAATTGTATGATTAGAAATATAATGTTTTAAAAATGAAACACATAGGATGAGGTATGATGTCTTTTAAATTACAATGTGGTAAATTTTTATTTATATAATTCTTGTTTTATGGATGTTATTTTTACCTTTTTTTATAGTTATTATTATGTAGTTAGATATTACATGGCCTCCAAATTTATTTTTCTTAAATAGAGATTAAATCCTTCCAGAAATATGATTTCTAAATCAAAGGCCCACCTAAGTTCTTAGACCAACATATTAAATGAGATTCCAATTTTTAAAATATGTTATAGAGTGCATTAAATGGAATATATTTTCAAGGTGTAATGAATTCCTTGATGTATTTAATTGCTATGAATGAATTGAATTAATTATAATGAATGGGATCCATCATGATGCTTTTAATGACTTTAATAAAGTAAATATTTGAATTTCAATAATAGGTAAAGGGTGTAAATTTCATTTCGGCCATTTAATTATTAGTACATTCTATAATTAAAATGTGATGCCCTTATTTATACTAGGCTTTTGGATTACCCTAAAAGGAAATTACTTATTAAATTAAATATAATTATTCCATGATAAATGATGTGGAATGATAGTATGGATTTTGTTGATCATTGCGGAATCATGCTCCCTTACATTGAGTGTTGATCATGATGCCTCGTACCAGGGACACTAATTGTAAAGTGGTTAAGATGCACCATTTCCCTAGTTGTGAGTGTTAGAATGATAGAGAACTCACTATACATAGTGTTAAAATGATGTTACAGTCACCATATCTTGGGATGAGCTTGATTTCTCCCACTAAATATGATATGTAGGGAATGTACAATTTGGATTGTGATTATAGTCTCATTCAGAGTGGTTATGGATAACTGAGTTATACCCTGATCAAGCGATAACTAAGTACTTCAGGTATTTGTTCACTAACATAGTAACACACTTGGTCTATATAGGTGGATGATATATATATATATATATATAGTCATCGATCAAACACTCATTCTGGCCTTGAGCCAAAGCAGGTAGATTTTTTATGTCTCATTCTGGAAGATTACTAGGCTATTATTTATTTATTAAGATTTCATTATTATTATATATATATCAACTAATTTAATTGATAAACATGGAATGTATTTATCTATAGACACCATTTGTGGTGTCCTACTATGATTTCATCTCACACCCTTCTCGGTCCATCATTGCACTAGGGTACCCAAGAAGATCTCATGTTCATAGGACCATGGATTATTTCTTAGGTAGTTTTGCTTGTACCTAGGATTTAGGATCTTAGGACTGATCTACAGATCATGATGCTCATGACCCAGGGGTATTTTTTCATTTCATTATTCATGTATTGTATAGTATCTTATTTTCTATTGTATGTATACATTTATGTTATGTATTATCATATGGAAATGTATGACCTGTATTATATTTTCATTCGATATCTTCAATATGTTATTATTATTATACTTCTACACGGTCTATCATTCATTTTGGACTTCTTTAATTTCATTCTCTTATTTACTTTCTAATATTTTTTTGTGCTACTCTGATCATGATGGTTTAGTTTGCCCGCTATCACTTCCTTAGACCCTCACTGGTTGTCCACAACCTATAGAATATGTGGAGGTTCTCTTGAGGTCATGTTACACACAATTCTATCTATTAGTTTTATGGTCAACCAGGTCGAGATCTTACAAAACAAAACAACAATTAATGAGTCACACCCATAAGCAACCACATGATCTCAACAACAAATAATCAAAACCTGAATCACCCCAATGAGTATTGCATTAACTTATAACAATATTCTCAAATGGGAAGTCCCTTTAAGAGGAACATCGAATCCAATTAGCATTAAATAAGGATAGTGAAACACCCCAATATAATTTTTCCTAAAAATGAACCTTTTCATTTAGAAGATAATATAAATATGTGAAAACAAGAATAAGGTTGAAGTATCCTGTGAATAGGGTCACAAAAAAATAAATTATTTCAATAAGGAATGATAAATGAACATATATCGTCAAAGTTATCAAAAAATTCCATATAATAATAGTGAGGAAAGAAAGAGACAATAATTATGAAAAACAGACCATAACATCACCACATAATAATGAATCAAATCTTATTCAATAAAATATGAAATTATAACATTATTGGCATAGTTATTTGAAATTGTGTCTACAAACACACATTTTCAGAATATCTAATGGCACTTATAATAATATATAATGTTTTTGTGTATAGTTAACCACACTTATACTCATACACAATAACTCTAAGAATTTATGGACAAATGTATACACAAACACAACCATTTTGAGCTTATTTAATCCCACTTATACTCATGCACGATCCTTCTAATCATACCCGAATTATCTTAAACTCATGCATAGTCTATGAAAGATTATGTAACCACACATTTAACAAGAACAATTTTACTATCTAATGAGATTTATGTCCTTAAACAGTGCATTATAGGGATATATAAAATTAAATCCTTCATAATAATAACCATACATACAATTGGATTACATTAGAATATAAAAATATTTCACTTAATTAAACCATAGAAAATAGATGGGTTTCATGAAAAGAATTTATAGAGAATTTGTTAAGCAATCTAGAGAAATATTTTTGATGATGAATATAAAAATACCTATTGTAATATAACTAGTATTAATGATGTGTACATAAATTAAAAAGTATTTTTAAGATCATTTTATAATCAGTTGTAAAAAAATATTAAATAAAACTTTTAATTTTTTATATAATTAATAATTAAAATTAAAGTGAAATATATTTAAAACATATAAGGTATAATTCATAGAAAATAACAATCATAGTGGTGATGTATTGTTTCCCATTTAAATTTATTCAAAAAAAATTTAAAAATATTTTTGACATTATCTAATAAGTTGAAGATACGAGTCACAATAAAAGTAAAAATTTTAAGATATTGAAATATTTTAAAACAATTAATTTTAAAAATAAATTTTATTTATGGATCCTTGAAAATTAAATAATGGTTATTAGGAACAAATATGGAGTGAAATATAAAACAAGAAATCAAGAAAGGAAATTTTTTTAATATTTTTAAATACTGTTATGGAATCGTACATCAGAAAAATTTTGAAAAAATGTATCATTTTCAAATAGGTTAATAAAATTTTTGGATATAAAAATTAAAATTATTTTTATTTAAAAATAATAAGGGAGAATATTGAAAAAAATATTATATAGTAATGGTATTAAAAAATCTAATTGGGGTTGATTATGAATTGTTCTTAATGACATTATACTTTTATGAGAACAAAACCCATCACATAATTAGAATTGAATTAAATTAATTTTTTATATATTAAAATATAATATATAATGTAATAAAATATTTCGGTTAAAGGAACCAAACATAAAAAAAATATGTTGAGTAATAAAATTTACAACTCAATGAAGAGGAGTAGAGTTAACGAAAACCCATAAGATACAGTTATATTTCAAATCAAAAACCTATGAATGATAAAACATTAGATGAAATATTCCATCCTCTGAATTTAATGAAGGACATGATGAAAATAAATTTTTTTATATAGTTTAAAAAATTAACCAATTATAGAATATGGATAAGTCTTAAAGAATTAAAATTGATAGAATAAACCATTATAATTATTTTTTAATTCCACCAAACAACATTAGCATCATCTAAAATATATATATTAAAAATATATATTAAAATATTATATATTAATATTAAATTTTATAATCATTAATTATAATTATTTGTTTTTAATTTATTAGTTAGTTTCAATTTATTTTCATCATTAAATGTTAGTAGTTTTGTCTCCTCTTAATGGGTTTTGTTTCAATGATGTCAATACTTATTCCCATTGATATAATTTTATCATTACTAGATCCATAAATATATTTATATAATGATTATTTATAGTTAATTAAAATTTTCTAAATTCATTCCCTTGATACTTTCTTTACGATTCATGAAGATAAAGTCATTGATGATCGTATTTTGGTAATTTTTAATGAGTGAAAGATTCCATATTAATACAAATTTATATCTTAATACTGAACATAAAAAATTTAACAATGTTATAAAAATCATATTTATTCATTAAATAAAATATTAAAGTCATCCATGTTTGGATACGAGGAAACATTATATCAATATATGGTTGTAGTAGCCTACATGTTTTTCGGAATTTTTTTTCAATTTTACATAGAATCAAATGAAGGTATAAAATGATTTTAATTTTCACATATTTAGTATTTTTTAAAATATTATAATTAATTTAGTAATCCATGGACTTGGTAATCCAAACCCATATCCCCATTATTTAATCCAACAAGAATTCCAACTAGTAGAAAACATGGAGTTTCAGATGAAAGCGTGAAACATGAAACACCAAAATACGAACATGCAATTAACCATGATATGGACCCAAATTTAAGAATAATTGAATACCAAATATTTGTTAGAAAGAAAATTCTTCCCATCAGTAAGGAAAAAAATGTGTAATTCATCTTTTATTTTTAGATTCCCCTACTCTATGATCATACTAGATTTGTTGGATGTTGGCCTCTCTCCAATTAGGTGCTTTCTATGATGTATTTTGATCATCCAAAACACTACCTTTTAACCAATATAAATTCTATATTTTTAATTTAAATAAACTTATATACCATTATTGATAAAACAAGATTTATTTCAAATGATTTCAATATCTAGAACTATATCATTAAGTGTGTCATGTTCACTAGAGGAATCATCTACGCAAACAACCATTGGAATTCCCTCTTTCATAATATTCCCAATAAATAATGAGTTGGTAAGGGTATGTTATTGCATATGGTTAGACACATTTTTATCCTTTACATTGTATTTTAATACACAACCATTCTTCAATATGTTAGGATCACCTTGGGAATATGGAGTTGTGTTGTCACTATCTCTCGAAATAATCACATGGGGTTTCATTTCTTCTATCACTGTCCCTCACATTTATCTCAATATAAATAAATTCAACAAAATTTGAATTAATAAAATCAAGAATAGGTATAATGTTTTGATAGGGATCACCCTCAGTATTTCCATATAGTCTAGACAAAATCATTCCAAAATCATCCATAAAGACATCATGGGTAATAAGTGGTATTCCATCCCTATGAGATGCCATTACAGAATAATCAGATTCCATTGATTTATATATAGAACATACCTAATGAAATGGTAAATTCACACTACTCATTCATCCATGGACTCAAGTAATTCTAACTGTTAGTTTGTATGCCAAGTCATCAATAACTATTGTGTGTCTCCAATGTTGGTGTGTGTTATCTTTTATTTTCCTCATGTATAGATCAGATTACTAGTGAAATCCTAATAAATCAAATATTAAAACTATTTAACTATACCAATTGTGCATGTTCATCTATTTTTATCCTAGGAGGGGCCTCCGTAGAAGAATTCTTATTAGATGGGTTCACCATTTGACAAGGACAACCATTCAAATATGATTAAATCAAGTAATGCAAATTTGTGACAACACCCTTCTTGAATCCAAAGGATGAAATCATATAATTATCACAATTTATATAGACCAACATCATTTTATAACACATATAATTCTTAATAAGTGTCATCTTGTATAATTTCACATCATATTACATCAACCTGGGATAATTGTGTGTTCCAACCTTCTGACTAGGTTGTTTTAGTCTTCATCCACCAGATGAGATAGTGGATATTATACCCTTTTCAAGGGATATAATAATTACCTCATAAGAGGGATCATATATAGATATTGATGTGGCTTTTCATCCTTGTAGATTGATGAATCCTATAATGTTATGTTTCTTTTGACCTCTTCAATCGTTTAAATATTTGTAATACTTATCCATAAATCCACTACAATCATCCTCATTTTCATATTTAAATGCTCTCAATACATCAAAACAAATAGTTAGGCAATGTTCATTTAGGGGATTACATGTACTTTAAACCATTCAACTTTTATACCTTTAGGAAAGAATATCAAGAGGAATAGGTTTAGTTCATTGAACACCCCCAAGATTAATTTTATAAACTGTTTAATCTTCTATAAATATAAAACCCACCTTTTAATTTTTCACAAGCATATATACCCCAAGGGAAGGAAACCCTGAATTTTGACCATTAGATAATTTCTTATATGATTTCAAACAACCTACCCCCTTCAACATACCTAAACAATCATTATGAATATTGATGTTATGGTGCTTATTAGAATGTAATGGTTCTTTAAAATTTCCTCAAAATTACCCATTATGACAGTTTTCAAAAGTATACCCAACAATACTATAATTTGAACAAAAGTAATATAGCCTTTAAAATTCAATTTGAAATTTAAATATTTGATTACTATCAACAAAAATCATATTCATTGATGGATTTGAAGATAAATCAACCTAAAAAAGACCATAAAAATGTTCTAAAACCATTATTAGTGGGTTTACATGTCAAATTTGATCAGTATTTTAATATAAGTAGTGTTATTCCATTGGATTGGCGAGTTACATAATAGTAAATTGTTACCATGTATCTGAATTAAAGTTGTAGTGGTTGAGATGTCCACTTCTATTGGAATAGAATTTGAATCCCAAGCCTAGATTTTCCATGTTATGGGATTGAGGGGGATGAATCACATTCCACATGATTTATCGATAAAATAATATCAATTTTAAATAATATGGTAGAATATATTACCATTTAATGTGATTTTACATCCATCAATGTGCTATAATTGGAGAAGGTGGCTTAATAAAGAATCTATCATTCTGGGTTTAACATTCTGTTGGGGCACGTGGTGAGAAATAATCTTGTGGTTACAATCCATGATACATTGAGAATGAATTTGATTATTTTCCTCCCCAAATGATAGTGAACCTTTATTTGTAATTATCCTACTCGAATAATACCAAAATCATAACTCGTTAAGGAATCATTTTTTTAATATCCATGAAATCCTTGAGAAATAAATTCATTCCCATCAATTAGTTCATCATATTTCCAAAATCTATAATCCTCAAGATTCTACTTATAATTGTTAGTATCTTGAGCCATCAGTGAAACTAAAAACATCAAAACAATGTCATATGTAAGAAATGAAGCTTTATATGCATGAATTGAATTCATATTAGAATAAAATATATCTTTTTGATCAGAAAAAAATCGTAGATTGAGTGCCATGAGATCAACACCCAATCCCCACATTATATTCTAGAGAGGTAGGCTCCTAAAACGTATAACTATATCCTTAAATTTGTTTATTAAATAATAATTTAACAACATCCATGTATAGTAGTGAATAAATGTAAGACATACCATTCAGGTGTCTTTCTGCATGTGTGTGTGTGGAGGTTTTTATTTTTTGATGTAATAATTGTGAAATATATGATATGTTTTTTCTATAAACAGAAAGATATATTTGTAAATTAATAATATATTTGTTTTCATTTTTTATTGGTTATAATAGGTATATAAGATAATTGTTGATATAGAAAAATATTAGTGTGTGATTAGTATTTACATTGATTATTTGAAAATTACCTTAATGGACTTCTTGGAAATATAGGCATTATAATGATTTTTTACATATTCTAATTTTCAAGGAATAATATTCCATGTTAATTAAAATATGAAGGGTTTGAATCATAATTCATATTCTTATAATGGACTTGAAGGGTTAATTCTTAGACACTTTTATAAGTGTGGGAGAATTTTATTTTTAAAAATATGATTTCTTAATATAAATGGCACATATGATTCACATGGAAAATGGATTCCAAAGAAGAAAATAATAGATAGGGGTTATGTTTTGGTCATTCCACACCACAATAATTCATATTAACATGTTTTAAGTCTCTTACCATTATTTTTTAAACTTTTATGATCTTTTGTTTTAATGAGGGTAATAAATGAATACATAAGTAATTTATTATTTTTCACCTCAAATAAAAATGACACTAATTAAATAATAATTATATACTATAAAAAAATATTTAATCCATTATAAAAAAATTATTTTCTATGGTTGAAAAATTTTAATTTTAATTTTAATTCCAAAAAACATGTAGAAATCATTTTTTTCAAAAGTGGATTTTTAACAATAAATATTTTGTTTAGGATAATATTATAAATTTCTATTATTTATAGGACATTAAATTGTTAATTATTAGAAAAATAATAGTTTTCGGGTTTTAAAATCAAGTTAAAACTCAACTTCTTATTTTTGGATTATTTATTAAATGTATAAAACAAAAAAAATATTATTAATATAAATATTACTTCAATATTAAAATTTTTGACATGGGATTCCAAAATTCCACATGATATATTTTGAAAAATAATTTTTCTTGTTAAATACATATATTTTCATGAAAAATGTGATAAAAGTATTAAAGTAATAGTATGTTTATGATAATGTCACAAAAGATGCAGCATGGATATAAACTATATTTTTTACTCTTCAACCACAAAAGATCTAATTCAATAAAATCCAAAAAATACATGATAAAATAATCTGGATATAATGTGTTAAAAAAATTAATTTCATTTTATCAAGTTATAATTGTAGGAATAATAAATGTGTCTTTATAATGAAAATATAACAATAAAATTATTTCAAAATAAAATTTTAAACATTTAATGTTCTGAATCTTATTTCAGCTCAATTTCTAATTTATTGGCTCTTAATATTTTAGTTTCAAATACTATATTTTACCATAATTATGTTTTTAAAGTTGTTAATTTATAGTATTGGGTAATAAACATATCAATTTCAAAATAGATCTTTGAAAAATATTTTTCTTTTAATTTTTTTTATTTTAATTACATTTCACTAATTATTTATCTTATAACTAATAAATTTAATCAATTAATTGGAATTAAAATGTATCATTATTCCATTATAAATTACAATAATATATAATTGTTTATAAATATATGATATTACATAAAATAATTTTATTCTATTTTAATTTAATTGAGGCTTGGATGCTATTGTAATTTCTATACTGATGTTTTACACTATATTAAATTATTTGAAAAAACAATATTGTTTTTTGTTTTAGTTTGGTGTTGTGGGTGTAACATGTTTTTCAATCTAAAATTTAAAGTAAAAACCATGTATTGGATATCGTGTATGAAATACGACACCATCCCATAAGGTAATATAATATCTTAATAGTTTATAATATAATAAATATTTGAAATATATTCTATATAATTCAATGCATGAAGCACCATGTTATCTTCTGTTACATGCAAGAGTGGCCTTCCTTGATGACTTTCATTACACGAAAGACCGAGTGTTATCAAAAAATAATATATTATTAAAATAAAATGAGATATAATATAAGGCCCCAGCCTTAAACCTTAATTAATCATGAGTTAATACAAGATTACACATTGAGCATCTTTTCAGGTTTAGAGTTTTATAGAATTAGATTATAAACTTGCATTACATTCCACATTTAAACAAAGTGGTTACATAAAAGATAGTATTCATTTTTTCCCATCAACGGAAACATATTTATAATAAAACATGGATTCTTTCTTGACACTTTCTTGACACTATCATCATATCATGTACCTTTCCCTTGACCTGTGACAAACGTTTGAAAAACGTGGGATGAGCATAAAAAGCTCAGTAAGAGATATAACAATATATGGAAAGGAAACATGAGTACATGTACACATAAGAATCAATTAAATCATACTTTACTCATAAAACATAAGCACATTAACATACCTCATAAAATCATGAATAAATCATAGAAATCATAATACATAAAGGTAACTTGAGGCATTCAGAACATTATTACGTAGGGAGTAACCCTCTTGGTTACGTTTGGAATACCCACCACAACATATTCCCTAAATATCTTCGGAGAAACCATAACATTTCACTCCTTCATGTTACCCAATGCATTGAAGAGCTATATCAGGCTCACTCTCCCATAGTTTATAATGGAACCACCCGTCTTCATAATAATGCCCAAGAACCATAACATAATCGTATCACATAAAACATGCATGAAGGAAACATAACATTTCCACTTTTCAATCGAAAGATATCAATACAACACATTGATATAAAAACATTATGAAAAACAATTTTCAATTAAAAAATAATAGAAAAGTAAAACATGGTATTTATTTTTCTTTAAAATTGATTGTATGGTTTGTAGAGGAAACCAAAACTCAAATAATGGTCACGGCGGCGGAGAAGTCGTTGTCGCCGCATATGTATGACAAAAACATTCCCTTTATTCATTTAGTAAATGCTACATTTAAAAATGATTCCTTTTGAATAAACGTAAATGTCAAAGGGGTTTATACACCGTATAAAAGAAAGTTGTGTATAAAACAAAATATGCCTCAATGAAAGGATATTGAGACGAAGTCCCATACAAAGACGGTATCCTTGGATTAAGGATAAATTAGTTACATAATTATGTGTGACAAACGAATAAACGAAATATAAGTGGGTATTAATTGTAAAACAATCATAGGACATTCACACATAATCATAGAACGATATATTCAAGGTGTACAAGTTTATCCCAAAGAATCAAAATTGGGTTAAGAAGTTCCCTTTCTAAAATTCGACAGCCTAACGGCGTCACTTCAAAATTTAGAAAAAGATTTGATGAGAGATAAAAAGTGTATCTCATCACTTGGACATCAAATTTACACCAATAAGGATATAGAAGAAAATATCCCAACATAATATTATGTGAATTAAAAGACATAACAAAATAAGTCTTTTAAAAAGAGGAGGGTGAAAGGTTCCCTTACCGACATGGGTATCTTTCAAGACATGCACCTCGGGAAAGAAAGACAATACAACATTGATGTAAATACTCATAAATGAAAGTATATTACATAATGAGTAAAATAATGGGCAGTACATACACCACTCAAAGGAAATTGTGGAAAATGTAGCATAAATCTCATGGGAATATAAGTGATATGAAAAATCCCTTACTAAAACTCGACAGCCTAACGGCACCACTTAAAACATCCAAAATGGATTGATGAGAGAAAATAGGGGATGTCATTATATTAACACAAAGTTAAAGAAAGAGTAATATAAAAGTACATCCCCCAACATAACAAAGGGGAGCTTAAAATATGTGACATAAATGAAAGTACATAAAATGAATGAGAGTGGTTAGATCTCTTACGAAAATTCGGCAGCCTAACGGTGCCACTCAAAACTTCTAAAATGGATTGATGAGAGAGAATAGGGTCTCTCATCATATTAACATAAAAATTACAGTAAGATTAATATAAAAGAACATCCCAATAACACGAAAGATGGTGTTTAAAAGTAATGACATAAAATAGTGTACTTAAAAAGAAAGAGAGGAGTAGGATCCCTTACAAAAATTCAGCAGCCTAACAGCGCCACTCAAAACATCCAAAAATGGATTGATGAGAGAGAATAGGGTCTCTCACCATATAAACCTAAAAATTATAGTTAGAGTAGTATAAATAAACATCCCAATATAAAGAAATATTATATTTAAAAGGAATGACATAAAACAGTGTACTTAAAAAGAAAGAGAGGAGTAGGGTCCATTACCTTAAGTCCAACTTCTCTTGTTTGTTTCTTTATCTTCCTTAAAATCGGGTAACTCCCTTTGGTTTGAGCTCAAAGGATTCCTTGGGAAGACATCTTCCCTAATTGATGCTTCATGGAGTTAAAGAGGGATGTGGAGATAGAAAATGGGCAGGGGTTGGCCGAGCCAACGGCTTTGGAAGTGTGGTTAAGGAGGTAGAGGTGGGGGCCTTTTATAAGAGGAGAGGAGGGGCACCCTTGGAAAGTAAAGAAATGTTCCTTTATTTTAAAATGAGTTTCGGATTTAAAAGGTCCCACATTGATATAATTCTAGGATAAGGTGATAAGGGTTCTAAATCCACCCATACAATTGGTTTTGGACTTGTGTAGGTCTTAGATTTTACATTATCATTCCATTTTATTTAAATTGTTAAATAATGAGGTCATCGCTGCATCATCATGATGTCATAAATAATTTAATTTATTTAATGTCTAAAAATTATACAAAAATACTATGATGTAGGAAATATTTTTAGCTTTCCAATGACTCTTTATAGTCAATTTTTACTTTTATAACCCCCTTTAAAAATTGTTTTAGTAAAAAACTCGTGTTTGTGACATTTTAATTTTAACTTTAAATAAAAAGGTATTTATGTCATTTTCCAACCAAGGTGGCTCCATGGGGTCCCCAAGTTGACCCATGGATTTTCTTGGTCGGACATGACATATCCAATGAGGGTAGGACATGTTTCTAGGTCATTTCATATTATTAAAACATTATTTTTACCTTAAACTACACTAATTACCTCAAATCACAATTAATAAACTTAAAAGTTACTATTCACCAAAAAATTATTTTAATCCCATTGAACCAAATTTAACTTCTTAATGACAACCATGTATGTCGAATTTTTGAAATTCAAAAAAAAAATGTGGCAAAATTTCATTTAAACGGAAAATCAGTTTTTTTAAGTACCACTTAGTGGTTTCACTATTCATCGAAAATTGAAGTTTTTCAGAAAATTACCAAAAATTCACCCAAGGCTATATTTGATATTCCGAATTCAAAAATTATTTCTATTTTACAAAATTAAAAACATATAAGTTGGATTAATTAATTTAATAATTAATTCCCGCTGTCAAAACAAATAGCATGTTTTTAAGAAACAATATCTATTAAAAGATTGACACTAGTTTAAGTCAAATTTCAAAGTGAAATTAATTCCAATGAGCACTATTTGATTAAATAATAAACATATATTCTAATTTTACTTTAAAACCAATTCAAAATATAATGTAATCATATAAATAAATTAGATTAAAAAGGGTTTTTGAATTAAAATACAACATTTTTCACTATTCATTAAAAATTGAACTTTGTCGGAAAAAAACCAAAAATTTACACAAAGTAAATTTTGATGTCCCGATTATAAAGAAGAATTTTATTTTGTCAAATATAACACATAAAATTTTCAAAAATTGAATTTTAAAGAGGTTCTCCATCATAAGGCGGTTAATCGACCTTTTAAAGAATACTAGAATGTTTATGCTTAAAATTGGATTCATTCGCATTTTTAATCCTCTAACATTTATTGGAAAAAGTAAAAATATTTGACAAACATATATAATAATTTTGTAGTTATTTCTATTAATTCCCTCCATCACAATAGCTAGGTGTTAACTACCATTAAAAACAACATTATTTTATTATTAGAGTGCAACGTAAGATTCCCAAGAAACTTGTTGTTGCGTGTTGGGAACGCCATCGAGCATAGCGTCCCCTATAAAGTTATATTAATATTTTATTCACAAATATGGATAAATGTGAAAATTTCATAATCTTTATTTACCTGGGGTGTTACATCCTTCCCCCCTTTTGGGAATTGCGTCCTTGCAATTTTAAAATTGAGCTTGGAAACATCCTTGAAAGTCCCACATTGGAACAAGAGTCGGTAAAACAATCACTTTAAAATAAAGAAAGATAAGTACAGAGGTCACCCAAGTTAACAAATAATAGTATTACATGTAGGAAAACATGGACATGGAGGAGAAAACATAGGGTTATGTTCTGATGGAGAGTGATAGAAAACATGTTTCGGAGAAAGTTAACCACAAGAAAATCACAAACTTGTAATGGGTTAAAAGGTATTCGATTCCACAGTAGGAAAATTTAACAGACAACATTTTTGTTTTATGTTACTCTTCATTGAGGAATTTATTTTTGAGCTTAACTAAATCATAATGAAACATACTTGCTTGTCACGTAGACTTTCAACTTTTACAATATTCCTTAACCAAACTCATATTTTCTCCAAAAGACGAGTATTTAGGAAGACTTGTTCGCATTAAGAGTTCTATAATAAACTTCGAGAGAATCACCTAATCCACAAAAGACAACTATATACTTCCCATATCATTATACTTTAACCAAAACCAAAACCAAAAAGGTTGGTACAAGATCAGATAATCCAGAAAAGGATAACCCTTTATAAAAAGAAAATCTATTCTTAATCTCAAAAATTTTCCCAACAAAACCCAAAGTTCAATGAGGACCATTCGATAAACAATTTGTCTATAAAATTCAACAATGTAAACCAAACTAAGATTGAAACCCAAATATTTGAAGTATTTAGTCACATAGTCTTCCAAGTTAAATCGCAACATTTATCTCCAAACAACATCAGTTGCTCTTAATGTCTCATATTGAAAAGTAATTAACCTAATCACATATCCTCCATGATAGGTTAATAAATTTCCATAGATAACCCAAAATCAACTTAATATTAATTCATAAAATCATCTAACTAAAAAGAATCAGTCAAAATAACCAGGGACTTCACGTAGTCTAGTGGTAGGTGATAAATACCAGTCGCACATTGGTTGTGGGTTCGATTCCCGCAGTTTTGTCTGATGTGACGGGTTGTCACACGGTCTGTGTGTTGTCCTTTTTATAAAACTCCAAAAATAACCCCAACATGATTAAACCTAAATAGTTTCCTTATACCTCTCATTTTTATCCAAATTCGTTACGATCTCAACATCTTAATTCTTGAAGTCTAATTTCACCACCACAAGATAAAATAAAATGATTCCCAAAATGAATAACATCATACCTTGATCAGGGCGTCCACCCGGTTTCATCGTCATCTTGCTCACGTAGGTAGAAGTCCCATGCATTACAACAATTATTTAGAGATCATTCAAAATCATTTGATTCCTCCATCAAAATACACCTTGTACCACATGGGTCATATGGGTGTTCACAGAAAAACAGTTTCAGAAAATAATCATGTATGACATATAATTCCAAAACATCTGATAAAACTTGATTTCTATAAAATAGTCGGACATAATTTGAGTTGAAACATTCTATTATTGTTCCTTTTAAAATACCATAAGTATGTGTTGAGGGACTCTATTTTAAAAAGCAAATATAAATAGGTTGCGCAAGGGTCTCCTTCCTCAGCACCATTTTTAAAATCATAATATGCTTCAAATTCTT
This sequence comes from Viscum album, assembly GCA_963277665.1. Lineage (NCBI taxonomy): Eukaryota > Viridiplantae > Streptophyta > Magnoliopsida > Santalales > Viscaceae > Viscum > Viscum album. The sequence goes on from OY728129.1 coordinate 1,543,752,661, forward strand.
GAGATAAGGTCAAAAATTTGAAAATACCTTGATAATATTTACCTTTATTTAAAATATGAGAATATTGTGAAAATAGTAGTTGTCTAAAAACAACCCATGATCCATGATGATAATGAGGTATAGTGGAGGTGTTTGTTATCTCAAACAACTGCTTGCAAGTGAGTTATATGCTAGAAAAAGTTTCAGAATCATCCGAAAATGACTTTGTAATAATTATTGTTGCATGTCATCAGGAAGAGATAGGAATGTCATTTGAGATCATTCACCTTCCATTCGTAACCAACTTTACTTGACCTGAAAAAAGTTATAAAACAATGATTTAACTGAAATAAAAGATATAGGGACTAATCATGTGTCTAACAAAAAATCCTAATCCCTAAATTTGTCTAAACCGACCTCTGATACCAACTATAAGGCCCCAGCCTTAAACCTTACTTAATCTTGGGTTAATACAAGATTACACAATGAGGATATTTTCAGGTTTATAGTTTTAGAGAATTAGATCATAAACTTGCATTACATTCCATATTTAAACAAAGTGGTTACATAAAACATAGTATTCATTTTTTCCCATCAACGGAAACATATTTATAATAAAACATGGATTCTTTCTTGACACTTCCTTGACACTATCATCATATCATGTAACTTTCCCTTGACCTGTGAAAAACATTTCAAAAACTTGGGATGACCATAAAAAGCTCAGAAGAGATATCTAAATATATGGAAAGGAAACATGAGTACATGTACATATAAGAATCAATGAAATCATACTTTACTCATAAAACATAAGCACTTAAACATAACTCATCAAATCATGAATAAATCATAGAAATCATAAGACATAAAGGTAACTTGAGGCATTCATAACATTCTTACGTAGGGAGTAACCCTCTTGGTTATGTTTGGAATACCCACCATAGTATATTCCCTAAATCTCTTCGGAGAAACCTTAATGTTTCACTCCATCGTGTTACCCAATGCATTGGAGAGCTTTATCGGGCTCACCTACCCTTAGTTTATCACAGAACAACCCGTCTTCATAATAATTCCCAAGAACCATAACATAATCGTATCACATAAAACATGCATAAAGGAAAAATAAAATTTCCACTTTTCAATCAAAAGATATCAATACAACACATTGATATAAAAACATTATGAAAACCCATTTTCAATACCAAAATAAAAGAAAAGTAAAACATGGTATTTATTTTTCTTTTAAAAAGAAGGTATGGTTTGTATAGGAAGCTGAAACTCAAATAATGGTCATGGCGGTGGAGAAGTCATTGTCGCTGCATACGTATGACAAAAACATTCCCTTTTGTCGTTTAGTAAACGCTTCGTATAAAAAAGATTCCTTTTGATTAAATGTAAAAGTCAAAGGGGTTTATACACCGTATAAAAGAAAGTTGTGTATAAAACAATATATTCCTCAATTAAAGGAGATTGAGACGAAGTCCCATACAAAGACGGTATCCTTTGATTAAGGATAAATCAGTTAAATAATTATGTGTGACAAACGAATACACAAAATATAAGTGGGTATTAAGTGTAAAAAAATAAGAGGAAATTCACACATAATCATAGAACGAAATATTCAAGGTGTAAAAGTTTATCCCAAAGAATAAAAATTGGGTTAAGAAGTTCCCTTTCAAAAATTTGTCAGCCTAACGACGTCACTTCAAAATTCAGAAAAGGAGTTGATGAGAGATAAAAAGGGTATCTCATCACTTGGACATAAAATTTAGATCAATAAGGATATATAAGAACATATCCCAACATAATATTATGTGAATTAAAAGACATAACAAATTAAGTCTTTTTAAAAGAGGAGGGTGAAATGTTCCCTTACCGACATGGGTATCTTTCGAGACAGACACCTCATGAAAGAAGGACAATACAACATTGATGTAAATACTCATAAATGAAAGTTTATTACACAATGAGTAAAATAATGGTCTGTACATACACAACTCATAGAAAATTATGGAAAATGTTGCATAAATCTCACGGGAATAAACGTGATATGAAAAATCCCTTACGAAAACTCGGCAGCCTAACGACACCACTTAAAACTTCCAAAATGGATTGATGAGAGAAAATGGGGTCTCTCATCATATTAACACAATGTTTACAGAAAGAGGAATATAAAAGAACATCCCCCAACATAACATAGAGGAGCTTAAAATAAGTGACATAAAGGATAGTACTTAAAAATAAAGTGAGAGGTTAGATCTCTTACGAAAATTCGGCAGCCTAACGGCGCCACTCAAAACATCCAAAATGGATTGATGAGAGAGAATAGGGTCTCTCATCATATTAACATAAAAATTACAGTAAGATTAATATAAAATAACATCCCAATAACATGAAATATAGCTTTAAAAGGAATGACATAAAAGAGTGTACTTAAAAAGAAAGATAGAAGTATGATCCCTTACGAAAACTCGACAGCCTAACAGCGCCACTCAAAACATCCAAAAATGGATTTATGAGCGAGAATACAGTCTCTCATGATATGAACATAAAAATTATATTAAGAGTAATATAAATGAACATCCCAATAACAAGAAATATTAGCTTTAAAATGAATGACATAAAATAGTGTACTTAAAAAGAAAGAGAGGGGTAGGGCCTCTTATCTCAAGTCCGACTTGTCTTGTTCATTTCTTTATATTCCTCAAAATTGGGTAACTCCCATTGGTTTGAGCTCAAAGGATTCCTTGGGAAGACTTATGCACAAAGTGAGGCTTCAAGGAGTTAAAGAGGGATGTGGAGATACATAATGGGCAGGGGTTGGCTGAGCCAAAGGCTTTGGAAGTGTGGTTAAGGAGGTAGAGGTGGGGGCCTTTTATAAGAGGAGAGGAGGGGCACCCTTGGAAAGTAAAGAAATGTTCCATTATTTTAAAAACAAAATCGGATTTAAAAGGTCCCACATTGATATATTTATAGGATAAGGTGATAAGGGTTCGAAATCCACCCATTTAATAGGTTTTCGACATGTGTAGGTTTTAGATTTTACATTATCTTTCCATTTTATTTAAATTGTTAAATAATGAGGTCATCGCTGCATCATCATGATGTCATAAATAATATAATTTATTTAATGTCTGATAATTATAAAAAAATAACTATGTTGTAGGAAATATTTTTATCTTTCCAATGACTATTTATAGTAAAAAATATGACTTTTATAACCCCTGTAAATATTGTTTTAGTTAAACAACTCATGTTTGTGACATTTTAATTTTAACATTAAATAAAAAGGTATTTATGTCATTTTCAACCAAAGTGGCTCTATGGGGTACCCAAGTTGACCGATGGATTGTCTTGGTCGTCCATGACACATCAAATGAGGGTAGGACATGTGTCTAGGTCATTTCATATTATTAAAACATTATTTTTACCTTAAACTACACTAATTATCTCTAATCGCAATTAATAAACTTAAAAGTTACTATTCACCAAAAATTTATTTTAATCCCATTGAACCACATTTTACATCTTAATGACAACCATGTATGTTGGATTTTTTTAATTCAAAACACAAAGGTTGCAGAATTTCATTTAAATGGAAAATCAGTTTTTATAAGTACCACTTAATGGTTTCACTATTCATCAAAAATTGACGTTTTTCAGAAAATTACCAAAACTTCACCCTAGGATATATTGGATATTCGGAATTCAAAAATGATGTCTATTTTAAAAAATTCAAAACATATAAGTTGCATTAATTAAATTAATAATTAATTCCCACTATCAAAACTAATAGCGTGTTTTTAAGAAACAATATCTATTAAAAGATTGACACTAGTTTAAGTCAAATTTCAAAGTGAAATTAATTCCAATGATCACTATTTGATTAAATGGTAAAAATATATTCTAATTTTCACTTTAAAACCAATTCAAAAGGTAATCTAATCATATAAATAAATTAGATTAAAAAGTGGTTTTGAATTAAAATACAACATTTTTCACTTTTCATTAAAAGTTGAACTTTTTCGGAAAAGACAAAAAATTTACACAAAGTAAATTTTGATGTCTCGATTCTAAAGAAGAGTTTTATTTTGTCAAATATAACACATAAAATTTTCAAAAAGTGGATTTAAAAGAGGTTCGCCATCAAAAGGCGGTTAATCGATCTTTTAAAGAATATTAGAATGATTACGCTTAAAATTGGATTCATTCACATTTTTTAACCTCTAACATTTATTGTAAAAAGTAAAAATAATTGACAAACATATATAATCATTTTTTAGTTAGTTCTATTCATACCCGCCATCACAACAGCTAGGCATTAACTACCATTTAAAATAATATTATTTTATTATTAGAGTGGAACAAAAGATTCCCAAGACACTCATTGTTTTGTGTTGGGTACGCCATCGAGCATAGCGTCCCCTTTAAAGTTATATTAATATTTTATTCACAAATATGGATAAATGTGAAAATTTCATGCTCTTTATTTACCTAGGGTGTTACATACAAACTAACTGTTAATTTAGTAGTTATGAATTCTGATAACTAGATTGTTAAAATTATGTTTTAACTAAATATATAATTAATTAATTGGTTAAAATTTATTAACAAATGAATATAAGAAGTTATTGAATATAGTGTGAATGTTTTTTATGGAAAACAATTTTTATTTTCAAAATTTTGTTTTATGATAATAGGTTAAAATAATTAAAATTAATTAGATATATTATTTATATATATACATACTATAAAATATTTTTTATATATATGGATTATGTTTGATATACATAATATAAGAATAATCACTATTTTACTTATAAAAAAATATATTTTTTTTATAAAGAAATTTCACCATATTTTAATGGAGAACCCATTTAAAATATTAAATTTGGAAAATTCATTGATTTAATAGGTTAAAATTTTTCATATTTGATTTTTAAAGATAATAATTGGGTTAAGGTTAAATTTTTATATCTTTCTGAAACATTTCTTTTTTAATGAAAAATTAAAAATATTGAATTTTAATTAAAAACTGCTTTTCATCTAATTTATTTATATAGTTAAATTATATTTTTATTTGGATTTAAAGTTGTATTAGAAAAATTTTAAATAAATTAATACAATTAATTTATTTTTAATCTATTTCAATTTGAAATTGATTATAAAAACATATAAAACTTTTAGACAATTTTACTTCAAAAACCCGCATTGTCATCCCACATGTGGGATTAATATTAAATAAATTTATACCAATTATGTGATTGTAATTTGAAAAAATATATTCCATATTTTTAATAAGAATAATTTATAATATATAATAATACAAACTTTTTTTACCCAAAATATTATGGGAAGTGATTATAATTAATTACAACGATTAATGTTAAATTTATCTTATTTAATTACAAAACCTTATCATTAAGGCCCAAAATGACATATAAACTTGTCCAAGACCTGTGTATTCAAATATTTCTATAATAGACTCTATTTTATAGAGATGTTACCCTATTTTATCCACATTAAAATGAAAAAAATCATAGAATTCCTTGGTCAGAATATTATAAGAGTGTCACCACTCCTCCACTATAAAAAAGAATCATCTCCCCACTTACTAACAACCCTAAAGAAACTTTTTATTGAAAAATATCATTTTAAATATATCCTATTAATCCCACCCCTAATAATATAATCACATCCTTAGAAAAAATCAATTCAAAGAAGCTTTTTGGTACAAACAAAATGAAGTTACTCGGTTAAGAGATGGTGACTTCTCTCAAACTCTCTAGTTTTATTTCGACACTAAAAAAACTAAACACTTTTTATTATATTATTTTATAACCAAACTAGTATAATAAATATAATATTATTTTTATGTTATGTGTTCCACTAACACACAAAACATATTCCACTAAATGGGTAAGGAACTAACTATTTCCTTGTAAGGTGAACTACTTCCTCACAAAAAGATGATCGCTCATTGTTTCCTTTACCACCTCTCATGGTAATAATTATGATGGAAAATATGTTAATATATGATATATTTTATATTAATTATTTCTTTTTTAATTATTTAATCCTTTTATAGTGCATACCATTAATACATTCCATTTTATGTTAATATGATAACATCGTTTGTGGAAGGGTGGACTGTTTCACCCTCTAAGAGATGTTATTCGTTCACACTATACATAGAACGTATAAAGGACAGATTAAATTAAAAATATGTGACATAAAATTATAAATATGATATTGATTAAATTATTAAATTTTTTATATATGCTATATATTGAAATATATCATTTTCATTATTACCATTTCACACACATTAAAAGTTATAACGTCATTTGTGGACATGTGGAATACATCGTCCTCAACATGATGTGATTACTTTTACATCACAAGAATTATATATATAAGTTTATATGGTAAATAAATAGGTATTTATGATATAACAATCATTCTGAAAATATTTTGTGTTACTTACCTTCTTTCCATAATGATTATTGAAAAATGGGAACGTTACTCATGTGTACGTCTGGCCTACCATCTCTGTGATCATAATGTTGATTCATTTTTCAAAAAAATATTTAATGGTTTATTTTAAAAGTATAATTAATGTATAAATATGATAATTTCATCATGAATATTATTTTTTTGATGTTATATATTGGCCCATTAGACCATATTTGACCTACGAAAGTCGTTTTTGACACATAAAATGAATTTGGTCAAAAAACCAAATGTAATCATAGTTATTTATGTAGTTGTACACAAAATAGTAAAAAAGTGATATAAAATAAATGATAAACCTAAAATAGGTTCTCAACCAATAATAAAATTACAGTAATATTTTTATACAGAAGTTCAAGGATGTTCACTTAAAAGGAAACTCATGGTAAGGGATTCTCATCTCACATATTACATCTGTGAGATACATGTCAGGTTCACTACTTATATTTTTTATGGTGTATCTACTTAACATTTAGTTATATTATTTCATTAATTATTTTATCTTCATGGTATTTAATTCTTTTATTTAATGATATTCCTTCATGAGGATTATGATGTAAAATATTTCAAAATTGTATCAGACACATTGGAATGTTTAATGATTATTTTCATCAATAATAAATTTGACGATCTTTCAATGGTATTTACCTTCGAGGATATTATATGACTATTGTTCAATAAAACCATTAATTTTTTCTTATTTCGTATTTTATTCCCATTAATAAGTATTATTAACATTTTTCTACTTTTTCTAATCAAATTTTATTTATGAAAACCAGACATTATTTATCTCTTTAGTTAGATAAGATGTTTTCTTATAAAACCCATGTTTTATTAAAAAAGTAGAAAACATTCTTTTAAAATTATTATTTTAAGTCATTATTACCCATTTTTACATTTTCAAATGTTTTCAAAGAAATATTATTATCATTTTCTAAAAATGGAACTCTTTTACCCATTAACCAGTGAAAGGTAATCATCTTTTTACCTTATATGGCTTATATAAATCTACAAGTAATCATTTCATTAAAGCGTCCATAGAATTTTTTAATTGTTACCTTTTAAATAAAATATTTTAAAAGTGAATTTTTAATGATTTTTTTGTAATGTTTTATCATAATAAAATAATATTTTAGTTAAGAATGTTTTTAGAATATCATTTTATTGTATTTATAATCAGCAGCAAAAACAACCCTTTATTTTTACTCCACTTTCGATTTTTTTTTGATACCATCCTTATTCTACCACATGATGTCTTATTATTAATTTTTAAAATGATAGTATTCACATTCACTTCCTTGAATCATTTGTTATTTCCTTTAAAATATCCAATCTCCTAGGATAATTGAAGATTGAATTTCCCATTAATTATCTATTTAATTACAATGTATATTTCAATTTCCTAAATAGTATACCATTTTACATATAGTGTCTAATTTGATAGTTATTTGATTATTTAGAGAAATATGTATAATTACTTATTTTTTATTCAATATTGATATTTGATAAGGGTCATTATTTATTTTGATTCTTTGATATGAGGAATACATTGGACTGGAAATGAATGGTGAATCCCAAACATTTTATATATCCTTGAGGCATAAATAAGTTCTAATGAGAAAAATTAGATGTGAAAGTTAAATGTGTTTCAATATATAATTTTAAACTATCTTGCAAAAGTTCTTGATGGTATAGGTTTTAATGTTTCTTATACATGAAGTCCATTAAGAACACATTTCACTTATATTAGTTCCAATTTCTATTCATCCAAGAATTTTTCCATCAATATAGATATGCAAATATTTATTTTTCAGTTCATTGATTTAAAAGATTGTGTTTTAGTTTCATAAAGTTAGAAATTTATTTTTTCGTATCAAGTTATTTGAATTGAATCTATTTATATTTATTATTGTGTTATATTGTTTATGTACTTCCCTCTTAGTTTATTGATTATATGTCATTTGAGTTCAGTTATTTACCATATAATGATTATTATTCTCATTGATTCATTGTTTCTTCCACTGTATATTTTCCTTACTATGAATGTTATCTCATTATTATTATGTTTCTCTCCCCAAGAATCCCTGAATTGTACTATGAATAATATTTTGGTATTTACTAGTAGGAATAATATTATACTCAAATTAATTTATTTCGATATTAATAACTATTATATAAACAAAATTCTTTTCTAAGGTATGTATCTTGTTTTCCAAGACTAATAAACTCTCAAAACTTTGGGATTTTAATCATTTTAATCATGATAATGTAATTTATAGTAGACATCGACTATGGGATATCTGGGGTCAGGTCACTACAATTGATATTAAATGATGTTTAGTGAAAACCTTGTTAACAAGATAATGGAAAACATATGTCAGAAAACACAACCCTATTATAGAATTTGAGGATAAGTATAGAATATCATCCTATAATTTGGGTAAGGTAAATATTATGTGGGTATTCAAATAAATATATATATGTATGGTTAATTCAATCGGATGTGGTTTTGGAATAGATATATCTAGGGGTGATAACATAGATAAGGTGTTCTGATCCTGACTCATGGTAACTTGCTACGTGAACACTAACCTTACTGCACACTTGGTTTGACACTCCTCAGGGATATTCCTATGATAATCCACTTTTTTCATTAGACTCCATTATGTATAATTGCAATGGTTACTAAAAATGAATAGCCTTGGTTAACCCAGAGGTGTTTCATATTTAACATAAGGTTTCATGATTTATAAAATATATAAATGATATTATGGGTTAAACCTAGACCAAGGGACTTCATATGTGGAAAATAAATGGAAGAAGTATTTACGTGTTGAGGTAATATTAAAAACCTTAATTAAAAGTTTATTTAGTGATTAACCTTATTTCAAAGATATCTATCATATTTATTTGTGAAATTATATTAATTAAGTTTTAGAAAAGGACAGTCTATAATTCTGGTGTCAACTAACAACATCTGGCAAGGATGTGGGTATTGAACCCATGACCATAGGATGATATGGATTTCACACCAACCACTTACCTGTGCAATGTTCTAGATAATTTTTCATTGTTTTTAGTTAAATAATTCGATAAATAAATATTAATGATGAACTATTACTATCACTTTTTAGGATTATATATTAATATATAAACCACATTGGATTAAAATGATAGCTAAAGTCAATAAATGATAATTTTCACTCATTTATAGTCCTTACGGTCCATGAAAAGTTTATTTTAGTACACAAGGAATAAAAAATAATTATTGGTAATTAATTTATGGTAGTAATGAAATTAATTAAAATTTTATTGAATGAAAAACAAATGTTGGGATTGTTTATATGAAATAAAAACCTATAATGTAAGAGTATTTCCTTTTATTATTAGGTATTAAAAAATTTACCCAACATTAGGAAAATGACATTGAAACAAAATGTTGTCTTATTACCATGAGTTTTGTTTAATTAATGGTCTTATAAATCATCAATGATTTATGTATATTTGTTCCTAAAATTTTTTATTGAACATTAACTTGTTTTTGATTGATGAGATCTTTCACTCCTTATAAATATTTTCATTTTTCCTAAAAATATATATATCTACTTTCCACTAATGTTATCATTTATAGAGACCTTGTTACATGGTAGTACATGTGACCTTTTTACTTTTCATTATGTATTTTATAGAGGGTGACATATGAAACCTACTTATAATGTGGGATTTAAAAGATAGGATGTATTAAGTATTATATCCCCATGATCAATTTTAAATTGTGAGGATGCAATTTAAATAAGGTGGGGTGAATGTAACTCCCTGAAAATCTTAAGTATGAACCCTGCATTCGATAATGTGTCAGAAACGCAACACGAACCACATAAAGTAATATAATATCTGAATAAATTATAATATATTTTTTAATTAAAATATATTCAACATATTTAAATTCATGCAACAATGAGTTAGCATGAATTACATGCAAGAGAGACATTCCTCGATGGCTTGGATAACATGCAAGATCATGTTTTACATAACAATAATATATTATTACAATATAATGTAATGTAAATTGGCCATTAAATTAGTATTTATGAATATTAATAACTAACTTATGAAAATTATTTTTTATACAAATATATAATGATATAATTGGTTATAAATTAATTAAAAATGAATATAAAAATAAATTTAATATAAAGTGAATAATTTTATAAAAAACTGCTTTTATGATCAAAATTTAATCTATGAAAATTGATTAAATTAATTACAATAAATCAGTTATATTAATTTAATATGTATATATTTTATACTCCATAAAATATTTTTTATATTCATCTATTAGGTTTGATAGACATAAGATATGAAAAACTATATTTTAAACATTAAAACCTATATTTTCATAATTGAAATTATCTCACATTGTAATGGGGAACCAATTATAAATCTGAATTTTGAAACATTAATTGATTTAATATGTCAAAATAAACATAATATTTAAAATAAAAACATAAAAAATGGGTTAGGGTGTATTTGTTTTATTATTATGAAGCATTTCATTTTGTAATGAATAGATTAAAATATTGAATTTTAGTTCAAAATAGATTTTTCAACTAATTTGTTTTTAGCATAAATTATGTTTTAAATTGGTTTTAATGTTTAATTGCATAATATTTTAAAAAATTAGTAAAATTTATGTATTTTAAATTATTTTTTGTTTGAAATTGATTATATAAACGTAGAAATCTATGTGATGTTTTTGGTTTAAAAAACAACATCGACATCCTTAATGTAGGATTAGATTTAAATCAATTTCTTACACTTATAAGATTTTAATTTTTTGAAAATTGATTCAATATATGGAATCATAATATGTTATAATTTTTAATAAGATAAAAAAATTTTTGATAAAAATATTAGTGAAAGTGATTAAAATTAATCAAAATGGTTAAGGTTAAATTAAGTTTACTAAGGAACAAAAGATTATCCTTAAGGAAAAAATGACATATAAACTTTTCCAAGACCTATTAGATAGAAATATTTAGACAATATACTCTCTTTTATTTATATTTTACCACTACTGGATCCTCTTGCTACATGAAAAATGTCTTCTCTCATTATATCTTGTTTTATTTCTAATCTTCATCCCATAGATGCTTTTTATTATATGATTGTATAAAAATACAGGTATCATCAATGTAAAAAGATTTTTATGCTATTTTTTGGACCTAAATTTATATCAATTTCATCTAATGGGTAATGAACATATTGTTGCTATGTATGGAGAACTACTTCATCAGGAAATGATGACGGTTTATTTCTTTCTTTAACACCTCTCATGGTGGCTATTATGATGGGGACTCTATTTATATATTATATTTATTATATTTATTATTTATTTATACTTAGTTACTCCTTTTATTACGCATACCATTAAAACTATTCATTTTATGTTAATACGATTATATAATTTAAGGAAATGTGGACTACCGCCCCCTCAAAGTTATGTGACTTGTTCACACTATAAATTTAATGTATAAATGATGGTTTAAATTATATATATGTAAAATAGACCAAAAATATATTATATTTTTAAAATAATTATCATTTTCAAATAATACTATATATATAATTTTCTATGTTACCCTTTTACACATTTAAAATTTGATAATGTCATTCATGGACATGTGGACTACAGTCTCCTCGATATGATGTGATTCCTTTTACAACACATAAATAATACATATCTGTATATATATTTAAATAAAATATTATTTGTGATATAATTATCATTCTACAAAGATATAGTTTAACTTTCCTTTTTTCAATAATTATCGTTGAAAAATGGGAACATTAATCATGTGCATGCCCAGTCTACAGTCTCCATGATCGCACCATTGATTCATTATTCATAAACATATTTAATGATTGATTTTAGAAGTATAATAATTTTACAAATATGATATTTTTTACATTATTATTATTCTAGATGTGTTATATAATTTCCTATTTTACAATAGTTCACCTGCCAAAGACTTTTTCTAACACATAAAGTAAATTTGGTCAAAACACTCCACACAAACATAATTCATAATGTAGATGTTTAGAATATGGAAAAAATTGAAATAAAAGTAATGATAAAACTGAAAAAGGTTCTAAAGAAAGTAAAAAAATTTAATATAAGTTCATTATATAGGTTGTGAAATACATTCACATAATATAGAACTCAAGGTAAAGTATTCTCATCCCATATTTTACATTTGTGAGATAAAAGTGATGTTTACATCTTACATATTTTGTGTGATGTATTTACTACCAATATTTTTATATTATATCATTAATCCTTGAAGTTTCATGGTATTTTAAAGATTTATTTATTTATTTTCCTTCATGAGGGTTGTGATTTATATTGTTTCAATGTCGTATGGGATAGTTTGGAGTGTTTGAATTTTATTTCCATCAATGATAAATTTAATGATCTTTCAATTATATTACCATTCTAAGAAATCATATGAAAATTGTTCAATAAAAGATTTCATTTTTACCTATTCGGTTATCCATGACCATTTTCAAGTATTATCACTAATTTCTACTCTTCTCAATATGATGTATAAATTTTTTTTAAGAAAACATTTTTTTCACTCTTAAGTTAGAGAACCGGTTTTCTTCTAAAAACAATCATTTATTAAAATGTTTCCATGATTTTTTATTTGATATTGTAATGAAATTTAGATAATTTTTTATTTTTAGTCTTTTTAAAATTAATCTTATTATCAGGTTTCCAAACAAGTAATTTTATAACATTCATCCATGCAAATGGAATATTGTTTTAACCTCATATAGCTTGTACAGATATACCTACCATCATTTTTTGATGCTTCCATTTCATTTATAAAGGCTTACTTTTTAAGGGAAATATTTCCAAAAATGGATTTTTAAATAAAAGGTTGTTTAAATATTTTTTTATAATAAAATGTTATTTTACTCATGAATATTTTTAAAATATCAGTTTATAGTATTTATTTTCATTAAAACCAACAAAAAATTTATTTTTACTTCACTTGGGATTGTTGTTTTGATATTGTCCTTATTCTTCCATTGCATGGGTTTTTATTGATTTGGACAAGGATAGTATTCACATTCACCTCCCTGAATCATTTTTTATTACCTATGAAATTTTCAATCTCCTATAATCATTGAACATTGAATTTCCCATAATTATCCATTTCATTTTACATAGATATTACTATTTCCTAAACTGTATATCATTTTACATAAGGTGTCTACTTCAATTGTCATTTTATTATATGTGGAAATATTGATAATTTTGTTTTCATTATTTAATAAATATGTTAAATAAGTTGCGTTATTTATTTTTATTAGCATATATGTTGAATTATTTGGACAACAATGTCGGTTGGATCATAGATATTATATATCTCCTGATTCATCGATAGGTTCTTATGAGAAAAATAGTTTAGAAAATTAAACCGACTTTTATCCGTATATTTAAATTGTCTTGTGAATGGTCTGGATGATTTAGGTTTTCATTGAATTTTTCCATGACATAAATTAAGAAATAATTTCCCTCATGTTTTTTCATATTATTATTCATCCATGATACTTTTCATTGACACATCTATTGATACATTTCATTTTCAGTCCATTGATTAAATGGAATGTTCTTTAGTTTCTTAATGTGATAAGTTTATTTTTCCTTATCTAGTTATTTGAATTGCATGTGTTTAAATTTAATACCTTTCCATATTGTTTATTCACTTACCAGTTAGTTTATTTATTATATGGAATGTGAGTTCAGTTATACACCATCTCATGATTATTATTCTCATTGATTCATTATTTCATATGCTATAGTTTTAACTTACTCAGTACTTTAGCTCACACATAATTTTTTCCCTTTACGTTGGAATCCAAGAATCGTACTATGAATCATATGCAAGGATTTAAAATATGTAATAATGTTTTCCTTAGAGTTATTTATTTTGAAATAATAAAAAATATGTTTTAATAAGTATTCTTTTGGCATGTATGTATCTGCTCTAACAAGAATAATAGACTCTTAGTCCTTAAGGATTTGATTCCTAATAATTATGTCAAAGTATTTGATATAATAAATAGACTCCATGCTATATTTTATCATTTATCAACCAAATATCTTTGAAAAGTCTGGAAACAAAATTCCCTCATTTTAAGTATATCCCCAAATGTGAGTTTTTCATTCAAATGAGAAACACATACATAGTTTGAAAATTAATATTGAGTCTAGGTATATATCCACTCCATTACCAAAATCCCATCAAACTAATCTATGATTTACATCAATAATATTCTTGTAGGCTTGATGATGTGATAAAATAATCATTAAACATGCATTTTGATCTGGTAACCAAATCATCAGGGTGGTGATTCAATGCTCTTAGAAAACTATCTAGGTATATTAAGGTTCTTAGAATCAAAATATAATGAGTCATCCAAAATCCTATGTAGTGGATAAATTTACCTTATTTAATAAGTTTTACTTTGTTATCTTGGACTAATGAAACCAAAATGATTTAATATACTTTTCCTTATTCTCATGGTTTTGGAAATTTTCGGTGGCTATTATAATTATCAAACCATTGATAAGTTCATTAGTTTTAATTTTATAAATATTATATTAATTTTTTAAATTGATATATGGGTGTAGAATTAGTCTAGATATTTATACATTCCATTGTGTTTTACAACCAATTCATCTGAATTAAAAAACCATAAGCTTTATGTCTAGTCCATAAACATGTGAAACAATTCCATTTTCTTTTTATACATTCCATTGGGGTTTTCTTCCCTCATTCTTTTCATTTAAGAAGTTGAATCTTCATTCCTATTCATCATTTATCCCCATAAATTCATTGAAACATCATTATTCTCTTATTTGGATACTCCAGGAGATTTTTATGATTTGCATTGTGAATTGCAACTCATGATATCTTCTTTAGAATGAAAAAAATATTGATAATAGTAAATTATATCCCATTTTTGTTCTCATTTATATAATCACTATATTTTCCATTACTCCCATTGTTAACATACTTCATTTTGTCTTTATACATTGCATTACATAAAGGAATGTTGAGGTAAGATACTTCTTAAATTAATAAAATTGAAGGGTAAAATAATATATTAATATGAATATATAAAAACTGGCGTGTATAAATTTTTTTGGATTTTATAGGTTTTAATATTGGTTCCCCAAAATATTTTTCTTATCATTTTTTCAAACGTTAATATATTTAAACACCTCATAATGGTTTATAATGATCTTATGAATTCCAATATTATATCCCCTCGGAGTGTCAAACTAGCTGTGCAGTTTGGACACTTTTTCGTGTACTTAGTCAAGATCTTGTAAATACCCATCCAACCATTCTAGGGTTATTTATCCAAGGTACATATTTTCTTGATCTAAAATCCCATTATATTATTGAGATAAGGATATCGTTTCAAGGAAGCCACACAATCACCAATTTACAAAAACATTTGTCTATTATCCTATATATAGACTTATATCTATGGTTATCATAGAATTTATCTCATTATAATCCCTTATAATAGCAAATATAATTCTCAAAATAATAAACATTTTTATACCAAATGTGGAACCCCAAAAATTAAATACTTTATTTGGTGCTAAAATAAATTATTTACAACTATAATTGATACCAAATAGGAAGACTCAACATAAACAAAAATATATTATTAGGTTATAAACTATACATATCAAAAATGATATTACAATCCCCGAAACAAAAGTTTTTCTATCATTTGATATTACTTATTTTAAATTTTTATTATTAACATTTCTCTATAATCACACCACCCCAGATCACCTTATTAAAATCTAATATGTTATTCTTATATTCATAATCTAGGGAATGAAAACATAATGAAGGGGTTCACTCAAACACTAAGTAAGGAAAAACATATCAATGAGATGTTAAATGTAAATATTATAAGAATATATGAAAACATGAATAGGTGATGAATATATTTTTAAAAGGAACATGGAATAATAATCATAATTTTTATGTCATGATAAATTAACATATATCTTACAAATGATAAAACATATACAATGGAATAAATCATGATCTATGTTCAATAACTTATGCCTATAAAATAAAAATGTTTTTAACACGATCACATAAGAATTTACTATACTGTGAAAATATCCATCCAAAATTATTTCCACAAACAATCATTATGAGCATTAAACCACACTTATACTCATGAATAGTATTTTGAGCATACCAAATTGAACTTATACTTATCAAAAGTATTTTTTCGGATAGTTTAATTCACTTATACTGGTATACAAAATTTATGAGAATATCTAAATTGAATTAAATTTATGAACAATCCTTGTGATTATAGCTAACCACAATTATACTCGTTTAATTTTTCTTGATAGTGGCTAAATTAAAATATTCTCATATTCAATGTCTCAATCTCATGAGATAAAAATCCTTAATCAATGCATTTTAAGGATATATAGGACCCTGACCATTATATAAATAATCATATATACATATGTTTAACATTATAATATGAAAACATTTCACGTAATTAACCCTAGGAAATTATATGTGTTTTATAGAAAATATTCTTATAGAATTATATAATACATCTAGAGAAATAAGATATATAATGGTATAAAAATATTCCGAGTTTAATATAATGAACATTAATGATATTTCCATAAATAAAAAGTACATTTTTACGATCAAATGATGCATCACATTAAAAATAAGAGGAAATACCACATTATTTTTAACATAATTAAGACTTATTTTTTTTGGAATAACATTTTAAAATATAGAAATGAATTTTCATAAAGAAGAATATTTATAATGTTGAAATAATTTTCTCATATATAAAATTCATAAAAAAAGAATTTTTAGATTTTTTTAATTATCATAAAATATGATGTTATGGGTCTCTTTCAATGGTTATTGTAAAAAATTGAAAAGGGAAAATATTTGAAAACCTTATCCTTTAAAAATGATTTTCCATAATGGATCCTTGAAAATGACATAAATTTTATCCCTATGATATGTAGAGTAGAATATAAAACATATGATCATGGAAGGAAAATAATTATTGTATTAAAAAATACCTTTTTTATACACCACAATAATGATGGAGTGATGAATAATTCATTTCAATATAGAGAAAGGGAAATTTGAATACCCCCAAAAAACTAATTTCAAAAATGAAATGGAAAAAATTTGCAGAAATCAATAATATGTGCATAGAAGAAAAATAAATTATTGGGTGGGTGGGAATTATTCATAATGATGTTATATTTTTATGAGAAAAAAATTTTAGGGAAGAAATAATGATTTGAAATTAAATTTTTCATAGATAAAAAGTGAAATTATAATATAATAAAATCGTATGTTTAATTATAAAAACTTTGAAAAAATATATATGAATAACACTTATAACTTAATGAAAAAGAGTTGGGCTAATAAGAAAACATAATACATTACTTTATTTTTAATTTAAAATACCTGTAAGGTATAACATGAGATATATATTTGAACTTCGGGAATTAAATAAAGAATATGATAACAATTCCTCTATGTATAATGTATATAAAATTTAACGATTTTTGAATGTTGAATACGTCTCAAAGAAGAAAAATTTAAATGATAATCCCTTATATTTATTCCCTATTTCCACCAAAGAACATTAACATTAAATAAAAATGAAATAGGTATATTGATAACATATTTCATAAATATATTCCGATATATTACCTTTTATATTATTCAATTATAATAATTTACTATATATTTATTTGTTACATATAAAATTTTCATTGTCTGAAGTTAGTAGTTTTGTTTTCTTTGAAAGAGTTTTATATCAAAGATCTTGATCCTTATTCTAATATATTTGAATGAATTATTCATAAAGAATTATAATACATAGAATATATGTTTTATTATGTATCATAATATTTTAATTTCATTCCATGAATGTATGATTTTTTATTGATGAATATGGAATTGGTGATTAATTGTTTTCGATAAATGTTAATTACGAAAAGATATCAAATAAATAAAAAATAAAATATTAAAATAAAACTTATAGAACCAAAATAGTGTTATGAATATAATTTTTTTTCATTAAATAATTATTATAATACTACAATATGGTTGATGAATAAACAAAATACATCCCAATTTGGATGAGATAGTTCAAACATAAACAGGAATAACACTTTTGTTTTCCATAGAATGAAAAAATGTATATGATGATTTTTATTTATAGAGTATTAGTCATATTGTAAAAAATATATATTTATTCAATGGATAACAATATTTAACTTATAATTTATGGAAATGAAGATACATATATTAGATCATTCATTGAGGAAATAGTTTATACGTAAGTGTGATGACATTTTTATCTTCCTATAAAAAAATGTCAGAAGGTAAGTAATTTTTATTCCATTTTTCAAAACATATATGAATATAAAAATAATACTGATGTAATTAGTTTAAAAGTAGAATGATAGGTTTGGTGAATAATTATATATAAGGAAAAATATTACAGAGTGGTTAGTACTTAAGTTGATAATTTTAACTTTCTCTTGAGGAACTTATTGGGAATGGGGAAAAATTAAAACCTAATATGTATAGAGACTTATATTCATGGAAATATATTATAAATAAATTAAAATGGGTTTCAATATGAATTAATATTTTTAGAGTGGAATTGATGGAGTGGTGGAAGGTCACTTATATATGTTGGGAGAAGAATATTTTGTAAATATAATTTTTTAATTTAAATAAAACACTTGTTTTTATGGTCGGAGTAGATATTCAAAGGGGGGGTGAATAGAGTTAAAATTAAAAATATCTATTTAAATGATTTTAATCAAAATTCCTCAATTCATAAAATAATTTAAACTATAGTGAATTTATAAATATTGTAAATGTTCAATCAGTTTCTCAAAGATTGATTATTTCTCAGTTAACATAATCTAAAGATTAAGTTATCTTTTGAAACAAAATTACTGGTTCACAATAATTACAATCACTTGCTAGTTCAACTATCATAGTTACATTAAGACAGATTTGAGTTTCAAAGTAAATAGCAGTAGAAAATTCGAAAAAAATTTAAACTAAAATAAGATGCACAATGGTGTTAACCAATATGTTCAGTCTCACGGTGAGACTCAGTCCTCTCAAATATTTTATATAAAACTTTGATCCTCACCCTGTATCGGGGTTACAATAGTGATCATACTGTTCATGTCCTCATACATCTACCACATTTATATGTGGGATAATAATAGCAATAGAACATAGGTTGTCTTAGTCCTCAGACCTCTACCATAGTTCTATGTGGGATACAAAATGGTGTAAATAGTTTACTTTGAGGATTTTAGTATCCTCCAATTCAGCTTAGGAGTCAGTGTGTGTAAAAATAGACAGAAGCACACACACTACTCGTGATGTAATGAAAATAATGATCACAACATATTAAGAATATATAAATGAGTATAGAATTATCTTTGTGTGATGTCAATGCAGCTCTAGACTTCTTTGGATTGAAGTAGATGAAGAGTGGAGTCCTTCTTGGACGTTGTCTGGAAAATAGAGTGTCGTGGTTTTGTTTCTTCACTTCTAGTATAGTTGTTCATCTTGAATGTGATAGTATTTCAAGTGGTTCTTGAACCTCCTCTTTGAACATATGTTCATGATATGTATAAATGTTCTTTGAGTTCCTTGTATGTTCTTCTCTGCAAGTACGTGTGTATTTCTTCTTCTCCATTATGTGTTTGTCTCCGTCAATGACTCTATGTATGTCACTTTTGTATCAGCTCGATATTCCTTTTATTTCTCCTTTTGTATTCCAATGGGAATGATTACCTTTTACAGGTACGAGTTATGATTCCCTGACATGCCAACAACCCACAGTAATTAATAGAATTTCCATTAAAAGAATAAAATATGACCATTAGAGATTAAATTGAAAGACGTCAATATAGTTTAAGAAATTGTGTCCCATTAAGTCATTGAAACGGTTTCTCCTTCACAAAGTGTCTTTGTTGATCACGGTGTCTGAGTGTCATGGTGTCTACTTCACGGTGTCTTTTTCATGGTGTCTTTCTTACGGTGTCTTATTCACGGTGTCTTTCTTACGGTGTCTTGCTTACTATATCATGCTTACGGTGTCTTGTTCACTGTGTCTTTCTTAAGGTGCCAGAAATACATAGCCCGTGGAAGACTCACGGTGTCTTAGAATTTCCAATGTAACTATGTGAAATCTTAAATAAAGATCATAATAGAAGATATTGGACTTAATAATTTTTTAAAGAAGGTATTTTGAGAGTAGATTAAAGATATTATAAAGTAGGAAATATGAAAATAGAGCAATTAAGATCATGCAAGGATCTTCTAAAAGCGTGAGAGAACATTAAAAATAAATACACATGATTGGATATAATTTATATAAGTTAACTAGGATGAATAAGATTTTGAATCATAATCGCATGATTAAAAAAGCTTTCTGATCATTAAAACATGATTAAATAATATTCTTGATCCTTAAAACATGTTTAATACATGAGGAGTCCAACAATCTCCCCATTTTTGATGATCACAAATCAAATAAAATTAAGGTGTTTATTGGATTCAACTATAAAGGTAACTTTCTAACATAGTA
Source organism: Viscum album (assembly GCA_963277665.1). Taxonomy (NCBI): domain Eukaryota; kingdom Viridiplantae; phylum Streptophyta; class Magnoliopsida; order Santalales; family Viscaceae; genus Viscum; species Viscum album. Next base: position 1,543,773,889 of record OY728129.1, read on the forward strand.
TATAGAAATTATCCCCCTTTTGGGATTATCAAAAAGATTAAATAATAGAGGTCAAAATGGTTCATAGTCCATTAATAGAAAATAATTTACAGTACAAAAAAAGTAATACAAAACATTATAGCATTCTAATCAAAACATAAAGTAATAATAGTTCTCCTTCATGGGTTGGCCTTCTCTTTTCCTTTAGTAGAAGTGGAAGAAGAGGAAGCCATAGGGTCAGAGGCCGAGGTGGAAGAGGGCACACAGGTGGCTAATAGATAAGTCAAAGGTAGACCGTCAAAGACTGAGGGAGACAAAGTAGGAGCATTAGAAGATCTAGGAAGTTTTTGATCAAGAATCACAATCCTGATATGACCGAGTTCTTTTCCGATGGACATGATGGTTGAGGCTAGAGCAAAGATGAAGGTAGATAGCCCAGGTCTGCGAGGTGCAGCCACTGGAGCAATAATGGATGAACTCTAGACAAGAAGATAGGGCATCAAGAGTCTTATTAAACCTGTAATAATATTTCCACCATATTTCATGGCTTCTCAAAATCGTAATTCTTCTCCATAAACTTGTCCAATAATCGAGTAAACTCTGTGAGTTTCTAGATGTGATTCTTGAAATCCTTAGTCACAAGAGGAATCCTAAAATTTTCTACAAGGTACATAAAATGGTTTGTCATATCTGTCTTGGAGAATATTCTGTTAAAGTATAAATCCACATTCACAGAAATCTATTACTGAGCATCATTATTAATTTTGGAATGGATTTCTACTAGGTCAAGAACTCTGTCAATGTTTTTGACCACTACAATTACAGAAGCCACATTGAAACCACGGAAGAAATTCTGACGCTCTTATTTGATTATAGTTCTGAGCAGATCACTGCCCCAAGGAGGGTTTAGAGGATTGACCAGATGCTTTGACAGCTATGTTTAGAGACTTTAATTGATTAAACTCCTTTTTAAGACACCCTGTATACTCATCAGTGAGTTTATTCATATTGGAAACAATTTCTTTCATTTCCTTCACAATTTGTTTGTTCCTTTCAGAAATATTTTCATCTAAGGATGGTAGATAAGGTTGAAGCTGAGACAAACCAACCTGTGGTATTTGAGGAGTAGCAGGTTCTACAGGAGGAACAACATATTCAGATATCGAATGCATGTCTCTCTTCTTGTCTTCAAAAAAACTTCTATGATTTTTTACTTCATTACTGAGCATCTTATTTTTAACTCTTAGTTATTGAATTTCATGGAGAATCCTAGGTTTTATTTTCTTTTTAATATTCTCCAATAGAAGTGAGGCATCTCTCTTACTTAAATTTTTCACCAGAAGAGGTTGAGTATTCATGAGTTTCTCAATTCCGAATAAGAGAGTAGCACCAAATTCTTTCAGATCATTCTTAATTACAAAAGATGGATGATCAGAGAAGGGTTCAGGAGTAGGGACTGAAATAGGCATAGGTTAATTCTCAGGTGAAAAATTGGAGACTGATTTCAACTAAAATAGGGAGGAAATATAATTTTCGGTTGCTGTAACTTGATGAGAATCATTCACATCATAGAAACTAGGAAATTTATACTGAGTGTCTACAGTACTTGACTTAGTTGGATGTGAGGCTTAAATAGACTCATGATTTGGGATTTTCTCCACCTCAACTGGTGCCTCCTTCTCAAGATTTAGAGGCCTAGGAGCTTAGTCTAAATCCACAGACTCAGCTCTGAGCTCCTCACTCAATTCTTGTCTAGCCAGCTCTACATTCATTCTTTAGCAGAAGGTAAGATTTCAGGAAATGATTGTTCCATAGGGAGTTCCAAAAGATTGACCTCTTTCAAAATAGGTAGCACTTCCACTATAGGATCTTCTACTATAGATTCATACACTATAGGCTCATCCATGATGTGCTTTTCATATTCTATGGTGATTGAATCTGTTACAGCTTCGGGCTGTGTTTCCAAACGTTCAGCTTCCCAAGGAGTAGGGACTTGTTCTGTAGGAACTAGTTGAGGAGCAGTAGTCATGTCTTCCTTAAAAATAACTACTTCCCTAGGTGTCACTTCAGCCTCTTATTACTCTTCTTTATGATACTCAACAATCTCATCTAGTTCCAAATCAGGATCATAGATGTCTTTTAGTCTTGAGGGATAATCCAATGGATTGAATTTCTCATAAATTTTATCATTTTATTCCACCCATTCCTTTTTCCAAGGATTCCCGTTTATCTTCATTCTTTTGATAGTACCTTTTTGGGGGCATTACACATAGTCCATAATCACTTCCTCATTAGGTCCAACTACACCTTTTTCAAGAAGCATGGTTGATATTATCTGAGAGTAAAATAGAGAAGTTGACATGTATTTTACTTTGATCATCACAGACATATGGTGAATGATATAGTTGCATAGATTGATCTTATTCCCATTTTTCATAAGGTGAATCAAAAACACATATTGACATTTTAACACACAAAAAATCACATTTTCTTGGACTGACCAAATTCTGTACAAACATAAAGAGAAGCTTTGTTTCTCCATCTAATTCAACTGCAATGTCTCTCCTCTAGGTGCCATTTATAGTTATGGTTTTTAGGGCATCTGCAAGATTAATGAAATTGGTTGAAGGTGAAGGTCCTCTCTGATAATCCTCACATATTCCTTTGTGAGGTATCATAAGGCATGCAACCCATAATCTTGAAGAGAAAGAGCATCTCTGACCATTTACCCAGCTCTTCACAACAAAACCCCCACCGGAATCAAATGAGAACTATACGTATTGGTAAAACTAAGATACTCTCCTTGGATAGATAGGTCTATCCTCCTACGAGAACTATTCCAACAAGCCTTGTTGTTCTAAATCTTTAAAAACTATAGACATACTAGACAGAAGCCATTTGGGTCCAAACAATATCTCAGGTACAACAATTCCATTTACCAGATTTAGATTTAGAGGTCCTTCGAGTGTCAGCTTAGGTGAAATCTTCTTCTTCTTCAAGCAGCGCTTCTTGGGTGTCGATGATGACAGGAATTTCATTCATAGAATTCACTGACGGTTTGAGTGAGAGAAGGGTTGCAGGGATGAAGAAGAGTTTGAAAATAGTAATTAGAAGAAACTCCATGTGAAGAAGCGAGTGATACTATTTGGTTTTATCATTTAGGAATACAAAACGTCACTAAAATAAAAAAAACGTAGGAAGATAAAAAGGTGAAAAAGGGTAATTACAATGATACAGGTTAAAAAAATATAAAGAATTTATACAGTGAGACATTGAGTGGTCATTACTGTTATAGCATCCCGCCTTTTTATAACATAAACATTCATTACATTACACAAAACTGAGGATCTTTAAGGTTTAGTGTCTTGGAAACCAGGAACATAGTACATGAAAACAATATAAAACATTCTTCTTAAACACTTGAAATCATTCTCCTTAAGTTCATCCTAGGTTCATTACTGCATCTCATAACCTAGGGATATACATCAAAATAAAAGGTGAGCGGAAGGCCCACTAAGGGAAACAAGAGAAAAATTTTACATGTGAACATGAGATACTTCAATAAGGTCATGAAAAGAACTTTAAGGCATGAGAAAGAAATCATGAAGCATATAATAATAAAAATAACGTTTTTCATAACATGAAGATGTGGCTACAACATTTAATATAGAAAATCATGAACATATCACCAAGGTCCATCCCCAAGGTGTCATTTGAAAATTACCAAGGTTATTCACCAATATATAGTGAAAATTGTAATCTCTAGTGGTTACATCATTACCCAATGCATTAGAGAGATATCAGGGCGCACCCTTAATTTGTCTTTATAATCATGTTATCCACATATATCATCCTCAAACATTTCATAAATAACCCATATAGCATAAAATAAATGGGTTTCATTTCATAATCATAACGTTTTAAAAACTGCTTTAAAGATATGATATTTACGTCACTTTAAACCCACAGAAGGGGAGAGCGGGTCTCATTTATGTAAATCCCAGAATTTAAAATAGATCATTTTGATATATATATGTGAATACCCCTATAGAAATAAGATATTTTAGTATTCAATTTATAACATAAAATAATTTTGAGAAAAGAGAGAGGCATTTTGAGATGAAAATTCTGCAGCATAACAGCTATGTTTCACGGTTTTAGAGAACATTGAAAAGAGAGGGGACATGGGTAAAACATTCATAAATGACCCATAAAACAGTAGAGGGAAAAAATATAAAGGATTTAAGAACATGTTAAGGAAATTTTAAAATATACCATATGAAATGAAGAACATGAAAGGAAGACAAAAATAAGATTTCTCTTCTGAAAATTCGGCAGCCTAACAGCGTCACATAAACTTCAACCAAAAATGAATTGATGAGATCAAATAGGGTCTCTCATAATATAAACATAAAATATAAGTATGATAGATATAGATATCATACCCCAACATAATAAAAAGTAACTTTCATGACTTGACATGGAATTAGAACTTTGAAAAAGGAGAAAGGTGCAAGGACCACTTAAAAATTCCGCAGCCTAACGACGCCACTTAAACTTCAAAATACTGAATTGAAGAGATCAAATGGGTTATCTGATCATATGGTCATAAAATATCAGTATTATAGATATAGTGATCATAACCCAACATAACAAAAAGGAACTTTAATGAATTGACATGAAAGTATAACTTCAAAACGAGAAGGGTGAAGAACCACTTAAAAATTCGGCAGTCTAACGGCGCCATTTAAAACTTCAAAATACTAAATTGAAGAGATAAAATGGGGTCTCTCATAATATGGTCATAAAAGATCAGTATGATAGATATAGAGATCATAACCCAAAATAATAAAAAGGAACTTGAAATAATTGACATGAAAGTAGAACTTCAAAACGAGAAAGGTGAAGAACCACTTAAAAATTCAGCAGTCTAACGACGCCACTTAAAACTTCAAAATACTGAATTGAAGAGATCAAATGGGGTCTCTCATAATATGGTCATAAAATATCAGTATGATAGATATAGAGATCATACCCCAACATAACAAAAAGGAACTTGAAATAATTGACATGAAAGTAGAACTTCAAAATGAGAAGGGTGATGAACCACTTAAAAATTTGGCAGCCTAACGGCGCCACTTAAAACATCAAAATACTGAATTGAAGGGATCAAATGTGGTCTCTCATCATATGGTCATACAATATCAGTATGATAGATATAGAGATCATACCACAACATAAAAAAGGAACTTTAAATACTTTACATGAAAATAGATCTTGAAAAATGATAAGGGAGAATGAATCTGTTACAAAAATTTCGGCAGCCTAACGGCGCCACTTAAAACATCATAAAACGAAATAATGAGAGTAAGATGGGATATCTCATTATGTGAACATGAAAAGGGCATTAAGGGGAATATAAAAGAACGCCCTTTAACATAATAACATGGAGCATAAAAGAAATTACATAAAAGAGATTTCTTGAAAAGAAAGAGAGAGATCGGTTCCCTTACCTTAAAACGTAACTCTTAAAACTCAAAGGATTGGACCTTGAGGGCGTGGGGGAACCTTGGGTGGACTCCTTGGGAGGTACGGATACCTGAAATTCGTTTAGGATTGTTTTGGAGTAGAAAGGATGAGAGGGGGGCTTGGTATTAATAGGGAAAGTGAGGGGACAATGCATTAATGGCCAATGGACACCTCACATGTGCTTTTTCTCAAAACCATGTGCTCTCCCATGATATTTCCCATTATGTTTGGCCACATGGGGCCCCCAATACAAATATCCATCACCTTAGGTCGGCCAACCCTTAAAATATCTCAAGAAATCACCATGGAATAGTTATGATGTCACTAAACATACAGAAACCCTAAAATTGTATCTTTACTATTCACTGAAAATTCAACTTTCTCCGAAAAATCCCGAAATTGCACATTAACCAAATATCAATGCTCTAATTTCAAAAATGAACTCCATTTTATAAAAATATTTTTGTAAATATTTTTAATTTTATTTTTAAATAAATACACTATTCAACGAAAATTCATTTTATTCAGAAAAAACCCCAAAAATTACCTTAACATAATATCGATGCTCTGAGTTCAAAAATGAAATCCATTTTATAAAAATAATTTTACAAATATTTTTAATTTAATTTTTAATTAAAAAAACACTATTCACCCAAAAACAACTAATACTTGAATAATAATTTACGAAACCGTTATTTAACCATTTTATTGAATCACATTACTTAATCAAGGTGCCTAGATTATTTTAAAACATTCTTTAAGTGAGATTACTCATCCCTTTGCTCACATTACTAATCCTAAGCGTAAAATCACTATTCATAAATTAATATTCATCAAAAATAAAGTTGATCTTATTAGACTCTAAATTTGGTACTGAACATAATTGTAGAAGACCATTTTTTGAAAATCATTACACATTTTTAATTATTTAAGGATTACATAAACATTTTTTTTTAAATTATCCTTTCTCTAAAATTCACCAAAAATATACATACTATATTTATCAAGACATTTGAAAATTCATAAACTTCATAAGAAGAAATCCCAATTTTTATTTAAAACAAAGGATTACACAAGGCAGTTATGGTCTCCTTACATACCCCCTTATCACACCAGTATATGAACTAAGTGTAAGGTGTGCTAAGGTGAGATAATCTTAGGGAGTCTCAGCCAACATCGCACGAGTAGTAATTTATATTAGTTTGAACTTCTAACAAAGGGGATTCCGTTCTAGTTTCACACGATGAAGTTCGGCTTGGGTTTGGTCCAGAGCAAAGCCCAGTAGTGCTACCTCTTTCCCAAGTTCTGTTAGATGGGCTTCGATCGGTCCAAGACTACTAGGTGATGCCATCAAATCTTATTTCTATAACAATTAACCAAGATTACTTGTATTTAGAGACAATAACCGAAACGTTTAGTTTTCAGAGGTCATATTGACCAATGGTCAAATAACAGTCAAAACCCAACGGTCTCATTTTAATTATAATCATATTATCAAATGAAACATTTTTGTTGAGTATAAAAAATAAAATAAAATGACACATAAAATTAGGAAATAAGATTTATTCAAAATTTCAGATCTTTCCCCCTTAAGAAATTGCGTCCTCTCAATTTCTAAAACTGGGTTTTTAAATTTTATTGAATGTCCCACACTATAAAAGGACTCAGTAAAACTATTACATTAAAATAAATAAAGGGAAGTAAAAAAGGTCACCCGAGTTAACCCATACTAGGATTCCATGGAGGAAAACATGGACATGGACGAAAAAACAAAGGGTCAAGTTCTGGTGGAGAGTGATAGAAGACATGATTAGGAGAAAGTTAACCATAAGAAAATCCCAAACATACTATGTGTGTAAATGGTATTTGATTACCTAGTAGGAAATGTAAACCAACAACGTTTTTGTTTTACGTTCCTTTTCATAATTTTAAGGAATTCATTTACTACATAGAACCAAACATAGGAAAATATACCTACCTTCATGTAGAGTTTCATCCTTTAATAAGTTTCTACCTAAACTAATCTTTTCTCCAAATTATGAGCATTCAAAACAACTTGGTCTCATCAAGACACAAGAATCATCTTCTAGAGAATCACATAATCCACAAAAGATTAACTATCTATTTCATCTATCTTTAAACATTATCCCCAAAATCAGAAAGGGTAAGGTAAAACAACTCTTCAAAAAAAAACAATCCCATTGGAAGGGAAACTAATTTTAAATCTTCAAAGTTCCATGGTACTATCCAAAGTTCATCATAGACCATTCCATAAATGACTGTCCTTAAAATTCCTCAAAAAACCCAAACTAAGATTGAAACCCAAATACTTGATAACATAGTCTTCCAAAATAAACTTCATCGTTCATCTCCAAACAACATAAGCCACTCCTAACATCTTATAACAAAAGTAGCTAACCTAAAAATATTTTACCTAAGATAGGTTAATCATTCCCATAAGTAACCTATAATACCATAAGTTCACCTTAAATTCATCGATTCTTCAAAATATAAGTCAACCTTACCCCTCAATGAAAATACCGTAGTAATCTGTTTACCTCGATCATATAGGGTCCCCAAAATAGTGAACGTATTCCAAATTAATAATCATATTTTAATCCCCTAATCATCCCTGTCATATTAATACGACAATCGTCACATTTCCTATCACATTGGATGTTGGGACATGTTCTTCCATTTCCCACCATTAACTAAGAAGAGAAAGCATAATTAGGGGCTTAAGTGCTTATCCAATAATCATGTAAAGGAACTGAAAGCATATAAGGATAACTTGTAGACGAAAATTATACCCTAACTTGTGATCCCCTAGGTTCCCATCTAGGTTATCCATGATCATATATTCTTATGTGAATCTTTATTTTATTTTATCTTTGTTCCTTTAACAATGGTTCATACTAAGCTTATGAATTTACCAAAGCATATCCCCCATGAGTGTCATAACCAAGAGTGGAGCAAGGCACATTGCTGTGTACCAGTTCCCATTTTAGTATAGCTCAAAGCAGTGTTTTCAGGTTTTACCCCTATGTACATCTGTGCTAGAGCCACCTCTACCTGCTCGTATCCAGACAGGGATGTATTTTCTTGGCAACCCATTACTCAATACTCACCAAAATACCAGGAAGATTTCCTATATATAAACTTTTCTATAGGATTCTTCCTAATTTTTTCATATCCTAATTTCCACAAATAACTAAACAATCCTTCGATACCAACTATAGCATCCCACCTTTTTATAACATAAACTTTCATTACATTACACAAAACTGAGGATCTTTAAGGTTTAGTGTCTTGGAAACCAGGAACATAATACATGAAAACAACATAAAACATTATTCTTAAACACTTGAAAGGCTTCTCCTTAAGTTCATACTAGGTTCATTACTACATCTCATAACCTAGGGTCATATATCAAAAGAAAGGGTGAGCAGAAGGCCCAGTAAGGGAAACAAGAGAAACATTTTACATGTGAACATGAGATACTTCAATAAGGTCATGAAAAGAACTTTAAGGCATGAGAAAGAAATCATGAGGCATATCATAATAAAAATAATGTTTTTCATAACTTGAATATGTGGCTACAACATTTAATATAGAAAATCATGAACATATCACCAAGGTCCATCCCCAAGGTGTCGTTTGAAAATTACCAAGGTTATTCACCAAGATATCGTGAAAATTGTAATCTCTAGTGGTTACATCATTACCCAATGCATTGGAGGGATATTAGGGTGCACCCTTAATTTTTCTTTATTATCATGTGTGGCACATATATCATTCTCAAAAATTTCATAAATAACCGATATAGTATAAAATAAATGGGTTTCATTTCATAATCATAACGTTTTAAAAACTGCATTAAAGACATGATATTTACGTCACTTTAAACCCACAGAAGGGGAGAGCGGGTCTCATGTATGTAAATCCCAGAATTTAAAATAGAAAATATTGATATATATGTGAATACCCCTGTAGAAATAAGAGCTTTTAGTATTCACTTTATAACATAAAATAATTTTGAGAAAAGAGAGAGGCATTTTGAGACGAACATTCTGCAGCATAACAGCTATGTTTCAGGGTTTTAGAGAACATTGAAAAGAGAATGGACAGGGGTCAAACATTAATAAATGACCCATAAAACAGTATAGGGACAGAATATAAGGGATTTAAGAACATGGTAATGAAATATTAAAATATACCATATGAAATGAAGAACATGAAAGGAAGACAAAAATAAGATTTCTCTTATGAAAATTCCGCAGCCTAACAGCGTTACATAAACTTCAACCAAAAATGAATTGATGAGATCAAATAGGGTCTCTCATAATATGAAAATAAAATATCAGTATGATAGATATAGAGATCATACCCCAACATAATAAAAATGAACTTGAAAGACTTGACATGGAATTAGAAATTTGAAAAGGGAGAAAGGTGCAAGGACAACTTTAAAATTCAGCAGCATAACGACGCCACTTAAATTTCAAAATACTGAATTGAAGAGATAAAATGGGGTATCTCATAAGATGGTAAAAAAAGATCATTATTATAGATATACATATCATACCCCAACATAACAAAAAGGAACTTGAAAGAATTGACATGAAAGTAGAACTTCAAAACGAGAAGGGTGAAGAACCACTTAAAAATTCGGCAGCCTAACGACGCCACTTAAAACTTCAAAATACTGAATGGAAGAGATCAAATGAGGTCTCTCATCATATGGTCATAAAAGATCAGTATGATAGATATATATATCATACCACAACATAACAAAAAGGGGCTTGAAATAATAGACATGAAAGTAGAACTTCAAAACGAGAAAGGTGAAGAACCACTTAAAAATTCAACAGCCTAACGGCGCCACTTAAAACTTCAAAATACTGAATTGAAGAGATAAAATGGGGTATCTCATAAAATGGTAATAAAATATCAGTATGATAGATATATAGATCATACCCAAACATAACAAAAAGGAACTTTAAATAATTGACATGAAAGTATAACTTCAAAACGAGAAGGGTTAAGAACCACTTAAAAATTCGGCAGCCTAACGGCGCCACTTAAAACATTAAAATACTGAATTGAAGAGATCAAATGGGGTATCTCATCATATGGTCATAAAATATCAGTATGATAGATATAGAGATCATACCCCAACATAACAAAAAGGAACTTGAAATACTTTACATGAAAATAGATCTTGAAAAATGAGAAGGGAGAAAGAATGCGTTACAAAAATTTCGGCAGCCTAACGGCGCCACTTAAAACTTCATAAAACGAAATAATGAGAGTAATAGGGGATATCTCATTATGTGAACATGAATAGTGCAGTAAGAGTAGTATAAAAGAACACCCTTTAACATATGAACATGGAGCATAAAAGAAATTACATAAAAGAGATTTCTTGAAAAGAAAGAGAGAGATCAGATCCCTTACCTTAAAATGTAACTCTTAAAACTCAATGGTTTGGACCTTGAGGGCTTGGGGGAACCTTAGGAGGACTACTTTGGAGGTAAGGAGACCATAACTTCGTCGAGGATGGTTTTGGAGTCGAAAGGATGAGAGGAGGGCTTGGTATTTATAGGGAATGTGAGGGGACAAGGCATTAATTGCCAAGGGACACCTCACATGTGCTTTTTCTCAAAACCATGTGCTCTCCCATGATATTTACCATTAAGTTTGGCCACATGGGGACCCCAATACAAATATCCATCACCTTAGGTCGGCCAACCCTTAACATATCTCATGAGATCACCATGACACTGTTATGATGTCACTAAACATACCGAAACCCAAAAACTGTATTTTTACTATTCACTGAAAATTCAACTTTCTCCAAAAAATCCCAAATTATCACATTACCCAAATATCAATTCTCTGATTTCAAAAATGAACTCCATTTTATAAAAATAATTTTGTAAATATTTTTAATTTTATTATTAAATAAATACACTATTCACCAAAAATTCATTTTTTTCAGAAAAAACCCCAAAAATTACCTTAACATAATATCGATGCTCTGAGTTCAAAAATGAAATCCATTTTATAAAAATATTTTTATAAATATTTTTAATTTAAATTTTAATTAAAAAACACTATTCACCCAAAAAAAACTAATACTTTAATAATAATTTACGAAACCATTATTTAACCATTTTATTGAATCACATTACTTAATCAAGGTGCCTAGATTATTTTAAAACTTTCTTTAAGTGAGATTACTAATCCATTTGGTCACATTACTAATCCTAAGTGTAAAATCACTATTCATAATTTAATATTCATCAAAAATCAAGTTGATCTTATTAGACTCTAAATTTCGCACTGAACATAATTGTAGAAGACCATTTTTTGAAAATCATTACACATTTTTAATTATTTAAGTTTTATATAAACATTTTTTTTAATATCCTTTCTCTAAAATTCACCAAAAATATGCATACTATATTTATCCGGACATTTGAAAATTCATAAAATTCATAAGAAGAAATCCCAATTTTTATTTAAAACAAAGGATTACACAAGGCAGTTATGGTCTCCTTACATAGCCCCTTCTCACACCAGCATAGGACCTAAGTGTAAGGTGTGCTAAGGTGAGAGAATCTGAGGGATTCTCGGCCAACATCACACGAGTAGTAATTTCTATTACTTTGAACTTCTTGCAAAGGCGATTCCGTTCTAGTTTCACACGATGAAGTTCGGCATGGGTTTGGTCCAGAGAAAAGCCCAGTGGTGCTACCTCTTTCCCAAGTTTTGTTAGATAGGCTTCGATCCGTCCAAGAATACTGGGTGAGGCCATCGAATCTTCTTTCTATAATAATTAACCGATATTACTTGTATTTAGAAACAATAACCGAAACGTTTAGTTTCCAGCGGTCATATTGACCAATGGTTATATAACAGTCAAAACCCAACGGTATCATTTTAATTATAATCATGCTATCAAATGAAACATTTTTGTTGAGTATAAAAAATAAAATAAAATGACACATAAAATTAAGGAATAAGATTTATTCAAAATTTATGGTCGTTACAACTGTGATACATTAAATGAGTTTCATAGTGAGGCCATGAACTAACTTTTCAGTGCACATTACGGTGAGACAATAAACGTCAGACCGTAAGTACAAAATTCTAGTGGTTAGACTATAAATATAGAACATTACGGTGACACTATAAACATGAGAGACAATAATTGAGAAACCGTAATCATGAAATAGTAAAGTATAACAAAGTAAGATATCAAATAGTAAGACTCAAAAATAATAACTAGTGAAGTATCTATTTAAGATTTATCATTCCCAGATCATGTATAATGTCGTCTATTCTATTAGAATATAATGGTTTAGTGAATATATCAGCATGTTGATATTCAGTACCAATGAATTCCCAAGTAATATCACCTTTTTTATAATGATCTCTCAAAAAATGATGTCTTACACTAATATGATTTCTCCTAGAATGTGAAACATGATTCTTTGAGATGTTAATGGTACTTGTGTTATCACAATTTATAAGTACATGTTTGAATTGATATCCATAATCTAGTAATTTGTGTTTCATCCAAAACAATTGTGAACAACAACTACCCGCAACTATGTATTCAGCTTCTGCAGTAGACAATGAAACAGAATTTTGATTCTTACTACACCATGATACTATTGACTTGCCTAAAAGATGACATGTTCTAGAGCTGCTTTTCCCAACTAACTTACATCCACTGAAGTTTGCATCAAAATAACTAACTAATTCAAATGATTTTCCTTTAGGATAAAATAGTCCTAGATTGGGTGTTTTCTTGAGGTATTTGAAAATTATCTTTACAACATTTAAATGTGATTATTTGGGATTTTCATGAAATTGATCACACATACACACACTAAACACAGTGTTAGGATGACTATCATTTAACTATAGTAGACTTCCAACCATTCCACTATAAGTGGTTTAATAAACTGATTTTCTATCTTCATCAAGATCCAAATTACAAGTGGCACGCATGGGAGTGTCACTAATTTTAGTGCTATCCAATCCAAAATGTTTTAGAAGATCCATAGTATGTTTAATTTTATTTAAAATAATACCATTTTCAATTTGAAAAACTTGAAATCCATGAAAATATTTGACTTCTCCCATTAAACTCATTTCAAATTAATTTTGCATCATTTTAGAAAAATCAACACATAAATATTTCTTTGAAGATCCAAAAAGAATGACATATTCATAAATTTGAACAACTAAAACATCATTGGAAATTTTCATTATAAAAATAGTAGGATAAGATATTCCTGTTGAAAATCCATTGGAAATAAGAATAGTACTCAATCTGTCATACCAAGCTCGTCGAGCATGCATTAAACCATATAATTCTTTTAATAATTTAAAATTTTGATTTTGAAAATGAGGGTTTGTAAATCCAGGGGGTTTTCAACAAAAACATCCTCATCTATATAACCATTTATGAATTCACTCTAAACATCCATTTGATATAGTTTGAAATTCCAATGTGTTGCATAGGGAAGAAAGATTCTAATAGCTTCAAGTCTGGCTACTGGTGCAAAGGTCTCCTCATAGTCAATTCCATCTTCATGACTATAGCCTTGTGAAACTGGTCTGGCCTTGTTTCTAACTATGTTAGCAGCTTCTTAAACTTTATTTCTAAAAACCCATTTGGTGCATATGGTCAAGTTGTCCTTAGGTCTATCAACTAATTACCAAACATTGTTTCTTTCAAATTGATTCAATTTTTCTTTCATATCCATCACAAAAAATTCACCATTGATTTCATCATTGATATTTTTAGGTTCAAGCTGTGAAATAAAAGATTGATGTTCAACCTGGTTTCTCAGAGAAGCTCTAGTTTGTGTCCTTCTTTCTAAATCTCCTAATACAGAATCTAAAGGATGATTTTTAAGATTCCTAGTTGGTCTAGAAAATATAGAGCTAGAAATTTCATGTTCATTTATAGGTTTGGGTTCTACAAAAGCATGTTCTGAAAAATTTCCAAAATTGGTTCTGTTAACAATAGGTTCATTGTTTCTGTCATTAAGGTCTAGAATGGACATATCTTCTTCAAGATTTTTAAAAGGGTCTTAGGCTCATGTGGATAAGTTTCATCAAACTTGAGGTGTACAGATTCTTCTACACAATAGGATCTATTATTGAAAACTCAATACGCTTTACTGTATGTAGTGTAACCTAGGAAAATTCCTTCATCACTTTTAGGAGAAAATTTATCAAGATTATCTTTAGTGTTAAGGACAAAAACATTGCAACCAAAAACTCTGAAGTAATTAACCCTAGTCTTCATATTGTTCCAAAGCTCATAAGGGGTCTTTTTAAGAATTGGTCTAATAAAGACTCTATTGATAATGAAACAATATGTATTGACGGCTTCAACCAAAAATTAAATAGGTAAATAATATTTATTGAGCATTGTCGTAGAAATATATTGAAGGGTATTATTTCTTCTTTCTATTACACCATTCTATTGAGGTGTTTTTAGGGAAGAGATGTTGTGATTATAGAAATTATGTGAGAAATAGGTTTCAAACTCCATATTTTCAAACTCACAACGATGATCACGTCGTAATGTCTTGATCGTATGTCCACTAAGGTTTTCTACAGACTTGGAATATTTAACAAAATAGGAAAAATGTTCACTTTTGTGAGATAGAAAGTATACCCAAGTGTATCTAGAAAATTCATCTACAAGGACATTGACACAGTGCTTCCCATTTATGCTAGAAACTATATATGGTCCAAATAAATCTATGTGAACCAACTCGAGAGGTTGAGATGTAGGAACTTCTTTCATTGATTTGAAATAAACATTACATTTTTTGCCCTTTTGACAAGGATTACAATCTTTAACTATTGGGAGTTCTAGTTTGTTCATGACTCTAACTAATCCTTTCCTAGTTAGTTTCTTAAGAGAGTGTACATTGTAGTGTCCTAATCTTCTATTCCATAGACAAGATTCTTTAAGAATGCGTTTAAAGAAGTAAAATTTTTTTAGCTAAAGAATTCAAATCTACAGCATAAATATTTTCATTTATTAATGTAGTAAATAAAAAAACATTTTTATAATAAAATACATTGCAAGAATAATTTTCAAATTTAACATTGAAACAATCATCACACAACTGATAAATACATAGAAAATTATACTTTAGTCCATCAACAAATAAAACTTTAGAAATTAAAATTGAATCAGTGTTACCAATCTTGGATAAGCTGATGATCTTTCCTTTTTAGATGTCCCCAATGGTGACATGTCCTCCAACCACTTTGATTAATATCTTAAATAATTATTATTCTCCTATAATATGACTTGAAAATCCAATGTCCAAATACCATATCTTCTTATATAAACTATTCAATCATGTTTCCTACAAAACAGATTTAGACAGAAAATGATTTTGGTACCCAGAATTTCTTGGGTCCAGACAGGTTTGCAAGAAGAAATGTTGGTACCCAGATTTGTCTAATGGGTTTCATATAATCAATAGATTTAAAAGATTTTTCACATAAAAATTATTTGATCTATATCTATTTGAGTAGCTAGTTGAGACATAATAATTCTCAAAACTAGAACAAGCAACATACTGACCAAATTTTGGAATAAATATATTCTTTATAATCTGTCTCTGTCCAGGTTGATATCCTAAACCAGTAGTATACTTTGGTGCTACTTGTTTTCATAGAATTTTTGTAAGATTATCCTTTCAATTATTAAATTTTTTAAATCTTTCCTTAGTTTCTCATTAGACTGTTTTAGTTCAGTATTCTCTTTGAGTAGTTGAGAATTCTTTTCCTCTTCTAATTCTAGTTTAGATTTGGCAGTGCTAGTTAAAACACGTTTTTACTTTAAGGATTTATAATTGTCTTTCAGATCATTGAAGTTATCCTCTAACATGTTACATTATTCAAATAATTCATTACAAGAAATGTTTTCAGAATCAGAATCATAATCCTCTCCAGAATAATAAGAGTTTAAAGTAGGAGTATTCAATGTTACCTTCGATGTGTTTGTCATAAAACACATTTTAGCTTTTTGAGATTTTTCATCCGGAGTGGAATCAGAACCACTAGAACTCTCTCCTGGAGCACTCCAGGTTTCTTTCATAGCTTTCTTATTTTTTTGTCCTTGTACTTATACTTCTTCTTATACTTTAACTTTGGACAGTCAACATTCACATGTCATTTCCTCTTGCATTCATAGCGGACTATGTCATCACTTTTATCAGTCCATTTCCAATCCTTCTTCCAATGACCCTAATTATCATACTTTCCCTTGTAATTGGATTTTATGAAAAATTTATTTTTCATATAAAACTTCTTAAAATTTCTGGCTATCTGAGCCATTTTAGCATCACTCTCAGATGCAGTCTCTTCACTATTTGAACTATTACTTGCAGCTTGAATTTTCTTTGTGTCCATGATTTTTGAAGCAGAGGTCTTGAATGATACTGATTTATTTCTTGGTTCATCATCTTCTTAATTTTTTACCTTCATCTCTTCTTCATGAATCATCAACTTACCAATCATCTTTTGGACTGGAAGCTTGACAATGTCACATAATTCTCACATAGATACAGAGGTTCCTCTCCATATGTCTGGTAGGAATCTTAGTATCCTCATGATTTCCTCCTTTGCTGGAACATATTTACCCAGTGAGCTCATTATATTGACTATCTCATTGAACCTGATATACATATCATAAATAGATTCATCAGTTTTCATTTTTAAATTATCATGCATAATAGTGTATGTGTTTAGTCTCATTTATTTAACATTGGTTGTTCCCTCATGGGAAATAGCCAGAGTACCCCATATTTCATAGGTAGTATTAGAAGAAGATATTTGATTAAATTATTAATCACCTAGAGAACAATACAGGGCATTCATTACTTTATAATTATTATTGTATGCAGCTTTCGTAGATTCATCCCAAGTAGTTCTAACAGTTTCTAGAATCTTATACTGAGTCTCTATGGATGTCCAAATGTCAAATCTCATAATTTATAAATGAATTTTCATTTTGATTTTCCATTGGGAATAATTAACTCTATTAAAGAAGGGTGGACTATTAGTAGCTACAACATCTAATCTATTATCCATAATTGGATTTTACCATATTTATTTACAGAGATAAAAAATCTAGAAATAACAGAAATTTACGATCATTAATATACAACTTGAATCACAGTTAAAAAGAAGAGTGTTTTGAAAAACTTCTATCTAATCCTATGATACAAAATGTTTTTCAGAGTGGATACTCAAGGGGGGGGGGGGGGTGAATTTACTTCCAATTAAAAAATTCTATTTAAAAGATTTGTATTAAAATCCCCCAATTCAAAAAACAAGTTAAACTGTAGGGAATTTATAAATACTGTAAATGTTAAATTAGTTTCACATAGATTTATTATTTCTCAGTTAACTTAATCTGAAGATTAAGTTAGATTTTGAAACTAACTTTCTAGTTCACAATAATTACAAACACTTTTAGTTAAACAATCAATGTTACATTTAAACAGATTTGAGTTTCAAAGTAAATCACAGCTGAAAATTGGAAAATAGTTTAACCTAAAATAAAGTGCACAGTAGTGTAAACCAAGAGGTTCAGTCTCAAGACGAGACTTAGTCCTCTCAAACAGTTTATATAAAACTTTTATCCAAACCCTAGAATGGGGTTACAATAATAATCAGACTGTTTAGGTCCTCATTCCTCTACCGCAATTTTACGTGGGGTAGTTATAGCAACAGAACATAGGCTATCTAGGTCCACATACCACTTCCACAGTTCTACGCGGGATACACAATGGTCTAAAGAGTTAAGTGTGATGATTTCAGTATCCTACAGTTTAGCATAGGAGTCAGTGTGTGAAAAACTAGAAAAAAGAACACACACTACTTGTAATGTAATGAAAATGATGATTACACTAGAGAATTAATATAGAAATGAGTTGAGAATACTTTTTATTTTTTTCAATCCAACTCTGGACTTCTTTGGATTGAAGCAGATGAAGCTTGGAGTCCTTCTTGGAATTTTTCTGGAAAATAGAGTATCGTGGTTTTGTTTCTTCACATACATTACAGTTGTTCACCTTGTATGCGAGAGTATTTCAAGTGGCGCTTGAACCTCCTCTTCGTACTTCTGTTCTTAATGTGTACGAATGTTCATGGAGTTCTTTGTATGACCTTCCCTTCTTGTACATGTGTATTTCTTCTTCTTCCTGGTGTGTTTGTCTCTGTGTATGACTTTGTGTATGTCACTTTTGCAACACCTTGATATTCCTTTTATTTATCCTTTTTTCTGACAATAGGAATGATTACCTTTTAGAGGTACAAGGTACGGTTCCCTGACATGCCCACAACCCACATTAATTAATATCAGTTGCATTAAAAGCATAAAATACCACCATTGGAGATTAAATTGAATGGCGTCAAAATAGTTTAAGAAACGGTGTCACAGTAATTCATGTAAACAGTGTCTCCTTCACACGGTGTCCAAGTTGATCATGGTGTTTGAGTGTCACGGTGTCTCATTCACAGTGTCTTGTTCATAGTGTCTTGCTTACGTTGTCTTGTTCACGGTGTCTTTCTTACGGTGTCTTTCTTATGGTGTATTGTTCATGGTTTCTTGCTTATGGTGCCAGAAATACATAGCCAGTGGCTGAATCATGGTGTCTTGGACTTTCCAATATAACTATGTGCAAACATAAATAAAGATGATAATAGAATGGATTAATCTTAATTATTTTCTAAAGAAGTTATTTTAATAGTAGATAAAAGATAGTATAAAGTAAGAAAAATAAAAATAAAGCAATTAAGATCATGCAAGGCTCTTCTTAATGCCTGATAAGACTATAAACCAAAATACACTTGATTGGATATAATTTATAGAAGCTAACTAGGTTGAAAAAAATTTGGAATCAGAAGGACATGATTAAATAAGATTTGTGATCATTAAAACATGATTAAACAAGATTTGTGATCACTAAAACATGATTAATACATGAGGAGTCCAACATGTTTCTTATAGACAGTGAATCTGAATGTGAATAATATTTTATAAGAGATATAGAATGGTATAGGCACACCTTAAAAATTCATTTCATAAAATTTCTTTATAATTTTTTAATTCTTCTATCTTTATATTTTCAACTTTTTCTATTTTTTATCATGTTAACAAATTTTTTCATAATTAAAGTATTTTTATTGCTAAAATTAAAAAGAACCATATCAAGTAACATTGAAATAATTTTATAAATATTAAATGTATTATATCAAAATAAAAAATAAGTGAAAATAATTAATTTTAATTTTTCACACATGTGAGAAAAACATTTTTTATAAAAATTTCATTTTATGCATGAAAAATATATTTAGGATAAAATTATAAATGTTATTGATTTACATAAAATTAAATATTTTATTATTAACTAATGAATATATTTGGTGGAATTAAAATAATTTTTAAACCCTATTCAATCTTGCAGATTCTAACTTAAAAGTAATAAACCATAAATAAAATATATTTCACAAAATATAACATAAGATTAAAAATGTTAACCAGAGGTTCTATAAATTCATAATATTAATATTAAGAGAAAAATGTTAATCCATAAATACATTTTTTAACAAAAAATATTTTATAAGTATTAAATGAATAATAACTTTATAATGATTTCAAAAAATATATGGTATAGGTATAAATTATATATTTCACAATTCGTCTATGAATTTTGTATTTATTAAAAAACTAAAAAAATCACCCTTTGATAATTCTTGAAATATGAATATTAAAATTAAATGAATTAAATTAAATTAAAATATTAAAATATTTTTTTTCTTTTAATGAAAATAAAAAATATGTAGAACGGTTTTTTGTAGAAAAAGAAACATTTAAACATTAAATGTTATTAATATTATTTCATATATATTCCTAATTAAATAAATGTTGATATATTAGTATGAAATATTTTATATTATTAGAACCATATTTAAAAAATGTTCAATTTAATTTATTAGGTAAACTACAAATCACATTAAAAATTATTCTAGTAAAAATATATATTTAATGATTTAATTATTTTTATCACATTTAATTAATTATTATCATCTGACCATTAAATTTAATAGATTTTGTGGAATTAAAATACATATATCATCCTTAAAAATAAAAATCATATGTAATGAATTTTCATATATTTTTTTATAATAAATATTTTTGTTAAATTTATGTTTACTTGATGATTTGTCATTATTTTAGTTTTCTTATAGATGGATAACATTATACAATATTATTTTATAAAATTATGTCTATGTTCATTTTATTTAGGGGGTTGTGTCTGTCACAAACAATTAAAAATTAAATTTATCTCAAGATTAGTTAATAATAAAATTTCAAGGTGGTATATTTTTTTTCATTTTCCAAAATTAAATTTATAATATTAATAAACAAAAAATATAATAAAATAATAAATTATTTTACCAAACATATCAATTAAAGTCATAAAATAATGAAAATAAATTTAAATATTTTACTCATGAAATAATAATATCAAATCTCTCACACATAAACTATGCTTTTCCCCCAACATGAATCTCAACAAATATCATAGTAAATTTTAAAGTTACTAATATTTAAATAAATTTATGGACAAAACATACTGATTGTAAATGGGGAACAAACATTCAAGAATATTTTATTATTATCATGGTAACTCCTCGCTTTTCAATGAAAATAATCAATCATTTATTTTATATATCCTTTTAAAAATTGAAGAAGCTTATCTGAACATCCATTAAACCGTAATAATCTTTTATTAATACTCATTACATGTTTTAACCAGACTAACATAGAATTATTTCCACCAATTTCTTAAGGTAATAATTTAAATATATTTGTTATCATAACTCATGTATATTATCATTACCATAGGCTTGAAATGGGTCTAAAATATTTTCTCAATAAAGAAAAAGATCATAATTAATAATGAGGGCATCCCATTACAAATCATCTGACTCTGAGGATTAGGATATGCAATAAAAATATATAAACATGATTGGAAATAAAATGGGGGATTTGAACTCTTAATTCAGTAAACATGATAAAAATTAATATGTCATGACCTTCCAATTCTCATTTTCTTGAGAAATCAAAGAGTCATTACTAGGCCTTTAGCGAAATCACCAAGACGCCAAAGGCTGGAAATAAATGCCGAAGGGTTTCAAATACAAGTGGGGAATGATTTAAAATTTATGAAATAAACCAATAAACCTACCCACCATAACCAAACATTCACTATATGATTCATGAACAAATGAAATACAACTCAACAACTTCATGCACTCAATGCCACATCAAAGTAAGAAACAATGGAAGGATAACCATCTATCAGAGTACACAGCAGATAAACAACACAAGACTCTCCAAATACCTCAAGAATCCATTATCCACATACTCCATGCTCCAAAATCTCCTAATAGACCAACATCACGAGTTAGTGAAAACACGTGTGAAACATTACCTTTTCCCATGTTCTGGAAGGTAGAATCAGCAAAAGCACCAATGTGACCAAGCAGGGGTGACTATAAAACTCAGTTGGTTTTCCCCAATGAGTTCCCTACTCTAGACACTAGGATAAAAGAGTTATTAAAAATTATATAACATGGTTTATAAAAAACAAATTCTCAAAATTAGTTTATAACTAAATATAAACAAGTTTCCAAAACCATTCATTACCAAAACCATACAGGTGAAATTGAAACAAATTTTTCAAGAAAGATATTTTTTTAGGAAAACAAACAAACAATATTTACCACCATTTCCAAATACCCCTCTATCGGCATACCTAATAATTACTCATACCCATGCAACTAACCATGCATGCTATGTTATGATAGTTCCATACTCATAAGTGCTTTCTCATCTATCTACCAAGTCATCAAAATGTAATGGTTTCTCTTGTGCCATTAATCCTTTGGCACCGAGCACACAGTCATATTTCAAACAAGCCCCATATATGCAATTCCCATGTTTCATTAAAACTTTGGCACTGATCACGAGGTCATATTTCTACCAAGCCCCATATATGTAATATGAACACACAACACATATTCCCAACAATCAAGAAAAAATTAACCTTTCAATAAAAAACATTTTTTTATTGAAAACTATTTCCATCAATACCATTTCTATAAAACACAAATTTTATTGAAAAATATTTCTATAGAAAACCCCTTTTTTCATCAACCATTTATAAATTCATGAAAATCCATAATTTAAAATGATATTTTTAAATTGAACCCCCTTTTCACAACTATTCACCAAGATCATGCAATTTCACAAAAAACATAAATCATCACAAATGAATACTTTTCCATGAATTTCACAATAAATAAACCAATTTGAATCTATGACAACAATTCTAGTAAGAGGAGTCAAGAGAGAAGCCACCTACCATAATGTATTTGATGAAACATTAACAACAGATGAATAATGCACAAGGAAGCGGGTCGATTCTCCAAGAGCGGCCTTCAATCTGTTATCCTAACAAGATCTTGACTCCACATTGAAATATTTCGCATACAGAAATGTATATCTACCCACTATAGGTTAAAATATTTGAAATAATGAAGATCATTGAATTAGATCTAAGCATATCTAAGTAAACAAGACAAATTTGTAATGAATGGTGACATAACTCAAGAATCAGATTTGAAATCACCATGGGAAGGCACCAAAATGGCATCAACTCATTTGGTGAGAATTCTCCAGCCATCTAGTGATTGTTATCTCGAATTAGGGGTGTTTTGAAGGGAAAATGAAATAAATAGTTCAAAAATAAATAAACTCATAGAAAATAGGATCTGGATTTAACCTCTGCATAAGATTTGACCACATGGTTTGTGCCAACCGTGTGTGGATCAAGCAACCTTAATTTTTGTCCCAATACTCCTTAAAAAACCCCAAATTATTCTATCCTTCACACTTACCCCTTTTTATGGAAATATCCGCATTTATGGAAACATACCACTTTATGGAAACAACCCACTTTATAGAAACACCCCACATTATGGAAACTCACCACTTTATGGAAACACCCCACTTTATGAAAACACCCCACTTTATGGAAACTCTCAAAATAATGGAAAATATATATTTTATGGAAACTCTCTATATTATAAAAACTCTGCATTTTATGGAAACACCCTATTTTATAGAAACTATCTATTTTATGGAAACTCTATATTTTATGGAAACCCAATCAAAGACACACAATTTAAAAAACATGAGGAAAGGGGGTTATGTACTTGAAACCAAGGGTAATACATTCTCCCTACCAATGGTCTTTTTGTCCTCAGAAAGTAGAAAGCCCTTCCTAGACAAAAAAGGGTTCTGGCCACTGCTCTTTCATTTCCTTCTCACATTCCCAAGTCTGTTCCTAAATCTAACCATGCTGCCATAAAAACCGCACTAGGCCGATGCGTTTCCCACACAATAATTTCTCTTGTTTATCCATGACCCGAACTCGAATATCTACCAGTGATGCATCTATTTCTAGATCAATGTGATCTCATCTGATCACATGGTAAGGATCAGGCTGATACTTTTTCAACTAGGATACATGGAACACAATATGCACCGAACTGAACGGTGGTGGTATTTCCAACTGATATTCCACCTCTTCAACATGTTCTAGTATCTCAAAAGGGTCAGTGTATCTAGAAGATAACTTGACCTACTTCTGGAAGTGACGATGTCCATGCCTTGGAGAGATCCTTATGAAGACATGATCACCCACAATGAATGATAATGGTCTTAAATGGTGATTTGTATAAGATTTATGATGACTCTAAGACATCTCTATCCTCTTTCAAATCAACTAGATATTCTCCATTGTTTCTTGGAAAATTCTTTCCCCAACTAGTGATGTTTCACCCGTTTCCACCTAGCATAGTATATAATGACAAGGACACCCATACAATGCTTCAAACAAAGCCATGCGTATCGAGGCTTGATAGATGTTATTGTTTGATAACTCCACTAAGGGTATAATATCCTCCCATGAGCTATAAAAATCCATTACACAAGTATGAAACATGTCATCCAATGTTTGAATCATCCGCTTGGATTGATAATCTGTTTGAGGATGATACGCCACGCTCATAGTCTACTGAGTCCCCAGACCATGCTGTATGGATTTCCAGAAACGAGACATGAACCACATATCTCTATCTGAGACTATTGACATTGGTACACCATGCCTCTTTATTACTTTTTGGATATAGATTTTTTGTAAGATTAACCACCGTTTGAGTTTCACGAATAGGGATGAAATAAGACGACATAGTTAGACAATCCACTATCAACCAAATGGCATCATGTTTCTGGACCGCTCTTGGAAGACCTGTAACAAAATCCATTTCTATATAATCCAATTTCTACACTTTGATGTGAAAAGATTGTAACAAACCAACTAGTCTCTGATTCTATGCTTTAATGTGCTGACAAGTTAAGCACCATGAGATGAACTCGGCCACCATCCTTTTCATGAAACTCCACCAAAACTACGTCTTGAATGCCTTATACATCTTCTGTGTACCTAGATGTACAACCCATCATGAATAATGGTAAGAAAAAAGGATTTGGTCCTGAAAAACCCTAGGTACAACGATCTGATCTCTGAAACACCAAACTGAACCAACATCAAGATTCCATCCCTCAATGGTCTCCCCACAATTGAGTTTTGAACTTACAACCAGATATTCTCCATCAGATGGTTGTGCATCTTTGAGCATTTTTACTATATCAAGAATAAGTGTAGCTGGAAAAAAACTGCAACATCACCTCGGTCTTCACAATCCACATGCATATCGGCTAAGACCGACATCAACGTCTATTCATCTAAATATTCTATCACCAACTGAGCATATGAATTTCTACTCAATGCATCCGCTACCGAATTTCCTTTCACTAGTGTGTACATCAAGTCAAAGTAAAAAATTTAGAGGTACTATATCAATCTCCTTTTCCTCAAATTCAAATCTCACTATGAGAAAATGTGTTTCAAGATTTTTGATCCATAAACACTATAAATTTCTCACCAAAGATATAATGTCTCCATGTTTTAAAATCTTGGATGACTACAGCTAACTCCAATTCATGTGTTGGGTAATTCTTCTCATGCACCATCAACTTCCTTGAACCATAAGCAACCAAATGATATCATTTAATGAGAAAACAGTCCAACCCTGATCATAAAGCATCACAATACACCACATGGTCTCTTTGCATGTGTTGGGTAATTCTTCTCCTTATTTTCTTGTTGAGGTTTCCCTGGTTAAGGAGTCATGGTATTTCTAGAATCACCATTTCTAGCTCTGCTCTTTTGATAAGATTGATTCTGTTGTCCTCGTCCCATCAAAGAAAATGATTCTTGTGACACTTGAGAATTCTCTCGATTACCTGACCTTGGAGCACTAAGATAATAGCATTGAAGATGTCCCATGTTGTTGCAATTATGACATGATATAGGTTGTTCCATACAATCTCGATTTATGTGGTCAAGTAAAACACATTGAAAACAACTTTCTTTGTTCTTGGTTTATGGAGGAAGGTTTACCGATCCTGTCTTCTGGCTATGATTTACACTTGCAAATTGGAAATAGGTGTCCTTTTCCACTTATTCCCAGTGGTTGAGTTCTCCCTATTTCATGTTGGTATCATCAGGCCTCCTCCCATAAATCCAAATATATCACGTTCATCCAAAGTCGCTTTGTTCACCATCTCTGTATAATCTATAATACAAAGTACTTAAATTATTTATCAAATCTCATGTCGTAGCCCGGATTCTAAGTTGCATGAATTCAAATAGGAACTTTCTGTAACTTCTGGAGAAAAGCGTACAAAGATCGTGAACTAAAACGCATACTCTGTGACAGAGAGACTCTTTTGTTTTAGGCTGAATAAGTTCATCGTTTTTTAGATTTTAAACCTGTGAGGATAAAATTGTTTTTTTAACAATTTCTCAAAATCCTCCCTTGTAATTCCTTCAAACAATTTAGCCAGCACCACTAAATACCAGCACTTCCATGAATGATCCTCTGGAAAATAGGTCTCATGTTTGACCATTAGCTCTATTGGTGTTCTGATGAAGTCGAAGATACGATTCATCCTACATAACCACACCTCCACCTTCTCAGGTTTAGAATCACCTCACAAATTAGGTGGATTCTTCTTCATGAACTAGATGGTATGATCCAAATGTCATGGCTCATTCCTTTAGTTCATTGTGTCCATAGCTTGAAAATCTTGGACCATACTTTGAACCATATCTTGGTTCGCTTGTGGTTCAGGTGTAACCAAATTCTCTACAGCTTCTTCAGGTTGGTTTCGACGATGCCTACCAAGTGCCATTTTTTAAGCCTAACAACAAACTCTGTTAATCTCACTCTCTTGAAACTGTTGGCTTAGAATTTCAAATTCTATCACATCAATTATCAAAATATTGTTTTCCAAATCAACAATTTTCCCATGTTCAACCATTTCGGAAAATACATCACACACTTTTGAAAATTAAACCATTATCAAAATATGATAATCATTAACTTTATCAAAAAATTTCATTTGAAAAACAATTACATTATTTTTCAAAATTTAACACTTTTTTTCACAACATGAATCATTCCATGAAATGATGTATCCGCTCCTAGTGGAAAGTCATTCCTCTACAATACCTGTCATGCACGTCTCATTGGATAAACCCATGATAATGAGATTTCAAAATTCTAAAAGTGTCTCCAAACAATTATTTACCCAACTCCCTAGTAACCTGATGTTCAACATAAAAGGGTTAGCTATGTCCTTTTATGCTATACATTTCAGGTTCCTAAAATCTTAATCTATTATAATATTCCCACCCAAGGAATAGACAAGGAATTTCATCTCCAAAACTAGAAACATTAATGACTACTTGTTAGGAAAGAACCTAACAAGCTGAAACCATTTTTAATGACCCGCCAATTCTCATTGGCTTGAGAGTACAATGAGTCATTATTAGGCTTTACCTAAAATCCCCATGATGCCAAAGGCTAGCAATAAATGTGGAAGGGTTCCAAAGAAAACAGTGGGATGATTTAAAATTTAGAAAATAAACCAATAAACCAACCAACGATAACCAAACATTCACTATATGATGCATGCAAAAATGAAATACCACTCAACCACTTCATGCACTCAAAACCACCTCAAATTAAGAAACAACAGAAGCATAACCAAGTATCAGAGTACACAGAAGATACACTACACGAGGCTCTCCCAAGACATCAAGACTCCATTATCCACATTCTCCAAGATCCAAAATCTCTGAATAGCCCAACATCACGAGGTAGTGCTCAACACATGTGAAGCATTACTGTTTCCCCTGTCCCGGAAGATAATATATGGAAAATAACCAAAGTGCCAAAGCAGGGTTGAGTATAAAACTGAGTAGGTTTTCCCTAATGACATCCCTACTCACATCACTAGGATAGAAGAGTCAGAAACAATTATATAAAATTGTTCATATAAAACAATTTATAAAAACCTGTTGCCAAAACCATTCTTTACCAAAACTATACAAGTGCAATTGAAACCAATTTTTCCAACAAGATATTTTTCGAGAAAAATAACCAAACAATTTTTGAAACCATTTCCCAATATCCTTCTATCAGTAGACCCAACTATTACTCAAATCCATGCCACAAACCAGGCATGCTATGTTATGATAGTTCCATACTCATGAGGCATTTCTCATCAATCCACAAAGTAATCATAAGGTAGTTTTTTCCCATGTGTGATTAAACTTTTGGCACTGAGAACAAAGTCATATTTCCAACAAGACCCATATATAAAATTCCCATCTTCCATTAAACCTTTTTCACTGAGCACAAGATAATATTTCAAACCAAGCCCCGTATATGTAATATGAAAACACAACCCATATTCCCAATGATCAAGCCAAAATAAACCTTTCAATAAAAACACCATTTTATTGAAAACTATTTCTGTAAAAACCATTTCAATGAAACACCATTTTTATTGAATAAAATTTCTATAGAAAAACCCTTTCTCATCAACCATTTAGAAATTTTATAAAATCTATAATTAAAAATCATCATTTTAAATTAAACCCCCATTTTCTCAACTATTCACCAAGATCACACAATTTCACATAAACCATAAATCATCACAAATGAATACTTTTTCATGAATTTCACAATAAATAAAACAATTGGAATCTAAGTTAATCAATTCTAGAAAGAGGATTCGAGAGAGAATCCCCCTACCTCGATGCTTTTTACGAAACTTTAACAACTGACTAAGAACTCACAAGAAAGAAGGTCGATTAACCATGAGCGGCCTTAGATCTATTATCCTAGAAATATCATGACTAAATATTGAATTATTGGGCATCCAAAAAAGTATATCAAACAACTATAGGTTGAGATCTAAGTATGAATAGAGATAATTGAAGTAGATCTAAGAAGATCTAAGAAAACATGACAAATTCGTAAAGTATGGTGACCTAACTCAAGAGTTGGACTCGAAATAACCAAGGGAAGGCTCCATAATGACTTCAAATCATGTCGACAGGGTTATCCAGCCCTCTAGGGAGATTAATCCTGAATTAGGGGAGTTTTGAATCCAGAAAAAAATAAATATAGCAAAACGAGTAAACTCATAAAAAATATGACCTAGATTTATCCTCTGCGCAATATTTGACCACACGGTTTGTGCCAACCATGTATGGATCTTGAAACCTTACTTTTGGTACAATAAATACTTAAAAAACCCAAATTATTTCATCCTTAACCTTTTCCACTTTTATAAAAACATCACAATTTATGGAAACACCCCAATTTACAGAAATAACACACTTTATAGAAACACCCCACATTATTGAAACACGCCACTTTATGTAAACACACCACTTTATGGAAACACGCCACTTTATGGAAACTCTATATATTATGTGAACTCTCTATTTTATGGGAACTCACTATATTATGGAAACTATTTATTTTTTAGAAACTCTCTATTTTATAGAAACATTCAATTTTATGGAAACCCAATCAAAGACACGCCAATTAAAAAAATGTGAGGAAAGTGGTTTATGTACTCGAAACTGGGGGTACTACAAAATATCTTAATAAATATACTCCTATAATGATACCACCACAAATTACCAAAACACAATATTAATTTCATGAAAATTATAAAAACATAATTAAAGTATAATCATGTTATTTCTATACTGTTTGAAAGTTTTTTAATGTTTTTTTGGATAATACTCAAAATCCATACCCAATTGATATTTGAACTCCCCATGAGACTAATTATAATATTAATTAAAATATCATAGGTTGATAAAAGTGTGAGTTTTAACCTACCTAATTAGAAACTCATTTATCCCAAATTTTTTAAATTGTTTCCTCATTTTTACAAATATTGTTTCTTCAAATGGATAACATTAGAGCATTAGGAAATATACATGAACCTTAAGAAAGGTTTTCTTAGATTCTAATAACATTTATTATATCTATTAGAAGTGATTGAAGCTTTTTTTTGAGATTCTCTATGCAAAAAATATGAAACCTCAATATAAAAACTAAAAATAAAGAACACTATAAAAACAAGAAAAATGATAAAAAAATCCACAACATTATTTTATATTAATTTTCAAATGTATTTTTATAAAGGTCACTTCATCACAAACATAATCTTACAACTGTCTTGGTCTATAAAATAGTTTCACATGAATCTCTCAATGTTCGATTAGGATCCAAAAAAAACATCTCCATGACATTCTAATACCACTATAAAAGAAGGATAAAGATGAAAGTGCATTAGGTTCACAGAGTTTTAGCAAATAATGGGGATCTAAAATCCAACAACCATAACCATCTTATGGATATATAATATATTATTCATAAAGAAACTCCTTGGGTTATCTTATTTATTCATTTATCAAATTTCATGAATGAATAAAATAGCTAATATGAATGCATTATACTCATTTACACCCCATCATTTAATCAAATGAAATGGATGATTAAATTATAGCCATGTTGATGATGGAACTTTCTAAATTATGACAATTATCATAGGTCGTGTAAATGATATTTCACTTTCTATAATAAAATACCAATTTTCATGCAAACCATCTAATATATGTAATATTTTTAGATATAAATCCATCAATCTACCACATTCACTAAAACCTAGAAGAGTTTTTGTCATTTCATGTAATGTGGTATCATATTTAATAACTTGTAAAATCATATCAAACACTTCTTTTGGATGTATTACAAAACACTCTTAGTAATTATATCATTAAATATTCCTTGTATCACATCATATGAAATTCTTTTAGAATACCCATATAAAAACCTTTGGATTAACTATATAACATGTGCGTAGTATCTATCTATGTCAAACACAGTCCCTATTTAATCAAAAACAATTTGTACCTTGTGTTACTTTACAACTTTGATAACAAATCCGAGTATCTGGGTCCCATTATGAATGAAAAAATATGTTCCTTATAAAAGTATCAATGTTAATAAATCTAAAAGGGATCTAGAATAATATCCTTCAAACACATGTATCTCTATATATATTACCACCAGTCTTAATCTTATGAAAACATGCATTCCCATATTATCACTGTTTAAAAGGCATCAAGTGACATGGGACATAGAACATGTCAATACCCTAAACCCAAAAGATCTCTTCTCAATTATCAAAGTATAGACTGAATTAATTTATGAATATATCACATGTCATTAATCCATCTTGATATGAATATCACATGTCCCATATTTGGATAGATATATAATATCTGGTGTGGATTCAGACTCCCAAAGTCTCTCTCAGTCAAGGGATGTAATGTTATACTCATCATATGAGAGTAAAAACACATCTTGGTCAATCCAAACCAATGACATGATCAATATAATACCCAACCACCACCTTATTATCTAGGTGAATATACAGTCTTGTATAAGTAGGCTATCAATGTATAAATGTTCTCATTCTATGTATCTCTCTAATCTCAGGTAGTGGGGACTCAAATATGATCCTTGCACCCCTAGTATACCTAATACTCCTTCATTACACTCCATGTGGTATACATGATCAGTTATATAGTTCCCAAAAAGAATTATATTCTTTATTTTATACCATATGAGAATATTTTTAATCTCTATAAAATAATCCTACTAACACTAACTATAAACATTCATCAAAAACTATAATATTCCATGATAAATATTTGTTAGGGATAAACTTAAAGTAATATATTTAAATATCAAATATCATTCCAATTTATATATTGTATATCTATAAATAAATTTAATTATCAAATGTAAAATAATTATAAAATGGATTATTTCATTAGTATAGAACAATTTAATATTATTAAACTCTTTTTGAAACATTTAAATGAGAAAATTTAACATTATTAAACTTTTTAAGAATATTTTTGAAATAAAACTTTATAAGAACTAGTTTCTCATGACATATATGATATACTCCATAGTAAACCTTTTGTTGGAAGATTTACTAGACTTTTTAACACATTATATCTTATGTAATCCTTATTACATCTCTATGTTGAAACACCCCAATATTTCATATTAAGTCATTTTATTTAATGTGATTCAATATCTTGCACTACATGCTACAGCGAGTTTGAGTGCACCAAGACTTACTAAACTAGTCCTTCAAAAGAGTTTATGAATATTATTAACTAAATTTGGAATTTTATATACTCCATATAATTTTAGAATCCCTATTATGTGTTTCTTAGACATAATATAAGGGAAAAATTATTTTTTCAGATAAAAAGAAGTAATTTTCAAAAAAAAATCAACTTTAAGACCTTCTAATGGATAACCCTTTTTAAAACAAATATTTTAAACTTTTATATATTAAATTTGATGAAATTAAAATCTTCATTATAATCGGGATGTAAAAATGTATTTTAAATAAATTTTTGATACTTTTCTAATAACTTTCATATTTTTATCAATACTGAAAAATACTAAATTTTAATTAAAAACAACCATTTTAATCGAAATAATTTATAGGGTTAAATTTTTCATTTTAATATTTTGTAAGTATAATTAGATTATTGTTTTACCATTTTTTACAATGTAGGACCTTATATGTAATTTCGCATTTAAATTTGACATACACAATGTAAATCTTCTGAGAGTTTTTACTTTTTATAAAACCTGCTTTTCGGTTTCGAAAATAGGAATTACTTTTAAATTAATTAATGCATTTTATATGTTTTTTATTTGGTAAAATAGAATTATTTTTCGAATTTATAATATCAGAATTATCTTAGGTTAAATTTTAGGGATTTTTCTGAAAACATTCAATTTTTTATGAATAATGAAAAATACTCAGTTATAGTTTAAACCCGACTTTTTATTTAAATAATTATTTATTTTATATAAATTTATTTTAAGACAAAATCGATAAATAATACCTATACATGTTCAATGTAATTTCTTGGAGTCATTTTATAATCAAATAAGATGTATAAAATTATGTTGAACTTTTTACCGTCTTTTACCCACCTTCTAGGAGCATTTACAAATTTGCATAAAACATAATTTTATGGCTTCTGTGAGTTGAATTACAAAAATACATGTGAAACGGTTTACATTAGTATGTAATATTTTGTTCAATAAGATGAAAATATGTTTTTGGTGAGTAGTAACTTTCGACTTTTACTTACCACAGTTAAAATTAAATAGGATAATTAAGGGAAAAATGATATTATAATTACCCTAACAACTATCCTAATTCTATTGGATATGTTTAATTCGACCAGAAAAAACCTTAGGAATAATATATTATCATCTTTGGTCTACTTGGATTATATTAGGAAAATTGTTATTATTTTATTTAAAGAAGACTTAAAAGAGATAAATTCAATTTTTAATAACAAAACCATTTTTAATATGGGGTCATACAGAAGATATATTTGACTATAAATATTCATTATAAATCTAAAAATATTTACTACATAATGGTATTTCATTTATAATTTGTAGATATTAAATTATTAAATTTATTTATGAAACAAAGATGATGTCGTAATTACCTTATTAATAAAAGATTAAAATAATTGATATTATAAAAAAATAAAGGTAATTTGAAACTTTTGATTAATTCCACTAATTTTATAGGTTAATATGACATGTTAGGGTGGTTAAATAGTTTATGTTTGATGTAATCATTTTCTAGTGATTTTCAAAAAAACCAAATACTAAATAATGTCAAAATTGACAAAAATGAGTTTTAAAAAATATTCAATACAATTGGTTGATAAAATATTCCTAAAAATCTACGGTTTGACCAAAGGGCATAATTAATATTATAAATTTCATTAATGAACCACTTGAGGATCTCTAGGAAGTGTAGAGTAAGTATATTAACCATATAGTGTAACAATACAAGAAGACACAGTAAAAGTTAAACTATTTAACTATGAGATAAATCTAAAAGATAAAGATAAAATGGTATCCTAAACTTTTCTAAAACCTATTAGTTGAGTTTTTTTAGACCCATACTCATATTAACAGTAAAATAAATTATTTTGGAGCCATTAGAAAGCGAAATTATTTTTATTCTAAAATAATATTTCAATGTTTTCCTAAAGTGACCCTCACCACTCTTATAAAATGGTACTTCCCTTTCTCTTAATTTCACAACTCAAAAGCCATTTTTATCGGCCAAACCATGAACAAATATCCTCCCAACTTCCCTCAAATCAACTTTTAGTCATTAATTAGATCATTAATCCAACCTAAGGATCCCTTTTGATCAACTCAAAAAGATACACCCAAGGAAGAGGTAATAATTTCACCACTCTCTTTCATGTTCTTTTGTTCTTCCACTTCCTCTTTATTTTTTGTTTCCATAACAAAATACTAAATCCAGTACCCTCTATATACTATGATTTATTACAAATATGGTACAACCATACTGGTTATTCTATCTATCCTATAAATGACAAAGCCACCATACGTACGTACGTACGGCTTACCGTCTCCACGTCATTGTGTAGTTTGTTATTCAAATATATCATCCTTTGGATGGATATAATAATGAGTATAACTGGTATAAATAATAAATATAACATGTTAATGATTATTTATATATTATATACCATCCAATTACATACAATTTAACCATAAATATATTGATAGTGTTGCTTGTGCGTACGTACGGCTTACCGAATCCATGCACGCGATGAGATTAATTCCCCATAATAATCATTCAAGAATAGTTTTCATTTTATGATTAAAAATAATGTTTAAGAACATAATATCATTCTGGATATTAATCAAATACATCCTATACATAAAAAACATGAATTACATAACATATCATATAAAGGAAAATGAATCAGTTAACAACCAAAACAATGATACTATGGAAATATCATTAACAAATAAATATTTGAAGATCATCTATGATATCATATTTATGTGTTTGCTTCTTTTATATTTTAATAACAATGGTTTTACCATTATACAAGAGGTTAATCTAACCTATACTCTGGAAAATTACAAGTTAGGGGGTTTCTTATCTCACTTATAATTATAGGATATTTCCAATGTCCGCCACTTATTTATTGCATGTGGTGTATTGTGTACCGCCATTTGATATATATTGTCATGAATATTTTAATATTCATGGAATTCTGTGAATCATTTGGTAGTTATTAACCTTTTTCATATGACTCTATTGATTACAACTTGGTAAGGGTTAATTCTACAATCTCTTTACTTATCTGAGGTTGTTAATACGTAAGTATCTACTGGGACCTCTTTATCATCCACATCCACGTTTTTGAAAAATGTATTTCAATTTTTTTTTACTATTTTCTAGAATATGGGTAAAATTCATTTATAACATTGTTTGACTTTTTATAAAATGGTTTTAAATGAATCTTTCCATCATTTTCCAAAAAAGGTACTTTATGACCTTTTTGACAAAATTAAGGTAAGAATGTCTTTTTCAACTTATACAACAGTTGTGGCTATTTTCTGCCATTATATCATCATAGAAGCTTCCCACATAAGCTTATAGAAATATTTTCAAAATAAATTTTTATCTTTTATAAAAATTATTTGACTTCTAAATGATTTCAAAATAAGAAGAGGTATTTATTTCAAATAGTTTTCATGTCATATATGTGAACATACTTTGATGGATTTTAATATTTTTTGAAGTTGATTTGTTATGATAAAAATCTTCTATATTGTAATGAAGGTTTTTTGATAACATTTACTATCGATGTGTTATTTGTTTTATACCATTCTTGGTTTATGGATAAAGTAATGACATTTTGTATGCATGTTTTAATATGAATGTTTATGTTATATTTAAACCTTTTCAAATGAGGAATGCATTGGACTTAGTAAGTGACGGTGGAGCCTTATTTAGATACTCAATGCACTGGTAGGTCTCATGAGACAAGATAGTGCCTTGGCACAAGCCCATGGAAAAATCTTATTTGTAGTCTTTACACAGGGCCTTGACTATGTGATTATGAAGTCTAGAATTATGCATTCCATCATTTTGAAATTTTCTATTGATATTACATGTGATTATTCGACTAGTAGAATATCCATGTGAAAAAGTAAATGGAATTATTTGATTTATCCTTGCCATATTGTTTTACAGTTTCAGTTCAAAATGCTTGTGTTCTAGTCTTATACATTGCCTTAAATGTTTGTTCATATTAATGATAGTTTCCTTTATATTGTAATCCTTACTAAGCATCTAAGATCAAACCCCTTATTATGTTTTTTTTTCAGGATACAAATAAGTATATTACGATTAACATGCAGAAATAGGCTAAGGGATATAAGAGTGTTCAAAGGGGACACAATGTTGTTTTTTTATTTCATGATGTAATGTAAAACTTATATATGTATCTAGTACTTCCATGGTAACTAAGAAGATCTTTCTTTTGGAACATGATTCTATGTATCATGACAATGTTATGTAATAATGCACCGATTCTGGGAAATTGGGGACGGGGCGTTATATATGTGACCATCTAATAAAATAAACCCACTAAATATTTTTTAGAATCATCTAAAAAATTATCCTGAATGAATTATAGTGTTATATATGAATTATATTCCTTGTTGTTAAATTTCTTGAATATATAAAATATTATTAACATCCCAAAATCAAAATATTATGATGTAAACTTATATTATATAAATAGAATTCATCAATGTTCATCATCATCATCATTGGAACCATATACTATCAAACCCTTTCCTTGAAATAATGTAACTACATATGTAATATTTTACTGGTCCTGCTAAACAGTTTTAGGATAAATTGAAAACCAATTTTTTATAGTAACTAATGAAACTCTTTAAATTATGTTTAACCACAAAAATAAATCATATTTTAGGATAACATGTATAATTAACTTTTCATTCATACGGGTAAAATCCTATAAGATTTTTGTTTCATTTTCACAAAAACTAAATTTCACTCATCACATTTTACCTTATCAGCATATATCTTTTCATATTTTATGATATTTAGTGATAAAATATTTAATCTATGACTATTATAATAGTGATATGAACTTTCAAAAATATAACTATGTTTAACACATTAAATTTATCTTTAATATCATATATCCTAATCATTTTAGGATAATATATGGAAATTACTTTAACTTATGAATCTTATTATTTTGGACTTCTCTAAGTCTAAAAACACTCCTAATAACCTCTTAAACATTATATTCTATTTATAAAATCTTTATAAGATAGAAAAACCATTTTGTTTTTTAAAGATTGTGGCTGAAGCCTCATTTATTGTTAAAGAAATGAAAAGACCCCTTTAACTGGGTAGAGGAAGACCCATTACATAGCCAGAAGTTCCAGTGGGCATCTAGCCCATTAAATAGCCCTTAGTCCCATTTTTTTCCCTAGACAAAAACCATTTTGTGTTAATAAGAAATATTTATTTCTTTTTAGTTAGAATATTTATAAAATAAATTATTGTTACCATATCATAAATGAAATTCTATGTGTTTGTAACATTTTCATTTCAAAATAATTCTTTATTATAATATACAACAAATAAGTGTATGAAACAGTTTTTCACATATTTTAACAAATATTTGGAAAAAAACTTTTATCATGGATAAAAAATCATAATACACTTCATATTTTTAAATCATTTTATTTAAATTGATAAATCATAAATAAAGTGTATACAATTAATCATCTCATAATTGTTCAGAAAAAATTAGTTCTGTCAAACATCTTCTCTTATAAGATAAGATAAATGAGATGAAGATGAATATGTTTTACTCAAATTAATTTGATCTTTGAAAATTTATTTACAATAAAATCCTTGATGTGGGAACTATTTACTCTATCTCATGAATATAAAATTCAAGTTAAATTAATTCATCCTAATTTTTTTGAGCACTTTTACATTTTAAAAAAAATTATAAAATATACATTTGATATCAGATACCATAAATAATTAAAAATTTAGAACATTATTTGAATTCAATAATATTATTGGATCATTTGTATATGTAAAAATGGTATGAATTTTATAATAGTAAATAGTATATTAAACAAAAAATAAACCACTTTATGCTTCAATAAGAATCTATATTCACTTTTTGAACAACTTCAACACATTTTCATGATGATGGAACAATTCTGACACATAGAATTTTGATCACCAATATTTCTTAAGGGAATTTCATAAGTTACCAGTATTAAGACGAAATTAAAATAATATTATCTCTATGAGGATTAATTACTTTAAATATAAAAAAAATGATGATGGTATTTATCTACAATCAATTAATTAATCAAATGAGTATTATATATTCTTAACAATTTCATATAGAATTTTATTGAATGAGATCCCACTCAAATGATGACCCATTTTTTAGAATTCAGTAAAACCTTTAATGGACCAAGATTAATATTTCACTTAGAAAAATGATCTTATTATAGCATGAAACATAACTTGTTGTTATTTAGGTTGGGAATCATCACAGTTATATCATATATGATTCCTGGTTAGTTGGGTTGAAAAACCATTATCCAATCTATCATATGGATAAAACTATATCTATTCCCTTTGTAACGTCCTAGATCTGGGTGCCACACAATGGGTGCCCCAAACCTGGTTGTTCACATGACCTCAAGCACATTTCCCCAAATTCTAGAGGCTGCCGACTAGCAGCAAGGGTCCTGGTCTGATAGTGGGAAGTTATGCCCACATTTGTCAAAGTCTAGTGCAGCGGAAAAGATAAACAACACACAACATCAGAAGTAGTAAAAAATATACAACTGAAATGACCAACTGTAGTAACAGTTAACCAACAGTTATATCTAAAAATGTATCTTGTCACTATTTCTACTAAAGTAGCCATAATAGGATACATTGCATTACAATACAATACAACTCAAAGTAAAAGGTATAGCCAAAGAAAACAATGCAGAGTAAACAAAACGCAGCAGCATCGCAAGCTTATTCTTGGTCCCATATTCTCCTACTCCTATGCTACAATAATGTTCCTATATAGGGACCCTTTCCCCTGTAGAAACCTATATCAATATAGTTTGTTTGGGTTGAAGACATGACCCAAACAGGATGTGAGAA
Source organism: Viscum album (assembly GCA_963277665.1). Lineage (NCBI taxonomy): Eukaryota > Viridiplantae > Streptophyta > Magnoliopsida > Santalales > Viscaceae > Viscum > Viscum album. The sequence continues at coordinate 1,543,813,163 of OY728129.1, forward strand.
ATAAATCCCAGTAGGCACCCACCAAAGGCCCATGCCCAACTGTCAGTGAAAAAGTGAAACAATAGTGTGCAAAAGTAAATGCAGTAAAGTAATAACTACTCAAAAGTAACTATCAATACTAGTTTCAATGCCATTTTAATTATTACTTATTTCCTCTAAGCTTGTGATTTGGCTTAGCAGGTATAACATAGAAAATCACCAAAGTGAATATTCTATATAGTCATGTCTTCATACATATTATACTTACCCTCAGGTAACATAATCAATCCCCGCAGGTGATTTCCCTCAGGAATTGAAATCATTTCCCTCAGGAATACGTGATATTTCCCTTAGGCACAGAAACTACTACCCATAGGCATAAACAAAGTTTATGCTCATACTAACAAAACATTTCCCACATGCTAATAGAACGCTGCTCTCATGCTAAGTAAAACACTGCCCTCAGGATAATAGAATGCTGCCCTTGGGCTAAACGAACTAGGTCAAGCCCAAAGAATAAAAAACAAATTAATAAAAATTTCTCTCAAGAAAATGTGGTGCACGATATAATCATGGCATACCCTTGGGTATCCTAGCCAAATGGCTAAATAGGGAAACGCACCCCTGGGGTGCTCCGGGATTCAAGAAGTGATCCCAAACAGCAGTTTAAAATTATCATTAGAATATATACACAAATATAGATATCTTTTCAGAAAATTCATCATCCATTCTACTCCCCAACCATGGGAACATAGCACAACTGTACACAATTTCAACACAACAGTTGAAAGTAAACACTAGCCCACCTACTTATTTCATCTCTAATCGGTATACATGAACGAAGCCTCCTGAATCGTCCAAGAACGACGTAGATATGGGATACATATTTAACCATTCAAACTCAAATAACTCTCCCTCAGGAAATAATTGGTAAGAAACACACAAGGAGAGGGAAGAACCCACCCGCGCGATTAAATTGAGACCATTAGAGAAGGATTCGGATTCCCTGTGTGCAGTCAGGAAATATCTGAAGCTACGACTTCCTCTCCCAACTTCAAAATGAACTCAAAGCGTCCTCTACTAAATGAGGAGACTACTTCCTATTTTAAGAAAAAAAACTACACAGCGTGTACTCACAAGTACATGTCGTGTACTTTCCATTTTTTAACTGTTCCTCTGGCAGCTTTTTTCCACCGTGGCATTGTTCATCCGTCAACATGAGTACACAACGTGTATTACTGATTACATGGAATGTATTGTCGCTCCACTAGTGGCTGTCTCCGCCACCTTACTGTTCACCTTGTGACTAAATACATAGTGTCTAAATACAATGTACACGGTATGTAGTCATTTTTTACACCCTTCATGCCGACGGCCTACACGCCCTTTGTACTAATCCTACATGGCCAAAGTACATGGAGTGTGGAAAAGTACATGATGTGTACCCAAAAAATTGGGTATTTTTCCCAATTTTCCTTATTTTCTAAAAAAACACTTATGGAAAAGGGAAACAAGAGACCCATACCTAAAAAATAATAATCGGGTTCTTAAAAACATCCCCCCTTAAAGCAATTCGTCCCCGAATTTCCCCTCCCTGGGTGGTAAAGATAAAGCTCAGAACAAATCTGGACACTAACCATGTAAGTAGGTATCCTTCTACTGGGTTTCATCCTACACTTGGCCATGCTGCCATAACAACCGAGCGAGAGGAACTCACCGGCCTTGGAGAAACTACTTTCTCTTATCAACAATACGAATCGGATTCTCCTCAAAGGATTCATTGACCTAAAGATCAACCTCCTCGGGCTGAAAAACGTGACATGGGTCTGGGTGATAATGGCACTACTGAGATACATGGAAGACATCGTGCATGGCCGGGTACCTCTGTGGAAACTGCAACTGATAAGCAACTGGCCCAACTCTCTCTAGAATCTCAAATGGCCCCACATATCTCGGCGAATGTTTAACATGTCTCCTAATCGACATGTGTCCCAATATCGGAAAAACACGTAAGAAAACATGATCCCCGACCACGAACTTCAAGGGTTGTCTACGGCAATCAGCATAAGATTTCTGATGAGACTGTGCAGTATCCATCCGCTTCTGAATCAACTGGACCTACTCGGATGTCTCATGCATGAGATGTGGCACCAGAAAAGCTGCCTCACCTGCCTCCAACAGGCACAAGGGTGATCGGCATGGCCTACCATATAAATCGTCATAAGGTGCCATCTTAATAGTAGCCTAAAAATTCTTATTGTAGGAAAACTCACCCATGGGTATATGCTTCTCCCAAGATCCTTGAAAGTCCAAGAATCATGCACACAACATTTCCTCTCACACCTGTATCATATGCTTTAACTAGCCACTGGTCTGAGGGTGGTATGTTGTGCTCATAAGAACCTGTGTACCCAGTGCCCTTTGAAAACTCTTCCAGAAATGAAATTTTAAACGGGCGTCCCTATCTGAAACCATAGAACGAGGGACCCCATGAAGAAATACTACCTCTTGGATATACAACCTTACAAGCTCGCCAACGCCGAAGGACACCTTTATTACAAAAAATTGTGCTACCTTCATAACTCTATACGTAATAACCCTCATGGAATCACTACCTCGAGGTGACCTCAGCAACCTGGTCATGATGTTTATCGCAAAATCATCCCATTTCAACTCCGAAATGGGTAACTATTATAATCATCTGTCTGGCCTCTGATGCCCCACCTTCACCTACTGACACATGGAACATATTGCAACAAAACCAGCCACTTCCCATTTCATACTCGGCCACTAGTACTAACATCTCAGGTCACTATACTTCTTGGTAACTCTAGGATGCACTGCCCAAGCTGAAGCATGACACTCCTGCATAATCTTCTCGTGTATGTCCTCTAGAACCCATACTCGTCCATGGATATGCAGTACCTCATCAGCGCCAATCATCTATCTAGGAGGAGGGTCCTCACATGCCACCGACTCCCGTAGAAAAAGGCCTTCTGAATCTGATAGCTATCTCATCCTCACTCTATCCAGGAGGGTATAAGTCACAGCTAAGGTTAAAAGATAGATTTTCCTCTGACTATCATGCACCTCCAAATGCATCTCGGAGAACAATGCCACAAGATGCCACTCACCACTGACCTCCTGCACTACTTGTATCTGAGTCTTCCTACTCAGGGCATCAGCTACTGCATTACCCTTACCAGTAGTATAGGAAAGATCAAAGTCAAAAGACTGAAGGTATTCAATCCACCTTTGATGTCTCGGATTTAGGTCACACTAGGTAAAGATATATTTGTGATTTTTGTGGTCGGTGAAAATATCAAAATGTTCTCCCAAGAGATAATGTCTCCAAAAACATAACGCATGAACAACTACAGCCAACTCGGGATCATGTGTCTGGTAATTCCTCTCATGTGACCTCAACTACCGAGACCCATACACAACAAATAAATATCCATGCATCAACAAGGCATTAATACCAATACCTAATGCATCACAGTAAACTGTATAGCTCTTCCCCTGCTCTAGAAGTATCAGGACTGGTGTTGATGTCAACTTTCCCTTCAGATTCTGAAAGGCTTCCTCGCAATCTTCATACCAAACAAACTTCACACCTTTCAGAGTCCAACCCATCAATAATGTTTCTAAGTGGGAGAAGCACTATATAAAGCGGCTGCAGTAACCAGACATTCCCAAGAAACTCCATATTTCAAACACATTCTTAGGCTGCTCCCAAGAAACTACTACTCTCACCTTCTCTGGGTCTACTACAACACCTTCCTCTGAGATAATATGACCCCTGAATTGTATCTGGTCTATCCAAAAGTGGCACTTTGATATCTTAGCATATAAATACTTCTCTCTCAGTGTACTCAAAATGATCTCAAGATGGGTGGCATGGTCGTGTTGAGTGTTAGAGTACACCAAGATATCATCCACGAAGACTACCACAAAGTAATACAGATATGGGTAGAACACACAATTCATCAAATCCATAAAAACTGATGGAATGTTTATGGGTACAAACGGCATAACCAAGTACTCGTATAGACCATATCTGCTATGAAAAGATGTAAGCATTATGTCTGATGGCCTAACACATATTTGATGATATTCAGATATCATGTCAACATTATAGAACACTTGTGATCTGTTAATTTGATAAAAAAGATCATTAATCCATGGAAAGGGATACCGGTTATTGATCGTCTACTGGTTCGGATTCGGATTATCCACACAATGTCTGAGGGTACAGTCTGCCTTCTTAGAAAACATGACAGGAGAACCCCAAGGAGAAGTACTGGGTCGAATGAAACCCTTTGGCCGAAACTCCACCAACTGCTTCTTGAGCTCCTGCATCTCTTGTGTAGTCGTCCTATAAGGAGCAATGGACACTTGTTCCACTTCTAGCACTAGCTCAATAGAGAAATCCAACTCTCGCTTCAGAGGAAGACCTAAAAATTATTCTAGGAAGACATCCCTAAAAAGATCAACTAATGGAGGTAAATCCTTCAGACTCGTTCCCTAGTCATCCAGATATAAGCTCATAATATGGTCTATCACTCCACCTCTCCCACGATGTTCGGGTCTAGCTCGGCTCGCCTGGACATTCCATTTTCCCTTGTATAGAAACTCCTCACCCTCTAGTGATGTGAAACTCACCCTGTGATGATAGCAATCCACAATGCCTTGAAAGGGTTCCAACCAGTCCATCCTGAGAATGAAATCATAAGATGTTATCTATAAGGCATAGAGGTCATATAGAAAGTGAACCCCACCAACCTCTAGGGTAACTCCATACACTGACGCACACTATCCATTCTAGTCCCCAAAAGAGTGTCTAGCATCATAACATCATAACAAGAAGACACATAGATCCCAAGGCTCTCCACAATGGGAAAAAATATAAAGGTATGTGTAGCACCAGTATAAAAAAGTGCTAGAGATAAAACAGAAGCTACTATAATAGTACCTCTGACAGTAGAAGGTCGGTGATCCTGCTCTTGTTGGGTCTGTTGCACTGCTTATGCCAGCCCAGTAATGCAACCCTGCGACACAACCTGGCTACCCTAAGCTGACCCGCCCTGCTACCTCTGGGATCCTGGTATCTAGCTACCACGACCATGACCACCATCTCTGCCTACACACCCTGACATACCCCAATTTTCTGAATGGCAAGAAGCTGTTGGTCCTTCTTCCGCACACGGAGTCTGTGAAGAACACCTATCACTAGCCACTGGTAGAAAATACCTACAAAAGCGCTGCAGATGACCCATAATGGTGCAATATCGTTACTCCACTAGGTCACACAGACACTGAGGTCTCATGTACCTCACTCTACCACACTGTTAGCAAATGACCTTACTGCCTGAAGAATTCTTCTAACTAGTGCTACCACCATGGGAGAAATCCATCTGCCTCTTCCTCTAACTGGTAGAAATAGCACCTGAAACTCGTGTTGAACTACCATATCCCATACCACTAGCATCCCATAGGTTCCGCTCTGTAATCAGTTCTTGGTTCACAATAGCATGCAAGGTAGGAAAACTGAAAAGGTTCACCAACGCTCGGATGTCACACCAAATACCATCCTCAATGCGTCTAGCCCTCAACACCTCATCACTCACTAGAGAGGGTGTGAAAAGTTGAAGCTCGGTGAAGCGAGCGGAATAATCCCTCACTGACATGGCACCTTGCTGCAGATTCATGAACTCTCAAGCTCGATCTTCCTGCATCATCTCTGGGAACAAGAAGTCCTAGAAGGCTGCATAATAATCTTCTAAAACCATGTCTCGGTGAGGCTCAGACTAGGTGGTAACATCCCACCACCTCTTGGAAAAATCACACAGCATGTATGTAGTGAACATGACCATCCTCCCAGGAGGCATCTCCAGATACTCGAATATCATCTACGTTGAATCCTGCCATGACTCTGTAGCCTATGGTCCAACATCCCCTGAAAATATAGGCAGATGTTGCTGCTAGAAGATACGCATCAGCTCTGCCATAGATGTGGTGCCCTACAGTGCTCCCTGGAAGGTTTTCATAAACCTCATGAAGCCTTCACGGAACTGCGCCTCTGCGCTTGTGTCTGGTATAATGGAAGGTTCCGCATATGGCACTGCTGGAGGATACACTGGTAGCCCATGTCCTACCATCTCAAGACTATAATCATCACCGCTCTCCTGGAGAACAACTGGTGGTCGTCTCGGCAGCATGACAGAACAAGATCAAACACGCGCCTTAGATTATGGTCATTAAGGACTAGAAAAAAGAAGTGTATGAAGGGAACATGAGAAGAAAATAATTCAAGTTTTACAAAACATGACTACATGGCATGTATAAATACTACACGACATGTTCGATATATTCTTTCACATGAGCGTGTACTCTACCAGTACCGGTCATGTAACACCCCAAAGCACACAGTGTGTTTTCCACACACACGGTGTGTACCTGAGTAATTATTCCCTGCCTGAGTCCTTCTACACAGTTTCAGCCGCATGACTCTCCTAAAAAAAGACTAAACGGCGTGTTCAGAGGTCGAATCAACATGTAATGTACAAGATTTCAGCATCTCGTGTTATTTGTGAAATAGTCGGGTACCTGGGTCAGACTACACGGTGTGTTCAACATAGACACGACATTCTCAAGGTATACACAATGTGTATGTTTTATGGTTTTCTTCTTCTGTGTTGTTAGCTACACAGGAAGACACTAGGGCAACACAACACGGCGTGTATAACCGGTACACGGCATGTTCCCCCAGGCCATTACCTACCCCATGCCCCCACCAACACGACCTATGACATGGTAAGATACTACATGATGTGCACTGATGGTACATGGCGTGTACCTAAAAAGATTCATTTTCTCTCCGAACAGAAAAACACATGGCTTGTGTCTATTGAACTACATGGTGTGTATTTTGGTTTTTCCAGACAGTAAGCCTTAGAAACTACTCTGAAAACATGAAAAATAGAGAACAAACACCTAAGTTCCAAATTCCGATTTTTGAGGGCCCATGCTCCCCACGAATCAAATCATGGCATCTTATACATGTTATAAATAAGGTAAATGATCAATGACCCACCAAATTTCGATCAAAGAGGGACCATTCTCATCAAGAACCAAAGTTTGGAATTCATTCTATTGAATCCTCAAAAAATAATACCATATCAAATACCAAGTATTTATCAATGCAAATATCACAACAACATGATTTTCTAGCACAACAACTATCAAAACAACATGCAATTTCTAATTCACCTATATGGAATGGAAGGAGTGCATGTCATGTGATTTACTGCATGTGCCTAAATGAATAATGAGATGGAATACCCTAATCTCATCAGGTTGCAACTAAATAGAACCCATGTATAACATATAAATAGTACAATCACAAGTGTGTCACCCAACGGTGAAAATCATGTCAACTGTAAAATGTGAAAAATCAAAATAATTGCAACACGAGGTAAATTGGCTTTTTCTGTGCACAGGTTAGGTACTCCCAAGAACAACATATTACCAACTACCCATTCCGTCCTATCCCTGACTAAGGCTCCAAATAGTATGTCAATGAAAATAATGCCCTCTAATACCACATTGCAACATCACAGATCAGGGTTCCACTTAACGGGTTCCATGAACTAGGTTGGTCACATGACCTCAAGTAAATTTCCCCAAACGCCAGAGGCTACTGACTAGAAGAGAGGGCCCAGGTCTGATAGTGGGAAAACTATGACCTCATTTTTAAAAGTGTAGAGTAGCAGAAAAGATAAATAACATACAACAACGGAGGTAGTAAACAATATACAACTGAAATGAACAACTACAATAAAAGATAACCAACATTTAGATATAAAAATACAGCATGTCACTATTTCTACAAAAGCCTCCAGAACAGTATACACTGCATTACAATATAATACACTCAAATTAAAAGGTACAGGAAAACAAAACATATGAGAGAAAGCAGAACATAGCATCATTGGAAGCTTAAGCTCGCTTCCATGCTCTCCTACTCCTATACTACAATCATTTACTTGTATAGGGACCCTTACCCCTGTCCAGACCTGCAACAATATTTTCTGTTTGGGATGAATACATGACCCAAACCAGGCGGGAGAAATAAATCCCAGTAGGCACCCACCAATGGCCTGTTTCCAACTATCAGTGAAAAAGTGCAACAACAGTGTGCAAAATTAAATGTTGAAACTAGTAACTACTCAAAAGTAACTATCAATACCAGTTTCAATGCTATTTTAATTGTTACTTATTACCACCAATCTTGTTATTTTTCGTGGTAGTTATAAAATAGAAAATCACCATAGTGAATATTCTACTTAGTTGTGTCCTCAAACATACTATCCTTACCCTCACGTAACATAATCAATACCCGTAGGTGATTTCCCTAAGGCATAACTATCATTTCCCTCTGTCATACATGATATTTCCATCATGCACAGAAACTACTTCCCACATGTATAATAAAATTTTACCCTTAGGCTAACTAAACACTTCCCACAGGCTCATAGAATGTGTCCCTCAGGCTAGGTAAAACACTTACCTCGGGCTAATTGAATGATGCCCTCGGGAAAAAGGAACCGGGTTGAGCCCAAAGCATAAAAAATAATTTTTATAATATTTCTCTCAAGAAAATGTGGTGCACAATATAATCATAGTATACCCTCGCGTATTCTGGCCAAATGGATAAATAGGGAAACACACCCCTGGGGTGGTCCAAGATCCAAGAAGTGATCCCAAACTGCACTTTAAACTTATCATTAGTTTATCTATGCAATTCTATATATCTTTTAAGTAAAGGCCTCAGCCATACGACACCCCAACCATGGGTGCATAGCACAATGATACACAATTTCAACAAAATAGTTGAATGTAAACACCAGACCACATAAATCTTTCTTCTCAGATACTTACACATGAACGAGGCCTCCAGAATCATCTAAGAACGATGTAGATTTATGATAAACGTTTACCCATTCAAAATCAAATAACTTTCCCCTAGGAAATAATTGGTAAGAAACAGACAAGGAGAGGGAATAACTCACCCACGCAGTTCGATTGAGATAGTCAGATAAGGATTTAGATTCTTGGTGTGCGGTTGAGAGATCTTAAAAGATCTGATGTCCTCTCACGGCTTCAAAATGAACTCAAATCCTCTTTTGCCGAATGAGGAGGATACTACCCATTTTAAGCGAAAAAAAACTACACAGCATGTACTCTCAAGTAAATTGTGTTTACTTTGAATTTTTTAATTGTTCCTCTGGATTCTTCATTCCATGGTGGCACTATTCATTCATCGACATGAGTACACGGTGCATATTCATGATTATACGGCGTGTACTATTCTCCACTGGTGGCTATCTCCACCGCCTTACCATTCACCTTTCGACTAAATACATGGCATGTAAATAAAAAGTACATGATGTGTAGTTAGTTTTTACATGCTTCATTGCCGACAGCCCTAAACGCCCTGTGCACTCATCCCACATGGCCATAGTATAAAGTGTTTGGAAAAGTACAAAACATGTACCCACAAAATTTGGGATTTCCCCCCATTTTCCTTATTTTCCCAAAAACACATAATGAAAAGGTAAATAAGAGACTCGTACCTCAAAAATATGAATCGGGTTCTTACACCCCAAGTATCCTGTCCCTTGGGGTTTCCAAGCTTTGGTAACCAAAAATTAAATGTCAAAAACAATTTAATCATAATTAAATCTACAGAAACCCCACTATTGCATGAAACTACTAAATCATTATCTGGGGAAATGTATTACTTTATTACCTTACTCAAAATAATCCACTGTCTCTCTGGTGTTGCATGAAACAACTCGATTGGATGATTAAGGTCTTAACAAGTGTTCCTTTTGAGGTAATCTCACACTTAGTATTTGATGTGTATTTTAATCTCATCATATTATCTCATTTTATTCCCATTTTTTTATGCATACTTATAGTAATTTAGTTTTTAATCATATCCACTCTACCTAATCAATATGTTTAAAACCATATTTATGTGTGATTCTTTTTACAATCCAATTGTTCTTTTTCACATTCACAAAAGTATAATTCAGACTTATTTATATATATCCAGATGAATCATATTAAGGTAAATGAATACTTTATGAAAATATTTATAATTATATTGGATTGAAAATATTCATATAAGTTATCCAAGAGTAACATATATCCAACCATGTTCACCATCTTAGTCAAGTTATGATACTCCATATAGGTAGGTAGACCGAACCCAATTCCCTTTACCCAGGGATACATTACTCAATAGATAATCCAATTCATCATAACTCTAACACCTAATATATAAAAAATATGGTCAACAACTAAATCTATCTCATAACATCAAATAAAAACTAAGGTCAAGATAGATGAAAATATAAATTAAATATGGAGTCAATCCTATAATGTAATAAAAGGATCTTCAATAGAAGTAGTATAACAATTCAGACTGAAGCATACATAATATTCACATTTTACCAAATAATAAAAAACATGAATATAGTAAGAATTAACATTTTAAATAAATTAATAATTCAAATATTTATACATGAGATAACATTCATGAAAAGTTCATAAATCAAATATAAATATAACCATTTTAGAATTTTCCAATTTAATATTATTGAAAATCCATATTTTTAAAATAAACATTTTATATTCATCCTAATATGAAATCTTTTATATTTATCATTATATGGAATTTCCAATTTAAATATATGATATTAGAAGAATTATAAACTATTTATTATCACATTTTTATTATGTAAACATTCTAAATAATATAAACTTCATTTACCAATTCATTTTTTAAAACATTATAATATCCTTCATCAAAAGAAAATTAATGCATGACAAATAATATCCATGTAAGGAAAAATTTTATTTTGAACAATTAATTTTTTTAATTATGAGTAATTAATAATTTTAATATAAATAATTTATTTTTTCTCCATATTTCATAATTTAAAACCCTTTGTAAATTATTTATTATAATTTCTAAATAAAAACAATTATTTTTATATCATCAGAATTGCCATATAATTTTTTCAAAGGTATTTAAGTATTAAAATATAATATTTGGGAAAAATAAAACTATCCTAAAATATTATTTAACTAAATATAATCCATTTATAAATAATTTATATATTATTTTATTAACCATTTATAAAATAAAAATATTTTTTAAATACCCTTTTTAATGATTTATTAACATTTATAAACCATTAAAAAAATCTCATAATTTACAAAAAAAATTTAAATACTTTTCATTCATCTTTATGTTAGAACCCCTTGCGGGATAATGGTATCCTCTCTTTACCCTTACACAAACACTCTATATAATTGTAATTAAATTCTAGACTTGTGGGAAAAAAATTAAAAAACTGGTTACCTTTATACAACGATGTTAAATCCTACTACATATTGGAAAAACCATCTTACCTTTACATAGATTTGAGAACTTATCATCCACCCAAATATTGGAGTGTTTCAAGTATGGGTAAACCCATCATACCCTTATGTAATGAATATAATATTTTAATAAATAAAATTTTTTTGTTACAAACATTACACAATCTATTAAATAATTTCCTTACCATTATGTGTAATGGTAATGTGCCCGGTAACAATTACATGACAATAAAAAAACTCGATTAACCTTACCCACCAACAGTTCATGTGTGGTTCAACACTCTTATGTTGAATGATATATGTAAGGGTAAGACCCAATAACCCTTACTCAAACCACTATAAAAAAAGGTAAAATCTTTGGTTTCACTTATGCATTGATGTTTTGCAAGGGTAAGGTCATCATTACCTTTATATAGAAAATCTATATAAAGGTAAAACCAATTATGAAAATAAAAATATATAAATGTGAAATTTCCCTATTATTAATTTTCAAATTCATTTACATATTTTATTTAATTAAACAAAACATGGTTAAATTTTATACTACTATAGGGAAATATTAGAGTCTAAAATCATCTAAAAACTCTAGTGGAAGTGATTGATACACTTTTCTAAGGATCTCTATCAAATAAATTTGAAACATTTTTTTGTAAAAACTAGAAATTAGGAACACTATAAAACCATGAATTCCATTCACGGAATTCCCACATAATCCTTTGATCTTCATCTTCCTATGTGTGTGATAAAAATAACTAAGTGGAAAACATAAACATCCAACCTTCTGGGTATATCCATGAGTTACACCAGAATATCTCAACGTTTGAGTGGGATCCAAGCCAGTCTCCATAGTATTCTAGTACTTATATATGAAAATAGTGAAAATAAAAGTGCTTTGAGTTTAGGTGGTTTCATCCAACAATATAGATATTAAATCCATCCACCACAGTCGTATAGATATATGATATATAATCCAGAACAACACGTCTTGGGCTATATCACTTATTCATTTATTATAAAGCATGAAAAATAACATGGATAATAAGAATGAATTATCATAAATTTACTCCCAAACCCTGATTAAATTATAGTCTCATTGAATATTTAATTATCCAGACAATAACTATTATCATAGGTAGTGTAAATTATATTCCATATTCTATATGAAAATCACTATTTTCATGAAGTCTATAAGATATGTATATATATATTTATTTATTTAGGATATACCTCCATCATATTCCCAATATCCCATTAAATACACCTCACAAGTTCTATACAATAAAGAACAACCCTTTACACTATATAAAACCTATCCCTAAAACTATTTCTATTGAGAATCGTCAAAAATACCAAGAGTAACAATGAATGGATATAATCATCATATATTGGGGTTCATCCATTAAATTTCCATTCATGGAGTATATAGAGTTAATAAATGATAAACATGTATATGTAGGTGTTGGACTCACCTATTTTGATGATCCCAAATCATGTTTTATTTATGTGATAACCATGTTTCTATTATATGATAATCGTGTTTCATTAATATTCTTAGTTTTTATCAAGTAATAATTATGTATCATTAATCTCACTATTCTATCGATTAATTTTACATTGAAAAATTCCTCAATGTAAAAGGTCACTGATGAAGGTTACTGATAATGGTCACCGATTGAAGGTCACTGATGAAGGTCGCTGAGATAAGGTCAATGATGAAGGTCACCAATAGAAGGTCACCAATATAAGGCTATCAATACAGGTCACCGATAGAAGGATACCGAAGAAGGTAGCCGATGTAATGTACCGATGAATCCTACTATTGAAGTCTACTATTGAGAAAGCAATCGCTACTAGTATATCGATTATCATTCTTTTACTCCATACTTTGTAAAATTCTTAAGATTATTCTATCAATCATATTTGGAAAATCTAATGCTTCTAACATTAATTAATGTTGATTCTATACATATCAAGAGATTATTTCGGGGGACAGAACAAGGTATGAGGAAGACCATACGTGGTTTACATATTTCTATTTTTGGACCTCAAATAAAAAATAGAAGACCAAGGATGAAATAAAGCAGGGAGGAATGCATGAAAATGTGCATACTAGCAAGATAAAAGTAATATTAGAAGAACCATGCAGTACTTTCATTGTGAAAAATAGCATAATGAAGATCATTTGGGAGAAAAAATTCATGTTAACCTTATGTGCTTCTTCAATTTTCTGTCAAACCAAGAAGCAAAACCACTAAATACTAGGAAGCTAGATCCTGGAGTTACGACACTAAGTTTTGAGGACATCTTCCAGATAAAGACTCAAACTGTAATTTCTTCACTCCAAGGAGTCAATAGCAAAAATTTAAACACATAGATCATTCTAAAATCAATCTTATAATATTATCTCTTTTGTGTTATTTTCTTTTACATTTATAAGATGTGTGTGTCTGTCTATTACACACACTATCTTTTATGCTTGAAATAGAGGATACTAAAAATCCTAACATAAAACTTCACTTACACCTTGTTTCCCATGTGTAATGATGGAAGAGGTCATATCTAATCTTGTTTGATTGTTTTTTCCATGAAGAACATTGGTAGAGGGTGTGAGCCATGGGCGGTTTGTGAAATCTATTATAAATCCAGATACAGGCTGTGCATCAAGTTTATTGTTAATATAAACTTTTTAGTGGTAGGTTATCACCCAATGGAGAGGATTATGTATCGGTTTGAGACTGAACCTATTTTTTAAATCTGTTGTTTTCTAAGTATTTGAAATACCCTGTTTTTCTATTTTCTACTACTTATAATTTCAAAATAAACTATTTTACCTTAACTGTGATAGTTATTTCTTTTTATTGTGTGTATATGTTTAATTTAGTACACCAGTTTAAAAAGTTGATGATGTTGTTTACACTAATTTAACTGAGGACTAATCAGCCTTTAAGAAACCTATTTATTTAATAAACATTTATATCTCTACTTCCTTATTTAACTGTAATGTTTCATAATTGGGGGATATTTATCAAAATGTTTTCAACAGAAATTTTATATAGGAACACAATTCTCCCCCTCTTGAGTTCCGTTCTGGCCAAAATTTGGTATGAGTTGATAATGTTTATAATTAATACCATCTGAACTATTGTGAAAGTTTTCAAAAAAAATTCAATTTTAATTTTAGTTATATCTTGAAAATCATAAAATTTCCATCATATCAAAATTTTTTGTTCTTTAAATTATAATTAACTATGGAAAACAGAGATAAGGGTGTGTCTACCGACGTGCAACATTTCTTTAATGGTAATAACTATAATTATTTCCAACTATGATATTAGTTGTATCATAATGATCTTAAAATTTTTGTCATATCAAAATTATCAGTTCATTAAATTCTAATTAACTATGGAAAATAGAATTGAGGGTGAGGCTACCAACAGACCACCTTTATATAATGGTAATAACTATGCTCAGTGGAAATTAAAAATTAAATTTTATCTAGAGAACATGGGTCCTAAAATCTATGATATAATTGAAGAACAACATGCATTTCCTGTTACTGCTAGGGACACATGGTCTCAGTTGAAAAAATCTACATATAAAAATAACTTTAAATCAATTAATGAAGTGTACTATTCTCTAGGTTATGAATAATTCAATAGAATATATTCCTGTAAAACTACATAAGAAATCTGGGATACTTTGGATGTTTCTCATGAGGGAACAATCAATGTTAAATAAATGAGATTAAATTTTTATACTATTAGATATGATAATTTTAAAATGAATCCTGATGAAATTATATCTGAAATGTTTCTTGGGTTCAGTGAAAATGAAAATACCATAAGATTTATAGGGAAACCCGTGGACATTAAGGATCAGGTTATGAGGTTCCTCCAATGCCTACCTAACAGATAGAGTGGAACTTCTGTTTCTATTCGTGAATCCCTTGACATAGGAAAACTACTTGTGGAGGATCTAATTGGAAGACATATGATGTATGAAGAAGATCATAAGTTAAATAATGAAGCAGATGAAGAACCAAGAAATAAATCTATAGGATCCAAGACTGCTACCTCAAAAAGCAAAGACTATGAAAAAGTTAAAGATCTTGTAGACAGTTCCACCAGTGAAGATTTAGCTTAGGACAGTGATGACAAGATGGCTCATGTTACTAGGAGATTAAATTAGTTCTACCTTAATAAGTTCTATATAAAATCAAACAATAAAGGAAGGTATGATATAAAAGAACACTGAAAAAATGATAGAAAATGCAATGACAACACAAATGAGATAGTCTTCTATGAGTGTAAGTGAAAAGGCAATGTGAAGGCTGATTTTCCCAAGATGAAATTTATAATGAAATATAAATACAATAGAATGATATATAAAAAGGATATGAAGGGAACTTGGAATGCATTATAAGATAGTTCCAGTGTATTGGACACTTCTGATATTGAAAATAACCAACATGCAAACCTGTGTTTCATGATAGAAACATCAGAGGTAATACCCATGATTCTTATACATAATGATTAGTATGATGGGAATGAATCTAAATCAAATAATGATGAAAAAAAGAATAAGGATGAACTATTTTAATATTGTGGACTACTTGGTGATACCTTTAATTAATTCAAGGATAAATATAAATTATTGAAAAGACAACATGATTTAAATGCTAATTATTAGTCTGATTTTGATATTGAGAGAGAAAAATGTTCTTAGTTATTAAAAGAAAATACTGAACATAAATTATCTTATGATTAATTAAAAATATATCATTAGAAGTTTACTGCTGGTAGAGATACCTTGAATCATTTCCAACGGAAACATATTACTTCAAACTACACAACTGGTCATGGATAACAACGAGGACAAAAGAGGATTATTAAAAATAAATTTCTTTCAAAATTTGGACAGTTCACTACTTTTTCATGTTCTGGACCATCTTTTGAAAAAGAATTATCTAAGGGACCTAAAAATGTATCCAGATCTCAAAAAATATCTAGTGATTATAGGAAACATGTGAAACAACTATGGGTTCTTAAAGCATTACATGGTAACTACTCTGGACCCAAGAAAATCATGGTACCAAAGTTACCCAAAACTTCATCTGTTTTGTTGAAAAATTCTATAAAGAGCTCATGTATAACTATATGGTACATGGAAAGTAGATGTTCAAGACATATAACAAGACATTATTCATACGTCAATATCCTAATTAAAGATGATGGTGGATATGACATGTTCAGTGATAATGATAAATTGAATATCGTTGGCTTAGGGCAAATTGGTAACCCTAATACTATATTAATTTCAAAAGTGTTTTTTATGAAGAGTTAAAATAAAATCTACTTAGCATATCTCAGTTTTTTTATGATGGTATCAATGTTAATTTTCAAAATGATGCATGCAATGTTTTGAATTTTAAAAATGACTTAATATTAACTACTCTTAAAAATGAAACTGTATATGTTGATGATTTATACTCTTTGGCTAAGCAAAGTATTTCTTGTTTAAATTCTTTTCATAAGGAATCTTGGTTATGGTATAGAATATTTTCACATGGAAATGTGCACTCACTTAGGAAACTAACTAGGAAAGGTTTAGTTTGGGACTTACCTAAATTCGAATTCCCACATGAAAAAGTTTTTAATCCATCTCAAAATGGATAAAAACACAAAGTATCGTTCAATCCAAAGAAAGAAGTTTCCACTGATCAAATGCACGAGTTGGTTCACATAGATTTTTTTGGACCATCTAGAGTTTCAATTATAAATGGGAAACACTATGTTTATATTCTTGTAGATGATTTTCTAGATATATAGGGGTATACTTTATAGCTCATAAAATTGAATCATGTTATAACTTCATTAAATATTCTAAGTCGATAGAAAACCTTAGTAGACATAGAATTAAGACCTTGATATGTTATCATGGATGTTAGTTTGAAAATCAGGAGTTTGCGTCTTTTTTCTCACAAAATGGCTATAATCACAATTTATCTGCTCCTAGAACTCTTCAACAAAATGGAGTCATAAAAAGAAGAAATAGGACACTTCAGTATATTTCCTAGAATATGCTAAATGTGTATAACTTACCTATCAATTTTTGGTCCAAAGCTATTAATACAGCTTGTAACATCATCAATACAGTCTTAATTAGACATGTTCTTAAGAAAACCCCTTATTAGTTCGGGAAGAATAGGAAGTCTCTGGTTAATTACATTAGAGTGTTTGGTTGAAAAGTCTTTATTTAAACACTCTGGATAATCATTAAAATATTTCTTCTAAGAGTGATGAGGGAATTTTCCTAGATTACTCAATATGTAGTAAGCCTTATTGAGTATTAAATAAAAGAAACAAATGTGTGGAAGAATCATTTCATGTCAAATTTGATGAGATGGATCCACATGAACACAAACTGTATGTTGAATATCTGGAGGAAGATATGTCAATTCTATACCTTAATGATAAATACATTGAACCATTAGTGAAAAAAACTAGTTCTGGAAACTTTTTAGAATCTGAGCATAGTGTATCTAAACCTATAGAAAACCATGAGGAGTCTAGTTCAACTTTTCCTAGAGGTATTAAAACCATAAATAATCATCCTTTAGATGTTGTCGTAGGTTATCTAAATAGATAAACACAAACTAGAGCTTCTATAATAAACCAGTTTGAACATCATGCATTTCATTCAAATATTGAACCCAAAAATATTAATGATGCAATCAATGATGAATTTTGGGTAATAAATATTTAAGAATAATTAAATCAGATTAACAGAAACAATTTTTTGGAATTAGTAGAAAGACATAAGACACTTTGACCATATGCACTAAATGGGTGTTTAGAAATAAAGTTGATGAATCCGGAAACATAGTTAGAAACAATTCTAGACTAGTTGCACAAAGATACAGTTAATAAGAAGGATTATACTATGAGGAAACCATTACACATGTAGCTAGACTAGTGGCCATTAGGATATTACTTTCTTATATAGCTCATCAAAATTTTTAACTTTATCAAAAGGATGTCAAATGTGCATTTCTAAATGGGTACAAAGTTGAGGATGTATTTATCGAACAACCCCCTTGTTTGAAAAATCCACATTTTTCAAATCATTTCATTAAGCATTCTAAAGCGTTATATGGTCTAAAATAAGCTCCAAGTGTTTGGTATGATATACGTAGTTTTTTATTATTTCAAAAGGTTTTACTAAAAGAATAGATGATCCTACTCTTTTTATTAAAAGGATTTCTAATGATGTTTAATTAGTAAAAATTTTTTTTGATTAAATTGTTTTTGGATCCTCTAAAAAGTCATTGTGTGTTGATTTCTCAAAAATGATGCAGGATGAATTTGAAATGATTTTAATTGAGGAACTGAATTTTTTCCTTGGATTTCAGATTATCCAAAATAAAAATGGTATGGTTTTAAATTAAAGTAAATATACTAATGATGTTTTGAGACATTATAGCTTGGATGGTAATAAATATTGTTATACAACTATGAGTTCCACATATAAGTTAGATTCTGATGAAACTGCTAAACCGATGGATCAAACAAATTATAGAGGTATGATTGGGAGTCTGTTCTATCTTTCTACCAGCAGACCTGATATTAAGATCATTGTATGCTTCTGTGCTCATTTTGAAGCCGATCCCAAATAATCTAATTTAATTTTCATTAAAACAATTTTTAAATATCTCAAGCATACTACAAACATAGGACAATTTTATCCAAGGGGGAAATCCTATAATTTAATACGTTATTTAGATGCTGACTTTGTTATTTACATGTTAGATAGAAAGATCACCTCTGGATCATGTGGCATTTTGGGAAAGTCAGTAGTATCATGGTGTAGTGAGAAACAGAATTCAGTTTCATTATCCACTACCAAAGTTTAATATATAGTTTCTGGTAGTTGTTATACTCAAATTTTTTGGATGAAACAAACTTTACTGGACTATGGATATCAATTCAATCATGTCTCTATAATCTGTGATAATAAAAGTGCATTATCATCTACAAAAAACTATGATCTCATGCTAGGACAAATCACATTGATGTGAGACATCACTTCTTAAGAGATCATTATCAAAGAGGTGATATCATGATTGAATTTGTTGACTCTGAACACCAATTGGATGATATATTCACAATGCCTTTGAGTTCTTAGAGGTTATATTACATCAAACACGAGGTAGGTATGATAAACTATTATCATTGGACCTCACTATTGGAATTCACCATTATACATCATCATTGGACCACACTGTTAAACCTCATCGATAGGACCTCTCCATTAGACCACACCATTAGGACCTCATCATTAGACCTCACCGTTGGACCTCATCATTTGAACCTCAACATTAGTCCTCACCGTTAGGACCCCATTGTTAGACCTCACTAATAATACCTCTCTGTTTGACCTCACTGTTAGACCTCACCGTTGGCACCTTAATGATATTCGATCTTTTTGGTACTTTGTGTTTTTCTACTAGAATTAGAAAGTTTTTATTAGTACTTAATTCTTCTACTTGATTTGATTTTAGACCCTTAAATGATAAAAATAAATTCAAACCCACATTTTATTCCACTTTAATCCTCTTTTTAACCCCTTTCTCTCTATCCTTGGAACCTAACCCTCTGTTGAAACCCACAAACTTCTCCAGATCGCATGCCAAGATTGAAAAGTCCGATGGTTGATGATGAAGGAGATGGGCTGAACCCTAAGAGACCTCAATCTGGGTATAGTAGTGGAAGAAAGTTTGCGACAATGCTAATAAATACACATGTTTTGAATAGGGAAGTGTTGTTGAGAATGAATTAATTTCAAAATGGTTTCTTTCAAGCAAGTATCTGGTGAAAAAGGCACTCGATGCTCAGGATTGGGTAGAATGTTTTTCAAATAGCTTTGGACCTTATTACCAAAAGCTAGTGAAAGAATTCTATGAGTCTGGAATGTTCATGTATTCTGAGAATGAAAACTGAATTTCTTCAAAGGTAAATAGATTAAGTGTTAGATTCTCTTCTCTTGATGGTATTCTGGTTTAGGAGTCCCACATAAAGTCACTTTTTATCACTACTTCCGAGTGGTGCTTCCAACTCGTGGGTTCTTCTTTTATGAGGAAGATTTTTCTAAACTGATAGGGAATGGAATCCCTAAAAACGTGATTTCTAATAAAATAGAAGGAGATAAAAAGTTTCTTTTTATATTTGTTCAACATGTTTTGAGTCCCATGGGATGGTACTTTACTACATTGATGTATCAGGACATGTTTCTTTTGTATCATTTGAAGCATGGATAGAAGATAAATCTTGTTAGGTTATAGATGATTTATTTAGAGGATATGAAAAAATAATAGTTCCATATCAAGTGCTTTGTTTCAGTCTAGGTTTATATCCATTATATTGAATGTGAAATGAGTTGCTTGAAATAAAGAGGTTACAATATTTTTAGGGGCTAACTTCTGCATGTCAAAAATTAATTTCAAGTTTATGAAGATAAGCTATAACCCTTGTAAAATAAAATGGGTGAATGATGAGGCTAAGTTGATTGACGGCTTCAATCCTATTAACAATCCTAATTGGCCAAAGAATAAGATACATCTATGTTTAAATCCTGATGATGTAGAGCCAGTATACTTTGATGAATAAGAAGAGGCTGTTGTTATGAAAGTGAGATAGGATTATCCTATAGATGAATTGAGTGATCCTGACCTTCCCTCAAGTCCTCATGCTAATGATTTATTTGTTTGAGATCCTCTCCCACCAATGAGATTTACTAGAAGATATAATGTCAAAAGGGATAGCGATGATGAGGAAACTAGTGATGAAGGAGAAGAAAATGTCTTAAGAGACAATAGAGAGACCATAGAAGAGGATGATGAAACTGAATATAGTCATGATGATTTTGAGATAGCTGCTGATGAAAGTTAAGAAGAATTTATATGTCTTGGTCCTCTGATAGGAAATAAAAAAATGGTAAATATTGTACATGAAGGGGTTTTTGAATCAGTTGATACAGGAATTGAAATGGTAGTAGTTGAAGATTCTATAGATGAAGTGGCAGTGGACTATCTTGTTGATGGATTTTATCAAGGGGGAATAGAAGAGATGGATGTAATGGCTTAGGAGAATGCTCCATGTGAGGGGAAGGAACCTATTGCCATAGGTTCAGCTATTGCTTCTCAAGGAATAGAAGCTTGTTCAGAAGACCGTGGATTCGTGGTCTTGGGATCAGACTACAGAGACTCATAATATGACATGCCTAACAGAAGCCCTCCAATTCTTTCTATTATAGAGACCACTATTGTACAGCCATTAGTGCTTTTACCTGGAGACTTTGTTAATAAGGATGATTTAGAATCATTAAAATCAAATTTGAAGAGACACATTGATGAGATATATATTTATATACAGAGAACATTAGCTCTCAATCCAAAAGTGGTGGTATCTACCATAAAAAAATAATTTCTACTTCTTACTCAAATTTTCTACATTAATTGAAGGAAGTCATAATCAGGTCAGAACATTGGAAAAATATGTGGCATCTGTGAAACAATAATTTGTGAGTTTAGAAACTTATATGGATTAAAGGGTTCAAGTGGACCATGGCCTTAAGTATGTTAAGAGTATTGTTCAGTAGATGGTCATTGTGTTTGAGGACTTTAAGAAGTGTATGGAGGCACATGTGAGTGGATAGGATGATGATATGAAAAGTTTGATCAGTAGTATGACCCTGTATTTTAAAGAGACAGTGACTTTTACAATGGAACCTATGTGTGAATTTACTTCCTCTTTAGCCTCTTCTCCTGTTGATCTATAAGATTTCAAGTTGGTTGTTACTGAAGAAGCGGAGAAGTTCTCTGTTTCAAGTACCTCAAACCCTCAGTCTATGACTCATGTCATTTCCAATACAAGATAAATTCATAATCTAGTGGGATATTATTTGAGGGAGGCTGCACAAGATCATAAGTCCATCAAAGACAAAGTTGATTTCTATTAAAAAAGGTTGTACACTGAGCATCATATGGAAGGTCACTGCAAGATTCTATTCGAAAACAAGAGGGTCCCACATGTCACTCCGGATTTTAAGGATCAAGTTAGCAGTTTTAGAGAATTGACTCCTAACTTGGATTAATTAATGTAGAATATGGATGATTTTATCTCAGCTATGGAAAGAGGAGGAAGCATTATTATGGATTTCAGAAATCTATTTTTACCCTTTCTCCATGTGGACTGCACTCCCATTACTATTCCTCCACCATTACCTTCTTCCTCAGCTGCTTTAGGCTCTACCATTGATTCCCCATTGATGAATCAGGTATAGGCCATCAAAATTTGGAAACCTATGATTCCTCATAGATCTACTCACTATCTGTCTACTGAAGCCTCTATAGTAGCTCCTCCTACCTTGCTCACTGCCACACCTCAGCATATCCCACCATTTTCTGGACATGCCTCCTCAGCATCCAAAGACAAATCTCCCTTGGATATATCTGATGTTGATTGACGGTAGGATGTCTTAGTTGATGGGGATCTTTGTAATCTTATTTTTATATTGTAATATTTCTTAATTAATAATAAAATCCCATTTTGTTTCTTTTTGCCTTATATACTTTTTGTTTAACACAAAGGGGGTGGAAGTTTTATGTTGACTGGAGTCCTTGCATATATAATCTGATCTATATTTTTACAATAAAACTGGTTCAATTTTACTTATATATAATATATGTTTTCTAATACCTCTAAAGAAATTAGAAAATGTGCTTAACCCTGATTCAATAATACATTAATCTAAAATTTAACAAACATAATTTCTGATATCAAAAAGGGGGAGATTGTTGCACTCACCTGTTTTGATAATCCTAAATCATGTTTAATTTATGTGTTAATCATGTTTCTATTTTAGGATAATTGGGTTTCAGTAATATTTATAGTTTCTATCAAGTGATAACTATGTATATTTAATCTTACCATTCTATCGATTAAGTTTACAGTGAAAAATTTCTCTATGTAAAAGGTCAGTGATGAAGGATACCGATAAAGGTCACTGATAGAAGGTCACTGATAGAATTCCACTAGTAGAAGGTCATTGATGAAGGTCACTGATGATGGTCACCGATAGAAGGTCACAATGAATGTCACTGATAGAAAGTCACTGATAGAAGGTCACTAATAAAAGGTCACCAACGAGGCTCACCGATGAAGTTAACCATTAGAAGGTCACCAATGAAGGTCATCGATGATGGTCTCTGATAGAATGATACTAATAAAGGTCCTTGATAGAATGCTACTGATGAAGGCTACTGAGGTAGCCTACCGATGAAGCCTTCTATTGTAGCCTACTATTGAGAAAGCTACCGCTACCAGTCTAGCAATTCTCACTCTTCTACTCCATACATATTTAAATTTTTATGATTATTCTAAGAGTCGTATTGGGTAAATTTAATTCTTCTAACATCAATTAATGCTGATTGTAGGCGTATCAAGAGACCTTGACAGGGGATAGTCCAATGAATGAGGAAGACCACACATGATTTACTTATTCTTATTGTCGGACCACAAATATAAAATAGATTACCAAGGAAGAAAATAAGCGGAGATAAATGCATGAAACTGATATTACTATCTATATAAAAGTATACAAGGAAGAACGGTACAGTACTTACATTGTGAACATGACAATCATGAAGATCAATTAGGAGAACAAATTCATGTCTCCCTTATTTGATTCTTCAATTCTCTTTCAAACCAAGATGCTGAACCCTTCAATACATTGAAGCTAAGACCTGGAGTTGTGGCACTATATTTTGAGGAAAACATCTAGAGAAAGTCTTGAAATGAAATATCTTCACCCCAAGGATTCAAGAGAAGAATTGAAAACACATAGGGCTTTCTAAACTCAATCATATAATATTAGTTCAATTGTGTTCTCTTCTTTTACATTTTTGAGAAGTGTGTGTTTGTCTATCACACACATTGTCTCCTATTCTTGAATGGGAGGATATTAAAAATCCTCACATCAAACTTCACTTACACCTTCTTTCCCATGTGTATCTATGGAAGAGGCCTAATCTAGTCTAGTTTTTTTCCCACGAAGAATTTTGGTAGAGGGTGTGAGTCCTGGAGGGTTTGTGAAAACTAATGTAAATCCTGATACAGGAATTTTATTAGGTTTATGTTAATATAAACTTCTTAGTGGAAGGTGATCACCAAGTGGAGAGGATTAAGTCTCATCTTGAGACTAAACCTCTTATTTAACACTATTGTGTTCTATGTTTTTGCAATACTTTCTTTCCCGAATTTTCGATACTTATAATTTCCAAAACAGAAATTTTTTTACATTATCTCTAATAAATACTTTTGGTTAGTGAGTGTATGTGTTTAATTTAGTAAACCTGTTTCCATAGTTGATGATGTGATTTACACTGATTCAATGGAGGACTAGTCACCCTTTGACAAACCTGTTGACCAGCTAAACATTTATATATCTACAGCCTTAATTTACAGGGACGTTACAAAATTGGGGGATCACTATCATAATGTTTTTTACAACAATTTTAAGTAGGAACTCAATTCAACCCCCTCTTGCATCTCAACTCTGACCTATAGTGGGATTGATGAATAATGAATAAATAATGAAAATTCCACAATTATTTTATCTCAATCATGTAATATCATATCTCTGACCCAAACCCAATGAAATTTCTCGTTGTTTATATTCCCCATGTGTCTCTCATGAAATGGATATTATAAATGATATATAAAATTGGATTAAAACTACATCAGGAACAAGAATTATATAAATAAAGTAATCAAATATTTTTATACATAATAATTATAAACTGATCCACACAATATTTAATAATTTAATGCATAACAATTTTGAGAGAATTTAATCAACATGAATTAAATATCCACCTTAAATTAAGAAGAATAAAATCCATAACCCTTTACTAAAAATGAATCAATTATATCCCAATATCATTACATTAATTTCTTCTAAATGTATAACATAAAATAAGGCATCATGGGTTTCCAGAAAATTTTATTATAATAGATTAAAAGATTATCCAAATCCTATAGTGGGTATGTATCTTTCTATTAAAATTAAAATAATCGAAATTATAATGTAATATAATTTTTTTAAAAATAAAATAAAATAAATATTCCCCTTTCATATTGTAGTTCATTTTTCTTCTATTCCATTAATTTTATTATGTGATCATCATGGTCCTATATAATGAATCATGAAGTGAAATTATAAATTTAATTAAATTTAAGAACAAAAGATATATGGGGTTCAAAAAATATTCATAGAATAAATATCTAAACTATATTACTTTAGAATAAATCCAATGAAATAAGTAAATTTAAATTTTAGTTTCCTAAAAAATCCATTTTTAAAGGCCACTGGCTCAACCATATTACTTTTGGAAATGTGATATGAGTTTTTTTACCGATTTTAAAAATCCTAATTCATCCATGACAAATGTTGTCGGGAATCCAAGATGACTCTTATCGACCTCATAAATAAAATATTCTTCTCGCATTATTTTTTATTAAAATAAATAATGATAAACTCTAATGCTTTGAATTATATTTTAATTATTTTAAAAATGTGGTAAAACTACTTCACCTCCTCTTCCTATGGTTTCTTATATTCAGTTTCATAAGTATATTATTCAATTTCAATATCACTTCCGTATTATTTTTTTAAAATAGGTTGTTATCCTATAAAATCATTAGTGATCGCCATATAGAAAAAAATTATGTATTTAATTTCATCTTGACACTCTTCCAAATCTCTGCGAACTTTCATTGTAATCTCAGAAATTTTCATCCCCTCCAATTTTCCATCTTCTTATTTATCATATGATTCCTCCTCTTTTTCATCATCCTCCTTTCCTACATGGGTGAGTTCATATACCATAGAAAAAGATTTATCTCTTAAATTAGAAGATACCTCATCTTCCATTACTATTCCCTCCTGGTATTTCCATTCTACTATGAAATGAAATTTTAGTCTAGAGAGTAGTGAGTTTTCTTTACATTGGTGTGGTTACGGGTTTCATGCTTCATTATTGAGGAAATATTCTCTATTTTAATCTACTTTGTCTGATATGTATGTTATCTGACTAAGAAAAATTCTTCTTTATAGTAAATATTAAATTAATATCTACCATCCAAAACAAAAATACCAAAAACTTAATAGAAAAGAAAAAATTAAAATAATGAACAACCTAAACTAATATTAAAAAATCTGGACGATAATAATTTTCATACGCTATAAAATCTATTCTAATAACCTAGTTCAAACACTAAAAATATTATATGTATCATATTTTTCATCACTTATATTCATCTCAAATCAATTTATATTTTAAAAACATGATGTAAAAAACATAAATACCACTAAAAAACAGTATATGTTATGAATGTCTTATGATAAAGTTCATATAGAAAAGAAAAAATATGATTCTATATTTGACGTGTTATGAAATTGTAATAAAACTAAACTAAACTAGATAGGTGAATGTAATTATTGAACTAAACACTAATGAGGGAAAAATAGAGGGAAATTCAAGCCCAACAATGATTACACTTATTTAAGACAAGTCTGCTTCACTCATGAAACCACTCCAAATCAATACTTATGAGACTTATTGGTGGTATCAAGGTATATATCCCAGTAAAAACCAAAATAATATAATCTCACTAATCCATTTTGTCTATGAAATATTTAACCATAAAAATTTTAATAAAATTAATCTCTATGAGAAATGTAGAGTTACATCATCTCTCACTCCCCACTCTCCTCTATAACATTGGGGTCCAACCTCTAATTTCAATAAAATTTTCATGACAACTGGGAAATGAAATTTTAATTAATTCTTAAACAGATTAAAATTGATATGAAAATATCATAATATTTGAAGAACTATAACCATGTGGTACACATTTTATTTTTCAATTCCACCTAGTTCTATAACACATATCCAATCATGATTTTGTGTTATCTAACCATGAGTAAACTAACCATCGTAGAAGAAGTTACATGTATATTAAAAAAATTAAGGTGTTTTA
The DNA here is from genome assembly GCA_963277665.1 of Viscum album. NCBI lineage: Eukaryota > Viridiplantae > Streptophyta > Magnoliopsida > Santalales > Viscaceae > Viscum > Viscum album. Next base: position 1,543,840,699 of record OY728129.1, read on the forward strand.
ATTATCATGTAATCCTTAATTGGGTATAAAAAGAAACAATAATATGAATTTCCATGATTACACTGCTAAAATTGAAAGGAAGGGAAATACAAACACTATAAATTTATCCATGTGATTGATTTAGAACACCTCTAGCATTAACTTCCACATCTATAATTCAAACCACATATTTCAATCATTTATTTAACACTATAAAATATGCACATTATCTACATATTATATTATATTAAGATACATCCACCATTTCTCTATATTATCACTTTTATATATGATTATATATCCTGAATTTGTCAATTCTTCTTTAAATCCAACTCATATCCTCGGGACATGCAATACTATCCCTCATCTATCCCCATCACATATCTTTACATATCATTAATAATTATATCTTGCATCAATATCTCATTTATTGACCTAATATCTTATTCATTAATCCAATATTGATCTACATGAAATACATGTGTGATCCGCTAAATATATCCCTTTAAAAATATTACACATTGTTCATGAGGGAAAGATATTTGGATGAATGAACATATATGTGAAGAAATATCTTATGTCACCTAAAACTACCCTTATAGCACAACCGAGACTCCTCTACACCAAGGAATAATATGAAATGAATCAGAAGTCTTAACACTGATCGCATGAAAAATACAATCCACTACATAAATCTAATCATAAAAAATGTAGTGAAAAATATATGTCGTGGCATCCTAATTACAATAGATATTACATTATTCTTCTTAACATATGAAGTAATGAAAATCATTTTTTTGTGGTCATTTTATTCAAATTAGTGGAAACCCCATATGAAACTTGAATAAATAGAGATTAACTTTAGGTGGGTCCTGCATGACATTGACATCGCTAGATCATCTTTTAAATTGCTCCTTATATCCTGAAGATACATTAATATATAAAAAATACCTTTACCTTTACATAAAAAATATCAAATAGGAAAGGTCCTTCCCACAACTAGCACCATTATATAGAATTAAAAACATTATTTTATTCATTAGTTATAGTTAAAAGGGAAAAAAAATTCTAGTAGCCTCTTATAGATTCATTATCCCCATTTTCTAAACACACACACGGTACAATGATGAGATGATTCCATAACATCCTTATTCATTAAAAAATATAGTGTTTACCACTATCATAACTGCATTATCAGCAAAAACCTAGTTCTTTAGGTTGGATATGGTGTAAAAAAATATTTCAATGTTCTTATATTTCTAGAGGTATTGTTTCATTGATCTCTCCTAGTTTTGGGATGGAATAACTAACACACAGTGTAGATGTCTATAGCACAGTAGGTGTATCTATGGAAGATAATGATTAATATCCCAATATAGAGATGTCCTTATTAGGATTAATAGTGTCTGGTAGAACATAATCTTGTATCAATGATATTAGAATATGGTCTCCAGTTAATAAAACATGATATAGGATTAGAATCTCAAAATAACATCATGTAGTCCTCCTTCCATGACAATCTTATCCAGTTCCTCTCATATTTTGGGTGCTCAAATTTTAATACATATACCACTTGGAACTAACCCATACTAGGCCCACTCACACCACTCCCTTACTATCATCCAACTATGATGACAATTGGATGGATACTCCATTTTCGTAGACTGATCTCCCTTGGCAAGCTAGATGTCCAAATATTTTTATAAATATTCAATAATTTATTTTTACATTTCCAATCACATTATTCACCTATTGAACACACATTATCCCTTGCTAAAATATATATTAAAAATTAAAATAAATATATATTATTTGTTTTTTCTATTTTTAAATTTGTTATTAATCATTTATATCATGAATTTACCCATCATGGCCCACCTAACCAGTGGTAAGTTGAGTGTGACACCCCATGCCTGCCTCCAATAAAAAATGGGCTAGAAACAAGTGTCGAGTACAAATATCAGACACATGGATGGCCATAGAATAAGATAACTATAAAAAAACACAAATCAATAAAATAAAAAATAATATATAATGTAAATAAACAACTGATACTGATATGAATACATATAAATAAATCCCACATGAGAGTGATACACTAGTATGGGAAAGTAAAAATTTTCCAAATTAAATCCCACTGAAAACAATAAATGATTCCAACTAGCTTCTAATAAGGGGATACTCTCAGAATGTAATTCTTATAACTAACTATGGTAACCCATGATCAAGTAATCTACACATGATACTAGTCCTTCGAGGACTCCATAAAAAGGCATGTCATATATATAACACATGACAAGTTCGAGCATATCACATGAATGGGGGAGTAGAAACATACCCTGTAGGTCACACAAAAATCTCATAATATAAATATTCAATGCTGGTCGGCTCATAAGAAAAGATAACATAAATCCATGTATACTCATGAAGGACACCTAGTTTCAATATAATTTTACATTTATACTAACAGACTAGGATTGTTCTCAAGGAATCATGGTAACATTTGTCTGGGAAAAAACTACTCATCAGTTCTTGATAACACTGTAGGCAGTCATCTGAGTGGGTGTTTCCATCTAGACTGACCAATAAGAGGTACACACTAGATCTCATATGATATCAATAAACTGATAGGGTATTACAACTACAGCCTATGGGGTTATACAACCTTACCCAGAGAAATCCACAATGATGTGGATCACACACCATTAAATTATCTATGGTGGTATCTGACCCAACATGGGGAAAAATATCGAGGATCACACCCTAGGACACATGAGGGGATACCCAACTCTATCTATAACTAAATCACAAAGGGGGTCATTCATCCTATGGTTAGGATGTTATGAGTCACTATATCTCATATTGATGGACCAAGTGAACACATCATATAGGTACTCTTTTATACTAAAGTGAACTGGGGCCTCAAACTACCTTTGAATGAGTACACGATGTGTACATAGAATACAAGGCATTTTCAAGATATTATGTACATTACTAGGTCGATTCCCATGCATGTACCTAATTGGTCATGTTCATGTACAATGGTCATGTCCACATACACTGGCCAGGTTTGTGAGTGTATACATTGGTTTTTCCTATATATAGTGGAACATTTAAGCCTATGTACACTGGTTATGCCTATGTCCCATATGATAAATATCAGTTAACATGAATGAGACACACGTAATGTGAAATGTCACGCATAATGTGATATATTATTCTACATGTAACTTCTAACTACCACATAAATCACTCCGCATGGTGTGTGTTCTTCTGAACTACACATAGTGTACTTATGTGTTTCCAGAATTCCCATTCTATTCAACATGTCAAGACAAAAATGACACAACATTTGATTCTACCTAGAATAATGCTTTAAGAACATGGATATTGGGTCGACTATGCCTAAACAGTCTTCGGTGTCCTGATTCAATTCAACAAACTAATCAGGAATGACTCTCTTTGAATTGCATTACTGCAACACCAAACAATCAAATGGGAACTCTCAATAAAACATATAATTATAATTTATCATAACTGAAACATGATCATGATGTTGATACAAAATCCAACCCCATGGAAACAATATTTTCTACCAAATATCGGTTGGGAAATAATCTACTTTTGTGTATTGTCAAACATTTGGAAAAATGAAATAATGATATTGATGGTTTCAAGAATGAGGGGAAAATCACACAATAAAATTGAGAAATCAAACATCAAAAAATGTTTGGGTTACCCTCAATCTATTGATATAAAATTATTAACATCCTATAATAAAAAAGCATCAATAAAATATCGTCAATTCCAAATTATAGGTAGAAAACATCAATTTTAACTCATAAATCGATCAATTTATTAAAATTCTATATAATATATTAATTTAGGGTATAGATGAACCATATACAAGTATTAATCAATAAAACAAGACATACCTTGAGATTGGATCAATTTTGGAAGAAGAATGATTCTTCATAATTGTCAACCGATACATTAAATAACTCATTAGTTGAATATGAACCCCATTATATACTGATCATCAACCCATGATCCCATTATTTTTCATCATTTCTCTTCACTGTAGCCCTCTCAATTATCTAGGTTTATGCGATTTAATAGAAAATTTTTACATAACTATTTTTAAATAATAGTTAATTAGGTTATGACCATTTAATAAAATATTTATTTATTTATTTATTATTTCGCATTCCAATCCCCTTAAAAAATACCCAACATGTACAAAGACTATATTATTCTATGGGTAAAAAAATATTCTTGATTTAATTGATGTCTTGTTTTTCCCATCTGAAACAATATTTTGGAGATAATCCATTATTTCATGAAAATCGCACTAGAAAAATATAATAATTTAAATAATTTTATTATATCAAAACTAATTCTACCAAAGACTTAGAATACCATGAAAACTCTTTACCTGACTCCAAAAATATATTTATCACATTTCAAATTTACATGGAAATACATTCATTGAATTTTCCCCACCATAATGATTTTCATCCCAAATATAAGAAAACATACTAAAAAATATAAGTATATTGATCTTGCATTTGATTTCCCCACTCCAATGTCTTCTCCAGAAGATTCTCTTATGGCCAAACACACAAAAAAGGAATCTTTCACCCATAGAGGATATCCACCAGTGGATAACCTGTCCCTATTAGGTAATCTATGATGGAATCTATATCCTCTATTTTCATCTCACCCAAGTTGATAACATGTAATGGGTCATACGCAAACCTCCTCATCTATGACATGTGAAACACAATGTTCACCTAGTATAACTACAGTGGCAGGGCTAAGTGGAAAACTACCTCACTAACCTAATGAAATATTTGTAAATGGATAATTGATTTCATAGATAACTTTATGACTCATAAAAATAATTGTAATCACTAATGACTTGAGAACATCAGGAATAAAAAAATCACCCTCATTGAATTGAAAAGTTCTTTATCATTTATATGTGAAGGACATATGAAATCTATAGGCATTCATATACACTATTGGGTGATATAAGCCTTCTATTATATGAACCTAACTAACTGAAGGACCATGGGTTATGAATCCCCTGGATTAGTTCAACATAGTGGTGACCTGCAGGGTCTCCTTTACAATGTTTCAAATGGTGCCATTCCAATTGTGTAGTGGGATATTATAAGAAAACTCTAACAAGGGTGTGTAATACTCCCAAATATAGTCAGTGTACAATAATAAATCATAATGAATTTACTTCCAAACCTAAATGGTCCACTCCCTCTCGTCATCTTTCTGGGTTGTTAAAAATTCTGATCAACCTCAACCGAGTCCCAAAATATATTTTTAACCATCTCTTTAATCATGGTATAAAGAAAGTGTCACTATCAAATATGATCTTCCTATGAACTATATGATGCCAAAATCTATCATACATGTGACTCTTTCATATCTTAAAACTATTTCCATCAAATATTAAAATCCCTATTTATTAACAACCTCTATTAAAACCAAAGAGAGAGAAACGCTGATTTTATCCTTTCCCTCTAATACCAAATGTTATCCTATCTAGGTTAAATACACAAATAAGGGGTGAATTTGGGAATTAAATATTAAAAGAAGATTATTTTTTGATCCAATTTCATCATTAAATAAAACTCTCTTCTCTCTGCTTCCTATAACACAGAATAAACGGGAATTAATACAAGAATATGATGTAGATAGTTTACATGGCTCTATCTCAAAGGGATATGTTTGAGTATCATTCATATGTAGTATAACCATGATGAAACTACACCAAAGTGTACTAATATTCCAATGTTCATAGAGGACTCAATGTTTCTACTAGTTCACTACCATTCACTATTTTAAAGAACATTACTCTCTCAACTGATGATTTCTCACTGCTCATTTAGATGAATTATTTTTTGATCACTTGAATCAATATATTTTACACCTAATTTGGTGCAACATGAATATCTAATTTCATTCACCTGAGGAATAACGTTTTGTCGTATAATTACATGGAAATCCCTTTTGACTTTCAAAATATTCACATTAATGAAACCCCTTTCTCTATATTCATGAAACTATTATATTCTACCTGAAACATTTCTACCCATCAAGATACTTTTCCTTTAAATAAATTCAAAACCTTTTTCCAAAAATTATATGCATTTTTAGAAAAACATAACTATTCATAAAATGTTCTCTTTCACGAACATTCTTCTTTAACTGAACTAATATTTTTATGAATCCATTAGGGTATTAAATCATTCATGAAATTGTTTTATGAATTCATAGACTTATGATTTTTGTTAAGGATTTCTCTCTCCATATGATGGGGTAACTACATAATTATAGAAGTTTCCACCCCTTTGTGAAACATTCAAGAACACTATGTCCTTTTCGACTAACTCGTAAAACCTATTTGTGAAAATTATTTCCTCCTCAAAAAATCAGAGAAATTTTATATTCTCAAAACATCCCAGAATTATGTAACTTTTTCTCTTTCCTTCTCCAACCAGTTATCTTTCATGATTCGAAAATCTTTCACGAATCACTAATATTTTTTTAAACACTAAACATTCATAAATTATTTTTATTTTAAATATTTTCATGAGGTATAAATGAAAATACAACATTACTGAAACTTAGGGTATCACTGAAATATTGGACCGCAAAAAATAGTAAACACTGGGAAATGGTATCACCTTATACATGTAATCTTGTGAACAACTTTTACATCTTCCATACATATTTCATGAATGTTTTTTAATAGAATTGGTCATAAATCATGATTGAAATTGAAAACTGAACTTTTCTACTGGATTTTACTATAAACAAAATCATACCATGAACATGAAAATTTCCATGAATTAATATTTCCATGAATTAAAATTTGAGAAAAATCATTTTCCCGTGTATTTGTGAAGAAACTTCTCATGTATATTATAGAGACCCGATCTGGACATACATGGACATTCAATTACTTTTGCGGAATACTTAATACATAAAAATACAAACACACAATGACCATAATAGTTTAGTGTCCTTGGAAACATGGAACAAAATATTATAATCATGGTGAAAGATCATCAACATCTACCATAAAGATCATACCATTTTTGTTTTCTTACCTAAAATCTTTCTTTATATCCTGGGGAAAGGAAAACCTAAAATATAGAAAGGGTGAGCTCCAATTCTATATATGGGTAAATATAGAGAACAAAAAAAATTCATAAACATTTGAACTTAAAAACATGAACATGACTTTAAACATCAAAATCTTGAGCAATGACATAAAACATGGCAGTATGTAAGGCTTGGATCATAAAGGAACATTAATCATGACAAAACGACATGGGAATAAAACATGAAATTGTGGAAACCATTAATCATTTGTTATGATTTCCATAGTATCAAAGGTATTACTGTCAAGACCATTATAGTGGACAAATTCCATTACTGAACCGAGTTTAATTGTCATTCTAGCCCTCTATTACTAAATCAGATTCACTTGTCATTCCAGCCATGTTTATATCATGAGATATAAATATTTACCAAATTAATTGTAGGTATATATAGGTCCCACACATCTCATTGTGAAATCATTCTTTCGTGTGCCACAAAATAAACAAAAATCATTTATCATAACCCAAAGAATAATATGGGTTTCATAAACATAATACCATCTTAACATAATCCATATAAAACAAATGGATATCATTTAATCATAAGAAAACTCAATCCAAGTAAATGATAGAGGTATTTTAATTGAAACATAAACATATTAAATAATGTCACCTTAGATGGAGAATAGATTCGATAAAACACTTGAAATTAATTCTTGAGGAAAATATCCTTTCTTCTTCAAAATAATTTTATGTTCACAAAATTCCATGAAATTTAAATGAAACGGATATTTTTGAAAATAATCATGAAATATTATAGAGTTATTTTAATGAATATAAGGCTTTATAAAACCGTAAAATTTTATTCATTCCGTATAAGTAAAAAACATTCTTCTCGTAATTTTGCTGGAAAAGTCAAAAAGTACCTCGTATGGTAAACAAAAGAAATATTTCTTCCATACCACATAGTAAAAGTCAAAAGAGGTAGACATAACATTAAACATACATGTAAGGATATTAAAAACTTTTTGATACCTTTTTTTATAAAACATGGACATTGATGATAAATATAACCCCAGTAAATACTTACGAATAAACAATCTCGGATAAGAACGAGATTGGAATAATAATCCCTTACCTTTTTTTTCCAATTTCTTATGATTGTGTCCGAGACTCATATATAGTGGGTTTATACATTTTATTATCTTTTAACAAAACCATAATAATATTTATGATATCACATATTATTCACTTATAACTTTATATTACCCGTTCATTTGTCAATTCCATGTTAAAGTAGGGTTTTGGTTAAATCGTTTCATTTGTCGTATGTGTTTTGACTTGTAATTACTCATATGATTACATAGATCATGATTACTTTATTCCAAAATGTAAAACATGATTTATATAATATATATATATATATAATAGATCGATAAATGGAATTAAATAAAACGTTCATGGAGACGGTAGGCCGTACGTACGCACGAACGTTGTTTTTATTTCCGTATACAATTTAATGAAAGTGAGTATTTACATAAATCCTATATCATTATTATGTCATATATTTCATGATTATTTATTATTTATACTTAATAATCATTCTTGAATGGTTAACATCGAGAATGAATCTTATCACGTCGTTGAGATGGTAATCCCTACGTACGCACGAGCAATGATATCGTTCCCATAATTATTGAATGGAATTGGAGTGGATAATATAATATCTCAAAAATAGTATGATGTTATAATAATAATATATAGTTATTATTAAAACAATTATATCCATCCACGTATGGTGTGGTGGAAAAATAGATAACACAACGGCATAGAGACTATAAGTTGTACATACGCACGCACGATGATTTCTTTTTTTGTAGGACGGATATAAGGTGAAATAGGGTTTTATTTCAAACTTAAAATAATATATAAGTTTATTAGTGACACTTATGTTATTAATTTATAATGAAACATCTAAATAAGATGAATTAGAAGAAGAAAGAAACTTGAATGAATCAGTAGATCAGATTACCTCTTCCTCGACGCACCTCCTTTAAGCTTCCTCTTAAGGGACAAGAGTTGGTCTTTTGAGAAGACCAGAACCTCCAGAATGTGACTAGGAAAGCTTAGAAGTTTAATGGGTAGGGGATTTCCAAGATTGAAGGATTAAAATTGTGTGAAGAGGAGAGGGATGAGGTTCCCTTTTATAAGAGAAGAGAGGGGCACTTTTCAAAACCTCAAAAATATTAATTAATAATAAAATAAAACCCCGCCTATAAACCTCCGAAAATCACTCAATTAGAATATAATATAAGATAGGGATATAATATCATAAAAAAATAAAATTTATACATGTTTTATGTTTATTTTTAAACCTTATCATTTTGATTTATCCTAATTTAATCTATTTAATTTTATTTGAAGTAATAATATTCTAATTTTTAAATTATTTTAAATACATACTTAGCTGTTGTTAATTTTACATAATTAGATACATTATTAAATTTTCAACCATATCATTTTAAATTTGTAATTTTTAAATATTATTGTGAATTTTAAATAATTAAATAATATGTTATTTTTATAAAATATCAATAGTGTTAATTTTTAGACAATTCAATTATTTGAATTTAAATAAAATCCCCACATAAGATATATTCGAACAAAAATATTTAATAGATTCATATCATGTACTATAAATCTAAAAAATTCATGGAGCACATTAATTCTTTCATATAATATTTATTTTAATATTTTTAAAACCATATCTTTGATATTTCTCTTAATAAAAATATTATTACAACATTTTTGTATAATTATTTAATATACTTATTTTTTTGCATAAAAATTAAAACTAAAATTATATGATGATGATAAATATAATATATTAAATAAGAATACTTTTAATCAAACTTATCATCTTAAAATCACAAAATTTAAATTGTTATATTCATTAAATTATGAAGGTGACAACATTAATATTATAAATGTCATAATCAGTTTTATAAGGCTCCAAATGGTCCACAAGTCGACCCATGGATGCTTAGGGTATATCTATACCTGACCAATATGGTTTGGCCAAGTTTATGGTCATTTTTATTGGTATTATTATTTTAATAAAAACTATATTTTGGATTTTTCACTAAAAAAATAATTTCTTCATCATTAATGTATAAGCTATTAGGGTAATTATATAATTTTTAAAAATTACAATTAAATTACCTTGATGAATAAAAATATTTTATCTTTCAAATTAGTATTTATAATTGAATTTAAATTCAGTATAACATTATAATAAAAATAATTTGATTAATAAAGTTTGAGTGAGACATATTTCACTTCCATTTAAATAAAATAAATTAAAGGTATTAATCTCATCCAAGTGGGTTAAAATAGATTCCATTTAAATCCAAGTATGTTTTATATATAAATATAATCAATAAATAATATCACGACAAGTGTTAGTGTAATTTTATAATATTAATTTTACCCATAATTACCCGATATATCTTTAACTGCGCTAAATTAAATTTTCCGTAGTTACTATTCATAATGTCCAAAAATAAAAAGTAGCCTATTAACAGAATTTGGACATAATTATTATTAATATGGAATCTATTTTTAAAAATTCAATACACCGAAGTTGTAGTATTCAATATAAAATTAACACCGCTGTTGAGAAAAAGGTTTCTAAAAGATAATACAATACAAAAGATTGAAATTTGTTTACCAATGAATTCAATTTAAAATTAATGATAATGACTTAGATTATATTAAATGGTAAAAATATATTCTATTTATTTTTGAAAACCATGAATTATTTTAATTTAACCATATAAATTATTTCGATGAAAAAATTTGTATTTAATTAAAATTTAGCGTATTTTTTACTATTCATCCAATTATAATGGTAATCAGAATAATGTCAAAAATTTATCCAATGTTAATTTTTATATCATGATACAAAATAATAATTTTTATTTGTCAAATTGAACTTATAATCTTGTCAAAAATTATATTTAAAATGGGTGCTCCATCAAAAGGCAGCAAAACTGCATTTTTTTAAAAATACTTATTTTACCCACAAAATTTATTTTGTTCTCATATCTTGTTCTATAATATGTGTATGATGTAGTATAATGTTATAAAATTCAAAATTTGGTTAATAATATTCATAATTGTCCGTTTATAATAATATTATAATATATCATTGTTTAGTGAAACTCAGTATTGCGAACCACGCATGCTATTGAGAAAGGTCACTCGTGCATGTAGGACAAGACAAGTATATTATTGCATATACTAGAGGCTAATACATGTGTAGTGTACAATAGAATATATTAATTAAATTAAAAATAATATATCTCTTAAAATCTTAGGTTGTTACATTCTACCCCCCTTAAAATGAATTTCGCCTTCGAAATTCATCGGGATTATATATATTTTACTACTTGAAAGTTTCATTCAATGAAACCCACATCATAAAAAGGAATACTAAAACATAATTTTCAAAACTAATGCATGAAACCTAATGGTTACCCAAAATAATTCATCATTGGTTTTCCACATAGGAGAACTTCGGTGAAAACATGGATGTGGAAGAGAAATCTAACAATCAAGTTCTGATGGAGAGTGGTAGAGAACATGGCTATGAAAAATCCAACAATAACAAACCCAAGAATTTCTGTTGATCTAAGGTATCATCTGATTTGTTGGATATGAGGGTACTATGACAACATTTTTGGTTTTCAATATCATTTCCCTAAAGTTTATGATTTTTTTTCATAAGGATAAATACTTACCTGATTTTAGTGTAATATCATTGTTGGTCATTCCATGAAAAATTTCCACATCATCTCTTATTTATAGAAATGAAGTTGAATTTGTCATTCATGAAGTGCTAGCAGATCATGTGATAGAATTATAGGTCATTCCATCTGTCTTTATCACCAAAAGGTTAGCAAAAATTATTAAATATACATAAGTAAGTCTTTTGTGAGATTAACTGTATATGATTCCAAAAATGGACTTGTACTACATATATCATACCACATAATAAATTAAAAATAATTTCTACTAACCAAAGATTTCTGTAGGCCAGTGGTAGGCGATAAAGGCATGTCGCACTTCGGTTGTGGGTTCGATTCATGAATCCTTGTCCGATGCGACAAGTTTTCCTCCATCCTACAGGTTGTTCTTTTTCTAAAACTATACTATTACAACATTCCGGAAATAATATAACAAATTTCTATCCATAGAAAATTCTATCTGATTTCCAAATTAATGCATTCCAACCTTTAGGCTTATCGAAAATACTTCTGCCAATCTCATAGTATAAATAAAATGACCCCTAGAAAGTTCATCTACCGAGCTTGTGAATACCATCATTTACCCCCTTATATCATAAGATATATCTTATTGGTCACATTCCAAACATGTGAATACATTAATAATTTATTCTATTGAAACATGAATTACCATAGAATCTTTGTAAAAACATGAATGTTGTCAAAGGTTAACTCTTTCCACATATCAAAATCCCAAAATTTCTATATACTCAAACCATGATATCACTCTGTCCTTATATCTGTCATGAGCTCATTAATATTATCCAACATTTTATTATCTTATTATACCTTCATTATGAACATATAATCTACTTTCCAAAAATATTTCAATCACTTTTCATGGTTACCAGTACCATATAATTATTGAAAACCAGAATAAACCAACCCATTGCTATTCCCATATTCCACAATACAAAAAATGAGATTCTATAACACTATTTTGGAATCCCGTTACATAAACACTTAATCATTCCACCACTTCATTGTCATATTCAACATCACCAATAGTGATCACATGTGACTTCCCTTTTCCCTTTTCTTTTAGTGGTGGTTGATATCTATCATCATAAACCCCTAGATTAGGGCATTGGTTAGCATAATTCCCTATTTCCCTGCACTTGTTGCATTGATGTGTTGGTGGTGCGTTCTTTGTAGTCTTTTCTCTATTCACATCATTATATTACTTTTTCCTATTACTTCGGCACTCAGCTACTTGATGAACGTCTTTCCCTCACATAAAACATTTTCTAACTCCTTTAAGAAAATCTCCACCTTGCTTATTTCCACACTTTGAGCATAATGAAACATTTGTATTCTTTTCACCATAGTTTTAATATTTTTCCTTGAACTCCGTCATTCATTTCTTGTCAAAACCTTGAGATGGATATGTAACAAAAACTTCCTATTCTACCTTGATACCACAATGCAAAATATCTTCATTGCTACTGAAATCTTATAGCTAATGCCTTTCTAAGACTTGGATTTAAGCCATTGAATAATAGATCATCTTTACATTCATTTTAGATGATAAATCCAGATTCATACCTCACAAGCCTTGTAAAATTCTCTTTTTATATACCAACAGATTCATCATCCTTTTTCTTAAGCTCAAGGAACTCCTTTTCCATCTTCGTTTGAAGAATATGAGGAAATTACCTATTGAAAAATAAGCTCTTGAACTCATAATATTCTGTGGATTCAATTTCATCTTGGGGCATCGTATTCTTAATTAGAGTCTGCCACTGGTTTGCTTCACCTTCTACATGGTAAATAGCTAGAATGACCTTTTCATGTTCCAAACAGTGAAGTATGGAAAATATCTTTTCAATGGTATTGATCCATTGTTCAGAAATATGTGCATCAGAAGATCCATTGAAAGAAGGTGGACGTTGCCTCATGAAGGACTCAATAGAATATTGTTCCCTTCTATGCTCATTTGGAAGTACAGAGTGATTTATAGCTTTTGTAAGTATAGCAATAAAACTTTTTACTCCATTTCCCATAACATTGGTTTGTTTTGGAGGACAATAATTATATTGTCCATTACATTGATCAACACGGTTCCTTCGGGTTCCATCCATCATCTAAAACCCAAAAAGAATAATGTGAGAGGAAAAAATCATGCTAGAAAAAAAAACATAATAAAGGGTGAGTAAATTCAATATCTAACATCTTAGGATTAATTCTATGATCGATACAGTAATTCTAGGACTATATCGTATACCTATACTTAACCTTAGGGACATCCCTAGACATACCTTAGAAATATCTCTAAGGATCTCACTAATGTTTTCGCATCCTGGTTTCCAAAGGATAACTAAACATTTCCATTGATACAAACTGTAGAGACCCAAGCTTGACATACATAGACATTACATTACTTTTGTGGAATACTTATTACATAAAAAAACAAACACCGATGGACCATAATAGTCTACTATCATTGGAAACATGGAACACAATCTTCTAATCATGGTCAAAGATCTTCAACATCACTCGTAAAGATGTTCTCATTTTTGTTTTCATACCTAAAACCATTATTTATATCCTAAAGAAATGAAAACATAAAACATATAAAGGGTGAACGTGAATTTTCATTAAGGGTAAAAATTGAGAACCCAAAAAACAATCCATAAACATTTGAACTTCAAAACATGAACATAAATTAAAACATCAAAATCCTAAGCAATGACATTAAAAAAGACAGTATGTAAGGCATGGATCATAAAGGAACATTAATCATGATAAAAAGGAATGCGAATAAAACCTTTAATTGTGGAAACCATTAATCACATTTTATGATTTCCATAGTATCCAAGTCATTGCTTCCAAGACCATCCTAGTGGATAAAGTCCATTACTGAACTGGGATTACTTGCCCTTTCATCCCTGTATTACTAAACTGGATTCACATTCCGTTCCAGCCATGTCTATATCATGAGATATAAATCTTTACCCAGTGAATTGAAGGGAGGTATAGGTCCCTCTAATCTCATAATTATATCATTATTCTATTTTCCACAAAATAAATATAAATCATTCATTATAACACAAAGAATAATATGGGTTTCATAAACATCATCCTATAATAACATAATCCATATAAAACAAATGGACATCATTTCATCATAAGAAAAATAAAACCATGTAAATAATAGAGACATCATACTTGAAACATAAACATATTAAATAATTTCACCTTAGATGGAAAATAGTTTTGATAAAACACTTGAAATTAATTATTGAGGAAAATATCCTTTCTACTTCAAAATCATTTTCTTTTCACAAAATGCCATGAAATTTTAAAAGAAAAGAATTGTTTTGAAAATAATCATGAAATATTTTAGAGTAATATTTATGAAAAAAGGCATTATAAAACCATAAAATTCCGTTCGTGTCGTATAAGTTAAAAAACATTCTTCTCGTAATTTTTCCGGAAAACTCAAAAAGTACCCCGTATGGTAAACAAAAGAAAGATTCATTCCATACCACATAGTAAAAGTCAAAATAGGTAGACACGACTTTATACATACATGGAATAATAGTAAAAACTTTATAAAAACTTTTTTTTATAAAACATGGAAATGCATGATAAATATAAACCCAGTAAATAATAATTAATAAACAATCACGGATAAGAACGAGATTGAAATAATTATCCCTTACCTTATGTTCATTTTATTCTGTATGTGTCTGAGACTCATATATAGTGGTTTTAAAAATATTATTAACTTGTGAAAAAACCATAATAACATTTATGATATCATATATGATTCACTTATTACTTTATATGACCTGTTTATTTTTCAATTCAATGTTAAAGAAGTGTTATGGGTAAAATAATTTAATTTGTCGTACGTGTTTTGACTTGTAGTTATTCACATGATTACATATGTCATGATTACTTACAATCTAAATGTAAAAAATGATTTATATATAATATATTCCTAATATAATATATATATATATAATGGATCGATAAATGGAATGAAATGCACTGTTCTTGGAGATGGAAGGCCATACATAGGCATGAACATTGTTTTCGTTTCGTTATTAAATTGAATTTATGTAAGTATATACATAAATATAGTATCATTATTACGTAATATATTACATGATTATATATAATATATACTTTATAATCATTCTTGAATGGTTTTCTTGGAGAATGAATCTCATCGCATCGTGGAGACGGTAATCCGTACGTATGCACGGGCGATGTTATCGTTCCCATAATTATTGAATGGAATTGGAGTTGATGATATAATATATCAAAGTCAGTATAATTGTTTAATAATCATATATAGTTATTATTCCCACAATTATATCCATCCACGTATGGTGGTGGTGGAAAAACAGATTACACCACGGCGTGGAGACGGTAAGCAGTACGTACGCATGCACAGTGATTTCATTTTTTATAGGATGGATATAAGGTGAAATAGGGTTATTTCATATTTTTAATAACATATTTGTATAGTATTGATACTGATGCTATTACTTTATAATGAAATAACTAAAGTAGAGGAAGTAGAAGAAAAATGATACTTGAAAGAATCGGTAGAAGAGATTACCTCTTCCTAGACGCACCTCCTTTAAGCATCCTCTTAAGGGACTAGATTTGGCATTTTGAGAAGACCATAACCTCCATAACGTGTCTAGGTATGTTTAGAATAGTAATAGGAAGGGGTCGGTGGACCATGAAGGCTCAAAATTGTGTGAATAGGAGAGGGATGAGGTGACATTTTATAAGAGAAGAGAGGGGAACTTTTGGAAACCTCAATAAAATTAATTAATAATTAAATTAAAAAACACTTAAAAACCACCCAAAATGACACAATTCGAATATGGCATGAGATAGGGTTGTAATAGAATCAAAATAAGTATACATGATTTATGTTTATTTTAAGCATTATCATTTTGATTTATCCTTATTTAATCTATTTAATTTTATTTTCAGTAATAATATTATAATTTTTAAATTATTCTAAAGACTTACTTATGTGTTGTGAATTTTACATAATTAGATAAATTTTTACATTTTAGACCATATAATTTTAAATTTTAAATTTTAAAATTTTAAATATTTTTGTGATTTTGAAAAAATAAAATAATATATTATTTTTATAAAATACCAATAGTGTAAATTTTGACACTATTCAATTATTTGAATTTAAATAAACTCCTCATATAATATATATTCGAACCACAATATTTAATAGATTCCTAATATGTCATATTCATCTAAAAAATTCATGGAGCACCTTAATTTGTTCATATAATATTTATTTTAATATTTGTAAAACCATTTATTTGATATTTCTCTAAATAAAATAATTATTACAAAATTTTTGTATAGTTATTTAATATACATATTTGTTGCATAAAAAATAAAATAAAATACTATGATAAATATAAGTCTAATATCTTTCATAATAATACTTTTAATTGATTTTATCATCTTAAAATCACAACATTTAAATTTTTATATTCATTAAATTATGATGGTGAAAACTTTAATATTATAGATGTCATAATCTATTTTATAAGGCTACAATGATCCACAAGTCAACCCTTGGACTATTAGGTTTTATATATAGTCGACCCATAATGTTTGGTCATGTTTTGGGTCATTTTGATGGGTATTATTATTTTAATAAAAACTATATTATTGATTTTTCAATAAATAAGTAATTTCTGCATCATTTATATATAAGATATTAGGGTAATTTTAATATTTCTTAAAAATTACAAATAAATTACAATGATGATGAAAAATATTTTATCTTTCAAATGAGAATTTATAATCTAATTTATATTCTGTATAACCTTATACTAAAAATAATTTGATTAATAATGTTTGAGTTAGACATATTTCACATTCCTTTAAATAAAATAAACTAAAGGTCTTAATCTCATCCAAGTGGGTTACAATAGATTCCATTTTGACCAAACAATGTTTTAGAGAGAATCATAATCAAAAAATGATATCAATACAAGTGTTTGTGTAATTTTATAATATTATTTTTACCCTTAATTACCTGATTTGCATTTAAATGTTCTAAATAAAATTTACAGTAGTTACTATTCATAATGCCCAAAAATAAAAAGTATCCTATTAACATAATTTGGACCAAATAATTACCAATATGGAATAAATTTTTCCAAATTCAATACACATAAGTTACAGTATTTAATTTGATATTAATCTCACTGTTGAGAAAACTGGTTTTAAAAGATAAAACATTGCAAAAGATTGAAATGTTTTTACGTATGAATTCCAGGTAAAATTAATGATAATGAATTATATTATATTAAAAGGTAAAAATATGTTCTATTTAAACATTAAAACAATTAAATATTATAATTTAACCATATAAATTATCTCGATGAAAAAAAAATTAATTAAAATATGGTGTATTTTTACTATTCATAAAATATGATGGTTATCAGAATAATGTCAAAAATTTATCCAATGTAAATTTTTATAACCTTATTCAAAAGAAGAAGTATAATTTTTCAAATTGAACATATAAAATAGTCAAAAACTTGATTTAAAAGGGGAGTACCATCAAAAGGCAGCAAAACTGCATTTTTTTAAAAAATACTAATTTTACCTAAAATTTTATTTTGTTATCATACCATGTTCTAGAATATGAGTAAGATGAATTATAATGTTATAAAATTAAAAATTTGTTTAATAATATTCATAATGGCTAGTTCATAATAATATCATAATATATCAATCTTTAGTGAAACACAGTATTGCGTACCACACAAGCTTTCTAGGAAGGTCACTCTTGCGTGTAACACAGGACAAGTATATTGTTGCGTATACTATAAGATAATATTGGTGTAGAATACAATCGAAGATATCAATGAAATTAAAAGGAATATATCTTGTAAAATTTTGGGGTGTTACATACATCCCTTACTATATCCTAAAATATCAAACATGACTAATGAATTTAAGGGTGATATATAATCCCCCGGATCATTATCCATTCATATAAGTGCCACATGAAATAAATCAATCAAAATATCTCAAATATACTATTGAATTAATTTTTTGTATTCCTTTAAAATTGAATCAAGAAAAACACATTCATAATTTTATGTATAATAAAAATATAATATAATTATAGAAAATGTATGGGTATCTATGGATATTTAGTAACATTATAGGTAAATTCTATTTTATCAAGATAATAGAGAATGTGGTAATTTTGAACATATAGATAATGGTTATACGGTTGATAAATAATTTTCCCCAATCAACCGATATACACCATCAACTTAATCACCATTAAATCATTGAAATTAAAAAAAGGTAATTCAAAAAGATAGGTAGTGGAAGGAAAATTTTCTCTAATTGTGGGGTATTGTATGGAATTGAAAGGGTAGGGATGGAGAAATCCATTAATAGAAATGAAAATATCATTTTCCATTAAAATAAAAAATAGTGGATAATAATATTTGATGAATATCAATGATCAATCATAAAACATGTTAAAATATATTTATTTATGGGAAACATATTAAGAGAATTTGAAAGATTTCATGAACCAACCCGGGTCGACCCTAAATTAGTCACTCATGCCAGTCCATAATAAGGCCTGAGAGGTATTCTCTGTCCTTTCCATATCGAGATAAGAACAATGAGAATCAATGAGAGATAGTTTAAAGTACTTTTCCTAATAAAAAAATACCAAATTAATGGAATAATGAATAATTATCCCAGAAAAATAAATCAATAAACCAAACAACATTTTTCATAGTAACTGAAAGTAAAACAAAACCAAAAATGAAACAAAACTGAACCTGATGACCACTACATAAACTTATGACCTTGAGGATCACTCCTCTATCCGAAACCCAACATAACATATGGATAATGATACAAATATCAAATAAACACATGAGACTAAAATCAGTAATTAAGTATAGTCGTGATTATTATAACATAGTAGGAATTTTTAAAAATATATATTCCAAACGCATCTCCCTTATGTAAAAAAATCATTAGTTTCAGATTTTAAATACAATATAACCTAGTTTTTCACACATTTTTTTAAGTAAATCATGTTCCATTTCCATTTTCATTAAACCTCATCTCATTTTTGAAAAAGGAGGCCTTTATTTTTTTAATGAACGAGGGTGAAAAAATGAAAATGGTGATTATTTGATAATGGGAAATACTATGTGAAAATGATTTAAAATTTCTAAAACATTTTAAAACCTATTTTCCTAGTTTTAGAATTGTGGTACACTATACCAAAAATCATAATTAGTGACCACATAATTAGGGAAATGGAATATGGAATACAAGAAACCATACAAACTTAGGAACCAATATTATTCTCCATAGATAAATGAATTTCAAGTGTAACAATAAAGTATCTAGTATCTTAGTGGAAAATCTAGAACATACTAAAACCTTTATCATCATATATCCATGCCTATCTAGATGTCATTAATCATCTTAAATTATTAGTTTTACACTAATTATTTAAATGAGGGATACAATCTCAAAGAAGATAAAATATTCTCAGAAACTCTGATAGCCATTCTAGGTTACCATTTCAAATCAAAATTAGGGGTGATCCAAACAAATCCAATAAATTATTACACAAATAAATTTATCAAGAAGAAGCCATCACATATACCACACGACCAATCATCACCCTCAAAGAACCCCAAATAACACCCACTTTCCTTGAAACCATAAACACATGAGTGAATTCCCATGTCAATGACCTCTCATTCCAATTATAATCCAACAAGGAACATGTTACACCCCAAGGAATTGTTTTTAAAAGACTACGAATTTATAAAGGTTCCAAATTGGCCTCAAGAAGACATTAATTGAAAAAACATTTCCAAAAAGATAAAATACAATATATATTAACTCCAACCCATTTAGAAATCCATTTGAGAAACCAAAAATCCATTAAAAGTAAAAATACATACATTAATAAACAAAAATCACTAATACAGTGCAACATGGAATTTTATGAAACACTTAGTGTGAGAATTTAACTAAACCATTCCATGAATTCAAATATAAGTGTAAAATCACTCAATTTCATGTAAATGAATTATTATAAAAATAATACATCAGTATTTAGTATTTACATAAGGTATGAAAAGCATTAAACAAATGTATCTTCAATATAAAAGGAAAAATTCAAGGAAATCCTACCTTAAACTCAGAGTGCTTGATTGAAGCAACCCAGAACAACTCCAAAAAGGTAAAAAAAGTAAAAACATCCAAATGTAACCTTAAAAAGACACTAATAATAATTTAAAAGAAAAGAAATATTATACCTAAAACCAAAATACAACGGAAGGAGAAAAAACCAAGATAATATGGAAGAATAAAGATGTGGAAGAAGATATGAAGAGTTAGCCTTCAGAAATCACCCCAAAACTGGAATAAATATACATAGATTCACCCTTGTATGGGGAGGGAGGATTGATGAATAAGTAATCTATTCAATAGGTATTCAAAATCCAAATGAGGGAGAATATGAGAAATTTGGTGTAAAATTTAAGGAGGGTAAAAAGATAATTTTACACATTTAAAGAACCTGGGCACTACACACTTTTTGACCTCATGCTTTGAGAAACTATGCACTAATTGTGAAACTTGATTCTATAAAAAGATACATATCCATGTTCATTCTAGCCACATGTTTCGGACTAACCATTCCTAAGACAAGCACTCTCATCCAAGGACATTCAATACCAGCACAATTTCACCTGGGATGCGAAGAATTTTGATCAAGTTGTGCACTAACAAGGAAACTCAAACTGTGCATGTTCAGAATGAATTGAGAAGGGATTCATTCATAAGAGGACGAACAATTTCCACTTAATTGTGCATATAAACTATAAAAAGAAAAAAAATAGACCAAAACTCAAAACATCAATCTAAAATGACCAAAACTAAATGGATAATCCAAAGACAGGAAGGTAAACAAAAATTGAAGATGAAAATAAAAACTGGTAAGTAACAATTCTTCCCACCATTATTATTTATGCCACCAGAAATCCTCAATGATTCTAGTTGGTCAGTTAAAAGAAAAATAATCACTCATTTTCATAGTCACATTATTGAAATTAATAAGAACCTTAACCTCCACAAGGATGAATTCATTCACTTATACTAGAAACAACCCACCAGACTCATATCGCTCCTCGAAGGAAAAAACCAAATATTCCTACCAAAACTCTTACCTAAACAAAAACCATTAGTCCAACTCCACAGACCCATTGTTTTTCAATGGATAAGGAAAACTCCAATGTCGGACAACTCTAAAGAGCATGGATAAACACCTAATGAATCTTCCAAACTAAATAAATAGAAGAAACAAATATAAATGTGGGATCATATCATTAAACTTGGGAGGACCAGATGGTCTCCCAAAAATTTCATATTTCTATATGGATGCTCAAAAAATACCATCGTTCATACAATGAAGCTCTAAATCGAAAAAATAACACACCAACTCCAAAAAAACAAAACAATGGGAACAAGATAAATAACTTAACGTAATATTAAATGATATATCCCCTTAAAAATATTCTGAAAAGATAAAAAATATTCACTCACCACGAACAAAATGAAACACCACCAGAAACAACAATAATTGAAAAGGAAGTATTTTCATCAATAAGGGTTATGAAACTAAACCCATTTCACCACTCTTATTTTTCAAATGGGAAGGGGTGTCTTTTAAAGGGGTATACCCAACTCCACATTTCTTCCAAGAAACATCCTAATAAAACTATTTTTAGTGACCTAATAATCAATAGATATGACATTTCATCAGTTCTTATAGAGAGGGAGACTTCTTTTGACCCCACTTGCATTACTAATGACACAGAATGTCATATTAACAAAATTTTCTCACAATATGTATTAAGGAAAATTTACAACCTTTATACTAGATTTACCTTCACTATTTCTAGTTACTAAAGTAGTATTGTCTACGTAAAACACTTCTGATAACATGGCCTCAACCCAAACTTCATTATTTAGTACTTCAACAAATGAGGTCAAGCTGAATTCTGAAACTCTTGACCAAATATTAGGAAGCATACCATTCTCAAATTGTCAAGACTTCAAAGAATCATCCATAGTAAACTATGGTAAATAAGTTTTTATATCCACGAAATGATGGGAATACTCCAAAGTTGATCTAATTCTTTTTTTAAGGGAGAATATATCCATCACCTTTGGAACCCTCATATCCTTTGAGAAGCGCTATCAGATGATTGAGGCTATCAAGAATTCCAGTGAGTGGCCTTTCATTGGGTTGGTTACTATGACAAAATTCCACAACTTACAATTAAAAATGTTAATAAAAAGGTAGTGAACATATCCTTCAATGAATCAGGAATCCCAACGAAACTAAAGATACTTTTGATTTTTCGAATACACTATTTTTATTCAAATGGATCCTCTTGACCATAAAAGAGATGAGGGTTAGACTTCTAATACTCATGGAGAAAATATTTAGGATGATAAAGAATAGGGTTTACTAAAAGTTAACCATCTATAGATACCCCTAAAATATCAAGTGAATATTTGGTAGGGGTGTACACTAATAAATAATAAAACTAATAACTCAATAATAACTAACTCACCAATGATAACTCCATACAAAAAAACACTAAAGAGAATAAAACCAACTCACAAATTCCACTAATATTTTTTAAAAAGTTCAATAACCATAATATTAAAAACCATTTTCATACTATCCACTAAAATCCATTTCATTACAACCAAACATATCATCAACTATGAAAATAAATCCAAGTAATTTTCTATTTAAACAGCTTCATAAATTTAGAAAAAAAATTATCATTTAATAGAAGATTATTGAATTAAATTCCCATTTTATAAAAAATAATTTTTTTAAATAGATTATAAAAACATTTATTGAATAATTATAAAAAATCATATACCATTTTATCAAACCAAATCATTAAATATTGAAGTCGGGTTTTCAAAATATCAAAACAAGGTTTTCAAAATGACATGAAAAACAAGTAGTCTCAAAAAAAATCAGGAGAAGGGGGAAACCAGTGCCGATGGGTGACTTGGTCATATGGTTGGTGTATATATCAAAATTATACCATCATTATGAAGAGTCCCTCTGGACCACATTTCTAGCCTCCAGATAGCTTGTTAGTCCTTACGAGATCACTAGGACCAATAGAATGTCTCCCATTTCATTTTGAAAGAACCAAATATACCATAAGAACCAAATTAATTTAACAAAACCCATCTTCCTAGGGAATTCCAATGTTACTCCAAACAATTACTGAATATGAACTCCCTCATTCCTACACTACATTTTTTAATAGTCCTACTTCAACCACAACAAAAACAAATATAACAAAGGGTACTCTGAAATCCTGGTCCTCTAAAGCACATGTGATATAATATCATTTTCTCATTAACTAACCCGGATAAACCCTGAATCGGTGAACCAAATCATCATATAATAAGGTCCCAAAGGCATTCTCGATACTCCTGAGCTAGTGACAAGAACCATGGGAATCAACCAAAGAAACAATGAATGATTTCACCCAAGAAAAAAATACAAAAAATACAAAAGATGTTGAAAAATGAAATATAATCCCAATAGAATATATAAATAAACTAAATAATATTTACAAAATAATGGAAAATAAAACCAAACTAAAAAATATGACCACTACATCTCTATGGGACCATGAAGGGAACTCTCTAATCCCAAACCCAAAATAAACCATGGGTAATGTGACCAAGCTAAAACCTATACCTAATACTAAAAATAAGAATGAAGTATAGTCATGTGTATTAAAAATTAATATTTATGACCAAGAAAATCTATTCACAATGAATCTCCCTTAATTATATGATTTTTCAGTTTTAGGTTTAAAATACAATATATAAAAGTAGGTTCTTTAAACAATTTCACTTCAATGGAAATCACAACCCATTACCCTTTCAATTTAAAACTGGTTTCTTTTCTAACAAGGAGGCCTCTAGATATTTAAGGAAAGAATTGGAAGAGAAGAAAAAGGTGATTATTTAAAAATTGGAAATTGGAGTAAATGATTATAACGAAATTCCATAAAACATTTGAATCCCTATTTTTTCACTTTTAGCAATTAGTTACACCATACATGAATGAAAAAGTAATAAATTCATAACAAGGAAAATAGACGATTGAACACAAGAAACAAAACCAACTGAGGAACCTATATTATCTACCATAGAAAAATGAGTTCTAAGGGTAATATGGGAATACCAATGTGAAATTTTCATAGTGAATAACATACAAAAACACGATTCAACCTATTGGAACACCTCACCTAATACCATCCATCCAACCAAACACTTGTCCTGACTATAAATGACCTAACCTAGGGTCACAATTCCAAAGCAGAGAATGGTCATACTAAGGCACACAATATAGATCATAACATAAACAAGTGAAAAAAACATTACTAGAGAATAATCTAGATATTCTAGGTTACAATGTCATATTCAAAGCGAGGGTGAGAAAAACAAATACAATAAATCAATAACAAATAAATTTAACAAGCACAGTCCATCACACAACTCGCACTACATAGTATCACCTATGAAGAACTCCAAGTAACACCATATCTCCTTCAAACCATCCACACATGAAAGAAGTCACATTCTAAGGACATCACATTCCCATTAGCATCCAACAGGTAATGGGTAACACCCCAAGGAATGTTTTTAATATAGGAGCAATTTATGATGGTTCTAAATAGTCCTTAAAAAACAATTGAGTGACAAACCATTTCCAAAAAGGGTCAAACACACCATTTATGAAACCCAATCCATTTAGAAATACGTTTTTTAAACCAAACATATGTAAAAAGTAAAATACATACTTTAATAACCACAAATTACTTATAAAGTTCAACTATGAATTTTATCAAACACTTGGTGTATGAATTTAAAAATATCCTATCATGGAATTAAAATAAAAGGATGAAATATCTCTATTTCATGTCAAATATTTATTATAAAAACCATCAATCAATATTTGGAATTGAAATGTGGTGGGAAAATCAATAAATCCTTATTTTATAAATGTAAAGGAAAAAATGCAAAGGGAAACCTCCCTCAATATCATAGTGCATCAACAATGTAAACTAGAAACAAATTCACAATGTCAAAATGAAGTAAGGACACACAAAATGATCCTTAAAAAGTAATCATACCTAATTTAAACCAAAATAAACATAATCTATCTACCTAAGAGACCATGGAAGATGAAAAATCAAGATAAGATGAAAGAAAAAGTACGAAGAATAAGAGAGGAAGATGTTACATTGAGAAATCATCCCAAAACCAAAAAACATTACATGGATTCACCATTAGTGGGGGAGGTGTGAGGAAGAAGGGATAGCTACCCAAGGGTCCAAGTGGCCAAATGAGGGAGGATACAAAAATTGGGGGGGGGGGGGGTTAGAATTAGAAGAGTATAAGAATTGAATTGAAAACTTTTAGGGAACCTACGCATTTTGAATGGTTTGACTGTACTGTTTGGGAAACAATGCACAAACTGTGCACCCTGTACTAGAAACACTAGACACTGGCACAATATTTCTACATGGTTTTGGAAAATCATGCACCAAATGTGCAACTTTATTCTGTAAACAAATAAATATCCATGAATACACTTACTGTATAGTTTGGACTAGTATTGATCAAGGTATACACTATCATATAGGGTCACCCAATACTTGTATTATTTCTACAATGATCCAAACAATTTGGAACAAGCGATACAAAAATCGTGAAACTCGAACTGTAAAGGATTCAAATGAACAGAAAAGGGACTCAACCATGGGAGGCTACATGGATACCAATTAACTGCACGCCTAAACTATAAAATAAAGGAAAGATAGAATATAACTCAAAACATTGATCCAAAATGACCCAAACTCAAAGGAAAATCCAAGTATAAAAATTATAACTAAAAAAATAAAAAATATTGGGGTGTGGTAAAAAAATCACAATAGAAACAAGGAATATCCTTGGACATTATGAAATAATAATTTTAAAATAATATTTTATAAAACATATATGAATCTAATTTATTTTATAAGAAAAGAAGGTATATGGTTAAAATTTCATAAAAGAATACGAAACAATGGAAAAAATCATTAACTACGAAAATGTTAAAAAGTGATTATTTTCAGATTTATATGAAAACAAACCGTGCAGAGAAAATTTCATTTTTTAAAAATATATTATTAGAATTTTATAGAGAATAAAATGAACATAATCAATTAGTGATTCATAAATAAGAAAATAATAAATATCATCCATTGATTATGAACATGGAAATGGGTGGTTCTTGGCTAAAACAATATATGGGGTTAGTTTACCATACAAGAAACACTTTGAGTAAAATATGATTCAAGAGGATATGATTTTTTGAGGTTTCATGTAAAACCAAATTAATAACCGAATAAAATGATGATGGTTTAGAGAAATAATACAAATTCCTTATATGTATTATCTTCTAAAAACAAACAATATTTGAAAAAATATATTAGTAATGAAACCATTCCACTTTGACTAACATTTCAATCAAAACCCCTTTAAATAGATATATAAGTTTAACTTATTTATATGAATAAAAGATAATTAATGATATATTATCATAATTAGTAGTTTATATACCATATAAAATACAAAGTTTTCAAGATGAAACCTTGCTCTTGTATTTAAAAACGATATAAAGAATCCATTATCTTATTTCCCTTCTTAGTCAAATGAAATATAACTATAAAATAATAAAAATAAACTTATTTATCACTTATTTTGAGAATCTTATTAATATATAAAACCCTTTTTAACTTAATTTACAATGTTTTGTTATAAATATATCAATTAATTGATTTTATTTTCATCATCAGATTTCATGAGTTTTGATCAGTTGTTTCATACATGTTATATAATGGAGGTACCAATTATTATATATTGAGTCAAATTCCATATTTTGATGATAATTATTTGTAGTTATATAGGCATTTCAAAATTATTCATAACTTTTTTATTTCATTTTATATGAATTTTAGTTATGTTTCATATTTATAAACTAGGAAATGATCTTGTTTTAGATTACTTAACAGAAAAAGTGATATTTAATAACATGTTCATATTTAGATATTATACTTATTGAAACATAAATATATCATTACAAAATTAAATTAAATGGAATTAAACATATAAAAAATTCTTTAAAATTTTTTTACATCAATTTTTTAACATCATTCAAGTACGTGGTTTAGCATTATAAACATGATAATCTGATAATAATTAAAATATTATGAAAATATTGATATATATTATTTATAGAATATTTAATAGCTTTTATACATCTAATATATATCATATATCTTAGTTAAATTTATTATTACAACCATCATTGTTTCATGGTGATAAAAAATAAAATTATCGGTCCTAGTGGCAGCAGTCTCTGGGCACACATAGTTAACTTTTCAATTTCTCATTGAATTTGATGTAAATAATGTATATATTAATTTTTAATTTAAAAAAAATAAATATTATATAAATAATTTTTACTAATCAATACAACAATTATGACAATACATGATTGGTGGAAGGGAAAAATAAGTTACATTGTTTCGTGGAGATAGTTGTCTATACCTATGCACATTCAATGTCACTTTGATGTTCATAGTGGATGGAAAATAATAATTAATGGGGTTTAAATTGATATAATATAATTTAGAAATATAAATATTTAAAATTGATTTGGGGTTATTAAAAAAAATATAGAATAAAAATAATGAAAATAAAGATAGTTTTGGATAAAAACATAATCTTATATTAGAAACCACACTGGTTTTGAAGACATTTTCAAGATACTAAGGACCCAAAGGATGAATAATTTGGGTAATGGATTAATGTAAATTAAATAAAATATATTCAAGAATATATTAAAATATATGTGGGTGGGTGTGTTTCATGATGTAGTGTAATTATGAGCCTTTTTATAAGTGATGAAAATGATACATTTTGGAATACTAATATTTTTCTAAAATTACATAAAACTATTCAACGTTAAATTGATCTAGAGAGAAACAATAATGCATTTGAAATGGAATTTGGGGCTATAATACTCTTCAAATTTCATTAAACAAAATATTGGCTGGTTTATGACGTTTCTTCATAGTTTTTTACATTTAAAAATTAACATTTTATAAGGGTAATCAATTATTATCCTTAGTACTTATTTTTATGGAAAATTTATAATTATAATAAATTTGTAATTTTATACTCAAATATTATATATGAAAATAATTTTCTAAAATCAAATTAAAAAGGATAGAGTAAAATAATTTTAGTATTATCACACATAATGTGTAAAAACCATTTTTTAGAAATTTTTATTTTAAAAAAGAATTTTAATTTAATGATAAAAATAAGTACTTTTTTATTCTAATGAAAAAAATTGATTTATTATAAATCAAATAAATGTTATGTGGCTTCCAAATCAAGTAAAAAAATATCCCGATTAGAATTTTAATTAAATTAAAAGACATGATAATAGATTTGTGTATAAAATGAAATGGTGAATTGTTATAAAATGTTAAGCATTAGAATATAGGAATAATATATTAGTTATAAATAAATAAGTACTTTTACACCTAAATAAATTTTTTATGCATTAATTTTTTTATTCCTAAGTAAATATATAATGATAATTTCATAAAATTTATATTATTTAAAAAAAAATTATTTCATTATTCACTTGAAAATATATTAGTTCATAATCCAAACAACATCACACTAAGGTAATTTATAGATCATGTATTTAAAATTGTGGTTTATTTTAGAAAAAACCCTAATATTTATAAATTTATCTTCAAAATGAAAATACAATATATAAAGAAAACAACTTTTTAAGAAAAAATGTGCTCTTAAAACAATAAGTGTTCTTAATCCTAATTTTTATGATATTCTATATCATTAAAATACTTTTATTTAATATTTGTTTTATTATTGTCATTTTTTCTTAATTATACTGATCAAATATGTAACATCTCATTTTAGTTTGGTTTTGTTTGTAGAGAGACCGATATAACTTATTTTTAATTTAGAGAAACATTATTTTCAAAAATATAAGTTTGTTACAGTCTCCCCCCCAATTAAAATGTTTTATTGAAATTTTATTTATTAATAACTAATGAAATATTTAATTGTGATAATAATATCTACATTACTTTGTATTTAATTTCAATGCGGTATCATTCTACTTATCCATGGTATGACTACAAAAATTTCCTTTTCCAAATTAATTGAAATATAACTAATGATGAGTTTTTTCAATAATTATTTTTTTAAATATCCCAAATTAAAGTGAGAAATTTCTTATAGAGCATTTATAGTCAAAATTGTACTATTAGGTGTTCATGGCTTGATTTTCAGATTTTATATTCATTGATTTAAAATTATCATTGTAATGAGATACATTCCAAGCCTAATATCACTTCAATATTTACAAAAGGAAAGATAATATTATTTTATAGGATGAAAATTACAATAAATATTTATTATAGAAGAGTTATATGCAAGAGATATAATAATTATAACATTAAAATTAATTCAATATATAGAAATTAGGGTGGTAATTTTATATTTTTTGTAAAATTTCTATGTTCATAAGAGTAGGTTTACAAAGATAAAAATACAACACTCACAGTTCTTTACTAAGTGACTAGTGTTCCTCATTATATATCATTTTTGGAAGACAATTTGTTAAGTTTGGTAATATAATATTTTTATTTTTCAATGTTTTTATTGCCTATCATTAATGTTAGCTCTTGGCCTATGTTATTAAGTAGAATAAGGCCCATTTTCCCCACATCTAAGAAATTTAACTATCCAAATGAACTATATTTCCTTTCAATGTGTCCACCGACCTCTTAACCTTTCCTTGGAAACTATTAATCTTATTCCCTCCATTTTCATAGAAAACCAATCTCTTGGTTCCATTAATTAATTTACCATAGTGATTCATAACATTATTTTGACAAGAAGGAAATTTAATCTTTATTATTTCATCAAATTCATCACCTAAAAAATTATAATCCTCCATCCTTGTGTTCTATAGTTATTTGGAAACTCTACTAACTTCTACATTTTAATCATAGTTCTTGATTACTCTTTTGGAAACGATACGGTAGTTGAAAATTCGATCCGGATGACATTCCGGAAAGCTCGAGACAAGATCTACGTGATTATGGGCTTGGATCAAAGATCAGGAAGCAAATAGACACTAAAATTTGAATTCAAAGAGGGGTTCGAAAAATAAAACGCAAACGAACACCGCCTACCTCGCTGGGCTTCGCCCGGGGCTTTGCGTCGATCCGCCAGCACCACCGCACCTTGCCGGAGTCACCTTGCCGGAGCTCGCCTCACCGGAGCTCACCTCACCGGAGGAGAAGAAGGGGGAGGAGGGTTTGAGGAAGAAGAAGAAGAAGAAGAAAGGGGGGGTGTTTAAGTACAAATCACTTAAATGCCCGCCCGACAGCCCCAAACCCGAACTCCCGATGGGGTCGGGATTTAGACTCCCCTAGGCTAAGAACCACGCTCTGAGCGCAACGGCAGTCTCGTAATTTTATTCCTAGACCCCGTTCAAAAGTTATTAAACTTAGCGCCTGAGGCCGCCACATTACGAAAACTCCCCTGGGGCCATTTTTCACAGACAGCCCGCGCCCACGAAACATATACCCCTCCTAGGGTAAACAGCATGCTTTGAACTCAACGGTTCCCTCCGTTTTCCAATCCGAGCCACCATTTAAGAGATACCCGCGTTTCGCCATTAAATGAATTAATTTATTTATTTAATCCGATTAACATTCCAGAAGCGGGCGAGGGGTCCAAACAACCCGCGCCGACAAGTTTTATGTCGTTCTTAGGGTAAACACCCCATTCTGGACCCGTCCGTACACTTGGATCTCGGATCCGGAACTCTGTTTTGGAGTTATCTCATTTATTTTTCGTTTCTAGTGTGAACGCACTAAAAATTTAATTCCGGCAACTCCTAGGATCAGAATCGCACAACGTCTGAAGCCGCTACTCTGGAATATCATCAAGAATATTCCAAAGTCTTTCGTAGCAAAAACTCGGTTCTTACAATCATACAGGACATGGACATCATATTGGGAAATTAAACTATGATTTTTGGAAAATGGAAAAATTCATTCATAAATGTTTCATTCTTCTTATGGTAGAAAAATATTTTTAGATTAAGATATCAGATTTTTTTAATTAGACTAGGATGTCAAACTTAGTATCGGTACCTTTTCTAGATTTGTACATACCTACTACTCGGTAGGAAAGTGAATATATTCTTTGAAGATTGTATTTGTGAATGTTGACAAGGAAGCACAGTAACATGTTTTGAAGAAAATGGTGAATGTTTCTTATTTTGTTATGAATATTTATATTACATCATTTCATGAAAAATAAAGAATATTCATTTTTTGTATTGATAATTGTTCTACAATAGTTTAAGGGTATATAATACATGTTTGTATCTCAACAAAAAGATTTTTTTCTAGTTTATTCTATGGTATTGGATTGATCCCAACCCATACCAAGGATGTAGCTACTCTAATTGACTATTCAGCCTTATAAATTCTTGTGTTTCTATGAATATGTGATAGTTTTTTCTCAGAAAATTGATAAACCTTTAATAATTGGTGAATTTTGTTTCAAAATTGGGGAAACATAAATGAAAAGGAGATCATTGATTCACTCCCTCCACCACTCAATGATACATTGATCCTTCATGGGAATTTTAAAGGAATATAGAGAAGTCCTCTTAAGAAGATAAAAATGTATAAAATATTTCTATGAAAGATAATTAAAGGATTTGAACAGTTCGGTCGATCTATGTTGATTAATGTGGTTTCAATAATTAAAGATAAGTGGTTTCCTTTTATTGTTAAGGAAATGATGAATGTGGAATAACATAAAATTTTAAATTACAATCAAAGCCTTTTAATTTTATAGTGGACCATAAGTCCAAAATTTAGAATCTAATATCGGTTCTAGTTGAAATCCTATTAAAGAATAAATTTTTTATATGTTTATGTGAAACTTTAATCCTCATCATTGGGTTTGACCACATCATTAATAAATTTAATCCTTAACTGTGATAACATTGTTTTCAATAATAAAGGCTTATAAATTTAGTTATGAGAAAAAAAATTTCTCATAATTGTTGTATGTATGAAATTTCAGACCAAACCAAATCTCCCTTTCATTATTTAAATATTTTTAGGATTTTAAAATCATTAAATAATATATTAATTGATAAAAATACATTAATGTTATTTTAATATATTTTCAAAAAAAATTCATTTAAACACATATATATTGGTATAAAATTTGAATATAAGCTCTTATAAACTTATATTATATATATTAATTAACTATAAAATTCGTTTGAAATCATAATTCATCAAAAAAATAATTTTTATGTTTTTAAAATCATATAATTTTACTTTTATGGTGCTTCTATAAGAACTATGTAATATTTTTTTAATCCTTTATGATAATTATACCATTACGAAAAATTGAAAAAAAATAAGAATAAATTAAATAAATAATTTTCAATATAACCTTTTATAATAATTTATAAAATTTAATTATTTGTTTCTTAACAAATTTGTAATGGTTTCGTCCAATGCATGATTATGGTTGATTGAGGGTGGTTGTGTAATAATTTACATTTCGTTTACCATATCATTCTCTAATTCAAATTCCTAATGGTTTACATATCTATAACTGAGTAAAAAACATCTTTCTATAGGGAGGTAGGGCTTTGGGGTTTCAAACCCAACAGTTCTTAGGGACATAATTTTTTGAAAAGGGTGGGAGGTTGGGCTCATAGAAAACTTTTGGAGTGTCTTAATTCCTATTTTGAAACTCTCTTATAGATTTAAGATATGATTGTGAAATCCTTCAAGGGACTTAATACAATACTGGTTACCATTGTGCTAATAACTTGATTGACACAATGTGTTAATGGGGAAAACTATGTTTACATGCAAGGCCCCCCATCATTATATTTTTCATTTATAATGATTTTTTTACAACCATGTTTAGGGACTCTGTATTTTATTTCCATCAATGAAGTCCATTATTCTGATGGAGATGGTATTAAACCTCTTCAAGTCATCATATCCTATGAGAATAGGAATCAAAACCTAGGTAGTTATTTAGACATGGCTTAAGGTCATATGACTTTAAAATACAAAGATGATTAACATCATTTGGTGTGGATTTAAATGTTTGGATTATTCCAAAAGGAAGAATCCTATGTATCCTATTGAGATATGTATCAGAGTCCACATAGATCGAATTACGGGCTTAAACATCATAAATTATGTGAAAATATTGTCCATGAGTGGGTCTTATGCGCATGTGGATTTCCTGAATTTCCTTTTTAGGAGTATGACCATTTAATTGAATATGGTATGTAATAATACTCACAACCCATTAAAGGTCCCACGCTATGGGAATCCTTGTCATTCTTAAGGCACAGTCATTATTAGTCTCTAAGACCATGTGTGTTGTGCATGGTGTGAGTAATAATAAATAGAGGACGATTGGACATATTTCATGAGACTGAATTTTTATTGGGCTTACACATTAATGTTTTCCTTTGAGTGGTAGTATTTCCAGTCTCATGGATGATATAGTATGCATCTTGAACCTTAAAAATGTTCCATGTGTTTCTTATTTATAACATTAATCAAATTCATTTTAGTGCAATTTGTCCCTATCCCTCTGCAGGTTTAGAGGTACTTGACGGCATGATTAGTGTTTTCACTCAAAAGGATGTTTGTTTCTAAGACCACTTCTCATCCACTGGTATATAAGGAAGGATTATAGACTTATGGGATAATTCATTCCAATAAGTCAATAATATTTGGGATATAGTGGTACTTACACCAGGATGGATTCAAATTGATTTTCAAGCCTTAGGATGGCATCCAACATATCCTTCTTGTATAAGAATAAGAGTCCTCATAGTTTAGTTACCCCTTAACCTGCTAATGGGTTGTGGTGGGTTATTACACTTTGATAAATGACTGTTCTCATTGATTTTTAGGACTCTTAATGGATTATACCATTATTTTTTCCCAAGATCTATATTTATTATCTATCCTCTGATAAATAATGAAAAATCATGACCATGAATGTTATTTTAGATATTCTTGAAATGGAAGAGTGGCCATATGATATTATAATACAAATAGGGTCCCATGAGTATGTAAAACTAACCCATTAAGAACACTCCCCTTATAAAGGGGGTATGTTACTGAAGGTTCCTTATTAAGGGTGCACATGGTATAAGTCAAAGTGTGTATACCAGAAAATTTTGACATGTCTACCTAGAAAGTCTTGATTATCTTCCAAACATATCTTGACTTTTTGTCTGACATGTTTGGAGTGTAATTATGACATGGTATAAATGTACAAGGGTGTCTGCCTGACATGTCCAAGATTAATTTCGTGAATGAAGTTGACATGTCTTGGATCTTTCACACCAAATGAATTGTCTGGAATGTCCTTGCTTGACCAAAGTGACTTTTCCATGATGTTTTCACATGATCAAAATGGACATTTCTAGGTTGTTTCACATGATCGAATTGAATTGTCTTGGAATTATTAACCTGATCAAAGTGGATGTGTTCAAGGTGTACTATCATAATCAATATATCTTTCACATGATGTATTTGCATGATCAAAGTGTATTATCACTTGATTTTCTTATGATCAACTCACACATCCAAGGCATTTCATGTGATCATGGTGACTTGTCTAGTGTTTTTATCATGATCAAAATAATGCATAGAAGGCCAGATAAAGTTACCATGAGACCATTGATTCATGATATCTTTTAACCATAAGGTAATTGTATAGTGTAGTATCATGAAAAAATTTATGATAACTTACATCTACAAGTTTTGAGGGCACATGTCTAAAGGTATAATTCCACAAAGAAAAATGGGTAGAAATTTTCATGTGTAGATTTCATGGCCTAGGGAACATTTTGAAGGTTCACATATTAGTATTTTCATAGAGATATGAGGGCATGTACATAGAATCTCCTGAAAGTGAGGGCCACATATATGTGTAGGATTTCCCACATGATGACATCACATTATTATAAATATTTCATGAGATTCCCAATTGAGTATTGTAAATGGTTCTTCCTATAAGTATAGAGATTGAATATTGGAACCACATGCATGGAATAAGAGGAGGAGGGTTACATGGAATATGGGTTTCATGTTCACTCTATTTTCTTTGTATATAAAGGGTGTAAGTATATGTAAATTGGTATAGATTCCCCACATGTATGGGGGGATACACTTTGTGGATAAACAAAATCCTTAAGAGATAGAGGGCCCATTAGATTATCATTCTATAGAAAATAGGCATATATTTGAACATTATTAATGAATCTCATTAAATGGGCTACAGGATCATCATGTGATCACATGATCTCCATGGGATCATGTGAGGGGCTCTACGTACACATACATGGGTTGTGTGTTGGGTTATAGAGAAGGGTGCATGGTTGAAGGTTCTTGTAAAGGCCACACCTCCTAGGGCCATCAGAGAGAAGAGGAGGGGAATGACCATATGATCATATGAATGTCAAATGGTTTCAACCAGAAAATGTTCATTCCCAGAGAAATTATCATGAATTATTCTCATAACAAGGATCTCATATAAGGATGACCATGATTGTGATTTTGAATTATAGCATCGCATGAGGTTGAAATCATCCTGTGATCATAGGAAGGTTATAACATGAAAACAGACTCCATTACTTGGTAAATCACTTGGAAGGCATTGGTTGAGTGGGTTAACTAGTAAGGTTAGCTTCCCCATTATAAAGATAAGGGGTACATTAATAAATAATTAGGAGAAATTCATAAATACATTGAATAATATTATAAGTATAATTAATATAAAAAGTTCCAAAATTATATACCCCATATAAAAAATAATATTCCAATATTCGTCAATGATGTTACGTCTGAGTCCTTCGTGTGAGTTATATTTGTATATTCTTCATAGTCTCTATATTCCTAAAATCATAAATGTAAAATTGTATGGTAAACAATTACGGGTTCCAAAAAACTCCCCTCATAATAATTGGATTCATTAGGAATGAAAAAAATATAATTTTCAGGTGAACGTAGATCAATGTTACATATATTTGAATATATTACGGGATTATATATTGATCCTCATGAGGGGATTTCTCCAGAGTGTTTGACTGAGGGATTTCAAATGTTATCAAGAGGGGACTCTTGATAATGATTAATGTTTTTAATCTAATATAGTTATGGGTATTGTCTTGTCGAATACATACACTAAAACTGGAATGTAGAAAAATTCTAGTATAGAACAAGGATTTATTAGAAAGGAACTTGTGGATAGATCTAATATAATAAGTCTAGATGTTGTTATATATATTAGGTAAATTGGAATCAATTCCTTATGTAGTTATGAGATGAAATCCTCTGTAGATCAAGATCATTCATAGGGGACCTAGGTTCATGGATGAGGAAATCTGTGATAAATTTCCTTACATAGATCTAGCATACACATTGGAAGGGGAATGTCACTATTTTTTTTGATAAAACTCCTTGTAGAGGCCAATTTTTTGGTGAATATTTTTAGTGGATCATGAATGATGAAAATCCTTTATGAAATTCCAAATAAACATAAATACCTATATTTGAGTGCTTCACTCAAAATATATTTTTGTTGAGAAAGGCTCATGAATGCCTATCGACATGACATACCCCATCGATGTACTTTCCCTGGTTTTCTTGAGGTAACCAGATTTATAAGGGTAATTTGGGTATGAAATATGTCTCTAAGGAAAAATGTTCTAATTTATACCTATGTCAATAGTATTAGAGAAAATATCATAATTTCTACCAAGGATACATAATGATCCCTATAAGATTTGTAAATTTTTATTTAATATTACTATAACTATTTCCTAAGATTCTTATATGGGAAATCCTAGTTACCATGGTCTTAGATATTTCTTAGGCCACTCTCTTACAAGATTTATGCCTAAAAAGTGTTTATACCTTTTCCATTTATATGGGTACTCAATACTTCCTTTATAACACAAATTATATTTCCAAAGAGTAGAGAGTATACTTTTTCCTAGGGTTCATTTTTCATGTTTTAATCTAGATGGAATCATATATCTTTCAATTGGTTATTTTATTGTCTTTAAAACATGAAAAAAAAATTTAGTTTATGGTCTTCCTACACACACCTTCTATTCATGGAAGTTTAGAGTCTTCTAGCTCATATTGTCTACTTCTGATAATTTAGAGTCTTCTATGTTGGACCTTCTTATACTAGTTATTTAGATTCCTCAAACTTGGACCTTCTAGAGCTAGTAGTTTAGAGTTTTATGGGTTGGAGTTTTTACAATTTTTTAGTTTAGAGTCTTCTAGCTTATAAATTTTGTTTTTTTAGTTTACAACCATCTAGATCATTATTTTTACCACAAGTATTTTATAGTAATATAGTTTCGACTATCTACTACTAGTAGTTTAGATTATTCTAGGTCGAACTTTTGACTTTTGGTTGTTTAATTTATTATAGATCATATATTTTTTTACTAGTAATTTAGAGTCATCTAGCTTTTATTTATAATTCTGGTAGTTTAGAGTCCTATGAATCAGAGTTTCTACTTCTAGTAGTTTGTGGTCTTATAGCACAAACATTCTACTGCAAGAAGTATAGAGTCTTCTTGATCGAACTTTTTGATAATAGTATTTTAGAGTCATCTTACTATGACATAGTAGTTTAGATTCATTTATCTCATGCTTTACTTTGCGCTTGTATGTTAGTGTCTTATAGCTTGTAACATTTATCAGTAGTGGATGGTGGGTATTAATTAAGGGTTTGGGAGCCATTTATCATGGATTTGGTTCTGAAGAACGAGTATCCATGAAGGATTATGAGACCCTAAATTGTTAACATAAATCCTAAATAATTAATTTTAATTAAGTGTTATGAAAACCTGTATTCCTGTAGAAAAAATGATGGTTGGATATCCAACACAGGTTGTTACACCCTACATCATTACCTTAAAGAGTGTTGGTGGAAGGTGAAGGATTCAGAATGTCGATCCCACTTGGATAGTTATAATATGGGTTTTGTAAATCACATGTCCAACAAAATGAATTGATAAATATTAAATGGAGAATACATACTATGGATAACATAAATGAAACTAAGGTTATGGGTTCATCCATGGTGATTCATGAATCATGAGAATCATATTTCCTTATCTACTAGGAAAAGATTCCTCTAGTTGGTAGGTCAGAATCCCTTATGCATGATAATATAGGGATTACATGTGTATTCACGTAGAGGGAATCCGCACTCATTTCCAGGGGAATGGAGTATTTCTGAGGACACAATCATCTAGTCTACGAAGTCAGTTCTGGGAAAAAGTATAATTTAGTAAGGTTTCAGGAACCCTAGGGTAGATCAACATGTTATTATGAGGCTCATGCCCTATGTTATGTGGTTTTGAGTAATGTGGAATGGGATATAAAAGGTTAATGAATTGAGTTTTCGGTTTCTTCTTTGAGAAGGGGTATAATACATGGTGATGTATCATTAAGGATGTTGAATTCTCTCGAATAGTTTGGTTTTGAGGATTTTAAATCATGGTTTTGGAATAACTGATTTATCTAAAGGTGAGATTCAGTGGGTATAGGTCAACCATGTGTACTATAGGGATCCTATTATGTTCCACTTGTTCAGAAAATAACTCTTGGATTTAAGGGGATCCTTAACAGGATCCAACAGTTTTTTGGTTGAGAAAGTCTCTATTATCAGTTTTCTAGGGGGGATCCAAAATCAATAAATCCTAAGGTCCATGGTGCCCTAAGAGATGTATATGATCTCAAGGAATTGGTATTGTCATCTCATACTTTGAAGTCAAAAATGTGGTCTATGAAAATTGTAATATTCTAGAATGTCTTTAGAACCCTAAAATTTATGGAGTTACCAAATAGACATGATTTATGTGGTGAAGAAATGTAAAGAATAATTACTCTATAATTTTACAAGACTAGGGGGTCTTGGGAGAATAGATTGGCTTTCAGTAGGGCTACGAAGTGGGCCCTATGGGCTTTATTCCTCAATTATTTATGCTCGAATGTTTTCCTCAATGCTGGAGATGAATAGTATAGCGATTAGAGATTGAAATTATTCTCAGGATTCCCTTTTTTGTTTTTCATCTTGAATGGTCTTATGCATTTTTATATATTATTTTTATGATCTTATGATTTAGAGCATCAAAGGATAAATCTAGAGTTTATATAGTTATGACCAATTAATTTTACTTGTAGTTTAACAACATGTTATAAGAATATTTTCCATGTAGTTTAACTTCATTTTGTAAGGACGTTTTTCTTATAGGTTAACATCATGCAATAAGGATGTGATAACTAATGTGAAATTATGATTGATATTCATCGGGACACTTTACACCAGTTGGAGGAATTTAGATGTAGGGAACACATTTTATACATGCATAGGCTTATTAGTGTGTATCCATTTGTATAAGACCATATTTCATAGGTTTATCTCATGTTCAAGAAAGTCGTATGCAGATCTAACTCCAGTGTAGAAAGAGAAAGATTATATGAACCATACCTCTCTAAATATATGTATGTGATACATTTAAGGTTGGGTTTTCCTAGGTTTACCTTGGATTATTATTAGGGTAGGAATCATTCCATAATTATCAACATTATGGAGATACCTATGCATAGCCTTGATTTGTATATAGAGGATATGGGTGGATATCTCATAGAAATCGGGGCTTCACAGAGGTTGCATACCCTTAAATTTAATTGTACAACGATATGATTCTATAATATTAAATTGAAAATGGGTATAATACAATACATCAATTATTAGGTTATGGAATATGTTAATCAAATCCTAAGAATATTTGATTTAAATGAATGTGGGAACTTGGTGTTACAGTCCCGATATTGGTAATGGCAGGATCCTATGATGTTCCAAAATGTTAGGGAAATATCTCTTATATTTAAGTGTGGATTTTTTGGATCCATGTTTCCTTTAAGAGGAACTATTTCATGTTATTATCATTCTATGGGGAAGAACCAGGAGGAAGGAATCCAAAGGTCTATGGGGTTGAAGGGAAGGTTATCAACTCGAGGAACTTGATTTTTGGACTTGGATATAGAATATATGAAGATGGTTCCTAGAAAACATAATATTACTGAAGGGTTTGAGAACCCTAAAGGATACGCCTGATTTTATTACACACATTTCAAGGAAAAGAAATAAAACACATGATTGTTAGAAATAAAACCATCATAGATGATGATATTTTCAATGTAAATACATTTTATCCTACTGTTTAATGTCATATGATGATGACGTGGTCATGAAATTTAACATCATGTTGTTAGGACATGGATACCAATATTTGGTGCATCTTTGTCATGTCATCTAAATCATATTTTTGTGTTCACTACGATCACAGTATCCTTGATCAATATGAGAAACAAGGGAAAATTAGGCAGTCCAATGAATCGTGCAATCCTGGGACTCAGATGGATCATTTTATAGATCAACCCCATATGAACTTAGGGGTGAATTTGTATCATTGATTTTATAATTGGACGAAGGATTTCAGTTCTGGGCATCATTATATATCCTATAATGGAAGGAATCAATCCATTTATTGCTCTTTATAGGATAACTCTCCATGTAGGTCTGGACCATATATAGAGGGAGAATTATTCCCATTGATTGTTATGGTACGACCAATGAATGGGTATTTAGGCATCCCTATATATCCCATGATGGTATAAATCAATCCAAACTTATTTATTGAATTATAAACTCTATATTCTGCTATAATAAATATGTATAGGGGGAATTATTCCCTTTGATTACTGTGGATGGACCTAGGATTTAAGATATAGGCATTACTACATATTCCATGAATATATGAATCATGAAACATTTATTTCTT
Organism: Viscum album; assembly: GCA_963277665.1. Lineage (NCBI taxonomy): Eukaryota > Viridiplantae > Streptophyta > Magnoliopsida > Santalales > Viscaceae > Viscum > Viscum album. Next base: position 1,543,882,824 of record OY728129.1, read on the forward strand.
GAATTTGAAAATCATTACAAATTCCTTTTCCATAACTGTAGGGGAATTTTTCCAATTGATCAGTGTGTCTAAACCCATTATTGGAGATCTAGAATCAATATTTATCATATGAAATTAGAGATCAATCCACATGTAGTTATTTAATAAGAAACTATCAATACAAATAAAAACCATACAATAATAGGGAATTATTCGGGTTCATTATTGTGGATAGACCAAGGATTGGATGTCTGGACATCACTCTGTATCATGTGATGATAGGAATCAAGCCACAAATATTTGTAAAATTGGAAACTATCCTCATAGGTCTTACCCATATGCAGAGGGGGTCATTTTTTCCATTAATTATAGTACCTAGGCCGAGGATTAGAAATATGGGTGTCGCTATTTATCCTTTTATGACATGAATTAAGCCACACATTATTCATGAATGGATTTGTGATGTGAGGCTAACACCATGGATTTTGGTCCCCTTAGGTGGGTTACATAGTATTGTGTAGTTTAATGTTATGTTAGAGACACCAACTATGCAGTTTAACATCATGTGGAAATGAATCATAGTGTGAATTGTATGTTTTTAATCAATACCATACAAACCCTAGAAAGAAAAAATATAATTTTTACCATGTAAGGAATCCTTTAACAAAATTCCCAATCACACATGAGCTATGATCTGAGTGATAAAATATGAATAGTAATTTTTTTCTCTCAAAGCACATAGGTTATTAAAGGGCAGGGTAGGGGAATTTTATATTATGTTTTTGATGGTGTATGATATAGGATTCAAGACTCTCTATGTATCTCATTGGAGTTAGAACCAGTTCATACAGAGTTATGGGCAAACCCTGCAGTTTAACATCATGTGGTGGGGAGTTCAAAAAATGTAGTTTAATATCTTTCTGTAAGGAAAAAGGGTATCCGATGTGAAAAAATAAGATTAATTCACTATAGACACTTTTCAAACATTATGGAAATCATATAATGAGTATAATCCCATGTTTTTGGAATACGTATTCCTAATCTGGTTGTCCAGGGCATCTCTTTCTTAGTAAATATGGAAAGGCTACATTTTAACATCATATCCTGAATATGTTGTCGCATAGTCTGATATCTTATGACCAGGATGGATATATTATAGTTGGGACCATGGTTTGGGATCTGGGTATCACTATGTATCTTGTGATATTATTAATAAAACCACACATATTTCATGAATTGAGAGATTCCCTATGTTGTCGCATAGTCTGATATCTTATGACCAGGATGGATATATCATGTGCAGTGGTCCATCTATGATGTAAATCATTACATGTAGTATAATGTCATGATGTAAGGATTAATGGTGATCAGGAAAACTCGTGTACTTTAGTATCATCTGACTAGGATGCCTTTATTGTAGTCAAATTTCATGTGGTCAAGATGTAAGATGTTGTGTAGTTTAAAGTCTTGTTCTAGGAGCACTTTAATTCATTTTTAACATCATATGGTAAGGAATTATCAAGGAATTAAATTTCATGAGACTTGGAAAAACTATGTACTTTAACATTAGTTGACCAGGATGTATTCGTTATAGTTTAACGTAATGTGGTCAGGACATATCGTGCATTTTAACATCACGCAACCCGGATGTTGGGACCTTGTGAAATTTAAAGTCTTACTACTAGGACATGATATCATGTGAGGGGTGCATTCTCTTAGATATTTTCTATAAATCTCATTAGTAATCAGGTAATACTAAATGTTGAGTTTCTACATTAGTGTTCAGAGTCAAAATTTCAATATAATTCTAATAAAACACGTACCCCTGTTTCTTTAAAAATGCAATGTATATATCTTACTCCTTGAGGAATATAGAAACACTAATCAATGTTGGATGTGGGTCTTCTTTGTTCATAGATTCACCTTTCTAATCTCTTTGATATTTGTGGAGATTCCTCAGCAAAATATGAGATAGGTGTTCTTAAAGAGATCATTTTCCTCTTTCATCTTTGAGACTATAGATGTTTTCTTAGGAATGGTAGGTAATCTTGGGAATATCTATCACTGTCAAGATGAGAGAGGTCATGGCATGAAACGTTGTCATCCAGAATGGAAAAATTAATCATAGGGAGATTTTATAGTCAATTATTTTCTCTTATTCTTTTACTAAGTATAGGAGGATACTTGAAATATGGGTTTACTTATATAGCCTCTATCGGGTTTATTGGAAGAAAATTGTGACTATTGACCACTCCCTGTGGATTCAAAGGGGTGGTCCCAAATCCATTGGTGGATTAAATCTTTGTATTTTAATTCTCTATTTGTATTTTTGATTCCATTTCATATAAACATGATTCAATGTATATGGAATCATAAGTCTAAAATGGGGAACCATCACTATTTCGCACAAAAACCTTCCCATCAATGGCATATTTCTTATTCTGAAGCAATTTTGAATGTACCATTACATGGATATGAATCCAATTAATTCCAAGTAAGAAATTATATACTACAAAATTCTGGATTACCATGAACTCAAAGTCAGGGTTGAGATCCCCAAACTGAGGATTGGGTTTGAACTTCCAAATTGTTCCATACTCAATCTTATCGTAACCTTGAATGGATTGAATTGTAGGAGATAAATCCCCTTGTTATATCCCAAATTTTAGAGGCTCTAAATTGGGTTGAGGTTGATCCCATTAACATTATCCAATATATCCATCAATATTTGAACATTATCAAGCCTTCTGGAAATCTGTAGTGGTCTAATATGTCAGTTGATGACCACTTCTTGGTCCTGATCTATAAGAACATTGATATATGGTATTCTTATGTCATAGTCTCCACTAGATGATCCTCATCTACAAATAATTATATTTACAACTTCTATTGTATTTAGGGGGCCTCAATGAGTGCATCACTAAGTTCTCTTTATATATGTAAAGCATCCATGATTATATACATTTCACCATATGATGAAGATTTCTCATAGATATTAAGTGTCATATAGTTTACCATTCTATGAACATGATATGTTTTATGCATTTTCACATCACGAGGAAACTAAATTGTAATATAGTTTAACAACTTGTGATTAGAACATAAATCTAAAGTTTAACCTAAGGATACTAGGTTGTGGTTGTGATGTTTAACATCATACGACTATGAAGTGGTCATTACACAACCTTTCAAGAGGATGAATACATTTTTTGATGGGGGTTGTATTACTTATATTCGTATTTAATGGGTTTCTATATCTCAAATTTTATCAAGACATCAATTCAATTCTTCTCTATCCAATATTTAAGGATGAGGAAACTCTGCATTGTGTGTATGATATGTCTATTGTAGGGGAACAAGTTTTCATGTCCAATCAACCATTCCTCACCTAGCTCCATCATTTTCAAGAATTTTATCCAATCATTCTCTATGGAATAATTAACCTACCCAGGGACTTGTTTGTATTGTAATGGATACGTCCTCTGATTTTTTTTCATCATGATATGAGTGACTATGATACTTCTGTCATGAGATACACATACCTACGTTAGCATGGTCACATTGATAATTTTGGAGTCTGGGGTTTAGAGCCTCATTCTTACTTGGTTTTGGAGTAGTTTCCTAAGTATTTGGGTTCTTGGATGATGTAGATTTTCCAACTGATTAAGATATATTTAGTCTCTTATAGGATTTATAGAAGTGATTTAGGTCGTATGGTTTTTGGAGTACCCACTATGAGGGGGTAGAAAATATAGAGGTCCCTCAGACTTTTGGGGAAGGCATTTTGAAAATATCAAAATTAAATAAGCCCTATAGGCTAGGGTGAGGTGGAAAAATGTCTTGATTTCACCAGATTAGGGGATGAAAAATGTGAAAATTCCCATATCCATATGGGTTGTGTCACTTCCCTACAGGGTGGAATTCTATAGGAAGGTGTTGGTATGTCATTCTGGGGGTGATTTTCCTTTAAGATGATACTATTGTAAAATATGATAAAACATTCCCCAGGCCTATGATATAGGTTTATCCCTCGGATTCTATAGTCTGAAACACTATTTGTGATGAAATTAATTGAGTTTGGCTAGTGAAGATCTATGGTTCATTATAGGCTACCATTAGGATACACTAGTGGGACTCGAATAGATTGAAATTAACATGAATATAATCCTTATATAGAGATGCATTACTTGGATGCCCCTGGTGGGATCTACATATAGACATCCCAATTAGGATAATCAAGGTGGTCACAACTTACCAAAATCTCCTTGTATAATCATAGTCACACGTTGATGATGATGGCCATAATAAATGGGTGGCCTCATAAGAAACTCTTATGTGGTTGAGTTTACATGGTGATTTTCATCATCCACTTACCTATTGTAGGGATATTATTTTATGATGCACTCTAGGTATAGGATCCCAAAGTAGTTTAATGTTGCACTAAGGTCCACATCCACTATGGATTCATATTAGGGGAAAAACTTCGTATAAGGATTCATCCATTAAAGGATTTCATGAGTTGATTCTAAATTTGAGATGATGTTTTGGATATGGTAATATAAGACCAACACATTAACCAACGAGCACTGGATGTGTTTCTATTATGTCAACATATGTCGGGGCCTTAAGTGAAAAGATTCAATGGTGGAAAATTCACACGATCGGTGTGTCAAATGGTTGTTCACAATTGTTTGAGGTGTTCTGTAGGTATTCCCACTTGACCGGTGGTCATAGAATCATTTTTAACATTTGATGATTCCATTTGGATGTATGGAATATGGATAAGTTAGGAAGATGAAACAATACAAATTATCAGTATTTCACTATATATAAGAGTACATGTTTGATTAATTACATTCACAACTAAAGGAAAAGAATGTAGTCCCTCATATTTTGAACGACTCTACATAGATTAAAAAATTTAGGTTCACTATTTTTTTCAAAATATATGTAGGAAAAAATGGTCTGACAAGTACTAAGTATTCTAACATTCTTTAAATTTTAAATTAATTCTATAGTTAAAAGATCTCACATCAAGTTCACCATTTTGTTCCTAAAAAATGTGGAACATTTCTTCCTGATGCTCAGTTGTGGGTTATTAACGACTATTTCAAAATCATTTATTTTAGTTTTACCATATTTTTTTCTAATGTAATCACCCAATGATTACCACATTCATAAATGAGTACATACCTTCTTTCCAAAGGTATGTGGTCTGTTGGGGTTTCATTCCCAACGATGATTAGGAACTCAAGTTGGTCAAGAGGATGAGAGTTTGAGATCATCATACATTTTTGGGGGAGTTATTTCCAATTATAGAAATCTCTTATAGATTTATGATATCTCCAGGAAATCCTTCATAAACCATAATACATGACAAGTTTCCCCTATTTCAATGAATTTACTAAGACCATGTGTTATTGGGAACAACTGTGTATACATCACAGGTCCTCCATCGTTCTCTTATTTATTTATGATGATTTAGTTTACATGATTTTTCAATTGGTCAAGAGTCTATTTCCATCTAGGAATGATGTTGGTGTCATGGATATGGGATTGAAACTCTGTGGGTAATCATACATATATTGATTGAACAAAAAAATACACATATAGTTCATTTGACATAGTTTATGGTAATATGATGGGACTATACTTGGACGTTTAACATCATGTGGTGTGGAAGTAAAGGTTGTGATCATGATTTTGGGAGGAATCCTACATATCATGTCAATATAGGAATTAGTTTCCTTATATTTTGGGTTATAGGCATCTGCACCATAAAATATGTGACAACTGAGGCCTTGAGTAGGCCTTATGCATATATTTCATCCCTGAATGGCCTCATCAAGAGTATGACCCTTTGAGTGAATATGAGATTTTATCGTTCCCATTATTGTTCCCACAATGGGATAATCCACATCATTCTAATTATATAATCATCAGAAGTCTCTAATCCCATGTGGGCCATGCTCAGTTTGAGAAACAAGAGATAGTGTCGTATTCAACACATTCCTTGAGAGATAATTTACGTGAGTATTACACATTAAAGTTGGCCTTTAAGAGGTATTATTACAAGTCTCATGGAGGATATAGTATGGAGATCAAGCCTTATTAAAGATTCATGTGTATCATGTTTATTACATGAATAAGAATCATCATATTCTAGTTCGTCCCTATCCCTTTGAGAGGTTTGTGGTACTTAAGGGCATGGTCAAGGATTATACTCATATGGATTCCCATTTTTAAGCCTGATTGTCATCTTTTTATGGATAGGAAAAGGATTTTATACATATGGGATGATTAACTCCCATGAGTTAATAGTATTTATGATATGGTGGAACTATTATAGGGTGGATTCCCAATAGAGAAAATGTTGTCTGTAAGCTTCCTACGTATCCTACATGGATAAAAATTGAGTCCTCATATTTTAGTTTCCACCTAACTTGCTGATGGTTAGTTGTGTGTGATTACCCTCAAAATAAATTATTATTGTCACTTTAGGAATTATAATGTCTTATATTAGTATGGATCCCCATGATGCATATCCATTCTCTATACTCTGATAGATAATGATAAATGAGGAAAATGAAATGTCTGTGGGATATGATTGTTATAAAATAGGGGATCCATCTAAGAGAATGACACAAATAGGGTCACATGAGTATATAAACCTAACCCATTAAGGAAAATTCCCTTATAATGGAGGTATGTGGATGAATATTAATAGTGTGGGGTTCACAGGATATAAATACAAGTGTGTCTTTCAAACAAGTTTTACATGTCTACCCAATAGGTCTAGATTATATTTCTAACATTTCATGATATTCTACTCAAAATTATTTATGGTGTCAGTATGACATGGTAGACACGTCTATGTGTGTTTCCCCATCTTGTACAAGATTCATTGCATGATTTAAGTTCATATTTCCATGATATTTTTAATGATCATCTTACTTTTATATAATGTCTTTGCATGATCAATGTGACTTGTCCGGGATGTCTTCACACGATCAAATTTGATATGTCTAGGATCTTTTTCATGATCAATGTTCATTTTTTGGGATTTCATTGAATGAAAAAATAGAATATATCTAGGGTGTCATCTCATGATCAACTATTAGTTCCGTTGTGTATTCACAAGATCAATGTAAATTTTTCATAGACTATCACATGATCAAATGAAAAATGGAAGGCATATCTTGGGTTCCTAGTGACCTTTCCATGGTATATATCATGATCAAACTAAAAAATACAAGGTTTGATAATGGTACCATAAGAATATTTATTCATGTGACCATGTATCCTGATGTGGATAAAGTTGAGGTGTCTAGTGAACATGTTCATGATCACACACATGTCTATGTTTTGAGGAGTCATTTACAAATAGACCATGCCTTAGGGATGTATGAATAAAAATTTTAAAATGAGGAGTTCTTGTCAGTGGGATCATGTTAAATGAACGCATATTATGGTTTTCATGGTTATGGGATGGTATATACATTAGTTAATTTTCATTCCATGGCCACATTCAGATGGTGGGGTTCCCATGTAATGGCATCAAACGATGTTCAATTGCATGTGTGATTTCTTATTAATTCTTTCGAAGGGTTCATCAAATATGCAGAGAGGATGCATGTTTTAACCACATGAATAGATTATGTGGAGGATGAGTACATGAAATACATGGCACATTTCCATGGTGTTTTCTTTTTATGGAAAGTGTTTACTTCTATAGAAATTATTATGTATATCCCTTATGTCTAAGGTCCTTCACCCTGTGGCCAAATAGAGGCTTCACAAGACAAAGGGTCCTCTTGTTAACTCATCATGGTCAGGACGTGTAAATCTAAGCCTCATATGTATGTCACAAAAAAAGTGTCTCATGATCATCATGTGGTCTATTGATCTCCTAGGGAGCATACAAGGGGATTTATAATCCCATATAGGGGATGTGTATTAGTCTGAAAAGAATGGTGAATGGATGAGGGTTCTTGTGAGGGCCATATCTCTTATGGAATACATGAAAAAAGATGAGAGAATGATCATAGGTTAATATTCCTATCTATGGGTGTCCTCATCAAAATATAAAAGACCATAGGAATTTGAATGATTTCTTCATGTAACAGGGATCTCATATGAGGATGTCTATTCTTATTTATTCATATAATATTTTCATGTTATGGTTAAAGATTCAAGTGATCACGTGAAGGATGTCACATGATGGAGCTCTCTATTACCTTGTGAATTTCTCAAAATTAAGCGTTGATCCCCCTCAATTGTATGCAATTCTTATCCTATTTCTCCATCCTCTATCACATGTGTGTCTTTTTTCTAAGGGTATTGGGGTTTATAGAGGTACAATTGGCCCATTATATCAATTAATTTCATGTTTTTCATGACACGTGTGTTGAATTTAGTTAGTGGATTTCCTCTCATGAGTTTCATATGATGTTCGGGTGACCACATGAAAACTTCATATGATAGCTACATGGAAATTTTTGAGTACCAATGGACCATGTTTTCATCATTGTGTATTCATACAATGGGTTTTCATTTGGTTTCACATCATAGACTTCATACAATCATTCCCAGTATTCAGAGTGTTGAATATGTAGATCATTTCATGATCAACATACAAGATTCTATTACAATGGGAGTTATGTTCATTATATGTGAAGCATCTGTGTCCTCCAAATGGAATTTCACAAGAATAATCCCTCTATAAGAAAAATATTTGAGACACTCACAATGAATTTATACAATTACATGATCATCTTCACATGATGGATCTATTTTGTGAGCATTACATGTATTCAGGGAATGCATCACCTTAGCATGATTATCCTTTACACAGAAGGGCATTAGATATCTGAATATTGACTCATGTGATCAATTTAGGTGCTTAGAATTACCCATTTATTTTATGATATTCATGGAATATTTTAGTGGATTAATTTAGTGTGCATGAATTCCATTATATAAAGTTTTAGGATTCTATGAATAAGGGTTTGAATGTGAAAAAAAAGTCACAGGAATGTCATTAGGTTGTTGAGTTTGTGTACATTGTCTTAGATCAGTCTTCAGCAGTGGAAAAGAATGAGGTAGCTGGGTGACGGGGGCCATGTCGGGTGTCTCAGTGGTGTCTACAGCACAGTGGGTGAGGGGGAGTTTGAAGATAATGTGGGAAAGTTATTATATGGTCATGATTTTCTTGATTGGATGGTTATAGTTCTATCCATATTTTTTATAGAGGAACAATTTGAATCCCACACTTCTATCCCAAATTAATCTGGAACTCTATCAGAATTCACTTAATAAACAATTCTATGGTATCTATTCATTGATCTAACAATGATTTCACCACTTGTAAAACTTACAATTCACACTCTCTAGTCATTCCCTCCAATTCTGTAGCCCTCCTAGGCACACCTTCACATGCGCATGTGTGCTCACCGCTAGAGCTCTAATTTCCCACATCCATGTTATTCTCCTTGTTGTCTAGCTCCTAGAACACGGTTTTGTTTTGAATCTCATACATGCCCCTTAGATGAGATGGTCAGTTGGTTGGACTAGTTAGACCATTGTTTGATAAGGTTGGAATTCGAAAATACTTAGAGGAAATTTATAAATACATAACAAAATATTCTGTTTAAAATGAATATAACCAGGTCTAAAATCATATTCCCTTATAAGGAAAATCCATAACCTACATACTTGAAGGATTATACCCCCGATTCATTTATACGAGGTATGTCAGTATTTATTCATAGTCTCCATATTCATAAAATTACAAATGGAAAAGTTCTTGGGTCAAAATTATGGGTTCCAATAGTATCCCTATTTGAACTTATAAGATAAATTAAAATCAAGAGATTGAAAATTTGGAATTTTCCTTTATATAAAATAATATGAACGTCTTTATCAAAGAAAAATAGCCCAAAATAAAAATATTATTTATATATAAAGGAGAAGGTATAATTAATCTCATAAAATATAAATTACTCATTTTATTGAAATATTTAAATATCCATGTCAAGTTATTTATAACATTAATTACATAATTTACCATTAGAGTGTTGAAAAATATTTATAACGTTTTATAATTAAATTTGAACTAAAATAAAGAATATATATTTTAAAAAGATTATACATTATAATTTCCAAAATTTAATCCATTTTAAAAAATTCAGATCTTATATGTTGAAAAAAAAATTATTAAAAAAACTCAAAAAATGTGTTGAATTGTTGTTTTAAAAAAAATCCATTTTTAATTATAAAAATATGATACTCTAAAATTATGAATAATATAAATTAAAATGAATGTAATTTGATTATATTTAATTAAAATTTACTAATTAAATTTTAAAACCAATTAAAAACAAAATGTGCCTTTGTAAATAGTTGAAAATAAAAGGTATTTTCATATAATATTGGTATTTTTCACTATTAACATAAAAATAATAGTTTCAAAAAAATCCAAAACTATAATCATGAATAAATTTTTATATTATGATTTTAAAAATAATTTCTATTTTATAAAATAATATTCCAAACTGAAAAATAAATTAGTAATAATATTTAGTCACAAAAACATTAATAACCTTTATTTTAAAAGATATTTTCAATAAAAAATCCAGTTAATTAATAATTAAGCTCTTATTTTTTAATAATTAATCAATATATTAAAATTTTTTGTGAAAAGTTTTTTGTATATTTCATAATTTATCCACTCCTAGTTATAACCATGTATTCATTGGAATAGTTTTAAAATTCATATTAAAAACTATATTATTTTATGGAAATTTTAAGAATTTATTTTTTGTCACATATTCTATCAAACATAGTGATATTTAAAAATATTATGGTGTTACATTCTCACACCCCCTTTAAAAAATTACATCATCTCAATTTCGTATTTATCTTTATAATCAAGGGTTTAAATTATTGAAATAACTTCGAAAAAAACTTATATCATTAAATGTTTTAATAATAATTCCATTTAAAAATAAAGAAGGGTAATTGTGAATTTCCTATGGAATAACCTATATTTAATTTTTGAAATATGAAAAAAAACTATTAGGAAGTAAAATAATATGGAAATTGAGGTAAAATATAACTGATATATAATGATTGGAAGTTATATATAATGTGGTCATGAAAAAGTTAATGACTAAAACCCTATAAAATAATACGGTATAATGATGACCGTCAATGAATTAAAATTGAAGCTAAAAGAATAATATTTTATTTTAAAATCCTTTTTCTTGGAGTATATGGATTATTTTAAAATCATGATAGATAACATGAGAAAATATATATACTTGATTTTTTTTCATTTCATAAGAACATTTTATTTCTTTGGTTATTCATCAACTCATTGTTACTTTTATATCATCTCTTAATCAAATAAATTAATATTCAAAATGAATTATTCATGTTGATATCACAAAAATAATCTTTTAATTGACAATTAGATCCATAAAAGGATAAGTTATTCTTTTTATCATTAGACATTAACCAATATCCAGAATTTTAACATAAGTTAATATAATTTCAAATATAAATAAACCTGTATTTAAATAAGCATTAATGTAAATAAATACAACATTATTCTCCAATTCCCTAACAACAACACCTAATTTTCTTGTTAAACCATTTGATGGATACTAACATTATATTTCTTCCAAAAAAATCACAACCAATTTCTTATTCAAAATTTAGAAAGGCTTGTTTATATAATCTTACATGATAAATTTAACATTGAAATCTGAATAACATAAATCAGTCTTAAAGAAACATACCAAAAATGTTTAATTCGTAATCTTAAAATCACTGAAATATACTATTCGTTTCCAAAAATAACATGAATTACCAAATTCCAAAATAAAATAATATATACTTCTGAAAGATGATTTAACCTTTAATCCCCAAGTTAAAACTCATATTTAAAGAATGTATTAACATATACTTTAAATATATAATGTTCATAAAATTGGGAAATTTTCAAAAAATAACATTAATCACATAGTCACCAAATCAAACATCAATTCCATGGTTGTCTATATGATAAATCATACACTACATAATTGTAATAACCCTTTTATCCCAATTAACCATAATTACCACATCATCAAGGATCTCTTTAATGATAAATTATATCAATACATTTAATCTTATTTTCTGAAAATGTAAAATCATTATTCCTAAAACAACCATTTCTAGAAAACACATACAAAACAAAGGGTTTGTATTAAAATATACCACACCCTAAATATACATGATCAAAACAAAATTTATTCACTTAAAACCTATAAATTATTGTTTATGAATTTGGACTTGTGATCAAGAATAAAAATATATACCTATGATGGTATCCATAAAAATTAAGAAGAACTCACATTAAAAAATATAAATATAAAATGTTTTATTAACGATACTCTCATACTAACTATAATTTCCTCAAACACACAATACTAGATTCTATACTAAAATAATTATCTAAATATTTTTGAAATTGATACAAACATACATGGCCCAATTTTAGTCATTCAAAAAATTTAATTGAAAAAATTGGATCACTTACATTCCCAAAAACCTTTGAGGTTTGTCATGTTAGATAATTCGAATACAATCATACATAACAATACAAATTTCAATAAGTGAGTATTTATTACTCCAAAAAAAATCATTATAAATAGATAATAGTTTATTTTAAGATAGCTAACATATCTCAAAAACTAACAATATTAATTTTTATAATAATCCTAAATACCTATGAAAAACAATTGAAAATGTAGGATGAACATAATAATCTCATTAAGGGGTATATAAAACAGATGAGCTACTTTTTCGTCAATTTAAAAAATATGATATCACAAAAGAGAGTTTATTATTACCAATTATTATTTGATAACATAAGAAATCATCTTTACCACCAATTTTGTTTTCATAAAATTCATTTCATAGTATAAATTAAATTGAATAATCATGAGGGTTTTTTAGAAAAAATGAGAATCCATTAATATCCATTCTATAAAATATGTGTTTTACCATTTAAAGGTTATAATAATTCCTTAAAAGAATTATTTTCATAGTATATTATTAAATAAAAAATCGTTAAAACTTTTTAGAAATCATAGAAATATCATGTAGGTTCCTTGCAAAATCATCTTCATAGGGAACTTAAAACTGGAATTAACTACATTGTTAATTCCAACATTGTTCAACAGTAAAAATAATCATTACCAAATTTATTGAAGAGATATATTGAGATCCTAAAATATAATAAATTTTATAAAAGGACCATAACATACATGTAACATATAAAGCTTTTAATTTTAATCATCATACACATAAAAAAAATTCTTTTTATCTAATAAGAAAACCATATTTAGATATTGATATATCCTTGTCCTTTAAAAACCAATTTTTAATATTAAAATACCTTAGAAAAAGGGAAATATGGTTTATCCTTAAAAACATGTAAGATTATAAATTATTCAAATAAAAAAAATAATATTTTTAGAAATGAAAAATTCATTGACATCAAATATGATAAATTAAAATAGTACTTTTTCTATTTGTAAATAACGTAGAACATTATGTATAAAATTTGTAAGAATATTAATTTAGGAAAACTTTGAAAAAAGTAAAAAGGAGACACAAATTTTCCTTAATATTATATTTATTTAAATATAAAAATATCCATAAAATGATTTTAAAAATAGTGTCATCGAGGGAAAAGATAGAGAAATTAAATTTTTATAACATTTTAAATAAGGTTTTAATGTAAAGAGCCCTTAGAAATTTGATAAATTTTGAAAAAATGAAAAATTAAGGGAATGAAAATTTAATGGATTTATCAAAATATTTATTTTTATAATATATTGATAAAATAAACCCATAAGGAAATTTATTAAACACACAAAAGAAAACTTGTGGCAAAAACAACTTAATTCTCAAAGAAAGAAATTTGATACTAGAAATCCATTACCTCAAGTCTGAATTGAGTCTTGTGTTCTTTAACTCTATTATAATGAAATAAAAATTAATTATTAAATTTATATAGAACCTAGTACATATTTAATACCTTATAATTATACTATTTATATCATTTATGTCAATAATATGATTAATTTTTTAATCTGTTATTTCAATGACTTGTGTCTAGAGGAAATTTCATTCATAATTTCGAAAATGGCATTAGTATGATTCCCATGGAAAAATAATTCAATGTTACATCATCCCTGGAATAATAATCAATAAATAATTATCATTTTTATAAGTCAAAAAATATAACTATCTATGATAGTCTTATACAAAACATAAATCACTTTACTTCATAGTGGGGGTCTTCCACACATATTAGGGAATGATGTTATAATTTTTCAATGAATGTAAATGCAAGAAAAAAATATGATATCATATATATCAATAAATTCACTTATTTTATGAATGTTACTTATATATACAACATAATTATAAAAATCATTCATATGTGGTTATGGAAAAAAATACATTTCTTTGTATAGGTGGTATTCCCCACATATAAATAAATGATGTTTCCATTACCATTTTTATGTAAACAAATCTATAAATAAGGTTATAAAAATAACATAATATGAACTTTATATATGATAGATACTTATTTTCAATATGGTAAACTTTATTATAATTGATCAATAAGAAAATGTAAAATGAAAACAATTTGTTGAGACAATTACCTTCTCTTCATAGATCCTCCTTTGGATCGTTCTTTAAAACCATTATGGATGGTATTTTTAGAATAATAGAATCACTAAATTATATCTATAAGTTAATATGGGTATTTGGTATGTTTTTTCTAATATAAGTGTCTCATTGAGGATTGATTCATAGAATATAGAAGGTTTACATTTACTGTGAAGGAAATGACAAACATATAGTTACATAAATGATTTAAATATAATATATTATTTTACATGTGAAATTTATCTAATTGGACAAAATTGTCATTTTATGATAATGTAAAGTGAATAGAAAATAAAATATTTCAATTTTATTTGGTTTTTGTATCATTTTTCTCCAATTTATGGGTTTATCCCCTTTTTCGACCAATTTTAACCATAACGATGCTAATAACATCTTCAATGCTAAGGGGTTAAAATAAAACATTTATGATAACAATTATCCCAAAAATGCTAATGGGATTAATTTTAAAGCATATAAAATCCCCCAAGTTCTCTTTAAATATTTTTTTGATTTTTAATTTATTTCAATTTATATTATTTGATATAAAATACTATTAATGTCATTTTAAGAATTATTCAACTATATTGACATTAAAGAAATAAATACATGTATGGAATTAAAATATAAACCCATTTTCAATTAAATATAAATTATTATTAACTATAAAATATTATTTACACAATAATTCATCAAATTGTATTTTTCATGTTTTTAAACTCATTTATGCTTACTCTCCTACCACCTAAACAAGAAATGTTCCCACATTATGTAAAAATTTAGTGTAATTATAACATCACTAAAAATAAAAAATAAATTAGCATCATAAAAAAATTCAAAATAAACTTTTTTATATATTCATAAAATCTTCATATACTTATTTTAAATTACATGAAATATTAAAAGTAAGGGACTGTCATTGTATAATGTTCCAATACTTTAGTTTATATTATGGTCTTTACCAAGGCCAAATGGCACTAATATTACATATATTTAGAACATGTGAATTGGGTGGATGAAATAAACTAGAAAATAAATTAATTATTGTTTTTTATAGATTAATTAATCCACATCACATTATATTTGACCTTAATTATCTGATTTACCCTTCCTGAGATAGTAAATATTTTCCACAGTTACTATTCATTATAATAAGAAATAAAGATGTAATATTTTAAATATTAATATATTTTATTATAAATATGGAATAAATTTTATTTAATTCATTATCTATATGTTTCATAATTTTCATTATAAATATAAACAAAAAACTTGATAAAAACAGTTTTTGAGAAAAAAAATAATTTTTATGTATAAAACTAATTTCTCACAAAATTAAGAATAAATTAAATTAAAATGACATAAATTTGATTTTTTTTAATAAAAATGATATAAGGGTATTTTTAAAACCAATTCAAAATAAAATACTAATTTGTAAATACTATAAAATAAAAGACATTTTTTACAAAATGTGTATTTTTTCACTATTCGATGAAAAATAATCTTCTAAATAACCAAAATATCATCCTCAGATAATTTTTATATGATTAATTAAAAAATAATAACATTTTTAGAAAATAATGTTTCCAAAAGTTTCATAAATTAATTATAACATTCACACATAGAAAGCAATCTAAACCAATTTTGAAGAAAGCATATTTGGAAGAATAAAATCACATAACTGAAAATTGATTTTTTTATTTACTATGAATAAATCAAGAAATTTTTATGGATTAGAACCATTATATATATTATTCATAATTTTATTACTCATATTCATCACTAAAAATTCAATATATAGGTTGTAATAATTTTTTTTAAGATAATAATATTTTTGTGTACGTTTGAGCTCAATGTTTTGTATTGTATTGACTATCAAATATATTATTCTTTGAAAATATATGGTAATTAAAAAATAATAATTTTCATTATTTATTTAATAATATTATTAATATGGTTATACTTTTATTAAATTAATTTATAATCATTTCATAAAAATATATTAGTTAACTATATATTTTTTTCATCATCATAAGATATTACGTTCGATCATCTTTTTTTTCTTGTTTTTTAACCATGATGTCAAATTCTATTTATAGATTCAATGTAAATCATTAATATAAAATTATATGAACCATAATAGATGTTTTATATTGATTCCCAATGTTATAATTTAATTTAATAAGTATTTTGGTTATGTTTCAAAATGAAAAAATCATTAATGAGCTTGTTTTAGTGAGTTTTTAGAAACAAAAAGCTATTTATAAATAACATGTTGAAATAGCCTATTTATACTTGTATATTTTGATATAAAATGAATAATTGGTTAAATTTATTGATTAAAAATAATAGAATTTGGTTATTTTTATGTCTTATGTAATGACCCAAAGACTGTTCAAAAATAAGCTTAAAGATAATAGATTCACAATAAAATCAATGCCTCGCAATGTCCCATAAGAAAAAGGCCAAGTTAAAGGAATAAAATTGATGATTTTGAGAAAAATGGATAATAAAAAACAACTATTTTATAATTTAAATAGTTCATTTGAAACATAATATTTAAAGAATTCAAGAAATAAGTCAAAGCATGAAGAGAAAAAACTACCCAGAAGAAGAAGGTCATGTTTCATGGAATGAAACATATATGTCATACTATTGAGGTCCTTGAATATTTAAGAAAATAAAACAAATCATCAAACTATCTCTCATGTGCAGGAATGATAATTTCATGTCGTAAAACCACCTTTTATGAATTTAAAGTGATGATCTAGACCCAAAATGGTACAATTTTATCAAATTGAATTTATGGAAACTTTTGTAACCCCCTGATGGGAGATGTGGATACTAAAACATTTATTTTGAAATTTTGATTCCCTAGGCGTGTGAATTATTCCAATAAATAAAAGACCTGGGGAATTGTAAAAGGGATCGATTGATGAGGGGGACCTCTAGATGACAGCCTACCTCTATATTCTCCAACATTATTTCCTTCTTTATTTTCATTCATTCATGAATTTCATTACGTCTTCCAAATCAAATTGATTAATATATACATAGACAGTTCGTTTTTTTATTTATTAGGAAATGGAAAGGATGTGATTTTTTATATGATTCAGTTGGAATTCCTAAATTGATATAAATCATTTCTTACTTCTTCAATATAGTTTCAATTATTATATAAAATTTTAATACAAAATGAGATTGTTTTATGTATATGATCTGATGATTTCTATATCCTTTGTCAATGATCCATATCATCCTCCACCAAATTCTTTTCTATAAAAATGGAACATATTAGGGTTGGATAGTGAGTGTTTAGTGATCACCATAACATGTGTGGAATTTTTGTTGGGATTATTGTTAATTAGGGAATAATAATACTAGATTATGGATTATACTAATTAATCAATAGTACCCATTAAAACATCACGTATGTATGAAGGATGGTATCCCAAATTTTGATTTCAATTATGTATATCCTCTCTGTCAATGGTTTGCAAGGGAGTGAGAGGAATTTTTTGAGGAATCTCTTTCAAACCAAAAAATGAAAGAAAAATTATTACAAATTGATAACCTTTATAGAAATGTGCTAGGTATAGATGCACATGACTGGATCATCATCTGAATATACTATTTTAAATATATTAATTCAATAATATTTTTAAATTTTCGAATTCCAAACAAGAATCTGAAATGTTTTTTTCGAAATTCAATATTAAAAAGTGATAATCTATTTTTTACACACTCATATTTTAGTGATAGACCAAGGTTTTACCATTTTACTATATCTAGAAAATAAAAAAATAACACAACCTATTAAAAATTGTGCATCAAATTTCATAACAATCCTGGCTAAGTTGTTCCATAAAAATAAAATATATATAATTTTAATTACCCACAATATAATAAATCCATTAAAGAATTTTAAATCTAAAATTTTAATAACAACAAACCTATTAAATGAAATAAAATCACAAGATATTTTTGAAGAAACTACGCTCTCATATCCAAGTGAAACTCTTTTTTTAATGTTTATCTAATGAAATAGGAGAAAATAAAAATCAACCCCTATGATACCTATTCACATCTCAATTCACAAATAAAACAAAAAAAACACATATTTGATACTTTGGACAATAATTTTGAGTTTAAAAATCACATGATTCAATTTATTCTTAAATTCCATAGTCATTGAAGAGAATACCAAAACGTAAATATTTAGGAATTTACATGTGTATTAACATGTTTTAAGTTGAGAGGATCACCTTGATATCAATTAAAATATAGGGTATTCTCATTTTCTCTTGAGGGGATAAAATCGGATGGTTGAATAACTTACAAACAAGAGAATTCAATGACTTCTGAGACCTCAAGATATTATTCAGGAAAATATTCATGACCTTCAATTTAATTACAATAATATAGAAATGGATATATACCATTTGATAAATATATCGAGAGACTTTATACAAATACTGGGAAAGGATCAAGAAGATCTATTTAATCCATCCACATAAGACTATAGAGGAGCACCACTTCCAAATTTTCGGCAACCATGGACTACTTAATAAGGAAGGAAACCTACTCAATGCATCATTCATAGGAGACTTGATTGAAAAATCACTATTATACCTAAATGTTCAAATTTAAATTATTTCTAAAAAATAATAGAAATTTGACACTAGAGGTAGGGTATTCATGGTTTTATAGGATGTACATACATCTGATTTATAACCTTTATATAAAACAATAATTTGTTAACTAAATATTTTAGTGGGAAAATGTTTGTTAATCAAGTAAGTTGGAAATAATATGTGCCTAGGGTATATGTTTTATGTTATTCACCAAAACATTATGTTGACTATTGTGCTAAATTCTCGTGGATGTAAAGTGGGTTCTTGACATTCTAACCAAGGAAATTAAGAAAATGATTGACATACTTTTCAAAATAAATACAAAAAATAAACCTCTCCTTTAATTGGAAAACATACTAATATTCCTTCCAGCCTCTTTATGAGTGGAAATCTATACAGCTTCCACATTTTTAACAAAAACCTCATGATCAACCATTAACAAGTTCTTAAAAGGACAACCTAAAAATTATGATTTTAGATTATAACTACTTGATAAGGTATTTTACAAGTAATTTTGATAATAATATAGACTTTAGGACTAGGAATCTCAGAAAAATAGTAGTTAATACAATCTGAAATCCCAAGGGAAGTTTATTCACAATTACACTAAGAGAATAAAAAGGGATCTTGAATTCAAAATAATTAAATTCAAACAATTCTTAATAGAATTATAAAAATCAACAATAATAAAACAAGGAAATAGAATAAGTGAGGAGAAGGTTTATGAAGGAGAGTCTAGAAATTATATCGTATAAAAAATGTGAGAAAAATGACATCTAGGAAACATTCCCATCTAGGGTTATTGACACATATAAAAAGGAAGACTATTGACATTAAAAATAGTCTCAGTAGACCCCCACATAAAATATTTTTTGTATTTTATTATAAAATAACTTTATTGATAAGTAATAATTGATCAAGGATGAATGAAAACAATACCATACCCAACAAGATCCACCATTTCAGGAAAGATCTGGCTCAGGCTGAGAACCACAAGACTACAACCATATGTATGCACATTGCTGACAGGTCTGCAAACAAAACACCACATCACAATGGGAGAAAATCGTCTAAAATGTTGCCAGCTATGAATAGAGCCACGGAAAAAGCCAAATGCCACTGCAAACCACACCAGTGGGGAAACCATAAAAAAATCATTGAAAAATAAAAAAACATGATCTGTACCAGATCCTTGTTGGAGGATGACCGATGTGGTGATCTTGGTCTCCATCTCTCCAGATCCAGTAACCATGGGACTTCTAGGTCACCGCAAAGGATTCCATAATTTAACAGGTCCAAAACAGAGAACAATACCAACTATTGAACCTTCATAGGATGAGAAATGATGAAGATCAATCAACCAGTCTCTAGAAATAAGATCCATAGTAACCTCAAACTAAAAGCCATCTTGCAAAGAAAGAAACCCCCAAATAGAAAGGTCCAAGGCACTATCAAAGGTGGATCAAAAGCGAGTGAAGTATAACAAGTGAAAGCATAAGGACCAGAATATAGGTTTCATTGGATGATTTTAATCGATGGTGAGATTCAAGAGACCTTTAAAATTTTCAAGATAAATATCCCACTACTAGAAGCAATTCACCAAATTTTAAATTATCAAAAATTTCTCAATGATATTTTCACCAAGAGAAGAAAACATGATATAAATGAGAAAATAATCGTAGATGGAAGTATCATAATAATGATAACACTACTGATTTCACAAAAACTTCAAGATAAATAGACATTCTATACAACTTTCACCATTGAATTTGTAAATTTTACTAATTCTTTATGTGATCTTTGTGAACCAATAAGTGTTATTCCTCTCTTGGTGATTTCCACTATGAATATTGGATTAATAAATAAAAATTGAGTGGTGGTTCAATTAATAAATAGATTTAATGTATTCTCAGTTAGAGTAATAAAATTTGTTCTCATAGAAGTAAGATGAATGATTTTCCTTGTTAATTTCTATATACTAAACATTAAAGATGATTACAGTTCATCATTCTAACCCATCATTTTTTGAATACCATTTTTAAGGAATCTAAAATATTAATCATTTTTCATTAAGGTACACTAATAAGGGAGCTTGGAGATATCACAATGAATTTAATTATGCTTGAATTTATGTATAATACTTCAATAAATAATTAAATAAATGAAATCCCCTATAACTAAGGTCGAAAACCTAATGAAGAATTAGGTATGATTCAAAATATAGTATCCTTTTAAGATCATTTTTATCCAATAATGACATGAAACATGTGGTTACCAAGAAATTTTTAAATTTTAATTTTATTTTTGATGATGATTTAACATCTATATTTTGTATAGTTTATTAGAAGAGGATAAATAATTCAGTGAATTATATTATGAGATCAAAAAATAAAAACATACATACTCATAACATGAAATATTTTAACAAATATTAGGAATAAAAAATATGACAAGTAATAATAAATAGATGAGATTAAATCCATATGTCTCACAAAACAGAATTAGTTAAATAATGAAATAAATGAATTCATTGAGGCTAGAAAGGTAAATAGATAATTTTTCTAGAAAAATAAGTTGAACAATTCATGAGAACTGTCACCAACCAACCAGATGGGTCATGATAGAAAAATATCCCAAGCCTTCTGGTAATCAGACAAGGGATAATAACTAGTTCCAAGATGGAATGTCAAACACATGTGAGAAAGTTTCCAAAAGTACTTGTACACAGAAACACATATTGAAGACCATAAAATTATGAAACATAAATGACTTATTAAAATGGATTCATACATCTATAATCCTACAATTTGAGTAAAAAATAAATTAATTGAAAGAATAAAAATGGGCCCAATATAATCCCACCCAAAATTGGAATATAAATTCTTGCATGCTATCAAAAATGTGGGGATTATTGTCAAATGAAAACTGGTAAACACCTCATACATTCTAAACCAAACTAACTCCTGGTCCTCAATGGTCTCCATAATAAGTTCATTCTCTTATATAAGACATGACATGTGTGGGTAGATCCCATACAGGTTTGAGTATAAAACTAACCAAATGCACAACTAAAAATAAACCAACATAAATCCTCAAGAGTAGTCATCTCATAATAGGATAAGTCAATTATGTAACTAAACATATAGATATACTCATAAGGACTCTAAGTCTCAAAGGAATCAACCATTATCATCCATTAATCTATATTAAGGGTGTATGGTAATTTATATCTCTGATTTCTCACTCCACGAACTATACTACCTCTAACAAAACTCATCCCATAGGTCATGCTCATCAAGTAAATCCAAAAAGAATAAAAAAAGGAAGTGTATATAGTTCATATAAGTTACAGAATCCATAATAAAAATACCCCCATTATAAATATAATATCTCAAATCATATATTGTGGTTTGAGGCCTAGGGATCACTGGGGGACATTGGAACCTAATTCAAACATTCTCAAAAATAAATTATCATTTACTTTGTAAATATTTATCATGATAATTTAAAAAAATATATAATGATACATGATATATTTGAGTATTTCTTCAAGGATCTCATATAGGAACATTCTCAATCCCACTACGGTATCTTTTGAAGAGGAATCATGCAACTCACTCTAGAATAAGGAATCTCACCCACACTGTATAGCTCATCGGGAAGCTACCGAGGGATAACCCTCTATGATGGGAAGGTGATATCACATAGAACCCTCATACTAATAGAAAAATGGAACCCTCTAAACTAATATTGGTTTATGTAATCTCACATAAACTCACTATGAAGCTGAGCTGAAAAAAGTGGAATCCAAACTATCCTCAAAAGAGTACATGGTGTTTCCCTAGGTTTACATGGTGTGTCACACCAATATTTTCACTGCTCATGTCTCATTCTCACATTGAATGTACTATATAAAATAAACACCATGTCCCTTAAGGTACATGTAATTTTGATGTCTCCCTTCCACTTGATGTACAATTTTACTAGGGCCCATGTAAACTGGTTCATTCCAATGTACTTGACCAATTACTAGTATATGGCTCAGACCGTGTACTCCACCCAACCTGTTTCATTCTGAGTACATGGCATGTGTGGACACATTCCCACCAAGTAATAACCTCCCTTTAGATTTTGATCCATCCACCACTTGTTATATGGTTTGTGACTAGGAACAGAAGATGTGTACCACTACATGGCCTTTGAAAAGTGTACTCCCTATACACACTGAGATGGTCAGCTATGGGTAACACGCCATGTGAAACATCACATGTAATTTGATAATTATCTCTCTGTTGAAAACATAGTGTCTTATATAAATAACTATAGATCATGTGTTCATGGGACTACAAGTCTCGTAGATGGGATTTTAACAATCCCCATGGAAAACTTCATGTGTCTTCAACCATTACCATGAAATTACTAATTCATCATTGAATTGTGTTCTATGTCATGGGTCTATGTTTAAAAGAACATCACCGTATTTGATATCAACAATATAGATATATCCAATTCTTATGAAAAACCAACTCCATGCCTCACCAAATCCGCATACCAAAACCGAATTCGTAGTCTCCTGGTTCGTTTTTGTAACTCGGTATCATCACCCATCCAAACTCAGATCTATTGAATAAATAAATTATGAAAAAAATAGGTGCATAGTGATTGAAGTTGTGGAATTAGTCAAACCATGGAACACTAGAGTTTTTCATGATGAATAAAGAATGTGGGGAGTGCACAAAACGAAAAAAATTAAAATGAATACAATGGTTAATGTCCATGTTTTCCTTGATCTGTTACTATTATATTGATGAATAAATAAAATAGTATAATCATAAAATATATCCCTAATCTCAAATAATATATATCCCATACCCATAATATGAACAATCCATGAATCAATTCATTAGTTTATTAATTCACATTTCTGATAAGAGAAATCAAATGATGATAAATCAAACATGGATAAATCCAAATAAAACAATTTCATACCTCAATTTGGTTCAATTTATAATGAATAATGATTGAACTTCATTTTTTTGTGGAGATCCACAAGCTTGGTTGGCTCAAGATCCATGATTTTACCTTGATCTGATGTCTCCTTCCAGTTATCCTCCAAAGCCTCCCCTCAATCACAAGGTTATGAATCTAGAAATATGGATTTAGCATATTTATTTTAAAATATAGTATTCTAGGTCACTGCATCAAAATAAATAAATAAATAAAATTAATTTATATTATTTTTTTATGTGATTGAACTTTTCAATAACACCCGACATCGAAAAATATTATGTCACTCATAGGGGAAACCCCACATTCAAAACACAATAGTGGTCTTAGATTTCCAATATATGATACCTTTTTCAAGTTAATCCACTTTTTTTAGGAAAAATAAACATAGGTGACATTAATATATTTAATATATTTTAGACATAAATTACGGATTCACTAGGCCATGAAATTTCATAATACCTTAGCACCTAGCTCTGGAAACATTCCTATAAATATTCATAAATATTATATATAGAAACTATTATATTACAACATTCACTCTTATAAGTCTTTTCATCCAAGAAAAAAAACACGACAATGGTAGGGATTCAAAGATCTCAACTAAGACTCCCTCTCCCACAAGATCTCCCAAAATTTTCCAGTGATGTTAATAAACATGCACCGAAGAAAAAAACATACCCAAAAAGGGCCTTTCTCTACTTTTTCTCTACACCACTGACTCCTTGAAAAAGGAAACTACACTCTCAAGGCCTATTTTACCAATGTCAATATCGTTCAATGATTCATCCACAAACCTCATCATCTATGAGATGTAGAGAACCCAAAGAAACCAAAACTATTATAGTAATGTGGTTAAGTGGATCATTACCTTGCTAACCTGAGACAATATTAGAAAATGTATAGGGACTAAGAACTTCTAAGACAGAATACCACACTCAAAAAACTGTAAATCTTGAACTCCAATGTCCTACATCAATAGTCCAATAAGGACTCCAAGAATTTATTGGGCAATCAACATCCTCCTTTGGACGAATTCCACCCTTTATAAACCTCACTAGCACCAAAACATGGACCAAAGAACTGATACCCACAATCTCCAACCATTATAATTGTTTAATTCAATGACTCACACACTTGAGCAAAAAAATATGCTACCCTAGTGTTGTAGGGATAATCGTCGTGATAAAATAACTACAAAGATGTTGGATGATCCTCTCATATATGGTTCAAAATCCAAAAGAAAACCCGAACCATGTTCACTATAATATGAATAGTCTACATTACCTTGAAAGATTACTTAATTAAAACGTTATGCCTATCCCCAACCGCGCCCTCAAAGGCTTCTCGCATCATTTACCAGATTTTTTCCTAAAGTAATAATCATTATTTTCAATGGTCATCAATGTAATACCCTGAAGATAGACAAAATCATGTATTCACAGGTGTCCCAAAATCTCCACAAGCTCCATTGTTCATCACCCACAATTAGATTAAACAAATATATTTTGAGTAGAAACTTTTCTATAACTCCTTCTCTAGTCCCACTAATTCCAAGAAATCATGGTACATCCTCCACTCTAATAGATATTTTTCTAAGTTAAAGCAACCTCCTTAGCACCTCATCTTATGTTGTGACCATAACCATTATCCATAAATAGAAAAGGATGACATGATTCACTACTTCAAGGAATCCATATGTATCATATCAACTGGATATATGGTCATGAAACATCTCTCAAATGATATCCTTGAGTAGCACCTTCCCTGATCTATGAATGAGCAGAGGGCTAGAAGCAATCGACTAGAGGTAAACTACACCATCCATAGGAGTTGACCATTCTATAACTCTAATATTTATTACACATGGATTTCATTGAATAATAGTACCACAAACTGAGCCAATAAGTGTTAAGGATCCATAGAATAATTATCACAAAATTGTGGTGTACAACTCATCAATGGTGTCACCTCTAACTCCAAACAACCACACTGAATTTGGAATGCCACTTCTAGTATTCACTACTCCAAAACTAGATTCAGTAAAGACCTATCTTGAGTTCAATATCTTATAATAATTTCTCTTCAAATATATAGTTGAAGAAAACATTTATCCAAAAATTGGGCACTTTCCCTCATGTCATCTGATCCAAGTAACACAAATCCTTTCCCTACCGGAAGAACTCATCCTCTTCTCAGGAGAACAAAACTAGACATCCAAGATGAACACATTGGGACTTAATAATCAAATTTTCAACAAACATCAAACTACACATTGATCACCCTATGCTCTATGAGCTTATTTTGATGTTTCATATAAAAAAATATGGGAAAACTTGGTGTTAATTCTTATGGAGGCTTAACTCTCAGTGTAGAGAAAAACCCATCACATCCATAATAAATTCATAATAGTAATCCACTAGTAACATAGGGAAAAAATGAATTCCCAACATATACATCTCCAATGGAATCCATATGTAAATTATAAAGAGTCGGTCATAACCTCCTAGAAATGAGATCATCCTAATCTTCTTGGGATAACTCCTTATTAAATGAGGAAAAATGTATCCGAACGAGTTGAATGCACTACCATAATAAGAGGTGTGTAAAAATGATCATTGATGGTAGTGAACCAACTCTTACTGAGGAAAACATCTTAAGGTATCACTACCACTACAGAGAGATTCCACATAACAATCTCTATCCCACTATATGTCCTCCCATAGTTAGGTTACACTGTCAGTCAAAGAATATAATCATTGATCCACTCTATAGGATCCTAAAACACAAGGGTATTTAAAATATATACAAATGTATCAATAGGCCTCAAATAGGGGATACACTCAAGGAAAAAGGGAATAATAACTCTATTTGAAAACTCCAATGGGGGTAGTGAAGACACACATCATACCTCAAGCTACACTCGAAGCCTCTATGACCTCTTCAGATTAGAACGTATTCTTTGCCTTTCCCACCTATTGAAAATTACCTGGGATTTATCTATTACCTTAGCGTATAAAACCTATAATTCACATGTTATATGAATTCCTTTTCAACACTTTGACATTATCTTCTTTGGGAGGAACTGACTAACTCACATAGTTTTGGATCTTGTCTTAATAATTCATCTCGATGGGGAGAATTTCCCCCTTCCTTGTATGTACAACCTCATTAAAAACATCAAAAACATAGGGATATATTTGTGGAATAAGTCTACCAATGAAAGAACACAAAAAATGAGGTAAAAGATGGGGTTGTACATGTGTCTAATATTACAAAAATAGGAGTCGAGGGAACCAAAATTGTGACGCAATACACTCCAAGAGGCTCTAGCTAATGAACATCCAATGCCTACAGTTGTGTATGATTCTAACCACTATAATACTAATCCTTATGTGGTCTACTTAGGGGTGGTAGCTTCAAACCAAGGTGCATGCCACCTCTTATTGCTACCCAGATCCTCTAATATGTCAACTTCCCCATAGAGCACCATGATCCAACTAATACCTATTCCTAGGTGGTTCTGTGGCCATATATATTAATACAATAAAATAGGAAGGAAATATTGAATGGGATATCCCATCAAATCATTGTAATAGAAACATCTCGACCATAGAGAACTGATATGTCCCTGAGATCTCCAATGAATCCTTTTATTTAATGACATTCAGTGAATAACTTTAATTATTATGACCTACTTACCCTACCTCCTAAGATATCCCTTCCTCAAAATATCATGATATGTTCTCAAAAAATATACATCCTCATCTGGAACCAATAGATAAATCCATGACACAATCTGAAAAATTGCATCCACCTAAACCATGTGATGTTGGTCTTTGAATTGATGAACATGAGAAAGTGCCACTTGTGGACCATCCTGCAGAATGAACACATCTTAACTTACACACAATAGGGTAGAATCATCACACATCAAGTAAAACTCTTCAATATGATATAGAAACCTATTTTTCTATCATAAAAAATATGTCTTAAAAAAGACAAGATGTACCATGATCAATCATTATGTCAGGTGAGATGACTCAAGAAAGAAATAGAAACCAAAACCCCTTCCTATATGATTCAGGTACCAATATATTTCCTACACATAGTTACTATATAAAACAATTCAACAAGTAAGTTATCAGGGTTATAGTGATTGGATAAATTTATAATAGTATCAATGATATACACCAGGGCCTAAAATCCAATATCGATACACCTTAACATTGTTTCCCAAGTTCCCAAACCAAATATCATAGTTACAAAAAATATACTTCCAACTCTGGAAAAAAAACATATAGTTTCATAACATTTCTGTTTGGGTACTCTTCTATGATACCATTCTATTATGACCCAACCTAAAAGTTAATGATCTATAGTTACCCCAATCCTCCATTAAATAGTCCAAGGGATAGTGACTACCTCCATGAAAGATTATCAGACCCAAGGGAGGCATTAGTATATAATATCTATACACACACAAACATATCTAAGCCCTAATATACTGAAATATATATAAATTATATTAGTGAATTCATATATCCATAATACCACCATCATAGTATGACATAATTTACAAGATAGAATGAAAGGGGTCAAAATACAAGCACCCCAAAAACAATAAAATAAATTTTGAACTATTATCGAGAGGAGGGGACTTCTGTCAAATAAACACTGGTAAATAATACATTTTGATTATCCAAAACTAGGATCCACTTGCCCTTGGTCCATCTTGGACATCATAATAAGATCATTCATCTACATAAGGCACGACATGTGCTGAAAAGACCATGTGGAGGTTAGTATAACAATACCCAGTAGTAAAATCTGAAATCACCAAACCTAAATCATTATGATTTGTTATTTCATCATATGATATGTCAATAATAAAATAAAACATCCAGATATACTCATAAATTCAATGAGTCTCAAATGTATAAACAACTTTTATCCATAGATCCTCTATGACTATTCAAGGTAATACTCTTATGGGACATCTCAATCAATGAGCTATACTTCCTCCAATGACACTTTTCATATACATCACAATCATCAAGAATATCCTAAATAAACAAAAAATAAACTTTGAGGGTACATCTGATATACACACTCCATTGGATTAATACACAATCGAAAATACTAGATCTTGATAAAATGATAGGGGTCAATGACTAGGGTGTACAGGGTGGGACACAAGACCCTATAAAACCCTTGATAGGGTATCAATACCCATGTAAATATCATTCATGCCAAATCAAACAAATACTATATTAGGAAAAATGAATTAAATGAGGATTGTTTTAGGTATTTTGAGTGATAAATTCTCCATGACACTAAAGTATCTATTGAAGAGAACAATGGAAACTCTATCTAGAATAAGGGATCTCACCCAAACTTCACCAATCATCAGAATGATACCATTGGTGAACCATCTTTGATGAGAACATGGTTCATCACTAAACCCATATAATAATAGACCAAGGAAAGATACCCAACAAATATTGGTCTTGGGAATCCCACAAAAATACACTAGGATGTTGATGTAAGAAGAAAGGTGAACCCAACCTATCCTCAAAAGTTTACATGGTGTTTACCAAGTGGTACACGGTGTGTATCAAAAATCCTGGAACTACCTATGTGTCATTATTACAAGGAATGTACATTCCAAAATACATGGAATATGCCTTTAGATACATGCCATCTGGATGTCACCCTTTCAATAAGTGTGTCATTCTTCTCGTTCCCATGTACACTAGGTTAAGACAATATGCTTGGTCATGTATGAGTACATGGCTATACCCATGTACTCTAATCAGACCATGTTCTTATTGAGTAAATGAAATATGGTGTTATATGGAAACATGGGCCAGTACTCCCTTAACTCACTGAGTTTTCTTCCATGTGTTATATAGTGGGTGACTAGGAACACATGTAAATGACTACTACATGGCATCCTGGGCATGTACTCCCTATACACACTAATTTGTTTGTCTAAGTTTTATATAGTGTGTGACAAATGTCAGAAATCAATTGATAATTATCACTATGAAAAAAATCCCAAGAAACATATATAAGGACTACATGGGATGTGTTCATAGGACTACACACCATGTAGTATCGTTTTTTTCAAAACCTTCAAAAAACTTCGCGGATATTCATCAATAACCACAAAATCTCAGATTATACCTTGAATCATGTAGTATGTCACATATCTGAGGTTGATATAACCTCATCATCGTCAATAGTGTGAATATGACCATTAATCGTGTTTGATAACCACCGTCATTGTCACGACCCATCCAAGTGGGGCCCGAGCCGCAACTCCCCAAGCCCGCCTCCAATAGGCCAGGGGCTAGTGACTAGCACTGATTAGGCATGCTACTAACATTGGTGGAATTGGCTAAAAACCTATACACACACACAAACATCTCTAATCCCACAAAGCTGAAAAGTGAAAACTACTAAAAAGGAAAAATGCATGCATACACTAAAAACCCAACCAATAGAGTATGATAGGAAGGTAAAGTATAGTAATGTAAAACCTTGGGCCAAAAGATCAAGCCCACCAAAAGAGAGTCTGTAACAAAGTCCAACCTGTAAACAAAGGTGCTAGGACTGCAAACTATAGCCATAGGAACACACCTCGGCTTGTCTGATCTCACTGAGTACCGTCCAATCATGGTCCTCCTAGAATAATGTCAAAGGCTTGCTCGTATGCACAAGAAACAACACGTGCAGGAAATGCCCGTACAGGGGTGAGTCTAACAATACCCAGTACGACGCCCAAAAATCACAAAGGAATAAAACTAGGGAAATTCCAAAAAAGAAAGATACAGTCATCTCTACACAGCATATGTCTACAGAACATATAACAAGAATATCCAGATATACTCATACACAAACAACAATTTCAAACCACCACTAAGATCTAGCTTGAAGATTCTACTAAGTATGCAACTGGGAGAACACACTCCTAGGTATGAAGAGAGAGATACGAAGTACCCATTCTGGGAGAACACACTCCACATGTACTTTGAGAACATGAAGCTCAGATGAGGATCACCACCATGTCCTGGGGTGATTCTGACAACTCAGTCTGAGCTAACCCTCTAAGAATAGGATCGGAGCCCGGGTAAAGTTGGTCACGTCGATACCAAGAACTCTACCTAGGGTTCCAGGAAGGAATAGAGGATCCATCTCTAAGTCTCACATAGGGGATTCCAACAAATATATTCATGAATTCCTGCTGAAGGGATCACACTACTATATGTAGGAAATGATACCGGGAACCTTTAGGAGAAAGACCAAGGGGACGACCCTAAGGAATCTAGCCCAAGTCACAGATGCCAGCTAGCTAAAGCCATGTAAAATTGGTTACATGGCGTGTAGTTTGGTAACATGTCATGTTCCTTGACCCCGGGTAATGCCCATGTAAACAGCTCGTGTCATCCGTTAAAGCTGTGTAAAACTCAACTACACGGCGTGTAGAAGAATCACACACTATGTTCATTGACTCCGGGTTTTGCCTGTGTAAATGGCCCATGTCATTTTTTCTCATCGTATAAAAAGTAACTACACCGTGTGTAGAAAAATCACATGACACGTCCGAGCACCTGGGGCTCACTCCGTGTACACTGGTCATGTACCTGTACATGGTCTTTGTCCGTGTCGCTTGCCCGTATACTAGCACACAGGGTATCTTGTGTATCTGGCAGGGTTTGGTCGGGGAAGGGTATACACACCGTGACCTTGGCAGTGTACCTAACCCATGTCCGTGTACTCCAAGAGTACATGCCAGGTGGTCCACCGACGAACACACGCCGTGTAGCCCATACTACTTGCCGTGTAGTCGGGATTTTTCCAGAAACACCGTCTTCCTCCTCGCGTCGCGGCTGATCCTCTAGATCCATGGCTTCTTGTCCGTTTATCCTGATACTCTAGGGGTTGGATTGTTTCATCATACAAACACCGAAACGGGTGTTTTTGGTGCTGAAATCATTTCATAAACCTCAAACAATCCATCCAAAGAAAAACGCCCAAAAACTCATATCTCTCGATCCACTCCGAATTGTCTGCCAAAACTGTCATCGCACCTCCATGACATCACTCCATGGTTGGATCCAAAATCTAGGATCGTTGAACCAACAGACGAATGCACAACGATCGATTTCATCCAAGAATGCGTAGAACACAACGACTAACGTGCGGGAGAAAAAATACAAAGAATAGAACAAGAGGGACGAACCTCGATCGT
Source organism: Viscum album (assembly GCA_963277665.1). NCBI lineage: Eukaryota > Viridiplantae > Streptophyta > Magnoliopsida > Santalales > Viscaceae > Viscum > Viscum album. The sequence continues at coordinate 1,543,915,428 of OY728129.1, forward strand.
TGTTTGTGACGATCTTGGCTTATTGCCATTAGATCAAAACCAAAAAAATCAATAGATTATAAATCTCGATTATTTGATCTCCTGATAAAACCCCAAATCACACGTACCCGCAAAATGATCGATCTGTGGGCTAATCGGTTTGCAGATTAGTCTGTGTTCGTCGTAGGAATTAAGAACAGGGAAAAGGAAATCAAAAACAAACATCATACTTGGATTACACGGAATTCGTTGGGGACTATCCGGTCGTTGCACCATCGTCGCTGGAAAAAATCCTAAAGAATGTCGTTGCTGCGTTGGGAGGTTTTCTCCAGAGCCTCCAGAGCCGCCATGGGTTTCAGGGTTATGAGGTTTGTAACCCTGGACCCCTGCACAGGCCTTTATTAAAAAAGGATAAAAGATATCTGTTGTAATAGATTTTAAAATATTTCACTATAGAATAAAATATTTTTATTAATATTTTATTACTCTTTCGTCCAAAAATTAGATTTCACCACCAACCTACACCGGCCGATGTTAGTCCTCGCCTAAGGTAAAATCGTTATTTTGAACACAAAGGTGCCCTCAGATTTCTGATCTGATCACCCATTTGGGATTTATCCCGCTTTTCCAGGAAAACCTATTGCGCACATTATTTAATTATTTAATTAAATTCAAACATTTGTACCAGGCTCACCAGGCTCACCAGGCCTCAGAACTGCACGTCATCTCAAAGACTGGTCTTGAAATAATTCCCACATATTTTATGAATAATGTATGGAAAATCCAAGACATTACATTACACCCACCTTAGGCCTTTTACATCCCCAAAAATCCAAAACAAAGGATACTCAAAAAAGATGTCAGTACTGCACACGAATCTGAGCCTCCCACTCCCACGTGCTCTCCTGGAGATTCCCGTGCTGCCACCAGACATGCACCAAGGGAATATCTTGACCACGAAAGATCTTCTCCTGCCGATCCTCGATCTCCACTAGGTACTCAGCAAAGGTCTCCCCATCATCGATGTCCAGCTCACCCCCGTTGATGACGTGGGATGGATCATGCACGTACCTCCATTACTGTGACACATGGAAGACGTTGTGTACCTGGTCCATCTGAGGAGGTAGAGACAAGCGATACGCCACCTCACCAACTCTACCCAGAATCTAGAAAGCACCAATTAACCTCGGAGATAGCTTGTCGCCTCATCCAAACCTCCACAATCCCTATCATGTTGAGACCCGAAGGAACACATGGTCTCCATCCTTGAACTCCAAGAGCCTCCGCCTCCTGTAGGCATAAGACTTTTTCCGACTTTGTACAGTCTTCATCTACTCCTGGATGACTTTCACCTTCTCTGTATTAGCTCTCACCATCTCTGGGCCCATGAGTACCGACTCTCCTTGGTCAGTCTAGTAAAGTGTTGACCTGCAAGGTCGCCCGTACAAAACCTCGAATGGCGCCATACCAATAGTGGAATGATAACTGTTGTTATAATAGAATTCCACCAGTGGTAGGGTATCCTCTTAGATATTACCGGAGTCAAGTATGCAAGCTTGAAGCATATCCTCCAGAACCTGGTTGGTCTGCTCTGTCTGACCATCAGTCTGAGGATGGAACGATGTGCTCAAGCATAACTGAGTCCCAAAAGCTTCATATGGTCCCATCCAAAATCGATATGTGAAATGATCATCACGATCTGAGATGATAGTGGATGACACTCCATGATGTCAAACTATCTCCTGCACATAGAGGCAACCCAATCTCTCTACTGAACTCTTCTCCCGTATGGCTAGGAAGTAGTTCGACATGGTGAGTCGATCAATGATCACCCAGATGACATCGTATCCCCTGGACATGTGTGGTAAACCTGTCACAAAGTCCATGGATATCCCATCTCACTTCCACTCTGGAACCTTATGGGGCTGAGTCAAAGCTACTGGCACCTAGTGCTTATCCTTTCCTTGCTGACTAGTAAGGCACCGAGAAACAAACTCTTCTACACTCTTCTTCATTCCTGGCCACCAGAATTGACACCATAGGTCCTTGTACATCTTTTCCACGCCTAGATACACCTCTAAAGGAGATGTATGGAACTCTCTCAGAACCCCCTCCTATAGCATCACCGGTACTACTGTACGCCCTCTAAAAACAAAAATTTTCTCCGCACCTTCTGAATATCTATCAGCAGCATCACCTGTGGATATCTGATCATGTAGAGTCTCACAACTAGCATCCTCTTGATGTGCTTCCCTGAAACGCTGTAAGAGTGGAGGTGTAACAACCATTGATTGAAGGTAAAATCCCTCATCTCTACCCATGAAGAATAAATGTAAGGAGGTAAACTTCCTCATCACCTTATCTAGCAATTGAGAACTGGATTTCCTACTAAGAGCATCTGCCATAACGTTCACCCTTGCAGTTGTGTAAACGATCTCAATGTCAAAATCCTAGAGGAACTCAAGCCATCGCCTTTGTCTCAAATTCAGGTCCTTTTGATAAAAGATATATCTCATACTCTTGTGATTTGTGTAGATGGTAAACCACTTTACCATCAGGTTGTGTTTCCACATCTTCAACGCGAAGACTATTGCTGCCAACTCAAGATCATGGGTCACGTAGTTCGTCTTGTGGGGCCTCAACTGGCCTGAGCCATAGGAAATCACTTCTTGCCTCTGCATCAAGACACAACCCAGCCTGGTTCCTGATGTGTCGTAGAACACTACATGCTCGACACCCTCCTACGGTAATCATAAGATCTGGGTGCTCGTCAGACTCTACCTCAACTACTGGAAAGCCTGCTGGAATCTCTCGGTCCACACGAAAGACTACCCCTTTCAGGTCAAAGCATTCATGGGTGCTGAAATCCTGGAGAAATAAAGAATGAATCTCTGATAGTAGCCTGCCAACCCAAGGAAACTCCACACCTCCTTCATGCTCCGGGGTGGCTTCAATGCTAACACTGCCTCTACCTTGGCTGGTTCAACTGCTACACCATCTACCGAGATAACCGGTCCCAGAAAGTGGACCTCCAGTATCCAGAACTGACACTACTAGAGATTCCCATACAACCGGTGCTCTCAGAGTGTGTCCAGAACCATCCTTAGGTGTCTCGCATGCTCCTCCTCAAACGCAGAGTACACAAGGATATCATCAATGAAGACCACGATTAACCGATCTAGATAGGGCTGAATGATCTGGTTCATGAGTCCCATGAACACTGTCGGGGTGTTCGTCAAGCCGAAGGGCATCACCAAGTACTCATACTGACCATAGTGACATCTGAAAGCCGTCTTCAGTATATCCTCATCCTTTACTCGCAAATTATGATAGAATGATCGTAGATAAACCTTCTAAAACCATCATGCCCCTCTCAACTGGTTGAAGAGGTCATCGATCCTCGGTAGTGGATATCGGTTCTTCACGGTCACCTGATTCAATCACTGGTAATACACACATAGCCTCAAGCTCCCGTCTTCCTTCTTGGCACACAACACTGGGGCCGCCCAGGGTGAAAAGATGGGCCATACAAATATCTTCTTCTATATGTCTTCCAGGTGCACCCTCAGCTCAAGAAGCTCTACAGGATCCATCTGATATGCTGATGCTGATATCGGTGTCGTCCCGAGTTGCAACTCAATGCAGAAATATATCTCCCGATGGGGAGGTAGTCTGGAGACATCCTCCTGAATGACGTCCGCGTATTTAGCCACTACTGCTGGAAATTAGAAACTCGTAACATCTGCTGCTTCAAGGGCTAGGCTAGCCAACTGATGTGAAATCGACTATGCCTTCCTATGCACGAGTCCATCTTACACTTCTTAGGTCTCTTTTTCACCAACAAAATAGAACCTTGTTCCATAACTCAGGACACACCGCACCCTTCGCCTAAAACAGTCGATCTGGGCATGAATTGTGGTTAGCCAATCCATACAAAGAATGACATCGTAAGGCCTCAATGCTACCACCAAGAGGTTCTAACAGAATATCTCGTCTCCAAGGTTCATGTCACACTGTCTGCAAAGGTGTGTGATCTCTGAATCTTCTCCAATCGGTGTTTCTAAGTGTAAGGGTTGAGTCAACGGCTCAACAGAAATCTCAAGGTCTCGAACAAGATAAGAATCCAGAGTGTAATGACTAGCACATGTGTCTATCAGTATGGTATCCAAATTAGAAAAGACACATATTTTACCTCTAATCATTCCGGGAGTACTTGGGTCATAAGACTCTACCGCTTACAGCTATCCCTACCTCTGTCCACTGGTTCCCTGAACTTGGGGTTGACCTCCGGGGGGTGGTGGTGGTAAAAGGTCAAAACACCGACCACCTCTAACTGCTCTCCTAGTTCCTCTACCATGACCACCACCACATAGAACTGTCTTCTCCACACATTGACTCTGCCTCAGTGGTCCATCCAATACTCCCGTGTCAGTAGTACGGTGGGTCAGACAATCTCGAGCGAGATGTCCCCTACCATCACATGGGTAGAATTTCCTCTCTCGAGACTAGCTGGATGCACCCTGCGAACCTTGTACGATAGATCCCCTGTCCTGGTATCTCCTCTGAAAACATCTCCCGCGCCTGGTTCCCTGATGTCGGTTCACTAATGTCGAGGTCTCTGCTCAAGCTCGCTCTCTACTAACAACTGCTGGTTGCCTCTACTCTACCAAGAATTTCTCAACCACCAAAGCCCGCTCAAGCACCCCAGCATAAGTAGTAATTCTCATAGGGATGATGCTATCTTGGATATCACTGCACAAGCCCCGCTTGAATGTCCGAGCTCTGAAGTTCGGATCTTTAACCATATCCATCGAGTACCACGAGAGGTCGGTAAACCTCGATGAATAGTCAGCCACCGTCATAGTTCCCTGCTGGAGCTAAAGAAGCTCATGCATACATACTACTCTTAGGGTAACTGGTGAAAACTCCTCTCTGAAGAGATTATCAAACTCTGACCTCTCAAGAGTCACCTCGTCGCGAGTCTGAATAACCAAACTCCACCATCTCCTTGCCGAACCCTGTAGGAGGCTCACTGCCAGGATCACCATCTGGTCTGCTGGGGTCCTGACCAAATAGAAGACTCTGCCCACTGCATTAATCTAGTCTTCTAATTCCTGAGTGTTAGGATCGCCTCAAAACCTGAGGGGTCTCTATCTATGAAACTCGTGGAGTGTGCTCAGCTTGCGCTCCTCCTCCACTGGTACAGAAGGCACTAAACACTGCTCCACAGGTGACGGGATAACTAGCACACCACTCGATGGTAAACCTGGGGGATCCGGTCCCCGTATCGAGGCTTCATCGTTGAGGGGGTCATCCTCGTGATCGAGCTGCTAGATCCTAGCGGGTGCACGTCATGGAGGCTTCCTGTAATAAAACATGATGTATCACAGTAAGTGAGTATATCTAGAGAGCTGACACAATAAGGACATGGAAACCACAACCCATTACTATATGATGCATGTACCGTTATTTCCCCCCTGCAACTAGTTCCCTCATGTTCCAAGTTGAAAAACAAGTTATCAGAGTCTTGGTGTATGGATATGTCGGCCGCCCACACCAACACTTGGGTCCCGGGCCTGAAAATCGAACTCGAAACACTTAACACGGTTTCCCCAAACCAACTCATAGACTCTCAGTCCTAAGGTAGAACCGACCAGCTCTGATACCACACTGTCATGACCTGTCCCAGTGGGGCCTGAGCCCCAACTCCCCAATCCCACCTCCAATAGGCCAGGGGCTAGTGACTAGCACCGAGTATACATGCTACTAACATGGGAGGCATTGCCTAAAAACCTGTACACATGCACACGTATCTCCAATCCCAAAAATTTGAAAAGTTAAAACTACCAAAAATGAAAAATTCATGCATACACTAAAAACCCAAACAACAGAGTACGACGGGATGGTAAAGTATAGTAATGTAAAAACCTGGTCCAAAAGTACAATCCCACCAAAAGAGAGTCTGTAACAATGTCCAACCTGTAATGAAAGGTGCTGGGACTGCAATCTATAGGTGTAGGAACACACCTTGGCCGGTCTGATCTCACAGAGTACCGTCCAGTCCTGGTCCTCCTAGAATCATGTCAAAGGCTCGCTTGTCTGCACAAGACATGACACGTGCTGGAAAAGCTCGTTTAGGGGTGAGTATAACAATACCCAGCAGGACACCACAAAACCACAAAAGAATACAACAAGGGAAATTCCACAAAAGAATGATAAAGTCATCTCTACACAGCATATGTCTATAGAACATATAACAAGAATATATAGATATACTCATACACAAATGAGAATTTTGAAACCACCACTAAGATCCAGGTCAAAGATTCCACTTAGCATGCAATAGGGAGAACACACTCCTAGGTCCAAAGAGAGAGATATTAAGTACTCATTCCGAGAGAACACACTCCACAAGTACTTTGAGAACATGATGCTCAGATGAGGATAACCACCATGTCATGGGGTGATTCCGAAAACTCAGTCTGAGCTAACCTGCTAAGCAGAGGATCAGTGCCCAGGTAAAGTTGGTCATGTCGATACTAAAAACTCTACCTAGGGTTATAGGAATGAATAGAGGATATGTCTCTAAGTCTCGTAGAGGGGATTCCAACAACTCTATTGAGGAAGTCCTGCTGAAGGTATCATACTCCTATATGTAGGAAATGATATCAGGAACCATCAGGAGAAAGACCAAGGGGACAAACCCTAAGGAAACTAGCCCAAGTCACAGAAGGAAACTAGCCCAATCCATGTAAAATTGGTTACACAGCATGCATTATGGTTACACGCCGTGTTCCTTGACCGCGAGTACTGCCTGTGTAAATGGCCCGTGTCATCCGTTCAAGCTCTGTAAAAATCAACCACACATCGTGTAGAAGAATCACACACCATGTTCCTTAACATCGGGTACTACCCGTGTAAACAGCCCGTGTTATTTGGATCATTATATAAAAAGTAACTACACGTCATGTAGAAGAATAACATGCCGTGTCCGAGCACCTGGGGCTCGATCCGTGTACATTGGTCATGTACCCGTACATGGTCTCTGTCTGTGTCGCTTGCCCATGTACCAGCTCACGGGGTATCCCGTGTATCTGGCCGGGTCTGGCCAAGGAGGGGTATACACGCCATGTCCATGGTATTGTACACAACCCATGTCTGTGTATTCCCGGAGTACACGCCAGGTGGTCTACCAATGAACACATGTCGTGTAGCCCATACTACACACGGTGTTGTCCGGATTTTTCCAGAAATTTCGTCTTCCTCCTCGCATCGCGGCTAATCCTCTGGATCCATGGTTTCTCATATGTTCATCCCAATACTCCAGGGGTTGGTTCGTTTCATCATAAGAACACCTAAACATGTTTTTTCCGTGATGAAATCAGATCATAAACCTCGAATGATACATCTGAAGAAAAACACCTAAAAACTCATATCTCTCGATCCGCTCTGAATCATCCACTGAAACCATCGTCACACATCCGTGACATCGCTCCAGGGTTGGATCTACAATCTCGGATCGTTGCAGCAACAAACGAATGTGCAATGATCGATTTCCTCCATGAACGCGTAGAACGTAATGAAGAACACACGGGAGAAAAAATACAAATAATAGAACACGAGGGATGAACCTCGATCATTGTTTGTGATGATCCGGGTTCTTCGTCGTTGGATCAAAACCACAACAATCAACAGATTATAAATCTTAAGTATTTAATCTCCCGATAAAACCTCAAATCACACCGGCCCGCAAAATGATCGATCCAAGGGCTAAAATGTTCACAGATTAGTCTGTATTCATCGTAGGAATCAATAACAGGGAAAGAAAAATTGAAAACAAACATCCTATATGGATTCTATGGCATTCGTTGGGGAATATCTGTTCGTTGTGTCGTCTTCACCGGCGAAAATTGTCATGAACGTTGTCACCGTGTTGGGAGGTTTTCTCCAGAGCCTCTAGAGCCACCAAGGGATTCAGAGGTATGAGGTTTTGTGACCCTGGTCCCCTGCAAAGGCCTTCATTTAAAAGGGATAAAAGATATCTGTTGCAACAGATTTAAAAATATTTAACTATAGAATAAAATATTTTTATTAAATATTTTATTACTCTTACATCCAAAAATTATATTTCACCACCGACCTGAACCGGACAATTTTAGGACTTGCCTAAGGTAAAATCATTATTCTGAACGCAACAGTGACCTCAGATATCTGATCTGAGCACCCATTCGAGAGTTATTCCACTTTTTCAGGAAAACCTCATGCACTCGTTATTTAATATTTTAATTAAATTCAAATATTTGTTCCGCGCTCACCGGGCCTCAGAACTGCACGCCGTCTCGAATACTGGTCTCAAAATAATTCCCACATATTTTTAAGAATAAAGTATGGAATATCCAATACATTATAATAATTTTTCCTTGTTGGTTCAACACACCCAAACTGCAATTTTAGTCTCATGATCCATCATTATAACTCTGTTTATTCCCAAATCTGAACTCATTTATATAGTATCAATCTTTTTCTCAAGGAAAAGGGTGTCTGAATATTGATTTCTATGTACTCATCATACTACAGGGAAAATGAATTACTAGGGATGAACAAATAATAGAGGAAGAATAAAACCATATCCTACATCAATTTGGATCAATCCCTGATGAAGAAAGATAGAATTTCATTATCATTTACAAGATCTAGAAGCTGTTTTGGAGCACGATCCTTGATCTGACCTTGATATGATGTCTTCTATTAATGATCCTCCAATGAATACTATCTAATAGATCCTCTAAATCCATAGGTAATGTGGATAACCCTATGTATTTTACCTAGTAATGTTTAAATATATTATACTAGTTCACTACATCAAAATAAAAAATAAAAATATATTATTTTATTTTATTTTATTATATTTTCCTCGGATGGAACTTTTATGAAAATTTTGATGCCGATAAAGATTATGTCATGCCTAGGGAAAACTGTTTATTCTGAACTCAACAATAGTCTCATATTCCCACTCTGAGACACTTTCTTGAATTTATTCCACTTTTTCATGAGAACAACATATGGGTGATATTAATATATTTAATATATATAAAAGAACAATTCTTGGATCACCAAGCCTTGGAATCTCACATCGTCTGAGCACCTGGCTATGAAAATATTCCAAATTCATACATGGAGGAAACAATGATACTATAATAAAAAGATAAATATTGCCTAAATAATCATAAAAGTAGAAAAATTTTATTTAATAGTTTTCATGGGAAAACTAAAATTGAAAGGAAAATTACACATCAAGAGAATGGAAGAATATGAAAAGAAGGCCAGAACACATAAGAAATGTAATCTTTAGATTTCAGTTTGATAGGAATAACAGAAAACATGTTAGATCATGAACCAATATGGAAGAACAAGTTTTCAAGGGATATTATGGGGTTGTGGAAATCATGGACACAAATATTATTCATTCTGGTATAACATATATATTTTCAAGAAATAGGTAATAATCTATTGTAATTTTAATGATAATTGGGAGGAAATTATTAGGATTTCTACCCTTTAATAGTGCTACAAAACAATTACTTATGAAAGGCCATAATAATTTGGTTTGTGTGACAAAGTAAGAAGGAGTAGTAAACCAATTCACTATAAATATGCATTTTCTGAGGAAATACCAAGGGACCCTACCTCAATAACTATTGTATGACATTACACAATTTATTATTTATTATCAATGAATACCCATTGATTTGTTCCTCACCTTAAATTTTATTTAATATAGTAATTCCATTTCAAATATAATTACCAAAATAATAAATTTGGATTCATTGTGGACACTACATTAATTAATTCTGGAAGTGGGAATTTCAATGCATATTATTTCCTTAAAAATCATTTTTGATTTGTTCCAATTAAATTAAATAAAATCATTTCTACATAGAAACTAGTTATTTTTTTCATAGTCCACTATTCTATTAATTGTATTTGAGAATAATTGAAAAGGATTACTATGTCACTCATTTTTAATTTTATTTGTATGTTAATAAAACATTAAAAATGGGAAAATGAGGAATATATTTAGAATTCATGCTGCAAAAAATAAATTTCACACAATATTAAAATAATTTACAAAGTAAAATCATAATTGATATCGTAAAAAATATTTTATAGAACTGTGAAAAAATAGAGGATAAACAATGGGACTAAAGTATCACTGAAAATGGTAGTATTAATTTTAATTTTTTATTTTATAATACCCCTAGATTTTGACAATCAAACTATTATCTTTAAAATAAAATTTCTATTTCTATAGTTATCCTTTTTTCTTTACTTAACTAGTCTAAGAGACATGGACTTATTAAGAATATCATGATCCTATGTTTTAGGTTTCAAATAAAATGAGATTGAGTAATTAAAATGATGAATTGACAGATTAAAGGGATTATTAAGATGTTAATTTTTATGAATCATGACTTAATGTGATTACAAAATAAGAAAAATGGCATATTTCCATGGCTGAAAATTGTGCCAAAAGATACCAAAATCATGGCCTTAACGTACAACCACAGTTTTCCTTAATTGTTGTCACTATCATTGTAGAAATTGATAGTTTCATTTTCCACCATGGTAGTTAATCTATGTCCATGATTTAAACTGTGGATGTAGGTGTTATTACCAAATATTAAATCTGTGTCTATAGCATTAGAAAATATTGAATATATCCCAAAAATAATATTTCCCCACCCGGATTTGATCTCTATACTTTGATTATATAAATCATCCACCTAAAAACTACACCACAACAAGCATTGGGTATATAAATATATATTACATTTTATGTATTATTAATAACTGTGGTGGTAGCCTAAAAACAATGGCTAAAGAAAGTCTCACTATTTTTCGTGGGAAACTTTTTCTCCTATACTAGTGTAGAAGACCTGTAGACACGGTTCGACAAGCAATGGCCATAGTTGTGGGAAATATCTATGGTTTTAATATAATTATGGATATAGTCCCTGGAAAAATGGAATATAGCCATGGTTTTCAAATAGTGGATATAGGTCTATGGAAATATCCCAATTTTTGACTTGTATTAGTTCATTCATGTAATGTCAGGATCAATCCTGAAACATTACATACTCTAGTAACATAAAATTCTAATTCACTTTATTGTATTCCAAATGTTATTTTAGGTTTATTGTTTTAGGGATTTTGGTCATAAATCTTTTATAACAATACAAAAAATTAAAACATTCTTGAGGTAAATATAATTTACATTTGGAAAAAACTTATTTAAAAAATAGTGCAATTATAATAGAAAAAATGTTATTTTAAAATAACCATTTATAATTTTAAATAAATATCCAAATAAAAGAATTAGGAATGATAACATGAAAAGTTTTTCATTATGTATATGTTTAAAAACATTCCCTTGATACATTTGTCACAATATTCATAGGTACCTTATTTGAAAAATGATAAAATAGTTCCTCCAAAGAGTTTTGAAATAATTCAATCTTGGGGAAAAATTATTATAAAAATTTATTTGAGAATAGTAAAAACATTCATTAAAAAAATAGTAAACAATGGTATGTATGAGAAAAATTGTTTTGAGATAAAATTTTAAAAAAGGATTTTTATAAAAAGAAGTCCATTTCATTGATTCTAACTCATATTGTATATTCATTTTTTTCCTAAATAAAAATATAATTTTATATTTTATATTTTAATAAGAAAATTGTTTCAGGTTCATTAATCCATTGTTTCATTTAATTCCATGTTATATATAATTATTTAATTAATTAAATTTATGTTACTTTTTTTTATGATAATCAGCACATATGTAAGAAACGACATTACTAGGTTGACTATGGTGATTTTTTAGGGGATGGTGTGTTGGGGTCTGTGGGTGCTCTCTTACCATAGTGTTAAGAAGTTCTAGGATTCCTAACATTTATTTCATATCTTATAGGTTTTATACTTCTGGTTGGAGAAAGAGGATATGTCGGGAATGAAGGTCTATAGTGGCTTGGTGATTATGCATCTAGGATAGGTTTTTCAAAATCTCAGTCTGATGTCATTTGGGATGTTGTTGTCTAGTATGTCACCCGAAATGATGATGTGTTGCATCCTATAGATTGTGTGCACCTAGTGGATGGAGCTTCATAGGATTGCATTGACTGCAGTCATCTGGTTGAACTTGGTTTGTGGGATCTCGATACTACCAAGGAGGAGGCCAGCATTGAGTTTATATCCCAGACCATGGCTATTACTCAAGGTTATTTAGTCGATGGAGGAATGCTGATTTGTGATGGAATGTATGATCTGTATCATTCACGTAATAATTCTATGCCTTTTGATGTTTGCGATGACTCAAGGAAATCAGCCTCTATAGAGTTTCCTTATACCTTTTCCCCTTGTTTGAGGAAAAAACAAAATGATTCATTGGATCCTGAATTTTCATCTTACATTGATTCATTTTGTAGATAAATTCATTTAAAGTAGTCAACATCCCATGTTGAGGCCAATCCTGTAGCCTTTTATGAAAGGATTTACATTTGAAAAAACTCCCTGGTTCCATGTCTTATATTATACAAGGGTCAAAAATCATATAGGTTCAATGAATTGGTCTGACAAATCTCATTTTTGTGGGGATTCTCTGATTGGATTTTTTTTATCTTTTGGATTTAGTTTCATTCATTTTATTTTTCCTTTATATGCTTCGAAAATTCATGTATGGATCATTTGATCTCCTTATTTGAAGCCTGGATGGATTCACCTTCATGAATGGTCCCTAGACTTGAATGCTTCGAGGTAAAGGAATGATTTTTTTTCAGGTATGAGTTTTTCTTCACGGTCTTAATTGGTTTCTTTAGAATCCAATGATTCTACATGATATTTTCATAGCAATTATGACTCTTATACGTCTTGGAAAGGAAACCAAGATTGATTGGTTTGGACACTTTTCCTGAATGTTATTGAAGATTAGTCTTAGCTTCATCCTAATTGACAATTTGACTCCTTCCACTCGGATAGATGTATTAAAATTGATATTTATTAAGAAATAAATCTGGTTTTTTAATGAATGTATGGATATTGGTCGTTCTTTGGAACTATGTCATAGAATGATCTCCTGCAAAAAATGTGGGACGAAAGGTCACCCATCCAATATCTGTAGAATAAATTCAGATAGGAATTATGTAGCTTTGTCACAACCCCTTAATCATAATGGAAGCGTTCTCACCAAGCCATCAACTAATAATGTTGATGTGTTGGCTTTTGAGTAATATCACCAGCTACCATCAAAAGGCAAGGGACTTATGGTGGATACGTCACCGTAGAGAGATAATAGTGGCCCCACTAATACTCAGTTAATCTCTACTTCCGGGATGAGTGGTCCCTCCACTGCTCGGGATGATTTTTCAAGGGATATTACACTTAATGATGGTCATGTTTTTACTCTCACTGTATTAGTTGGGACTGAAAAAATAGATACCCTCTCTATTGTTGGATCTCTTAATTGTACTAACCCCTCATATATATGAATGACTAATAGTCTTGGTGTCAGTTTACTATGTGATGAGACTGTTGAGATGACCCTTAACATTGTGTCTTCACAACAGGTTGATTGTCATCAAGAGATCCAGAATATCATAAACTCCACCAGGATATCTCGGAAGTCGGATCACATCATAGAGGAAGATGGGATTGAATCAGGTAGTGGGGGTCCTACCTATTTCAAAGATGCTCTCATTTTGGAAATGGGAATGTTGATTATTGATTAGACTTCACTCCTACTCCCTCAAATAGAAGGACATGGAAGGACTATTCTAATACACCTCACACTGTGTGTACCCAATCTTCTAAGCTACCATGAACGTTTAATTATGATATTGTAATGTCCCGGTTCAGGGTGCCACTCAACATTTTCCCCGAAACTGGTTCACCAAGTGACCTAAATTGCATTTCCCTAAACGCCAGAGGCTACCGAATAGCAGCAAGGGCCTAGGTCTGATAGTGGGGAAACTATGCCCTCATTTGTCAAAGTGTAGCGCAGTGGAATAAAATAAATAACATACAACAACATCGGAAGAAATATACCATACACATTTAAAATAAACAACTACAGTAAAAGATAACCAAAAGTTATATAGATGATAATGCAACATGTCACAAGTTCTAAGAAAACAGCCAGAACATGTTACACAACAATAAAGTACAATAAAACAAAAAGTACAACAAAACCAAAATAAAACAGCCAGTACCATTGCGAGCCTAATCCCAGTCCCATGCTCACCTACTCCTAATAAGAAATCATGTACCTGTAAGAGGACCCAAGCCCTTATACACACCTACAGAAATGTAATCTATTTGGGCCAAAGACATGACCCAAACAGGGTGTGAGAAATAATTCCCAGTAGGCATCAACCAAAGGCACATTCCCAACTATGTGAAAATATTCAACAATAGTGTGCAGTAGTAAAATTCAATAAAATAATCAGTACTCAAAATTAACTAACTTTACTTGTTATATTGCCATTTTATTATACATTTAATCATTCAATATAAGAAAATCACCCCAAAGAATTTTTTATATAAACAGTCGGTGTCCTCGAACATGCAAACCCTTACCCTCAGGTAATCGGAATCTCACCCTCAGGAATTGGCCTCAGGCATAACAGATATTTCCCTCAGGCGTATGAAGTGTTTCCCTCAAGAACAGTGTCGATTTCCCATAGGCATGGAAAAATATGCTCTCAGGCCGAAATAACCACTGCCCTCATGCTAAAGGTAACACTTCCCTCAGGCTAAGTAAAGCACTACCCTCAGGCTACGCAAGTAACGAAGACATGCCCATCATGTAAATAATAACATCAATTTCATTTAATCTCATGTAAATTTAAGAAACATTATTACAATGTCATACCCTCACATATCCTGAAAAAACAGCTCAACAGAGGAATGCACCCTTGTGGTGGTCTTGTATCTAAGTAGTGATCCCAAATAGCAGTTTATTATCACATTTAATTACCTATACAATTCTAGGAATTTAAATGGACAAGGCCTTAGCCACATGGCACCCCAACATGGGTTCGTAGAAAGAAAATAAATAAAATTCACAACATTTGGAAATTAAACACCAAGCCACCTACCTTTAACGCCACTAAACGGTATACGTGAACAACGATCCTTGATTCATACAAGAAAGACGTAGATTTGAGGTGAAAGAAAACCTCCTTCAATCCTAAATAACTTCCCTTGGAGGAAGTATTGGAAATAATGACTTAAGGAGAATGGAGGTCTTACCCGTGGGGTTCCAACGAGATTTCCAGAGGCGAAAACTGATTCCCGACTCTTGATCTGGAGATCCTCGAAGGTCTGGCCTCGTCTCCTGACTCCTTCCCCCGGTTCTAAGCCTTCCCTGTGAACAGGGGAGGCTACTGCCCATTTAAGTTAAGAAAACAAACTACACGGTGTGTACCATTGACTACATGTCCTGTACATTTCTCATTTAACCATTCCTCTAGCGGCACCATCAGACTGTTCATCCTTAGACATGAGTACACGACGTGTATTTCTAATTACACTGTGTGTACTATCACTCTGCTGGCGGCTTCTTCCAACGCCTTATTGTTTGCCTTCCGACTGACTACACGGTGTGTAAATACCCACTACATGGCATGTTGTCAGTTCTTACACCTTTCGTCGCCGACAGGGCTACACACCCTGTGTACTCATCCCACACGGCCAAAGTACATGGCATGTGGAATAGTACATAGCGTGTAGTCCCAAAATTTAGGATTTTCCCCATTTTCTTTATATTCTCAAAACAAATTAAGGAAAAGAGAAAAGAAGAAACTCGTGCATCAAAAATAAGAATCGGGTTCTTACAAACTTCCCCCCATAAAGCAATTTGTCCCCAAATTTACCTTCCAAGGGTGGAGGAGATAATGCTTAGAACAACTCTGGCCACGGAGCACGTACATCGGTCTCCTGCTCCCAGATTTCATCCTGCACTCGGCCATGCTGTCACAGCACCCTTACGCGAGGAACTGACCGGCCTCAGAGAACCATCGTGCTCCTATCAACGATACGAATTGGATGCTCCTCAAAGGATGCATCCTCCTCAACCTCAACCTCCTTGGGCTAAAAGAGGTGAGATGGGTCTGAATGGTAGCGGCACAACTGAGATACATTGAAGACATCATGCATGGCTCAATACCTCTGTGGTAACTGCAGCTGATAAGCAATCGGCCCGACTCTCTCCAGAATCTCAAATGGCCCCACATACCTTGGTGAATGTTTACCCTGTCTCCTGATCCGCTTGTGTACCACCTCGGCGAAACACGCAAGAAAACCAAATCCCCAACCACAAACTCTAAGTGTCATCTGTGTCGATCAGCATATGATTTTGGATGAGATTGTGCGGTAGCCATCCACTTTTGAATCAACAAGACCTGCTGAGAAGTCTCCAGCATGAGATGTCGTTCCAGTAAAGCTACCTCACCTGCCTCTATCCAGCACAAAGGTGAACAACATGTCCTACCGTATAAAGCCTTGTAAGGTGCCATCTCAATAGTTGCATGAAAATATTATTATATGAAAACTCGACTAAGTGTATATGCTTATTCCAAGAGCCCCCAATTTCTAGGATGCATGCACGCAGTATGTCCTCTAGCACATGTATCGTATGCTCTTACTAGCCATCAGTCTGAGGGTGGTAAGCTGTACTCTGATGTAGCTGTGTACTAAGTGCCCACTCAAAACTCTTCCCAAAGCGAGATGTAAAATGAGCATCCCTATCTGAAAAAATAGAACGAGGGACCCCATGAAGATGTATGACCTCTCAGATATACAACTTCCCAATCTCTTCAACACTGAAGGTCTCCTTTATCGGAAAAAAAGTGAGCTTCCTTCATTAGTCTCTTCACAATAACCCACACGACATCATTGCCTCAAGGTGACCTCGGCAACCCAGTCATGAACTCCATCGCGACATCATCCCATTTCCACTCTGGGATGGGTAACTGCTGTAACAGTCCGGCTGGCCTCTGATAATCCGCCTTCACCTACTTACAGGTGGAACATCTCGTAACAAAACCAGATATCACTCTCTTCATACCCGGCCACCAATACTGAAGTCTCAAGTCACCGTACATCTTGGTTATTCTGAGATGAACTGCCTAGACTGAAGGATGAAAATCCTCCATCAGATCCCCATGTATATCCCCTGGAACCCACACTCGTCCGTGAAAATGACGAATTTCGTCATCACCTATCGTCCAACCAGGAGGAGCATCCTCACTTGCCACCGACTCCCTTAGAACTACGCCTTATGAATCAGATAGCTATCTCATCCACACTCTATCCAGGAGGGTAGAAGTCACAGCTAAAGATGAAAGATAGGTCAGCCCGTGACTGTTGTGCACCTCCAAATGCATCTCAGAGAACAAATCCATAAGCCTACACTCATCATTGGGCTCCTGCGCAGCCTGTATCTGAGTCCTCCTACTCAGTGCATCAGCTACTACATTACCTTTACAAGGTGTATTGGCGAGCTCAAATTAAATGGACTTAAGGTATTAAACCCACCATCGCTGCCTCCGATTCAAGTCATGTTGTATAAATATATACTTGAGACTTTTGTGGTCGGTGAAAATCACAAAATTCCCTCCTAGGAGATAATGTCTCCAACAGCATAACGCATGAACAACTGTAACCAACTATAGATAATGTGTTGGGTAATTCCTCTCATGTGGCCTCAACTGCCGAGACCCGTACACAACTACTCAATCACCTTGCATCATAACTACTCCCAGCCCAATACCTGATGCATCAAAGTAAACTATATAGCTCTTCCCTTTCTCTGGAAGTATCATGACTAGTGCTGATGTCAACCTTCCATTCATGTCCTAAAATGCTGTCTCACATGCTTCTGACCAAATGAACTTCACACCGTTCTTAGTCAAACACGTCAACGACACTGCTAAGTGAGAGAAGTAATGTATGAATCATCTATAGTAACAAGCCAGCCCCAAGAAACTTCATATCGCAAAAGCATTCTTGGGATACTCCCAGGAAACTACTGCTCTCACCTTCTCTTGGTCTACTGCAACTCCTGTCTCTGAGATGATATGACCCAGGAAATGAATCTAGTCCATCCAAAAGTGGCACTTTGAGAGCTTAGCATATAGCTTATGCTCTCTCAGTGTACTCAATATGATCTTAAGATGTGTGTTAGGGTCGTTTCGAGTGTGAGAGTAAACTAAGATATCATCCACAAATAAAACCACAAAATAATCCAGATAAGGATGGAACACATGATTCATCAGTGCAATAAAAACTGTTGGATCATTCGTGAGTCCGAATGGCATAACCAAGTACTCATATAGACCATATCTACTCTGGAAAGTAGTATGCGGTATATCTGATGGTCTCACATGCATCTGTTGATATCCTGATCTCAATTCAATCTTGGAGAACACTCATACTCCATGAAATTGATAAAAAATATCATCAATCCTCATAAAGTGATATCGGTTCTTAACCATCAACTGGTTTAGCTTCTGATAATTCACACAGAGTCTGAGTGTGCTGTCGGCTTTCTATGCAAAAAGGAAAGGAGAACCCCATGAGAATTACTGGGTTAGATAAAACACTTTTCATGTAACTCCTCTAACTACTTCTTGAGCTCTTATAGCTCAGGTGTAGCCATCCTATAAGGAGGAATGGACACTGGTGCCACTCCGGTCACAAGCACAATAGGTAAATCCACCTCAATCTCCGGAGGTAGACCTGAAAAGTCATCCAGAAAGACATCCCTAAATAGATCAACCACTGGAGGGAAATCCTGCTGACAAGTCCCATGATCATCCAAATATAAACTCACAATCTGGGCTTTGACTCCACCTCGCCCATGATGCTCTGGTCCAACTCGACTATCCTGAACATCCCACTCACCCTTGTATAGAAACTCTGCACCCTCTGGTGATGTGAAACTCACCCTGTGGCGATATCAGTCTAAACAGGCTCGAAAGGGAACCAACCAGTCCATCCCGAGAATGATATCATAGCTCGTCATCTCTAACACATAGATGTCCTAAAGAATGTGACACCCACCAACCTCAAGGGGGAACTCCATCCACTGACACACAACAGCTGTTCTAGTCCCCAAAGAAGTGTCTAACGTCATAACAGTAGAAGAAGAAGAAGAAACATAGAGCCCAAGGCTCTCCACAATGGGCACAGATATGAAACTATGTGTAACACCTGTATCAAAAAGTACTGAAGATAAGACAGAACCTCCTAGAATAGTATCTTTGACAGTGGAAGGTCCGAGATCCTGCTCTTGATGGGTCTGTTGCACTACATATTCCTACCCAGTGTCACGACCTTGCAACACAGCCTGGATACCCTGAGATGTCCCGCCCTATTTCCTCTGAGATCCTGGTGTCTGGCTACAACGACCATGACCACCATCCCTGCCTGCACACGCTGACTTATTCTAGTTTCCCAACTGGTGAGAGCTATTGGCCCTGATCTAACATGTGGAGTCTTCATAGAACCCCACTCACAAGACACTAGTAGAAACTCCCTGCAAAATCATTGCAGATGACCCATCTTTCCGCAAGCTCGTCACTCCACTATGTCTCGTGGAAACTGAGATCTCTTGTGCCCCTCCTTACCACAATGGTAGCACATGACCTGACCACCTGAAATATACTTCTAGCTGGTACTACCACCCTGAGAGAATTTCATCTGTCTCTTCCTCTTGCCAGTAGAAATAGTACCAGAAACTAGTGCTAAACTGCCCTAGCCTGCACCACTAGCTTCCCAAAGGTTCCTCTCTATAATCATCACCTGGTTCACAATAGCATGTTCTGAAGGAATCATGAATACATTCACCAGTGCTCAGATCTCATATTGATGACCATCCTCAAAGAATCCGGCTCTCAACATCTCATCACCCACCAGAATGGGTGCAAAACTCTGAATCTCGGTAAAACAAGCAGAATAAACATCACTAACATAGCGCCCTGCAGCAGGTTCATGAACTCTCGAGATCTATCTGCCCCCAGCATCTCTAGAAAGAAGAATTCATAGAATACTTTCTGAAAATCTTCCCATGTCATGTCTCTGTGATGCTCTGACTGGGTGGTAACATCCCACCACCTCTTGGTGGAATCATGTAGCATATAAGTCATGAGCTTGACCCTCCACCCAAGAGGTGTCTCAAGATGCTCGAAGATAGTCTGCATAGACCCCAGCCAAGACTTCGCAGCCTCTGGTCTGCCATCCCCTGAGAACGTAGGCATATGCTACTACTGGAATATACGAGTAAGCTCAGCCATAGATGTGGCAGCCAGTGGTGCTCCCTGAAAGGTCTGCATGAACCGCATAAAGCCTTCACAGAACTGCGCATCCGCGCCTGTTTCTGGTATAACGGTTGGTCCCGCATATGGCTCCGCTAGAGGATCCACTGGTAGCCCATGGCCCACCATCTCTGGAGTATAATTTTTTTCTCTCTCCTGGTGAACAATGCATGGTCATCTCGGTGGCATGACTATACAAGGTCAAACACACACCTTAGATCCAGATTATCAAGACTGAAAAACGAAGGGGCGAAATAGAGAACAAGATGAAGAAGGCATTAAAGATTTGCAAAACAAGACTACATGGCATGTATAATCACTACACGGCATGTACCTAACTTATCTTCCCTGCTCAGGTCCTTCTACATGGCTAAGCCACATGGCTCCTGTTGAATCAAAACTACACGACGTGTATATAATCTACACGGCGTGCATGGTGTAATATTCCAAATTCCCGTGTCGTTTGTGACACGACCGACTACTCGGCTTGATACTACACGTCGTGTTACACCCACACATGGCGTGTACACCACCCTGTTTCCCAGCCACATGACTAAGTCCACACAGTCTGTCCTCGAACAATACTACATGGTGTGTCCCTCAGGCACACAGCCTGTACTAGACGAGCTCTGCCGACCCATGTTTTTATTTACACTGTTGGATACGTGGCTCAAACTACACGGCGGGTTACATATAAACACGACGTGTACACGAAAGGATTACACCGACTCGTGTTTTTAGTTACACGGTCAGGTCCCCAGGTCAGACTACACGGCATGTTCCATAGTGGAAACGACGTGTACGTCTTAATGCCTCCTATATCCGTGTTTGTTAGTTAAACGGGTGGAATCCAGGTCAACACTACACTGCGTGTACATTCGGTACACGGCGTGTTCGCCCCAGTCATTTTCCTTCCCTGTGTCCCTACCCACATGGTCTATGATACAGGAAGGACTACAGGACATGTACTTAGGGTACATGGTGTGTACTTAAAAAAAATTTTCTTCCCGAACAGAAGAACACACGACATGTGCCCAAGGAACTACATGGCATGTATCCAGGGTTTTTTCGGACAGTAAGGCTCAGATACTATTATGGAAGCCAAAAAATACTAAAAAACAACACCTAAGTGCCAAATTACGATCCGTGAGGGGCCATACTCCCCACAAATCTATGTCTGGAATCTTATCTATGTTAAACAAAGATTACTAGTCAATGATCCACCAAATTCCGGTCAATGAGGGCCCATACTCCCCAAAAAACAATGTTTGGAATTCATTCTATTAACCGGATCACACAAAAATACCCTATCACATAGTAGGTATTTATCAAAGCAGCTGTCACAACAACATGATTTTCTATCACAATAATTATCACAACATCATGACATTTTTAATGAGCCTACATGGCATGGAAACTATGGATGAAATGTGATTCCTAGAATATGGCTAAATGATGCATGAGATGGCATACCCTCATCTCTTTGGGTTGCAACTAGATTGAACCCATGGATAAAATATAAACAACATACCACAAATGCATCACCCTTCAGTGAAAATCAAATCAACTGTAAATTGCAAAATCAATAAAATTGAAAAATGGGGTAAATTGGATTTTCCATGTACACGGGTTAGTTACTCCTAGGCGCAACTTATTAATAACTACAGTTTCCATCCTATCCCTGTCTAAGGCTCCAAACAGTAAGTCAAAGAAAAGAAAACCCCTTTGATACCACTTTGTAACGTCCCAGTTTCGGGTGCCACTCAATGGGTGCCCCGAACTCGGTTTGCCACGTGACCTCAAACGCATTTACCCAAACGCCAGAGGCTGCTGACTAGCAGCGAGGCCCTAGGTCTGATAGTGGGGAAACTATGCCCTAATTTGTCAAAGTCTAGCGTAGCGAAATAAAATAAATAATATACAACAAAAATGGAAGTAATAAACTATACACATTTAAAATAAACAACTGCAGTAAAAGATAACTAACAGTTATATAGATGATGATGCAACATGTGACAAGTTCTAAGAAAATAACAAGAACAGGTAACACAACAATACCGTAAAGTACAACACAGAGTACAAAAAAATCAAAACAAAACAATTGGTAGCATCACAAGCCTATGCTCAGTCCCATGCTCCCCTACTCCTTAGAAGCAATCAAGTACCTGTAAAAGGACCCTTTCCCTTATCCACCCCTGCATAAATGTAATCTGTTTGGGCCGAAGATATGACCCAAATATGGTGTGAGAAATAATTCCCAGTAGGCATCCACCAATGGCTCGTGCCCAACTATGTGAAAATATGCTACAACAGTGTGCAGTAGTAAAATGCAATAAACTAAGCAGTACTCAAAACTAACTAACTTTTCCAGTTACATTGAAATTTTAATATTAATATAATCATTCAATATAAGAAATTCACCACAGTGAATTTTCTATGTAAACAGTCAGTATCCTTGGACATGCAAACCCTTACCCTAAGGTAATCTGAATCACACCCTCAGGCATAACAGATATTTCCCTTAGTCATATTAAGTGTCACCCTCAGGAAAAGAGTCTATTGCCTACAGGAACGGAAGAAGATCCTCTTAGGCTCAAATAACCACAACCCTCATGCTAAAGGTAACACTGCCCTCATGCTAAGTAAAGAAATGACCTTAGGCTAACCAAGTTTTCGGGCCATGCCCAACATGTAAATAAGAAATTCAAATTCCATTCCTCTAAAGGATATTTAACAAACATTATTAAAATGGGATACCCTTGAGTATCTAGGCCAAACTGCTAAATAGAGGAACGCACCCTCGGGGTGGTCCTGGATCTAATCAGTGATCCCAAACAGCAGTTTATTATCACGTTTAATTACCTATACAATTTTATGTATTGAAACAGCCAATTCCTCAGCCAGACGATACCCCAACATGGGTTCGTAGAATGAAAATACACACAAATGCAAAACAGTTGGAAATTAAACACTAAACCACCTACATTTAACTCCCCGGAATGGTATACGTGAACAAAGATCCTCTAATTTTCCAATAAAGATGTAGATATGAGGTGAAAGATAACCTCGTTCAAACTTAAATAACATTCCTTAGATGAATAAATGGAAAGAACTGCTTAAGGAGAGTGGAGGGCTTACCCGTGCGGTTCCAACGAGATCGTCACAGGCGGAAATGGATTACCGACACTTGATCTAGAGATCCACGAAGTTCCGGCCTCCTCTCATTACTCATTCCTCTGGTTCTAAGACTTACCTGTGAACAGGGGAGGTTACAGACCATTTAAGCGAAAAAAAACTACACAGTGTGTACTATTGACTACATGACGTGTACTTTTCTCATTTAATTGTTCCTCTAGCGGCACCGCTGTACTGTTCATCCATCGACATGAGTACACGATGTGTATTTTTGATTACACGGTGTACTGTCGCTATTGTGGCGGCTACTACCACCGCCTTACTGTTTGCCTGTCGACTGACTATATGGTGTGTAAATGCCCACTACACGATGTTTAGTCGTTTTTTACACCTTTCGTCGCCGATAAGGTTACACACCCTGTGTACTCATCCCACACTGCCAAAGTACACAGCGTGTAAAATAGTACACGGCGTGTAGTCCCAAAATTTAGGATTGTTTACAATTTTCCTTATTTTCTCAAAAACACTTAAGGAAAATAGAAAAGAAGAAACCCGTACCTTAAAAATAAGAACCGGGTTCTTACAGATATTCTTAAGATCCTAAATCAGGGTATGTCCCAATTTAAATTACAAACTATTTATGACTCTTATTATAGAAATTTTATTTCTTATTATGATCAACAACTGTGTGATTTGATGTATTAGGGAAAGATCCTTTGTTTTACCCCTCTCGTCAACTTTATAAAATTTTATTTTATTTAATAAATAGTCAGAAGCATAGCTTTAGGTAGTACTTTCTAGTATGTTGACTATGGTAAAAGAGATTATTATTCCACCATATCTAGAATAATAATCCTGATATAAATTTAATTTTTATTCATCAAACATACTTTTAAAACTAATCATGATATTTAGTTGTAGAAAATTATCTATGTTACAATCATGGAGACAGTAGTCTATATAAATGCAAGAGTAATGTTTCCATTTTTCACATAGTTTTAAAAAAAAGGTAATTATTATTTTAATTATCTAAATTGATGATAATATTATAAAAATAATATTACTATTTTAAATATAATTATATATATATTTTTTCTGGTGTGGTGATGAAATATTAATCGCATCGCTCTGTGGAGGTGGTTGTCCACACCTATGCACGAACGTCGTTATCAATTTTTAGTGAAGGGAAAGGTAAGAAAGTAAATGAAATATTATCTTTTCATAATGATAAATATTTTATTAATATCAGATATAAAAATTAATTTCATCATCATAATCCATCCTTGAGATACAATGATAAAAGATAAATTATATCTATTCACAATGAGGTAGTCATCTATAAAAACAAATAATAGTTTATTTTCCTATTTGGTGGAAGAGGATATGGATATAGGTTGTGATATTAGTGTAAAAATAACAAGGTATATTTAATATATTGGTGTATTTATTTAATAATCGTTAAATAATATTTGACGATGGCGGGAGAAGAAATAAAATAGAAACGCTCGATTAACAATGATACCACTACTTAAAAAAACCTTCTTTGCTTAACTCCTTAAGAGTACTGAGGTTAGTGTTATTCCATAAATAATATTTTTCTAACATGTAAAGGATTATTTAGGTATTTTCATACATATTGTTTGAAAAAAATGGATAGTATGTTTAAATTAAAGGGAATAAGTTTCTCCATTTTAAAATAGAGGTGATGGGAAATCATTGAATTTCCAAAAATATTCAATTAATACAAATTAATATTCAATATCAAAAGGTTAAAAACTGATTTATTTCAAATATATGATTTTTATGGGTCAAAATAATATCATAAAATGAAAATTATACAAGTTATTGTCATATTTTTACCATTATAATTTTTTTTTAACCACTCATTAACCTCTTTCACACTTACCATAAGAACATCGATTTTTACTCTTAATGGGTTAAGATAGTTTCTATATATAAAAAAGGCCCACAAATAGACCATAGTTTATATTATCAACCATATCATTGTACTTTGAATAAATATAATAATTATATCAGAATTATATCATCTAAAAAGTAATAATTTATGATAAAATATCATTAATGTCTATTTTTAAAACTATTGATTACTTTAACTCTAATAACATCAAAAAAAGGAAAAGAGTTAAAAAATAATTTTATTATATCAATGAAATATATTTATAATATATAAAATTCTTTAATAATATTAATTATCTATGTTTATATTTATTTTAAAAAAATTAGTGTCATTTATTTGATTTTATCAATAATTTAATAATTACTATATTAGTGTTGTGTAAAAATTTATGGTAATTTTTTAACAAATAATATAAAATAGATTATTATTAAGAAGATAACCCTTTTAAATTTAAAAATATTATCTATATAAAAAAATCATCTTGTTAACCCTATGTTAAAAATATTATATCCATTAAAAAAAGAGGGTTATATTTTTTAAATTTCTTTAAATAAAATATTACAAAGTTTATAATCACATCCAAATGGAAAACAAAATCGATATAAATGAATATTCGATGATTTGAAAATATTTACTCATACAATAAAATTCATTCAAATTTTAAGGTCATTTAATCATACCTATAATTTTATTGTTATCTTTAATTACATTATTTACCATTCACATTGGTAATAAAAATTACTAAGGTAACTATTCCTATTAACCAAAACTAAAAGGGACCTATATAAAAAAATTAACCCCATTGATTTAAAATATGAAATAAATATTTAAAAAATAAAAACACATAAGTGTATAATTTAAATTTAAATTTCAACTAAATAAACATGAAGAAAAACGATGTTTCAAAAAATGACCTTTCTAAAATTTACATAAATAACTAAATTGAACTATAAACCTCATCCCCAAAACCATAATATGATAATATTAAACCAAAAAAACTATGAAATTTTTAAAAAAAATAAAATATATATTTTATATTTTAAAATACTTGAAAATAAAATACAAATTTTAATATAAATCCATATTTTTTATTATTCATTTAAAAATCAGTATTTTTAAAAAATACTCAAAAATTTATCCTACTATTATTTTGAGATACTTAATTCAAAAATGAAATTAATTATTTCAAATAAAGTTTCTAAAATTTGAAAATATTACATATAATATTCACTCATAAGAGTAATAAAATCCATTTTATGAAAATATTTGTGAAGAATAATACGAGTTTGCCAAAAATTGGGTTATTATTTCAAAATAGTTAATGAATAAAATAGAGATTAGTAATTCCATTATATATTTAATAATTCAATTACAAATTTTCATTCCAACCAATTGACCAACAAGGTTATAATTGTAACATTTTAATAATAATTTCTCATTATTCATTCAAGCACGATGATTCATATCTCTTACACAATCAATAATTGTCTTTATTTTGAAAAACAATTATTGGAAATCAATTTATCCCCTATTAAAGAAATTATGTCCTTTTAATTTAAAATTTCGATAAAAACTATAGGTTTTACTTTTCAAAATACATTTGATGAAATTCTGACATCATAAAAATGATTATTAAAACTTCCACTTGAAAAGTGAGTAAAGGGAAGTACAAAGGTCATATATAGTAACACATGACTAGGTTTACTTGTAAGAAAACAATTATATTTAGTGAAATATTGATATTCAAGGAATATAATTTCCTAGGATGGATAGTGATTAATATAGAACATTTTCATAAGAGAGTTAACCATCTAAAAAGGTAAATCTATGATGGTTTAAAAGACCATTGATTTATCAATAAGAAAAGTAAACGAATAACATTTTTATTTCAATATTTTAGTAATATAGTTGAGTAATTTCAGTAAAATTTATACTATAATAATAAAGAAATATACTTTATTTTTAAAAATTATTTTCTATTCTAATTAACTTCTAAAATAAATTCATCTTTTTGCTCCAAACAATTAGTATGCAAAATGATGTTTTTATCTCTGAAACACAACATTAAACATATAATGGATCAAATAATTAATAAACTCATAAAAATAAATTCCTCCTACAATTAGGCATTAACAAAAGTGAAATTTTTTTATTTAAAGATAAAATAATTCACAAAAATAATAAACAATCATACGAAGAAAAACTAGGTTAATTTTAAAAATTCAACAGTAATACCCAAAGTTCATATTAGATAATTCAATAAATAGCTATATTTACAATTCATAAAAATATTATATATCATGATTGAAAAAAAAAATCATGAGGATTTTATCAGAAATATTTCCATGATTTATTTAACATTTATCTGAAAATATCATTAATTATTTTTAATATATCATATAAAAAAGTAATTTCCCTAAAAACATAGTTTAAAACATAATACAACCATTAATATAAATAACATAAATTACCATAAATCCACATAAAAATAATATATACCTACAAAATATAATTCAAACATTATTCCTTAAATAAATCCCATAATATTATGTTTTCCCTAATCATATAGGGTTCCCAAAATTGCGAACTTTATTTGAAATAAAATTAATCACATAATCACCAAATCACTTTTTAATATCACAGTTATTTATATGATAAAACATATTTTCCTAACATGAACATGACCATTATTTTTTTTATATCTATTAAATATGTAATAAAAATGTCATACTAACTAGAACATCACATAGGACAGTGGTAGATGATGTGCCCATATTACCCTACATTTGTGGGTTCAATCCTCACATCCTTTAAGGATGTTTTGGGATATCTCTTGAACTAATGGTTTTAATTTTCATAAAATGACAATTATTTAATTATAATAAAATTCAATGAAATTTTATGAACATCCTCAAAAATATCCTTAATCATACAGAATGATATAAACTTTAAAGTTTTTCAATAAATTTAAACTCATGTCCTAAAAATAAAAAATAATTATTCCTTAAATAAACTTTTACATGTTAAAACATAAGGTTACATATACCTAAAAAAATAAATGTCTCCCAAAGTGATCCCATCACATAAAACATAAAAACATGACTAATTAATGTGTCGAGGCCACCGATTGAGTTTGTGTGGATTGAAGTTGTTGAGGAGGTACGGTGTAAGAAGTAGGTGGTCTTTGACCATTGGGTGGATTTCGGCTCATCTTTCCATCGATTGGGTCCCTCGGATGCGAACTGTTGATGGTATGTTCACTAGGGGAAGGTTCCGGTGTATGTGGGGAAGGGTTAAGATGTTAATCAGGTAAATCAATTTGCGAGCAAGGCGGTGTAGTGAAAAACTACGTCAAAATACTATGATGAACCCTCTGTTTTGGGGGTTTTGATCGGCTTAATGAGTATTTGAGGGACCAGGACACTAGTAAATCATTGGAAAAGTGTACTGATGATCCCTCTTTGTGAACACATCAAACTGAGGTAGTGAGTTTCTCTAGGAAGGAGGTTGTGTCTTGGAAAGAAGGGTTGGAGATCGAACATCAAATGAATTCCAATCAGAGTGTCGCTACTTCAGCGGTCATCAAACAATTAGTAGGAAATATATTGGTCCAAGATGTTGTTCATACCAATAATTCTTTTGAGTGATTTCACAATGATGAAATTATACAGGTGTTGCCCTATTATTTAGATGGGGGAATAATAGAAGGTGTGTAGTTTGAGAAGTATTCTGGAGTATCTAAGGATCGTGAGGAGGGGAAGATCTCTAAGAAGAAGAAGGGGATAGGCCGCAAGGACTAATCGAATTTACCAGAACTGATGGAAACATAGTCAGGTAAAAAATATAAACCTGGTGGGAAAGAAATATCATCTTCTTATATGGTTGGTGTGCAATAGAAGTCTCAAGTTATAGTTCAGGGAATCAACAATGACATGATGCTTTTGAGGGGTAAATCTACCACAAATTATACCGAAATGGAGAAGGACTCTAAAGAACCTATCCTCCACTCTGAGGAGGAAATGGTGGAATAACATTTTTATGTCAACATCCCACAAGAAGAGGATGAGATGATGGGAAAAAATATTCAGGTGGGGGTAAACATCGAGTATATTAATTGGATTGACAAACATGATATGATCTTGATGAGAGGATTCAATGAAGGAAAAATTATCCAAGAAGAGTATATTCAAACCTTGTACAAAATGGTGTCTTGTTTCAAAGTTGTTATCGGTGATAACCCCAAAAATAAGGTACGACTTATGAACTAGAATCTTTATAGAGAGGAAAGTACCGATAGGTTAAGGCTATGCTTTGATGGATTTGCCTTCTCTTATGAGGCTTCACCTTTGAATCGATTGGGACTGATTTCTCACATTTCAATAAAAGTGATTTTATTAATAAAAAGTTAATTTTCAGTCATTCAACATTATTAATAATAATTTAGCCAGCATTTTTTGTCTTTTTCATTAATTCTTCCATCCTAAATATAAAAATACGAGTCACTCCTTAAGATTAAATAATATCATAAAATAACCCAATATATAATCCAAACCATTCATATGTTATTTTCAGTTTTGTCATCATCAATAATAATGGAATTAGGCATTGCAAAACATTCATATTTATGGTTATTATGATCTCATTCTTAGAAAATCCCCAAAGGACGTAAATTTTCATATTGACCATTCTTCCCACTTATAAAATGCTCAATTGATTCCCCAGAAAGAACATATTTTCCATTAATGCAGTTAATTGAACACTTCTTTTTTCCGTTGTAGATTATTTTTTATAACCTAATTTTCCACATATAAAATATATTACTGATCTTATTAGACCTTTTCCTAGGTTGTTATTTTAACATTAATGACACATAAGTTTACCTTTTTTATCCTTATAACCAAAAAATATTGGGATCTTCTCTTATCTCTTATATGATTAGTTGGGAGACTCACCTAAGTTTATGTCATAAATCATTAATAAAAATATCTAATTATGAATAACCACAAGAGTACACACTACTTATCCCATTATGTTTCATTTTTCATTTATACAACCACCATATTTTACATGCTAGACATTGTTACATTGGTTCATGGTGGATCGAGTCATTTATAATACCATAAAGGTTATTATGATCATATCATTAAACTCATAATACATAGTTTTATAAGGAGGATAAACAATAAGATATTTTAAACCATAATATCTTAAATTCATTTTTATTTATCCAAAATTAAAATAATTATAACTATCATACTATCCTTATTTATTTATAAAATTCTTTTATCATGTGCTAAAATTACATCCTATCCAATAAAGTTATCTAGAATATTATCTGACACCAACTACAGGGAACTATACTTAATCATTACAGATTCGGGTGACCATAAACTATAATTGACTTTCTTACATTCTGAAATATCTTTTAGTTTTATAGTTTTATAGAGTTAGGACATAACTCTTAAATAAAAATACCATATATTAAAAATTATAAAATTCAACTCAATATCCATTTTTCCACAAATAAACATTTATAAAGAAACATTATTTATTTTCTTAAAAAATTGTAAGGACTTTTAACATTAATTCATCATTTCTACTACATATCCTTAAAAAGTGTGAAAAATATTATTGAAATGTGGGATGAACAAAAAACTGTCAGTAAGGGAGATAAAAAATTTGAAATATGTTATTCTAGTGATAAACATGAAAACACAGGAAACAAATTTAATAAAATCAAACTTTTTTCAAAAATGGAATTTTTTTTGAAATTATAATTATCCTTCTTTTTTTAAATAAAATTACTTCCATTAACAGTCGTTAGAAAAAATAGAAAATATATACAGGTGACATGGGATATCTTCATCTGAAAAACCTTTAAAAATCATTGAAATTAAAATAACCATATATTTGACATCCAATATAAATTTTAGAAGAACATAATCATTACCCAGATTGTTGGAATACTATCTTGTTAAACCCATCAAATAAGATACACTGGTATCAACCGGAATAATCTGGGGGAAACCAGAATAAAAAATATATCGGGATCACTCGTGATATATAATGGGGATCAATCAATTATATATGTTGTATCAAGATTACTTGTGAGCTATAATGGGTATAATTCACTTGTAAATATTGTTTACAGACCATATCATTAATAAAACCCTAGAAAAAATATTTTAAACCCATGTTTAAAACACTTTTATATATCGTAATACCATTTGGTCTCAAAAAGGATTTTCAATTCAGAAATAGCCAGGAAAATGGATAGTACTTTTTATTTGAATAAAATTATAAATCTTCAAAAGAAATCCAATCTTCAAATAATGGTTACAACAACAGAATTTTCATAACATGATTACCCCACGGAAGAGAAATTAGTTCCACCAAAATCTAATTTAAATAGTAATAATCCATATAAAGAATGAATGAGGTTGATATCATTAAAAAATATCTCTAGTGGAGTATAATGAAACTCGTGTAATTTTTATATTGATAAATATAAATTTCATTAAAATATCATTAAGACATTGTTGAGGAAAATTTATTTCAATTTTAAAATAAGTTTTTTTAAAAATTGAACAATTATAAAGGAAAAAAATCATTGAAAAGAACAATGTAAACTTTTAATGAAATAACCAAATAAATAAATATGCTTGGTTTCTAAAAAATGTATTCACGTCGTATAAGTTAAGAAACCATTCATTGATAACTTATGTCAGAAATGTAACAGAATAACTCATTTCGAGAAAAAAATAACTATTTCAAAAAAAATTAAAAAGTTAAACATGTGTAAAAATAAAATTATAAAATCGTATTATAATATTATAATTATTATTTAAAACATTTTTAGAAAACAATGATATAGAATAAAAATGTTGTTTTAAGTGAAACATCAAACAATGATTTTTATAAAAAAATTCGTTTACCTTGAGTTTGTCTCATTATATAAATTCTTTATCTTCATTAACAACCATCTTCAGTAAATTTTATAATTTCTTACGAACATTATTTGATTTCATTATTCCTTATTTATTTAATACCATGTCTTATATAATTATTTAATAAACTAAATTTATGTTGGTCATTTTGATTATACGTGGCTCATATGTTAAAAATGACATCAGTAGGATGATTATTGTCAAATAGGCCATTATTCTGCCATTTAAATAATAAAAATAGATATATAATTATAAATTTTATAAATTCAAATTACTTTTAAAACTAATAATGAAAAATGGTTATGGTAAATTATGTACATTTCAATCATGGATATGGTAGTCTGTACGTACTCATGAGCAACCTTTTCATTTTTCAAATATCATTATGGGAGAAAGGTAAGAATTATTTTAACATTCCATAATTATAATAATATAATAAATATAATATTAATTCTTTAAATATACTAATATAGATCATATATGATATTTGGTGAAGAAAAATGAATCACATCTCTTCATATAGGTTGTAGTCAACACGTACGCATAAATGACATTATCACTTTTCAGTGAATAAAAATATAAGAACGTAAATGATATATTATATTGTAAAATTTAAAAAGTAGTCATTAATATCATATATAAATATTAATTCCATTTTTATAATATATCAATGAGAAATTGATGCAAAATTAATTACACTTGTTCATGATCATATAGTTTATAATACGCCAGAAAGATGTTTTGATTTCCCATTCAATGGAACAAGGGATAAAAATTGGTTTTTATATTAACATAAAAACACATAAATAAATTTTATAGTGTTTTTTATTTTTTCATCATGGGAAATAAAAATTTTAAGGTGTTTTAAGAAGAAATTTTATAAAAATTATTAATTAAAAAATGTACCACTTCTTTGGACAAAATCCATTTTTAACACATTAATTACACTAAGGTTGATTTTATTCAACAAATAATTCATATTTAACATGGGGAAGTATGTTATGAACGTATATGGAAATATATTTTATATAATAAAAGGGTGTTTAAGTTTGAAATAAATCAAATAAGAGTTTCCCTTTTATAACATAGGGGAGGGGCACTCATGGAATTTTTGAAAATGTTAAATTAATATAAATTAGATTTGATCCAAATCACTCCAAAATGATTAATTTAGAGTATAGGATTTATATTTTATAAATAATCTTATTAAATAAAAATTATACAAGTTTGGATTACATTTTTAACATTATCATTTAGTTTTGACCAGTCATTATCCTCTTTCACACATACCATGACAATTTGGGTTTTTACTATTGGATTGTTAAAATAGATACTATAAATGAACAAAATGATCATAAATGGGTCATGGATGATATTATAAAAAATATCATTATAAATTAGAGTAATGTAATATTTTTAATAATTTTATATCATTTAATAATAAAATATTTATTATTAAATATCATTAGTGTCTAGTTTTAGAACTATTCATTAATTTGACTATAATAACATAAAGTCATCAAGTAAAATTATAATAAATTATTTAATTATATCTATAAAATTTCATTTTAATAAATGAAATTTGTGGATAACATTAATTATTTAAATTTATATTTATTATAATATTTTTAATATCTTTTATAGTATTTTTCAATTATTTGAATAATTATTGCCTCAACATTGTTTAAGTATTTCGGTTAATTATACCATATGTAAAAATTAAAATAAAATACTATATTTAATATAAAAAATTTTGAATTTAAAATAATATTTATAAACAGAAATATAATCTATCGAACCCTTTATTAAATATATTATAGTTACGAAAATAAGTGTGTGACATTTTTTATGTTTCCGTAAATAAAATATTATATAGGTTATAATCAAATTAAAATGGTGAAAAAATGAAATATAACTTAATATTGGATGATTATATAATAAATTTACTTATGAAATAATTTAAATGATATTTTTAGGGTCATTTTATTATCATTATCATTTTATTCATATTTTTTATTATCTAAATTACTATTTTCCATGGTAACAAAAATTAATAAGTTTGTAATTAATGTTGACAAAAAAATAAAAGGGAAACATTTACAACATTTGGCCTTATATATTCCAAATATTGAATCAAATTTTGAAAATTAAAAACACATAATTAATAGAATTCGATTTAAAATAACATCTGTAAAATGAAATGAAAAATGGTTTCTCAGAAAAAATTTCTTTTTAACAGATAAAAATTTTTCATAAAAAAATTAAAGTATAAAATAAATTTCAAAAAATATAATTTGTTTATATTAATTATAAAGGATATATTAAAATTTAAAACTAACACAAAATATAATTTTACTTTCAAAACACTATAAAATAGAATCCAATTTTCAATAAAAATTATTACATTCACTATTCAATGAAAATTAATTTTTGAGAAATTTATCAAAAATTCATCATAAGTTATTTTTTGACATTATGAATTCAAAAATAAAATTCATTGATTACATAATGTTTAAAAAAATTTCAAATATAATAATTATAATATTCACTCATACAAACCATTAAACCCCATTTTTGAAGGGAACATATTTATGAAGAATAAAATGACATTATCAAAAATCGTGTTCTTATTTAAAATTCATTAATTAATCCAATAGAAATGAGTAATACCATTATATATTTCATTATATAGTTATTACTATCCAATCCAAACGATTTTATGGAAATGATATAATTATGATATTTAAATAATAATAATTCAATGTTTGTTTAAAATCGATGTTTTGTATACTGTAATATTAAGACCATAATCATTATTTTAAAAAAATATTGGGATAATATAGGTAAATGAAATTTTAGTACAATTTTTTATATTTTAAATTTCTGGAAATTAAGTGGATTTATTTATTATTATTATTATATTTCATGAGTGATTGTAAAAACATTTATATCCATTTCCTGAGAGGATTTCTAGACCTAATACTTTCTATAATATCTTGAGCACATTTTTTTGTGATCTTGGGTCATTCCACCATTTATAACCTTCATTGAAACATGCTAAAACTATTACTATAAAAATCCCATTTTATTTGATTGAAAAATTCTTATTATTATGACTTTATCCTATATAACACTATTTACATCAATCCTTGGGAAAAACAGACAAGCCATGAAATAACTCACTATGAATGAGACCTATTAAAATCCATTTATATACATTCTTACCCAAAACTATTTATATTTCATGATATCATAATGTTTAAGTGTTGTATTGAGAGAAATATTGGAACAAGTGATGGATATCATTATAAGGAAAAAGAATGAGGTTTCTAGTTTTATTGTTTCAAAGAGATCATATTTCATTCATTTACCTTCTATTTATTTACCAACTTTAAAAAAATGCTTTCTGTTTGGTAAAAAATTACCATTTCAAGAAAAATAATTTTATCATATGGGGTTAGGTGGTGGATATAAGATTTTTTCCCAGAATAAAATTTGAAAGACTAAAAAAGGATTGAAATAAATGTTAAATGGAGAAATATTAATAAGGATAAATTATTTCATTATACTTATTTCGATCATGATATGTATTTGAGTTATACGAAGTGGGAGTTTTCATTTAATAGGGGATATTTTCAATTCACTTTTCTTTTGATATTATATAGTGTTCTTTAGATATAAACCTCAACATTGAACCTTCATTTTATGAACAATAATACCTACCAACCAAGCCTTAGAGTCATCCTAACATTATATTCAAATCCGTCATGATTTTATTTGAATTTGGGATTTTCATAGTATAAAATATATATATATTTAAATCATATAGAAAATGAACATGTACAAAACATTTGATCATAACTCAACTTGAATTTTAATCATGAGTGATGAATGAAGGGAATCAATTTTTTGATAAATCATGACATGGAATTCTTGATAATAATGAATTATGATATATGAATTAATGAATGAAAAATATTCACCATTATAATGGGGGAAAGTAAAAATATTTTTTATTAGTATTTTTGAATATTTTTTAGTGGAATTAATGTTTTATGTAGAAAATGAAAGGTTAATCCCCCATTTGTAATCATTTTATTTTTTTATTTGAATTATAATAACATGGTATTCCTCCATAATTAATATTGAGATTACATTCTAGATGTAAAAAAATTTATTATATCGGTATTTATTAAAACAATTTATTCATTTATATTTCTATGTAAAATCATTCATAAAACTTAATCAATTACACTTTCCAATATTTGATGACTTTTATATTTTAAGGAAGGATATATAGATTTTTTATAAATAGGATAAAATCCCATGGATTAATGATGAAATAAACACCTTGGAACGTCTCATTGGAAAGGGACCAAGTCCATGGACTCAAATTTAACAATCATACCAAAATGGAGAAAAACTAAAAAAACACCATTTAATAGCATAAATAGTGCATTCATGATTTGTGATTCTAATAATTCGTGATGTAATACATGGGATGATGATAAAAATACACTTGGAAGTAGACTACCATGTGGCATTGCATGACACACATATGTAACAATGTGATAGTCCCTAAAATACTTTAGTATGTAAAATAATCCCAAAAAAAATATTCCATGGAGATGCATTGATAATTTTATGTTTTAAAATCACCTTATATGATGTAAACCTATTTGCAGGGACTCGTGAATTAGAAAATTTTGATAAATTAAAAACATAGATCCCCTTTTATGACCCCTTGATGTCCTGGGATGATTATTTCCCATTTGTTGTGCTATTATGATATGAATAGAGATGTAATTATTCCACAAAAGAATACCAATTGAGTTAGAAAAGGGATTGATTGGTGAGTAGAAGCTTTGGATGATGTCATGCTACTTTATTTTCCATATTTCATTCTTTCTTTATTTTATTTCATTCTTCCAATGTTTTCACTCTCCTATATCAAATCAATTACCCTATCCCTAAAGGGTTTCATTGTTAGTGATCAATAAAGGTGGAATGTAGGCCTATTTTTAAATGCTTGAGAATTAATTTATGAATTAAATAAAATATTTTATTTATTCTTTATCATGTTACAATTCATATTTCATATATCAGTACCAAATGTGGTTGTGTTACGGATAAAATATCTTAATTTTAGTGTCTTTGGTCACTAATTCATATCTACCTCCACCTAGTTATAGTTTTTATATGTTAAAATTTACAAAGGTTGTGGGTGAGTGTTTGGTCAATATCCAACACATGTGTTGAATTTTGGAAGGAAATTTTATTAATTTGGGAATGAATATACCTAATTGGTGATTTCAAAAATTAATCAACAAAACCCAATGGAACACCACAAACATGAGTGTAGGTTATAGAGGCATGCAATTTTAATTTTGGATAACCCCACACCATCACCAACTGGCCAAGAGAGGGGGGGGGGGGGAATTGGTAGAGGAGTCTCTATCTTATTGTAATGA
Source organism: Viscum album (assembly GCA_963277665.1). Taxonomy (NCBI): domain Eukaryota; kingdom Viridiplantae; phylum Streptophyta; class Magnoliopsida; order Santalales; family Viscaceae; genus Viscum; species Viscum album. The sequence goes on from OY728129.1 coordinate 1,543,953,250, forward strand.
AAAGAAATAATCTGCAATAATAGATTTTCATGGTAGCATCGCACAAGGTCTACCAGAGCCTATCCTTTTAGCCATCTAAATTAACTATTTTAAATAAATTACAACAATCTTCTTTATAAATAATAAAATTCACACCCTAAATAAAAAATCATTTATTCCCTAAAATTAACTTTCAAAGTTGAAAAATCATTTTGTGCAGACATATATTTTAGAGAAAACCTTGGGGTTAACCACTATATTATACCTATGAAATAAAATTTTCATCATGCCCCATGAGAAGGTGTGAATTACATGTTTGGATAATGATATTAAAAATATAAATTCAAAAAATATATTGAATACATTATTATTTAATGTTACTACTAGTATATAAATTTTTTGTATTCATTAATGATATAAAAATTACAACATTATTTATATAACTAGTAAAACTGACCTAAACATATGTGTATTTTATTGATTTAATGAGTAATAAAGTGCTATAAAATAATGATAATAATGTTTTTATTGAATATTAAACATATCAAATAATATATATATATATATATATATATATTCATTAAAATAATTTGTACAACAATCTTTGGACGTTAGTGATGATATATAAAATGTATCCCTCATAAAGGTGGTTGTTTGAACATATAAACGATTAAAATATATATTTCTCAATGAATAAGAAGGAAGTAATGAATATAAAAATTTAAAATTTCAAAATAGTAGTCAAATTATATATATAATATTTTTATAATAATACCTTACATATGATAATCCATTAGTGGTTTTTATGAAAATCACAATAAGTCGTTTTGTGGATGTTGCAGTTCACATGTTTGCACTATCAACAAACTTTTGTTTTCCTTAGTGGACAGAGAGGAATAAATAATGGTTGTTACATTAATGTAATAACATGTCATCATAGTAATAGTATGGATTAAATTATATTTGAATGTATTTATGGGGTGGTAGCATTATAAAATATAGACCAAAAATAAAGATATGTGAGACTTTTATATATAAGAAATTAATCATATCTTGGAAAAATATTTTATTTAAAAGGGCTTTGGGAAATTATATGGAATCAAAGGATAAATAACATTGATATGTATTAAAGGAATAATTTATTTTTAGTTTTCTAGGAATAAATTTGAATTAATTTTACTAGAATGTAGTGGTGGATGTGTGACCCTTTAATAATTTATGAAAGGGGAACTTTTGTGAATTCACATTATTTTTAAATAATGGTAAGAACAAATTCAAGGTTTAATGGATCAGAAAAAGATAAATATTTGATTTTAAATGTTATTAGGTTCATTATTCCTCTAAACCATTCATTTAGATACTGTATTGACAGATTTAGGGTCTTTCCCCTTAGTATTTAAGTTTTAAAAAAAATAACCTTCTTACCGAAGTAATAAATTTTTCAACTATATAATTAATTTTAATCACCAAAATTTAAATTTAAATTATTAAAAAATTCAGTTATTAAAATTTCAAAAATGACCATCATTTTTTCAAATAAAATATCCTTTTTTATAAAAAATTAATATCAGTATTAACACATTAAACATGTATGAACACTTATTTAAAACAAATGTACACTCTAAGATTTAATTTTATGTAAAGGATAAGATTAGAAATTATTTATACATTAATAAAATTATTTTTTTTATTATGAAAGTTAATTTTTATGGGAACTCTATATATATCTAAAATTTTATGTCACTGTTAAAATTTTTAATCACCCTATAATATCAAAAATAATTTTATTAATTATAATGAAGAGTTACTTATGTTTTAAAATATTAAAGGTATTTTTTAGATTAAAATATTAATTTACATTTAATAATACTATTTCTTCAATACATATTTATCAAATAAATTTTTTTATAATTTTATAGGTATTTATTATATTATTATAATATCCTAAATTTTACATTTTTTGTAAAAACTATATTTTTCACTATTCACTTAAAACTCAACTAATTCATTAAAATAAAAATGATTCATCATATTCTAATTTAAAAATACGAGTTATGTTTTTGAAAATTAAAATCGTAAAATTGAAAAGTTTATCTTTTAACTAAAATTATTATATATATATATATATGAAGATTATTTTATTCCAAAATGTTCATTAAAACATTAATTGTTCTGAATCTATTTTTTAGTTTTAAATTTTTTACATTATTTTAGTTTACAAGGGGTTTTTTATTGTTCAATTTTAATTATATTATTAATATAGTACATTAATACTTTTTTATTTCAGTGTTTCATGTTAAGGAAGCTATCATAATGAGTCTTAATTTAAATAAAAATATATATTTAAAAATCTCAAGGTTTTACATTATCCCCCCTTATATAAATTTCATCCTAAAAATTTTATTAATCCCTAAATAATTAAATATTTAATGGTATCCATAAGATAGAAATGAAATTTTATTTTATTTATATTAAGGATCTATCCTAACTATCCTTGCTGTGACTAATAAACTCTTCATTTCCCTCAATATTTGAATATACCAAATTTATAGTTTTTCTAATAATAATTTTTTCAAAATACACCAACTTAATGGGAATTATTTTTCATAGGTCTAATATGGTCATCATTGTATTAATATGTGTTAAATTAATGAATTTTTCATTTATTGTACTATCTTTGAAATTATCATTGTCTTGAGATACAAAACATGGATAATATCATATATAAAATTGTACTAAATGATGGAAAATTGAATTTTATAGAAATAAAATTAGCATAAGAAACAAATATATAGTAGTTATATACATTGGATAAAAATAATTTTACCAGTTTTTTATTAATAATATATCATCTAGTCATAGAGAGAGAGATTTTATGTTTTTAGAAACCATTCTTGTTATAGAGTTGGTTGAGAAAGACACAAATACAAAACTCATAGTTATTGACTTTATGATAATATTTTCTCATACCATATCATTTTCATAACTAATTTTTGTAATTGTGTTCGCATATCTTTGTTATTTCTCAAAATTTTGTCTATTGACCATCCTTATAAGCCCTTGTATTGAGGTATTGACCTGGGTAATTCCCTAGTTTGAAACATTTAAGACTTTGAATTATTAGTGGTACCTCTAAAAAATATATTTAATTTCACTTTTTCTACAGCATATATCACTTTTCCTTATTAACTATTTTTTACACCATCCTTTTCGACACATAAAATTTCTCCCCTTACATTAATACATTCACCTTGGTAATTATTGCCTATATTTTGACATAAAAGAAAAGAATTTTTTTTCCTTTATCATCTACATCATATGAATTCCCATGAGACTACATCCTTGTGTTCTTTTGTGTTTTTGAAAAAATTACTAAATTAGTTTCTTTAATCATAACATGTGATTGATGATTTAGAATAATCATAAATATTCTCACTCTAACTCTTATAGCATTATGTTACGCACTGGGAAAATATCTCCATTGTTCACATCATCAATTTTTAACTTGGTTCTCCTTGGATTCTATGATTATTAAAAAAAAGAGTTAACTTTAGTGATGAAAACTGTAATATAATAATTTTATGATAATGAAATGAAAAATTAAACATCAAATTATGTTACTCTACTTTAATGGCCCAGATTTTTCCATGCATTATTTTTAAATATTATATGGATTTAATTTGAGATGAGGTGCTGAGGAGCCATGATATTTTGAGGATAAGTGTGCCTGAAATAAATTTTTGAAATATATATAATATATTAAATATAAATAATGACTGTATTTATTGAAAAAGGAGAATATATTACAAATGGATGACCAGATTAGAAATCTGAGGGAACTGTAGTGTTCAAAGTAGAAAATTTACCCTATGTGAGGGCTAACAGTGACCTGTGTGGATCAGCTACAAATAATAATTTTTTGAAATTTTAAGGAAATAAAAAAATTAATATTTTATTTTATTCTTAACGTTACAATGATAAATAAACATGTTTTTATTTTGTTTTAAATAATCAGGATCTCAGCATTAGGCTCATAACCCAAGAAAAATCCATGGTGGATCTAGATAGGACCTGGAAAATTATCTCGATGGAAAACAAAAATAGATCCTTGGATCAGAGGCCAACATGAATCATTTTGATGAGTCTCACCAATGAAAGTGATGTGATTATCAACCTTATTCAACAAATGATCCAACCCTGATGTAGGGAATATTTTTTAAATTCTTTATTTTTTATGTTCATCAATTAAATGATGAACACTGATCAACCCACAAACAGGATGACCCATGGTTTGATCATTATTTAGGGAGAGTTTTAATTGCTGTAATTTGGGGATGATTATGACTATGATTATTCTTGATTTTTATCTTGATCATTTGGACAGAATGGATCAAAGTAGAAATGAACAATGTTTGAGGTTGGTTCCTTGAGTTGTTCATTTGTTATTTTCTCTTGTATGTTCTTCATCTTCTTCACTTTCTTTACAGGATAATGAACAAATATTCATTGCACCGTTATTTGTTGTTGCAATAATATGAAATCAGAGATCCAACCTCATGGTAACCTAGAGGAGCGGTGATGGAAATTATTGTGGACAGATCGAAGGGTTTTTGGAGATTTTATTCTTCGAGCGACTTTCATAAGGATGATTATAATGGTTTTTAGGAGTCGATCAAATGATCAAAACCTACCGATTCGGTGTTACTATGGAAATTCAACCATAAATCATCAGTTTCGAGGTCAACAGATCATCAGATCAAACACCCAAGAATACTCTGAGGTGCATGGGGGAAGAAATATCATTCTGGAAAATTATTTTGAACATGATTTTTGTTTCAAAACACACATCATGTGGGATCAGCTGAGTAGTGGATAGGGTTTTGGGAAGTCGGATAGTGTTTCATGGTATGTGAAACCTTTCACATGGAATTTGTGCCCTTCCCTAGGCCTCAACATGTATCTCGGAGGATACACAGATATAGGGTGCAGTATACGGCGTATACCCCACCACACTACAGGACCCATGTTGGATACACTGGCTACCCTATGTACTAATACATTAGAAGACAAACACGGGTTGCATCTGTGTACTGGAAAATTTCCAACGTAATGGGTGGGGACCCTAGATATTAATACACATCTTGTGACATTCTATAAACATTGTGTATACCATTTTTACATGACATGTTTTTTTACTCTCTTAGTTGTACATTTTCATTACTCGGGCATAAGGGACATGGTGTGTGGCCCTTATATGTATCGTGTAGTCTTGTCTACATGTATTTATCTCCTTTTACGCCATATTTTGTACATTTTTCATTTGTGTTAGTTCACCTTGCTCATTTCCCAAAAGGTTAGTTGGTATCATTTCCTATCCACATTAGTATAAACCCCATTAGCAGGACTTTCTGGATAGAGTCTCCATTCCCCTTTAAGAGGCCCAGAGATGGATCCTATTTCCATTATTGTAACGTAGGTAGAGTCTGGTAATCAACATGACAAATACCACTAGAGGTCAGTTCTCTATATAGCAGGAAAATATGGTTGAGTCATTGTATATGCCATGGCCCTAGTAGTGACCCTCATATATGTATCGTGATCTTCACCACTCCTGGAATGAGTTATATCAGAACGATTGTATCATATTCTCTATTGATATCTTTCAGTTTATATCTCTCGCATGACAGTTCTCAAAGAATAGTACTTCTGAGATGGAAATCAATATGGATATCAGACTTAGGAGTGAATTCTCCTAGATGAGTGTGTCATGGAATCTTCAAACTGAATCCCTAGAATGGGTATGTGGTCATTGTGACATACCTCTAGAATATGGGTCCATATTTTTATTATATCCATATGTGCTCTTGTTATATATATTGTAGACATATACTATGTAGAGCTGATTGTACCTTTACTTGGTGTGTTGTTTTTTGGTCTTTGAGGTTTCCTATAGAGTATTGTTATACTCACCCTTGCATAGTATTTGTCAGCATGTGTCATGTCATGTGCAGATTAGAGACCTTTTGACAGATTCCAGGGTAGACTAGGACCAGACCGAGCTTTCTAAGTTCCTTAAAAGCTAAGGTGTTCCTACAGCATCGAGCAGCAGTCCCATTATGAACATTATTTACAGGTTTTACTTTTTAGTTATAGACTCTTTCTTTTGGTGGGATTGTATTCTGGCACAATATAATTTTTAATACATTACATTCCATTGTACTCTGTTAGTTGGGTTTATTAGTATGCATGCATTTTTTCCTTAGTGGTTTTTATATTTCAACATTTGTGGTCTTAGAGATTTGTTCTTGTGTACAGGTACTTAGGAAATGCCTCCCTTCATATTGACATGCCTATTTAGTTCTAGTAACCAGCCCTTATTCATGTTAAAGATGTGCTTGGGGAGTCATATAATGGGACCCACTAGGAGGGGTCATGACAGAGTTCCATCAGAGGACTCGGTTCTACTTAAATACTGAGAGTCTGTGAGGTTGGTTTGTGGAAAGAGTGATAAGTTTTTGAGTTTGTATTTCATTAATAGGACTCCATTATTGGTGTGGGTGGTCAACGAATCAAAACACTTGGTCTCTAATAACCTTCCTATCTACTCTATATAAGAGAACACTAGTTTTAGGAAAACAAAAAATGGTACATGTATCATATAAGAATGGGTGGAGATTTCTATGTCCTCCAGGAGTTAGATATCTAAATATACTCATTAACCGTGGCATATATTATTTCTTATAATATTCCACCTCGATGCATAATATCTCGGATTTAGCAACACGATCATGAGGATGAACCCCTCAGTGATGAGGTTTCGAAATAGGGGTCAGTTCCCTGGGCATTACCTCTAGGTGGTGCAACCGTTATACCTCCACTAGTAGAGAAACATGTGGTACCTAATGTAACAGTATAAGAGGAGTGAAGGATGAGAATGCTCAATGATTTTCAAAGATATAGACCCCTTAGGTTTAGAGGTGAGCCCGAGCCTTAGGCCGCTGAGGACAGGCTTGAAGAGGTGACTACGGTTTTCTGTCTAGTGAGTACATCATCAGACCAGATGATTATCCTATGAGTGAGAATTCTTCATGGTTTGTTTGGGTGATAGTATATTTGATCACACAGACTCAAGAAAAGTTGAATCTTTCATGGGAGGATTTTGAACATCTATATACAGAGGAGTTGTCTACAATTACGCTGATAGTAGTACATATGCAAGATTTTCTTCAGCTTCAGGAGGGTAGTATAATTGTGGCTGACTATTCATTGAGGTTTACCAAATTCTCCATGTACTTAATGGATATGGGATGGAATTAGTACATCATGTCTCATACCTCTGAGTGAGGTATCTAACAGGAAATATGACCCTACATCATACCTATTTTCATTCCAACTTATTTTGTGGTACTCATGAATACATTGGTGGTCAGCCGTTTATTGTCTGAGTAGAGACAACCATCGATAGTAAGTAGCATGAATACAGGTGCAGATACCTCATATGTGTAGATTCAATGTCAGACATTGGGATCAGGATGTGGGATACATCACAAGAGGTCCTAGGATATGGGATCTGCAGTTTAGGTCTCTCAGGATGGATCCGGTCAGTTTAGGGAGAGGTGATTCTACACTTGCGATGGTAGAGGATATCTCCCTAGATACTATCTATCCCATTGTGCTACTAATAGGGAAGTGGTTTATGGACCACGGAGGGAAAGGTAACGGGTGGATCGGGCAGATCCTCTAGGCAGAAGACTTGGTCAAGGATTAGGGAGAGCATCAGGTGGTGGTATATGTTTTGACATACTACCACCACCACCCCCAGGAGGTCCTCACTAGGATCAGGGAGCTGGAGGAAAGGGAAGGGGCAGCTACATGCAGTCGTGGCATATGACCTAGGGACTCCAGGTATGATCCATGATATGATCTTTGACTTTTTTGCCTTATATTCTATACCTATAGACACATGTTCTAGTCATTCTTTCCTCACCACACACCTTGTGTGAGACCTTGATATTTTGATAAATTTTTTGAATTGACCCCATATTCATGGAGACAACTATTGGAGCAGACTCAGTGAACACACATAATTGAAGACAGTGTGATATTACCCTTGAGGGTTAGAGTTTCAATTGGAACATCTTGGAGGCTGCATGAAGGCCTTATGACATCTTTCTTAGTATAAATTTTTATCTTCAGTCCATGACTAGATTAACTGATTTAGGTGAAGGGTTTGGTTTGTTCGTAGTGATGGAATGCGGTTTTCCATTATTGGGGAAAGGGAGTCCCAGGAAGCATATGACGTTCTCATGCACATGAGGATGCATCTGATCACTCATGATTTGGTTATCCTTACCCTTATAGTAGTATATGATGTGAGATTTTAGTTCCCAGTAACAGTGGAAAAGTATGAGAGAATATTTTGAGAATATGTTCTGGGACTACCTCTCCACCAGGAGATGGATTTATGCATTGACTTGCACTATGGGATGGCATTGATATCCTCACCTGCATATCAGATGGATCCAGAAGATCTTCGCATGCTGGGGGTACAACTAGAGGATTTACAGAAAACAAGCTTCCTGAGACATAGTGTTTCACCCTGGGGGCTGTTGTTTTCCAAAAAGGAATATGAGAGTTTTATATTTGTTTGTATATTACTGAATCTTAAACCAATTTATGATGAAGAAATAATATCCAATGTCGAGGATAAATTACCTCTTCGATTAGTTAAGAGGGGAATATTTGTTCTCAAAGGTTAAACTCAGGCCAGGTTATCACTTGCTATGATTATGGGACGAGGATATACTGAAGCTGACTTTTAGATGCCGCTACAATCATTATGAGTACTTGGTGATGCCCTTCGGCATGATGGTCTTCCCTAAAGTGTTCATGGAGCTCATGAACCGGATCTTCCATCCATACTTATATCAGTTCATAGTGGTCTTCCTCGATGATATCCTTGCATACTCGTTGTCTAAGGAGGATAACACAAGACACATTCATATTGTTATAGATGTTCTCCAAGAGCACCATCTTTTTTGGAAATTATTGAAGTTCTATTTTTGGATTCAATAGGTCGACATTCTGAATCATGTTTTCTCTACAGATTGAGTTGTGGTGGACCCAACAAAGGTGGAGGTAGTGCTAGAATGGGAGCCCCCTAAGAGTGTGATAGTGGTGTGTAGCTTCCTTGGGATGTCAAGATATTAATAGAGATTCATCGCAAATTTATCCCAGATATTAGAACGGATGATATCTTTGACTCGAAAGGGGAATCCATTCATGTGGACAGAGAACATCTAGTAGTCTTTCCAGTAGTTGAGGTAGATTTTGATGAATGCCCCAATCATGAGATTGTCGGAGGATGGTGTTGAGTATATAGTGTTCTTGGATGCATTAGGGACTAGATTTGATTATGTGTTGATGAAGATGAAAGTATGGATTACCTCTGGTTTGCTCCGGTTGAGGACACATGAGTAGAACTATGCGACCCATTATCTTTGGTTAGCTATGGTAGTCTTCTCACTGAAGATGTTTCAAGAATACTTGATGGGAAAGCGGTTTATCATATACTCTAATCACTAGAGTCTCAAGTTTATATTCTCAAAAAAGGATCTGAACATAAGACAGAGGTGATCTATATAGTTCCAATAGGATTATGACTTTGATATCATCTATACTCTTAGGAAGGGGAATGTGGTGGAAGATGTACTCATCAAGAGATCTTGTTCAAAGTTGTTAAATGAGGAGTCGGATCTGTTGGCCTTGTTATAGTTATCCTTTGTGGATGGATATGATGCATCTTACCTCTATTATTTGGTTTTCACCCCTCTACTCCTACAGTGAGTCAAGGAGGTATAGCTTGGGGATACTGAGAGTGAGACCTTACCTTCTCAGATTTCTACATGGCATGCTCCTAATGTATATTCACAAGGTGGGGATAATGTCGTCGTTTTTAGGGGACACATAGTTTTACCAATGGATTTGAATGAGATGATTATGAGGGAGTTTCATAAATCCATTTTGGATGTAAATCCTGGTGTGGAGAATATGTCACGGGACCTCCGACATCATTTTTGGTGGGCATGGATAAAGAAGCTAGTGGTATAGTTTGTTTCTCGATGCCTTATGTGGTAGCTGCTGAAGGCATGGCACCAGGTTTCTACTTGATTATCTCACTCCATTGAGGTTCTAGAATGGATGTGGGATGGAATATATATGGACTTCTTTATGGGTATAACACATACGTCCAGGGGACACAATGTGATATGGGTGATCATCGACATACTCCCTCATTCAACCTACTTCATGGATATCTGGGAATAGAGTTTAGTAGAGAGCTTGAGACTCCAATACATGCTAGAGATAGTTCAAAATCATGGTGTCTCGTTGATGATAGTTTCATATCGTGATACTTGTGTCACATCTCGGTCATAGAAGGGACTGGAGGAGGCTTTTAGGACTCAGTTACACTAGAACTTATGTTTTTATCATTAGATGGATAGGTAGATGTATATAACTATTTAGGATCTGGAAGAAATGTTTTGGGCCATCCTCTTGGACCTCAATCATAGTTAGGAGGACCAAATACCACTGTTGGAGTTTAGATACAATAATAGCTACCACTACACCACTGGTATGGCACCGTTAAAGGATTTATATGCGAGACCCTTTTGATCGCCACTTTTATGGACTGACCTTGGAGAGTCAGTCCGTAGATAGTAATAGATACTAATGAGAGGATGAAAATCATCCAAGAGTTGATGAATACTACACAGATATGGTAGAAGTATTATATTGACTAATGGTGGAGACCTCTGGAGTTCAAGAAAGGGGACCAAGTCTACTTTCTGGTCACATATCGATGAGGGTTATAGAGATTTGGTTGGGGGGAAAATTTATCATTGAGGTTCATCACCCCTTTTCAGATACTACATAGAGTTGGTGTGGAGGAAAACCACTTAGCTATTCCCTATAGTTTCACTAGGTACAAGACTTCTTCCATGTGTCGCGGCTGAGGAGGTACATGCATGACCCATCACACGTCATCTACTTGGGTAATCTATAAATGGAAGATGGAGCACCCCTTTCAGAGTATCAATATGAGATATAGGATTGGTAGTACAGGATCCAACATGGGTGAGTGATTCCCTAGGTATGTTTCTAGTAGTAGCACAAGAATATTCTATAGAGCACATGAGATCGAGAGGCTCAGATTCTAGAACAGTACCCACAAATACTTGTATATCCTTTTTTTGGATTTTTATGGATGTAAATACTTAAGGTGGGGAGAATTTAATGACCTTTATTTTTCAATTTTTTAAATTAAAATATTATATTGAATAAATTTGAGACCAATAACTGAAACAACTTGCAATTTCAAGACCCGGTATGACTAAAATATATGTTTTAATTATATTTAATATATTAAAAATCACACATGAGTGGTTTTATTAAAAAAGTGAAATAAATTATAAATGGGTGATGGGATCAAAAATCAAAGGGTAATATTTTTTTTAAAGCAACGACATTAACCTAGGTGAGGCCTAACATCGACCGACATAGATCGGCCATAAAATTTAATTTCTGAACATTTTAAGGAAATAAAATATATTAATAATGTATTTTATTTTTAAAATTACAGATATGCAATGATGATTTTTTTGATTTAAATGATAAATATCATGGGGATAGGCTCAAAACCTTGTAAAAAATCTTGGAGGCTCTTGAGAGAACCTATAGAATTCTCTCGACGGAAAACAATAGTGGAGCCTTGGATCAGAGATCAACAGACATCATTTTGATAAGACTTTCCAACAGTTGTGACGCAATGATCAAACTTATTCAAAAAAATCTATAACCATTAGGTATTTCAAGTTTTTTAAATTATATATTTTCACCATTATTTGATTAAATGATGAACATGGATCATACCACAAACAGGTTGTCCCGCAATTCGATCGTTCTTACGGAAGTGTTTTAATTGCATTAATTTGTGGCTTATTATGTATATGAATATTCATAATGGTTATATTGATTATTATAAGGTAATGGATTGAATCCAAAATGAACTATAGTCTAGGATTGTTCCTTGGGTTGTTCAATTGTTCTTTTCACCCCTATTTTCTTCGTGTTCTTTGCGTTCTTCATGGGATAATTAATGGATAATCGTTCTACCTTTGTCTCTTATCACAATGATCTTAAATCATAGATATAACCTCATGATGACCTAGGAGATTTGTAGATATGATAGCTATAGATGGATTTATGGGTTTCAAGAGATATAGTTCTTTGAGATACATTCATATGGATGATCAGAATGGGTTTTCGGAACTGATTGAAGGCCCAAAACCTACCGATTATGAGTTACCATGGAAATAAAACCCTGAATATTTAGTTTTAAGGATAACGGATTATTAGATTAGATATTGTAGATTAAATCAAACAATGTGGAGGAAGAACCACCATTCTAGAAATCGTATTGAACATGGTGTGTGTTTCAGAACAGAAGAATTATGGTCCCTACATAGTGGCTGTTTGGATTCAGGGGAGTATGAGAGTTTCACATGATTTATGACACCTATCACACGTTGTGTGATCCATTCTTGGAGGCTCAGAGTGTATCTAATAATATAAATAGACACAGGGTGGATTACACCACATGTACTCCCCCACACAGCAAGACCCATCCTGGTTATATGGGGTACCTCGTATACCGGCACACGGGTAGACAAACATGGGTTGAATTCATGCACATACACATGGACAGTGTGCATGGGGTGGACCTAATATAGTAGGACATAGTATGTAACTTTCTTTACACATAGTGTTTACCATTTCTAAATGACATGTTCTTTTGACTCAGTTCATCGTACACGGTTAGTACCTGGGGTCAAGGGACTCAGCATGTGACCCTTTTGCATGTCGTGTACTCTTTGCTACATGTCACGATCTCCTTCTCCACTGATATCTATGGAATGTTTCATTTGGGTTGGTAACCCATGCACATTCTCGAAAATTTCAACTCGTATTGTTTTCTATCTATAAAGGTATGACCCCTTTCAGGAGGACTTTATAGATTGAGTTGGGAGTCCCCTCCAAGAGGCTCAAAACATGATCTTCTATCCATTCTTGTTTTTTAGGTAGATTCAGTTTATAAATTTCACCAATCCTATAGAACAACGGTCCTCTACAGAGTAGTTGAATTTGGTTGAGTCTTAGTATACACCAAGGCCCTTTTAGTGATACTCATTATTGTATTTTTATCTTCCCTACTCATGGAGTGAGTTCTCTCATAAAGAGTGTATTATATTATCTCATTGGATCTCTCAGTGTATCTCTCTCTCATGGAAGTTTCCAAAAAATAGTATATCTCAGATAAACGTCATTAGGGCTACCAAAATCAGAAGAGTTTTATACTATATGAGTGATTTACAAAATCTTCATACTGAATCCTCAGTATGGATATGCGGTCATTGAGACTTACCTCTAGACTATGAGTACAGGTTTTGGGTATATCTAGGTATGTTCTTGTTATATTTACTATAGAAATATACTTTGTATATCTGACTGCAACATTAATTTGTGTATTTCTTTGTGGTTTTTAGGGTTTCCATCATAGTATTGTTATAATCACCCCTATACGGGATTTTCCTACATGGTTCATGTCATATGCAAACAAGAGACCATTTGACAGAGTCGAGGGAGGACCAGGAAAGAACAGAGCATTGTGAGTTCTGTATAGGTTGAGCTGTTCCTAAGTCATTGAGAAGTATTCCTCATACCTATCTTATTTATAGGTTCAACGTTTTAGTTGTAGACTCTTTCATTTGGTGGGTTTTTATTTTGACCGGGTATACTTTTCAACACATTACATTCTCTTGTACTCGGTCGGTTGGTTTTAGTAGTATGTATTCAATTTGTTCCTTATTTGTTTTTAAATTTCATAATTTTTGGGCATAGAGATGTGTGTGTGTGTGTGTGTAACGTAACATAGGAAATGCCTCCCATGTTAGTGACATTCCTACTTAGTTCTAGTCACTTTCCCCTAGCCTATTGGTGGTGGTATAGAGGAGTTGCGGCAATGTCCCCACTAGGAAGGGTCATGACATCTTCAAAACCAAAATAGATCTTAGTTTAAAATATATTTCTTTATATATGAGTCTCACCTTTTCCTTATCCTAATTAAAAAGAATAATAAATACTTTAAATGGATTGAAAATATATTGTGATTAACAAAATCATATCACCTGAGTGTGTCTTTCTAGGTGTGCAGTATTGGTCCGAAATATCATTCACCTAAGACATGATTGATTAGAAACTCGCCAATAAGTTTTTAGGATTTTTAACTCAAGGTAATCCAATTAAATAGCCAAATAAACATTCCAATATCTAGATAGGGATTTGATTTCATTGAAACCACACAATCTCTACTTTACCGAAACATAAGGATGTTATCAGATACTTAGACATATCCCTTAAATATATCCATAGGATTTCAGCTTAATTTTTCTTATCCTAATGCCTAAAATATTAAATATTAAATCAATTAATGTATCGGGCTATCTATACATCCTAAACTATTTTCAACTCAAACATATCACCCCTTGATGAAATTTTCATCCTTAACTGTTAACATCCTAATTTCCAATGTTATCTAAACTGTGATCTGATGCATCTATGAAACCTCATAGATGTTTCCATATCATAATAACAAAAAAATTGGAAAATATATCATTACAATACATTCCCATAGTATTTTATGATTACAATTATATAGATTGAAGAAGTAAAATTGACTAAAAAATACTATGACATTTTAAACTAATTGGAAATTTTTCCACTATATAAACAACTGTTTATTCCATGAAAATTGTGAAAATCTAAAAAATATTATACATGTCAGATACACTTTTACACCCATCATATGAATTATGTTTCTTCATAACCTAGGTAAATGAAATCATAATAAAGGGGTGATCTTAGAATCTCATTAAGGGTAAATATAAGTGATGATAACAAAAGATCATAAGTTAAGATAAGATGATTATATTGGTATAAAAAGGATAAATTATAAAGGTATACCAATTAAATAATAGGTCATAAATCGTAGAATATGTCATGGAATACCATTAAATTGTGTAATGTATTATAAAATAGGAATAAATATTGAATGTGACATATCTTAAAATGAAAATAAAAATAGCGAGGTGGAACAATATTAAGTATAGGAAACTTGTTAAAAAATCATTATTACCACTGCATTGTTAGAAAATTCATTATGTATACTGATTCAAATTTTATAAAATTAATTATTCCAATGAATTTTTATATAAAATAAATATGTTCATGATTTATTATTTCATGATATATAAAACATAACCAATGCATTTAAGGGTGATATAGAGCCCCACCTATTATAATACATACATATGAGTTCCAATTGAAAAAAATTATTCATTATACAACAATGAACCTTTGGAATAAAAATAGGTTTCATATCCTATTAAAATAGAATCACATAAGTAATACATTTGAAATTCAATCAATATTAACAACATGATATACCCATGGAATATAAACGGGTATCCAATGAAATTTAAAAAAATTAAAGGAAAATTCCCTTCAATCAATATATTAGTTAATAAAGGGTTTACACCACATAGATAAAGGGTACATGGTTAAGAAAATAATATTTCATAGTATATGAATGTATGAAATATATTTAAACACCCTTCAATCAATAAAATTTTAATTTTGGTATTTCCAAAAGAAGTGAATTCGAAGAAAATTCATTCCTATTCACATGGGATGGTTATGAAAAAAAAGATATTGATGAATCACCCCTTTAATAGAAAATAAAATTCTATATGTCACAAAAAGGATAAACTTGGATTGTAAAATTAAAAAAATATCCTCAATCAAAAATAAAATATGTTAAAATATGTTACTGTAGGTGGAAAACCTTTTCAGGATAATTTTAAAAATCACTTTAAAAACAAGGAATATCCTTTACATTTTTTAAATATTTATTTCCAAAAATTAATATTTCATAAAACATAGAGGATTATAATTTACTTTAGTACCTAAGAATTTATATATTAATTATCATTTAAAATTATAAAATAGACGAAATATGTGTTCACATGGAAAATATTAAAAATGGATTCTTTTTAAAATTTGTTAAACACAACCCATGTGAAAATGTCAAATATTTCATTAAACAATTTTAATGAAATTAAATTTTGTATAAAATTAAATTAGTTATTTATTGAGTCCTAAATAATGACATTATATAAATCAACTAATAAATATGTACCTAGAAAAGTGACGTTCCTCACCGAAATGAAACGATTGGTTTGGTTTCACTTACAAGAAACGCTTATTGTAAAATTCAAGTCAAGATGAAATGATATTTTAATTGGACATGAAAAAAATCATTAATAACTAAATAAAATGATTGTTACTTTTATAAATAATAAAAATTCTCCATATGTCTCATCATTCAAAAAAATATTTATTTGAATATAAGATTAGAAATGAAACCCTTACAATTTGAGTTAAATTTTAATTGAAATACTTTTAAATAAGGATCTTAAAATTAAAAAAAAACCGATAATAAAATAAATTTCATGATATAACATCTGAAATGGTTAGTATATATATCATATAAAATAACCTGGTGTGTGAAACAAAACATATATCACATATTTGAAAATGAGACAATAAAACTTGTACCTTGTGTCCCTGCTTAGTGGAATGCACTCTAAGATAATATATAAAAACATAACCACATTAATTACATATTTCATATGATTATTATTGTCTATATAATTTTATTAAATTCATTTATTATCATATACCATAAAAATTATATTTAATTACATGTTATTTTCATCATCAAATGTTATTAGTTTTGATTAGTTGTTTCGTACTAGTGTCTTAATGGTGGTGTTAATTCTTGTTTATATATTTTAATTTCATTATTATCATATATTTATATTTTATTTAATATGTTTTTTATAAATATTCCTAAAATTATAATTTTATTTCATATGTTTATCATTTAGGTTTTATGATGACGAATTTGGTGATGAGACTATTTTGGTGAGTTAAACGAAAAAGTGTGATATATTAATAATATATTATTATTGATATTAAAATTTTTGAATCTTAAAAATATATTCAAAAAATTAATTTTACATGGCATTAATACTATAAAAAATTCTTTAATAATTCATTACATAAAATTTACTACATCTTTTATATAGGTGGAAAACCCTACAAAAATTTAAACATGTTAAAATGACTGAATGAGTACGAAAATATTAATATATAATGTTAATATAATTTTCCCATAAGATTATAATATTAATATATATTAATTAAATTAATTATTAAAATGATAAATGTTTTTTGGTGATGATAAATGAAATTTGTTTCTCATGGTGACCATAATCTGCACATAAACATGATTAAACTTTCCATTTTTAAGGAATGAGAGGGAATGAAGGTTTATAACTATTTGATATTTCATAAAAATATTTATAATATATATATATCATATTTATTAATAAATATTATCCTTATGACCATCCATGATATATGATAATGAAAAAGGTAATATGTTGTTTCATAAAGGTAGTTGTTTGCACCTATGCCTTATAATTTATTATGAAAAATTCCTCAGTGTAACATTTCTGTATTTTTAGGTAGATTGTGTTTATTGAAATATCAAGTTTCAAAGAATTTTTGAATATCAAGAGATATTGTTGACACGTTATATTGAAAAATATCCAATAAAAAGGAATTGATTCCCTAGAAGTAGTAAAAAAGTTGCATACACAAGGTGGTGTTGTTTCCCAGTGCTACCCAAATTTTGGGGGCCCAAAATTTGAAGGATGGATAACATTAGGAAATATGGATTTCCCTGAAGGCCCATTAGTGTAAAAAATTTTAAGGATGGATAGAATATTGAAATATTTTTTTCCCATGGGGACATTTAAAAATATAGAAAATGAATGATATTTGTGAATACTGGAGATTTTGAAGGGCATTTAGAAAAGGTAAAAAAAGATTGATGGAGATCTCAAAGATTATGAGAAGCTTTAGGGATGGATAATTTTTCTGGATATTTTTAAGATAGAGAGATTCCTGATATAAATAGGGGAGCATCACAGAAAGGTGATAATGTGATTAGAAGCTTCAATAATCGGTGGAAGCAGTAATAAATAGGCCTCTAACAACATCATAAAAGTAGTAAGCCTTAATGAAGATCTTAAGGATATGAATTCATGATGTCGGTTCATGAAGGTGGTTGTTACAAAAAATTTCAGAAAGAAAGTGAGTTTTTGGAGGCTATAAAAGCCAACTAAAAATTATGAGCATCATGAAATTAATGAAGCTCGCATATGCTATAAAAATAAGACTAAATGTTGGGACCTTCGTGAAGGCTAAATAAGGATTGAGAAAGGATGGTGCTTTATGAAGTATATTTGAGCTTTGAAAATGTAGGGAGATTCTTGAAGATAATGATCAATGCTAATGTATTTAAAAATATATTTCCCAATAAATATTTTATAAAGTGGTATTCATCAATTTGATGAATGTGGGACTTCAATAGTTCATCTATCTAAAACTAAGGATGTAGTCATTAGTCACAATGAAAGGACTTACAATTCCACAAAAAGTGTGGGAATCCCTTTCAAGAGAAGTGAACAAAGTAAGAGTAATAAGGTGATCCTTTCCAGTGTAAGTCATCTAGAGAAAGATACTTAGGGAGTGACCCTTGAGAAAGCAGTGTGCTGACCCTAATCCTTATAAAGGCGATGATTTTGGTAATAGAAGTGATCTATCTCAAAAAAAACATTTTGGAAGTTATATTTAGTGTATTTGGTACAAAGGTGCCTTATTTTAAAATTCTCTTTGTATATAGCCTACTGGGGGAGAAACTAAGTTATATATGTGTGTCCTTATACATGATTTCATATTTTACTATTAGTACCTCATCATCAGATAAATAATGAAATAATAATATCTACACAAACACATAATAGAAAATAATATTTAACTCATAATAAAGTGGTCATGATCCATTGGGTTCGGAAGAATTTATAAATAACATTCATAACCTGATTCATCCACATTGTATTTAGGCCCCTATCAGACCTAACATAAATATTCTTTTGTTTTTCATTGTGAATATCAATGAATAAATAATGCCTTTTTACATAAATATAATAACATTTAGTCATTATAATAATACATAAATAATTACATTGAAATTTTTTCCGAAGTTAATAGAAAATAATACATAATAAACCTAATGTGATGCAAGACAGTTATACAGAAGAAATTAATATTCTTTTAGAAACCTCATTGATTTTGAATGGGTTTGGGAAATCATAAGGACCTAAAGTCTCAATAACATCAGATAAGGTTCAAGGGTATTTACAAATATTTAATTTAATGAAGAAATTATATGTAATATGTTTTCTAAGAAGTGATGGAATTGGGATCCTTTAATTGGTGAATAAAATGGCACATTTCTGAAACCCATTATTTTTCCACAATGGAATTACTCTATTCAAGGTTTAAGGAATCAAAGGGGGAAATAATGGAATAGAAATTTTATTTATGTATATAAACCTATGCAATATTTATTTTTAAAATTATTTAGTGATTTATGAATTTTAACCTTTGTTTTTAACTTTTTCTATAATAAACCATTTAACATAGAAATTAATTATTGATGTTTGTGAATAATTTTATTGTTGAAACCTAAAATTTAAATTATTAAATATTTTGGATATTCTAATTCTAAATATTAGAATAATTTTATCAAACCAATTTCAAGTAATTTTAAATTTTAAAAATATTTTTTGTACAAAAAATGTGTATAAACTATTTTTCTATAAAAATATTTTAAGCTAACATTTAACATGTTGAATAAAATTATAAATTTTTATAATATTACTAACATAAATTGTTTTATTATAAATATTATAATGTTTATTTTTCTTATAAATAAATCCAAAATGGAATATCACCATTAAAATTTATAAGTAATATAAAAGGCCCAAAAAATGTTTTGTTTTAAATATAATATTTCTTAACTTCTAAAATATTGAACATAGGTTTTCTATGATTAAATAATAATTTTTAAATATATAATATTTATTATTAAATAAATATTAGATCAATTAATATATGCTAAATTTTTTATTCCTTTCATATATAATTATAATGTTATAAAAATTGCATTCATGTTAGAAACAATATTTTTCACTATTCACTTAAAAGTAAAATATTTCATGAAAAAGTATAAAAAAATACTCCTATGATAATTTTAAAATTTTATATTTTTATAATAGGTAAGTTCTTTTTAAAATATAAAATTTATATATATATACCTTTAAAATTAAAATATATTATATAAAAGAAACTACTTTGACTGAAAAATACCATTTAAATCATTTACAGTTTTTAATCAAATGTTTTTGTATTTTACATTTTTTACAATTTGTTTAATTAATAGATATTTTAGAATTTTTAAATTTTCAAAATAATATGCATCTAATATTTGAACTCTTATTTTAGTTTTTTGTTGTGTTTGAATCAAGATACCAAACTAACAATTAATTGAGGAATAAGATATATTCCAAAATATAATGACGTTACATTGTGGGTCTCCACTCTTAGTGTCTTCTCATTGGAACCATTAAAATACATATTTGGTGGTTCAAAATGCTTAAACCCCATATTCCATTCGATTGGGATTAACATATTGGTATTTTAGGAAAGTTGGTAGTATAATCATAACACCCACTTGTGGTGGATAAAATAAGAAATATTTATTTTCTCATTTTTCAATTTTATTTATTTACATTGATAATAAAAAATTAATTTCCATTATATTATCATTTTTCTTGGGACTTACCTTTACATCATCACATGTTATGCCCTCATAAAACCTTATATCGCCCTATAGGTTCCTACCATATTTCAAGCTAATTTTTCCTTATCTACCTACATTTTTCATATAATTACATGGTCATTTTAAGTTTTAATATGGGGGTGATATGTTATATATTTCCCATGGTAATAAATTTAAGGTTGAAGTATTGTGAGGGTGTATTCATAGTTATTATCATTTAGAAATTCTAATCATGAGTCAACTTCATTAATAGTAATTTTCTTCAATTTATTAGTTGATATATATATATATATATAATATAAATTTATAAAAATGGAAAATATATTCTTGGGATATGGTGGATGGAAATATTATACAATGATTCATTGTTTGAATAATGAACCACAATAGAAAATTGTATGGGTGTCACAATTTGTAGGCAT
Organism: Viscum album; assembly: GCA_963277665.1. Lineage (NCBI taxonomy): Eukaryota > Viridiplantae > Streptophyta > Magnoliopsida > Santalales > Viscaceae > Viscum > Viscum album. The sequence continues at coordinate 1,543,974,586 of OY728129.1, forward strand.
AGTTGTTTCAAAAAATGATTTTAACAGTTATTTTTCTTTTAAATATATATTTTGGTCCAAAGGGTTTTTCACATACTATATAGAACTACAATAAACCACAATATTCTCGATAAAATATTACAATGAAAGAAAAAAATTAATTCATTAAAATAATACAACATTAAACATCATTAAGAAAATTACATGTTCAGTTAGTCCATATGTAAATAAAAATACCAAGATAATAATCTCTATCATCATGGTCTTCCATGAATATAAAAACAAAAATTGAAACTATAGAAGAAAATAGAATCATTAGAAATATAATATACATGTTGAGTGAGAAGAAAACCATATCAATGATATTTGGATGTTTTTAAGGATTGATATAAGAATGAAATATGATCATTATATATATATATACATTGAATATATGGATATTGGAAATATGGATTTTGGATATATTGTCAATGGGTATTCATGCATCCAATAGGTATATTGATGTTATGAAATTTTTAACATAAAATTTAAAATAATATAATTCATAAATAATAAATAATTCTAGAATGAAATAAAGAGAAAATATTTAAGGAAAATATTTTATTATAAAAATATTTTTTTTTGAAATTCATATTATTATTGTTACAACTACTAAGGACGGATTTGACGAATTTATAAAATTTAATGAAATATGTTAATACAAATTGATTGAAAATTAATAATTTTTTAGATGTTGGGTAATTTATTTTAATAGGGTGTTCATAAAATTATTTAATGTTAAAAATTTAAATTTTTTAAATAAAATTTTCAAAACTATTTTATATTTCTTTATCATAATAAATTAAATTGATTAAAATTAAATATTGAATCTAATGAAAACATTCAATATCTAAAAAAAATATAAATAGTCCATTAATTTGTTATTGATGTTGAAATAATATTATAAACAATTCATGAATAAAAATTCATTTTTCAATGAAAACATTTTTTAATAAGAATTTATAAAGATAGTATATAGTTCAATTACTTTTTTGGGCATAAAATAATGTTACCTAGGTAAAAATTGTGTTACCATGGTAAAGGTAAAATAATTTAAAATTGTTAAACCTAGTTATGAATATTTAAAATATAATAAATATTTATCTATAAACGTTCTGTATGAGAGGATGAACAACCCATAGACATTATCATACAATTTTTATCAGCATTCCCTTTAAAATGAAAACCTTATACATTAAGGAATGAATATTTATTGAAATTCTAATTAATAGTTAGTAAATAAAGAAACCCTCATCTACCTCACAAAAAAACACTATTTGCCTTCAGTTTACTCTTGAATATCTACCCACCATCCATCTACCAATTTCTTATAGATTTTTAGAGTATTTGTTTCCAGTAGGAAACCAAAATCCTTTATTATAAATGGAAACTATATAAATAAAGAGAGAATTCATCAAATTAAGTACCGCATCATTCATCATATTTTTCAATTATCTTCTCATATTCTCTCATTATAAATATAATTATCAACTTTAATTATGTTATATTAAAATCATTATGATTCTATGTAAATTATATTTCATTTATATAACTATGAAATATTAATTATTCATTAATATTCTGTTTTCATAATTAGGTTGGTTCAACCACCAACATGAATGACGATATACCAACAACACCATTTTCATAATGAATATGTACCAAAACCATATAATTGTTAATATATTAGATTTTATAGTAATATATTTCATTAAAATGGTTCTTTATAGATAAAAATGAGTTCTCATTAAAATGGAACTCATAGTTATCAATAAATAAATAGAAACATGTTCTTCATCGATTCAATTATTGTGAATATAATGGCTCGGACCTTTCAAGGCCATTACTTTGTGAAACTCTGGTGTCTAAGTTATTCCAGGATGTCTAGGTGACTAATCCCCAACACATTACCAAATTTCCAATTTGGTGAACAGTTCCAATGGTAGCTTTGTGAACAGTTCCAATGGTAGATTGCATTAAACAGTTCCAAGGGTAACCTTATTTGAACATTGCAATGGTAACCTTATGTGAATAGTGTCATCGGTAACCCTATGTGAATAGTGAAATGGGGACCTTATGTGAACAGTGTAATTAGTAACATTATGTGAACAGTGAAACTGTGACCTTATTTGAATAGTTTCATCAGAAGCCTTAGGTGAACAGTGCTATGGTAATCTTATGTGAACTGTGTCATCAGTAGCCTTAGGTAAACAGTGAAATAGTGACCTTATGTGAACAGTTTCATTAGTAGCATTAGGTGAACAATGAAATGATTACCTTATGTGAACAGTGTTATCTGTAACATTAGGTGAACAGTTCAATGGCGACCTTATTTGATTAGTGCAACAGTGAGGTTCCAATGTGGACCTTTTTCCTTTTCCAGTTGTTTAGTTCAAGAATAGTGTTTCTAGAATGGTGAGGTTCCAACGGTGAACTCATTCATTTTCCAAATTTTGAGTTCATGAACTGTGTTTCTAGAAAGGTGAGGTTCCAACGGTGTCCTCTTTCCTTTACCAAATATTGATTTCATGAACAATGTTTCCAGAATGGCGAGGTTCCAATGGTGACCTCATTCCTTAGCAAAATTTTGAGTCCATTAATAGTGTTTCTAGAACGGTGAGGTTCCAATGGTGACCTCTTTCCTTTGCCAAAATTTGAGTTCATGAACAGTGTTTCCATAATTGTGAGGTTCCAATGGTGACCTCGTTCCTTTTCCAAATTTTGAGTTCATGAGAAGTGTTTCCAAAATGGTGAGGTTCTAACGGTGAGGTTTCAATAGTAATGTTCATGAACAGTGTTTTTTCGTTACCAAATTTCGAGTTCATGAACAGTGTTTCCAGCTTCCTATAGTTTCATCCCTTTAATTTTTTTTTGACGTAAAATGCATTTAAAGCCTTGTTTTATGGACTCTAAGGCTGATTCAAAGGTCATAACTCCTATATTAATTTCTCCAAAGACTCGAGACACTTTTACTTGGTCAAACTACATGGTTTAATGTTATCCGTTTTTAGTGGAAAATCTAGTGTATCATAGACCAATGTTTCCTTAAATCTTCTAAAGGGATAATATATCTTCCTCCCTAATTATTCCTCCTTGTTTTTAGTTCTGAGACCTTCAAAGCTTTCATTCCTTCCCATAAGAGTTGCACAATCAAACTTTTCACCTTAGATTAGTTCTCTTTTGATTTCATTCAACCAAGAAGTATCGATCAATCTTTGATATATGTTATGTTCTATCATCATTCTATAGGGTTTATCTCCTTTTATTTCCCCTTGCATTTTTTGGAATTTTACCCCCATGTTCTTAATGGGATTTTCTTGGGTGTTGGACGATGTGGTGGTGTCTCCGCATCCTTGGGTGGAAATAGTTGTCATAGGGGAGGAGATCATAACACGTTGTGTGGCTCGTTATCATATATAGAATGTCAAGAACTGTTTGAGGTATGTGATATGTTTCCCTATTTTCATTTAGGTGAAGCTATATAGTTAATAAGTTTTATCCCATTAGATCACAATGGAATTGACCTTATAAATATTTGAACCAGAAAAATAAATTGATATTGATCAAATGTTATTTCCTCTTGTTTTCCAAGATTGTGTGATAACTATGCATTCTTTTTTTAGCCTTTCTTTCTTGATGGAAATTGGTAAATAAAATAAAGATATAGTTAATTAATAATGTTTGGCTAAAGATAAATAGGGAATCGAAATTAATCTGGTTCTTCTTGTTGTAATTTGAAGTTAATAAAATTTGTGTAGTAAGAATGATTAATTATTTCTCAAAGCTTACTAGTAAGTTTTAATGAATTTATAACCTATGAATAATAAATCGGTTAATCCAAGATGGATTAATGAACTGGTTGTTTGATAAAAGATAATTCCTTATAGGGTTATGAGTTACCCTCTTCATTTTTTTAGGGACAAGAGCCCAATTGATATGATGTTTTTCCCTAATTCTTGTGTTGTGATGTGATCCTGGATTACTATTGTGATATGTGGGGGCATGGAGGTCTAATGGTTGTGGCATAATTTGATGCCTGTAGTTGTGCGATGCATCGGTTTATGCATGTGGGTGTCGTGGAGGAAACTAGGGATGATGAAATGGTTTGGATGTGAATGTTTGGATTCTTAATAATTATTATTTTTTATTTATCTTCTTTACTTCCCCCACTACTCAAGGCAGCTGGTCTTGCTTACCCTTCTACAAAATGGGGGAAAGACATGTGGGGTATTCCATGTGCTTTCCCTATTTAGCTTCTCAAATAAAGGATTGGTGTATGCTCTTGCTATAGGCAACAAAGACTTGACGGGTAGTTCATATACTCATTGTGTTGAGATCCCTTGTGTTTAGTAGCATAGAATGTTTTTCTATAATGCCTACTAATATGGGAAAGTAATAATTTTGTAAATAAATTATTTAAAAAATTATGTTAATCCAAGGGGTTGGAGCTTTATTGGATGCAATGCTGAGGTTACAATTTAAAGTGACAGTGGACTTAGGGTGTGATGGTAATGAAATCTAATGTGGAATTTTTAATGGTTAATTGATGTTTAAATAAATAATTAATATAAAGTGGAACTGATAAATAAATGGAATGAAGTAATGTAATAAATCTCTTTAAATGTTTGTGTGCTTATAGGATACCTTGCCTTAGAAGTGGCAATCGGGAGTCTGAGAGACGTTAGATTTTATTGAGTCTGAGACTAGGTTATGCCTATAGTGTGGTTGTGAGCTGTAGTATATTCTATACTTTTTTTATTTCTATATGCTACTCCACCCCTTCATTTAGGGAAAATGACACATCGGGGATTCTGGGGCCTAGGTGGTGTTTTCCCTAACATTCCAGTGGGAGAATGGATGGCAGACTACCCCCTTTGGCCCCGCACTCTTCTCTGGGTATTAATTGTGATGGTAGGCACATTGGTTAGTTTTCCTAATATATGTGTGTATATGGATGTAATTAATTGTGGTTATTCACCCACATATATTATTGATATAGTATCCCATGGGATATTATAGGCTTAACGTGTATAGGTTGTGATAGCTGGAGGATTCTTACTCGGTGTGTGGGCTGTAATGGATTGAGGTATAATGCCCGACGTGTGATAAATGTTATAAGAGATATGGTGGATCATGGAAACTACCTGGTTACCTTATTTTGTGTTCGTGGTGGTTTGTTTTCACGAGGTGCATGTTGTGGTGCTTTTCCCAGGTGTCTGTGGGCAAGCCTTTTTGGAGAGAGATGCTTAGGATGTGAGATGTTGGGGCAAAGTAGTAAACCAGTGGGGAAATAGTAGTAGGTTACCATTGATATTATTCATTATATTATATAATATTATATGCATTACTTGTTGAGAGATTCCATGGAGAAGCTGGGAACATAGTATACCTGTTTAGGTGACGAGTTAGTTTCAATTTTTGTTCATTGTACATTAGCATGCTTTCGTTAACTTTGAATGAGAGGCTTTAGGGAGGATCCTACTGAGTAAATTGTTACACTCAACCTATGTATATATAAACTATTTTTCATGTCACTTGAAGCAGTTTAGAGATCAAACTGGTTTCTACTAGCATGGGGTTACAGGAGTTGTTCGAGCTTGTGGTTTCTGTTGTTTTTACTTTCTTTTGGGATTCACAGTTTTTTCCCTTCAATTGTAGTAGTTTTAATGACATTACATATTTGAACATGGGATTTATTATATATTTTTTCCTTATTTGGAGATGTTTGGTTTCAATCTTATCTCTCTCTTCAGCATGTGTTCTCTTAAAGGGTAATTCCTCCCATTTGTATGTTTATTATACCCTTGGTTCTCGTCGTCAACCTGGGGCCTACATGAGGTGGGTACCAAGGGCCATTATCTTCAGTCTCACATTTCTTCCCCAAGAGGGGTACCCTTTGGGAGAGAGGGTATTGACATAGTCGTATAAAAGGAAGGTTGAGGGATTGGATGGAGTTTGGACTTAGGCGCATGTGAGGTTGTGTGGGTTGGTTGGGAAACAGTGTCAGTCACGTTAAGAAATTGATGTAAAAACTTGAGACCAGATGAGACATTGGCGTTTAGGGCCCCCCTATGATCTGATATATAGACCTTTAAGTTTACAATGAATAATAATGAGGTGATACTAGTTATAGGGTAGAGACTTATGAATGAATCATGCATCATTATTCTTTGTGACTGTGTTTGAATGGTTATACCTTGGGATTTTATAACTTAAAATGAATAAAAAAATAAATCATTAATTAATTAATGTTGCGTCTTCCATATTCAAGGTTTAGAAGATCTAATTGTTTTTTATTTCACAGGAATGGATCCAGGTCGACGTCCTTGTCAGGATCACATAGAATATGTCCAACATGGTGTGCCAGCAGATCACCTCTGGGTAGAGATTGAGGATGGAAACACATGGAGGAGGAAACTCTGAGAGTTTCAGTGCTAGAGTCTACATAAGTATGAGGGATCTATTTCAGATGCAGTTACAGAAGACTGGTTGGAGGAGGTCGGGATAGGCTTCAGTTCGATCTATGATCAGAAAGAGCACTGGGTGTCCTTGGTTGTGATGATGCTGCATGGAGCTATGAGGTAGTGGTGGTTCTTGTTCCTTGGGGTTCACGAGTATTCAACTACATCATGGGAGGAGTTTCGAGACAAGTTTATAGTCAATTATCTTTATTTGACTGTGATGGCATCCAGTCACCAGGAGTCTCTTACCCTTCGACAGGGGAGCTCCAGTCTGTGAGTGTTTGGAATCAGTTTCAGGAACCTTTTACGATATTCTTTGGACTTGTTTCCAAATGAAGAGTCCAGGGAGAGGAATTTCGATTAGGCCATTCATCCAGAGATCCAGTTCCAGGTCACCCCATTTATGTTGAAGACATATCTTGAGGTTCTAGCAAGAGAACTGGTCATCTAGAGGACATTGGCTAGAATTGTATCATCATGAGAGGGTATTCGTCATGATTCCTCACGAAGTAGAGTTATGGTACATGGTTCCCGATTTTCAGGGCAGAAGTGTTTTCTTTTGGCAAGGGGTAGGTAACAGCCCTTAGAATCTTGTTTCTCCAGGGGTTGTGGCTCTTAGGCCTATGACAAGGTATCAAGTTCTTGTTTTTCCTGTGGTGGTCAAGGTCATCAGTAGCGGGAGTGCCTGACCATTACGAGAAGTCATCATGTACCAGGTTTTCCACTCCAGGTTACTCCATTGAGGCAGTTCCAGCTGAGGCAACAGCAGCAGATTGCACCAGCATTAGATCAGCATATGGTATATGGGGAAGATATAGGATAGCCCCGTGATGCTCCCAATCCTTAGAGATTAGTGTGCGGACATGGTGGTGATCTTCAATAGGGTCCTAGAGGCCATGGAGGAGGTCATGGTCAGCATCATGCTTTAGCATTGCCAACACCAGGTGAGCCGAATGTCATTTGAGGTACCATTTTCTTGTTTTATACATTGTTTTATTCCATGTTTGATTCAGGAGTGACACACTTCTTCATATCACCTAACCTTGTACTTTCTTTAGGACTTTAGGTAGAGTGGCTTCCAGTTCCCTTGGCATTGTCTACGATAGTTGGAGGTCTAGCTGACTAGTTTGAAGTATGTAGAGACTGTGAGATAGTGTCGGGGCATCAATGCTCTTTGGGAGATTTCTTATGTTTACGAATAAAACAATATGATGTAATCCTTGGCATGGATTGGTTGTATTTGTAGTAGGATACCGTGGATTGCTTCAAGAGGTAGGATGTGTTCTTCGATCTGTATTGGGAGCCTATAGTGTTCTTTGGTGAGTGAGACCCTCGGATGGGTCAAAGGAATGTATCGTCATTATCATCCATGATGGTTGATCTGATGTTGAGTTCTTCATAGGTTCATTAGTTGGCATTTTCTAGGTTTTTAAAAGAGTGCCCTGATGTATTTCTAGAAGAGGTTGTAGCATTACCCCCTTGAACAAAGATCGAGTTTGGGATCAAGTTATAACCAGGAGCATCTCTTATCTCTATGTCTCCATATAGGATGGACCCTTATGAGTTATGAGGGCTATGTATATAGCTTGATGGTCTATTATAGTTTGGTTCAGTTTGGCCTAGTATGTCACCATGGGGTGCACCAATTTTTTTCATGAAGAAGGATGACGGCAGTTTGCAGTTGTTTGTCGATTATCATCACATAAACAAAGTGAAAGTGATGAATCGCTATCCTCTTCTACGTATTGCTGATTTACACAATCAAATGAAGGGTGAAAGTTGGTTCTCAAACATAATATTGTGGTCAGTATATCATCTGATTCATGTGAAAGATGAGGATATCCCAAACACTACTTCCCATTGTTGGCATGGGCATTATCAGTTCTTGTTAATGTCATTCGATGTGACGAATTCTCCAGCTCTGTTCAACGGATTGATGAACGCTGTGTTTTGTGAGTTCCTAGACATGTTTGTGGTGGTTTTAATTTATGAAATACTTGTTTACTCTATGTCTAAGGAGGATAATATGGAGCATCTACACACCGTTTTGGGAGTTCCTCGTCAACATCAACTGTTTTGGAAGATTTCAAAGTGTGAGTTTTGGGCTTATGAAGTCTGTTTCTTAGGGCATGGTGTATCCTAGTAGGGATTAGCTATAGATCAATTGAATATAGAAGCATTTTTTTTTTAGGAATCCCCCAATATAGTTTCAGGGGGGTGAAGTTTCCTTGGTCTCATAGGCTACTACAAGAGGTTTGTAGCAAATTACACTCAAGTAGTGACTCCTCTGACAGCTTTGACCTGGAAGGATCAGGCATTCATATGGACTGATCAGTGTCAGGCAGCATTTGAGTATCTAAATGAGAACTTACTAAGTGCTCCAGTTCCTTGTCTTCTAGCTGAGGGAGTTCAGTTTGATGTTTTCTACGATGCTTCATATATGGGGTTAGGATGTGTTCTGATGTAGCAGAGAGCAATTGTTTCTTATGGGTCTTAGAAGTTGCATCCCCATGAACGTAATGCTACCGCCCATGATCTTCAGTTAAATTCCATGGTGTTTTCTCTAGTTTTGTGGGGACATTTCCACATTGGTGAGCACTTTGTGATTTTCACCGATCATAAGAGCCAGAAGTTTGTTTTATCCTAGCATGACTAAAACTTATGACAGCGTCAATGGATGGAGTTCTTACAAGAATATGACTTCAAAATATCATATAAACCTAGAAAGGGGAATTTTTTAGCTGATACGCTGATTCAAAAGTCATGTAGTGATGTTGTATGTGAATTTGGTGATTCCTAAGAGTAATGGAAGAGCGGTCAGTATTTCATCTTGATATGGGAGAAGTTGGGTTAGAGGTTGTATATTTCAAATGACGGTGCAGTGATCTCTAGTGTAGCAGGTGCAAGAGTCCTGGTTGGGGGATCTAGAGGCGGAGGTCTGGAAAGATCGAGTTGTTTGTGGTGAGGCCCATGACGGTTGGTCTAAAGATGAGCAAAACTGAGTGTTGTATCACAGAAGTCTTTTTTTCCTTTGACGATGCATGAGAAAATTCTTAGAGTGTTCTATAGTTCTCCTTCAGTGGTGTATATTAGAGTGAAAAAGATGTACCAAGCCTTGAGTAACCAGTTTTGGTGGCCTGGGCTGAATTGTGCAGTTGTGGAGTTTGTGTCTCAATGTTTGGTCTGCTATAAGGTGAAGGTCAAACACTATGTTCTTGGTGGTCTGATCTATCCATTAGATGTTCCTCAGTGGAAGTGGGAGGACAACTCAATGGAATTTGTTACTGGTTTACCTCGAGCTCAGGGAGGACATGATTCTATTTGGGTGGTAGTGGATCATTTTTCAAAATCGGGCCACTTCATAGCAATCAAGGAGTCATGCTCAATGGATGTTTTTTCGAGACAGTGTCTAGGGGAGGTTGTGAGACCTCATGGAGTTCCAAGGATAATCATTTTCGATCGAGATCCTCAATTTACCTATTGGGTGTGGAGAGGTCTCGAGAAATATTTGGGTTCTCATCTATGCCTTAGCACTTCTTTTCATCCTCGGACGGATGGTCAGACAGAGCGGGCCATCCAGACTCTTGAAGACATGTTATTCTCTTGTGTCCTGGATTTTGGAGGTTCGTGGATGAGTCATTTACCCTTGGTGGAGTTCTCTTACAACAACAGTTTTCACTCCACCATCGGTGTGGCTCCATTTGAAGCCTTGTATGGGCGGCCTTTCCATTCTCCATTGTGATGGACTGTGGTCATAGAGTCTGCAATTCTTGGAGCAGATCTAGGTAAGAATACAATAGAGATGATTCAGGTAATTCATGGGAGGATGACGACTGTGCGGCAACATCCGAAATCATATGTCGATAAAAATAAGAGACCTTTAGAGTCTGATGTTGGGGATCACATGTTTTTGAAGGTGACTCCTCATCGTGGGAAGTGAAGGTTTGGTCATGGAAGTAAGATTACTGCCCGGTTTGTTGGGACTTTTGATTTGTTAGCTCATGTTGGAGTTGTGGCGTATCGAGTATCACTTCCCCCACAGATGAGTTGGATACATGATGTTTTTAATGTACCACAGCTCCATCGTTATCTTCATAATGACTCTCACAACATTGATTGCAGAGAAATTAACATTGATGATGATGCGACCTTTGATGAGAAAACATTGGAGATCAAAGACCTCAAAGAGAAGGTGTTGCATGCACGTTCTATCTCCTTGGTTGGTGTATTGTGGCGACACAGTGGCATGGATTAGAGTACCTGGGAACGTGGGCCATAGATACGTGATCAGTACCCATAGTAGTTTGATGTTTAACTCTTTTCTTGTAATGATGTCACCTTTGTGTTTATAGACCTTTCATGTTTATGATATGTATTTCATTAGTTAATTCTTGTAGTTTTCTCTATTTTGAGATGTATCTCGATGGATGGTTGTTCAAACTTCTTTTCTATTTCCTTTTGAATTGGTTTTGAATTATCGAGGACAAGAATGTTTTTAGAGGTATCTAAGGTAATGGTTTGGACCACTCTGGTCCATTCCATTGTAAAAATCTGGTGTTTAAGGTGTTTAATGAGGTAAAGGTGACTTATCCCTAACAATTTTCCAAATTTTCAATTCGGTGAATCGTTCCAATGGTATCCTTGTGAATAGTTCTAATGGTATACCGCTATGAATTGTTTCAATGGTAACCTTATGTGAACAGTGAAACAATAATCTTATGTGAACAGACTCATCGATAACCTTATGTGAACAGTGCAATGGTGACCATATGTGAACAGTGTCAACAATAACCTTATATGAACAGTGCAACGGTGACCTTGTGTGAATAGTGTTATCAATAGCCTTAGGTGAACAGTGCAACTGTATCCTTATGTGTATAGTGTCATTGGTAGCCTTAGGTGAATAAGGTAATGGTGACCTTATATGAATAGTGTCATTAGTAACCTTAGGTGAATAGTAAAATGGTGACCTTATGTGAATGGTTTCATCTGTAGCATTAGGAGAATAGTACAACGGTGACCTTATGTGAATAGTGAAATGGTGAGGTTCTAATAGTGACCTCATTCCTATGTCAAAATTTTAGATCATGAACTGTGTTTCCAGAATGGTGAGCTTCCAACGGTGACCTCTTTCCATGGACAAATTTTTAGTTCTGGAATAGTGTTCCTAAAACGGTGAGGTTTCAACAGTGACCTCTTTTATTTCCCAAATTTTGAGTCGATGAACAGTTTTTTCAGAAAGGTGAGGTTCCAACGGTGACCTATTTCCATTACCAAATATTGATTTCATGAATAGTGTTTCCATAACGGTGAGGTTTCAACAGTGACCTCTTTCCATTTCCAAATTTTGACTTCCTGAATAGTGTTTCTAGGATGGTGAGGTTTTAACAGAGACCTCTTTCCTTTGTCAAATTTTGAGTCCATGAATAGTGTTTCTAGAATGGTGAGGTTCCAATAGTGACCTCTTTCCATTTCCAAATTTTGAGTTCATGGAGAGTGTTTCTAGAATATAGTGGTTCCAATGGTGACCTTTTTTCTTTTACAAATTTTGAGTTCATGAATAGTGTTTTCAGAATGGTGAGGATCCAACAGTGACCTCTTTCCTTTGCCAAATTTTGAGTTCATGAGCAGTGTTTTCATAATGGTGAGGTTCATTAACAGTTTTTTTTTTCTTTTCCAAAATTCTAGTTCGTGAATAGTGCTTCCAACATCATACAGTTTCACCACTTTAATGTTTCCTTTGATGTAAAATTCATTTAAAGCCTTATTTTAAGGACTCTAAATATGATAAAATTTTTATTACACCTATATTAATATCTCGTAAGCCTCAGGATACTTTTACTTTGTCCAACTGCATGGTTTAATGTTATCTTCATTTAATGGAAAATCTAGCATATCTTAAACCACTACTCCATTAAATATTCTAAAGGGAAAAGATATCTTCCTCTCTAATTCTTCCTCCTTGTTCATAGTCGTGAGACACTCGAACCTTTCATTCCTTCCAGTAGGAGTTTCACAATCAAACATTCTTCCTTGGATTGGTCCCCCTCTATTTTCATGTAACCAAGTAGTATCAATCAATATTCAATATAAGGTATGTTTTATTGTCATTCTTTTGGGTTTGTCTCCTTATATTTCTCCTTGACGTTTTATGGAATTTTACCCCCATTTTCATAATGGCATTTTCTCGGGTGTAGGATGATGTGGTTGTGTCTCTGAATCCTCCAGTGGAAACAATTATCATAGGGGAGGGGATCTTAACCTATTGTGTGGCTCGTTCTCTTATAAAGAATGTCAAAAAACTATTTGAGGTAGGGGATTCGTAGCTTCTCATTTCATTTACGTGAATTTGTATAGTTTGTGTGTTTTATCCCAATGGATCACAACAAAATTGAACTAATAAATATTTAAACTGGATATATAAATTGATATTAATCATATGTCATTGCCTCCTGATTTTCTAGATAGTGTGATATCTATGCTATATTTTATTATCCTTTTGTTCTTGAAGGAAATTGGTAAAGAACATAATCCCAAAATTAATTGATAATTGTTGGCTACAGATAAATAGACATTTAATGAATACGGTTCATATTATTGTATTTTGTAGTTAATAAAATTGGTGTAGTAAGCATGTTTAATTATTTTTCATAGATTACTGGTTTGGTTTTATGAATTTTGATCCTACGAATAATAAAATGGTTAATCCAAGATGGATTAAATAGTTGGTTGTTTGATAAAAGATAATTCCTTGTAGGGTTTGGAGTTACCCTATTAATTGTCTAAGGGCTAAGATCCCAATTCATATGATATTTGTTTTCCTTCTTCTTATATTGTGATATGAGCCTGGATGGCTGTTGTGATATGTGGGGCATGGAGGCTTTATGGTTGGGCAGCATTTGACACAAAGAGTGGCGAGATGCATTGGTTTATTCATGTGGGTGTTATGGAGGACACCAGAAATGATGAAATGGGTTGGATGTGAATGTTTGGATTCTAACTGATTATTATTGGTTGTTTATCTACATTACATTACCCACTACTCAAGGCAGCTGGTCTAGATTTCCCTCCTCCCGAAAAGGGGTAAAGACATGTGGGGTAAGCCACATGATTTCCATGTTTAGCTTCTCAAAGAAAGGACAGGTCTACACTCTTTCTATAGGTGGCGAAGACTCGATGGGTAGTTCATCTACTAAACGTGTTGATCCCCCTAGTGTTTAGTAGATTGGAATTCTTTTCAAAAAAATTGGATATTAATGGAATGTAATTATGTTGTTAATAAATTATTTAATAAATGATGTAACCCAAGGGGTTAGAGCTTTCTGGGATGCAATGTTGAAGTTACAATTTAAATGGATAGTGGACATTGGGTGTGATGCTAATGAAATTTAATGTGGAATTTTTAGTGGTTAATTAACATTTAAATAATTAATTAATGTAAATTGGAACAAATAATATAATGTAATGAATTAATGAAAGCATGCTCTTTAAATGATTGTGTGCTTAACGGTTACCTTGACTTAGAAGTGGTAGCTGGGAGTCCGAGAGACGTTAGCTGTACTTGAGTCTAAGACTAGGTTATTCTCATAGTGTGGTTGTGAGCTATGGTATATTCATTACTTTTTGTGTTTCTATATACTACTCCACCCCATCAATTAGGTAAAATGACACACTATGGATTTTGAACCTTGGGGGTGTTTTCCCAAAAAACTTATTGGGAGGATTAATGGCTGACTACCCCCTTTGGCCCCGCTCTCTTCTCTTGTTAGTTACTTGTGCTGGTAGGCACATTAGTTAGTTTTCCCAATATATGTTTGTAGAGTTATATAATGGCTTCTGGTTATTCTCACACGTATATTTTAGATATAGTATATTTTGGACTACAATAGGAAAAACATGTATAGGTTGTGATGGTTTGAGGATTCTTACTAGGTGTGTGGGCTGTAATGGCTTCAGGTATAATGCCTAACATATGATACATGTTATAGGAGTTTTGGTGGCTGCATGAAACTACCTGGTTAATTTCTTGTGTGGAAGGGGTGGTTTTGTTGCATGAGTTGCATGATGTGATGCTTCACCAAGGTGTCTACGAGCAAGCCTTTTTAGAGAGAGATGATTAGGATGTGTGACGTTGGGGAAAATCGTCAAAACAGTAGGGAAGTAGTAGCGGGGTACCCATGATATTCTTTATTATATTATATAATATTTTATGCATTACTTGGTGAGAGTAGCCATGGTGAGGCTGGGAACATAGTATACCTTTTTTTTGTGACAAGTATGTTTCACATGTTGTTCACTGTGCTATAGCATTCATTATCTACTTTTTCAGAAGAGGATTCAAGGAGGATCCTACTGAATATACTATTACACTCTCCCTATGTATATATAAACTGTTTTTCATGTCACTTGGAGAAGGATGCAGATCATGCTAGTATTTACTAGCTTGGGTTTATAGGAGCTGTTCTGGCTTGTGGTTTCTACTATTTTTTACTTTCTTTTTTGTGTTTGTAGTTTTTCCCCTTTAGTTGTAGTAGTTTGCATGAAATTACATATTTTTAACTTGGGATTTATTATATATTTCTTCCTGATATGGAGTTGGTTGGTTTCTATCTTATCTCTCTCTTCATCATGTGTTCTTCTAGAGGGAAATTCATCCCATTTGTGTGTTTAATATACCCTAATTGCTTGTCACCAACCTAGGGCCTACTGGAGGAGGGACTCAGGGGTTATTATCTCCCTTATCACATTGTCGGTCCTGGAGGGGTTCACTTTAGGGGGAGGGGGTCATGACAGTGAACCATACACATACCGTACATGAAATGAATATATGAATAAATAAATCATTAAAACACACCAATTCCACTACCCTGTAAAATTTTTTAATGATGAAAATGGTATCAAATAATGATGATCAACATCACTATTACAAAACATGTATGTAATAATCAGATCTACTAAGATATTAAAAAAATATAATTTATTAATATATGTGCAATTAATATTTTTAATTATATTATATAAAAGTTAATACAAATGAATAAGGTTCAAAAATATGTTATTAGGATTAATACATTTATTATACCAAAGTTTAATTTTTTTAGTGACATTGAATAGAAATGTTAACGGTTTTCTTAAAATCTTATTATTAATATTTTTTTCAATGTTTACATTCCAATTTAGGGGAATTGTTTGTGTTTACTATATAAATTCAATTCATATTATTATTCTACATTTATGAATGGGTTTTTTGTTTTTATTTATACCATTTCCCTAAATTTGGTTCATTCACTAATCAAAATAATGTCCTCGAATAAGGTATGACCACTACTCTTCCTTCCGATCAGGAATCTTTCACATCTCTATCCAATTTTTATATATTATGTATTATATCATTAAATAATGGACTATTTTAATTGTCTAATGGCCCTTAAATTCTTAAAAAATAATTATATAACTCGCTTTTTTTCATTTTCATCTTCTCCCATTATCTATTAATTGGTCTTTCTTTAAAAATATTCAAAAGAATATTAATTTTTAATGATTTATTCCTTAATGAATTTCCCATTTTTAACTATTTTAATTAATGAATATTTATTTCCTTTATTTCATGGTTTTATAAAATTAATTCATATTATCCTTGATAATTAATATATTTCATTTTCATTAAATGATATCAAGATGTAAAGGATATTTATTCTTCTTCATAAATAGAATATTATAATTCTCTTGTAAACTATTTATATTATATTTCATTGTCCGTTATAATACCATGTACATCATAGTGGAAATGATCTAATGATACCTTCCACATAATCTCTATAGTGGTCTTATGATCAATCTTATGTTAATATTGATTAAACATATTTATTTCCCATTGGTTCAATAAGAAATGAATAAATGAGGAATTTTTTCAAGTTCTAAATGAACAAATATATATATATATAGTTATTAATTATGTAATGGGTGGGTATGGTACATCCCTACAATACATTAGATAACATATTATATTTAATGGCATTAGATTAAGACATCCAGGGTTAGCACATGTTCAAATAGATTATGGGACACAAGTGGTAATCCCAAGTCAATTCTGTTATGTGTAGGAAGTTATTGCAGACCATTATGATATGAATTCACCTGTGGTTATAATTGAAATATGTTATTATTTTAACTTTTTTTATATCACATTAATTTTCATATGTTTTGATTTCAATGTTCATGATTGTCTACTCGTGTTTTCCAAATGTTTTTACTTACGTCTTATGTTATACCAAGTCTTTATTCCATGAATCTTGATTTATGATCTATACTTATTAGGTATGATTATATTTAGTTATGAAAATAGGCCATTATTATGTTCTCATATCGACATCATTATATTATGTTCACTTATGATCCTCAATTTCTATCTATTATGTTTAACTTAACCCAATATATAATACAAACATTTATTATGGTTCCATTATACATGTTATGATGAAGACTATTATATATGATGTGTTTAATAAGTATAATGTTAAAAGAATATTTTTGTGAGATGTTAATAAAGTTGTAAAAAAACAGTTTTTAATATTTATAATATACAAAAAATATATACATATACATTCCATTGTATTGATTTATTGTAATATGAAAAGAATATTTTTATAAAATTATATAATATGAATATATATAATTCATTTGTCACCTCAAATGGTATAAAATTGGAGCCAAATTATTTTATTTGATTATATTTTGATGAGTAAGAGTTCAGAACCTATAATAACATATAATGAACCAAAACAGGTATAAAAGGAACCGAAATTACATAGGTTTAAATGAATGTATCATGATTTTGGGAATTATTAGATTAAGTTTCCTTATAATAAGATTTCATTCAATTGTTATTATTTTTTGATACCCACACTAACCAAAATGGATATATATTGAATTATTAGTCCAAAATCCTAGTGGTATGATGATTTAATTCAAATTGTATAAGTCATCTCTAATAGAAGTTTATGGTAATTTGCTTCTTGTAAATCATATTATTCTCTCTTTAGTGGAATTTGATGTGATTTTTGGAATGCATTGCCTCTCTATAAATTCAAACCATATTAATTAATAGGATATGGATTTCACTTTTCATATCCCAAATCAACCCATTATCATATATAGATGAGAATATGACCATAGACTGTATAGAAAATTGCATTCATTATATTAGTATTCATACACAATCATGAGAGGTATTTAGATCAAATGGATATGGAAAATTGATTTTGATAAAATTATAGTTATGTGGAAATATTTAAATTCTTTTCAAAAAAATGGGTTTAGTCTACCCCTAAATCATGAGTTTGAGTTATTAATAGAGCTCTTACTCAGAGTTATTTTTATTTTAAAGACTCCTTATAAAATGGAATCAATAGAATTAGGGGAATTATTATGGAAACTCCCAGATAATATGGGTAAGGGTTTTATATTCTAAATTTCTTCACTATATGGAATAATAGTGCTTATTTTTAAGAATAAATGTGGTTAAATGCCTTATTGAAATGATTATTGTTATATTAACAAGATATCAAACAAGAAAAAATATATTACACCCTTTATTGATGAATGGATGTATCAATCGTGATATTTTTAATACATTGAAATGATTGAACTTCAATATAGATAACAACAATTATGAATCAAAATGTATGATATATCCAAAAAATCATCAAAAAATGGGCAGTATGAATTCATAGTGTTGTCATTCATTCATAAAAATTCAACTACTATCATCATGTAAATGATTAATTGTTTCTTTATAGATTACCTGGATCAATTTTTGGTAGTCATTATAGATAATAATATATTATATTACAATATAAATTAAGACTGTGAAACTTATTTGAGGATTTTGTTATAAACCTTGAGAAAAGAGAAATTCATTACCAAATTTTGAAAGTGTATCTTCTGTATATAGAAATTATCATAATTGGGTCATGTAATCACAAGAGAAGGTATATATGTGTATCCTTTAAAGATAAAAGTTCTTAAATAATGTAAAATACAAATCAATGTAAATAATTCTCATTTTTTTCTTGAATATGAAATAAATTTTTGACTATTTTTGAAAAACTTGTTAACAATATAATATCTACTAACCAAGTTAAATCTAAAGGGAGTAAATTTTCTCAATATAGATGAATATGAAGAAAACAATTCAAGTATACCAAGATGATATTGGATACAAATCCTATAATAATACTACATCATAGTATAGAATGGTTTGTGATATACAATGATGTATCAAAGATTATATTAGGATGTGCCCTCATGTACAATGACATAGTTATATCTTATTTCTTATGTCTATTAAAGATTATGGAGAAAAATTAATCGAAACCTGATTTGGATCTAGATAAGTAAATATTTGAATTAAATATATAGAGGTATTATCTATATGGTTAAAATTGTGAAATATATACTAATAAAAATGATTGGAGTTAATTTTCTCAAAGAAAGAGTTGAACATACACCAAAAGGGATTATTGGTGTTGATAAAAGACTATAATTTCTCGATACATTACAACCATGGAATCGAAAACAAGGTGGATAATTCTTTGTGTATGAATTATCAGGAAATGTTGTCTATGATAAGGATTTAAAGAGTCCTAGTAGTCATGAATTTTCAAATGATGGATAATGAAATCATGAGGGAGTTGGAGAAATCAAATCATTCTTCAATGACTATCCAATACACCATCCATGTAAAGATAAAGGAGACACAACAATAGGATATTGAGATATATAGGAATATAAGTTGACAAACATATGGAATATTTCAATGTTTAACTTTGACAATGACAGACTTATAAGATTTTGAAATTGAATATGTGTTCTACCAATTCTAGAATTATAGGAGCTATTAGATGATTCACATAAGTCATTAGTCTCTATCCATCCTCGAATAATAATGATGGATAAATTTCCCAAGAATAATTTTTTGTGAGGAAAATTGATTATTGATATTCCATAGAATGTTTCACAGCACTTGGATTGCAATAATGTTATATCATAATGAAAAAAGTATAAGGGGATGATTCAACCATTATCCATACCAATACATAAATGGTGGAATAGAACTATAAATTTCGTTGTGGTACTTCCCAATACATGAAAATGTTATAATTTTATTTGGATATTTGATTTATTTCTTTATGAAGCTAGGAAAGTTCGTTTTGTATTTGATAATATTTCTCACTCAATCAATATTTCGTGATATTAGTATGAGGTAAGGTTACATTGAGTACATATTTCAATTGTATCTGGTCAATATTTTAGTATTACCTTAAAGATACAGAGAACTCTCCCGTAATCATTGGATACATAATTGGTCTTCAACATTTTCCACCAACCTTAAACTAATAATAAATCTAAAAGACCATTAAAACTCTCGAATATATACAAAGATCTTGTTTAATGGATTTGAAAGGATGATAGGATTAGCAGTTTCCCCTTCTATAATGATCATAGAATACCAATTTACCCTATATAAATCAAATAAAACCATCTGATAATTTATATAAGAGTAGCATTAGAGATCAAACTCATTGAGATGATTTCAGGGAGAATAAGATACATGGAGTGGATATTTATCACTATATGGTAAAAAAAAATTTAAAACATTCAACATAATATCAATACTACATGGAATCAACATAATATATATGTGGATAATTATTGATTATATTTAGAGTTTGATATTTTTTACAATGTATTTATTTAAATATCACCATAGAATAGGGTTGAGAGATGTGGGAAAAGTTGAATATTGAGACGTAGATACATTATCCACTTTAAAATCCATAATTCTGTGGATTTGGTATATTATCATATTTCAATTCCATATAACTTATCTATTGTTAACGATTTTTTCCATGTTTCACTTTTTTGGAAGTACGTTCTAGATCTGTCACACAGACTAAACTCAGAGGCAATACATAGAGAACATGATCTGTTTTTTAGGAGAAACTGAAAGAAATATTTAATCTTTATTATAAAATACTAAAACAAAGTACCCCTTAGATTGTTGATGTTATCTTGAGAAATTATAAGTTTGGGGATGCAACATGAGAAGCTAAAGATGAAATTAGGTAGAAGTACATTATTTTTCTGAAAATTAAGTATTTTTATTCGGTGAAATTTTTTCAATGGGGTTCAAGTGTAACGTCACGTGATTTATTATGTATTTTTATTAAAAATATATAATATATGAGATATATTTTTTCAAATAAATAACCAAAATAAAAATAAAATCAAAATGATTTATTTATATAAATATTATAATGAAATATATAAAATAAAACATTACATGCATAAAATATGATACATTATAAAGAAAGGAAAGGGTGGAATACATTATCACGTAAATAAAAATTGCATTAACATAAAAGAGTAGTCCTACTTGTTTGTAAGAAATGTCATAACATTGGTTGAAACTATAGAAATAATGAAAAATTAAAAAAAAAATAACATGTTGAAAGATAAGTAAATAGGGTGAATGGAATTAATAATATGAGTAAGGAAATATATCAGAATTAAATATGATGGTTATATATATGGTCTTCAAAAATATATTATTTTTTTATATGGTCAATGGATATATGGTAAATTATTGGGAATGTAGGTGTTGTTTCTTCCTATGGTCTAAAAAAATTATAATTCGAATACATGAAACTAAAAATCACTAAAACCACTAACAAGTAGTATAAGATAAGAATGTACCAAGGCTAATCCCATGTGGAAAATGAAAAATACAATCCAATAGTTATGGTGTCATGAAATTTTTATTAAACTAATCAAAAATGGAATTGTTAATTGAATGGTTGAACTAAAAATAGAGGTATTGTGAAATATAAATTGAAATCAACTAAATCATTTTCATTATTTTAGAAAAATTTATACCACTCTTGATATAAATCCAAATCAATTAGAATTAAACTTCATGGGGGTATCTTGATCAACCTCTCATCTAAAACTAAAACTACCTAGGCCCAATAATATGTTTGGATTAATTAATCGATAAGAAACTATGATACATTAAAATCAATCACTACATGAATGATAAATTTAATTCATATCTTACTCCCCCATCCCCTATATCTCATTTGGATTCATATCCTAATTTCAATAACTCTTTGTATAAAAATAGGGGATCTAGTTTTAATTAATTATCGATGTTATATTAATTAATATCATAATATCACAATATTATAGGAATTTTATACAAGAATTGAATATATTGTTCATTAATTCCATACTATATTATAAAACTTAACCACTCACGAATAAGTTTTCACAAACCATGATTAAACTACACATAATAGAAGAGGGAATATATCATTTAATGAAATAAATGTGTTTTATAATGATAGAATAATTACAAGAGTTGTAATAAGTTACTAACACAATAATTATACTTATTATAAAAGTAAATATAAAAGAAAAATAAGGGCCCAAACTATATACATCCTACGGTTGTTTATTTAGAAATTCTCCTCCTTATACTCTAGCTTTTAATATAATAACCTTATCTTCCACATAATTTTCATTCAATACACTTATGCAACGCTTATCTAAATTATAGAAACCAATATATTATAAATATATAACATATCTATATATCATCACCTATATAGTTTATACTTATATCCTGACTTTATCCACTCATGTTTTAATCTATCTCATGTCCCTCATATAGGAATAATTATTGATCTTTATATAAACTATACCTCTTTCCATATCTTTAATATTCATATCTTAAATTTGTATCTCATATATTGGGAATATATTTCTTTTATTTATTTTTCTTTAATCATCATAAAATCTATTTTTTGTCCTTTAAGCATCTACCTTTTAAAATATCACTTATTATCTCAGAGGGATATACATTTGGTCATTGAAACAATCAATATAGATAAATATTATACATCATAAAACTAATCTCATAATGAATCTTAAACTCCATTACACTTAGATATAATGATATCTATATTTCATGTATACATTTTACAGTATTTTTATACATTAATATCAATATTTAAATGATTAATCATTTCAATTTTGGAGCAGTAGGACTTGTCTTATATTTTTTGATAGAATATAATGGATTTTTGGAAAATGATTAAAAGGACACTTTGCACCGCAAGGGTATTAAAGGGGCATGATGCCCGATTTTTAAGGATAGTATAAAGAGGAGAAAATAGAGTAAAAAATTTACATGTTTTTATTTTATTTATATGATTTTAGTTTTCTTAGTACAAGGATTTTGAAGAGATATGTTGAAAATCACTGCGCATAAAAACTAAAAGATTACATGATGTGGAAGCTTTAAACATTATGTAAGTGTGGGAGGGAATAAAATTAATTATTTCATAGATGAGGGTTTGAAAAAAAATACTTATAAATATTCACTCTCAACATCTCCTTTGATTAATCATGGATGAGATTTTTGACAAGGAGCCACACCTAGAGACATGTACCATTGATGATTCCAAATTCACCACTATTCTATTGGATTTTGTTTTCATTATTTTCAAAACCATATCAAGGTTATCATGAGTGGGTGGTTTATTTGTATGATTGAAAGTTTGGTGATTAGTGATTTAATGTATGTGGTATTTTAGTTTTTATTTCAATTCATGTTTGTATATCATATATATTGTTCATTTAAATATATTCCTTGATTTTTTTTCTTGCATGACCATTATGAGTGGGGTTAGTGATTGAGTTTAATTTCATTATTTCCTTTAGCGTGTCCATTTCCTAAGTTTATTGAAATAATTTTGTTAATGTTTTATCTGGGTTTTATACATCAAACATTAAAATTCTTTTTGTATATGACTTATTTTTTATTTGGTTTTGGGTTACCCATCTTTTGCAGTCGGTAGTACCAAGCCATGTGAAAAGGATAACACATGATAATGGGTGTTTGTCATGACTATTGGAAACTATAAGAACTAATTTAAATGATTGTATAATTGTTAATTGATTATTTTATAAATTTTCAACCCATGAACCATGATTTATATTTTTCTGGAACCTATTTCATATTTTCTTCTCCCATGGTCTACACCATTCGAATGCTTAGTAGTTTAGTTTCATTTCCTTTCAATTATATTTATCATATGCATTTATTTTTTAAATTAATAATTATTCCAACCCTATATTTATGTGTTATCTATATATTTTAAATAAGTATAATACCCTGTAGTATAGTACTTTTTCTGTTTCATGTTTTTATATTTCTAAATTTGGTAACCCTGTGACAATTCACTATGTCGGAAGGGATATCATACATCTTGGCATGGATGCAGCAACATATCATTCCTCCCTTGAAATGTTAATCCACTTCCAAAATACAATCCATCAAGATATAGTAAATGACGTATTCCAAAAAATAATTCAAATTAAACTGTATATTATATCCTTATTTTTCACCTAAGTTACAAGATATGTCATTATAATGTAGATTCCTTCCTTAATTTAATCTTTTGAAACCCCATATAAACATTTTAGAGATGAATATTAATGTTACATGGGTCATGGGATGGCTGTATATAGTTGGGTAATCGTTTATATATATCATCACATGCTAAGGAGAACATTATGTAGATACCAACACCTTTACCTTTATGTAATGAGGATGGAGGGTAAGAGGACCATTACAATGTCGTCACCATTACGCTGCCCCAAGAACGCAATTTTATTCATTAGAAATAGTGTATAGTGAAATAAACCTATCAAAATTTCCTAATAAACCTTTAATATCCCTCTGGTACAACATAATTCCTGGAAAAACAGCAATTTGAATTCATAAAATATTAATTCATGAAAACATATGTGATTATTGTAACGCCCCGACCCCAGTTACCCAGAGTCGGTGCATTACTTTATAACATTGGCATGATCACAAAAGATAAAGTCTCGAAAGACCGATTAGTTTAGTAGCCTTGGAAACACTAGATACATTCATAAGTCTGACATTACATCATAAAGTGAAAAACTAATAACAAAGTCTTCATAGTCCACACTCATATCCTCTTCTGACTATCCCTGCAGGTCATTCATAAAATACTTCTTCACATCCTGGAAAATATTAAAACATTGAAAGGGGTGATCTCATATGCTCAGTAAGGATAACAATATTGCGGAAGCTTTCATAAATAAACATAAAAAAATTTAAGGCAATGTATAACTAAAACAAAAGCCTTTTAAACTTGAACATCAACATAATATGGCAAAAGTAAAATGAGATAATTCCATTCACTTCTTCACATGGATATTATACTGGTCGAATAATCACATGCAATATCAATAACCACTTTCATAATGATGGAATGCATAATGCCAGACTATCATAACCACGTAGTCAAGGCCTCGTGCCAAGACCACAAATAAGATTTTGTCAAGGCCTCGTGCCAAGACACTAGTTTGTCTCATGAGACCTGCCGATGCATCGAGGAGCTATAGCGGGCTCCACCCGTCACTTATTAAGTCCAATGCATTCCTCATATGAATAAGTTTAAACATTTCATAAACCATAACATAATCGTATCACATAAAACATGCATAATGGAAACATAACATTTCCATATTTCAATCACAAGATATCAATACAACACATTGATATAATAAAAATGATTTCAAAACCATTTTCAATACCAAAATAAAAGAATGTTAAAACTTTGTATTTATTTTTCATTAAAAAATGATGGCTTGTAGAGGAAGCCGAAACTCAAATAATGGTCACGGCGGCGGAGAAGTCGTTGTCGCCGCATAAGTACGGAAAGAAAAACATTCCCTTTTTGTCGTTTAGTAAAACGCTTCGTATAAAAAATATTCCTTTTGAATAAACATAAAAGTCAAAGGGGTTTATACACCGTATAAAAGAAAGTTGTGTATAAAGCCAAATATGCCTCAATGAAAGGAGATTGAGACAAAGTCCTTAAAAAGATCATTTTTAAAATAAAATAGATCTATTATGTGTATTCACTATAGGTAGACATAGAGAACGTAAAAATACAAAATAGGACATAATAATATCATGACATAATTTGGAAGTAGGAGATTAACCCAAAGAATGGAAATTGGGTTAAGAAGTTCCCTTACCTTGTGTCCGACTTGACTCAACCGTTCTTTAACCTCCTGAATAATAAAATAGAGTTAATATCTACCTTATTAAGAACCATTTTCAATTTATTTATCCTTATTATATCACTTATTACAATGATATGAACATTATGTAACTATTTAAGTTAATAACGGTTGTTTTGTCGATCTTTGGTACTTGAGTCAACAATAAACTTCTTATAATTACAAGTTGTTCTTGTGGTAGAATATCCATTATATCCAGAATTATATTCATGATTTAGATGTCATATATATCTTATATATCCAGTATATACATTCATTTATAATTTTACGTAACATTTAGAGGTAAGAAATGAAATGCACCGTTCATGGAGACGGTAAGCCGTACGTACGCATGAACGCTACTTTCATTTCAATTTCATATTTAATGGAACTAAATCATAATGATATAAATGTATAATATAATTCCAGTATAATATAGTGTATAATACCATTTACTTCATCCTTTATACATCCCACATATGGCATTAACGATTCAAATCACTTTGAGGGGGCGGTAGTCCGCACATCCTAAAATGAAATTATCGCGTTTTACCCATAATGGAAATCATAAATTATGACATAAATGAGAAATACAGAAGCATAAGTAAAACATAAACATATTATATATCATATATAAAAATATTTACATCTTAATGGCCACCTTTGAAGGTGTTATATGAGTGTTGAACAATCATCGTTTCGTGAGGCAGAAATTCGCCATCCACAGAAACCGTATGTTCTTTAACCATTAGATGTAGTTGTGTGTAAGTTTAGCTCGAATCCTTCTTATAACAACATCCTAGTATATTGAGGATACTTTTTTTGTTACAAAAGAAATGAATAAAAAGAGTTTAGGGGGTTGGAGAAGAAAAATAAAACAAAACAACATTAGAGAAGACATTACCTCAAAATCGGGTAACTCTTTTTGATTTGAGCCAAAGGCTTCCTTGGGAAGAGTTATACCCAAATTGAGGCTTCTAGGAGTAAGGGAGGAATTTTGGGAGAGTATTTGGGCAGAGTTTGGCCGAGCCAAATGGCTTGAAAGTGTGAATGAGGTGGTAGAGGTGGGGGCCTTTTATAAGTGGAGAGGAGGGGCACTTTTGGAAAGTAATGAAATGTTATTCAATTATACAATGCTTTTCGGTTTCTAAAGGTCCCACACTTATATAATTCGTGGCTAAGGTGATAAGGGTTAGAAATATACCCATTAAATAGTCTTTGGACAAGTGTAAGCCTTGGATTTTGCATTATCTTTTCATTTTATTTAAATCGTTAAATAATGAGGTCATCGCCACATCATAATGATGTCATAAATAATTTAATTTATATAATGTCTAAAAATTATAAAAAAAATACTATGATGTAGGAAATATTTTTAGATTTCTAATTAATATATATAATCAAATTTTGGACTTGTGTAACCCTAGGTAAAAATTGTTTTAGTAAAACATTTTATGTTTGTGTCATTTTTTACTTTAACATTAAATAAAAGGTGTTTATTTCATTTTCTAACTAAAGTGGCTCCATGGGGTCCCCAAGTTGACCCATGGGTTGAATTGGTCGGCCATGACTCGTCCAATAGGATTAGGACAAGTGTCATGCTCATATCATATTATTAAAATATTATTTGTACCTTAAACTACACTAATTACCTCTAATCGCGATTAAGAACTTAAAAGTTACTATTCACCAAAAAATTATTTTAATCTCATTGAACCAAATTTTACTTCTTAATGACAACCATGTATGTCGGATTTTTGAAAATCAAATAACAGAAGTGGTAATATTTCATTTAAACGAAAAATCAGTTATTTAACTACCACTTAGTGGTTTCACTATTCATCAAAAATTGAAGTTTTTCAGAACAAGGCCAAAATTTCACCCTAAGCTATAATTGATATTTCGAATTCAAAAATGATGTCTATTTTAAAAAATTCTAAACATATAAGTTTCATTAATTAATTTTATAATTAATTCCCGCTGTCACAACAAATAGCGTGTTTTTAAGAAACAATTTATATCAAAAGATTGGCAATTGTTTATGTCCAATTTCAATGTTAAATTAATTCTAATGACCACCATTGGATAAAATGGTAAAAATATATTCTAATTATAATTTAAAACCACTAAATAGTATAATTTATCACTATAAATTATTTTGATCAAAAAAGTTGTTTTTAAGTATTTTTCACTATTCATAAAAAATTAGAAGTTCTCAGAAAAATACCAAAAATTCAACATAGGCTAATTTCGATATTCCGAATCCAAAAATGAAGTCCATTTTGAAATATAAAGTTTCTATAATTTTAAAAAGTGGTTATTACTATTCATAACGGCTACTTTAATTAGTCGCAGTATTTTAGAACTCGATGTTGCGTATAATACAAGCTATTGCATTATTGAATGAGAAGCGTATCTTGGAAGCTCGGGGTGTTACATTCTACCCTCCTTCAATAAATTGCATCCTCGCAATTTGAAATTTTTCTTTGAAAATAAAAGGTTGAAAAGAGAAAATATCTTTGAGGAAAACCCACATCAGAAATAAGGTTAATAAATATATAACATTAAAAGAAAGCAAGATAAGTACAAACGTCACCCGATATAGCCCATTCTAGGATTCTATGAAAATATGGATATAGAAGAAAAACAAACCATCAAGGTCTGATGGAGAGTTATAGAAAACAGGATTAGGAGAAAGTTTAACCACAAGAAAATCACAAACTAGTGATTGGTTAAATGGTCATTGAATCCCCAGTTGGAAAAGTTAACCGACAACATTTTTTTTTAGTTACCTTTTATAATGTTGAGGAATTTATTTAAGATATTTACTAAGAACATAAGGGAATATACATACTTGTTATGTATACTTTCATTCGTTAATAAATGTTTACCACAAACCCAACTTTTACTCCAAATGGTAACAGAACGCAAAAATATTCTATTTATCCTAATTGTATAAGGTTCCAAATGTTAACACATACCATTTAGATTAGTAAAAATATTTTTTAATAACCAGGGACTTCCTGTAGGCTAGTGGTAGAAAATAAAGGCTTGTCGCACTATGGTTGTGGGTTCGATTCCTGCAGCTTTGTCCGACGCGACGGGTTATACCCCACCCTGCAGGTTGTCCTTTTCCTAAAACTATAGTATCATAATATTCCAAAAATAATCTTCATAAATTTTTTAACCTTAAACATTACTTATCCAAAGATCAACTTAATCCATTCAAACCTTTATAGTTATCCAAAATACTTCTGTCCAACTCACAGTCCAAATTTTATAAGGAAGGTAAATATAATGAAGATCCTTTTTTTGCATGTAACAAAATGTGAACACCTTCATCATGTATTCTTTTTAAACATACTGAATTACCATGATCCCTAATTCCTTATAGAATACTAGATATACTCCTTCTATCCAAAAATGTATACAAACCATCAATCAGTTTCAAGGAAGTTAAGAATATCCAATATAATTTATCCAAATCAATCACGTCTTATTCCAAAATCACTATCTCGGTATCAGAACCATATTATGGTTTATCTTTCTCTCAACCATATATTTTACAAAAATTTAACCTACTGTGGAGTCACTTTTCTTGGTTCCACACAATCTCAAGTCCTTGATGAAATAGTACTGCAGTACAATCCTTATATACTCCATAATTATTATAACCAGTACATCATTGATACAACACTCAAATTAAAAAATTCTTTAATAAAAACATAAGAACTCTAATCATTACTCCTCATCTGTGGTAGCATCATAACTTGATTATTATCCAATAACATCATTTGGGGCATACTCTGATGATTTGGACATTGGTTTGCGTAGTGTCCCCAATCCTTGCAGAAGAAGCATTGTACATTTGAAACCATTTTCTTACCCTTGCAGTCACGCACTTTGTGTCATTTTTCTCTACACTTATAACAAACTCTCATTCCCTTTAGGCAAATTCCATGATGTTTCTTCCCACAATTACCACATATTGGAAAATTCTTCTTTCCCCTCATCCCTTTATCCATCATTCTCTCTTCTATCCCTTTCGTCTCTTGCTTCGCTTCAAAGCCATAGGACTCAGAGAATTCTTTACTTATCTTATTAACACATGATACTATTTCTTCATATGTTGAGAACACATGGGAGACTATTTCCCTTCGAAATGTTGGCTTAATACCATGAAAGATACGATCCTTCTTACTCTTTGGATCATACATATTGCTGGAGTTCACATTCCTTCTACTGGGCGCCATTTCTATACAATGACATAAACTAGGTTAGTTTATGAATTATAATGAATAATTCCAAACTTTTAAAATAATTAATGTAAATTGAATGGTTTATGGATATAATCCATAATCATAAGAATGTTTTCTTTGAAGAAGTATATACTCATAAACCCTTCATAATGGTTTGTAATGAAAATGAGAATTATCCTAAGAAAATCCCATAGGAGTGTCGTAACCAAGAGTGCAGCAAGGCCCGTTGTCGTGCACCAGTTCCCGTTTGAGTCTAGCTCAAAGCGGTGTTTTCGGGTTTTACCCCTAGGTACATCTGTGCCAGATCCGCCTCTACTTGCTCATATCTGGACAGGGATGTATTACTCGGAAAACTCATAAAATCTCTACAATAACAAAATTCTAGGAAGTTCTTCTATACTAATCCTCAAAGTCTATCTTTGGGCTATGTGCTCTAATCAGAGTTTATCTAAATCTAGCTTCCAAGGTTAGTACTAAACTGCCTTTGATACCAACTGTAATGCCCCGACCCCATTTACCCAGAGTCGGTGCATTACTTCGTAACATTGGCATGATCACAAAATATAAAGTCTCGAAAGACCGATTAGTTTAGTAGCCTTGGAAACACTAGATACATTCATAAGTCTTACATTACATCATAAAGTGAAAAACTAATAACAAAGTCTTCATAGTCCACACTCATATCCTCTTCTGACTATCCCTGCAGGTCATTCATAAAATACTTCTTCACATCCTGGAAAATATTAAAACATTGAAAGGGGTGAGCTCAGATGCTCAGTAAGGATAACAATATTGCGGAAGCTTTCATAAATAAACATAAAAAAAATTTAAGGCAATGTATAACTAAAACAAAAGCCTTTTAAACTTGAACATCAACATAATATGGCAAAAGTAAACTGAGATAATGCCATTCACTTCTTCACATTGATATTCTACTGGTCGAATAATCACATGCAATATCAATAACCACTTTCATAATGATGGAATGCATAATGCCAGACTATCATAACCACGTAGTCAAGGCCTCGTGACAAGACCACAAATAAGATTTTGTCAAGGCCTCGTGCCAAGACACTAGTTTGTCTCATGAGACCTTCCGATGCATCGAGGATCTATAGCGGGCTCCACCCGTCACTTATTAAGTCCAATGCATTCCTCATATGAATAGGTTTAAACATATCATAAACCATAACATAATCGTATCATATAAAACATGCATAAAGGAAACATAACATTTCCATATTTCAATTAAAAGATATCAATACAACACATTGATATAATAAAAATGATTTCAAAACCATTTTCAATACCAAAATAAAAGAAAGTTAAAACTTTGTATTTATTTTTCATTAAAAAAATGATGGCTTGTAGAGGAAGCCGAAACTCAAATAATGGTCACGGCGGCGGAGAAGTCGTTGTCGCCGCATAAGTACGGAAAGAAAAACATTCCCTTTTTGTCGTTTAATAAAACACTTCGTATAAAAAAGATTCCTTTTGAATAAACATAAAAGTCAAAGGGTTTTATACACCGTATAAAAGAAAGTTGTGTATAAAGCCAAATATGCCTCAATGAAAGGAGATTGAGACAAAGTCCTTAAAAAGATCATTTTTAAAAATAAAATAGATCTATTATGTGTATTCACTATAGGTAGACATAAAGAAATTAAAAATACAAAATAGGACATAATAATATCATGACATAATTTGGAAGTAGGAGATTAACCCAAAGAATGGAAATTGGGTTAAGAAGTTCCCTTACCTTGTGTCCGACTTGACTCAACCGTTCTTTAACCTCCTGAATAATAAACTAGAGTTAATATCTACCTTATTAAGAACCATTTTCAATTTATTTATCCTTATTATATCTCTTATTACAATGATATGAACATTATGTAACTATTTAAGTTAATAACGGTTGTTTTGTCGATCTTTAGTACTTGAGTCAACAATAAACTTCTTATAATTACAAGTTGTTCATGTGGTAGAATATCCATTATATCCAGAATTATATTCATGATTTAGATGACATATATATCTTATATATCCAGTATATACATTCATTTATAATATTACGTAACATTTAGAGGTAAAAATGAAATGCACCGTTCATGGAGACGGTAAGCCGTACGTACGCATGAACGCTACTTTCATTTCAATTTCATATTTAATGGAACTAAATCATAATGATATAAATGTATAATATAATTCCAGTATAATATAGTGTATAATACCATTTACTTCATCCTTTATACATCCCACATATGGCATTAACGATTCAAATCACTTTGAGGGGGCGGTAGTCCGCACTTCCTAAAATGAAATTATCACGTTTTACCCATAATGGAAATCATAAAGTATGACATAAATGAGAAATACAGAAGCATAAGTAACAAATAAACATATTATATATCATATATAAAAATAGTGACATCTTAATGGCCACCTTTGAAGGTGTTATATGAGTGTTGAACAATCATCGTTTCGTGAGGCAGAAATTCGTCATCCACAGAAACCGTATGTTCTTTAACCATTAGATGTAGTTGTGTGTATGTTTAGCTCGAATACTTCTTATAAAAACATCCTAGTATATTGAGGATACTGGTGTTGTTACAAAAGAAATGAATAAAAAGAGTTTATGGGGTTGGCGAAGAAAAATAAAACAAAACAACATTAGAGAAGACATTACCTCAAAATCGGGTAACTCTTTTTGATTTGAGACAAAGGCTTCCTTGGGAAGAGTTATGCCCAAAGTGAGGCTTCTAGGAGTAAGGGAGGAATGTTGGGAGAGTATTTGTGCAGAGGTTGGCCGAGCCAAATGGCTTGAAAGTGTTAATGAGGTGGTAGAGGTGGGGGCATTTTATAAGTGGAGAGGAGGGGCACTTTTGGAAAGTAATGAAATGTTATTCAATTATACAATGCTTTTCGGTTTCTAAAGGTCCCAAACTTATATAATTCGTGGCTAAGGAGATAAGGGTTCGAAATATACCGATCCAATAGTCTTTGGACAAGTGTAAGCCTTGGAGTTTGCATTATCTTCTCATTTTATTTAAATCGTTAAATAATGAGGTCATCGCCACATCATAATGATGTCATAAATAATTTAATTTATTTAATTTGTAAAAATTATAAAAAAATACTCTGATGTAGGAAATCTTTTTAGATTTCTAATGAATAATTATAATAAAAATTTGGACTTGTGTAACCCCACGTAAAAATTGTTTTAGTAAAACATTTTATGTTTGTGTCATTTTTTACTTTAACATTAAATAAAAGGTGTTTATGTCATTTTCTAACTAAAGAGGCTCCATGGGGTCCCCAAGTTGACCCATGGGTTTTCTTGGTCGTCCATGACTCATCCAATAGGAGTAGGACAAGTTTCATGCTCATCTCATATTATTAAAACATTATTTGTACCTTAAACTACACTAATTACCTCTAATCGTGATTAAGAACTTAAAAGTTACTATTCACCAAAAAATTATTTTAATCTCATTGATCCACATTTTACTTCTTAATGACAACCATGTATGTCGGATTTTTGAAAATCAAATCACAGAAGTGGTAATATTTCATTTAAACGAAAAATCAGTTATTTAACTACCACTTAGTGGTTTCACTATTCATCAAAAATTGACGTTTTTCAGAACAAGGCCAAAATTTCACCCTAAGCTATAATTGATATTTTGAATTCAAAAATGATGTCTATTTTACAAAATTCTAAACATATAAGTTGCATTAATTAATTTTATAATTAATTCCCGCTGTCACAACAAATAGCGTGTTTTTAAGAAACAATTTATATCAAAAGATTGGCAATTGTTTATGTCCAATTTCAATGTTAAATTAATTCTAATGACCACCATTAGATAAAATGGTAAAAATATATTTTAATTATACTTTAAAACCACTAAATAGTATAATTTATCACTATAAATTATTTTGATCAAAAAAGTTGTTTTTAAGTATTTTTCACTATTCATAAAAAATTAGAAGTTCTCAGAAAAATACCAAAAATTCAACATAGGATAATTTCGATATTCCGAATCCAAAAATGAAGTCCATTTTGAAATATAAAGTTTCTATAATTTTAAAAAGTGGTTATTACTATTCATAACGGCTACTTTAATTAGTCGCAGTGTTTTAGAACTCGAAGTTGCGTATAATACAAGCTATTGCATTATTGAATGAGAAGCGTATCGTGGAAGCTTGGGGTGTTACAATTATGAAAAATAAACCATAACACAATCTCTTCATTGAAATAATTTTTCAAGGCACATGTATCAGAAATCCTAGTGTATTGCATCTTGATTTTACTAAAGTCTATATAGCTTAAATATTACTTTATTAAATTAATGAAATGCTACTATGCAATGTATATGACTGTGTTAAAACAATTGTTTCTGATTAGACAATATGTGATATCCCAATATGGTGATATTATTGTTAAACTTATTTCTATTTGGGTGAATGTGATCCCACATAAAAAAAAATTGAGGTTGATATCTACAAAATAATACTCTGTGTAGTGTTGACAGCTCAAAATAGAAACCCTTTCCCTTTGGTTAAGACTATTATGTCCAACACCTCCCTTTTATCACACATTCCACCCTTTAAACATGCACCCCTTACAATAATATTGTGTACGGATTACTTGTACTTTTCTCTTGCCACCCATTGTCCATGATATTGGTTGGATGGTTTATCTATGTAATTGGCCTTATCACTCATGGATAGATAATTTTCCATATCTTTTATAAATATTTAATAATTTACATTTCCATTTCTATCCATATTATTCACCTAAAAATTATGTATTTTTTCTATTGTAAATTTCATTAAAATTTCATATAACAATATATTTATTTTCTTAAATTTTTGTAAAAATATTATTAAAATGTTAAGTTCCCAAAATTATAATAATAAAATTATTAATAGGGAAATAATATATATTTATTTCAAAAATTAGTAAAACTAAATCATAAATTATTATAAATGAAATTGGACTATAAAATCCCCCACCCTTAACTATGTCTTTTCACAAGCATTAATCTCAACATAAATCACAAATAAATTCCACGATGCTAATATTTAAATTAAATTTTCAAAAATACCAAATGAGTATCAATGGAGAACCAAACATTAAAGACTCACATATAAATATAGATCTAAGGCCCACCAATCAAATAAAATAATCAAACATGTATTTTTCTATTCCGTTCATGAATTTATGAATCTTCATCAAATAGTCATCCATGTATCTCAATTTGTAATTAATATTTATTCCATGTAGTAGATTTCCTTACTTTTAAATCATTCCACTCTTCACTAAATGTAATAATTTAAATGGAGTTATCATCATACCTTAAGTACAGGTTCTATACCATATGATGGAATTCTATAAAGAATAGTAAATATATAAGAATCATTTTTTTCATCTTTTATAATTTTTTAAATTTGTTATTAGAGAAAATATCTCACTCCATACCCAAAACATAACTTATATCCTCATAAAAAAAATTCTAATAGTCATAAAAAAGTCATATTTTGGTTGAATTATTATTATTATCCTACCAAATAAAAAACAATTGTTTTCTTAAATTTTGTAATATTTTTTTCCAATTTATTTTTTACAGGAGGGATAATAATAAAGAATAATGAAATATAATTTATCCTTACCATATAACTTTAAATAAACCTCGTTTCTTCAAGAAAATAAATAATATCCCTTTACATAAGAGACAACCTCTCCCCTATAATTTTTCAATTGAGTATGATGGAATATATAAATAGTAATGGTATAAAGGAAATAATTAGATTTTAAAGTTATTATTATCTATTAAGGTTATTCATTACATTAAGGGGTTAAAGAAGGAAATAAATGTAAATATAGACCATAAGGATAAGTTCTTAATAATTAAACTATGTTAATTATTTTAATAGTGACATTGTATAATCTTGGAATTGGAAATATATCAAGAAATTTTCAAGTAGGTTATATGCCCCATGTATCTATAATGAAATGGGTAATAGAAAGAATATGAAATCATTGCTTAGAACCATCTGAGGATTTGGGAATGTGTAACTAAAATGACTCATTCATATCATTATTTATAAAGTTAATATAATCCACATGAAATTAAAAAATTAAAATCATGCAAAATGTGAGTGGATTCAGTCAAAATGAATTATCGATCATCATTAATCCTAATTTATGAAATCAATAGCCCTATGTTTATCATTATTTATTCATCACCCCATACCATTAATTTAAAACAATTCCCAATGAAATCTTAAATTAGGAATCATTAATTTCATATATAATTATTGTGTCATATATTTAATGTTCAAAAAAAGTATAAGGAGGGTATAAAAAACTAAAATTATATGTATTTCATTTCATGACCATTAACAAAAAATCCCATTAAAATACAATCCAAGGATAAGTTGGTCCATTTTCTTTCAGATGATTTGGAATAAAAATAAAAAATAGGAATATCAAATATATATTCATTATTAAAATATCAAAAGGGGATCCAAAATTCCAAATATAATTTCATAATGTAACCGAATTTCTAGGTATATACATAAGAAAATGGGTTATAAATAAATCATAGTAAGGGAATAAACATGTTAGTGAAATATATTTATTAAGAGAAGAATCATATCAGGGTATCATAATGTGGATAATCATTAACATAAAATTTCATAATTGTATAATAATGATTATAAAATTATGGAAATGTGGATAAGGCATAAAATATTATATCATAAGCATAAGTTAATGATAAATTCAAATATAACATAACTTAGTGTACTGTGGTAACTGCCTTTGAACCTTAATTGGAGTCTCATGAGAGAAAAACATTACCCAATTCATTTGAAGGACGTTTAGTTATGGTAACACCCATAAAATTAAATAAATTTTTATTCATTTATAGTATATATATTAACATTAATAATAAGAAATAAGAATAAGTAAACCCCATAAAAAGGAAATGGATAACATAATCATTTATTAGATCAAAACCAAATGGAATATCATAAATATCCCAATTTGGGAAGGGATGTAAATAATACTTGGATTTTAATTAATGAATAAAGAATAATTTTCCATGAAAATTGTGTTCAAGAGAATTGAATATTTAAAAATTGATTAGGGAGTTATGTTTTTAAAAGAACCACCTAAACATCATTTCTGAAAATGGTTTAAGAGTATTTATAGAATGTAAGAGCATAATATTTTCTATAAAACCATATATATAAAAAATGGTTTTTAATTATTTATTGACTAAATTTAAAAACCATAGAAAATTGACAATTGGCTGTATGTGTACTTGAAATTGGGTAAGAAATAGATAAGTTCCCTTTAATTAGGTTTTCTTAAATAAATTAATTTGGAATGAAACTTGAAGAACATGAAGTATCCCCAAACATTAATGGGAAAGTAAAATTTTAATATATATATATATATATGTATATTGGGAAATTATATTAAAAATATGTAATATTTATGGGAAAATAATATAAATCTAAAGGCGTTAAAATAATAATAATGTTTACCCCAAATTTATAAGGGTTTTTCGAAATATCACTTCCCTCAAGTATTGCCTCTTCCTTTGGATGTTAAATTTTAGACTTTCCATTAAGAATCCTTGATATTGTATTTTGTTAATACTATAACAAAATTGATGTGGGAAGGATGGCTGGGTGAAGATTTTGTACTATATTTGGATAATTATGGTACTTTGAGTGTGAATAGAATTTGGGTGGTAATGTGTGGTATTTGTAATAGGATGATAGGGTTATTTTTTATGATAAGGAAAATTAATTTAGAATTTATTCTCAAGAATACCAATAGTGATAATTATAATGAATATATATTTTAATTCTTTCATATGTGTCTATGATAATTGTTTTTTACATCACCCCTTATGAAATTAATTATTCATTTTACTTATAATGTAAAATCACATATTTTATCATATTTCAATATTCACTAAAATTTATATAATTCTATAAGAACTCTAAAAATTCACTACAAGATAATTTCAACAAGATTATTCCCAAAATAAAATTAAGTTTTTTCAAAAAATATATATATTGTAAATATAATCTTTTAAATAAATTCATTAATAATTTTAAAAAAATGTCTTTATGATAAAATGAATCTTTAAAACCATTGAAAAATTTGGTGAGACGTCATAAAACTAAATTTTATTTTACGTAAAAAACCTAGATTTTATAAGGCCATTTTATGGAAAATGTTTTTCATTAAAAATTGAATATTTAATATAAAAATGAATTTTAAGGAAAATAAAACATGATTTTTTTAGAAAAACAATTACCATTAGATTTAATTATTTCTAAAATTTATTTTTCATGTTAACAATATTATTTAATTGTCTTGTGATTTAAACTTATTATATTTTTATTTCATAAAATACCCAAAAATTATTTTACTAGTCTATCATTGAGGTTACATTATAATGGTCAAGTTTGGATCCATAACAGTCAATTAAACTATTCTAATAGTCGTATTCCAATAGAAACATAGTTTTTATACACCATATAATTACATCCAGTTTAAATTATTCATCATTGAATCAAATTTTAGCCAGGATATTATATTACAAATTATAAAAAATATAGATTGTCTTACTAATGATATGTATATTTTTAATAGGCTTGTTCACAGGTTTGATAATTCTTGGAGATAAAGACTATCTAAATTATCTTATTCTAGTTAATTTTTCTATACTTTTCCATTATAACACAAATGTTTTTTTTATATATATTTATTCCTGAAATATAATTTTTTTAATTTATATAATATAGTGTTTTTCATTTTTATTATGTGTTTCATGTGATTTATATTATACATCACTAACAAGTATGAAAAACATATAAATCCATAAGGGATAGATTCGATGTTAAATGGAGGCTACGATGCTGCCTCCTCCCCCCCTTGGCGGGGGAGGGGGAATCGTTATCCCATGAGAGAGCTCGGTCATTCAGGCCTTTCTCCAACCCGGAGTTCCTTCCTACTTTCCTGAAGGTTTCAATTAACCCTAAGTTGTCTGACCTAATTGACAGAGCAATGAATCTTCCCCTCTCATTATCTAAGTTCACAGAGTCTTCAGCCTTGCTGAACTTCAACTTGGTTGGTCAATTTAGGAACAGAAGACCTTCAGTGGATGACTTTGATCGCTTTGTTTTTTGGATCATGGGATCTTCACGAACATGCGGTTGCAGGTTTAATGGATAGGAAGGAAATTATGATTAGGTTCAAGTCCGAGATAGACCTCATTCTGGATTAGGCTAGGGAACCTCATATCTTTAAAGGTTATCGATTTATGCTTTTGCGTTGGTCTTTTGATCTGCATATGAACCGGGATTCCCCTTATATCGGCGTTTGGGAATGTTTTCCCAAATTACCTTTACCGTTTCAAAACCCGTCTATTATTCACCTGTTGGGTAACATGGTAGGAAGATATATTTGTTCGAATTATCACACAGAGGCAGTTTTCCATCCGGTAAATCCACGGGTCAGCGCTAAAATAGTCGCATCATGCGTTCCTACGGATTATATTTGGATCACGATCGGGGAGGAATATAGATACAAACAGTGTGTTATCTATGAAATTTGGATGGATTTTTGTGGTTCTTGGACGCGCTTGGGCCACTCGACTAAAGTTTTCCGAGTGAGGGGGACCTGTCATAGCGGGAAGGAGGATTGGATGGGATCCATGGAGGGTATAAGGCAAAATGAAATGGGAAACAAAATGAGGGTGAGCCGGGATTTGACGACGAAAGAGGAAATTGAAGGAGGGAGGGGATCTTAGATGAATGCTCCAGCTGTGGAAGATCATCCCTATGGTTCCCGTGTTTACGGCTTTGAGGAAGATCAAAGAAATTCTACCACTGTGGGTACTGAACAGGTTGGAGAAGACCGGAGACGCAGTTCTGTGGAAGTGGTAACCACGGCCAGGCCGAAGGAGGATAAGGCCTGGATCCCCTGGCTAAACCTTTCATGGATTTAAACAACTGTTTTGAAGTTCTTATAGAGGAATATGTGGTTGAGGGTCTGGAAGAGGAGGCCAATACAGGGGGTGAGGGTGATGAGGTGCTTGCGGAGAATGGGCAGGAGGATCACTTGGGGCAGGAACTGGTTGCAGGTCCTGCGGAAGAGGAGGCCATTACTCATTCTATGAATTCGGTTGGGGGGATAAGCCTAATGAGGTACTTCTTCTTGAGGGTAAAGGGAAAGAGGTTGCTGTTATGGCTGGGGAGGGTAATCCCCTATAGGAGGGGCGACAACCCTTGGTGGAATACACTCCTCCTGAACAGAGGATGGATTTTTTGACTGGAGGTCATGAAGCTGGGTTGAAGGAACAGTTCGGGGTGGGAAAGGAGTGCTCTAGGGGAGGGAAGGAGAACTAGAGTACTCCTGATAGACATTCATTTAGAGATATTGTTCATGACGAGAATCAGAAGAGGTCTACAGATGTTAGATGTCTATCTACAACCTCAACAAGTAGGCCAAGAAAAGACTTCTCATATCTCCCAAGCCCAATGCGGACAAGGTCTGCTTCCAAGAGGAATAATCAGGTTATCCTTTCTATCAAAAAAGGCAGTGGGGTTAAGAAGACAACATCAGTTATGAATAATCTGGACATTCATAGCAATCGTGTTCAAAGTGTAAACTTTTAGAGAAATCTGGAATGGGAATCGGCTACGAGAGAAGATGAATCCTGTATGGGATACAGGGATGACTGCAGTTATTATGATGTTTAAATTGGTGTTGTTTGTGTTGTTTTTTGTTCCGGTTTTTTGAAATTGTTTGGCATTGTATGTTGGGTACTGGACACCCTTAAACTGGCCATTATTATATTAAAAAAATTATTTTGGATAAAGGAAATTGCCTTCATAAAAGTCTGGACCATTATATTCTTCCCCACATTTGAAATTAATTCCTAGAAATTTTGTTTCACATACTATAAAGAAAACATGTGAGTGTACTTTTTGTTTCATTAAAACATTAGGTTTCCATGTTTTTTTAGAATACTTATGCCCGAATATCCCGAAGGACTTCTTTTTTATTTATTTTTTGACAACCCCCCTTTCATGGGATGAGGGGGAACCCTTACATGGCCCGTAGGTATTGAAATGACATGACTCATAGGTATTATGAAATATAAAGTCTATAAATACATGGAACTACTCCTCCCCAGCTTCTTCATCATAATGTTAACTCTCTACCTTTGCATGTCTTGTTTGTCTAGGCTTCCTGTGCAAGCATAGGCCAGTCCCAATGGAAAATTTCATACCCTCTCTTTCTGAAAAATCCTCTTAAGATTCTGCTTTGGTGAATGCTCTTACTTAGTATCATCATCTAGAGTCTGCTCCTTGTAGATTCTTCATGGTCGTTCAGCAAAATTTCAAGTGGCATGAAGACCTTGAGGTGGCCTGAAGGCCTTAAGGTGGCTCAAAAACCTTACTAGACCAAAATCCATTGGTGGACCGAAGGCCTTGAAGGACTTAAGGCCCAAAGTGATGGCCAAAAATCCCAAACAGATTAATAGTTATGGATACTATAGTACTAAATAGTGGCTGCTACAGTACCTACTACATTACTTCCTCGGTAACCTGAAAATATGTCTCCACCTAATTTTGAATTTGGGTCTCTTGGATGCACTTTCCAAGTCATCACCATCTGGGCTAAGGCTCTTGTTCCATAATACTTATGATTCTACCAATGTATATTGATATGGTGAGTATTCATATTACATAGAACTTTCTCTCTTGGGACCAATATCTTCATTAGGTGCTCCATGTAAGATAGATAAATATATTGATATAAAAAAACTATATTTTTTACATGTGATAAATTTTTTATGAACTTCTCTAAGAGGGATACATGGGACATGTAATGTACATGATATTGGTTTGGTGGGAGTTCATGTCGATAGGACACATATCAAATGTGCTCAAGACTCTCATGGGGAGAATATATCTAAGTCTTTTCTTTCACTTTTTCACAAAAAACAAGACTCTCATACATGGATATATATATAAAAAGTAATTTATTTTCATCCTTAAACAACTGATATTTTTTTTATTATCAACAAATCTAGTTTTTCATATCTAATATGCTCTAATGTAATATTTCATTGATTTCAACTTCTCTAATTTTTCTTCAACCATCTCAAGTCAATTTTTTTATGTTGTCCAAATTCATCCCATAATATTGGAGTTCTATATTTATTTCCCTTGATGGATTAATTAGGATCCATATTAATACTTGAGAGGAATCTATTGTAGTTTGATAACTCTATCAAAGGAAGATATTGATCCCAACTACCGTCAATCTCTATATGGAAAGCTCTTAGAAGATCCTCATGTGTCTAGCGGTTCATTTGGATTGCCCACTATATTTGGGGTGATAGCTCATACTGATGTTCAACTATATTAAATCATGTTGAATATTTTTCCATATATTTTAGTTTATCCATAGATATCGATTTGAAACAATTTGTTTTGGTGTTCAACGTAGCCTTTCCACTTATTTAATTTACGTTTTAAATTATGTTCAAGTGATAAGACCTCTCAAAAAAAGATAATGTGAAAAGATTTAGTGAGAAAAAACATGAAAATTCATATAGAATTATTTCTTTTTGATGACATTGAAGACCCCATAGAAAAATCCATAGTTATGTTATCCCATTTCCACATGGGTATAGGTGATGATTCCATTATCCATTTTAACTTTTTTACTTTTCTCCTACAATTTTTTCATACTATCCAATTTTATGTTTATTTCATTATGTCACTCTCAATATTATCATGTCACTCTTGATATCAAATATCTATATAAATAATGGTTATCCAAGGGTGGGGCATAATTTTGAGGTATGTCCATAATTTAGTAGATGTTTTTCAATCTTGATATTAGATTGTATATATAGCCGTGACCCAAATTTTAAAAAATCCTTCTTCACAGGCATTGAATTCTGAGGATTTCACCTTCTTATTTCCTATAATATCTATAATAAATTCATTTAATCACTTTACCCTTCCAAAATATTTTCAATAATTGATAGTTAAGATATATTTTGAACAGGTTTTTATATGGATTATTCCTTTATGATTCCATTTTCCCTCCTTTCCAAGTCTAACAAGATCAGATATTTCTCAATATTTATCCTGGATAAGGTTATATGATATTGTCTTATTACATAATCCTACATTTTATTCCTTTTAAAAGGATAGTAATAGATTAGGAATCCAAAATCCTCGATCAGCACTAATCATATTCATTTTCAATTGTTGATATCCTTCTGTTGGAATATATACTTGAGGGTCTTAAGATTAATATATATAAATATATCAAACTTATATCGATAGAGATAATTCTACAAAATCATTAATGGGAATACTAATACAGCCAAATCTATATTATTCTTGGATAATTTATCCTTTTCACCTTGAAATAAAAAAAGCTATAGGTTATCACTATCTAATTTTTCCTGAAGACACAACCTAAAACCTTCTTTAAAGTATCATTATAGATAAAAAATCCTTCTACATGGGTGGGTAGTTTGTGTAGAGGTACAATTATTACCACCTTATAAAAAATCATAAATATTTATTTACATTCATTATATTATACGTCACGATTTTTTTAAAAAGTTTTTCTAATAACATTATTTCATCGATATCTTTCATTACCCACAATAGCAAGTCAAAACAAACCACAATATACTATTAGAATAATATTATTATATTTTATCTCCTATCCATTGGATTAATGGGTATGAATAAGACTGAATAAAATATGAAAATTTATTTCATAAACATTTATAAAATGAGTTCATCAGTTATAAATTTATTATATGTAAAAATAATAAAC
This sequence comes from Viscum album, assembly GCA_963277665.1. Classification (NCBI taxonomy): domain Eukaryota; kingdom Viridiplantae; phylum Streptophyta; class Magnoliopsida; order Santalales; family Viscaceae; genus Viscum; species Viscum album. Next base: position 1,544,018,400 of record OY728129.1, read on the forward strand.
ATTTTAGAATAAAGGAGATGTTTTGCAAAAAACTGTTTTTATGCATGAAATATATTTTAATCATAATTAATTAAATTTATCAAAATTGTTTAATAATGTTAATAAAATATATATATATAATATATTAAATAAAATGTTTTAATAATTCATCAAATATTTTTATGGTTATATAAGAAAATGAAATCTGGTTTTAATTCTAAAAACTGTATTTTTTTAAAATGGTTTATGCCATGTTTCGGAGATAAAAATTAAAATTAATTACTTCTGATTGTAGTTATTGATTTTTGAAAAATATTGATAAATAAATAGAATATTGTGGTTCAAATTTTGTTAATATGCCTCTTTTATTTTTTTCCCAATATAAATTATAATTGTGGAAAAATTTATCACTTCTGTATATTGAGTTAATAATGGTTAAAACTAAATGACACAAACATAATTTTTCATATCAATTATTATTTAATTAATATATGTTGACCCTTATTGCCTATTTTATGTAATGTTTTTTTTAATGAAAATTTATCATGTAAAATTACATTTAGAACATTTAACACAAAGAACAATATAAAGTGTCACAATCATAGTTTTAAATATCATGTCTGTATTCACATAGTTACAAAAACTAGTTATGAACGAATATTGATCTTAATAATGAGATTAATGAAATTATTTTTTGGATTTAAATTTATATCTAATTTTTATTAATTATATAATGGATTTAATTTTTCATGAAACACATATCAAATATTTCTTCAATTAATAAAAAATATAATAAATGATTTTAAAAATATTAATATTAATATAATTTGAGAGAGTCAATATGTTCCAAAAAAAAATTAGATGAATATAACATACTTGTTTTATTTTAAAGAATTATATTTTAATTACAAAATTATACATTTTAAGTCAAATTAAACGAATAGTGTACAAATTGACATTAATGACATTTTATCAAAACAAATATTTTATTAAATAACATAAAAATCATAATAATATTAAAATAGGAAAAATGGGATATTATATGGTGGATAATTTAATCACATTTCAATTAATATTACATTGTAAACAATCTTTATTGATAATTACTTTTATTAATTTTATCATTTAAGAAATTTCTTGTGTGTCCTCTACCTCCCTTATTAAAGGATACCCCTTCTGTCTTTTCTTCACACCACTTCGAGCAATATATATCAAACATACCCTACCAAATTGTCTTCCAAAAATAATTATCCAAGATTTTGAGTTTCTATTCTCCCCCAAATACTGACTCTATTTTTCATTAGAATCAATATAAATGAGGTTTCCACAAATAGGGGTTTTCTTACACGACCTCTTTCAATTTATTTATTCTAAGGATTATTATAAATATTTAGTAATTATCATAAAATAATTATTTTAGTATCATAAATATTCAAACAATTATTATTTTTATGAAAATACCATTATCCAACCTATTTTAATAAAATGGGAAGTGAAAGTATCGCTCATGTGTATATATGGATTACCATATCTATGCATCGGTACTATTCATTTTACATCACCATATATCCTGAACAGTTATTATGATTGGTTTAATGTTCATTTATAATATTTATGATGTAAATATTATTCTATAATGTTAATATCATGCCTATCTTCTTACCTTTCGAACTGATGTGATGTGATAACATCATTCGTGTGTATGTGTTAACTACCACCTTCACGAAGCAACATGATTCATTTTTCATTTAAACTTTAATTTGATGTTAAGGAGGATGTATCTAATGAATATATATTATTTAGATGATATATAAATTCTTTAACACTTTTTAATTATTATTTACCATTATTTTGTTCCATCCATCAAAAAATGAAAATATCATTCATTCATATAGACATCATATCATCTCCATTAATGTTGTAATTAATTATCTATGTATAGAATTATGAATGACTCCAAATATATGTATGTAATGATTATATATGGTATAATAATCATTTTTTTGAATTTATATAGAATTATAGTATGTTTAATTTTTTTATACATGAGTTTATAATTCTTTCGAATCCTGCAGAACTAAAGGTAAGGGATTTTCATCTCACTTTTATTTTTATAGGACACATGCCATATAAACCACTTGTTTTTTTAGGTGTATATACTTCCCAAGAATGAAATTAAGGATTGTTAGCATGAAAATTTTATGATATATATATATATATATATATAATGTTCATTCTTTCAAGGGGATTATGATTCAAAAGGTAACAAATCAGTAATGGATTTATGATATAATCTCATTATTTCTCCAGATTGTTTATGATTATGTTTCAGATGATGAAATATTAGAATATAACTCTAAAGAAATATATTACATTACATAACCCTATATTTATTTCTTGAAAACGTATTTTTTCATCCCCTTAATGTGCTTAAAACACCAAAATTATATTTTTATGAAAAATCGAATTTATTTCTCTCTTCAGTCAAAAAACCTTTTTCATCCATATAAATATTTTCTATGAAGAATTTAAATAAGGTATTTAATATTATCCTATTATTATTTAATTTAATTTTTACAAATTGTTTACTTTTTACAGAATTATTCAAAAATATTCTTCTTATTTTCATTTGAATGAGATAATTTATGATTTTTTACAAAAGTGTGGAATAAATGTTTTCTTTTAGAATATTTGTCTTGAATGGAGTTTACCCATTAAATTATTGATTAATTATTTCAGTCCAATATTAAATTATTCCTTCTTTATTTTAAAATAAAATGTGTTCCATAGTATTTTGTAAATTTTTAGATTTTGAAGATGTGATTTCCAAACGTAAAGGTAGTTTTCCTCAAATAATGATAAAAGTGATATTTCAAAACAAAATTCACCTAAGATGACATCCTTTGATGTTACTTACTACATTCTGGGGTTATGATCCAATGAAATCATCCTTATACTTTATCTAGATGGTTTATGTTTATGATAACAATTTTTTGTGAAGCCTATTTCTATTCCACAGGTTATGCTATGATGAAATGTTTTTGAAACACATTTCCTTTAATGCATTCGGATATAGACAAATTTTTATGATCTTGTAGTACACATATATTTGATTTTAATTATTTCATAGTAGGTATCTATATATCACTGCAGTTAATTGGATAATGATTAATGTTCTACAAGATAAAAGGGTACACGATAGGTTACCCCAATCCCAAAAGATGGTACATGGGAGGTTATCCCATGCCCGAAGTAGGTACAAGGGTGATAGGACCATGTATAAAATGTTATGAAACCCTTTGTAGGTATCCTTAAGATAATTTTTTCTAGGATTATTTTTATTCCATAATTCAAGCCCTTGTGCCAATTTCTTGCTATCATGGATCAGGTTCTTTGATTCCATTATTTTTCAAATTTTATGAACTACCAATATTCATTAAATGACTCATGATTATGGTAAATGATATCTATAGAATATATTTCAAATGTTAAACTCATGTTATTATTTTATTATTCTCATTTTTTCTTATATGATAATAGATATCTCACTTTTTACCCTTACAAGGAATTAGATATCACATTTTTTTTTCTATTTACTTTTCCTATGTTATGAAGAAATCTATTGTGTATGATATGTCAAAGAATATTGATAGTTATGTAGAATTATATGGTATACAATGTAATTCACATATGAACAAGTTTTTTATGTATCACAGTTTCAAAAGGAAATTTATGTATACAATTCATGTGTGGATGATCATGTTATATAAAGAATATTCACCTACTAAGATGTGATATTTATGTATGATACATTTTCGGTCACTATAATTGGTATTTGATCAAAATTTAGATATCATTAGAAATATATGATGAGAAAACATTAGTGATAACATATGGATGCATATGAGAATGTGATAAAATACAAAAAATATAGTAATGATCATGAATAACCTACATTTATCCTATTTTTTCATAGAAATAAAACAAGTTATAATGATTTAGACGTATTGTAAATGATAATTCGTGATTATTTGGTTTAACTTTATGATTATTGTTTCTCACACTATATTTTTTTAGTTGATAGTTGGAACCGGGTGGAATTTTTTTATTTCTAAATTCAATGGACAATGAAATTATTTTCCTCCATAAAAACCAAATGATTTTGGATATGGAATACAAAAACGCATTTCCAAGATCACATAGATTTATAAATATATGAATCAAGATATTATTCAAACAATAAAATGAGGGATCGATGTTATGTTGAGTCCTCCATGAGGCAACATCTACCATCTTTTAATGGGTCTATATATCCACTAATTTCTAATAAATAGATTAGCACCATTATAATATATTTTCTATACTTTTGTGTTTGGATCATGAAAATGTTATTTTTTATTTTGATCATTTGGAAGATGAAGAAGATCAATTATAGACTCCTTTTAAAACTATTATGGAACAAGATGATATTTAATTTATGAAGTGAGGTTAAATTAAGAGATAATTTTCTAATAATTAATTTCCAAGTATTATTTAATAAAAATAGTGAATTAATTCCTTGATTTAAATCATAGATATAATAAATTTATTTATACCTTTGACGAACATTTTAAAATACATGTGAGGTAAAATTTTGGTATTATCATCAATATTGATTGTAAGGTTGATCAATTCATCTGCGTCCTAAAACAAATTCTATAAAGGGTCTTATCCATGGGTTACTCAAGTATATATGAAGAAATAATTTGATAACCTATGAATATGGAAATTTATATTGTAGTTACACATCAATATCATGGTTTTGATATTAAAATAATTATAAAATTAAAAATAAATTCAAAAAACCATGGGGATAATAAGATGAGACTTTATTTATGCTCAATGTGTGGATGGAACTATATATGTAATTATATTTAGGGTACTAATAAACGTTTAAAGTCTAGAAATAAAGGTCATTGAGGGATTGAATACTAAATTAATGGTAATATGTTTTTTAATGATTTTAATAAAGATAAATGTCTATATAATTCACCACCTACAATCTAGTGTTGCAAATTCCATGAGTATTGGAATTTTGCTAACTGGTTAATAAATACAAATTTTAATGATGATTATTATCATTAATAAACTTTTAACCCTAGAGTAAAATGGAAATCTTATTTGATCACTATTTCTGATGAGGGGTGTGATGAAAATGTGGTGAAAGATACAATTATAATTCACTCTATAACTACAAATATCATATTTATTTCTTAATCTACCAACTATTTTATTTTTGAGGAATTTTGTAACAGTATTTGAATATCACCTCAATGATTCAATGTTGAATTAGCAATGAAATCCCATAATGGTAAAATTATTACATCTCATGTCCATTATTATTCTCTTATCAAATATTTTGGTAATATGATTCCAAAAAATATTATTTTCCTCCATCTTCATTAATTAAATGATATTTTGGGAATTTATTGGGTTAATTTACAAAATTCCTATATCAATTTAAATTAAAGGGAATTCACATTTAACATTTTGAACCAATATATAATCATCTTTCATTGTCATGATAAATTTGAACTTATAATGTAAATCACTTCCATTGTATGGGTCTTGATTCTTATTTGAAAGGTATATTTATCTCATATGGTTGGGGGATATGTCAACATAAAATATATACTTATTGTGAAGGATTTTTAATATTTATTTCTAAAATATTTATCTAGTCTCAACGGATTCATGAAGTTTTGTTTTAAATTTAGCTCATACCTGGTTCAATCCAATTTGAGAGACTCCACAATAAATGGTCCATATTTAGTTTCCAGAATAAAAATAGAAAATCCAGGATAATATTTACAAGGGATTCATTGGGCCAAGTTATTCACCTTGGGTTTCACCTATTCATTTAGTTGTGAAGAAATATGAAAAATGTAACTCCACATTGATTATAAATAACTTAAAAATATCACTACAAATAACATGTTTCATATACCCATATTGATGAATTGTTTGATAAAATACACAAAGAAAAATACATTTCCTAGATTAAATATAACATTACATATCATCAATTGAGTGTTAGAATAATGATACACTCAAAACAACATTATTAACAATGTTTAGGCACTATGAATAAATAGTGATGCTTTTTTCTTATTAATTTTCCCACCATATTCATTGATTTAATGAATAGAGTCCTTATAGATTACCTTGATCAGTTTTTGTTAGTCTTTATTGATGATATTTTAATATTTTCAATGATAATGGAAGATCAATAACATCCCTTAAGTATTTTACTGAAGACCATAAGGAATGATAAGATGTATGAAATATTTAAAAAGTGGGAATTTTGGCTATATGAAGTTTTATTTTTGGGTGATAAAATCTCAAGGGCGGGTATATTTTGGAATCCATTAATGGTAGAATTTATTATACTTAGGCCCATACCGACCATGGTTACTAATATCCATAGCTTCCTTGTTTTTTTGGATATTAAATACATTTTTAGGGTAATTTTTAATGGCCAACCAATTCACTCACTAAATAAATTTAGAAGGGACCCTTGATCCATTACACATATAAATGCAAGCAATGATTCAAGGAACTAGAGAGAAATGTACTCTTCACACATGTACTTACATTACCCTAGAGTAGAGAAGGGTTTGTAATATATAATGATACCTCAAATATAAGATTGGATGTGTCCTCGTGAAAAATATAAGGTTATAGCTTAGGTATCATGACAATTTAAGGTTCATGAAAAAAATTACCCAACTCATAATAAATAGTTAGATAAAGTAATCTTTGGATTTAAGATATGAAGGAAATATCTTTATTGATAAAAAGTGGGATATATATATAGATCACAATATTTTAAATCAAATATTCACTCAAAAAGATATGAATATGCATAAGAGAATATGGTTATAGAAATTAATGATTATAACTATTTAATACATTTCTACACTAGGAAATAAAATAATATCGGAGATGCATTAAGATAAAATTATCATGAGAAATTATATATGGAGAGGATCACAAAGGATGTAATATTCTTAGATTTGGATATATTTATCTAGAAATATTAAAACAAGGGTAAAATAATATCTAGATCAAATAAATGTTTAATAATCTATATATTCATGGATTAAAGTGGCATGGAAGGAACATGTAGTACTATAAAAGAAGGTGAGTGATGTTTCTAATTTAGAATTTGATTATGATGGAGTGATAAGCTATAGGAACCATGATTTTATCCCCTTTATACTGGTTTTAAAGAATGATATGTTATATGAAGCTCATAGTTCTCCATTATCTATTCACCCCGGATGTAAAAAGGTGTATAGTGATTTGAAATTGTATTTTTTGTGGGATAGTATAGAGAAAGATATTACAGAGTTTTAATCTTATTGCTAGGTATGTTAGCATGTTACACTTGAGAGACAAAAGTATAATGGGTTGTTGTAACCATTACCCTTACTAGAGTGGAAATGTTAAATCATCACTATGAATTGTGTCATTGGATTCCCCAAAATGACTAAAGGGAATAATTCAATTTGTGTTATAGTAGATCACCTTAAAAATGTAAAGCACTTCGTTTCCAAAACAATAATATTTACCTTTGGATTATTTTGCAATAATATATATTAAAAAGGAGGTAAAGTTTTATGCATTACCACATTATGTTGAATCTGATCTGTATTAGAGGTTCTCCACTATGTTATTGAGAAGTATTCACCAAGATCTAGATATATAATTGAAATTCAATATGGAGTATCATCCTTCAAAATATGGCTAGTTTGAGAAAAATATTCAAACCCTATAGTATATGTTGGGAGATTTATCTATAGAATTAAAAGGTGGTTGGGATTAGCAAATTCCTTTATTGTAATTCTAATACAAAAAATATCATTCACTCCATAAATTAAGTGGATACTTATGGAGAACTATAGGGTTGAAATTTCAGATCTCCAATGTATATGAATGAATTTTGAGAATGAATTTTTTTACCTGACCTTGCTAAGGAAACTAAATATAATGTTAGATCCATTCTGTATCATATATGGGATGCTCAGTGTATTAAATTTTTTTAGTAAAATATTTGAATGATTAGGGGATTAAAGGTGGTGAGAAGATTTTCTTATGAATATCTCCTTGAATAGGGTGATGGGATTTGGAAGGAAGGTAATGTTGAGCCCTAGTTATATTAGTCCCATTGAAATTATTGATTATTTAATGATGTTATCTTAACAATTGGTTCTTCAACCAAATCTCTCTGAAGTAGATGACATGTCCTATGTACCTATCATAAGGAAGTACCTACCTAATCATTCACATGTACTGAACACAAATGTCAAACTATTGGAGAAATATCTCTCTTATGAGTATTAGATGGTGGATATTCTAGATCATAGTGAGAAAAAACTGTGAAACTAGAACACTAACTTGGTTAATGTTTTGTGGTGAAATCACCAATTTAAATAAGCTACCTAGGACCCAGTTGATGTAATGAAATAGATATATCCTTATTTTTTAGGATAAAAGTGATTGATTTGAAAGGGGAAATTAATTTTAATGGAGGTATAATGTAATTTCTCATGATTTTATGAAAAGGTTTCTTTCAAGAAATATTATTTCATTGATATGTTATGTTACAATAAATATTAAGTCCAAAAAAACCACAGTATATTATTATAATATTATTATTATATTTTATCACCTATTATTTCAATGGGATGGTCTGAATATGAATAACTAAATTATGAAAATGTATATATTTCTAATTTATAAATTACTTCATCGTTATTATATAATTATAAATAAAAACAAAAACATTTGAAAATAATTGAGTTTTTTTTCTAGAAACTATAATCATGCGCACATTGTAGTTTTATCCTTTTGAATTAAATGTATCACTATTAATGAATAATTTGAACTAAATATATATATAATAGACTGAATTAAATATTCTGAAAACTCATCAAATATTTTTATAGACATTTAATAAAAATTAATATGGTTTTAACCATAAAAAATTATTTTTTAAAAAAATGTTTAGGTCACTTTTTTGAAATTTAATTAAAATGAATTTATTATAATTATAGGTGTATTATTTGATAAAATAAAATTAATACTTATAGTATTCTGTTCCATATTTGGAAAAAAGGTCTCTTTTATTTTTGATCAATGTGAATAGTGACTGTGGTAAAATTTGTCACCTCGATAAAGGGTAAATTGGGTTAATCTAGGTTAAAAATAAGTGATAAGGCCATAAATTTTCAAATTCGTTTTTATTGGATGATTTTAATTAAAACCTTATCATATTATCCTAAACTTTTATTTGTTTAATGATCACTTTTCCTTCAAAATGAAATTTGTAATATTTAAAACATAGAAAGTTAAAAAGTGTCACTCTTTTAGTTTTAAATATCATTTGTATATTCAAATAGGAAACAAATCATGCTAATAAAATTTTTTTACAGTAACTTTGCAATTAATAATGTTTATTTCATGATATAATTTTTTTTAAATTTTTTAATAATTTTATAATGGCCTTAAATGCTAACACAACACAGATAAAGTTTTTATCTAATTAATAAAAAAATATATCAATTGATTTTTAAGTAATTAAAAGTACTACAATTTCAGTTAGTTAATACTATCCACAAATTTTATAAATGAAAATCTAATAATATTGTTATTTTAAATAATTATATTCAAATTTCAACTTTGTATTTATATCTTTTAATCCAAATTCAATTAACAGTTTCAAAATTTGACTTTAATGATATTTACTAAAAAATTATATTATTAAATTTATAAAAATCATTAGAATAATAAAATAGTAAATGGGGATAATATATGGTCCAAAATATCATCATAATTCTATTTATATATAATCTGTGCCCATTTTTATTGATAATGACTTTATTATCATATAATTTTTAAAGAAATTCCTAGAGTATCCTCAGCCTCCCATATAAAAGGACACCCCTTATTTCTATAATTCACATCACATCGATTCATATAGATTTCACATAACACATAAAATTCTCATTTAAACACCCTTATAAAACTTTTAGAGATTTTGATCTCCCCAAAAGACAGACTCTATGTTTTTTAAGAAAGCATGTTATATTAGTATCCTGAAATAGAGGTTGTTCTCTTACCCAACCTATTTCAATTTATTTATTCTTATAATTCCATTAATGTATGGTACATAAAAACCCTCATTTTAAAAAATATTATTAAATTTTATTATTATTATGAAAAAACCATTATCTTATATTTTTCCATAAAATGGGAAGGGAATGTATTTCTTATGGATACGTATGGCATACCATCTCCACGTAGCGGTTCAATTCATTTTCCATACCCATATTTCGTGGATGGATGTGATGATGGATTTAATGTTAATAAATGATATTTTTGACATAATTATTATTATTAACAGATACTATACTATCTAACTACTTACCTTCTAAACAGATGGAAAATTTTAATGTTTCGTGTGAGTACATATCGACTACCACCTACATGAAGCTATCTGATTTTTTCATTTTTATTTTATGTGGATGGTATGTAGAATTAATTTGATGCATATATAAGTTATATAAGATATGATAATTATTCTTTATTGTTGAATTATTAATTACCTTTCTTTCATTCCATCCATTGAAAAATGAAACAATGTTCATGCGTACGTACACTCTACCGTCTCTATGAATGGTGTAATTCATTTTATATATTTTATATGAAGGATGACTTAAAATATATTTATATAATGAATATATATTATATGATAAACTTTTATTTAATATATTATATTTTTTATGGACAACCCCCTTTGTGTTTTTGGTGAACTTGTTTTATTTGGGCTTTTCTTCTTTTAACCATTGGTGGTTGTGCCTTCTATTCGGAGATGGAGGAATTTTATAGGGGAAAATAACATAATTTTTAGATATGTATGTTTTCATAAATTAATTTAGTCTAATTATAATTTTGAAAATAGATTTATAGGATATCCCCTTGTTTTGATATTTTAAATTGATATTTTTTATGTGTCCCTATAGAATCAGTAATTAGGGTACATTCATGTCAAAGTATTGTTACATAACGTTAACTATTCACTTAGAAAATTCCATAAACAAGTTAAAAGAAGAAAAATTTTAAGATTCATGAAACTATTTCACATTGTTGAAATGTTATATCACTTTTAATTTAACCTTATGTGTCATATTTATATCATATCTTATAAATCAAGAGATTCAGGTCATGAATATCTTGGGACCAATGGTTTTAAACCATGTTGAACGTATGATTTATTTTCCATTCATGGTATAGTTTCCCCTCTCGAACCCTTGGTCTACCCCCCACATAGTTTTTTGGTGATTCATTCCCACATATATTTCTTAATATATCATTTTATCTCCTATGATTTTCGTCACATAGATTTTCTATTTCCTTCTTGTATCCTTCTTTATAGCGGTGTACGCTCTTTACCACCATTGAATCTGGTTTTAATTTTGGTGCTTGTGTGGTATAGGTTTTCCTCCTGATCTCTTTCTCCATCATTATTTGTTATAATTCCCTATTAGTAGGATTTTATTGATCATTTGATTAAGATGTGTTGTTTAAATCTTATCTCTTTTTTCTAATTTAATTATCCATAGTATATGCAATATGTGTGATTGAACCGACATGCCACAAACATGAAATTGTTAATTAGATAATCTTTATTAAATAATAATCCTTTATTAGACCATCCATTGGATCTTGTTGGTTCCATAGACATGGAAACTAATACCTGTATACACCTGATAAGTGTGACCTTGTTATGACATGGTAAGCTTTACCTTAGATCTCTTTGATAAATTGGAAATGAAATGGATTGATTGTTGGATTTTTGAAATTAGTTTGGCTAACATGTAAATTGTGTTATTTCAAAAGGTAGATGTATATCAAATAGATTTGGTTAAATTATATATTAATGAACTTAGGGTAAAATTATAAATAAAACATGTTCGATATATTTAGGAGGATAATTGGATACCATGTTTTATAAAATATAAATGGGAAGAAATATGATAATTTGAGGAATTAATATTTATTAAATGTGCAGATATATCATAGATAATTTATTTTGGACTTATGTATTCCCTACTTATCTTTTGATCATGTAACACCCTAAGCTTCCACTATACGTTTCCCTTTGAATAATGCAATAGCTTTCATTGTACGCAACATCGGGATTCTAACACACCACGACCTATCAAACTAACCGTTATGAATAGTACTACCCACTTTTTAAAATTTTATAAATATTTTCATTCAAAATGGACTACATTTTTTATTCGTAATATCGAAATTGGCTTAGAATTAATTTTTGGTATTTTTCTGAAAACTTTCAATTTTTGTTGAATAGTGAAAAACACTACATTATTGTTTAAAATCAACTTTTTATTTAAATAATTAATTCTTTTATTTAAATTTATTTTAGGTCAAAGTAAATATATAATACCTATATATGTACAATTTAATTCATTGGAGTCATTTTTTAATAATATCAGATATATAAAATTCTATTGATCTTTTTACCTTCTTTTACACACCTCCTAGAAGCATTAGCAAATTCATATAAAACATAATTTTACCATTTTGGGGAATTGAATTTCAAAAATCCAAGTGATACAATTAATATAATTAATTAATATATTGTTCAATAAGATGAAAATAATTTTTGGAGAATAGCAACTTTTGACTTTTATTTACCACGGTTAAAAGTAAATAAGATAATTAAGGGGAAAATGATATTATTATTACCATAAAAAATGTCATAATTATATTTGATATGTATAATTAGAACAAAAACATCCTTAGGAATAAAATATTATCATTTAGGTTCACTTGGATTAGATTAGGATATTTAATATTATTATATTTAAAGAATAGTTAAAAGAGTTAAATTCAATGATTAAAAACTAAACCATTTTTAATATAGGGTTATACATATTATAAATTTTACTATAAATATTCAATAGAAATATAAAAATATTTCCAACATAATTATAGTTTATTTATAATTTTTATACATTAAATAATTTTATTTATTAATGACACAATGATGATGCAATAATTACCTTAATAATGGAATATTAAAATAATTGATATTATAAATATCCAAAAAATGTAAATTGGAAATTTTGATGAATTAAACTAATTTTTTATGTTAATATGGCATGTTATTATTGAATATATGAATTTATTTCTAAGTAATATAGTTTTTAGGACTTTCACAAAATTCATTTATTAAATAATGTCAAAATTGACATAATTGAATTTTTAAAACAAATACTATATTATTGGTTGATATAGTATTACTAAAAATCTAAGGTTCATCCAAAGGGAATAAATAATATTATTTATGTCATTAATGAACCTATTTAGGTTTTATTGTCAGTTTATAGTATTCTTATTTACCATATAATTAAAAAATTCAAAGAGACATGGTAAATGTCAAACTATTTAACTAAGAGATAAATCTAAAGGATAAAGATAATATGGTGGCTCAAACCTATATAAAAACTATGTTTTGAGTTTTTTTCAACCTATCCCCACTTTATCCTAGAAATAAATCATTTTTATCCATTAGAAACCGAAAAAGAGTTTATTATAAAATAATATTTCAATATTTTCTTAAGGTATCCCTCACCCCTCTTATAAAAGGGCATTTCCCATTATCTCAAATTAACACCTTAAAAGCCATTTGACTCGGCCATCCCCTACCCAAATATCCTCCCAACAATCCTAAATTCATAGTAGAGGTCTTACATCGGTCATAAATCCAACCTCAGGACCCCTTTTGATCAATTCAAAAGGAAGAAGCCGAAGAATAGGTAAATATTTCATCACCTCTTTCAAGTTCTTTTCTTCTTCCACTTCTTCTTTCATTGTTGTATCCATTATAAAATATTTAATCTAGTATCTTATATATACTTTGAAGTTATTATAATAATGGTACAACTATATTAATTATTCTACCCATCTTATAAATGAAAAAGTCACCATAAGTGCATGCGTACGGCTTACCGTCTCCACGTCGTGGTGAAGTTTGTTATTCAAACACTTCATTATTTAGATGGGTATAATAATGAGAATAACTGATATAAATAATAAATATAACATTATATTTAATTTTTATATATGATATACCATCCAATTATATATGATTCTAATATCAGAAGAATGATATTGTCAGTCGTGCATAGGTACGGATTACCGTCACCACGAATGCGATGAGATTAATTTCCCCGTCATAAACATTCAAGAATAATTTTCATTTGATGATTAAAAATAATTTTTAAGATCTTAATATCATTATGAATATAAATCAAATACATCCTATCCATAACAAACACCGCTTATGTAACAAAACAAAAAAACGAAACAAATCAGTTAATACCTGAAACGATGATTCTCCTATAATATTATTAACAAATAAATATTAAAAGATCATATATGATATCATATTTATGTATATGTATCTTTTATTATTTAATAACAATGTTTCAACTATCATATAGTAGTTTAACATACCATCGACTAAGGAAAAGTACAATGTAAGGGTTAATTTCTCAATCTCTTTATTATCTGAGGTTGTTTTTATATAAGTGTCTATTGAGACCTCTTTATCATCAAAATCCATGTTTCTTAATAATGTATTTCAAAACATTTTATACAATTTAATAGACTATGGGTTAATTTCATTTAAAACCTTCATTGAAAACAAATGTTTTTAAAGTAATCTTTTTGTCGTTTTCCAAACAAGGTACTTTATGACCTTCTCGACAAAATTGAGGTAAGAATGTCTTTTTTAAATTATATACAGGGTGAGGCTATTTTCTTCTATTATAACATCATCGAAGCTTCCCATAGATTCTTATAAGAATATTTTCAAAATAAATATTTTCTTTTATAATTATATGTATTTTAAATGTTTTCAAAATAGAAAGATATATTTCTCTACAAATAGTTTTGATTTCATATATGTCAACATCTTTTGATTGATTTTAAGATTGTTTGAAGTTGATTTATTATGAGACAAATATTTCATATTTTATTGAAGGTTTTGTGATATGTTTGACTCTGGATGTGTAATTTTTACACCATTCATGGTTTATAGATAAAGTATTGACATTTCTTATTCATGTTTTTATACGAATGTTTTTGTTATGTTCAATTCTTCTCATAAGAGGAATGCATTAGACATATTATGTGACAGGTGGATCCTACTATATCTCCTCGATGCACCAGTAGGTCTCATTATAAAAACTATTATATTTTCACAATGCCTTGACAAAATCATATTTTTATTCTTGGAACAGGGCCTTGACTATGTGGTTATGAAGTCTGGCATTATGCATTCCATCATTATGAAAGGGGATACTGATATTGCATGTGATTATTCGACTATTAAAATATCCATTTGAATAATTAAATGGAATTATTTGATTTTATATTTTCCATATTATAATGGTGTTTTTGTTTAAAAGGCTTTTGTTTTAGTCTTATATATTTCCTTAAATGTTTATGCTTATTTATGAAAGTTTCTACTATATTTTTATCCTTATTGAGCATCTGAGCTCACCCATTTCTATGTTTTATTTTTCTCAGGAGGTGAAAAATATTTTATGGTTGACCTACAAGGATAAGCTAAGGATATAAGTGTGGTAAATGGGGAAAAATGTGGTTGATATTTTTATTTCATGATGTAAAGTAAAACTTATGAACGTATCTAGTACTTCCAGGGATACTAAACTGATCGGTTGTTCAGTACATGATTCTTTGTATCATGCCAAAGTTATGTAATAATGCACCAACTCAAGGTAACTAGGGTCGAGGAATTACAATTGGTATCAGAGTTAGTTTAGTACAAACCTTAGAAACTATATTTAGATAAACTCTCATTAGAGAACATTACCCTATGATAGACTTTGAGGATTGATACAGAATAAATCCCTTGAATTTTGGTAATTTAGAGATTTTGAGTATTTTCTAATAAATAAATCCCTATTTGGATATCAACAGGTATATGTCGCTCTGGCACATATGTACCTAGGAGTAAAAACTCTGACAAGGTGTTTTGGGCTTGACCCAGGGTATCCTGGTATACGACAATGGGTCTTTCTACACTCTTGGTTATGACACTCTCAGGGGATATGCTTAGGATAATTCACATTCTCTTTACAAACCATTATGAAGGATTTTTGAGTATATACCACCTCAAAGAAAACATTTTTTTATGATTATGGAATATATCCATAAATTGTTCAATTTATGTTATGTGTTTTACCAGTTTACAATTATGTATTGTGATTCATAAACTAATCTAGTGTATTCAATTTTTTAGAAATGGTTCCTAGTGGAAGGAATAGAAACCGTATCAATGCACGTAATCCATATAGGGATTGACCTCCTACTCAAGATAATTATAGTGGAGCTGGTGACATAACTAGTGCTGATCAGCTTATCACCATACTGGGACAACTCACTCAGGTTATGAATAATAACCTTACCTATATGGAGCACCCAGATCCACAATACATAAAATCAATGTTAGACCGCCTCATGAGGCAACAAAAACCAACATTCAATGGGAGTAAAAATCCATTAGTAGCTGAGAAATGGAGAAATTCCTTAGATAAAATATTTCATGCTTTAAGGAGTAGCCCAAAGGAAAAAAGTTTTCATTGAATTTTATCACCTCATAGGAGATGCAGATCAATGGTGGTCATTAATACAAAACACAAAGGAAGATAAATAATTATAAAAATGTAATAGAGGGAGTTTAAATAGATTTTCATAGATAAATACTTTCCTTATGACCATTGATCAGATATGTAATGAAAATTTCTGAGTCTGAAGAAAGAGTATGAGAATGTCACAAAGTATGAGGGTAACATTACAAGGTTATAGAGGCATGAAAAAGATTATATACATAACCAAATTAGTAAGATTGGTCGATTATTTGATCAGTTAAATCCATTTCTCTGTCGAGCATTAGTCTCACAATCCTTATCATCGTACAAAGATATTGTCTCATGCGCTATCAAGAAAAAAAAGGAATTATCTACGTCTTATGACTTCAAATAAAAATAAGAGAAGAAGAGATCATTTAAATACTTAGGAAATGGAAATAAGGGGAAGAAGAGAAAGGATGAATATCCATATTGTGGTAAATTTGGGAAGAATCACCCCGGTACTTTCCTGAAGGGAATGGGAGTCTGTTACATGTATGGTGAAAAAGGCCACCAAGGTCATGATTGCAAGGGAAAGAAAGAGGTTGTTAATGTGGAATGCTAAAATTATAGTGAAAAGGGTCATTATGAAAATGAATGTCTTATGCACCAAGGGAACTTACCTTAGAAAAGGACCAAGGATAAAGACCAAGCTTATGCAATCACTACTATTGAGGTTGATGCTCAGAAAGAAGTGGTGGTAGGTAATTTAATAGTTTCCTCAAGTTTAGCCAATGCTTTATTTGATTCTGGATCATCGCATTATTTCATTTCTTCCAATTTTATAATAAAATTAGATATTTTCAATTTGACTTAACAAGGGAGCTGCCAGTCAAAACTCCTAAGGGAAGTATAATCCGAACAATGTTTTGTGAATCAGTTCCCATTTGGGAATATAAAGGCTCTTTACCTGCTGATCTCATTGTCATACCCATTATTTAATTTTCTATAATACTTGGAATAGATTTTCTTTCATACAATGATGTGAATATTAATTATAATAAGAAGGAGGTTACAGTTTTCGATGATGATAAAGAGTACCTTATCTTTACAGTAGAAACATCACCACTTGATTCTTATCTAGATCCACCCCCAGAAGCTCTACTAAATTCAATTATTGGGGAGGAATATAATTAAATAATTATAGGCGAGGAAAGTATTGTTTGAATAGAGGACTTACCTATTGTGCAATAATATATTGATGTGTTTGCATAGGATTTACATCGACATCCTCTAGAACAAGAAATTGAGTTTTCCATTGATTTAATTCCTGGTTCAAGGCCCATATCGAAGACTCCTTATAGAATGGCCACCATGGAATTATTAGAACTAAACAAACAATTAGAGGAATTGAATAATAATGGATTTATTCCACTAGTATTTCTCCATGGGGATCCGCTGCCCTTTTTATTAAGAAAAAAGACGGATCTATGATGTTGTACATTGACTACTGGGAGATCAATGAAATAACAATAAAGAACAAGTATCCCCTACCTCACATTAATGATTTATTCAACCACATTCATGGTGATCAATATTTTTTAAATATTTAACTTTGATATGGATATCATCAGTTGTGTGTGAAGAAGGAATACATTCCAAAAACAGCATTTCGAACTAGGTAAAGACATTATGAGTTTACAGTAATGCCTTTTGGATTGACTAATGCACCCCATGTCTTCATGGTTCTAATGAATAGTTTTTTCAAGGAATATATTGATAACTTCTTAGTGGGTTTTATTAATGATATCTTGGTATACTTCAAAATCTATGAATATCAAGAGCATCACTTGCGCATTATTCTAAAGACTCATAGAAGAAATGAATTATATGGGATGTTTAGCAAGAGTGAATTTTGGATTCAAGACATTTATTTTCTTGGTCATATTGCCTCTAATTTTGGAATCTCTATTGATCCTTCAATGACCAAGGTGATCCAATAATGGCCATCACCGATGAGTATAACCGAGGTACAAATTTTTATTGGTCTAGCATGTTATTATTGATGTTTTGTCCAGAATTTTTCTCGGTCGGCTAACCCATTAACCAAGCTCACATGTAAAGGGGTTAAATTTTTCTGGAAAAAAGAATGTGAAGAATGTTTTTGAAGAACTGAAGAGATGATTAGTCAATGCTCCTCGCTAGACTCTACCATCTAGGACATATGGGTTTGTTATTTATAGTGATGCTTCAATGAAAGGACTTGGTTGGGTCCTTATGCAAAATGATAGAGTTATCGCCTATGCATCATGATAGCTAAAAATTCATGAGAAAAATTATCCAACTCATGATCTTCAATTAGTTGTTGTAATTTTTCCCTAAATATGTGGAGACACTATATATATGGTAAAAAATTTGATATTTATACTACTCACAAGAGTTTTATGTTTATTTTTCCACAAAAATAACTCAACAAGAGGCAAAGGAGATGTCTTGAACTACTCAAGGATTAGGATTTCACAATATACTACCACTCGGTAATGTAAAATAATGTGTCGGATGCTTTGATAAGAAAGGTTCAGGGAGTTTTGAACAAGATGAGAGTTGAAAGAGATCTTATTTTCATGGATCTAGTAAAAATGGATATAGGAATAACCATGGAAGGTGAAAAATCAATACTTTTTCAAATGGTTACAAAACCATCTTTACTAGAAAAGATAAAAATTTCACAGACTAATAATGATGAGTTTCAAAATAAGATTAATGTTTCCAATGATGGGAGATTGGGAAAATCCATATATGATGGAATTTTGAAATTTTGGATGAGGCTTTGTGTTCCCGATATTCCTGATCTAATAAGAGAATTGTTGGATGATGCTCATAGATCCAATTTCTCTATACACCCTGGGAGCACCAAGATGAATAAATATTTGAAGGATTGTTTTTGTTGGGACAACATGAAGAGGGATATTGCTAATTTTGTGTCAAGATGTATGGTATGTCAACAAGTCAAAGATTCAAGGAAACAGCCTGGAGGAGTCTTGCAACCTTTTCCCATACCTGAGTGTAAATGTGATAATATTATAATAGAATTTGTCAGGGGGATACTAAGGACTCCTAGAAGGAATTATGCAATATGGGTCATTGTTGATCGTCCTACCATGTTATCACATTTTCATGCTATAGTAGATGATTTACCACTTATACCTCTAGCATGAATATATATTAATGAAGTTGTAAGACTCTATGGTTTTCCCCTATTGATTGATTCTAATAACGATCCCCGTTTTACAACATGATTTCAGAAAAGTCTTCTGAAGGCCTTGGATACTGAACATTGTTTGAGCACTCCCTACCACCCTCAAACTGATAGACAATCAGACCAAACTATTTGAACCATAGAATACATGTTGAGATCTTTCTCACATGACATTCAAGGTATGTGGCATCAATATTTACCTCTGGTATAATTTTCTTATAAGAATAGCATCCATTCAAGCATTTAGATGGCACCATATGAAGCATTATATGGAAAGAGATGTCGCGCACCAACTTGTTGGGATGATGTTGGTTAGAAAAACTCGTAAGCCCATAACTTGTTAAGGAAATGATGGTAAAGTTGAAGGTTATCCAAACCCATGTCAAAGTAGCTCAAAGTAGGCAGAAGATCTATGCCGATAACTAAAAGATGGATTTAGAATTCTATGTAAGAGATTGTGTTTTATTGAAGGTGTCTCCATGGAAGGGAGTGATACGATTCATTAAGTATTGTAAATTATGTCCCATGTAAATTAAACCTTTCAAAATTCTAGAATGAATTGCGGTTGTAGCTTACCATTTGGCAATTAGACTAAGTCTCTACAAAGTTCATGATGTGTTCCACGTATAACATTTGAGAAAATACATGCTTTCCCCAACGCATGTACTCACCTATGAGGAAATTGAAATAAAACCTGATTTGTCTTATTGGGAAGAGCATGTCATGATTCTTGATACCAGAGAACAAGTGTTGAGAAACCAGACGACTTGTGTAGTTAATGATCTATGGAGAAACCATAAGATGGAAGAGGAATCATGGGAACCATAGGAACATATGATGAAGAACCACCCGAATCATTTTGTGCAGTATTAATATACAAATTTTGAGGATGAAATTATTTGATGGAGGAAATAATGTAACACCCCAAGCATCCTTGGTATGTTTCCCTTTGAATAATTCAATAGCTTGCATTGTACGCAACATCGAGATTCTAACACACTACGACCAATCAAACTAGTCGTTATGAATTGTAATAACCACTTTTTGAAATTTTATAAATTTTACCTTTAAAAATGGACTACATTTTTGGATTTGTAATATCGAAATTATCCTAGGGTGAATTTATGGTATTTTTCAGAAAACATTCAATTTTTGATGAATCGTGAAAAACAATGTATTATTATTTAAAGCTGACTTTTTATTTAAAAATTTAAATATCTTATTTGAATTTATTTTAGTTCAAAATATATACATAATACCTATATATGTTCAACATAATTCATTAGAGTAATTTTGTAATAATAGTAGATATATAAAATTCTATTGAACTTTTTACCGTCATTTACCCACCTCCTAGGAGCATTTGCAAATTCGCAAAAAAACATAATTTTACCATTTCTGTGAGTTGAATTTAAAAAATCTGAGAGACATTGTTAATATCAGTAAGTAAAACGTGGTTAAAAAATATGAACATAATTTTTGTGGAATAGTAACTTTTGACTTTTATTTAACATGGTTAGAAGTAAATATGATAATTAAGGGTAAATTTGATATTATTATTAACCAAAAACATGTACTATTTATATTGGTTATGTATAATTAGACAAAAATAAACCTTTTGAATAAAATATGATCACTTAGGTCCACCTGGATTAGATTAGGATATTTATTATTATTTTATTTAAACAAGAGTTAAAAGAGTTAAATTCAAAGTTTAAAAACTAAACCATTTTTAATATAAGGTTATACATAATATAAATTATACTATAAATGTTCATTAGAAAGATTAATAAATTTTGTACATAATTATATTTTATTTATAATTTCTATACATTAAATAATTTACTTTGTTTATGACACAATGATGACATAGTAGTTACCTTAATGATGAAATATTAAAATAATTGATATTATAAACATCCAAACAAATGTAAATTGAGACTTTTGATTAATTCCACTAATTTTTTAGGTTCACACGACATGTTAGTAATGAATATATTAATTTATTTCTAAGTAATAAAATTTCTAGGACTTTAAAAAAGTAAATTATAATATAATTTCAAAATTGACATAATTGAGTTTTTAAAACAAATACTATATTATTGTCTGATATAATATTAATAAAAATATTAGGATATGACAAAGGGACTAAATAATATTATATATGTAATTAAGGAACCTATTGGGGTTCTATTAGATGTTTATATTAGGTTTATTAACCATATAATATAAAAATACAAAGAGACATGAAAAATGTAAAACTATTTAACTAAGAGTCTAATCTAAAAGATAAGGTTAATATGGTGGCCCAAACCTATATAAAACCTATTGGTTGAGTGTTTTTCGACCTATCCCCACCTTATCCTCAAAATAAATCATTTTTTATCCATTATAAAGTGAAAATGATTTTATTATAAAATAATATTTCAATCTTTTCATAAGGTTACCCTCACCCCTCTGATAAAAGGGCACATACCATTCTGTTGAATTCACTCCTTCAAAACCATTTGGCTCAGCTAACCCCTACCCAAATATATTCCCAACTATCCTACTTCATCCTAGATGCCTTAATTTGGTCAGAAAAATAGACCTAAGGATCCCTTTTGATCAAATCAAAAGGAAAAACCGAAGAATATGTAAATATTTCATCACCTCTTTTAAGTTATTGTCTTATTCCACTTCCTATTTATTTGTTATTTCCATTATAAAATAATAACTCAAGTATCTTCTATATACTTTTAAGTTATTATAAAAATTGTACAACCATATTCAGTATTCTATACTTCCTATAAATGAAAAAGTCACCATACATCCGTACCTACGGCTTACAGTCTCCACGTCATGGTGATGTTTGTTTTCCAAAAACTTCAATATTTGGATGGGTATAATAATGAGTATAACAGATGTAAATAATAAATATAAAATTATAATGATTATGTATATATGATATACCATCCAATTATATATGATTTTAATATCAAAATAATGATATCGTCACTCATGCGTACGTACGGATTATCGTCTCCACAAACGTGGTGAGATTAATTTCTACATCATAACCATTCAACAATAATTTTAATTTGATGATGAAAAATAATGTTTAAGAACTTTATATCATTATGGATATAAATCAAATACATCCTACCCATAAAAAACAAAGATTATGTAACAAAACATATAAAGTAAAACGAATCAGTTAACACCCAAAATGATGATACTAATAAAATATTATTAACAAATCAATATTATAAGATCATATATGATATCATATTTATGTATACGATTCATGTATAATTTAATAAAAAATTTATAACTATTATACAATAGGTTAGCAAACCATCGACTAAGGAAAAGTAAAAGGTAAGGGTTAATTTCACAATCTCTTTATTATCCGAGGTTGTTTTTACATAAGTATCTACTGGGACCTCATTATCATCAAAATAAATGTTTCTTAAAAAATGTATTTCATAAAAAATTACTATTAACTAGACTATGGGTAAAATTCTTTTATACCCTTCTTTGAAAACATATGTTTTGAAAGGAATCTTTCTATCATTTTCCAAACAAGGTAATTTATGACTTTTTGACAAAATTAAGGTAAGAAATACTTTTTTATCTTATACGGCGGGTGTGGCTATTATGTACCATTATAAAATAATCAAATATTCCCATAAAATATTATAATAATATTTTAAAAATTAATGTTTTCTTTTGTAATTATGTTTCTTTTAAATGATTTCAAAATAGAGAGAGATATTTCTCTAGAAAATGTTTTGATTTCATCTATGTCAACATCATTTGATGGATTTTAAGCTTGTTTGAAGTTGATTTATAATGAAAAAAATCATCCATGTTGTATTAATGCTTTTGGGATATATTTGACTATGGATGTTTTATTTTTACAGCATTCATTGTTTATGGATAAATTATTAACATTTTGTATGCATGTTTTAATACGAATGTTTATGTTAGGTTTAAACCTTTTCATATGAGGAATGAATTGGACTTAGTAAGTGACGGGTGGAGCCCGATATAGCTCCTTGATGCATCATTAGGTCTCGTGAGACAAACTAGTGTCTTGGAACAAGTCCTTGAACAAATATTTTTTGTAGTCATGGAACAAGGCCTTGACTATGTGGTTATGAATTCTTGCATTATGCATTCCCTCATTTTGAAAGTGGCTATTGATATTGCATGTGATTATTCGACTTGTAGAATATACATGTGAATAAGTAAATGGAATTATTTGATTTTTTTTATTTGCCATATTATTCTGAAGTTGAAGTTTAAAAGGGTTTTGTTTTAGTCTTATACATTTCCTTAAATTTGTATGTTTATTTAAGAAAGTTTCTACTCTATTGTTATCCTTACTGAGAATCTGAGCTCACCCCTTTCTTTGTTTTATTTTTCCCAGGAGGTGAAGAAATATTTTATGGTTGACCTTTAGGGATAGGCTAAGGATATATGTGTGGGGAATGTGAAAAATATTTTGTTCATGTTGATATTTCATGTTGTAATGTAAAACATTTGAATGTATCAAGTACATCCAAGGCTAATAAATGGATCGGTCATTCGGGACATGATTCATTATTTCATGCCAATGTTATGTAATAATGCACCAACTCTAGGTAATTGGGGTTGGGGAATTAGAGATGTTATGTTAAATTGATTATATTGGGGTTCTTATTAGCATGTTGAGATTTTCTAGATACGATGGATTGTTTATGTTGATGTCTTGGAGCTTGGTGAATTATTTAGTAACTCCTATGGGATGGGTACACATATACATAATTCATGAGGGTATTATGTATGATTATATCGGACACATAAGGGATAGTTGTACAATCAGAGGATAAAGAAAGGTGATATTCTTGTTATCCTAAGGGAAGTGTAAATTTATTGACGATAATTTATGAATGATTCATCATTAACAAGAGAATATACCAGTAAATAATGTGATCCATTCGAATATAAGATGATCTGACCTTAGTAAGAGATACCTGACATGACATCAAAGTAGGTTTTGATGTCCCTGAGTGTTAACCCATAATTTAAGGTCACCCCATTTATATCATGCACAATATTAATTTTTTAAATTAATATCCTAAAATTCTCATTATCTCATGCACTAAATTTCTCAGACTAGATTTTTTAGACACAAGGATGTATACATATTGAGTTTTACTCACACTCTATATGGATTACAATATAGTTCACATATATATTTCATTAATGTAGGTTTGGAAAAAGGAAAGCGAAAGGTACCTTGTTAATGATTTGTATCTCACTAGATAAGATAGATCTTAGAGAAGGAACTATCATGGGGTTTAGGACCAGGGTCTTTGTAGCCTTTATATGAGTATAATTTGTATTTTATATGTATGAATTTAAACATGTAAATTATTTTCATTCAACTTTTCATTGAATTATTTTATTATAAGTTTGCTTTTGTCTCTTTGTTCCTTCTCAACATTGGTTTCAGGTTTAACTGTTCATATTGTTTCTATTAATTTCACAACTCTAGAATTTATTTGATATCATTGTAACTCTTTACTAAATAAAATTATAACTCCACAATATTAATTAAACCCTCACTGGTAGTCAACAGCCTATGGTATATGGGGAAACATTTATGTGGTCACGTGTCCAAATATCTCAGTCACATGAGGGAGAAACTATTTGGACACGTTATAATGTGTCTTCAAAGGATTGAGTTTTTTATTTTCTATTGATTCACTATTTGGGATATGTGTAAATGAAACTTGGATATGTTCAGAATTGGTAATGATCATGTGAATGGCAGTAGGTAACACATGTACAAGAAAACTTTTGAGTGCCTATGGATGTGATTATTAGTCTTTTTATTTTCTTGTTACGCTTTGTTGTCATTTCACTTGGGTGATTAAATTTTTTTTGATGATATAGTTATTTATATTTCTACTTGTGGCCTTGTATAGCATAATATGTGTATGCATTCATCATAATACTAACATCGGAATATATATTAACTTGAATAGTTCATTCAAGAGAAATAATTATCTCATGTGACATATTTCTCCCTTGAACAAACTATGAAAGAATAACCCTTTATATACATGATATATGAAATGAATAAAAAATATATATTATGAAAATTCACCTATTAATCTAGTGAGAAGGAAACTTGAGCATGTGGTTCTTAGTTGTTATTACCTAGTGATGTTGATTATTTGTGTACACTGAGTTCTAAGGTGTGGGTTGAACCTTTCTAGATTAAAAATTCATCTTTCTTGGCTTTAAAATAATTTTTATAAGAGTGGAAATTATCACACTCATAATGTTGTCAAGAACGAACATATATTGGCTCTAAAGAATAAAATTGAGGATCATCTCCATGTATGATTATTGTGGTTCATGTGATATATGGAAAAGGTATATTAATATCATTATATTGAAGTGTTAGATGAAGAGATAGTTTCAACTATAACATCTTCCTATGTTTTCTAGGGAGGTATTTATTCATCCAAATATGTTATGGATTGAGTTAGTACATACGATCTTCAAACATCATAAAAAACCCACACATAGAAGGGTGATTCTTGATTATTAAATGCTTTATGGACCACCCAAGCATTAGTAAGGCATTTTGGAGTAATCCATGAGCGAGGAGGATTCATCCTAGAATGAAATTTGGGAAAAGTTTTCAATCCACTTATACCCTGAGACGTTAAGGGATGATAAGTATCACTATTTCATGTATCTAACACAAGAGGTATCACCAATTATGAAATACAAAATATTCTTCATTGACATGTAGTGACTTTATGAAACCTTAGTGGCAGATGAGGTCTCCATGGGATGTTATTTTTAGGATGGGGTTTTCTATTGAGATTCGGTTTCAGGAGAGTGAATTTATCTAAAGCATCCTCATGGATGTGTTGAATCGGGATCTCACCACAAAATAGAAACTAAGCAGGACCCTTGGTGGTGTCTAGACAGTTTTAGTATGGAGATTCTATAACTCTTATTATGGTGGCAAGAAGCATTTCTATAGTATTTTCTTATAGGGATGTATTATGAATATCAATCAAGGGAGTGGAATTATACCTTTGTACCATATTTTGGTGTAGTTCTTTCTTTACGGAACGTTGGTCCATAAGAGTAAAAAGTTTTCTTAACTCATAGTAGAGTTTTTTTCCATTCTAGTTTGGGTCATATTCAAGAGTAATATAGGAACATTCCATTTTAGTGAAGTTGTAGGGGATTAGGATAAGAACCTAATATTTGGAGGGGTGAAGCTACCCCTCAGTAGACTGGTTCCTATAGATCCACTATCCATTTAGGATGGGGATGGGGACATGAAACTATAGTGCAGGATTGGTAAAACATCTAAGAGGAATACACACATGGGAGTCAGATTGAATCCCCTGCAAATGGGTAAATCGCATTAAAATATATATAGTATGCTCTGAGTGGTTTGGATATATGACCTTCTACCATCATTTGTACGATTCTTATCACATATACCTTTTTATAACCAAAATTTGTTATTAGAAAATATTATTTCTTTTTGTATTCTAATTTTTAAAATGGTTTAGTTTTGTATATGGATAGAAAAGATGAGTTTTTGGCCATTCACAAACTATTGTTTGTGTAATTAGAGGGTATCGAGCACTTTAAGAATATTTTTCTTCAAATTAGTGGATATAATTTACTTTGGAAAATTTTTGTGCAATAAATTGTAGGATTTAATTTGATTCATGTTATATATTATTTAGTTCTATACCAAGATCTTGCGAACATTTCTTGGTATCTTTAGATAGGGGATGCTTTACTCACCATTGTGAGTGGGATCATAAAGGTGTTCATAGATGACCAATTTAATGTAGATTGGATAGTCTCCTATATTATATAAAAATATTTGTTATAAATGATGTTGGAATAAAGTAGGATACGTTTCTTCCAGGGGTGGATCAATTTCATGAGGTATTTCCTAAAGAGTACACTAACCTACCATCTGAGTGGTAAATCGAGTTCATGATCATGTTAGGGTCGAGAATTGAGAAAACTTTAATCCCATATTATAGTATAATACAAGAAGAGTGTCATGATTTGAATGTTTTATTATTATATCCAAAATATAAGGTTTTTATATATCCTATAACATCACCTTGGGAGTCTCACATGATTTTTTGCAAGAAGGGTTATGGGAATTTGTAATTATGTGGGGACTATCGGGGATTGAACCAGATAACTATATAGAACTGGTATCCCATTCCACGAATTGAAAATATTTTTGATTATTTGAGAGTTTGAAAAATATTTTCAATGATTTAATTGAGATCAAGGTACCATAAATTGAGCTTGAGACCATCATACATAACACAGAATACATTTATAAGTAGGTAGGCTTGTATGAGATCATACTGATGTCGTTTAGTCTAAAAAATGAACCAATGATATTCATGGATTTGATGAATCAGGTATTTTAACCTTCTCTAGACCATTTTGTGGTGGTTTTCATTGATGAAATTTTAGTTTTATCACATTCAGTTTATGGTAAATCCCACCATCATGACATCCTGTTGAGTATGTTGATAGGGTGTCAAATTTAAACCAACCAATCTAAATATATTTTCTGGATTAATAGAGTGCACTTCTTAGTTCATGTTATCACACAGATTGAATTTTTAGTATGCACAGAGGATATTATTGACATATTATATTGATTGTATCCCAATAATTGCTTCTAGATTCAGATAATTTTAGGTTTATTATCTTATTATTGAGGATTCATCTAGGACTTATCACATCTATAAGCACAGATGTTTGAGATAGTTAAGAAATGTGTAATGTTTCTATAGTCATATACTTGCAGAAGATATTTTTATAAGCTAAAGGGAATGTTTAATATATCACTGATCCTTGCCTTACATGTTCTAGGGAAGGAATATAACATTTATTATGATGTATCCATAGTTGGACTCAGTGAAGTTCTAATGTTGGACAACTTAGGGGTTGATATGGATCTATATAGATAAGACCACATGACAGGAATTATCTTACTCATGATTTGGAGTCATCATCGATGATACATACCCTAAGATTCTGGAGGCACTGTCTTTTGGGTGAGAGCGTTGTGGTGTACATTGACAAAAATATCCATAGGTACATCATTTCTAAATAGGACCTAAACCTTTGGCATAGGAGGTTGGTTGAGTATCAATAATTTTTTTTAGTTCAAGATGGCCAATACACTAAGTAAAAAAACAACATTTTTGTTGATGAATTGAGCGAGAAGTAGTATATGGAGGATGTGTGGGAGTCTAGTAATGTATAGAGGATAATTTCACACTTTACTGACTTGCATCTAGATGTTTATGAGTTTAACTGGAGAGTAGATATAACTTCAACATCTTTTATACACGTTCTTGTTAACCAAATCAAGAAAAATTATTTATAATATCCATATGTCTTTGATTTGGGGGATATCATATATGGTTTTTATTAGTTTTCGTGATGTTCTCTTGGTAGTAGCAATGTTATTCTTATCAATGTTTGAGTATGGTTTTTTTGAGCATATATAGAGAGATAATGAGGGAGATTCATACTTCTAGATGGGAGGTACATCATGGTTTGAAAACGGTGTATCGTGATATCATTTGAAATTAACATCACTAGGGTTAAAGAAGGATGTGTAGAGATTTTGGGTGAGATGTTTCCCCAATCAGCAGGTGAAGTCCAAGCATCAGAGGCCTACTAGGTTGTTTCTGCCTATACTCATCCTAGTTTGGAATTTCGGTGATGTCACTATAGATTTTGTGATAGTATTACCTAGGGAACCACCTAAGAATGATGTTGTATGGGTGATTGTGGATTAACTAATTAATTTAACCCGCTTATTTTCTATATGGGAGAACTTCATCATTGATGATCTAGGTAGTTTATCTATACAGGTGAATGTTTGACTAAATTATGTTTTGAGGAATGTTATTTCTGATAGTGATCCTAATTTTAATACTCAGTTTAGTAGGGTCTAGAGAATTTTTTAGGATGGTAGGTTCTTCTAATTACGTCAATATATCATTGAAATTATGTCTAATATAATAGAACTATACATTTTCTAGAGGATGTGTTATAAACCTATGTGATAGATTTTTCTAGTTCATAGGATTAATTTATAGAACTAGTATATTTTTATATAAAAATAGCTTCCAAACATCGATCCAGATAACACTTTCTAAGGCCTTGTACAAAAGGCCATGTGGTACACCTCTATACAATATAGATGAAGGTGAGTCTATTATTGTGGGATTTAGTCATTTTTAGATGATGTTTCAGTAGGTTTAGTTGATCATAAATCATTTAGTGACCACACAGTGCATATATAAATATTATGCAAACTGTTAGATCTGATCTATATATTTTTTGGTGGGTTGCTATGTATTCCATTAGGTATATCCTAGGTTGGGGAAATGTATTATTAGGAAAAGGGTAAAATGGTTCCCATTTTTTGGATTTTTCAAGATAGTGGAGAGGGTCTACAAAGTGGCATACTAGTTATACCTTCCCCATCACTATAGTTTCATTCATGATGTGTTTCATGTATCCCGCCTTTAGAGATATCACCTTTACCCTTCTCAAATGATATACATTGGTGACATCAATAATTATATAGATGCTTTCTATGAGGGGAATCCAATACTAATTATCAAATGTAGTGATAATTATCTTCACAGAGAGGCAATACCTCATGTTAGAGTGCAATGGATGAATTGGTATGTTCAAAAGAAGACGTGGGAGAGGGAGTCTGGTGTTTGAGCATAATGGACATAAGGTTTAACCAATACCCTACAGTGATGCATGGATTAGCTTGGGGATGAGATATTGTATAGTGAGGAGGTTGTAAGATCTCATATTGTTTCTGGTACCTTACTATTTAAGTTGGTTGAACCACTTTTAGTTGGGTTCTATTCTTTTAATCCTTGGTGGATGAGAATATTCTTTAGGGATGTATATAATTTTTTGATGAAAATTAACTAAATTTTGGGTAAGATTATTTTTTGGATTAATGGATTCAAGGTTTAAATATGAAAAAAGTATCAATACGAGGTCCTTTAGAGGTTTGGATTGACATGCATCTTTTTATAAGCGTTTATGTAGAATCTTCATACATGTCATTGTCTTATAATAAAACTATTACATAATGTGAATCCTTCTCTAAGAAGATGTAGTGAAGTAGTACAAATCATGAAATGTTTACATGATATAAAATTGGTTTATGTAGTGAAAATGGTCAATTGATGTTAATTTAACCTGAGACAACGTGTTTTTTCAATCAGGGTGTAGTTTCCCCTCTCAAACCCTAGGGAAACCCCAAGTGATATTTGGGTGATTCCAACCACTCTATATGTATCAATATATAATTTTATCTTCAATTAGTTCTTTATCTTCATTTTCCACTTATTTAAACTATCCTCTACTATATCGGTCTCATATTTTAAAATCCATTGAATTGGGTTTTGATATTGGTGCTTTGGAGGTATTGATTTTCCCTATAATCCAATTATTATTCATTCATCCTTGGTGTTCCTTATTAAAAGTGTCTTCAGGATTATTGGATTAACATAGATGGTATAAATTTTATCCCTTTTTGTAAGACTTTATTATCCTTAGTATGTATGATATGCTTGATCACATAGGAACATTGTGTGTGGGACCTAAATAATTATATAATCCCTTCCAAATAATAATCATTTTTTTAAATTGATCATTCTATATTATTGGTCCCAAATGTGTGGAAGGATTCTTATTGGTATGTTGAGTTTTTTTGGATATAAATAATGGTTTATGTTAATGACTAAGGGAATAGTGTTCGATTTCAAACCACTTTAGGGCTAGGTGAATAGCTAATTGATGTCTGAGGTAGGAGTGATTGATTATGTTAGATACCTACAGGCTGGATACACCATCAGCAGATGCCAGAGGGAGATATTCTAGTTATCCTAAGGGTAGAGTCTATTTGATCATGAAATGTTATGAGTGATACATCATTGGTAGGAGAATATTTCACCAACTTGATTAATCAATCTTGATGAAGGAGGATCCAACCTTAGTTAGATAATTTCAACATGGTGCTAATTTACGTTTGGATTTCCTCGAGTGTTAGCCCATAACTTAAGGGTCAGCGGTCTTATTTCATATGAAATATTTTTTTATTAAATTAACACACTCACTTTATATTAGTTAAATTTACTACATTTATCAAACTAGATTTGTTTAGGAATAATAGTTTCAACCTACTTAGTTATTCTCATACCTTGGATGGGACAGTGTTTGGTACCTAGCTAGATATCATGGATGATGGTTTAGATAAGGGTGAGTGAACCTGTTCATGATTTATAGCTTTCTGGATAGGTTAGATAATAGATATGATACAAAAAAGAGGTTTAGGACTGTGGTCCTTGGTGTCTTCATTTGATTTTTTTCTCATTTATCTGTATGAC
Source organism: Viscum album (assembly GCA_963277665.1). Lineage (NCBI taxonomy): Eukaryota > Viridiplantae > Streptophyta > Magnoliopsida > Santalales > Viscaceae > Viscum > Viscum album. The sequence continues at coordinate 1,544,050,853 of OY728129.1, forward strand.
TTTAATCATTTCAAATAGTTGCATTTATCTTTCCATTACATTATTCTTTTATTATTTGGATTTATTCAGTATGTTCCTTACTAGATTTAGATTCCAATTTAATAATTCATATTGTTTCAAATATTTATTCAACTCTAATATTATTTATCCTATTTCAATAAAACTCTTTATGGGATGGTACAATCTACCCACTATATTCCCTACACCATTACTGCTAGTCAAAAGCCTCTGGCATACGAGGAGGTGTCCCTGACGTCACATAGCCAACTATCTCTGTAACATGATAAAGAATCAGGTTGGGTACATTACAATTTATGTGATTGTGGTATAAAATTATAAAAAAATACATTTATTATATATGAAGTTTTAATTATTTTGAATCATGTCGAACTCAAGGTAATAGGCTTTCATCACATTTTTATTTTTGTTGGACAGATACCTTATACATAACTTGTTTTTTTATCATGTGTATATTGTCCAAAAATTTATTTTTTAATTGTTTTAATTAAAATAAATTGATGCAGATATCAACCTAATTTTCATTCTTTTAAGGGGATTATAATTCAAAAGGTACCAAATTGTTAAGGTTTTTATGTTACAATATCATTTTGTAATGATATTATTTATGATTATGCTTCTCGTAGTGAAATATAATTATCTTACCCTTAAGAAACTAATGAATTTTCTTCTGCTCTGGTTTTTTATTTAAAATAAATGTTTTCATTTTCATTTTCCTCACCAAAATTTCTCAAAAGACCAGAAATATGTTTTTAAATTAAATAGAATTTATTTATCTCTTTGGTTGAAAAATATTTTTATTCCAATCCATGTTTTTTAAAAATGTTTTAATTAAGAATTTAAAATTATCCTATTATTTTTAAATTCATTGTTACCCTTGTATAACTTTTTAAAAAATAGTTCAAAAACAATATTCATTTTGTTTTCTAAATGAGGTACTTTATGTTTTTTTACAAAAAAATTAACAGGAACGTTTTATATTAACTAATATGGAATGAATGGAATTTCACATAATTATGGAAACTCAATTCATTGATGATTCATTTAAAATATTACATGGATATGTTTAAAAAATCCAAATTATTTTGGAAGTTTTTATATTTTAAAAAAATGATTTTAAAAAGGAAAGGTTATTTTCTTAAAGAAATTTTCCAAGTGACCATTCAAAACAATTTTTTCATATATAATTACATCCTTTGATATTACATAAGCATTAATTTGTTATAATCAAATGATACAATAATTATTATTTTTCTATATGGTTTATGTTTATGATGAAAATCTATTTGTGAGGGATGTTTCTTTCGCACAGCTTATACTATGTTGAGATTTTTATGATACCCAATTCTTTTCATGGGTTCTCATATATTGAATGTTTTATGACCTTATGGAGCACACGTATATTATATTCATTATGTTATGGGTGCGACCTATAACTCCATACAATGCATTGAGTAATTATTAATGATATATAAGATCAATTGGTACATGATAGGTTATCCCAAGCCCAAACTCGGGTACGTGGAATGTTATACCAAGCCCGAAGAAAGTACATAGGTGGTCAAAAAATCCTGTCATGTTATTAATGTCTTAGTGGGTAGATTTGACATACAATTTTCTTTTCTTATGTGTATGCCACAACACCAGTTCTTATGTCGATGATTTTCCCTCCTAACTCGTGTTCTTTAACTCGTTTATGATTCATTTCTTATGAACTACCAATATTTTTCCTATGAATTAATATTATGATCTATGATATGTATGGATTGGATTTAAAATGTGAAAATATTATTCTTGTACTCTTATTCCCATGTTATTCTTATATGATCATAGATATCTCCATTATTTACAAATTGATGGGAATAAGATCTCACACTTTCTTATTTTTTTATTTTTATTGGTTATAAATAAAGGTATTATATATGATATTTAAAAAAAAGATATCATCTTTTGAATAATTAAGTAAGAGATGATGTATTTCACTTATGAACCAATTTTTAATGTATCCTAGTTTCCAATGGAATTAAACCTATAAAATTTTGGTGTGGTTCATCTTGTTATATAAACAATATTATTCTAATAATATGTAAAATTTATATATGAAAATAATGGGTCTTTATACATTAGTCTAAAAAACATGACAATATTCATAGTTAGCTTGATTAATATTTTTTTATTTAGTGAAATTTTCACAAAAATCGCCCTTTATACCCATATAATCAAAGGAAAATATTGTTCTTTATTATATATATTGTTATGTTCCATTCCCTAACCCCTAGTCTATTTGAAGGATCAAATGATATCCCCATTATTATATAGAAATTCCCAAACAATGATACTTTTTACATCTAAAACTCAAATTTATTGTACTTTGTATATAATATCTCATATCCTAAAATATTAATAATGTATTAAATACTAATCAATTTTCCCCATTCTAATGAAGTATATGAGAATATCATTTTTTTTAGACTTCTATATATTTTCTAATATAATATTTAAAGACTATATTCATTAATTCCACGAATATTGAGGGATCATTTATTAGTATAAATGGAATGACTTTTTAATCATTGTTCCTATAACATATAAAAAAGGTAGTCTTGGGAATATGATAATTATTCTTCTATAAATGATGATATCTTGGCTAAAGGTCCACTTTAGGGAAGTATTTTACCCTATATAACTGATCAAATAATTCAGAAATCTATGTAAGGGTATAATTATTATCTATATTGATCATGTTGAGCTTATAATTATTATTTCATAGATGGATTGAAATTTCCTTCATCTTGAATAGGTGTAATTATGCCCCCTATGGTGAAGTACATAGGTGTATGAAGCCTATTTTCGGATTCTCTTGAAGTTTCATCATCAGTTCCTCAAGTTCAATCGGGTCAATTCTATATGTATTCTTATATATTGGTTTAACTATACAATTTAGTTAAATTGTGAACCCAACCCCTTTATTAAAAGGAATACCAATGAACTATTCATGGAATACATTGGTATTTTCCCACACAATGGGAATGTCTTCAAGAGTGACTCTCACCTTTATCTCCATCATTTGACCTAGATATTCTTTCTTATAATATAATAAAATCCATTATCTAGATGATTTTTACAAATAGATTCATCCTCCACCTAACACATATACAGAATCAAAGGATTTTTTATGACATTAAATGTTATATTTTTTCCAGGAAATTGATATCATATCTATTTAAGGATAGTCAACCATGCCCAATATATCGTCGAATTCCACTAATGGAGGTGTGTAATGTTTTTATAGGATATTATTCTTGTAAATTTTGACTGATATGTAGTTATATTCTTAAGGGTAAATAATTTCCCCATTTTATTCACTGATAATACCACCTCCATGTTTTGTAGTGGTGTTTAAAAAGTTCTATTATACTTTTATAATATGAAATAATTCATAGAACCTAAATGATATAATATATTAAATATTCATGAATGAATAACTATCATGCCCTTCACCACTTAATTTCTAGGATCCAACAATATTATAGTGATGATATAAGATTTTCTCTACTCTCATAGAATTAGATATTGTTTCCATTATTTATCAATGATAACACTTTTATTCGGGCATTGGTTTTCATGGTTTCTATGTTCCTTATAATTGAATCATTATTCTATTATTTGGGGATAATTAGAACCTTATTTTCTCCCATCATATTAGTGGGGTTATTCATATCACTTTAGTATTCATCATCTTAATTACTTTCCCTTCAAAACTTCGAACACGTCATTGCCCCCTTAATATAGTTTTCAAGATTCTTTTTCCCACACATTTGACACATTTGTAGTTGGATTCTCTTGTATCCTTGAGGATCATTTATTGCTCCTCCAGTGTTAATATAATTTCTCTTCTCATTATCTCTATCCCCTCCATACCATTGAGAATCACCAATCTTCTTCTCAAATTTATGGGAATGATAGAAAATTTACAAATAACTATCAAATTTTATAATTTCCTTTTCATTTTGATGACATGGAATTAACCCAGTAATTAAATGGACAAGCTATCATTTAGGTTCATTAAATTTTTTTATGGTATACCATTAAAGAATTTGTATTTTTTCCTTATAATGCATTATATATTCATACTAATTTTTCTTGATTTCAAGGGACTCCTTATCTATTTAAAACAGAGATCATGGGGAAAATATTTATTAAAATATATCTTCTAGAATATTTTCCATTTCAAAATTATGATGTATTCCTTAATCTATGTATTATTTATCAATGTCACCACTAATTTTCTTCTACCTCAAGATGATAAATATCCAATATTACTCTCTCATTCTGATGTATTTAGTGGAAAAAAATGTCTTCTCAAAGGAATTAATAAATTATTACATGACTAGGGAAAATAATATCCCGAAAAATTTTAAAGCCTTTTAATATAAATGAATCAATAAAAACATGATAATTCTTATGATATTGGACTATATTGCATGATTAATGTTATTATTCAAAACATGATTCAATTTATAAAGTACTATGATTAAATTTTTGACTCCCACTTCCATCAAATTAGGAAACATAAAGTGACCCATACTTTTCATATATAGACATTATATCGTAATAAATGGATATTCATTACATAATGTTATGATCCATGATAGGCTTCTATAGGTTTAGTGTTTTTGAAAAGATTTATATATAAAAACTATTTCATAAGAGATCTATGTCATCTCCCACTATTTTCTTCATAACTTGCACCAGTATTATACATATCATACTGAAACCATACATTAAGACATGAGGAAAGAAAAAATAATAAAGGTTCTCCATAGATACTCAGTAAGGGTAGAAATGGTAGATTTTAATGATCACTTAAGAATAACATGAGTATACGGATATGTAGATCTGATATTAATATTTGAAATCCATACCCTTTATATCAAAGATCCTAATCTTGATTCATAGAATAAAGCCTCATGTTTTATAATCAATAATCATAAAGGAATAAATGAACATGGGACATGATAGTATAATATTTCCATATAATATAAGTTTTTTTCCTAAAAATAACCATAGATAAACAATTACATATTCACGTATCACAGGGAAGAGTTTCATAGTTTTTTTTGTTTTAGCCTCCATTCCTTCATATCATTAGTCAAGGTTCACTCACAAGACTATCATAGTGAAGAAGTCCTTTTTTGAACACAATTCATTCGCCATTCCAGTTCTTATTTTATCATGAGATATCCATATTTACGTAATTAATCATAGGGATATATAATTTCAATACCACCAATCACATAATAATAATACATTCTTATGTGTTCCACAGGAATATAAAATAATAAGCACATGTAATAAATCATAGAAAGGGAAATGATTTTATAAATATTTCAATATTACATCATAACATAACTCATATAAAATAAAAGGGTTTTGTAAATACCTAAAATTAATTATCATAAAACATCCATAAAATTATAAGGATGGTATCATAAAATCATATCCCCTATAAAAAATACGTATCATCAGAGGATTTCACTATATAAGAGAATTTCATTAAAAGACCACATGGAATATTTCTTGATGAAAATGCCCTGTTCAATTTGAGAGAATTCGTTAAAATAAAAAGACAACTTAAATATTATCAAAAAAATATTATTTTAAAATAATCATGAATATTTTAAAGGATGCTTCAATGAATTGAGTGACAATTATTGTGTGAAATGTTTTTCATTTCAGATACATTAAAGAAACTTTTCTTTTCACACTTGTTATAGAAAGGAAAAAGTTCCATGTTTAGAAAATGAAAGGAAAACTAATTTTTATAACATCATATAAAACATAAAGAATGGTTAAAAATGAATTTAAATAATCATATGATAATATAAAAAAATTATTTAAAAAAACTCTAGAAAACATGGACACTGGAGGAAAAAAATTGACCAAAGAGAGAAATAATGTTTATACTTCCTAAAAACCTTTTATCAATAAATTTAAGTACTAAAGATAGTAAAATGGAACTAATATCTATGAATTACATTAATAAATATAGGATAATATAATTAATGAGATTATTTATGGTTATATCCTGAAATATCATCATCATGAATTTATTCATAAATAATCTCGCTAAATAATGAGACTGTAACATAAACCATTTACCTCAAGTTTGAATTTATTTAAATGTTTTATAACATCATTTATAATAATTTAAAATCTATTTTAATTATATAATAAAACATTTTAAAAACTTATAATATCATATATGATCCACTTATGACATTTAAACACACATTTATAAGCAATTCATTATTAAAATCATCATTTATGTGTCTTAACAATTTCGTTTTCCTCGGATTTTTATATTGGTAGTTCAAAGCCATTTACATTGATCATGGATCCAGAATACCAAAAAAATTAATCCTAATATAAATATGATACATATTCACTACATATTAATATTTAAATGCTTCCATATATGATATATATAGAAAAATGAATTACACCATTTATGAAGATGATAAGTAGTATGTATGCATGAACATTATTTACATTTCTCAACAGATGGAATAAAAGATTGGTAAATAATAATTCACATATATAGAAAAATTATGAGATATTATATATCATATATTATCATTAATTATATCCTTTTACAATCTAATTTAAAGCAGAAATGAAGAATTATTTATATCACTTCGTGGAGGGGGTAGTCAACACATCTGCATGAGCGACATAATCATTTTCCAATGGATTGGAAGGTCGGAAGATATATTTGATATTATAATCCTATAAGAACAAATATGTCATAAATATCATATATAAAATTTAGAACTTCATAATAACCATCCATGAATGATTTCTGTGGAGAATGGATTGTATTGTTAGGTGGAGGTGGTAGTCCACATGTACGCACACGTAACAGTTTCACTTCTAATTTGATAGAATATAGGTGGATATTTCTGGTTCCATAATCATAATAAAAAAAATAAAATTGAGGATATTTAATTTATTATGTTATTATGAAAAACATTATATGAGTTATAAGTAGAAATGCAATGAAGTAGGTCTACTAAGGTTATTACAGCTCCTTCAGTTGGTCCTTTCAGATTGTTTTTTAATGTCCCTTAGAATTGTGTTTTAGGAAGACCAAAACATATATATATTGGATATGGATGTTTTAAATATATTTTTTAGGGATTTATTTGTATATAATTCTTATAGTGGTGAAATTAAGATAAATTAGGGGTTTCCTTTTATAAGTAAGAGAGAGGACACACTTGGAATTTACTAAAATATTAAAATATTGTAGAGTCATTATCAAGTAAACTACATCCAAATAAATAGATATTTGAATTTTTTATATTATTAGTTATAAATATTTCTATATAATATGATTTATACACATTAATTTTAAAATTTTCCATTATATCATTTCTTACCCCCCCCCCCCAAATAAACATGTTTTAACCATAATTGATATAATAAAGTTTTGCATTTTTTACAATTCATTACGACCAAAAATGAAAGTGACCTCATTAAATATATTTATACATGATGATAAAAAATTTAGGATCCATTTTATTTAATTTAATCTCTATTATTTCCATAATTTAATTTAAAAATAAACTCACAAAACATGATGAAAATAGTCTTAAAGAAAAAATAATATTTCTTAAGTATACAATGTTCCTATAACAAAATAAATGAAAAATTTATTAAAATGAACATAATTGCATTATTCATAATATAAATGATCTAATTTTAATTTTAAATATATATTAAATCAAATAAAACTTTGTATATTCTTTAAAATAACATAATATTTTATATAAAAGTCAATATTTTCATTCTTCATCAAAATATTAACCTTTTAAAATACTTCTAAAAAATTCACTCTACCATAATTTGTAATTGTTAATTCCAAAACATAAATTCATTTATCAAATAAATTTTACAAAATTGGAAAAATTAATTATATTATTTTCTTACAAAAAAAGAAATACCATATTTTCAAAAAAGTATTTTTTTAAATATTTAAAACATTACAAAAAAATTATTTTCTTTATCTAAATATTTTAAATATATGTTTTTAAATAGGGGTTATTTCTATTAATAAAATTATTTTAATGGATATTTTATAATTATGTACTCAATTATAGCTCATTTAGACTCAGGGTTTAATGTATCACAACGTATCAAAGAAATTAAATTTATTGAAAATATATATATATTATAAAATATCTAAGTGTTAAATTATACCAACATTAAAATGATTTTTTAACATAAATTTGCATTACACTGATTCAAACAAATGTTGATATCCATATTTCATCACATTCTTGGGTTCCCATGAAACTTCTTCAAATTTCTGATTCCTGTAGAGAACTTAAACCGTGTGAGTAGTCTGGTTCTATAGTACTTTAGTTCTATGATCCATGATTTGTACTAGTTTTTCTTGGTAGGAAAAATCATTATCCAATCATTTGACCACTAATTTCAATAAATTTGAAGGATATGGTACGTACATCCTTAGGATAGATATATAGAACACATAATTAACTTTACAGTGTTTGGTCGAAGTGACAAGTGATAAGATTGCATCACTCCTCAGTTAATAACATTGAAGCATAAGATATACCTAGCTCTTATCTTTCCATTATTATTTAATCTGATATACATATTATATGGATAAATTCACAGATACATTTGAATTATATGTTTTTTACTTCCATTATATCGATATATGAAACACATCATGAACATTAGAGTTGTTTGGTGGAAGCCCTGAGTAATAATATAACATCCCTACTTGATCAATAATATGGAGGGGGCCAATATACTGAGGTATTATATTTCGATTATTTTTGAAACACATAAAATTATTATATGAATATATTCATATTAATACCTTCTCCCCATCTTCAAACATAAAATTTCACCAATGATTGTTAGAATGACATTTCTATTAACTCTAAGATTCATTTATGTGTCTCTGAATGGATCTAACTTTATTTGTAATTTTCTTAGCTAGAATAGGTCCAAATAGAATTATTTATTTAATTTAATCAACGAATGATGGATTTATACACTTGTTTCTATATATGTCTTAATAATGACACATCTGAATGATTGAGTGAATGATGCAATTATAGGATAACTCGACCGAATAAAGGTATTAATATCAACCACCTTTGAAATCCATATAACAATATCTAAACATATCCTACAAGGTAAGAATCTTTAAATCATATTTTCTATATTTAAAAGGATGATATGAAAAACTAAAACTCAACTTTGTAGCCATAACCTACTAACAACTTCACTATAACTTCGAGCTAAACCTTAAAACCTAATTAGATACAATATAATGTGGTACTCCATAAAACCATACAAATTATATAATGTGTATTCTGAAAATATGATCAGGAGAGAGAACTTCTCGGATAGAAGTGAAGTGTTCTAACATTATAAGGAAATCAACTACAATAAAGATAACATTATATAATTTAGATGTTTTGGGAATTTTTATGGAAAAATCCATTATGATATTTTATAATTTCCCTTCTATTATGGATAATGGTTATAAAATTCTCTTATAATTATATCTCTTTTCCTTATCATGATGGCATACCAAGCTGTGAGATACTTACTCTATAATATATCTTTTCATATTGTAACACTAGAAATATTATTTTGGATATTTATATACTTTCATAATTCAAAGGTGAATAAAAGATCATAAACTATAATATTCATCAATTAAATCCTTATTTAAATATTGTATGGAAGTTACACATATACATTTCTAAAAAATATTTCATTCCATCATAACTGATATTAAACTCGTGGTCTTTTCTAAACATTTATTATAATTTTACATCTTCCATATATGACTCTTTAATATTAACATGGATATATGTTTGAACACAATTTTTAGAAAGATAATATTTCTTTCATTCGATCAATATTTTTAGATCCCTACTTCACAAACTGAGAAATATTGGATCTTTTCCAATAATCAACATAGTTGTGCTATATTTACCCTTTTGACTGAAATCATTTTCCACCTATCTACTTTCTCATGGTTGTAATTTATTGATTTGAAATAATTAGTAATAAGAACTAAATACCTTCTATAGAATATATTCAACTATTTTTGACTGATTATATACCTAAAAATCTTATTATTATTATATGACTCACACATTTATCTAAAAAGGTAAATCATCTATATTTGTAATGAAAAAATTAATATATCTAACATCAAATCATGAGTTGGATAATTTTTGTCATGAACTTTCAATTTTCATGTGGTATAGACTATAAAAAATATTTCAACATGATGAATCAACCCAGTCCCTTATTCTATGCATCATTATATATCAAAAACCCTTCAACATTGTACATTAGTGTAATTAGATATCTATTGTCTAAACTTCTCTTCATTTTCTTAAAATTTTCATCATATTAATCTATCTAAAGGAACTTTTTCCACATATATGTTAATTGGGTGAGTGGATTAGATAGGTAGAACAAATTATAAAAAATTTAAAAATATGCATATAAATATTGAAAACTATAGATCTCAATAATAGTTTTTGTTTTGGGAAAATTTTCTTTAACTTGTGTCTTTGATTGATCCAACGATATACCCTCGCTGGAGATTATATGACCCAAAATAGAAACTTTCTATATCCAAAATTCACACATGGTTAGTTTTATATACAACTTATCTTTCCTTTGGGTATTAATTAAAATTTTCAAGTGATATTCATGATATTATTTTTTCTTTGAATATATATTAATATAATCCATAAATATAACCTCAAACTAATCAAGGTAATCTAAAATGACTTGATTCATTAAATCCATGATGATAGTGGTGGAATTAGTAAGACTATATGGAATAAATATAAATTCATAGTGTTCATACCTCATACTGAATGATTTATTTGGTATTTCCTAATTATTTCCCTGAAAAATAGTATCTATACCAGAGATCAAACTATAAAAATATTGATGTCCCAATAATTAATTTAACAAATCATCAAGATGGGGTAGATGATACTTATTATTGATTTTGATCATGTTAAGTTCCGGATAATCAATATATAGTAACATTGATCTACATTTACTCTTTAAAAAAGAATAGGTACATCCCATGGTGACACAAATGTCTTAATCAATCATCTATAAAATTATTCAAGAGTTACTTCATAAATTACTACAACTCAATTGATGCTAATCTATGAGAATTCATTTAAATGGGAATAGCACTTGATATGATTTATATTGAAAAATCAGCTTCATGATTCATTGGAATACCATGAAACTCTTATAGAAAGGCACTAATGAAATATTTCATAATAGGAATATATTTGATATTATGTTTTTCTTAAACCATCTAAAACAAACACCACTTTAAAATAGAAATCTAGAACCATATAATACTTATGATTTCCAATGAAATTAAATATTGATCTTCAAACTAATATAAGGTCATTGGTTGGTTCAAAATATCAAATATGAATCCTGTTACTAATGAATTGATGTGGTGTTTATGTAGATAAATCTAGTCTATCGATAATATAACATTGATTTCATCTAAATGGATAATAACATGATTTGTGGGAATCACATTCCCATAGACTTAAATATGAGAATAATCATAGACTTGAGATACGAACATAAAACCATTAAGAGTGTTCTTGGCTATTTCAATATCTAATTATTAAGGATCTATTGTGATACTCTTAGAAAATTATTCCAATATAAAATAGTGGGTATAACTAGAATCAAATAAGATATTAGAAGGTCTAGATTGGATGGTAAGTGAACCTTTCACCCCAATTTTATTATAACCCACATTAGAAATAGTGTTCACATGATTCCCTACTTTATTTGGGTTTAATAGTTCATTGATAGAAATAATCATCATCATCTTTCATCCTTGAGAACTTGTTACCTTAATTCCCAAACGCCATACATTTGAAACATTAGAGCATGGGTGGTTAATTTTGTGGTGATTTATCTCCATCATTAGATAACTCATTCTTCCCATTACATTATAATTTGATTATCTGATGATCTTATTTTTAAAACATAAAACATTACCAGTACCCTTAAGATAATTACTTCCATTTTTTATTCCATATTTGTAAAAAAAGAATTATCATCATATTCTCTTAAAATGATAATACCATAGCATGCCTCTCAAATATTTTTATATTTTCTTCATATTCGCTAATGGATTCATCATCCTTCTTCCTTATCTTAGGGAACTCCTTTTCCATTTTATTATAAATAATAAAATGAAAGTACTTGTGGAAAAGTATCCTTATAAACTCATCCAATACAATGGATTCAAATTATTCTCATCGCCATGTGTTCTTGATGAGAGTTCACCATTGATATTATTTACCTTAAAAATGAGATAAATCCTAAATGAATATTTCATGTACCATAAATAAAATAATGGAAAATATATTTTAAATGGTGTTGATTATTTTCTTATCAACTAGTGGATCAAGATACCCACTAAATTAAGGTGAATTTTTTCTAATTAAGGATTCAAAAAATCATTATTCCCTCCATTACAAGATTGGAATCCCAAAATAATTCATAGATTGGGAAAGTTGTGTAATCATAGAAATGATATTTTTAATTCTAGGTCCCAAAAAATTATGTTTTTTCAAGATAAAAATCATTTAATTTTTTATCATATTTTATATTAACATAGTTTCTTTGGTGACCATCAATCAAAAAGATCTAAAAAATAGTTTTGGAAATAATATTCATCATGGGAAACCATATATTGATGAAAAAATATTTTATAGGATGTCTAGATCATGACACCTTAATCATAATCTATGACATCTTAGGTTTAACCTAGAATATTCGTTGTCATTATTTATAAAAAACCTGATAATTATTTTTATGTAAAATCCAAATTATCCCAAACATATCCCACACGGGAGTAAAACTACATGTCTAGTACGGGAACACCCTTTATGAACCCGAATGATTGCCGAAAAATACTCAGCAAACATTTTGTGGGTTATTTCCCCAGGATGAATCTCTTCCAAAACATCATCCACTCGTAGCATCTATATAAGGTTGTTTTTAGAGGAAAATAATTGTTCTTTATTTACTATAAAATAATACACTCTTCTATACATAGAATAATCATAAGGGTTCTCACTATAGTATTCTCATCCTTGATTCCTATGGTAACTAAACCTTACTTTGATACCAACTACAGAACCCCATAATTTTTATACATATATATTGTATCTTAATATATTTTTATTCATTATATAACATTAAAATACATTTCAGAATCATATCATTTTAGCGTATTTTGAAATTTGGATAAATAAAAAACTACTTCATAAGATATCTACATCATCTCCCACTATGTTCTTCATAACTATAACCCTTCCTAAACATATCCTACATAAAACCATTTTTTGTAATCAAGGGAAATAAAACTGAATAAAGGTTAATCTCAGTTACTCAGTATGGTTAAATAACAGATATATTAATGATTACATAAACATTAAAAGAGTATATGTGTTTAATAAAATTATCTTAAACTGTTATGACCATATATTTTATATCATAGATCATAATCATGAGTCATTATACAGATCTTAGAAGTTCATAAGACCAGAATCATAAATGAATTAGATAACATAGTCTATGAGAGCATAACATTAGCATAAGACATAAGAATTATCCATACAAATAATCATAGAAATTCATTTCCTTAGTTATAGATAAATTCCAATATTATCATAGTGGTTTGGTTTCACTTGTCATTACACCATATCATAAGTTAAGGTTTACTCCCAATACTATCATATTTAACAAAGCTCATTATTAAATGGGTTCACTCCCAATTCTAGACCTTACAATCTGATGATATATCCACATTTACATTATTAAATGGATAGATATATAATTTTAGGAGCACCCATCTCATAATCCAAATCAGTTCATATGTGTTCCACAATATCATAAAACATTCATCACATTTCATAACCAATTGAAATGAAACATGATTCATATATATTTCATCATAACAATACCAGTGGAAAATAAATAGCTTTCATAAAAATAACATCATAATAATAATAAAATATAAAAATAAATAAATATAGGTGGTATCATTGGATCATAATCCCAGAAAAATAGAAATACAATCAATGTTTTCCATCATAGATGAAACTTTCTCTAAAAATCACTTGGAATATTTCTTAAGGAACATAGCATTTTCACTTTTAAATCACTTATTTAAAATATAAAAATTTACAAAATATTGTTAGATTTTTTTTATTTTATGTTAGCATTCAAAATTTTCAGTGTAAAATTTAGATTTTTGAGTGGTAAAAATAGTGTAAATTTCATTCATTCCATGTATGTTAGAACAAAAATTTAATTTACATTTTTTATGAAAAGTAAAAAAGTACCTCATTTGGATAATGATATGAACATTTCATTTTAAACCATTTTATAAAAAGTTGATAAGGGGAAAAATTAACTTAATTAATATAATGTTAATATATTAAAATTTATGAAAACCTTTTTAGAAAATATTAACATGGATTAAAAAGTATTTTTGATTGAATAGATAAATAAATTCTATTTTCATCAAAAATATTTCTCCAATATTTTAAACAATAAAGGGTAGAAAATGGTATTATTAACTGAAAATTTAAAGAATAAAAATATGAGAATAAATTTCATGAGATTCATGTGAGTCGTATTTTTTAATTCCATCATTGTAAATATAATCATAAAAATCCCCGTAAATATTGAGACTATAATATAAAAACCTTACATCATGTTTAAATTGATTAAAAAGTAATCTTAACCAATGTATAATAAATTTATTTTTATTATAACTATATAAAATAATAATTTACATGGATATAATATCATATATGATCCATTTATACCATTAATCCTCCAATTTATTAATATATCTTTAATAAAATCATTGTTTTGGGTGTTAATTATTTCATTTTTTGAGAAATTTTGTATATTAGTTTCATTACTTATACACTGATAATGATTTTATAATATATATCATGTTAGTAATGATAAAATATATATATATATATATATATATATATTCATTATTTAGGTTTTCTTATTTAGCTATAAAACATTGAGATATAAAATTAAATTGCATTGTTCATGGGGATGGTTGGTCGTATATACGGATAAACATTCTTTTCAATTTTCAAAATATGGAATGAAATAAATGTAAATAATAATTAAAATACGCATCTTAATTATTATATATTTCATTATTTTAAACTTTTCTTATTACCATCCATGTAAATAAAAAATGAAAACTGAATTACATCACTTCTTGTAGGTGGTAGTCCACACAGTCACATGATTGACGTTATCATTTTCCAAACGATTGGAAAGTAAGAACATATATATGATATTATAGTTATATAATTATTATTATTTTATAAATATAATATATATACTTCATACTCATCATAATAACCATCCATGAATTACATTTATGAAGAATGAATTATATCACTATGTGGAGGCATTGGTCTGCACATACGCACATGTGATAATTTCACATCCCATTTGATGGAATAGAGGTTCATATTGGTGGTTTCTGTAACATCCCAAGTAAGTAATGAATAATAGATATTATTATATATGTCTACTAATGAATTAGATAGTGTTTTAGAGGCTTAAAATGAGAATAAATCCAATCTTAAGCATGGAATACACTAATATTTTTAAAAGATTTTTTTACTTCCTTTTGATGGAAAACCATTTTTAAATAAAACTTTTGACAATTTTATAAGATCTATTTGTCAAAATAGACTTATGATTGGGACATTGAAATTTACATTGGATAATTTTTTGGTATTTTTCTGACAATGTTCATTTTTTAATGAATAGTGAAAAATACTGCATTTTACATCAAAACTACTTTTTCATCAAATTTAATTATATGGTTAGATTATATTTTGAATTGGTTTTAAAGTTAAATTAGAATATATTTTTACCATTTAATCCAATAGTGGTCGTTGGAATTAATTTCACTTTGAAATTAGACTTAAACTAGTGTCAATCTTTTGATACTTATTGTTTCATAAAAACATGCTATTTGCTCAGACAGCGGGAATTATATATTAAATTATTTAATTTAACTTATATGTTTTGAATTTTTTAAAATATAAATCATTTTTGAATTCGGAATATCAAATATAGCTTAGGGTGAAGTTTTGGTATTTTTCTGAAAAACATCTATTTTTGATGAATAGGGAAACCACTAAGTGGTACTTAAAAAACTGATTTTTAGTTTAAATGAAATTTTACCACCTCTGTGTTTTGAATTTCAAAAATCCAACTTACATGGTTGTCATTAATAAGTAAAATTTTGTTTAATGGGATTAAAATAATTTTTTGGTGAATAGTAACATTTATGTTTTCAATCACGATGAGAAGTAATTAGTGTAATTTAAGGTAAGAATAATATTTTAATAATTTGGAATGACCTAGACACATGTCATGCCCTTATTGGATGTGTCATGGCCATCCAAGACAATCCATGGGTCAACTTGGGGACCCCATTGAGCCACTTTGGAAGGTAAATGACATTAATATAGTTTTATTTAATGTTAAAGTAAAAATGTCACAAACATGAGTTGTTATACTAAAACAATTTTAAATGGGGTTATACAAGTCCTATTTTGACTATAAATATTAATTAGGAATAAAAAAATATTTCATACATCATGATATATGTTATATAATTTTTAGACATTAAATCAATTAAATTGTTTATGACACCATGATGATGCAGCGATGACCTAATTATTTAACGATTTAAATAAAATGAAAAGATAATGTAAAATCTAAGACCTACACTTGTAAAAAACATATTGGATGGGTGTATTTCAAAATATTATCACCTTATATTATAAATATATAATTTTGGGACCTTTTAAATCCGAAAATCATTTTATAATAAAGTATCCTTTTATACCATTCCAAGAGTGCCCCTCCTCTCCTCTTATAAAAGGCCCCCACCTCTACCTCCTTACCCACACATCCAAAGAATTTGGCTCGGCCAACCCCAGCCCATTTTGTCTCTCCACATCCCTATCTAACTCCTAGAAGCCTCACTTTGGGCAGAAGTCTTCCCATGGAAGCCTTTGTGCTCAAATCAAAAAGAGTTACCTGTTTTAAAGGTAGTGTTTTCTCCTGTGTTCTTATGTTTTATTTTTCTTATCCAACCCTCTAAACTCTTTTTATTCCTTTATTTTGTAACAACACCAGTATCTTCAATATACTAGGATGTTTTTATAAGAATGATTCGAGATACACTTACGCACACCTACATCTAATGGTTAAAGAACATACCATTTCTGTGGATGGAGAATTTCTGCCTCATGAAACGATGATTGTTCAACAATCATATAACACCTTCAAAGGTGGCCACTAAGATGTCACTATATTAATATATGGAATATAATATTTTATGTTTTACATAAGCTTCTTTATTTTTCAGTCATGGCATACCTTTATAGTTACCATTATGGGTAAACTTGATATCTTCATTTTATGAAGTGCGGACTACCGCCCCCTCAAAGTGATTTGATTCGTTAATTCCATATATGGTATGTATAAAAGATTTAATTAATGATATTATGTATGATATTATACTGGAATTATAATATACCTTTATATCATTATGATTCCATTCCATATAATACGAAATAGAAATGAAAGTAGCGTTCATGTGTACGTACGACTTACCATCTCCATGAACGGTGCATTTCACTTCTTACCTCTAAACATTATGTAATATTATAAATGAATGTATATACTGGATGTATATGATATATATAATATATACATCATGAGTATAACTCTGGATATAATGGATACATGAACGACTTGTAATTATAAAGAGCATATTTTTGACTCAAGTACCAATGATCGTTAAAACGACCGTTATTAACTTAAATAATTACATAGTGTTCATGACATGGTAATAAGTGATATAAAAGGAATAATGAACATGAAAAAGGTTCTTAAACAAGTAGAAATTAACTCAAGTTTATTATTCAAGAGATTAAAGAATGATGAAGTCAAGTCGGATACGAGGTATGGGACTTCGTCTCAATCTCCTTTCATTGAAGAATATTTTGTTTTATACCCAACCTTCTTTTATATGGTGTATAAACCCCTTTCACTTTTATGTTTTTCCAAAAGTAATATTTTTTATACGAAGCGTTTTACTAAACGACAAAAGGGAATGTTTTTTTTTACGTATGCGGCGACAACGACTTCTCCGCCGTCGTGACGATTATTTGAGTTTTGGCTTCCTCTACAAGCCATACCTTTTTTAAAAAAAATGAAAAATAAATACCATGTTTTACGTTTACTTTATTTTGGTATTGAAAATGGTTCTCATAATGTTTTTATATCAATGTGTTGTATTGATATCTTGTGATTGAAAATTGGAAATGTTATGTTTCCTTTATGTATGTTTTATGTGATACGATTATGTTATGGTTTTTGTGCATTATTATGAAGACGGGTGGTTCCGTGATAAACTAAGGGCGGGTGAGCCCAATATACCTCTCCAATGCATTGGGTAACGCGAAGGAGTTAAACGTTAAGGTTTCTCAGAGGAGATTTAGGGAATATACTGTGATGGGTATTCCAAACGTAACCAAGAGGTTTACTCCCTATGTAAGAATGTTATGAATGCCTCAAGTTACCTTTATGTCTTATGATTTCTATGATTTATTCATTACTTGAAGAGGTATGTTAAAGTGCTTATGTTTTATGATTAGAGTATGATTTCATTGATTCTTATGTATACATGTACTCATGTTTCCATTCCATATTTTTATATCCCTTACTGAGCTTTTTATGTTCATCCCAAGTTTTTGAAATTTTTTTCAGAGGTCAGGGGAAGGGTACATGATATGATGATAGTTTAAAGGAAGTATCATGAAATAATTCATGTTTTATTTTAAATATGTTTCCGTTGATGGGAAAAAAATGAATACTATCTTTTATTGTAACCACATTGTTTAAATGTGGGATGTAATGCAAGTTTTATGATCTAATTATCTAAAACTCTAAATCTGAAAAGATCCTCAAGTTGTATTCTTGAAATATCTCAAGATTAAGTAATGTTTAAGGTTGGGGCCTTATAGTTGGTATCAAAGGTCGGTTTAGATAACATTAGGAGTTAGAATTATAATAAATTATTATCAAAAAATATTTTTTTTATGGACAAATTGAAATGATATAGCATTTGAAGATTACCATGATGCTTCATCTAAGACATGTTTGTTCAGAATGGTTTTCCAGAGAGGAAATAGGGAAGTAGTGCTAGGAAGGCATACAGAAGAAAATAACATTCTGAATCAGCATCATGAGATGGTCGGAAGTAGAACTGAACAGTTTTTTGCAGTAATGGTGCAGTTGACTCAAGAGATAAATGATGGCGGTATCCATGCACGAGATCAACCAGATCAACCGCAGAGGAACATGTCAGTGGTGGAACATTTCATAAGGAAACATCCCCCATCATTCAGAGGATCATCTGACCATGTGCTAGCTGAAGGGTGGATTAAATCACTAGTGATGATTTTAGATGTCATGGGGTGTTCAGAAAATCAAAAGGTTAGTCTTTCTATTTACCGTTTGGAGGGTGAAGCAGATTAGTGGTGGTTGATGGTTAAAAATATCAAGGATGTTGATGATATTTATGCTCTAAACTGGGATGAATTCAGAGGTATATTTCTTGAGATGTATTTTCCTAAGGCTGTTCGACTTATGATGGAAAAGAAATTCTTGGAATTGAGGCAAGAGGAAGTTGCAGTGGCTACCTATGAAGAATGGTTCACTCGATTGGAAAGGTATGCTCCAAATTTTATCTGAGACCTTTATAGTAAAATCAATCGTTTTTACTCATGATTAAAGCAGAAATATCGAAGGTCATTAGCTTCTTGTGAGTTCAAAAGTTATGAAAAGATTGTTCGATGTGCTAAGAAGGTGGAAATGGAGTTTTCTGATGATCAAGTGTTCTATAACAACCAGCAGAAGAAGAGACCGAGGTGGCAGGAGAAAGTAAATAATTCTTCAAAAAGGTCTGACAGTAAGAAAACTAATATTCTAGTTTGTGATAAATGTGGTAAAAGTTATGTTGGGGAATGTCTTTTGAATTCTGGAAAGTGATACCGATGCAGTAATATGGGACATAAGGCTCGTGATTGCACTGATAAAGATCAAGGTAAAGGTAAGACCAAATTTGATTTATAGTTAGTGAAGTGTTTTAAGTGCAATGAGATGGGTCACTATGCAAACGAGTGTCCGACAACGATCTTGAGCGATGGGAAGCAGTTAGACTATATGCAGAAAGGGGTGGTGAAATCCTTTGCAACAACTTCAGCAGATGTCGGGCCGTTAAATGATGTTATATCTGGTACATTGTTTGTTTTTTATGTTTATGCCAGTGTGTTGTTTGATTCGGGGTCTACACATTGTTTCATCTCTGAAACCTGTTCTTGTAAAATGGGAATACTATCTCAAAAAATGACTCCTGAACTTGTGGTAAAACACCTGGGGGAAATGTTGAGGCAAAAATAATTTATAAGAATCTTCCTATCCTTATCCGTGGAAAGAACCTACTTGAAAACCTTATTGTTTTACCTCTAGTAGAGTTTGATGTTATCATGGGTATGGATTGGCTCTCTATTTACCATGCTAGGATTGACTGTAGATCTAAAGAAGTTTCTTTTCAGAAAGACTTTCATTTTGTGTACAAGAATGAACTGTTACTGTTGATAACCTATCAAGAGGCCGAGAAACTTGTAAAAGATGGAAATGAATGTTACCTTGCACATATCATTGAAAATAAAGGAACTGTTCAGATTAATGATGTGCTAGTGGTAGATGAGTATCCTGATGTTTTTCCTGATGAGTTTCCTAGAATAATACCAGATCGGGAAGTTGAATTTACTGTTGACTTAGTTCCTGATGCTAATCCAATTTCAAAACCCCCTTATTGAATGGCTCAAACTAAACTTTTAGAGTTGAAGGAGAAATTTCAAGATTTATTAGAGAATAGTTTCATTCGACATAGCACATCACCATGGGGTGCTTCTATTTTATTTGTTAAAAAGAAAGATGGTTCTATGAGACATTCCATTGATTATAGAGCCTTGAATAACATCACTTTTAAGAACAAATATCCTATGCCTCATATTGATGATTTGTTTAATAATCTCCAGGGAGCTCTGTATTTTTCAATGATTGACCTGAGATCGGGGTACCATCAGTTGAAGGTAAAGGAAGAATATATTCCGAAGAACGTGTTCCATACAATATATGACCATTATAAATTTGTTGTAATGCCTTTTGGGCTAACCAATGCACCTGTTGTATTCATGGACTCAATGAATAGAATTTTCCATGAGTTCTTGGATAATTTTTTGGTTGATTTCATTGATGATATTTTGTTCTTTTATAAAATTAAAGAAGAGAATGAAAGATATTTAAGGGTTATTTTTCAATCCTTTAAAGAAAAGAAATTGTATGGAAAATTCAGCAAGTGTGAGTTTTGGTTGCAACAAATTTCTTTCCTTGGTCACATTGTTTCTAAAGATGGGATAATTGTAGATCCTGCAAAAACAAAGGTTGTGGATGAATATCCAAGACCCACAAATGTAACTGAGATTCGTAGTTTCCTTGGTTTGGAAGGCTATTACAGAAGGTTTGTTAGAAATTTTTCACGATTATCTAGTCCAATGACTAAGCTAACTCGGAAGGGTGTTAAGTTTATCTGGACAAAAGAATGTGATGATTGTTTTCAGGAATAGAAAAGAAGATTGCTGAATTCTCCAGTTTTGGTACTACCTTCCAGGAATGGGGAGTTTGTTACCTACAGTGATGCTTCATTGAAAGGACTTGGTTGTGTCCTAATGCAGAATGATCAGGTAATTTCTTATGCTTCACGACAGTTGAAAACTCCTGAGGTAAATTACCCTACACATGATTTGGAATTAGCTGCTGTTGTTTTAGCTTTAAAAATTTAGAGGCATAATTTGTATGGAGTAAAGTGTGAAATATATACCGATCACAAAAGTTTAAAGTATATATTCACTCAGAAAGAATTGAACATGAGACAGAGGAGATGGCTAGAATTAATCAAGGATTATGATTGTACAATTCATTACCATCCAGGAAAAGCAAATAAAGTGGATTATGGTTTGAGTCGAAAAAGTAATGATTCATTAACCATGCTACATTTAGAATGAGATCCTTTGGTTTTTGATTTGATGAACTTTGGCATGGAAGTGGTTCTTGCAGGAAGTCCTTCTGTTTTGTTTTAGGTATCAGTGAAATCATCTCTATCAGACAAAATCAAGCAAGCATAGAAGCAAGATAGTGAGTTACAGAAAAAGGTAGAGCTGGTTCAGAAAGGTAAGTTGCCTGAATTCAACATTGATAATGATTGTGTTTTGAGATTTGTGAAGAGATTGTGTGTGCCTAGTGATTCACAGTTGAAGAGAGAGTTGTTATGTGAAGCTCATAGTTCTCTATTTTCAGTTCATCCTGGCAGTACTAAGATGTACAGAGATCTGTGGGAGTATTACTGGTGGGATGGAATGAAAAGAGATATTGCTGATTTTACTATGAAGTTTTTGACATGTCAACAGGTTAAAGAAGAGCGGAAGTTACCGAAAGGGATGCTTTATCCATTACCAGTGATAGAGTGGAAATGGGAGTATATATCCATGGACATTGTTGTGAGATTACCGAAGACATCTCGAGGTAATAATGCAATCTGGGTTATTGTTGATCGCTTGACTAAATCTGCTCATTTTGTTGCTATACGAGATATTTTTTCCCTAGATCAACTTTCCCGTTTGTATCTTAAAGAGATAGTCAGGATACATGGAGTTCCTCTCCCCATTTTATCTGACCGTGATCCCAAGTTCACTTATAACTTTTGGAACGGCCTTCAGAAGTCGTTGGGTACTGAATTAAATTTTAGTACTGCTTTTCATCCTCAGTCAGATGGGCAGTCAGAACGAACAATTCAGACATTGGAGGATATGCTACGAGCTTCTCCGATAGATTATCAGGGAAGTTGGGACCAACATCTTTCCTTGGTTGAATTTTCATATAATAACAGTTTTCATTCCAGTATACAGATGGCACAATTTGAGGCGTTATATGGGAAGCGGTGTCGAACTCCAGCTTTCTGGGATGAAGTTGGGAAAAGGAAGCGGATGGGACCAGAATTGGTAGAAGAGATGGTAAAAAAAGTTCAGCTGATACAGAAACACTTGAGAACATCTCAGAGTAGGTAGAAGAGTTATGCGGACAATAGGAGAAAGGATCTCTCTTTTGAGGTAGGTGATCATGTTTTTCTCAAAGTCTCACCATGGAAAAGTGTGATGCGATTTGTTAAGAAAGGAAAGCTCACTCCAAGGTTCATTAGACCATATGAAATTCCGGAGAGAGTTGGATCAGTTTCTTACTGAGTGGCTTTACCACGGATTTTATCTCAGGTACGCAATGTTTTTCATGTTTCAATGTTAAGGAAGTACATGCCAGATCCATCTCATGTTTTGAGTCCAGAGGTAGTTCAGCTGGAAGAGAACCTATCATATGAGGAACAACTGGTCCAGATTCTTCACCACAGGGAGAAAGTGTTACAGAATAAGGTGATTCATCAGGTAAAGGTTTTGTGGAAAAACCACATGGTTGAAGAGGCAACATGGGAATCTAAAAATGCAATAAGGGCTAAATACCCCCACTTATTCGATAAGTAAATAAATTTGGGGGATGTAATTTTCTAAAGTGGGGAAGGATGTAACATCCCAATTAAGTAATTAATAATAGATATTTGTATATATGTCTACTAATGAATTATATAGTGTTTTAGAGGCTTAAAATGAGAATAAATCCAATCTTAAGCATGGAATAAACTAATATTTTTAAAATATTGCTTTACTGCCTTTTGATCGAAAACCATTTTTAAATAAAACTTTTGACAATTTTATAAGCTCTATTTGGCAAAATAAACTTATTATTGGGACATTGAAATTTACATTGGATAATTTTTTTTTATTTTTCTGACAATGTTCATTTTTTAATGAATAGTGAAAAATACTGGATTTTACATCAAAACTGCTTTTTCATCTAATTTAATTATATGGTTATATTATCTTTTTAATTGGTTTTAAAGTTCAATTAGAATATATTTTTACCATTTAATCCAATAGTGGTCGTTGAAATTAATTTCACTTTGAAATTGGACATAAACTAGTGTCAATATTTTGATACTTATTGTTTCATAAAAACACATTATTTGCTCAGATAGCGGGAATTAATTATTAAATTAATTAATGTAACTTATATGTTTTGAATTTTTTAAAATATACATCATTTTTGAATTCTGAATATCAAATATAGCTTAGGGTGAAGTTTTTGGTATTTTTCTGAAAAACATCAATTTTTTATGAATAGTGAAACCATTAAGTGGTACTTAAAAAACTGATTTTTCGTTTTAATGAAATCTTACCACCTCTGTGTTTTGAATTTCAAAAATCCTACATACATGGTTTTCATTAAGAAGTAAAATTAGGTTCAATGGGATTAAAATAATTTTTTTGTGAATAGTAACTTTTATGTTTTTAATCGCAATTAGAAGTAATTAGTGTAATTTAAGGTAAGAATAATGTTTTAATAATATGAAATGACCTAGACACATGTTCTATCCTTATTGGATGTGGCATGTCCGACCAAAAAAATCCATGGGTCAACTTGGGGACCCCATGGAGCCACTTTGGAAGGAAAATGACATTAATATCTTTTTATTTAATGTTAAAGTAAAAAATGTCACAAACATGAGTTGTTTTACTAAAACAATTTTTAAATGAGGTTATACAAGTCATATTTCTGA
This sequence comes from Viscum album, assembly GCA_963277665.1. Classification (NCBI taxonomy): domain Eukaryota; kingdom Viridiplantae; phylum Streptophyta; class Magnoliopsida; order Santalales; family Viscaceae; genus Viscum; species Viscum album. The sequence goes on from OY728129.1 coordinate 1,544,075,859, forward strand.
ATATAAATATTAATTAGAAAGATAAAAATATTTCTTACATCATTATATATTTTTTAAAAATTTTAGACATTAAATAAATGAAATTATTTATGACACCATGATGATGCAGCGATGACCTCATTATTTAAGGATTTAAATAAAATGAAAAGATAATGTAAACTCTAAGACCTACACATGTCAAAAACCTATTTTATGGGTGGATTTAGAACTATTATCACCTTAGCCTATAAATATATAATTTTGGGACCTTTTAAATCCGAAAAGCATATTATAATATAGTATTCTTTTATACCATTCCAAGAGTGCCCCTTTTCTCCTCTTATAAAAGTCCCACACCTCTACCTCCTTACCCACACTTCAAAAGCCTTTGGCTCAGCCAACCCCTGACCATTTTGTCTCTACACATCCCTATATAACTACTAGAAGCCTCACTTTGGGCAGAAGTCTTCCCAAGGAAGCCTTTGAGCTCAAATCAAAAAGAGTTACCTGTTTTAAAGGTAGTGTTTTCTCTTGCGTTCTTATGTTTTATTTTGTTTCTCCAACCCTATAAACTCTTTCTATTCCTTTATTTTGTAACAAAACTAGTATCTTCAATATACTAGGATGTTGTTATAATAATGATTCTATCTACACTTACACACACCTACATCTAATAGTTAAAGAACATACTGCTTCTGTGGATGGAAAATTTCTGCCTCACAAACGATGATTGTTCAACACTCATATAACACCTTCAAAGGTGTCCATTAAGATGTCACTATATTTATATATGGTATATAATATTTTTATGTTTTACTTAAGATTTTTTATTTTTCATTCATGGAATACCTTTATGGTTACCATTATGGGTAAACGCGATATCTTCATTTTAGGAAGTGCGGACTACCGCCCCCTCAAAGTGATTTGATTCACTAATGCCATATGTGGGACGTATAAAGGATTTAATTAATGATATTATGTATGAAATTATACTGGAATTATAATATACCATTATATCATTATGATTACACTCCATAAAATACCAAATAGAAATGAAAGTAGCGTTCATGCGTACGTACGGCTTACTATCTCCATGTACGGTGCATTTCATTTCTTACCTCTAAACGTTATGTAATATTATAAATGCATATATATACTGGATATATATGATATATATGATATATATATCATGAGTATAACTCTGGATATAATGGATATATGAACAACTTGTAATTATAAACAGCATATTTTTGACTCAAGTACCAATGATCGTTAAAACGACCGTTATTAACTTAAATAATTACATAGTGTTCATGACATGGTAATAAGTGATATAAAAGGAAAAATGAACTTGAAAAGGGTTCTTAAACAAGTAGAAATTAACTCATGTTTATTATTCAGGAGATTAAAGAACGATCAAGTCAAGTCGGATACGAGTTATGGGACTTCGTCTCAATCTTCTTTCATTGAGGCATATTTTGTTTTATACACAACCTTCTTTTATACGGTGTATAAACCTATTTGAATTTTACATTTATCCAAACGGAATATTTTTTATACGAAGCATTTTACTAAATGAAAAAAGGGAATGTTTTTGTCATACGTATGTGGCGACAACGACTACTCCACCGCCGTGACCATTATTTGAGTTTCGGCTTCCTCTACAAGCCATACATTTTTTTTAAAATGAAATATAAATACCATGTTTTACTTTTACTTTATTTTGGTATTGAAAATGGTTATCATAATGTTTTTATATCAAGTTTTTTTATTAATATCTTGTGATTGAAAAGTGGAAATGTTATGTTTCCTTTATGCATGTTTTATGTGATACGATTATGTTATGGTTCCTGGGCATTATTTGGAAGACTGATGGTTCCGTGATAAACTAAGGGCGGGTGGGCCCGATATAGCTCTCCAATGCATTGTGTAACGTGAAGGAGTTAAATGTTAAGGTTTCTCCGAAGAGATTTAGGGAATATACTATGATGGGTATTCCAAACGTAACCTAGAGGGTTACTCCCTGCATAAGAATGTTATGAATGCCCCAAGTTACCTTTATGACTTATGATTTCTATGATTTATTCATGACTTGATGAGGTATGTTAAAGTTCTTATGTTTTATGAGTAGAGTATGATTTCATTGATTCTTATGTATACATGTACTCATGTTTCCTTTCCATATTTTTATATCCCTTACTGAGCTTTTTATTCTCATCCCAAGTTTTTGAAATTTTTTTCACAGGTCAAGGGAAGGATACATGATATGATGATAGTGTCAAGGAAGTGTCGAGAAAGAATCCATGTTTTATTTTAAATACATTTCCTTTGATGGGAAAAAATTAATACAATATTTTATTGTAACAACTTTGTTAAAATGTGGTATGTAATGCAAGTTTTATGATCTAATTCTCTAAAAATCTAAACCTGAAAAGATCATCAAGGTGTATTCTTGAAATATCTCAGGATTAAGTTATGTTTAAGGCTGGGGCCTTATAGTTTCATAATCATGAAAATATTTATTTATTTATAGGATACTTAATTTATTATTTTATTATGAATTAAAAATATTATGAGGATTTATAAGTATAAATAATTTGAAATATGTCGGGTAAGACGATTACCTCTCCTTTGGTTGGCCTCTAATGGATCCTCTCTAAAGGGCCCATAGAATGCTCTGTTAAGAATACCAAAACCTATAAATTATGGATATAAATGTTTATAAGATAGTTTTTCATGGTTCTGTAAAGATATAATTCTTAAATTAGTGTAATGAAGATAATAGAAGGGTTTCATTTTATAAGCGGGTGAAAGGACACACTTGGAATTTATTTAAATATTAAAATGAAAAAAATGTCATTCTCAAGAAAAAGGCTTCCAAATGGACATGTATTAGATTTTCAGATATTCTTTTGTCTATATATTTTGATAAAATAGTATTTCTGTAATTTTAATTGGTAAATTTAAACTTATCACTTTGTTTAACTCTTGGTAAACTCATTTTAACCTAAACTATCATGAAAAATGTTTACTATATTTAATAATCATGATGAATAAAAATGATTGTGGGATGATTATGAAATTTTAAAATTATTATTTATAATAAGAAATATATTTTATCAAATTCAATATCTAAAATTTTCATAAATTAATTTTATAACAAACTCGCAAAAGGTGATGAAAAACAATTTTCATAAAATAAATGTTTTTTAAAGTATATAATGCTTTCATACCAAAATCCACATAAAATTAATCATAATGATGATGATTGAAATATGAATAATTTAAGTTTAATAATTATACCAAAAAAATATTTTACAAAAAAATTAACTCTGTAAATGATTTAAATGAAAAATGTTGTTTTGAATACAAAAGAAATAGTTTCACTATTCATCGAAAAACCAATCTTTTCATAAATTTCCCAAATAAATCACCCAAGGTTAATTTTGAAATTTGTTTTAAAAAAAGTTTTTTCCAAATAAATTCTCTATATTTGGAAAAATATATTTATATAGTTTTCTAATAAAATGTAATAAACCCCATTTTAAGGATTTTGTTTTGAAGCATATAATAACAATAATAAAAATATATTTTCTCTATCTAAAAAAATTAAAAATATTCTTAAAATTTTACATTACTATTCATACAACAAATTTAATGATTACTTTATAGTAGTATATTATATTATGTATCATTTAGACTCGAGGTTACATGTATCACAAGCTATTGAATAAATTAATTTTTTATCAAAATAATTCTATGTGATAAAATTTAATGTTGCTACAAACCACATTTGGAAAATTAAAAAATTTAACAAATATTTATTTTCTGAATGATTCATAAAATTTATATCCATAAAGTAAAATAAGTGGATCTTTGGGATGAGAATACTCGAAGTAATAAACATATAATAGGTAAATTATGAATATATAATGAATAAATCCTAAATGAATTGAATACCCCAACTTACGAATTTATATGTTTCAATATAAGTTATTGATATTAATTTATATACTAAGTTATATTCCCTAAATAGTTATATAATTTACTAATATAATAATATATTCACTCTGTTATAATCATTTCAAAGGAGTATATGAATTATCTAAAGTGTATCCCCTAGTACTATCTATCCAAATGTGTAGTCTTAGGACTACTCAACATGCATCGAGTAAAGATTGATTTGGTACAAAACTATCCTTATAAGGGTTATTATTCCAAGGAAATTATATTCCATAGTTGAATCCTCATTACAATATCAATATTGGGACATAATTGATAGGGTATCCACAGTCTATACTTTATCAAAATTTACGAGGTTTTCTTCTATTTATGTTTATCCCTAGAGGTTTCGCTAAGTATTTGTCAATCTTAATTAGCAAAAAAATATTAATTAATATGATACAATCTATTATTATAATTTAAAAAATTTACATATTTTATTTCTTTATTTTTAACATATAATTTTAAGGGAAAAATATAATCCACAAATATAGAGGTCAAGTGTCTTTGGATGATTAGTGATAAAAATACAAAGAATGAATATAAAATACATTTTCATTATTTTGATCTAAGAATGGGACTCATAAATCCAAACTATATTCGTATACAATATATGAAAATATGGGGATATAAATAAGGAAAAGGGTAAGTTATAAATTTTATTAAGGGAACAAACATGTTAGTGATATATAATGGCTATATGAATAAGCATAATATTATTTATTAAAGAAAAGGATCATATAAAATTGTGAATGTTTATAAAATAAAAGAATATTTAAATTAAGTAAAGTTATAAAAAACATAAAATATGTTATCATAACCACGGATTAAGTCTCTCCTCTAAGAAAATATAACATAGTATGCTAGGCTAATCACTCAGGCCCCATATTTGGTATCTCATTAAATGAAAACATTACCCAATGTATTGGGGGATATATAATTTATAGATGATGATTTATATTCATAAATAGACATGAATATTTTTCCAATATAGATAAATTAATCATAAGACATTAGTATAAGCATAACCCTCTCAAAGGAAATGTGTAACATAATTTTGTCTTAGATCACAACAAAATATAAAATCATAAAGGTTTCCATGATATAATTGAATTAAATAATTCTTGGTAATTTATAAATAATTAATAAATCATTTAATATTAAATGAAATTTCGTATTAATAGAATATATAAAATTGAGTGGATATGTTTTTTTAGAAAATAGCCTCTTATGTTAGGTTTTAAAAAAATGTGAAGAGTTTTTAAATAATGTAATAACATTATTGTTTCCATAAAATAATAAATGAATCTGTGTATTTTTTAAAATGTTTTTGATATAAGTTAGAAACCATATAAAAATAAAAAAACATGGGAATACTCATACATTAAATGAGGTAGGAAATAGATAAATTCACATCAATCAGGTTTTCTTAAAATAAAGATTAGAGAGGGGAACATGTAGGGAATTTATTTTACCCGATAAAAAAAGGTAAAATAAACTATTTATATATGCATGGAATTAATATATATATGTATATATATTTAATTTTTACATGATAGGAATAAATATTAGAGTGGTGTAGAAGATCTCATATCTCATGTATATTACTTGTTCAACATGATCATTGAACATCCTGAATAATAAAATTAAATTTATTAAAAACATGCTTCATAATAATTTTAATATATATATCATTTATTAATATTAGTTTATTACTATTTAAAATATTTTTATTAATACATCATAATTATTCATACCCTCTAGAGTGTGTTTGTTTCATGGTTCAAAAGTCATTTGAGTTTGTGGATAATTATGGATGTTTGAATCAAATGGGAATATAACTCCAAAAGTGGAATGAAATTCTATTCAAGTAATTTCATAAGTTTAAATTATATCAAATATACATACGTCTTCTGACATAGGGATGATTCATTTAATATTATACTTTTTATTATGCGGGTAGTTTATTAAGGTGGTTTTATTGACAATCTTGAACTAGATTTATTTTTCTTATTTAATAAAATATCCAAAATTCAAGAACATGAAATATGTTCTAATATACTCATTATCATTATATTTAACAATAATAATGTGTACATAACAAACCATTAAGGTTGTGGTAAAAATAAATGTAGGCCATTAATGGTGGTGGTGATCCAACCAAAACATGGGGGCGTTTTAATTTAAGATAATATTAAAGGATTATATAGTCAGGATATTCCATTAAGATAATAAAAAATACTTATATTAATAATATTTATGTTTATATATATATATAATATATTTTAGGATTCATAATTAGAAATGTATTTACTATGAATCATTTCTGATTAGTAAGTCTTCCTTTAGATATCAACTCTGATGTTACCCCTTAAGTCTATATAGAATAGTCTTTTTGTTAAATCATGACTCCTTGGATGTGGGAATTAATAATAGAGGGATCTAGATAGATATTTTACCGGGTAAGTAGATTTGAGTTATATGAGAAGAGTAGTGGTGAAGTTTGGTATTTACAAGGCAAAGAGAGGGTGATTTTTAATATAATGCTCATTAGTTTTTATATTTTTACTCATAACTAAAATTAATGATAATTATTCTAACTATATATAGTAATTTATGCATGTGAGGATAAGATGATAGTTTCATACATCACCCATCAAGAAATTAATCAAGTATTTAACTATTAATGTAAAATATCATATTTTAAATTATTTCAATATTTAAAAAAATTAAAATATTTTTAGAAAAATAAAAAAAGTCACCCTAATCTAATTTCAACATACAAATTCCAAAAATGAAATCAATTTTTTCTAAAAAAATCTAAATAAGAGAAATGTAACTTATAAATAATATCTTTATCAATTGATATGTACTTGTTTCTGTACTAAACTAATATTTTGAACCATTTAAAAATAGATCATGATTTAATAAAATAATATTTCATTTTAAATAAAAATAGCTAGTGTTTAATAAAACCATTTTTTGGAAATAATATTTTATTTTAAAAATTAAAAATTTATTAAGAAGGTGATTTTTTTAAAAAAATAAGACATATTAATTTTAATAAAATTTACAATTATTCTTTCTTTTTTTCAGTCATTTATTTTATCATGTTTACAATTTTTTTTAATTTTCTTATGATATAAATACCAGATATTTTTATTTCATAAAATCAATAACAATTATGTTTCCATCCGAATGGATTATTATTTATTCCAATGGTCCATTTACAATTCCTAATATCTAAATTTACTATTCTAACTATCAATTCTAATGGTCATATCAATTCATACACGTTATAAAAACCTACAATTTTTTTCATACATCATTTACTATAATTTAACTAAATGTTCTATATTACCCATTATCAAAAATATAAATTTGATTTCTAATGTTTTTTATATTTTTATATTTCTTCAGTTTAATAATTCATGGAGACAAAGTTGATCCCAATTTCCCTATTTAAGTTATATTATTTTTTTTCTATTTTTCCCTATTTGAAAAAATTCAATTTTAATTAATATGTCTACTTGAAAAAGTTAATTCTTGAATTAATATAATAAAGTATTGTTGATTTTCATTATATGATAAATTTTTTTATTTTTAACTATATGACCATGTGTGGGACATGTATAAATCATGAAGGTAAATTTTATTTTGAGAAGTCTCATTCCTTATTATAGATAAAACTTTTAGTTAATATTCAAAAATATAATTTATAATTCATGGGATAAAAATGTACTATAATAAATTAAATACTCCCATTTTCTCATGTATCACTATGTTATAATTTTACTTTTTGTTGTTCCTTGATCATCATGGAACTACAAAGGAAGAAAACTAGTTAAATTATAAGGTCCATTAAAATTATTCACAAAAATATATAAGTGGATCAAAAATAATTCCATGAAAAAATTATTATGAATGATTTATAGAGATTAATTCCTAAAATTCATAAATTAAAACTTCGGTTACCTCTTACAAATTAGTTTTGATTAGGTATTTTGGTTTGATCTTACCACGTTTTCTAATTTGATATGAGTATTATAACATCCTAGGTAAATAAAGAATATAAAATTTTAATATTTATTAATATTAGTGATTTAAATGTTAATTTTAATTTAAAGGCGATGAAATGTTTGATGGCGTACCTGACACGCAATAATGAGTTTTTCGAAATCTAATGTTGCATACAATACTGAGTCATACTGAAAAAAATAATATAATAATATTATAAATGGTAGTTAACGTCTAACTATTTTATTGGAAGGAATGATACTACAATATTATTATACATGTTTGTTAAATGTTTTTACTTTTATCCAATAAAATTTAGAGTCTTAAAATGTGGAGGAATTTAATTATAAGCATAAATACTCTAATATTATTTAAAAAGATGATTTACCTCATTTAAATATAGAACCATCATTAAATCTAGTTTTGGTCTCTTTTATATGTTCTATTTGACAAAATAAAATTTTTCTTTAGAATTCGGACAATAAAATTTACTTTGTGTGATTTTTTGGTATTTTTATGATAAAATATTTTTTTAATGAATTGTTAAAAATACTATATTTTAATTCAAAAATGCCTTTTAATCTAAATTATTTATATGTATTGATTGTATTTTGAATTTTTTTATTGTTATTAGATTATATTTTCACCACTTAATCTAATTTTTTTCATTATAAGTAATTTCACTTTGAAATTGGACAAAAACAAGTGTCAATCATTTGATAGTTATTATTTCATAAATATACGCATTTTGTTTTGACAAGAGGGAATTAATTTAAAATTTATTAATGAAACTTAAATGTTTTTAAATTTTTAAAATAGAAATCAATTTTTAATTCAGAATATCAAATATATCTTAGGCTTGTTTTTTGGTATTTTTTTCTGAAAAACATCAATTTTTTATGAATAGTTAAGATACTAAGTACTAGTTAAAAACCCAACTTCTTCATTTAAATAAAATTTTACAACATTTATGAATTAAATTTCTAAAATCCAAAATACATGGTTTTTATTATTATGTAAAATGTGGTTCAATAAGATGATTGTATTTTTTAAGTAAATAGTAACTTTTGACGTTTATTTAACATGGTTAAAAGTAAATAGGGTAATTCAAGGTAAAAATAATATTATAATAATATTAAATTACTATAAAATGCGTCCTAATCCTATTGGTGGATACATTTCTTACCATGGTCATCCTTGGGTCGTTTTTGGGACCCCATGGAGCCACTTAAGAGTGATAATGACACATTATATTAATTAATTTAAAGCAAGGGAAAAATTGACATAAACATATGTCTTTTAGTAAATCAATTCTAACATGAGGTTATATAATATTTCTCTTTGACTATAAATATTCATTTGAAATATAAGAAGATTCCCTAAATCATGGAATTTATTTTATAATTTTTAGACTTCAAATAAATAAAATTATTTATTAAACAATAATGATGGAGTGTTTACCTCATTAATGAATGGTTTGAATAAATAAGATTAGAAAGAATAATAAAATATCAAAAACCTGTCCAATTATTATTGGATGATTTTATTTCAAACAATAGTCATCTTATATTTGACTATAATAAGTTTTGGAGCTTTAGAAACTGAAAATAATTATATAATTAAATAATATTTTTAATCTTTCCTAAAGTGCCACTCCTCCCCATTATAAAAACCCCTCACCTCTAACCCATTACTCACACATCTAAATCCCCTTGGATGATCCAAACTATAAAAAAATAATCTCTAATGATCCCTATCTTACACCTATAATCCTTACCTTAGGTAAAAATAACTTTAAGAAATCTTTTTCATTCAAACCAAAGGGACTTACCCGATTTAAAGGTAACGTCTTCTCTTAACTTCTTTTCTTTTATTTTACTTCTCCCACACCCTAAACTTGTTTTTAATAATTTCGATTATAAAAAGTCCAATATCATCAATATACTATGTTTTTTATATGATAAGTATTCTAACTAAACTTACACACACCTCTGCCAAATGGGTAAAGAACAGATTGTTTCTGTAAATGGTGAACTACTACCTCACGAAATGATGATTGTTTAATCTTCTCATACCACCACTTATAGTGGCCATTAATATAGAACTAAATTTAAATGTGATATATATTATATTTATATTTTTTCTATACTTCTATATTTTCAATTTATATCTTACTATTATGGTCTCCATAATGGGTAAATATGATAATTTCATTTTAGGAAGTGCGGACCACCGCCCCCTCAGAATTATATGAATCGTTTATGACATCCATGGAACGTATAATGTATGGAGATAATTAAATTACATAAAATAGATATTATAATGTAATTATAATATACTAATGTATTATTATGTTTTCATTCCTTTAAATATAAAATAGAAATGAAAGTAGCATTCATGTGTATGTACGAATTATCGTCTCCATTAACGGTGTGTTTCATTTCTTAACTCCAATAGACAGGGAATATAATAAATACATATATACTGGATATATTTGATATATATGATATATAAATCACGAATATCATTTTTTATATAATGAAATTTTGACCACATGGACAATTTGTAATTATAACAAGTTCATTTTTGACGAAAGTTCGGAACATCGACAAAATATCTGATATGATCTCAAATAATTAACTAATTGTTTTTTCAAGGAGATAAGTGATATAAAAGGAATAATAAACCTGACCAATAATATTAATGAATTATAAATTAAATTATGTTTATTATTCAGGAATAACATGAATCATACGAGTCAATTTGGACATGATGTACGAGGTTTCTTATCTCACTTTCAATTTTGTGATATTTCCATTATTCACCAGTTATTTATTGCATGTTGTGTACTGTGTACTACCATTTGATATATATTATCATGATTATATTTATATTCATGGTATTGTGTGATTAATTTTGTGATTATTTACATTTTGTCATACAACTCGATTGATTATAATGTGGTATGGGTTTTTCATCTCACTTTTTATTCCCGTGAGATTCATGTTATATTTTCCACTATCTACTTTTGTGTCATTTATGCACTGCCGATGATTGTATTATTTATTTAATATACATTAATTTATGGGTATTTTCATCTTCATTGTATTCTAATTCTTTCATGGGGTATATGTTTCATAATTTCCCAAATCGGTAAGGGAACCTTTCACCGCACTCTTTTAGACAAAGAATTATTTTATGTCATGTATTTTAATTTCCATTTTCCTATGTTGGGATATATTATTCTATATCCTTATTTCTGTAAATATTATTTCCATGGGATTAGAACCATTTTTTCTCTCATTATCTTGTTTTCTGAATTTCAAGGTGATATCATTAGGCTATCTCATTTCTATAAGAGAACTTCTTAACCCAATTTCAATTCTTTGGGTTAAAAATTGACTTATTAATTATTCCATGATCTGATTATGTGTGAATGACCTCTGATTGTTTTACACTTAATATACAATTATATTTGGTGTATTATTTTTTTTCACACTAAAATTGTTCATTTATTTTTCCTTAATCTAAGGATATGTTCTTTGCCAGTGACTTTGTCTCAATTTATATTCCAAAGAGTCTTATTTGTATTTAAACACCAATTCACTTTTATATGGTGTATATACTGCCCTTTGACATAATATATCATGAATATCCCTCTTATTAGGATATTATATGCTTTGATTAATGTTATTCCACAGTTATTTGTATTCATGTGTCTTTCATTTGGTAAAGAACTCTTTAACTAAAATATCATTTTAAATGTTTTAAAGATTTATTCTTATAAATATTTCTCAATAATGTCCATGTTTTAAAAATGGTTTTAAGGATTTATTTATATTGACATGAATGTTTTAAAATCAAAGTTTCTTTCAAAATCATCAAAGTGGTATGGGACAATTTGATTCAAAAATCTCTTTATTAAATCTTTTAAAGGTTTTTAAAAATAATTTGATAAAGCATTGATTATTTTAATATCTCGAAATGATATATTTTTATTGCAATGTAGAAATGTTTCCTTTACTTTATCCTTGTTTTATGTGTTATCAATATATTATGGTTATTGGTATTTGTTTACATATATGGGTGGTTCCATAATAAACCTTGGAAGGGTGATCCCGAGATAGCTCTCCAATGCATTGGGTAACATGACGGATGTAAACATTAATTTTTCTCCTATGAGATTTTGAAAATATACTATCATGGGTATTACAAATGTATCTTCCTACAAAGATGTAAAAACTAAAATGTATGTTTGATATGGATGCTAAAACTTACCTTTTTTATTTAAGATTTCTATTTGTTATTCATAAATCTTATGATTTCATGAGGTATGCTAAAAGTCTTATGTTTTGTATGTTTTGATAAACTAATGTTTTATTTATTTATTTTATAACCCTTACTGAGATTTTTATGCTCATCCCATATTTTTTAAATGTTTTTCATAGGGTATAATGCAGGGTATGAGAAAGGAAGAACTCATGATAATTTATATCAAAAAAATAATTATTCTTTTCTCTTAAGATTTTTTATTTTAGAAACAAAAATGGATACTAAGTAGAAGTGTATAATTTTTAATTTTTGAAATGTAATGTAATAGTTATGGACTAATTTTTTAAAAATATAAACCAAAAAATATATTCAATGTAAATTATTAACTTATTTTAAGATTTTATAATGTTAAAGGTTGGGGAAATAGAGTTGGTTTCAAAGTGAGGTTTAGATAACTTTAGAGGTTAGGGTGTAACTTATGAATAAGTTACATAACCATAATGGTTTGAAAATTAGAAAGAGTCATTGTTATTTTAGAGGTGATAAATGGTTATTACATTTTTTGGGGAAAATGAAAGTTATTAGATAACCTCTGAGGATAAAATATACTATAGTTATTTTTTATGAATATATCTCATTTTTTAGAATGTTATAAAATTATGTTGTTTTAGAAAAAGGACAACCCGTACGAAGGGTGACAACCCGTCGCATCTAGTAAGGCCATAGGAATCGAACCCACAACCAAAGGGTGACAAAGGTGCATCTCCTACCACTGGATTACGTGAAGTCACTGGTTAGTATGACTAATTATTTTAAGTTAAATGATTTTATGGATCAAGAATAAGTTCACTTGGGATATTATGTTTTATAAAAAGGACATCCTTAGTATAGGAAAATTATTTGGTGATTAAGTGAAAAAGTTTATATTGGAAGATGTTCTCTCTTTTAAGGAGACACTATATGCGTATGGAAAATAAAATATTATGGGATTTCATTTGTGGAATACTTTTTGATATTTTATATTGGAAGAATCTATGTTTTATAACAATATGGATTATTTATAAAAATGATTAACCTATCATAGAGAATATGTGATTAGGTTAATTACACTTCGGTGTGAGACATTAAGAGTAGTCGATGTTATTTGGAGATAAATGTTAAGATTTATTATGTAAAACTATGTGACTAAATCCTTCAATGTTTTGTGTTTCAATCTTAGTTTTGTTTACGTTGAAGAATTTTATGGACAGTTATTTATTGAATGGTCTTTGTTGAACTTTGGGCATTTTTTGTGGAATATGGGAGATTATGAATTATATTTTTTTAAGGATTATCCTTTTTTGGGATTATCTGATCTTGTACTAACCATTTTGGTTTTAATTAATGTAAAACGACAGAAAAAATATATATTTCATCTTTTTTGGATTATGTGATTCTATAGAAGTTGATACTAGCACTTCAGATGTGAACATGTCATCTTGAATACTCATTATTTGGAGAAAATATGATTTTTTGTTAAAAACATATTAAAGGCTGAAACTATACGAGAAAAGTAAGTATATTTTTTTATGTCCTTAGTCAATATCATAAATAGATTCTCCCACCTTATGAAGAGGAACATAAAACTAAAAAATGTTGTTTATTTACTTTTTCTATTGGGAAACCAAATACCGTTTAACCTATTACCTGTTTGTGGTTTTCTGAAGGTTAACTTTCTCTTGATAATTTTTTCTATCACTCTCCATCAGATCTTGACACTTAGTTTCTCCTAAATATCCATGTTTTTATTTAATCCTAGTATGGTTTATCTCAGTTAACTGTTTTACTTCTCTTTCTTTCTTTTAAAGTGACTGTTTTATTGACTCTTTTTCTGATGTGCGACTTTCAATGAAGTTTCTGATCCTAATATTAAAATTGTGAAAACGCAATTCCCAAAAGTGGGGAAGGATATAACATCCCTGTTAAATAAAGAACATAACATTTTCATATTTATTAATATTTGGGAATTAAATACTAATTTTACTTTAATGGGGATGTTGATGGCATACCTGACATGCAACAATGGGTTTCTCTAAATTCTAATGTTGTACACAATGCTGAGTCATACTGAAAAATTATAATATAATATTGTTTTAAAAGGTATTTAATTCCAAGATGTTGTATTGGTGGAAATGAACAGAACTATCTGAAAAAAGATTATATTTTTTTAAAATGCTTTTACATTTATCCAATAAAATTTTGAGGTTTAAAAAGTGAGTGAATCTAATTTTATGCATAAATACTCAAATATTCATTAAAAGGTTGATTTACCACCTTTTGACGGTGAACACTCATTAAATATAGTTTTGGTCACTTTTATATGTTCTATATGATAAAATAAAATTTTTATTTAGAATTGGGACATCCAAATTCACTTATGGTATTTTTTTGGTATTTTTCTGATAAAATTCAAATTTAATGAATAGTAAAAAAATACTATATCTTAATTCAAAACATCCTTTTAATATAATTAATTTAAATGGTTAGATTATATTTTTAATTTAAATTAAAGTGCAATTATATTATATTTTTACCATTTAATCCAATTTTGGTCATTGGAAGTAATTTCCCTTTGAAATTGGACATAAACAAGTGTTAATCTTTTGATAGTTGTTATTTCTTAAAAACATGGTTTTTGTTTTTACAACAGGAATTAATTTTAAATTAATTAATGAGAGTTTTATGTTTTGAATTTGGTAAAATAGATATAATTTTTGAATTTTGAATTTCAGATATAGATTACACTGAATTTTCGGTATTTTTCTTAAAAACATCATTTTTGTGAATAGTGAAAGCACAATGTAGTTTATAAAAAACTGACTTCTTCATTTAAATGAAATTTTACCAATTCTATGAATTGAATTTTTAAAATATGACATACATGGTTGTTATTAGAAAGTGAAATTTGGTTCAATATGTTGAAAATAATTTTTTAGGAATAGTAACATTTGACTTTTATTTACCGCAGGTAAAGGTAAATAGGGTAATTCAGGGTAAAAATAATATTATAAAAATATTAAATTACCCTAACATGTGTCCTAATACTATAGGTTGATACATTTCCGATCATGGGGATCCTTGGGTTGATTTTGGGACCCCATGGAGCCACTTAAGAGTGATAATGACACTTTATATTAATTATTTTATAGTAATTACAAAAATGACATAAAAATATATCTTTTAGTAAATTAATTCTTACATGGGGTTATATAAGCACTCTCTTCGAATATAAATATTACATTTAAATATAAATATATTTCATATATCATGGTATTTTTTTTATAATTTTAGACTTCAAATAAATAAAATTATTTATGACCTAATAATGATGCAGTGTTTACCTCATTAATAAATTATTTAAATAACAACTATTATAAAGATTAAAACAATATCCAAAAGCTATCTAATTATTATTGTATGATTTTATATCGAACAAGAGTCATCTTATCTTAAACTTTAATATGTTCTGGATAATTATAAATATAAAATAATTATATAATAAAATAATATTTTAAATCTTTCTTAAAGAGCACATCCTCCCCCTTATAAAAATCATCACCTCTAACCCATTACTCACACCTCTCGACCCCCATGTTTCTTCCAAAAGTTTCCCAAATAAGCTCTACATATCCCTATTTTCCACTTATAAGCCATACCTTAGATAGAATGCACTTCAAGAAATTCTTTTGGTTCAAACCAAAGGGAGTTACCCGATTTAAAGGTAACGTCTTCTCTTCAGTTATTTTCATTTATTTTACTTATCCAACCTCCAAAAATCATTTAATTCCATTATTTTATAACAAAAAGTATCATAAATATACTAGGTTTTTTATATGAGAATTATTATAACTACCCTTACACACACCTCCATATAGTGGGTAAAGAACATATTTTTACTGTAGACGATGAACTACTGCCTCACGAAATGAAGATTGTTCAATATTCTCCTACCACCTGTTATGGTAGCCATTAAGATGGAACTATATTTAAATGTGATATATATTATATTTATATTGTCTCTATACTTCTATATTTATCATTTATATCAAGCCTTTATGGTTTCCATAATTGGTAAATACAATAATTCCATTTGAGGAAGTGCAGACCACCGCCCCCTCAAAGTGTTATAACTCATTTCTTCCAAACGTGGAACTTATAAAGTATTGAATTAATTAAATTACATAACATAGTTATTATATTTGAATTATAATGTACCTATGTATTATTATGTTTTAATTTCGTTAAATATAAAATAGAAATGAAATTAGCGTTCATGCATACATACAACTTACCGTCTCCATGAATGGTGTGTTTCATTTCTTAACTCTAAATGATATGGAAAATTATAAATAAATATACATTGGATATATATGATATATATGATATCTAAATCATGAATATAATTTTTTAGATAATTTACTTTTGATCACATGGACAATTTGTAATTATAACAAATTCATTTTTTACTAAAGTTCCAAACATCGACAAAATGATGGATATGAACCCAAATAATTAACTTATTGTTATAGCAAGGTAATAAGTGATATAAATGGAATAATAATCATGAATAATTTTCTTAATGAGTTATAAATTATCTTAATTTTATTATTCAAAAAGAACACAAAACACATAAGTCAACTCGGACACGAGGTAAGGGGTTTCTTATCTCACTTTTAATTCCATGAGATTTCTATTGTTCACCACTTATTTATTGCAAGTGGTGTATTGTTGACTTCTATTTGATATATATTATCATTATTATATTTATATTCATGGTATTATATGATTAATTTTGGGATTATTAACTTTTTTTCATATGGCTCGATTGATTACAACGTGGTAAGGAGTTTTCAACTCACTTTTTATTACCGTGAGATTCTTGATATATTTTCAACTATCTCCTTTTGTGTGTTGTATGTACTTCCAATGATTATATTCTTTCTGTTATATACTTTAATTTATGTGTATTTAAATATTCATTTTATAATCTTTCTTTCATGGGGTGTATGTTTTTTAAGTTACCAAATTGGTAAGGGAACCGTTCCCCGCACTCTTGTAGACAAAGACTTCTTCTATGTCATGTCTTTTAATTTACATTTTCCCAAATTGTTATATGTTCTCCTATATCCTTATTTTTTAAAATTTTATGCCCATATGATGAGAATCCCTTTTTTCTCTCATAAACTTATTTTCTGAATTTTAAAGCGATGTTGTTAGGCTATCTAATTTCTATAAATGAATTTCATAACCCAATTTCAATTCTTTAGGTTAAACTTATACTTCTTGATTATGTAATTATATGAATATGTGTGAATTAAATCTGACTGTTTTACACTTAATATCCAATTATATTTGTTGTATTCTTATTTTTTACATATAATTATGTCATTGATTTGACCATAATTATGACAACCCGGCTTTTATTACAAACTTAAACATGATTTATTACACAAAACATCAATTGATACAACAAAGAAGATCGAGAGGTTTAGTGTATTTGGGGATTAGGATCATTACATAAAAACTTAAAACATGAAATAAAACATATTTATTGAAAACTTCCTTTACATGACCACTACATTCCCTTATACTTAGCATTGCATGGGATAACCTAAGGACATGTATATGAAAAGGGTGAGATATAAATCCCAGTAAGGGAGTACACATGGAATAACATGAGGAGTACAATACATGTTAGAAAATATGCATATCAATAGAGCATAAAACAAACATGAATATAAAGGCATGATAAATCATGATAATCATTACTTGGAAATGTGGCAACAACACTTAACATGGAATTAGCATGAGCCATGGACCATTGCACATAGAGCATGAGTAAATCCTCATTTCACATAAAGCATGAGTAAACCCTCATTCCACTTGAATTAACATGATTCAACACTCATTGCACATGACATATCATGATAGTATACTTTACCCAATGCATTGAAGCGCTATAAGGGCGCACCCTTCTTAAACATTTCATTTCATGCATAAGTGTGCCACTTGGATCATAAAACATGGAGTCATAAAATATACTCATTTATTCCACGATAAAGGAATGTTTAATTCATACATGAAACTTTACAATCAATAAGTAATTTGCATAAGGTTGAATACCCTTGATGGAGAAATGGGCATGGTATTCACTACACAATGACATTGGCTTAGAAAATCGGTTCTATTTCGGCAGCGTAACGGCTTGACATAAGAATTCATAAAAATGGATGATGAGAGAGAAATGGGTTCCTTATCATATTTACATGTAATGGAAAGTAAGGAGGTAATATAGATACATGTCCCAAAAATTGTAATGGAATTTAGATTCATGATACACAAGTATTTCTTGAATGTAAAAGAGGAGAGAGAAGTTCCTTTCGGAATTTCGGCATAGTAACGGGTGTACATAGGAGGCATTAAATGAGAGAGAAAGGGTCTCCCATAATTCAAACATAAAGAGGTAAGTATGAGGGAGGTGCGAAACCATACCCCAACATTTATAATTGAATTTAAAAGGGCAAAACAACTGAATGAAAATTGGACAAAAAAGAGAAAGGAAGAAAACCCCTTACTTGGAAGTGTGCTTCCAAAGGTTAGAGAGAGGCTTGTGAGAGGCTTATTGGGAGCTTGGGTCACCATGGGAGTATTATAGAGAGAGTAGGGAAGAGGTTGGACGAACACAAATGGCTTTTAGTGAAGAGGAAGTGGGAGCATGGGTGGGTTTATATTGGAAAGGTGAGGGAATTCTTTATTATTTCGGTTTGGGTCCCCTTACATTAAATTAATCCAAAACACTAACCATCCCATGGTTTTTGCCCATGGTTTTTGGAAAAGGGTTGAATAAAAAAATATTTTATAAGGACAAAGTCCTAAATTCTTGAAATATTACGGTTTCTTATGTTGAGGTGAGTCACACTCCCATAGAAATTAATTTAAAAAGGTAAGGTGTTGAATAAGTCTTGAGGGGTCCATTAATGCTTTGAAAAGTAAGTAAAACCAACCCAAAATCACATTATTTTAATGTTAAAACATATATTGGCCGATCATAAATATTACATTATTTTATTACATCACTATTGGGTCATTATGATGTCATAAAACACATTATATATTTAAACGGTATTTAATTTTTACCCAAAAATTTGACTGTCTCAGAAAATTATGAAAAATTCACCTTTGGATAATTTCGACCTCCTAATTCCTGAAATAACATTTATTTTATGTAAATAATTTTCTAAATATGTTAATTTTCACTTTTAAAATAAAAACCGGCATTTATAGAAAATTCACGGGTTTTGACAGAAATGGCATTCAAACCTTAATAAAAATTTTAATTACATTCATAAAATTATAAGATCATTTATATTTAATAAAAATTAATTTAATAATATTATTATTATTTTATTAAAATATTATTTAATTCAAAAATCCCTTTATTTAATAAAATATATTCCATAATTAAATAATAACTAAAAACACCATTAGTACTTTAAAAACTGTTTACAATGTATCAAAAATGACTCGAAATTATATTCATTATTATATAAAAAAATAATGTACATGAACATAGTACTACTTATTTGTTACATAACCCCTTAAAATAGCCACATAAGACCTAAGGGTAAGGATTGCGATGGTGACAAACTCTTGGGGTGGCTCGGATAACATC
The DNA here is from genome assembly GCA_963277665.1 of Viscum album. Classification (NCBI taxonomy): domain Eukaryota; kingdom Viridiplantae; phylum Streptophyta; class Magnoliopsida; order Santalales; family Viscaceae; genus Viscum; species Viscum album. Next base: position 1,544,095,840 of record OY728129.1, read on the forward strand.
GCTCGAGTGGTAATTTCAATCAACTTCCAGTTTTCCCATAGACAGTCATGTTTGAGCTTGACATGATGAAGCTCAGCTGGGGCTTGGTCAAGGGTGAAGCCCAAAGATGCCACCTCTTTTCCGAGCTCCGACAAATGGGCTTCGTATGGGGAAATTCTACTGGATGAGGCCATAGCTTCCTTTGTCTGAGTAAATTGGATTGGTTAAAGTCCTATACTTATACTAATCATGTGATCACTGTTCAATGGCTATATTAGCAATGGTCAAAATTCTTAACATAAAACCAAAGAAGTCAAAATTTTATATAAACATAAAGATACATTTAATTGGATCAAGAGGGATTTTCCATTGATGAAACTTTGGGTCGTTACAATATTCCCCCCTTATGAAATTTCACCCTATAAATTTTCCTTTTCCCACACTAAAACAAATGTGGGTAACTCAGCTTCATCATATCCACTGATTCCCAAGTCGCTTCTTAAAACTTGTGGTTTCTCCACAACACCTTGACGAGGGGCATTGTCTTATTTGGTAGAACTTTTTCTCTATGATCTAAGATCTTCACTGGTTGCTCCTTATAAGAAAGATCATCTTCCAATTGTACCACCTCAGAAGAGAGTACATGTGAAGGGTCCGATATGTACTTCCTTAAGAGTTATACATGAAAGACATCATGTACTTTGGCCATGGTAGGTGGAAGTGCTAGTTGATAGGCCACATCCCCGACACGATCAAGAATCTCTAAGTGGTCGATGTAGCTTGGACTTAACTTCCCATTCCTTCGAATCCTCCTGACCTTCTTCCATGGAGATATGCGTAGAAACACCATGTCTCCAACTTTAAACTCAAGGTCTCGTCGACGATTATATGCACAACTCTTCTATCGACTCTGGGCTGCCTTGATATGCTACTGAATGGTTTTCACCTTCTCCACCATTTCATCGACCATTTCTGGTCCAAGCAGCTTACGTTCACCGACCTCATCCCAACATGCCAATGTTATGCACCTTTTCCCATAAAGGACTTCATATGGTTCCATTTGGATGCTCGAGTGGAAACTGTTATTATAAGAGAACTCAACCAGAGGAAGATGTTGATCCCATCCTCCTTTACAGTCAATTGAGCATGCTCTCAGCATATCCTAAAGTGTTCGGATAGTCCGCTTGGATTGGCCATCAGTTTGAGGATGATAGGCCGTACTGAAGTTCAGTTCAGTATTCAGAGCATGTTGAAGACTCTTCCAAAACATAGAGGTGAATCTTGGATCTTGGTAAGACACAATAGATAGTGGTACTCCATGAAACCTTACCACTTCCCTGATATATAACTGTGCCAGTTTATCCAAATAGGAATCCTCCTGAATAGCAATGAAGTTTCCAGTCTTTGTAAGACAATCCACAATAACCCAGATTGCATTATTTCCTTTGGATGTCCTTGGATGTCCGGTGACAAAGTCCATGGTGATGTTCGCCCATTTTCATTATGGTATGGTCAATGGTTGCATCATCCCCTTAGAATTCTGCCTCTCTGCCTTCACTTGCTGACACACCAGGCACTTTGATGTATATTCAGTGATCTCCTTCTTCATATTATCCCACCAAAAGTTTTCTCGAAGATCTCGATACATCTTTGTCCTCCCTGGGTGAATAGAAAAATTTTAACGATGTGCATCATCCAAAATTTCCTTCTTCAGATACGGACGTGATGGAACACATAGTCATTTCCCAAACTGCACAATTCCTTCTTCATTAACATTAAACTCTGAGGATTTCCCTTTTTTGATAGCTTCCACTTTTTACTGAATTCCCACATCATCCTTTTGAGCATCCTTTAACCTTTCAAAAAGAGATGGTTGAGAAATCATTTGTGAAAGGATTGATGATGTTCCCTTCTTTTGTATTCCCAAATCCTTCTTCATCAAGTCTAAAAAGATTGGATCCTTCTCAATTCTCATAATTGATAGAATTTCTGGGTCCTTTCTACTTAGGGAATCTGCCACCTTGTTCGCTTTCCCAGGGTGGTAATGTATTGAATAGTCATAATACTTTATGAGCTCTATCCATCTTTTCTGGTGCATATTAAGCTCTTTCTGTGTGAATGTATATTTAAAACTCTTGTGGTCAGTATATATCTCACATTTCTCTCCATACAGATAATGCCGAAAGATTTTCAAGGCAAAGATCACCGCCGCCAACTCCGTATCATTCGTTGGATAGTTTCACTCATGGATTTTCAACTGCCTTGAGGCATAGGATATAAATTTATCTTTCTGCATCAGCACACAACCTAAGCCCTTCTTGTAAGAATCATTGTAAACAACAAAAAGTTCCCCACTTGTGGGTAAAGTGAGCACGGGCGCAGTGATAAGCCTCCTTTTCAACTCCTTGAAGCTTTCTTCGCATTCATCACTCCAAGAAAACTTTACTCCCGTTCGAGTTAGCTTGGTAAGAGGGTTGGACAATCGTGAGAAATTTCTCACAAATCGTCGATAATATCCAACTAACCCCAAGAAGCTACGGATATCTGTTACCGATGTTGGCCTTGGCCATCCCTAAATTGAATTTGTTTTCGAGGGGTCCACAAATATCCCATTGCATGTGATGATATGGCCCAATAATGAGACCTCATTCAACCAGAACTCATGCTTTCTGTACTTTTCGTAGAGATTGTCCTTGCACAAAGTCTCTAGTACAGTTTTTAAATGCTACTCATGATCCTCCTTGGTTTTGGAGTATATTAGAATATCATCTATAAAGACTACAACAAATTTGTCAAGGTAATCTCTAAAGACTCTATTCATCAAGTCCATGAATATTATAGGAGCATTGGTGAGTCCAAAAGGCATTACTATGAATTCATTGTGCCCGTATATTATTCGAAAAGCAGTCTTGGGGACATATTTCTTCTTCAACCTTACTTGATAATATCCCGACCACAAATCCACCTTGGAGAAGTATTGTGCTCCACACAGCTGATCAAACAAGTCATTGATTCTTGGGAGAGGATACTTGTTCTTTATTGTGATTTTTTTAAGTTCACGATAATCGATGCAAATCCGTATTGACCCATCCTTCTTCTTGACGAAGAGGACTGGAGCACCCCATGGTGAAGAACTAGGTCATATAAACCCTTTATCCAGATTTTCCTGTACTTGTTTCTTCAGCTCTTCAAGCACTAGAACATCCATTCTATATGGAGTCTTGGATACTGGTAAATCCCTGGGTATAAGTTCAATTGAGAATTCAACATCTCTTCTAGGAGGAAGACCGAGCAGTTCCTTGGGAAACACTACAGTGAATTCCCTCACAATAGGCATTTCTTCAATGATGGTTTCTTCATTGGACCCAATCATCTGAGCCAGATACGCATGCTCATAAGGTAGTAATATCCATGCTTGAGAATATTGACCTAAAGGAGATTCATCTTCCTCATTACACTTGTAATGAATCGGGGTGCGATTCTCCATATGGAGTGTGATTTTCCTCTCTCGACAATTTATGTTGGATCTAAATAAGGAAATACAATCCATGCTAATAATTGCATCAAATTTCACTAGAGGGAGTATGATGAGATTCTCTGTGAAATTCAATCCATAGACTATAATAGGGGAGGACTTATATTCATGGGATGCAATGATTTCCCCATTTTTCGTACTCATCAACATCTTCACTTCCATGATTTGTGGTGGTGATGGGATTTTTCTACTAAACATTCGAGATATAAAAGAATGCGTAGAACCTGAATCAAAAAGTACGTTCGCTATTCTTGAATGAATAACTAGTGTACCTATCACCACTTCGTTGTTGAGGTTCACTTCGGCAGAAGTGATGGAAAAAGCACCTCCTTGCTGCCTTGGAGGTTGTTTGTTGTCTCCGAAAACCCCTGGATTAGAGCACTGATTTGAAAAATGACCCGGTTCATTGCATTTGTAGCATTGAACAATGCGTTGAGGTTTGAATGGAATGTTCCTCTCCTATGTCATAGTCGCGGGTCTTTCTTTCCTATAGTTAACAGTTAGGTTCCCTTCTCTTCCACACGTGAAGCATTTCCTTGTCCCCTTAAGGCAATTTCCAGGGTGCTTCTTTCCGCACTTTTGGCAAGTGGGGTGCTGGATCATCTTAGCACCATTGCATTTATCCATCGGACCACCAGCATTAAAGTGAACCTTATGATTCTTGTCCCCATGATACCCCATGTGATTTCTCGATCTCCATTTTTACCTTGGGGGAACATCAAAAAATTTCCTCATAGCTGTCGAAGTCACGGATCGCTAATGCTTTTCGCAAGCTAGGCTTCAGCCCAACAAAGAAGCATTCAACCTTTATCTGGGGGTAACGACAAAGCCGGAAGTGTATCTTGAAAGCCTTGTGAAGTTTTCCTCGTACACTCCAACAGATTCTTCATCTTTTTGCTTGATGGAAAGGAAGCCCCTTTCCATCTTAAGTTGGAGGGTGTGCGGAAAATATTTATCGAAAAACATCTTCTGGAATTCCTTTCAATCCAACGCCTCGATCTCCTCCTCAAGCTTCGTATTTCTGATCAACGTCCACCATTGATCAGCTTCATCCTCCACACGATAAGCTGCCAGGATAACCTTCTCCTTTTCAGAACATTGAAGGATGGAGAAGATCTTTTCAATGGAGTTGATCCATTGTTCAGCGATCATGGGATCGGATGATCCACTAAAAGTAGGAGGAATTTTCCTCATGAAGCTCTTGATAGTGACTTTTTCCTTCTTAGGGGGGTTTGGACGTTCTTCTTGACCCATGTTTCTATTCAAAACAAGAGTTAGCTGAGAGAGAAGCGTGATAAAGTTCTCGATTCCAGCTCCCATTCGATTGGGCATCTCATTAGTATAGTCATCACACTGATATTCACAATGGTTGTTAGCCCGCATCCTCCTATTATCGGCCATTGGCTAGAATAATAGGAAATTTAGGGTAACACATAAAGGGTAATCCAAAGACAAAATTTGATGACTTATAAATAACCTTTTATTTCCTTAACTCATGAGTTTATAGGCTTCAATCTAGGCTTTTCAGGATCTACTTTCTAACATATATTCTTAGGGGCATTTTAATTCCCTTAATAAGGGTTCATACTAAGCTTGTGAATTTACCAAAGCATATCCCCCAAGAGTGTCGTAACCAAGAGTTCATCAAGGCCCGTTTTCATGCACAAGTTCCCGTTCGAGTCTAGCTCAAAGCGGTGTTTTTGGGTTTCACCCCTAGGATATATCTATTCCACAGTCGCCTCTACCTGCTCGTATCCAGACGGGGATGTATTTGCATGATAACTCACTTACTCAATACTCACCAAAACTTATGGAAGTTTTTATTGTACTTAGCCTTATATCTAAGGCTTTACTAGGGTTTTCTAATCCTAATCCCAAAAATAACCAAACCAATCCTCAGATACCATCTACGACAACCCTTCTTTTATTATAAAAATAAACATGATTTATTACATAAACATCACTTGATACAACAAAGAATATCGAGAGGATTAGTGTATTTGGGGATTAGGATCATTACATAAAAACATATAACATAAAATACAACATCTTTATTTAAAACTTCCTTTACATGACCACTACATTCCCTCGTAATTATCATTGCATGGGATAACCCGAGGACATGCATAAGAAAAGGGTGAGCTATAAAGCCCAGTAAAGGAGTTTACATGGAATAACATGAGGATTACAATACATGTTAGAAAATAGGAATATCAATCGGGAATAAATTAAACATGAACATAAAGGCATGATAAAGCATGATAATCATAACATGGAAATGTGGCAACAAAACTTAACATGGAATTAGCATGAGCCAAGTCCCATTGCACATGGAGCATGAGTAAATAATTATTGCACATGAAGCAAGAGTAAACCCTCGTTGTACTTTAATTATCATGAGTCAACACTCATTGCACATGACGTATCATGATACTATACTTTACCCAATGCATTGGAGCGCTATAAGGGCGCAAGCTTTTTAAACATTTCATTTCATGCATAAGTGTGCCACATGAATCATAAAAAATGGAGTCATAAAACATAATCATTTATTCCACGATAAAGGAATGTGAAATTCATACACGAAACTTTACATTAAATAAGTAAATGTGTATAAAGGTGAATACCCTTGATGGAGAAATGGGCATGGTATTCACTACACAATGACATTGGCCTAGAAAATCGGTGCTATTTCGGCAGCGTAACGGCATGACATAAGAATTCATAAAAATAGTTGATGAGAGAGAAAGGGGTTCCTAATCATATTTACATTTAATGGAAAATAATAAGGTCATATAGATACATTTCCCAACAATTTTAATGGAATTTATATTCATGATACAAAAGTATTTCATGAATGTAAAAGAGAAGAGAGGAGTTCCTTTCGGAATTTCGGCATAGTAACGGGTGTACATAAGAGGAATTTAATGAGGGAGAAAGGGTTTCCCATCATTAAAACATGAATAGGGAAGTATGAGGGAGGTGATAAACCTTACCCCAACATTTATAAGTGATTTTAAAAGGGAAAAATAGCTTAAAGAAAATTGGACAAAAAAGAGAGAGGAAGAAAAACCCTTACTTGGAAGTGTGCTTCCAAAGGCTAGAGAGAGGATTTTGAGAGGCTTCTTGGGAGATTTGGGAACCTTGGGAGGATTATAGGGATATTAGGGCAGAGGTTTGACGAACTCCAAGGGCATTTATTGAGGAGGAAGTGGGAGCTTGGGTGGGTTTATATAGGAAACGTGAGGGAATTCTTTATTATTTAGGTTTGGGTCCCCTTACATTAAATTAATCCAAACCACAAACCATCCCATGGTTTTTTCCCATGCTTTTTGGAAAAGGGAATAGGAAAACAATATTTTATATGGCCAAAGTCCGAAATTCTTAAAATATTAGGGTTGCTTATGTGGAGGTGAGTCACACTCCCATGGGAATTAATTTAAAAAGGCAAGGTGTTGAATAAGTCTTGAGGGGTCCAATAATGCTTTGAAAAGTAAGTCAACCCAACCCAAAATAACATTATTTTAATTTTAAAACATATATTGGCCGATCATAAAGATTATATTATTTTATTACATCACTATTGGGTGATTATGATGTCATAAAACACATTATATATTTAAAAGGTATTTAATTTTTACCCAAAAATTTGACTGTCTCAGAAAATTATGAAAAATTCACCGTTGGATAATTCCGACATCCTGATTCCAGAAATAACATTTATTTTATCTATATAATTTTCTAAATATGTTAATTTTCACTTTTAAAATAAAAACCGACATTTATCGAAAATTCACGGGTTTTGACAAAAATGGCTTTCAAACCTTGATAAAAGTTTTAATTGCATTCATAAAAGTATAAGATCATTTATATATAATGAAAATTAATTTAATAATGATATTATTATTTTATTAAAATTATATTTAATTCAAAAATCCTTTAATTTAATAAAATATATTTCTTAATTAAATAATAACTAAAAACACCATTAGTACTTTAAAAACTATTTACAATGTATCAAAAATGACTAGAAATTATATTCATTATTATATACAAAAATAATGTACATGAACATAGTACTACTTATTTTTTTACATAATCCCATAAAACAGCCACATAAGAGCTAAGTGTAAGGTGTGCGATGGTGATAGACTCTTGTGGTGGCTCGGATAACATCGCTCGAGTGGTAATTTCAATCAACTTCCACTTTTCCCGTAGACGGTCACATTAGAGCTTGACATGAGGAAGCTCAGCTTGGGCTTGGTCAAGGGAGAAGCCCAAAGATGCCACCTCTTTTCTGAGCTCTGACAAATGGGCTTCGTATGGGGCAATTCTACTGGATGAGGCCATCGTTTCCTTTGTCTGAGTAAATTGGATTTGTTAAAGTCCTATATTTATACTGATCATGTGATAACTGTTCAATGGCTATATTAGCAACGGTAAAAATTCTTAACATAAAACCATGGAAGTTGACATTTTATATTAACATAAAGAGACATTTAACTGGATCAAGAGGGATTTTCCATTAATGAAACTTTGGGTCGTTACAATAATATAAGGATATGTTATATTCAAGGGACACTGTCTCAATTTACATTCCATTGAGAATTGTTTCTTGTTATACAAATATTCACTTTTATATGGTGTATATACTTACCTTTGAAATATTATATCTTGAATCTCTTTATTCTCATGATATTATACACTTTGATTAATGTTATTCCTCATTTATTGGTATTCATGAGTGTCTAATTTGATTAATGTTATTCCTCAATTATTGGTAATCAAGTGTCTCTAATTAAAATATTTTTTTAAATGATTTAATGATTTATTCTTCTTAATCTTTCACATTATTGTCCATGTTTGAAAAATGGTTTTAATGATGTATTTTTATGGTCATGAATTTTTTGAAATCAAAGTTTCTTTGAAAATCTTCAAAGTGGTATGGTACTCTTTGATTCAAAAATCTCCTTATTAAATGTTTTAAATGGTTTTGAAAATGGTTTGATAAAGCATTGATTATGTCAATATCTTGAAATGATATATTGTGATTGCAATGTGGAAATATTGTCTATCCTTTATCCTTGTTTTATATTTTATTAATATGTTATAGTTATTAGTCATTGTTTACATATATGGGTGGTTATATGATAATCCTAGGGAATATGAGCCCAAAATAGCTCTCCAATGAAGTGGGTAACATGATAGTGGTAAACATTAAAGTTTTTCCTATGAGATTTAGGGAATATACTTTGATGGGAATTCCAAATGTAACTCCCTACGTAGCAGTGAATGCTACAATTTTAGTTTGATAAGGGTGCCACAATTTACCTTTATAATTTATTGTTTCTATGTATCGTTCATAAATCTTATGATTTCATGAGGTATGTTAAAAGGCTTATGTTTTGTATGTATTGATGAACTACTATTTTTCCTTATTTTATAACCCTTACTGAGCTTTTTATGCTCATCCCATATTTTTGAAATGTTTTTCACAGGGTATGAGGAAGGGTAAGAGAAAGAAAAAACTCAAGGAGATTTATATCAAGAAAATAATTATTGTTTTCTTTAAAGAATTTTTATTTTATGAAAAAATGGATTTTAAGTAGAAGTGTATTCATTGTAATTTTTGAGATGTAATGTAATAGTTAAGGAATAATTCTCTATAAATATAAGGCTAAAAAGATCCTCGATATGAATTATTTACTTAATTCAAAATTATGTAATGTCTAAGGCTAGTTCCTTATAAGTATAATACATAGTTAACTGATCAGGATTGATTCAAGATTAATGTTATTCTTCCTCTTGTATGGCTCTTCTCCACCTCCTTAGTAAAATATTATTCTTATTTTTTTGGAGTGAACCAAATAATGGACATATCAAATACTTGGATTAGTAATTCATTCGATTCCAAAAAATGTTAAAACTAATTCTCTTATCTTCTTAGAAACTTTTTTATTCTATTTATATAGTAGATTCATCAATTTTTACCACACCTCTTTCTTCTTTGTTCTCTCTAGGATGTCATCCTCTAAATTATTTAACGATCTCCATAGGGAAATCAACCAATTCTTATATTTTTTGTTTTTTATCAACTTTATTATCTCATAGATCACTAGGAACATCCATTATAAACATATTTCTTTTCATCCACATGACTTATTCTTCTCCTTGAACTGATTTTTCTTCCACTTTTTCACCATCCTCTTTTGTAACAGTGGTGATCAAATCCACAATGAAAATATATTTAGTGTTAGATTTAGAACTTATATCATCTTCCATTGTCATTTTCATTATTTCCTATCATGCCACATTGAAGTCAAATTATAGGATAGAGAGTAGTTCCACCTTATTTTCCTAGAATGTTTGTTGGTTTATTAATTCTGGAATATAGATATTTTCTCTATGTTAATATATTTATTATGAGAGATCCATGACCTATATAGAACTAAATGTATTTCTTAGTTAATATGAATTTAATCCTCACCATCACAACCTCAAAAACCATATATTCAAAATCAATATAATGATAAAATAAATAACAACCTACTATAAAATTATAAAATAAAAAAGTGATAGGAAAAATAAATTTACAACACTATTGAAACTACATTGTTAAACTTTTATGCAACATAGATGATAAATTACTGAACATGACCATTTGTGTCAATATTTTATATGGTCTTTAGACCAGTTTTGAATTTATACACAAAATCAAAAAATCACGAAAACTTATAATATGGAGTATAAGATATGAAACTCCTAAGTTTGAACACATAATGAAAAAGAAAATTTTGATCTAATAGCTATGGTGTTTTTAAAACATTACCAAAAGAAACTAAAGTATAATCGTATGTTTAATTATTTAACTAAAAATAAACAAGGGGTGAATTGAAAGAAATTTAAATCCAAGGATGGGTTTTATTTATTTAATACAACTTAACTCCACCCATGTGATCACACCAAATCAATAGTCATGAAACTTCTTACGGTATGTTATTATACTTATTAGAAAAGACTAAAACTATATATTCCCACTAATACCATTAGTCAAGTTCATCTATAACAAATCTAGATATAATAAAATCAATATATAATATAAGGGAATAGTTAATATTACTCTCACACCCAAGACCTCTCTATCACATTGGTTTTCATATCCAAATTTCCAACACTATCTCTAGGAAGTTAAGGACATAAGTTGAATTAATTATTAATCTGATAAAAAAATAATATGAAAATCTAAAAAGATTAAAAAAATCATAATCATGTAGTATGCATTTTCATCATAAATTAAACCCACTTATATAACTCTTATCCCCTCATTATTAAATGTTTTCCAATCATGAGTAATCTATGCATCATAAAAGATGGAATTGATAAATTAACAAAAAAATGTTTTCCAAGTGATGATAGAAAACATAATTAAGTAGTAATAAGTAAGAAATATATGAATTTCAATAATTTCTCAAAAAAAGTCTAATATAATCACCTAATCTATGAAACTCCTTGAGGGGATTACGAATACCTTATCATATGTCCACTCTCACTTCTATAATTAGAACCTCATATTCTACTCAGTTGTTCACTCCATTTGTCACTAACCAACTTAGGTCAACCTGAACTGGTCACTCAATCTTGCCCAAAACAAGTCCCGAGATGTGATCTTGATCATCATGGGTGGGAAACTAGTTTCAGGAATGAAGGATAAAGGAATTGGGAGGAATTTTCTTCAAAAAAATACAAGTAACCTAATAAAAATAGAAAAAAAACTAGGAGAAGGAAGAAAATAAACTGGTAAATTATTCCATGTGACACTACAGGTCCCCACTGACAACTAAAACAGCATCGCTCCTTGTCAACCGACTCCATGCTAGAGGAAACAATAGAAGATAAAAACAAATATGAAGCTATACTTGTGAGTATTAGAACTCATTAGGCATGTCAAAATAAATTATTACCTATGCATTTAATTTAAATATAATACATATCAATTTTATGTTTGAAATACAATATATAAAAATAGGTTTTTCACAAATATTTTATTTGAATAAAATCACCGTCCATTTCTATTTTTATTTAAAATTGATTTCTAATACAAGAATGAGGACTTGGCATTTAAGTAATAGGAGGTTATGTGGAAGGTGTGATATTCTATATTTTATAAAAGGCAGAGATTGTAAAATATTTTATAAAAATTCATATACAACATTTTAAAATAAATTACTCACTATTTCCAAATGAATATATAATAAAAATATAGTGTAGTAAATAACCACATAACATGGGAAATGGAAAATAACATTCACGAAATAAAAACAGATGATGAAACTATATTATTATCCATAGATAAATGAGTTCTAAGGGTAACATGGGATTACCTAGGTGATTAGGGGAAATATAAAATATATTGAAACTTAATGCATCATGTTGGCATTCCTAAATGGATATCCTCAACCAGCCTAAATGTTCGATCGTACCCTGTATGGATTAACCAAGGAGAACAATCCCAATGTTTAACAAGGTATGTACTAAGGGCCACTAGCCAGAGCATAATCTTAAACTAGTGCAAAAGTTGTTCCTTTTTAATCTTCTAGTTAATTCATGGTCCCATGTCAACTCTAAGGTTGTGGTGAGCCAAACCAAACAATCATAAATAAATATCAAGAATATGCCACCACATGATCCATACAATGAATCATTACCCCCAAATCATGTCACGACCTGTCCTCAGGGCCCATGCCGTGACTACCCCAAACCCGCCTTCTATAGGTCAGGGGCTGGCGACAAGCACCAAAGGTGTAAATCTTGGTAAAAAGGGAAGGCATTGCCTTTATAAAAGTAAACAAACACAATAGAGTATGCAAGATAGAGTAAACACAAAGTAAAATGAGTACAAAAGTAAGTGCTGGAAAATAATGGGCCAGTATAAAAACCCCACTGAAAGTACAGTACAATTGAGAAATAATGTACAATAGCTGAGAAGTAAAGCAGCAACCATCGAGTCGTCCTCTGGAAATCCCTCCTAAAGGGTGGGTATAGATAGTCTTTTTGGTACCTCAGATTCGTCAATCAGCTCCATGTACATCCTTTCAGGTGGTCCACCTCCGAATACCGTCCAGCTGCACAAGCCTCGACCACGATCAGTGATGCCCATCGTCTGCAACCAACACAATGTAGTGCGGGCAATTCCCATACAGGGGTGAGTATAACGATACTCAGTAGGGACCCCGAACCCCCAAAGGTTTCCCAGAATCCATAAAGGTTAAACCATAATGGAATGATACATACAAGAAGTATTAACCAACTCTACTTAGGTATATGCCCATATATATACCTAAGTCATCAATTTCAGTACGACTCCAACTTCTGATCCCATGCACAACCAGTCCACACAAGAAAGAAGTCAATCATAACAATGATAATGATTGAAAGTCAAAACTCATCTCACACAGGTATACTACTCAAAAATAGGGGTGGAGATGATTAGATGTAGCCACTGAATCATCTCCTCTACCGAACCCACGTAGGATCCAAGTAGAGAAGTCATCGATGCCGAACCCACATAAGATCCAAGTACTGTAACCATCACTGTCGAACCCACGTAGGATCCAAGTACATTCATCATTGCTGTCGAACCCATAGAGGATCCAAGTACAGTCGTCCTCGCTGCCGAAACCACGTAGGATCCAAGTACAGTCGTCATTGTCGTCGCAGTCGCAGCCGGCTCTAGGGTTCCCGCACACAGTGTACTCGATTCTAGGAGGGTCTGCTCCATGAGTAAAAGGGTTCGATAAATCAACTGTCATGAAGTCCAGAGTAAATGTATCCTGAAGTTCCGTCTCGTCAAAAGGAACTCAACGCAATAGAGGGCACCTCAAACGGATGCCCGGTCTGAGAGATATTGGCTTTTCTGTTTCAGGGGACCGGTTGGGAATATGCTCGTTCTGAACCCAACCATTTACCAAAGTTGTCCAAAACTCACTTATAGTATTACAAAAGGGAAATATCATAGAAATAGTCCCAATTATGCAGACGGTGCATCGATCGGACATGCTGTCTTTACGTTATTCAGGTTTAAGTGAGTAACGGGCCCGACCCGTTTAGCCCAGTGGGCCGATGGGTCGGGTAAACCATGTTTGAAAAGTCCGACCCAGAAGGGGTGTTGGACCGGTCTGAAGGAAAATGCAACTCAGCCTGAAGGGGTGCAGCCTAGACCGAAGTGGCGCGGCCTAGCCCAACAGGGTAGGGCATGGCTGGCTTTGTCGGCTGGCCGAGCGGCTCGGCCTAAGGCCGGGCGGTTCCGAGGGGGGGGGGCGTCTGTCTGCACCGGTTGCGCCAAGTGATGTCGCCCTTCCCCAAACCGGTCGGCTTGGCCAGCTGGCCTTCTGGCGCACGCACCCGCACAGCCGGTCGCGACTCCTCTTCGCTGGGCCGGCTGATTCTTCCGTCGAAGCGGCCCGTGTAGCGGGCCATGGTTCCTCAACAAAAACCGGTGCAACGGTGCCAGTTTACTTTTCCACGTACCCAGCATGGAATATGGTGTCGTGATTCCTCCAACTTCGATTTAAAATTCTAAAATATTAAACAAGATCAAACAGAGGGTCATTGGTCCATGTTCGTTCGGCCCGCACCCTCCGCATTAAGTGATAGCAATTGGTCGTATTTAGTCAACAATTCCCAACAAAGAACTGGGTACAAAAACATCCACATTCAAGAATAAACCCCTACCTAAATAAGGTATGTGGTTGACAAGCGTCGTGGATGATGGTGTCGTCTCTGTCGTTGTCGGAATTCACCCAAGGAAGAAACAGTGTTCCCTGTCTTGTCGCGGAGAAGAGAATATATGGCGCGTCGTTGTTGGCAAATTCCCCACGTCGGTGTCTCCTTCCTTGTCACGAAGAAAGAAGAGGATGGAAAACCGTGGTTTCTGAGTCGTTCTACGTTTAAGGGTCATTGTTCTTCATCGGAGAAGAACTGTCCTCCTATGAGGATGAAGTTCTTCAAAAACTCTAGAGTTCTCCCAATTCCTCCTCACACAATAATTTCCAACCCAAATAAAATAATGCTTCTCCTTATTTTATTTAATCTTTCCAAAAATTTAAATTTAAAATTAAAACACATAATTAATTCAATTAAAGAGGTTTAAACAATTAATTAATGTCTGTGTTGGCTAGAATTAATGAGGGAGAGAGAGAAAGTGGAAAGGTTACACATTTAAATTCAAGGGGTTTCCTATATTAAACAAAGGAGTTTAATGGGGGGTTTAAGGGGTTTAGGGAAGATAAAGGGTTTAGGTCATGTGTGGGCCCCACCGCACTAATATCCTCCCATGGGAGGTTATGTGGGTGTGGGACCCACCATAAACTCCCCTTTTTAGGGATTAACCACCCACCATAAATTTAAGGGGTTTCCTATATTAAGCAAAGGAGTTTAATGGGGGGTTTATAGGGTTTAGGGAAGATCAAGGGTTTAGGTCATGTGTGGGCCCCACCCCACTAATATCCTCCCATGGGAGGTTATGTGGGTGTGGGACCCACCATAAACTCCCCTTTGTAGGAATTAACCACTAACCATAAAAATAAAATTATGCCACCAATTTTATTTATTTTAAACTAAAACCCCAAAAATTAATTCTCAACCCGCTTAAAACGCAACTGCAGTAAAGGTCCCCTTAAGCAATTACTGGCCCTGCGAGTTCATCGATGCCATCAGATTTCGATTACGAGCACCGATTCAAAATATAGAAAAACACACTCGTTCGTTTACTAAATATTCCCGAGCTAAACTTCAGATATTGATTCCGGACATAACGGGCCTCGGAATCAAGTACTGTCAGAAGCCACAGACTCGTAAAATTCCAAAGTATTTATGAAACAAATTTCCATGAAATTTTAGTTCCTTTACAAATCACCCCAAGGGGTATCCCCTTACCATAAAACCATAAATATATTAGGTAATTCCTATGTTAAGGACCTCCCAATACCATTAGCATCACAAAAATTCAAGGGGCACCCCCAGAGAGAAGTTTTCCTAAATAAAGAACCATTAATTTAAAAGTTAATGTCAAACTTCTTCCATTATTCCAGTAAAAAACCATATCCAAAGAACCAAAAATCATTTATAATCACATTTTATAAATCCATTCTTCCATTTATAAAATAACACATATTTAAAAATCTAAAACCATACTTTAAGATCCAATATTTACATATAATTTCCAATCGAGAAAATTGTCAAACATTTGGTGTGATATATTTTATAAAATATAATTTATATAATTTAATAAAATTATTAAAATAGTTCATGTGATTTAAAATAGTTATTTAAATAATTATATATCACTATTTATTACAAAAACATGGCTTGACGTATAATAAATAAATGATCCTTTAAATTTGAAGGCTAATGCATAATGGAACCTAACTCAAACATAAGGATTTTTAACAATGGCCACATGAATCTTCTCATTTCTTCATGAATTCAAATGAACCTTAAAATATATATAAAAACATATATCCCATATGTACATATTCACATGTCCTAATATGTATAATATGGATCTTATATATATGTTTCCATATGCATATACCTCTTTAGACTTACATGATTTTCCATTTTTCATATACATAAAAAAGCAGGCCAGACCCAACGTATATATTTCCACTTCCATGATTGAATATATATAATGGGGGAATATACATATATATATATACACCTACCTATGTATCGCATGTAACTTACCTCCAACTCTAGTGACCCAAACCCACTTCAAGGGAGACCAAGACGCACTATGAAGACACTAAGAACCCAAAATCATACAGAGACCCCAAAAAAATGGAACAAACCAAAAGGGAAGAACAAGAGAACCAAAATATTATATGAAAAACTAAAAAGAACCAAAAAATCTTCCTTTAGTGGAGGATGTTGAAAAAAGAACAAATATCATCAGAGAAATCCATCGCATGCCCTATTAAGTAGAGAAAACTCAAAAAATGTCCAACCCAAAAACATATGGTTCGTCCAAACCAAGATAAGTGACTATGATAGTGGAAAACACCCAAAATGATAGTAAAAGAGATGTGGAGACCGTACCTTGAGGTATTGATAAGGAAAATAGAGAAATCTAGTTGAATATTATGATGAAGGGATCTCATGTGGAGGGGGGTGGTGCATGACCATGGGTGGATAGAGGGGGGTTGTTGCATTAGAAGAAGAGGGGTGGGGGTTTGGGTCGTGAGGGTAAGGTGGAAAAAAGGAAACCCCTTAATGGGGGTTTTATTGTTAATAATACTTATAATAATTATAAAATATTTATAATAATAATAATTATAATAATAATAATAATAATATAACCAATAAAAATGATATTATTATTATTATCATTATAAAAATTATTTTTATATATGTTTAAAAAACCCCCAAGGTAGATTTCATGGTTAGGCTGCACGGTCAACTAGACCTTGAGGCAACCATGTGCTTTCCTCTATACTAAGAGGGACAGATCGCATGTGCTAATGTAGATCTCCCCATAGTTTGAAAACTCATGTGGGATCTATGAAAATGGCTCATTCAAATGACTGAACCTAATAGCACATGCACCACACAATTATTCCAAACTATGTTAGATAACCGTAAAATAGAACAAAGGAATCCAAAAATTTAAATTATATCCCTCTGACTACTAAAACTCATGCTCCCTCAAGAACCAAATAAAATAAAATAGAGGTTTTAGGGTGGTGTGTGAAAATTCTCTCCAACATTAACACATCCTTCCCCCACGAAGTCACCCATCCTAAATGAAGAAAAATACTGGACTCAAAATAAAAAAATAACCTCTGAATGGAACATGGATGTAAGGAAAAACTACAACCTCATTGTGAACTTTCAACTACACAATACACACCTGACCAACTCTAGAGAAAACAATAAAGATATTCCTGGAAAAAAATAGGTGGCTATTCCCACCATTAAGGAACTGACTAACCTAGTGGTTGAACCAAGAGACTCACACAATGATACCACCCACCAGCATTATAAGGGGTAAAACCTAGATAATTGCACATGGAACTTAAAAAACCAAAATCTATCATTCCTCAAGATACAATCATCTTCAAATTCACACCACCCAAAGATAAAAACCATTCTGATGGAAGACTAGCCATTCAAGATTTCACATAAACACTGAAGAACCGCAAATATTTCATGGGAGAAGTAACTAGTATTGTCAAAACAAAAGGTTTACAATTATGGAAAACTGAATTAGGGGAAATCATTAATGGAAAACACTCCAAATTCAACGAAATAATGTTGTATGTATATCCCTAAACACCTGGAAATTCCTAAAAACATGAAAATATTAACATCAAGACCTTTAGATGGAGCCATACTCTATTAGAGAATATGTATCACTGTAGTTGGGAGCTGATAATACCAAACTAGAACTTCCCCTTTCATTGATACAACTTTCCAAAATTCATCACGTATCCTTAGAGGTCACATCGATGATAATCCATTAGATCAATACAAAAATTTAGATTAGAGTTCCTAAACCATCCACACTAGAATCATACAAGAGAGTGGTCTGATGAAATAAAGAAATGAACAAACTAAACAGGCTTATCCGGAACAAGTTCATCTAGTTCACACTCCTTACCATAAAGGGAACCTTTACAATCTCCAAAATAAATGATGTTATCGACTGCCACAAGCTTCCCAATGAGACTTTCCTAAATGAATGATTTTTATCCTTGAACCTTCGATGGATACCCCAAATGTAAAAGATGATATTCTAACTGGTTACTCAACACTATCTCTAGATAAAAGGAAACTAGTTCATCAAAATTGTGAACATACCCATTTAACCATTTATTGATCTTTCCAAACAATCATGATATTTGTAAATTTCTTGTCCTTAACTTCCTCAAGACACTCCATCACCTCTAATAGACCTTTATAACTATTGAAAATAGGCCATTATTGAAAACATCTCAGCTATACCCCACCTCTATGAGTTTGCATAGGGCAAATGACTGGAAGAGAATCTATAGAAACTTTTAGGTATTTATATGTGTAATAATATAAACAATTTAATGAATAAAAAATCAACTTAGAACAATAACTCAACCAATTAATATTTTTAAACAAAATACCATGCTCATAAATCAACACATCACAAAACAATATGAAAACTAAATTAGGTCTAAACAGAAACAAAATCAAAAATAAACAATCCAATAACCCCTTTTTAAAATTCACAATTTTACATTTTAAATTGAAAACCATTTTCCCAATTCCAAAACAATTTCATCCCATCCACCTAAAAATTCAAAACAACATATCACTTTTCCATTTTAAAACCAAAAAAAACCATTTGAAAAGAATTCCCTTTTTAATAGAAACAATTTTCCTTTTAAAAAACCACTTTGTAAAAACCAAGTCAATCCATTGATTTTAAATAGTCACATAAAACATCATATGAACTATCACATATGTGTGCATCCTAATTATTTTTATATCATCCATTCACACATACAAACATGAACATTCCATACCCACACATATATTTATGTGAATGTTTATAAGAAATACCAAGGTTTAAACAACTCATTTTCCATCAAAACCAAGAATATATAATTTACTTCTCATTTCAAATTTTATTAAAACTTTTAAAATTAAAATCCTTATTCACTTCCCCTTTGAAACCAAAAATCCCATTAGAAACATAGACTTTCCCATTTTGGAACCAATTTTTTCTATCCAAAAACCCTTCTGAAAAATCATTTTCCATTCAAAATCTACTCACACAAACCAAATTCAAACCAAAGCGTCAGCCACACCAAAATAACTAAAATAGGGAACTAATTGCCATGCATACCCTAAACACACGGTTTAGCAGATCATACACTGAGTATGCACCAACCAATGGAATTATAATGAACCATGTGCATAGGCTCTCCATGGTAATCTACACTATGTAAGCTCATCGGGTATCACCAGATCACTTCCATTATCATTTCACAACATACCTAATCTCTTGGAACTCAAAAATCACTAATGAAATAAGCCCAAAATCAAACAAAAATACTTGAAACCCCACTACCCCTAGTTACTTAGGAATTTTCATGAGTGGTGGTGATCAAGAACCAACCCACAACCTACCTGATAAATCCTAAGAATACTATCTCTAATCTTCCTAACAAGACAAATAACAAGGGCCACGAGTGATACAATTTCATCATGAACCAACTCCAGTCGACCGTGAATGAGTCACCCAAATCAGCCCGCTACAATTCCCAAGAGGTGTTCTTAATCCTCCTAGGATAGAAATAAGTTTTCGACATCAAATAAAAAAAATTGGGAATGTTTTTATCCACAAAAACCCAAATATATAAATAGAAACTAAATAATAAAAATATCACTATTGGAAGAAAGAAAATAAAACCAAAGATACCTCTATGTTACCTTGTAGGTCACCACCTACCACAAAACCATCATCGCTCTATAGAGACCGACTCCGAGATTGAACCAACACCAGAAGAATAAAACAAATATAAAACTGTTGAAATGAGTATTAAAACTCCATAGGTGTTCCCAAATAAACTATTCAATTAAATTTATTTTAAATAAAAGATCCATCAATTTCATTTTTAAAATAAAATATATAAACAAATGGTTTTCACGCATTATCTCTTTAAAGTAAATAATAGTTCATTGACCTTTCTATTTAAAACTAGTTTCTTCTCCAAGAAGGAGGCTTTATAATTAAAAAAAAGGTGGGTTATGTGGAAGTAGTGATGTTCTCTTTTTTAAAAAGGGATAGGTGTATAAAATATTTTCTATGTAGTTACATAAACATTTGAAAATCAATTACTCAATTTTAACAAAGGAAAATAACATAAAAAGGGATAAAATTAAATAACTAAAAATAAGGGAAATGAACAATAGTATGCATGCAACTAAAATAGACGAGGCACACATATTATCCAATATAGATATATTAGTTCTAATGGAAACATGGGAGTACCTATGATATCAGTTGAAAATATAGAACACACTAAAACATGATTTATCCTACAAGCATGGCTTACTTGATGCCATAAACCAACCAAAATTATCATTCATACATTACCTAGCATAAATGAGGGGTACAGTCACAAAGTAGAGTAAGGTCAGTACTAAGGGCCACTAGCCAAATCATAATCCTAAAATAATGCAGAAAAAGTTCTTAGATAATCTTGTAGCTATACTCATTTCCCATTTAATGTATAAAGTTGGATTGATCCAAACATGTTATGACCTCTGTTATGAGCTATGGTATAATTCCAAGGGATTATAAATTTAGGTATTTATTGGATGGGTTGTTCTTTGAACCATGATTTGGAATGTAATTTTAGTAGTTAGAACACATCAATACATGGGTAAAGTCCCAAGAGGTTCCATGGTTGCCCTATTGAGTTTCAGGATTATCGGACTTCAAAAACATTAAAATGGGATGAACTAGAGAGGGATCGTGGTTTTTCCAAAATCGTTCATACCACCAAGGAAACTTTTAAGACTCTAGAATGTGAGAAGAAGTTCCTCACATGAGGTGAACATGGTTTCCCAAATAGTGTGCCTATCATGTACACTTTGTCCCATATAGGTAGTATGTGTGCACTATTCATTGTGCAGTTGCTTACAATTTGGGAAAACATTGCAGGATAACTATGTGAGGATGGGTTCTTAAGCAGTAGGATACCATGGTTGGCGCATGTTTTGGACAACCATATGGACAAACTATGTGGCCATGTTTTTAGGGTGAAATGATCCTTTTGACCTTATGAGGTTAAATACACTTTCTCCCCTCCTTTCTCTCTTCTCCAACCATGTGATATCCTCTCCCTTATGTCATGGGTTCCTCCTCCCTATTCTATGAATGATGATAACTCCTCTATATATTGTCAGATTTGAGACTCATTGGTCTCTATGGATTCTACCAGGTAATCTCTTCATTCCTTTTGAATCATTCTCTTTTTAATTTCCACCCAACCAAGTTATCGTGGTGTGAGAAAATTTTCCCTATTTTCAAGGCTGGTGTATGTTTCATCAATTTCTTCCAAACCAGATGGGATTAGACCATGATACTATATAAGTAGAGAATATAAATTATGAGGTAGGTGTTCTAGGTATTTTCATAATATTTTCATTGAATTTTAAATAGTTCCATCATGCCACATACTGTAATTGGTCATGTGCATCCATAGAATTTTTTTTCATTAAATATAAATTGTCTTATACAAATTTTTATCATATATTGGTCTTTATTTAATAGTTATTGTACTCCAACCTAAAGCAAGGACACCCCTTGGTGTTCCATCATATTTTTACCCTATTTAATCAATTGATTAAATTTGTGGAGTTCTATATATTATTTATCATGGTGTATAAATTGTTCTCCCCCTTGTATGTGATATCCTAATTAATAATAGAACCTCCTAAGTTACTTGTTGATCATTATAAATGAATTACCATGTATGGTAGGTTTATAAAATGTATCTTTTGGTGAATTATGTGGTGATTCTTGAATGTGATTCTTGTTTATTCTAAAAGAATATTTTTTAGAAAAAATCTTGCTTTTTACTAAAACCCATCAGAAGAGTTGTGATGTCTTCTAAATTAGAATGTGGTCATTTTTTATCTATACCATTCTTATATTATGCATTTTAGTTTTTCGAATTCCATTATGAATGATCTTGTTATGTAGCATTTTAGTATGTGGAATCCTTTATTGTTATTCTTAAATGGTGTTTACTTCCTTAACAATAAATTATTATTAAAACAAATCACCTCCTCAGTTTTTATGAAGACATATTAAATGAGATTCTATGTTATTAACGTATTATATGGAATATATAAAACTGAGTAGCTTGTCAAGATGGAATACCTTCCTGGAAGTGTTTAACGGTTATGTAATAAATGACTTGATTATAATGAACAAAATCCTTCAAAAAAATTGATTCCTTGAATGAATTAAATATTTTAATTGGAATAAGAAGTAATGGTTGGAATGGATATTCTGGTCATTGCATTCTTATTACATACTTTATTAAAATGTGATTCTCTTGTTTAAAATGGGATTGTGGATTTCCTTAAAAGTCAATTCCTTATTATTATAAATAAAATTATACCTTGATAAAGCATTTAGAACGATGTTAAGGGTCCTATTTAGCATGGTGGAATTGCAATTATTTACATTGTGTGTTGAACAGGATATATTGCACACATGACACTATTTAGAAAGTGGAAATGATGCACTGCATCCCTTATTGTGTGTGTCATTATGACAAAAAATTCATTATATATAGTGTTGGAATGATGGAAGACTCACTATCTCTATACATGTGTATGATGTCACTCACTAAATATGAGATTTAAATAATATTCCCTTTATCTTACACTTATAGTCTCATTAATAATGGTTATGGCTGAAAAACTAACTCCCTGGTCCATCCATCACTAATTACTCTAGGTATATGGCCATTAGCATCAACATACACTTTTTACATATAGGTGAATATAGTATATATATCTATACAATATATAAATATTTATATATATTCTTACTATATATATATTACCACTTATTAGACAGCCATTCTGGACTTGAGCCAAAGTAAGTAGAGCCATTAGGTGTCCTTCAGGAACCTGAGCGGGCTGATGGTTATTTATTTAGCTTGTTTATTATTATTTATACCTATAAACTACTTTACCTTCTAAAAAAATAATTGATTTATCTATAGTAACCATGGGTGGCAGGGCTACTGGAATTTTATCACACACCCTTCTCAGTCCACCATTGCAATGGGGTACCAAAGTAGACCACATGTTCGTTGGAGGATGGATTGTTTTTTGTGATATTTTTCTTGTACCTGGGTGTAATGAGAACAGGATTGAGCTGGAGCTCAGGATACTCATGGAGTTCACCAAAAATCCTTTCTTTTTCTCAATATTCATGTATTGTATTGTACCATATTTCCACCTATATTTTAAGTTTTTTAGTGATGTATTATCATCTAGAAATTCATGCATTGTTTTATATTGGTATTTTCCATCTTGTTTCAATTTTTATTATTATTTCATTGATGTTCTGTCTTTAATTTATTATTTCTTCCTCTATTTTCTAGTATTTACTTTCTAATATTCCATTTTACTACACTAATCATGAGGGTATAGTCTCCCCATTTTCACCTCTTTAGACCCTCATTGATTTCATGTAGCCTATTTGATAAGAGGAGACACACTTTAGTCCATGTGTCCCACTAGTTGGGTTACCTGTTTCGAGCTAAGTGAGGTCGGGATGTTACAAAGTGGTATTAGAGCAGTTTTGTTATTTTGTTATCATGCTATTTGGGTCTTCTATACAGGGTACAATGAATGTGTCAATTCTAGGTAAATAGTTATGATTGGGAGTGATCAACACATGTATGGAGAAAATTCCACATCGGTAGGGTTGGGATTGTTGTTCATTCCATTTTTTATTATAGTTTATTATTTTTTCACCTAGAGTGAATACTATAATTTATAATACTTAATGTTTTATGAAATTTTTGGTATTTTTCTCTTGGCCTGGTATAGAATGGAAATAAAATTACATGCATCATTATATCAACATAGAGATTCGCATTTCGTGCATAATACATGCTAGGTAGTTGAATTTGTAGATTGTATTCTAATTTTAATTGTGTTACTTAAATGATTTTATTCCATACTTCCATCTTCTTTAGCATGTCGTGCATTTGAACCATCCATTTATTCTTATTTGTATAATTTTATATGGTTTCTTCTTATGATAACAGGATAGTTTTTTTATATATATAAATGTGGCAATGGGATAAATATTTTCTTTGTGATTTAATGGGAGCCAGTATTCTGTTTTTAGGTGTACTGGTGCCCTATAATTGGGGAAAGATAACACTTGTGATCAAACCATCTTTTGAGCTATGTAAATATATCAATATAACATTTTTAAAATGTAAAATATATTAATGTTTTTTCTTATAATATGGAAAAGTTATATAATTGGTTACTTATGGTATCTACAACAAACTAACAGTTTTATCCTACATAGTTTGTTGGTGGTTCCAAATTAACTAATTACCACACATGAGAATCATGACCCATTGGTTTCATGGACTGAGATGGGGGTGGTTAGAATTAAATGGTTGTAAATATACAAATTATAAGGTGTATGGGAACCATATAAATTGGGAATAACCACCCATGTAATTGAACCAATACTAAACCATATGTGTTTCAATAATATAAAAATTGAAATTATGATCATAAGAACCTATGAGTATATGTTTAAATTAGGGATGAATAAATAGGAAAAGAATTACTTAAAAAATTTGTAACTCTATTACATGGGATTAATGGATCATATGGATAAATCTCAAATGAATAACTGATAAAAGTATGTTAGTTGGGGTTTTTTCGTATAAAATAACCCTCTATAGGTGTTCTGCAACTTTGATAATTAAACAACTATTGTTGGTTTTCATTCTGATGCACCCATGTTGTTTAAATGGGACCATTGTATTTCACCCTATCTATTATAACATGGTTTTATTAAAAGGTTATTATGTGATAAATTTAATAATTATGATTGTATTTCAAAAAATGTTTAGTGTTTTGAAAAGTATGTTTGCATAGAGTTATTTGGTTTTCATTAATGTGTATGTTAAATCAGGTACCATATGCCCTATTTTATAATTTGTGCTTTTTTTATTTGATTTAAATATTTTAAATAATTAAATATTGACTGATCATAAATTTAATGACTTAAAATGTAACCTTATGTAGTTTCCTTAGTTTAAACTCTTAGATAAGAACAATTTAAATATCTCTTTGAGTTTCCTTGGAACAGAAATGTGATTGTTTTATGTTGTCCTTTCTCCTATATAGCAATGTATTCAATGACCTTCTTTAAAGCCCAATGAATTTTCGTAGGTGTTATTAAGGTTTGTTGTTTATTACTTAATATGGGGCTAGAAGATGTATGTATCACCCTTAGAGATTAATTTAATTACTTAATTTTGTTAACTATCTAATGTATGGTATCGTTCAGGTGTTGTTGTCTATAATAAAACTCCTAGATTCTAAATGAAACCCTTGTTCGGATTAGTTGTCATGGTATCCTTGACCCTTTTGTTGGTTGTATTTTCCTCCGTAATATTGGGGTACCATGCGTTCATGTATGTGGTACCCATCGAGATCATAAATTATGTAAAGAACCTGTTGAGATCAATTGGAAATGATGGGTCGTATGTTGTTGATTCAATTCTCTAGTCATCTCTACAGTTTAGTGACCTGAGTGTTAATGGAATAAAATTCATCACAATTCTCATGATGAAATTATATAGGATTGAGTGTTATGAAATTATTATCATGTCAGTTTTCATGAATTTATATATGTTGTGATGTGGAGATCATGACTCATAAGAGTGACACATGTATGTTTAAGGTGGTTTTGGATTTATCACTATTATGAGTAGATATTATAGCTTTCATTTAGATGTCTAGGACACTCCTCTAGTAGGAATCCTTGAGACAGTTATTTCAAACGTGTCGTTCTATGTAGAAGGAACATGGTTGAGGAATACCATTTTTAAATGGTTGGAGATGTATAAATCCTATGAGAAACACCATTAGTGTATACTAGATTAATGATGATAATATTTCATATATGTACTTCATCCTTGATACACTAAGAGAGTTTTTGTTATACACCCTGATAGATTTTTAATTTCATTAGGTCCGATAAAGAAACTACATGGGAGTTATATTTCAATAATCTACTTGTTTGAATAAGATAAATTATTCCCTTTTGATATTGGGATTTTGGTGTATGAATTCCTTGGATGGAATCTTGCAAACCAGTAGTTTTCCTCTAATGTAACTGTAGACCTCGGAAAACGCGTCCCCAAAATTTTCCAAATGCTTCCATACATGATCAAAGATCGTAATCCATTTCGCAAGCTTCGATTTGGTAGGTCGCAGGGCCCGAACGGAGCTACGGATTAGGAGTTATGGACGTTTGAAGTTGGGCTGGAAATCTGGTTCGCGAAGCCCATTCGCGAAGCCCCCTAAGTGATCGCGGAGCGCCGCCGCGAAGCAATGAGGCGAGAGGCCCCGCGAACCCGTTTGACGTTTGCGATGCGCCGTGAAGACCCCTCTCGAAGCACTAATGCGAAGCACCGATGCGAAGCACACGTGCAGCGCGGTCCCGCGAAGCCCTGCCGCGAAGCGCCCCAACCATCGCGACCTCGCGAAGCTCCAGAGGCGGTGATGCTCCGCGAACGCATTTGACGTTCGCGAGCCGCCGCGAAGCTCCGGAGGCGGTACCTCTCCACGAACGAATTTGACGTTCGCGAGCGCTCCGCGAAGCTCCTGAGGCGGCGCGGAATTTCTTCTTCGCGGCGCCCCTGCCTATAAATACCCAGCTCACCCCCCTTCTCAGAGGAGGACGGCCACGGCCACTTCGCCCCTTGGGCGGCCGAGCGGAGCTCCGCATTGCGGCTCCGCGAAGCCATGCTCCGCGAGCAGCTTCCTTCGCATTGCTGCTCCGCGAGCCGAGACTCCAGGAGTCCATGCTCCACGAGCCTATGCTCCACGATGCTGCTCCGCGAGACCAAGCTCCGCGAGAGCCCTTTGCTCCGCGAGCCCTTGCTCTGCGATGCTGATCCGCGATGCTGCTCCGCGAGACCAAGATCCGCGATGCTGCTCCGCGAGACCAAGCTCCGCGAGACCCCTTTGCTCCGCGAGAGACCATTGCTCCGCGAGGCCATGCTTCGCGAAGCTACTTCGCGAAGACCCATCCTTCGCGAGGATCCTACCTTCGCGCCCACCGGTCCATACCGCGGGGGCTGCACCCCCGCACCCCCGCTCGGGGTCAGTGCCGGGCTGCGGTCCCGGCCCTCCGGGCCGGTCCCTTCGCTACCGTCACAGACCCCCATGAAAAATGGAGAGTCGCACCGCGAACGTTTTGGGTCGGGATGCCGGGATTTTCCATTGCGCCCTCATGCGCTCCCACCTTCCACCTATGGAATACCATGATTTGATACACTCCTCCGCACACCATGGAACACCTAGAGTAGACATATTCCCCTGGGTTTCATTCCATGTCGTGAGTCGAGGTTCTCATCATCAATTCCCCGAGTACCTCGAGTTGAACCATTCCTCAGGTAACTCCTCCAAACCCAATCACTTGGCTCCTATGCCAGGTTCAACCAGAAAGGGCTGCTTTGCGTAAGTCCCAACACCAACCATTTCTAGGCACCTTCTTCCCAGTAGTCCTATCTACAAGACTATAAACTGTAGTACTCCCTATCTAACAAATGATAGGATGCCTCTCGCCCTATACGAGAGATGTCTCATGCTCCTAGCATGAGATGTCAATAGTCCTATCTACAAGACTATAAACTGTAGTACACCCTATCTAACAAATGATAGGATGCCTCTTGCCCTATACGGGAGATGCCTTATGCTCCAAGCATGAGATGCTAACAGTCCTACCTACATGACTCTAAACTGTAGTAATCCTTATGTGGCAAACATAGGATGCCTCTTTCCCTATACAAGAGATGCCTTATGCCCCTAGCATGAGATGCCAATAGTCCTACCTACATGACTCTAAACTGTAGTAATCCCTATGTTCCAAGCATAGGATGCCTCTTCCATTAAACAAGTGACGCCTTGTGCGCCAAGCATAAGATGCCTAACGCCATGATCACAGTGGCGTAACATCAAGAGCGTTGGAATCCATTCAAACATTCCATCACTCCACCTCACGCTTTGCGTGTCCTTCGTCTGGATCGTCATTCACTTCCAAGTCTGGAGGGACCCCCTAACAGTTTGGATGCTCGACCTATGGTCCGCCTGCTGTCCTGGGCCAACGCCCCGGAAGACTGATCACGTCTGGAGGGACCCCCTAACAGTATGGATGCTCGACCCATGGTCAGCCTGCTGTCCTGGGCCAACGTCCCGAAGGATCGATCGATAACACTTGTGACATGGTCCCGTGTTTCGAACATGGTCAACGGTTGACCCTCATTTGTTGTCCTTATTTCTGGCTAACGTGATATGGATGCTGCGTTGCGAACATGGTCAGCAGTAATCCTCCATCACCACGCCAATCTCACGACGTTCTGAACATTGGGCATGTGATTCACACTTTTCTTGTCCCTTTGTTTGGATAGATTCCAATGCCCTTGGCATTGTCCCGCTTGTGCACTTGCGCAAAGGCACATACCTCAACCCACCATTGAGTTGGGATGCCCTCATGGCCAGACATGAGAAAGAAATTATGGGCAGCTTCCTAGCGTAAGCCCCATTCACCATTGCCGCTCCTTAGCGGCACCCGGGCAGCTTCCTAGCGTAAGCCCCATTCACCATTGCCGCTCCTTAGCGGCACCCGGGCAGCTTCCTAGCGTAAGCCCCATTCACCATTGCCGCTCCTTAGCGGCACCCGGGCAGCTTCCTAGCCTAAGCCCCATTCACCATTGCCGCTCCTTAGCGGCACCCGGGAAGCTTCCTAGCGTACGCCCCATTCACCATTGCCGCTCCTTAGCGGCACCCAGGCAGCTTCCTAGCGTAAGCCCCATTCACCAGTGCCGCTCCTTAGCGGCACCCGGGCAGCTTCCTAGCGTAAGCCCCATTCACCAGTGCTGCTCCTTAGCGGCACCCGGGCAGCTTCCTAGCGTAAGCCCCATTCACCATTGCCGCTCCATAGCGGCACCCGGGCAGCTTCCTTGCTTAAGCCCCATTCACCGGTGCCGCTCCATAGCGGCACTCGGGCAGCTTCCTAGCGTAAGCCCCATTCACCATTGTCGCTCCATAGCGGCACCCGGGCAGCTTTCTAGCGTAAGCCCCATTCACCATTTCCGCTCCATAGCGGCACCCGGGCGGCTTCCTAGCGTAAGCCCCATTCACCATTGCCGCTCCTTAGCGGCACCCGGGCAGCTTTCTAGCGTAAGCCCCATTCACCGTTGTGATCCTATTCAGCGGTAAGCCGTTGACATCCTCATCCAGCGGTAAGCCGTTGTGACCCAATCCAGCGGTAAGCCGTTGTGATCCTATTCAGCGGTAAGCCGTTGACATCCTCATCCAGCGGTAAGCCGTTGTGACCCAATTTAGCGGTAATCCGTTCACACCCAATCCAGCGGTAAGCTGTTGAAACCAACCAATTGGCGGTAAGCCGTCATCAGAAGGACGACGTGGTCTTTGATCCATGTCAAGGCATGGTACGTAGGAATCCTCTTCAAGGCTCAGGCCCAAAACTATCATCATCCTTTTCTTTGGGCCTCCATCCTGGAGTAAGTCCCAACACCATGGGACGCCCAACGCGTAAGCCCCTCTTCGCTTCTCACGGACGCACCCTTCGCGACGTGATCGTCAGGTCCATGCAACCTCTTGTTTCTCACACCGAGCATGACTCACGTGGGATTAGAGTGAGCACCGACCCTGACAACCCACCTGAACTACGAGGTCTTTGATCCATGTCAAGGCATTGTACGTAGGAAGCCTCCACGAGGTTCAAGCCCACCATCAGTGGACCAAGGTCTGCTTTCACGTCGGTTCACCGGCGAAACCCACCTGAACTACGAGGTCTTTGATCCATGTCAAGGCATGGTATGTAGGAAGCCTCCACGAGGTTCAAGCCCACCCGTCGCTCATTCACGTCGGGTCCCATTCCAGTCCAGTGGTAAGCCATTGCGACCCACCACCTGAACTACGAGGTCTTTGATCCATGTCAAGGCATGGTACGTAGGAAGCCTCCACGAGGTTCAAGCCACATTGCTCGGTCGTTCATTCACGTCGAGTTTCACCCACGTACAGCACGATGCTAAACTGCAATTCCCGTCCGACGGCAAGCCATTGTGACCACCTGAACTACGAGTTCTTTGATCCATGTCAAGGCATGGTACGTAGGAAGCCTCCACGAGGTTCAAGCCCACCATCAGTGGACCAAGGTCTGCTTTCACGTCGGTTCACCGGCGAAACCCACCTGAACTACGAGGTCTTTGATCCATGTCAAGGCATGGTACGTAGGAAGCCTCCACGAGGTTCAAGCCCACCCGTCGCTCCTTCACGTCGGGTCCCATTCCGGTCCAGTGGTAAGCCATTGCGACCCACCATTTGAACTACGAGGTCTTTGATCCATGTCAAGGCATGGTACGTAGGAAGCCTCCACGAGGTTCAAGCCCACCCGTCGCTCCTTCACATCGGGTCACACTCTGGTCCAGTGGTAAGCCATTGCGACCCACCCCACCTGAACTATGAGGTCTTTGATCCATGTCAAGGCATGGTACGTAGGAAGCCTCCACGAGGTTCAAGCCCACCAATAGTGGACCAAGGTCTACTTTCACGTCAGTTCACCGACACACCCCACCTGAACTACGAGGACTTTGATCCGTGTTAAGGCATGGTACGTAGGAAACCTTCCCAAGGTTCAAGCCCACCATTAGTGGACCCACGGGTCTACTTTCACGTCGGTACGCTGACGATTCCCATCGTACCAAGGTCCACCTTCACGTCGGTAAGCTGACGACGCCCATCGGACCAAGGTCCACCTTCACGTTGGTTCGCCGACGACATTCATCGGGCCAAGGTCCAGCTTCACGTCGGTTTACCGGCACTATCCCGAACTACGCGGACTTTGATTCCCTGCCACAGGGATACGTAGGAAGCCTCCTCAAGGCTCAAGCCCAACTTCACCGTCGCCCCTGCGATGGTCCCATTTCATCCTCCTCTACTTCACTCATCCATCCATCACCCATCCTGATTCTCACCTGGGCCGCCACATCCCGGTGGAATCATGACATCCACCTCCTCGCTGCTCCTAGCGGCGCATGGGCCGCTTTCCATGTGTAAGCCCCATCATATCTCCGGGTCGCTGTCCTCTGTGTACACCCCGATTCATCACCCTTTTCCCCTATAGGGAGTGCACCACCTCGGATCCATCCTCATTGGGCGTTCTGATCCGTCTCTATGGGACCATAGCCGTCTCTAGGCGATATACCAATCTGATCTGTCTCTATGGGACGTTCTGATCACCCTCATTCCGTCTCCGTAAGACGTTAAACTCACGGCCTACCTTGTGATAAACATGAGATGCCTGAGGAAAACCTCGGATGGAACGCCTTTGGTGTAACCGTCTCTGCTAGGCGTTAATCTTGCAACATACCATGTGTTAAACAAAGGAAGCTGAGGAAAACCTCAGATGTACGCCTCGGGTTCTGCACCCTTGAGATGCCCTCTTATGAGGAAGAATACAGGTTCCCATATGTCCACGCACCCAGAGATGCCCCGACATTCCTGATGTTGCCGTCTACTCTGACCGAAGGTCGCTACTATGTCAAGACCCTATGGAAAGTCTTGAAGGAAGTAGTGTAATTAACCGGCGTCCATGACAATATGGCACCGGGAAGAGTTTCACGAACTACGTATTAAATCTATAAGGGAGACCCGGACTAGGTGACGAGTCCTGAGGAGGAATCCACAGGAGGAAGAACCGACATCCCATCATCCCGTTTCGATCAAGGAGCAGACGTCCCTGAATAAGGAGCGAATGCCGCCTGCCTTTGGAAAGCGGGAATGCGGGGCAACAAGCCACGCGTCCTCACAGACGGATGCGCGCGCCCCGGCGAAAGCGTCAGAAACAGTAACCACCAGGTGGATGCCACTCTGGGCATAGTAACTGATCTGATATGGACATCATGACATTGTATTGACATCTCACTAGTATGAATGGAGTATGGACTAACATGGGATAGATCTTTAGACTATTTTTTGGTGAATCTAAGGTTGTCCCAGAATTTTCATTGAGCTCAGAGGTAGTTTTTTATACGGTAACATCATCAAAAACTATGTAGATGATTTTTGTGGATGTACATATAGTAAATGATAGATTCCTTGGAAGAAATCATTTTAGTTTTGTTGTTTGAACACATCCATATAATTCGATCATTTTAATAAGGTTCAATGGGTAATAGATCGATTTTTCTTCCTCTTGTTTCATGAAATAGAGTTGGTGGGTAACCTCTTCTAGTACATCATCGGGCTAAATGGGTAAAGATAATTTTCAGATGAGGATTCTTATGGATATCTAGCTCAACCCAAATAAATGAGTTCGATGGAAAACTAGTTAAATGAATTATTTAAATCACACCCGAAAGATGTTAAACTGTGGAAGGGTGTGCTTTGTAAGGATATTCTGATGGTGGGGAATATCGTGGTTCAGAATTGTCCATTAAATGTTGAAAACCTAGGGTGGGAATAACTATCAGCTAAATTTTTAAATATATGATGACATGATCGTGTATCTAGATAAACAGGTTTCGGTAAAAACCATTTTAATTTCTTAGTTGCATCAGGTTCTCACTAATTAAGTTTCATAAACTTAAGTAATTCTTGGAGGTTCATTGGGTATTTGGGAACACAATATGACTGTTTGGATGATACTTCAAAAACCTTATAGGTTGGGTAATGTTTTTTCTATTCCCTCAAGGCCTCTCGGGGATGATAAGTTATAAGGTGTGGAGGTTTTAATGTATCATGTTTTGGGACAAGGTATAATTCCAAAGGAATTTGAATTTTAGTGTTTGGTAGATGGACCTTTCTTTGAACTGATAGTTGGAATAGAATTTAAAGAGTTTCACAACATCTAAGTGATGTGTTTTTGACAAGGGTAAAGGACTGTGAAGTTCCATGGCTTCTCCATTGTGTTTTGGGAATGTTGAGCTATGAAAACTAAAAAACAGGAAGAACTATAAAGTGTGTGAGATTTTTCTGAAACCATACAACCCACCATTGTAAACCAGATGACTACAGTAGGTGAGCAGAATTGGCTAACATGGGCTATGCATGGTTTCCATAACTATGTGCCTATCCCACACGCTTTGTTCCATATAGATGGTATGTGTTCACTATTCATCACATGGTTGGAGCATAGTTATGGAAAATCAAATTGTACAATCATGTGAGGTGGGGTTACTAAGCAGCAACAGCAACATGGTTTGGCCAATCATGCAGCCCAATTTTGAACGTGAGGTGTCCATTATTTTCTTAATGAGATTAAAACCACTTTTCCTCATCCATTCTTTCTTCTCCAGACATGTGAACTCCTCTCTCCTGTGCCATGGGTTCTTCCAAAACCCTATTCTATGATTTATGAAAACTCCCCCATCTATTGCTATATTTGAGCATCATCAATCCCTTTGGATTCCTCTCAATAATCTCTTAATTCCTTTTGAATCATTGTTCTTATAATTTCCTTTTGATAATGTTATATTGGTGTGAGATCATTTACGCTATTTTTATAGAGGATTTCCATTCCTTATATTTCATCCAAACCGTACCAAATCAAACCACGAAATTAATTGACTAAAGTTTCTTAATTATGAAGTTGGTAGTCTACAGCTTTTTCTTAATGTTTTCTTTGAATTTTAAATAGTTATATCATATCATGTTCGAGATTTTTCCATGTGTTTCTCTCGAATTGAATTATACTATATAAAATTTCAAACACACCTTGATATACACATGTGGATAAATACTTAATACTTATAGGATGCCAATATCAAGTATGGAAACCCCTTGGGTATTCTCGATTTCCCTCTATGTTATATATTTATTAAATTCCCAAAATTCTTTATATGTTTTTGGCTTTGAGTATAAATGATTTTACCTTTTTAGGTGATAGCCCAATTGATAATGTCGCCTCATAAGTGCCTTATTAAATCTATAATTGAATTTCTATGTATGGTAGCATTCTAAAATGTTTTATTTGGTGACTTTAGTCATGATTATTTAATTTGATGATAGTTGATACCCAATGAATTGTTTAATTAATTATATCATGTTTTAATAATTAAACCCCACAGATGAGGTATGTTGTTTTTAAAATTACAATGGGTTAATTTTTCATTTTTATCATGCTTGTTTTATATCTTTGAGTTTTACATATGCCTTTATGCATGTTCTTGTTATGTGGAATGTTAATACATGGACTCCTAGTTTTTTATTGTTAAATAGTTATTCCATCCTTCCAAATAAATTATTATTAAACCAAAGCACCACCCAAGGGCTTACACTAACATATTAAATGAATTTGCATTTTCTTAAAATATTATATAGAATGTATTAAATGGAATAGCTTGTCATGATGGAATGACTTCCTTGAACTATTTAAATGGTATGAATGAAATGAATCCATTATAATGAATAGTATATTTCATGAAAGTTTTCATTTATTGATTGTTTTAATTGAAATAACATGTAATGGGTAGAAATTTCATGTTAGCCATTTCAGTCTTAGTACATGCTGTAATTAAAATGTGATGCCCTTCTTTATAATAGGATGTTGGATTACCCTAAAAGGTAACTACTTTTTATTTTAAATATGATTATTCCGTGATAAAGGTTGTGTAATGATGCTAATGGTTTTGTTGATCATGGGGTAATTATTCTCCCTTACATTGAGTGTTGAGCATGACGTCCCACACCAGGGATAATATTTGGATGGTGGGAATTATGCGCCATGTCCCTTGTTGTGAGTGTCGGTAAGACAGAGAACTCACTATATAGAGTTTTGACATGATGGTACACTCGCCATACCAAGTTATGATAATGCTTTCTCCCACTAAATATGATATTCCAGGAATGTACAATATGAATTTTTCTTATAGGCTTGTTTAGGCTAGTTATATATGACAGAGTTACACCCAGATCTATCTGGAACTTAGTGCATCTTGTATATTTCTACTTCCTAAAAACACACTTGGTCTATATAGGAGGTAGATATTTATAAATATTATATCTATATATATTTTCATCAATCAGAAACTCATTCTGGCCTTGAGCCGAAGCAGGTAGATCCACTAGGTGTCCTTTAGGAGGATGAGTGAATTTTTTTATATATTTAGCTTGTTTATTATTTTTTATATTTGTAAACTTCTTTAATTGATAAACAGGGAATGGATTTAGGTATAGACATCATTGCTAGTGGCCAACTATGATTTTATATCAAACCCTTCTCAGTCAGTTATTGTACTGGGGTACCAAAGTAGATATCATATTGACAAGACAATGGATTTTTTCTTGGGTTCTTTTTATTATACCTTGGATTTAGGAGCTTAGAACTGATCTACAGCTCCTTATTCTTGTGTGGTTCACCCAATGGGATTTTTTTTTCTTTTCTTTATTCTTTAATTGTATTGCATCTTGTTGTCTATTGTATGTATACTATTTTAGTTATGTATTATCATCTGAACATGTATGAATTATTTTATATTGGAGTTGGCTACCATTTTTCAATGATTATTATTCTCCTTCTTCTAGTATGACTTTCATTTATTACTTATTTCGTTGTTTCCCCTAATTTACTTTCTAATATTCCATTGCACTATTATGATCCTGATGGTATAGTATCTCCAATATCTCCTCCATAGACCCTCCCAAATAGTCCAAAAACTCTAGAATATGGGTAGGTTCAGTTGAGGTCATGTGGCACACCATTCTGGT
Source organism: Viscum album (assembly GCA_963277665.1). Lineage (NCBI taxonomy): Eukaryota > Viridiplantae > Streptophyta > Magnoliopsida > Santalales > Viscaceae > Viscum > Viscum album. Next base: position 1,544,131,916 of record OY728129.1, read on the forward strand.
TATTATTATTTTTTGTCAACCACGTCAAGAAATTTAAAAACAAAATAACCATGAACAAATCACATGTTTAATCCACTGTATGATCCAAACATAAATCATCACCCCCTGAATAACCCCAATGAGTATTCCCTTACATTCCAACAATCATCACTGATGGGATGTCCCATTCTAATGACCATATAATCCAATTATCATCAAATAATGTAATTGTCACACCCCAAAATAAGTTTTCCTAAAAAAAACCTTCGATTTAGATGTGTTAGTCGGGCCTCTTCCATTCTATGAGTAACAAACCATTTCCAAATAACCCATAACCATCTATAATTATATTTTCCAAACATTAACCACTATTTAGTAACAAAATTATATATTTACAAATCCAAAAACACACTTTTGGATCCACGATTGACATATAATGTCTAATTTAACATATTATCAAGCTCTTGTTGTGCAATATTTTGTGAAAAAAAGTTCATACAGTTCAATACATGGGAGAGAACACATCATTTCATATCAAAAAATTAGTATAATAATTTTATATCACTGTTTAGTATAAAAATAGTTTGAAATACAACCAGTCAAGGATTATTTAAATTTAATGGCCAAAGAATAAGAGAACCTACCTCAAACTCAAGGAGATTTGTCAAGGACAACCTAAATCATCCCTTTCTTTCATGCACACATATGCACATTCACATACATATATGGAAATTGTCCCCAATGTACACATTCCCATGTCCAAATTTATATAAGGTGGTCCATATATATATGTTTATATATAGATACACTCTTTTAAATATACACGTGTATTCATTTTCTTTTATATTCATATACACACGTAGCAATAATGTATATATTTTCACCAACATGAGTGAATATATATAAATATGAACTTACATATATATATTACAACCTATTCATCCACATGTATGTCACATTAAACTCCAGAAACACAAAACCACTTCATGGAAGGCCTGGGTGCACTAGAAAATACTTGAAACCCAAAATCACTAAGATACCCCAATAAAAAATAGAAAATCCAAAAGTGAAAATTAAACAAACCTCAAACATTGTTACATGAACATAAATAACCCAAAATGCTTCTCATTTAGTGATGGATGCCGAAACACCAAGAAATATGACCCCAGAAATCCATCACATACCCTATTAAGAGGAGAAACATCTAAAATATTCCCACCTAAAACCCTATTGTTTGACTAAACCAAGAGGAGGAAAGGGGAGAGGATAAAAATGTCCAAAACGAAAGGAGAAGTAAGATAAATATAGTACCTTTTAGATTTTACCATGAAACCAGAATAAAACTTGTTAAATAAATGGAATAATGGATCTCTCTCAAAGGGGGGGTGGCATGTGTCCATGGTGGAAGGGAGGGGCTATTGTGCAATAAGGATGCCAGAGGGGGTTTAGATCGCATGGGTAGGGGTAAAGGAAACATCATAAGGGTGATTAATAATAATAATACTTCTAATAATTATAAAACAAATAATAACAATAAAAATACTAATAAAACAAATAATAAAATTATTATAATTATACTCATTATTAAAAAAATATTCTTTTTTAGGTGAGGGGGAGATCTCATCAAGATGCTCGGTCATCGCATGGCCATGCCCTAGGTGGTGATGGATTTCACACTGATCCCACCCCCCTTGGTGGGGAAGGTTCCTCCGCCTCATATTGATGGAGTGAAACAACCCCCTTTCATCCCTTACTCCAACCTTGAGTTCTTACTTTTCTTTCTCTTTGATTCCCCTTTATCCTAAGGTTCTTGAATTTTTCGAAGGAATCCAACAAGTTTTGATTTCAACTTTAGAATTAACAAATGCAACCTCACTACTGAATCTAACATTAATTGTGCATTTCAAAACTTTTCATCCATTGGTGTATTCATTTGATCAGTATATATTCAATTCATGGGGTCTGCAGGAGAGTGTAACAGTTGGGATTCTTAATTCCAGGAACATCCTGATCTAGTTTGAATCCAAGTAGGGTCTCATTCTCACCTAGTCGATGCACCTTGCATCTATGTAGGAGTTCATTTTGTTCTATTTTAGTGGTTCTATGATTTTCATATAAAGAGGGATTATTCAAAAATGGAAACTTGGGTAAGATTTCCAAAACTCCCCCTAACTTTTTAAAACCCTTCAATTCTATGGATGCTTGGTAATTTAGTTGGATGATACCTTTGTTCAGACAGTCAGATTAAGTCAGTATGTCATCCTAGTTCACCACATATTTTTATTGAAGTTGATGTTTCCAAACTAACTCTTGAGTCATTTTTTATTGTTGTGGTTGAGGAGTTCCGGTATAAAAAAATGGTTTTTTTGCGTCTTGGTTTCATTTATTCTTTTCATGTGCAAGATAGGGTCATCGTGCAGAGGGTTTCAGACACAGTAGGTTGAACAATTCGGCTGCTGGTGACATAGTGACTCAATCTTCAGCTAAAACTCTTGTCGGTAAGACAATGTATGTGGATGGTAGTTTATTAGTGTAGACTGCTGGAGTCTTAATATGAAAGGATGGTAGGGAAGTGAGTTTGAGTAACTTGACTGATGCAATAACCAAGAGATAGGCAGGGTTTCCACCTTCTAATCCAAAGGTATCTGGTATTTTTAACAGAATGAGGAAAGTACTGGCTAGTGCTTCCACATGTAATACACTGAGAAGGGCAGATACTGGCCACGTCTAAGAAGACGCTTTTCGGACTGAGGTTTAGTTGGATGTGAGTAGTGTTGCTATGACTAGGGTGGCATGCAGTGATGAGCAGGATAATGGAGAGGTGATGAGAGATGGTAACTCTCTCCCAAGAAATGTAGTTTCATTTTCTAAGGTTTTGAAGGTGGGTAGTGATGTTCTGTCCAAGTAGGGGTTGAATGGGTTTGTTCCGGAAACTACTAACCAATATAATAATGTAAATACAATGGGTTCTAGCCTGGAAACCCAGAATTAAGTTCAACGACATAATATTTTTGAAGTGCTTGAATTGGATGATCCATAGTGGTTATCCATGATTGATACTAACAGACAGTTTCAGGATGACTAGGGAGTGAGTCATGGTTATCAAGATGTGTATATTTGTATAAAATGGGGGGATATCTATGATAGTGATAAGTAAAATGATAGTGACATGAGCATAGCTTCCTATAGTTACATTTTTTAGGGTGGAAAGAAGAAGGTGTCTAGAATTGACGAAGTGATGATGATCCCAACAATATGAAGGTTGAGGAAGGAATTTTCATATCTTCCAAAGCTGATGTCTACTAGGTCCTCTGTCAAGGAAGGCGAGGTTGTCTCTAGTGTGAAAAAAGGTATGCAATCTTCTAAGGAGGTTCTATCTAGGGAGAAATTGTATCGTAGAAAGAAGTATGCCAAGATTTTGAAATCTTGTATTTGGAATTAGCTACTATAGAGGAACCAATCTGTCATGGATGTGGTAACAGGTATGATTTTTATGATCTGTAGTTTTCGTTTCTGGATGTTTTAATTTCTTGTTGTACGTTTTCTGTATTTTAATTAATGGTCTGAGGTCTGCCTTTGACTGGTCTTTTCTAGTAAATAAATATTTTTTTATCCTTTATTTAGTAAAACCTATGTAGATTTCATGGTTTGGACATTTTTTTTCTAGACTATGAACCAAACATGTGGTTACCTCTCTCTTAAGAGGGACGGATATAATGGGATATTTTGTAGGTACGCATGGTTTGCAAAACTTTGGGAAAGCTGTAAAAAATGGATCTGCCAACTGATAGACCCTAACAACGTGAGTGCTGCACAGTTATTTTGAACCATGTTAACTAATTGTGCAATAGAAAAAAGGCCTCAAAAAATTTCAATTCTAGAACACTAAATACCATAACTCATACTCACTCACAAACTAGATAAAATAAGACTAGAAATATAAAATAAAAGTGATGTTTTATTTTGGTGTTTGATTACATTCAAGTACATAAAATAGATCTATTTTATATATAATCATATCAAATATTTATCCACCATATATTTTCATATCTCTCTTATATCTTCTTATATACCTTGTATTTATCCATTTTTATTTTAATACAACTCATATACCTTGTAATGATAGCACCATTATTCCCCATCCTCATTTATATCTCTTATATATTAAATTTTCATATCAAGAACCTATATATCATATCAAGGACATATATTTCACTCATTAAATCACTCTTTAGAAAAATTAAATTCCTATGCCATAATTCAACTATTCCCCACTTAAAATATAATTAGTTATCCTTGTGGTTGAGAGATTTTATTGATTAAGAATATCTATGCAGATATATCTACTACTATGTAACATTTTTCTTGAGGTGTATTATGAACTCCTGAACACTTAGCTATAGAGTTCTATGGCTCATAGAGCATAACACTCCTACCAAACAAACATCAAGCTACATGATATATCAAATAAATCATGTTGTTGTGAAAACACTACACTAAATGAACTTTTATTAAATAGATATTACTTTCTTCTTATTCACCAATAGTGTATGAGAAATCATTATACCAAAGATGAGATATTTTTATAATCAGTGGTAACCACATATAAAATTTATGAAAATTCATATTACACTTACTTGTATCCTAAGTGGCCTTTACCCTTTTAGATCAACCATTACATATCTCCTTATAAGACAAGGTTACGTTTATACTACTCCCATCACCATTACCATTATGCAATGAGGATAGAATTTGTGAGGATTTTTAGGAAAATAACATTATTACACATCTTTGAGAACTTCATTTTCATCAAAATCATTGTTAAATAGAAAAAATCCCAAATCATAGTATTTTCATACAACTTTGTGCTCCCCTTATCCTAAAAAATCCATGGCACTACAGTAGTTTGACATCATAACCTCACCATTCTTGAAACAACTATGGTGAAACCCTAGCAACTATAAAACATTATCATCATCCAAGTCATTCTACAGGGTTGATATGGTGAAAATATATGTTTTCAATGTGTCCATCTTCTTGAAATTAGTATTCTTCCAAGATCTCTTCATTGGTGTTGTAAGAACTACTATAAAACACAAACATCTGTGGAACAATGCATTTGTATAAGGGAGGTGGTGCTTGACAAACTGATATGAAAAATATATTATCAAATTGAATAATTTATTGGTGGACATGACCACAGGATAGAAAATCCCATGTATTTACATTACATATTATTACGGGGTATGGGAATGGAATCTCAAAATAATATCTTTAACTACTTATTAGTGGAAATTAATTCTTATTGCCTCCCTATTGATGCTCATTTCCATCACAAAGTCTAACTAATGAAAAAGGGGAATACCTTAAGAACAAAGAGATTCATCCTTTGAAAAAAACATAAAAAATTGACAAAGGTACGAACAAGGAACTCTTTAAGCATGGGTCGCCCAAGTTTCTTTACGGTCGCGCAAGTACACTTGCACGCCACATATGAGTCGCGCAAGTCACTTGTGAGACCTACTCTTTTTTTAACCCAAGGTCCTCAATGGCCTATAAATACCTCCTGTGGGCCCCCCATTTTGATGAAAAAAAAATCAAAAACTCAGAATTCAAGCTCTGGTCTCCCAAGTCTTCATCTGAAGTCTTCTGAACACTTCTAATGTAATTATTTACCTAGAATATAAGTTCTAAAGAAGAATAATAAGGTCTAAGTGTTGAAACTCATCAAAACTTGTGTGCCTAAGTGTCTAACCCTTATGGGAAATGAAGACACTTGCGTGCCGCCTTTCCCTCTCAAGGAAACTTGCGAGTTACCAATCTTAAAGACTCTAGGGATGATACTAAGGGATCTAATTCAAGGTCTCCAAAGTATCACTTTAGAGTTTCTTTGTCGCCCAAGTGAACTCATGTCACACAAGTATACTTGCGCGACCAGGACTTGTGCACCAGACCAATACTTACGTGCCTCCTTCCAATTCACTTCCTTTCCATAAATCCACCTTTCCTCTTCGAGGACATCCTTCAAAACCCTCTTCAAATCCATTTATGGCATGGTTCCTTTGTTGGATTCCTTATCTGAAAGAAATTATGTGGAACATCTCTCAAAACCTCTTCATTTACATAACATTATGTCACTAAGCTTAGATATTTCATTCATTAAACCTCATCCTTTAAGATGAAAAGTTCCCTAATCTGGGCATCCTAGTTATGAGTAATACCCAATCATAATTTTCCTTAATTGGGGCCTCCTTATAAGGAGTAAGCCTGAGGTATCAAGCCCCTTAACCTGGGCATCTTCCTTAGGAGTAAGCCCCAGTCTTAATTTCTTTTAATTTGGGCTTCCTCCTCCGGAATAAAACCCAATCATAAGTCCCCTATAATTCAGGAATCCTTCTCAAGATTAAGTCCTAAGTTAAGTATCCAAATCTCCATAAAGCACATACACCTTTATGGACCCTGCTCTAGGGCTTCTTTTATAAAAAGTCTTTTGTATTCAATTAATTGGGTAGTCATACATACATAAGTCCCATATCATTTCTTATGATTGCATATTTCATGGAACAATCGTCTGGTTTTACTAATACCTCTTGTTTCTCACACCGAGCATGACACATGTGAGCATAGAGTGTAAAAGTAATTATGACATCTCTCTTTGGGCCATTAATCATTCATAAACCTCATACTTCATCACCAGAACTACGTGGACTCTGATCTCTGCTTTAAATGTAGAGTACGTAGGAAGCCTTTCAATGGTTCAATCCCATCCTTCATTAATTCTTTTCCATCCCATATGATGTTAAACTATATCCTTCCTTTCGAACTATGTGGGTTCTGATTCCTTTTATAAATAAGGATACATAGGTATCCCATCTATGGGTACGATCCTAACTCTGAAATAATCCGTGTCCTTCTGAATGACAATCATCTTCAAGTGCCCCACTGAGCGGCTTTAAAACCAGTATGGTTATCATAATGACCAATATATTTCTATATAATTTGTTGAAGGATATCATTGACTAAGAATCTCTAATAAATATGGATGATTCTCTTTTGATGAAGAACCTCAAATACATATAAAAGATTCTCTAAATCTCATACATTTCAATCATTGATTGTTAGATCTAAAGGAATGCTCATTTTCATACTTTGTAAATTAATAAGGATTCATGAACAAAACTCAAATCTATAAGAGAGTCCCGGAGTAGACAATACTTCCCCCAAAAAGGTGTGTTGAGTCTGACCTCCCATCCTCTTGACTAATGCAAATTCTTAAGACACATCAGTCAACAACTAATGAGAACCTACCTTTGGAAAGTTGGTCCAAATGGATATAGAATCATTGGATGTTTCCGGTTTTATGAATAAACCCATTAGAAACCGATTGGAATGTCTGAACCTTAAACAAACAAGGTCATCCCCATTTCCAGAGGAAACAAAAAACGGTGAACCCGACTTCAATCCTTAACCAAGTTAAATGATGTTTTACTTATTTGTTAGGCCCCTATTTAACTCAATGTGAGTTCCAACAAAGCAATAAATAACATAGGTGCTCATACAAAATATGTAGTGGCCTAAATTATCGTGATTATTTCTGTTATATCAAACAGGAACTCTTTTACAAGAACTCTCTATGTTACAGAAATGGATTCTCTAAAGATCACACCTGTAAATACCTCTACCGCAACTCCTACTAGATCCTCTTCCACTCTGAGGAAGACATCACCTACTCAGCATCTTCAACCCTAGGTCTCAAATGCACTGGTTAAGGAATACTGTCAACATGGTACCATTCCGACTCTAGACGCCGCTAGACAAGCTCTTCGGGTTAACAATTTACCCTGGTTGGTCGGACAGCAATGACCAGTGATCAAGAAGCAGGTGGTGCCAACCACCATCTCCAACCATTTTGGGTCATTATCCCCAGATCACAATCACCAGTCCCTCCCATATTATGGGGAGGTTAATGAGAAGGTCACTCAAGGCCTTAATTTATGAAAACAAGAGTCCTTCCCGAGGGCTCCCATCAACAATCGCTGCCAGACTCGTGCGGTAGTGCACCCTCAAAATGATGAGGGTAATGGATTTAGGGGTTCAGATCAGCTTCCTTAGACCTGAGCAAGCATGAAAAACCATCAGAGGCGAAATATGGTCAACAAGGAGCAGGTTCTTACTTCTGCCCCCTCCGGAGAAGTCCATCATCTAAACTTGATGGCAAATATTGAGAGGGAATATACACCCGTCCATCCTGATGTTACTGCCTAGCAGACTCGTCTGGCAGTAACATGCCATTCTCGCCAGGAAATTCCAGCGGAGTATTATAGGTAGGAATATACACCCATTTTTAACTCTTCAACTAGTCATCTGGCTCGTCTGACTACAACCAAAGAAGCTCGCAAATCTAATATGGTGGAAATTGATACGCAGGGACATACACTTATTTACAATAAACAATTCAATCTACCGACTCGTCTTCTATTATTAAAGGAAATTCGTCAACCATACATGATGAAGAATACATAGCAGGAACATACACCTGTCAATGTTCATCAAGCTTTCCAACAGTCTTGTTTGGTAGCACCCGGAGAAGTCAGTCAGAAATCTCTGATGACAAATTTGGAGTAGACTCAACTCTCTTTCCCCACACATGAGTCCTGTCAGAATTCACTGACAGGAAAAGGAAGACAAGAGCAGGAATACACACCTACTCCAATCCTGGAATGGACGTATATTCATGTTCCAGTAGCTGAAGTCACCAAGAACATTCTGACAATGGTGAAAGTGCAGAAGCAGATCTCTGCTCATATTCTGGATGCCTGTCGGAATATTATAACAACTTCAGCAGCATCACAGGGAAAGAAATAAAAATATTTCCCTACCACTGGAGTAACTCATCAACATATCACTCAAGAACATATAAACACCTCTGTTCTATTCCAGGTGGTTTGTGGGGCATACTCCCCCATATCATACGAACAATCAAGTCAGGAACATACACCTGACTTGAAGAGAGATAATTAGCCTAACCTGACCATTTCTCTTGATCAGGCACATACACCAGCCCATAATGACCACTTTCTTCAACAAGTGGTTTCTAAATTGAGTAAGAAGGTGTCTAAGAAAAAGACCCATCCAGCACAGTCAAGAGATCAAGAGCCAATTTGTACTAAGGCCTTGCCCGATGTTGGAGTTCTTGATGCACTCAGAAAATTGTCTATTGCAACTCAAGATTTTACTCTCTCATTTCCCAATAGTGGTAACAATAATTCAGAAGGTCTTCATCAGACACTTCCTCATGAAGGTTTTCTTCATGACACTTCGGTCGATCTCAAAGTATCATCTTCAGATGAGATCCATGATAACCCTTTGTGTGGCCAGAAGTTCAAGGAGCAAAAGGTTTCATCTTTTGTTGTAACCCATTATGGTGGTCATCCCCATGATGATGAATTTATTTGTGAAATTCTTCTCTATAGTAGTAATTTTCATTTCCTGGAAGATTCTTCAAAGGAAAATGCAGTAACGAGAAATCCCTCTTACCTTGAGGCACTTGAAAATGTGAATCCAGTCATGTCTGCTGCTTTATCGCTAGTAGGTGAAATACATTCTCAATAAGAATATATCTTAGGGTGTAGGTCATTCTCCAAACCACCCTTGGGTCATTCATCTTCTAATTTGATAAATTAGTTCTCTACTTATCTTGTTGAATTTCATGAACCAATAAAGAAGCACCAGCTCTGGTTTAATGAGGTAGAAGAATCGTCTTTGAATAATAAGTATGAAGTGCAGAATATAAGAAAACAACTGGCGAAAGGAGAAGTACCAGTCATGTTTTGACCTTTGGTTGACACTCAGTATGATATTCGAGAAATGTTGACAGAATATTGTATTCATGATATTCGTCTAAACATGTGGAAAACTCTTTGTCACTTGAAAAAGAAAATATTATCTTATGATGAATATGAAAATCATGTCAAGATAATAGAAGGGTTACAACCCCAAATTGATTTGGAATCTCTCTCAGTTTCAAGATATCCAAAGGTTGAAAAGAAGTAGAGAGCCCTTAAGCATTCAAGCCTTGGCGCAATAAAAAGATTTTTCTAGTTAATTACCAACGCCCTATCTAGTATTCATATCAGGGGATGGGGTTTCCATGGAGCACTGCATTTCACTGTACTCTCCAGTCAACAAAGCCTGCCAAAAATGGTCTCATGTAATGTTATTTCCCATGGCCGGTCACAACCAATTTGTTTTGTATGTAATCAAAGGCTTGATCAGGAACATGCCTCAACTAGTTCTTCCCAAAGTTAGGCATACAGAGAACAAGTTGTCGAATTACTCTTGCATCAGGAAAATGAGAATATTGAATAGGCTTCTCATTTAGAGCATGTGCATCATCAGGTGATAGAAGTTTCATAAATCATCCAATGGTCATTTGGTCTAGGTGATTTGAGTGGATGTAGGTTGATGCATCCATCCAATTTCTGGACTAAAGTCCGCAAAATCAGGAGAACTTTTAAGAAAGTCTTAGATATAGTAGCTCAAGATCCACCTCATATTTCTAGACTAGGGACTCTTTTAGCCCAACCCTTGGGATCAACAGATGGGATTTAGGGAGTTGAGCAAGGAATGTAGGAACAACCCTAGTCCACCAGACTGGGGACTTATTCAAATTCTCAATCTCTTCCTCTGCAAAAGTCATTATTCTCTCGATTAGGGGAGAAACCAAAAGAGGAACGTAGAGCCGAGTTATCAAGAGACTCCCTCCAAATTACGGTTCGTCAAGAAGTTCCGGATGGATCAACTAAACAAAATGCAATGTCTCATCAAGGACATAGAAGAAGACAATATCACAGAAATTCCGATAGAAGGGATGCAATGCGTTATGCATCAATAAATGTCATCAATGTCATTGTCACTAATCCCTCAGAACATGAGGGTCAATCAGAGGAATCAGTTGAGGGTGTTCCTATTCAAGAAGTCATACATAGAGAAGTAAATGAAGAAGGTGTGCGTACACAAAAACAAAGGCTTACTCAGAATCTAGGTATTCCTTCAAATAACTGACTTCCCCCTCTTCGAAAGGCATCCAAAAAGGGGAATGGAAAAATTCAGGTTGTGTCCCACCCTACCTCTGGAGAAGGAAATCACTCTCACTAGAGCAAAGGTTCTCACAACAAGAGGAAGAAATGACGAAGTTAAGGAGGTTGAATCCGGAACTACATCAAGGTAGTCTTCCTCCTAAGCATGTTGGATCCAGTCAGTTAAGAGAATTTTTTGTATCTACTGAGATGGATCAAGAATATCCTCCTTTACCAGTACACCCTCACAGGTCCAATCCTATGGTTCATGCACAACAAAAACCGATGGTGCTACCATCATTTGCAGTACCAGTCACCATACCTATCCAAAATCTAGTTATTTTACCTGCTCAGGTCCATGCCCAACCAAATGTTTCTCAAAAGTTAATTAATACCATTTAATCATTAACAACTCAGTTGGAAGATATGGAGTGAAAATGTGCACAACTTCAACCAGAATAGAGAGCTTACCTTGAATTGGTGGATGTAATTCTTCCCCCATCAAATTTTGAAAGTACCACATTCCCAATTTTTAATGGTTCGGGTGATCCAGAAAAACACTTAACACATTTTTTTTCTCATTATGATCTGATGATGGAAACTCCTTCACAATAAGAATTTGTTAAGCTCTGATGATTTGTACAGTCATTACAAGGGCCTACCTTTGTCTGATATACAAGCTTGTAATCCCGGTCAATTAACGGGTGGGAAGATCTCTGTCAACGATTCCTTCTTCAATTCAGCTCAACATTGCCAAAGATGACAGATTTTTATCATAATAATTGTATGAAAAGGTTGAATGAAAGAGTCTCAGATTTCATTACTCGCTGCAAGGGATTAAAATATTCCTTAAGATTAGCACTCCCTTAATAAGAGTTGTTTCCAATCTGCATGGAAAATTTGCATGATGAATTACGCACACCGTTGATCCCTGTGAAATTCATAGGAGGGTTTTGAGACCTTACATCGATCTCCCATTACATCGAAGACTTTTTTACAAATACTAAGGATAAAACTCATGTAATTCCATATGATCTTGGAAGGAGAATGGGTATATCAGAGTCTGTTGCAGTTAAAATTAAACAAGCATCTTTACCTCCTTCCACTTCAATACCTTCATTATATCGAAGGGCTCTACCTCCTGAGCATCAACAATAGAGATTGTTTCATCAATATGATCAAATAGATCAAATATGGAAATACTTTTTGGAGTTAAAGAACAAAGGTTATTCTTTCCAAAATGAACATGTTCCTAGTTACTTCATTCCAGCTCTGGAAAATAATTTGGTTCATTTTCCAAGGCCCAAAAGGCCAAACAAGGAAGGAGATGAAGACCATCCCAACAATTTCCCATTTCATCAGATGTTGTGGAATATCATTCATGAGTGTTTTGTCTTCATAGACCTCCTACAAAAGATGGTGGACTATGGACAGGTAAAACTGAAATGTTCTTCAGCCTAGGAAGCATGTGTTACTGCTGCAGATCCAGAGAAAAAAGGTGAGTGGAACAATGTAAAAATAAAAAATGCACAGAAATATGATGATTGGATGGTCAGGAAAAATATCAACCGAACTCATGCCATTTTACAAACTCAATTGAAGAAACCAATTGTGTCTTCTGCTATGAATTCCACAGGAAAACCCCCTTCATCAAAAGGAAAATCCCCAAAGAAGCTACATAATTCATAGAAAGAAGAGAAGTCAGAAGAATATGAAATCATGTCAAAGCCCATGTTGTCTTTTACTATGGCAGATATTAAGCCATCTACTTCAAAAGCATGGGCACCGCCCCAGCAAACGTCACAGCCTAAACTAGATAATCAGGCAAAATCTTCATCAGATGAAGATTTGATCTTTGGTTTTGTTAATATGATTCACTTAACATATCCATATGCCAGTCACCATTTCGATCATGACGAGCCTAAGTTCCCTGTATCAAACAGAGGAATTAGAGGGAGTTCTAGAGTTTTAGGATACAGGGGAAGACGTGGATATTTCAGAAACCACTATTCCAATCCTACCCCTACTAGAACTGTTTATGAAGCAGAAACTCATGGAAAATCCCTTCAGCAAGCTCAATAGGAACAAGAATGTTCTTCCATGCATGGTAGATTTAGTCCTGGCACAATTATTTTGTAAGATCGGTTAGAAGTTACACCTTCTTCCTCATAGAAAGTAAATATACCTAGTCAGCCTAATCTTCTAAATCCAGGAGTATTCCAACTCCTACTCTAATACAAGATGCATCTACTTCCAAAGCATCAACTTCTAAGGAACCTATGAAACCACATGTTCCTGTTGGGAAACGTAGACCTTTGGAAAAAAAGTATGTTGTCTTGAAATATTTGGGCCAAATAGCAGCCAAGTTATAAATTCTGGATGCTTTGAATCTATCAAATGATCTTCTGGAGGAACTCATTGAGGCTTTGTCAAGTCCTCGGGAATCCAAAACTGAAATTGCTGCAGAAAAACTCAATCATATAGAGAATGATCCTACAGAATTCGATGCATTGATATCTTTTACAGATGAAGATGAAGATGATGTTGTGCATGGACATATTTGACCTTTGTATTTATCTGTCAAGGTCAATGATGTAGAAATATGACGATCATTCATTGATAATGGTTCAGGATTCAACCTCATCCCTATTCGTACACATTGTCTATTGGGCCTCACCGAATCTAATTTATCTCCTTCTACTTTGATGTTGCAAGGATATGGTAAAAATGACCAAGAACCTCTGGGCAAGATCACACTCAAAACTCAGTTTGTAGACCTTGTATCTAATTCATATTTCATGGTGGTTCATCATGACAGAGACTTCAACATTTTTATTAGAAAACCTTGGCTACATCAACATGTGGCTATACCTTCATCATACCATCAGTTTCTCAAATATTCCTTCAATGGTCAAATAGGGACATTGTATGGTGATAAAGCCCCACTAAAAACATGTGAATATCAATACATTGTGGCAGAATTCTATCACATGGAGAGAAAGGATATATCCACGACAAATGAGGTTACCAAAATTAATGCTCCATATGGTTTGGAAAAGATATCAGTAAACCCATTCATACATTTGAGTACAGATTATGTGTTGTCTATCAGTCTAATTGACGAGATATACCCAAATCAAAATACTCTTATGGAAACATCCATAATTTCAATTACGACAACTCAGCCAGACAGCATAAAAGAAATTGGTGATTCACCAAGAAATGATGAAAGCTCAAATATAGATTTCTTCATTTCATCCACTAAAATCCAGCAATTCTATACATCATCAACCAAGCCAGAAGAAGTTATAGCAATTCTAGAGATGAACGATGGTGTTGATTCTCAATCCATCGTCTCCTCTTTATTACCAAAGGAAGAGACTTCATCATTAATAGGGTCATAAACGGTTGACTCTTTTTCAAGATATTAAAATTTTAACATCTCCCCTGATCATGGAAATTCTGCTTCATCATCTACTATGCAAGTAGAAACAGAAGAAAAAAGTGTGATGAAGAAGAAGAGGAAGATCTCAGGGATGCTCCTCCAGATTTTGAATAGGTTATCTCTACCACTGTGGATGAACTCTAAGAAATAAATATGGGTATAAAATAATATCGACACCCCACTTTAATTAGTACTTCCATGACTCTAGAAGAGCAAGAAATGTGTATTTAATTTTATATCAAAATTGAGATATATTTTCTTGGAATTATACAGATATTCCAGGTCTTGATCCTGATGTTCCTACTCATCATTTGGGTTCTCCAGAAGAACATCGAGGATTCAAGCAAGTCACAACAGGAACACACCCAACTTATGCCTCCAAAATTGAAGTTGAGGTGGATAATCCTATCAAATCTAACTTTGTCAAAGAAGTTCAATATCCCAAATGGCTGGCTAATATTGTCCCTATGAAAAAGAAGAATGAAAAAAATTAGAGTATGCATTGATTTTAGATATCTTATTCGGTATTGTCCCAATGATGATTTTCCAGTTCCAATCACAGAACTCTTAATTGATGCAATAGCTGGCTATAAAGCACTTTCCTTCATGGATGAATATTTGGGGTATAATCACATACGAATGGCTCTAGAATATGAAGAATATACAGCCTTCATGGACCCTCAAGGTGTGTTTTTCTATCGGTTAATGCCGTTTGGCCTGAAGAATGTAGGATCAACATATCAATGTGCCATTCACCATATCTTCAAACCCTTTTTAGTGAAATTTGTTGAATGTTTTGTGGATTATTTAGTGGTTAAATACATACATCATTCCAATCCCTTGGCTGATTTGGAAATCATATTCCACAATCTTCGATAACACAATCTGAAGATGAACCCCTTAAAATGTGCTTTTGGGGTAACCTCAGGAAAATTTCTTGGCTTTGTTGTACTCCATCATGGTATCGAAGTTGATCCTGAGGAGACAAATTCAATACATAGTATTTTACCCCCTCGAAATTTGAAGGAATTGAGAGGACTTCAAGGAAACATGGCCTATATTCAGTGTTTCATCGCCAATCTGGAAGGTAAAAGTTTACCTTTCACCAAATTGATGATGAAGGGAGTCACTTACTAGTGGACTGAAGAATTTCAAGAAGCATTCAATATTCTCAAGAAATATCTCTTTATTCCACTAGTATTAATGCCACCTCTTTAATGAAGACCACTTATTCTTTATGTGATAGCCTTAGACTGATCATTGGGTGCCTTCCTTTCCCAAAAGAATGATGATGGGAATGAAAACAGCCTTAACTATCTCAGTCACACTATGCTTAAAGCCGAAATGCAATATTCAAGTATTGAAAAGTGCTGCCTAGAATTGATCTTTGGAGTTCAGAAATTGATACACTACCTGCAACATCATGAGGTCTAATTATTATCTCGTAATAACCCGGTCAAATTTACCCTTATTCATTCAATGCATACAGGACGTCGGGCACGGTGGGTAGTTATTTTTCAGCAGTTTGATATCTAGTATGTGTCTCAAAAGGAAATAAAGGGCCATGCTCTGGCTGATTTCCTTATTGATCACCCATCAATATAAGATACATCTTTAGATATTGAACTTCCTGATGAGGTAGTCTTCTCTATTAAAGATAATCTTCAAACATGGGAAATGTGCTTTGATGGTGCTTCCAGAAGTCCAACAGGGAAGAAAATGAAAGATCCAAAATTCAAAAAAGTGGGGTTAGGAATTGTTCTTATTTCCCCAAAAAAGGCATCGCTACCTTATTCCTTCTTATTTTTGGAAGGTGGTATAAACAGTGAAGTATAATATCAAGCTCTCATCACAGGATTGGAATTGGCGCTTCGGGAACAGGTGAATCACTTAAAGGTTAATGGTAATTCAGACCTAGTAATCAAACAAGTCAACAAGTATTATGCCATCAAAAAGGAAGAGTTGATCCCTTTGTATGGGTACTTCAAAGTGTTAATGGCAGAATTTCCTTCGGAACCGACATATTATTATGTCCTACGATCAAAAATTGCACAAGATGATGCCCTGGCTAATGTAACCACAACTCTGGAAGATCTAAATCAGGAAGAGACAATCATCAATATTGCCCACTGTCATACAGTTTCACCTTATGTTCAAATCAGAACAAAGGAAATCAATGAAATTAGTCTCATTTCTGAACCATATGTTCATACTCTAGGATAGATGACTCATATCATGGAATACATTTAAAATGTGAAACTCCCACCTGATAGAGGTGGGAAAGAACATGTTTGGTGATGTGTGGTCAATTTTACACTTTATGATAGCCCACATCACCTATAAAAAATTTTCTACAAATGAAGTTTTGATGGAACTATCTTCAGATGTATTAATGGTGAAGAGACAATGGTTTTTATGAAAGAAGTACATGTAGGAGTCTATGGTGCCAACCAGTCTGGACATTGACTATCTAATCAAATTCAAAGGCTTGGATACATTTAGCCTTCAATGATACAAGATTTTGTTGATTTCATTAAGAAGTTTCATTCATGACAAGTATATTCCAATTTCATTCATCAACCCACTAAGTTGCTTTATACAGATAAATAATCAAGTCCAGTTGCCACATGGGGAATGGATGTAGTAGGACCATACCCTTCAGCTACATCCAAACAGTTGAAGTATATTCTTACTACTACTGACTTCTTTTCTAGATGGGAAGAGGCAATACCTCTCAAAAACGTTAATTCTAAAATCATTACTAGCTTTATCAAGTCCAAAATCATTACCAGATTTGGTGTCCCTCATACCATATTGATGGACAATGGCACCAACTTCTGTTCATCCGAGGTATGGAAGTTGTATCAAGAATACAACATCAAATCCAACCATTCATCTTGGTATCATGTAGTGGCCAATTTCCAAATAGAATATTTCAATAAGACTCTTTCAAACATACTCAAAAGAAGATGGATAAAGACAGGAAATCATGGTCTGATAAACGTTTTCATGCTTTATGGGATTATCGGACAACCACCCACACTACGACATGGTAAACTCCATATTCAATTGTATATAGAACAGAATCAGTCTTTCCTATTGAGGTTCAATTACATTCACTAAGAGTAACCATTTGTGATCAGTCATCTATAGATGAACAATCTCAAAAGTGATTGGATGAATTTGAATGATTAGATGAAAAATGATTGTGCACCCTGTGCCACATGGAAGTCTATCAGAATCGAATAGCATGATCATTCATCAAAAAATTTTGTCTTCGTTCATTCGTTCAAGGAGAATTAGTATTGGTTCTCATAACTCCAATGAAACCAGGAAAGAAACCTCGAAATCTTGAGCCAAAGTGTGAAGGACCTTATCCAATACACAAGGTCTACTCCAATGGAGATTATTCTTTATTCTCAATGGATGGAGAACTCATCACTACTCCTACCAATTAAAGATTCTTAAAGATGTATTTTGTGTAACACAAATACATATTCGTCAAACATGATGTTAAACTATGTTTTCCGAGATACATGATGCTAAACTATACTGCACTGGTCCTTGCATATGACCTTAAACTATTTTTTTCTTAGCTACATGATTCTAAACTCTGTAGCACTAGTCCATGCATATGACCTTAAAATAGTATTTTCCTCATTGCATGACATTAAACTGCATAGTCCCCTTTCTTTAGTCCTTACTACAAGACTTTAAACTACATAGTCCCTCCATTGTCCAACATGACATTAAATTGTGTCCAGTCCCTTATATATCCTACATGATGTAAAACTATGAATTTTTAGGGTTTTTGTTACCTCTTGTTTCTCACACCGAGTGTGAATCACGTGAGCTTAGAGTAATCTCCAACCATAACACCCTCTATGGGATGCTAACCACACGTAATTCCCAACATCATCTATGGGTTGTCCTCAAGTACAACTTGATCACTAATTAATTCCTAATCGAACTATGCGTACTTTGATCCTTGCCTTATGGGTTGGGTACATAGGCAACCTCCTGAGTTTCAAGCCCAAAACCAATATCTTCACATCGGTTCACCTCCATCTCATATGATGTTGATTTGTGAAGTTGTCCCCAAAACCAATATCTTCACATTGGTTCACCATCGTCCTTTCTATATGACGTTAAAATATACAGTCCCCCATTGTCCTCAATTCAAGTAATTAAACTGCATAGCAAAACATCCTAGCTACAGGACACTAAACTATGCAACACCGGTCCATGCATATGACCTTAAACTATTCTCAATTCTTTCCTATATGATAATAAACTGAAACATTCTTTGAAACCCTCGCCTGAGAGGGAATCATTATTTACATTGAACTCCAATCATGTTATATTCCAAAGACTATGTGCATACAAAGAAATTCCCGAACCTTTAATCTTGGGTCAAACCATCATTGCACTAAATTCCCCTTTCACACTTCATTAGTACGAACCAAACCTGTACATAGGGTATTTCAAAAACTATGTATGGCTTGATTCCCATCCTTATGGGATATGTAGGAACGTTTGAACATCCCTCGAATCTAGCCCCAAGTCTTTGGGCCTAACCCGAATTTCTACTTTCAGCCCCTTGGCTGAAAAGTCCCCCTGTGAAAACATGAATGTGGTATGAAAACCCTGGTCTTCATTCACATCATGTTTATAAAACACACAATGTGTATTTGTCTTTATGGTCTGAGCTCTATGACCCTAAACTAAGATCTCCTACACTCTCATCCCACATGACATTAAACAATATTTCTGGAACTACATATGGATTGATTCCCATCCTTATGGGATACGTAGTGAAGTCCAGTACCTCAATTTAGGACTCATCCACAACATGATTATGGTTAGCATTGGTCTATGTATCTACTTCATGCATTGGACAATACACACTTTCATGTGTCATACTCCTAACCTTAAATACTTCAAGATCTCCATAACCCTTTTCCTGACTTCTGGTCACAAAATTTCTGATACCCGAGAGTCCTTTTGCCTGACTTTTTAGCACGTGCTCTTAGGTGGCCTTAGATAAGAAGTCTACATAACAGACCTATCATCCAAAAGATGCTATTATTTGACTATGCTTCCAATTCCCTTAAGTGGTCATGCATAATTAAACCCCCTAACAAGTTTGTCAAATAGTGGTAATTTCATTCTTGGGAGGAAAACATCTTTTGTCCTTATTGGTCTTAACGACAATATATAGGGATCCACAAAAAAAATTCACCCTTAACATATTTGTCCCATAATCTTTTTCATGATCTGAAAGTATTTAAGTCTATGGTTTATATTTCCCTTCCCTAAGTTTGGGTCAGACCTTCACTGGAGTGAAATTCATCCAATTCATTGACAATATTGATTGGGAATATTTATCCATGTTCATGTACCTCTCTCCATATAGCAAACTCTATGTTTTGGAAATTTTTAATCTCCATAATCTTCCACGGGATTTTTAGTAGTTGAAAAGTAAAAAAAAATTAGAGTTCTTTTGGGTGACAATGCAGCACATGCCCCTAGGTGGCCCTGCGTAAGTAGTCTACATAATGGACCTATCAGCCAAAAGATGATATTATTTGACTATGCATCCAATGCCCTTAAGTGGCCCTGCATAATTCAACCCCCTAACAGGTTTGTTAAATAGTGGTAACATCACTCTTAGGAAATACTTCCTCTAATGCATTTTAGCCCTTTTTTCATATCATTCCTCAGATTCAAAATTTCTTAAGTCGTAGTTTAAATGTATTCCCCCATACTTGAATGTGGTAATATTTTTTTCGATAAATTTTCAAGGAATTGAGTCAATCCATCCTTTATTCGGTCAAATATATTCGACCTTAAACATTAGCCTTTTTATGTCTGCTATGCATGACTTTAAACTACTCACAAAAGACAAGGAAACTCTAAACAAATGTGAACTCCCAGCTCACTAAACATAAATTTTTTATGATTTAGGTAATATTGAGCAATAAAAAAATAGGGAAAAGTTGCTATGTTTGTGGGGTTGTTTGTATCACCTTTGAAAAAAAATAAAAGTATGATTACTAGGCCCATTGGCTTAGGTAAAGATATAAAAAATATAGAAAAAGAATTCAGACACAAATGATTGAATATGAAAGTTTTTTTCATTGATGTACAAGAGTTAGAAGGATGTCCATAGACTGGAGTCTCTTCTCTTTTCCAAGAATTGCAAGAGGCTTTCAATATAACTCTTCATTTGATTTACGGCATCCTGAGATTCATCAACAACCACTTGAAGTTCATGCAATGAACCATCTTCACTCCTTTCAGCTTGATGGAGTGATTTCTTGGCATCTGCGATGGATTTTATACCATTTTCTCGAACTCCTTCTAGTGATTTGTTAAGCTAGTCAAGTTCCCCATAAACAACATCTAACTATTGCTGAAGGTGCATCTGCTGGACAACTTTCTCCATGATTTTATTCTTCAGATCCCTTAACTTTTCCATATAATCAGCCTCAGCTCAGAACACCATAACCTCAAACTCACTGATATTAGTCAACAGTCTCACTCTGGTCAGGTCTTGACGGTACCTTTTCTCCTGATCCCTTCTTAAAATGACTTGTTTCACCACAGTATGGATCTATTGATATCCAAAACCACCAAGTCCCAACATGATGAACATGGATGACAGTCGCCGGATCTTCGAAGATAGCTCTTCAAGAGTCACTTCAGATATGATCTTCCATATGTTCTTCCATGCCTAGCGATATGATAATTGGATCCACTTTTGTACCTCTGGGTCTGATTCAGCATCACTATCACATGGGGGGGATATAGACTTGGATTAATGTACTTAGAGAAGTGCCTTTTTCTACTCCTTCCCTCGTGACCGTTGTTACATCACATTATATTCCTATTGGGGTGGAGGTTGAGGCTTCACCTCCATATCTGACCACTGAAATTGACGGCCCTGTATAGTTAACTGAAAATTTTGTTTAGTTTCAAAGGATAAAAAAAGTTGATTAAGCTGTCTTGAAAATTAAGTACAACCAAAAATATTATTATCTCTTACCCAATGGTAGATCGGCAGCATGAGAAGGTTGTTTCCCATATTTCCTAGCTTCAACAGTATTTTCAGGACAGGTTTCAGGAAGCTCTGCCAGGTTAAGCTCCACTTGAGCTAGCATCTCCGCAATAATAGGTTTGTCTCTACCCCCTTCAGGAATTGGCAATTCAGCAGGTTGCTTAGATGGAACATCACATTTCAACGAATCATGGTCAGAGATGTAATAATAACTTTTTAATAGGATGAAGGATAAAACTCACGTCCAGAATCTTCTAAATTACATTCTAATTTAACATGATCTAAAATGCCTACAAACGATGTGCCAAGTATCATCATTTCATCCAGTGATATCTCAGATTCCTGGTTAGTCTCACCAGTGGGAGCATTTGATATGTATTCTTGGCGACCCTCATCCTACAGCCTCTGACCCCAGACAGCTTATTCAGAGAAAATTGTGGAGTCAGTTGCAGTGGCCACCAAATGTTCTGGTGCATGTGTTAAACCTAAAGTATCATAGAATGGAATTCAGTTGATGTTTTCATACAAAATTTTAGGAAGTATTGTAAATTCACCAGAAGTAGGATCTTGTATCCTTGTAGTAGCAACAGGAGCAGTACTGGGAATAGATTCTGGCTCTTCTTCAGGAGTAGCCAACTCAACATGAATTTGCAACTATTCACCAGCACCCTCTGTCGTCCTTAGAGGATGGTCAGTCCTCTCCCTCAAAGGGGAAATTGAATAATCTCCTACAATCCAAAGAAGTATGATAAATCTTTTTCATGAATTAGGATTCATGACAATCTGAAGGACTTACCACTACTGATGATGCATTTAGCTGTGGACTTCTTCCTTCGATGCCTTTGCTTATTTAGCTTTTTGGGTGTGTTGACATCATCATCTCCAAATACTGGAAGTGGAGAATGAAAATACATGTCTAACACATCTTCCATGGCATGACGGCCTAGGGATACCTCACCTAGCTGAAGAGGAGATTCATTAGCTCTGATGGAAGTACCACCATGGCTATACTGTGGTTAAGGGACCTCACCATTTCCTTTAATTAAAAGCTACAGAATGAAGAAAGTAATTTCTTTGAGTAACAAAGCTTTAACTGGAATCAAGTTGAAAAGAAAATAAGGAAAGAGACATACATCTTCAGAAGCCAAAAAATCATGCCAGTCCTCATCTTCGGAAGCACCAGTACCCTCAGTGGTGCCACGATCCATAATTTTGTTCACCCACGTAGTGATAGGAATGGAATAATTAGTGGCATATATGAGCATCCCCAACTCTCTGATGTAATCCCGCACTTCAACTAGGTTATCCTCGAAACTGATATTAGTAGAAGCCCAAAGATTCCCTACTCCAGGGATGTGTAGCCCTTCGCATAGGTCCAGCCAAGCAGTTTCAGCATCGCAATATAAAATATGCCATGTTTGGATAGCCTCTGGTCATAGATATTCAGAATGTATACCAGAAGGCTGCAATGAGGTCCCTACAATCTCGGACTTCAACTTCTTCCCAGCTCCTACAATCATAGATAAAGGATATGTAAATAAAACATGTTGCTCTATAAAGTAATGGTAATTAAATTTACTCAATGATATAACTCCCTAGGAGTCTATGGAGTAGGTCTCTTAATTATGGTAGGAGGATTATATATATAATGAGGACTCTTTGACGCATGTTGTGCCTCATCATCCCCATCTTGGGAATCCACTGAATCATCCCTGGGTGAAGAACCCAGTGAATCAGCTCCAGGTGTGGAAGAGTCACCTTCCAAATGAAGGGTTTCTTTCTTGATAGTTATTTTCTCTTTCCCCACCCAAGGAATTGTATGATTTTGTACCCCTTCGGGGTATTATTCTACCCAGTTCTCAGCATACCATGTAGTCAAGTTACTCGCTGCTCCAGCAACTGGTAGATCAAACACTGCCTTGATCTTCTCCATAGATTTCAGCAAACATAAATGTCAGGAAACCATCAGATGATGCTCTGACCTGACATGCATAGGAGGGGATTCAACAATCTACTACATACATTTGAATTGGCGTGCAAATCTGTATGGAGTACAGGCCTCACATATAATCTCTCCGTCAATCCTGGTGGCCAATACACCATCTCTACAAGCCAGCATGTATATCCTCAATTCCAGGCCAGTTGTTCCATCATCAACAAACCATATGGTTGGTGGGTTTCTATAAGGAAAGAAATGGAATTCCTTGAACATGATTAGCCTCACCTTCATATCATAGGAGTTTAGGGATAAAGGAAAGATTCCAGAATATGCCTTCACTGGTGGCCTGAAAAACTTCCAGGAACCTGTACTCTGCTCTGTACAGCATATGTCCAAAAATGAGTGGAAATCCATCCCCACAAAACATGGAATAGTCCCACTATTCTCAAAGGAGACTTACACATATAAACATGGAGTAATCACCTGTTAATATTTTCCAAAATGTTGGTGGCCAACCCAACCATTTTCCTCTCATCCAACTTGGGTGCAAAAAAGAAGGTCCCTAGCCTGACGCCTCCCTTTGAATCCTGAACTAGAAGAAGATAAACACTGAGCTACAAGGCTATGAAGCCCGCCAGATGGGTCTTCTCTGGGATTCTCTGATTCACTTAGTACCCCCAATTTTTAAACTCTCCTGCTTCCAAGGTCGGCCAGAATGTGCCAAGATCACCCCTCTTCTCTGTTCTGGGGCAGCTAGTAGGGCGAGTATAGGTGGGCCCCTTCTCCTTCTTCCTAACAAGAAACATATCCATCCACTCCTATGGATGAATATCCTTTCTAGAAAGAGTTTTGGAGGTCTTTTAATTCTTAATCTTTTATAAAATGATCAATAATTCTCGAGCCAAAGCAGGAGTCTTCACCGAATCATTCCAGGTCACCTTGGGGGGATGAATTATTCATACATATCACCCAAAATTGAATCCCCTAAGATCGTGTAGACATCCCACAAACTGATGCCTACTTATCCATGAGTCAGATGGAAACAATTGGATTCTGGGCTCCAGTGGCTGATTAGCTCTGGCACAAAGTCATCATTCCTATAGACATATGTCTTCCCAACCCAGACAACTTCATATATTGAAGCTCCTTTCACATCCTCGACATAGTATTCTTAGGTTTGTCTCACCCAATATTCCCACATCCAAGTCGTCTTCACACCTAATCTAGAACGGAAGTCCCAACTTTTCTTCCATCATTTGGATTGATCCATCTGAGAGTTTTGGAAGATTGAGGGATAACAAAGCAGTTGTAGCTCAGGCTTGTGAGGTTTTAGATCTAGGTAACATGGGATATGATGCATTATAAATGCCTTCTCCACTGTTCCAGTATTTACAAATGATCCTCCAACTGAGAAATTTTCTGAAGAAAATTTTGTGTATGTTTGAAACCAAGAATACGGAAGAGAGTTCTTTGAATATGGAATGCTGACTCCTTGCAGATGACCATTCCCTTACAGAGGCAAGTAAATACTTTGTGGGAAATTAAGATGATACTTCTTAAAGTACTTGGGAAAATTTGGGAGTGTTTTTTCGCGGATATTATAATACTCATGTCCAATGATGTTAACCATATCATCAATCCATTTTCTATCCACTTCATCAGCTGATCTAATTCTTCTGTGAGCCATTGAATCTGCACAAAGATGAAATAATTCACTATTAAGTAAACTGGTTTTTCATAAAATTTGTGAAGAAAAGTGAAAAATGACTAAGTCAATAAGGCATGTAAGTCCCATATTGGCACGCAATTCCAAGTTGGTTGTGTAAGTTTTACCGTGCTAGCACTGGCGTGCAAGTCAGAAACTCACTGTAGAAGCGTGACACGAACAGAAGCGTGAATGAGCGGAAAGCCAAGATACATGCGTGATGAGAGCTACTTGCACGCCAAGATCTCATAAGCTTTTAAAACCAAGTGCTTTGCAGGATGTGGTGCATCATATTTATAGGCAAGGTCGTACCCCTACATGTCGGACCCTGCACGCCAAAAGTATACATGTGTGTCTCCTACTTGCACACCGCAACACCTTATTTCTCATTTTCCTCAGAGTCAAATCCTCTTTCCTTTTTCGGATCCAATGATAAGGGGGGATTTTTTTGAAGCTCCGTTCCATCACAGAGTCTAACGAATGAAAAAGGGGAATACCTTAAGCACAAAGAGATTAATCATTTGAAGAAACATCAAAAAATGACAAAGGCATGAACAATGAACTCTTTTAGCATGGGTCGCTCAAGTTTCACTATGGTCGTGGAAGTACACTTGCACACCACATATGGGTCACGCAGGTTACTTGCACGAACTATTATTTTTTTCACCCAAGGTCCTCAATGGCCTATAAATACACCCAATGGGCCCCCCATTTCGAGACGAAAAATATCAGAAACTCATATTCAAGATCTGGTCGCCCAAGTTTCTGTATGAAGTCTTACGAACACATCTCAGGTAATTATTTACCTAGAATGGAAGTTCTAAAGAGTAATAATAAGGCCTAAGTGCTGATACTCATCAATACTTGCGCGCATATGTTTCAAACCCTTAAGGGAAATGAAGACACATGTGCGCCGCCTTTCCCTCTCAAGGAAAATTGTGTGCCACCCATCTGAAAGCCTATAGGGATGATACAATGGGCTTCAATTCAAGTTCTCCCAAGTATCACTTCATAGGTTCTTCATTTCCCAAGTGAAATCATGTCGCGCAAGTATACTTGCGCGACCAGGACTTGCACGCTAGACCAATACTTGCGCGACTCCTTCCAATTCACTACCTTTCCTTAAATCCACCTTTCCTCTTCAACGAAAGCCTTCAAAACCCTCTTCAAATCCATTTATGGCATGGTTCCTTTGTTGGATCTCTTATCTGAAAGTAATTATGTGGAAAATCTCTAAAAACCTACTTATTTACATAACTTTATGTCAGTAAGGCTATAGATTTTCTTTATTCAACCACATCCTTTAAGATGGGATGTTCCCGAATCTGGGCATCCCCCTTAGGAGTAATCCCAAATCATAATTTTCCTTAACTTGGGCCTCCTTCTCAGGAGTAATCCACAGGTCTCAAGTCCCCTTAACCTGGGAATCCTCTTTAGGAGTAAGCCCCAGTCTTAATTTCTTTTGATTTGGGATTCCTCCTCTGGAATAAAACCCAATCATATGTCCCCTTTAATTCATCCATCCTTCTCAGGATTAAGTCCTATGTTTAGTATCCAAATCTCCATAATGCACATACACCTTTATGGACCCTCCAATAGGGATTCTTTTCTAAAAAGTATTTTTTCTTCATTTACTTGGGTAGTCATACATACAGAAGCACCATATCATTTATTTTGATTGAATCTTTCGTGGTATCATCATCAAGATTTACTAATACCTCTTGTTTCTCACACCGAGCATGACTCACGTGATCTTAGAGAGTAAAAGTAATTATGACATCTCTCTTTGGGCCATTAATCATGCATAAACCCTATACTTCATCACCCGAACTACGTGGACTTTGATCTATGCTTTCAAAGTAGAGTACATATGAGGCCTTTCTATGGTTCAAGCCCATCATTCATTAATTATTTTTCGTCCCTTATGAAGTTAAACTATATCCTTCCTATAGAAATACATGGGTTCTGATTCCTTTTCTAAACAAGGATACATAGAGAGCCCATATGCGGTTACGATCGCAACTCTGAGATAATCCATGTCCTTCTAAACGACAATAAACTTCAAGTTCCCCACTGAATGTCTTTAAAACCAATATGTTTATCCTAATGACCAAGAGATTTCTATATAATGTGTTGAAGGATCCCATTTACTAAGAATATCAAATAAATATGGATGATTCTATATCGATGAAGAACCTCAAATACATATAAAATATTCTCTAAATCTCATACATTTTTTAAAAGCGAGATAATATTAATGATGAAGGTTCGCAGCCATACATATGCAGAGCCATGAAAGGAAATTGTCCAGCCATAGTTGGTTGACATCGAAGGGGCCTGAGGCCGCAAGCTGATGGGCTGTATTGTTTCCTTCCCTTTTGGTAAAGGAGAAGGTGAAACAAGAGAAGCCTTGGAAAAGTGAGTGGATTCACCTAATGATGAGGCCAAAAGGCTGGAGTTCAGCATCATGGTGGTTAATAGCATTGAAAAAGTAAGGCAGTCAGACTCAATGATGATATCACCCCATCCATGTTCCACAACGAGCGTCATACCTACAAGGATAACAGAGGCTTCTACAACTGCTGGTTCTTAGAGGTAATGATGTAATTCATATTTTGCTGCAATGATATGCCCCAGATGATTTCGAGCCAGGAGGCTGAGAGCTACTGGCCCATCCTTGGGGAGAGACGCGTCCATGTTAAGCTTAAGCCTCCCTTCCGTTGGAGGGGTCCAGTGAAGGGGAAAAGAGGGGGTAATAACCAATGTAAAGTGTCCTTTGTGATCCTTCCATCCCTCAATCCATGAAATTGTTGGTTCAATCCAGAAGTCAAGGGTTTTATGGACGTGGTGGAAAAACAAATCTTTACGCTGAACCCAAATTATCCAGGACAGGGTTAAAAGATAACCAGCATTAGGTGATAAAAGAGAGGATCACCAATGCATCAAAAGATCGGGGAGGTCTGATTTGATGTACAGTGAGGCATCCGAAGTCGGTCCCCACTTATTCCAAATTTCCTTAGCTCTTGGGCAGTAAATGATGGAGTTCCAAGGAGTTTCTAGGATATTCGGGCAGAAAGGGCAGGACTCGGCACTGGCCATATGATGAATGGTGAGATGGCTCATTGTAGGGAGGGTGCTTGTTCATACCTGCAACTAGAAAGGGAGGATTTTGGGGGGAACATTGAGCTTCCAAACCGCATTCTATGGTCCCTCATCACGGTCAGGAGAGTGGATGCCAAGAGCAAGTCTGTACTCATATCTCACCGTGTAATCGTCTGAGGTATCATTGGTCCAGAACAGATGGTCGAGGCCTGCATTATGAACCTAGGGGATACTGAGTATAATTCTTTGGTCTCTTTCATTAAACCATTCTTGGATCTTTTCCACACACCACCCCGAACCTTGGTCAGAAAGGAGGTAGTCAGCAGTGGCGTCTTCAAGACCTGGTTGGGCGGGGGATGTGGCCCACATACCATCCTTATCGATAATCCATGGGTCTGTCCAGATGTTGACAGATGAGCCATTTCCAATCCTCCATCCTAGCACTGTTTCTAGGAGATTTCGGGCCCCCAAAAAACTTCTCCAGAGGAAGCTAGGTCTGGGGAAAAGAGAGGAACCATGGAAGTCTGTGTGGGGAAAGTATTTGGAAAGGAGTACCCGCACACAGAGAGATGAAGGGCGGTTCAAAATTATCCATCGTTGCTTGGCCAACAGATCATCATTAAACAGAAGAAGATTCTGGAATCACATCCCTCCCTCCGACTCGGGTTTGTCGAGTTTCTCCCATGCCAGCCAGTGGGGTCTATTCCTTCCCTCACTTTTCCCTCACCAGAAGTTGGCAGTATGTGAATGGATCAGATTGACGATAGATACCAGGATCTTAAACATGGACATAAAGTATATGGGGATATATTGAATGACAGCTTTAATGAGGGTTCCTTTTCCAGCTTTGGAGATACCTTTTGGGGTCCAGCCTTGGATTTTTTTCTCCATCATGTCCACCAGAGAAGCAAAAATTTCCTTTTTGGACTGGCTAATCACCGTAGGAAGCCTGAGATACTTTTGGTGTTTATCAACCATATGGATACCTGTAGAAGCACAAATCTCATTTCTCTTGACAGGTGGAACCCCTACGTTGAAAGATATTTATGATTTTTCGTGATTGATAGATTGTCTAGACGCTCACTCATACTGCTGGATCGCATGGCTGATCACCCAACATTAATTAATAGTTGCTCTGGAAAAAAGGAGGCAGTCGTTAGTGAAGAATAAATGCGACACTTGTGAGATCTCACTGCAGACCTTTTCTCCATGAAGAGACTTAGAGGCTATAGCACTGGAAATAATATTACAGAAAACATCAGCCACCAAGATGAAGAAAAAAGGGGAGAGGTGGTCTCCCTGGTTCAGGCCTTGGGATGGGGTGAATCCTCTTGTGAGCTCCCCATTAACCTTGATTCTAAAGGAGACGGTCGAAATGTAGTGCATGATAATATCATTCCATTTCCTAAAAAACCCCATTCTCATCATCACAACTTTTAGGAACTGCCATTCCACTTTATCATAGGCTTTGGACATATCCAGTTTCCAACCCATGGTTCCTATTTTCGTTGTGGGGTGCATTTTCATCGAATGGAACATTTCATGTGCCACAATTTCATTGTCAATAATCAGACTCTTAGCCACAAAGGCACTTTGGTTTTCGAAGATAATAACAGTAAGCCAAGGATGTAGATGATTGACAAGGATTTTTTGAGAAGATCTTATAAGAGACATTGCAGAGGCTGATAGGTCTAAAATCAGGGGTCACCTGGGGTTTCTTGATTATGGGAATGAGGACGAGGATAGTTTTGTTGATGGCAGAAATGCTTGAGTTCCCTGCCCATATATTTTTGATCATTTTGCACATGTCGGTACCGATTATGTGCCATCATTTTTTGAAAAAAAGGGTGTAGAAACCATCCGGTCCAGGGGCCTTAGTGGGGTGGATATGTTTGAAAGCCATGTGAATCTCATCATTCGTCACATCTTTTGAAAGCTGTCGGTTTATCTCATCAGTGATCCCAGGTCTGATGAAATCATCCACTTCAACAGACATGAAAGGATTCCCTATGGAGAAGAAGTTCTGGAAATAGCCTAACAAAGCTTCGTGAATGCCGTTAGTGTCTGAAACTTTGAAAATGTCAGGTCGAGATAGGCTCATGATAGAATTTTTCCGACGCCTAGCTGATGATTTCAGATGGAAATACCTTGTATTAGCATCGTCCTCGTTGATATGGATGTATTGTGCCCGCATGGCCTAGAATCTTTCCTTAACATGAAGATCCATGTCTAGCTCTCTTTTACTGGCACCAATCTTGGAGATGTTTCCATTGGATGGGGGTTCCTGAGTAAGTGGTGTAACTTCTTTTCGAGGACCTCACAATGCCTATCAGGTTGATGGAATTTCTTGTTGCTCCAGGATCTCAGACCAGAAGCAACCTGTTGAAGATTGAGGCCAAAATCATCGTGAGAACTCCTCCAACATGATCAGACCATCTCCTCACATTCCTGGTCTTTTGACCAGAAGCTCTCAAATCTGAAGGGTCTGTGGGGTTGTCTCTTTTGTTCGCCTCGTAGGCACTCTAAGAAAATTGGGCAGTTATCCAAATAGTTAAGGTCCATGTTTCCAGTATGAAACATGTTGAATAGATTAATCCTATTTTTAGAGCCTAGAAATCTATCAATATGCTCAGCGATGTAGGTGCCTTCAGTATTTCCATGGAACCATGTAAAGGGATTACCTGTGTACCCCAAATCGACCAGGTTTTCCATATTGACCGTGTCCTTGAAGTTTGACATCGAGGATGAGTGACGAATGATTCCTCCTTTCTATTCATTAGGGAACATGATCTCATTGAAGTCGCCTCTGAAAATAATAGGGCTAGTTAAATCCTATCACTACTTAGAAAGGAGGTCCCACGACTTAACCTTATCAGAGTGAGATGGCCAGCCATAGAATCCCACAATGGTCCAGGGTGGGAGCAAGTCAGATTGTACAGTCGCAGCCACATGGTGTATGGAGAAAGACAAGATTTTAACATCATTATTGTCCTTCCACATGAGATAGAGGCCCCCAGAATGGCCTTGTCTGGTCACCAAATAGTAGCCTTGGAAAACACACTTCAAAGCAATACCATTGGTTTCCTTGTTTTCCATTATGGTTTCGGATAGGAAAACCATATCGGGGCGACTGTGAGTGCAATTTCGCTGACTCATGTGAACCGTCCGTGGGTTGTCAAGCCCATGAAAGTTCCATCATAACATGATCATTGCTCTAGGTGGGGATGGGTCTTGACCGCCGCCGCCTTTTGTTCCTCCTGACTTGTTTCGTCACTTGTCGTTTCCCTCTTTTGGTGTGGTACCTCCCCGAATGGAATTTTTCATTTTTTCTTTTCCTATCCCCAGGGTTAGTGTCTTCCATGGGACCCTCACTTCCTCCATGTTGTACCCTTTTCCATGTGTGGTGGGTGATTGGGCCAAGCATTGAAGTTTTGGTCATTTAATGGGCCTCCATTGGTGTTATGACTATTACGGGCGATTGTGGATCTGGATCCGGATCTGGAGGTTTGGAGTTCATCAGAATTATCATTGAGTATTTCATTGGTGATTATTTTTGCTTCATCTCCAGCCTTGTGTATTATTGAGTTTTGTCCTTTGGGGGGTTAGAATGAACTCCCCCTTCTCTCTGAGTAGGATAGTCCGCATTAGGGAAATCTAGTAGTCCAAGCATAATGACTTTCCCATGTGTGTGTTCCACCTAGCCGGTATGTGCCAACGTGAGACGGTCACAGTCCTTTTGTTTTTCCGTCTCAGGGATGAAAGCATATTTGTTTATTTTGTCCCAGAGCCAAGGGCTATATTGGAGAGTGATGTCATCTGATCCACTCTTATTATTTGTGGTGCACATTCTTCCCAGGTGACCTAGGCGACTGCAGAAAAAGAAGATGATTGGGAGTTTCTCATAATCGAATGATATCTAGGTGTTGGCGTCTTTGATTTTTAGGAACATTCCCCTCATTAGGGGCTCTGACACCTCAATTTCTGCCTTGATTCGGTCCTAGGGGCCCCATTGTATTGGGTATGAGAAATCCCATTCCAAAAAGTGGCCTAGAGTGTTCCCAATTTCCTTCATTATGCGTTCTGTTCTTGCATGGAAGGGGATTCCTTTAATTCGTATCCAGAAGGGGGAGCGAGTTAACTTCACTTGTTGGATATCATCTCCCCCTTTGAATTCTTACATGAGGAGGAGTTGATTATTGAAGGACCAAGGTCTGCCACAAAAACTTTTGTCCATATCTCTCTCATTGAAGAACATGAATATGATGTGATTAATCATTGCTTCCCGAATAGCCACTCCTGCATCAAGTTTCTAGATGTTCTGGAGAGTGTTTCTGAGAGCCCCCTGGTTAACCGAAATGTTTTCAACGAACATTCCCACAACGAGCAGAGACATATGTTTTTCCAAGAGAGGGTCTTCATTTCTCCATGCTTCGATCGCCGCTTTTTCTTTATCTGTAAGGGACATCCTCTTCCATTGATTAACTATGTCAGCCTCCATGGTGCAAATCAACAGATGGGTGCACAATCCTCCTTAAGGGTCGGTGCCCTTGGAGATCCCAAACCACCTGCACTTCAAGAACCTGGTCTGACGGGAAGGTCTCTGGACCGGAAAGCACTTCTCGTCCCCAAACGTGGTTCACCCACTTGAGACAGGTTCCACGACCTTTAAAAATAGTAGATCCTCAAAACTGGTCACAGAAAGATCCTCCGTCACGCGCCCCCCATACTTCGCGGATCGGCACCCCACGGCAGGCCTTCGCGGCTTCTCAACGCCTCAGATCTTTGCAATCAAGAAACACCTCGGGTCATCGCAGAATAAAATTAACACATTCACTATGAACACGCAACTTCTCTGCCCTTAGCTTCAGGTGTTTCGCGACTCGGCCATTTCGTAAACACACGTCCAGAACCAGAACCACTCACTCGCACTGCTCCACAGTCCCCTACGGCATGCGCTTCATGAACATAACACCGTGCAAAAACCCACCAGTGTCGCAGACCTTCACGATGGGTGCTTCGCGAACACAACCTCTTCACAGCAGAAGCTTCGCAAACACAATCTCGTTGCAATAGACACTACGCAAAATGAGCCCCTTCATTACTGAAGGATTGTGTCAGAATCACGCATAATAGACACCCCACGGTGGCCACTTCGCAAGTGCTCAATTGCGGTGATCCATCGCGGGATGGTACACAAATCAAGCCACTACACGGTAGGAGCAACGCACATCGGGGAAGTGGAACCCGCCCCCAGCCCGATGCATGTCTTCGTGAAACTGAAGATGAAAGTCAAAAAAAGGGGGAGGAAATATCGAGCACAGAAACATGGGTCAAAAGCTGGAAGGGGTTCGAGTTAGGGTTAATACCCCTTGGAATACGGTGAAGGAAAAGAGATAGAGGACACTCAAATCTGTGAAAGTGGTGAATCTTGCGGAAAATGTGAACTCGAACCATTCTCCACTCACATATCTAATGCCGGCGAAGGATTCCGGTGATGGGAAGGACTGCAAGGCCCCTTGGTAGGTCGGGGCTGCGCCAGAAGGTGATAAAATTAGGGAAAGAGGCTGCTTCCCTCCAAGGAGAAAAAGGGGAAACCGGGAACAGGCAGAACCTCGGAAGAAAATGGAACCAGATCCGCGCTGCGAATGGTTGAGGAGCAGCGCAGAATAAGGGGAAACAGATGAACTGTAATCACCGATTAGAGGAAGGACCAGCATCCCGCAGAACTGAAGCGGGAAACCTAGGTGGGTGGGGGAGCCGTCGTGCGCCGAACGGGAAGGAGGAATCGAACCTAGGAAACCCTAGGAGAAACTCTCCTAGGAGGGAGAGACTTTGGTAATTCTAAATCTCATACATCTCAATCATTGATTGTTAGATCTAAAAGAAAATCTCATTTTCATACTTGGTAAATTAAAATGGATTCACGAACAAAACTCAAATCTATAAGAGAGTCCTGGAGTAGACAATAATTACCTAAAAAAGTGTGATGAGTCCAACATCCCATACTCTCAACCAATTCAAATTCTTAAGCCTCATAGGTCCACAACTATTGATAACCTAGCTTTGGAAAGTAGGTCCAAATGGATATAGAATCATTGTATATTTCTGGTTCTACGAATAAAACTGTTAAAAACCGATTGGAATGTTTGAACCTTAAATAAAGCAGGTCATCCCCATTTATAGAGGAAACACTCCCATTCATCATTCACTCTTATATACAAACATACACCCATGGCACCAACCAGAACTAGACTCACTCTAACATCTCTATTACCCCTATTTTTCTAGGGGTATGATTTTCTACAAGCACGGTACAGACAACCAGTTCTCCCTTGGATTACTAGATTGCCATATTTTTTAGTAAATCTTCACTCATTTACTTTTCCATTAAATTTCATATTCTTCACCTACAAATCAAAAATTATTTAATTTTAAAAAGTAGTCTATAACTTATATAGATATATATTTTTAAGGATTCTATGTCTTCCATATCTGGATCTCGTGTTGAAACACATTCTTTATAACTGGATTTTATACCATTTAAGAAGACACATGACAAATATATATTTATTTCTCCCAAATAAACACTACATTTCAAAAATTATAACATATTCCTATAACCCAAAAGTTTTGTGTTTTTTGAATATTAGAGACATAAAAAAATTATTTTTAGTATTTCTCAATAATAAAACCATTATAGATCTCCTTCTAGACATATCCTATATTATACCCATCAGTGTAATCTGGGTAATAGAAACATAATAAAGAGGTGAGCTCAAATGTTTAGTAAGGGAAAATATATCAAGTAGTCATAATGGTTATTAGATAATATGGATATGTGAAAAAATCAACATGATTGAACCTTATTATGAAAAGGGTCATAAAACATTAATATTTTTCAATAATGAATGATAAATGAACATTTAACTTCAAAATGATAAAAAATATTCCATATAATAAGAGTGAGAAATGAAAGACACAATAATAATGAAAAAAGGCCAAAACATAGGTACATAACAAAGAAACCAATCTTAAAGAATAACATATGAAATTATAACATTATATTAATAGTTATTTGAAATTGTGTTCATAAATAGACATTGTGAGTATATATAAAAGCACTTATATTAATTTATATTTGTTTTAGTATAGTTAACCACATTTATACTCATACAACATAATTTGGAGCATTGACGGTAAAATTTATACTCACACACAATTATTTTGAGCCTATCTTACCA
The DNA here is from genome assembly GCA_963277665.1 of Viscum album. NCBI lineage: Eukaryota > Viridiplantae > Streptophyta > Magnoliopsida > Santalales > Viscaceae > Viscum > Viscum album. The sequence goes on from OY728129.1 coordinate 1,544,167,465, forward strand.
AACGTATTCTCATGCATGATCCTTATCATAATATCCAACTTTACTTATACTCATGCACAATCTTTGTAAGAATCTCTAACCATGATATTATCATGCACAATTTTATTATAAAATGATATATAAATACTTAACCAGTACATTTGAGGGATATTTATAATGAAATCCTTCATAATAATAATCACCAATACATGTGTCTTCCATTAGAATATAAAAATATTTCACTTAATTAAACCATGGAAAATAGATGGGTTTCATGAAAAACATTCTTATAAAATTCATTAATCCATCCAAAGGAAAAATTTTATGGTGAATTTAAAAAATACCTAGTGTAATATAAGTAGCATTAAAGATGTGTACAAAAATTAAAAAATTAATTTTAACATCATTTTATAATCACTTGTAAAATAATATTAAATAAACCTTTTAATATTTAATATTATTAATAATTATTATTATTTTGAAATATATTTAAAAACATAGAATGTATACTTCATTGAAAATAATATCCATAGTGTTGCAATACATTTTTTCCATGAAATGTGTAAAGACCCAAAAATTCATTAATGAGAATTCATCTTGGTCTATTTAAATTTCTTTTTATGGTTATGTATAATGTATGAAATTATTTGGTTCTATGTATTGGTTTTTGAAATAAAGGTAAGAATTTTAATTATTTCTAATATAGCCGTTGAACAGTGATCACATTATTAGTATAAATATAGGCTTTTAATGAATCCAATTTACTAAGACGAAGGAACTGATAGCCTCATATAGTAGACTTTCCCCATATGAATTTCATTTTTCAAAGCTCTAAAAGGAGGTGGAATCATTGGGATTTTCTCTTTCCCAAAACCAATTTGTGCTTTAAAATGTTAATCACGAGTGGATCCTCCTACGAGAGAAGTAGAAGTTGATAGAGATTACCACTCAAGCAATGTTATCTTATCCACCCTAATTGTCTGTCACCATCGCACACCTTACATGAGGGTCATTTGCGAGTGTTTTAAGGGATTATTTAACAATAACCTAGTACTATAATTATGTACATTATCCTTGTATAGATAATATACATTCAATTTATTGTTGTTACTTTGTAAATAGTTTTTAAAGCACAATTAGAATTTTTATTAATATTAAAATAATAAATCAATTTTAATGAATTAATTGATTTTTGAATTAAATAATATATTAATAAATTATTGTTATTATTATAAAATTACATTTTATTTATTATAAATGATCAAATAATTTTATGAATGCAATAGTAATTATTATTATGGTTTGAAAGCTGCTTTTTTCAAAACAAATGAATTTTCAAAAAATGTCGGTTTTTATTTTAAAAATGAAAAATCACATATTTAGAAAATTATTTAGATAAAATGAATAATATTTTTGGAATCAGGACATCTATATTATCCAATTGTGAATTTTTGATAATTTTCTGAGAGAGTCGATTTTTTGGGTAAAAATTAAATACAATTTAAATATATAATGTCTTTTATGACATCTTAATGACCCAGTAGTTATGTAATAAAATAATATAAATATTATATTCATCCAATATATTTTTTATCATTAAAATAAGGTGATTTTATTTTTATTTGTTTTAAAATAATTTAGTAGACTCTCCAAGGATTAAAAACCATTTTGTCTTTCTAAAATATTTTCCTTGACAGTGTGACTCACCTCCACAAAAGAAACCATATTATTTTAAGAAGTTCATCCATTGGAATTATAAAATATATTTTTTCTATCCCATTTGGAAAAAACCATGGTAAAAAACCATGAGAATGTTTGTGGTTTTTATTTGTTTAATGTGTGATGTCCCAAACTTAAATAATAAAGAATTCATCTCCTTTCCTATATAAACCCAACAAATCTCCTACTTCCTCTTCACTCAAAGCCATTGGAGTTCGTCGAAACTCTTCCTTACTCTCTCTAGATTCCTCCCAAGGTGCTCCAATCCCCCATGAAGCCTCTCTAAAGCCTCTCACAAGCCTTTGGGATCACACTTCCAAGTAAGGGATTCCTTCCATTCTCATTTTATCCATGTTTCTTAATATTGTTATGCCATTTTATTTTCAACTATAATTGTTGGAGTATGGTTTTTAACCTCCCCCATACTACCATTTTTATGTTTGAATGATGGGGGCCCTTTCTCTCTCATTTAATCCTTCCATGTACACCCATTACTATGCTGAAATTCTAAAAGGAATTTCTTTCTACTCATTTACATTAAAACAATTCTTTTGTATTATGAATCTAAATTCCATTACATATGTGGGGACATGTATTTATATGACAACCTTACTGTCCATTTCATGTACATATTATGAGACACCCCTTTCTATCCCATCAACTATTTTTTATGATTTCTTACGTCACGCCATTATGCTGCCAAAATTTCACTGATTTTCCAAGCCAATGTCATTGTGTAGTGAATACCCTACCCATTTCTTTGTCAATACTATTCACATTTAAGAACATTTACTTATTGATTATAAATATTCATTTAATTATTCCCCATTCCTTTACCAAGGAATAAATTTTTATGATTGATTCCATGTTTTATGATCCATGTGGCACAGTTACGCATGAAATTAAATGTTTAAGAAGGGGGCACCCTGATAGCACTCTAATGAATTGGGTAAAGTATAGTATCATGATACGACATGTGAAATTATTATTGACTCATGATAATTAAATTAAAATGATGGTTTACTCATGCTTCATGTTCAATGAGGGTTTACTCATGATCCATGTACGATGAGCCCTGTCTCATGCTAATTCCATGTTATGTATCGTTTCCACATTTCCATGTTGTAATAATCATGAAATATCATGCCTTTATGTTCGTGTTACTTTTGTGATCCATTGATATGCATATTTCCTAACATGTATCTTCATTATCATATTATACCTTGTTTACTCCCTTACAGGGCATTATAGCTCACCCTTTTCTTATGCATGTCCTTAGGTTATCCCATGCAATGCTAAGTGTGAGGGAATGTAGTGGTCATGTAATGGAAGATTTTGGTAAGATGATGTGTTATATGTTTTAAGTTGTAATGTAATTTTCCTATTCCCCAAAGAATTTAGACCTCTTAATCTTCCATTTTTTATTAAGTGAAATTTCATGTAATAAATATTTTTTAAGTGTGAAATAAAAAAGAAGGGTTGTTATAAAATGTCCTTAAAAGATATTTTATAAAATATTTTTCACATTATCCTAAAAGTTAAAGATACGAGTCACATTAAAAATTAGTTTTCTAAAAAATGATATATTTTAAAACATTTAATTTTAAAAATAAATTTTCATAATGGATACTTGAAAATGACATAATGTTTATCGTGAAGAAATATAAAGTGTAATATAAAACATGCAATCAAGGAAGGAAACCATTTTATTATTTTTAAATACCTTTATTGAAACCCACATCATAAAAAGCGTGATAAAAAAATTTGAAAATATGTAAATCAAAATTTTTGATACACTAATAAAACACATATTTATTTGAAAATATAAAGGGAGAACATTGATAAAAGTAATAATAAGGAAATGTAATTAAAAAATATAGTCTCAGTTGAATATGAATTGTTCTTAATGACATTAAACTTTTATGAGAATGAAACTGATAACAAAATAAGAATTAAATTTAAATTAATTTTTTATAGATTAAAATATAATGTGTAATATAATAAAATATTTTCATTTAAGGATCCAAACATAGAAGAAATATTTTGAATAATAAATCTTATAACGCACTGAATAGAAGTTGAGTTTATAAAAACCCATAAGACATCGTTATCTTTAAAATCTAAAACCCCTGAATGGTTGAATGTGAGATGAATTTTTCAATCCCTTGAATTTAATGAGTATCTTGATGATAATACATTTTTTGATATTGTATAAAAAAAATAAACAAGTAGAGAATATGGATAAGTTCTAAAGAATTAAAATTGACAAAAGAACCCCTTATCTTTATTTCTAAATTAAACAAAACAACTTTTACCTCATGTAAAAAATATATTAATAACATATTTTAGAATATTATTCATAACTATTACCTTTTATACACTTTAATTATAATTATATAATTTAAATTTATTGGTTATAAGTACTTTATTTTCATCCTCGGATGTTAGTAGTTTTGTTTTATCTTGATGGGGTTTGTTAAAATTATATCAATACTTATTACATTTGATACAAGTTTCTCATTACAAGATAATTAAATATAATTAAAATAGATTATTTATAAGTTTTTAAAATGTTTTAAATTAATTCCATTAATATTTTATTTACAATTCATGATGATAAAAGCATTGAGTATCTTATATTGGTAATTTGTAATGAGTGAAATATGTCATATTAATAACAAATAATATATTAATATTACACTTAGAATAACTTAATAATGTTATAAATATAATAATTATTCATTAAATAAAATATGATAATCATCCTTGTAGGGTGATGAGGAAAACAAATACATCAATATATGGAGGTGGTATCCTGCACATTTTCTCGAATGATGTTTTCATTTCTTATGAGAATATATTGTATGTATAAAATGATTTATATTTTCATAGATTTAATCATGTTTTCGATATTATCATAAATCTACGAATCCATGGACATAGTAATCCAAATCCATAGCCCCAAAATTTAATCAAATAAAACTACCCACTAAAAGAAAATATGGAATCTCAATTGAAAGTGAAACACATGAAACACCAAAATACAAACATGAAATAAACCATGATAAAGACAAAATGTTATCAATAATAGCAAGTCACATATTTGGTGGAAAGAACAATCATTCCCATCAGTAATAAAAACATGGTGGAATTCATATTATTTTGTTTCTGCTTACACTACTCCAAGATCCTACCTGATTTGTATTATGTTGTCCTCTCCCCAATTAAAGGATTTCCAAGGATTATTTTGAAAATAAAAAACACTAAATGTTTACCTATATACACTCTATATTATTAATTTATATCAACATGTATACCATCATTGATAGAACATGATTTATTTCCAATGATTTCCATTTATGGAACTATATCCTTAAGTGTGGCATGTTCTCTAGACGAATTATTCCAAAATAAAATCTTTTGAATTTACTATTTCATTATATTCCCAATAACTAATGAGGATGTAAGGGTGGGATTACCCTAATTGTTATCCTTTATAGTGTATTTATCTACACAACATTTCATTGCTATGTTAGTATCACCTAGTGAATATAGAGTTGTGTTTTCATCGTCTGTCGAATGAAGCACAGTGGGCTTTCATTTTTTCTATATTATACCTCACATTGATCACAAGTTAAATCATTTAAAAGTAATTTAAATTAATAAAATCAAGAATAGAGTGAATTGTTTGAGAGGTTTCACCCTCTGAGTTTCAATATAGTCTAGAAAAAATCATTCCAAAATCATCCACAAAGACATCATGGGTAATAAGTTGTATTCCATCCCTATGAGATATCATTATAAAATAATAATATTCCATTGATTTATATGCTGAAGAAGACTAATGAAATTTTAAATTCATACTTCTCATTCATCCAAGGACTGGAGTAATTTTAACTATTAGTTTGTAGGCCTACACATCAATAATTGTTCTGTGTCTCAAATGGTAGTGCATTTCATCTCTTGCTTTCCTCCGAGAGATATCAGATTACTAGAGAAAACGTAATAAATAAAATAGTAAACTCAAATAATTTTTCCAATTTTGTATGATCATCTAGTTTTATCCTATTAGGGGCCTCCTCGGTAGCATGTTTATTGGATGGGTTCACCATTTTACCAGGACATCCATTCACATATGCCTCAAACAAGCTATGCTGATTTGTGAAAACACCCTTATTGAATCCGAAAGAATAAATACTATGTTTATTTTAATTTTTCCTCAAATATCATTTTATAACCCATATACATCTTACCAAGAGTCTTCTTGGATAATTTCTCATTATCTTCCATCAACCCAGGAGAACTGTGTGTTCTATATTTCTAGTTAGGTTTTTTTCGTCTACAACCTCCATATTAGATGGACAATATTCTACCCTTTCCAAGGGATTTTATAATCTCCTCATAAATGGAATATAACTAGATATGGATATGGTTTCTTTCCCTTTTAGTTGGATGGATCCAGTAATGTTATGTTTCTTTTCCCTTTTCAATCATTTAAATATATGTAACACTATTTTTTAATACAATTAAAATCAACCCCATTTTCATATTTAGAAGTTCTCAATCCATTAGAAAGAATAGTTAGGCAATGGTTATTCAGGGTAGTATATATACTTTCAACCACTACCCTTTGGATAGCTTTAGTATAGAATCTAGAGAGGACTAGGCTAAGTTCCTTTAACATCCGCAAGATTAATTTTATAAACCATTTTGTCTTCAATAAATATAAAACCCACCCAATAATTTTTTACTAGCTTATCTACCCTAATGGAAGAAAACCCAAAATATTTACCATTAGATAATTTCTTATATGATTCTAAACAACCCTCCCCCTTCCTCGTATCTAAAATGTCAATGATAATATTGAATTTATAGTGCTCATTAGAGTGTTGAGTTTATTTACAATTGTCACAAAATTATCCTTTATGATGTTTTCCGGTAGGATACCCAATTTTACTATAATTATAAAAAAAATTAATGCTTCCATTCAAATTCAATTGGAAATTGAAATATTTGATCAGTGTCAACCGAAATCATAGATTGAGAAATATTTTAACATAAATCAACCTAAAAAAGACACTAACAATGTTCCCAAACTATGTTCATTAAGATTAATTGTATAATTTGATCATTATTTAATTAGATGTTGTGTTATACTATAGGATTTGAGGGTTCTATAAGAACGAATTATTACCATGGATCTGAATCAAAGATTATGTTGTTTACCTCCCCACTTCTATTAGAATTAAATTTGAATCTTATTCCTCAATTATCTATGTTAATGGATTGTGAAGGATGAATCACATTCCCCAGGATTTATCCGTAAAATAATATCAATGGAAAGTAATATGGTAGAATATTTTACCATGTGATTTTATTTTACATCCATCAAAGAACCCGAATTAGAGAATCTGGGTCCATAAAGAATTAATCTTTCAGGGGTTAACATTCTGTTGGGGAACTGGGTGAGAAATAATCAATTGGTTATAATCCATGTTACATTGAACAAGAATCAAATGATTTTAATCCCAAAATACTAGTGAACCATTATTTTTAATTATTCTAGAGAAATAATACCAAAATCATAACTCATTACGGAAATTGTTTTTTGAAGATCCATGAAATCCATTAGAAATAAATGTATTCTCATCAATTAGTTCTTCATGTTTGAAAAATCCCTAGACATCAATCATAAAGATTAAATTGGAAGTATCTAGATCCATTAGAGACACTGAAAACATCAAATTATTATCATACACCATAAATGAAGCATTAAAAACATGAATCAACTTCATATTAGAATCAATTATGTCTTTTTAATCGGAAAAAATCCTAGATTGAGTACCATGTGATTGAAACCCTAGACCCACAGTGTAGTATAAATAGGGAGGCAACTAAAACATATAAACCCATCCTCTAATTTTTTATTTACTAATAATTTTACACCTTCCATGTGTGGTGCTGAATAAATGTAAGACATGCCATTCATGGAGGTGGATGTCTGTACATGTGGACGATGATGTTTTCATTTTTAATGGAGAAACAGTTAAAGGTATGAAATGATTATTCCTAAACAAATATATATATATATATATATATGCAAATAAATTATAAATTTGTTTTCATTTTTTAATGGCCATGATAGGTTTATATGTGAATTATTAATATAGAAAAATATTAGAGTGTGATTAGTATTTACATTGATTATTAGAACTTTCCCGTAAAGGACTTCTTAAAAATAAAGGTCTTATAAATATTTCCTATAAATAGGGGATTATTTTCAAGGAAGTGGATTCTATAGAAAGTAAGATATGAAGAGTTTTAATAGCAATTCATATTCTTATAATTTCCTTGAAGGGGTCATTCGTGGACCCTTTTATAAGTGTAGGGGGTTTAATTTTTTTAAATATGACTTCTTAATATAAAGGGAGAACTAATTTCACATGGGAATATGATTCCAAAGTGGAATGTAATAGAGAGTTCATATTTTTTTGTCATTCCACACCTCAATAATTTATATTAACATGCTTTAAGTCTTTAACCCTTATATTTTAAACTTTTATGAACTTTTTTTTCACAATGGTAATAAATGAATACATAAGTAATTTATTATTTTTTGTCTCAAATAAAAATGACCCAAATTAAATAATTTTGAAATACTCTCAAAAAATATTTTATCCATTATTTAAATATATGTTCTTATGGGTGAGAAATTTTTATTTTTATTTTAATGCACAAAATGTGTAAAAAAACATTTTTTTTAAAAAGTGTATTTTTAAGAATAAAAATTATGTTTAGTATATTTTTGTCAATTTCATATGTTTATATGACATTAATTTTGAATTATTAAAAGAATTAGAATTTTTGGGCTTTAAAATCAAGCTAAAATTCAATTTCTTATTTTTGGATTCTTTATTAAAATAAACGAACAAAATAATAATAATTATCAATACGAATATTACATTAACATTAAAATGTTAGAAATAGGTTTCCAAAAGTAAACATGATATATATTAAAGAATAATTTTAATCCTTAAATAAATATATATTCATGAAAATTTTGATAAAACAATTAAAGTAATAGTTAGTTTAGGATAATGTTACAAAAGATTTAATATGGATATAAACTGTATTTTTAACTCATCAACCAAAAAATAACTAATTAAAAAAATCTAAAAAATTCAAGATAAAATTAATTAGATATAATGTGTTAAAAAATTAATTTCATTTCACTATGATAATGTTCTTTTATTTATAAATGTTTCATTCAAATGAAAATATAGGGAAAAATTTTAGAAAAATAAAAATTTAAACATTAAATGTTATTAATCTTATTTCAGCTCAATTTATTAATTAATTGAGTGTTAATATATTACATTAAACTACTATATTTTATCATAATCATATTCTAAAAGTGTTCAATTTGTATCATTTTGTACCACACACATCAATTTCAAAATAATTCTTTAAAAAATATTCCTTTTTAACCTTAAATTATTTTGATTACATTTAGTTATTTTAATATAATTTAATTAATTATTTATATAATGACCAATAAATTTAATAAATTAATTTGTATTAAAATGTATCATTCTTACATAGAAATTTAAAATAATATGTAATTATTTATAAATATATGATATTACTTTAAATAATTTTATTATATTTTAATTTAATTGAGGCTTTGTTGTTATTATAATTTTCATATTAATGTTTCACACTATATTAAATTATTTTAAAAAGTTATATATTGGATTGTTTTGTTTTGGTGATGTGGGTACTGTAGGTTTTTCAAATTAAAATTTATTTCAAGGGTAATTAATAATAAAATCATGAGGTGTTACATCCCCCATAAATAAGTAGCATCCTTTAAATTTTTATTACAACTTTTTAATGAAAAATAACTAGGGATGTACATAATAATGAGATGAATAAATATAATGTTTCTAATGAGTTATAAGTCTCACAATGTGATGCCCTTAAAATCTAAAGTAAGAACCATGTATTCGATATCGTGTATGAAACGTGACACCAAGTGCGCAAGGTAGTATAATATATTAATAATTTATAATATATTGACTATTTGAAAAATATTCTATATATTTAAATTCATGAAACAATGAGTTATTGTGTGCTACATGCAAGAGCGACCTTCTTCGATGGCTTGCATTACACACTTTACCGAGTTTTATCGAACAATAATATATTATTAAAATTCAATGAGATATAAATTATCTATTCAATTATTAGATATAAATAGTCATAACTAGATTATTAAAATTATAGTTTATACAAATATATAATGAATTAATTGGTTAAAAATTTATAAGAAATGAATATTTGATGTATTTTAATATAATGTGAATATTTTTATAGAAAACTATTTTTAGGCTCAAAAGGTTTTTTATGCTAATATATTAAATTAAATACAATTCATGACTGATATTAATGAAATATATAAGTTATATATTAACTAAAATATTTTTTATATTCATCCATTAGGTTTGATAGACATATAATTAGAACCAACTCTATTTTACACACAAAATCCTGTATTTTTATGAAGGAAATTTTACAGTCTTTTAATGGAGATCCCATTTTCAATATTAATTTTAAAACTTTAACTGATTTAATATGTTAAATTAAACCTCATCTTTGAAACTGAAATAGATTAACTAGGTTAAGGTTAATTTTTTATATTTTTTCAAAACATCTGATATTTTAATGAATTGTTAGAAATACTGAATTTTAATTCAAAACTGCTTTGTCATATAATGTATTTATAAAGATAAATTATATTTCGAATTGGTTTTAAAGTTTAAATATATATTATTTTTATCAATTAATACAATTTATTTTATTATAATCAATTTCAATTTGAAATTGATTATAAAAACATATCAAACTTTTCAACATTTTTACTTTAAAACCCCGAATTGTTATCTCGCATGCGAGATTAATTTTAAGTCAATTTATTCAACTTATATGATTTTAATTTATAAAAATATATTACATAATTGGAATATGAATAATTTATAATTTATAATTATAAGAACCTTGTTTTTTATGAAAAACATTAGGGTAAGTGATTAAATTTAATTTCAATGATTACTGTAAAATTAATCTTATTAAGGGACAAAACCATAACCCTAAGGCCCAAAAAGGACTATAAACGTGTTTGATACCTATTTATTGAAATATTTCAGCCACATCCTCTCATGGAAATTTTTATTTACCATAATTGTATCTACTTTCATCATTAAAACTATAATATAATTCATTCTTCAAATTATTACAAGAATGTCACTCCTCCACCACTATAAAAAGGCATCCTCTCCTCCAGCATCCTCACACATCTCAAGCCACTTTGGATAAACAAATATCTTTCAAAATATATCCTAAAAATACCTCACCCTCATTATATAATCATATCGGGGAAAAAAATCAATCCAAATAATCTGTTCGGTACAAATGAAAAAAAGTCACTCGATTAAGAGGTGACGTCTTCTCTCAAACTCTCTAGTTTTATTTTGATTTTACAACACCTCATCCAATTTTGTTATATGATTTTATAACAAAACTATTATAATAAATATACTATGATTTTTTTATAATAATGTTTCCACCTACAACCCACTACAATTCCATCTCATGGGTAATGAATATATTGTTTCTGTGTAAGGTGAACTACTGCCTCACGAAATGATGATTGTTCATTTTTTTCCTTTACAACCTCTCGTGGTGTCCATTATGATAGAAAATATGATTATATATTATAAATATATAAATTTTATAAAATTTTCATAATTTTTTAATCATTTTATTACACATACCATTAATAGATTCCATTTTATGTTAATATGATAACATCGTTTGGGGAAGTGTTGATTATTACCCCTCAAAGCAATGTGATTCGTTTACACTATACATGGAACTTATAAAGGATGGTATAAATTAAATATATGTGACATAGAAAACATATATATGATATTTGTGACATATTTAAATTTTTTTAAATATACCATATATATATATATAATTTTTATTATTACCCTTTCACACACTTAAAAAGTGATAACATCATTCATGGACATGTGGAATACTGCCTCCTCAACACGATCTGACTCCTTCTACATCAGAAGTTATATATATATATATAATTATATATGATTAAATAAAAATGTTATTTATGATATTATTATCATTCAGAAAATATATGGTGTCACTTACCCACTTTCCATAATGATCATTGAAAAATGGGAATATTGCTCACTCGTACGTCTGGCCTACCATCTCCATGCTCATAATGTTGATTCATTTTTCATAAACATATTTAATGATTGATTTTAAAACTATAATTTATATATAAATATTAAAATTTAATCAATAATATTATTATGTATATGTTATATAATATCTTTTTTGACTATATTTTACCTATAAATGTTATTTTCAACACATAAAATGAATTTGGTAATAAAACGATAAGTAAACATAGTTATTTAAGTAGATTTTTAAGTAGTTGTTTACAACATAGTAAAAATTGAACTAAAAGAAATGATAAAAATGCTAAAGGATCTAATGTAATTAAAAAAATTAGTGTAAGTTTATTATACAGGAATATGAAAGATGTTCACCCAAAAGGAAACTCAAGGTAATGGATTCTCATCTAAAATTTTATATCTATGACATAAATTTCATGTTCACTAATTATATATTTTCTGTGGTGTATCTAATACCCATTTTTTTATATTATATCATTATTAGTTTTATCTTCATTGTATTTTAATCGTTCATTTAAGGTTATTCCTTTATGAGTATTATGATTTAAGATGTTTCAAAGTGGTATGAGACACTTTTGAATTCTTAAATATTATTTTCCTCAAAAATAAATTTAATGACCCTTTAATGGAATTTCTATTCAAAGAAATTATATGACCACTATTCAATAAAACCATTAATTTTATCTTATTTGGTAATTCATTTCCATTATCAAGTATTATTACAATTTTTCTACTCTTTAGTATGCAAAATGTTTTAGAACATGTTTTTAAGAAAACCCAACATTATTTCTCTCTTTAGTTGGATAATCAATTTTAAAATAAAAACTATGGTTTATTAAAAAATAATTAAAAAATTATTTTAAAATGATTTGGTTAATATATTTTTAACCTTTTTAACTTTTTCCAATGTTTTCAAAGGAATCTTCTTTTCACTTTATGAAAATGGTAGTTTTTTAACCCTTAACAATGAAAGAGAATTTTCTTTTTTACCTCTAATGTCTTGTACAGATCTACCTGCCATAATCTCTTTGAAGCTTCATTTTCTTATTTAAAAGGATAAATTTTAAATAAAATAATTTTTAAGGGGGTTTTAGGTATATTTTTTTCAAAAGGTTTATCATAATAAAATTATATTTTCCTCAATAATGTTTTTAAAATATTATTTTATTGTATTTTTATTCATCATAAACAAAAACCCTTTACTTTTAATCTATTAGGGATTATTTTATTGATACCATCCTTATTCTTTATTTAGATAGTTTTTTATTTTTTTGTTCAAGGATAGAATTCACATTTACATCCTTAAATCATTTGTTATTCTCTTTGAAATATTAAATCTCCAATGATCTTTGAATATTGAATTTACCCAAATTATCCATTTCATTTATTATGGATATTAAAATTACCTAAACTGTATACCATATTACATACAATGTCTAATTTGTAGGTTATTTGATTATTTGGAGATATATCTATAATTACATATTTTTTTATTCGAAAATGATATTTGATATGGAATGTTATTTTTTTTGATTATTCGATATGAGGGATGGTTTGGACAAGTAATGATATGTGGCACCCATACATTATATATCTCTTCGAGGCATCAATAGATTCTTATGAGAAAAAATAGTTGTAAAAATTAAATGGGTTGATATCTATAGTTTTAATCCATCATGTGAATGGTACTTATGTTATATGTTTTCATGTGCCTTAGACATTACATCCATTAAGAAATAATTTCCATTATATTAGTTCCAATAATTATTCATCCATGATATTTTTCATCAACATGTCTATGGACACATTTCTTTTTTAGTTAATTTATTAAATGGATTTTGGTTTATTTTCTTACCTTCCCATATTTATTTTTCATTATCTAGTTATTTGAATGGTATGTGTTTCTAGTTATTACCTTATCCTATTTTTTATGCACTTCTATATTAGTTTATTTATTATATGGAAAGTAAGTTATATTATTTTCCATGTAATGATTATTATTTTCATTGATTCATTATTGATTCTATAATTTGTTTCCCTAACTCAGCATCTTTTGTCACCCTTATTATGCTCTTCTCCATAGGAATCCAAGAAGTGTACTATGAATGATATATTGGGATTTACTAGATGGAATACAGTTATACTTGAATTTATTTATTTTAAAAAGAAAAAATATATTGTAATTATAATTCTTTTCTCATGTATGTATATAGTTTAACAAGACTAATAAAATATATGTCCTTTATGATTTTATTATATGTGTTCATGATAATGTAATTGATAACAGACACCAGATCCTAGCTATCTTGGGTTGGGATGCTATAGTTGATATTAACGGAAGTTTAATAGAAACCTTGTTATCTATTTTTATGAAAACATATGTTAGAAAAAAATAACCCTATCATAAAATTTGAGGATAAGTATCGAAGAACATTTTAGAATTCAGGTAATGTTGATATTATGTGGGTCTTCCGAGAAATTCATCTCTGTATGTATAATACAGGTGGATGGGGTTATGGAACAGATGTACCTAGGGATGATATCTGTGACAAGGTGTTTCGATCCTAGATCAGAGTAACTCAGTACAAGACAATAGGCCTTACTACACACCTGTTTTGACACTCCTTGGGGATATGCTTAGGATAATTCATCTATTCTTTAGATGAAATTATGTATAATTTAAATGGAAAACAATAATGAATATCCTAGATTAAACCAATTGTATTTTATATTTAAGATATGCTGTTATGATTTATAAATTCTATAAATGATATTATTGGTAAAACCAAGACCAAGGAAGTACCTGTGTGGAAAATAAATGGAGGAAGTATTTATTTATTAAGGTTATATTAAAAACCATAGTTAAAACTCCATTTAGTGATTACACTTATTTTAAGGATATATATCATATTTATTTTGGAAATTATATTAATTTATTTTTATAAAAGGAAAACCTGTAATCTGAGTGACAACCAATAAAATTTGTCAGGGTCGTGGGTATTGAAACCATGACAAAATGAATATTTGTTTTTTAAACCAACAATTAACCTATGCAATGTCTATGTTAATTTTTCATTGTTTTTAGTTTTCAATTTGATGAAAAAATATTAATGATGAACCATTAGTGTCACATTATAGGATTAGAGATTTATCTGTGAATTATATTGGATTTGGAGGATAGTTAGAGACAAATGGTTATAATTTTCTCTTTTTTATAGGCCTTATGATCCTTTAAAAGTTACTTTTACTTTTTCATGCATAAAATTCATTATTGGTAATTAATTTCTGGTAGTAAAGGAATGAATTATAATTTTATTGAAGAAAAACCAAAATTTAGAAATTTTTATATGAAGTTGAAACCTATCATGTAATAATATTTCCATATATTTTAAGGTAGTAAAATAATTACCCAACCTTAGTAAATTTACATGGAAACAAAATGTTGTCCTAATACCTTAATTTTTATTGAACTCGTGGTCTTCTAAATCATCAAAGATTTATGGATTTTATGACCTCAACTTTCAATTGATCATTCACTTGTTTGTGATTTATGACCTCATTCACTCCTTATAAATATTTATGCTTCTCCTCTAATTATGTGTCTCTACTTTCAACTGATGTTCTCTTACTTAGAAACCAAGTTACATGGTAGTCCATGTGACCTTTGTACATTTAATTATCTATTTTATAGCAGTTAAATTATGAAACCTTCTCACGATATTTAATTTCAAATATAGGATGTATCAAATAATATATCCCTATGATCGATTTTAAATTGTGAGGATGCAATTTAAATAAGGTGGGATAATGTGATGCCCCGAAAATCGAAAGTAAGATCCTTGTATTTGATAGTATGTTTGAAATATGACACCAAGAACATAAGGTAATATAATATATATATATATATATAAGTTTTAATATACTTAAAATTTCAAATATATTCTATATATTTCAATTCATTCAACGCCATGTTAGCATGTATTACACGTAAGATATACCTTCCTCGATTGCTTGCATTACATGAAACACTGTGTTTTACCAAATAATAATATATTATTAAAATATAATGAGGTATAAACTAGCCATTAAATTTCTGGTTATGAATAGTAATAAAAAACATATGAAAATTATGTTTTATAAATATATATAATTAATTAATTTATTACAAATTAATTATAAATGAATATAAGAATAATTTTAATATAAAGTGAATATTTTTATAGAAAACTATTTTTGTTCTCATAAATTTGTTTTATGCTGATGGATTAAATTAATTAAAATTATTGGGTGATATTAATGTAATATATATATTATATATTCCACAAAAGAATTTTTATATTAATCCATTATGTCTTATATACATAAGATAATAACAAACTCTATTTTACTCATAAATACCTATATTTTTATAATAGAAATTCTACAACCTTTTAATGGAGATCCCATTAAAAATATGTATATTAAAATTTTAATTGATTTAATATGTCAAAATAAACTTCATATTTCCAATAAAAACCAAATAATTAGGTTAGGGTGAATTGTTTATATATTTTTTTGAACTATTTTATTATTTAATGAAAAGATTAAAATACTACATTTTAGTTCAAAACTATGTTTTCATGTAATGTGTTTATAAGGTTAATTATATTTTCATTCAGTTTTAATGTTTAATTTATAATATTTTGATAAATTAATAAAATTTATTTCTTTTTAATCAATTTATATTTGATATTTATTATAAAAATATAACAATCTTTCAAATATGTTTACTTTAAAAACATGCATTGTCTTCCCGCCTGCACGATTAAATTTAAATCAACATCTGTCACTTATATGATTGTAATTTATAAAAATAGATTCCATATATGGAATCGGTATAATTTATAATTTCTAAAAGTACAATTTTTTTACAAAAAATATTGATGAAAGTGATTAAAATTAATTATAATGATTAATGTTAAATTAAGCTTATTAAGGGACCAAAGATTAACCTTAAGGACCAAAATTACCTATAAAATTTTACAAGACCTATTGGCATGAAATAATTAGGAATTATCCTCTATTTTTTGAAACTTTACTATTATTGGATTCACTTTAAACATGAAAAATGTGCATGGAATTCCATTTTCAAAATATTACAAGTGTGTCACTCCTCCTCCACTATAAAAAGGAATCATCTCCTCCCACTTCCTTGCACCTATCAAAAGACTTTGGTTCGACCAAGAATTTAAAACATAGATCCTAAAAATCCCTCCCATAACCTAGAATCATCCCCTAGGGAATAACTCAATCCAAAGTATCATTTTGGTACAAACCAAAAGAATTTACCAGATTAAGATGAAACACCTTCTCTCAACATATCTAGTTTTATTTTCATTCTCCAACCCTTAAACCCTTATTATTATATTCTTGTATAACAAAACAAGTATCCACAATATAATAGAATTTAGTTATGCAATTTTTTATCTATACTAACATGAAATTGAATCTCATGGGTAATGAACATATAGTTTCTATGTACAGAGAACTATTGTCTCACAAAATGATGATTGTTCATTTTTTTTCTTTACCACCTCTCATAGTAGCCATTATTATTGAAACTCTATTTATAAGTGTTATATATTATATTTATTATTTATTTATACTTATTTAATAATTTTATTACACATACCAGTAATAATTTACATTTTACGTTAATACTATAACATCATTTGAGGAAGTGTGGACTACCACACCCTCGAAGCAATGTGATTAATTCACACTATACATAGAACGTATAAAAAATTGTTTAAATTATACATATGTGATATAGAAATCCTTTATATTATATTCATTACATAATTAAATTTTTGTAAATATAATTTATATAAATATATATATGCTTTTCATTATTACCCTTTCACACACTTAAAAAGTTATAATATCGTTCGTGGATATGTGGACTACCGCCACCTCAATATGATGTGATTCATTTTACATCACAAAAATTATATATATATATTTATATTTATATGTATATATGATTAAATTAAATTTTATTTATGATATAATTATCATTATATAAATATATGGTGTTACTTACCTTCTTTCCATAACGATCATTGAAAAATGAGAACGTTACTCATGCGTACGCACGGTCTACCATCTCCTTGATCGTAATGTAGAATCATTTTTCAAAACCATATTTAAAGATAGATTTTAAAAGTATAATTAATGTATAAATATTATAATTATGTTATTATTATTATTATTATTATAGAGATATTATATAATGACCCCTTTGACCATATTTGACCAACCGAAGACTTTTTTTGACACATAAACTGAATTTGGTCAAAACACCTGACATAAAAATAATTATTTAAGTAGTTGAATATCACATTGAAAAAAAGTGGAAGTGTTTATAAGAATGAACAAGGTTCTCAAGAAAGTAAAAAATTAAAATAACTTTATTATAATGGAACTTAAAGTACATTCACCCCAAAGGGAACTCAATGTGAGGGATTCTCATCTCATATTTTACATCTGGGAGATAAAGGTCATGTTCCCCATTTATATATTTTATGTGGTGTCCTTACTACCCATTTTGTTATATTATATCATTAATCCATGTATCTTCATGGTATTTTAATCTTTTATTTAGTTTTTTTTCTTTCATTGAGTATTGTGATTTAAAATATTTCAAAGTGTTATGGGACATTGTTGAATTTTTGAAGATTATTTTCCTCAACAATAAATTTAATGATATTTCAATGGTATATCCATTATAAGAAATTATATCGACATTGTTCATTAAAACTTTTCATTTTCTCTTATTTGGTTATTCAAGGTCATTTTAAAGTATTGGATCCATTTTGTTACTCTTCTCAAAATGTTATAGAAAATGTTTTCAAGAAAAACATATTTTTCTCTCTTTAGTCAGAGAACCTGTTTTCTTCTAAAAATCATGTTTTATTAAAATGTTTGCAAGAATTATATTAAAATGATTTGTTAAATAAATTTTTACACTTTTAATCTTTTTAGATTTTTTTTCAAATTAATCTTCTTATTTATTTCCGTGAAAAGAATTTTTGTAACATTCAACCATCAAAAATTATTGTTTCCCCTCATACAGCTTATACGGATCTACCTACCTTCATTTCATTGATCATCCATTTCATGTTTAAAATTATACTTTAAAAAAAATAATATTTTCAAATGGGGTTTTCAAATAAGAAAAATTTCAAGTGTATTTTCATAATAAAATGATATCTTCCCCCATTAATGTTTTTAAAAGATTTTTTTATAGTATTTTTATTCATCAACAGCACAAAACCTTTATTTTTACTCCACTTGAGATTGTTGTATCGATAATGTCCTTATTATTCCTCTGGATGGTATTTTATTTATTTGGATAAGGATAATATTCACAATAACTTCCTTGAATAATTTTTTATTCCCATGGAAATAGTCAACCTCCTCTGATCATTGAAAATTGAATTTCTCCAAATTATCCATTTCATTTATCATGGATACTACTATTTCCAGAACCATATATCATTTTCATATAGTGTCTATTTCATAGTTATTTTATTATTTGTGGAAATATTGTTAATTTTGTATTATTTTTTCAATATGGGTATTTGATAAAATGATTTTTTTATTTTTATTTTTTTATATGATGAATTTTTTAGACCGATAATGGTGGGTGGAGCTCAGACTTTATATAACTAATTGATTCATTGTTGGGTTCTTATGAGACAAATTAGTTTTTCAAATTAAATGGATTTCTATTAGTACATTTAAACAATCTTTTAAAAGATATGGATGGTATAGGTTTTCATTTTCTTTTGACATGACATCCATTAAGAAATAATTTCCCTCATATTATTTCCAGTTATTTTTCATCCATGATTGTATGCATCAACATTTATATAGATAAATTTCATTTTTAGTTCATTGATTAAATGGAATGTGTTTTAGTTTCATATATTTCGATTTTTTTCTTATCTAGTTATTTAAATTTCTTGTGTTTATATTTATTACCTTACCATATTTGTATTCACATTCGTCTATGTTTATTGATTATATGGCATGTGAGTTCAGATTTTTACCATGCCATGATTATTATTCTCATTGATTCATTATTTCTTCCACTATATTTTCCCCTTACTAACTATTTTAGATCAAACATATTTTTTTCCTTTCGCTAGGAATATAAGAAGCATACTATGAAATATATATAGGGATTTACTATATGGAATAAAGTTGTCCAAAAAGTTATTTATTTTGAAAGAAGAAAGAAATATGTTCTGATTAGTGTTATTTTTTCATGTATGTATTTGGTTTACTAAGACTATTAAAATCTCAGTCCTTAAGAGTTTTATTCTTTATAATAATGTCAATGTAGTTGATAGAATACATCTGATTTAGGTTATATAGTATGATGTCACTACACACTATATTTGAAAAGGATAGAAAACAAAAAATTTCCCTGATTATAAGAATACCCCAAAATGTGATTTTTTTTCAACGGGTTGAAAAAAATACACTTATTTTATTAATTAATATATATTCTATTTATATACCCCATCCATTAAAAAAATATCATCAAATTAATCTATTATTTACATGAATCAAGTTCTTATAAGCTTCATCATGTCTGATAATAAATATTAAACTAAAATTTTTATCCAGTAATCAAATCGCGAGGACGATGATTTAATGTTATGAGAAAACTATCTTGGTATATTAAGGTTCCTAGAATGAAAATCTAATGAGGCATCCAAAATCCTGAGTAGATGATAATTGTACCATAATTATGAAGATTCACTTTGTTTTTATGGACTAATGCAACTATAATTATTCAAAATAATTTTCCTTATTCTCATGGTTTTTGAAATTCTTGGTTATTATTATCCTTTTTAACCCTTTGATTAGTGGATTGGTTTCCATTTTACAAATATTAGATTTTTTTTAAATTTTTATGTGTGGGTATAGAATTAGATTGGATTTTTATATAATCAATAGTATTTTCAGACCTCTTCATCTTAGTTAGAAAATTCTATGCTTGGTATCATGTCCTCACACACATGTAATATTTCCTTTTTCTTTTTAGACATTCCTATAGGTTGTTCATCCATCATTATTAGCATGTAAGAAGTTGCATATTCTTTCCAATTCAATATTTATCCCTAAAGCATCTTTGAAACATCACCCTACTCTTATTTAGAGACTCATAGAGATTTTTTGGGTTCTTGTTGTTAATCATAACTCAAGATAGATTGGTATCCATGAAAGAAATATTTTTAACAGAAAATTATAACCAACTTGGTTTCTCATTTAGAGAATCATTGCACGGTCCATTACTACCATTGATAAATTAGTTAATTTGGTCTTTATCCATTACTTTACAGGAAATAATGTTGAGGTAAGATAGTGCGTAAATTAATAAATTTGAAGGGTAAAATATAATATTATAATGAATAAATAAAAAATTTCAAGTATAACACAAAACATGATTTTCTAAGATTCAATATTGGTTACTCATAATAATTTACCTATTAGTTTTTCTGACATAAATATATTCAAAAACCTCATAATGTTTCATAAAGATCATTTGAATATCCAAATTATATCCCCTGGAAGTGTCAAACTAGGTGTGTAGTTTAGCCACATTGTCGTGTACCTAGTTAAGATTGAGTTAATACCCAACCAACCATTCATGTTTTATTTATCCTAGGTACCTTTTTCTTGATCTAGAATCCCCTTATATTATTTATATATGTATATCTTTTCTAGGAAACCACATAATCACCACTTTACAAATAATTCAGTTTATTATCTTATACGTAGACATATCTATATGGTTTTCATTGAATTTCCCTCCTCCTAATCCCCAAAACACTAAACATTTTTTTATAGAAATTGAGGCACCCCAAAAATGAAATCCTTTATTTCATGCTAAAACACATTATTTACAACTAGCATTGATACTCAGTGGAATGACTCAATTTTAACATAAATATATTTTTATGATATAAACTATACATCTCAAAAATGATCTTACAATCCCCAAATCCAAATTTTTATTACCTTTGTAGATTATCTATTTATAAATATTATTATGAACATTTATCTATAATAACACTAACCAAGATCCCCTTATAGACATCTCGTATGTTATTCTCATTTTAATAATCTAGGGAATGAAATCATAATAAAGGAGTTCACTCAAACTCAAAGTAAGGGAAAACTTACTAACAAGTAATAAAATGGGAAATTTTATAAAAATATATGAAAAAATTCATTGTGGATGAATATATTTATTAAAGGAACATGGAAGAATAATTATAATTTTTATATTACGATAAATTCATATATATCCTCAAAATGATAAAACATATACAATTTAATAAATCATGATCCATGTACCATAACCTATGACCATAAATAGAAATATTTTATAAATTATAGTTTATGAATTTATTATATTGTGAAAATATATATCCAAAATTATTTCCACAAATAGTCATTATAATCATCAAACCACACTTGTACTCATGAATAGTCTTTTTGAGCATTCTGAATTGAACTTATACGTATGAAAAATATTTTTTATCATAGTTTAATTCACTTATACTCATATAAAATATTTCTGAGCATATCTATATTCACTTATATTGATGCTCAATTCTTGTGAGTATAGCCAACCATAATTATACTCATGCATAATTTTTCTGTTAGTGGATAACTGAAAATATTCTCGCGTACAAATTCTATATATCATGAGATAAAAATCCTTAATCAATGAATTTTAAGTATATATAGACCCAATTCATTATAATAATAATCATCTATACATATTTTTTCCATTAAAACATGAAAACATATCACTTAATTAACCCTTGAAAATGAGATTACTTTCAAGGAAACAATTCTTGGATCATTCCATAATACATCAAGAGAAATAAAATATATAATGGTTTAAAAAAATCACCACTATAATCTAATGATCATTAATTATATTAATATAAATAAAAAACTAAAATTTTAAGATCATATAATAAATCACATTAAAATAAGAGAAAATACCACATCATTTTTAAAATCATTAAGAATTAATTTTTTTTGGAATAACATTTTAAAACATATAATTGAATATTTATAAAGATGATTTTTTATAATAGTGAAATAATTTATTCACATATAAAATTATTAAAAAATAAAATTTATATAAAAAATTAAAATATATCCTCAAAGATGAAGTTACGGGTTACATTCAAAGGTTATTTCTAAAAAAATTAAAATGTAAAAAATTTTAAAATCTTAACCTTTAATAATATTTTTCAATATTGGATCCATGAAAATGACCGAAATTTTATCCCTAAAAAATGTGTAGTATAATATAAAACATATGATCATGGATGTAAAATAATAAATGTATTTTAAAATACCATTATTAAACTCCATAATAAAGGAGTGATGGATCGTTAATTTCAATAGAGTGAAAGATAAATTTGAATATCCCCAAAAAATTGATGTTAAAATAATAATGGAAAACATTAAAAGAAAAATTTCATATGTACAAGGAAGAAAAATAACTTATTAGGGGGATGGAAATTATTCTTATTGATGTTATATTTTTATGTGAAAAAAAACTATCATGGAAGAAGTATTTATTTGAAATTTAATTTTTCCTTGATAAAAAGAGAAATTATAATATTATAAAATCTTATGGTGGAAGGAATAAAACATCGATGAAATATATATAAGAATAATGCTTGCAACTTAATATAAATGAGTTTAACTAATAGGAATACATAAAACATAACTGTCATTTGAATTGAAAATATTTGTAAGGTATAAAATGAGATATATTTGTAAATTTCTTGAATTACATGAATAATAATATTATAATACATAAATGGGTAGTTTAAAAAAATTAAACCATTTTTGAATATTAAATAAGTCTCTAAGAATAAAAATTGAGATGATAATCTCTTACCTTTATTCCCTACTAACACCAAAGAACATTAACATCCAGTATAAAAACAATGTATGTCTTGATAACATATTTCATAATCATATTCTCATATATTACCTATTGTACTCTATAATTATAATAATTTGCAATAGATTTATTATTTAGTTATATATTTTTTTCATTGTCATATTTTAGTAGTTTTGTTTGTTTTGAATGAGTTTTATAACAAATATGTTGATCCTTATTCTATTATATATGAATTTATTATTCCTAAATAATTAAAATGCTCAGAATATATGTTTTATTATGTTTCATAATGTTTTGATTTCATTACATGAATTTATTATTTTTTATGCATGAATTTTAAATTGGTGATTATTTTATTTCAATAATTTTTGACAAGGGAAATATGTCAAAATCATAAAAATTAAAAAAATTAATATAAAACCCACAGAATGTTAATAATTTTAAGAATATAATTTTTATTTATTAAATAATGTTTAGGAATAATCCAATATGGTTGATGATGAAAAAATAAATCCCAATGTGGATGTGGTAGTTCACATATAAAAACAAATTAGGCTTTTTTCCTTAGAATGAAAGGAATGTATATGATGATTTATCTTTATAAGGTATTAATCATGTTATAAAATATTTATTTATTAAATGGATATACATTTTTAAACAATAATTTATGGAAATGAAAATAAATATAACATATCATTCATGGAGGCAATAGTTCACACGTCGGTGTGATGACATTTTCAATTTCCCAAGTAAAATGGTTTAAAGGTAAGTAAAGTTTATTCAATAAAGTATAAAAATGTCAATATATAAATAATAACTATTTCATGATTTTTTAATTGGTAAAAATGGTTTGTTGAAGAATTTTAGATAAGGGATAATATTTGAGAGTGATTAGTACTAATATTGAGAATATAATTTTCTCTTGAAGAACTACTTATAATTGGGGAATAAATAAAATATTACTAAGAATATAGACTTATATTCATGAAATTATATTATAAAATAATTAAAATGGGATTCAATAACAATTATAGTTTTTAGAGTGGACTTCACAAAGTTGTGGAAGGTCACAAATATAAGTCAAGGAAAATTCATTCTTGTAAATATAACATCTTAATAAAAATAAAGCTCATGTTTCTTTTGTAAAGTATATCATAAAGGTTATAATAATTTAAAAGAGGTAGTAAATGGTCGATCAATTCCCTAAAAATTCATTTGATAAAATTTATTTATAGTTTTTTAATTCTTTTACACTTATATTTTACACTTTTTCCATTTTTTTTATTTATCGTTGTAACAAATTTTTTCTTAAGAAAATTATTTTTATTCCTAAAACCAAAATGAGGCTAATTAAATAAAATTGACATAGTTTTTCCAAATATTAAATTCCTTATATCAAAAAAATTATAAGTGGGAATAATTAATTTTTATTTTATCACACATAACATAAAAAAAATTTATATAAAAAGTTTGTTTTAAGCATCAAATTTATGTTTATGATAAAATTAAAAATGTTATTGATTTATTGGACATTAAATTGTTTAGTATTAAATAATGAATATTTTTTATGGATTTCAAATATTTCATAAACCCTATCCCATCTTGAAGATTCATAATTAACAGGATCAAGCCAAAAGTAATATATATTGCACTAAATATTACATAAGATTGAAGATTTTAAGAATTTGTTTTGTAAATTTAAAATAGTAATTTTAAGAGAATAATTTTACTCCTTAAAAACATTCTATAATAAAAATTATTTTATAATTATTAAATTAATATTAAATTTATAATAATTTCATAAAATATATGGTATAGGTATGAATTGTATATTTCAAAAATTCAACTAAAAATTAAATATTTTCAAGAAAACTCTAAAAAGACCCTATGAAAATTTTTACAAGATGAAAATTAAAATTAAAAAATTAAAAAAAATTAATTTTAATGAAAATTAAAAATATATAGAAAAGGCTATTTTATTGAAAAATAAACATTTAAACATTAAATTCTATTAACCTTATTTCATATAAAATTCTAATTAAATGAGTGTTGATAAAATAGTTTGAAAATTTTTACATTAGTAGAATTATATTTTAAAAATGTTCAATTAAATTTATTCGGTAAAATAAACATCACTTTAAAAAGTATTCTTTTAAAATATCCCTTTTAACATTTATTTCTTTTAATCGAATTTCATTAATTATTTGTCTTCTAACCATTAAATTTAATCAATTCAGTGGAATTAAAATACATATATCATTATTCGAAAATACAAATCTTATGTAAATAACTTAAATATATGTTTTTATAATAAATTATTTTATTATATTTATATTTACTTGATGGTTTATTATTATTTTATTTTTCTTGTAGATGGTTAACAAGATTTACATTATTTTATAACATTATGTCAATGTTCATTTTATTTGGGGGATGTGTGTGTCATAAACTCTTAAAAATTAAATTTACTTAAAGAAAAATTAATAATAAAATTTCAATGTGTTATATTTTCTTTTCTTTTTCTAAAATTAATTTTAAAATATTAATTACTAAAAAATATAATAAAAAATAATTTTTTTCAAAACATATAAATTAAATTCATAAAATAATGAAACTAAATTGAAATATTTTACCTGCGAAATAATAATATCTAATATCTCACACATATACTATGTGTGTCCCCCGACATGAATCTCAACATTAATCATAGATAATTTCAATGCTACTAATATTTAAGATCCATTATCAACAAAACATAATGATTATAAATGGGGAACCAACATTCAATAATCTTGTATTAATATCAATGTAACTCCTCACTTTTCTATAAAACTAATTAATCATTTATTTTACATTTCATTTCATCAAATTAATGAATCATATCATAACTACGATTAAACCATCATAATTTATTATTAATAAGCATTCCATGTTTTGTCTTACCCCACTTTTAATTATTCTCACTCATCGCTCAAGGTAATAGCTTAAATAGATTTATTATCATAACTCAAATATATTATCCTTACCATAGGCTTGAAAAGGATCTCAAATCCTCGTAACATAAAGAAAAAGGTCATAATTAACCATCAGGGCATCAAATTATGGATCATATGACTCTGAGGATGAGGTTATATAGTAAAAGGATGTAAAATATTAGTGGTGATCAAAAGGAGGAGTTATACTCATAATTAACTATTCATGATAAAACTAAATAGCTCAATGAAGATACTCCTCCAATGATATCAACCACTACCCAAAACTCAATGTAAATTTCATGAACTTCTTGAAAACATAATGAAAGTATAACCCTATTATTTCTCTACTTTTTGAAATTTTTTTGAACATTTTTTTTGGATAAATATCACAATCCCTACCCAACCCATATTTGATCTCCCCATGAGACTAATTTCAATATTAATAACAATATCATAAGTTGATCAAAGGGTTATTTTTATCCTACCTAATTCAAAACTAATTTTTCCAACATATTTTCAAATTTTTCCTCTTTTTTAAAAATATTTTATTTTCAGAGGGATATCATTGAAGAATAATGTAATGTAAATTACCCTTAAAAGGGTTCTGTTAGAGTTTAATTACATTTATTAGATCCATCGTAAGTGGTTAAAACACTTTTATGAGGATCTCTATTCAGTAAGTATGAAACTTCTATATAAAAACTAAAAATAATGAACACTATAAAACCAAGAAAAAGGTTAAAAATTCCACAAAATCTTATAATATTCTTCTTTAAATGTGTTTGATAAATATCACTTCACCAAAAACCTAATCTTACCACCTCATTAGTGTATCCACTAGTTTAACCTAAATCACTCAATATTCGAGTGGGAACCAAACATCCCTCCATGATATGCTATTACCACTATACGAGAAGGGGGAAGATGAAAGAGCTTCAGGTTCAATGAGTTTTATCCAAGAGTGAGAATCTCTAATACAACCCCTATAACCATCATATAGATATAAATTATATTATCCTTAAGTAAAATTATTAGTTTGTCTCATTTATTCATGCATTAAAAAATGTGAATGAATACCGTGGCTAATATT
The DNA here is from genome assembly GCA_963277665.1 of Viscum album. Lineage (NCBI taxonomy): Eukaryota > Viridiplantae > Streptophyta > Magnoliopsida > Santalales > Viscaceae > Viscum > Viscum album. The sequence goes on from OY728129.1 coordinate 1,544,195,503, forward strand.
AATACATTGTACTCATATAATCCCTATCATTTCCTCAAATTAAATGGTGAATTATATTATAGCCATTTTTATTATTGAACTATCCAAATTATAACTATTATCGAAGGTAGTGTAAATGATATTTATCTCTCTGTAATAAAATCCAAATTTTCATGCAAGCTATTTTATATATATAATATTTTTAGATATATCACCAATAATCTCCAACTTTAAATACAACCTAGTAGACTTTGTGTCATTTCTTGTTAAGTTAAATCGTATTTAATAACTTGTAGAATCATATCAAAAAAAACTTTTTGTATATATTTTAAAATAATCTTTGTAAGACATTTTTTTAACGTTTCCTTGAATCATATCATATGGAATACCTTCAAGATACCCATTCATAAAAACTATTGGATTAACTCTAAAACACTTGTAGAGTAACTCTCTATTTCAAACATAATTCCTATTTAGTCAAACATTATTTGTGACCCTGTGGTCCTTTACAACTTTGATAACAAATACAAATATCTAGGTCCCACTATGTATGAAAACAACTGGCCTTTAGAAAAGTATCAATGTTACTGAAGATATAAAGGGATCTGGAATGATCTCCACCAATAACATGTATCTATATATATGTTCTCATCATTCATAATCATATGATAAGATGAATTATTATATTTTTCCTTTGTAAAAGACATCAAGTGAAAAGGGACATAGAATATTTCAATACCATAAACCCTATAGATATGTTCTCAATTCCTAGTGTATAGATTGAATTAATTATTGAATATATCACATGTCATTCATCCTTCTAGATATTAACATCACATGTCCCTCATCTAGGTATATATATAATATCTAGGTGTGGATGCACACTCCCACAGTCTATCTCGATCAATGTATATAATGTTATACTCATCATACAAGAGGAAAAACACATCATGGTCAATCTCTAACGAATGATATGATCAATATAATACCCAACCACCCCCATATTGGCTATATGAATACATAGAATTGTGTAAGTATGATATCAAAGTATGCAGGTTATCATTATTTGTATCTCTCTAATATTGGCTAGTGGGTACTCAAATATGATCCATACACCACTATCAAACCAACTTCATCTATATTTCACTCCATGTGGTATATATAATAGGTTATATAGTTCACACAAAGAATCGTATTCATTATTTTGTGCCACATGATCATATTTTGAATATCTGTACAATAATCCTACTCACACTAACTATAAATTGTTATCATAACCTATAATAGTCCATGATGAATATTGGTTATAGATAAACTCAAATTCATACATTGAAAAATAAATTATCATTTCACTTTAGGTAGTGTATATATATATATATATAAATTTATGTATCTAATTTAAAAGAAAAATAAAATGGTTGTTTTAATTAATATAGAACATTTTATTATTATAAATCTCCTTTAAGAACATTTATATGAAAAAAGTTAACATTATAAAAAAAAATTAGCATATTTTTTTAACAAAACCTATATAAGCCCCAGTTTATCATGTCATATATGGTGAACTCCCTGATCAACCTTTTGTTTTCAAAACTTTATGTACTTTTTAATGCATTAAATCATATGTAAGACATATAACATCTATATGTTACCATATAATAAATTACTCCCATTATCTCTTTTGTGAGAAACATCTATAATATAATAATGTATGATTAATAATGATTTTTAAGAATCATATTCATCGTTGATAAATTTATTAAACATTATAAATCATCAAAACTTCAAAAAATAAAATTTTATGATGGAAATTTATATTTAATACACATAATTGTTTCTAAGTTCATCATGGTTGTCATTGGAACCATATACCATCAAATGTTTTCCTTGAAATAATTTAACTACTTACATTATTTCTTACTAGTCCCCCTAAAATCTTTTATGATAAATTGAAAACAACTTTTTTACAGTAATTAATGCAACTATTTACATTAATTTGAACCACCATAACCTAAAATATTTTAAGACAATAGGTATAAATATCTTTTAATTCATACAGGTACAGTCCTTTATGAAATTGTGTCTTTTATTTTTACAATAATTAAGTGCAACACTTCATATTTTCATTATCGTATTATATCATTTATTTTTTTATGATATTTAGTGAAAATGTTTAAATATATTAATTGTGTAATAGTGATATCCACATTCAAAATTTTAACTAAATGTAACACTTTACATTTCTTTAATATCATATATCCTAAACATTTTTGGATATTAAGTGGAAATTTCATTAAATGAAGAATCTTTTTATCCTTTATTTTACAATTTTGAACCTCTCTAAGTCTAAACATACTCCCAATAACCTATTAGACATTATATTCTATTTGTAATATCTTACAATGATACACAAACCCTTTTGTGTTAATAAAAATAATTATTTCCTCTATGTATGATTATTTAACAAATAAACTATTATTACCGTATAATAAATGTAATTCTATGTTTTTTAATTGTTTCATTTCAAAAGAATAATTTAATACAATATACCAATGAGGAGTATAAGGAAAACATTTTCACATATTTTAACATATATATTTTGGTAAACAAAATTCATGGATAAAACATCCTCTTACATATCTTCTTTTAAATTCATTTTATAGAAATTTATAAATCATAAATCATATATATACAATTAATCAAATCATACTTGTTCACAAAAACCCATGGATATCTAACATATTCTCTTATAACATAAGATAAATGAGGTAATGATACACATGTTTTACATAGATAAATTTGATCATGGAAAAATTAATTATAATCAAATCCTTAATGTGGTAACTATTTACTATATCTCATAAATATAAAATTCATGATTAATTAATTTATTATAATTTCTTGAACTCCTCTATATTTGAAAAAAAATTAAAATATACTTTTGGTATCAAATACCATTCAAAATTGAAAAATTAGTATTTATACCATCATTATTAGACATGGGAATTTTATAGAGCTTCATAAACCCCTTCATGTATTTCTTGTATAATCTAATCATATTGAATTTTTACTCTTCCTTATTGTAAACACTGCTTTCAATTACATTGATTGGATTCTTAATGAAAAATTGTTAAAATTTAAACTAAATTTTCTGATTCCATTTTTAAATTTTACATACCATGATTTTTAATACATTACTTTACAATTGACACATCATTTTCTTAGTTTATATTAATTCCAAACACTTTTATAATATTAGTTAAACATTATTTGAATCCAATCATATTATTGGACCATTTCTATATGTAACAATATGATTAATTTTCTAATAATAACTAGACATTTAAACCTTATATAAAATTCCCTATGCTTCAATAAGAATTTATATTCACTTATTGAACAACTTCAACACATTATTACTAAGGAAGGAATAATTCTGACTCATAGAATTTTTATCACCAATCTTTCTTTGGAACTTTTCTTAAGTTTCCATTCTTATGAGTAAATTTCAATAAGATTTTATCTTTGAGGATTAATTATAGTAGAATGATGATGATGATGATATTTATCTACAGCAGAATCATTTATCCAATGAGTATCATGTATTATTCACCATTTGATAGGAAATTTTAACAAATGATACCCCACTAAAATGGTGACCTATTTTTTAGAATTAAATATAACGTTTAACGGACCTAGATTAATGTTTCACTAAAAATAAAATTGTTATGGCATAAAACTCACCTATTAGTTATTTAGGTAGGGAATCATCCAAATCATATCATATATAATTCTTGTTTAGTTTTGTGGGAAAACCATTTTCCAGTCAATCATACAGATGAAACTATCTCTATACCCCTAGAATCCCTACCCTTTGGGTTTTGTAGTTATTATAACCAAAATTATATGTCAAAATAGTTTAATCACAATGAAATATAGGGTAATAATTCTATGTCATGACACTACTGATGGATTATCCAATTAAATGTATTACTTTATTTCCTTACACAAAATAATCCATAGAATTACCACTATTGTATGAAACTACCCGATTGGATGATCAAGGTCTTAACAAGTGTATCTTTATAAGGATTATCACACTTAGTATTTTGTAATTATTTTAATTTAACCACACTATCTCATTCTATTACCATTTTTTGTATGCATACTTGTAGTAATTTATTTTTGAATCTTATTTCATCTACCTAATCAATATGTTCAAAACAATATTGATGTGTTACTATTTTTACTAACCAAAAGATCTTTTCACATACCCAGAAATATAAGTCAAACATATTCATACATTTCCAAATGAATCATATTTATTAGGTAAAATAAGAATTCATGTGAATGTTTATAATTATTTTGGACTGAAAATCTCCATTTGAGTAACCTAAGAGTGACAAATAGCCAACCCTATTCACCAGTAGAGACAAGGAATAATCCTCCATGTTGGTAGGTAGTCCAACCCCAATTCCCATTACCCAGGGATACATTATTCAATAGAGAATCCAATTCATCATAACTCTAAAACCTAATATGTAAAAAATACATTCAATAACTAAATCTATCTCATAACATCAATTTAAAACTAAGGTCAAGAAGGATGAAAAACTAAATTAATAATGGATTTAATACTATAATGTAATGAAAGGATCTAATATAGAAATAGTTTAATAATTATAACTAAAGAATACATAAAATTTACTTTTCATTAAAAAATTACTGAAAATGAATATAGTAAGGACTAGCATTTTAAATAAATTAATAATTAAAATATTTATACATGATATAACATTATCGAACTATTCAAAAATCAATGATAATTGTAACCGTTTTATAATTTTCTACTTTAACATTATAGAAAATTCATATTTTTAATATAAACCTTTTATATTCATCCTAATATGAAATACTTCATATTTATCATTATATTGAATTTCCATTTTAAATATATGATATTATTTGAAATATAAACTATTTATCATCAAATTAATTTTATGTAAAAATTCTAAATAATCTAAATTTCATTTAAAAATTATCAGAGCATCCATCAAAAAAATTAATTTGTGTTAAATAATATCCAAATAATGAAACTTTCAATTTTGAACAATTCAAAGTTATAAATTATGAATAATTCATAATTTTAATATAAAAATTATATTTTAGGAATTTTTCATAATTTATAACCCTTTATAAATTTGTTGTTATCATTTATAAAAAAATATTTATTTATATATCACAAGAATTTCCATATAATTTTCTAAATGTTATTTATGTAATAAACATTAATATTTAAGAAAAATAAAACTATCATAGATTTTTTTTGGAATATATACAAACAAGTTATAATTAATTTATTAATTTATTAACACTTTATGAATTAAAATTTTTTCCAAAATACCTTTCTTAATGATTTATATACATTTTAGAAACCATTAAAAACATTTCATAATTTATAAAAATAATTTATGTAATTTTGGTTCATCTATTTGTTGGAACCCATTCCTGTATAAGGAAAACCTCCATTTACCCTTACATAGACACTCTGTGTAAGGGTAATTTAATTCTAAAGTTGTCTTTTAAAATTAAAAAATTGGTTGTCTTTATGCGGTGATGAGAAATCCTACTACATATAGGTAAAAGCCTTTGCCCTTTACACAACTTTGATAAAATATCAGCTACCCGTATGCTGTAGTGTTTCAAGTAAGGGTAAACAATATCATACCATTATGAAATGAATATAATCCTTCACTATGTAAAATTATCTTTCAACAAACTTGACACAATCTATTAATGCATTTAATAACCATTATGTGTAATGGTAGTGTGTTTGGTTACATTTATGTGACTATAGGAAAAATTAGATTACCCTTACCTACTAGTATTTCATGTAAGGTTAAAAACTCTTATGTTGAATGATGTGTGTAAGGGTAATACCCAGTAACCCTTACTCAACCCACATTAGAAAAGGTAAATCCTTAGTTACCCTTATGCATTGAAGTTTTGTAAGGGTTAGGGCATGATTACCTTTTATAGCCTATCTACATAATGGTAAACCCTATTATGAAGTAAAAAATATATAAATGAGAAATTGATCTATTTCTCAATTTCAACTTCATTTCCATAGATTATTAAATTAAACTAAACATGGATCAATTTTATACAACTAAAGGGTATTTTTAGAGTTTAATAGCCTCTAAAAAATCTAATGGATGTGATTGAAACTCCTTTCTAAGGATATTTATAAAATAAATATGAAACTTCTAGGTAAAAACAAGAAATTAATAACACTATAAATCTAATAATTCCATTCACTGAAGACCCTAATAATCTTTTTACCTTAATCTTAATATGTGTTTGATAAAAACACTAATTGGAATACATAAGCATCCAATATTTAGGGTGTATCCATGAGTTACACCAGAATCGCTCGGTATTTGAGTGGGATCCAAACTAGTCTCTATAGTATTCTAGTACTTATATTTGAAAATTATTAAAATATTAGAGCTTCAGGTTTAGTTAGTTTCTTCCAACTGTATGGATATCAAATCCATCCACCACATACATCATATGGATATATAATATATAATCCAGAGGGACACTTCTTGCACTATCTCACTTATTCATTTTTTAAAATGCATGAATAAATAACATGTATAATATGAATGAATTTACTTAAATTTACTCCCAAACCCTTATTAAATAAAAATCACAATGAATATTTAACTATCCAATTGATAACTATTATCATAGATAGTGTAAATTATATTCATTTTTCAGCCTGAAAATCAATATTTTCATGAATTCTATCATATATATACGTGTGTGTGTGTGTGTGTAATAATTTTGGATGTATCTCCATCATCTTCCCCATGTCCCATTAAATACACTTCACATATTCTCTAAAATGATGAACAAACCGTTACACTATAGAAAACCTATCCCTAATACTAGTTTAATTGAGTATCTTGAAAATTATAATGAGTAAGGGTTTGATGGATATAATAGGCCTATATTTTGGTTATTCCCTTAAATGTCCATTCAAGGAGAATATAGAAAAAATTAATGATAAAAATATCAAGGTATTATTTATAGATAATGAATTAATAATGAAAATTCCCAAATCATTTTTAATGAGGATTTGTAAAATCATATCTTTGACTAAAACCCAATAAAAACTCTAGTTGTTGGTATTAACCATGTTTCTCTCATGAAATGGATATAAGAAATAATATAGATAATTGGATTTAAACTATATCAAGAATGGAAAATATATTATTAAATTCATCAAATATTGTTATACATATTAATAATAAACTAATCCACACAAGTTTTAAAAAATTAAATGCATAAATTTTTTGAGAGAATTTAATCTAGATGGATTAAATAACCTCCTTAAATCATGAAGAATAAAATCCATACTCCTATACTAAACAATAATCAATTATATCCCAATATCATTCATTTAATTTCATTAATAATAGAACCTAAAATAAGGTATCATGGGTTTCTTGAGAAATTGTTGTATAATAGATTAATAGTTTAGCTAATGTTTAGAGTGGGAATGTATCTTTCTATTAAAAGTCAAAAAATTAAATTATAATATAAAAGAGAAATTTGTTTAAAAAATAGAACAAATATTCCCCTTTCTTATTGTAGTTCTTTTTTGTTATGTTCTTTTGATTTTATAACTTGATTATCATAGAACTATAAAAATAATCATGAAGTGAAATTACAATGTCCATTAAATTTAAGCTAAAAAGATATATGGGGTTCAAAAAAAGTTCCTATAATAAATATCTAAACTACATTTCCTTAGAATAATTCCAATGAAATATGTAAAATTAAATTTTACTTTCCTCCCACCAAGTCTTTTTGTATGGCCCCTAGTTCGATTATATCTCTTTTGGACACATGATAGAGGTTATGTACTAATTTACCTCATCCTAGTTGATCTAAGAATATTATTGTTGGGAATCCAATATGGATCTTCTCCACCTCCTCAATAAAATATACTTATCAATTTATTTATGATTGAACTAAATAATTATCAACTCTAACGCTTTGAATTATAATTTCAATATTTTCAAAATGAGGTAAACCTATGTTTCCTTATCTTCCTTACTTTCATATATTCAGTTTTAGTATTATATTCTTCAATTTCAATATCCCTTCCATATTTTTTTATTTATAATATGTTTTTATCCTATAAAATCATCACAGGTATCCATATAGAAAACAACAGATTTGTTTCCTTTCATCTTGAAGCTCTTCTAAATCCCTGTGAACTTTCACTGCAATCTCAAAAATGGTCATCCCCTCCTGTTTTTTTTTCTTTTTTTATCATAGGATTCTTACTCTTTTTCTTCATTCTCCAATCCTACAAGGTTGAGGTCATAAACTATAGAAATAGATTTAGATTTAAAACTAGAACTTACCCCATCTTCCATTACTATTCCTTCCATGTATTTCCATGCCACATTGAATGGAAATTTTAGTCCAGAGAGTAGTGAGTCTTCCTTAAATTGTTGTGGTTTTGGGTTTCATCCATCTTGATTGAGAAAATTGTTTCTATATTCATCTAAATTTTTTGAAAGGTTGGTTATCTGAATTTTAAAAGTTTCTTTCTTAGTAAATATGTAATTAATCTCTATCATCCCAAACAAAAATAGAAATAATTTAATAGAAGTAAAAAAGTTAAAAGAATGAACAACCTATACCAATATTAAAAAAAATTGGTGTAAAAGAATTTTCCTACACTGTAAAATCTATGCTACTAACCTATTCCTCATAAATAAAACTAAAATCATTGTAGTTCCTGCAGTTTTCATCACTTCCATTGATCTTAAATCATTTTATATTTTAAAAACATGATGTAAAAAATGTGAAAACCACTAAAAACTCGTATAAGTTATGAATTTCATGAGATCAAACACATGAGGAAAAGGACAACTATGATTCAATATTGGGGGTGTTATAAAATTGTTATAAAATTAAAATAAACAAGAAAGGTGAATTGAAATATTGAACTAAACACTAAAAAGGAAAAATAGAGGGAAATTCAAAAGTTAATAATGATTACCATTATTGAAGACAACTCAACTCCACTCATGAAATAACTTCAAATCAATACTCATGAGACTTTTTGGGGGTATCTAGGTATATCTCATAGTAAAAAATAAATCAAAATAAGCTCAATAATCCTTTTGGTCTATGAAATATTTAACCATCATAAATTTACAAAAAACAATCTCTAATTGAAATTTAGAGTTAAGACATCTCTCACTCCCCAATCCCCTCTATCACATTAGGATCCATCAACGAATTTAAATAATTTTTCCTTTATAACTAGGGGATTTAATTTAAATTAATTATCAAAGTGATTCAAATTAATATGAAAATATCACAAGATTCAAACAACAATAATCACGTAGTACACATCTGATTTATCAATTCCACCCACTAATACAACACTTAGCCAATAATGATTTAGTGTTCTTTAACCATGAGTAAACTAATAATAATATAAGAGTTCATATGTATATTAACCAAAATAAAGGTCTTTTAAATATGATGGAATCCATAATAGGGTATAAAAAGAAACAATCATATGAATTTTCATGATTACACTACTAAAAATGAAAGAAAATAAAAGACCTAAACTATAAATTTATTTATATAGTTGATATAGAATACCTATGCCTTCCCATTATACTTATATAATTAAAACCCTATATTTCACTCATTTATTGAACACTTTAAAGTATGCACATCATATCCCTATTATACCATTTCAAGAAAAATCCACCATTTCTCTATATTATCACTTTTATCTCAGATTATATTTCATGAATTTATCAATTATTCTTTTAATCCAACTCATATCTCTGGGAAAGGAAAAACTATCCTTCATCTATCCCAACAAAATATCCTTCCATATCATTAATCATCATATCCTTCATCAATATCTCATTTATTGACCATATATTGTATTCATTAACACGTTATTGATCTATATGAAATCCATCTGTGATCCTCCAAATATATCCCTTTAAAAATATTACACATTATCCACGAGGGAGAGATATTTTCTGAATGGACAAATATGTGAAGATATATATTATGCCACATAACACTACCCTTGTGGTGTAGCTAAGACCCCTCTACACCTAGGTGTAATATAGAATAAATCTGAAGGATTAACACTCATCACATGCAAACTCTAATCAACTACCTAAATCCAATACTCTAAAATGTGTTGAAAACTATATGTGGAAATCTTCTAATTAAAATAGATATTAAATTCTTCTTATTAACTTTTGAATTAGGGAAATCATTATCATTTATTGGGATTCTTCTTCAAACTAGTGGAAACCCCATATGAACATTGAAGAAATGAAAATTAGATTTAAGTGGGTCATTCATGACATTTACAAAGCTTTATCATTCTTTAAATATCTCCTCATAGCCTGAGGTTACTTTTATATAACAACTAATACCTTTACATTTACACAAAAAGGATGGAAAAGGAAAGGACCTTTATACAAGTAGCATTATTATACAGCCTTAAGAACTCCATTTTCTTCATCAATTACAGTTAAATGAGAAAAAAACATTCTATTACCCTCATATAGATTCATGCTACCTATTTTACAAACATATCAATGGTACAATAATGGGTTTTTCTAACAACGTCCTCATTAATTAAAAAATGTATGGTTCAGAACTATCATTCATGCATGATCATTGCCAAACAATTTATTTAGGATATAAATGGTGTAAATCAAAGTGTGAATTGTTTCTATCTTCCTAAAGGTAGCGTTTCATTGAGATCTCTTGGTTTTGTGATGGATGTACTAATACATAGTGTAGATGCATGTAGCACAATAGGTGTATCTAAGTCAGATGATGTTCTATATCTCAATATTGAGAAGTTCTTATTATGATGAATTTTGTTTGGTGAAACATACTCCCATATCAATGATCTAATAATATGGTCTCCAGTTAATAAAATATGATATAGGATTACATTCTAAAAATAATAGCACTTATTCCTCCTTCTATTACGATATTATCTAGTGGATCCTATACATTGGGTCATTATATATTTATACATAAACCACCTAGAATTGACCCAAATTAGACTCACTCACACTGCTCCCTTACCATCATCCAACTATACTGATGATTGGATGTATACTACTTATGGCTAGACTGGCCTCCCTTGGCAAGCTAGATGGCCAAATATTTTTATAAATATTCAATAATTTATGGTTACATTTCCAATCACATTCTTCGCACATAAAATACACATTATCACCTAGTAAAATATATATTCAAAATTCTTATAAATTTATATTAGTTATGTTTTCAAATTCAAAAGTTATTCTAACAAATTTATATCTTTAATTGACCCATCAGGGCCCACCTAGCCGGCGGTAAGTTGACTGTCACACCCCAAGCATGCCTCTAATAGTACATGGGATGGATACAAGTGTTGAGTAGGCATATCACACACATGGGAGGCTGTGAAGTAAAATACCTATACAAACACACAAATCTATAAAAGAAAAATAATAAAGAAATTAAAGAAACAACTGATAATTATATGCATACATATACATAAATCCCACAACATAGTGAGGCGCATGTATGGGAAGGTGAAAAATGAAAAAAAATTAAATCCCACTAAAAACTATAAAATATTCCAACATGATACTGATATGGGGATAATAACAAGATGTAACTCCTATAACTGGCTATGGTATTCCTAGCTCGACTAATCTACACATGCTACCGATCCTCCAAGGACTCCATCAAAAGGTATGTCATAAAAATAACACACGACATGTTCGGGTATATCCCATTAATGGATGAGTATAAACATACCCAGTAGGACACCCAAAAAACACTAAACAAAAAGGATTCAATGTTAGTCAACTCATAATAAAGAATAAAATAAACCCATATATACTCATTATAAACCCCATGTATCAACATAATGTTACATCTACACTACCATCCAAGGATTCTACTCAATGTTTTAATGTAACATTTGTCTTGGAAAAAAACACTCATCATGTCTTGCTAACACTGTTGTCACTCATCTGAGAGGGCATGGCCATCAGGACTCACCAATAAGAGGTACACACAAGAACTAATAAGATATCAATACACCAATATGGTGTTGCCTCTATGCCCTATGGGGGATATCTAACCTGACCAAGAGAAATCCACTATGATGTGGATCACACACCATTAAATTCAGTAAGGGGATATATTACCTAACCTGGGAAATACTAAAGAGGATCACACCCTAGGCCACATGAAAGGAGACATGACTCTATCCATAACTAACTCATATAGGGGATGATTCATCCTGTGGTTAGGATGGGATGTCTCTCTATACCTCATAAGGATGGACCACGTAAACACACCATATAGATAATATTTTATACTAAAGATAACTGGGGTCTCAACCTACCTTGGAATGATTACATGACGTGTACATAGAATACATGGATGTTCTAAGTTATTCTATACATTACCAAGTTTATTCCCATGTCTGTGCCTAATAGGTCATGCGCATGTACACTGGTGATCTCCACATACACTAAACATGTTTTTGTGTGTGTACATTGGTTTTTCCAATATAGAGTTTAAATTTTATGCCTATGTACAATGGTTATTCCAAATTACCCCTAGGATACACATCAGGCCACCAAAAAAGGGTCACACATCATGTGAAATGTCACACATCATGTTATATATTATTCTATATATAAATCCTAACATCCACAGAATAGGATCCACAGAGTTTGTGTTCTTTTAAACAATACATAGTGTACTTCAATTTTTCCCAGAATGCCCTGTCTATTCTACATGTCATCATTGTACTGACACAACATTCCATTCAACTAAAAATCATGACCATAAAACATGTATCTTGGGTTCACTACGCATGATTAGTCATCAGTGGCCTGATTCCATCCATCCAACTACTCGGGAATGAATCTCATTGAATTGCATTGCCGACTCACCAAACTATTAAATGAGAACTCCCAATAAAACTCAAAATTATATATCATCGTATGTAAACCCAGATCATGACCTTCATACCAAATCCAAACCCATGGAAATAATCTTCTCTACCAATTATCGATTTTAAAACAATAGATTTTTCTATGTTGTTGAACTGTTGTCCAAATGAAATACCAATAAAATTTGTTTACAGAATGAGGGGAAATCCCACAACAAAAAAGTAATAGATCAAACATCTATAATTGCTTGGGTTACCCTCAATCTATTTACATAAAATGATTAACACCATATAATAAAAAATTGTCAATAAAATATTATAAAATCCTAATTCTTGGAAGAAAATATCAACTGTAAGTTATCAATTGATCCATGAATTAATATTATATGGAATTATGTCATGTACGATATAGAAGAATCACAAACAATGATTAATCAAAAAAATCAAGAAAGACCATGAGATTGGATCAATTTATGAGGAATAATTATTCTTCATCATTTTCATGGGAAAGATTAATGATCCCCTTGGTTGAAGATGAACCCCATGACATATTGATCATTAATACACAATCCCATTATTGTTCATCAATTCTATGCATTATATTCCTCTTAATTATCTAGGTTTATGGGCTTAAAGAGAGGATATTTCCATTACTGTATTCAAATAAGGGTAAATTAGGTTATTTACATATAATAAAATATTTATTATTTTATTATTTTATTATTTTATTAGTTTATTATATTATTATATTATTATTAATCCTTCCAATACTTTTGAAAAACACCTAACATGAAAAAACTCTATATCATGCCTTGGGTAAAACCTATATTCTTGATTTAATGGATGTATTAGTATTCCACTATGAAACAATTTTTGGGATATGTTCCATTATTTTAAGAAACATTTGCATGAATTATATAATTTTTTTAATTTATTTTATTATATCAACTCTAAGGCTCCTGAACCTCTAGAATCCCATGAAAACTCTTTACTAGACTCCAAAAATATTTTTTAAAACATTATGATGTTTACATGGAAACAAATAATTTAATTACCACCTCCTTAGTGATTTTAATTCCAAAAACAATAAAAAAAATACAAAAAAATCTAAGGATACTAAGCTCACATATGTTTTTCCAACTCCCATGTGTTCTCCTAAAGTTTCCATTATGGTCAGATGCACAAAAAGAGAATTGGTCACCCATGGATGTTATTAACTAGTGAATACCCTATCTCTATCGGGTAATCTATAAAGGTGTCTCCATCCTTTTTATCCATATCACCCTAGTAGATAACATGTAATTGTTCATACAAAAACCTCCTCATCTATGACATGTGGAACACATGGTGGACCTGGTCTAACTACAGTGGAAGAGCTATGTAGAACACAACCACACCAACCTAATGAAATATCATTAAAGGGATAATCAATAACATAGATAACTTTATACCCCATAAAAATAGATGTAATAACAACAGAGTTAAGACCTTCAGGAATAAAAAATTTCCCTCATTGAATTCCAAAGGCCCTTATTATAGATATGTGTAAGAATTATGACATCTCTTGGTAGTCCTCATACACTGTTGGATGAAATAAATGTTATCTTTTATCTAATAAACTAACTCAAGGCCCATGAGTTCTGAACCCCTGGGATTAGTTCAACACAGCGGTGACCTATAAGGTCTCTTATATATGGTATCAAATGGTTCTATACTAATAGTGGAGTGGTTTATTATAAGGAAACCTCGCCATGGGTAGGTAATCTTCCCAAATATTTTCAATTTACAACAATAAATCCAAAATCATTTACTTCCAAACCTGAATGGTCTGCTCAGTCGGGACATATTTATAAGTCCCCAACCTTAAACATTACATAATATTTATTTTTTATCAAGAATATACTTTCTTTCACATTGAAGATCATTCTAGGTTTATAGTTTTATATAATTAGGCCATAACTTTTACATCTCTAATATTAAAAATTATACACTTCTATTATATCGAATTTTTTCACAACAATAAAACACCTTAAAAAAAGAACTATTTTTTGGATAACAATGTTATTGAATTATTACTTTCTCTTACTCTTCTTATACCCTTTGAAAAAAAAATTAAAAATCATGGTATGATCATAAAAATCTCAATAAGGGTTATAAAATAAGGAAATAAAACATTAGTCTATGAATACATACAAATAAATAAAATCATAATTTTCACTCATAAAATATATGCTCTTTAATATACCTCATGAAATCATAATATTTTTGAATAAATCATATATGTAACTAGTGGAGTCCATAACATACTTAAAATGTAGATTTCGCATCTACATAGGGAGTAACCTTCACGGTTACATTTTGAATACCCATCACAATATATTCCCTAAATCTCTTAAGATAAACCCTATAATTTTCCACCACGACTTTAACCAATGCATTGAAGAGCTAGCTCAGGATCACCCACCCTTTTTTTATCATGGAAACACCCGTATACATAAACTATTCCCAAGAACCATAACATTATCATAACACATAAAACAAGCATAAAAGAAAGATAAAAATTCAATATTGAAATCACAATAAAAAAATGTCAAGATATGGACATAATCAATTCTTTATAAAATCCATTTTCATTACCAAAAAACATAAAAAGAGTATATGGTATTTATTTTCTTTTTAAAAATATTATATCTTGTTAAGGAAGCCAAATATCAAATAATTCTTGCTGCAGTGGAAAGTTCTTCATCGTCGCATACGTTAAGAAGAAACATTACTTTTTTCATTTAGTCAAATGCTTCGTAAAAAAAGAATCCTCTTGAAAATAGTTGAATTAAATTGAAATTCAATGGGGTTCTTTATAAACCATATAAAATAAGGTCGTACATAAATCAAAATATTCCTCAATGAATGGAGATTGAGAAGAAGTCTCTTACCTTGAGTCAGACATGTCTCGTTCATTCTTTATATTCCTAAATAATAAGCATATTTTAATTTCTACTTGATTTAGAACATTTTCATGTTTAATATTCATTTTATATTCATTATCATAATGTTATAAAAATTAAATAATTACTTAATTTCATATTGTTTGGTTTTTCAATTTTTGGTACTTGAGAAAAAAAATGAACTTATTTGATGTAAATTGTCAATGTTGTAAAAATTCCATCGTATCTAGAATTGTATTCCTTATTTAAATATCTTGTATGTTTAGTATATATTTATTTGTAATTTCCATAATATTTGGAGATAATAAATGAAATTCATCATTCATGGAGATGGTAGGTCGAACGTACACATGAATGCTACATTCATTTCTTTGTCATATTAAAAGAATAATAATCAAATGATATAAATGTATATTATAATAAAATATTTATATTTATGTCATTTATTTCTCATTTTTTTAATAAACACAACCTTTATATGTTCCATGTATATCATGAATGATTTATATAACCTTGATGGGGCGGTAGTGCACACTTCCTCATCTAAAATTATCGTATTTACACATCATGGAAAGAATAAAAGAATGTTGTAAATAAAAATTAAAAAATAATAGAGACAATATAAATATTATATATATATCATATAAATATAGTTCCATCATAATTTCCACCATGAGAGGTGGTAGGGTAAAACTGAATAATCATCATTTCGTGAGGTAGTAGTTCATCGTACATAGAAATAGTATGTTTGTATCCATAAGATGCAGGTTTGTGTAAGTGTAGTTCAAATATTTCTCAAAATAATATCCTAGTTTATTAAGTATATTCATTTTGATGTGTAATAAAATAATAAAAAGATCATATGGAATAGAGAAAGAAAATAAAAGAAAGGAACTTCAGAGAAGATGTTACCTCTAAATCGGGTAATTTCTTTTGATTTGAGAAAAAAGGAATTCTAGATTTTCCTTTTGCCCATGTTATGGCTTCTATAAGAAAATGTTTGATTTTTGGAGATTATTTTAGTAGAATTTGGATTATCCAATGGTCTTGATAGGTTTGAGTATGTGGGTATAGGTGGTGGCCTTTTATAAGAGGGAGGAAAGCCTAGAAATATTAATATATTATAAATTTAAAATCGATTAGAAATGACCCCAAACTTTTTAATTTCTAATAAATATGATTTTGGAATGAATAAATATCATCTATTAATTTTTATACAAGTTTTTAATATTTTTTAACCCTTATCATTTTTTTAACCCTTTTTTTACAATTTTTAATATTACTATGATTATGTGTTATTTATACATTGTGGGTTAATGTAATTACCATATCATGTCAAAAAACAAAAACAAAAATCATTTCTGACATATGTGAACTTATCTTAACAATTTCTCTGAATAATATATTTTTAGGAAATTAATATCATTTAATAAACTATTTTATATTTTATGTTATGAATTATGTCAATTTTGGACACAATTCATACATGTCTTTTTTACAAATTCATAACAAGTTGATTCCTTAAAAAAATGAATCAATCCTAACAAGTCATATTCACCTAAATAATTATTTTATCACATTAATTAAGTAATATAATATTTATTTTAATATATATAATATCATTTATTTGAATCCTTTATTTATAAGGCAATCATTGCATCATCATTGTGTCATAATAAAATTTATTTATTTAATGTCTAAAAATTATACATAAAATATCATGATGTAGGAAAAAAATTTATATTTATAATTACTATATATAGTCGAAATTATCTCTTATATAACTCTATATAAAAAATTAGTAAGAAGATAAATGTTTTTGTTATTTTTCTCTTTAATTTAAATTAATTATTATAACATGTCATTATAACTCCCAAGTGGCTCTCGAATGCCAAGATTTCAGCATAAGGATGACCAGGGTCAGACATAATGAACAAAATATGATAAAGAAATGTTTTATGATATTTTAATATTATTAAAATATTATTTTTTACTCTTATTTACAAGATATACCCTTTAACTATGGTCAAAAAAATAATTATTGAAGTTACTATTCATAATGTCCCAAAATAAAAGGTAACTATTCACACAATTTGGACCATATGATTAAAAATATGGATTCCATTTTTAAAAATTAAAAAAACAGAATTGGCATAAATTAATTTAAAATTAATTCATGTTGAAAAATTCAAAAATGATGTTTTTCAAAAGTAAAAAACTATTAAAAGATTGACATGTGTTTATGCACAATTTCAATGTGAAATCACTTCCAATGACAAAAATTGGATTAAATGAAAAAAAAAATCTAATTGAAATTTAAATTCAATTAAAAAGAAAATATAAATATATAATTAAATTAGATGAAAATATAGAATTGAATTAAAATGTAGTATTTTTCACTATTTATTAAAATATGAATTTCATTAGAACAATACCAAAATTTCAACAAAGGAAAATTTTGATGTCCCACTTCAAAATAATAAATTTATTTTGTCAAATATAACATATAAAAGTGACAAAAAATATATATTTAAAAATGGTTCTCCATCAAAAGATGATAAACTGACCTTTTAAAATATTAGAGTATTTTATGCATAAATTTGATTCATTCTCATTTCAAGCCAATAAAATTTATTGGATAAATGTAAATACAATTAACCAACATGTATAATCATATATTACTAAGTTCTATTCATTCTCTCCAATACAATGGATTGGTGTTAACTACTATTTAAAATAATATTATTATTATATTTTTTGGTGTAACTCAATGTTTTGTGCAACATAATATTTCAAAGAAACATGTTATTGTGTGTTGAGTAAACTCCAAGAAAATGTGTCCCCTCTAATGTAAAAATAATATCTTATTCATAAATATTAATAGAAATGAGAAAATATTATTCAATAAATATCACGAATCCTACATCATTCCCCATATTGGTGATTATTTCCCTGTAATTTTATTTACTAGTCCTATTAATGGGGGTATTTATCCCTTATAGAATTTTTATATTTTCATGTTGACTCCTCAACCATATGGTTTTTCACAAAACTTTTACCTAATAAATTATTTTATTCCGCAACACTTTCTCAATATGTTAAGGAATCTGAAGTGGTTGTTCCTTATAAGAACGATTCTCTTCCAACTAAGCTACCTACGGTCTCAAAACATGAGATGGATCTGGAATATACATTATAAAAATTGAAACATGAAAAAACATTATGTACCTGGGATAAACATGGAGTTAAAGCCACTCTATAGGCATCTGATCCAAATTTCTCTAGGATTTTATAGGGTCTAATGAACCTCAGACTCAGCTTTCCCTTTTTACCAAAATGCATCTCACTTTTCCATGGAGAAACTTTGAGAAAGACATGATCACCTACCTTGAAAGAAGGATCCTTCCTCCAGTAATCTGCATAAATTTTATGCCTACTCTAAGATACTCTTATATGCTTCTAAATCAAATGAACTTTTATTTCCATCTCTTCTACCAATTCTACTCCCATCAACTTCTTCTCACTTACATCATCCCAAGAAGCAAGAGTTCGACACCACATTCCATATAATGCTTAAAATGGTTCCATCTTTATACTAGAATGAAAACTGTTATTATAAGAAAATTTTACCAATGAAAGATGTTGGTCCCAAATTCCTTGGTAATCCATTGAACAAACATGTAGAATATCTTTAAATTCTTGAATTTTTCATTCTAACTTCTCATCTGATTGTGGATGAAAATCTATACATAAATTTAATCCAGTACCCAACGACTTCTAAAGGCCCTTCTAAAATTTAAAAGTTAACATGGGATCACAGTGTTGTTCAATGTAGAGGGGAACTCCATGTAACCTAAAAATATATTTAATATATAATTGAGAAATTTGATCTATAGATTTTGTATCTCAAATAAGAAAAAATGAGCAGATTTAGTTAATCGATCAATAATAACCCATATTGCATTATTACTTTGATAATTTTTTGGTAATACCACAACAAAATCTATAGATAAAATTTCCCATTTCTACTCTGTCACTAGAAATGAATGAAGCATCCCTTTCGGTAACTACTGCTCTACTTTAACCTGTTGACAGATCAAACATATCAGGGAAAAGTTAGTAATATCGCTTTTCATTTCATCCCACTAGTAATATTATCAAAGATCTTTATACATCTTAGTACTGCCAGGATTAAATTAAAAATAAGACCTATTAGTTTCACATAATAACACTATCTTAAACAGTGAATCACATGGTACACATTATCTCATTCCAAACCTCAAAATACAGTATTTATCAATGTTAAATTCATGTAACTTTTCCCTCTGAACCAATTCTACCTTTTTC
The DNA here is from genome assembly GCA_963277665.1 of Viscum album. NCBI lineage: Eukaryota > Viridiplantae > Streptophyta > Magnoliopsida > Santalales > Viscaceae > Viscum > Viscum album. The sequence goes on from OY728129.1 coordinate 1,544,215,816, forward strand.
AAAAACTCACTATCTTATTTTTGTACTTTCTTAATTTTGTCGGATTGATATTATTTCACTGTCACCTAAAAATTAGAGTGTAATTCCCTGAAAAAACAACTACATATCCAAAATTCATCAAATCAGAAACCAAAGGATCTTGTTCCAAACGTTTCTTGGTTAATATAGCATTACACTTTCGACTCAAAGAATCAGAGACATTATTTTTTTACTAGATGGTAATAAATAGTGAAATTTGAATCTTTGATTAATTTTGTCCATCTCCTATGTCTCATGTTTAATTATTTCTATGTGAATATATGCATCAAACTTTTGTGATCAATATATATTTCACACTTCATACCATAGAGATGAAGCCTCCAAATTTTTAAATCCAAAATAATAGCAGCTAATTCCAAATCATGTGTAGGGTTATATAACTCATGAGTTTTTAAAAAACTTAAAGCATAATCCATTACATGATCATTAGGCATTAGGACACATTCAAGTCCTTTAAAAGAGGCATCACTATAAATAACAAATTCACGATTTCATTAAGGAAAATACAAAACTATAGCATTCACCAATCATCTAATCAATTCATGAAAACATTCATCAAGTTATTTTTTGAAAATTTTTTATAGGGTCAACAGTTATTCCATATTGAGACACAATGTGACCAAAGAATGAAATTTATTGTAACCAAAACTCACACATTATGAATTTCACATTCAGTTTATTTTATTTTAAGGTTTGTAAGACAACCCTTAAATAACATTCATGCTACTATTTACTTTTAGAATATAGAAAAATATCATCAATAAACAAACCCACAAACTTATCCAAGAACTCACAGAAAATTCTATTCATAAAATCTATGAATGCAACTGGTGTGTTAGTTAACCCAAAAGTAATAACTAAAAATTCATAATGGATATATCTAGTAATGTAATGTGATCTTTGGAATTTATTTTCCTTTACTCTCAACTGATGGTACCTAGACCTTAAGTCAATCTTTGAAAAATACTGAAGATGTTGGAGCTAATCAAACAAATCATTGATATGAGGAAATGAATACTTATTCTTAATAGTGATGTTATTCAAGGCTCTATAATCATTGAAAAGTCTCAATGAACCATCTTTATTTTTTTCAAATAGGATAAGAGAACCCCATGGTGATGTGCTAGGTTGAATATAACATTTATCTAATAAATCCTATAATTTATTCTTTAACTCCATCTGAATGCCTGAATTGCCTAAAGGCCTTTTTTATTATCTTTAAAAATCCACTATTCAAGGGGTGTGGTGGAACCCTTAAATGCCTAAATTATTAAGATAAAATTACATGACATGTCAGTCTTAAGGGAATCACCTAGACAAGACAACTTGGAACTGCTCCTCCCCAGTAAATATTATGATATTAGCAATCCACCTACACAAGGCTGGTTGGCTAGCTATCCTGTGTAGAGCTGCACAGGCCCAGTACCAATAGCAGTTCCATACCCTCTCATTCTTCTAATTCTAGGTAGCTATACTATGGTGAATTCACCAGTTATGAATCCTATATCTGGAGCCTTGCCCCTTGTAATATGACTGGTACATCATCAGATTTCATGTGGCCCAAAGGCCTTAGGGTGTCCTGATGGCCTTGAGGTGGCCTAAAGTCCTTGGGTGGCATGAAAGCCTTTCAAGACCTTGAGGACCAAACCGGTACATATCTTATACATATCTTATACAGTACTTACTATAGTACTGGTATAGTAATACTATAGTAACCTGGAAATATGTCTCTACACAGATTTGATCTCAGGTCTCCTGGATTCACTTTCTGATTTCGCACCAACCGGGTTGAGGCTCATTTTCATTTATTATTTCACTCTTAAAGTTCAACTTGATCCATTCTATAAGGGGGTTTGAAATTGTCTTATCATCAAGAACCAAGTCGATAGTAAATTCAACTTCTTGATCAGGTATTATACTATGCAACTCATAATGAAAAACATCAAGGTACTCATTTACCACTAGAACATAATTAATATAAATAGTTCCTTTCTCTTTTACAATATGTGCAAGGTAAAATTAATTTTCATATTTTACTAGTTTCTCACCTTCTAGATATGTTATCATAAGTAAGGTTTGGTTTGTGTACACAAACTAAAATTTTTTATGAAATGAAATATCTTTATCTCTTTACTCAATCATAGAATGATAAATGGAAAGCCATTCTATACACAAAACAAAATAAAAATATACTAGAGTCAATACAATATGATTTATAGGTATATTCTTTCTACACACAAGGATAAGAAGGTTCATATAATTTCTTTTTGTCTCAAAATTTCACCTCATTGTTTTTACCACAAGATATGAATTCATATCTTGAGATGGAATTCCCAATTTATTTGAAACATTATCAAGAATGAAAGAATGTGTAGAACTAGAATCAAAAAACACATTGGCATAATCTGAATAAAAAACATTATACTTGATGCTAGTTCCTTTGATGGCCCAACATCTACTGAAGTAGTTTAAAATCATTTCACCACCCCTTTCTACTTGTAGTCCAGATGCTTTACATTATTTGATTTCTTCATCAAAAACTCATTTGCATAATAACCCATTTCATTCACTAAAAGCAATTTACTAATTGGGAATCAGATTTTGTATTACCATTACCCTAATAATTTCCAATGATGTTTTGAGCCTTATGTCCCATTTTCCACATCAGAAACACTTACCAGAATTCAAAAGGCATTCCAAAGTGTTCTTTTTACCACAATTATCACAAATAGTAAACTTAATATTCATACCATCAAACTTTTTTGAATAGTTCTTCCATTTCATATGCCACCTTGACCTATTATTCTATTATTTTTCAAAGAACACATGATCATTAGAAAACACCATTTCCACCTTCTCTGCACATTGAACAATTTTTTTCATAACTTTTGAACTCACGGGAAGCTAATTTCCATCGAGACATTGAATTTAATCCTGAGTAAAAATGACTGATTTTACTATCAATATCCTATATAAAATTTGGAGCATACCATTCCAGACAAGTTAATTTTTCTTCTTAAGAAGACATTGATTCCACCTTCTACCTCAACTCCAAGAATTCTTTTACATCCTATGTCAAACTGTCATAGGAAAATATTTCTTAAGGAACATACCTTTAAAGGCATCCCAATCAAGACCAACAATATCCTCAATATCCCTAATATTTTTATACATCGAGAACCACTGATCGGTTTCACATTCAAAATGGTAAACTACAAGAATAACCTTTTATGTTTTTAACACCCCATGACATCAATCTTTTTGAGTGCTTTAATCCACTCTACAGCTAGCACTGTGTTAGATGATACTCTGAATGATGGGGGTGTTGCCTCATAAAATCTCCAATACCAACTTGTTCCTTTGTGGTTGATCTGGCTAATCTCAATCTTGGATAAAACCAACAGTTATATCTTGATTTCATTGTACTATCATTGTAACAAACTATTCAGTTCTAATTCCGACCATTTATGGTTGCTGATTTGGAAGGTTGTTTTCATATTGATGTTTTCTCATCATAGTTATCATGTTTCCTCTACAGAAAATCATTCTTAACACAGACATATCATATAAAATAAACATTTAAATATTCAAATTCTATATCATTTCAATCTAACCATAATGTAAAAAAATATGGATATTCCTTTAAAAATATCCTAAATCCTAAATTTATCTAAACTGACCTATGATATCAACTATAAGGCCCCAATATTAAACATTACATATTATTTATTTTGGATCAAAAATTTAGTTTCTTTCACATTTTTAATATTTTCAGGTTTATAGTTTTATAGAATAAGGCCATAATAATTACAATATATCTCAAATGTTACAAAGTAAACACTTCTATTCTATCCAATTTATTTTAATAATAAAAATACTTAAAACAATAATTATTTTCTTGATAAAAATCTTCTTGAATTCATAATTTCACTTACCCTTCCTTATACCCTCTGAAAAACGTTTCAAAAACTTGGTATGAGTATTAAAATATCAGTAAGGGTTATAAAATAAATAATGAAAACATTAGTCCATGAATACATACAAATCAATGAAATCCTACTTCTCACTTATAAAACATAAGACCTTTAATATACCTAATGAAATCATAATATTTATGAATAACTCATAGAAGTCCTAAATCGTAAAGGTCACTTATGGCATCCAAAACAAACTTACATTTTAGCTTTCACAATAATATAGGGAGTAAACATCAAAGTTATGTTTGGAATATCCATCACAGTATATTCCCTAAATATATTAGGATAAATCTTAACTTTTACCTCCGTCACATTACCCATTGTATTAGAGATCTATCTCAGGCTCACACGCCCTCATTTTATCATTGAACCACCCATATACATAAACATTACACAATAAAAATAACATAATCATAACACATATAACAATCATAAAATAAAGATAACATTTCCACATCGCAATCACAATATATCATTTCAAGATTTTAAACAAATCAATGATTTCCCAAAACCATTTTCAATAAAAACAAATATGTAAAAATGGTATATGGTATTTATTTTCATTTTAAAAACACTATGTCTTATTAAGGAACCAGAATATCATATAATGATCGGGGCGGGGAAAAGGTTGTTGTTGATATGTACGTTAAGAAAAAACATTCCTTTCATCATTTGGTAAATTGCTTAGTAAAAAAATATTAATTTTTTAATTATTTAATTAAATAAAAATTAAAATTATTTTATTATACACCTTATAATAGAAGGTCGTATATTATTCAAAATATTCCTCAATGATAGGAGATTAGGATGAAGTCCTTTACCTTGAGTCTGATTTGACTTATTCATTCTTAATGTTTCTGAATAATAAACTTTGGTTAATTTATAATTTTTTTAGAACCTTTTCAGGTTTATTATTCATTTAATATTATTTATCACTGTTTTATAAAAATTACACAATTATTTAATTTCATATTGGTTCGTTTGTCGATATTTGGTACTTGAGTCGAAAATGAACTTGTTTGATGTAAATTTTACATGTGGAAAAAAGTCCATCATCTCTATAATATTATTCGTGACATAAATATCATATATATATACAGTATATTTGTATTTATAATTTCAATAATATTTGGTTATAATAAATGATATTCATCATTCATTGAGTCGGTAGGTCATACGTACGCATGAATGCTTGTTTCACTTTTTTCATATTAAAAAAATAATCAAATGATATAAATTTATATTATTATACCAGTATTATATTAATTTCATGTATGTATCATAGGATTAATATGACCATACTTTATACATTCCATGTATATCATAAATGAGTTATATCACTTTCAGGGGTGGTAGTCCACACTTCCCCAAATGAAATTATTATATTTACACATCATGGAAATAATAAAGGTATTTTGTAGATAAAAATTACAGAGCCATAGAGTCAATATAAATATAATATATATCATATATAAATATAGTTCCTTCCTAATTTCCACCATGATAGGTGGTAGGGGTAAATTGATCAATTGTAGTTTCGTGCAGCAATAATTCATCATACAAATAAATTGTATGTTTTGTCCATTTGATAGAGGTGTTTGTAAGTGTAGATGAAATCCTTCAAATAAAAACATCCTAGTATATTGAGGATAATTTTTTTATGTAATAAAATAATAATAAGATCATAGGGAGTGTATATGGAAAATAAAGGAAGGGATCTTGAGAGAAGATGTTACCTCTAAATCGGATAAATTATTTTGATTTGAGTCAAAAGGCTTTATTGAACTACATTCTGCCCAAAGTAAGGATTATAAGACTAAATGGGGGATTTTGGGAGCTTATTTGAGTAGAAATTGTTTAATTTAATGGGCTTGAGATGTGTTAGTAGGTGGGTAGATGCGGTGGTCTTTTATAAGAGGGAGGGGGTACCTTAGGAAAGTCTCAAAATATTAATTTATTATAAATTAAATTTCGATTAAAAATAGTCAAAAACTGGTTTAATTATAATATAAGGTTATTTCTATGTAAGTACCTATCATAAAATAATTTTTAGACATGTTATGGATATTTTTTTACCCTTATCTTTTTTTTAACCTTTATTTTACCCTTTTTAATCTTAGAGAGATATCATGTTATTTACACATTGTAGGAAAATGTAATTACTATGTCAGGTCAAAAAACCAAAAAAAAAAGGTAATTTAGGAAATATCTAAACTTATATTATCTATTTGGAAGAATATTATATTTTGAGTAATTTAATATAATTTAATAAGTAATTTTATCTTTTATGTTATGAATTATGTCAATTATGGACACTATTCCTACTTGACATTCTTAGAAATTCATAACAACATGATTCATTCAAAAAAATATTGAATCAATAATAACATTTCATATTCATGTAGAGAATTCATGAATGACATTAATTATGTGAAATAATATTTATTTTAATATTTATAATACCATTTATTTTAATTCTTTATTAATGAAGTAATCGTTTCTTCATCATTATGTCATAATTAAATTTATTTATTTAATGTCTAAACATTTTAAGTAAAATATTAGGATGTATGAAATATTATTATATTTATAATTGGTATTTATAGTCAAATAGATCACTTATATAACCATATATTTAAATTTATTTAGTTAAAAGATACATGTTTATGTTATTTTTCTCTTTTTTAATTAATTTTTATAACATGTCATTATCAATTCCAAGTGGCTAAAAAATTCCAAATGTTTTCCCTAAGGATTCTCACAGTCGTACATTTCTCATTCAATAGGATAATTACATGTTTTAGGGTAGTTGTATATTATTAAAATATTATTTGTTACCCTTATTTACAAGATTTACCCTTAAACCATGGTAAATAAAAATAATTACTGAAACTGCTATTCATAATGTCTAATAATAAAAAGTACGTATTAACACAATTTGAACCTTATGATTCCAAAAAAATCACTTTTTCCAAATTCAAAACTCTTAATTTGTATAAATTAATTTAAAATTAATTCCCATTGTGAAAACTAGAAAGCGGGTTTTTAAGAAGTAAAAACTATCAAAGATTGACATGTGTTTATATCCAATTTCATTGTGAAATCACTTCCAAAGAAAAATATTATATTAAATGAGAAAAAACATAATATAATTACATTTAAAATAATAATAAAATGAAAATCTAACTATATAAATAATTTTGATGAAAAATGGTTTGGAATTAAAATGCATTATGTTTCACTATTCATTAAAATATGAATTTCCTAAAAAAACACCAGAATTTAGACCAAGAAAAATTTTGATATCCAACTTCTAATGAAGAACTATATTTTTGTCAAATATAACATATAAATGTAAAAAAACTATATTTAAATGATTTCTCCATAAAATGTTATAAACCAACCTTTTAAAAATATTAGAGTATTTTATTCTTAAAATAGTATTCATTCTCATTTTAAGACACTAAATATATTGGATAAATGTAAAAACAATTAAAAATATGTATAATTATATTTTATTAAGTTATATTAATTCCCACCAATACAAGGTATAATCAGTAATTTCCTTTTAAAATAATATTATTTTTATATTATTTTTTTGTATAACTTAAAATTGTGTGCAAGAAACCTGTTGTCCCCCGTTGAGTATTCTATCAGACAAAGAATCACCGTTAATGTAGAAATAATATCATATTCATAAATATTAATAGAAATAAAAAATTATTAATCTATAAATATCTAGGATCCTACAATATTTCTGGGACTGAAACATTATGATCATCCACAACCAAGTCCCAGAACATTTATGTAACCATCTCTGTAATCATGGTATAAAGAATGCATCATGGTCTAAGATGATATTCATGGGAACTCTATGAATCTAGAATATCTCATACATGTATAGGATTCTCAAAATCTTTACTGAACCCAACTCTTTAATGGAATGGAAGTGGTCTAACATTGTGATATTGTATACAATAACCCAGATGGTGTTGTGGCCTATATCAAATTGTGGAATTCATGTTGCAAAGTCCATGGAGATACCATCCCAATTACACTCTAGAACTTGAATTTGTTGGTTCAAACCCACTAGAACATAGTTCTCATCCTTCACCTTCTGAAAAGTGATAAATTAAGAAATAAACTCAACTAGATATATCAACATTTTTGGCCACCAGAACTGATTTTGAATGTCTTGATACATCTTCGGAACTTTTGGATGTTCCGCTAAGTTGGATGCATAAAACTCCCTCAAAAAATTCTTTTGAAGCAATGATGATTCCATTTAAAATATTTATAAATGGATAACATGATCCCTACCTATATAAAATCAATCAGGAGTACACCTAGTGTATATTTATCCCTAAAAGATCTAAAAATAGATATCACTAAGATGAGCCTCTCTAAAATGTTGAAGAAGTGAATGGGTAAAAACCATTAACTAAAGGTAAGTTACACCATACTCATCCACTAAGGATAGTTATAATTAGGCTAAATGGTCTGATACCACAATCAAAAACTGGGAAAAAGAACACCTGATGAGATCATCATCCACTACATAACCATTTTCAGGAGTATATATTATCTCAAATTTATAATCCTATAGGAACACCAGCCATCATCTCTGTACCAAGATAAGATATTTATATGAAATGATATATATATAAGACACTTTTTTATAATATATGATAAATCTCTCTCTTATAAGGTAGATTCACCATATATTCAGGGTGAAGACTATTCTATCTAGCTTTAGATCACGGGTTAGAGAATTCTTCACATTGGGTCATAACTTCTGGGACCCATAAGTAATCATTTCATGCCTCTATGTCATAAAACAACCAATAGTTCTTATGAAGGAATCTCATAAAAACACATACTCAACACCGTCTTACATAGGCCTCAAGATGGTGGTTCACATAAACCTTTTTTGTGACTCTGAAGAATCCTATTGGAATTTCTCTATCCATGTGAATGGTATACCCTTTTGGGTAAAAGTATACAAGGGGGATTAAATCTGGGGACAGATTATGTATGAATCTAGGGTAGTATCTTAACACCCCAAGTAAGCTCAAAACTTCAATCATGATCATGGGTGGATCAAAATCGAGAACTACTGCAACCTTTAATGGGTCAACTATTAAACCCTCTTCTAAGAAGACATTCACCAAGAAGTGGATCTCTTGAATCCAAAAATGACAAATCAATATATTTCTCTAAATATGGTTCTCTGAAATTATGATGAGAAATGCCCTCAATTTTCATGTGTGCTTTGCTACTACTGATGAGTACACAAGTATTTTATTGATGGGGACCACCAAAAAATTTTCCATAAAGTAATCAATGATCTGGTGTATAAGTCCCATGAAAACTATTGGGGATTTTTTTAATGCTAAGGGGAATTACAACAAATTCATTGTGATAATAGTGAATTAGAATTTCATCTTTGATATATCCCCCTATGGAACTTATATCTTGTGACTGAAAAACATAAGACCAATATTATATACCCACCATGACCCTTTCAACTGGTATAATAGTTCCTCAATTATTATAAGTGGATAATTATTCTTGATGGAAACCAAATTTTGGTGGTGATAATCCACACATAACATCATGATCACATCCACCTTCTTGGAAAACAGTTGTTATCACATTGAGGCTTAATAGACTAAGTGGTTGTTTAATGAGGGTATGTCATATTAAAACAACTATATCATTAGTTATTTTTTTGTTAAACAAAACACTCTTCATTCTCCTTCCCATAAAACAGAATAAATGGAAGTTAAAATATATGTAGGAAAAAACAATTTTACTTGTTCCACCCTCATTGGGATCTTTCCAAGTGGCATACCTTGGAAATGTGCCTATGTTCCAAATCCACTAAAGCATTAAACTATTACAAAGTTCATAGTGGACCCACTATCCCTCTTGGTTTAAAACCATTCGTAATTGGAAAATCTCATTGCTCTCTCAACTAAAATTTCATCACTCCTCCTTTAGAAAATTCTTCTTTTGATCACTTCAATCAAATTTTTCTACACCTCATATAGTTCATAATGAAATTTACATTCATTAACATGGTGAATATATCTTTATCATAGAATTATTAGGAAATCGCTTCTTATTCACGTATGTTTTACTTTCATGAAACCCATTTCTAAACATTCATGAAACTACCCAATAATTCAGGAAACTTTTCAAAAATTCATGAAACTTTTTCTTCAGCAAAACTTGTTACTTTTCATGAAACATTATAATTATCCAAAGAACTAAAAACTGTTTGTGAAACATTTTTTTACAAAAAACTTCCTTCCTTCATGAAATTGATAATATTATGAATCCTTCATGTAGTGAAATGTTTCCTGAAATTCCTTAATGAATTTAGATCCTTTGTATTTTCATTAAGGATTCACCTCTCTGAATAAAAGATCTGGCCATCTATTTATAGATGTTACCTCCTTATCATGAAACATTTGAGATCACCACCACATTTTCATAAAACTCTTTATACCTATTTTCAAATCCCCATGTCTTCTTGAAAGTGTATTTAAATTTTTTATTTCTGAAAATTCTCAAAATCTCATAACTTATAGTCTTTACTGCATGACTCAGCCATATTTCTTCAATCACCAGTCTTTCAAAAATTTCCAATCTTTTGTAAAACACAAAATTTCACAAATTCTATGACTTTTCCATATTTTCACGAGGTGGTATTATAAATTAAAATATAGTGAAACTTGTGTTATCCTCCAAATTTGGGACCCCAGTAATTTTTAAAAAACTATGACATGGCACCAACTTGTACAAAAAATAATTTTTACCACTTCTAATGCTTCCAAGCCTCTATTTATATGCTTGTTCAACATAATTAGTCCAAAATCATGATGAAACTTTACAAATAACCATGTTAACCTGCCTTGTTAACAAACACCATCATCACAAAAACACTAAAAAGCTACCATGATGGATTCTTTCACAACAATCTCCTCATTTATGGTTTTTAACAACTATTCACCAATTAATACCACTTTAAATATTCTTCCATATTATACAAAATAAAATTCTTCTTTCAATCCCAGATAGAAATCAATGATTTACTCAACACACACTCTAATCCCACATGATCAATGGTTAGTGTGATAAACAAGATTACCATGAAATGTTCATCCATGAATCACTTCACTCCCAAAACATTCATCTTTTTTCATCAAAAATCTCATCTATAAAGATATATAACCTCTGATAGATCATCTTGGCATCATAATATTTAAAATTATCCCTACATATCTACTCCCCCTATTATTTTATCCTTTATTATGATTGGTGAATTTTTACACACTTTTCCAATGAACACAAAGGTAACTCCTCTGTGGTTGGAACATTATAAATAATAGATATCAGTTCTTTATGAAAAATCATACCAAACCTTAGGGAGAGGGGATCCTGTATCTACACTTGTTTAGGTGTGGGGAGTTTTTTTCCACCAAGATTCAATCGATTTCACTAAAATTATTATTTGGGTAAGGTATTTTCTAAAATGTCTAAAAAAATTGTTCTGTAGGAACATACTCTATCTTTAGAAGCCCATTATCTACCTTATCCTTGATAAAATAATTCTGTATTTAAATGTTCTTATTCCATGAGTGATGGAATATATTTTTTCTGAGATTTATAGAACATTAATTATCATAATGAATTCTAATTAGAGACTTCACTTCAACTCCAATATCTTCATGTTTTTATTTTATCCACAATCCCTACATATAATATTGAGTGGTTCAAATATATTCATCTTATGTGATTCTCAATGAAGTCCAATCTTCTTTCTTTCTTATCTAAGAAATAAAAAACCTTCAATGATAAAATGTAACATTTGATGTTTATTTTCTATCATATGTTGAACCAGGTTAATATACATATTTATAACCCAATAAATATTTCTAATATTTTTCATTGTACAATAAATTTAAATACATCATTCCCTTGATAGACTAAAATACTCTTTTCACTGTAAGTAAGTGGGTTTCGATAGGTATTGTGACATCCTTGAAAAGAAGTTGCACAACTTAATCAGGATACCCCAATCCAATGGAAACATTTCTAGGATTGGAGCCACTCAAAGAGAGCTGGATGGGGCCCTTCGTGTTAAGGAATGATTTTGGGCTATACAGGTGCGTGACACCTATATTAAAGAGGGAGACACTAATATAAGGTATTTCCACCTGAAAGCGTCTATTAGGAACTGAAAAAACTCTATTAGGAGCCTCTCACAACCTAATGGAAGCAATGTTTATAGCACCTGTGGCATTCACAAAGCTTTGGTAGGATATTTCCAGAACCTCTTCTCCATGGGGACTCCTTCTATGTCTTCTGAAGTGGAAGAATGCATCAAACCGATGATCACTGAGGAGATTAACCGAAAACTTACAAAAGATGTGACGAATGTCAAGATTTACCTAGCTCTGAAGCATATCCACCCCACTAAAGCCCTGGGACCGGATTGTTTTCATGCTCTTTTTTTAAACAATACTGGCACATCATCGGTCCTGACATCTGAAAAATGATAAAAAAAACATCCGAGTAGGGAATACAAGCATTTCTTCCATCAAAGAAATGGTCCTCGTCCTCATCCCCAAAATCAAGAAACCTCAGGCGATCCCTGATTTTAGACCTATTATCCAATGAAATGTTTCTTATAAGATCTTCTCAAAAATCCTTGTCAATCAGCTGCATCCTTGGATTCCTGATATTATCACAGAAAACCAGAGCATATTCATGGCCAAGCGACTGATTACAGATAATGCAATTGTGGCCCATGAAGTGTTTCACTCTATGAAAACACATTCCACTGCAAAAAGTGTAACCATGGCCTAGAAAATGGATATGAACAAATCCTATGATAGAGTGGAATGGCAGTTCCTTAGAGCTGTGATGCTGAGAATGGGCTTCTGCACTAAATGGACAGAAATTGTCATGCACTGCATCTCGACCATCTCGTTCCGAATCAAGGTCAATGGGGAGCTCACCAGAGAAATCACCCCAACCTGTGGCCTGCGCCAGGGAGACCCTCTCTCCCCTTTTCTCTTCATTTTGGTGGCTGATGTTTTCCCTAACCTTATTTCCAAGGCTGCATCCTCTAAAGCTATTCATAGTGCAAAGGTCTGCCATGAGAGCCCACAAGTGTCAAATCTCTTCTTCCCTGACGACTGCCTCTTTTTATCCAGAGCCACTATTAATGAATGTCGGGTGATCATCCAATTGATCAAGCAATATGATTGGGTGTCTGGACAGTCTATTAACCACGAAAAATCAGAAATATCATCCAGCACAGGGGTGCCTTCTGCCAAGAGAGATGATCTTTGTGCATCTGCAGGCATCCATTTGGTCGATAAACACCAGAAGTATCTTGGACTCCCTACGGGGATTGGACGGTCCAAAAAAGAAATTTTTGCAGCTCTAGTGGAAAGGATTGAGAAAAACATTCGAGGATGGACCCCAAAAAGCATCTCCAAAGCTGTCAAAGGAACCCTCATTAAAGCTGTCATTTAGTCTATCCCCAGCTACTTCATGTCGATGTTTAACCTCCCGGCGGCCATCATAAACCTGATCCATTCACATACTGCCAACTTCTGGTGGGGAAAAATGATGGAAGAAATTGACCCCACTGGTGGGCCTGGGAGAAACTCTACAAACCCAAGTCGGAGGGAGGGATGGGATTCCTAGATCTTCATCTCTTCAATGATGAACTGCTGGCCAAGCAAGGATGGAACCTTATTAACCATCCTTCATCTTTATGTGTGTAGGTACTCTGGGCCAAATACTTTCCCCACACGGACTTTCGTGGATCCTTCCTTGGCCACTGTCCCAGCTTCCTCTGGAGAAGTATTTGGGGGGCCTGAAATCTCCTGGAAAAAGGACTGGGATGGAGGATTGGAAATGGATCATCTGTCAACATCTAGACCGATCCCTGGCTTCTCAATAAGGATGGTGTACTGGCCACATCCCCCGTTCAACTAGGTCTTGAAGATTCCATAGTCAACTGCCTCTTTTCTAACCAGGGCCTGGGATGGTGTGTGGAAAAAATCCATGAATGGTTTAATAAAAGAGACCAAAGAATTATTCTGAGCATCCCCTGGGTCCCTGATGCCGGCCCCAACCATCTTTTTAGACCAATGAATATTCAGGAGAGTTCACGGTGAGATCTGGGTATAGACTAGCTGTTGTCATTCTCTCTCACGACTGTGATGAGGGACTATGGAAATTGCTTTGGAATCTTAACGTCCCCCCAAAAATTCACCAATTTTAGTGGTAGGTATGCACGGGCACCCTCCCTACCATGATCCTCCTTGTTTACCATCATATGGCCAGTGCCGTATCCTGCCCTTTTTTCGCAAACATTCATGAAACCCCTTGGCACACCATCATTCACTGCCTGGGAGCCAAGGAAATTTGAAATAAATGGGTCTCGCCTTCGGAAGCTTCACTGGACATTTCCTCTGACCTCCTCGATCTTTTGATACACTAGTGCTCCTCTCATTCATCATCTAATGCAACCTCCCGTTGCAACCTAGCCTGGATTATTTGGGTTCAGTGAAACAATTCAGTTTTCCACCATGTTCATCGGCCTCCCAAGTTCTGGATTGAAAGATCCACTTCATGGGTTGAGGGATGGAAGGACCACAAATGACACTTTTTTCCAATCATCACCCCCTTTTGTTCCCCTCACTGGACCCCCCCCCCCAAAGGAAGCGAGCCTTAATAATAACATGGATGCTTCTCTCCCTAAGGATGGGCATATTTCTCTCAGCCTCTTGGCTTGAAATCATCTGGGGCAGATCATTGCTGAAAAATATGAACCACATCATGCCTTCTGGGAACCTTCAGTTTCTGAGGCCTATGCCATACTGGCTGGGATGATGCTCGTTGTGGAAAGCGGATGGGCTGATATCATCATCGAGTCTGATTGCCTTTCAGTTATCAATGCAATTAACCACAGTGACGCCGGACTCCAGGAATTGGGCTTTATCGTCAGAAGAATGCGCTCACTGCGCCAAGTATTCTCTTGTTGCACCTTCTCCTTTACCAAAAGAGAAGGAAAAAATGTTTCCCATTAGCTGGCGGCCTCAGGCCCCTTCGACGCCAACCAACTATGGCTAGGCAACTTCCCTTCTTGGCTCTGCTTATGTACGACTGCTGATATTCTCCATTAATATAATCATTCTTTCTTTGAAAAAAAGTGGGTTTATCTAGGATTAATTTGATACTGTTTTTATTTAAATATGGAAAAAACAATATTGGGTCATTTCCCTATTAAGTTAAATATACTACCTATCATCTTTCGATATTATTTAATATTAAACACTTTTCATCCATCTGATCAGGATAGTTTTCTCCGGGTATCCATTGGAGATTTCATTTCCTTAGAATTATCTATTCTAAATAATATCGGGACCTCCTTAGGATATTTGAATTAATAAAGAAATGTTTCATTTGATACATGAATCACCTATACAATAAGTAAAAAATATTATTTATCCCATTATATACATTTTAAGCTTACTTTACATGAACTCTATGAATATATTTCACTATGCTACATCTGTTCCCTAAAATATTATTTCATCAATATAAACTCACACCATCACCCTTTGATTAATTCAATTTTTTAAATAAATATTGTAATCAACTCAACCACACATAAAATTGATCTTCTTAAAATAATATTAATTTATTCAATACCATGATCCCATTTCAAATTATATTCTATATAATGAATTTTTCAGATGAAAAAACATGGTTACATGTTCATGGATAATAAACCTGTTAGGTTTTTTTATGTGCACTTCTTCTTCTAGAACCCCATTTAGAAATTCCAAATTAACATCCATCTAGAAAAAATTGAATTTGCTCTGCACTATTATGGTCAACAATAGTGGAATCGTCTTGAGCCTTGAAACATGTGAAATGTCTTGTCAATGCCAATTCCCTTGATCTGGGAGAATACCTTTAAAAATATTTATTCTTTTTTATTAATTACTTTTAAATATTCATTTATTTTTTTCAAGAAGAACCATTTGGCCTTAATGAATTTTGTATATTCTGGCCTTGAAATAATATCCCATGTCTGATTCTTAATTTGGTCAAGATCTTCATTCATAGAATAAAATCAGTTCATATCTTTATCTTATTCTTCAAAACATTATTCTCTACCTTGGATTAGATGGATTCATGCCATAAAGGCATCATTCACTATGTTTTTACTAGTGTTTTTAGATCCCTAATTATGTTTTAACAATCAATTTTAGCTCAAATATTCAGTTTTAGTTCATATTTATATTTTAATTACACATGACCATCATCATTATGTTAATTTGAATTATCATTTTCAAATTCTACTCCCCTAGAATTTATTACCTCCACATAAATGTCATCAAGTAAATATTCATTTTATTTTTTAATATTTTGTTAATTTACTAATAAAATCATGTAATTGAATTTAACAACATTCCCCACCCTAGCCACTTGTTGAATAATTTAAATGATTTTCTATTTCATGAGTTTCCAAAAAATATCCCTTAAACTCCATGAGACTCAAAATTTATTTTTTTTCTCCTTGTTGATAATAAAACACTTACTTTAAAATATTCCAAAGTATATGATTTTCTGGTTATTTTCATACCACAACTCACATAGATTATTTCATTCTTTTGGATAGAACAGTTCCCTATTAGATATATAGACCAATGTCAAGACTACTTCCTTCCATAATTTACCTGTTATGTCCTTTTCAATAACCATTTTTTCAAATGTATATGATTCAATTTATACTTTCAACCAATCTAATTTATTGAAGAGTTATCAGTAATGAAACATGGTTACTATTCCCAGGTTTCTCAACATAATCATCCACTTGGATATTTCTGAATTTTTTACCATTATTAGTTCGATGCTTTATAATATTATTTCAATAGTCCTTACTTAATCCCTATGATATTTTGTTATGAAAATAAACAAGTAATACTCTTAGGAAATAAAAAATATCAGTTCTATCTTGCTGAAATCAAAAATGAAAACAACATAATACCTCTTCCCATCAATATCTCTTGGTGAGATAGCTACACACATATTTACACACACTAATTCAAGCACTCTAGTTGACTTTTATTCATTTACCTTGTATGCCTTTCTGATAGTATTCCCTTGTTGGAAAGCATTTCATGTGTGAGTATAGTGACGTGATATCTTAGGGGGATCTCAAGATATGCCAAATTTGACCTGATCTTCCAGGGATTGTTGGAATAGATGGACAATTCATTTATGTCGCAACCTATTTTCTTCTTCTTTAGATAGAAAGTATATATCCTCTACTCCACTCACAAGGTAAATATTACCCTTCATTTTTTATCCCAATAAAACAATTTTTCTATCATTTACCATGAAGATACACGCATTCATGTTAAAGTTTATAGCATGAACTTTGTCACATAATTGACTAACAATTAACAAGTTGTGATTGATACCTTCGATAACCAAGACATCAACATATCTCATACCCTCCCCCAATTTGTATTTTCCTAATCTACTAATATTTGTTCCTTAATAATTTAAAAAAATTACAAAACATTACTTGTAATATTTAATGCCTATACAAATATCCTTATTTCACATCACATTGGATGTGCATCCACTATCAACTATCCATACACTAGAATGATTTTATGATTTAAAAGGAAATCACTATAACCAATACCTTCTCAGATCTTTTATTTTTTTATCCACATCATGGACATAAAACCTATTTTAGAATGATATTATTTATCTTACTCATAGTATGATGGACAAAATTTATCTTGTATAGATGAAAATCAATTTTCATTTTTTTCTCATTCAATGATTCTTTGGGCTACTGCTTACTAACATATTTGGTATGATTCGATACATTCCTATACATTATTAATGATCAATAACTATCCATGTGTCTGAATCATCCTCACTATAAATAATGGCTATGAAAATCATCTTTTAATATTGAACTCTTTGTGGCACATTTTCTACTCTTATTCTCTATGGTACCTTTTTCTATATACTATACATTTTTGGAATGTACCATATTTCCATACAAAATACACATAATATAAGTTGAATTATAGTGATTCTTTATTGTATAATCATTTTTATTCTTCAATTATCTAAACCCTCTAATTCTAATTTTAATCCAATGTAATTTTCAACCTCAGATTTTATTCTTGTGGTCTAACATTTATCATTAAATATTTTTGTTTGTGAGCAATCCACATACTAGTATTATCATTTGGATATGATGTTTTCTTATATTTTATTGGAACTCTATTCTTAATTTTTGTCTTTTCTATTGCTTGATTGATATGTGTTCCTAATGTCATACCAGGAGACAATAGTCTCTCTAAATATTTTAATTTTATTCAGAGGTTAAAAAATTCCACTTCTAGTTCTTCAAAATGTTTGATTTTATCTTTTTCAATGTTATTCAAATATTAAGTTATTATGTTATGTTATTCAACATTCATCTTTTACTAAACAACCTTTTCTGAGCTCTACAGCTTTGAATACTTAATCTTTTCCATCTCATCCTTTATCTCGGACTTCTATTCTTTCTACTACTGTATATAGATTTTTAAATTATGAACCACTTTATTGTATTTCATCATTGTATCTCTCCAAAAATACATATACTATGTAAAGGATTACAATTCATCCTATATTTCAACCCTTCCGCTGAAATTTCTATCATTTTCACTTTCCTCCCTTGTTTCAGAGTTACATAAAACTTCCACCATAGAGTTTACTCAATGATCCATGTAGTTATCCATATTTAAAACCTACAATTATTCTGAACATTCTTTTTCTTATGAAATAAGATTCTTATTTTTGAATAAGTCCCTATCGAAACATTTTTTACCTTTCACATATGATAAATACTTCTTCATGAGAATTTTGACATCATCTATATCATCTTCTTGAAACATCATGGGGAACCTTACAGTAATATTTTCAAACTTTAAACATGTAAATTGTAGAGACCCGAGCTTGACGTACATGGAAATTACATTAATTTTACAGAATACTTAATACATAACAAAAAAACACCCAATTACCGTAATATTTTAGTGTCTTGGGAAGCATGGAACATAATCTTCTAATCATAGTGAAATATCTTCAACATCTCCCACAAAGATCTTCCCTTTTTGTTTTCTTACCTAAAACCTTTCCTTATATCCCGGGGAAAGGAAAATATAAAACATAGAAAGGGTGAGATCGAATTCATTGTAAGGGTAAACCTGGTGAACAAAAAAACAATCCATAAACATTTTAACATAAAAACATGAATATAAATTTAAACAACAAAATCATGAGCAATGACATAAAACATGGAAGTATGTAAGGCATGGAACATAAAGGAACTTTAGTCACAATAAAATGGCATGGGGATAAAACAGGTAATTGTGGAAAACATTAAGCACATCTTATGATTTCCACAGTAGCCATGGAATTGCTGCCAAGACCATTATAGTGGACAAAGTCCATTACTGAACCAGGTTTACTTGCCGTTCCAGCCCTATATTACTTAACTGGATTCACTTTTCATTCCTTCCATTTCTATCTCATGAGATATAAATCTTTACAAAATACATGATAGGGTGATATAGGTATCACCCATCACATAATTAAACCATTCTTTTGTGTTCCACAAAATAAACATAAATCATTCATTATAACCCGAAGAATAATATGGGTTCCATAAACATCATCCCATCATAACATAATCCATATAAACCAAATGGATATCATTTCATCATAAGAAAAATCAAACCATGTAAATAATAGAGACATTATACATGAAACATAAGCATTATAAATAATTTCACCTTAGACTGAAAATAGTTTTGATAAAACACTAGAAATGAATTCTTGAAGAAAATATCCTTTCTTCTTCAAAATCATTTTCTTTTCACAAAATGTCATGCAATTTAAAAATAAAAGTATTTTGTTGAAAATAATCATGAAATATTTTAGAGTAAGATTCATGAAAATAAGTCTTTATAAAATAATAAAATTTTTCTCATGCCGTATAAATTAAAAAAACATTCTTCTCGTACTTTTGCTAGAAAAGTCAAAAAAGTACCTCGTTTGGTAAACAAAAGAAATATTCATTCCATACCACATAGTAAAAGTCAAAAGAGGTAGACACAACATTAAACATATATGTAATACAAGTAAAAACTATATGAATACTTTTTTTATAAAACATGGATAGGGATGATAAATATATCCCCAATAAATACTTACAAATAAACAATCTCAAATAAGAACGAGATTGGAATAATTATCCCTTACCTTGTGTCCAATTTCATACGTATGTGTCTGAGACTCTTATATATTTGGTTTAAACATATAATTAAACTGTAATAGAACAATAATAATATTTATGATATCTTATATGATTCACTTACTACTTTATATTACCTGTTCATTTGTCAATTCCATGTTACAGCAGTGTTTTGGGTAAAATCATTTCATTTGTCATACGTGTATTGACTTGTAATTATTCATATGATTACATAGATCATGATTACTTAATTCCAGAATTTAAAACATGATTTATATATAATATATTCAGAATAATATATATATATATATATAATAGATCAATAAATGGAATGAAATGCACCGTTCATGGAGACGGTAGGCCGTACGTACGCGTGAATGTTGTTTTCGTTTCTGTATTAAATAGAATGGAAGTAAGTATATACATAAATCCTATATCATTATAATGTAATATATTTCATGATTATTTATTATATATGCTTAATAATCATTCTTGAATGGTTAACTTTGAAAATGAATCTCATCGCGTCGTGGAGACTGTAATCCATATGTACGCATGAGCGATGATATCATTCCCATAATTATTGAATGGAATTGAAGAGGGTGATAAAATATCTTAGAATTAGTATGAAGTTATAATAATCATATATATTTTTTATCCCCACAATTATATCCATCCACATATGGTGGTGGGGGAAAAACATATTACACCACGACATGGAGACGGTAAGCCGTACGTACGCACGTGCAGTGATTTCATTTTTCGTAGGATGGATATAAGGTGAAATAGGGTTCTTTCATATTTATAATAACATATCAGTATATTATTAATAATGATGTTATTACTTTATAATGAAACAACTAAAGAATATGCAGTAGAAGAAGAAAGAAACTTGAAAGAATCGGTAGAAGAGATTACCTCTTCCTCAACACACCTCCATTAAGCTTCCTCTTAAGGGACTAGTGTTGGTCTTTTGAGAAGAACAGAACCTCCAGAACGTGACTAGGGAAGTTGAGAAGATTAATGGGTATGGTTTTTCCGAGCTTGAAGGATAAAAATTATGTGAAGAGAAGAGGGATGATGTGCCCTTTTATAAGAGAAGAGTGGGGCACTTTTGAGAACATCAAAAATATTAATTAATAATTAAATCAATCCCCAAAAAAACCTCTGAAATGACTCCATTCGAATATGAGATGATCTAGGGTTGTAATTAACCAACCAATACAATTTAGACATGTTTTATGTTTATTTTAAACCTTATAATTTTGATTTATCCTTATTTAATTTATTTAATTTTATTTGCAGTAATAATATTCTAATTTTTAAATTGTTCTAAATACATACTTATGTGTTGTGAATTTTCCATAATTAGATAAAATATTACATTTTCGAAAAATATCATTTCATATTTTTAATTTTTAAATAATTTTTTTTATTTTTAAACAATTTAATAACATGTTATTTTTATAAAATATCAATATTGTCAATTTTGACACTATTCAATTATTTAAATTTAAGTAAAATCCACACAGAAGATATATTCAAAGAAAAATATTTAATAGATTTATAACATATCATATTCACCTAAAAATACATGGACCACATTAATTTTTTCATATAATATTTATTTTAACATTTTTAAAACAATTTATTTGATATTTCTCTTAATAAAATAATTATTACAACATTTTCATATAATTATTTAATATACATATTTTTTGCATAAAAATTAAAAATAAAATACTAAAATGAAGATAAATCTATTATATTTCATAATAATACTTTTACTAGAATTTATCAACTTAAAATCACATCATTTAAATTGTTATATTCATTAAATAATGAAGGTGACACCTATAACCTCATTTAAAATAAAATATTAAAAATGTCATAATCTGTTTTATAAGGCTCCAAATGGTCCAAAAGACAACCCGTGGATTCTTAGGGTATAAATATACTCGACCAATAATTTTTAGAAAACTTTCCGGTCATTTTTATTTGAATTATTATTTTTATAAAAACTATATTATTGATTTTTCACTGAATAAATAATTTCTACATCATTAATGTATAAGATATTAAGGTAATTATATATTTCTTAAAAATTAAAAATAAATTATCATGATGAAGAAAAACATTTTTTCATACAAATTAGTATTTATAGTCTAATTTATATTTTGTATTACCTTATATTAAAAATAATTTGATTAATAATGTTTGAGTGAGACATATTTCACTTTCCTTTAAATAAAATAAATTAAAGGTCTTAATCTCTTCCAAGTGGGTTCCAATAGATTCCATTTCAACCAACGTATGTTTAATAAATAAATATTTTCAACCAATGATATCAATACAAGTTTTAGTGTAATTTTATAATATTATTTTTACCCTTAATTACCTGATTTACCTTTAACTGTGCTAAATAAAATTTACCGTAGTTACTATTCATAATGCCCAAAAATAAAAAGTAGCCTATTAACATATTTCGGACCTACTAATTACCAATTTTGAATCCATTTTTTCAAATTAAATACACAAAATTTGTAGTATTTAATTTAAAATTAATCCTGCTATTAAAAAAATGGGTTTTAAAAGATTAAACATTGCAAAAGATTGAAATGTTTTTACCTATGAATTCAATGTAAAATTAAAGATTATGACTTATATTTTATTAAACGGTAAAAATATATTCTATTTATACTTTAAAACCATTAAATATTATAATCTAACCATATAAATTATCTTGATGAAAAATTTTGTTTTTAATTAAAATTTACCATATTTTTACTATTCATCAAAATATGAAGGTTATCATAATAATGTAAAAAAATTACCCAACATAAATTTTTATATCCTGATTTAAAATAAGAAGCATAATTTTTAAATTTAACTTATAAACTAGTCAAAAATTATATTTCTAATGAGTGGTCAATGAAAAGGTAACAAAACTGCATTTTTTGAAAAATACTTATTTTACCCAAAAAATTTATTTTGTTCTCATAACATTTTCTAGAATATGTTTAAGATGAATTATAATATTATAAAATTCAATCTTTGGTTAATACTATTCGTAACATCTAGTTCATAATAATATTATAATATATCATTGTTTGGTGAAACTCGGTATTGCGTACCACGCAAGCTATCGAGGAAGGTCACTCTTGCATGTAAAACAAGACAAGTATATTATTGTGTATACAACAAGATAATATTAGTGTAGAATACAACAGAAGATATCAATGAAATTAAAAATAATATATCTCATAAAATATTGGGGTGTTACATTCTACCCCCCTTAAAATTAATTTCTCCCTCGAAATTCGTTGAGGTTATAAATGGATTACTACTTGAAAGTTTCATTCATAAAAACCCACATCATAAAAAGGAATAGTAAAACATAATTTTATAAACTAATGTATGAAACCTAATAGTTACCCAAATTAACTCGTCACTAGGTTTCCAAATATGATAACATAGGTGAAAACATGGATATGGAAGAGAAATCTAACCATCAAGTTCTGATGGAGAGTTGTAGAGAAAATTGCTTTGAAAAATAAAACAATCACAATGCCATAAATTTTTGTGGATGTAACAGACCATCTGATTCATTGTATATGAGGGTACTAGGAAAACATTTTTGGTTTTCAATATCATTTCCCTAAATTTATTGTATTTGTTTGCATAAGGATAAATACTTACTTGATTTTAGTGTAATATCATTGTTGTTCATTCTATGAACAATTTCCACTTCATCTCTTATTTAAAGAAATGAAGTTTAGTTTTTCATTCTTGAAGTGTTAGCAGATCATGCAATAGAATGATAGTTCATTCCATCTGTCTTTATCACAAAAAGTTTAGCACAAATTATTAAATAAACATAAGTCCATATATGGTGAGATTAATCATATATGATTCCAAAGTGGACTTATACTTCATCTATCATACCGCTTAATAAAATAAAACAAATTTCTACTAACCAGGGACTTCCTGTAGGCCAGTGGTAGGCGATAAAGATATGTATCACTTCAGTTGTGGGTTCAATTCCCACATCCTTGTCTGACGAGATGGGTTTTCTCTCATCCAATGAGTTTCCCATTTTCTAAAACTATACTATTAAAACATTCCATAAATAAGATCATAAATTTCTAGCCTTAAAAATACTATCTGATGTCTAAATTAATGTATTCAACCTTTCAGCTTATCAAAAATACTTCTGTCTAATCTAACATTCTAAAGAAAACGACTACTAGAAATGATATCTACTGAGCATGTGAATACCAACATTTACCACTGTACATCATAAGATATATCTTGTTGGTCACATTCCAAACATTTGAATATCTTAATCATGTATTATCTTGAAACACGAATTACCATAGAATCTTTGTGAAAACATCAATGCTTTCAAAAGATAACTCTTTTCTCCAACCAAAATCCCAAAATTTCTATATACTCAAACCATGATATCACCTTTTCCTTATATCAATCATAAGCTCATTAATACTATCAAGCATTTCATTATCTCTTTATCCCGTCGTTATTCGCATATCACCTGCTTTCCAAAAATATTTCAATCACTTTTCATGGTTACCAGTACCATACAATTCTTGAAAACCACAATAAACCAACACATAGATATTCCAATATTCCACGATATTAAAATGAGATTACACAAAACTTTTTTGGAATCCCATTACATAAACACTTAATCATTCTACCACTTCATTTTCATATTCAACATCGCCAATAGTGATTTCTTGTGACTTCCCTTTGTCCTTTGCCTTAATAGGATGTTAATGTCGATCATCACTAACCCTTGGATTTAGGGCATTCGTTATCATAATTCCACATTTCCCTACACTTGTAGAATTGAAGTGTTGGTGGTGGGTTTTTGTAGTCTTTTCTCTATTCACATTATTAGCTACCTTTTCCTATTACTTCGGCACTCAACAGCTTGATGACCTTCTTTTCCACACTTAAAAAAATTTCTAGTCCCTTTAAGACAATCACCACTATACTTATTTACACACTTTGATCATAAAGAAACATTTGTCTTCTTTTCACCATAGTCTTGAGATTTTTATTTAAACTCCATATTTTGTTTCTTGTCAAAACCATGAGATGGATATGTAACAACAAATTCTAGTTCTACCTTGATATCAAAACGCACAATCTCATCATAGCTACTAAAGTCTCTTATAGCTAATACCTTTCGAAGACATGGTTTTAAGCCACTAAAGAATCGATCAACTTTACTTTCAGGATGGATGATAAATCCAGATGCATACCTTGAAAGCCTTGTAAAATTTGCTTCGTATATACCAACACATTCATCATCCTTTTTCATAAGCTCAAGTAACTACTTTTCCATCATCGTTTGAAAAATACGAGGAAAGTACTAATTGAAAAATAAGTTCTTGAACTCATCCCATTCCATGGATTCAATTTCATCTTAGGGCCTTTTATTCTTAATTAAAGTCCACCAATGGTCCATTTCACATTCTAAACGGTAAATAGCCAGAATGAATTATTCATGTTCCGAATAGTGATGTATGGAAAACATCAGTTCAATAGTAATAATCCATTGTTTAGTAATAAGTGGATCAGAAGACCTATTAAAATAAGGTGGACGTTGCCTCATGAAGGACTCAATAGAATATTGTTCCCTTCTCTACTCATTTGGAAGTCCAGAGTTATTCATAGCTTGTGTAAGTATAGCAATAATATTTTGCACTCCATTTCCCATAACATTGGTTTTTTCAGGAGGAAAATCATTTCATTTTCCATTACATTGATCAACACGGTTCCTTCGGGTTCCAACCATCATCTAAAACCCAAAAATAACAGTGTGAGAGGTAAAAATCATGCTAGGAAAACAACATAATAAAGGGGGATTACCTTTAATATCTAAAATCATAGGATTAATTCTATGATCGATACCATAATTCTAGGAATATATCATATACTTATACGTACCCTTATGGACATCCCTAGACATACCTTAGAAATATCTCTAGGGATCTCACTAAAAAATTTGCATCCTAGTTTCCAAAGGTTAACTAAACCTTTCCTCTGATACCAACTGTGGAGACATGAAATTGATGTACATGGACATTACATTACTTTTTCAGAATACTTAATACATAAAAAAACAAACAGCCAAGGACCATAATAGTTTAGTGTCTTTGGAAACTTGTAACCCAATATCTAATCATGGAGAAAGATCTTCAACATCTGCCACAAAGATATTCCCTTTTTTGTTTTCTTACTTAAAACTTCTCATTATATCCGGGGAAAAGGAAAACATAAAAAATAGAAAGGGTGAGATCAAATGCATAGTAAGGTTAAACCTGGAGAACAAAAAAACAATCTATAAACATTTGAACTTAAAAACAAGAACATAAATTTAAATATCAAAATCTTGAGTAATGACATAAAACATGGAAGTACATAAGGCATGGATCATAAAGGAACATTAATCATGATAAAATGGTATGGGAATAAAACCTTTAATTTTGGAAACCATTAATCACATGTTCTGATTTCCATAGTAGCCAATTCATTGCTACCAATACCATCATAGTGTACAAAGTCCATTACGGAACTGGGTTTACTTGCCTTTCTAGCCTTGTAGTACTGAACAAAATTCACTTGTCATTCCATAAATGTCTATATCATGTGATATAAATCTTTAATCAATGCGTTGGAGAGAGATATTGGTCCCACCTGTCTCATAATGAAATCATTCCTTCGTGTGAAACAAAATAAACATAAATCATTCATCATAACCCAAGGAATAATATAGGTTTCATAAACATCATCCCATCATAACATAATCCATATAAAAATGGATATAATTTCATCATAAGAAAAATAAAACCATGTAAATAATAGTGACATTATATTTGAAACATAAACATATTAAATAATTCACCTTATATGGAAAATTTTTTTGATAAAACACTTGAAATTAATTGTTGAGGAAAATATCCTTTCTTCTTCAAAATCATTTTCTTTTCAAAAAATTCCATAAAATTTTAAAAGGAAATGATTTTTTGGAAAATAATTAGGAAATCTTGTAGAGTAATCCTCATGAAAATATAGAATTATAAAACCGTAAAATTCTGTTCATACCGTATAAGTTAAAAAAACATTCTTCTCGTACTTTTTCCGGAATAGTCAAAAAGTACCTCGTATGGTAAACAAAAGAAAGATTCATTCCATACAACATAGTAAACGTCAAAAGAGATAGAACTGACTTTAAACATACATGGAAGAATATTAAAAACTTTATAACAACTTTTTTTATAAAACGTGGACATTGATGATAAATATAACCCCAGTAAATACTTACGAATAAACAATCTTAGATAAGAACGAGATTAGAATAATTATCCCTTACCTTATGTCCAATTTCTTTCATATGTGTCCAAGGCTCCTATATAGTGGGTTTAAACATATTATTAACTTGTAATATAACCATCATAATATTTATGATATCATATATGATTCACTTCTGAATTTATATTACCCGTTCATTTGTCAAATCCATGTTAAAGCAGTGTTTTGGTTAAAATCATTTCATTTGTCGTATGTGTTTTGGCTTGTAATTATTCATATAATTACTTAGTTCATGATTACTTACTTCCAGAATGTAAAACAAGATTTATATATAATATACTCAGAGTATAATATATATATATATATTATAGATCTATAAATGGAATGAAATACACCGTTCATGGAGACGGTAGGCCGTATGTATGCATGAATGCTGTTTTCATTTCCGTATTAAATTAAATGGAAGTAATTATATACATAAATCCAATATAATTATAATTTAATATATATAATGATTATTTATTATATATACTTTATAATCATTCTTTAATGGTTAACATGGAGAATGAATCTCATCGCGTTGTGGAGATGGTAATCCGTATGTGCGCACGAGCGATGATATCGTTCCCATAATTATTGAATGGAATTAGAGTGAGTGATATAATATCTTAGAGTCATAATGATGTTATAATAATCATATATAGTTGTAATTCCCACAATTATATCCATCCACGTATGGTGGTGGTGGAAAAACTGATTAAACCACGGCGTGGAGACGGTAATCTGTATGTATACAGGAGCAGTGATTTTATTTTTCGTAGGATGGATATAAGGTGAAATAGGGATGTTTCATATTTATAATAAAATATCAGTATATTAGTGATACTTAAGTTAATACTTTATAGTGAAACAACTAAATAATAGGAAGTAGAAGAAGAAAGAAACTTGATAGAATCGGTAGAAGAGATTACCTCTTCCTCGACGCACCTCTTTTAGACATCCTCTTAAGAGACTAGAGTTGGTCTTCTGAGAAGACCAGAACCTCCAGAATGTGACTAGGTAAGTTAAGAATAGTAATTTTCAGGGGTTTTCCAAGCTTGAAGGCTCAAAATTGTGTGAATAGGAGAGGGATGAGGTGCCCTTTTAAAAGAGAAGAGAGGGGAACTTTTGGAAACCTCAAAAATATTAATTAATAATAAAATTAAACCCCACTTAAAAATATCCAAAAATGACTCAATTTGAATATGAGAAGACATAGGGTTGTTATTTCATCAATCAATAAAATTTATACATGTTTTATGTTTATTTTAAACCATATCATTTTGATTTATCCTTATTTAATCTATTTAATTTTATTTGCGGTAATAATATTCTAATTTTTAAATTGTTCTAAACACTTACTTATGTGTTGTTAATTTTTTCATAATTAGATAAATTAATAAATTTTAGACCGTATCATTTTAAATTTGTGATTTTTTAATATTTTTGTGATTTTTAAAAAAATTAATAATATGTTATTTTTATAAAATATCAATATTGTCAATTTTGACACTATTCAGTTATTTGAATTTAAATAAAATCCACACAGAAGATATATTCTAACCAAAATATTTTATATATTTATATCATGTCATATTCATTAGAAAAATTCATTTATCGCATTAATTTGTTCATATAATATTTATTTTAATATTTTTAAAGCCATTTATTTGATATTTCTCTTAATAAAATAATTATTTTAACATTTTCGTATAATTATTTAATATACTTATTTGTTGTATAAAAATTAAAAATAAACTACTATGATGAATATAAATCTAATATATTTCATAATAATACTTTTAATCGAATTTATCATCTTAAATTCACAACATTTAAATTGTTATATTCATTAAATTATGAACGTGACAACTTTGACATCATTTAAAATAAAATATTATAAATGTCATAATCTGTTTTATAAGGCTCCAAATGGTCCAAAAGTAGACCCTTGTTTGATTAGGGTATATATATACTCAACCAATAATTTCTGGGCACGTTTATGGTCATTTTGAGGCGTATTATTATTTTAATAAAAACTATATTATTGATTTTTCACTAAATAAATAATTTCTGCATCATTAATGTATAATCTATTAAGGCAATTATATATTTCTCAAAAATAACAAATAAATTACAATGATGAAGAAAAAAACATATCTTTCAAATGATTATTTATAATAGAATTTATATTTTGTATAACTTTATATTAAAAATAATTTGATTAATAATGTTTGAGTGAGACATATTTCACTTTCCATTAAATAAAATAAATTAAAGGTCTTAATCTCATCCAAGTTGGTTCTAATAGATTCCATTTATATCCAAGTATGTTTTATAGAGAAATATAATCAACCAATGATATCAAGATAATTGTTAGTGTAATTTTATAATATTATTCTTACCCTTAATTACCTGATTTACCTTTAAGTGTGCTAAATAAAATTTACCGTAGTTACTATTCATAATGCCCAAAAATAAATAATTAGCCTATTAAAATAATTAGGATATACAAATTCCCAATATGGAAAAGAATGAAATGTTTTTACCAATAAATTCAATATAAAATTAATTATAATGACTTATATTATATTAAATGGTAAAAAATATATTCTATTTATACTTTAAAACCATTCGATATTATAATTTAACCATATAAATTATCTCGATGAAAAAAGATTTTTTTAATTAAAATTTAGCATATTTTTACTATTAATCAAATTATAAAGGTTTTCAGAATAATGTAAAAAATTTATCCAACATAAAATTTTATATCCTGATTCAAAATAATAATTTTTCTTTGTCTAATTGAAATTATAAACTCGTCAAAAATTAGATTTCAAATGGGTGCGCCATCGAAAGGCAGCAAAACTGTATTTTTTTTAAAAATACTCATTTTAGCTGAAAATTTTATTTTGTTCTCATACCATGTTCTAGAATATGTGTAAGATGAATTATAATGTTATAAAATTAAAATTTTGGTTAATATTATTCATAACGGCTAGTTCACAATAATATTATAAAATATTAGTGTTTAGTGAAACTCATTATTGCGTACTACACAAACTATCGGGGAAGGTGACCCTTGCGTGTAACACTAGACAAGTATTTTGTTATGAATACTACAATCTAATCATGGTGTAACGTACAAAAAAAGATATCAATGAAATTAAAAATAATATATCTCAAAAAATCTTGGGGTGTTACATAAATCATGTGAGTGGATTTTTCCTTCCAAAGTTTCATATTCTTATTTGTATATTTGAGGAAATTAGTTACATGACCTCATTGTCTCTTCTTATTTATAAATATAATAAATTGTGAGATTCTTTGTGGCCTTGAATTCCACCACTTTATACCTTTGTTTTCTCACAAACTCATAATCATTATTTCTAATATTGTATGTGATTAGAGTACTTTGAAACTATTTAATTTAATCTAATTTTGATATTTATATTCCAATATAGAAACTTTCCAATTGAACCGAGGTGGATTTCTTACCAATATGGGCTTAATAATCTTTACAAATTTAATAATTTCTCCAATACAACTTATTTATTCCAAGAAATTATACTCCATAAAAAAAAGAATCTCTACACTCATTAGGGTGCGTTCACATGTCTTCATATGTGTACCACAAAATATGTAATTTTTTTCTCTATATTTTGAATCACCTATATAGATATTTAATCACTTTTACCACTCCGAATGTGGGGAGTTAAATGACACAGCCTATGTGTATATTGTGTTATATGAATATCATCCTAAGGAATTAATTGCTTTAGAATCTCTATTCAATTCCCTTAAGTTCTCTTTTGATAGAACTCCACTGTCCACACTTAGAAAAATACCATACATCACAGCTGTGAATTATTCCATGCCTAATAATTTTATGTACTAATACATCTCATTATTCCATAACATAAAATTGTTTCCATCAATGATTGAAATCAATTTTTTATTAACAACTTCCATTGAAAACAATAATAGAGAAATGCTGATTTTAACCTTTCCCTCTGATACCAATTGTTAGCATAACTAGGTTAAATACACTTGGAAGGTGGTGAATTAGGGAATGACATATTAAGACAATTTTTTTTATCTCATTTCATCATTAAATAAACACTATTCTCTCCCATTCCTGTAACATAGAAAACTGGGAATTAAAACATGAATAGTAAACAAGTATTTTGCATGGTTCTACCTCAGAGGGCTACATCCAAGGATCATACATAGGTAGTATGGATATGTTTCAAATCCACTAAATGTACTAATTTTACAATGTTTATGGAGGACACAATGTCCCTACTGGTTCACTACCATTCACAATTTGAATGCTCACCACTCTCTCAACTGAAGTGTTCTCACTTCTCCTTTAGAATATTCTTTTGTTGATCACTTGAATCAATATATTTTACCCCTCATTTCATGAAACATGAAGCTCTACTTTCATTCACTTGTGAAATACCTCTTTGTTGTATAATTACTTGGAAATCCCATTTGATTTTCAAAAGATTCACCTTCATGAAACCCCTTTCTCAAAAATCACAAAACCACCCAATTCTTAATGAAACTTTTCAAACCATCATGAGACTTTTCCTTTAATGAAACTCAAAACCTTTTGAAATAAAATCTATGAATTTGAAAAAAATAAAAACTATTCATGAAATGTTCTCTTTCATGAACTTTATTCTTTCAATGAATTGGTATTCTTATGAATCCTTTATGATATGAAATCATTCATGAAATTTATTTATGAATCCAGATCCATTAGAGTTTTTTAAGGATTCCTATCTCCAGATGAGGATGGTAGCCACCTATTTATAGAAGTTTCTTCCCCTTTGTAAAACATTTATGATCACCACCTCCTTTCTAAGTAACTCTTATGACCTATATGTGAAACTCCCTTTCTTCTCCAAACATCATGGAAATTTTATATTCTCAAAATTTCCCAAAATTGTGTGGCTTACCATCTTTCCGTCATAAATAAATCATTTTTCATGATTCAAAAATCATATTCGAATCACTGAACTTTTTTGAAACAAAAAATTGTCTAATATTATATTTATTTTCAATATTTTCCTGACGTAAAATCCAACTTACATGAAACATGTGGCATATTCCAAATTTTTGACCCCAAAAATTTTGTAAACACTGGGAAACGGTACCACCATGTACATGTAATCTTGTGTAGAACTTTTAGCTATTCCATACCAACTTCAATAATATTTTTTAAAAATATTGGTTAGAAATCCGGATTGAACTCAACAGATGAACTTGTCAAACTGATTTGACTATAAACAAAATCATCCCAAAAACCTGACAAATTTACCTTGAGGAATGTTTTCCCAACAATGACATTGTGGTTTCCTAGAGGGGTGAACTAGGTCTGAAAAATAGCTTCCCATAAAAATCCTCCAAATGAACCATTAACACTCAAGGCTTTATAGAGACCATCCTATATGATGGAGTTGATATCAGGGTAGTCCCTGGGTGAATATTTATACAGAATTTGATCTCCCAAAGGCGAATTAAGCGAAGTGTGTCTTTAGGGAAAGCATCCTCATACTTTTTCACCACTATAAGATGCTAAAATTAGATAAATTCCACTACTCTATGGTTAATACAAGAAACATGATTAATAATTGGTTGAATCCTCATGTGTATAATTTTATCTTTCACTTCCAAAACATCATTCTCTCTAATGAAAGAAATTCTCATACCATCAACCCAGATTCATAGCATTCCTCCTCCTAAAACATTCTATCCTTTCATAAATGATGGTTATCCATTACATACCTATAATGAATTCATGAGACCTCATCACAACTAAAAAAGGATTCTATAATAGTTTCACTCTTCTAAGGGCTTGGTCACACTATCAATAGAAGTGTGATATCACTGAATCTCCCTTGATATGATTCTAGACACACAAGGGCTGATCTAAAGGCACTATTAGAATATGTAGATACCAAAAAAGGGATGTGGTATAGAATGATTATATCATTCCTTTTTTATAAGTACTATTGAAAAAGTATATAAGAAACATATCATACCTCAAATCATCCCTAGAGCTTATAAGGTCATAATTCTCCACTTCCTATCGCTACCCATGTCCTAGACCACTATCATCTTAAGCTCGACATGGACCAGCTATGGGTGGTGGTGGAAATAGATCAACTAATATGACACCTCCAATTTACCTATTATAACCTCTTCCATTTTGACCACCCTATAGACCACCCTTCTTTAATTTTTGTCTTCATTGAGGCATTTTATCAACTATCTTTCCATATTCTTCCCAGTGGGTTTGAAAATCCATGTGATATATCCTCACCCATCATCAAATTACCATCACCTCTCCATTGGAAGACTAGAACCATCTTGTGAAACCTTGAGTATAGACACTCAGTCCTAATATTGTCTTTAGAAACACTAAGATTTATTATATCCATGTGTTTATCATCAACTATCACATTCTGAAGTATCACGTCTATTATCCTCACCTCTTGTACCAATTATCGACAACATATCATCTTGAAATCTCTTCACCACCAAGGTATGTTATAGCACCTCATCATAAGAATTGATATAGAAAGATACTAATCTAGGAAAAATATTTCAAAGAAGTACATGCTTGATTGTTTTTAAATTAATGTATGCATCACGAATGATGTCCATGGAGTATCATGACTGGTTAGTGAACTTGGAAGATAATATTATACTATCATGATGCCCAATAAGATCTCCTAAGGCTCTTGGATAAATACTTTCTACAGTTTCATTTGGTTAAGATCCTCTCTAGAGAGGCTATCAAAATTTACCTTGGTGAGACTCATATTGTCACTTTTCTGAGTCACAAAATTCCACTATCACCCTATACATACATGGAGAATACTCTCCACTTGGATAACCATATAATTATGAGGGGTCCCAACAAGGATGAAAACTCACCCAACCTCATCAATCTAGTCATCTAAATCTTGGGGGTCTAGATCACCGAAAATCCTAAGGGGTATCAAACTTATAATTCATGAAGTGTGCTTAGCATGTGCACAACATCTTCTCGGACACCCGGCTTCTCAACAGGTGGAGGTATGATCTGAAAACTACCTAGAGGTCCCACCCTTATACAGGTGCCAAAACTAAATCATTTTAACTAAATGGATCATAATCATGATCCATATATGGAATAATATATTTCTATTGTCACAGAGGCATCCTACGAAATTCAACAGGCACCACGATCAATGTGTATATCTAGGAGGTTATCTCAATGTTGATATGGACACCACAACCCGTTTCTATATGATTATTATACCAATGTTTTATCTATAA
This sequence comes from Viscum album, assembly GCA_963277665.1. Classification (NCBI taxonomy): domain Eukaryota; kingdom Viridiplantae; phylum Streptophyta; class Magnoliopsida; order Santalales; family Viscaceae; genus Viscum; species Viscum album. The sequence continues at coordinate 1,544,250,919 of OY728129.1, forward strand.
CCAGTGCCAACATATTCCTATTTAATAAGAAGGATATCATATTCTAGGTGAATCAATATGATGATATTTTCACCAACGTTGGTTTCCCTAGCCTAATATCCAATCTAGAGACACATTAACATTATTTTCATATTTCCTAAGAAAACCTCACTACTGGAATGCCTCTAAAATTTGATCCTAATATAAACCTACACTAATGACACTCTATCATATCCTATCCCACCAAGACCAACCTAACCAATGTTAGGATGAGTGTGACACCCCAATACCACCTCTAATTGTCTAAGGGATGGAGACAGGCACTACGTAGGCATATCACACACATAGGAGGACTTAGTTTATGATACTTGAACACACACACATATCCAAAAGCCTATATAATGAAGGTAGAAAATAAAAAAACTGATATCAATATTACTGAATACAATTAAATATAATAACATAGTATGAAATGAGTATGGGAAATAAAAAATAACATGAAATACCAACCCACCGAAAATTGTAAGAGTCCAACCTACTAGCAAGAAGGGGTTGTTTTCAAGATGAAACTCTTAGAATTAATATAGTATATATACTTTAACTAAAGTATACCTACTCTGGGTCCTCTTAGGACTCCATTTAATGACATTTCATCTACAAAATACATGAAATGTGTTGGTAGATCCCATAAAAGGGTGACTGTAAACAAACCTCATAGTACATCCCAAAATCACTAATCACAAAGTAGAAAAGAGAATCAGATCATAAGAAAGGATAATGTCAATATAGATATAGTTAAGATAGAAACTATATCTTAAGGTGATGTAACATATAAATAGTCATCCTAGGATTCTAATCAATCATTCAAGGTAATGTATGTCTAAAAGAACTCACTTCATAGGTCCTGATAACATAAGTGGTTCTCATCCAAGAGGTCATACCCATAGGGCCTCACCAATAATTCATAAAAACTAGATCTTAGAATATATAGATCCATAGATATGTGATCACAATCTGGGTCTATGGGGGAAACCTAACTGTACATATATTATCCCACAAATTTGAGGATTGCACGCCCTAAAATTCATTAATCGGATAGCTAAACCAACCTATGTAAGAATGATAAAGGATCCCAAACTAGGACACAATGAGGGATACCTAACTCTATCCAAATCTAAACTATAGCGAGGATCACCCATCCCATTCTCCAGATAGGATGTTTTTTATACACTCATAGGGATGGACTAAGGGACTGAACCATGCTGATACTCATCTAGAATGAATGGAATGAATTCCTCAATAAACCCTAAAATTATTATAGTATTTTTATATGGAATACATAGCATGTCCTATCTAGTCATGATATTCATAATTATATGAACTTTAATGTGTCTTGCATCTCATTCCAATGTAAATTTTCCATGTTTTTGTACACTAGTTGTGTCTATGGCCATGTACATTGGTTGTTCCCATGTATAGTGGTCATGTATGTGCTCATGTTTTCTTTTCATGCCCAAAAACCATTGGGGTACATATAATGTCTCCATTAAATGGTATAATGGTAGATGAAATGTAACATGGTGTGAAATATTTTATATTATATATAAACCCTAGCCACTATAGAAGGGGCTACACATGGTATGTGTTCTTCTAAAGTATATGTCATGTACTTCATTTTGTCATAGAATATCCACTATTTTCTATGTGTCTTGTCTCCACTTATAAAACCTTATATTCCACCAAAACTCATGCCCAGAAATCTTTGATCTAGGGTTTACCATACTTGATCCATCACTGATGGTAAGATTTCAACCATCCATCCACTCAGGAATGCCTCCCATCACACCGTATCACTACAATACAAAGATGAAAAATGAAAATCTCTATGCAATTCCTGATTATGCATCTTCATCAGCTTACCATGATCATATCTTTGATCCTAAATCCACATCTATGAAAATGATCTATTATATCAAATATCAATTATGAAATGATTTATTATTAGGTATTATCAAGTCACTGACGAAATATAATACCAATTTTTATTTTTTATTTAAAATTGGTAGAAAATAACACAAAAAAATTGAGAAAAAGAATATATACCATTTTTTGGGATTTCTTCAATCCATTAATTGAAAATGATAAAAAGTGAATAATAAATATTTATGAGGAAAACATTATCAATTCTTAATTATAATAAGAAAAGTTAAACTAAAAATCGTCAATTGATCAGAAAATTAATTAATAAAGGAATTAATTCCTGTTTGATATAGAAGAATCATATATGAGGATTAATCCAACAAGAAAATTTCATACATTATGATTAGATTGATCACTAATGATGAAAATTTCTATGTCATGAATATTTTGGAGATCCAAGAACTATTTAGTTGAATATGAACTTGTTGACAAACTAGTTTTCAATTCCTGAACTTATTATCTTTAGTCAAAGCCTCATCCATAGTCCTCTCAATTATAAATAGTTATGTGGATAACCGTACGAATTTCTAATAATAATGTTTAAATAAGATTCAATTAGTTCATGACTAATTAATAAACAATTAATTCGTTTTTTTATTATTCTGCATGCAACTTCTCTAAAACAAAACACCTGATGCAAAAAACTTTTATGTTATGCCTGGCCTAAAACTCGTATTCCATATTTAATGAAGATCTTGGTTTTTCAATACGATTCACCCTTTTGGATATATTCCATTATTTTAGGAAAATATAATGTTCTTGATATAAGATATTTAATATTTATTTATATCAACACTGTGGCTTTTCATGCCCCATAATCCCATGCTGAGTTTATGCCTGACTCGAAAAATATTTTTTGAAATATTCCAAATTTTTACGTATAAAAAAAATATTCTTTCCATTTTAATTACCCAAAAATATAAAAATACAATGATAAATTGGATTAAATTGTTCAATTTAATTATAAAACAAAGAAAATGAATTTAAAAATTGTATTTATAAAACAAAAATATCATTCATTGGTCATGGATATATCCAACGGGTATATTTAGGTTTTTAAATAGTTAGTAAAATACTAAAAAATATAACTCAAAAATAATAAATAATTTTAGACTGAAATAAGGAGGTAATATTTAATTAAAATATTTTATTATAAATATATATATATTTATGTGTTTCATATCAATATTATTTTATCTTTAATTAATGATTTAATGTATTTGTAAAATTTAAAGAAATATTTTATTATAAATGGATTGATCAAATTAAATATATTAATGATGAATAATTAATTTTAATAGAATTTGATTAAACTTAATTGATGGTAAAAATGATATCATTCAAAGAACCATTTTTTATGTATTGTGTATTTTTATCTTAATAAATTAATTTGATCACTATTAATTTGATATTTATCTGAGTAGAAAAATAAATTATGATGTTAAATTTCTCAAATTTGAAAATTTTATTTTATTAAATGGAGTATAAATTTTCAATCATTGTGTTAAAAATAGGTAAATTGTTCAATTTTATTTTTGGTTATAAAATGATGTCAACAAGCTAAAAATTGAGACACCACTTTAAAGTTAACAAAAGGTAAAAAATGTCAAAATATGTTTTAAATAGTTATGTTATTAAAAAACCTTATAGATAAATTTTTATAATGGCGGTTCCCATCCCATATACATTATTTTTCACTTTTTATCCACCTTCCTTTTAAAATGACAACCATATATAATCATGAATGAATATTTTTGAAAATGTCACTCAAAACATTCCTATAAAACTACCTATCCTCTACCACTCATAAAAATCTTTTTACCTTCATTTATCTTTTAAATATATACCTATATTCTCTCCCTCAAATTATTTTTAGATGTTTTTTGGATTCAGGTTCTAAGAAGTAATCCCAAATCCATCATTCCAAAGGAACCCGTATCGAGGAGAGAACTCATCAAAGTAACTAGTCCACCACCATCTTTTTAAATCAAATTATCATATAAACAATTTATTAATATATTTTTCCACTATAGTTTTTATATATTAAAATTATTTTTCATCAATGAAATTTATATTGCCATTATATAACTCAAAACTCATAATGATTTATTTCATGTTCTTGTTCTAGTAACTTAAACCACCTACATGAATGTTGTTACCCCAACATCAGACTTTTCAACATGAATAATTATCAATAATTTAATAAATTTATGATATTAATGATTTATATATCTTATAAATATTATTATGTATGGTTGAAAAAAATTAATGATTATTATAATGTTACATATGATTATCGATTAATAAAATGTAACATATTTTTCATGGATTCCATTCTCATTAATTGTATCCATAACTTAAAACAAATAAATAGGGTATTGAATAAATCATTACAAAAATTATTACCCAACCTAGAATTAATATTTATTGAAAAATAATAATACCAAATAATGAGGGTTAGCATCGCCATTATGAAACTTATACGAAACAATCAAAATTACTGACCTCTGATGAGGAATATGAACAATAACTAACTATTATATATGTAATGAATTATTATAATTTTAGGTATAAAAGTTAATATATATGATTATGGTTTTTAAAATATTTATTATGATAGAAAACATTATTATCTAAAATATTCTACAATTTTCATTTATATCATGAGTAATGGTAAGGGTTTTTTTCCATCACACTCAGAAATCAAGATTATTAATATTTAAAATCCTATTTGGGGATATTTTATTTTATTTGTATCTAAAACCCCATATATTTTATTTACCAATTATTATTCATGTATTTTACATGTATTCTTACCATTTTACCTCCCTTAATTAACAATTAATCTTAAATAAACCTCATAAATGATAACAATATTTTAATCTTCTTTTTAATTAGGAATCTTTCTCTTTTAGGTATATATTATTTATATTTTGTTATGAATGGCCTTATATGTTCTTCAATGTTATATCAATTTCATTTTATATTGTATTTTACAGTATTATTAAATAATTTTTGGAGTTTCTTTTTAACATTTTTTGTATGAACCATTTTCTATTGACTTGACTATTTTTAAAAAAGTGCTGAATTAATGTTTATTTTTAACACATTCGACATGATACCATTTTCCCAATTTATAACCATTATTCTCAATAAATATTAATTTAAAATATTTCTTATTTTTCTAAAATTAATTATTATAGTTCTAGTTTTAAAAAAATATATTTTTTAATAAATGTTATAAAAAATTAAAGGATATGTATTCTTATTTCTCATAATAATTATCGAATTATCTTATATTTTTTCAACCATATCAATATCTATAAACATAACTTCTAATTAATTAGGGATATTATATAATAATATCATCCACCTCCACTCTATAGAAGGTTTATTATCATGCTTTGTTAAAACATTCATGAATCCTTCTTCTTTCTCATAGGTTAATTAAACTATGATAAATTTTGAAATGTTTTCAAGTTCTATGGGAACACATATGAATATTAATTCATTATGAGGTGGGTGGGATTGATATCTCCCAATAATGAATTATGTAATGTTTTATAACTCATCATATTATAATAGGACACAAGTATATCATCCTATTCAAAAGAAATTTTAAGGCATGAGTTACAATCACATGTATACTATGTTTGGGGTATGTGTTTCACCAAGTCCATTATTATATCAGTTTATTGGTTGTTATCATTTGCATGATTTAATGTTGTATGATCATGTTCATTCGACATTCTTAGGCCTATGTTATGTATTCATATCTCATGATTAATGGCTCATGTTTTTACACTCTTATTACTTATGTATATGGTAGTAAAATTCCTTATAACATGAATCATGATTTATGATCTATTCTTTTCTGGGTATGATTATCTAATGTTATGACTATTAACCTTGATTATATTCTCATACTCATATGCTATTTTATGATCACTTACAATATTTAATTGATATCTCTTATGTTTACCCTCACTAAGAATCTTAGATCACCCTTTCTTGTCCTTCCATTCCCAAGGATACAAATAATTGTATTATATATGATTTATTAAAAGAGAATAATATTAGAATATAATAATTTTAGAGATATTTAAAATTTTGAAAAATAAGTCTATTATGTATCTAATATTTAAGGACACTAAACCAATAGGTTATAAGTAGTTATTTATTATGGTATGTAATTAATATTCATGTGAAATGATGTAATTTGTATGTACCTAGTGGTTATAATTACACTGTAATTGAGTGAGTAATTTTCCATATATTTACTTGAATATTTTTACACTATATTTAAGAGTGAAAACTCATCCTTTCAATATTTAATCTTTTATTGATTCCTCCCTCAAACACGTAGCTTCCAAAATATACATTATAATACCTCATGATTATATTTGTTTATATTGTCTCATGGTGTGGGGAAATTATAATTTCAACAATAATAATGCGACACATGAATTTTACAAATATAATAAATTAAAGTATATTTCTCTTCAATGAAGTGTGGAATGCATTAAAATGTAAGGTTTTTTATTACTATGACATGGATAGAATATAGAGATGGAAATATTAATAATGATATAGGAAATTTAGGGAAAATTATAATTATAAAAGAGACATAATAAATTCTATTTAAAAGTTATCTTAAAAATCTATCTCATATGTGATTTTTATATGTATTTTTATATGGATGTATGGTTTTATTCCATGAGGGAAATATTTATGGGTAGGGGATTGACAGGAAAAAAATTACAAACATAATTAATTTATAATTAAATGATTCAATCAACATGAATACGTAAAATAAAATGTAAATTATCACATATTCATTTTTTAGGTTCATTTTGTGGTTTATTATAAAACTGGCCAAAATATTGAATTCTGGTTATTATTTTAATCATTCATGATGAAAAGGTTATGGATATAAATTGTAATTTTTTTAATTAATTTTGAATTTAATGATGTTACTCATATATAAGACTATTATAATACAAGAATTTAATTTAGAAATAGAATATTCTATATAAGAATAACTTCCTAGACCATGCAATAGAAAATTTATTTTTTTCTATTAACGATAAAATATTAGATGCCTATATGAGATTAAATAGACATTTTGGAAGTTTGTGGAATGGTAATTCCTATTTTGAACATTCATTTCAAAGAATAAATAGAGGATATAATAGATTAAACATTAGAATCAAAGGGTTACATAATAATAACTTGTGGTGGTAAAAATATATGTATGAATAAATCATAATTTGTAAAGATTGAATATGAGTAGACTTGATATGTATAAAAATAAAATCTAATGTATAAAAGGGTAACCAAGAATAATTAACTTTATTCCCCAATTTACTCCTCTTCAACACTATTAGTTTCTTCCTCTTGATATATTATTAGTCTCCAACATAGTGTGTGAACATTTCCTATTGAATAATCAACCAATAATATATCTAATGTCATTCACATAAAATTATCTCAACTATTCCAATAATACCAAAAGCATTGAATCCATTTATAATTTACTAATGCTTCATGGAATGTATCTATAGGCCCTTATCCTAAAATAAAAATCACACACACACACACACATGTATATATATATATGAACATATAATTGGGGAATTATGAATGAATTATGATTTTAGAGTTGAATCAAGAAGCTATGATCATAGATGAAATATTATATTTGGTATAGTTATGTTGAATAAATCCATAGATAAATAATAACATTATTTTTCATGTTTAAACAAGAAAAAACTCTATTTTATAGGGTTTTTAACATTGTATTATCAATTGTGTGAGTATAATAGGACTTATAAATTTATTTTTCAAAAATATATAAATTTATTTCTCACTCTCTGTGTGTTTTATGTGTCTCTAACTCTCACTTTAGGTGTAAATTACCCCAGTTCTATGGAGGAGATGATGATTGATCTATATTGGATATCTTCCATGTATTTATCTCCCAAAAAATTTAAGGAAATTAAGTAATCGAATAAATATATTGATTTGACTATTGAAATGAATTTAAAAAATTTAATATTACAATAAAATAATCCACAAACACCTTAGAATTCTCTCTCCTTTAGACTGAAATTATATTCTTCATCCTTCTATAATCCCTCCATTTCATACATTAATTTAATGTTGGTTTTCCCCACACACCAATACCCCACTATATACCTTTTATTTATAATGTTTTAAAGGAAAAATATTTTCAAGTTAAAATAATAGTGATTGATTTAAAAGTTATCCTTGAGAGATGGCCCTAGGGTTAGCTACTATGTTCCACTCTAAAGATAAAATATAAATAATATTTTTCGCATCCCTTGGAATGTGTGGTCACATTGATGCCTAATAGTATGATTTAGTGGAAATGAAAAAAATAGTCACCTATATATAGGATTTTTATTCATATACATATATTTAGAGATATTATTTAAATGATATCCATGTATAAATCTACATGAATTGGAGTAGTATGATATTGAGGTTGTTTATCATAAGGTTTATCATAGAGCATGTGAAATTTATAGGATGTCAATGTTCAAATTTCAGTGGAGAAATTTTATAAAGTACAAGGGGTATATTCTTGATTAAGAAACAAACAATATTTTTGTGGGTTTGGATATTTCCTTATATATAACTTATTCAGAGGATGATCATTAAATTTTATCTACTGACACTTTATTATTGGGAGTATATTGGTGGTGGTATTTTCTTATATCAGGGGGATCTATATTTTTATAAGGACATATAAATTTAGTTTTAAGGACAATTTATGGTGTAATTTTTAATCATTGACTCTCATGGATAAGTCAAATTAAGAATTAATTACTAACATATAGGTTATTTCTAGTTTAAAATAATTTTGGATAAGGTTTATGAATCACTACATTTATTGCTAAACATTCCCAGTAGTAAGGATTTCAAGGCATGTCACCTTGTAAGAGGTTTACTCTCAGATATATGTTTTATTGTTATCCACTTTACATTAAATACTTATTCTACTATAATGATTAATTTTAAGATAGTTATATAAAATTATCATAGATTGATTCAGTTTAGGAAGTAAGCCATCATATTTTTCCTTGGAGAGAGAATATGCAAAGAATGTATCACTTTTTGCAGCATAAAGTTTTTTATCAGTGTATAGATTCTAGTAGTCATCCTATTATAATTTTCATGGAGTTTTTAATTCCAAACCCTATCTAAGAAATAAAAATTTAATAAATTATTTTTATTATGGCCATATATAATTACAATTGTTATACCATTTTTATCTTGGTATTCAGTGATGATATATGAATATAGTAGTTGATGGACCTAGTTACATTAAGATACAATCAAAAAAATACTTAGATCCTTGATATTACCTATATTATAATGAGTAATAAGAATCCACACCATTTATATTTAATTATATAGAAAGATTCGAACCAATGGTTATTATTTATGCTAAGGGACCTCAAGTGAAGTTGGGATGACATGGTAGTGGTCATCAAGGGTGACAAAGAAAGGGAACAATAAGTTTCCCTCTTTTTAAAATATATTTTCCTACCAAATATTAACCAAAATTTATATATATATATATAATTTTCTATATATTTTCTTATTTTGATTATTTATTGATAGGTATCGATGTTTCTCATTTATTTTATAATTTCTTCAATTTGTTCTGTATTAATAATCAATGGTAGGAGGCTACAAAGACCATTGATTTTATATAATCCCATTATAGGATGGTCTAATATATTTAAATTATATCATTAGATTGAATTAGAGGTAGGTACATATAAAAAAATGGAATTAATCTTGCAATATATATTACCATACATTTTCATTCTTGGAATGAATTTGTTGTATTATATATGGCCTTGTATATATTTATAATGATCTAATGTAATTTTCATAGACATAAAAGGTGATCATGTGATTTTATTTTGTGAGTGGACTCTTCAAAATGATCATCACTCTATGGAACCCCTAACCTAATATTTATAAATATATATATTGTTTGCAGTGAATTATCTAATGAAAGATATTACATGTATTTTGGAATACTTTTTGTAAAACCTTTTAGAATAGTTTATAGATTTATATAACATTATATCATATCCCATAGAATAATGGATCAATAAGAGGTGTCATAAGACTTCATTCACACCACCAAGAATTATAGAGTCTTCTAACCAATTTAAAGGGTTTAAAAGTATCATGGAGAGACTATACTGTAAAGACCCGTAAAATTGAAGGAAATTTTTTCTTAATTTCCTTGGGAATTTTACAAGAACGTAGTTTCTGATGGAACTTGATTTCGAGGACTGGTGTGCCCGGAATCATTTTCCAAAGTTTAGCTTGGGTACGTTCAGTGAACGAACGAGCAGGTTTTCCTAACTTTTGAACCGGTGCTCGGAATCGAAATCTGAGGACACTGATGGAATCGCAGCGCCGGTAATTGCTTAGAAACACCTTTTCCGGAGTTGAGTTTTCTTGGGTGTGGTTCTTAAATTTTGGGGATTAGTAAAAGAATAAAATAAAAGTGGTGCAACCAATTTTATTTTATTTTTGTTTAACCTAAGCTAAGTGGATAATGTTAGACCCAAAATATCCTACCCACTAGGTAGGATATTTGTGAGGTGGGACCCACATGATCCCCACTGTTTCTTTTCTTCCTAAACACCCTCCTTTAATAAGGTAACACACCCACACCCCTATTAAGTGGATTTCAACCCTTGCGTTTTTCAGTTTATGAAACACCTCTATTAATTTGGGCGGTTTAAACGTTGCAATTAATTCATTTAATTGATTGTTTCTTTTTTTAATTTCAAAACCCATGGCCTGAGGAATAAAATAAGTCAAAATATTATTTTATTAAGGGTTGTTGGGTTGTGAGAGGCTTCGGAGAATTTTCTCAAGTTCTTGAAGTTCTTCTTCCTCGACGAATAACGCGAATAACGCGAAGAACTCCAGATCCTAGGAGATCGACGACGCGATGTCGACGAATCTTTTCTCCGCGACGTGATGATCCTCCTTCCGCGACGCCTCCTTCTGCAATGTTCAATCCCGCGACGAGCCTTCGTTTAAATATGCTCGACGTAGGGGTTTTTTTTAATTGTTTGTTCGTGATTACTTCCATCGCTTTCTTCTTTTTAATTTGAGCCGCTTGATATGGCAATAACGGAAGGAGGTCGGACCGCACGAACACGGTCGACCCTCCTCCCCCTTGTTTGTTTGATTTTTTTGCGGCACGTGAGAGGCGGCGCGGTGCCGTTTCACTGCATGGAATCTATGAGATTTGGGAAAAGAAGTGTGGCGCTGTCGCGCGGTGCCGTTGAAGTCAAACAAAGGTGTGGCGTCGTCGCAATGCGCCGGGGAACCTCGAAGGAACCTCAAAGACACCACGGCCTGAGAGAGGCCACGGAGGATGGGCGCAGCACCATCGCACCGCGCTGGACGTACCAAGGCCGCGGCTAAGGCCGCGGCGGAGTAAGGAGCGGCGGCCGGTTCCGGGCCGCCGGCGTCGGAGCAGGGGGGACCGGCCCATGCCGGTCTCGTGGCGGCAGCAGCCGGCCGGCCGGTGCGGGCCGGCCGGTCAAAGGAGGATCTGGGGGTTACAACCCCCAGCTTGTCGGACAAGAGCAACCCCCCCCCCCCCCCCCACATGGGGTCCGTGGTTACGAATAGGCGGGGGGCTGCGTGCCCCCCCCCCCCCATGCACCCCAACGCTCAGTCGTTTCGGCCGAGCCACCTGGCCAGCGCCAGCGCGCCAAGCTGGGCCTTGCCCAGGCCAGGCCGCGCACAAGGGGGCCGGACCCAGACCTGGGTCGGATCGACCCGGTTCGGGCCGGCCCAGGGGGTCTCGGGCCGGATCGTTTCGGGCCCGACACCCCCACTTTCAGACCACTTTCGGTTTTTTTCCCATAACTTGGGTTGTGGACCTCCGATCAACGCACCTTCAGCTGCAATGCGATCCTTGGATTGATACAGTCGTTTCGGTATTTTACACTCAAGGTTTCAGAGGACTTTGGGTTTAGTCATGTTGGTTCGTACACGAAACCAATCAGGCCCTCGGAGCGGAAACGCTTAAAACTTGAGCTTCGGACGTCCGATTGACGTGTCGTTGACTTTAATGGATTCCTCTTACTGAGACAGACCTTTTGGATTACTCCAATCATGGTTTGGACGCAGTTGGTGTACGGTCGGGTTGGTTTTGACTTAAAAACCAACCGGGGCCCTAGGACGAAAAAGCCAATAACTCTCAGAACGGGCGTCTGATTGACGTGTCGTCTGTGACGTTGAGTTCATATTGATGATACGGAACTTTTGGATACATCAAATCCGGACTATGTGTCAGTTGATGTATCAGCCCCTTGGCTCGTGGATTGGACCCTCCCGAACGAGCTTGCTGTGTGCGGGAACCCTAGAGCTGGCTGCGACTGCGACGATGATGATGACTGTACAGAAATCCTTCGTGGATTTGACGGTGATGACTACGGAACTCAGTGATCCTACGTGGATCAATGCTACCGATCCTTTGTGGGTCAGATCCTTTCTTGTTCAGCGCTCAGCGGTCCTGTGTGGGCCAGCACCTACAGATCATGTGTGGGTCTGACCCTGTGTGGGTCATTGCGGGGGTTAGTACCTATCGATCCTTTGTGGGTCATTTTGTGGGTTAGTACCTATCGATCCTTTGTGGGTCATTGCCAGTTTTAGTACCTATCGATCCTGTGTGGGTCCAACGGCTTAGATGGATCAGTGGCTACATCTAATCATCTCTATCATCAAATGAAGAAGTATACATGTGTGACCTGAATCTTGTTTATCTTTACTATGTGGATTGAGTTGTGTAATCTTGTGTGGATGTGATCTAACTTGGGCTCGGATGTTGGAGCCGAACTGGAATTGATAACTTAGGTATATGTATTATCATATGCCTAATTAGTGTCAGATGTTACTTTGTGATTGAACATTTTCTTTTGTGGATTATCCTTTGTGAATTCTGGGAGACCTTCAGGGGTCTCGGGGTCCCTACCGAGTAGTTTATACTCACCCCTACATAGGCTATGCCCGCACTACGTTGTGTTGGTAGCAGATGACAGACAGCGCTGATCGTGGTTGAGGCTTGCGGAGCAGGTCGGCACCTGGAAGTGGACCACTGGGCAGGACGTACTCGGAGCGGACGGCTGGACCCGAGGAGCTATGGAGGCTATTTGTACCCACCCTTCAGGTGGGACTTCCAGTGGATGGGTCGAGACCGCGGCTTTACATTTCAGTTGTTGTACTCCCTTTTTTAGTTATAATTTACATTCAGTTTGGGTTTGTATTCTAGCCCACTTACTTTTCTACACTTACTATTGTACCCAGATTTACATAGTGTTGCTTCTGCTTTCTTTCTTGCTATGTCGTGTTTGTTTACTTCAGAAAAGAAATGTCTTCATTTTTTATCGGGAATTATGCCTTGGTGCTAGTCTCCAGCTTCTGGCCTATGGAAGGCGGGCTTGGGGTAGTCACGGAACGGGCCCCGAGGACGGGTCATGACAAATTAGTATCAGAGGAGTTCGGTTCTACCACAGAACTTAGGAATATGATCATTTTCTATGTGAAGCAATAATGTTAAGAGTATTGAGTGTGGTTATCAGTCTAGGGAGTCCAGTGTTGGTTCGGCGACCGACGTATCCGTACACCAGGACCCTGACTTCTAATTTCCGACTTAATGCACAAAAACATTGATTTATTATGTGTTTCAAGTTTTTTTTGTGATTACTTTGTGTCAGATCACCAGGTATACTGTTTGACTGTGGCGCACCTGTTTCTTTTCAGGATGGCCCCATGATGGTAGCCATCTAGGGTTCCGAGAGTTGTATGTGGCGACAGCCCACCGAGCGACGAGGCCTCAGTACAGGGCCCTTTGACAGCATAGGCACCAGTGATACCTCTACCCGCAAATCCACCGATGCTACCAGCCCCAGCCGCTCACGGTGCACGTCGCCTTAGTGCACTGCACGAGTTTCAGCATCAGCAACTGCCCAGGTTCCATGGGGAGACGGACCCTCAGGCAGCCGAGGATTGGCTCGAGGCAGTTTTACGAGTTTGCAGGTTAGTGAGGACACCAGCCGACCTCATGGTGATCCTCACAGAGAGCCTCCTGCACACGGCAGCACGCAGATGGTGGAGCTTGATGCTCTAGGTGCATGACAAGGTATCACTCCTCTGGACGGACATTGACAGCCTTTTCCTCTTTGAGTTCGTCCCAAACACCCTCCGTGCGGTGCACATCTAGGAGATTCTACAGCTGCGGCAGGGCAGTTTGACGGTCGCGCAGTACTCGATGTGATTTACAGATCTCTTGCGTTATTCGACGGACATGGTACGGGACCCATTCTTCCGAGCCCGGACCTTCGAGCAGGGATTTAGGCATGAGATCAGGGCATCGCTGATCTCCCTCAAGATTCGACACATGCAGGGGTACTGGATGGAGCCCTTATGATCGAGAGATTCCTTGTTGAGCCTACATCAGCAGCGAGACCTACCGCAGGGTGGCACATAGCAGAGTCTTCTGCAGCAGGTAGTCGACGGATGACACATGGGTCCAGGAAGACCAGACCCTCAGGCAGACGACCTCAGGACACTAGATCAGTGGTGCGGGGCACACAGCGCGGAGCCAGTCTTTCGAGTGGCAGACAGTGCTACGCATGCGGCGGGCAGGGCCACATGGCTCGTGATTGCCCGACCCGCCGTACCGAGGAGCAGCAGACGGTTGAGGGACCACCCAAACAGAGGCAGAGGGTCGACCATGGAGGTCCGCAGAGAGCAGGCAGACGAGGCAGAGGAGCTGGCCGAGCAGCAGGTGGTGGGAGACTCTTTGAGGCTCTACCACCACCACCACCAGGAGGCCCACCTCGACCACAGGGATCTGGCGGGCAGAGACAGGCACAGCTCCAGGCAGCGGAGGCCTATGACCACGACACACCAGAGATGATTCGAGCTACTATCTATGTCTATTACAACCTTTCTGCAGTTCTTATAGACACATGAGCGAGTCATTCATTCATTTGTGCTTCCCTTGTTCGGAGCTCGAAGATTCCTACAGAGCCATTGGCTCGATCCTTACGGCTAGAGACTTCTACGGGAGCAGACTCGACAATTACGCACTGGTTCTGGTAGTGTGAGCTTACTCTAGGAGGAGAGAGCTTTGGATGGGATCTTCTTTTAGCGGTGTCAAGGCCTTACGACGTCATCTTGGTCATGGATTGGTTATCTACAGTCCATGCTCAGATTGACTGTTTTAGGCGCAAGGTGTGGTGTGTATGCACTGACGGGAGCAGGTTCACCTTCACCGGTGATAAGGAAGCCTTCGCAGCATAGGATGGACTCTCGCAGAGGAGAGGACATCCCATCACTCATTAGTTGGCTAGCCTCATTCTAGGAGCAGTTGACGTGCAGAGTCCAGGTTTTCCTGCAGTGGTGGATCAGTATGCGGACGTTTTCCCCGACGACGTTCCAGGACTACCTCCTCGCAGAGAGGTAGAATTTTGTATTGATCTGTATCCTGGGACAGCCCCGATATCCACCCCATCATATCAGATTGCCCTCGCTGATCTTCGATAGCTATGGGTATAGTTGGAGGACTTGCAGGGCAGGGGATTCATCTGACCCAGTGTTTCACCCTGGGCTTCCCCAATATTGTTCGCCAAGAAGGCGGACAGGAGCATGCGACTTTGTGTCGACTATTGTCACTTGAGCCAGGTGACAATTAGGAACAAGTATTTGCTACCGAGGATTGATGGCCTCTTCAGTCAGCACAATGGAGCACGTTGGTTCTCAAAGATAGACCTTAGATCAGGTTATCATCAGCTCAGAGTTCGGGATGAGGACATGCAGAAGACGACCTTCAGATGTCGGTATGGACACTATGAGTTCTTGGTTATGCTATTTGGTGAAACCAATGCTCCAGCACTGTTCATGGGCCTCATGAACAGGATCTTTCATCCATGCCTCGATCGATTTGTCATGGTCTTCATCGACGACATTTTGATATACTCAACGACTAAGGAGGAGCACGCCTACCACTTGCGGGTTGTACTAGACACACTCCGAGAGCACCAGGTTTATAGAAAGCTCTAGAAGTATCAGTTCTGGATACGTGAGATCCACTTCTTGGGACGCTTCATCTCTGGGGTGGGATTTTCGGTGGATCCTGCGAAGATCGAGGTAGTGCTAGCTTGGGATCCACCCAGGAGTGTGACGGAGGTATGGAGTTTCTTGGGACAAGTTGGATACTACCAGATATTTGTGCCAGACTTCTCCAGAGTTGCAGCACCACTCTAGCTTTGAAAAAGAAGGGGAAACCCTTTGTGTGGTCAGACAGATGTCAGTAGAGCTTCCAAGAGCTGAGACAGATATTGAATAGCCCGCCTATCTTGAGGCTACCGGAGGAGGGAGTTGGGTATGTAGTTCACGGTGATGCATCAGGGATCGGACTCGGATGTTTCCTGATGTAGGAGCTAGACGTGATCGCCTATGGATCACATTAGTTGAGGCAGCATGAGCAGAACTACGCTACCCATGACCTGGATTTAGCAGTAGTGGTATTCGCACTGAAGATGTGGCGACACTATCTGATGGGCGAGCGCTTTACAGTCTATTCTGACCATCAGAGTCTCAGGTAAATATTCTCGTAGAAGGACCTAAACCTGAGACAACGGTGATGGCTCGAGTTCCTTCAGGACTATGACTTTGAGATTGTCTATACTCCTGGAAAGGGGAACGTGGTAGCTGATGCTCTCAACAGGAGGACAGGCATTCAACTACTTGGGGAGGCGACAGAGCAGCTAGCCGCATTGCAGATATCCTTTGTGGATAGAGATGGAGTAGCCTTTCTTCAGTCACTCACAGTCACTCCTCCACTAATGTAGCGGTTTAGAGAGGCACAGCGTGGGGACGCCAAATGTGAGATGCGACATGTGTAGATATCCTCAAGATAGGCACCTGATGGTTTCTCTTTAGGGGGAGAGCACGATGTCCTTTTTAGAGGACGTACCTTGCTACCAGTTGCTTTACAGGAGGAGGTGCTGAGATATTTTCACACTTCCCCTTTGGTGGTACATCCTGGAGTGGTGACGATGAACCAGGACCTCAGATGTCAGCACTGGTGGCCGGGTATGAACAAGGATGTGGATGAGTTTGTTTCTCGATGCCTCACCTACCAGCAGGTGTAGGCAGAGCACCAGGTACAAGAAGGCTTGGTACAGCCCTTGGAGGTCCCGGAGTACAAGTGGGACGGGATATCTATGGACTTAATAATTGGACTTCCACGCACTTCCAGAGGCCATGATTCCATTTGGGTGAATGTCGACCGACTCACCAAGTCGGCCCACTTCTTACCCATCAGAGAGCAGGGCTCAGTGGAGAGCTTGGGGCGTCTCTATGTTCAGGAGATTTTACGGCTTCATGGTGTGCCATCACCTATCGTCTCCGATCGAGACACTCACTTTTTTTCCTGGCATTGGAAGGGGTTGCAGGAGGCGTTCGGGATGCAGCTACATCTGAGCACCACCATTCACCCTCAGACAGATGGTCAGGTGGAGATGACCATTGAGACTCTCGAGGACATTCTCCGCACATGTGTCCTCAACTTTGGATGTAGCTAGGAGGACCACCTTCCCTTGGTGGAGTTCGCGTACAATAACAGCTACCACTCCACCATCGGGATGGCACCATACGAGGCATTGTACGTCCGACCTTGCAGATCTCCTCTGTGCTGGACAGACCCTGGGGAGTCAGCACTTGTGGGACCAGAGATGGTCCAGGCCATGATAGAGAAGGTCCAGGTCATCCAGGAGCGGATGACGACAGCTCAGAGCTGGCAGAAGTCTTATGATGACAGGAGGCGGAGGCCACTAGAGTTCGAGGATGGAGACCACATCTTCTTTCTGGTCTCACCTCGACGTGGATTACGGAGATTTGGCCGAGGCGGCAAGTTGTCTCTGCGCTTCATTGGACCATCCCAGGTCCTCAGCAGGATTGGCGAGGTGTCTTATCGGATAGCTCTACCACCTCAGTTGCACTGGGTGCACGACGTCTTCCATGTATCTCAGCTGAGGAGAGGCATGCACGACACGACTCATATCATTGACCATGGGGAGATGGACGTTTATGATGGGGAGGCTTTTGCGGAGGTCCCAGTGGAGATTGAGGATCGACAGGAGTGGGTCCTACGTGGACGATCAATTCCCTTAGTGTGCATTAGATGGCAGCACGGGAAACTCCAGGGGAGTACTTGGGAGCGGGGGCTCAGATGCGTGCTCAGTACCCACATTTGTTTCCCTAGTTTATGATGTATATTTACGGGGACGAAAAGCTCTGAGATGGGAGTTATGTAAAGACCCGTAAAATTCAAGGAAATTTTTTTCATAATTTTCATGGGAATTTTACAAGAACGGAGTTTCTGACGGCACCTGATTTTGAGGCCCAGTGTGCCCGGAATCATTTTCCAAAGTTTAGCTCGGGTACATTCAGTGAACAAACGAGCGGGTTTTCATAACTTTTGAACCCGTGCTCAGAATCGAAATCTGAGGACACCGATGGAATCGCAGTGCCTGTAATTGCTTAGAAACAGCTTTTCCAGAGTTGTAACTGATTGGGTGTGATTCTTAAATTTTGGGGTTAAGTAAAGGAATAAAATAAAAGTGGTGCAACCAATTTTATTTTATTTTTGTTTAACCTAAGATAAGTGGATGATGTGGGACCCACAATATCCTACCCACAAGGTAGGATATTTGTGAGGTGGGACCCACACCAGCCCCACCATTTCTTTTCCTCCTAAACCCCATCCTTTAATAAGGTAACGCACCCACACCCCTATTAAGTGGAAGTCAACCCTTGTGTTTTTCTGTTTGTGAAATGCCACTATTAATTTGGGCAGTTTAAACGTTGTAATTAATTAATTTAGTTGATTGTTTTGTTTTTGAATTTCAAAACACATGGATTGAGAAATAAAATAAGGAAAACTCTTATTTTATTAAGGGTTGTTGGGTTGTGAGAGGCTTGGGAGAATTTTCTCAAGTTCTTGAAGTTTTTCCTCCTCAACGAAGAACGCGAAGAACGCTGGATCCTCGGAGATCGACCATGCGATGCTGAAGAATCCTTTCTCCGCGATGCGATGATCCTCCATCTATGACAACTCTTTCCGTGACATGCAATCCCGCGATGAGCCTTCGTTCAACTACACTCAAGGTAGGGGTTTTTTTTAATTGTTTATTCGTGATTACTTCGATCACTTTCTTCTTTTTAATTTGAGCCGCCTAATATGGAGAAAACAGAAGGTGGCCGGACCGCATGAACACGGCCGACCCTCCTCCCCCTTGTTTGTTTGATTTTGTTGTGGCACGTGTGAGGCGGCGCGGTACCGTTGCACCGCACGGAAGCTATGAGATTTGGGAAAAGAAGCATGGCGCCATCGCGTCGCGCCGATGAATTCAAACAAAGGCGTGGCACCGTCGCGCCATGCCGGAGAACCTCGAAGACACCGCGACCGGTGCGGGGCCGCGGTGGAGCAGGGACCGACGGCCGGTTTCGGCCAGCCGGCGTCGGAGCAGGGGGACCGGCCTATGCCAGTCCCGTGGCGGCAGTAGCCGGCCGACCGGAGCGGGCCGGCCGGTCAAAAGAGGAGTCAAGGGTTACGACCTCCGGCTGGCCGGACAAGAGCGCCCCCCCCCCCCCCCACATGGGGGCCACTGTTTCGAACAGGCGGGGGGCAGCGTGCCCCCCCTGCACCCCAACGCTCGGCCGTTTCGGCCGAGCCACCGGACCAGCGCCAGTGCGCCGGGCCGAGCCGCTAGGACGGACCGCCAGGCCGGGCCGCGCCCAAGCGGGCCGGACCCGGACCTGGGTCGGGTCGACCCAGTTCAGGCCGACCCAGGGGGTCTCGGGCTGGATCGGTCCGGGCCCGAAACCCGCACTTCCGGACCTCTTTCAGTATTTTGCCCATAATTTGTGTCGCGGACCTCCCATCGACGCATCGTCAGATGCGATGCGATCCTTGAATCGAGGCGGTCGTTTGGGTATTTTACACTCAAGGTTTCGGAGGACTTTGGGTTTGGCTGGGTTGGTTCATACATGAAACCAATCGGGCCCTCGGAGCTGAAACGCTTATAACTTGAGCTCTGGACGTCCGATTAATGTGTTGTTGACTTTGATAGATTCCTCTTAGTGAGATGGACCTTTTGGCTTACTCCTCTTGATGTTTGGACGTATTTGGAGTATGGTCGGGTTGGTTTTGACTTAAAACCCAACCGGGCCCCTGGGACGAAAAAGCCAATAACTCTCAGACCGGGCGTCCGATTGACGTGTCGTCTATGACATTGAGTTCCTGTTGATGATATGGAACTTTTGGATACATCAACTCTGGACTATGTGTCAATTGATATATCAGCCCCTCGGCTCATGGAGCGGACCCTCCCGAATGAGCTTTTTGTGTGCAGGAACCCTAGAGCTAGCTGCGACTGCGACGACGATGACAACTGTATAGAAATCCTCCGTGGATTCGACGGCGACGACTACGGCACTCAGCGATCCTACATGGATCAGTGCTACTAATCCTGTGTGGGTCATATCCAGTGTGGGTCAGCCCTCAGCGGTCCTGTGTGGGCCAGCGCCTGCAGATCTTGTGTGGGTCCGATCCTGTGTGGGTCATTGCGGGGGTTAGTACCTATCGATCCTTTCTGGATCATTGTGGGGGTTAGTACCTATCGATCCTTTGTGGGTCATTGCGGGGGTTACTAGCTATCGATCTTGTGTGGGTCTGACAGCTTAGATGAATCATGGGCTACATCTTATCATCTTTATCGTCATATGAAGAAGTATACCGATGTGAGATGAATCTTGTTTTGATTTCCTATGTGGATTGAGTTGTGCTATCCTGTGTGGATGAGATCGAACTTGGGCTCAGATATTGGAGCCGAACTGGAATTGATAACTTAGGTATATGTATGGTCATATACCTAAGTATTGTTAGTTGTTACTTCGTGATTGTATCTCTTCTTTTGTGGATTATCCTTTGTGGATCCTAGGAGACCTTCGGGGGTCTTGGGGTCCCTACCGAGTAGCTTATACTCACCCCTGCACGGGATACGCCCGCTCTACGTTGTGTTGGTTGCAGACGACAAATAGCGCTAATCGTGGTTGAGGCTTGCGGAGCCGGTCGGCACCTAGAAGTGGACCACGGTCGGGATGTACTCGGAGCGGATGGCTGGACCCGTGTAGCTGTGGAGGCTATCTGTACCCACCCTTTAGGTGGGACTTCCAGTGGACGGCTTGAGGCTACGGCTTTACTTTTTAGTTGTTGTACACCCTTTTTCAGTTGCACTTTACATTCAGTTTGGGTTTGTATTCTGGCCCACTTACTTTTCAGCACTTACTGTTGTACCCAGCTTTACTTAGTGTTGCTTCTACTTGTTTTCTTGCTCTGTGGTGTTTGTTTACTTCACAAAGGAAATTCCTTCCCTTTTTATTGGGAATTACGCCTTGGTGCTAGTTGCCAGCCCCTGGCCTATAGAAGGCAGGCTTGGGGTAGTCATGGAACGGGCCCCGAGGACGAGTCGTGACATATACCCACTAAATTAGAAAAACATAAACCATAGATAAATTTAAAATACGTAAAATAGTCAACATAACATAGAAGATAGTAGAGTGTGGACATTAAATATATGTTCCAACCATTATGGAATAACATAAAAAATGTTTTATCAAAATGTGTTACTATATTGTCAAAAGAGTTATATATAAATTAATTGGATTTTATATGGTTCAATCATGTCTATAAAAGGTCCAAAGTGTGACCAAGACTTAAGAAGACTATAAAACAGCACTTAAGAACTTTCTCAGTCACATATCTGAAGTCTGGTCATGAAACTTATTCTCAACCATCCACTACATGTTATTTTCCCTTACATGAATTTATAAATATGATATCTTAAAACACACACATTGATGTTCCCATTTATGGTTTGAGTACAGCTTAGTAGGCCACTATCTATAATTTCCTTAATAAAATATATTAAATAATAGTACATGAATGATATGAAATTATCATAGATAAATAATAATCATAAAAAAATTATAACTACTTCATACATGGGTGTTGTGGTGAAAAAATGATGAGTGACCATAATTACATTGTCTAGTACCAATTGTGGCCAAATATATAACATGTAATACTAGTGGTTCAGTCTAGAATACACCTGGTAACATCTTGAAAGACCAATTGGATATCACATACCATGTCATAAACATTCATCAAAAGGTATAATGACCCATCATAATATAATACTCAATAAATAAACAATATATCTTTATAATAAAGTTATATAATTTTGAAAATCATACCAGTAACAATAATCAATAATTTCAAATGGAATTATAAAATATAAGTGAATAAGTGGGCATATAATCCTAGGGATAACATCATAAGAATCCATAGAATCTCTATTCATGTTCAATGTCACAATATATAAAATAACCTATATCATTTTTACTCTACAAAAGAGTTAAAATTTTGTATCAAATCATTAGTAGTACCACGCATATGGGAATTTCATCCCCATCTATAAAGGTACATGATAATGGAAAAATTGTCTTTATTCCAAGGTTAAAACAATTAATATATAGAAAATCATTTGAAATTCCCATCTAGGAAAGTGGGAAATGAATCCCATCCCTATAAACATATCCCCCCGCCAAAATGGAATTTCATCCCATACCATAATAATCAAAAAATAATATATAAGTTGATAGTTTTTCCCACCCCACATCAATAATATCAGAAAATGAATAATGTAATGGTTCATATAATATATTAATATAATTGGAATGTCATCCCTTCCCATAGGCCACACCAGTGTAAATGGGAATATCATTCTAAACTCAATAGGGTTATAATCATTATGTGGAAACTTTTTCAACACTAACCAAGACAAAAACAATAATACATGATATCTCATAATAAAAACATTTCAAAGAAATATAGTTATCATAACCAAATATGTTACACACAATCATCTTCAATTTTGTATTTTTTTAAAACTATTATTTAATAACTAAGTTTTTGTTAGTTTGAAAATACATAATCCTTTACATACCTTAAATATAAGGTATAAACATTCGAAAACAACACCAACTAAAGGTGTAGAACTCACACCTCTCTCATTTTTGTACGTAAAATGAAAGGATATGAAGATACTGAATGTTTCATTACATGTAATGTCTATTGATAACCACTCATATTAACATACACTCATTTAACTAATGAGACTAAAAGGTCCATATTAAGTTTTATGTAGATATAATATATCCAAGGACGTCCCTTAAATGGTTCCCACATTGTCTCGCTTTAATTTAGGTTCATGTCAGTTGGTTACAATTTCATTGGTTTACTATACAAAAATGACCACCCATGGTTGAAATTTTCCCAATCAACCCACACAGAAATATTGAAATAAATTTCATACTGGATTAGAATCAAGCATACACTTTTAACAAAACTATCATTACTCAACTCACATAAAGGATGACATATACTGAAAGAAAATATTAAACACCACGTACCTTATCTCGATAGATCCCTGCATCATCTCAATGGATCCCTACTCATAAAAAATTGATAAATGAAAGGATATCAATTAGAATAAATCCAAAACCCATTCATAAGACTGTAAATTATGCATTTCGTAAGATTAATGTAGAAATAATGAGAGATAAGGTAGATATATAGAAGACAAAACATAGAATTACTTGTAGAGATCACTTGGGACATATGATGCTTTGATCTAGACCCAACCAAGGGGGAATAAAACTTGGAAAAAGGTGATTTGAAGAATTTTTAGGAGGGATTCAACGCAGTTGGTAGGAGAAAATGAGAGGAATATCATATAATATTTATTTTAAACAAATTATATAATTTAATTAAATAATTTACTAAAAAATGCTTCTCAGGTAACATACACTTTATAAAAAACCCAGTTCATTATTGAGAAATTGTGCTAATGGAATTGGATGGCATGTGTCCCTAAATAGGAACCTCATCTCTACATAGAGATACAAGGTACCGATTACATAATAATTAGCTACATGATGTTATTTTTCTTTATAGAATGATATCCCACACCAAGACTATCTACATAAAATCAAACCTTTGGCCTCCCCTAACACATCAAACTACTAAACCCCTATAAAAATAGTTTATAAAAATATTATTCAAATTAATACCTTGAAAAATGTGGGGTGCTCTAAACTAATCTAAAAAAACTTCTCCCTATATAACATCACCATGATTTTTCATTGAAAAGATCTAACCACTATTCTAATAAATCAACCTCCAACTACCAAGTCTCCTCCTAGATATTCCCATATTTCTATTACACATGTTTCAAATGTGTCATACTCCCAAAAATATCTTCTTTATATAGTGTAATATTATAACCTCCGTTCCTTAAATGATTCATCAGAATTTATCTTAGCATCATCAACATTGATTACATGATGCATGTTGGGACAGTATCTATAAAGATAATATATGTAAAATAAATCTTGAATCCCATGAAATCGCTAAGTAATAATTGATTTACAATTGTAACAATCCTCTATAAGAACACAAATACCCCCACATACCTAGTATTAATCTTCTCTTGCCTCTATATATATTATTATCTCGCTTAGGGTGACACCATTAGTAATACCCAATTCCATACCTCAATCTTCAGTAGTAGGTGACGTTGCTCTACATAAGATCACTGACTATACTCAGGAGTCATTAATCATTTAAAATCAATATAATATGTTATGAAGTCTCTATTGTGAGAATCAACCCAATATTAAATGATTACCCCACCTCTATTTAATAAATATTTAACTAGAATGGCCTTCTATATAATTCCTCAAATGGTTTCATCTGAATCAATTCTAAATAAGTATTATTATAGGAAAACGAGGATAAATTGAGATAACTCTTCGTTTAACTAACAAAATGAAGTACATATGCTTTTATAATGTCTTTAAATTCTTAGATAATATTCCTAACCCTCTTATAATAACATGGGTCACTAATGGAATATTTATTCTTTATTATTTTAATTAATTATTAGGAAGTTTAAATTTTTATATGTATCAGGATTAAGTTTAAATTTTGTTATAAAAATATTATAATACATGTTTTATGTCATATAATTTTAGGGAAATTATATAGGTACCCATACATATGAATTTTTTGTTCATTTTTAATGTTCGTGGTTTAAAACTCAAGGGTAGCACAAGGTTTGGTGGACTCCAAGTATCAACCATGTGGCATCACCCTTCCATAAGAACTTTCGGGCGTACAACATGCATAGGATTAGATAAAAAAAATAATTTTATATGGATGTGTATTTTAATAAAAAAAATATCATTGTCACATATTTAGTAAACTTTGTGGCCAAACCATGAAAATTCATTTTTCTACCCATTAATGTCTTCTTGGTTTTCCTAACCATGCAGTGTCATCATGTGAGTTACCCAGAATTATAATTATTGTTTACAAAACATTCCCTACTATATTAAAACAAGTTTACACCCATTTTCATCCTCATCTTCATTCATACATTCCCTTACACATAATAATGATCCCTCCCCCTCCTCCTCCTTTGAATATAAATCCCTTTCCCTTGATTTTGAGCTGATATCTAAATGTAATGTTCTTTTCCCAACTTGTAATTCTCTTCCACTGTCTTTCTCACTTTATTACCCAATTCGCCTTCTTCAAGAAACTCTATAGAGATTATACGCTTATATATAGAGTTCAAGGGGAATAACTATTGTGGTTTTGAATGTTTAGGTCTTTTAGAGGATCCCTTGGGGATTGTTGGATCATTCTCCATCAATTGAGAGGAATTCAGACTTGATTTTCATTGGAATGAAGTATGTGTTTAGTTTTATTCCATAAATTTACATATATTTATATGAATAATGGTTTAAACTTATTAATTTTAGAAGTTCAATGAAAATTGGAGATCTAAAAGAGTTTTTTGGATTTTTATTATAAATTATCATAAGATATAATGGTTTTACATGGAATTTCAAGTCATATATGAAAGGAAAAGTATTGATGAAGTGTTTAATGTGTTTTTTAAAATAAAAAGTGATGTTTAAAAATGATTTTATCCCATTTAGTTCCTGAAATTATTTATAAAGTGGTTTTTGGATATTTTAGTGATTTAAATAGAAAAAGGTTAAGTTGATTCCTTTTTTGGGAGTTTCACATCTACATTGGTGAAATGTTTTGATATTGTTTTCTACATATTTTTTATGATTTTTTAAAGTAATTATTTTCAACTATTTTCAAGTAAATGGTTTATAAAAACCTTTTATTTTTTTCAATCAACTCAAACTAACTTGGCCTTTTGATTACATTTTAATAAAGGTGTGCTTTGTGTTTTTCACTAATTTGTTAATTTTTTGTTAAGTGGGACCCTATTCCGCCCTGGTTGAACTGTGATACCGAGGGGGATATTATTTATTTCTTTGATATTATTTTAGGACCAAGGGGAATGTTTCATATTTCATGTGATGTGGATGATATGTAAAATTGGTTGTTACTTTGGAGAATATAAGAGGTAAGATGGGATGTACATCTTATGTTTTTGATACATGTGTCCCTCATTGATAGATTACATTTCTCACATATTATTTATTAATTGATATACATGGGGATGTAATGAATTTTAGTGAGGTTTAATAGATATATCTTTTATGAATTAATTTTATGGAATAAATCCTACATGGAATAGAAATCCACGGTGGATGTGCTACTAGTGATGATAGTATTGAGTAGAGAATTTTTTATAAACATAATAATGAATCAATTAGAATATAGATGTTTTTTTCAAATTACATGTAGTTTTATCTCACGATCTAGTTAGGAATCTAATATGTTTACATGGTTATTTTCATTAGGTAACTTCTTTATTTTGGGTTACATTTCATGGTTGACACACATGGAACAATCTTCCCCTATTTAATAAACTCTTCTCTTATGGAATAGTTTTATAGTGACTTACTATGTAATTATATAATTAAATTTTAATTAATTAAAATGAATATAAAGTGTTTTAAAAAGAGGATAATCAATTATATCATAAAAATATGTTTAAACATAATATTTTTATTAAAAAAGGGATTTGGATAAAGAAATGTTTTCAAAGTAATTACTTTAATTTAAGAAGAAAAATAAAATGAATTTTTTTAGGGATAATGTATATAATACGTGGATTTAATGTTCTTATCCCTAAAACTAAATTTTATAATTTTAATTCAAATAATGAAAAAAGATGTTTCATTTTCTCTAGCAGAGGTGTTTCCTTTTCATCCTGTAGGGAGGAACCTGATCAAAGGGGATGCCCTATGATTGTATTACTTTAGGCCCCCATAACTCCTTTCTTTCTTTGTGGGTTTCTCTTTGGCCCTTTTTTTCTTGTACCCTTCCTATGATCAATAAATAAATGATGATGATGATGAGTTTATGAATAAAAAATATTTCATTTATATGTAATTTCACAAAATCATTCAATATAACCTAATTTTTGTAGTTTCTATCAGACCCTACATACACTAATTCTTATATTTATCATTAAAAGATTATATTTAGGTTCTATGCCTTAGGTATTTGGGATTAAGATATTGAACTTGTTCATTGTGATTGGTTGGGGTGTTTAGAGTGACCAAGGGTCAAACGGATATTGGTGGTAATATTTTATTTGGGTTTTTATTTTGTTTTGTTTTGGGATTTATATGAATCATCCTTTGTCCTCAACCATTCTATGTTGTCTAATTTATTTATATATTATGTGCCCCTGTTTTTTATCATCTTATGTAGTGTATCCTCGTTTTTCTTTTTCACTCTAATTGTATTTTTTATTTTGTATGTGATAGTTTTGTAATGATTGTGGAAAAATCCCTTTGATTATGTTCCATGACCATAGAATTATTTATTAGCTTAAAGTGATAAATAACAATCCTCATGTATGTATTAGGCTTGTATTGTAGTCCAATGGATTGATAAAAAATGTTTTCTCATAAAAAATGATATCATAGTAGACAGGTTTTTTATTTTGGGGTGTGTTTTGGTAGTATAGAGACTAAGATCATCATCAAATATAAATAGTTCGTTGTGGGGAAGAGTATTATAAGATATTTTCCATGATAAGGCACAATTTTCCATGGGTTATTTGGATTGAATAAGTATTTTGAGTTCTATTTTTGATATATCTAATGGATTTTGATATGCAGTGATGATACATTGTCCACTAATGTGTACATCGTGGATTTTAGGGAGTGTTTAAGTTTTTGAGCGAAAACTATTGAACTAACCAGGGATTTATAGTTATCATATATAGTCTTCTACACTCTATAGTTCCCATTTGAAATGGCCATTCAATTATGATAGCGTGTGTTACGTGGTTTACTCATGGTTTACCAACCTGTGTGACTAAACTATGCACAGTGTAATTTATCCTTCATATTTTTTATTCTTTCTCCCTTACATTCTAGGTTGATCCCAATAGTTTTAACCATTAATTTTATGTTAATTAATGGAATTGTTAATTATATTTAATATTTTTTTGATGAGAATTAAGCATTTTATTATTATTTTATCCCATATGGATTTTGTGTTCATGTAAGAAAAATGGGTTTTTTCATGGAGAAATGAATTATTATGAGGTTTTTTCTAAAAATTAGTTTTATAGTGGTGGTAAAGTATATTTTAGTCTTTTTGTTAAGTATTTTATTTAACACTTGAAAGTTGGTTTTGTTAGGAATTTTGAGGAAAAAGTTTAACTATATTTTTTAAAAAATTCTAAAATTATTTTATTTTGAATAAAAAAATATTATTTTTAAAAAATAGAACCTTTAAAAGATTTTGTTTCAAAGATGGATATTTTAAAATTAATTAATTTTAGTGTATTAAAAGATAATAGATTTAAAAATAGATTTTTGAATGTCTTTTTTGGTATGGAAAAGGTTCTTTGTTATTTACTTGAATTTGGAAAGTGTTTTAAAATAGGGGTTGTTTTTATGAAATGTTATTGTTTTGGGATGACTCAGTCTTGAAAATAGAAACCTTTCAAGAATTTAAAATGAAATGAAAATTTTCAAATATTATTTGTCTTAAAGAGAATGGGTATTGGAAAATGAGAATCTTTGAAATATGTGTGTAACATCACATGTTTTTCTATATAAATAAATAATATTTTATATATTGTTTCCCACATGTAACATTAAAGAGAAAACAAATATAGACTATCATAAGGTTTCTATAATATTATAAATATAAATAGTGGTAACCGAATTTTGAAATATATTTATATAAATAAAATTTAAAATACCTTTCCAAAAACATCGAACTAAATTACTAAAACTAATCAACTGAGTAAATTTATTTTTATTCTCAAAATTTAAAATATAAAATGGTCATGTTTTTATGTTTTAAGTATTTATTATTACCAATAATATTTTAATAATACTTAATATAAAAAATGATTCCCTATAAAAAAATTATTATTAGTTTATGAATTTTTATAAATTATGAATTTATCATTTTTAAGAAAGTTAATTTGTAAAAAATAATATCATTTTTAGATTAATCAGGGTAATATAAGATTAACATGATTTTTTTGGATTTTTTGAAACTAATTGATTTTAGGTAAATAATACAAAATAACATTTTTGAATATATAGTAGATTTTGCAACATCATGTGGATATAAGCATAACCTAAAACATAGAAAACATTTTTCTTATCCAATTATATGAATTTTATGTAACATTATATATTTTAATATATAATTTTTTAATTACAATCATATGCTAGATAATTTAGAATATAAGCAATATTTTCACAAAAACGATTTTAAATACATTATAATTTTTTTTTAAATTATGATTTTATTAATTGATTCATATGAAATGGATTTTAACTTTAATATCATTAGTTCTGTATTCTCTAATAATTTCTACTTTATTTTTATGTGAAAATATTAATTTACCATGGGTAAATATTATTTATCCAGGAAAAAATATAATTTTTCAAAGAATGATAATTTTAAAAATACTAATTATTTTTTTAATAAATTAATAAATTTTAAATTAATTCTATGATATTATGTTTGAGTATATGTACAAATGAATTAAAAATGATTTAATCAATAATAAATTTTTAATAATCTTAATAATTATTGATGATTAAAATGAAATTTTTCATAGAAAATTAACATTCAATGCATTATATGTTTTTATTTAAAAGATAAGTTTTTATTATTTAGAAATTTTATTTAGATAAATAGGTACCAAATTATAATTCATCATGTCATTAATTGTTAATAAGGGTGTACTTATATTATTTTTAACAAAATAATTGGCATGATTAATATTTAATTAGGAGTTATATATGTTCAAATGGAAAATCTATGGTGGCGTGAATTTTAATAAATTAACATTACCATTAGACCTTATAAAAACATATGATAGGTTATAAATTCATATATACATGTCTAACCATCCTTACCTAACTTAACTCACCTTTCCTTCATTCCTTTCCTTTCTAACCCCTTACTTACCATTTAATTTCATTTATAAAAGGAGTATCACTTCCACCCATTCAATAATACATACTGTAACATCCCAAGTAAGTAAAGAATAATATATTTTCATATCTATGTATATTTATGAATTAGATAGTGTTTTAGAGTCTTAAAATGAGAATAAATCCAATATTAATCCTAGAATACTCTAATATTTTGAAAATATTATTTTACCTCCTTTTGATGGAAAACCATTTTGTATCTAACTTTTGACAATTTTATAAGCTCTATATGTCAAAATAAACTTATTATTTATAATTGGGACTTTGAAATTTACTTTGGATAAATTTTTGGGATTTTTCTGACTATCTTCATTTTTTAATGAATAGTGAAAAATAATGCATTTTACTTCAAAAGTGATTTTTCATAAAATTTAATTATATGGTTATATTGTCTTTTTAATTGGTTTTAAAGTTTAATTAGAATATATTTTTACCATTTAATCCAATTGTGGTCATTGTAATTAATTTAACTTTGAAATTGGACATAAACAGTAATCAATCTTTTGATAGATATTGTTTCTTAAAAACATGATATTTGTTTTCACAACGGGAATTATTTTTAAATTAATTACTGTAATTTCTAAGTTTGGAAGTTGGTAAAATGGATTACATATTTGGAATCATAAGTTCAAAATTATGTAATTAAGTCTCTTGTTTTTGGACATTATGAATAGTAAGGGCAATAATTATCTTTAATTATCATGATTAATTAGTAATCGGGTGGTTAAGTGTAATAAAATAATATCATAATAAAATATAGTGACCCCAAAATGTGTCCAAATCCATTTAGTTGTGTCATTTCTGACCATATAATTCCTTTTACCAACTTAGGGACCCCATGGAATCACTTTTGTGTGATAGTTACATTTTATCATATTATTTTTAAACAAAGGAAAATATAACCAAACTATGTAACACCTAGGTAAAACAATTTTAATTTTGTTTACATAAATGATCTCTTAAACTATAAAAACTCATTGGAAAGATAAATTTTTTTTCTACATCATGGTATTTTTTTTATAATTTTTATACATTAAATAAATTTATTTATTTAGGACACCATGATGATGCAGTTATTACCTCATTAATGAAGGATTTAAATAAAACGAAAAGATAATGTAAAATATAAGAGTTATACTTGTCTAAAAGCTATTAGATGGGTATATATAGAACCCCTATCACCTTATCCTCTAAATATATCATTATGGGACCTTTAAAATCCGAAAACCATTTTATAATAGAGTAACAATTCAAGACTTTCCAAATGTGACCCTCCTCACTCTTATAAAAGGCCCCCACCTCTACCCCATTCCCACACCTCTCAAGCCCTTTTATCATCCAACCTATACTCATATTAACTCTCCACATACCTCTCTTACTCCTAGAAGCCTCACTTTTGGAATAAGTCTTCCCTAGGAAGCCTTCAGCTCAAATAAAAAAGAGTTACCCGATTTAGAGATAATGTCTTCTCTCGAGTTTCTTCCTTTAATTTTACTTCTTCACTCACCACTATCTTATTATTATTTTATCCCATAATAAAACCAGTATCCTCAGTATACTATAATTTTTTGATGAAAAAGATTCTACCTACACTTACACAACCTCCATCTAATTGTTAAAGAACATACTGTTTTTGTGGGTGGCGAATTACTGCCTCACGAAATGATGATTGTTCAATATTCATTTAACACCTTTCATGGTGGCCATTATGATGGAACTGTATTTATATATGATATTTATTATGTTTATGTTTTCTTTATGCTTCTGTATTTTTATACATATAGAAAACCTTTATGGTTTCCATTATGTGTAAACACGATAATTTCATTTGAGGAAGTGCGGACTACCACCCCCTCAAAGTGATATGACTCGTTCATACCATGTAACACCCCGATATTTTATGAAAAATATTCTTTTAATTTCATTACTATCTTGTGTTGTATGCTACACCAAGATTACCTTGCGCTATGCGCAACACCGTATTAGCTTGCAGTATACGCAACACTATTCTTGGATCATGTTAAACACAATTTTGATAATTGTTATTCTACACAACATTCAGTATATATATGTGTATATATATTCAATTTATGAATTAAATATGTTTGGATTATGTTATACGAAACAGCGAAGGATTCTTGCACAGAACGCAACCCTGACTTGGCTTGCATTACACGCAATCACGACCTTCCTCGATAGCGTGTATTGTACGCAATACCGGGTTTTACTAAACAACGATATATTATTAAAATATTATTATGAACTAGCCGTTATGAATAGTATTAAGTAAATTTTGAATCTTATATCATTATTATTTGTCTTATACATTTTCTAAAACATGGTATAAGAACAAAATAAATTTTTCAGGTAAAATAAGTTTTTATCAAAAAAATGCAGTTTTGCCGCCTTTTGATAGTGCAACCACTTTAAATATAGTTTTTGACATGTTTATAAGTTAAATTTGACAAAATAAAATTCTTCTTCGGAATCATGAAATAAAAATTTACTTTGGATAAATTTTTCATATTATTCTGGTAACTTTCATATTTTGATGAATAGTAAAAACACGATATATTTTAATTAAAAACAACTTTTTTCATCGCATTAATTTATATGGTTAAATTATAATATTGAATGGTTTTAAAGTATAAATAGAATATATTTTACCATTTAATTAATGTATGTCATTATCATTGATTCTACCTTGAATTCGTAGGATAAATCAATTCAATCTTTTGCAATGTTTTAAAGAAAACTCGTTTTCTTTCGACAACGGGATTAATTTTAATTTAATTTCTGAAACTTTTGTGTATTGAATTTGTAAAAATGGATTCCATATTTGGAATCAGTGGATCCAAGTTATGTTAATAAGCTAATTTTTATTTTTGGGAATTATGAATAGTAACTACGGTAAATTTTATTTACCATAGTTAAAGGTAAATCGGGTAATTAAGGGTAAATATAATATTATAAAATTACCTGAACACATGTCAAAATCCTATTGGATGACTAAAAGTAGACCCATATCACCTAAGGGTCGGATTATATTTATTTAATGGACTATTTTCCATGAAAATAATTTAATTATTATTAAAACCAAAGAATGTTACAACATGTTACTTTCTTAAATCTTATAAGTATAATAATTTTAATTTAGTGATACACTTCTTGAAACTTCGAACATGAATAGTCTCCAGAAATCTAATACAATTATCTACATTATAGGAATTTATTTAGAATTTTTAGGGATTAAATAATTATCATTTATTATGACACAAAGATGATGTAGTAATTGTCTTATTAATGAAATATTGACATAATTGATGTTATAAATACCAAAATAAATGTAATTTAAGACTTTTTATGAATTACATTAATTTTATATGTTAATATGACATGTTAGTATGGATTTAATTAACTCTGTTTAAACTAATCAATCTGTTATGAGTTTCACAAAAATCAATTACTAAATAGTGTCAAAATTGACATAAAATAGTTTTTAAAACAAATATTATATTAGTAATTGTATTTTATTTCTAAAAATCTAAGGCTCGGCCAAATGACTTAGATAATGTTATATATATTAATAATAAACAACTTTGGGTTTTTTTGTCTTCTTATAGTAAGTTTATTAACCTTATATTATATGAACACAAGAAGACACGATAAAAGTGAAATTATTTAACTTAATGTTAAATCTAAATGATAAGGTTAAAATAGGAACCTAAACTTGTCTAAATTCTATTGGATGAGATTATTTCGACCCATCCCCACCTTATCTTATAAATAAATCAATTTGGAGCTATTTAAAACCGAATTTGGCTTTACAATAAAATAATATTTTTAGTTATTCCAAAGGTGCCCCTCTCCTCCCTTATAAAAGGGCACCCCCTCCCTCTCTTCCTCACACCACTTTGAGACTTCAAGCTCAGAAACCCCTGCCAAATTCTCTTCTACAATTCACTAGAAACATCCTAGAGTTTCTGGTATTCCTAAAAGACCAATTGTAGTTCCCTAAAAGGAGATCTCAAAGAGGTGCTTCAAAGAAGAGGTAATGTCCGTTACCGATTCTTTCAACTTTATTTCTTCTTCCATTTATTCTTATTTAGTTATTTCATTATGAAGTAATAACATCAGTATCACTAATATACTGATATGTTATTATAATTATGAAACAATCCTATTTCACCATCTATCCATCCTACGGAAAACGAAAATCACCACGCGTGCGTACGTACGGAATACCGTCTCCACGCTGTGGTGTAATCTATTTTCCACCACCACCTTACTTGGATGGGTATAATGGTGTAAATAATAACTATATATGATTATTTTAAAGTGTTATTGATTCTTTAATAGTATACATACACTCTAATTAAATTCCATGATCATGGGAATGATATCATCGCTCGTGCGTACGTACGGAATACCGTCTCCACGACGCGATGAGATTCATTCTCAATGATTAACAATTCATAAATGATTATAAAGTATATATAATAAGTAATCATGAAATATATGACATAATAATGATACTGGATTTATATATATATATATATATATATGTCATCCAATTAATTCCATTCAATTCAATGAGGAAACAAAAACAACGTTCATGCGTACGTACGGCCTACTGTCTCCATGAACGGTGTATTTCTTTCCATTTATCGATCTATTATATATATGTATATTCTGAATATATATTATATATAAATCATGTTTTACATTCTGTATGTAAGTAATCATTATCTAAGTAATCATATGAATAATTACAAGTTAAAACACGGACGACAAATGAAACGATTTTACCCAAAATGCTCTTTAACATGGAATTTACAAAAGAACGGGTAATATAAAGTCATAAGTGAACCGTATATGATATCATAACAATTAATATGATTCTTTAATAAGTCAATAACATTATTTAAGTCATTATACAGGATGTTAGGACACTTACGAAGAAAATCGGACCTAAGGTAAGGGATAATTTCACAATTCTCATTTTTATCTGAGATTGCTTATTCGTAAGTATTTACTAGGGTTATTTTTATCATCCATGTCCATGTTTCCAAAAAATGATTTCATGTATGTTTAATTTCCTTTTTACCCATTTTTGACTTTTAATACATGGTATGTATGGAATCTTTCTTTTACGAGGTACTTTTTGACTTTTCTGACAAAAGTACGAGAAGAATGTTTTTTTAACTTATACGGCACGAACGGATTTTTATGGTTTTATAAAGCCTTATTTTAATGAAGCTTCCTCTAAAATATTTCATTACTATTTTCAACAAAATCTATTTCTTTTAAAATTTCATGATGTTTTATGAAAAGAAAATGATTTTGAAGAATAAAGGACATTTTCCTCAAGAATTCATTTCAATTGTTTTCACAAAACCATTTTCCATCTAAGATGACATTATTTCATATGTGTATGTTTCAAGTATAATGTCTCTATGATTTACATGGTTTCACTTTTCTTATTATGAAATAATATCCATTTCTTTTATATGGATTATGTGATGATGGAATGATGTTTATGAAACCCATTTTATTCGTTGGGTTATTATGAATGATGTATGTTTATTTTGTGGCACAAGTAAGAATGTTTTCTTTATGAGATGAGTGGGAACTATATCTCCCTAAAATTCATTGGGTAAATATTTATATCTCATGAGATAGACATGGCTAGAACGGTAGGTTAAACCGGTTTAGTAAAATAGGACTGAAACGAGGAGTGAACTCGATTCAGAAAGGGACTTTGTCCACTAAGATGGTCTTGGCAGCAATGCCTTGGCTACTATAGAAATCATTACATGTGCTTAATGGATGCCACAATTTCATGTTTTATTCCCATGCTATATTATCATGATTTATGTTCCATTATAGTCTTTTCCTTATGTACTTCCATGTTTTATGTCGTTGCTCAATATTTTTAATGTTCGTTTTTTTAAGTTCAAATGTATATGGTATGTTTTATTTTATCCACGCTTACCCTTACTGAGAATTTGAGCTCACCCATTTTATGTTTTCTTTTCCTAGGATATAAATAAAGGTTTTAGGTAAGAAAAAAAAGGGGAAGATCTTTATAGGAGATGTTGAAGATCTTTCACCACGATTAGAGGATTACGTTCCAAGTTTCCAAAGACACTAAACTATTACGGTCCTTGTGTGTCTGTTTTTCTTATGTATTAAGTATTTCTCAAAAGTAATGTAATGTCCATGTACGTCAAGCTTCAGGTTTCTACAGTTGGTATTAGAGGCAAAGGAGGTAGGAATGTATCTGATCCTTGGGAACTCTCACGTGTGAGAGTTGGACAAAGCATGGCTCTCCGCCCAAGGGCTTCATGTGGAAATGGCTGCCACTGGGGATGGTGGTGTGTCCCGCCCAGGGGGTGTAGCCACCCATGGAGTTCCCTGATAGGTATCAACTGTAGTCCACTGGAAGTAATTCCAGACCGCTACAGTTGGTATTAGAGGAAAGGTTTAGTTAAACTTTGGAATCTAGGATGTGAAAACATTAGTGAGATCCCTAGAGATATTTCTAAGGTATGTCTAGGGATGTCCCTAAGGATAAGTATACGTATAGGATATAGTCCTAGAACTATGGTAACGATCTTATAATTTAACCTAAGATGTTAGATATTGAGTGTACTCCCCCTTTACTTTTTTGTTTTCTCTAGCATGATTTTTTCCTCCCACGCTGTTCTTTTTGGGTTTTAGAAAATGACTGGAAACAGGAAGATTCATTATAATGGAGGATATGATAGACAATGGAATGATTTTCTTTATGAGAAACCAAATGAAAAGAGATCTGGAAGTCCAAACATCGTTATTATTCCTAATCAGCAATCTCATAATATGATCAATAATCTCAACTTTGGTATGTTTCCCGACTCAGATAATAAGAGAAAGATGGAGTTTCATGATGATCATAGAGGAAAGAAAGTTCAATTTCCCTCATTAAAATCATGTGGGAAGAGGCATCAGGGAGATTGTTTCAAAGGAACTGGAAGATGCTTTGGGTGTGGAAAAGAAGGACACAAAGCCAGTAAGTGAAAAGGAAAAGGTTCAGTTAACACCATGGACAAGGATAATGGTATTGATACGACATCAACAATGATTAGATGTTTTAAATGTGGAATGTACGGGCATTATGCAAACCAATGCCCTAATGGAAAATATCATGAAGAGAATCAGTATGGTCATATGGGTAGTATTTATGTGGATGATGATGAGGAGACTACAAATGATATATGATCTGAAAGAAGTGTTGATGCTCAGTCGGTTGTTTTAAAAGGTAGTGGAATGATTGTATGTTTATCGAGAGTTATGTTATATAGTTAATGGTACTATGGAATAAAGAATCATCTAAGGATTTTTATACTATTGTTTTTCCTAAAAGTATTTGAAAGTATATGTTGAATGGTACCAGTAACCATGGAAGGTTATTCAGATATTTTTGTAAAGTAGATGATATGCGCATAATGAAGGAATAAGAAGATAATGAGATGTTTGATTATATTCATGAGCTCATGATTGATATAAGGACTAAGTGGTATCATGGTTTGAGTATATAGAATTTTGAGGATTTTGGTATGTGGAAGGTGTTAACTTTTAACTGCATTCATGTTTTCACTAAGGTTCAATGGGTATTCATTTTTCAAGAGAATACATGATTAAGGCCTTCGAATGTTTGGAATGTGACCAACAAGACATATCTTATGATATATGGGGATCAACGATGGTATTAAATCTCTGGTAATTGTTTTCACTATATTATGAGAGTGGACTGCAGTATTATGGATAAGCCTAAAGATTGGAATGGATTATGTTGGACACAAGTTAGTATTGTTTAAGGATAGAAGTTTTTTCGATATTATTGATGGGATGTTATAGTAATATAGTTTTAGAAAAAGGACAACCTGTAGGACGGGCGGAAGCCCATCACGTCGGACAAGGCTGTGGGAATCGAACCCACAACCGAATTGCGACTGGCCTTTATCGCCTACCACTGGCCTACAAGAAGTCCTTGTTAATAGAAACTAGTTTTATTATATTAAGCAGTATAATATAAGAAGTATAAGTCCATTTTAGGAACCATATATGATTAATCTCACTATAGATGGACTTACTTTTTTTGATAACTTTTCTAACCTTTTGTTTGAGACAGATGGAATGACCCCTCATTCTATCACATGATCTGCTAACACATCACGAATGACAAATTCAACTTCATTTCTTTAAGAGATAAAGTGGAAATTGTCCAAATAACGACTAATGGTGAGACTATACCAAAATCACGAAAGTATTTCTTCTAATTCCAATTTCATCAACTTTAGGTAAAAGATCTTGAAAACCAAAAAATTTGTCCTAGTTCCCTTATATCTGATGAATCAGATGGTACCTTAGATCATCACAAATAAATAGCTTTGTGATTTTTGGCTTTTTTATAGCCATGTTCTCTACCACTCTCCATCAGAACATGATTGTTAGATTTTTCTTCCATATCTATATTTTCACCTATGTTCTCCTATGTGGAAACCCAGTGATGAGTTAATTTGGGTAACCGTTACATTTCATACTTTAGTTTTTAAATCCATGTTTTGTTATTCCTTTTTAGGATGTGGGTTTCTATTAAACAAACCTTTGAGTAGTAAACCATTTATAACCCAGACGAATTTCGAGGACGAAATTCATTTTAAGGGGGTAGAATGTAACACCCCTAGATTTTATGAAAAATATTCTTTTAATTTCATTAATGTCTGGTGTTGTATGATACACCAATATTAACTTGCGCTATACGCAACACCGTATTAGCTTGCAGTATACGCAACACTATTCTTGGATCATGTTACACACAATTCTGATAATAGTTATTCTACGCAACATTGAGTATATATATGTATATATATATTCAATGTATAAATGAAATATGGTTGGATTATGTTATAAGAAACAGAGAAGGATTCTTGCATAGCACGCAGCCCTGACTTGGCTTGCATTACATGCAATCACAACCTTCCTTGATAGCATGTGTTGTACGCAATACCGGGTTTTACTAAACAACGATATATTATTATAATATTATTATGAACTAGCCGTTATGAATAGTATTAACTATATTTTGAATCTTATAAAATTATTATTCGTCTTACACATTTTCCAAGACATGGTATAAGAACAAAATAAATTTTTTGGGTAAAATAAGTATTTTTCAAAAAAATGCAGTTTTGCCGCCT
Organism: Viscum album; assembly: GCA_963277665.1. NCBI lineage: Eukaryota > Viridiplantae > Streptophyta > Magnoliopsida > Santalales > Viscaceae > Viscum > Viscum album. The sequence goes on from OY728129.1 coordinate 1,544,290,803, forward strand.
TTTGATGGCGCACCCACTTTAAATATAGTTTTTGACATGTTTATAAGTTCAATTTGACAAAATAAAATTCTTCTTTGGGATAATGAAATAAAAAATTACTTTGGATAAATTTTTCATATTATTCTGGTAACTTTCATATTTTGATGAATAGTAAAAACAAGCTATATTTTAATTAAAAACAACTTTTTTCATCTCAATAATTTATATGTTTAAATTATAATATTTAATGGTTTTAAAGTATAAATAGAATATATTTTTACCATTTAATATAATTTATGTCATTAGCATTGATTCTACCTTGAATTCGTAGGATAAATCAATTCAATCTTTTGCAATGTTTTAAAAACAAAACCCGTTTTCTTTCGACAACGGGATTAATATTAATTTAATTTATGCAACTTTTGAGTATTAAATTTGGAAAAATGGATTCCATATTTGGAATCAGTGGATCCAAATTATGTTAATATGCTACTTTTTATTTTTGGGAATTATGAATAGTAACTACAGTAAATTTTATTTACCATAGTTAAAGGTAAATCGGGTAATTAAGGGTAAATATAATATTATAAAATTACCCTAACACATGTCAAAATCCTATTGGATGACTAAAAGTAGACCCATATCACCTAAGGGTCGGATTATATTAATTTAATGGACTTTTTCCATGAAAATAATTTAATTATTATTAAAAACAAAGAATGTGACAACATGTCACTTTCTTAAATCTTATAAGTATAATAATTTTAATGTAGTGATAAACTTCATGAAACTTAAAACATGAATAGTAAAAATAACTCTAATACAATTATATACATCATATGAATTTATTTAGAATTTTTAAGGATTAAATAATTATCATTTATTATGACACAAAGATGATGCAGTAATTGTCTTATTAATGAAATATGGTCATAATTGATGTTATAAATACCCAAATAAATGTAATTTAAGACTTTTTATGAATTACACTAATTTTATATGTTAATATGACATTTTATTATTGATTTAATTAACTTTTTTAGAACTAATAAATCTTTTATGAGTTTCACAAAAATCAAATACTAAATAGTGTCAAAATTGACATAAAATAGTTTTTAAAACAAATATTATATTAGTAATTGTTATTTTATTCCTAAAAATATAAGGTTCAGCCAAATGACTTAGATAAGGTTATATATATTGATAATAAACAAATTGAGGTTTTTTTGTCTTCTTATAGTAATTTTATTAACCTTATAGTATAAGAACACAAGAAGACACGGTAAAAGTAAAATTATTTAACTTAATGTTAAATCTAAATGATAAGGTTTAAATAGGAACCTAAACTTGTCTAAATTCTATTGGATGAGATTCGTTCGACCCATCCTCACCTTATCTTCGAAATAAATCAATTTGGAGCTATTTAAAACCGAATTTGGATTTATAATAAAATAATATTTTTTGTTATTCCAAAGGTGCCCCTCTCCTCCCTTATAAAAGGGCACCCCCTCCCTCTCTTCCTCACACCACTTTGAGCCTTCAAGCTCGGCCAACCCCTGCCAAATTCTATTCTCCACTTCTCTAGAAACATCCTATAGGTTCTGGTCTTCCTTAAAGTCCAATTTTAGTACCCTAAAAGGAGATCTCAAAGAGGCGCTTCAAAGAAGAGGTAATGTCCGTTACCGATTCTTTCAACATTATTTCTTCTTCCACTTCTTCTTATTTAGTTGTTTCATTATGAAGTAATAACATCAGTATCACTCATATAATGATATATTATTATAATTATTAAATGACCCTATTTCACCATCTATCCATCCTACGGAAAATGAAAATCATCACGCGTGCGTACGTGCGGAATACCGTCTCCACGTCGTGGTGTAATCTATTTTCCACCACCACCTTACTTGGATGGGTATAATGGTGTAAATAATAACTATATATGATTATTGTAAAGTGTTATTGATTCTGTAATAGTATACATACACTCCAATAAAATTCCAGGATCATGGGAACGATATCATCGCTCGTGCGTACGTACGGAATACCGTTTCCACGACGCGATGAGATTCATTCTCAATGATTAACCATTCATAAATTATTATAAATATATATAATAAGTAATCATGAAATATATGACATAATAATGATACTGGATTTATGTATATATATATATATGTATGTCATCCAATTAATTCCATTCAATTCAATGAGGAAACGAAAACAACGTTCATGCGTACGTACGGCCTACCGTCTCCATGAACAGTGTATTTCATTCCCTTTATCGATCTATTATATATATGTATATTCTGAATATATATTATATATAAATCATTTTTTACATTCTGGATGTAAGTAATCATTATCTAAGTAATCATATGAATAATTACAAGTTAAAACACGGACGACAAATGAAACGATTTTACCCAAAACACTCTTTAACATTGAATTTACAAAAGAACAGGTAATATAAAGTCATAAGTGAACCATATATGATATCATAACAATTAATATTATTCTGTAATAATTCAATAAAACTATTTAAATCATTATACAGGAGGTTCGGACACTTACGAAGAAAATCGGACCTAAGGTAAGGGTTAATTTCGCAAATCTCATTTTTATCTGAGATTGCTCATTTGTAAGTATTTACTAAGGTTATTATTATCATCCATGTCCATGTTTCCTAAAAATGGTTTCATGTATGTTTAATTTCCTTTTTACCCATTTTTGAATTTTAATACACGGTATGTATGGAATCTTTCTTTTACGAGGTATTTTTTGACTTTTCCAACAAAAGTACGAGAAGAATGTTTTTTTAACTTATACGGCACAAACGGATTTTTACGGTTTTATAAATCTTTATTTTCATGAAGTTTCCTCTAAAATATTTCATGACTATTTTCAAAAAAATCTCTTTCTTTTAAAATTGCATGACGTTTTATGAAAAGAAAATGATTTTGAAGAATAAAGGATATTTTCCTCAAGAATTCATTACAAGTGTTTTCACAAAACCATTTTCCATCTAAGATGACATTATTTCATATATGTATGTTTCAAGTATAATGTCTCTATGATTTACATGGTTTCACTTTTCTTATTATGAAATAATATCCATTTCTTTTATATGGATTATGTGATGATGGAATGATGTTTATGAAACCCATTTTATTCGTTGGGTTATTATGAATGATGTATGTTTATTTTGTGGAAAAAGTAAGAATGATTTCATTATGAGATGGGTGGGACCTATATCTCCCTCCAATGCATTGGGTAAAGATTTATATCTCATGAGATAGACATGGTTGGAATGGTAGGTTAAACTGGTTCAGTAAAACAGGACTGAAACGAGGAGTGAACTCGATTCAGAAAGGGACTTAGTCCACTAAGATGGTCTTGGCAGCAATGCATTGGATACTATGGAAATCATTACATGTGCTTAATAGATGCCACATTTACATGTTTTATTCCCATGCTATTTTATCATGATTTATGTTCCATTATGGTCTATGCCTTATGTACTTCCATGTTTTATGTCGTTTCTCAAGATTTTTAATGTTCATGTTTTTTTAAGTTCAAATGTATATGGTATGTTTTATTTTATCCATGCTTACCCTTACTGAGCATTTGAGATCACCCTTTTTATGTTTTCTTTTCCCAGGATATAAAGAAAGGTTTTAGGTAAGAAAAAAAGGGGATGATCTTTATGGGAGATGTTGAAGATCTTTCACCATGATTAGAGGATTACGTTCCATGTTTCCAAAGACACTAAACTATTACGGTCCTTGTGTGTCTGTTTTTGTTATGTATTAAGTATTCTGCAAAAGTAATGTAATGTCCATGTACATCAATCTTCGGGTCTCTACATACCATATGTGGTATGTATAAAGGATAAGTTTAATGATATTATATATGATAAAATACTGGAATTATAATACTACTTTGTATCATTATGTTTTAATTCCATTAAATATGAAATAGAAATGGAAGTAGCAGTCATGCGTACGTACGACTTACAATCTCCATGAACGGTGCATTTCATTTCATACCTCTAAATGTTATGTACTATTATAAATTCATGTATATTCTGGATATATATAATATATATGATATCCAAATCATGAATATCATTCTTCATATAATGAACCTTTGACCACATGAACAACATGTAATTATAAGTAGTCTATTATTTACTTAAGTACTAAATATCGACAAAACGAACATTATTAACATAAATGATTAAATAATGATTATAACATGGAAATAAGTGACATAAAAGGAATAATAAACTTGAAAAGGTTTCTTAAGAAAGTATAAATTATCATTAGTTTATTATTCCAGTGATTAAAGAACAATCAAGTCAAGTCGGACACGAGGAAAGGGACTTCGTCTCAATATCCTTTCCTTGAGGCATATTTTGTTTTAATAAAATAATTTCTTTTATACGCTGTATAAACACATTTGACTTTTCATTTCATTCAAAGGGAATATTTTTCTACGAAGAATTTTACTGAACTAAAAAAAGTAATGTTTCTTTTAACGAATGTGGTGAAAACAAACTTTCTGCTACTGCGAGTATTATTTGATCTTTGGCTTCCTCAACAAGACGTAATGTTTTTAAAAGAAAATAAATACGATATAATCTCTTATGTATTTTGGTATTGAAAATGGTTTTGATAATGGATTTTTTATAGAAATATATTTAAGTGATATATTGTGATTGGAATGTGGAAATGTTTTATTTCATTTATATTTGTTTTATGTCTTATGATTTTATAATGGTACTTGGACATTTGATGGGTGGTTACGTGATAAACCAAATGACAGGTGGTGCTGTGAATACTAGGACAGGTGGTTACGTTATAACCTCCAATGCATTGGGTATGTAAGTCGGCCGTATGGCTATTCCATTTAGTGAGATGTGTGGAAGTCGACCGTATGCTTATTCCATTTAAGTTTGTTTATGTTCCAAGTTACCTTTATATAATATGTGTACTATATATGGGTAATATTTTGGTTACAAAAGTGTAAGTAGTGATCTTTTATTCAATGAAGAGTATTTACTACCTCATAAAGGTGAAAAGTATTACTTATGTAAAAGTATTCATGGTTTACTTGTTGTTTTGAAAAACTATTAGTTTTTTTCTTTGTTTATTCTACACTGAGCTTTTTATGCTCATCCCAAGTTTTTTAAATGATTTTCACAAGACATAAAGTGGAATTGGGTCAAGGATAGGATCAAGGAACTTCATGCTATCTAAAACATGGAACTAGACATGACTCTTTTTTTCAAGAGTTTCTATTTTATGAAAAAAATGGAAAATGATTAGAAGTATGGCCTAATTCTATAAAACTCTAAACCTGAAAAGATCATCACTGTGAATTATTCATTTAATTCATGATTAAGTAATGTTTTAAGGTCGGGTCCCTGTAGTTGGTATCAGAGGTCGGTTTTGATAACTTTATGAGTTTGAATTTTATTAAATGGTTATCCAAAATTATTTTTTACACATTATGGTCAAATTGAAATGATATAGCATTTAAATATTACCATTTTGCTTCGCCTAATATGTTTATGTGATATGAATGGCTTTCTGTAGAGGAAACAGGGTGGCTATGTTGGGACAACATCAGGAGGAAAACAATATTCTAAATCACCAACCTAAGATGATCAGAATCGGAACTGAACAGTTTGTTGCAGTGATGGAACAGTTGACTCAAGCTATAAATATTGGTGGTATCCATACACGAGATCATCCAGATCAACCACAGAGGAACATGTTAGTAGTAGAGCATTTTATAGGGCAACATCCCCCATCATTCAGAGGATCATCCGACCCTATGCTAGTAGAAGGGTGGATTAAAGTACTGGAGAATATTTTTGATGTCATGGGGTGTTCAAAACATCAAAATGTTAGTCTCATTGTTTACCGATTTGAAGGTGAAGCTGATCAGTGGTGGTCGATGGTGAGAAATATCACAGACGCAGATGAGATTGATGATTTTGACTGGGATTAATTCTAAGCTATGTTTCTTGAGAAATATTTTCCTAAGGTGGTTCATCTTAGTATGGAAAAAAATTATTAGAATTGAGGCAAGAGGATGACTCAGTGGCTGCTTATGAAGAAAAGTTCACTCGACTGGCAAGGTATGCTCCAAATTTCATACGAGATCTTGATAGTAAAATCAAGCGTTTTACTCAAGGTTAAAGCCAAAGTATCTAAGGTATTTAGATTCTTGCAATTTCAAATGTTATGAAAATCTTGTTCAATGTCCGTAGAAGGTGGAAATTGAGTTTGCCGATGATCAGGTGTTCTTTGACAAACAACAGAATAAGAGGTCCAGCTAGTAGGCAAAGGGAAATAATTCATAAAAGAATCTTGGAGGTAAGAAAAAAATATCCATCATGTGAGAAGTGTGGTAAAATGAATCTTGGATAATTTTTATCCAAGTCTAGAAAGTGATTTCCGTGGGTTAAGTCTGGTCATATTTCTCGTAACTATAAGTAAGATGGTCAAGCAGTAAATGAAAAGCCAGCGGTAAGATGTTTTAAGTGTAATTAAATGGGTAATTATGCAAATTAGTGTCTAAAGAAGAACTAAACTGAGGGAAAGAATCTAGAATACAAGAAGAAAGGGGTGATGACATCATTTTCAACTACTTTATAATATGTTGGGCCATCGAATGAATTGGTATCAGGTAAAATGTTTTTTTGTTCAGATTATGCCAATGTGTTGTATGATTCAGGGTCTACACATTCATTCATTTCTGAGAATTTTTCTAGTAAATTGGGAATTCTATCTCAAGATATTAATCCTGAATTTATGGTAAAAACACCAGGAGGAAACTTTGAGACAAAAAGAAATTATAAGAACCTTTTCATCCTTGTGTGTGGAAAGAATCTACCAGCAAACCTTATTATTTTTCCTATAGAAGAGTTTGATGTTATTTTGGGCATGGATTTGATTTCTATTTATCATTATAATATTGACTAAAGAGCTAAAGAGGTTTCTTTTTAGAAATATTCTCAATTTGTGTACAATAATGAACCCTTGCTTTTGATAACATATCAGGAATTTTAAAAAATAGTAAAAGATAGAGAGGAATGTAACCTTGCACATATTGTTGAAAAAAAAGGAACTATTTAGATTAATAATTTGTCAGTGGTAAATGAGTTTCCTGATGTTTTTTCTGATGAGTTTCATGGTATTATACATGATTGGGAAGTTGAATTTTTTGTTGACTTAGTTCCTTATTCTAATCCAATTTCAAAACCCCCTTATTGAATGGCTCAAGTTGAACTTTTAGAGTTAAAGAGGAAATTGCAAGATTTATTATAGAAAGGTTTCATTCTACCTGTCACATCACCATGGGGTGCTCCTGTCTTTTTTGTTAAAAAGAAAGATGGTTCAATGAGACTTTTAATTGATTATAGAGCCTTGAATAACATCACTATTAAGAACAAATATCCTTTGCCTCATATCGATGATTTTTTTGATCAGATCTAAGGAGGTCGGTATTTTTTGAAGATTTACATGAGGTTGGGGTACCATCAGTTGAAAGTAAAAGAAGCAGACATTCTGAAGATCGCGTTTGATACTAGATGTGTCCATTATGAATTTGTAGTTATGCCTTTTGGGTTAACCAATGCACATGATTTATTCATGGACCTTATGTATAGAATTTTCCATGAGTTATTGGATAAGTTTTTGGTTGTTTTCATGGATGATATTTTGGTATTTTCTAAATGTAAAGAGGAGAATGAAAGTCATTTAAGGGTTATTTTGCATACCTTAAAAGAAAGGAAATTGTATGGGAAATTCAGCAAGTGTGATTTTTGTTTGCAAAAAATTTCTTTCCTTGGTCACATTGTTTCTAATGATGGAAAAACTATTGATCCTATAAAAACAATGGTTGTTAAAGAATGGTCAATACCCAAAAATATAATCGAGATTTGTAGGTTTCTTGGTTTGGCAGGCTATTACTGAAGGATTGTTAAAAATTTTACACAGTTGTCCAGCCCATTGACTAAGCTAACTCGAAAGGGTGTTAAGTTTATTTGGACAAAATAATGTGATGATTATTTTTAGGAATTGAAAAGAAGATTGGTGAATGCTCTAGTATTGGCACTACCTTCCAGAAATGATGAGTTTTTTATCTATAGTGATGTTTTGTTGAAGGGAATTGATTGTGTCCTTATGCAGAATGATTAGGTGATTTCTAATTCTTCACTTTAGTTAAAAATTCATGAGTTAAATTACCATACACATGATTTGAAATTATCTTCTGTTGTTTTTGCTTTAAAAATTTGGAGGCATAATTTGTATGGAGTAAAGTGTGAAATATATACTGATCACAAAATATTAAAGAATATATTCACTCAGAAATAATTGAACATGAGACAGAGGAGATGGTTGGAATTAGTCAAGGATTATGATTGTAAAATTCATTACCATTCGGGAAAAGAAAATAATGTGGATGATGCTTTGAGTCGAAAAACTAATGCTTCATTTACCATTCTACGTTTGGAATGAGATCCTTTGGTTTTTCATTTGATGAAATTTGGCATAGAAGTTTTTGGTGTAGGAAGTTATTCTTTTTGGTTTCAGGTGTCAGTGAGATCATCTCTATCAGACAGAAATAAGGAAGCGCAGAAGAATGACAGTGGGTTGTAGAAAAAGGTAGATCTGGTTCCAAAGGGTAAGTTTCCTAAATTTAACATTGATAATGATTGTTTTTTGAGTTTTGGGAAAAGATTATATGTTCCTTGTGATTCAATGTTGAAGAATGAGTTGTTATGTGAGGCTCAACATTCCCCATTTTCAGTTCATCCTGGAAGTACTAAGAGGTACAGAGATATGTGTGAGTATTATTGGTGGGATGGAATGAAACGATATATTACTGATTTTACTCTGAAGTGTTTGACTTGTCAGCAGGTTAAAGCATAGAAGCAGTTACCGAAAGGGATGATTAAGTCATTACTGGAGCCAAAGTGGAAATGGGAAAATATATCCATGGAATTCGTTGTAGGATTACCAAAGACATCTCGATGTAATAATGCAATCTAGGTTGTTGTTGATCAATTGACTAAATCTGCTCATTTTCTTCCTATTCGAGATACTTTCTCTCTAGATCAACTTTCTCATTTATATATTAAAGAGATAGTCAAGTTACATGGTGTTCCCCTCTCCATTGTATCTGATCATGATCTCAGGTATGCTTCTAACTTTTATAAAGGCCTTCAGAAGTCATTGGGTACTGAATTAAATTTTAGTAAGCTTTTCATCCGAAATCAGATGGGAAGTCAGAACGAACGATTCAGACCTTGGAGGATATGTTACGTGCTTGCATGATGGATTACCAGGGAAGTTGGTACCAACAACTTTCTTTGGTTGAATTTTCTTATAACAATAGCTTTCATTCCAGTATACAGATGGCACTATTTGAGGCATTATATGGGAAGTGGTGTCGAACTCCAGCTTCTTGTGATAAAGAAGGTGAAAAGAAGTTGATGGGTCCAGAATTGGTAGAATAGATGTTAGAAAAAGTTTTGCTGATATAGAAACACATGAGAACAGCTCAGAGTCAGCAGAAAATTTATGTGGATAACCATAGGAAAGATCTTTCTTTTTAGGTAGGTGATCATGTTTTTCTCAAAGTTTCTCCATGGAAAAGTGTGATGTGTTTTGGCAAGAATGGAAAGTTGTGTCTGAGGTTAATTGGAACTTGTGAAATATCGGAGAAAGTTTGATCGGTTTCATATAGAGTGGAATTACCTCCAATTTTTTCCTAGTTACACAATGTTTTTCATATTTCAATGCTGAGAAAGTATATTCCAGATCCATCTCATTTTTTCATCACAGATGTAGTTCAGTTGGAAGAGAATCTCTCTTATGATGAACAACCAGTCCAGATTCTTGAACATTGAGAGAAAGTGTTGAGGAATAAGATAATTCACCAGGTAAAGGTTCTATGGAAAAACCATATAGTTTAAGAGGCCACATGGGAATCTAAAAATGCAATGTGGGACAAATACCCCCCACTTATTCGATAAGTAAATAACTTGCAAGGACGCAATTTTTTTAAGGGGGAAGAATGTAACATCCCATGTAAGTAAAGAATAATATATTTTTATATCTATATCTATTTATGAATTAGATAGTGTTTTAAAGGCTTAAAATTAGAATAAATCCAATCTTAATCATAAAATACTCTACTATTTTTAAAAGATTGTTTTACCGCCTTTTGATGGAAAACCATTTTTAAATCCAATTTTGACAATTTTATAAGATATATATGTCAATATAAACTTATTATTTAGAATTGGAACATTGAAATTTAAATTGGATAAAGTTTTGGAATTTTTCTAACTGTTCATTTTTTTACTGAATAGTGAAAAATACTGCATTTTACTTCAAAACCGCTTTTTCATCTAATTTAATTATATGGTTGGATTATCTTTTTAATTGATTTTAAAGTGTAATTAGAATATATTTTTACCATTTAATACAATGGTGTTCATTATAATTAATTTAACTTTGAAATTGGACATAAACAATTATCAGTCTTTTGATAGATATTGTTTCTTAAAAACGCGCTATTTGTTTTGACAACGAGAATTATTTTTAAATTAATTACTGAACTTTATGGGTTTGTAATTTGGAAAAATGGATTCAATATTTGGAATCATAAGGTTCAAATTATTTAATTAAGACTCTTTTGTTTTTGGACATTATGAATGGTAACGACATCAATTATCTTTAATTATCTTGATTAATTAGTAATCAGGTGGATAAGGGTAATAAAATAATATCATAATAATATAATGTGACCCCAAAATGTGTCAAAATCATTTTTTTTGTGTCATGGCCGACCATGGTATGCCTTTTGCCAACTTAGGGACCCCATGGAATCTCATTTGTGTGATAGTGACCATATATCATATTATTTTTAAAGAAAGGAAAATATAACCAAACTATGTAACACCTAAGTAAAAAAACTAATTTTGTTTACATATCTGATATCTTAGACTAAAAATAGTAATTTGAAATCTATTAATATTTCTTACATCATGGATTTTTTTTATAATTTTTAGACAATAAATAAATAAATTTATTTATGACATCATAACGATGTAGTGATTACCTCATTGAGGAACAATTTAAATAAAATGAAAAGATAATGTAAAATCTAAGATATAAACTTTTCCAAAACCTATTGTATGGGAGTATTTCGAACCCTTATCTCATTATCCTAGAAATATATCATTGTGAGACGTTTGAAATTCGAAAAACAATTTATAATAAGGTAACATTTCAAGATTTTCCAAAAGTGACCCTCCTCCCTCTTATAAAAGGCCCCCACCTCTACTCCCTTTCCCACACCTCTCAAGTCCTTGGCTCATCCAACCCCTGCTCATATTATCTCTCCACATCCCTCTCTTACTCCTAGAAGCCACACTTTGGTCATAAGTCTTCCCAATGAAGCATTTGGCTCAAATCAAATATAGTTACCCGATTTAGAGGTAATGTCTTCTCTTGAGTTTCTTCCTTTTATTTTCCTTCTTCACCCCCCAATATCTTCTTATTATTTGATACCATAATAAAAATAGTATACTATATATACTAGGATGTTGTTATTAAAATTATTCTACCTACTCTTACACACACCTTCTTCTAATGGTTAAATAATATATTATTTCTGTGGGTGGCGAATTACTGCCTCACGAAACGATGATTGTTCAATCTTCTTTTAACACATTTCATGGTGGTCATTATGATGGAACTATATATATATATATATGATATATATTATTTTTATGTTTTCATTATGCTTCTTTAATTTTTTATATATATAAAACCTTTATGGTGTCCATTTTGTGTAAACATGATAATTTAATTGGAGGAAGTGTGGACTACTGCCCCCTCCAAGTGATATGACCCGTTCATACCATATGTGGTACGTATAAAGGATTGGTTTAATGATAGTATATATGATACAATACTGGAATTATAATACTACTATGTATCATTATGTTTTAATTCCATTAAATATGAAATATAAATGGAAGTATCATTCATGGGTACGTAAGACTTACCGTCTCCATGAACGGTGCATTTCATTTTTTACCTCTAAATGTTATGTACTATTATAAATACATGTAAATGATATATATATATAATATATATGACATCCAAATCATTAAAATAATTCTGGATATAATGAACCTTTGACCACATTAACAACATGTAATTATAAGAAACCCATTTTTGACTTAAGTACCAAATATCGACAAAACGAACATTATTAACTTAAATGATTACATAATGTTTATAAAATAGAAATAAGTGATATAAAAGGAATAATAAACTTTAAAAATGTTCTTAAGAAAGTGTAAATTAACAATAGTTTATTATTCAGGAGATTAAAGAACGACCGAGTCAAGTCAGACACTAGGTATGGGACTTCGTCTCAATCTCCTTTCATTGAGGCATATTTGGTTTTCATACAAGACTTTCTTTTATACACTGTATAAACACCTTTTACTTTTAGTTTCACTCAAAGGGAATCTTTTTCTATGAAGCATTTTACTGAATGAAAAAAAGGAATGTTTCTTTTAACATACGCGGTGAAAACGACCTTTTCGCCATCGTGAGTATTATTTGATCTTTGGCTTCCTCAACAAGCCGTAATGTTTAAAAAAAATACCATATGCTCTATTATGTATTTTGGTATTGAAAATGGTTTTGATAATGGATTTTTAATAGCAATATATTTAAGTTTTATATTGTGATTGAAATGTTGAAATTTTTTCTTCCCTTTATATTTGTTTTATGTCTGATGATTTTATAATGGTACTTGGACATTTGAATGGTGGTTACGTGATAAACCAAATGACGGGTTGTGTCGTGAATACCAGGATGGCGGGTTAAGTTATAACATCTAATTTATTGGGTATGGAAGTTAGTTGTATGGATATTCCATTTAGTGACATGTATGGAATTCGACCATATTGTTATTCCATTTAATTTTGTTTATGTTCCAAGTTACCTTTATATGATATGTGTTCTTTATATGGGTAATATTTTGGTTACAAAAGGGTAAGTAGTGATATTTTATTTAGTAATAAGTATTTACTACCTTATAAAGGTGAAAAGTATTACTTATGTTAATGTATTCATGGTTTACTTGTTATTTTGAAAACCTAATAGTTTTTTTCTTTTTGTATTCCTTACTGAGATTTTTATGCTTATTCCACATTTTTGAATTGTTTTTCACAGGACACAAAGTGGAATAGGGTCAAGGATGGGATCAAGAAAAGTCATACTTTCTAAAACATGGAACTGGACATGGCTCTTTTTTTCAAGAGTTTTTATTTTATTAAAAAAATTGAAACTTAGGAGAAGTGTCTACTTTGTAACTTTTGAGATGTAATAGTTATGGCCTAATTCTCTAAAACTCTAAACCTAAAAAGATCCTCAACATGAATTATTCATTTAATTCAACATTAAGTGATGTTTTATGGCCAGGTACTTCTACATACCTATTTCAAAATTACCTTGAAACCATACCCAAATTTTATCTCTTTTAATTTTATTACATGCCTTAATTCCCCTAGTCACAAAAAATTCATCACTCGGCCCTTTGAGATATGCCTCTCTATCGGTAAGCTGATTGAGACACCCCTAGACTACCTCTAATTGGCCAAGGGTTGAAAACAAGAACCGAGTATGCCTATTACTAAAATTGGTGGCCTTATCCTATATTCTTGTATACACATACACCAAACTCCATGAAAGTGTTTAGATATATAATAAAAGAAAAAAATATAGAGAGAGAAAATCATGCTTGCAAAAACCTCTTGGAAAGAATCAAAGTACATTATGATAAAATAAGGGATATAAAGGGAAAAAATAAATTCCAAAACTTAAATGTTGTATCAACCCTTAAATACTCTAAAAATTAAAATTATAAAGATATTGACTAACAATCTCCATGTTTGACCAACAAACATGGTCAACATCATGAACCATTATACTCCACTAAAACATGGTCCACCAAGGTCACCATAGATCTGTCTGTCATCTACATAAGAAAAAACATGTGTGGGAAATGTTCATTTAGATTTAGAATATAAAAAATATAGTAGGACCTATTGAAAATAAAGAAGGAAGAAATTGATAAAACAATGGTCATCTGAACCCATAAGTAAGAGGGTAAATAGAAATCAATCATATATGATCATAAAGAGGACCAATGGAAAAAAGAAAGGGGTATCCATATCTATGGCCATATAAGAATGTTTAGACACCCTATAACTCATAATGGTTCATATTTGAAGCTCATAACCATGTGAATCCTCACCAGAATTTTAGTTGAGGGCCTTCTACTCACCACTGCACACCACAGCTGAGGGAACACAAACTCCGATTGAGGACCCACTCATCATGTGAGCCCAAATACAAGGGTGTACAACTATATAGATATATAAATCATTACCTTATTTATTATGTGAGGATATAGACTCTAATTGTGTAAAGGGAATAGGGAACCAATCCCTAATGTGAAAGGGAAGTATCAACCCCATCATCTCTTTGGTGATCAAACTTGATCACTCCATCATCCAATAATTTATGAAGGAAGGATCACATTAACACATCACTTCGTATCAATAATTCCAAAATGAGGGCTACTATAACATCCTATTTGTAAGACTATTCATAATATTCTACTCACTGGACCAAATCCAAGGACCAAAGTAGGAGATACACAAGATGGAAGTCCCTGAGAAAAATTTCATATCATGTATTGGGTATGGGTAGTGTGTCTATGCTACCCTAGGTATGACCATGTATAGAATATCATTTCTCATGTACTCTAGTCATGACCATATACTCTAGTTGTGATTATTTTCACTAGTCATGTTTGAGTACTCTGGCCTTATTAATTTCCATGTGCCCTTGTAATTCCTGTTTACCTATCCATATCTATACTCGTATACCCCCGCTATGTCAGTGCCCATGTAATCCTAAGTTACACACTAATACACCTACATAATGTTAAATGGTTTGTGTATAGACAACATATTGTGTCATATTTACTTTTTTATAAAACCCATCACACCATAGAAAGGGAACTACATGGTGTGTGTTCATCTGAGATACACATCGTGCAAATCAATATTCTCAAGAAACTCTAACACTCTTCACATGTCTCAACGAAATAAACTTCACTGATAATTAAACCATGAATTCTGTATAAGAACTTATATTTTGGTTTGGCCACCCCTGATCCATTGACGGTGGCTAGAGTCTAGCAACCCAATCTGTACATGATTCGGTCTGGTCATGTCGCTCTTCCAAATGCCAAAAACCATGAATTGAGAACCCCCAATCCTCTTATGATCCATATTTGATCATTCATCACATCACATAACGCCTTGAATATGATATCAATCCTGAATACAGAACCACAGATACAATCCATTATGCTGATTTTCAATTGGGAAATAATATATTGAGAGGTATTTGTCGAACCATCAACTTAATAAAACACTGATAATGAACACACCTAGAATATGGGGTTAAAATCAAAAAACAAAAAAGTGAGGAATGACCATTTCCATTATTCAGGTTATATTTTATTAATTTATGAATAATTTGGATATTTTAAGAGATAAATCAAGAAAAGGTGAATAAATTAATAATCATTTTCCAACGAAGGATGAAAAATTGTGAAAACAAAAGAAGAAAAAATAATTTCTTATCAAATAAATCAAGTTTATAAATCTATGAAATAAAATTCAATGGCTCAATTTTGTATTAATAATTGATGAATAATGGTAATGTGTTTTTGTCATTCGTGAGTTATAGTAAATTCGTTGCTAAATACAATCCCTTTTCAAAATGATTTGTGCTCTACAATACATTTTCAGTCGTCAATTTTTCTCCTCATTATCTTGTCTCATCTCCAAGGTTTATATGGATAACACTACGTATTTTACATAATTATGATTATAAATAAGTTGGTTAGTATTTTAAGTCACATAAATAAATAAATTAATTAATTACTTGATTCACCTGCCATTGGTTTCTGTCAACTGATCATGTAATCCTAACCAACTTTATGTCATGCCTAGGGTAAACCCCATTTTTCAGAAACAACCACGGTCATGGATTTATTAATTGAGTTCGAAATCAATTAGAAAAAAAAATTATTCCAAAAATATTTACATAAATTCTTATATATGTATATATATATTTTTAATATATAAATTTCATGGTCCTATGATACCCAAACATAGTGGAAACTCTGAGGAAACCCTGAGATATAAAAAATAAATATTCAAAGGGTCAAACTAAAAAGACCAGAGTCATTTCATTCTCCCATCCATTATGTATTTTCACCCCAAAATCACAAGATATATAAGAAATTTATAATTATTGAGCCTTCAACTGTATCTCACACTCACATAAAATCTCTTCCACACTCCCATGCTACCAAATCACTCAAACCAAAGAATTGTTCATCCATGAAGGATCCTCTCATATTGGTTATCAATCAACACTGGGTACTCTATAAAGGACGATCTATCTATTATGTCCTACATTATTCAGAAAATAGTGTTCATAGGTTAATTCATGTATCTTATTATCTATGAAAAATTGAAGACATATTGCACTCCCTCTAACTATAGGGGAAAGGAAAATAAATAAGAAACCTGTCCAAACCTTCAAAGGTTCTCCAATTCCCTGATGATCCATAGATAATGATTCCTTACCTTAAAAAATCTATATAAACCATATTATGGAGAGACTCTTGAGAAAAAATGGTCTCCCTACTCAGACTCCAAAGTCCTATGAAGTTGATCCATGTGAGATATTTTTCAAATCTAGTTTAACCTCATATACTCAGGGATTAGTTGAATACTATATTTTATTCCCTACACCATCTCTATACCAACAAGATATGTATCCCTAATCTTATTCTAGCACAATTATGACTTATAGGATCTCCCCTAAAAGGCCTATAATGGTTCCATGCCAATAGTATAGGGAAATTTTATATTATAATAAAAATATAAAAATGGAAATTGATCATATCCACTCTGACCGACATTTGAAACACATGATCAAATTGTATCCTCCAACACATAGATGGTCTATCTGGTCTTCCTAGCCATCTAGGGGGAAATGAAGTACTCATATATAACTAGGTCCTAAAATCATCTTGACAAAACCTCTAAAACCGTGACCTAAAATGAGAATCATGGTCATATATGATCATACTGGTCACCCAAAGAAGTCAAATGATCTCACATATATATATAGTTTCCCCAAACACTTAACTGAACTCTACTCCTATATAGAAAGAGTTTTTCTAAACATGGTGATTCAACCAACAATAACTTAGATAGTGTTGTGGCCTCTCCTTATCCATGTAATTCCTATCACAAAATCTAATAATAATCTATCCCACTTCCATTTTGGGATCTCAAGAGGTTGAGTCAACCCTATTAAAACTTGATGTTCAGACTTTACCTACTGATATGTGAGAAACCGAGAAACAAAATCTATGATTATCCACTTTATTACATCCCACAAAAACATAAATAAAGGTATTTTTATAAATTTTACACACAAGGATGTAAATCCATGTGGAATTTCTGAATCTCCCTTAACACATCATCACACAATGTGACAGGAACTACCATCCATCCTTGAAAACTAATCTCATGATCCCCTTATTCAAAAAATCCATTGAATGTTTTTATATAGGATATCATGTCATGTATAACCTTGAAATAAATGAATTAAATATGTTACTCCTTCAAACATTGAATAAGTAGTAGATTCCACCATCAATTAAAGGTAAGTTTCACCCATATACTCCACCAATATTAGTTTCAATGAATAAAACTATTCAGATGCCTCTTCTACCAAGAGAGAATGGGATTTCTTAATAATGTAACCTGCCACCATATTCCCCTTCCTTGGAGTTTAGAATATATTGAAGTCATATTCCTAAAGAAACTCTAACTAATTCCACTATCTCAGGTTGAGATCTCTCTATATGAAGATGTACCTAAGACTCTAGTGGTCTGAGTAAACAAAAAAATGTTCTCCCATAAGATAATTCCTACACATATTTAGAGAAAATACTACCACTAACAACTAAAATTCATGGGTCACATAATTATACTCATGATTACTCAACTACCTTGACCCATAAGAGATCTCTACATTCCCCTATATCAACATGAAACTTATCCCATCTCAAGAAGAATAGAAAAACACCAAGTACTCAATGTCCTATTCTGGGAGTCTCAAAACATGATCACTTGTCAACCTCCAGCTCAATTCATTAATTGCACTTTGAAAATTCTTATCCTATGTAGACATCCTCTATTTCTTTGTCAAGGTGGTCAAAGGGTCTTCTATATGGAAACATTTTTCATAAACCTCATATATTACCCCCACCTCCAATGGCCCAAAGGCCTTTATTTTTTATTGATTTTTGATAATCCACCTTTCAAGGGGTGAGGTGGAACCCTTACAAGGCCCGTAGTCATAATTATTACATGTTCCATAGGCCTTAGAGGAAATAATTTCCCAGAAATTGAACCTCATATATCCAAATATGTCATTCCAAGAGATTCCAATAAATCTGGCTCTTTCAGAGTAAGTCTATGACCATCCTAAAATTATCTTTATACTCCTCCTCCAAAAAAGTGTATTTGATAATTTCATAGATAAACAATATATGAATCAGTCCATGTATGGATTTAAGATCTAGTTCATAAGAACCATGAACCCAATGGGGAATTAGTGACATCAAAAGGTTTTACTAGGAACCCATAATGTTCGTAGCGACGTCAAAATATCATCATCAGAATATTATCCTCACAAACCCTCTACTGATGGTATTTGTACCTAAGATTGATCTTTGAAATCCATATTGTATATTTCAATTAGTTGAAAAGTTCTTCAATCCACATTAAGGGGTCTTTTTCATGATTTTTACCTAATTTAAGTGATGATAGTCTACACAAATCCTCGATCTCTCATATTTCTTTTTCAAGAATAAAACTAGACACTCCTTGAGAGATGTATTGTGTATGATAAGGCCATTATTTTCAAGGACATCCAAATAAATACTCATCTCTCATAGATTGGTATTTGACAAAATATATTCCACAGAAGTTATTGGTTCAGTCTTGAGGCACACGTTAATATTGAATTCAGTATCTCACCTCAGAGGTAGTCCCAATAATTCAATGAGAAAGGCATCCATACACTCACCCACTACCATTGGAATCTATATTCTTGAAAATAATGTTTCTATAAGTGTTAATTTCACCAATTGATGGGTGATAGGTTTCATATCTTGTTCACAAGCCTCACTTACTCTTCCATAATATCTCTCTTTCCCTTAAAGTAGAATCTCCTCCCAATTATAAGAAGGAATCTAACTCTCCTACAATGATATTATAATAGGGAAAGAACCAAAGACAATAAATCCATTCCCATGATGAAATTATAAGGTTTCATCATGATGATCAAGAGGTCCCAAGATAAACACTATCTATTAATCACCAACTCACACAGTAAGAAAATGTGGGATATAGAGTAATCACTCTCTATAAGAACCTCCAGCCAAATATCCTAGGATAAAGACGTGACTAGAAGCTCAAGATCTAGACCAACGAATATGGGGATAAAGTAATTACTCAGGAATTTTCCTAAAAGTACTAGATCTATTTTAGAAATGATATATATCGTACCTCAATTCATATAATGAGAAACTTGTTCATATCCTACAATAACATGTAACTTCCCACACCCTCGACTACCAACCCTCTAGACATGGCATAGGCCACCGATTGGTGGTAGTGGTAATAGGTTATCACATCATCCTCCACCATAATATCCTCCATATAGAGCTAACATTTCTCCTATTATATCCCCACCTTCCTCAGATCCACCCTGACTACACCCAGGAGATCCCTCATCACAATTATATATATATTGTGGGCATCCATCTATTGCATGTTTACATTCATTAGCAAGATAGTTTGGTAAATAATGAGACATATTTACTCAATAATCACAACCATAGCACATCCCCTCTCTTGGATGAATAGAGACTCTTCACGATTCATATGTTGTAGATCAACATATTTGGGATCAAGCATGAGTATGCCTTCTACATCGTGACTCAGACGAATGACAACTTATAGGTAATGTATATGACTCAGGGACGTAATTTTCACTACCAGCACCATCCACATTGAATCCCTCTCCTATAAATCAATCTATATCTAAATATAATTCCAAATCTCTAACATAAGTGGGAATGAATAAGGAATCCATGCTAGAATATATGACTTTTTTAAGGCATTGTTTAATATTCCACGCCTGGAATCATCCATCCTATATCATATTGGGAGTGTAATGAATAAGGTAGAAAAAAATTATGACATACTTATAAACTAACATATCACCCTACTACAACTCGATAATATTCTGAACCCATATAGTGTACAAATAACAGGGTAATACATATTACAAAATAACTATAGTAAGTTTAAACATGTAAGTGTCACCTCATAATGAGTCTAGTGATCAGACTCCATATGCACCCTACTACTCTATGAAGAATACCAGTCACAAGAGAAACCATCTGATCAACCAGTGTATGAAGAAGATTGAAAACTCAGACCACTACCTTGTGCCAATCCTCCACTGCATGAGGTTCTAACTCGCCCTAAATATTAGATTTCTATATTGATGGATATTTCACAATGTGCTAAACCTATAAGAATTATCATCCTAACATATAAAATATATCAATTTTCAAACATGAATTTGGTCATCTAAATTAACCGTTGTGGTGGATCCACATGTTTTTTAAAAACTGGTAGCACTAATCTATGACTTAATATAAGAAACACCTCATGATTGGGTATCTAAACCAAGGCCTCATCACTCAAATAATCATTTTCATGATCTCGTATTGGTATCCTAGCTAGCTATCATAATAAAAGTATCCTTAAATTTATTAAAATATACCATGGTTAGATGAGAATATCTAGGGAGCTGACATAAAAAGGATATCAAATTTGAAAGACCCAATCTTATATAATTCAAGTGCCACTGATTCCCAGCAATCAATTTCATGTCATGGAAAAATGACATGAAGGTAGTCAAAGTCCTGGTGTAAAGAAACATCGGTCACCAAAAAAACATTTGTTTCTTTATCTTGAGTGCTGAACTCAAGACACTGTGAAACAATCTCATTAATTTCTAAAACAAGCATTGTAATAGGTCCAACTCCAAACACCAACACAAAGGATATACCACCTCTGAAACAACATTTGCATGACCCATCCCACCTGGACCCACCTGGATAGTTGTATGTTATAAGGTTAGTGAGACTCCCCAAGACAACCTCAAATGGGATAGGGGCTAGTGAAATTATTTAATAGGAATTATATTGAAATGGGAGGCATTTTCCAAAGTACATTTAGGCATGAACACACTACCATCTTCATATAATAGTTTAGAGATATAATAAAAGAAAAGAATATCTAAAGTGTAAATATTGAATGATAAAAACTCTCAAAAAAGCATCAAAATATAGATGTATAAAAATAATAGATATAAATAATAGAAATACAAGACAAACCAGAAATGAGGTCCCAACCTAAGGAAAACTGGATAGTGAAAACAATAGAGAGATCAACTCATAATCTCAAAGAACAACTATCGAACACAGTCAGGACCAAGAAACACTACATCTAATAAAACTAGACCCACTAAGGTCACCATCTATATGTCTTTAATTTTCATAAGACACAACAAATGAGGGAAAATCACATGTAGGGGTGTGTATATACCTACCCAGATGGATTTCTTAAAACCAAATAAGGTAGTAATATACAAAATAACAGTATGATCAACCCATAAGAAAGAGTGTAAAGAAAAAACCCAATTGATATGCTTATAATTAATCCCAAATGATGATATAAAGGGGATATTCATCTCCAAACCATGATAATAATTATGATTCATCCTGCATATCCTAAATTTTTATCTCTTATTCTCAATACCATGTGAAACCCCACCAAAATTTAAGTTGAGGGATCACTCTGCACCATTGCACTTCAAATTTGAGGGAGCAATAACACTATTGGATTACATTTTCACCACCAAATATCAAATATGGGGGAGTACCACTCCATATATATAGGACCTAATCCATTTTTTTAATATGGGGGAGTACCGACTCTACCTATGAAAAGAGCATGGGGACTCACACCCTGGTGTGGAAAAGGAGTACCAACCCTGGCACATCTATGGTGATCAAACTCGATCACTACCATTATCCAAGAATATTTGAAGGGTCTATCCCAATTGTAACTCATTTTTCAAATCTCTAAGGTCAAATTAAAAGCCACTAACATGTCCTACATGGAAAAAAATCTTAGTATAGGATACTCGCAATCCCAAAATCAGGATCCAAAGAATTATATACATATTGTGAAAGTCCATAGAAAATAGAATGAGAAGAGTATAAGGTTTACATGGTAAACCTAGGATACCATGGGAAAGACTATGTACTATGGAATGTTCCCATGTAATCGGTTCAATTTCTATATACTCTAGTTGTGAATATATACTTTGTCCATTACCATGTAATCTTTACATGGATGGGTACTCTGTATCTGTCTATGCCCATATACCCTAGTCGTGCATGTGTAACTAGTTGTGTCAGAGCCCATGTACCATGTCTTACCCATGTACATGGTTGTTCCCATGCCTATGTAATCTTGGAATACACATCGAGCCTTCAAAAGTGATTCAAAAAAAATATGGATATAACACATGGTGTGAAATTTCTAATTTCACTAAAAACCCTAGCCACCAAATCACGGGGGATGCATTGTGTGTGTTCATTTGATTTAAAAACTATGTAACTTAGGGTTTTAAAGAAACTCCTATAGTGTCCTTGTGTCTCACAAATTCTAATGCCACTACAAATTCCACCATGAATCATGTTGATGAACTAATATCTATGGCTGACGGAACATGATCAATCATCGGTGGTTAGATACCAGCCACTCGATCTACTCTTGAATCGGTCCTATCGTGTTTCTCTACTAAATGTTGAATCCCATGACTGAAGAACACTTAAACTACCTATGATTCATCTCTTATCTGTATTTGATCTCCCAATATACTACATCACACCTTTTTATTTCTCTTAATCCCTAATTTGGACCCACTGAAATGATTCTTTGTGCTAGTGATTAATTATACAATGATTAGTTTCAGGATATTTTCCAAACCACCATCAAAAGAAAACACCAACAATGATCACACATAAAACATCAGACGAAATTATGAAATAAAAAAGTGAGAAATTAATGTAGTTGTTGTATGGTTTGGATTCCATTCATTGAAAATAAACTATTTATCACAAGGCATAAACCTAGAAATAACAAATAAATAAATAATCAGGTTAAGTCAAAGTATTTAAATCACCAAAAAATATAGAAAAACAACACATAATTGTAAAATAAATCAAATGTAGATGTATATTAAAAAAATTTACCTACCACAAATTTAGATCGATCTCTAATGAATAATAGTAATATACCATTTTCATTGGTTAGATCTAGTTACTTAGCTGAAAAAAAATCCCTTTTTTAAATGATTGATGCTACACAATTCATTGTCAGTCATCAATGTTTATCCTCCTTGGATCCTCAAATCTCATCAGATTATATAGATAACCTAGAGGATTTTTTGTAAAAACAGTTATAAAAAGGTTGATTTTGGTTTTAGGTCACCTAATTATATTAATTAAAAAAAAATTAATGCACTCGACGATGGTTTCCTTCAAAATAACACCCAATGATGACCAACTTTATGTCACACCTAGGGTAAACTCCTTGTTCTGAAAGAAACTATGATCCCTGATTTTCCATATAAGGTCTCGATAAATGGGGAAAATATTTATTCCTTAAATATGTTCAGGATTCATTATATATATATATATTAATATTTTTAATATATTAATTCATGGGCCCTATGAAGCCCAAACATAATATGGACTTCAAGTAAAATTCTGTTGATATATAAAGATATATTTAAATTATCAAAAAATAAAAATTGGAGCCTTTATAGAAAATTATCACAATTGAAAAAAAATATGGGCATCATTAAGATGAATTTTAATATCTTGCCATAGGTATCACATCTTTCTTAACATTTAATTCTTGTTCTTTCCTTTTTAAACTAACCATAACCATAGTATAATAATGACATTAGCATCATTATTATGTTATTATCTTATTATAATAATGTTAGGAAAATTATTTATTCTCTTCAATATACTAATACAAACAAGAATTATTGACACTTAGTTTGAGAAAATTACCAACTCCACAAATAAATGCATTAGATATTTCATTACTACCTCTCATGGATGGACATAGTTATAGTATTGGGGAATAAATATGATTTTATATTATTTTTACTACTCATGTTAAACTTTGTTCAAGACTGGATCGTTCTGACCACCAAATTGAATGTTGAAATGAAATTATATCATGGATTACTTTGAAAAATAACTTTTTGGTGTAAAAAGTAATAACTATATAAATAATGGTTATTTTGGTTCTAGAAGTGAAACAAGAATACATAACTCATTAATTAATAAAACAACCTTTATAAGTTAAAAATAACTAAAAAATGTACATTGTTGATTTCAACTTCTATGATAAAGATTAAATTACTCATTAAAGTAAATTTAAAATACATAGATCATTATAATCAATCCATTATGGTAACATTAATTAAATTTTAATAATGAAATTTTTAATAATAATGACCACCGATATATCTCTTATGAAACTACTACAAATGGTCAAAACTATAAACACTTGATATGGGAAAATATGAAAAATAATAGTAATATATATATAGATAATTATTAAAAATAAATATTTTCAATAGTGTTCTATATGAATATAGTTTTATAGTATTACATTGATATTGTTATGTTTTATCCAAGGTGTTAATTCTCTTTTGACTATGTAGGCAAACAGGGTTTGTGTTTCTTTGTCTCAAATTTAAATCCCTAGAGACATGATTTTGTTATACACCGTGTTTAATTTTAAATGGTGTAAAAACTACCCCATTATCATTTTGTATCATTATTTAATAAAATTTCAAGATTTTCAATTCATTTTTATATGACCATTTTCTCTTGGGGTTTTGATTCAGATGATATGAAGGTTTCAAGGGGTTTTCCTCTCAAATTCTCTTCAATGATACAAGTTTTAAGTTTCTGTAAAATTTTATTATTTGTATGGTGTATATACTACCCAAAACATATTTTTACACACTACATGATTAACATTGTGCTATTTATAGGACTGTATGACTTTTAATCATCCAATTTGTTCATATTGAAAAAAATATTAATTCCATAATGGTTTTTTTGACTCAAGTATCTTCTTTGGGCCATAATCACTCATATTTGTCTATTATCTTTTGTTATTGGTTTATAAAAAAATAAAATTATTTTAGAGTTTATTTCCACCTTATTTTATGCGTAAATCATGTTTCAAATAAAATTCATCTAACTTGATGATTTTAATTTTTCATTAAAATTTATTTTTATTAACAATAATTCACATTTCATTAAATGAATTTTTCTCTCAGGATTATATTTTTAATTCTCAAAAATGTTAAGAATTACCTAGTAGATACTATAACTATTTTTATCTTTCATGACCATTTTATTCCCATTATTTAAATTTTAAAAAAAATATTTCCCCTTTTTAATGCTATAGGATTTTAAAATAGTTAAAAAGATTTTACAACCGTTAAAAATAAAAATAATTATCCATG
This sequence comes from Viscum album, assembly GCA_963277665.1. NCBI lineage: Eukaryota > Viridiplantae > Streptophyta > Magnoliopsida > Santalales > Viscaceae > Viscum > Viscum album. Next base: position 1,544,316,704 of record OY728129.1, read on the forward strand.
ACACATTTTTTATTGATAAATTCTATGAAATTTTAAAGGTTACATTATTAATGATTTCTATTTAAAATAAATTTTATAAAATAATTATCACTTCTATTTTTAAAATTTTTATGTCTTTTTCAATTATCTATTTTTAATCATTTTTTTAAAAGAAAAAGTTTTAAAAGTATTATCACATCAATTTGTTTAGACTTTAGGTCTTTTCAATATATCCTTTGTTAAATACTCATTTAAAAGTACAAGTGTTCCATGTATTTTCACTTATCCTTTCATATAAAATATCTATATGTTCAAGGATATTATATTTGGAAACGTTTATATTAATGTTTTCATGATTATTTTATTTCCCATAAAAAAATTGTTTTCGATAGTAATTTTCACATAAATGTTCTAAAAGGTTTTGTGAAATCTTTTGTATTTTCAATTCTTTTCACCCAATTTGGTTTTTATTTCAGGAATTGATGTTTTTATTTACCCCCCCCCCCCAATATGATCTCATGATATAGTGGATTTTATAAAATTCGATTTTTGATATCTTGTGATCTTTTAAGTTTATTTTTTGTAATGTTTTTTGAATGTTAATGAAACCCATTATTTTTTAATGGGTTATTTAAGATAATAGGATCATTGATTTAAAGTGGAACACATATGTATAGATGATGATGGGTAGGTCCTATATAGCCCTGTAATGAATTGGTTAAAGATTATGTCTCATGATATCTTCAAGAGTGGTCATAATGGATGTGTTCCTACGAGTGTGGGCATGACGGGTTTTCTCACATTATTAGAAAAAGAAATAATGCATCTATTATCATATTTATGGTAATAATGATTTTTATCACACTAGTTTTGATGTTATTATAGGTGTTCGATACTTCCAATTTGTTCATCGTATTATGTTAAGTTTTAAAAATTCATTTAATTTCTAGGAAATGCTATTTTTTCAAGATTATGCCGTAATTTTTAAAATATTTCACACATTTATGTCATATCCACATGTTATATGAATATTGAAACATATTTTGAGAGAGGTAACATATTTTAGGATTATTTAATGATATTTTTATGATCTTATGTTACTATATAATGCTTTATGATTATCCTATAAGGTCTTTTGATCTTTTATGGTATTTAATACTTCATATTACTTTCATTAATGTTATGATATGTGTTACCCATACTGAGTATCTTTTCTCACCCCTTTCTTATGTTTCTAATTCATAAGTTTTGATAATGATTATATCATATGAGATATGTTGGAAAGGGTCTAGAAGATAATGATTATGGATAAATGTTAACAAGTGTATTAAGTTAATATGTTTATTTAGATAATCTCCAGGACACTAAATCTTTTACTATTTAGGTAGTTTGACTTTTTTGAGATGTATTATTTAAATTTAAAGAATTATATATTATTAATATCATGTTTGTATTGGGTCATTATAGTTGGTATCAGATTATATTTTAGTATATTTGGGAGATTAGTTAAGTTATTTTGGGGTTAAATGTAGAGAACCTTAGTGAAAAACATAGATATTATTCTAATTAAAAAAATTATATCTTCAAATATTAGTATATTATTGGGTAAATGTTCTTCCATATCGATACATACTTCTCTTGATTCTACAAGTGGGTGTAATTATGGAATAGATGAACATATGGGTAATCACCCTGAAACATCTTGGTTGAGTATGTGTTCGATCATCGCCATGATATAAAAATAGTGGGATTATTATTATTCAACATATTTGATACTCTTGTGGGATATGATTTGGATGATCACATACCCATTACAAACCAATATTAAATATTGGTTTCCAAGTTAGTTTGTGGGTTTAATTTGAGAAATTTAGGATAACCAAATTTAAATTATCCTAGATCAAAATAATATTTATATAGATTGTACTAAAATAACAATATGATGGTGTGATAATGTGAAAGAATAATACATTGTGAGGTTTAATTCCTTTTATACTTATGATAATTCCCTTGTATTGTTAATTTTATCACTCATATCAACCCTTTTTTGTTTACTGATTCCCAAAACTAGAAGGAACAAATTTAACCATGGGTGTTAAGGACAATAAGTTGATTACCTCAACAATAATCACATTGAAATAGGATATAAACTGAAAAAAAAATTTATTATTCCAAAATAACTATCATAAACCTGATAAAAAATGTAACCATAATAGAGATCATGAGTTAACTGAAAAAGAGAATGATGGGTTATCATGAAACATTAGGCAATGAATATGAAAAACAAAAGGATATTAAACCACCTATATGTTAAAAATTTGCTAAGATTCATCAATGAAACTACATCAATGGGACTGTATGACTCTTTACATGGGGTAAAGCAAGACATCAGAAATATAATAGTATATGAAAAATGAATATTTCGGTAAACTTTAAGAAATAATATAAAACTAATCCTATAGAACCACCAATATTTAAATTTATTAAGTGTGGAGAACTTCAAAATTATCCAATCCAATTCCCTAATCCAAGGATTGTTGAGGACTATTAGAATCCATAAACGCTTAGACATAGTGATCATGAAAGAACCATCGAAATGATAATCAATGAAAAGTATAGTGGAAATTAGTTTCTCACATACACTCTACCCAAATTAGTGGATTTTTTGGGTTTTATAAACCCTATTATTTTTAGGATTCTTTCAAAAACATCATGTCACAACCCATAATGATTTTAATTTTATGTAAAATATTTAGTGTTATGATTATTATATTTTGGGACTAAAATTTGTGAAAATTATAATATTATCCTTTAACAAAGATTAAAATAACTAATTTTATTTTTTAAATAGATTGAATATCATTACATTGACTCTATGTTTATTTATATAATAAGGAAAAGGTGTTCTAAATCAACTTTTACCATCTATTCATGTAAGGCCAACTATGAATTATCTAAGAAGAAAATTGAGTCTTTCAAATGGGCCTTATTACATAGTTATGAGACACATTTCATTGAAATTGTTTGGGATAATAAGTGTTTTATTGTGTTCCATAATTTATAGAGTGTCATATATTGATGAATGTTAATATTTTCTCCATATTTAGCTATTAATACAAATAAATTATAATTAAATTGTGATGATTCTATTTATTTAATGGTGGTATAATATAACAAACTGAGTTTTTATCCTTAAATAAATACTATGTTGTATGGTTTTATCCACACAAAAAATAGAAAAAACAAATATAGACCATCATAAGGTACTCTTAAAATTAGCATGTATAAATAGTTGTAACATAATTAAGAAATAAGTATATATACAAGAAAAAATGAAATAAAAAACACTTTAATCACAAAACTCAATTGGTACTATTAAGAAACTAATAAAATATTTATGTTTTATTAAAATGAAATTTAAAATATGGATATTTTTTCAATTCAATCATAATTATGATTATTCATAAATTTATAAGAATAGTTAATATTCCAAGATATGATTCTGTATAAAAACTTTTTCCCTAAAATTGTATGACTTTATTTTAATGTTACATTTATCAATTTTAGTATTTTAATATGAAATATTTATCATCATTTTTTATTATCACGTTCATATTTACATAATATTAATTTTTGTAATTTTTCTAAAATGATTAATTTTTACGAGAATATTGAAAAATTCTATTTTTAAAAATATCCTTAATTTTGTAACATCATTTGGATATATGAAAAACATAAAACATAGGAAACATATTTCTTGAAAAAAATATATGTATTTTATATATCATATTATATTTTAGTGTTTCAGGTTTAAATTATAAAACAATAATTGAGATTTCAAATCATAAGCAATATTTTCTCAAAAATTACATTAAATACATCATACATTATAATTATAAAAAAAAAGTTACCACATGAATCAAATTAAATTTATTTTAAATTTAAATTTAGTGTTTCTAAATTATCTAATATGTCCCAATTCTTTTAGGCATAAAATTTTAGTAGCCTTCTTTAAATATGATTTACTATAATAAAATGATCAATTTCAATAGATAGTGATTTTATAAATATTGTTCATTTTTTGTACTAAATGAATAAATTTCAAATTAAATATATAATATTATATGTATACATATATAAAAATAATTTAACACTAATTTAATGGGAAAATGATGTTAAATTGGACTAAACACAGTTAACTATTACATGATATTTTTTTAGAAAAAACGAACGTCACCACCGCCTTATATGTATTGATTTAAAAGCTAAATTTCTAGTATTTAGAAATATAATTATAATAGAAAGAGAAAAAATTAAGATTCAATAAATTAAAATAGGGTAATTAGGGTTTACTTATATCATTAGTAATAAAATAATTAACATGATAAATAATTAATTGAGAGGGAACCCTTGCCCTTTGGGGCTGATCTCCTCTTTTCGATGATGCCGACGTCAACAGTGGCTCCACCCCCCTTGGTGGGGGATAGAGAATCATAATTAAACAAGATATGAGGGTTCTTCCGTAATTTTACCAATCCTAACTTTCTTTCTCCATTCCCAGAAGTTTCGCTATGCCCCAAGGTTCTGGATATTCTTGATGGCATTCCTAATCTTCATCTCCCATCCTCTGAGTTTGTGAAAAAACTCAGCACTCTTGAATCACACTCTATTTGCTTGATTTAAGCATATAAGTCCTTTATTTGATTCCTTCGACCGGTTCTTCTTCGGTTTTTGGGACCTCCATGAAAGATCAGTTGTTGGATTTCTTGACAACTGCCATATCATAATTCATTTTGGATCAGAGGTGGATCTCATCAAGGCATGGTCGAGGGAATCCCGTAGCTTCAACAAATTTCATTCATTCCTTTTATGGTGGTCCTTTTATTTTCACATGAATCATTATTCTCCTGCTATGATAGTTTGGGTAAGTTTTCCAAATCTCCCTTTACCTTTTCAGAACCCTTCGGTGATTAGAATGATAGGAAACCTCGTAGGATGATTTCTTTGTTCTGATAGCCACACTAAGGTCGTGTGCTACCTGGTGATTCCTCAGGTCTGTATTGAAGTGGATGCTTCTTTTTTCCCCTACTATTATGTATGGATTACTATTGAAGAAGATTACAGATGGAAGCAATGGGTGGTTTATGAGAATTGGACTATGTTCTGTCTATCTTGCATGCATTTGGGCCACCCATTAGAGGTTTGTCGCAGGAGAGGCATTGATCTTTCATTGGAGGTAAGCCACAAGGGGAAGCAGGTTATGGCAAGAAAAGGGGATACTACACAGGGTGAGGATCCAGAGGTTGTTGTGATGTCTGTTCTGGTCAAGGAGGCTTCCGTGTCCAAAGCTTTGGTAATTCTTCAGTCAAGTCATGTGGTAAAGGACCTCTGGAAAGATGCCCATAAGGTGAAAATAATCGACGTTCATACTTCTGAAACTCTAAGTGTCATGGAAACTCAATTTAACCTGATGGTAGTGGAGGCTTTCAATAGGTTACAGAAAGATTTGGAGGGCTCCTCTAATCCCTTGGCACGGAAGGAGTCTGGTTCGGGTTATAAAGAGGATTGTTTGGAGCAGTGCATGGAGAGGGAGAATACGGTGAAGAAACAGAGGGTGGCGAGAAAGGGAGCTACCTTGGTCATAGCCAGTCCGAACAGTGCTGGGGGTACTAGAGGATTATACCCCTCATCTAGACCCTTCTTAACACTAACCAATAGGTTTGAGGGCCTTTCGGAAGGAATTTTTGAAGAAGGTTTGGATTCTGGTCATGTGCTTGGTGGTTATGCTAAGGGGGCATGTGTGGGAGGACACAATTCAGTAAGGTTGGGCCATGAGGAAGTCCCTATGACTGGAGAAGAGGATGCTATAGCGGTAGGGTGTCTTGCCTCAATTGATAATAAACACCGGTTACAAGGAGGGGGAATGTTTCGGGTTGCAAGGATAATGCCCTGAGGACCAAAGGGAGAAATGTTTCTGGGGGAAATAAGAAATATATGAGTGGTCCAGAATACCTATCATACAGTGAAATTGTATAGAATGTGACTGGAAGGATGCTTGAGTGTGATGTAACTCTATCTGCTACACCAAGAAGACAACCAAGGAAAGACTACTCTTACCTTCCATGACCAATGTGTACCAAATCATCCAATAAGAATGGAGAAGGTGTTATTCTTTCCATTAAAAAAGACAGCTTGATCAAGAAACCTTGCCCAGTGAAACCTTTACTAGACCATATGGGGAACTTTTATCAAAGTAATTACTTCTTGAGGCGGCATAAATCTGCCTCTAAGTGGGAATCATCCATGGAAGAAGGGTATTATTGTGTGCGATTCAGAGATGATTATGGGTACTATGATATGTAGTCCCATGGTGAGTTGGTTGGTTTGTGGTTGTTCTTCAAATGTCTGTTTTGTGAATATTTCAAGTCGTGATCTGGTTTTTGTTAAGAGTTGTGTGGTTTCTCACTTTTTATAAAAGTGTTTGGAAATAAAAATTTTCATTTTCAGTCAAAATAATTAATTGAGAGTAAAAAGTGTTTAAACGACTAAGCTAATGTGGCTCTAATTTTTTTAAATTATAATTACCTTTAGGACTTCTGGAAAGAAAAATTAGGTTTTAATGTATTAACTACATGTTTCCTCAACCATCCATTGCCTAACACACCAAACTTTCATGCCTTTCCAATCATAACCATTACTTGACACTCTTTTCCATAAAAAAGTCCCTCTTCTTCACTTATAGAAGGAGGAACACTTCCACCATTTAAATACACCAATCCTATTTAAAAATATGAATTAAAAATCACTCAAAATTTATTTCCTTTATGTCATGTAAAATCCATGATACCCCTTTTAACCACAAATTATTCTTATTCTCTAAAATATAAGGCCTTCATTTTGAGGAAGTTAATGGTCTCAATGTAGTTATCGCATATTTATTAATGTTTCTTTCTTATTAATTACTATCTAAACCCACCATAACCATAGTATAATCATAACATTATCATCATTAGTGTTTTGATATTTTATTATGATAATGAAGAAACCATTATTTATTTTCATCCATCTACTAAGAATAATAAGAATTAAAGTTTTTGCGTGTGTGTAGATTACCACCTCTAAAAACCAACGCTTTTTAGTTTTTCTTATCCACATATTATAGCTAGTATTAATGATGTTATTGGTGATTGAATTTTATTTATATAATTTATTTATGTCTATAAAATTATAAAATATTATTCGTCTTCTCCCATCTCAAATATTGAGTAATTGAAACACTAATAATTCATTTTGCAGATGTTGACATTTCCTAATGTGTTTCATGCACTTTGCCATAGAATTCATGATTTCCTCAGTTAGACAACAAATTTCATGTTTCAGTAGAGATGTTTCTTTATCCTAGAATAATATTCAGGATTTATTTCAATGTTCCAAAAGAATAATCCATAAAGAGGGATTTGTGAAAAGAACCCCCACCCCCACCCCACCCCTTCAAGAGTAGGTCGTGGATTTCCAAGATCAATCAAAGAAAGGGTTCGATGCATTAAAATGAAATTTTCAGGTTTCATAGAGAATAGTTGGTGTACTCACCATATCAAGAAGTATATATATCTTATAGATCATCGATTTAACTAGTCATAGAGCCCAAACATACTCACGTGTAAAAAGTTAGGTCTCTCAGACATTTGAAACTTTTGTAAAGGAATTTGGGTCACCGTGTAGGTTACTTATGCATTATACACACATGGATAGCCGACATGGACACCCTACATGGATAGAATGCATGGATAGCCTATGTGGAGTAACTCCCTCAACTAGGGTTCTATAGTTTTTTTATATAAGACTATCTGGCTCCTCATTTGGATAACAAAAATAATCAGAAGACCCCCCCCCCCCCCCCCGAGCTTTGATTACAGAGCACTTTCACCCAGGTCCCCATAAATTTCTTAGGTAGCTCTCTGAAACCCTATAGAAGATGTAATTAAGGGGATAATTAAGATCAAAGTCCCTTTAGGGTCCCCAAACAAAAGACACATGCATGAGGACTGTTCTCCCCTAAAAGAGAACTCACATGTGTGAGGCCCCTCTCCCTAGTCAGGGACCTGCACAAGTCCTTTCTAGGGTCACCTGAGGGGACCCAGGATTCCAAGTTAAAATCCTCACCCATTATTTTTTCCCCAATGGTCTATTTCATGATGTATATCTAGTTAGAAAAAACTTATACCCCCTACATGAAACATTTTCAATTCCCCACAAGCCAGGTGCAACAAACTTGTGCCAGGAACCTCCACCAAGGACCTACATGAGTCACCCTTTGAGCCTTCCTTAAATACATATATGGTTGGTATCCACTACCCTTGGATCCCTTTTCTTAAAGGGGCCATATTGAAATCTCCATCGAGACATACAGACTTACAGAGCCAAGGGAAAAGGCACACCAGTGTGGCTCACATTTGGATTTGTATTTCTACAGTCATAAGTTTCTTAAAAAGGTCTTACCAGACTATTAAAATCCTTGAGGAACATGTGGATTTGTGTATCTATTGTCATGCCCTATGGATATTTTTTGGGATTTCCCAGTCTCATAATTAAGATATATGACCATGTCATACCATTCTCATATCTAATACCTGGAGCCTCCGGTTCTAGACAGTGAGGATGAGTATTAGGCATGAATTTCCTTTTGACATGGAATGACATCCTCCTTCCTTGATACAAAACTAATTTTATGGGATCCCTCCTAGATTAATCCCTTATCCTTTCTTTAAAGAGGTTCCAATCTTCCTCCTCTCTGCCTCTTGGCCACTGGAATAGAGAGGGTATGGGCACCTTATCTCTCTTACCTCTATATTGTTGCCTTCCCTCCTCTGTCTCTGTACCATGAACTCATTATAGGGTAATGTAAAGAGAGGTAAATTACATAGCCTTATCATCTTCCACTGTCTTCCCCCTACTCTTCCATTGGTGGGGAAAGGAAATAGGAAAAGGAAACACTCAATGCCCCATCCCTATCCCTCTACGCTTTGTCCCCATATCTACCAGTGAATAAAGGTAGATTGTATGGTTTTTTTGGTCTTCTACATACCATTGTTTCTCAAACCAAACATGACTCACATGGTCTTAGAGGTAAAAAAATGCACTACATCTGCATGATCAATTCGATATAATGATCTATGAGAACTCCGATTCCCAGCATACAGAGAATTCCTTTATAAGGCCCAATATCCATGCCATATCATCCATGATATGGGAAACCATACCCCACAAAGGGAATCCTCCCTATATGTAATCCTTGAAACAAGACTCCAAATCACCATGGGTAAAACACCCCTCATGGGCCCTTTAAATGGGTATCCTCCTTCAGAGTAATCCCCCACCATGTCCTGGAATATACCAGGAATCATTTTCAAGAAAAAATCCCTAAATTATTTCCTAACCCGTCCCCTGGGGCCCATGTCGTGACTACCCCAAGAACACCTTCATAGGACAGGGGCTAGATATTATCACCAAAAAAGAATATCCCAAAAAAGAAAAGGCATTAACTTTCAACCTATACACAGACACACAGCCCATACTATGAAAAGTAATCTAAAACTAGAAACCAACACCAAATATAAGAACTAATGAAAGTAAAAGGGGAAAGAATAAAATACCAACTAAAAAGAAAGTACAGAAAAGGAAGTGCAAGCTCTGGAGGTCGTTCTCCAAGGATCCTACTGGAAGGGTAGGTACAGCTCACAATCTGATGTCATTATAGCACACAACATCTATTGATCCCCCTCTGAGCACTGTTTAGCCCTGGATCCCCAATGTCCCAGCCAAAGGTGTCCATCATCTATAAAATACATAACTGGTGTGGGTGAAGCCCATGCAGAGGTGAGTATAACAATACTCAGAAGGGACCCCGTGACCAACTTGAGTGTCACAAAAATCCATAGAGGAAAATAACACAAACAAAGATCTCAATGTAAAGCACAAAGTAAAAGACACAACTCACACCAAGTATAACATAAGTATATAAGTAATGTTGACTGTTCAAACATCTATATCATTGTATTTTGTTGAGTGGATCAGCTACTGATCCACAAAGGTTTTCTCTGCTGCTAATTCACGAAGGGTCTCTCTGCTTCTGATCCTTAATAGGTTGATTTATGGCCGATCTATGACAGGTTTCACTACTGCTAATCTGCGAAGGTTATAACTCATGAGGATCCATGGAAGGTCATTCTACAATTGATCCTTGAAGGTTCACTCTCACGATGATCCACAAATGGTTACTTTCATATTGATTCATGAAGGTTCGCTCTATGTTCTTCATGTCACAACCAGCCAATGGATTCTCGCACTTATCATAATTGATTCTGGAAATATCTACTCCTCAATCCATAAATAATACATCAACCACCACAAATTCCTACATAGAGTAACCCAAATGATCATCTTGTTCTATGGGTACCAATGCAACAGACAATCCGTCGAACAACACCCAGTCAATATGATATGGGTATTTTTGTAAAAAGGGGGTCGGTTGGATTTCAGTCTGATCAAACCCATCCATACACCAACCTCCTCCAAAACTCACGTAGAGTATCTTAGAATAGATAACTCATTGCATAGGTCCCAATACTGCAGATGTTGCATCGATCAGATGTACAGTCATAAAGATATTGATGTTTTTGTAAACATGGATTGGTTGTGTTCGGGCCCGATCCAACTGGTTTGGACTGACTTGAAAAACATGTCCCATGGTATTATATGGCTCGTCCTTGTCTATCTGTCCCATTGACCTGGCCCACTGGGCCATACTGGACCCAGCCCAGGTTGGTTGTGGGTCCAGCCCATCGGGTCACCTAGTGACATGAAATTATCCGACGAGGCCCGCACTAACTGGCCTGTCAATTTTTGACCCTGGGTCCTACTGGGTTTGGGCTCGGTCTGTTTTCCTTGGCCAGGCACATTTGTGCATGGGATTGGCCTGCTACAATGTGGGTTCGGCCCGCCTCCATCCGCATAACCCGCCCCGCCTAGCGGGCCGGTTTCCTCCAACCCAGGTCGCCCCAATAGCCGAGTCTCTTCTCCCACAGCCTATCCTTCATGGTGGGCTGGTTCTATCCAGTCCGATGCAACACATCAACATCTATTTCAATCCATCCCAACTGGCAGGTGGTCGACTGGTTCCCCCCATATGCAGTCGATGGTACGCTTGCCTCCAGTACGTCTGAGCATCTCGTACATGGGTCGCCCCTTCATTGCCGATTAGTGCCACACATCCATGTCATTGTGGATAGTCGGTCATGGATCTATACCTTCATGATACACTGGTGGTTCCTTCAATGGGCCACCAGAGATTATATGGTGGTCTATTTCTCGAACTGTCTGCGCCTATAGAACTGTAGGGCTTCCGCCTTAACTGGGACAGCCTCGAAAACGCCATACCACCATTTTGAGAATTATTCCTTGAAGAATATACAAGGAATAAGGTCGCAGGACTTATTTTTGTCAGCCCGCACCCTCCGCATTAGAATATTGAAATAGGGGGGGTTCAGGATCATAGATCTATCAAGCAAGCAAAAATCCCCATGCAAATCTCAAAGGAAAGAACCCTCCCACAAGAACACCCGATCCTCGGATCAACCTGTTCGTGGGATGATATGTGTCCATTGTTTTAGAATGAAGAATGAGGAATTCAAGCACAAAGAAATACCTACATGGATTCGGATCTGTCATAGTTGATGGATAATGATCCAATTCATTTTCAACCTGTGATCTGCTGTCGTTCTTCACCATTATTCAATTCCCAGATCCAATCTTGTTCTCCAAAATATTTTTCACCGCACTCCAATCCTCCAGAGTTAATTGTTATTCTTTGGAGAGGAATTCATTCATAGTTTAGTCAGAGAATCCCCAGGGTTTAATTCTCAAATCTACAACATTTATGTTTATAAAAAGAAACATGATGCAGTGTTTCTATTACACTATGATGTTGCACCATTATTCTTTTTTTTTATGAAACTGCATAGCAGTTATGCTTACACAATGAGCCATTAGTGATACTCATTTAATGCACCTCATCATTTCCTCGTCACTACAATGCAGCACCACCATCTACCACTCAACAGTGTGAAACAATATAAAATACCTTTTTCTTAGTTATTTTATTATTTTCCAAAAATTCAAAAAAAATAACTTTTTTTCCGTCCCTTGTCAGTCAAATTTAAGTACCTTATAGGTTAATCTTGGTGTTTTGAGTTCAACGGTTCCCCTATATTTTTTATCCGAGAACCAATAAAAAAGCTAAAAAATAACCCCTCACATGTTTACTTAAGTTAATTAAAAATAGTTCAAAATTCCGTTCTGGACTCACCATGCCTCAGAAACACATTCTGTCAAAGAGTGTGGTCTCAAAATAGTTCCATATAATTAAAAAATTATACAAAAAATATGGGACATTACATTATTTCTACAATTGGTCTTTACATCCCAAAAATCCAAAAAAAAAGTCTAATCAAACAAATGGAGGTACTAAGAACGAATCTAAGCCTCCCACTCTCATGTGCTCTCCTAGAGATTTATATGCTACCACTGAACGTGCACTAGAGGAATTGACCATTCACAAAGTACCTGCTACTATCAATCCGTTATCTCCACTAGGAACCCCTCAAAAGTGGCCCCATATTCAATGTCCATCTCACTCCAATTGATGACATGTGATGAATCATGCACATACCTTCTCAATTGTGATAGGTGAAAAACATATTCCATACGGTGCATCTCTGGGGGAAGCACTAGGTGGTATGCCACCTGGCCAACTCTGCTCAGAATCTAGAAAGGTCTGATTAACCTCGGAGATAACTTTCCACCCTGGCCAAATAACTGCAATCCCCATCGAGGTGAGACCCAGTGGAAAACATGGACTTCCTCCTTGAACTCTGAGGTTATTCATATCCTATAGACATATTATTTATTCTTGCTTTGTGTAGTACTCATCCCCTCCTGGATGGTTTGCACCTTCTTAGTGGTAGCTCGTACCAACTCCAGACCCATGAGTGTTGACTCCCTTATGTCTTTCCAGCATAGAGGTGATCTGCATGGAAACTCGTACAAAGCCTCAAACGATGCCATGCTAATGGTGGAGGGATAACTATTTTTGTACAAAATCTCCACCAATGGTAGGTGTTCCTCCCATCCGTGACCAAAATCCTGGATACATGAACAAATCATGTACTCCATGGTCTTTATGGTCTGTTCCATCTGACCATCTATCTGGGGGTGAAAATATTTTCCCAAACATAGCTGAGTACTAAATTCCGCCTACAACCACTTATACAATAGGTATTTAAAGAATTCAATATAGTCTGATATGATCATAAAAGGAACCCCATGGAGTCATACTATCTCTTGGACATAGAGGTGATATAATCCCTCTACCGTTCCCTGCTCCCTGATGGGTAAGAAGTGAGCCTACTTGGTGAGTCAGTCAACGATCACTTAGATAGAGTTTTGGCCCCTGTAATTGTGTGGCAACCCCATCACAGAGTTCATTTAGATACCATCGTAGTTTCACTTTGGTACCTTAAGTGGTTGTGTTAATACTGTTGGGAGCTGATGGTCAGTCTTCACTTGCTGACAAGTGAGGCATCGTGAAACTAACTCTACCAATGCTTTCTTCATCCATATTCATCAGTACCGATGTCAGAGGTTTGGGTACATCTTCGGCACTCTAGGATGTACCCCCAAAGGGGGTGTATGGAACTCCCTTGCCACATCATCTCATAACATCTTGGGTACCATGTTGTGTCCTCTAAAAAGGATGATGTTCTCTCCACCTATTGAAAATCCATTATGAGCTTGTCTTGAAAATATCTGACCATGTCGGGCCTCATAGTAAAAATCCACAAGTTGTGCCTCCTTAACTAGCTGAAGGAATGGGGGAGTGACAATCATAAACTGACGATAAGACAATACATCATCATCCATGATGGATATCCATATAGTGCCAAGATTTTCCATTACCTCACTCATCAGCTGCAAACCAAACCCCCTGCTAAGCACATCATCCACTACGTTCCCCTTCCCAGGATTATAGACTATCTAAAAGTCCTAGTCCTGGATGAACTTCATCCATCATCGTTGTCTCATTTTTATGTCTTTATGTGACAAGATATACCTAAGACTATTGTGGTAATAGTAGAAGGTAAACCATTAACACATTAATTAGTGTCACCATATCTTCGGAAAATACTTCTGCTATTAACTCAAGATCATGTGACACGTTGTTCTATTCATGCTGCCTTAACTACCGTGAGCTGTAGTCGATCACTGCTCACTCATGCTTCAAGACACAACCCAGTCTGATCCCTAATGTGTTTTAGAAGACTATGTACACAATTACCTCTTCGAGTAGTCTCGGGATGGCGGCACTCATAATTCTTCACCTCATCTCCTAGAAATTCTTCTTGCACCTCTCTGTCTCTATGAAGGGTTTTCCCATCATTGTCAAAGCTGAAAAGGGTGCTACTAGTTAGGAAATGTTGGGTACAAAACTATGGGAGTACCCAGCCATCCCCATGAAACTCCGTAACTAAGTCACGCTCCTGGGTGGCTCCCAATCAGGCATTACCTCTATCTTCACCAGATCCACCGCAACTCCAGCCTCCCAGATGACTTTCCCTAGAAAGTAGACTTCGGAAATATTGAACTAGATCTTCAAGAGATTACCATAATGCTACTGCTCTCAGAGTGTATCTTGGAAAATCTACAGGTGTGTAGCTTGCTCCTCCTCCAACACCGAGTACACCAAGATGTCATCAATGAAGACTTCCACGAAATGATCAAGGTAAGGTTGGAAGATCCTATTCAAGAGTCACATAAACATCACTAGAGAATTGGTCATTACAAAAGGCATTACCAAAAACTCATAGCGGTTGTACCAGAGTCTAAAGGATGTCTCCAGTATGTCCTCATCCTATAACTGAAGCTAATGACGGCCAGATCTGAGGTCGATCATCAAGAATCACCTTTCTCCCTTCAGCTGATTGAAGAGGTCATCCATCCTCAACAGTGGATACTTGTTCTTCACAATCACTCGGTTCAGGCACCAAAATTCCAAGAATAGCCTCAATATTTCTTCTTCCTTCTTGGAAAACAACACTAATAATGTCCATAGTTAATTTCTAGGTCTCAAGAAGCCCTTCTCCTGTATGTCCTCCAACTATACCCTCAACTCATGAAGTTCTACGGGAGCCATCTGATATGCTGGTGTAAAAATTAGCGTCTTCCCGAGGTACATATTGATTATTACGTCTACCTCCCTACTAGGAGGTAGTCATAGAACATCCTCAGGAAAGACATCCTCATAATCTTCCACCACTACAAGAAATCTTGGACGCCTCTCATATCCTAAACTAAGGGTGACTCTAGCCAACTGGTGAGTGATCGGTTGCACCCCCTCTGAGAAAGTCCATCTTATGCTGAAAGGGTTCCCTTCTCACCGGTGAAGGAAAAACTAGTCCCATCCTCACAAACGCTCCACACTTTGTGCCTAAAATAGTCAATCTGAGCATGGATTGTAGATAACCATTCCATACCTATGATGACATCGTAAGGACTCAATGTTTCTACTAGGATATCCTAGACTAATCTATCACCTCCTAGAGTAATCTCACACTACTGACACCATTGTGTAATTATCTAATCTCCTCCCATAAGAGTCTCTAATTGTATGTATTGAGAAAACGGCTACACTAAAATCTATGAGCCTTGAACGAGGTCTGTGGAAAGGAAAGAGTGACTCGCAGCTATGTCTATAAGAACTAAATCTAATGTGGAGATAACACAGATCATACCTCTAGTTATCTCTAGTGTGCTATGTTTACAGGCCTACGTTAACTGAAGCTAAGATCTCCCCTTTACGCCAGCTCCCTATGCCCATGGTGGAACACCTGGTGGAGGAGGAGGTAGTGCCTCGAACTGTCATCCACCATCTATCGTCCGGCGTACTCCCCTACCTCATCCACCACCCTGCAGACCTCCTGGCTCAAACCACTGCCTTTTCCTTGGTGGTACCTCAAATGTTTGTTGATAATTTTTGTGGTTGGTCTATCATTCATGAACCATGTTTCCCTTCGAGACACAAGAGTAACAAACTCTATCCATCAACTAACCTCCTTTACCTCGCGATCTCTGCACCTCTGACCCCACGTCTTGGGGTCATCCTACAGAAGTTATACCCATTTGAACCTCGGCTTCGTCTTCTTACTTCCTCCTACTAATGACTCAACCATCTGTCCTCTGGTGGTGGCTCTCACCGCTAGTCCCTACTCAATTAGAAATCTCTCCACTAGTATAGCTCTCTCTAGCACTCCATCCTATGTCGGGATGCTGGAAAAAATCATCGATGCACTGATCATCTATCATAGTCCATGCTCAATGGTCTGGTCCATAAATAAAGGGTCTTGTACCATGTAGGTGGAGTATCAAGAGAATTCAATAAACATTGCAGAGTATTAGGCCACAGTCAATCTTCCCTACTATAGAAGTAGTAGCCCTTGAATACGCATTGATCATATTGTCACTAGTACGAAATCTTCCCCGAAGAGGCTCTCAATGTCCAACTAGGAAAGGGTCACCTCCTCGTGTTTCTAGCGCAACAATATCCACCATCTCTCTATTGTGACCTAAAAAAGGCTAGCAGCTAGGACCACCATCTGGCCTGTAGGTGTCTCTACTGGGTGAAAAACCTGCGTAACTGCCTCTATCCGATCATCAACTGCCTAAGGATGTCTCTCTCTTGGAATCCTTAAAGGCCTTTGTCTTTAGAACTTGTGTAGATTGCTCAGAAATTGTGCACTATCTGATGGTGGGGCTAGTCTCAAATACTTCTATATGGGTGGTGGTGATGCTTGTACACAACCTAAAGGTGTTTTCTCTATAAATGGTCCATGCACCAATGCCTCATTGCTTGGTGGGCCATCATTGTGATCCCACACTGAAATCCTTTCTTGTTGTCTTTATGGAGGCATCATGTAGGAAAATAGGTGATCCATGGTCAATAAATAATACCTAGTGATTTGACTTTAAAGCGATCAAGAGAAAAACATTTCCAAAACACAATTAATGTTTTCCTATATAGAGATGGAAACCAGAATTTAGGGTCCAGCTGTATGGATACGTCAACCGCCACACCAACACTGGACTCCATGGACTGAAAGTAAAACTCAACACACTAAACACTTTTTCCCAAATCAAAAATAAATACTCTTAGTTATTTTGGTAAAATTTATCTCCCTCTAATACCACTTTGTCACAACCTATACCATAGGGCCCGTGTTGTGACTGCCTCAATCCCACCTTAAATAGGCCAGGGGCTGGGGAATAGCACCAAAAATGCATATCCCAAAAATGGAAGTCATTTCCTTTCAACCTATACAAACACACACAACCCATGCTGTGGAAAGTAATCTAAAACTGGAACCAACAACAAGTACAATCACTACATAATGTAAAAGTGGATACAATGCAAGGCCAATTGAAAGGAAAGTACTACAATGGAAGTGCAAGATCTGGAGATTGTCCACCAAGGATCCTACCTGAATGGTAGCTAAAACTCACTCCCAGATGTCACTATATCACAATAAATCTATTAATCCACCTCTGATTATATTCCAGGCCTAGATCCCCAAATTCCTAGTCAAAGATGTACGTTATCTTCACAAGAAACAATAGGTGTGGGAGAAGCTCGTGCAGGGGTGAGTATAACAATACTCAGTAGGGACCTAGAAACCAACTCGGGTCTCATATAAATACCCAAAGAAAAATACCAAAAAGAAAGATCTAAAATTAAACCACATAGTACAATACATAGGTCACATCGGGTATAACTTAATTATAGAAGTAAATATGATTATTCATAAAGCTAAATTATCTTATTTTGTTGAGAGGCTCTATTGCAGATCCATGAAGGGTCACACTGCTGCTAATCCTTGAAGGTTCACTCTGATGCTGATCCACGATGGGTCACTATACAGATGATCCATGGAGGGTCAGGCTACTGATGATCTATGAAGGGTCTCTCTCAAGATGATCCACAAAGGGTCGCTTTCATGCTGATATATGAGGGTCGCTCTTCATTCTTCACGTCACAGCCAGCCACTGGATTCCCGCATTTAGAATGCTTCATTCCAAGAGTAAATTCCCCCCAGAAATTCATTTTTACCTTAACCTCCACGAAGTCCCACATATAGAAACCCAAAGGATAGTCTCGTCATATGGTTCTTAACACAATAGACATCACGTCGAATGGGCGCCCGGTATGTAAGATATGGGAATCATTATAAAAAGGGTCTGGTTGGATTTGAGTCCAATCCAACCCATCCATGTTCTAGAGACCACCAAAACTCAAATAGAGTATCTCATAATGACTGAATCATTGTAAAGGTCCCAACGCCACTGACGGTGCATCGATCAGACACACGGTTTGAAAGACATCATTGTTTTCATAAATAGGGGCAGTTGTGTTTGGGCCATGTTCGACTGGTTCAGACCAACACAACCAACCCGACCCGAGGTATCGCATGGCCCATAATTATCTGTCTGGACATTCAGCCTAGCCTAATGGGCCTTACTGGACCCAGCCTAGGTTGGTCGTGGGTCTAGCCAGCCAAGTCACCTAGTGACCTAAAATTATCTTGCATGACCTGCACTATCATGCCAGAAAATTTCTGATCTGGGGTCCCACTGGTCTTGTGCCCAGCCCATTAGCATGGGCCAAACAAATTTGTTTTTAGGTCTAGCCCGCTGTGTTGCAGGACTGACACATTTGTTTATGGGTCTAGCCCGCTACGCTACATGTCCAACCCACCTTCATATGCATGACTCAGCCCACCTAGCTGGCCAGTTTCCTCCAACCAGGGACATCCCAATAGCCCGGTCACATATCACCCAGCCCATCCCATGTGGGGGGATGGTTCTGCCCAACCGGATGTGGAAGAGCCTTTCCCATTTCCATCCAGCCTGACCGACAGGTGGTGGGCTGGTTCTTCCCGCACACGGTCGACAGACCGCGTGCCTCCAATGCATCTGAGTGGCCCACCACCTGTTGGCCGCAGTAGCCACCACGAGCATTTGAGTTGGCCACAGCTTTCTTCTTCCATGATGCTCCACCTTCCTTTGCCCGCAGTAGCCACTGTGGTTCGATGCACCGACGGTTCCTTCTACAGGCCACCAGAGTTGTTCTGATAGTCCTTTTCTCAAACAGTCTATGACTAAGGGACCGTAGGGATGCCACCTTCACTACAACGGCCTCGAACTCACCTTTTCATTATTTCAAGAATTAATCCACAAAAAAACGCGCAAGGTGGAAGGGCTATTGCCTTATTCATGTCATCCAGCGCCCTCTGCAATAGAAGTTTGAAACATGGGAGGTTTGGGATCATAGTTTTATCAAACTATCGACCATCCCAATGCAAAACCCCAAGGAAAGAACCATCCCAAAAGAACACACAACTTGTGGATCAACCTGTTTGTGGGTTGATCAATGTTTGTTGTGTAAGAATAAAGAATGTTGAATTCAATCACAAAACAATCCCTACATGGATTCAGATCTATCGTAAGTGATGGATGATGATCCAAGTCATTATTGACCCGTGATCTGCTTTCATTCTTCACCATTCATCAATTCCTGAATCTAATCTCATTCCCCAAGAGGTTTCTTTTCACACTCTGATCCACTATATTTATTCATTATTAGATGGAGAGGAATTTTTTCGTATGTTTTTCAAAAAATCCCTAGGGTTTAATTCTATACTCTATAACATGATATTTTAACAAAAAGAATAACATTGCAGTATTTATGTTATTCTTCAACCTTGCGTCATTCTGCTGTTTCATTTACGAAACATCATAGTAGTTATGGTTTCACAATGATCCATTAATGATCCTCATTTAGTGCTTCTTGTCGTCGTCCCGTCGCTGCACCGCATCACCGTCATCCACCGCTCAACTGTGCGAAAGAAAATAATATAACTTTTTCTATGTTATTTTATTATTTTACAAAATGTCCAAAAAATAACTTTTTCGTCCGACCCTTTTTGTTCAAAGTTAAGTCCCTTCTAGGTGAATTCCAACATTCTATGTTCAACAGTGCCCTCATATTTTTGACCTAAGCACCGATTCAGAATTTATAAAAACTCCCTCACACATGTACCTAAGTGAACTAAACAAAATTCAAACTTCTGTTCTAGGATTAATGGTCCTCAGAATCATGTGTTGTTGAAGCATGTGGTCTCTAAATAGTTTCAAATAATTAAAAAATATATACATAATTTCTTGGATATTACAACTTAATATTCTCAAAGGTCCATACTACCTTAAAAGACAAACCTTCCAAAATCCTCCATAGGTGAGGTTCTTCATAGTCCAACTATGTGGTATTTGATTCCCATCCATATGGGATATGTAGGAAGCCTCCCTCAATTCCAAATCCAACAACCCAAATAAACTCTGTTCTCTTAGGGCCACATTATTAGTAGGGTCTAATTCAACATGAGAATCTAAATCTCTCTCAGGTTCTCTAGGATTCTTTGGCATAAGTCTCATGCCAAACATTCACTAGGAACCATATACTTAGATGTCCTCACTACATGAAGTTAAATTGCATAATTGGGTCCTTATCACATGACCTTAAAAGGAATTATGTGATCCATTGAGTGGAATCAAACTACATGGGTTCATATTCCTTTAATAATTATACACATGAAGTACATTTATGGTTTAGATCCCAACACATCTACAACTCCCATATCCCTGGATGAAGACATACTCTAGAGCACCCCACTAATTTTCTAGGAAACCGGAATCATCGTAATAATTACCAAAGAATCTATAAGTAGTATATAAGAGGATACAATTGATGGTGAAACTCATATAAATCCAGATATCTCCATTAATAAAGAACATTGGAAATATAAATATGATTTTAATTTCCATAATTCTAACAAAATATTTTTAATTCTAGGGTGACCCACATCAAACATGGTAACTATTAAACAATTCATGAACATATAATAAATCTATAAGATAGTCTCTGAGTAAGAAATAATTCCCCCAAAAATGGTGTGATTATCCCGACCTCCCATCCTCTTGACCAATGTGATTTCATATGCATCGTCAGCCAAACCTCCCAACGGGCACCTAAACTTAGAAAGAAAGTCCTCACTGATACAAAATTGTTGGTTATTTCCTTTTCCACAAACAAACATATTTTAAACCATTCAAAAATACTGATTCTTAACCCAAACATTATTTCTAGGGAAAGAGAAAACTACAACTTCGATGAAGAATCATTTTTTAATTTTACTTTATTATTTTAATTATTTATCCAAACACTTTAAAATATGGTTGGTTCAAAATTATAAATATATCATAATAGATTCATTATTATTTTTTTGTGATGTTATCATAAAAAAATAAACACCCCCTTAACCAAACTCACAAATCGAGTTAAAGTGTGTTCATGATTAGGTCGGTCTGACCATTTATTTGAATAATGCAATAAAAATATATCATCGATGAATGTCAAAAATTAATTTCTGGTATAATATGATATATCTTTGTGTGTGTGTGTGTGTTTTATTCTATATGGTTACATTAATACTTAACTCATTACTTATGAAAAAATCTCTCATAGATTGAAAATCACTGGGAAAAAACTATTATCGATTTCATCTTCTAGTTTGAAGACTAAAGTAATCATGAAAGGATATTTAAACTACATAATTAAGTATAATTCATAAATTATAGTAAAATTAATGAAATTTTAATTATGAACTTTGTAATAATACTAAACAATAAATTTTCTCCTACAAAACGACTACAAACATCTAAACTATAAACACCCGATGTTGGAAAAAGGAAAAAACTAACTAATGTACACATAGATAATGATAATAAATAATAAATATAAATAGTTTTATGTAACAATATGGTTATAAAATATTATATATATATATATATATATATGTTTGTGTGTGTGTGTTTATATTAGTTTAGAGTTATTTCTACAAATAGGGGAAACTAAATAAGGGTTCCTTTATCTCGTATTTGTATCCCTTGAAGAATTATTATCGTGTACACCATGTTTCATTTTTTATGTTTTAATACTACCCAATTTTAAATTTTTATACTTATTTAAATATATTTCATTATGTAAAAAAACTAATATTTTGATTATCTCTTGTGGATTTTATTTTGAAGACACAAAGGTTGTATGGGTTTTCCATCTCAACTTATTTTCATTGAGAAGTATTTTTATGGTTTTCACCAATTTCTTATTTATTGTGTGTATACAATATCAGAGATTTTAGTTTGAAATACTAAATGATTTATCTATGGTATTTAATAAAACATAATATTTTTAAGCTTCCAACTACTTTTGAATCATAAATTACTAAATCCGTAAGGAGTTTTTGTGACTCAATTCTCATCCTTGGATCATAATCGCTCATATTTATCTATTATCTTTCACAATTGTTCTATTATAAATTATGATGATTTTAGAATTTATTTCCACCTTATTTTAAAAGTAATTAATTTTCAACACCAAATTATTCTTCTTTTATTATTTTAATTGTGTGTTAAATTTCATTTTTGTTAAGGATAATTTCCAATATTTTTAATAGATTTTTAATTTGTGTCCAAATTTTTAATTCCCACCAATGTTATCCATTAATTAGTGCAAACTAATATTGTTATAATCATCATTAATACTTTTATTCCCCTTATTTAATTTTAAATAATAGTCATATTTATACTTTTTAATGTGGTGTGATTTCAATGTTTTCAATATGTTATGCCATCCTTTAAAAAAAATTAACATCCCCTCAAAATTTTATTTTTAGTAAATTTTATATCTTTTTTAAGGTTACATTATTAATTATTTAATTTAAAAATTAAAAATTTTCAAATTATTTTCACATCCCTTTTTGAAAACATTATGTATTTTGAATTCTACATTATTAAATATTCTTTTAAAATAAAAATCTTTAAAAGTATTAACACTTACCTCTTTTGAATATTTTATGTATTTTTCAATTAATCTTTATTAAATATTATTATAAAAGTAAATTTTTTAAAATTATATGCACTTATAATTTTTTATAACCTTTATGTTCCTTTAAGGATTTTTTATTTTGAACTATTTATATTAAGTTTTTCTAAAGTATTGTCTTTCCCTGCACTAAAATAATTTTGAATGTAATTTTATATGGATGCTATAAAAGTATTAGTGGAAACTTTTGTACTTTGAATTTTATTTACCCTCCATGATTTTTATTTTGTGAAGTGATGTTTTTATGAGCCATCATATTATTACATGATATGATTTCTTTTAATAAATCTTATTTTTGATATCCTTTGATCTTTTAAGTTTATATTATGTGGTGTTTTTAGAAAGTTTGAGAAACCCATTATTTTTCCATAGATTATTTGATATATGATGATGATTGATTTTAAGTGTTGCATATATATCTATATGGATGATGATTTTTGGGGTCTTATGTCACCTAAAAATTAATTTTTTTAAGATTATATCTCAGGATACACTTAGGAGTGGACTATATCAGTTTGATCACATATACAAGGGAAGGATGTGTTTTCTCAAATTTTTAGGATTTGACATAATGATTTTGTTCGCATAATCATTGGAATAATGAGTTTATTCTTTCAATTTAACAGGTGGTTATGGTTGTGACATGTTTAATATTGTTAATGGTGTTATGTTAAATATTAAATATGCATTTTATTTTAATGAAACACCATTTTTTCAAGATTAAGTATTAATTTTAAAAGTATGGTGCACATTTAAGTCATGTTCTAATTCCATATGACTATTGAGATATGTTTTGAGTGAGGTATCATGTTTTACACTTCTTTAATTAAATTTTTATTATCTTATGTTACTCTATTATATTTTATTATTCTTATCTAATTTCTTTTGATATTTTTTATATTTATTCATTCCTATTGTTTTCCTTAATGTTATGATTTGTTTTTCCCTTAATTTTTGTTTGATATTTTTTTATTATGTTTATAATATCTAGGTTATGAAGATGATTATATCATGCGAGATGTACAGGAAAGGGTCTAGAGGTCTTTGATTATGAATAAATGTTCACAAGTGTAGTAAATTAATATTTTTTATGTAACTAATCTCTATGAACCTAAAAATTTCAGTCTTTGGGCTGTGTGACTTTTTATGATATGTGTGATTTAAATGATGGAATTAATTTATTATTTATTTCATATTTATATTGGGTTGATATAATGTTTTTATTGGTAAATGGGTTCTATTCTTTATCACATTGATTTGAGGACTAGAATATTTGATATTTGGAGAATGTGTCATTGGGATCATGTTATTTTTTTAGTTTTTATACTACTCTTTTAATTTTCATAGTCAAAATATGGTTCTCTATCCTTAGGAATAGTCATTTCATGGTATCTTTTAATTATTGGTCTTGTTTTTTCCTTATTATTGATTATACCCAGACTATAATTGGTGTAATGGATCTAGAACTTCCCTTTTCACTTTAGAAATTTTTTGATTAATGTTTAAATTTCTTGGTGGTAGACTTGGATCTGATGAGGTTTTTGGTTTGGGTAGAAATAATTTGGAGATTAATTTTTAGTGGATTCAGTTAGGTTTAGATACATAACTATAAATCTTATAGGGGTAATCTTATACACATGTATGTTTACCTTAGATATATACTTATTTTGTAGATTTATTATGGTTTTTTATTAAGTATTTATTATTGATTATCTTATGGATATAAATAAATCTTGGATCAGTGTGTAGGCCTTCAGGATTTTGTTGATAGTGTTCCTTTTCTGGTTTTGGTGCATTTCATTCTCTTTTATTATTACCTAATCTCAATTATTTCAATGAATACTTATGTTGTAGATATTTTGAGTATGGTTTCTTATTAATTTGATCATGGGTTCTCTTAGTTTTTTTTATTATCTAATTATGATGGATTCTTCCCTTGGTCTGTAAGAACTCATTTGCACTAGTTTTTTTATGTTCACTATGAGATGGTGTTTAGTGTTAATATCCCTGATCGAACTCATATTTGCATAAATTTTATATTGTAATTTGATGCATGTAATATCACCAATGAGATGATTTATGGTAAATTTCCACATTTCGATATTTTAGAATAAATTGATCTTAATTTAAAAAATAACCTAATTTGGGCTTTTTATCAACTTTTATTTACTTTTTTATTTCAGATAGAATAATTTATACACTATAATAAAATTTAAAATTACTTTTTTGTAGATATAAAGTCTTGTTTGAATATATTTCATTCAACTCAAACGTGATCAAAATAAAATTATTTGAGGCCCAAAGGGGGATCACAATTCGGGCCTTGGAATCTATACAGATATCTAGCATCCTTCAAAGGTGGACCCATAACTCAAAATTGTATAGTCTAATTAAGCTAAAAAATCACATTGAGATTTAAAACTGTAAAATTAAAGTTTTTCTTAACTATGTAATAGTATTCTTAAGCCTGTATTAATTTTTTATTATCATTGGAACTCAGTCCATGGGAATTAAAATAGTCACAAGGCTATAAATTGTTTCTATTGAAAGACTATCATAAATTTTTCTCTACTTTTCCATATAAGGTGAGACTATATGGGTACATGTATAAGATAAATGTGAAAATATTTAATAAAGTCCATTCTCCCACGCTATATCATTTAATTTTTCTATAATATAAAAAAATCAGAGGATATATTTAGAGACAAAAAATCCACCCATGCATCAACATAAAAATATACCTCCACTCCTTTCTCAAGAGTTAGCCACTTAGTCATTTTCTGTAGATTAAAATATTTTTTCTAGTATAATAGTTATTCATACTTTTATTATATATTATTCTTTTCTTATTTCTCATTTTCACTTTTTTATATTTTTTTATTTCCCACACTGTGCTTCTTTCATCTCCATGGTTGTGGAGAACTAACCCACATTTTTGTTGGAGGGGGAGATGTGGTGATTTTTTGAGTTTAGTGAGCTTGGATATAATTTATTTATTATGATCTAATAATTTTAATAGTTTTTAAATTTAAGTAGGTGATAATTTTTCCCACTATCTCTACTTTTAAGTTCTTCATCTTTATTTTCAATCATCAATACCTTCACTTTTTGAGTTATGCCATTGTTAGAGTGTGGATTTAATAGTGTTCGCTACAAAATAATTCTCCTAGGTATCTATAAGAAAATTATTTCCCCATATGAAGAATATTTTCTTTTTCATAATAAAAATTCAAACAATGAGGGTGTGGAGTGACATGACAAATTTAATAGGGTTTTGAGATTATATTTTTATAATAATGATTGTATCAATGTGAACGTACAAGGATAATAACTTCTTCATTAACTCATTTGTGTCTTATATTAACAACTTTATTTATTTTTTCATATTTATATATTATTTATACTCCCAAACCCCTCATATGTTATTATTTTATTTAAAAGTACATTTTTTATAATAATAATAATTGTAAAACAAATCAGGGTTTTTAAGTGAGATCCTTGAGATCCACTCTAGTACTACGCAATATTGAATTCATAGGTAAATAAAATATTATCCAAGGATTTGAAAAAAAAATCAATCTTATTAAATTTATAACTATTTATAAGGAGTAAAAGATCTTATATGTTCTTTTTTCATAAAAACCCAAAAAAATCAAAATTTTCAAGAATTAAAAAAATATTGTCATTATATATATTTCATTTCATTAGAAATTATAAATTTTTATAGTGATGTTTCATATGATAGGCCTCATGTTGAGTTTATTATGAAAGAATCTATTAAGAATAAAATTCAATACAATTCCCTGATGCTTGAAGAAGCAAGCAGACAAATAGTATCTCTAACCACTCTAATTCATAAAATCAATGTTTTACGATTTGAATGACAATAACAAAATTCAAATGGATGATGAAGTGAATATTGTTCTGAAAAATTTTCTTGTCAAAGAACAAGATTAGGACATAAATTTATATATTTAATATCTATTTTCACTTGATGAACCATTCCTTGAGGTGGTGTCTGAAGAAGACATAAATCACCTTGAGCTTTTGTGAATTTTTTTTCTAGCATTATTCTAATGTTTTAGATATTTTTATTTACATGAAAACGTAATTTTAAATTAATTTACATGAAAAATTGTGTTTTTATTGTGTTCCATGAAACACTAAGATTATATTGTTTTACACAACGAAATTATTTTTAATAAAATGTGACATGTTATTTAAATATCATTATTTAATATGATAGTTGTCACCTAGCTATTCGAATAGAAGTTATTGATAAGATTAAATAAATTGTAAAAATATTATTTATAAAAGTATATAAAAGTAAATATCTGGTGACTAATTAATTATAAATGAAAATGAAACCCTTTTGAAAATAAAAGGAAATCATTCTCTAAAAAACTAGTTTTATACTCCCAAGTTTGTTTTATATCAATAAATTAAAAAAATCACTTATGGGGAATTCTTTTAATAAAAATTTTATAGTATATATATTCAATAAATTATTTTACATTCCTCTTATAAGTTTTATAGACAATAAATCAGTGTAAATCCAATTTTATGCTTAAAATTGAATTTTTCTAAAAAGTAGTTTTATAGCCATTTTTATAGAGAACTTATTTTAAAACTAACCTTTTCCAACATAAAAAAATTAATTTAATAAAATAAACTAAATTTTTAAAATTTTAATATCAAAATTATCTTAGGTTGATTTTTTAGGATTTTTCTAAAATGTTTATTTTTTTTGATGAATTGTGAAAAATACTAACTTTTAATTGAAAACTGTATTTTCACATAAATTATTTACAAAGTCAAATTATTTTTTAAAAAGTTTATAAAGTATGATTATTTAAATTATTAATATATTAATACAATTTATATCATTGTAATCTATTTTATATTTCCATTTGTTATAAAATCTTTGTAAACTTTTGAACATTTTAACTTTGAAAACATGCCTTCTCATTTTGTAAGAGGTATTAATTTTAAATAAAATTCTACCAATTATGTTAATTTAAAATGAAAAAATTTAATCAATATATGTAATAATAATAATTTCTATTATATAGTAATTTTAAATTAATTTTTTACCATAATTATTAGTGAAAGTAACTAAAATTAATTCACGCAATTGATGTTAGGACATGAGGTTTGCGCATTACATGAATTTTTTTTAAAATTAATTTTACACACACATATGATGTAACGTCCTAGATCCAGATGCCACTCAATGGGTGACCTGAACCTAGTTCTCCATGTGACCTCAAGCGGATTTCTCCAAAGGTCATAGGCTGCCAACTAGCAGCAAGGCCCCAGGTCTGATAGTGGGAAAACTATTCCCTTGTTTGTCAAAATCTATCACAATAGAATAAACTAAAATGCATACAACAATAGCAGAAGCAATCAACCATACACATTTAAAATAAACAACTACAATAAAAACAACCAACATTCATATATATAATGATGATGCAATATGCCTCATGTTCTAATAAAACATCGAGAACATGTTACAAAGTAGTACAATACGATATAGAGTACAGAAAATCAAAACAAAACAGCTAGTAGCATCGTGAGACTAACCCGGTCCCATGCTCCCTTACTCCTCAACAGAAATCAAGTACCTGTATAGGGACCCTTTCCCTTATCCACACCTGCAGAAATGTAATCTGTTTGGGACGAAAAGCATGACCCAAACAGGGTGTGAGAAATACTCTCAGCAGGCACCCACCAAAGGTCCATGCTCAACTGTGTGTAAACATGCAACAACAGTGTGCAAAAGTAAAATGCAATAAACTAATTAGTACTGAAAAGTAACTAACTTATCCAATTATATTACCATTTTAATGTTCATTTTTAATCATTTAAAATAATGAAATCACAATAGTGAGTTTCTAAGTAACAAGTCAGTGTCCTCAGACACTCAAACCCTTACCCTCTGGTAATCAAAATCCAAACCGTAGGTAATTGCCCACAGGCATAATAGATATTTCCCTCAAGCGTACGAAGTGTCTCCCTCGGGCATAGAGTCTATTACACACAAGCATGGAATAAGTTTCCCTCAGGCCGAAATAACTACTGCCCTCAGGCTAAAGGAATCACCTCCCTCAGGGTAGACAAATAACCGGGTCATTCCCTACATATAAACATGAATTTCACAAATAATTCCTCTCAAGGAAAGATTAATGCGCAAAATAAACATGGTATACCCTCAGGTATCCTGTCCAAATAGCTTAACAGAGGAACACACCCTCAGGGTGGTCCTAGATCCACGCAATTATCCCAAACAAAAATTTATTATCACATTTAATTACCTATACAATTCTAGGTATTAAAAATATCTAAGTCCTCAGCCACACGACACCCCAACATGGGTTCGTAGCACAAACATACACACAAATGCACAATAATTGGAAATTAATCACCAATCCACCTACCTTAAACACCCACGAATGGTATACAAAAATGTCAATTCCAGAAATGCCCAAAGACAACGTAGATCTGGGTTAGAAGAAAACACGTTCAAACATAAATAACTTTTCCTCGGGAAATAATTGGTAAGAATTTCTTAAGGAGAGCGGAGGGATTACCTGTGTGGTTCCAACGAGATCGTCGGTGGAAGAATCTGATTCTCGACGTGTGCTCAGCGAATCTCCAAAGATCTGGCCTCTTCTCTTGCTCCAAAACGAACCCAAACGCCTCCTCTGCCAAATGAGGAGGATACTTCCCATTTTATGTGAAAAAAACAAACTACACATCATGTAATTCCAAGTACACGGCGTGTACTTTTTCATTTAACTGTTCCACTAGCGGCACCGCCAAACTATTCATCCATTGACATGAGTACAAGGCGTGTATTCCTGATTACAGGGCATGTACTATCGCGTAGCTGGCAGATACTTCCACCGCCTTACTGTTTGCCTGCCGACTGACTACACGACGTGCAAATAGCACTACACGCAGTGTAGTCGGTTTGTACACCCTTTTTCTCCAACATGGCTACACACCCTGTGTACTCATCCCACACGGCCAAGGTACGTGGCGTTTGGAATAGTACACGGCGTTTAGTCCCAAATTTTAGGATTTTTCCCCATTTCCCATATTTTCTCAAAAACACATAAGGAAAGAAGAAAAGAAGAAACTCGTACCTCAAAAATAAGAACCGGGTTCTTACAAATTTCTCCCCTTAAAGAAATTTGTCCACAAATTTCTCTCCCAAGGGTGGCGAAGATAGAGCTCAGAACAGCTCTTGCCACTGAGCATGTACAGTAGTCTCTTGCTCCCAGGTTTTGTCCTGCACTCAGCCATGCTGATATAGCACTCGTACGAGAGGAACTGACCGGCCTCGGAGAACCTTCATGCTCCTATCAACAATATGAATTGGATGCTCCTCGAAGGATGCATCTACCTCACGCTCAACCTCCTCAGGTTGAAAAACATGAGATGGGTCTCAATGATAGTAGTGCAACTGAGATACATGTAAGACGTCATGCATGGGTTGGTACCTCTGTGGTAACTGCAACCGATAGGCAGCCGGCCCGACTCCCTCAAGAATCTCAAATGGCCCCACATACCTCAGTGAAATTTTACCCTCTCTCATAATCCGCCTATGTCCCAGCCTCGGTGAAACACACAAAAAGACCTGATCCCGGACCACGAACTCCAAGGGTCGCCTACGGCGATCATCATATGTTTTCTGAAGAGACTGTGCGGTAGCCATCCACTTCTAAATCAACTGGACCTGCTCAGAAGTCTCCTACACGAGTCGTGTTCCCAGTAAAGCTACCTCACCCGCCTATAACCATCAAAAAGGTGATCGGCATGGCCTACCATATAAATCCTCATAAGGTGCCATCTTAATAGTTTCCTAAAAACTATTATTATAGGCAAAATCAACTAGGGGTATATGCTTCTCTCAAGAGCCCCCAAAGACTAGGATGCATGCACGCAACATGTCCTCAAGCACCTGTATCATACGCTCTGACTGGCCATCGGTCTGAGGGTGGTAAGCTGTGCTCAGAAGCACCTGTGTACCCAATTCACTCTGAAAACTCTGCCAAAAATGAGATATAAAATGGGTGTCCCTATCTGAAAAGATAGAAAAACGGACCCCATGAAGGCGTACGACATCTCAGATATACAACTTTCCGAGCTCGTGAACACCGAAGGTCTCCTTGATCGGAAAAAAGTGATCTACCTTTGTGATTCTATCAACAACAACCCACATGGCATCATTGTCTCTAGGTGACCTTGGAAACCCAGTCACGAAGTTCGTTGCGACCTCATCCCATTTCCACTTCGGGATGAGTAACTGTTGTAACAGTTCGGCTGGCCTCTGATGATATTCCTTCACCTGCTGATAGGTGGAACATCTAGCAACAAAACCAGCTATCTCCCTCTTCAAACCCGGCCACCATTACTGATGTCTCAAGTCACTGTACATATTGGTAACCCTGAGATGAACTGCCTAAGATAAAGCATGAAACTCCCACATCAGCTCCTCGCGTATATCCCCTAGAACCCACACTCTGCCATGGAAACGAAATACTTCATCATCGCCTATCATCCAACCAAGAGAAGGGTCCTCATTGGTCACTGACTCCCATATAACTAGGCCTTATGAATCAGAGAGATGTCTTATCATCACTCTATCCAGGAAGATAGAAGACACAGCCAGAGACAAAAGATTGGTCTGCCGCTGACTGTCATGCACCTCTAAATGCATCTCAAAGAACAAATCCATAAGCTGCCATTCACCACTGGCCTCCTGCACTGCATGTATCAGAGTCTTCCTGCTCAGTGAATTAGCTACTGCATTACCTTTACCAGGTGTATAGGCAAGCTCAAAATCAAAGGACTGAAGTTATTCAACCCACCTTCACTGTCTCAGGATCAAGTCACACTGGGTAAAGATGTACTTGAGACTTTTTTGGTCCGTGAACACCAAAAAATGTTCTCCCTAGAGATAATGTCTCCAACATCACAACACATGAACAACCGCAGTCAACTCAAGATCATGCATCGGGTAATTCCTCTCATGTGGCCTCAACTGCCGAGACCCGTACGCAACTACTCGATCACCTTGTATTAGCACAGCTCATAGACGAATACCTGATGCATCATAGTAAACTGTATAGCTCTTCCCCTGCTCTGGGAGTATTAGGATCAGTGCTGATGTAAACTTTTCCTTCAACTCCTATAAGGATGTCTCACAAGCTTCTGACCAAACAAAACTCATACCCTTCTTAGTCAAACCCATCAATGGTGCTTCTAAGCAGGAGAAGTCATGTATGATTTTCCTGTAGTAACCAGCCATCCCCAAGAAACTCCATATCTCAAACACGTTATTAGCCTTCTCCTAGGAAACTACTGCTCTCACCTTCTCTGGGTATACTACAACTCCTACCTCTAAGATGATATGACCCAGGAAGTGAATTTGGTCTATCCAAAAGTGGAACTTTGAAAGCTTAGCATATAGCCAATTCTCTCTTAGTGTACTCAATACAATCTCAAGATGGGTGGCATGGTCGTGTCGAGTGTGAGAGTACACCAAGATGTCATCCACGAATACTACCACAAAAGAATCTAGGTAAGGATGGAACACACGATTCATTAGAGCCATGAAAACTGCTGGTGCGTTCGTGAGTCCGAACGGCATAACCAAGTACTCGTACAGACCATATCTGCTCCGAAAAGCTATAAGCGGTATATCTGATGGTCTCGCGCACTGCTGATGATATCCAGATCTCAAGTCAATTTTCAAGAACACTATTTCTCCATGAAGTTGATCAAAAAGACAATCAAACCTTATCAAGGGATATCAGTTCTTAACCGTCAACTGGTTCAGCTTCTGATAATCCACCAAGAGTCTGAGAGTACCATCCGCCTTCTTCACAAAAAGGACAGGCGAACCCCAATGAGAAGTATTGGGTCTGATAAAACCCTTGACTATAATTCTTCTAACTGTCCCTTAAGCTCTCGAAACTCTAGTGTAGCCATCCTATAAGGATGAATGGACACCGGTGCTGCTCCTGGAACAAGCTCGAAAGAGAAATCCACCTCACAATCTAGAGGTAGTCCTAAAAGGTCGTCTGGGAAGACATTCCTAAAACGATCAACCACTGGAGGGAAATCCGTCTAACAAGTCCCCTGATAATCCAGATACAAGCTCGCAATCTGGTCTGTGACTCCACCTCACCCATGATGTTCTGGTCCAGCTTGACTCATCTGAACATCCCATTCGCCCTTGTATAGAAACTCTCTGCCCTCTGGTGACATGAAACTCACCCTGCGACGATAGCAATCTACAAAGCTCGAAAGGGAACCAACCAATCCATCCAGAGAATGACGTCATAAGATTTCATCTCTAATACATAGAAGTCCCAAGGGAAGTGACACCCTTCAACCTCAATAGAGCACTCCTTGCACTGACACACACATGTAATTCTAGTTCCCAACAGAGTTTCTAGCGTCATAAAAGAAGGAGAAGAGGAAACACAGAGCTCCAGGCTCTCCACAATGGGCATAGATATGAAACTATGTGTAGCACCGATATTAAAAAGTACTGGAGACAAGACAGAAGCTACTAGAATAGTACCTTTGACTGTAGAAGTTCTAGGATCTCGCTCCTGTTGGGTCAGCTGCACTACATATGCCTGCCCAGTGTCGCGGCCCTATGATACAGCCTAGCTACCCTGAGTTGTCCTGCCCTACTATCTTTGAGATCCTGGTGTCTGGATACCACGGCCACGACCACCATCTCTGCCTGCATGCCCTGATGTATTCCAGTTTCCCGATTGGTAAGAAGTTGTTGGTCCTACTCCCGCACGTTGAGTCTACACAGAACCCCTCCCACTAGCCACTGGTTGAAATGCCCTGCAAAAGCGTTGCAGATGAACCATCTTGCCACAAGCTCGGCACTCCACTAGGTCTCGCGGACACTAAGGTCTCTTGTGCCCCTCCATACCACACTGGTAGCATATGACCTGGCCACATGAAACATTCTTCTAGCTGGTACAGCCACCCAGAGAAAAGTCCATCTGTCTCTTCCTCTTTCCAGTTGAAATAGTACCAAAAAATGGTGCTGAACCGCCCTGGTCCACACCCCTAGCTTCCCGTAGGTTCCTCTCTGTAATCAGTGCCTGGTTCATAATAGCATATACTGAAGGCAACCTGAAAACATTCACTAGTGCACAGATTTCATATCGAAGACCATCCTCAAATTGTCTGGCTCTCAATGTCTAATCACCCACCATAATAGCTGCAAAATGTTGAAGCTCGGTGAAATGAGAAGAATAATTCATCACCGACATAGCGCCCTGCTGTAGATTCATGAAATCTCAAGCTCTATCTGCCTTCAGCGTCTCAAGAAAGAAGAAGTCATAGAAGACTTCCTAAAAATATTCCCACACCATGTCTCTATGATGCTCTGAATGGGTGGTAACATCCCACCATCTCTTGGTGGAATCACGCAGCATATACATAGCAATCTTGACCCTCCTCCCTGGAGGTGTCTCATGATGCTCGAAGATAGTATGCATAGACCCCATCCAAGACTCTGTAGCTTGTGGTCCGCCATCCCCTGAAAACGTAGGTTGATGATGCTACTTGAATATAAAAGTCAGCTCAGCCATAGATGTGGCAGTCAGCGGTGCTCCCTAGAAGGTTTGCATGAACTGCATAATACCTTCACGACACTGCACCTCCACGCATGTGTCAGGTATAACAGTTGGTGCCACATCTGGCTCTGATGTAGGATCCACTGGTAGACCATGGCCCACCATCTCAGGAGTATAATCGTTGCTGCTCTCCTAGCAAACAACACGTGGTCATCATGGTGGGATGACTCTACAAGTTCAAACCCACACCTTAGATCAAGATTATCAAAGATTGAAAACGAAGGGACCAAAAAGGGAACATGAGGAAGAAGGCATTTCAAGATTTGAAAAACAAGAATACACGACATGTATACTAACTACACGGCATGTACATGACTTCTCTTCCCCTGCCTGGGTCCTTCTACATGGCTAAGCCATATGGCACCCGTTGAACAAAACTACACGGCATGTATACTAACTACACGGCGTGTATGGTGTAATTTTCCAACTGCCCGTGTCATTTGTGACACAGCCATCTACTCGGCATGATACTAAACAGCGTGTTACACCCGCACACGATGTGTTCACAACCATGTTTCCCAGCCACATGGATAAAACCACATGGTCATTCATCTATCAAGACTACATGGCATGTCCCATAGGTACACGGCGTGTTCAAGAAGAGGTAACACCAACCCATTTTTGTTACTTACAAGGTCGGGTTCCTAGACCAGACTACACGGTGTGTTCCATAGTGGACACGGCGTGTATGTCTTAAAGTCTCCTCCGTCCGTGTTGTAAGTTACATGGGCAGACTCTGGGTCAACACTACACGGCATATACATGCAGTTCATAGTGTGTTTTCCCCATGCATTTCCCCGCCCCGTGTCCCTACCCACATGGTCTATGACACGTGAAGAGACTACATGGCATGTACTGAGGGTACACGGCATGTACTAAAAAGGTTTTCTTTTCTACCCGAATAGAAGAACATACATGGCGTGTTTAAGGTACTAAACAGCATGTATACTGGGTTTTCTGAATAGTATGCCTCAGAAACTTCCTCGGAACGTAGAAAATACCGAAGAGCAACACCTAAGTGTAAAATTCTGATCAGTGAGGGCCCATACGCCTCAAGAATCAAAGTTTAACATCTTATCTGTGTTATAACAACAAAAATAGTAAGTGATCTGCCAAATTCCGGTCAATGAGGGTCCATAATCCCTAAAAACCAAAGTTTGGCGTCAATTCTATAAACTGGCTCATAAAAAATACCCTATCACATAGCAGGTATTTATCAAAGTAGCTATCACAACACCATGCTTTTATAGCACAACAACTATCATGACAACATGGAATTTCTAATGCACCTATGTGGCATGGAACAATGCATGGCATGTGATTCCTAGAATTTTCCTAAATGATACATGAGATGGCATAACCTCGTCTCATCAGGTTGCAACTAAATAGAACTCATGGATAAAATATAAACAGCACAATCGCAAGTGCGTCACCTAATGGTGAGAATCAAATCAATTGTAAATTGTAAAATCAATAAAATTGAAATATGAGGTAAATTGGATTTTTCCCCTGTACACGGGTTAGCTATGCCTGGGCACAGCTTATTACCAACTACCATTCCCATCCTATCCCTAACTAAGGCTCCAAATAATACGTCAAAGAGAAGAACCTTCCACTGATACCACTTTGTAACCTCCCGGATCCTGGTGCCACTCAACGGGTGCCCCGAACCCGGTTCGCCACATGACCTCAAGCATATTTCCCCAAATGCCAGAGACAGCCGACTTGCAGTGAGGGCTTAGGTCTAATAGTGGGGAAACAATTCCCTTATTTGTCAAAGTGTAGCATAGTGTAATAAACTCAAAATCATATAACAACAGCAGAACCAATCCACCATACAAATTTAAAATAAACAACTACAAAAAAAACCCACAGTCATATATATAATGATGATGCAACATGTCTCAATTTCTAAGAAAACAACCAGAACATGTTACAAAGTAGTACAATACGATACATAGTACGGCAAAACAAAACAAAACAGCCAGTAGCATCACCAGCCTAAGCCTGGTCCCAATCTCCCCTACTCCTCATCTGCAATCAGGTACCTGTATAGGGACCCTTTCCCTTATCCACACCTACAGAAACGTAATTTGTTTGGGCTGAAAAGCATGATCCAAACAGGGTGTGAGAAATACTCTCAGTAGGAACCCACAAAAGGCATGTGCTCAACTGTGTGTAAACATGCAATAACAGTGTGCAAAAGTAAAATGAAATAAACTAAGTAGTACTGAAAAGTAACTAACTTAACCAGTTATATTTCCATTTTAATGTTCATTTTTAACCATTTAATATAAATAAATCACTACAGTTAGTTTCTATGTAACCAGTCAGTGTCCTCAGACACTCAAACCCTTACCCTCAGGTAATCAAAATCCAACCTGCAGGTAATTTCCCATAAGAAAAATAGATATTTCCCTTAGGCGTTTGAAGTGTCACCCTTGGGAACATAGTCTATTGCCCACATGCACAGAATAAGTTTCCCTCATGCCGAAATAACTACTGCCCTCTGGCTAAAGGAACCACTGCCCTCAGGCTAGACAAATAACTGGGTCATGCCCAATATATAAACAAGCATTTCACATACAATTCCTCACAAGTAAAAAGTAATGCGCAAAATAAACATGGCATACCCTCCGGTATCTTGGCCAAATGACTAAACAGAGGAACACACCCTCGGGGTGGTCCTGGATCCAAGCAATGATCACAAACAACAATTTATTATCACATTTAATTACCTATACAATTATAGATATTTAAAGTATCCAAGGCCTCAGCCACACGACACCCCAACATGGGTTTGTAGCACAAACATACACAGAAACACACAACAGTTGGAAATTAAACACCAAGACACCTACCTTAAACACCCACGAACGGTATACACATACGTCGATTCCAAAAATTCCCAAAGAAGACGTAGATTTGGGTTGGAAGAAAACCCTTTCAAACATAAATAACATTCCCTCGGGGAAGAATTGGTAAGAACGGCTTAAAGAGAGAGGAGGGCTTACCTGTGCGGTTCCAACGAGATTGTCGGCAGAAGAATCGGATTCCCAACGTGCGCTCGGCAGATCTCCAAAGCTCTAGCCTCCTCTCTTGCTCCAAAATGTTCCCATACGCCTCCTCTTCCAAATGAGGATGCTACTGCCCGTTTTAACTGAAAAAAATAAACTACACGGCGTGTACCTTTTCATTTAACTATTCCACTGGCATCACCGCCAAATTGTTCTACCGTCGACATGAGTACACGGGGTGTATTCCTGATTACATGGCGTGTACTATTGCATAGCTGGCGGCTACTTCCACCGCATTACTATATGCCTACTGACTGACTACACGGCGTGTAAATACCACTACATGGTGTGTAGTCATTTTGTACACCCTTCATCGCCGACATGGCTACACACCCTGTGTACTCATCCCACATGGACAAAGTACACAGCGTGTGGAATAGTACACTGAGTGTAGTACCAAATTTTAGTATTTCTCCCCATTTCCCTTATTTTCTCAAAAACACATAAGTAAAATTCAAAAGAAGAAACTCGTACCTCAAAAATAAGAACCAGGTTCTTACAAACATCCCCCCTTAAATCAATTCATCCCCAAATTTCCCTCCCAAGGGTGGAAAAGATAAAGCTCAGAACAGATCTGGCCACTGAGCACGTACATCGGTCTCCTGCTCCCAAGCTTCGTCCTACACTCGACCATGCTTCCATTGCACCCATACGAGAGGAACTGACCGACCTTGGATAACCTTCATGCTCCTATCAACAATAGGAATTGGATGATCCTCAAAGGATGCATCTATCTCAAGATCAATCTCCTCAGGCTTAAAAATGTGAGACAGGTCTGAATGGTAGTGGTGCAACTGAGATACATGGAAGACATCATGCATGGCCTGGTACTTCTGTGGTAACTGCAACCGATAGGTATCTGGCCTAAATCTCTCGAGAATATCAAATGTCCCCACATACCTTGGTGAAATTTTACATTGTCTGCTAATCCTCATATGTCCTAGCCTCAGAAAAACATACAAAAAGGCCTGATCCCTGACCACGAACTCCAAGGGTCGTCTATGGAGATCGACATAAGTTTTCTGATGAGACTATGTGGTAGCTGTTGACGTCGGAAAAAAAAGTCCTTAACTCCTGGAGGAAGTTCTAGAATGACGAAGCGAAGTCATATTCGGAATCAGAGGCCTGATCTAGAGGCCTGGGATGTGGTGCGAGAAATAAAGGAGGCTCCACAAAAAAAATTGCTATGCACGCCTAGAATCACCGGGTTTCGCGGAATTGAGTCGTTGAGGCATGCAATCTTTGCGTGCCCCGGTTCTGCCAGGCGAGCTTTTGCGCACCGTCTGCGCTCGCGCGCGAATCATTTCGTGCGCTGCCTTGATTCCGCACTAGAGGTCGCCTATAAATAGAAGGTGACCCCGAACGGTTTGGCGGTTGAGGAATCCGAAGCAACTCCTGTGCACGCAATTCAGCTCCCCCCGTGCGCAAGATGACTTCCAGGTAAAACCCTCATTTCGTGCAACCTTGCCCCAGAGTTCGCCTTTGCGCACAACTCCACCGGATTCAGTGAATTTTCCCCCTCCCCAGTGTTCCATCATTGCGCGCAATGCGTGTCTCGTGCGCGAAATAGGCTGTCGTGCGTGCAAAACCCTGTGCGTAGTTCCCTCTCCGCGCGCAATTCCATTGCTCCAATTGCGCGTTGTCCTAGAGTTTTGCGCGCAAACCTTCCCATTTGTGCGCAAAGCCTAGGACTCCTCACCTTGACACCCCTTGGCTGCCCCCTGCACCGGCACCTGATGTCTCCCCTTCCGGGCATGTGCGCCATGCGTTGTTTTCCCGTACGGCCTCCCAGGCTCGTGTGAAGTAACCTCAACGTCTCTTGGGCCGATTTTCTTGTTGTGTTGCTTTGCCTTATGATTCTCCACATATGCACGCTAATGGATATTTCTTCTTCACATAGCCACGCTAACGTGGACCCCCAGGTGGTTTTCCATGCGGCCCCCCTTCACCACGGCCTTGCCGATGCCTTCCCTCCCACAAGGGGTAGAGAGCGTTGGGCATGTAAGCCCTAGGGGTGTGGAGCAAATCCACCCCGTCCAAGCTGCAGGACGTTAAAATGCTAAGCACCTCATCTTTGACACAAGATGTTAAACTGTGGTCCGACCCCGTGCTTCACACGCAGGGTCCCCCCAGCTCAGACATTTTTTACGCCCACTCGTCTCCACGGGAATGGACTCTTTCTCACATGGAATGATATCCTCCTTGTCGGAGTGGCGTTTGTCCGCGGGGGAAGGTCCGCCTCAGAGCGTAAGCCCCTAGCCTTTCTTACGGATGACTGCACCCATGCATCTCCGTACTCCCCCCCCCCCTTGCCAAGGCCAGTGGAGTCCCTTTCCCACTACGCTTTGTCGCACCATGGGCCTCCACCCTGTAGTAAGCCCCAGCACCAAGGGCCGCTAACCACGTGTATGCCCCCATTTCCTCTTTGGGCCGCTCAACGCGTAAGCGCCATTCCGCTTCTCACGGATGCACCCTTCGCGACGTGATCATCTGGTCCCTGCTGCCTCTTGTTTCCCACACTGAGCATGACTCACGTGGGCTTAGAGCGCGCACCGACCATGTCATCCTCTTATGGGCCGCCCCAGAGCGTAAGTCTCATCCCAGCGAACTACGTGGACTTTGATCCGTGCTAATGCATCGTACGTAGGAAGCCTCCACGAGGTTCAAGCCCCACCACCCGGTCATCCTGGCCTCTCCATGTCGGTTCCCTGACCACCTTAGGCGGCCTCAGAGCATAATCCCCAAATATCGTGTCCTGCATGACGATAAACTGTATTCCGTCCCGCATGATGTTAAACTGTATCGCGTCCCGCATGACGTTAAATTGTATTCCATCCCGCATGATGTTAAACTGTATCACGTCCCGCGTTACGTTAAACTGTATCCCCCCTCTTGGGCCATCTCAGAACGTAAGCCCCATGTCTCACTCCACCGTCCATCCTGATCCTTACCCAGGCCGCCACATCCCGGTGAGATCATGCCACCCCATCCCACTCCATAGCATCCAGGAAGCCGCCCACGTGCTGGCCCCAACATCGGTGTTCCCCCTAGGGGCCCTTCAACCCGATCCGTCCACGCAAGACGTTAAACTTGCGGCATACCCCGTGTTAAACATGGGAAGCTGAGGAAAACCTCATATGGTACACATTCCCCGTGTTCGATGTGGGATGCCTCAGGCTTCCACGCCCTCGAGAAGCCCTGTGATGAGGGACCAAAGACAAACATGCCGACGATGCCCCAACGTGACCATTCTCTTCACCAAAGGTTGCTGCCCCGACAAGACCCCTTGGATCATCTTGACAGAAGAAACGTAATTAACCAGAATCCATGTAGATATGGAACCAGGAATGAGCTTCACAAACTCGTCTTAAATCTATAAGGGAGACCCGGACTAGGTGATGAGCTCCGAGGAGGAATCCACGGAAGGAAGAACCAACATCCCATCATCCCAGTTTCGATCAAGGAGTAGACGTCCCTGAACAAGGAACGGATGCCTCCCGCCTTTGGAAAGTGGGAATGGGGGGCAAAAAGCAGCGCGTCCTCCCCGTAGACAGATGCGCGCACCTCGGTAAAGGCTTAGGAAACCAAAATGGTGAACCCGACGTGAAGATCTTCTCCTCAATACGGGGAATGGTAGCCGTCGGGGCGTCAGAAGAATAGCATGTCACCAGGTCCGGGTAACCCTCACTGGGACGTGAACCCACCAAGGGTCGAGGCCGTTAGGACGTTGACTACTCCGTTCTATGACGTCGTCAGCATGGATCCCTCTCGCTGACCATGGAAGACGGAATGATGCTAGGATTTGGTTGTTGATCCCCATTCCTGTTGATGCTAATAGGTTCATCTCCCCACTTCCAGGAATCAGATCACTACATTCGGAGCTCGATCGTCACCTACCCACCGGCGCATGGGCAGGGGAAGCACCGACGCGGCTACCATGCGCGGTCCCTCCCATTTCACGGTCGCTCCTACTTCGACCACCGTAGCAGCCGGGCGCTTGCGCCCCCTCTCCCTGTCAGAAGTCATCCAGTGGAGGGTGATCAATGACCTGGTTCGTAGGTATGACGAGGAAGGGGTCATCCCCACCAGGGGCATGGCCCGTCTGGATCTAGAGGCGGTTGCACCTCACCACCATCGCTGCCCTCGAGGGCTGCGCGGGGATCCATTGCTCCCCACGCCGACATTCAACTGCTTCGGGAGTCTATCCCCAGAGCGCCTGCACACATCCCTCCCTTACGCCAATGAGGTGGGGGATGTCCGGGCCTACCTGATCGGCGATCCATCCCAAGGGTTAACGGAAAGAACCCCCGCCAGGCTGCGTCGACGCCGCCGCCCGACTCCTCGAGCCGAGGAGCAGTCAATCTTCATGCCTGCACCGCCGGTTCCGGCCCATCTGACTCGAAACCAGCATCGGGCGCGTGCGGGAGAGAATGCCCGTCCTGGGGCATCAACATCCGCAACCACTGTGGCCTGAGCCACTACTGACTCCTGTTACCAGATCCCTGCACACGTTGAGCAGGGGAAGCCATGTGCCCAACTGGGATCGAAACCCAGACTGCCCTGCAGGAATGTTGGGTTGAGTCTCCTAGTTGCGGACACTGGCAATGGCCACTGCGGACAAATCTGCGATAGTGCCGCTCACCATGAAGGCTCATTCCGTGCCTCCAATCTGGAAAGCCAAAAGCTTCTTTGCGGCGGTTATGCTTCAGGTATGACTCCTTCCAGTGCCTGCTGCATGGGGTATGAGGTAACTCCCCCTACTGTTGGCCGCGAGCATGGAGTCGTTGTGTATCCAGTCGCCCGCTCAAATGGAGGTCATCCCCATGTCCCTTTCGACATATGTCCCGGTGCTTCTCGCACCCCGGCCTTCGTTCCCCTCTGCCCCAGCTCTATTTTGGTCAGGGAACCCTATGACTGAAATCGTACTTACCCTGAGGAGCTACCCAGGGGCAGGAAGGTCGGTCATCGTCGCCGTAGGAGGAATGTCAGGGGAGTGCAGACGAAAATTAGACCAGTCCGTTTCTTGGATTCTGAGGTAGAGTACGACTCGATGATGGAACCTTCCCCCCAACCCTTCGAGTTGAGGACAGGGATGGGGACGCGGCGCGTCAGTCTCGTACTCCCCGAATGCGAGATCCATATGATTCCCTCCTGCCTTCGAAGGTATATTCAGGAGGACGAGGACATGGCGTACCGCCGAGGGGCAAGCCCGAAATTGCCACAGGCCTCCTCGGAAGCACCTCCCGCCCCTATTAGGGAGGGTGAGGAGCTTCTCTGGGCACCGATAGCAGAATCGCGAGGCAATACACCCTTGGAGAGCACTGACGCTGTGACAGGAGGCCCATTCGTCGGCCCATCCTATCGCGACGTGGCAGCCAGGGCACTACAACCCCTAGAGGATGACCCAAGGATCAGCGGCCAATCGTCCTATTCACCGTATTCCCCACAGGCCAGCCCACCGCCCCGGCGGCCTGCCTCAGCGCCATTTCCAATTCCCTAACTTTCCTCGGTGGATGAGCAGGTGCGGCAAGTTCTGAACCCCAAACCAGAGCCGTGGAGCTTCTGGACCTTTCTTGCAGCGGGCCACATCCCTGAGAAGTTTTGGCCAGTCACGGAATCGGATTTTGATGTGCCGGAGTCACTCACCCCGGGAGAGTTTGAATGCTTCCGCCAGATTCTTCGGGTGACTCACTCCTGCATCCGCCATCAGCTAGAGCCTTATCCCGAGAGCCAAGCACATTTCAAGGAGATCGGTGAGCAGTGCCACCGGGTCGACCTAGCAGCACTCCCCACGGTCCGGCACCCCGATTTTCTGGACCACCATGAGTCCCTTCAGCAACAATGCATCCAGAGTTTTCAAGTACTCTGCAGAGTCATTGAGGAAGCCACCACCCATGCGCACGTCCGCGGATGGGGGAAGTACGTTTCTCTCCTCTTCTGTGCGATCCGCCAACAGCCCGATCCGCTGGGCGGTCCTGAGGGAGCGTCACTGAGGGCAGTCACAATCAACATGGCTGACCTTTCAGATGAGGGAAACATTTTGGAGCCCCTTGACGGGGACTCGCCCCCCGAGGATAGGCCGCTACTGTACCCATCTGGGAGGATTACTCGCCAAAAGAGGAGCCTCTTATGTCTTCCTGTACCCACGGAGGCACTGACACTAGGCCGAAGAATCGGCAAGGGTAAAGAGCCTGTCGGGTCTGTCAAACTCGCCGACCCATCTGCCTCAGTGCAGAAGGTAGAGGAAGATCCCGAGAAGGCCACGCTACGCCAATAGAGAGCTGAGAAAAAGAGGCTGGTTGATGAGCTCTTGGCCGAACTCATTGCAGAGCGGCGGCCTGACTACGGTGCTCCTAGACCAGGACAACAGGGGCAGGAGCATCTACCCCTTGCTGAGATCCCCCCAGGAAACAGTGACCGTGTCGTGTTCACCGACAGGGGAGATACTAGAACCCATGAAAAGAGGGCACGATATGTTTCTCCGAACCCTCCCGAGCGGTGAGACAACCTGGGGGACCCTGCTCGGTTTCCTCCCGCTGCTCCGAGAGTCGCTTCGCCAGCTACCCCGCGAGCTACTGAGCGCGACTACCGTATCGAAGAGCCTGGAAATGCACTTGTGGTTAGAGATCCCCATCATGACAGGAATCTGCATTC
Organism: Viscum album; assembly: GCA_963277665.1. Classification (NCBI taxonomy): domain Eukaryota; kingdom Viridiplantae; phylum Streptophyta; class Magnoliopsida; order Santalales; family Viscaceae; genus Viscum; species Viscum album. The sequence continues at coordinate 1,544,361,199 of OY728129.1, forward strand.
GTATGATCTGATGGAAGTACTCATCGCTCGCTTGGAGGCCCTGGAAACTCGGCAGGTGGAAATCCCGCCAGATGGAAAGCCGTACCCAGCAAGGGTGGATGACATGCCGGCTCCGCCAGGATTCAAGAACTGCACTTTTTCCCCCTTTAACGGGACCAGAGACCCTCCAAAACACTTGTCCCACTTCAACTTGAGGTGTGGGCCTATGTTAGGGACTCCGGCATAGCAGGAGGCTGCCAAGCTCCAGTGCTTCGTTCAGACACTGGAAGGACCAGCATTCGTCTGGTACACCCAGCTCCCTGTTGGATCAGTGACTAGCTGGGAGGACCTTCACTGACAATTCATCTACCAGTTCAGTTCCACAACCCGGAAGATGAACATTGCAGACCTCTTCAGGTGAAAGCAAAGGCCCAATGAGCGAGTCGCGGACTTCGTCGCCCGATGGAAGGGGCTCACGTACACCCTTGACATGCCACTGACTCAGGAGAAATTACTAACGATGTGTGTGGGGAACGTCAAGGCGGAGTTGGTTCCTTCCCTGATCATGCAGAATTACCCTGGAGGGTTCCGAGACTTCTCGGATAAGGCTCAGTGCCTCGATGAAGCCCTACAACAGGCAGGTCAGGCCCGCCCGCTGCCTCCTGTGATCTCTGCAAGGAGAGCCGCCAGAGCCAAGCCCGTTGCTGTGGCGCAGATAGAGGCCCCCAGACAGCTAGAGTTGCTACTGGTGAGGCCAGCTCAGCAGGCTCATAGGGGTCCACCCCCACATCCTCCAGCCCAACAGCGACCTCCTCAAAATCGGCAGGCACCTCTGCGTAACGCACCACCACCACCTAGGCGAGGTAATCCAGCTCCGCCTCCTCGGCCTACTCCTCCGGCACCTGGCCATGGTCAGCCCCCCAGATTCCCCTTTCCAGACCGAAGGAATCAGGCTTACTCAATTGGCGAGGCCCAGATCCCCGGTTATTTCTGTAGCACCATGGAGCAGAGGATCGTGCGACTGCCTGAGTGCCGGAAGCCAGAAGAGGTGTGTCTCACTGATCACCCTAACTACTACCCTTATCACCGGATCCTGGGACACACCATCCAGCAATGCTATATGTTCAAGGACTGGATCCAAGAAAAGATTGACAACAACATAGTCAGGTTGGTCCCAGACCCGGCACAGGTGGCAGGTGTCTTCGTGGGATCAGATGGCAGCAGTGACGACGGGGATGGGTGGGAACAGGTTTTCGACCGGGGGTCCCGGAATTATAATGCCTGCATGGCCCACAGGATGGTCGCCCGTGCCCATGGCATCATCCATGCCCACCTGAGTCAGCCAGAGCCCTTGGAGTCTGCGAGCGCCGCTTTGGCTTCGTCGTTCCATCCTACTTCTTCCCAGAAGAGCAGGCAGCGACGCAAGAAGAAAGAACGCGCCTTGCCATTGCCGTCATCTTCTCGCACTCTTGGCGATTTCATGCCCTCGGAGATGGGGATCCCTCTGAGATCCCATCCGGTAGTGGATGATTCCTCGAGTGAGAGCCCGGGGTATACTTCGGTTAACACCGTAGAGTTGTTAAATCCCTTTTTGGATCCCGACGATGAGGAGTGCCAGGTGGACCTCCCCGAGAGCCCGGGGTACGCTTTGGTTAACACCGTAGAGTTGGTAAATCCATTTTTGGCTCCCGAAGATGAGGAGTGCCAGGTAGACCTCCCTGGGAGCCCAGGGTATGCTTCGGTTAACACCGTAGAGTTAGTAAATCCCTTTTTGGATCCCGACGATGAGGAGCGCCAGGTGGACCTCCCCAAGAGCCCGGGGTATGCTTCGGTTAACACCGTAGAGTTGGTAAATCCCTTTTTGGCTCCCGACGATGAGGAGTGCCAGGTGGACCTCCCCAATGTCCCCAGCCATCGCCAACGTCGACGGAGCCGTGGCTACGTGAATCACCGGGGCATGGCAGTCGTCACCTCCAGTCAGGTCGTGCACGCTACCGAGACCAGGCAGCAGGCCCGGTACAGAGAGCAGCACTCGCGGCTCCCTCACCCGGTGATAATAGGTTCACTTCCACCACCATTTGTGTTGCTGTATCAGGCGAAACCGCCTTTCCCACGTCACAACCAGCCCATCCCTGCCACTAGCCAACTATGGCCTTCCGGTCTTGGCATGACAGCCACCTCCCGGGCTTCAGCTAGTGAACAGCGGGATGTGCCTAGTACCAGTCAGTCACTGGTCCCGCCAGCAGTGCCCGTCATACCCCCAATCGCAGAGTGACCTCCTGTAAGCAGAAGCTCACATTTTGCGTGAAAGTATGATGTCCTGAAGCACCTAGCTGGAATTCGGTCAAGGATTTCCATCCTTGAGGCCCTTCGCCTGTCGTCTGAAATGCGTGAGGCACTCACCGAGGCTCTAAGGAGCCCCCTCCAGTTTGAAATGGAGGTAGTGGCCGCATAAGCCTTCCACACCGAGGTGATTGGGGACGCCGAATGTCAGGAGGTTATCTCATTTTTCGGTGAAGATGAAGACCTTCCCATACGGGGGGCACATCCGCCCGTTGTACATCACCGGCTAGTTCAATGGCGTGGAAGTCCATCGCTGTCTTGTCGACATGGGTTCTGGGATTAACTTGATCCCAACTCGGACACTGTGAAAACTAGGGTTGTCTGAGGATGATTGAACTACCTCCGACCTCAGAATCCAGGGGTATGATAGGACCGAGAAAACTCCACTCGGCAAGATTCGTCTGAAGACCCAGTTCAGCGGCTTAATTTCCAATACTGAATTCATGGTTGTCTCTCAGGACACTGCCTACAACACATTGATGGGCAGGTCGTGGCTCCATCTTCACGCAGTGGTTCCCTAATCATACCACCAGTGCCTCAAATACTCCCTTAAGGGCCGATTGGGTGTGTTCTAAGGAGATGCGTCTCCATTTTTCTCTTGTGAAGCCCGTTACCTGGACGCTGACTATTATAAGAGCAAGGACAAGCAAATCCTGGCAGGTGAGGTTGAGCTCGCCGCTGTCGCAAGTGATCCCTGGGCAGGTCTGGATGATGCATATGTCTTCCCAATCCATCGGTTGGAAGCTACGACTCTTGATATGGGAGAGTGCTTTGTTGTCTCGAGTACCAGAGGAAGGCATATTTCCGGGTCTAAGCGATGGCGGGAAATCACCTCGTACTCTTACACCAACTAGGCTCAGGTGATCCCCGAGCCTCCTACCCCTATATGATATCGGGACGTTGGGCTCATGGCAACGGCAGTATGTCATACGTGTCTGTTTTTTCAAGCCAGAATCGACCGGATCGAGCCAACGCATCACCACTTATTTGATGTCATAAAGCGTGGCCCCTTTGGCCGAAGGCCGGATGGGATTGGATTGACCACCTTCATCGCCATGATCTCCGCGGTGCATGAGTCTCCCGTTGTGACGACCTCCGCCACCCAAGCTGGTACCATCTCCCCATCAGGGTCGAGCAGCCCCAAAACAGCTCCCCCCATGGTCATCCTTCCTCAAGCAGAGAAGAAGACAGGGAAGATGCTCCTCCCGCCTTTGAGGAGGGAGTCTCCACCACGGTCGATGAGCTAGTACAGGTGAACCTCGGTAGTGAGGCGGACCGAAGACCCACATTTTCCAGCACTGCTATGCCTTCCGAGGAACAAAAACAGTACATAGACTTCCTCCGAAAGCACCGCGATGTGTTTGCCTAGAGTTATGAAGATATGCCGGGACTAGATCCCCAGGTAGCCGTCCACTGCCTTGGCCTCCCGGCAAACCATCGCGGGTTCAAGAAGCCTCTCAGGAAAATGCACCCTTTTCATGGTGCCATGGTTGCGGCTGAAGTTGATAAGCTCATTAAGGCCAACTTCATCAAGGAATTCCAGTACCCCAGGTGGCTAGCCAACATTGTGACCGTCAGTAAGATGAATGGGTAGATCAGGGTCTGCATCGACTTCTGCGATCTTAATCGCCACTGTCCGAAGGATGACTTTCCCCTTCCCATGAAAAATCTATTGATCGATGCGACGGCCAGGTTCTAATCCCTCTCCTTCATGGATGGGTACTCTGGGTAGAACCAGATCTGGATGGCCCATGAGGATGAAGAGTTCACTGCCTTTAGGGCCCCCCAGGGCACTTTCTGCTACCGGTTTATGCCCTTCGACATGAAGAATGCGGGTGCCACCTATCAACGGGCTATGCACCACATATTCAAGCCGATCCTTGGGACACAGGTGGAATTCTATGTAGATGACCTGGTGGTTAAATCTTTTCAGCGCCAGGACCTTCTCAAGGACCTTGAGAAAGTGTTCGGTTTCCTCCGTTTTCGCCACTTGAAGATGAACCCGTTGAAGTGTGCCTTCGGGGTCACCTCTGGAAAGTTTCTTGGCTTCATTATGAGATATCGAGGTATTGAGATCGACCCTGAGATGATCAAGGCCATCAGTCAGATGCCTCCCCCGAGTAATATTCGGGAGCTTCGAGGCCTCCAAGGCCACTTAGCCTACATACGCCGATTCATTGTGAATCTGTCCGGCAAGTGTAAGCCCTTATATCGGCTCATGAAGAAAGGCGCCGCCTATGGGTGGGACGAAGAGTGTCAGACCGCTTTTGAGGAAATCAAGCAGTATCTGCTTCAACCTCTAGTCTTGATGCCACCCGTTCTCGAAAGGCCGTTGGTCCTTTACGTGACCACCCTGGAGCGATCCCTCGGTGCCCTTCTCGCCCAGAAGAACAACGAGGGAACAGATAATAGCCTATACTACCTCATTCTCATGCTCCTCGACGCGGAAATTAGATATTCTCCCATCGAGAAGAGCTACTTGGCGCTCGTATTCGCCGTATAGAAATTGCGGCACTACTTGAAACACCATGAGGTACAGGTGGTCTCTCGAGAAGACCTGTTGAAATACATCCTGAGCCGCCCTATGTTGATCGGCCGATTGGCACGCTGGGCGGTGATCCTCCAGCAGTTCGACATTAGGTTCGTACCTTAGAAGGCCGTCAAAGGAAAGGTGTTGGCAGACTTCTTAGCTTCCCACCCAACCTCTGCGGACCAGCCACTGGATTGGGGCATTCCTGATGAGGCAATCCTCTCAGTAGAACACGCCACCCCATGCTAGCAGATGCACTTTGACGGGGTCTCCCGAAGCCCTACCAGTAGAAGGATCAACGATCCTAGGCTTAACAAAGTGTGCCTGGATATCATCTTCATCACCCCGGAGCAAGCCGTTCTGCCATATTCTTTCTTGTTGTCAGAAGGCTACACCAACAATGAGGCAGAATATCATGCCCTCATTACTGGTCTCGAGTTGGCTCTGGAGGTTAACGTACCCCACCTATACGTAAAAGGGGACTCTGAGCTAGTCATCAAGCAGGTTAACGGTGAATATGCTGTCAGGAAGCTGGAACTCATGCCGTTGCTGGAATGCACTCTCCATCTAATGACTAAGTTCTCCTCCCGACCATATGTCGTTCACGTTCCCCGGTCGCAGAACAGTCAAGCAGATGCTTTGGCCAGCCTGGCTGCATCACTCGCGAAGCCCGAACAGGAAGACCTAATCATCTACGTGGTGCACCGAAGAGTCATTGCTCCTGTTATCCCAAAGGGCGATCGTGGCCCGTGAGTGAACCATCTCACCACTGGTGCCCCTGCGTCAGGACCCCCTAGGGCATCAGGCGTGGTGATGGAGTCAGTTCCTAATTGGATAACACCCTTGGTTGAATATCTCTGGCATGGCAGTCTTCTGATGGACCGAGCAAAGCGGGAACGAATCCGGCACCACCATTCACCCTTCAAAGCGGTCCCAGCCGTGAGAAGATCCTTTAAAGGTGTGGGTTTGACGATGTTCTCATCCGTTGTCTTCAAGGAGTGGAGACCCCCAGGTCATGCAGGAAGTGCACGCTGGCTCCTGTGGCGCCCACCAGGCCGGGTCGAAGTTGTCCCACCAGATTCGGAGACTGGGATACTTATGGCCCTCCATGATCCACGACTGCATCGAGTACGCCAAGAGGTGCCATGCGTGCCAAGTTCATGCTAACTTTGTGCATCGGCCACCGTAGCCTCTCCATACTACTAAGTATTCTTGGCCCTTTGTGGTCTAGGTTTTGGATGTCGTAGGGCCTTACCCGCCGGCGACGGCCCGCCAGTGCCGGTTCATCTTGACCACTACGGATTTCTTCTCAAAGTGGGCAGAGGCATCCCCACTCAGGGAAGTCAAGGCTGGTTCTATTGCCGACTTCGTGAGCTCCAATATCATTCACCTGTTTGGAATACCTCACGCTATCCTCACGGATAACGGAACCAACTTCCGAGTGGCCGAGATGAAGAGGTTGTATGCCAAGTACAACTTCCGCTCTAACCACACCTCCTTCTATCATGCGCAGGAGAATGGACAGATTGAGGCGTTTAACAAAACCCACTCTAACATTCTGCAAAAAATGGTTGGTCAGAACAAGAAAAGTTGGTCGGACAAGCTCCCCAACGCCCTATGGGATTATAGGACGACGACTCGCAATTCCACCCAGGTGACCCCATATTCCCTGGTATACGGATCTGAGGCCGTCCTTCCCATCGAGGTCCAGATGCCCTCATTGTGCACGGCGGTCTACGACCAGCAAGCGCCGGACAGAGTTGCCAAGATCCATCTAGCCGAATTGGAAGCACTGGACGGAAGTAGGCTTCACGCTTTACATAACTTTGAAAGGAATCAGAGTGGGATGGCTTGAGCTTTCGATAAGAAGGTTCGCCTTTGCTCCTTCCTACAAGGTGACTTGGTGCTGGCTCTTAGAGAGCCAATGATTCCCGGTAGGAAACCACCCAAGTTGCAACCCAAGTGGGAGGGGCCTTTTATTGTCCATAAGGTCTATCCCAATGGAGCGTACTCCCTGGTGACTATGGATGGTGAGCGTATCACTCCTCCCACCAACGCCAGGTTCCTCAAGAAGTACTTTGCCTAAACTGTATGGTCCTACATGACCTTAAACTACACTCGGCCCTACATCTGGGCTCCATGGTCCGAGCTCTAAGACCTAAAACTAAGATCCTCTTTTGGTTCTGCCCTTTTCATGGTCCGAGCTCTAAGACCTAAAACTAAGATCCATATTTCGTCCAACATGACGTTAAACTATTTTCCCAGAACTACGTCTTGCTTGATTCCCATCCTAATGGGATACGTAGGAACGCCCCAGACCTTTCATCTTTGGGTCCAGTTTGAGGTCCGTTGTCGCATCTGTTTCGTCTTTGGGACTTCGACCACATGGTCACGTGGCGTGGTGTGAGATTATGTCCCCATTCACGTCGGGTTTTCAATGGATGCACCACGCGCACCCTGTTCTTAGGGTTTATCCCTCCTCTGTCCAATGGAATTTAAAGATGCATATCAAGAACTACGTGTGGCTTGATTCCCATCCTTATGGGATATGTAGGACCTCTTGAACACCTAGATGTCAGGTCCAGCCCCATATCTTAGGAGATCCCACGATCTCCTGGTTCCCAGGGTGTTTGGCATTACGCCCCCTCTTTTTCCCAGGGATCCTCCATCTTTTGGCCGCTCTCGGACTGAGCCCTATGACCCTTTCCAGTGGTCTGCTGATGTGCTCAAGGTACTCTGGTCTTGGACTTGGAGTGCCAGGTTCGACATAGGCAAGTTCCATCCACTTTCCAAGCTTCGTGTTCCCCTTCATTCGGGCCCCCGTCATCCTTCACACCCAGAGGGACCCCCAAGAACGGCCTGGATAAAACACCCAAGGGCTCTCCTACCATCATGGGACAACACCCCCGAGGGTTTCAGACAACAAATTGATACGAATCCCAAGTTGTGAATATGGCCAGCGGTTGATTCTCATTTGTTTGTCCCCATGGCTAACACAACAGGATGCTGCGTTGCGAATATGGTCAGCAGTAATCCTCAGTCGTCACACCGGCTTCCACGGGCCCTGAATATTGGTGGAATGGTTCATGTCATGTTTTTCCCCACTGTGTTGAGGTGGAATCTTGACACTCCTTGTACTAACCCACAGTACACCCCCGCACATCAGATAGACTGAGCTGCGTAACGGTGTCTCTCGGGGCTCCTGTGATCTGAGCGTTGGAGTATGTGCTTGGGTCTCTTCTTTACGGGTTGCGTGTAGCTTGACCCTCACCCCCATGGGAAACGAGGAGTCTCCCGGACATTGCATTTTGGGCCCAGCACACCTGAGAGCTAGCATCCCTTGCCCCTTCCTGATTGTTGAACCCTCGTAGGCCTCTTTGGCCCGAGGCTCCTCTCTCGGCTGGTCCAAACCATATGACCTTAAACTGTGTTGTCGGTTCAAACCATATGACCTTAAACTGTGTTGTTTTGTCAAACCATATGACCTTAAACTGTGTTGTTGTTCCAAACAATATGACCTTAAACTGTGTTGTTGGCCCAAAACATATGACCTTAAACTGAGTGTTGGTCCAAACCTTACAACCTTAAACTGTGTGTTGGTCCAAACCATATGACCTTACACTGTGTTGTTGGTCCAAACCAAACGACCTTAAACTATGTTGCTAGTCCTATCACACGACCCTAAACTGTGACATTATCATCCTGGCTGCAAGACAAAAAAAAATAGTACTGCATTGTGATAACCTCATTGTAGAGGACATCACGTTGGGTATTGGTCTCGTGCCATGCCATTTGTCAAAGCCTATCACGGCTTGATGCTTGTGGAGACACCACGGACTACTTCTTTAGGCCTGTTGCTTCACAAAAAAAACCACTCACCTTAAAGGGCAAACAAGATTTATCAAATTCCGATTCTTTTAGTGCAAGGGCCACGCCCGCACTCCCCTTTTCCCTGGAACTAGTATCTTGCCATGTCACACTTCCAAACTACGTATGGATTGATTATCATCCTTATGAGATACATAAGAGCGCCTAGGGAACTTCCCCATGGGCCCAGCCAGCCTACATTTGTGTTCGATCCCTCGACTAGAGCATTTCCCCAGAGAGCACATGGTAAGTAGGGCTTAGGTCCTCACTCGCATCAGGTTTTGTAACTACCTTTCCATGTTTCCATTTCTCCGCCTTCCCGTTCATGGTCCGAGTTCTAAGACCTAAAACTAAGATCCATATTTCGTCCCGCATGACGTTAAACTGTATTTCGTCCCGCATGATGTTAAACTATATCTCGTCCCACATGACGTTAAACTGTATTTCGTCACGCATAACGTTAAACCGTATCTCTTCCCACATGAAGTTAAACTGTATCTCGTCCCGCATGACGTTAAACTGTATCTCGTCCCGCATGACATTAAACTGTATCCTGTCCCACATGATGTTAAACTGTATTTCATCCAACATGACGTTAAATTGTGCTTCAAGAACTACGTGTGTCTTGATTCTCATCCTAATGAAATACATAGGGCCACCCGGACATTTCGTCTTGTGTCCAGCCCCAGGGATTGCTGAACCCCGTCCTTCCTTATTGTCGGCCCCTCAGCCTAACTTCATGAGAAGTGGTGTAATCGGGACATTTACCCCAAGCAGGTTTGGGATGCCCAATTGTAATAATGGGAAGCGGCAGTTCTCTTGTTAAAGAGGTCCTGCCTAGAAATTGGGACGACCCGTGATCAGGTCGGTATGTCCCCCTATTGCGCCTTCGCCATGGTGGCGCAATATCGAGAGTGTTGGACTCTGTTCGAACAAGACACCACTCCACCTCCCACACTTTGTGTTCCCCTTTATTCGGATCCTCATTTCCTTTCATGTTTGACGAGACCCCCTAACAGTATGGATGCTCGACCTATGGTCCGCCTACTGTCCTGAGCCAATGTTCTGGTGGACTGGTCATGTTTGACGGGACCCCCTAACAGTATGGATTCTTGACCTATGGTCCACCTACTATCCTGGGCCAACGTTCCGGAGGACTGGTCATGTTTGACGGGACCTGCTAACAGTATGGATGACAGACCTATGGTCCGCCTATTTTCCTGGGCCAATGTTCCGGGAAACTGACCAACGATATTTTAGTTAGGCCCCGTGATGCGAACATGGTCAGTGGTTTGCCCTCATTTATTGTCCCCATTCCAGGACAACATGATATGGATGTTGTGTTTCCGCCACGGTTGATGGTTATCCTCCATGGTTGCACCCCATTGGGTTCCGAATTTGGGCAGCGTGATTCACCCTATCTCTCCATCCCCCTGTGTTCGGATGGATTTCAATGCCCCGGAATTGCCCCGCTCGTGTGTTAAAGCACATTGAGAAGTCGACACATCAATCGGCCCGGGGTCTCCCCAGAAGTCCAGGCCCGATTTTGGACGCCTGAAGCTTGTTCAATGCCCCACAGTTGAACGAAATAATGGTACGAGCATCTATTTCTTCTCGCGTTGGGCACGTCCCATAGGAGCCTAGGGGTGAGTTGTTATTCGTTTCGAAACTATGGTTGAGAACATTAAACCAAGGGTTCCAATGAGTGGATTTGGCCATATATTGGATTGAGATGATGAGCAGTACAAGAAAAAATGCTCATGAGATGGAAAAAACAAATCCCTTAGGGATCAGCATGCTGAAGTGATCTTTCCAGCGCTGCTACCCTCTGGCTGGTAGCCTCCAGGGCCGATTTTCACTCTATGAAGACTCTCTCCTCATCGGCCACCACAGAGCACATCTCACCAGCCCTAGCTTCTACCTGCACCTGCTCGCTTCGAAGAACGGTCAACTGGTGACTCACCTCCACTAGCTTTTCATGCGCGTCAGCCAGCTGGGCCGTCAGTTGTTCCACAAGCTCAGAGCATATTGCGAGGAAGACCTCCTTATCTTCCACCTGCCCATCGAGGTTCCGGACTTCCTGCTCCACCCTCAGCAGCGCTTGAGCGCCCACCGATCCTTCCCGACACTGGGAAATATCGGTGCGCCAGCTGATCTCACGTATCTTTTCGGCCATGTAATCACGGACTGTCAGATGAAGACACTGAGCGTCAGCCCCTCCGAGGCATAGGAAGCGCAGCCAGGTCTGAAGTGATCCCATCTGCCTCAGCCAATCAGACTAGGGCTGCCTGAGAAAGCGCTGGATACACTTCCACCCCTTGCGTCGTGTCATCCGGTTCTCCTCGGCTGCCCTTGAGTCTGAGTCATCTATCTCCTCATGGTCAGTAGGTCGATATGCGGGGAAGGCCGCCAGCAGATCGACAGCAGGATCCACCCCAAGGATTTCTTCATGAGGGATAGAATCCTCGACGTCCGGGAGACCTTCTTCTCTCACCCCAGCAGCAATGATGCCTCCACCAGCTTCTGACCTCATCTTAGGAATAACGCCGCTGATGTCCGCCTCCCCCTATTCATCAATTTTCGGGGACGACTCAGTGGAGAGAGCATGTTCCGAATGAGGTGGTATGTCTGCCGCTGGTCCACTCACGGACGGCCCGGGCTCCGCAGCCTGACGTGCCTCCAGTGTTGAGATCACTGCACAATGAATACGCTAGTTAGATGGGATATTTTGCCACCAAGAACTAGTAGTGAAGCGTGAGACTTACAGGAATCCAGAGCACCGGTCCCCAGTGTTTTGGCCGCCGTAGGAGCCTCCATGACGAGAGACCCCTTTGCGCTTGTTAGTTCAATGATGGGTGTCGGATCCCCATCATGTCTCACCGGTTCCTCTCCTCCCTCCTCTGGTGGGGATGCCCGTCCAATGCTCAACTGCTCCTGAGTAGGATGGGGAAGTGAGTTAGAAGTTGGAAAGTAGAATGGATGAATGAGGGAAATGAATGAAGACAGAGACAAACCTTGAGAATCACGGTTAGGCCGAGATTAGAGTTGGAAATATCACCGCTCTCTCGGAGACTTCCTTGGTAGGGCGCCCCTTGCGAACCCTCATCTTCAGGCTCCTCTTCTTCATCTTATCCCTTGCCTTTGTCCTCTCCGGTTTCCTCCTCCCCCTCTGGCTCCTCGTCACTGTCGCCTTCTCCCGACGGCATCGCTTTTGGATCATGATCCTGGTCGAGCATCACATTCACTAGGAATGTTGGCTCCACACGCCGCCCCCTCTGGCGTGCATATGCGTCCATGGCTGTCAGATAAGCATGCCGCCGATGGAAATTCACTCGTTCGTTAATTCGAACGAGCCCGACCTCCAGCAGTTGGATCCCATTTTGCATTATCTTCTGCCAGATGGCTTCGACACTCAGCGATTGCCGGAGGGTCATACAGGCCGACCACAGTGCCGGGAAAATTGTATCTTGGGAATGTTCGAGCAAATATCTTATTTGCTTCTCGGGCAGTTCCTTGTTCGCCTCATGTGACCCCCCTGCGGGCAACAAGGACGTGGCGGCACCATGTGATGTCCCCGCTGCCGAAGTTCCAGCCTGCACAGGCCTCGCTGCCTGATGCACCCTTGGTTCCCCCATTCCGACGGCACCGTGCCTTCTTTCCCGTCGCCTGGTTTTCGTGCGAGTGGCCTCGAGTTGCGGGACGCGCTTGTGTAATAGGCCCTCAGGGTACGCAATGGTCCAGTGTTCGGCGTATTCGGTTGCTAGGCCAGCATTGACCCCAGTGGGAGGAAGAGTAACGAAATCGCCAGAGCCGAAGGTGGTAAACATCAACCACATCTGGAGCAAGACACATGGATTCTTCTCCTTCTAGACAACCGTGAATACCTTCTTTGGCATTCATTGGAGGCACCCGAACTGCCTGGCGAATCGGGATGGCACGTACGGCTCGCAGATCACCTTCCTGTCGATCCGAGCCCCGAACACCCCGCTCCGAATGCTCTGGAAGTATTATTGTTGTTCTAGTGAGCCTCGACCGTTGTCCACGAGCTACCTGACCGGGGTGGGGAACGGGCTGAAGTGGAAGTTGGCATGGTTGCCGATGCGGATCCTGACGCCCTCCTCATTGAGCGTCATCGGCGCCACCCCTGCGATATTTAGCCAGGACGGTCATAGGCTGTTGCCTGGAGGATGGATGACATTTGGGAAAGTATACCCGCCAAGATGTGCTGCCACCCAGCCATGGAAGATTTGGAAGGGACCACATACTCTCCGATGCGACCCCCCTCGTGAGATACGCCCCAGAATGGTATACAGCTTGGCCAGTACGGGGATGCCCAAGTTGAACCGTTTGTTGGCGGCCATGGAGCCCACCATCACCAATGTTGCTGGACGGACGCCCATCCTCGCATCCCGCACCGACAGGAGCCACCCGCTAAGGAAGGCAGCAAGGAACCCGGCATACCGGACGTTCGAGTCTCGGGCATCAATGAAGCGGTAGCCCCATGATTGGAATTACCCCGCCTCTAGGGTCCTCCAGTATGACCCATCCCTGCTCCTCTCAGTCGCTGTTGGGCACCGTTTGCCCCGTCCCGGCATCTTGACAGCCGGATCCTTCTCAAGGAACAGGATGAACCAGCCCTTGAAGGCTACGTCTTTTAGGGAGTCCTTGACACCTAGCCTCTCTTTGGCCAGCTCCAACAGGTGCCACATCAGCATAGGCGTCCACGTCCTGTCTCCCCAGGTGTTATTTGGAGGAACAAACTCGTCATATTGGTAACCCTCCAGTGGGATACCTCCGATGTAGTGAACGTCCCAGAGACTGATGACGACTTCCCCATGATGAAGGTGGAATGTGTTGGTGTTAGGAGACCACCGGGTGAATAGCTCCGGTCCGAGTTCAGGCTGGCGGTGGAAGTGAAACTGTGATGTCCATACCGCCTCGAACAGGCCGATATACCACAGTTCTTCCCCGAACTGGTCACAGGTATGGTGGACCCAAAACGCCTAGGCCCATTCGCTGGTGAAGTTTCTCTCGGACCGAAGGTCCCAATCCTTCAGCCAGCCCTTCGTGTCATCTGTGATGCTCTGACGGAACGTGCTCGCGTAGAGGGCCGGAGAATCCTCTGCCATAGGCTCGTCCTTGGTAATGGTCCTAGTCCTCGGGTCTAGGACATATACATCCATATGTCTAGTTTCCATGGCAGGATGTCCATTTTTGGTGATGTTGTAGCGAGGATGTTCGTCCTCCAGAGTCACCCAATACCGCGGCGTGTCCACTTCGAAGCCCGACAGTGGCACCTCCTCCAGGATGCCAAAATTCCAGAGCGGGAGGTTTTCAGACAGGGGATACGTCTTCTGGGCCGGAGTCAACAGATTGAACAAGGTCAGATTGTTGGAGACAATCACCTTGGCACCATAAACCTCCTCATTTTCCACCATTTCTGTCCTACGGGCGGCAGCTTCCCCCTCATCAACATGGTTTTCATCCATCTCAGATCTTTCTGGAGTTGGGCGAAATCAGGATGCAGTTCGCGGAATCGGAGAGTTCTGCGCAAAATCTGAATGAGATGCGTGGAATATTGGAGATTGCCGCGCAATCGGCACGCGAAGCGCGGAAGATCCCGATCTGGCGCGAAATCACGGCCAAATTTCGAAAGGAATTCCGCGCTGCCAGAGAGTTTTTACGCGCATCCACGGAAGCAATTTCGCACATGAGATCGATGAGCTTATCACGCGGAAAAAGCGGAAGTATGGATTTGGGACCCAGCGCCCCTTTTTATAGGCGAGGCCAGGGTTCCACCCCACGCGGAAAGAGGATTCCACGCCCGTCCGTAGTTTTTGTGTGCCCCATCAAAATTTAGCGTGCAACTTGACCAGGGGACTCTGCATTTTGCTGTTTCGTCATTTCCCTTGGAATCCGAACATTGCGACCTCTCGTCGATCCCATTCCAAGGGGGGGAATTTGTTGACGCCGAAAAAAAGTCCATAACTCCCGGAGGAAGTTCCAGAATGACGAAGCAAAGTCATATTCGGAATCAGAGGCCCGATCCGGAGGCCCGGGATGTGGTGCGCGAAATAAAGAAGGATCTGCGTGAAAAAATGTTCTACCGACATAGAATCACCAGGTTTCACGGAATTGATCCATTGATGCATGCAATCTTTGCGCGCCCTGGTTCTGCGCGGCGAGCTTTTGCAAGCCAGCTGCGCTCGCGCGCGAAGCATTTTGTCCGCCGCCTGGATTCCGCGCCGGAGGTCGCCTATAAATAGAAGGTGACCTCAAACGGTTTGGGGATTGAGGAATCTGAAGCGACTCCCGTGCGCGCAATTAGGCTCCCCCCGCACGCAAGATGACTTCTAGGTAAAACCCTCATTTCGCGCAACCTTGCCCCGGAGTTCGCCTTTGCGTGCAACTCCACAGGCTTCAGTGAATTTTCCCCCTCCCCAGTGTTCCATCATTGCGCGCAATGCATGTCTCGTGCGCTCAATAGGCTACCATGCACGCAAAACCCTACACATAGTTCCCTCTCCGCATGCAATTCCATTGCTCCAATTGTGTGTCGTCCCGGAGTTTTGTGCGCAAACCTTCCCATTTGCGTGCAAAGCCCAGGACTCCTCACCTTGATGCCCCTTGGCTACCCCCTGCACCGGCACCTGATGTCTCCCCTACCGAGCATGTGCGCCATGCGTTGTTTTCCCATACGGCCTCCCAAACTCGTGCGAAGTAACCTCAAGGTCCCTCTGGTCGTGTTTCCCATTGTGTTGCTTTGCCTTATGCTTCTCTGCATAGGCACGCTAATGGTTATTGATTCTTCGCATAGCCACGCTAACGTGGACCCCCCAGTGGTTTGCCCTGCGGTCCCCCTTCACCACGGCCTTGCTGATGCCTTCCCTCCCACAAGGGGTAGATGGCGTTGGCCATGTATGCCCTAGGGGTGTGGAGAAAACCCACCCTATCCAAGCTGCAGGACGTTAAACTGCTAAGCACCTCGTCCTTAACACAAGATGTTAAACTATAGTCCGACCCCGTGCTTCGCACGCAGGGTCCCCCCAGCTCGGACATTTTTTACGCCCACTCGTCTCCATGAGAATGGACTCTTCCTCACATGGAATGAGATCCTCCTTGTCGGAACGGCGTTTTTCTGCGGGGGAAGGGCCACCTCAGAGTGTAATCCCCTAGCCTTTCTTGCGGATGACTGCACCCATGCATCTCCGTACTCCCCCCCCCCTGCCAAGGCCAGTGGAGTCCCTTTCCCACTGCGCTTTGTCGCACCACGAGCCTCCACCCTGGTGTAATCCCCAACACCAAGGGACGATAACCATGCATAAGCCCCTATTTCCTCTTTAAGCCGCTCAACGTGTAAGCCCCATTCCGCTTCTCACGGACGCACCCTTCGCGACGTGATCGTCTGGTCCCTACTGCCTCTTGTTACCCACACTGAGCATGAATCACGTGGTCTTAGAGCGCGCACCGACCATGACATCCTCTTATGGGCTGCCCCAGAGCATAAGCCCCATCCCAGCGAACTATGTGGACTTTGATCTGTGCTAACTCATGGTACGTAGGAAGCCTCCACAAGGTTCAAGCCCCACCACCCGGTCGTCCCAACCTCTCCATGTCGGTTCCCTGACCACCTTGGGCGGCCTCAGAGCGTAAGCCCCAAATATCGCGTCCTGTATGACGTTAAACTGTATTCCATCCCGCATGACGTTAAACTGTATTGCATCCCACATGACGTTAAACTGTATTCCGTCCTGCATGACGTTAAACTCTATCGTGTCCCGCATGACGTTAAACTGTATCCCCCCTCATGGGTCGTCTCAGAATGTAAGCCCCATGTCTCACTCCACCGTCCATCCTGATCCTTACACGGGCCGCC
Organism: Viscum album; assembly: GCA_963277665.1. Lineage (NCBI taxonomy): Eukaryota > Viridiplantae > Streptophyta > Magnoliopsida > Santalales > Viscaceae > Viscum > Viscum album. Next base: position 1,544,377,794 of record OY728129.1, read on the forward strand.
ACATCCCGGTGAGATCATGCCACCCCATCCCACTCCATAGCATCCGGGAAGCAGCCCACGTGCTGGCCCCAACATCGGTGTTCCCCCTAGGGGCCCTTCAAACTGATCTGTCCATGCAAGACGTTAAACTCGCAGCAAACCCCGTGTTAAACATGGGTAGCTGAGGAAAACCTCAGATGGTACACATTCCACGCATTCGATGTGGGATGCCTCGGGATTCCGCGCCCTCGAGAAGCCCTGTGATGAGGGACCAAAGACAGACATGCCGACGACGCCCCAACGTGACCATTCTCCTCACCGAAGGTTTCTACCCCGACAACACCCCTTGGAGCATCTTGAAGGAAGCAGCGTAATTAACCAGCGTCCATGTAGATATGAAACCAGGAATGAGCTTCACGAACCCGTCTTAAATCTATGAGGGAGACCCGAACTAGGTGATGAGCTCCAAGGAGGAATCCACGGAAGGAAGAACCGACATCCCATCATCCCGGTTTCGATCAAGGAGCAGACGCCCCTGAACAAGGAATAGATGTCGCCCGCCTTTGGAAAGAGGGAATGCGGGGCAACAAGAAGCGTGTCCTCCCCGCAGACGGATGTGCGCGCCCCGGTGAAAGGGTCGGAAACAGTAGCCATCAGATTCTAAATCAACTGGACCTATTCAGAAGTCTCCTGCATGAGACGTGGTCCCAATAAAGCTACCTCACCCACCTCTAACTAGCACAAAGGTGATTGGCATGGCCTACCATATAAATCCTTGTAAGGTGACATCTCAATAGTTTCCAAAAAACTATTATTATAGGCAAAATCGACTAGGGGTATTTGCTTCTCCCAGGAGCCCCCAAAATCTAGGATGCTTACACACAACATGTCCTCAAGCACCTGTATCGTACACTCTAACTAGCCATCGGTCTGAGGGTGGTAAGCTGTGCTCAGAAGCACCTATGTACCCAATGCCCTCTGAAAAATCTACAAGAAACAGGAGATAAAATGGGCGTCCCTATCTGAAACAATAGAAAAAGGGACCCCATTAAGACGTACGACCTCTCAAATATACAAATTTCTAATCTCGTCAACACCGAAGGTTTCCTTGATCGTAAAAAATCGAGCTACCTTTGTGAGTCTATCCACAACAACCTACATGACATCATTACCTCTAGGTGACCTCGGTAACCCAGTCATGAATTCCATCGCGACATCATCCCATTTCCACTCCGGGATGGGTAACTGAGGTAACAGTCCAGCTGGCCTCTAATGCTCTGCCTTCACCTACTGACAGGTGGAACATCAAGCAACAAAACCAGTTATCTCCCTCTTCATACACGACCACCAGTACTGACGTCTCAAGTCATGGTACATCTTGGTAACCCCATGATGAACTGCACAAGGTGAAGCATGAAAATCCAGCAACATCTCCTCGCGTATATCTCCTAGAACCCACACTCATCCATGGAAACACAATACTTCATCATCGAATCTCATCCAACCAGGAGAAGGGTCCTCACTAGTCACCGACTCCTGTAGAACTAGGCCTTCTGAATCAGATAGTTGTCTCATCCTCACTCTATCCAGGAGGATCGAAGTCACAGCTAAAGAAAAAGGATAGGTCTACCCCTGACTGTCGTGCACCTCCAAATACATCTCAAAGAACAAATCCATAAGCTGCCATTCACCACTGGCCTCCTGCATTTCCTGTATCTGTTTTTTCTTGCTTAGTGATTCACCTAATGCATTACCTTTACCAGGTGTATAGGAAAGCTCAAAATCAAAGGACTGAAGGTATTCAACCCACCTTCGCTGTCTCAGGTTCAAGTCACCCTGGGTAAAGATGTACTTGTGACATTTGTGGTCCGTGAACACCACAAAATGTTCTCCCAAGAGATAATGTCGCCAACAGCACAATGCATGAACAACCGTAGCCAACTCGAGATCCTGAGTTAGTTAATTCCTCTCATGTGGCCTCAACTTCCGAGACTCGTACGCAACTAATCGATCGCCCTGAATCAACACAGCTCCTATCCCAATACCTGATGCATCACAGTATACTATATAGCTATTCCCCTCCTCTGGGAGTATCAGGATCGGTGATGATGTCAACTTTCCCTTCAGCTCCTAGAAGGCTGCTTGCAAGCTTCTGACCATATAAACTTCACACCCTTCTTAGTCAAACCCATCAACAGAGCTGCTAAGCGGGAGAAGTCCTGTATGAAGCATCTGTAGTAACCAGCCTTCCCCATGAAACTCCGTATCTCAAACATGTTCTTAGGATGATCCCAGGAAACTAATGCTCTCACCTTCTCTGGGTCTACTGCAACTCCTACCTCTGATATGACCCATGAAGTGAATATGGTCCATCCAAAAGTGGCACTTTTAGAGCTTAGCATATATCTGATTCTCTCTTAGTGTACTCAATACGATATCAAGATTAGTGGCATGGTGGTGTCTAGTGTGAGAGCACACCAAGATGTCATCCACGAATACTACCACAAAAGAATCTAGGTAAAGATGGAACACACGATTCATCAGAGCCATGAAAACTGCTGGCGCATTCATGAGTTCGAACGACATAACCAAGTACTCGTACAGACCATATCTGCTGTGAAAATATGTAAGTGGTATATCTGATGGTCTCACGCATAGCTGATGATATCCAGATCTCAATTCATTCTTCGAGAACTCTCGTGCTCCATGAAGTTGACCAAAAAGATCATCAATCCTTAGAAAGGGATATCGGTTCTTTACCATCAACTGGTTCAGCTTCGGATAATCGACATAGGTTCTGAGGGTACCATCCGCCTTCTTTGCAAAAAGGACAGGCGAACCCCAAGGAGAAGTATTGGGTCAGATAAAACCTGTTGACTGTAACTCCTCTAACTGTCTCTTGAGCTCCTGTAACTTTGGTGTAGCCATCCTATAAGGAGGAATGGACACCGGTGCTACTCCTGGAACAAGATCGATAGAGAAATCCACCTCACGCTTCAGAGGTAGACCTGAAATGTTCTCTAGGAAGACATCCTTGAAACGATCAACCACTGGAGGGAAATCCATCTGACAAGTCCCCTGATCATCCAGATACAAACTCGCCATCTGGGCAGTGACTCCACCTTGCCCACGATGTTCTGGTCCAGCTCGACTCGCTTGAACATCCCATTCTCCCTTGTATAGAAACTCTCCACCCTCTGGTGACGTGAAACTCACCCTGCGACGATAGCAATCTACAAAGGCTCGAAAGGAAACCAACCAGACCATCCTGAGAATGATGTCATAAGATGTCATATCTAAGACATAGAGTTCCCAATGAAAGTGACACCCTTCAACCTCAAGGGAGCACTCCTTGCACTGACACACACATGTCGTTCTAGTTCCCAATGGAGTGTCTAGCATCATAAAAATAGAAGAAGAACAAACACAGAGACCCATGATATCCACAACAGGAAAAGATATGAAACTATGTGTAGCACCCATAAAAAAAGTACTGAAGATAAGACAGAAGCTACTAGAATAGTACCTATGACTGTAGAAGGTCTGGGATCCTGCTCCGGTTGGGTCTACTGCACTGCATATGCCTACCCAGTTTCGCGGCCCTACGACACAGCCTGGCTACCCTGACCTATCCCTCCCTACTGCCTCTGAGATCCTGGTGTCTGGCTACCACAACCATGACCACCATCTCTGCCTGCACGCCCTGATGTATTCCAGTTTCCCGACTAGTAAGAAGATGTTAGTCCTACTCCCGTATGCAGAGTCTTCACAGAACCCCTCTCACTAGCCACTGGTGGAAATGCCCTGCAAAAGCGCTGCAGATTACCCATCTTTCCGCAAGCTCGGCACTCCACTGGGTCTCGTGGACACTGAGGTCTCTTGTGCCCCTCCTTACCACACTGGTAGCACATGACCTGGCCACCTGAAAATTTTTTCTAGCCGGTACTGCCACCCTGAGAGAAGTCCATATATCTCTTCATCTTGTCCGTAGAAATAGTACTAGAAACTGGTGCTGAACTGCCGTGGCCCACACCACTAGCTTCCCAAAGGTTCCTCTCTATAATCAGCGCCTGGTTCAAAATATCATGTACTAAAGGCAACCTGAAAACATTCACAAGTGCGCGGATGTCATATCGAATACCATCCTCAAAGTGTCTGGCTCTCAACATCTCATCACCCACCAGAACAGGTGAAAAACGCTGAAGCTCAGTGAAACGAGTAAAATAATCCATCACCGACATAGAACCCTATTGTAGATTCATGAAATCTCGAGCTCTATCTGCCCTCAGCGTCTCTAGAAAAAATATGTCATAGAATACTTCCTGAAAATATTCCCACGCCATGTCTCTGTGATGCTCTAACTAGGTGGTAATATCTCACCACCTCTTGGTGGAATCACGCAGCATATATGTCGCAAGCATGACCCTCTGCCCTAGAGGCATTTCAAGATGATCGAAGATAGTCTTCATAGACCCCATCCAAGACTCGGCAGCCTGTGGTCTGCCATCCCCTGAAAACATAGGCGGATGCTGCTGCTGGAATATACGAGTCAGCTCAGCCATAGATGTGGCAGCTGATGGTGCTCCCTAAAAGGTCTGCATGAACCGCATAAAGCCTTCACAGAACTGCGCCTCCACGCCTGTGTCTGGTATAACAGTTGGTGCTGCATCTGGCCTTGCTAGATGATCCACTTGTAGCCCATGGACCACTATCTCTGGAGTAAAATCATTGCCTCTCACCTGGCGAACAATGCGTGGTCTTCTTGGTGTAATGACTCTACAAGGTCAAATGAACACCTTAGATCAAGATTATCAAATACTGAAAATGAAGGGACCAAAAAGGGAACATGAGTAATAAGGCATTTCAAGATTTTCAAAACAAGACTACACAGTTTGTATACTAACTACATGGTGTGTACCTGACTTCTCATCCCCTGCCCGGGTCCTTCTACATGGCTAAGCCATACAGCTCCCATTGAAAAAAACTACAGGGCGTGTATACTGACTACACGGCCTGTATGGTGTAATTTTCCAACTACTCGTGTCATTTGTGACACGGCCAACTACTCGGATTGATACTACACGGCATGTTACACCCACACACTGCGTGTACACAACCCCATTTCCCAGCCACATGACAAAAACCAGATGGTCTTTCATCGGTCAAGACTACACGGCGTGTCCCACAGGTGCACGGCGTGTTCAAGAAGAGGTAACACCAACTCGTGTTTGTTAGTTACACGGCTGGGTCCCCAGGCTAGACTACACGGTGTGTTCCATAGTGGACACGACGTGTATGTCTTATGGTCTCCTCCATCCGTGTTGTTAGTTACACGGGCAGACTCTGGGTCAACACTACATGGTGTGTACATGCGGTACACGGTGTGTTTTCCCCATGCATTTCTTTGCCCCGTGTCCCTGCCCACATGGTCTATGACACAGAAAGAGACTACACGGCGTGTACTGAGGGTGCACGGCGTGTACTAAAGAAAATTTCTTTTCTTCCCGAACAGAAGAACATACACTGCGTGTTTAAGGTACTACACGGTGTGTATACTGGGTTTTCCAGATAGTATTCCTCAGAAACTTCCCCAGAACCCATAAAATACCGAAGAACAACACCTAAGTGTCAAATTCTGATCCGTGAGGTCCCATACTCCTCACAAATCAAAGTTTGACATCTTATCTGTGTTATAACAACATAAGCAGACAATGATAATCCAAATTTCGGTCAATGAGGGCCCATACTCCCTAAAAACTAAAGATTCACATCCATTCTATTAACCGGCTCATACAGAATACCCTATCACATATCAGGTATTTATCAAAGCAGCTATCACAACATCATGCTTTTCTAGCACAACAACTATCACGAAAACATGAAATTTCTAATGCACCTACATGGCATGGAACTATACCTGGCATGTGATTCCTAGCATGTGCCTAAATGATGCATGAGATGTCATACCCTCATCTCAACGAGTTTCAACTAAATAGAACCCATGGATAACATATAAACAGCAAAATTGCAAGTGCATCACCCAATGGTGAGAATCAAATCAACTGTAAATTGAAAAATCAATATAATTACAATACGAGGTAAATTGGCTTTTTTCCCTATACACGGGTTAGCTATGCCCGGGCACAACTTATTACCAACTACCGTTCCCATCCTATCCCTGACTAAGGATCCAAATAGTAAGTCAAAGAAAAGAACCTTCCTCTAATACCACTTTGTAACGTCCTGGATCCAGGTGCCACTCAATGGGTTCCCCGAACCCGATTCGCCACGTGACCTCAAGCACATTTCCCCAATAGCCAGAGGCTGCTGACTAGCAACAAGGTCCCAGGACTGATAGTGGGGAAACTATGCCCTCATTTGTCAAAGTGTAACACAATGGAATAAACTAAAAAGCATAGAAAAACAGTGAAATAAATCAACCATACACATTTAACATAAACAACTGTAGTAAAAACAACCAACAGTCATATATATAATGATGATGCAACATGCCTCGAGTTCTAAGAAAACAGCCAAAACATGTTACAAAGTAGTACAATACGATACAGAGTACAACAAAACAAAACAAAATATCCAGTAGCATCGCGAGCCTAAGCCCGGTCCCATGCTCCCCTACTCCTCAGCAGCAATCAAGTACCTGTATAGGGACCCTAGCCCTTATCCACACCTGCAGAAACGTAATTTGTTTGGGCCGAAAAGCATGAACCAAACAAGGTGTGACAAATACTCTCAGTAGGCACCCACCAAAGGCTCATGGTCAACTGTGTGTAAACATGCAACAATAGTGTGAAAAAGTAAAATGAAATAAACAAAGTAGTACAGAAAGGTAACTAACTTAACCAGTTATATTTCCATTTTAATGTTCATTTTTAACCTTTTAATATAAAGAAATCACCACAATGTGTTTCTAAATAACCAGTCAGTGTCCTCAAACACTCAAACCCTTACCCTTAGGTAATCAGAATCCAACCCGCAGATAATTTCCCTCAGGAATAATAGATATTTCCCTCAGGCGTACGAAGTGTCTCCCTCAAGAACAGAGTCTATTGCCCACAGGCACAGAAGAAGTTGCCCTTAGGCTGAAATAACTACTGCCCTCAAACTAAACGAAACATTTCCCTCAGGCTAGACAAATAACCAGGTCATGCCCAATATATAAAAAAGAATTTCACATACAATTCATCTCAAGGCAAAAGTAATGCGCAAAATAAACATGGAATACCCTCGGGTATCCTGGCCAAACGGCTAAACAGAGGAACACACCCTCGGGGTGGTCCTAGATCCAATAAATGATCCTAAACAACAATTTATTGTCATATTTAATTACCTATACAATTATAGGTATTAAAAATATCCAAATACTCAGCCACACGACACCCCAACATGGGTTCATAGCACAAACATACACACAAAAGCACAATAGTTCAAAATTAGACACCAAGCCATCTACCTTAAACACCAACGAACGGTATACGCGAACGTGGATTTCAAAAACGCCCAAAGATGACATAGATATGGGTTAGAAGAAAACCCGTTCAAACATAAATAACTTTCCCACGGGAACGAATTGTCAAGAACGAATTAAGGAGAGCGGAGGGCTTACTTGTGCGGTTCCAATGAGATCGTCGGTGGAAGAATCTGATTCCCGTCGTTCACTCAGCAGATCTCCAAATCTCTGGCCTCCTCTCTTGCTCCAAAACGAACCCAAACACCTCTTATGCCAAGTAAGGAGGCTATATCATGTTTTAAGTGAAAAAAAACAAACTACACAGCGTGTAATTTTTCATTTAACCATTCCAGTGGCGGCACCGCCAAACTATTCATTCATCGACATGAGTACACGGCGTGTATTCCCAATTACACAGTGTGTACTATTGCACAGCTAGCGGCTACTTCCACCGCCTTACTATTTGTCTGCCGACTGACTACACGGTGTGTAAATACCACTACACGGCGTGTAGTAAGTTTGTACACCCTTCGTCTCCGACATGGCTACACACCCTCTGTACTCATCCCACACTACCAAAGTACACGGCATGTCGAATAGTACACGACATGTAGTCCCAAATTTTAGGATTTCCCCCATTTCCCTTATTTTCTCAAAAACACTTAATGAAAAGAGAAAAGAATAAACTCGTACCTCAAAAATAATAACCGGGTTCTTATATATAATTTTTATTAAATTAATTAAATTTATAATTTATAATATTATGCTAAAAATTATATAATAAATATCATTTTAATTATATTCTTAAAGGATAAACTACGTAGGTAAAAAAAATATACAAGTTACATGGGTAAACACTATAAAGATAAAATTGAGTAAAATTAAAGAATAAGGAATAAATTGATAAACAAAATGTGTTTATTTTTGTGTGGGGTAGGTTTTTCAAGTTCCAATTAACCCTCCCATCCATTATTTTTTCAGTTTTTTAGCCACTTGCGGAACGGGAGACCACCTAATAGTAAATACTTTCATGAAATTACAAGAATTTCACTCCTCCTCTATTATAAAAGGGTACTAAATATCCCCCTTCCTCACACATTTAAATACCTCTTTTCTCAACCATTACTAAATAATAAATTCTAAAATTCCCACCCCTCATCCTAGAATCATTATATTTAGACAAATTTGTCCTAGAAAGGATTTAGTGAAAACATAATGAGAATACTAGAAGAAGAGGTAATGATCTTCAAAGATCGTTTTTTATATCTTCCTTAACCTTAATTAGTTATTTTTATACTATGATTATATAATAAAATTATTATATTATATATACAATGATTTTTGTATGTTAATATGAAAACCTAAAACCACAAACACTTTTATCAATTGTGTTACAAAATCAATGTTCGTGTGTATGGCAGACTACTGCCTCACGAACCAATGTTGTTCATTATTCCATTATCACCTTTCAAGGTTAGGAATAATGAAAGATTTATTATTTATATATTATATATATGAAGTTGTTTTTATTCTTTAATTTTTATATCACACATAAATTCATGCTTTCCATTTTTTGTGAATACGATAACGTTGTTCATGTGTACGGAGGACTGCTATCGCAAGAAGCGATATGATTCATTCAAGATTTACATGGAATATATTAAGGATGGATTTAATAAAAATATTGCATATATACGAAATAAAAAAATAATTTAATTATAATATATAATTTAATTCAATTTCTTTTAATCTGACAAGAAAATGAAATATAGCATTCATGTGTACGCACGACCTACAGTTTCCATGAATGGTGCATTTCATTTCCTGACACTCAATTTTATGTATTTGTATAAATAAAAGTATAATTAATATATATAAAATTTATATTATAGTATAAATTATATATATTTTTAAATCATGATCTAAGTATGAGGACTAAAAAATAACAAGTCAAAACATTTATGAAGAACAAGCATTTATTACCCCAAACCTAACACTAACATGGAATTGTTAATAAACGTATAATAGAGGGGTCATAAAAATAAGATATGTTATGAAATAAATAATTATGATTCATTAATATATTTATAATAAAATTTTATTTAATATACAAGAGTTTTGAACAAGTACAACATAGGTCAAGACTTACGGTAAGGGATTTTCATCTCAATTTTTACTTCTAAGTCGCATATGTCATATTAAACAACAATTTATTTTATGTTGTGTATACAATTACCATGAATGTATTTAATTATGAATATAATTAAAATTAATGGTATTTATATATCCATTTTATAATCTCTCTTTCATGGGGATTACAGTTCAAAAGATAGAAAATTGGTAAAAGATTTTTGTCATAATTTTTCATCTTTTGGGTGTATGTTATGTTATGCACCTGTATTCTTTCATGGATTTTATATAAAACCCCTTTGACATTTAATTTTATAAATTTTTTCATCCTAATTAGATTTTATGTTTCATATTATTTTATTTGTTCATGGTTCTTAGGGTTAAAGTTTACCAATGGGGTAAGGGTTTTATGTTACAATCTCAACGGTAATCGGGACTATTTATGATCAAGTATCCAATATTGAAATATAATGATATAACTATAAATAATTCTCAATAAATTTCTTATAATATGGAAATTCATTATGTATTCAAGTAATTTTACCATTTTTTCAATCTTAAGTACTTAATATAACTAAGAATCTATTTTTATTCAAATGTGAATTTGTTCTCTCTTCACTTGGAAATATGTTTTCTTCCAAAACAATGTTTTATAAAAATATTATATTTTTTTTTAAATAATTTTTTAATCTAATTTTCAGGGATATTTTTTTTGAATTTTATATATTTTATAAAGTGTTTTAAATTATTTTTAAATATCCTTTATATGTTTTCAAGGGTGTCTTCAATGAAAACTATTTTCAAAATGTTTTATGTTTTAAAAATATTTTCTCAAATTTTAAATGATAATTTCCTCAAGGAATGTTTTAAATGATCCTTTCAAAATTAATTTTCAAATAATATGAAATTCGTTGGTGTTACCTATAGCTTATGAGGTACATTATCCAAAGATACCATTCATATTATTTCTATGAATGGTTTATGTTTTTATGTCATGATGTTTATGGAGATCATTTGTTTTCCATGGGCCAATCATGTTGCAAAGAGATTGTTATGAAACCAATTTCTTTTACATGGGTTAATCATGTTTCAAAGAGACTAACATGAAACTCATTTTTTTCATGGTTTAATCAGGTTATAAATGATTAATTATTGTTTATGAGTTTTTATAATGATATGTATGCTCTCTTTTCTTTATTCATATTGTGGTTCTTAGACATAGATTATACAATGGGTAATACCATAAAGTTTCAGGTAATTATTTTAAATATTATAAGATGGGGCATCCCGTAGAGTGTCGGGTGAGCTAGTTATAGCTTAAATCATGGGTGCACCCATATGGTTCTCCAATTCATTATGTAATGATAAATTCTAAATTATATTAGAGGGTAAAAAGTTGTTTATACCTTGTCCAAAGATGAGATTACATGAGTGTTTTTTCCATTCCCAAAAATAAGTGTATATTGGTCTTTAGAACAATCCCAAAAGGGATGGTAAAAATGTGTTTAGACTAAACCCATAGATGTGGGTAAATTTTTTGTCAGTCCAAGCCTTAAAAGGTAAGTACATGGATGGTCAGCTGAAGACCAATGTTGGTACATGAGTGGTTAGCTCAATACTAAAATGTTTTGAACGTCTATATGGGAATTCATGAAATAAGATTTTATATTCTTATATATATTCAAAAATTCTATTTATTATGCCAATGGTATGATCTCATGGATCATTTTTTTATTCCATTTTTATTAATGTCTTATGAACTACCAAATTTTTATTTCATGACTCAAGATTAGGATCTCTGATATGCAGGGTATGGTTTTAAAATGTTATTCTTGTGTTCTCATACCCTTATTCTCATTTTTTGTTTATGTATATCCATTGTTTACCATTAATGAACATCTGATCTCACCCTTTATTATGTTTCCTTTCCCTAGGTTATAAGAAAATTTTTATTTAGGGAATTTTTTTAAAGAGTACTAAAGGGGAATATCTTTGTGCGATAAATTGAATATCATTCACTAAATTAAGAATATTGTGTTCCAAGATTCCAAAGGCACTAAACTATTATGGTCATTAGGCATGTGTTTTTGTAATTTATTGAATATTCATCTAAAAATATGTAATATAGATGTATGATAGGTTCATGTTGCAATAATTTTAATCAAAGTGAAGGTTTATTCAACTATTTGAAAATAGGATGATAAAAAATTAGGGAGATCCCAAGGGATATTTCAAAAAACATTTTTAGGTATTTATCTAAGGATAATTATAAGGATGAGTTAATGGGCCGTAATTTTTCTTGTAACATTGGTAAAGGGATGAGTGATTGGTTTCCTAGAAACACATCCCCATCTAGATACAACAAGTGGATGAGGCTTGGAAAAAAAAAATGTACCTAGGGTTAACAAACATAAAAACACCATATTATGCTAGGCTCGATCGCGAAATGGTGTGTGATAATGAGATTTGTTGCACACGAGGTTTGAAACTTCTATGGGATATTCTTTGGAAAGTGAAAAAATCATTACGAACCATCATAAAGGATTTAAAATAAAATATGACTATAAATAAATTTCGGTAAACCTAAGGTGTTCTGGATTATAGATGGTTTCATGATTTGGATAACCTATAAGTAGTTATAATGTTTATTTGGTTTCCTATAATGATTAGTGTCTCTCATTCTTATATTTATGATTTAGATCAATGGAGGTAACCAGAAATAATTGGGTTAACATTAAAGGTGATGGGAAATTGTTTTTGATAAGAAAGAAATTGTGATGATGACTAGAATAAATGATATTGTTATAATGCTTCATAATTCATCCCAAAAAGAGATTTAAAAATATTACCTTATCTATCTCTCAAACTCACTGAAAAATAGTAGGATATAGTTCACTAAGAAATAATATAGTGAAGACCATATAGGAATGAAGATTAAATTTTCTATATGTCAAGAATTTGTGAATAAAAAATCAAGGGAATGTCTCAAAGGAAAGAGAATATGTATTATTTTTGGTGAAGAAGTCCATGGATAAAGTAATTTCTTTGAAAAAATGAATATTATATTTAATGTAATGGATAATTATATTTGTCTCTGAAATGTATTTTCAATAGTTTAAAGTTTTCAACTGAAATGTATGTGCATTTTTTATATCGATTTCAAAATGGGGTAGCTTGTGAAGAAAATCAGAAAGGTTGTACAAGTAATGGTTATATTGTTGATAATGAGGAGACTACTAATGACATGTGAAATTAAAGAGTAATTAAGTAATAATACGATAAATCCTAAATAATTTCTTAAATATTATTTTAAAAAATTGATGTATTTATATAATGTAATTTAAGAATTATGAAATATGCAAGGATTGTTTGTGAAAGTTTGGAATCATATCTTTTCTAAAATGTCTTTAATTATGCTAATGGTCTAGAAAAGTGATATTTTTAATATGTTAATATAACCCATAATATGATTCGGATGTGGAGATAATGATGTTAGGATTAAAAGATGTTAGATATGAATAAATTAAATTGGATCCTATTAATGATATTGGAACTAATTATTGATTTTTTGATAATGTGGTTTATGAAATCATGGATGGAGTTTTTATCATTTTTGTATTTAAGTAATATATCCAACAATCTATGTTTTATATAATGAATTAAGAAGAGTGTAATTTTTCAATAAGTTTTTATGGTAATTTAGGTTATTACCATGTTTCCAAAGAATAAGTGATGAAGGTATTCACATGTTTGATATTTGAAAATAAAGAGATTCTTTATTATATATTTAAGCTCAATATTAAACTAATTTGAAAAAATTTAGTGTCCTTTCTAAATTTTTTGAATATTCATATTTTTTAATGGTCACAAGGTTAACAATTTTTGACATTTTTTTAGTTGAACTTTGAGTGAAGATTTATATATTAATTTATTACTTCAACATATGAAAATTTGTTCATATTTAATATCCAATGCTAACCATTTTTTATGATAATTTAAGATAGAAATAATAAATTGTCATTCTGACTATGGATATTATGCTCTAATGGTTCTTCAAGCATAACAAATTTACCTTAATTTCATTGTGTAAAATATTAATTTGAAATTAATCAAGGCACAAATACAGGGTAAAATTTTTGTTATGAAATATAATTCCATGAAGTAAGTATATCTCCCTGTGAAAATTTACCAACATTAAAAAAAGTGTCTTGAAACAAAAATATTATCATAATACCTTCATTTAAGATGAAAAAAATGGTCCCCTGAATCGTCATAGATTTATTGATTTTTGGTTTTTAATATTCTATGGATAACAAATTTTCTTATGATCAATTATATCTATCAACCACTCTAATTATTTATGCCTTTCTTTCATGTACAAATATTCACTTCACACTTATGCTCTCCATTTGAGAAACCAAGTTATGAGTTACTTTGGGTAACTGTTATGTCTAAAAATTTCCCTTTTCAATGAAATATTTATTATTAATTTTTAAAATGTGGTATTTTAGGAATTAATTTTCATGTGTAAAACCTTTGAAGACTAAGACGAATTTCGAGGGAGAAATTCATTTTAAGGGAGGTAAAAGGTAATACCTTGTGTATTTTTAAATATGTTTTAAAATTAATTTAATATTTTTGATATTTTTCTTTATATGAAACACTAATTTTATCTTGATTTACAAATAAAATTGATTTTTCCTTTCATTACACATGGCACCGATCTTATCTTACTTTAAATGTAACATTTAGTTTAATTGAAAAGTGACATGTTATTAAAATATCATTATTTAATATGATTGTTGTCACATATCTTTTAGAATGGTGGTTATGATTTAAATTAACTAAAATATGAAAAATATTATTTACACATGTAAATAAAATTAATTATTTGGGGACTAATTAATTATAAATGAAAATAAAACCCATTTGAAAATAAATTAAACAATTCTTTAAAAAAACTGTTTTTATGTGCACAAGTGTGTTTTATATGAATAAATTAACAAAATAACTTTTTTTGAATTATTTTAATAAAATATATATTTTATTTGTGTTAAATAAACTATATTAAATTCATATTATAAGTTTTCTGGACAAGAGATCAAAACAAATAAAATTTTATGCTTAAAACTGTATTTTTCTAAAAAGCGGTCATGATACCTTTTTATGAAATGCTTATTTTAAAACTAAATTTTTCCAATTATAGAAATTGAATCTAATAAAAAAACATAATTATTTAAATTTTAATATAAAAATTATCTTATGGTGAATTATGTTTATTTTTATGAAAAGTCTCATTTTTTGATGAAGAGTGAAAATAGTGGATTTTAATTGAAAACTATCTTTCCACCTAAATTATTTACAAAGTTAAATTATATTTTAATCTTTTTAATTATAATTAGCTCAATTAAACATATATTAATTCAATTTAGGTCATTTTAATCAATTTTATAATGAAATTGGATATAAAAACATTGTTAACTTTTGAACATTCTCACATTAAAAACCAACTTTCTCGTTGCGTCTACAAGACTAATTTCAAATTAAATTTTTTTCCTTATATGAATTAAATTTTGAAATATGTATCATATATTCTTAATTATAATAATTTATATTATCTTATAAGTTTAAATAATTTATTTTCCATGATTATTAGTGAAAATAGTTAAAATTAATTAATGTAATTAATGTTCTAATGGGGGTTTGCGCATTACATGTGTTTGTTTTAAAATTAATTTTAAACACGTGTAATATTTTTATTTAATGAATTATTTTAAATATTTAGAATAATTTGGTAAATTTGATATAAAAAATATCATTTTAAATATATTATTATATGATAAACTACTTATGTAAACAAAAAGATACAAGTTTCATTGGTAAAAACTATAAGGATAAAATTGAGTAAACTTAAAGATGAGGAATAACTTGATAAAAATGTGTTTATTTTGTACGGTGAAGGTTTTTATTGACTAAATAAACCATTACCACAAATATTTATCATTTTTAGAGGAATTTTAGGAAACTAAGACCTCCCAATGGTGAGTATATTTGGCTATTTACAAGAATACCACTTATCATGGATAATAAAATGTCACTCACTCTCCCCCTTTACTCAAACCTATAAAGACCTCTATCTTGAAAAAAACCTATAAAACTAACTTCCCAAATTCACTAATCTCATATTAAAGCCTTATTTTATGGAATAAATCTATTATATCAAGGCTTTAGTGAAATTAAAAGGAGGATGTCGGAAGAATAGGTAATGATCTACAACGAGTGTTTTTTATATTTTCTTCCACCTCATTCAATTAATATTCTTCCATGATTATATAATAAACTCTATATCTTATATATAATTATATATTTTTTAAGTTTACAACTTACAAGCACATGCACTTCCATAAAATGGGTTATGAAATCATCGTTCGTGTGTATGGTGGACTATTACCTCGCGAACTGATGTCGATCGTTTTTTCAAAACCACCATTCAAGGTCGGTAATAATGATTTATTTATTATCTATATATTATATTTATTATATTTATTATTTTAATAGGATTTTTTAATTATTTTTATCACACATACCTTCATGTTTTCCATTTTTGGGAATAGGATAATGTTGTTCATGTGTGTGGTGGAATACTGCCTCATGAAGCGATGTTATCCATTCAATATTTACATGGAATGTATTAAATATGAATTTAATAAACATATGAGATATATATTACATAAAAATAATTCTGTAATTATGATAAATAATTTTATTTTCATTCTTTTAATCATATAATAAAATGAAAAACAGCGTTCATGTGTGTGTTCAACATACTGTCTCTATGAACGGTGCATATAATTTCCTATCATTAAATTGTATAGATTAATTTAAATACATTAATAATGAATATATATGATATTTATATCTTGTTTTAAATTTTATAGAATCATAAATTATGATCAAATTAATTGGACTAAAAAAATTACAATCCAAAACATATATGAAAAACAAAGTGATTATTACCCGAAATGTAACTTTAGAATTGAATTGTTAATAAATTTAGAATAATATGGCCATAAGAAACTCATATATATGGTATCATATATATAATTATTATTATTTAATATATTTATAATAAAAATATATTTATTATACATGATTGTTTTAACAAGTATTAGGGAATTCAAGACTTAAGGGAAGTGATTTTCGTCTCAATTTTCACTTTCTAGACACACAATTCATATTCACCACCAGTTTATTTGATGTGGTATATATAATATCCATGAATTAATTTTATAATCATTATACTTAAAATTATTTTAATTTACCAATCCATTTAATTATTTATCTTTCATTAGGTTTACATTTCAAAAGATACCAAATCAGAGTTTTCCTTCTTTGAGACGTACGTTATGTTATGCACCTATATTCTTTAAAGTGGTGTATATACAAACCCTATGAAATTTAATATCATGAATTTATTTTCCTTGTTTTATTTTAAGTTTAATTTTACAGTATTCCTTCACTGGTCTTATTATTCAGGATTATCAAAGGGGTAAGAGTTTTATATTACAATCTCACCATTTATCCGGATTTTTTATGATCATGTCTCAAATGTTGAAATATCATGATATACCTCTCCATAATTATAATGAATTATATTATCCTCAGTTTATTAATGATATATTCAACTAATCTTAAATTTTTACACTCTTTATTACATTAGTTAATTAAGATTATTTTTTTAATAAAATTTGAATTTATTTCTCTCTTAAATCAGAAATCTGTTTCCTTCAAAAACAATGTTTTAGAAAAAAATTTCAAAAAAATTAAATGATCTCTTAATATTATTTTAATGGAAATTATTTTTATATTTTTTTTTGTTTAAAAACTATTTTAAATTATTTTCAAATATTACTTTATATGTTTTCAATGTTATATTCAAAGAAAAATGTTTTAAAAATGATTTATGTTTTAAGAAGAGTTTTCCTAAGATGAAAGGGTATTCTACTCAAGAAATTTTTTAAGTGATCCTTTTAAAATTATATTCCTTATAAAATTACATCTATTGGGGTTATCTATGCCTTATGTGGGAAATGATCCAAGATTTTCATTCATATTATTTAATTAAATGGTTTCTATTTTGATGGAATGATGTTTATGGAACCTGTTTCATTACCATGGGTCATTCATGTTCCAAATAGATTGCTATAAAACACATTTATTCTCTACAAGTTAATCATTTTTTAAATATGATAACATGAAACCCATTTATTATTCTGGATTAATAAGGTTATGAAATAATAATGATTTTTTATGATTTTTTTTGCATGATATAAAATGTCCTTTTACTTTCTTCGTGTTATAGTTATCGAACATTTCTTATGTGATGGGGCGGTCTAGATAGCATCGGGTAAGCCTCTTATAGATTATATGATGGGATGGCCCATATATCATTGGTTTATCCCATTATATCATAAATTATGGGTGTTCCTAGAGAAATATCTAATGAATTGGATAATTATAAATGCTATATGAGCTGAGAGGGTATATAGGGCTTTCACGTATTCCTAAATATGAGGGTACATAGGTATTTAACCAAATACCCAAGAGCAGGTGACACATGTATTTATCCCAAGCACAAAGTTATGGTACATTGGTGTTTACACATTCCCAATTATAAGGGTACATGGGTGGTTAGTCTATGACTGAAAACAAGGGTACATGGATGGTTATCCCAATCCCAATGTAGGTACACTAATGTTTAGCCCAATCCTAACATGTTATGATTGTCATGGTGGATTGATTTGAAAAAATATTGTATATTCTTATATATATACCACAAATTCAATGTCTTATGTAAATTTTATGCTTTAATGGCTCAGGTTCTTTGATTACATTATGAGTTATGTATTATAAACTGTCAATCTTTATTATATGACTCAATATTATGATCATTGATATTAAGGTTATGGTTTTAAATTGATATTAATTATTCTCATAACCTTATACTCATTTTATGCTAAAGTATATCCCTTTTATGTCCTTACTGTGAATCTGATCTCACCCTTTATTATGTTTTCTTTTCCCTAGGTTATGAATAAAGTTTTATGTAGGGCATGTTTGTAAAGAGTACCAAATGGGACGATCTTTGTGGGAGACATTCATGATCTTCCATCAAATTAAAAATATTATATTCCATGTTTACAAAGGAATTAATATATTATGGTCCTCCTATAGGTTTTTTCGTAATTTAATTAATATTAATCTAAAAATATGTAATATCCATTTATGAGAAGTCAGGTTTCTATAAGGAACGTCAGCTGATGTAATTATGGGAAATCAAGATGATTTGGAAGAATGTTGGTCATATTTTTTAGAAGATGAAAAGGTAATAAATTTTACTATATTTGATAAAGAATAATCAACACCACTAGAGAGACTTGGTTTTCACTTTTAACACTTTGAAATATTTCAATATATATATTTCCAGAGTTAGTTGCTCAAACGACATGCAATTCTAAGGCTAGGTGTGTCTGGATTAATTTTATAAAAATATTAAGTCTATTTTATACTATACACGCTACTGAAAAGGGATAACTCTTAAACGGTAACACAGATCATAAATTGGAGGCCATGGTTGAGTCTGGAAGATGGTTTTTACCCTAGGCAGGGCATAATATTTTTCGGCATGGAACTCCTGTGGAAAACTCTATCAAGGGTAAAATCATAATTAAACATAGTTATTTTACCCCTGATGTTTTTCTAAATAACATTCAAATGGAGGCTTGGATTGGAAATCTGAGACTGCTATGGAGTTTTGAATGGATTTTTTTCCTAGGCACGACATAAAATGAGGGGGCATGATGGTTTCAGATTCCGCACCAAGAGGGACCACTATAAATACAGAGTTAAGCATTTTAGATTAGTTTTATCCCCCCCAATCTATCACTCTCTCTCTCTCAAAAAACATAAGCTCTCACTCTCTCTATCTCTATCCATTCTTCATCGTTCTTCACTTGAAAGAGGAGAAAACTCCACCAAATATTTATCAAATTGAAGTAGGAGAATTATGGATGCATTGCCTACACCGAACGGCTAGATAGAGGTTGGATTTATTGCATTTTTTAGTTTTTATTCAATTTATCCTTCAATTACTCAATTTATAGATATATGTTGGTTGATCTATCGTTAAATCATTGATGGACGAATGAACACGTCCATCAATCTCTATTTAAACTGTCATTCTTCATAGTTATCTGCCAACACCTTTTGGAACTTAAGATCACCAGTGGATCGACAATCAAAGGTTGTTGCAATGAAGACACAATTTAAAGGGTCCCTAATCCATTGAAGGAGTCACGATCCGGCATTGGGATCGAACCTGGCAGTATGCAGAGCATTGGTGGAACCAGTGGTGCTGCAACGTGGTCGATCCATGTGGCCCATCTATCTTTCAGGAAAAGTTTCACAACACACCCCTATGCATAAGATGACACCACAAGAATTGCGGTCAGTTGGTTGTGTTGATGCACCTAGTGACCGGATGAAAAGCTAGACCCACTGTCGGTGGTGGGTTGGACCGCATCGGCATAAGGGTCAGGATAGCAGCCTGAGTCGGGTAAATAGGTTGGGTCTAAAACAGAGGGTCAGATTCAGTGAACCATGTCGGACCTAGGTCAGATCTTGGGTAGAGCGAGGGTCATCCAATGGTCTACCACTGGGTGGTCTACCGTTGCAGTAGGTGGACCGATCGTGAGTCAGTCTACTGGCCCTAATACCCTCTTCTATAGTTTGAAATTCCCTTATCATTTAAATTGGGCGTCTATTTGACGTGAATTTTTTTGCAGCAAGACACTCTCACAAAAACATAACTTTTGATATAAATTTTAGAATTTGATATTCGGGGTCAAAAGGTTGTCCCCACTTTGACCAGTTCAGATGTCTTACTGTGAAAAGTACCCTTTTCACCGATTGTTAGTTTTGGGAAAGTAAATAGCCTATTCTACACGTTTTTTCTGTGTAAAACATGATGTTGACCTTCATTTTGACATTTGAGTTACAAAGTAAGGTGTTTTGAAGTCGACACATCCTCAGGCAGTGTTTGATGGAAATAGTGATTGGGTGATGATATTCAGGACTTCTGAGTGGCACCATCCAGCTAGTATGGGCATGGATCCTTAACCTACTAGAGTGGAACCCTCTATCCATGTTAGGCATGGGTCATCGAAGACGATAGAGTGGAACCCTCCTGTAGGGCTAGGAATGGGTCCCCGACGATTCTCAAGTGGGACTCTCCACTCGGGCTAGGCATGGGTCCTTGACCAATTTGAGTGGCACCATCCATCCGGGCTGGGTATTCTTCCTCGACCTAACATGAATTCTTAATGTGCATTAGTGAAGATACATGTTCCATCATAACCTTAGACTCATGAGTGAGAGGGGAACTTTCCCCACCAAGACATGTCATGGTGACGTGACCTAAAATCATAAGGATGAGATAGACCCGTCCAAAGTGGATAGTATTAAGGAGTGTTATTTAAGCCACTTGAACTTTCAGTTTAGGGCAGATGTTTGGGATATTGGACATCGATGGTGGTTACCCCTAAAACTATTAAAGACTATTTACCTAGGCTAATATTTGAGATGGATATCCCCTTACTCTCTCTCATTTGGGTTTCTTTATTTTGGGTGTGTATATATATACATATATATTTACAGCCTATTAAAGCACTCACTCCTTGGGTTCTAATTACTCTCCTTCAAGTATAGGAAAAGACATGTGGAGTATGCCACATGATTTACGTGTCTATCTTCTCATAGTCGGATGAGTCTACTCTCCAAATAAAGGTATTGAATACTCAATTATAATTTCACCTTATGACCATCTCTACCTTCTTGTGTCTGGATGATCTTACTTTAATTAATTGTTGGTTTTATCTGCACTCATTTATTATACCTTATCATATCTATTATACTTCCTTTCTTTTGTATCTCCTACTTCTCCCCCTCTTTTTTAGGGAGTCCTACTGAGTATGCCTATACACACCCCTGCATGGGATTTTCTCACATGTATCATTCTTTATGCAGATAAAGGATGGGTTTGATCAGTATGTCAGGTTGCTCAGGATCACAGGTGCATGGACCGCAAGTGGTGGTCACAATTTGGATTCCCATAGTAAGGCTTCCTCTGTATCTTTTCATTTTTCTATCGGGTTGGGACACCATACTAGTTGTCCATGTATTTTACCCCATTTTGTTTATTTTTACATTACTTTACTTCTACCGGTTTAGTGGCCCATACATGATTGGGTTTACTTTTACAATAGGTTATGTCTTTTTCTTTTCTCCCTCTGCACTTGGCATCAAGTTAGTTGTGTGTGTGTTTAGGGACTTAGGAAAAGGCCCCCCCTGTGTTTGTTGTTCCTTAAGCACTAATATCCACCCCATTGCATATAGACACGGGATTAGTGTAGTTATGGATCGAGCCTCATCATGGGTCAGGTTGTGACAACCACTATACCTCTCTCTTCCTTTATAAGTAGACAATCATAATTTCCCGATATATATTTAGTTTTCTATGGAATTTCTTGAAAAGAAAAATCTTCAAGCATCTTTACAGGAAGGGGTATATTTATATATTAATTATTATTCATTTAATTTGATTAAAAATTATATTATCATTGAAATTATAATTCATAAAAATTTGGTTGTAGAATATTCACCCATGAGTACCTTAGATGATGTTAATGAATAGGCTAGTGAATTCATTACTAAAATATGGAAAACTGATTATTTCGTCTTCCCCACCATAAAGGTTGAGTTATATTTTTATGTCATGGTAGAAAAATTATTCTCTCTATGGGTTCTTTAAGAACTAGTAAAAGTTTAAGAGAACTAGAGGAAACGGGTTTGGGTGGTTCATGACCAAGGAACCACACGCACCTTCATACTTGGGATGAATAGCTACAACTTCCTCATTCGGGGTAGTAAAAATAAATCCCCCACATGGGGGTCTAGGCCATGTTCTATCATCATTTTCATATATTTTTAATTTTATTTATATTAAATAAAATTATTTTATTATTGTTTTTGTTTTATTTTTAATGTTCTGTCTTGTAGAAGCTTAAGACAAGGCTTTCATTAATGAGTAAACATAGGTTGTTTCATTCCTTCTCTTTGGATTTTCTTCCATTATTTTTATTGGTTGAGTTGAAATGAGGGGTATGTGAATTTAGGTGTGGGGGTTGTGTCAACCTACTTAAAATATTTTTGAGTTTTTATATTTTTTTTTTATTTTTTAGGAACATTGACTTTGAATGAAAATTAATATAATTTCACACTCTTGAATTAATTTTGATATTGTTTTATTGAATTTTAATGAACTTTATTTTAAATTATTGTTAAAGTGTAATTTTTTTTGAAAATTTAATTTTTAATCATTTTAATGATTTTTACCAATTTATAAAATCTATTGCATTGAAACATCGAATTATACTATTTTTAATGTTCTGTGAGGTATCTTAACACATTTGATATATTGTTTCTGATACCAACACTTTCTTGAATGAACCCTATATTTTTTTTTGCAAACTAGAACTTTTGATTTTTCTCTTTAAAATAATTATAGTTCAAAACAATGTTTTTATGAGATTTATTTATTTCAATATCTATCCATGTTTTTAACTTGATTCCTACCATTAAATTTAGTAATTTATAATACATATATTCCATGAATTTCACTATAGGTATAATCTACATTACAACATTTTTTCCTTAAATACTTACACTCACCAAATTTTTTCTTGGGTATTTAAATTTTTATTGTGTGGGAAGGGATTTTAATGTTTTTAATTTTGGGTATACGTCATTCTTATGTGGTTTGAGGTTTATGTCATTATTTTCGGAAGATTAGAGGTATATAATTTGGAATTATTCATTATGTCATTGTGTTTCATTTGTATCATATGGTTAACTCTAAACAAATTGAATTATATGAACTAATATATCAATAAAAAATGAGGATGAGATTGAATTATTATTTTTACATGAATTTATGAATCACGTCCCTATCAAAAATCAAGGGAGTGAGTTTTCACTCATTAATTTTATTTAATTATCATCTCACAATCTTTGAAAAATGGGAAAAAAGATGAAAAAAGTATGATAGAATTTGGATAAAATCATTCATTATAATCACTGATTGACACATGTAAAATGTTTTAAAATGGTGTGGGTATTGTATTATAAATTTTTAAGAGTAATTGAGTGAGTAATTTCCTGGTTTTTTCACATTAATATTCATTTATTGTACTTATGAGTTTAACCTTCTTTATGAAACTTAAATTTTTAAATGATTTTACTCACCAACCCTTATCCACAAAAATCACAGAGTAAAAGGCCACATTATTGAATTTATTTTAATAACTCAAGGTATATATACATGAGAATTTTCAAAATCCTATAGTGATATATGAAATTTCAAAGTATGTTTGTAACTCTAGAATTAATTTCTCTTGAGTGAAGAGTGACATAAAATTTCAATCTAAGGTAAGTTATGATTATTACAAGATTTGAGTTTTTAGTTTTAATGAGTTTAAATGTGAAAAATGAAAATAAAAGGTAATTTTTCTTCATATATGAGAAAATTTGGATTTTATTTTGTCAATAATCTTGGAAATTATCCCACTATTAATTACTGTATGGATTTTGATTTGAATATATGATAATTTCTCATAAGTTCAATGGTTAACTATAAATGATTTATGGAGTTAATAATTTTATATATTTTATACATTAATTAAATGGTTTTAATCTCACCAATGTATTATTTTATAAAAAAATTTCATATTTTTAGATTTTTATGATAAATTTTTCTAAATTGATAAAAAAAGACCTAATCCTATATTTTTAGATGTTTTTATTTATTTTCATATTTTTTAAAGTATTTTTTATATTTTAATACAAATTTTCAAATTCCTTTTTATAGACTTTCAAGCTATTTGGGATAAATTTCATTCAAATAGACCAATATCTGAATTGTAACACCCCTGGTTTCAGGTACCTTATCATATATTATGTATTTTGAGATTATGTGATACTTGGGATGAGTTTAGAAATTTATAGAATCTTTTGGAGTGTTTTTAAATTATTTTCGGTGGTGCATGGTTTTAGAATGGTTATTATAAATAATTGATTATCTATAGAAAAATATGAAAATATGTTGGGAGTCATTAGGTAGCCATGTTGTGGAAGAATGGTTTATCTAATCTATGTGCATACTAGGGGAAACAATTTGGGAGGATAAATTTGTAGTAGAATGGTTGGTGGATAGTTTTTTAGAATATAAAAGCCAACCATGTCATATAGTGGCACTGTACGGATGGTGCATAGTTTTCTAAACCTTTTGGAACAAACCCTAAGGTTTCCTAGGTGATGTCTAGAAGCATGTGAATGGTTGGAGCATGTTTTTCTAAACTGTGAAACCTAACCATATTATGGAAATTTAATTATCAAAAAAAAGTTTAATTTCAATTTAAGTACATAGAACCCTAATAATTTTATTATTCTTCCAAAGTCTCAAACTCCTCTCCATTACTAGGATCCCAGGGTAATTTACTTTTATACAAAAGAAACTATTATATGAAACAAAGTCTGTTGGAGATATGGAATCAATGATAATTATTTTTTATTTCATATTATTCTTTATTCTTCTTAGATCATCCCTTCTCCTCTCTATCATAATAATAGATCTAATATATTATATATATATATTTATTTGTTTATTTTTTATCTTGTAATTCCTAATGGGATCTTCTTTGATTTATTGAAGGGATGGTGTTGTGAGCCTGAACTAGAAGTTCATAATGTTATTCCTAATTTTTTCCATTTGTTGATAGGTAGTTGGATTCTATCACATCTCCACTTACTCTAAAACATTAAGTTTTTTTTTATGAAAAACAATCTGATATTTTCTATTGAAACATATTGTGTTTTTTTTATGGAAACCATTTTGAAAAAATGGAACATTTGATGGATTTTTGGAACACTTTTTTCTTATAATTTTAAAATGATTATTTTAAAATTATGATGGTTTTGATGTATAAAAATTATTGATAAAATTATTTCAATGAAATAATTATTTTATATAAAATGATTTTTCATAGAATTTAGCATAAATGGGTTTGTGTGTGTTCAATGTGGGATGGAGTACGATGGTGAAGTACCATCATCAAAGTGGGATAGAGTATGGTTGTGATGTACCACCATTCATGGTAACACCTTGCTTTAGTGTGTGTTTGGGTGTGTTATTGTGTGAACAACGGAATGGTTATGCGAAGTATTAATGATTATTAATCAGTTTCTTTATTTTTTTTCTTACATTGGTTTCACTTGTAGTTTTTTATAAACTATTTAACTATTTTATAATTGTTTTATATGAAATTATCTACCTTATTCTTATCCTGGTGACATGTGTTGGGAAGTCTCTAGATACTACCTAGTGATTTTATACACACCCCTTCTTAGTTATATTGGTACCTTTGGATATGTTGTATACTAATAAAAAGGAAAGGGAAAGGTATCTTATTTTCCTATTGATACATCTTGATACCATGTAATTTTTATCTATTGTTGGATCTTAGTGATTTTTTATGTGTGTCTTGGGATTATTCAACTTTGATGTCTTTGAGTCAGGTTGTTTTTACATTTTTATTAGTTTATAATTCTTTTTCAATTATCACTATTATATTTTTCTTTTGATATTTTTATATTTGGTTTATATTGATTATACTCACACATAATATATTTTGTTTAGATGTGAATATTTTATGTTTTAAGGGTTTTTTCTAAAAGGAAAATCATCCTCTGATGTATTATTAATCCCCTATCATTTGATAGCAGAATTTGTTGTCTCGGATATATCACCTAAGTTTAGTATCACTTTGTCTCTTCTTAAGACAATGATTTGAGGTGGGATATTACAAATGATATCAATATAGGTCATCACATCTATCTATATAGATGATAAAAATGATATAATAAAGTTTTGACACAAAATTTATATCTTAAAAAGATATAGCCAACTTTTTTATAATGAACTTCATGTTACAAAGGATCCTATGTATAAAAATTTCCTAAAACACTTTAGGGTGTGTTTTCCTCCAAATATCGTGGGTTTATCCAATGAGTCTTTTATTTCACTAATTGAATGTATGACATCCCACATAGACTTTATTGTTCTTTTTTTGTTTTATGATTCTGAAAATAGTTGAAATTTTTTTATTGGAAATTTGTGTTTTAATTTGTGTTATTTATGGTGATTTTTATTTTTCTAATCCTTTAGTTTCTAGTGATTGATGACAAAATGTGATTTTTATTCTCTGGTTATAAAGAATGAAACTAGGTAGACACCATAGAAATCAACATGAAGAAGTTATAGAAAATTAGTTTTCACCTGAGCCATAGGTGAACTAAAAACTTGTAAAAATATTTTTTTAGTATTTTTAAGTGATCGATATAGGAAATTAGAATTTTGATCCCGGAAAATTGGATTATTTCACACTATTTTTGAAAAATATTCCACCCATATTTTGGGTGGATCTTGAGCATAAATGGTAGAGGTGTGGCTGAATGGAATGAATAGAATTTTGAAATTATGAGTTACACTGAAAGAGTTTAAATTTAAGTTTAAAAATCATATGTTGCGGGATCTTCCACACAATTAGTTATATTCAACTATTTAATCAAATGTTAACCAAGGAATTGTGTGTTTGGACTTTAAATAATTATTCAATAAATAATTCTCCCCTCACAGATATAATATCAAAAGAACAACTGATTTATTTAGCTTGATGGAAGATAATTTTTCCATGAAAGAGTATATAACTATGTTTATGAACATATCCTACTTTTCCCCAGAAGTTTATACTAGTATTTCTTTTAATGATGGTATCTTTTTGTTTGGACTGTAACCATAAATTCACTCTAAGATAGATGTGCATTGTATTACAGGTTATACATAGATGGTAAACTGATATATGGTGGGGGAAAGAGATACATATGGAAGTCTAAATATAGGGTGTATGTTTATCATTATTAGAATAAGTGGAAATTCAAAAACTAGGAATAATCATAAAAGGGACACCTACTTAAAATGTGGTGTAGCATCTCAAAATTTTTCCACATGATTAGATAACTTTACTCCATAAACAAATAGTATTCTTGGGTGTTTTTTGTGGGGATTCCTTGAGAATATAATGGGATATTTTATGGAACCAGCTCAATATTTTCATATCTATAAGCAAATGGTACACCCCCAATGTTTTTATTGTAGTGCTCTAAATTCTGGTGTTGGAGATTAATCACATATTTCCCATACATCATATACTTCAACGGAGAGATCTAATTATAATAAATATAATCCATATAATAAATAAAGGAAAGATGATTCTAAGACACCACGAACCCTCAGGTCATGAAATATCAACAAGGAAGCAAGGATCATGTAGGATCTAGTAAGAATCTATATTTTGTCGAGCATTTGATTATGAATGATTAATCTAGACCTTCAATGGTGAGGGGTATGATTATTTTAAATTGTACTCACATGAAATATTTGTTTGATTTGGGTGTATCCCAGTCAATTATCACTACTCATTCCATTAATCATATGTGTTTTCATTTTGAAATGATTCCTTTGATCTTGAATCTTTTCACACCACTAGGAAAAGGGAGTGTCAAAAGTGTGTAACATATTCTATATCAATTGATGTGGATAAGTTTATATGGTATCTATCTATTATTTATATGGATATCTCTTACTTGATTTTTGGTATGGATGGGTTGAATCTTTTTATGGTCCATATTAGCTGTTATGCCTGGTAGGTTGGTTTCAAATCTTTATATAGAGTTAAGAATCTATTTAAAATACATTCAGATGTGAATTACATATTAAAAACGAATTTTGTTCCACTAATAAAAAATAATATTTATTATTGTTAAGTTTTTACTGTGGGAATTTATTCCTGAAATCATACATAGATATTTTCTAGCCACCATTGACCAAGTTTAAGATATATTTCGCTAAAATTTATTTAGGTTCCCACCTATAAGTGATGGAGAATTTATGGTTGATTTCATATGAGGTACTAGTCCTATTTCAATTTAATATTATAATATAACACTTATGGAATTATAAGAATATAACTTATATATATAAGAGTTGTAAAAAAAAATTCATTCGACCAAGCATAGCCCCACGGGTAGAACTGATACTTTTTTTAATGAAGTAAATGGAACTCTTAGGCTTTGTGTGGATTATCATAATCTCAACCAAGTTACAATAAAAATTATTAACCTATTCCCTGAATTGATGATATTTTTTACTAATTTAGGGGATCCCATTTATTCTCTAAGATAAATGTATAATCAAGGCATCACCATCTATGATTTTTGAAGTATGGTATTCCAATAACTTCTTTATGGGGGCATTAAATCCATTATGAATATATATTTATGCCATTCGGTCTTATAAATTCACCAATAGTGTTTATAAAATTTATTAATGAGATCATTTAGACGTATATTTAATCCTTCTTGGTGGTTTTTATTGATGAAATTATGGTGTATTATAGGACTAAGGATGGTCATGAGAAACACTTGGCAATAGTGTTGGGTATCATATGGGAACATGACCATTATTTTAAGCTTTCAAAGTGTCATTTATATAAACAAGAAGTAAGTTTCCTTAGCCACACCGTCTATGAAATAAGAGTATCAATGGGTCCTAAAATGGTAGATGCTTTTATCTCCTCAAAACTACTAAAGTAGGTGTTTGAATTGCATAGTATCTTTATATTTTAGGGATATTATCGTTGCTTTGTTCTTGATATTTAATGACTTGACTTGCCACTGATAGCATTTACAAGGAACGTAATTCCTTTGCAATTGAGAAATGAGGTAAAAAACATGTTTCCAGAACATATGATTTGGGTTATGTTCGTAAATATCCTTATATTATCAGAGTTAGGATAGGGGTATGTGGTCTATTATGATGCATCTATATCTAGATTGGGATATGTCCTCATGCACAGATATCATATTGTAGTATATGGATGATGACAGTTAAAGATTAATTAAAATAATTACCCAACACATTATTTGGGATTAGATAATGAATTCCATGCCTTTAATGTTTGGTTTCATGCCCTTTTTAGTGAGAAATATATAGTTTCCAAATATCATAAGATCTTGAAACACGTTTTATTGTGAAAGGGATTCAAATATAAAGAAATATAGATAGATTGAATATCTATAGAAGTTTATCTATGAATTGATGTATATAATGGGTAAAAGAAATCCCATATTTTTTGTATTTATTATGAATTTATATAATCAATTGGTTAAAGTGGATTTAGATCAATAGAAACTAATGTCCGTAAAAGATGATATGCATATAGATTATGCTAAGTAAGGAGATGTTATAGTTTTCTTCCATTTCTCTCTTGTTCCTGATTTAGTTCAGTAGGTTAAATATTTATATACAACCAACCATGAATGTTTAACAATGAGTTAAAAACTTAATAGTGAGGATACCATTAAGGTTTGGATAATATATGGGATATCTTTGATACATTTTAGAGATCATATGGTGATTCCTTTGACCTTTTAGGAGAAACTTCTTTCTACCAACCACAATTTGGTATGGGTTGTTAATCTTAGAAAAATTGAATATGTATAAAGTGTTAGGAGTAATGTTTTAGAGAACTATAATGAAGATAAATATGGAGTATTTTTTCTTTATATTCCTTACCAGTTAACATGTCAAGGTGTCTTATTGATGGCCTTTTATTATGTTTAATTCTTTATCGATTCCCATTTGGAAATGGGAGAAAATAACTATGGATATTTTCATAGGACTTCCAGTAATGGATAAGAAATATAGTGACCCAAACTTTTCATACATAAATATTATATCTTATTATATGAATATTCAATATATAATATTATAATCCACACCAGAATTGAATATGTTTACTAACTTTGGAAACTTGTATACATAACTAAATTGTTCATAAGAAAACTAAATCATATCCCACTACGTTGTTCAAAAACATTACCCCTCACAGACATATAAAACATAAACCCATTCATCATAACCTTGGTAAAGTAAACCTAATAAAGGACAATCTCTATTTCATATTAAGGGTAAACAACATAGATATTTATGATCATTTAACCCTAAAATGAGCATAAGTATTTGAGAATATGAGTATAATATTTTAAAACCATATCCCATATATCAAAGATTATAATATTGAGACATGGCATAATGTTTGGAAGTTTATAAGACATGAATCATAATGGAATCAATGAAAATAAGATATGAGAGCATAACATTGTCATAAGGCATAAGTTTTTGGCATAAAAAACCATGAAAAAACATTTCCTTAGTCATGAATCATTACCAAGACTACCATAGTGGATTGGGTTAACATCTCATTCCATTATATCCTTAGTCAATGTTAACTCCCAATACTATCATTATAGATAGAGTCCCTTACTAAGTTATTTTTACTACCCATTATAGTCCTTATTATCTCATGAGATATCCATATTTACCTAATAAGATGATAGGATAAAAAATTATAGGAACAGCCATCCAAGAATCATAATTAGTTCATCATTATTCCATAAGATCATAAAAAATCATCATATATCATAACCTGTTGAAAATAAATGGTTTTCATAAACATTTCAAAAATTCATCATAGCATAACCTGATGAAAATAAACTGGTTTCATAGAGATCTCATCATCTTAATCATTAAACATTTGGAGAAATAATAAGGATGGTACCATTGGATCGTATCCCCCTCAAATCATATGTAAAATCACGGTATGTTATCATAAATAAAAATTCCTTTAAAGATCACTTGGAATATTTATTGAGTAAAATAAACTTTTAATTTTAAAATTATTTACTTATAATATAAAAATATGAAAAATATTATAAAAAATAGTTTCTGTAAAAATATAATTTAAAATATATAAAGTAATATTAAATTCAATTTCATTGTCATGATGTTGGGAAATTTTTTTCATGTCATGTACTTTAAAATAAATATTACTTCCAAATTTTCAATCAACATTCAAAATTGTCTCACTTGAAATATAACAAGAAGATTACTTCTATAAAAAACTAAAATTAAACCATTAATAAAATTACCTTTAATAAATCATAGGATAATATAAAAATATCTTTAAAATATTTTTAGAAAATGTGGATATGAAAGGAAAAAATATTTTTCACTGAAGAGATAAATAAAGTTAATTTTCCATAAAAAAATATTTTAGCCTCTTGGGATTATAAAGAGAGGAAAATGAAAGTAAAAATTGAGATATTTATAAATAACTAGAGTATAATAAAATTCATGTAATTATTGAGATATAAGTTATAAAATCCCATCATTTTATATTTGATTAAAACCAATGAGATTATAACTTATATTCCCAACCACTTTGGTAAATTTTGAATCATAATATGTATAAAAGATTAAAATCAAATAAAACCTTAAATATATTTATCATAAGAATATTAATGATATAATAAGTTAAAAGGTCAAAATATACATATCATAAAGGAATATAGTTTTATAACATAACATATATCCCAAAGAAAACAATTTAAGGCAATAAAACTATACCTCGAGTTTGATATGCTTCAAAATCACATTAACCTCCTATATAATAAATTCAAAATTATATTAATTCTATATAAATGTATTTTATATATTTTTAATATCATATATTATCAACATATATTATTTCAACACCCATTTATTAATAATTTCTTATTGTAATCATCATTTTTTGGTGTTAATTGTTTCATTTTTCATGAGAATTTATGTTCGACAGTTCAAGTCCTTTCAAATTGATAATGGTTCCATAATATAAATAATAAGAATCTTGATATAAATATAATATATGTTAATTATTTATATTTATATTCATATATAATATATATAGATCGAAAAATTAATTACATTGTTCATGGGGATGGTAATTCGTACGCACTCATGAATGTTGTTTTTAATTTTCAAAGGATGGAACGAAATGAAGTTTATTAATAATTCAAATTTAAAAAATCATTTTTATGTCATATATAACTTATATATTAAGTTTTACTTTCCTAATTACTATACCTATAAATTGTAAATTAATATAAAATTACATCGCTTAATAGAGGTGGTAGTATGCACGTATGCAGACGCAACGTTATCATTTTCCAAGGGATGTGAAGAAGGTAGATAATTATTCTTTTATAATAATAATAATTATTATTATTATATTAAATATAATTAATAAATTATTTTATAATATATATTATGTATTTTAAATATTTATAATAAGAAATAATTTTGAAAATGATCGGTTAAGAGTTATACCTCTCAATTGAGAATCCAAATTTTTATTACACCTTTTTTTAAAAGAAGGAAAAATAATCAATAATGGTCATTTTACACCTTTTACCTTGAAGGAATGGTCTTTTTACAAGACTAGAAGAATTGAGATGTATTGATGTAATCAAGAATGTTTTTATGTCATATATTGGCCTAGATAGAGGGATCAAAATGTGTGAATAATAGAGGATAAGAGGCTTCTTTATATATGTGTGGGGGATACTCTTGAAATTACATAATGTATTAAATTAACATAAATTGACTTTAATTGGAAAATGAATCTAAATATATATAATTAAAATATAAAAAGGTGATTATTTTAAATATTCTCATCTAATAAACTTTGGACAATATTGGGATATTTTTTCACCCTTACATATTTGTTTTAACCCCTATTAACCCTTTTGATAATTATAAAAAATAAAAGTTTTTAATATTTAAGGGTTAATTATGTTACCATAAAAATAAAAGTGACTCGTAAATTAGAAATTTTTCATATTTAAAATATTTTCTCATTCACATGTAAGAAGATAATATTTTCATTAATTTCAATTCATTTAATATGATATTATTTAATATAAAGTAGCATTAATATTGTTCATGGAACTACTCATTTAATTTGACATTTAAAACAACTTGATAAAATAAAATTCTAATATAAACATTTTACACTTATATAATAGGTTATATTTATCTAAAAAATTATTATAACATAACAATTTATCAAAATTTTATTAATTTCGATATATTTAATATCATTTTCTCTATTAGTTGAAAAATACTATGTCAGAATTATGTAAGAATTTAAGGTAATTATGAAATCACTATAAACTAGACATATATTTCCATGATAAAAAATTAATTTATATATATAATAAATTTTTATAATTTTTTTGTTTCCTTTTTATAATTATGTAAAAATATTAGATATTTTTGAGTCAAGAGAAGGGCATTTTTTATTTATTCTTTTCTTAATTTAATAAAAGTGTTATAATCAAAGAAAAATCAAACCAAGATGACATATATTAGGGACTAGGATGTTCCTGTCCCATATCCACACTTAAAATATGATAATGTCTTGTGTTACAGATATTTTAATTTCATAACCAAAAGTTTTTACCCTATTTTACATGTTTTACCCTACGTGTGGTGACAAAATTTACCCAAAAATAAAATAGTGATATTTTTTCAATTTGAATCTCCAAATTCCAAATATGGGATATATTTTTCAATATTATATTTCTATAAGTGGTATAAATTCCTTTCAAATTAAGTTCACAAAATGTGATGAAAATAGATTTTGAGAAATGAATTTTTAAGCATAAAAAAAGATTTATTCTTATCACACACCGAGAAAAAAATTCAGATTTCTTTTAGAAAATTTTATAGAAAATGTAATATTTTGATATCTTTACAATAATTCATGAAAATTAAATGATTTAATTTATTAAGATAAAAACACATTGTGATCATAAAAAAAATCCCATAAAAACGCATATTTTACATTCAAATGATTTTTATTTTCATTTCTAATCAATTTATAACAAATAAATTAATTTTATACATATTTAAAACATAACTTTTTAATATTTTATTTATTAATATTAATACCCACCAATCCCATTGCTATGTGACAAATTTCACATTAAATAGTAATATTCCAAAATTATATAACGGTTTATTTAATGTTGGTGTTGCATGTTTCGTAAGACATCTACAATATTAATTTTAAAAAATATATATATATATCATAAATTATTAGGGTGTTACATTCAATCCCCCCCCTCTAAAATGATTTTATCCATAAAAATATTTTCACTCTAATACATATATATTATGATATCCCTTTTTCATCACATCCTAGGGTTTCTAAGTTGCTTCTTCAAATTTATGATTCTTACTGAGAAATTTAACCTAATGAGTAATCTCATTTAGTAGAAATTCATCTCTAGGATAAAATATTATTATTTTTTGTTATTCATATCATGTATCATACTCCAATGGTATGACCTCTGAGCTCATTACATATGATGGATTAAGTATGCACTTCCTCAAGAGGGATAAATGGAAAACCTCATGAACCTGAGAGAGGTTTAGTACAAGCACCAAACAATAATCTATTATCCCTATTAGATTAAGAATATTGAATGGTACAATGTACTTAGGGAGAAACGTTTCCTTATTTCCAAATCTCATAATCTTCATCCATATATAAATTCATAGAAATAGTTTCTCACCAATATTGAATTACATATTTCTCCGATGATTGTCGACATAATGTTTGTATCGACTATGAGCTACCTTAATGAGTTATTGAATGTTATTAACTTCATATAGCATTTCTAAAGCTAGATAAAGTCCCAATAGCATTATTAATTCATCCTCATCCCATCATGTTGTATTTTTACACATCCTTCCATAGAGGGATTCATAAGGATTCATCTTAATTCTAGAGTGAAAGTTATTATTGTCAGAAAACATGATTAGATTAAAATGTTGATCAGAACCACAATTGATATTAATAAAACAAGATATAACCAATCCCTCTAAGGATTTCATAGTTCTCTTACATGGAATATTTGAATTAGTGTGATAAGTAGTAATAAAACTCAACTCTGTATCTAGTTCTATATAAAGACATCACCAAAACTTGAAGTTATACTTCAGATCACGATTAGATACAATATAATGTTATAATATATGTATCCTTACTACTTTATTAATATATATTCTAGAAAGATTATGTGGTGAAAAATTTTCTCATACATCAATGAAGTGTACTGATTTTACAAGGAAATAAACTACAACCCAAATAACATTAATTATCTTAGATGTTTTTGGGGGTTTAATAACTAAATCCATAGTCATG
This sequence comes from Viscum album, assembly GCA_963277665.1. Classification (NCBI taxonomy): domain Eukaryota; kingdom Viridiplantae; phylum Streptophyta; class Magnoliopsida; order Santalales; family Viscaceae; genus Viscum; species Viscum album. The sequence continues at coordinate 1,544,413,695 of OY728129.1, forward strand.
TTTTACCATTTCCATTCTAGTATGAATAATTATTATAAACTTTCCTTAGAATTATGTCTCATGGACTTAAATTGTAGATATACCAAGAACTGAGACACATAATCTGCAATATCTATCTTTATATAGTCCCTCTAGAAATACTATTTCACACATATATATATATATACATCTTCATACATCCATGATGAATAGAGAATTTTGAACTATGAGATTAATATAACAACTTCAAATTCAAGTGTGGTATTAATGGGTCATATACATAGTTCTTAAACTTTATCATACCATCATAATCAAGGTTGAACTCAGGAAAATTTCAGACTTTATTCTATTATTCCATATCATCCTTATACACCACTTTAACCTTTACATAAATATATAGTTGAACACTCATTTGAGAATGATAATATTTCTCCCCATCCTTCAATATTTCTAGATACATCATTTTCAAATCAATTAACATTGGATCTTTCTTTACCCCCATCATTAATAATCGATCATTATCCTTTTGACTTAGAAAATCTACCACCATGTAAACTTTCATAAGGTGGTAATTTATTGAACAATCATAATCATTAATCAACACCAGACATATTCTCTGGAATATATTCATATCATTTTAGTGAATATATAAATTAAACATTTATAATCAATGTATATATCAAAACTTTCTCAATAAATATACTGTCTCTATATATTTAATGTAAAAAATTACTAACTCCAAAACATGTGTTGGGTAATTTTTCTCATGAACCATAAATTAGCATAAATAATAATCTATCACCTCATAATTTTACATAAGGATTCATTCTAGTAACTCATTATATGAATAAATATATATTATAAACCTGTCTCTATTATAGGGTAATGTAAGAATATGTGTATTGAAAAACATTATCTTCAGGTCCTTGAAATTTTCTTCACATTAATTTATAAAAAAGAATGTGGCTCCCATCATTATTAACTTGATAAGTGTATTAAATTGAGATGAAAATTTATCCAAAAATAATCAATAGGATCTCAATCATAGTGGTTGGTCTAGGCCAATGTTAAATAACTATTTTTCTTTGATCGATCCACTAATATGCCCTCTCATGAAATTATAGGTAACATCCCAAGTATTTAATGAATAATATATATAGTTATATATTTCTATTTATGAATTAGATAGTGTTTTAGAGGCTTAAAATGAGAATAAATCCAATCTTAAGCATGGAATACACTAATATTTTTAAAAAAATGTTTTACTGCCTTTTGATGGAAAACCATTTTTAAATCAAGCTTTTGACAATATTATAATCTATATTTGTCAAAATAAACATATTATTTATGATTGGGACATTTAAATTTACATTGGATAAATTTTTGGTATTTTTCTGACAATGTTCAATTTTTAACGAATAGTGAAAAATACTGCATTTTACATCAAAACTGATTTTTCATCTAATTTAATTATATGGTTATATTATATTTTTAATTGGTATTAAAGTGTAATATTAATATATATTTACCATTTAATATAATGGTAGTTATTAGTGTTAATTTCACTTTGAAATTGGACTTAAACTAGTGTCAATCTTTTGATACTTATTGTTTCATAAAAACACGCTATTTGCTCTGACAGTGGGAATTAATTATTAAATTAAATAATGTAACTTATATGTTTTGAATTTTGTAAAATTGATATAATTTTTGAATTCGGAATATCAAATATATCTTAGGGTGAGGTTTTGGTATTTTTCTGAAAAACATCAATTTTTGATGAATAGCGAAACCACTAAGTGGTACTCAAAAAACTGATTTTTCGTTTAAATGAAATTTTACCACCTCTGTGTTTTGAATTTCAAAAATATGACTTAAATAGTTGTCATTAATATGTAAAATATGTTTCAATGGGATTAAAATAATTTTTTGGTGAATAGTAACTTTTATGTTTTTAATCGCGATTAGAGGTACTTAGTGTAGTTTAAGATAAAAATATTGTTTTAATAATATAAAATGACCTAGAAAAATGTCCTACTCTTATTGGATGTGTCATGGCCGACCAAGACAACCCATGGGTCGGTTTTTGGGACCCCATGGAGCCACTTGGGTAAGCTAATGACCTTAATGCCTTTTATTTAAAGTAAAAGTAAAAATGTCACAAACTTGAGTTGTTTTACTAAAACAATTCTTAAATGGGGTTATGCAAGTCATATATTTTACTATAAAAATTAATTGGAAAGCTAAAAATATTTCCTACATCATGATATTTTTTTATAATTTTTATACATTTAATAAATTAAATTATTTATGACACCATGATGATGCAGCAATTACCTCATTATTTAACGATTTAAATAAAATGAAAATATAATGTAAAATCTAAGACCTACACTTGTCAAAAACCTATTGGATGGGTGGATTTAGAACCATTATCACTTTATCCTCTAAATTTATAATTGTGGGACCTTTTAAATCCGAAAATCATTTTATAATAAAGTATCCTTTTGTAACTTTCCAAGAGTGCCCTTCCTCTCCTCTTATAAAAGTCCCCCACCTCTACCACCTTACCCACACTTCCAAAGCCTTTGTCTCGGCCAAAACCTGTCCATTTTGTCTCTCCAAATCCCTCTCTTACTCCTTGAAGCCTCACTTTGGGCATAAGTCTTCCCAAGGAAGCCTTTGAGCTCAAATCAAAAAGAGTTACCAGTTTTAAAGGTAGTGTCTTCTCTTGTGTTCTTATGTTTTATTTTGCTTCTCCAACCCCCTAAACTCTTTTTATTAATTTCTTTTGTAACAAAACCAGTATCATCCATATACTAGGATGTTGTTATAATAAGGATTCTATCTAAACTTACACACACCTACATCTAATGGTTAAAGAACATATTGTTTCCGTGGATGTCGAATTTCTGCCTCACGAAACGATGATTGTTCAATATTCTTTTAACACATTCAAAGGTAGCCATTAAGATGACACTATATTTATATATGATATATAATATGTTTATGTTTTACTTAATATTCTGTATTTTTCATTTACGTCATACCTTTATGGTTTCCATTATGGGTAAACGCGATATCATCATTTTAGGAAGTACGGACTACCGCCCCCTCAAAGTGATTTGATTCGTTAATGCCATATGTGGGACGTATAAAGGATATAATTAATGATATTATATATGATATTATACTGTAATTATAATATACCTTTATATAATTATGATTCCATTCCATAAAATATGAAATAGAAATGAAAGTAGCGTTCATGCGTACGTACGACTTACTGTCTCCATGAACGGTGCATTTCATTTCTTACCTCTAAACGTTATGTAATATTATAAATGCATGTATATACTGGATATATATGATATATATGATATCTACATCATGAGTATAACTCTATATATAATGATACATGAACAACTTGTAATTAAAAGAGTTTATTTTTTACTCAAGTACTAATGATCGATAAACGACCGTTATTAACTTAAATAATTACATAGTGTTCCTGACATGGTAATAAGTGATATAAAAGGAATAATGAACTTGAAAAAGGTTCTTAAGCAAGTAGAAATTAACTCAAGTTTATTATTTAGGAGGTTAAAGAATGATCGATTCAAGTCGGACCCGAGGTATGGGACTTCATCTCAATCTCCTTTCATTGAGGGGTATTTTGTTTTATACACAACCTTCTATTATACGTTGTATAAACCCCTTTGACTTTTACGTTTATCCAAAGGGAATATTTTTTTATACGAATCATTTTACTAAATGACAAAAGGGAATGTTTTTGTTGTACGTATGCAGCGACAATGGCTTCTCCACCGCCGTGACCATTATTTAAGTTTCGGCTTCCTCTACAATCCATACCTTTTTTTAAAATGAAAAATAAATACCATGTTTTACTTTTATTTTATTTTGGTATTGAAAAGGGTTTTCATAATGTTTTTATTATATCAATGTGTTTTATTGATATCTTGTGATTGAAATGTGGAAATGTTATGTTTCGTTTATGCATGTTTTATGTGATACGATTATGTTATGGTTCTTGGGTATTATTATGAAGATGGGTGGTTCTGTGATAAACTAAGGGTGGGTGATCCCGATATAGCTCTCCAATACATTGGGTAACCTGAATAAGTTAAAGATTAAGGTTTCTCCAAAGAGATTTAGGGAATATACTTTTATGGGTATTCCAAACGTAACCAAGAGGGTTACTCCCTACATAAGAATGTTATGAATGCCTCAAGTTACCTTTATATCTTACGATTTCTATGATTTATTCATTACTTGATGAGGTATGTGATTATGTTTTATGAGTAAATTATGATTTCATGCATGGACTAATGTTTTCATTTCATATTATTTTTATAACCCTTACTGAGCTTATTATGCTCATCCCATGTTTTTGAAATGTTTTTCATAGGTCAAGGGAATGGTACATGATATGATGATAGCATCAATGAAGTGTCCAGAAAGAATCCATGTTTTATTTAAAATATGTTCCATTGATGGGAAAAATGAATACTATCTTTTATGTAACCACTTTGTTTAAAGGTGGAATGTAATGCAAGTTTTATGATCTAATTCTCTAAAACTCTAAACCTGAAAAGATCCTCAATATGTAATCTTTTAATAACTCAATATTAAGTAAGGTTTAAGGTTGGGGCCTTATAGTTGGTATCCGAGGTCGGTATAGATAAATTTAGGAGTTATAATTTTATTAAATTATTATACAAAAATATTTTTTATGGTCAAATTGAAAAGATAAAGCATTTGAAGATTACCAAGTTGATTTATCTAAGACATGTTTGTTCAAAATGGTTTTCCGCAGAGGAAATAGGGAATCAGTGCTAGGAAGGCATACAGAAGGAAATAACCTTTCGAATCAGCATTCTAAGATGGTCGGAATTGGAAATGAATAGTTTTTTGCAGTAATGGCGCAGTTTACTCAAGCCATAAATGGTGGTGGTATCCATGCACGAGATCAGCCAGATCAACCGTAGAGGAACATGTCAGTGATGGAAGATTTCATGAGGCAACACTCCCCATCATTTAGAGGATCATCTGACCCTGTTCTAGCTAAATGGTGGATTAAAGAAGTGGAGAAGATTTTCAATGTCATGGTGTGATCAGACAATCAAAAGGTTAGTCTTTTTATTTACAGTTTGGAGGTTGAAGCAGATCAGTGGTAGTCGATGGTTAAAAATATCAAGGACGCTGATGAGATTGATGCTCTCGTAGGGATGAATTCAAAGGTATGTTTCTTGAGAAGTATTTTCCTAAGGCTGTTCGACTTAGGATGGAAAAGCAATTCTTGGAATTGAGGCAAGAGGAAGACTCAGTTGATACCTATGAATAAAGGTTCACTCAATTGGAAAGGTATGCTCCAAATTTTATCTGAGACCTTGATAGTAAAATCAATAATTTTTACTCAGGATTAAATCCAAAATATTGAAGGGAATTAGCTTCTCGGGAGTTCAAAAGTTATGAAAAGCTTGTTCGATGTGCTGAGAAGGTGGAAATGGAGTCTGCCGATGATCAGGTGTTCTATAACAACCAACAGAAGATGAGACCGAGCTGGCAGGAAAAAGGAAAGAATTATTCAAAAAAGCCTGATGGTAAGAAAACTAAGTTTCCAGTTTGTGATAAATGTGGTAAAAGGCATGCTAGGGAATGTCTTCTGAATTTTGGAAAGTGCTACCGATGTGGTAAGATGGGACATATGGCTCGTGATTGCACTGAAAAAGATCAAGGTGATGGTAAGTCCAAATTTGATTTGCAGCTAGTGAAATGTTTTAAGTGCAATGAGATGGGTCACTATGCATATGAGTGTCTGACAAAGAGCTCAAGTGATGGAAAGCAGTTAGACAACAAGCAGAAAGGGGTGGTGAAATCTTTTGCAACTACTTCAGCAGATGTCGGGCCATCAAATGAAGTTGTATCGGGTACTTTGTTTGTTTTTTCAGATTATGCCAGTGTGTTGTTTGATTCGGGGTCTACACATTCTTTCATCTCTAAAAACATTTCTATTAAAATTGGAATACCATCTCAAGAAATGACTCCTAAACTTGTGGTAAAAACACTTGGGGGAAATGTTGAGGCAAAAAGAATTTATAAGAATCTTCCTATCCTTATCCGTGGAAAGAACCTACACTTAAACCTTATTGTTTTACCTCTAGTAGATTTTGATGTTATCCTGGGTATAGATTGGCTCTCTATTTACCATGCTAAGATTGACTGTAGATCTAAAGAAGTTTCTTTTCAGAAAGACTTTCAGTTTGTGTACAAGAATGATCCCTTACTGTTGATAACTTATCAAAAGGCTGAGAAACTTGTAAAAGATTGAAATGAATGTTACCTTGCACACATCGTTGAAAATAAAGCAACTGTTCAGATTAATGATGTTCCAGTGGTAAATGAGTATCCTGATGTTTTTCCTGATGAGTTTCCTGGAATAATACCAGATCGGGAAGTTGAATTTATGGTTGACTTAGTTCATGATTCTAAGCCAATTTCAAAACCCCCTTATCGAATGGCTCAAATTGAACTTTTAGAGTTGAGGGAACAATTGCCAGATTTATTAGAGAAAGGTTTCATTCGACCTAGAACATCACTATGGGGTGCTCCTATTTTATTTTTTAAAAAGAAAGATGGTTCTATGAGACTTTAAATTGATTATAGAGCCTTGAATAACATCACTGTTAAGAACAAATATCCTTTTCCTCATATAGATGATTTGTTTGATCAGCTCCTGGGAGCTCAGTATTTTTCAAAGATTAACCTGAGATCGGGGTACCATCAGCTGAAGGTAAAGGAATCAGATGTTCCGAAGACTGTGTTTCGTGAAAGATATGACCATTATGAATTTGTATTAATGCCTTTTGGGCTAACCAATGCACCTGCTGTATTCATGGACTTAATGAATAGAATTTTCCATGAGTTCTAGGATAAGTTTGTAGTGGTTTTCATTGATCATATTTGGTGTTTTATAAAAGTAAAGAGGAGAATGAAATATAATTAAGGGTTATTTTTAAAACCATAAAAGAAAATAAATTGTATGGGAAATTCAGCAAGTGTGAGTTTTGGTTGCAACAAATTTCTTTCCTTGGTCACATTGTTTCTAAAGATGGGATAACTGTTGATCCTACAAAAACAAAGGTTGTTGATGAATGGAAAAGACCCAAAAATGTAACTGAGATTTGTAGTTTCCTTGGTTTAGTAGGCTATTACCGAAGGTTTGTTAGAAATTTTTCATGGTTATCTAGTCCAATGACTAAGCTAACTCGAAAGGGTGTTAATTTTATCTGGACAAATGAATGTGATGATTGTTTTCAGGAATTGAAAAGAAGATTGGTGAATGCTCCAGTTTTGGCACTACCTTCCAGGAATGGAGAGTTTGTTATCTACAGTGATGCTTCATTGAAAGGACTTGGTTGTGTCCTAATGCAGAATGATCAGGTAATTGCTTATGCTTCATGACAGTTGAAAACTCATGAGGTAAATTACCCTACACATGATTTAGAATTATCTGTTGTTGTTTTCGCTTTAAAAATTTAGAGGCATCATTTGTATGGAGTAAAGTGTGAAATATATACTGATCACAAAAGTTTAAAGTATATATTCACTCAGAAAGAATTGAACATGAGACAGATGAGATGTCTGGAATTAATCAAGGATTATGATTGTACAATTCATTACCATCCGAGAAAATCAAATAAAGTGGTTGATGCTTTGAGTCAAAAAAGTAATGCTTCATTAACAATTTTGAGTTTGGAACGTGATCCTTTGGTTAAGGATTTGATGAACTTTGGCACAGAATTTTTTGGTGCAGGATGTTATTCTGTTTTGTTTTAGGTATCAGTGAAATCATGTCTATCAGACAAAATCAAGCAAGCACAGAAGCAAGACAGTGAGTTGCAGAAAAAGGTAGATCTTGTTCAGAAGGGTAAGTTTCCTGAATTAAACATTGATAATTATTGTGTTTAGAGATTTGGGAAGAGATTGTGTGTGCCTTTTGATTCATAGTTGAAGAGAGAGTTTTTATGTGAAGCTCATAGTTCTCCGTTTTCAGTTCATCCTGGCAGTACTAAGATGTACAGAGATCTGCCAGAGTATTACTGGTGGGATGGAATGAAAAGAGATATTGCTGATTTTACAGTGAAGTGTTTGACTTGTCAACAGGTTAAAGCAGAGCGGCAGTTACCAAAAGGGATGCTTCAGCCTTTACCAGTGCCAGAGTAGAAATGGGAAAATATATCCATGGACTTTGCTGTGGGATTTCCGAAGACACCTCGAGGTAATAATGAAATCTGGGTTATTATTGATCGCTTGACTAAATCCGCTCATTTCCTTACTATACGAGATAATTTTTCCCTAGATCAACTTTCCCGTTTGTATCTTAAAGACATAGTCAGGTTACATGGAGTTTCTCTCTCCATTGTATCTTATCGTGATCTCAGTTTTACTTCTAACTTTTGGAAAGGCCTTCAGAAGTCATTGGGTACTGAATTAAATTTTATTACAGCTTTTCATCCTCAATCAGATGGGTAGTCAGAACGGACAATTCAGACTTTGGAGGATATGATACGTGCTTGTTCGATGGATTATCAGGGAAGTTGGGACCAACATCTTTCTTTGGTTGAGTTTTATTGTAATAAAAGTTTTCATTCCAGTATACAGATGGCACCATTTGAGGCGTTATATGGGAAGCGGTGTCGAACTTCAGCTTTCTGTGATGAAGTGGGTGAAAGGAAGCTGATAGGACCAGAATTGGTAAAAGAGTTGGCAGAAAAAGTTTAGTTGATTCAGAAACACATTAGAACTGCTCAGAGAAGGAAGAAGAGTTATGCGGACAATAGGAGAAAGGATCTCTCTTTTGAGGTAGGTGATCATGTTTTTCTCAAAGTCTCACCATGGAAAAGTGTGATGCGATTTGGTAAGAAAGGAAAGCTGAGTCCAAGATTCATTGGACTATATGAAATTCTGGAGAGAGTTGGATCAGTTGCTTACCGATTGGCTTTACCTCTAAGTTTATCTCAGTTACACTTTTTTTTATGTTTCAATGTTAAGGAAGTACATGCCAGTTCCATCTCATGTTTTGAGTCTAGAGGTAGTTTAGATGGAAGAGAACCTATCTTATGAGGAACAACCGGTCCAGATTCTCGACCACAGGGAGAAAGTGTTACAGAATAATTTGATTCATTAGGTAAAGGTTTTGTGGAAAAACCACATGATTGAAGAGGCAACATGGGAATCTGAAAATGCAATGTGGGCTAAATATCCCCACTTATTCGATAAGTAAATAAATTGCAGGGACACAATTTTCTAAAGGGGGAAGGATGTAACATCACAAGTAATCAATGAATAATATATATAGTTATCTATGTCTATTTATGAATTATATAGTGTTTTAGAGGCTTAAAATGAAAATAAATCCAATCTTAATCATGGAATACACTAATATTTTTAAAAGATTGTTTTACTGCCTTTTAATGGAAAACCATTTTTAAATCAAACTTTTGACAATTTTATAATCTCTATTTTTCAAAATAAACATATTCTTTATGATTGGGACATTTAAATTTACATTGGATAAATTTTTGGTATTTTTCTGACAATGTTCATTTTTTAATGAATAGTAAAAAATACTGCATTTTACATCAAAACATCTTTTTCATCTAATATAATTATATGGTTAGATTATATTTTAATTGGTCTTAAATTGTAATCTGAATATATTTTTACCATTTAATCCAATGGTGGTCATTAGGATTAACTTCACTTTGAAATTGGACTTAAAGTAGTGTCAACCTTTTGATACTTATTGTTTCATAAAAACACGGTATTTGCTCTGACAATGGGAATTAATTATTAAATTAATTAATGTAACTTATATGTTTTAAATTTTTGAAAATAGAAATCGTTTTTGAATTTGGAATATCAAATATAGCTTAGGGTGAGGTTTTGGTATTTTTCTGAAAAACATCAATTTTTGATGAATAGTGAAACCACTAAGTGGTACTTAAAAAACTGATCTTTCATTTAAATAAAATTTTACCACCTCTGTGTTTTGAATTTCAAAAATCTGACATACATGGTTTTAATTAAGAAGTAAAATTTGGTTCAATGGGATTAAAATAATTTTTCGGTGAATAGTAATTTTTAAGTTTTTAATCGCGATTAGAGGTAATTAGTGTAGTTTAAGGTAAAAAAATGTTTTAATAATATGAAATGACCTAGAAACATGTACTACCCTTATTGGATGTATCATGGACGACCAAGACAACCCATGGGTCTATTTTTGGGACCCCATGGAGCCACTTGGGTAAGATAATGACATTAACGCCTTTTATTTAAAGTAAAAGTAAAAATGTCACAAACAAGAGTTGTTTTACTAAAACAATTCTTAAATGGGGTTATAAAAGTCATATTTTTTACCATAAAATTCATTGTAAAGCTAAAAATATTTCATACATCATGATATTTTTTTATAATTTTTATACATTAAATAAATTAAATTATTTATGACACCATGATGATGCAGCGATTACCTCATTATTTTACGATTTAGAAAAATTGAAAATATAATGTAAAATCTAAGACCTACACTTGTCAAAAACCTACTGGATGGGTGGATTTCAAACCCTTATCACCTTATCCTCGAAATTTATAATTGTGGGACCTTTTAAATCCGAAAATCATTTTATAATAAAGTATCCTTTTGTAACTTTCCAAGAGTGCCCCTCCTCTCCTCTTATAAAAGGCCCCCACCTCTACCACCTTACCCACACTTCCAAAGCCTTTGTCTCAGCCAACCCCAGTCCATTTTGTCTCTCTAAATCTCTATCTTACTTCTTGAAGCCTCACTTTGGGAATAAGTCTTCCCAAGAAAGCCTTTGAGCTCAAATCAAAAAGAGTTACTTGTTTTAAAGGTAGTGTCTTCTCTTGTGTTCTTATGTTTTATTTTGCTTCTCCCACCCCCTAAAATATTTTTATTCATTTCTTTTGTAACAACACCAGTATCATCCATATACTTGGATGTGGTTATAAGAAGTATTCTATCTACACTTACACTCACCTATATCTAATGGTTAAAGAACATACTGTTTCTGTGGATGGTGAATTTCTGCCTCACGAAATGATGATTGTTCAATATTCTTTTAACACCTTCAAAGGTGGCCATTAAGATGACACTATATTTATATATGATATATAATATGTTTATGTTTTACTTAAGCTTCTGTATTTTTCATTTATGGCATACCTTTATGGTTTCCATTATGGGTAAACGCGATATCATCATTTTAGGAAGTGCGGACTACCGCCCCCTCAATGTGATTTGATTTGTTAATGCCATATGTGGGACGTATAAAGGATGTAATTAATAATATTATATATGATATTATACTAGAATTATAATATACCTTTATATCATTATGATTCCATTCCATAAAATACGAAATAGAAATGAAAGTAGCGTTCATGCATACGTACGGCTTACCGTCTCCATGAATGGTGCATTTCATTTCTTTCCTCTAAACGTTATATAATATTATAAATGCATGTATATACTAGATATATATGATATATATTATATCTACATCATGTGTATAACTCTAGATATAATGGATACATGAACAACTTGTAATTATAAAGAGTTTATTTTTGACTCAAGTACCAATGATCGATAAACGACCGTTATTAACTTAAATAATTACATAGTGTTCATGACATGGTAATAAGTGATATAAAAGGAATAATGAACTTGAAAAATGTTATTAAGCAAGTAGAAATTAACTCAAGTTTATTATTCAGGAGGTTAAAGAACAATCGAGTCAAGTCGGACCCGAGGTAAGGGACTTCATCTCAACCTCCTTTAATTGAGGCATATTTTGTTTTATACACAACCTTCTTTTATACGGTATATAAACCCCTTTGACTTTTACATTTATCCAAAAGGAATATTTTTTTACACGAAGAGTTTTACTAAACGACAAAAGGGAATGTTTTTGTCGTACGTATGCGGTGACAACGACTTCTCCACCGCCGTGACCATTATTGAAATTTCGGCTTCCTCTACAAGCCATACCTTTTTTAAATGAAAAATAAATACCATGTTTTACTTTTCTTTTATTTTGGTATTGAAAAGGGTTTTCATAATGTTTTTATTATATCAATGTGTTGTATTGATATCTTGTGATTGAAATGTGGAAATTTTTTGTTTCCTTTATGCATGTTTTATGTGATATGATTATGTTATGGTTCTTGGGCATTATTATGAAGACGGGTGATTCTGTGATAAAATAAGGGCTGGTGAGCCTGATATAGATCTCCAATGCATTGGGTAACACGAAGGAGATAAATGTTAAGGTTTCTCCGAAGAGATTTAGGTAATATAATGTGATGGGTATTCCAAACGTAACCAAGAGGGTTACTCCCAACGTAAGAATGTTATGAATGCCTCAAGTTACCTTTATGTCTTATGATTTCTATGATTTATTCATGACTTGATGAGGTATGTGATTATGTTTTATGAGTAAAGTATGATTTCATGGATGGACTAATGTTTTCATTTCATATTTTTTTATAACCCTTACTGAGCTTATTATGCTCATCCCAGGTTTTTGAAATGTTTTTCACAGGTCAAGGGAATGGTACATGATATAATGATAGTGTCATGGAAGTTTCCAGATAGAATCCATGTTTTATTTTAAATATGTTCCATTGATGGGAAAAATGAATACTATCTTTTATGTAACCACTTTTTTTAAAGGTGGAATGTAATGAAAGTTTTATGATCTAATTCTCTAAAACTCTAAACCTGAAAAGATCCTCAATATGTAATCTTGTAATAAGTCAAGATTAAATAAGGTTTAAGGCTGGGGCCTTATAGCATATAAACCCAAAATTAAACTTTTTATAGCCAAATTTTACACTTGATAAATTTTTCATACAAATTATCATTTATTAGGTTCTTTAATAAAATCATCAACTAATATTAATGATCTTAATTTATATTTTAATATATAATAATATCATATATAAATACTACTATAAATTGATCAAGTTAATCTCTAAATATTATATTCTTTAAATCCCAGAAGTTTGTAGGGGAATTAGTATGAAAAAATGGCCTCGCTATAAATTTTTTGTGTCTATATCTTATATAGAATTTTATCTTAGGTACATATTTATTATTTACCCTCAGTTGATGATATACATAAAGAAGTTCAATTTTAAAAAAAAATGACCTCTTTACAGTTGAACAAATAAGCCATCAATATAGGGTAAAGGATACTTATTCTTTATAGTGATCTTATTAAGTTCATTATGGTTAATATAGATCCCCATAAACCCATATTACTTCTTAATAAAGATAATAGGTTCACCCTAATCTTACACACTTGGATGAATAAATACTTTTATAATATTCTTCTAGAGTTTTTTCTAAATTCCTACAACTCAATTGGGTCCATTCTATATGAAGTCTTTAAAATATGTGTAGCATCATGTAAGAGTTATATTGAAAACTCAAGTTTACAATTTAGTAGAAGAATAAAAATATATTTTTTAAAAACACCACAAACCTCCCACGCAATAGGAATATTTTCAATGTTGAGTTTTTTCTCCAAAAATCTAAGATAAACACCCCTTTTGAATAGAAATCCAGGCACATATAGTGGATGTGATTTCCATAAAAATATCATATTTAACATCAAATTGATAGAAGATTATATGTTGGTTTGGAATATCAATTATGGCTTCCCTTCCTTGGAAATTAATGTGGTATTTTGTAAGGAAATCCATTCAATGACCAAAGTAACACTTAATTCAATTAGAGGGTGAATAATAAGATTTATAGGAAGCACATTCTAAAAAAACATTAGTTGGAGAAAATTTATAGAATTGAGATATGACCATCATACAATTTTTATTTTTCCCTTATAATTAAACATATAATCACTATGGTTATATTTTTATACCCTTTTAAAATTCTAAAATATAAAATAGTGGGTAGATCCACAATCAAATAAGACACTACCAGTTCTAAAGTTGATGAAAAGTGCACCTTTCACCATATCATTATCATACCCTTCATCAGAAATAATGATCAAATGATAATTCTATTTATATCTAGGATTAAGAGGTTTCTGAGATATCCCATCCTCATTAACCTTCATATTTTATCACTAGTTATCATAATTCCCATACACCTTATTATTTAAACACGGGGGTATGGGTGGTGCATTCTTTTTCTTCATCTTCCTCATTAGATAACTTCTTCTTCCAATTACTTTAGTATTCAATTGCCTTATGACCTTCTCATCTATAATTAAAATGTTTACTTGCTCTCTGGATAAAATTTCCTTCATGTTTCCTTCCACATTTTGAGTAAATAGTTAATCTACCTTCTTCTCTCCATGGATTTTATAATTTACATTGAATTTTTATCTTTATTTTCTTATCAAAACCATAATATCGTTGTGTAAGTCTAGTATCTATTTCCACCTTTATCTCCCATAAAATAAATTCTTCACTACTTTTGAATTAAATTATATCTAATTCCCTTAAGTTACTTTATTATAATCCAATAAATAATCGAACAATCTAATTTCTTTTTGGATGATAATACATGAATCATATCTCACAATTCTAGTTGTATTTTCAGCATATGTACAAACATATTAATCATCCATTTTCTTTACATAGAGGAATTAATTATCCATTTTTTGTATGTAGAATATGAGGAATGTACTTATTGAATAATAATATTTTAAACTCATCCAACTTCATAGAGTTAACTTATTCCCATTTACTTGTGTTCATGATAAGATTTTATCACTAATATACTTCATCTTATAGATGATAAAAAACCAACAAAAATATTTTTTCAAACACTATGGAAAAAAACTATTTTTAGAGGTAATAATCCATTAATCCATAACTATTGGATTAATTGACCCACTAAAATAAGGTTGATGTTCCCTCATGTACGACTCAACCAAACTATCTTCACACTTTTTCTCATTGGGATTCTTGGCATGATTCATATCTTAAGAAAGATGTAAAATCATAAAAATAATATTTTACATTCCATATCCCATAACAGTTGGTTATTCATGAGGGAAATCATTAAATTTTCCTTAATATTCAGAAATAACACAGTTCTATTGGGTTCTAGTCATTGACTAAATCCAAAACATATTAGTGTAATAAAAAATAATCATATTGTATATAAAGGAAACATTTGTATAGAAATAACCCAAGTATATCTCCTAGCAGTTTTAAACTAAGTGTATAGAAAGGAAAAATTTACCATGGACTAGAATTATGGATGATATATACTTGAACAACTCTTTCCTATGTTATTAACCCTATATATATATGTTCCAAAACCAAACCCACTTGTAGTATCTAAATAGAGACGTTTATGTAAGAGTTTTATGCTATTTTATTTACAATAACATATGCATTTCTTCTTTACATATGGTTATCCTAAAGGCTATCGTTAATGTTTTCTTATCTAAGTTTCCAAAAGACACTAAACATTTCTATGAAACCAACTATAGTGACTCATTATTTTTATGAAAAAATATCACATCTTTTTATATGAGTATTCAACACATAACATTCAGATCATTTCCATAATGTTATAGGTTTAGGTTTTTAGAAACATGGAAACACAAATAAGTTTTTCATAATAGATCTAAATAATCTATAATTATGTTATTTAAAAATAAAACCCTTCTTAGATATATCAAATTTATAACCTTTATTTATAACCTCGGGAAAGGAAACATATCAAAAGGGTGAGATTAATTGCTCAATAAGGTTAAATAAGGGAGATATTAGTGATCCTTTAAACATAACATAAGCATGAGGGTATGTGAACCAGAGAAAAACATTTGAGAAACGTACCTTTCATATCATATATCATAATATTAACTCGTGTAATAATGTTTGGTAGTTCATAATACATGAATCATAAATGAATCTAAGAACATTATCAATGAGAGTTTAGCATTGGGATATGATATAATTTTTTGGTATATGCACGAGCATGGAAAATCGTTACCTTGGTCATGGATCACTACCAATATTATCATAGTGGATTAGGATTACTCTACTTTTTATCATATCCTTAGTCAATTTTCACATCTAAAACTATCATAGTGCACAGATTACCTTACTGAACTAGGTTCACTCCCCATTACAGTCCTTATTATCTCAAGAGATATCCATTTTTACCTAATGTATTGTAAGGATATATAATTTTGGGCCCACCCACTAGATAATAATAATACATTCATATGCCTTCCATATGATCATAAAACATTCATCATATATCATTACCTATTTAAAAAAAATTAGATTAAAAAAAACATTTTAATGACACACAATAGAAAACCCCATGTAAAATAAATGGATTTTATAATCATCTCATTATAATCATCTCATCATTATAATAAAAAACAATCTAATGAAAGAATAAGGATCTAATCCATTGATCATATCCCCAGTAAATCATATATAACATCAAAATATGTTATTATAAATGGAAATTCTTTTAAAAGACCACTGGGAATGTTTCTTGAGAAAAATACCACTTAAATTTTGGAATCACATCTTTAAAATTTAAAAATTTACAAAATATTATGAAATGAAATATTATAAAATGTCTTTAGAAACTTTTTAATGAGGCTTCAAATCAATGATAAATCATCATGTTGGTAATTTATTTTCATGTCGTGTGTTTTAAAACAATGATTCATTTCATATTTTTAGTAAAAAATCAAAATTACACCATTTAAAAAATAGAAAATAATATTTCGTTTATAAGATTTTATAAAAATTCAATCATGGGTATAAAATACATTAAAAATTTATAGGATAATATAAAAAATACATTAAAATCTTTTTAGAAAACATGGATATGGATGAAAAACTATTTTCAACCAAAAAGAGAAATAACTCTATTTTTCATAAAGACATTCTTTTACTGTCTTGAGTTATTAATGAGATGAAAATTAAATATGAACATATAATGTTCATAAATTACTATAGTATAATAAAATTCCAATGATTATTAGGTGATTGGTCATAAATTTTCATTATTGGGAACTTGATCACAAATAATCTTGATAAATAATGGCCATTAACATAAATCCCTTACCACATTGGTAACTTTTGAATCATATTCCCCATGAAATAATAACATCATATGAAAATTTAAATATCATTATCCTAAGTAAATTTATTATATAACATGTAAAAAGTGTTTTAAATACACATCATAAATGAATATATTTGAATAATATAACAAATGTCCCAAAGAAGAAAATTTTAAACTATAAACCATTACCTTGAGTTTTAATTGCTTCAAATTTAAACTAATCTCTTATATAATAAATTAAAATTTATTTTTATTATACACTGAAATCGTTTACATACATATTATATCATTTATGATCCACATATTATAACATCTTAGGTAATTATAGAATAAGAATATTACATATTTATTAATATTTATGAATTATATAGTAATTATACTTTGAAAAGGATGTTATGTTTGATAGCATACCCGAAACACAGCAATTGGTTTCTCTAAAATATTATGTTGCACACAAGACTAAGTTATACCACAAACATATTATTATAATTTTAATTTGTAGTTATAGAAAATCCTTTAGAATGGTGGGAATGAACGATATTAACTAAATTATGAAAATATAGTTTACACATGTTTATATAATGATTCAATGGTTGGATAATAAATTATAAATGATAATAAAAACCAATTCAATATAAAGGATGTGTTTTTATGAAAAATTATTTAAGTGCGAATAATTGTGTTTATAAAATAATAAAATCACTCTTTTTGGATTATATTAATGAAATATAAATTCAATAATATGTTTAAAATTGATCTTATATGTTTTCTAGACATAATATAAGAAGAAATTCAATTTTATGCATAAAACGAGTATTTTTTAAAAAAAAAAGATTTTTTACCACATTTTGATGGAGAAACCATTTTATGTCTAGTTTCTTTAATATTTATAAATTATATTTGAAAAAATAATCTTATAATTTGTAATAAGGATATAAAAATATACTTTGGGATAATTTTTGGTATTTTTATGATAAATTTTTTATTTTAATGAATTGTGAAAATACTGCATTTTAATTCAAAAAAATTATATAATTTATTTATATAATTAAGTTATATTTTTAATTTTTTTATCATTTAATCTGAATTATTTAATTTTAATCATTTTCTCATTGAAATTGGATATAATATTTTTGATTTTTTAATCGTTTTTACATCAAAAAGTCATTTTCTCAACCCATCAATGAGATTAACATTAAATTAATTCTTCCACTTTTATAAATAGAAATTTTAAAAATAGACATACAAGGTTTTTATCAGTATAAAAAGTTTTATCTAATAGAATCAAAATAATATTTGGT
This sequence comes from Viscum album, assembly GCA_963277665.1. NCBI lineage: Eukaryota > Viridiplantae > Streptophyta > Magnoliopsida > Santalales > Viscaceae > Viscum > Viscum album. The sequence continues at coordinate 1,544,432,154 of OY728129.1, forward strand.
GAATAATAATTTTAATATTTTAGTTACCACGATTAAGGGTAACTAGGGTAATATAAGGTAAAAATAATATATTAATATTTTATAATGACCCTAAAACTTACCCTAATTTAATTGTATTATTTATTATCAAACAATACAATCCTTGGGTTGAAATGCTGTAATTTGGAAGCCACTTGTGTGTGAATATGTATTTATAACATTTTATTTAAAGTAAAGACAATAATGTCATAAACTTGTCTCTTATTACTAAAAAACTTTTATATGGGGATATATAAGATATAAATTCCACTATAAATAGTGAACATAAATATAAAAATATTAAATTAATTATGGTAACTTATTTATAATTTTTAAGAAAAAAATAATTAAACTAAATAGTGACACAGTGATGCTGCATTAATTGATTTATTAAAAGAAGAATCAAATAAATTATATTAATAATATTTAAATAAATATAAATTCATATATTTTCTATCATCCACGAATTTTATATATTATTTTGACATGTTAGGGAAGATTTAATGTAGTTTTACTATCTAATAAAGTTGTTATGATATTTCTAAGAAGTAAATTATTGAATCGTGTCAATGTTGACACTTATGAGATTTTAAAATAATTTATATTTTATTAAATGATATAAAAATTTTAAAAATACAATATTCTTAAAAAAAATTCTAAGGGATATCACATCATCAAAGACTCATTAATGGTTATTTTTGAATTATATGGTAATTTTTTTAACCTTCAATATGTAAATTAATTTATAAAATTATAAGATTTAAAAAGGTTAAATAAGTGTTAAAATAAAAAAGATAAGTTTTAAAATAAAACCAATACTTGTAAAAAATTAGTTTTGAGGATTTAAAACCATTATCATCTTATCTTCTAACTAATATAAATTTGATTCATTTATTGTTAACAATTAATTTATATTAATTTAATATTTTAAGGGTTTCCAAGGGTGCCCCTCCCCTATCCTATAAAAAAATAACCAATTACTCTCTATAAATCATACATCAAAAACCCTTTGTTTCATCCAAAATCTTCAAAAAACCCATCCTATAATATGTACTCATATTCATGAAGTGTTAGTTAAGGCATAACACCCTCATTAGAGGTGTTATGTTGTTAATAATTTGATCATCCGAATGAAAGGTAATGTTTATTATTAAAGTGTTTTTATTTTATGTTTTCTTCCACTTAATTAAAATATTATTCATCCATGATGAGATAATACAAATAGTATTCTTAATATACTAATATGTTATGTTAATATAATCACCTAATTCCATATCCACTTCCACTAAATACGAATGGAATTAATCGTTCATTTATACCTACGAACTATCTCCTCCATGAACTGATCTAATTAGTTTTTCCATAACCGTCTCTCATGACAGGTTATAATAATGAAATTAAAGTTCATATTTGATATTAATAACCTATTAATCATTATAACATAATTATATATTAATTATTTTTTTACTTTCCATGCACAAAAAAATGATAACATTGTTCGTGCGTATGTGAGAACTATCACCTCCACGAAACGATGTGACTCATTTTTATTCATTACATTACTTGTATGATATATATAAGTATATTTATATTATTAATTTGATATTAATAATATTAAGATAATTTTTATAATATAAAATAATACTTACCTTCTTTCCATAACAGTCGATGAAAAATACAAAATTTTACTCATGCATAAGTACGACTTACCGTCTCCATGATTATAACATTGTTCATTTTTCACAACCATACCTAATGGTTTGATTTAAAATAATAATTTACATTTAAAAATGATAAAAATTACATGAATTTTATTCTAGATATTATGTACTTATGACCACATGGATTATTGACATCATACCCTGTTCATTTTTCACTCAAGTACCGAATATCAACAAAACATATGACATGAACTCAAATAATTACCTAATTATTATAAAATGGTAAGTAATGACATAAAAGTAATAATAAACATTAAAATGTTTTAAATAAATTATAATCTAACCTAATTTTATTATTTAGAATGAACAAGGAACATGCAAGATGAATCAAACTCAAGGGAATGGACTTCGTCTCAATCTTCTTTCATTGAGATATATTTTGATGTTATACACCAACTTATTTTATAAGTTGTTTAATCAACCCCATTGACTTTCAATTCCATTAAAAGGTTTTAAAAAGAAATATTTTTATATGAATCATTTTACTTCCCTTACAAAATGACAAAAGTAATTCTTTTTTTTTGACGTATGCGGCGACAATGACTTCTCTGTCGCCTTATTCATTATTTGATATTTGGATTTCTATATAATACATAATATTTTTAAAAGGGAAAATAAATTCCTTATACATTTTTTTGTAATTTGGAATTGAAAATGGTTTTGATAATAGATTTACTATTTCAATATCTTGAAATTATTTCATTTGATTGTAAATGATATTTTATGAGTGAAATATTGATAATTTTAATAATTTATATGTTATGATTATACAATGGTATATAGAAATTTGATGGATGGTTACGTGATAAACCAAATATGGTAGGTTCCATGATAAATCATAGACATGTGGTTTCGTGATTAACTATGGTTTTTTATTGAGTTATAACCTCCAATTAATTGCGTATTTAATTTGGTCTTATTATAATTCTATTTGTAAGAGTGATATATATGGAAGTTAATGGCATGTTTATTCCATTTAGGTATTATTATGTTCCAAGTAAATATTATATGTTATATGTAATTTCTATGAGTTTTATGGTAATATTTTGATTACAAAAATGGAAATAAATGAGTATATATTTAGTAAAAAAGTATTTACTACTTCTTTAAGGTGAAAAGTATTACTTTATGATAAAAGTGTTCATAATTTACATGTTTCTTCAAGGCTAACAGTTTTATTTCTTTATGTCCCTTACTGATATTTTTCTGCATATCCAATGTTTTAAACAAATAATAGGATCTAAGGGTGAATATAGGCAAGAACGATATCACTAAAAAATTTATGATGATTAAAAATGAAATAAAACCATGTTTCTTTTTAAATAGTTATGGTTTTGTGAAAAAATGGATCGTGAGTAAATGTGTATACTTTTTAATATTTTAGTTATTATGTTTGAGATATGGAATATTTTTTAAAGCTATAAAATTTTAAATATCTTCAATTTCATTGAATTTAATTTCTTTCCTAAAATTCAAGATTATGTAATGTTTATGGTTAGGGCCCTATATTTAGTATCAGAGTAAAGGTTTAGATAAATTTAGATGTTAGGATGTTATCTAGGTGTAGGTTAAATATCCAATATAACTAAGAGGGTTATTATCACAGGGAAAATTTTAGAGGTTTATGGTAAATTATGTGTATTGGATAAAAACCTAAACAACTAAGATATAAGTAGGTTGATGGATTATAGTATTATAAAAAAATTATGTTATCTTTACCCTATAAGGGATTCTTCTTTTAATAATTCATTTCATGTTTAACTAAATATTATTTTAAGAAGATTAAATATCATTTTTTGATATAGAAGGAAAGATATCTTACCCAAAATTATTATCCCTCTATGATTATTTTATCATCAATGTTATGAGAAAATCATGTTCTAAATATTTTGATAACTTCTTGAGTATTCAGATCTTCTATAAAAAATTATTTGAGTTATCCAACACAAAATCATTTCATAAAAAATTTAATATTTCATGGTATATTTCTCGTATGATTTCAAGATCTCAACTCATCCAACTATTTTAAAAGATGTAATACCAAAAGTGGTGTGAAAGTTTACTTTTTGAAATTATAAAAATTGGATGAAAGGGAAAATAAACATCAAGAAGATCCAAAAATTTGGATTCACGATATGAATTATCTTCTTATATATAAATTATGAAACATGATGTGATTGATATTTAATAATCATGAGGATATAATCCATAAATTTATTTTTTATGAATGAGGTATTAAGAGATTAGATGGTAATTCATGGTCAATAGATTATAAATAATGTTGAAATATTAATATGTCAACATATAATGTATTTAATAGTTATGGTATAGTTAAGGACGTTGAAATGTATAAAAGTATTAATACTCTTGATTCTTGGGGTAATTCTGAAGTCTTTTTTTATTTTTGTAAAATGTAACCCTGAAGTTTTTATGTGAAAATGTTATTTGAGTAAGAATTATCTTTTTGGGACATAATTATAAAGTAATGGATGACCTTTAGGGTTCATATGATCTTTTTTTAGGTAATTATGGGTTATTACATTTTAGGTTGAAAAATGAAAGGTATGAGATAACCTTTGAGGATAAAACATGTTACTTTTATTTTTGAGTACATTATCATATTTTTATAATATTATAAGTATGATGTATTTTTATAAAAAGGAAAACTCATAGGATGGGTGACAACCTGTCGTGTCCGGCAAGGCCACGATAATCAAAACAACAACCGAAGGGTGAAAAGGAATTATCACCTAATACTGGCCTACGTGAAGTCCCTGGTTAGTATGAACTTTTTTTTAGTTAAGATATTTTATAGAATAAGAAAAAGTTGATTTTGGTAATTTATGTTTTATCAAATGGAAATCCTCAGTTTTGGAAAATGATTTAGTGATTAAGTAATTAATGTTATTTAAAAAGATGTTGACTATTTTGAGAATCCAATATGATCAATGTAAATAGAATAATTTGGTATTTTATTGGACTAATAAAGGTTTTATTATATTTTGGAAGAATAAATGATGGACTAATAGTGATTTTAGTTTTTTCTGAAAACAGTTAGCATATCTTGAATATTATTATGAAAATTACTTTTTTATGTGAGACTTTAAGAGAAATTGAATTCATTTGGAGATAAATGTTTAAATTTATCTTGGAAGACTATGGGATCAAATCCCTCTAAATATTGTGTTTAAATATTAGTTTGGATTATTTTTAGAGATAATAAGGATATTTATTGAATGGTATATGTTGAAATTTGGGTATCAAGGTTGAATTTTGAATATTAATGTATTTTTTTATCATATAATGGTTTTTTTATTTTAGATAATTCTCTTATCTTATCCTAAATATTTTGGTTTTGGATAATGTTTCACGATAGGAGAAATATATTGTTAATATTTTGTGTATTATTTTATTCAGTATAAGTTTATTCAAGCATGAAAAATTCACCATAAATACTCATATTTTGGAGAAAAAGATAAGTTTGTGGTGGAATTTGAATAAAGGGTGAAACTATACTTTTCATGTAAGTATATTTTGTTCTGTTCTTATTTCAGGTAGTAAAAGAATTCCAAAAATCGATGAAAATGATATTAAAACAAATTTTTTATCAGTTTACATTACCTAATATGAAATAAATAAACATTTAACCAATCACAAATTTATGGTTTTTTATTGTTAACTTTCTCCTGATCAAGTTTTATATCACTCTCCATCAGAACATTATAGTTAGTTTTTCATCCATATCCATGTTCTCCTACATGGAATCATAATATGTGTTATCTCGGGTGACATTTGTACATAACATCCTTTCTTTTAAAGTGCAATTTTTATTGACTCTTTATCTGATTTGGGATTTTAATAAAGTTATTTTGAAAAGAGAAACATTAGTTACAGAGCCCAAATTTAAAATTGTGAGGACATAATTTATAGATGGGGGACATAAAATCCCAGGTAATTATATAATAAGAATATTACAAATGAATTAATATTAATGAATTATATAGTTATTTTACTTTAAAAGGTACACTATGTCTTATAGCATACCCAACACATAATAATGTATTTCTCAAAAATCTTACGATGTACACTAAACTGAGTTATACCAAAAACAAAATATATTATTAGTATTATTATTTTAATTTGAGGTTATCGTATTTCCATTAGAATGGTAAGAATTAACTATATTAAATAAATTATGAAAATACAGTTTACATGTGTTTATATAATGATTCATTGGTTAGAAAATTAATTAGAACTGAAAGTAAAAAACCAACTGAATATAAATGGTGTGTTTTTATGACAAACTATTTAATTGACAATAATTGTGTTTATAAAATAATAAAATAATTATTTTTGGATTATATTAATGAAATATAAACTAACTATGAAGTTTAAGGTTCATATTATATGTTTTCAAAACATGATATAAGAAGAAATTCATTTTTATTTATAAAAAGAGTATTTTTAAAAAAAGATATTTTTACCACCTTTTTATGGAGTACCCATTTAAAATCTTGTTTTTTGTTACATTTATAAATTATATTTGAAAAAATTAAATTCTTATTTGTAATAGGGATATAAAAATTTTCCCTTGGTTAATGTTTTGCATTTTTCTGATGAATTTTATATTTTAATGAATAATGAATAATGCTGCATTTTAATTCAAAACTTCTTTTTCATCTAATTTATTTATATAGTTATATTATCCTTTTAATTGGTTTTAAATTTTAATTAGAGTAATTGTTTATTATTTAATCCAATTTAGGTCATTGAAATTAAATTTTCATTAATATTTGATATAAAAACTTTGTGAACTTTTAAACGCTTCTTACTTCCAAAAACATTTTTTCTCGATCCATCAACAGGATTAAATTTAAAATAATATTTACCCTTATATGAATTTAATTTTAAAAAATATAAATAAATTGTTTTAAATAGTATGAAAATTCTGATATAATATGATCAAAATAATGTTTAGTGATTAGTAACTTTAGTATTGTATTTACCAAGGTTAAGAGTAAATCAGGTGATTAAAGTTAAAAATAATATTATAAAATTTTAAAATTACCCAAACACTTGTCTTAATATCTTTGGATGATTTATTGTCTAACAAAAAAATACTTGGGGTTAAATTTTGGCCTTTTTAAGCCATTTGGATGTGAATATGACATTTATAACGGTTTATTTAAAGTAAAGATAAAGATGTCATAAAAATGTATCTTATTAGTAAACATTTTTTAATATGGGTCTATATAAGAGATATATTAGAATATAAATTTAACTTATATAGATAAATATATTTCCTACATCATGGTAATTTATTTACAATTTTTATGAAATAAATAATTAAATTAATTAGTGACACGATGATGATGTAGTAATGGATTTATTAAAATAAGAATTAAATAAATCATATTAAGATTATTAAAATAAATATAATTTGATATATTTTATGTCATAATTGCTTTTTATAGATTCTTTTTACATGTTAGGGATTATTTAATATAGTTTTTTCAAAGGAATCAAGTTGTTATGATGTTTCTAAAAAGTCAATTACTGAATAGTGTCAAAATTGACATTTATGAAATTTTAAAATAATTTATAATTTACTAAATGATATAAATTGTTTAAAAATACATGATTCATCTAAATAGTTGTCAATAGTAATATAACATCATAAATTACTCTTTTAGGGGTCTTCTGACATGTTATTATAATTATTTTAAACTTCAAAGTGTAAATTACTTTATAAAACGGTAATAATTAAAAAGGTAAAATAAGGGTTTAAACAAACATATATGGTTTAAAATAAAACCAATTCATGTCAAGAAAAATATTTTTAAGACAATTTCTAACCTTCCACGTCTTTTATTCTAAATAATATAATTTAGAATCATTTGGTGTTAAAAATTAATTTATATTAATTTAATATTTTATGGGTTTCCATGGGTGTCTCTCCCCTCTCCTCTAAAAAGGCACTCATTTCATCCTATAAATTACACTTCAAAAACTATTTGGTTTGGAAATTATTTTTAAAAAACTCTTTATAGAATAAATCCCCACATTTTTTAACCCTTATTTTAGGCATAACACTCTCCTTAGTGGTGTTAAGGTGTTAAGAAAGGTGATGATCCGAAGGAAATGTAATGTTTTTATTTAAGTATTTCTATATTATGTCTTCTTTCACTTCCATAAAATCTTATTAATTTATTATTAAATAAAAAATCTAGTATCCTTAATAAACATAGATGTTATTATTTTAGTATAATCACCTAAATTTGTCTCCACTTACATTAAATGGATAATGAATTAATTGCTCGTGTGTACGTGTGAAATATCACCACCACGAACCGATCTAATTCATTTTCCATAACTGTATCTCATTATTGATTATAAAAATGGAATTAATGTTAGTATGTGATATTCATTATATATTAATCATTATAAGATAAAAATATATTAATTAATTTCTTACTTTCTATGCACATAATAATAATAACGTCGTTCATTCATACATGTGAACTATCACCTCTATTAAGAGATGTGACTTGTTTTATTCATTATGTAACTTGAATGATATATTAAGTATATTAAAATTATTAATATTATACTAATGATTTTATATAGTTTTGTAGAGTTAAAATAATACTTACCTTCTTACCATAATGATCAATGAAAATTGGAAAGCATTACTCATGCGTACGTACGGTCTACCATCTCCATGATTATAATGATTTTCATTTTTCATAACCAAACTTAGTGGTTTGATTTAAAAGTATAATTTTTGTATAAAAATGATAATAATTTCTAGCATATTATTCTAGAGATGATGAGCTTATAATCATATGGACTATTGACATCATACCTTCTTCATTTTTGACTCAAGTACTAAATAATGACAAAATATATGATATAAACTAAAATAATTAAATAATTATTATAAAATGGAAATTAATTATAAAAAATTAATAATAAATATTAAAAGCTTCTCAAGAGATTATATATTAACATACATTTATTATTCCGGAATAACAGGGAACACACATGATGAATCAAACTCATAGTGAAGGACTTCATCTCAATCTCCTTTCATTGAGGCATATTTTGATGTTATACACCACCTTCCTTTATAAGGTGTATAATCAACCCCATTGACCTTTAATTTCATTAAATGGTTTTAAAAAGTAATATTTTTAAACTATGTTTTATCTTTCTTTAAAAAATGACAGAATGAATGTTTTTTAACGTATGTGGTGACAACGACATTTCTACCACCGTAGTTGTTATTTGATATTTGGATTCCTCTAGTGGGCTTAATGTTTTTAAAAGGGAAAATAAATACATTATTCGTTTTTTTGGTATTTTGGTATTGAAAATGGTTTTGAAAATGGATTGAATATTTCAATACCCTTAAATTGTTTCATGTGATTGCAAATGAAATTTTATGAGTGAAATGTTGATAATTGAAATCTTTTATGTGCTATGATATTACAATGGTACTTGTACATTTGATTGGTTGTTATGTGATAAATCAAATATGGGTGGTTTAGTGATAAACTAAATATGGTTTGTTGCATGATAAAACAAGTATTGGTGGTTATGTTATAACCTCCAATGAATTGGGTATAAAAGTCTGTCGTAAAGCTATTCCATTTGTAAAAGTGATATGTATCGAAGTCGACCATATGGTTATTCCATTTAAGTATAAATATATCCCAAGTTACATTTATATTTTATAAGATCTTTCTATGGGTTTTATGGTAATATTTTTATTACAAAAAAGGAAATCAATGATCTTATATTTAGTGAAGAGTATTTACTACTTCTTTAAGCTAAAAATTATTACTTTATGATGAAATTATTCATGACTTACATGTTTTCATATAGATAATAGTTTTCTTTATTTATTTACCTTATTGAGATTTTTGAGAATGTTTTAAAATTTATTTCACTGGATTTATGGTATAATAGAGATAATTATGGGATCAAGGGAAAAATTATGATGACTATACATTAAATGAAACCATGTTTATTTTTAAATTGTTTTTGTTTTGTGAAAAAATAGACAGTAAGTAGAAGTGCCTACTTTTTAATATTTTAGTTTCTATGTATGAGATAAGGCCTAATTCACTAAATCTATAAAATTGAAAAGATCCTCAATATTAAATAATTTAGATTCTTAACTAAAATTAAATATTATTTAATTAGTAAGGTCTGGGATTTATACTTATAATACTTCAACACCCATTTATTAATAATTCTTTGTTAGAATCATCACTTATAGGTGTTAATTATTTTATTTTTGTGAGAATTTATATTTGGTAGTTCTAATATTTTTAACTTGACCATGGTTACATAATCTTCATACTATTAATCATGATATAAATATAATCTATATTAATTATATTTATATAATGATTCGTCAATAAAATATAGATATATAAAAATTAATTAAGTCATTCAGAGATATTGTAAGTTATAATTACACATGAATGTTTTTTTCACTTTTAAAATAATGGAGAGTTGATAGGTAAATAATAATTATCCTATAAAATAATATTTTTATATCATATATATTCATTAAATATTTCTCACTTATCATTTATTTAAAATGGAATTGAAAAAAAAATCACATCCCTTCATGGAGTTGGTAGTCCACATGTATGCATGAGTGACATTATCATTTTCTTACAGATTATAAGAAGATGGATAATGGTTGTTCCTTCATAATAATAATAATAAAATCTATTTAGGTTACCAAATTAATTATTTTATAGTGGATACCATGGATTTATATATGGTATAATAATAATTAAAATTAAAAATTCTCATTTAAAAGTAATACCTTTTCGTAGAGAATCCACTTTTCGCTTACAACTTAAGCCTTAAAGGGAAGGTATTTTTGGAAAGAAAAGAAGCTCAAAGATGTGATGAATGAATATATGAAGTTATTATAAATGATATTGTTAGATATATAATACTAAAAATATGTGTGGAATAGAGGATAAAAGGTTCCCTTTTATAAGTGACGGAAGGGGAACTCTTGGAATTACTTAAATTATTAAATTAATATAAATTATTTTAATTTAAAAATGGATCCAAATTGATATAATTAAAATATAAAATTATTAGGAGTATAAATCCTCTAATCCAAAAAAATTGTACATGTTTATTTATGTTTTCAAACTTATATTTTTTTAGCCCTCCTATTAACTCACTGGACAATTACAACAAAAGCATATTTTTTTACTCTTTAGGGGTCAAGAGTCTTTCAATAAAACGAAAAGTGACCAATAAATGGATTGTGACTGATATTTAAAACCATATTCCATTCACGTGGTTGGAGATGCTATTTTCATGAATTTTAAATCATTCAATAAAATATTATATATTTTAAAATATCATGAATGTCATTTTTGATACTATTAATTTAATTTGAATTTGAAAATAAATTTAAAACTGGTTAATTTGAATATAAAAATTTCAAAAATCCATAATAGTTTTTATTTTTATATATAATTCATGAAAAATTATAATTTATCCAAATTTTATTAATTTTGATATTTTTAATATCATTTGTTTAATTTTTCTATTTAGTGAATAAATATTATGTCTACATTGATTAATAAATTAATATAATTATCAAGTTAATAAAAATTAGAAATAAATTAACAATAAAAATAATAATTCATATTTAATATAAACATTTATAACCAAACTTATCCTATTTCTATCCTTATGTTAAAATATTAGATATATTAAACTCATGTGAGTGACATTTTGTATTTATTTTTTTCATAAATTAATATAAAGGCCATAAGCAAATATAAAGGGAAACAAGTGGCCATAAACATGATATACAGATCGTAATATATGAACTGCACTTATCTAATAAAATAAAATAAATTTTTAGATAAATTTTTTAAGCCTTATCTGAAAGTTTAAACCATATTTTAACTATTTTACCCTTACCGTGGTGACACAATTTACAAAGGATACTATTCATAATGACCAAAAATAAAATGGAAATATTTATCAAATTTTAATGTCATTATTCCTAATATATGATCCATTTTTTAATATAAAATTTCTTTAAATGGCATAAATTCATTTTAAAATAAGTTAACAATATATGATGAAAATTGTTTTTAGATAGATACATATTTTATGTATAAAAATGGATTTAATCTAATTATATGCCTAGAGAAAACATTAGACAAGTGTTAAAATATTATATTGAATATATAATATAGAAATTTTAATAAAACAATTCACTAAAAGTTATTAATTTAATTTATTAAGAAAAAAACACATTTCATGCATAAAATAGTATTTCAAAAAAACATCTCTTTTACTTTCAAATGATTTTTATTTTAATTTATTATAAAGTGATTAATAATAAAATCATTTTGAAAATTTTTAAATAATAAATTTTTCATAATTTAGTTATTCGGGTTCATACACTCTAATGTAATGGCTAGTTGGTAACTCTCACATAAAATAAAAACATTTTAAGAGTATATCGCGCTACGTTTAAACATAGTGTTTCATGTTTTTCATGTTATCTATGAAATAAATGTCTTTTAATGAAATATATTATAAAATATTGGAGTGTTATAGGAAAAATGATTTCATATAGGTGATTTTTGATCTACTAACAAAGTTAGCTCAATTCATCTGTGTTCATGAATCCAATACAGTGGAAGACTTGTCTAAAATCTATGTTCAAGGAATTGAAAAGATTCATGGAGTTCCCATTTAAATTATATCTTATCAGGACCTTAGGTATACATCTAAGTTTGATAATTCCTTAAAGAAATCGCTTGGAACCCAACTAACCATGATCATAACATACCATCCTCAAATGGATGGTCAGTCTAAGAAGATAATCCAAACATTTGAAGACATGCTTAGAGCTTGTGTGATAGATTTTGGAGGATCGTATGAAGAGAATATAATGTTATTAGATCTATCATACAATAACCATTATTAGGCCTCTGTATATACTGATCCTTTTATAGTATTGTATGGTCATATTTATCATTCTTAACTTTGGTGGGTGAAAATAGGTGATATTTAACCTATTAAACCTCGCCTTATTCAAGAGAGGATGGGGAATATTTAATTTGTTATAAAAAATATAGATATCGATCATAGTCTTTATAGATAATAAAAGGATCATCATTGATAACCATGACCATTTTATATGCCTGGTCATGATTTCTTGAGAACTTATCAAAGGTTATGGAATCATCTTTTTTGAAAACAATTCCAGTTGTCTGCTTTGTACATTGGACCTTTTGAGATAATTAAACAAGTTTTGTGGCTTATTGATTGGATTTATTTATAAGGTTTAATTTTGTTCACATTTTGTTTCATTTATATCAATTAAATAAGTATCATCCTAACCCTGAAAACATGATACTACGGTAACATTTTTATCTTAATCGAGATTCTATATTGATTCATGTGCCAATACAGATTATGTATAGGACAGATAAGCTCTTGGGTGAGAAAATAATTGATTTGTAATGTGTTTTATGGAATCATGGTTTGATTCAAGAAGATTCAAAAGAACATGAAAAGTAAATTTTTGGGAAATGGCCCAAACTCTTCTAAAGAAACATTTATCTCCCACATTCTAAGGATGGAAAAAACAATGGTAGAGAGAATGTAACACCACTCATTTCAATTACCCTAAACTTTTATAATGTTTTTTTATATTACATAATACTTGGGTTGAGTTTATGGATTTTACGGATTGTTATAGAGTGTTTTATAAGTTTTTATTGAGGTGAACATTTTGAGAACAATTTATCAAAACCATGAACTATATCTAGGAAATAGTGCAATTTATGATGGGAGTCACTAGGAAAGCACACTATTGGAGAATGGTTTTTCCAAACAATAAATGTGGCAAGGGAAATTATATAGGAGGAGATAGTATGAGATGAATGATTGGTTCATTATTTTTAAAAATATTCGATCCAGTCGTGTAATGTGATTTCCTTGGGATAATAGCATTGTGTTCTTGGTTCCTGGTTGTCTAAATCGTACAACACAAAAACATGTTACTACCTAAGTGACGCCGAGTAGCATGCACATGGTTGGAACATAGTTTATTTAACTATGTAGTCTAACCATGGAATAAATATTTAATTCTCCAAAAAATAATTTAAAATTTCTATTAAGGCCCTAAAACCCTCATTATACTCTTATTATTCCATAGTCTCGAATTCCTCTCCCCTCTTGGATCTTATGGTTATTCCCTTTAATCCAGAAGAACATTTTAGATGAATCAAAGTTCATTTTATATTTGGAATCAAAGTTAAGTCCTTGTTCTTCCTTTTTATTCCTTTATATTCTTAGATCTACCATTATCTTCTCTATAGTGTCCAAATATCTAATCTATTATATATATATATATATATATATATATATATATATATATATATATATATATTTGTTTTTCTGTGTTTTATGAGGTGAATCTTGATGGGATCTTGTTAGATAAATTGAAGGTAGGGTGTTATGAGCCTAAATCTAGACATTGTTGGTGTCATTATTTGATTTCTCTATATTTTTAGAGGTAAGTGGCTTATCTATCATATCCACATATTCTATAACAAGAAGGATTGGTTTTATGAAAGAAAAAAAATCTTGGATTTTATATAGAAAAGTTGTGTGATTTCTTAAAGTAAACCATGTTGGTATGTGTTTTGGAAATATTTTAGGTTGGATGGTTTTTGGGAACCCATTTTTTTATAATTTTAATATGAAAAATTTAAAATTATTATATGATTTCGATACATGAAAAATGTTTGATGAAATTATTTCAAAGGATCAATTATTTTATATAAAATTAATTGGAATTTATTTTGGAATAATTAGGTTGGTTTATTTCCAAAGTGTGACAATGCACGATCCTAAAGTACCACCATAAAATTGGGATAGAGTATGGTTTTGAAATACCGCTTCCAATAGTAACACTAAGCATGAGTGTGTGGTTGGGTGTGTTTGTGTGTGAGAACATGGGAATGTTAATTCTAACCCCTAATGAATTTTAATAAGTTTTTTATGGTTTTTATTACATGGGTTTTACTTATATGTTTTGTACAAAATGTTTAAATGGATTCAAACTGTTTTATATGAAATGTGCTAACTGATTCATTTTCTAGTGGTGTGTTTTGGGAAGTCTTCAGGGATTACATACTAATTTTATACTCACCCCTAATTGAGATCTTTGATTAATTTGTAAATGTTGTATACCAATACATAGGAAGGGGAAAGTTATCCTAGGTATTTAGAGATGTATCTTGATACCATTGGTTTGACAGGTGGTGTTAAATCTTGGAGCCATTTCAAGTGAATCTTGGGATTATGCCACTTTAATTTATTTGAGTCATATTTTATTTTGGTTCTGATAAGTGATATTCCTTGTTCCATTATCACACTGATATTATTGTCCTATTGGTATTATATTTTGGTTTTATTTCTCATACCCATGCATCATATAGATGGTTTTTATTTTTATAATTTATGTTTTTAGACTATTATATTTCTAAAGTTAAAATCATCACCCTCAATGTTTTATTAATCCATTTAATTTATTAGTGCCCTTTGGTGTCTTGGGGATGTCACATAAGGTTTTTTGAACTTTTCCCTTCTCAATCTATTGATTTTGGGTGGTATGTTAAATGAACAAAAATATTTGGGGCCTAAAATGAGCTTATAATTAGGTCTTCAAATCTATGTTCATATATAAAAACTTTCAAATTTATCCCCATATCTAAAAATTGATTGGTCCTATTGAGCTGACAATTAAAATATAGATAGAAAACATGTTGTGCAACGTTTTTTATAATTTTGGACACATGATTATATCTATATAAAGATCATAATTTCATGAGAACTGGGTTTATTGGAATTTGAATAGTTGCTTGGCTAGAAGTATTTTCCTGAGTAAAAGAAACATAACATGTTATCCACTAGTCTGAATAAGTATAAATTTTTTTAGATCATGTGAAATAATGTATAGAACAACATAAATAATGGAAATTATCCCAAATTTTATTAAATATTTGGGTTATAATGTGTTATCATTCAGAATAAATATTTGAAGCTAAAATATTCTCTCATGTTGTATATAAAAATGTACCTCCACTCCTTTCATAATAGATATTCACTTAGTCATTTTCTCTAGATAAATAAATGGTTTGATAATTTAATTTTTTTACATGATTTTATTATATGTTATTCTTCACTTATTTCCCATTTTTTCTTTTGTTTCTCTTTTTAATTTCTCACAACATGATTCTTTTATCTCTATGGTGGTGGAGAACTATCCCTCATTTTTGATCGAGGGGGAGAGGTGGGAATGTTTTGTGTTTATTATGAATCAATATTATTCAATTATTTTAATCTCAGAATTTCAATATTGGTTGAATTGATTATAATGATAATTCACCTCATTTTTTCTATTTTTTAGTTCTTCTTCTTTGTTATCAGTCATATTTCCCTTCATTTTTTGATTTATGCATGCATTAGAGTATGTATTTGATAATGTTGGTTAGTGAAGATGTATCCTATATATATATAGGAAGAATTTATCATTACATTAAAAGGTATCGATTTTGGGTAATAGCAATTCGAACAATTAGGGTGTAGTGTGACATGCCACATTGAATAGGGAATCACTATTATATTTTTATAAAATGATTACATCACTTTGAACCAATGAAGATTATAACTTCTTCCAAAATATATCTCTTTATTATCTTATTCTTTGTGTTTGTTTATCATATTAATATATTATATATATTTACAAATGATTCCTTATATTCTTATATTATTTATCAGTTTAATTTTTATATAATAATATTGAAAATTGAAATTTAGTTTGTTAATGTGGACTCCTTGAGATTGTCCATGTGAGTGAAAAATATTTCATTCTTAGGTAAATAAAATATTGGTCGATGATTTATGAAAAATACTCATGCATCAATTTTCTTCCATTAATAGGGAGTACAAGATAATATGCATATTGTTTTTCATAAACCCAAAATAAAATTAAAAAATTCAAATAGTACAGAAAAACTCATTTCATATATCTCATTTCGTATTTCATGATTTATTTTTAGGCTGCCACATAATATATCTTTCCTAATGTGAATACTAGAAGGTGAGAATATTTTAAGATTTATATTTAATAGAATTTCATGTTTCTAGAAGAATAAAGTATGAAAATTATATTTATATCCACTATAGTGGAGGAAATTATTTTTTTATGATGGGAACAACTACAACAAAAAAATCAAATTAAAAATAGAGTGAATGTTTTTAAAAAACAATCTAGTTAAAGAACCATATGAGGCATTGAAGGAATATATAAAGATAATTTTTTCTTATATAAACCTTCACTAGTGGAGGTTTCTAAGGAAAACATGGCATCCGATGCAATTATATAAAATCACGGTGATTTGGAAGAATGTTGGTCAGATTTTATAAAATATTAAAATTTAAATGATTTTCATATATATGAAAAAGAATAATATATACCTCTTTATCTACTTATTTCATTGTAATAATATGAAGATAATTCCCCTGTTGAGATCATTTCTTTGGTGGTCTTTCCAAAAATGATCAATTTTCAAGTTTTTTACATGAACGAAAATATTTTTTTATTATTTATTATTTGTTTAGTTTGCTTAAAAAATTAAATTCCCACTTCACATTTGTAAAATTTTAGATGTATCGTATTCACCCACATAGGTCCTGGATAAAATTAATTATTATTCCAATAAATAATTGAACAAAGAATAAGATAACATGTTATTTCTTCTTCCCTCACAATACAAGCTTAATTACATTATCATGAGGAGGGAGATAATATACTTAATCTATGGTTACCTCCATAAGAAGTGAAAGTGAAAGAGAAATAGAAGAAATAATTTTTGGTTATATATTTGTAAAGGAAAAAAACCCACCAACTTATTCCACCTAAACAACAATAATTTCTTTACTAGGTGAAGTAAAAACCTAGAACACAAATAAGGGTCCAAACCATGTTTTATCCTCCTTTCGCCTATAATTAATTTTTATTTATTTTATTATATTTAATATTATTATTATTTTGATTTAGATTTAAATTTTTAGAATCTATGATCATAACTAAATGCAGTCTTTGAAGAATAAACTCAATTTCTTTCTTTCCTATTCTATGGTTTTTTACACTTATTTATTTTTTTTAACTGAAATTATGGGTAGTTAAATTTAGTTTTAGGGGGGATCAACCTACTTATATTTTTTTATATGATTTATTTTTTTCTATTTATTGGTAGCTTTGATATTTAATAAATATTAGTTTCATTTTTCTCACATAATTAATTTTGAGATGGTTTTCATGATTTTATAAAAAATGGATTTTAAATGATTGATGAAGTAGAATCATTTTCTGGATTTTTTTCAATAATTTTTATTATTTTGACAGATTTTTTAAATAAATTCCCATGAAACATTAACTCAAAATATTTTTTAAATATTATCAGGTTTAATATACCCCTTGAAATTATTATTTCTAATAATCGTACTTTATTTAGAGAAACATTGATTTTGTTTCTCAAAAAAGAACATATGATTTTTCTATTTTAATGCTTCTGAGGAAGTAAAATATTTTTGTTATGATTGAGACATTTCAATTGATAGCCATATTTTTAAATTTAAACCTACATTTACATATACTATTTTCCATCCCTTATATTTCATGAATTACCTTATAGTTTTACGTCACATTACTAATTTATTTTCCCTTACCTACCTACACTCCTAAAAATATTTCCTGGTTATTTTAAGTTTAAGTGTGGGTAACGGATTTTCCTATGTTATATTTGGAGAAATTCATTATTGGATAATTTTTAATGTGCATTAACAATTTATTTTGTATAGGGATATATAATTAGGAATGATTCTTTATTTTTTTTTCTTTATGTGCATCATCAGGTTCTCTCTAAAAATATTAAAAAAATTAAAAAAAATTCAAAAAATATTAAAAATGGGATGAGATTAAACTATTTATTGTATATAATTTTATGAATCAGATACCCATCAGAAATCAAGGTAATTTATTTGTATTTTTTTTTATTCAATGCTATGGTCATCCTCTAAGAAAATGGAAAAATTTGAAAATGTTGGGATAATGTGGATGAAATCATTCATTGTACTCACTACATGAATCATGACTCATGTCAAAAATGGTGTGGATGTTGTGTTTCACATTTTTAAATAAAAGTTAGAGTGAAATTTATTAGTTTTTCAATTGAATATTTTTTCACTATAATCAAGATTTCAACCTACTGGTTCTAGCCTTGAATTTATAAATTTTATTAACCCCTAAAAAATAGCTTGTAAAATCACCTAGCAAAAAAAAGTTATGATGGAAAATATATTAATGACTTGAAGTGTAGAGAGATTAAAATTTTAAATTTATATGTTGATGTATGAAATTTCCAATTATGATCACAACTCTATAATTGATTTCTATATAGTGAAGAGTGACATAAAATTTTAATGTTAGGTAAATTGTGATAGGTCCATGGATGGATTTTTGAAGGTGAATGAGTTTAAATGAGAGAGATGAAAATGGAATGTAAATTTTATTCATAGATAAGACAAGATGGACTTTTATTTTTGGAATGATCTTGGAAAATTTATCACTATTGATTCTTGTGTGAATTTTCATTTGAATATATAATAATTTCTTGGGAGTGAAATGGTTATATGTAGGTGATTTATGGAAATCGTATTTTTTTAGAATTTATACTTTAAATAAATGATTTTAATCTCACTAGTGTGTTAATTTATGGATAATTGTAACAATTTTGGTGTTTTAAAATAAATTAATCTTAATTAAAAATGGCCTAATTTTGGATTTTTAACTATTTTATTTTACAATCTTTTTTTGTAAAAAAAAAATATACACTATAAAATGTGAAATTGATTTTTTAAGGCTTGTTTTTTCTATATCTTATTAAACTGAACCTATATCTTAATCAAAATATTTTATTCCCAAATTTATCTCACAATTCAGACCTTGGAATCTATTCCGAGGCCTGAAGACATTCAAATTTGGACCCATTTCTAAAAATTATCTATTTAAAATGAGTTGAAATTTTACATAGAGATATAAAATACGCCTAAGAGAAATTTTCATAATTGTGTCCTTTTGTGATTATAAATATATCATGTTTATAGTGGCATAAAAACATGGTTCATGGGAACTCAAAGATTCACCATGATAGAAATATTTTCCATAGTAAAACTATCATAATGTTTTATTCACTTGTCCGAATAAGTTAAGAAGTTATCATTGAATGATGAAGAAAATTTAGAACAACTTAAATTAATGAAACTTTCCAAAAACATTCCATTAATTGGGGATAAAATTATAAAACATTTGGAGGATATAATTGGAGCCAAAAATCTCACCCATGTTTCCATAAAAATATACCCCCACCCCTTTCTCTAGAGTTATAAACTTAGTTATCCATTTTCTACAGATTAGAATATTTATTTACATTGTAATATGTTTTTCATAATCTTATTATATATTTGTCTTTTATTATTTATCATTTTCCCTTTATTCTTTTTGTGATTTCCTATATTGTGCTTCTTTTATCTCTATGGTTTTGGAGAACTAATCCTCATTTTTAGGGGGGAAGTGTTATTGGTTTTTTATAGTACTTCAATGTTATTTCTTTATTTTTTTCTCATAATTTAAATCATGGTTAAACTGATTATAGTGATCATTCATAAAATTTGTTCTATTTTTGAGTTCTTCTTCCTTGTAATCAATCACCCTTCCTTTCAATTGTCAAGTTATTCATGAGTTGGAGTATGTCTTGAATAGTGTTGGTCAATAGGGAGTTCACCTAGTTGTCTATAGGATGTGTATTTACCCACATGAAGAGACTTTTGTTGGTGGATAATAACAATTCAAACAATGAGTGTGTGGGGTGATATGATACATTTAATACGGTAATATGATTGAATTTTCATAACAATCATTCAATCCCTGTGAACATTTGAGGACAATAACTTGTTTTCTGACATTTATGTGTATTGTCAACTTCTTTGAGTTTTTTTTATGTATTTTTATATTATATATATTTCCAAACCACCTTTATATTATTATTTTATTTAGATAATAATAGTTACATTTTATAATTAGTTTGTGTAAGTGGTATCCTAGAGATTAACCCTGGGAGAGCACAGTATTGAATTCATAGGTAAATAAAATATTGACTATAGGTCTAAAAAATTCATTTTGTATCAATTTCGAACTATTTATGGGGATTCCAATATTATACATACATTTTTTCCATAGAAGAACAAAAAAATATAATTTTTTTAAAATAAAACAAAAATTTCATTTCATAGGGCACGATGACTTCTTATAGTGACGTTCCATATTATTGGCATGATGTAGAGCCTATCACAGAAAAGGATTTAAATATTCAAATTCAAGGTAATTTCATAATGTTATAAGAATCAAGAATAAAAATAATATCTCTTTCCATTATAGTTGTGAAAATAAATGTTTTATGGTGGGAACATCAATAACAAATTCAAATTTTAGATTAATTAAAATGGTGAGTGCTTTTCTTATCTTTGATAAAGAAGAATCAAAACCAATATACCTTCATCTTGCTTGATAAAAATTTTAAGATGATTCCACTGTTAATAGTTTGTTTTCATTGTTATTTCTTGAAAATATCAATCTTCCAGATTCTTTACAAGATGGGGAAAATCTTTTTACTTTTTTTTCGTACAATTGAATTTAAATTAAATTCTCACTAAATTTACCCTTACTAAAATTCTACATGAAGTAGATTAATACACACAGACCCTAGATGAATTTAATGAAGAGGACAATAATGTCCTCGGAAAAGAAGATGAATCATTATTTCTCTTTCCTCCACCATATAAGATGAATTACATTTTCATTAGGTGGGAGATAAATTATTGTATCTAGGGTTTCCTCCATAACCATTTAATGTTTAAGAGAAATACAGGAAATTTTTTTAGTGATCCATGAGTTGGAAAACACTCCCGTATTTATATTGGGGACAAAAAGCAACAACTTCCTGACTATGTGCAATAAAAACATAACACCCACATGGGGGTCCAAACCACATTTTCCATTTTCCCGATTCTCTTTATTTTTTTCATATATTTCATTTTATAAATTTTTTATAGTATTAAATTGGTATAATCTAGGGTATTAACACAAAGAATCCATTCAATAATAAACTAAAATTTGTTTGTTCTATATCTTTGGTTTTTTTCCCTTATTTTTATTTTGTTGAGCTGAAGTGAGGGGAAGTGTGGGGGAGTATCAACCTACTTATATGTTTTTATATGTTTTTTCTTTTTGTTTTTAATTTTTTAGGTACTTTATTCTTTAATTAATTTTCTTATAATTTCTCAATATTGGATTAATTTTGAGATGGTTTTCATGATTTTTAAAGGAATAAATTTTAAATTATTGTTGAAGTATAATTTTTTTATAAGAATTCAATTATCAAGAATTTTTATGAGTTTGACCAATTTATGAATTACATGCCCATGAAATACAGACTCAATAAATTTATCTTTAGATGTATTATGAAAAAATTTAAAATATTCATTCCACTGCCCATAATTTATTTATATAAACATGTATTTTTCAATCAAACCAGAACAAGTGAATTTTATCTTTTAAATAATTGGAGTTTACAAAATATTTTTAATATAATTGAGGTAAATATTTGGCTAGAAATATTTTTAACTTTATATCAGCCTTTACACATATATTTTTTATCCCTTATATTATATGAATTTCTTATTGGTTTAAGCCACTTTCCATGCCATTTTTTCATTTAATTCCTACATTGTTAATATTTTTTCATTGTTACTTCAAGTTTTAGTGTGAGGGGATGAAATTCCTTATGTTTTTTTTAGGATATAATTTATTATTGGGTGTTTTACGGTGTCTTTAATAATGTTTTATAGTGTAGAAATAGATAATTGGTCAAGATTCATTATTTATTGGTGGTTCTTTTATATCATTTAGATCTCTCCAAAAAAAATTGAAAAATAATTGAAAAATAAAATAATGAGGATAAGATTATATTATTCAATTAGATTAAATTTATGAATTACTTACCTCTCAAAAATCAAGGGCATAAATTTTCATTAATTCATTTTATTCAATTTTCATCAAAAACATCATGAAAGAAAATAAAAAAAAATGCACAGAATAGGGTATAATTTAGATAAAATGATTCATTATAATCAGTGAATGACTCATTTAACATGTCACAATGGGGTTTTGTAATTCACATTTATAAGGGGTGGAATTTTTGGGGTCTTCACATGAATATAATGAATTTTACTTAAGGTTTAAACATTCTATTTTCATCTTTAAATTTTAAAATTATTTGACCAACTAACCATTTGCCACTAAATTCATTAGACAAAAACCTTTTGATTGAAAATATTTTAATGTAAAATGGTGTTGAGAGATGAAAATTTTCACCAACCTAATGTTGTATAATAAATTTTCATGTATGATCATAACATTATAATTAATTTCTCTTAAGAAATGAGTGACATAATATTTAAATGTAATGTAAGTTGTGATTAAGATGTGGATGAATTTTTTACGGTGAATGAGATTAAAAATTAGAGTTGAAAATGAGAGGAAATTTTTATAAAAACAATCTAAGTTGACTTGTAATTATGATTCTATTTTAATAATGTATTGTTGGAAAGATTTAACGTGTTTTTCATCACTTTTCTTGAGTAATACCCACATGATTCCTTACTCAACTTTGATACCTAAGGGGAACAGTGTGTATTAATTTGATATGAATTATATCATTTCGGGAATTTTATATATTCATGTCTTTGATAAGTGAAATTTAATTCTTATTGAGAGGGTATATAAGGAGTTATGATATTTATTGATTACTATTTTGATGCATTTATTTCTATTTGACTGATTGTATTGATCATTGCTTATTTCCTGATTGAAAAACATGGGGATCCCAAGGGTCTTATTAAGGGATGAGAGATGATTCTATACAGTCCTCATGAGCTGTACTAGATACCCCATAATATAGAAAGGATACAGTGGTTGTCCTATTAGTGAGGCCACTTGAGGGCATCCAGATGATTAAAGACTTGGGTATGAATTTATAGGCCTATATATGGTTTTAAACATAGTATTTCAAGGGTTTTTTTAATATGATATAGAATTTCCCATGTCTACATGATAATTTTCATTAAGGAACTTAATTATTTTGTGTTCTCTTAATTTATTGACAAAAAGGAACTATGTTTTGAACTTTCTTAAACTCTTAAATTTTGATAGGGTTTTGTGGTGTTTTACTATATTATTCTTACATTGTAGATTATTTTATTAAATTGTATCTTAATATTTTTAAAATGGAATTTTCAAAGTGATCATTAAAATTTTATTATAAGGAATGTTTTTATTTAAAATTTCCTTCAAAAAAAGAAAATATTACAAAGTGATTTTTTTATTTAAGAAAAAATAAAAAATGATTTTTTAAATGATAATGCATGTGATGCTTGGATTTCATGTTCTTACCCATAAAACTCTATTTTATAATTTTATGCTTCTCTCTTGGTTTCTATTCAAGTGATCTAGATCTAGTCTCCAGGACGAGGATGCTCAGTTTTTTTATAGTGATAGACTTTGGATGTGGGGAGTTACCAAGGGTCACACAATGATTAATGGTAGCAGTTCAGTTGGATTTTATTTGGTTATATTTTTTAATTTATATTTATTTTCTCATGTCCTAGACCATTTTTCATTAATTAATTTATTCATCAGTTATGTTTTTTTGTTTTCTCTCATGTTTATTTTATACCATCTATCCTTATTTATTTTTTTACTCTAACTTTATATTTTATTGTGTATATGTTTATCTTGTGTTCAAGGGGAAATCATTCCCATTGATTAGGTTCAGATATTATTTCACTTGTTTCTAGTCTATGGTGATTAGGAACATGCCTTGAGTTTGTCATGGGACAGTTTATCTATCTGAAGGTTGGATGTTTTGGGTTGGTTCCTAACACTATACATAAGCTTGATGATGGAATGTTGTACTCAAATTCACCTAAGTATCAAGAGCCTTTTGTGGTCCTTCCAAAATTGAGACATGAAATGAGTATCCTAATTATATATAATCTTCCTTGAAAAAAAATTAATCATACTAAATTTATAATTCATATTATAAACATCTGATTAATATATTGGGTCATCCTTGATGGTGGGAAATGTATAACTTTCATCAACTAATCTATAATATTTCACACTATGTAACTTTTTTAGAGTAACCTCAAAAAAACATTTCATAGATTTCATCGTCACATATTTTATCTACACTAGGTAAATAATAGAGGCTGAAGGATAATTTTGGGACTATAGTTATCATTTTTCACCTATAGACAGGTGAGGAATCATGAGAAAACATTACAATGTACCTCTTCATCTATGGCCTCCAATACTGCCTATGAAATTCATGGTACATCTGGACATGTATTGGGTGAATATAATATCTCAAGGCAGGTTAGTGTCACATTTAAATATTTTTCATACTCTTAGGGACAATAACTAATCCACTTATGAAAATTATCTGACTTTTTATCATGGGTTCAATCTACTTGTTCTTCCTACCACATATAGATTCACTAGAAAACTAATAGTATCAGTTAGACAAATGACTTTGTTTCACTCTCCCATGTATTGAGGGTAGTAAGAGATATAAGGGTATCCCTACCCTGATACTCCTAAACATAAAGATAAATCTCAATGAAAATTCATATCACATACCACTTGTTAATATCATTGTAAACCACATGACCATGAGCCTTTACTCTCTACCCGTTAGTCACAAAATTCTCATTCCCATAGTTATATGAATTCTTGATGTTTATGGATTGGAGATACTCAACCCATATTCTATAACATATTATTAGTTTACACTATAAAAATATATACCTTATACATTGATATAACCCAGAATTTTATCAATTTAATTTTCATACTGATTATATAAAAGTTTCATATTTTGTAATGTAGAATTATATAAATCACATGCACCACATGATAAAACCAAACATATTTTATTAAATTTAACATTTCATTTAGGTAATAAAAATGTATTTAAGAATTTAAATTATTAAAATGGGATAAAATCTAGAAAATATATAACTATAAGATGAAAATATAAATATGCTTGATCCTCTATAATATTCACACTCACAAACAACATTGTTGTTATGAAACTGAATATTAGTAATTTAATATTCATTTTAAAAATTAAATTATATATAAAAATGGGAGAAAGTATATGAATATGAATAATGAATGAAAAATGGGGCATTTATTGAAATTAGGGAACCCATATGGGCATTATAAATCATACCATTGGAATAGTAATATGATTTTCTAAATATTAATATGACCATATAGGGTCCTTAAAAATATGAAAAGTAGAATGAGAATGCCCTTTAATACAAGGGAGATTCTACGTAATATTTCCCCCCAAAAGAATTGGGAAAGGTGGGGAAATACTCAAAGGATAGCCCAAGTCGAACCGGTCCGTAGACCGGTCCAATGATAATGCTACGCGAACGGTTCCGCGAGGCACCCCCTCCGTGGACCGCTGTCGTTCGAGGAATAGAGGTGGAGATCTTCTACGAGCGCGAAGTAGGATGGGTTCCAAATCGGTCCATTGTCACGAAATTCCCCAGCTGCGAACCACATCGACCGGCCCAGGCTGCATCCACTGTCGTTCGAAGAATGGAGCCGGAACCCTGCGCGGCCGCAAAGAACTCCCCCGATTTAGTATGGATCGCAGGGGAGATATGTTCAATGCCCCCTACAAGTTGTGGATTGACCAAGTCATCCGTAAACAGGGTTTTCAGTCATGGGCCTCCGTAAAAGGTGTCGCATGACCACAGATACATCTCTTTCCCCACTCTATAAAAGGAGACCGAGGGGGAATAGGAAGGAGGATTCAGAGAGATCGACCAGATTCGGGTGGAAGGATTTCGAAGGAAGGAGCTTAGGATTTTGCAAACCGCAAAGTTCCAGTCCGCGAACCAAAATAGGTATGAAGCTGGAAGCGAATTAATAAAGAACCGAAAATTCATAATAACTTGGTGAACCGTAAACTTTAAATAACAAAGAAAAGAAGACCGTGAACCATGTCCCCTCCGTGGCTGCACTCCTCGCAGACCAGAGAGTTTATGCCCCTTTTCTGATCTGTCACACCGCTTAGCACCCTCCTACATGGGCGAAGCCCCGACCGACAAACCCCCGACTGGCATCTCCCTCGGCCACCGCTGCTCGCATGGATCCCTCCGCATACCACCCTATTACGTGGGCCGAACCAGAATCCACGAACCACCCTGGTTCACAGGATTCCCATCAGTCCACGGACCACCCTGGTTTGAGGACAGCCTCTCCAGCCACATATCACCCCCCCTACGTGAAGGGTTCCACCACTCATACACGTGTGTGGCCCATGAGATCCTTCGGAGTTCCCATTCCCCAAGTCGGATAAAATTCTCCCAGTTCGGCCTGATCCTCCGCAACCCGCTCATTGGCCCATTCATCGGCCCCAAGCCGAGGCCTCCACCAAATCCACTGGACCCATGTGATGTAACCTTCAGGCACATCAGCACGCCGTTTTGAGTTCACATACCCATGGTAAGAGAGGGAGAAGCGGTTTCTCCGACACATGGGCAGATTCCCAAAGCATTCCTGGGTTCATATTCCCACGGTAATGTGGAATCCGAGCCCGGGAACCCCCTTTCTACCCCTCCACTTGTTAGGGTAGAGGAACTTCTCCCCTTCCCAGGGCATGGCAAGATACCCATCAGAAGGAAGCCCCCATGCACCTCCGTACTTCCCCACAGCCATGGCCAAGGAAGGGCGTAGTGGGGAAGGGTGTTGCTCCATCCCACATTGGGGCCAAGTCCCTCTCCAGATGTGCTTTGTCACCATGGGCATCCATACCAGAGTAAGCCCCAACTTTATGTGTCACCTCTATGCGTAATCCCCACTCCACTTCCCACAAACTCACCTTTCACGATGTGATCGTCTGGTCTCTACTGCCTCTTATTTCTCACACCAAGCATGACTCACATGGGCTTAGAGTAGGCATCAACCATGACATCCTCTTATGGGTCTCCTCATAGTGTAATCCTCAGTCCACACTATGGGCCTCCTCAGAGTGTAATCCCCAAGCTCATTTGAACTACATGGACTTTGATTCCCCACCACAGGGATACGTAGGAAGCCTCCATGAGGTTCAAGCCCGATCACCATCGGACCCCCGGTTCCACATTCACATCGGCTCTTCAACACTACAATTCGAACTACATGGAATTTGATCCATGTCTCCCTGGTAGGGTACATAGGAAGCCTCACTGAGGTTCAAGCCCAACAATCGGTTGATCCAACTATCTTCATGTCCGTTCACTACATCAACCCTGGGAATCATGGAGCATAAGCCTCATACCAAACCGAACAACATAGATTATGATTCATCTCATGGAAATCCATGTCGTCTCAGTGAGTCCAAACTCCTCGAGGTCATTAATCCAACGAGGGATGGTAGAACTCGGGCATAAATGATTCTGAACCCCTGTTTCCAACTGACCATTGCCAACCAGGAGTAATCCATGGATACTATGCTTGGGTATAAACCAAATATTCACGAACATATGAATACGTCCTAAATCTATAAGAGAGTCCTGGAATAGGCAACAATTCCCCCCCCCCCCAAAGGTGTGATGAGCCTGACATCTCATCCTCTCAACCAATGTGAGTTCTAAAGCATCGCTGGTCAAAACACCCAGTGAATGCCTGCCTTTGGAAAGCAGGTCCATGTATCGTCAGATACGGAACCGTTGGGTGTTTCGAAATCGATCCAAAACAAAAATGGTGAACCCGATTTGAATATTTAACCAAGCATGATGGATTCAACCTAATCCCACCTTGTTCCCCCTTTATACTCACAAGGAGGGCCAAGCAAGGTCATTAATTACGTATGGGGTCATGAGATACTAATTTGATGGGTTTGTTGTTTGTATTTGTTAAAATGTTCTTTAGATACCACATAGAACTCCCTTCGATCCAATAGCATAATGAAGGAACTCACATGCATGTGCTTCCAACTAAGTAGTGACTAGATTTCCTCACCAACGGAGGACCTCGTCACCTACCTAGCATCTTCAAATCTGGGTCTCATATGTGATGATCTGAGAGTACCACGTGAATGGTACTCTCCCGACGGTGGAGGCAACCATGCACGCCCTCCAATCTGCCAGGACTTGCCAGTTTCCTGCCCAACAATGTCCGTAAAGGCAGATCCAGATGGCCCCTATTGTCGTCTCAAACCATTATGAGAGTCTATCCCTGGAACGGGACAACGTGTACCTCATTTATCTTAGGGAGGTGGATGAGATCGACGCGGAGGACTTCATCCCCATTGAATTAGGGCTCCGCTCCAAATCCCCCATAGGAAGACGTCATCATGATCACGCCTCGACTCAACATGCTCGCACTCAAGACGATGTAGCCTTAAGGATCCAGGCCCATGCTCCCCGAGCTCCAGCCCCTCGGACTGCCCCACAAGGGTGGAAAACATACAACCAGGGAACAGTCATCACCCTTGTCCCTGAGGAGGAGCCCCACTGCGTATCCACAGAGACGTATCACGAACAGGCACATACACCTGTTCGCTCCTCCAAATCCCACCATCTAGACATGGCGGCTTCATACGAGTAGGCGTGCATCCCCACCGTGTTCTATCAAGCCCATCATCCACACAGAACGACACCTACCCGGCAGGCACCTCTTCCTACCCAGGGTCGTGAAGCCCACCAACCTGACATGGTGGCGACCCAGTGCCTGTAGGACCAGATCCTAGTAGATGCTTTTGAATCCCACCATCCCAATGTGGTGGTGATCTACAAATCCCGCCATCCAGATGCGGCAGTAATTAATAGGCGAGCATGTCTCCCCACCAAAAAATTCCACCGACTCGATATGGTGGGAAACCAAAATATGTAGGGCCAGCTCCCTGTGGATGAAATTAAAGTCTTCCACCCCATTGTGGCAGCAAACAGAGGGATAAACCAGCATATTCTAGCCCAGGGGCAGATTCGTTCACCTACCCCGACAAAGGAGAATTGTCAGTACACACTTACCACTGGAGGACCGGAGTAGGATATTCCTACTCCGATACCAGAATGGGCCTTCATACCTGTTCCAGCCAAAAATGACTCTCTGAATACCCTGTCAAGGATGGAGGAGCATGTATCGATCCTATATCATATCTTGCAGACTTGACAGAATCTAATTGCATCAGCGGAAACAGTAAGTACTCGAGCCCATGAGCCTATCTCCCCAATTGAGGTGACTCGTATAAGAGACTAGATAGCTTCCTCGGAGCAGATCTTCATCCCTACTTCCACCCAGGAGGGTTGACGGCTATATTCAACGATGCAAGGGCATCCGGATCAAGCAGCTTCACTCATTCCAACTGGGGGACACCCGTCCATCACGATGGATTCTCCAGATCAGGCATATATCCCTGGTAAAAGTCAAGATGTTCGTCAGTGAATCCCAGAAATATCACAGAACCCAATTAGACAGGGACCCAAAGGTGAAGGTTGTTGTCCACAGCAGACGGTCCCCACTTCCCACAAGAAATCTCCCTGAACGCGTCGAAGTCAGCCAGAAAATAAAGAGTGGGTTCATCACTCCGCTCTACTGGAAGCTGGGGTTCCCAATGCTGCTAAACATATATTGAAGGATTTGAACACTGCCCACCCATTACCATATTATGGGAGAATCAGTAGCAGTTGCGAAGGTCCTCCCAGTAATGTTGCTACCAGCAGCTCTAAAGGTCCTCCCCAGAGCACCCATGGGGGCCTCCCCCATGGGAATATAATGATTGATCATGAGATCTCTTTTTATTTTAATCACATAAACCCTCCACATGAACAGAACATTGAGTATCTAGAAGGTCCTCCGCGTACTATGGTCCACCCTGAAGGTCCTCTCTAGGGTATACACTACAAAAACTATCCATTCAGTGGGACCACATATTATGATAGTAGTCCTCACTATCATAGTCGCAACTACGGAGGTCCTCCCCGCAATGATGTATCATCATGACAGGAATCCCATCCCCTTGTCGTGGCCTACCCTGAAGGTCCTACGCAGGGGTAACGTTGCAAGGACACTCCGTGCAACCAGGAATCAGATCACGGTGGTAGTCCTCACCACCCTGATAATGGAGGTTCTCCCCGTAGAGACATCAAGAAATGAGAAGGCCCTCCCCTCATTGTGATACATTCTGAATGCCCTCCCTAGGGTGTACCCCGCAGATATTCTCCCTGCTGTAGCTGTAATGGTATCCCTCGCCATTGCAGCAGCTGTGATGGTAGTCCTCACCACTACGGCCGCCATTGCGAAGGTCCTCCCTGCAGTGTCCCCAAGCAACAATAAGGTCCTCCCCTTATCGCAGTGTGTCTTGAAGGTCCTCCCCATGATGCACATCGAATTTCAAACCATTATGGTCATCCTCACCATGATGTCATTTATTGCGAAGGCCCTCCCCATAACAACACTACACAACCATTAGATTCTCCCCTTACTGCAACATGCCTTGAAGGTCGTCCCCAGGGTATGCACCGCAAAATTCCTCTATGCAATGAGGTGTCAAGAAGTAGTGGTAGTCCTCGCCATTACGACTTCCATTGTGAAGGTCCTCCCCGCAATGACATGTCATATCGACAGGAAGGTCCTCCCCCTGCCAAATCAAGCACGGAAAATCCCTTGTATGTTGAGGCACTCAGAATTACGGGATCTAGCATTTCAGATTCCCAGCTAGTCGCCAATGAAATCCTTCATCAATCACGAGATGTTCCGGGGCCACATTCATCATCTGAACCACCTTGGAATCGCCCACATGACAATTCAACACCTACAGGTCCCACTGCCTCTTACCGCACTATCGGTGAGCATCTAAGCTGGGCTGACCGGGTAGAGGAATCACTAGTAGAGAAGTATGCTGACATGTTGCACCTGAGGAAACGATTGGCTAGGGATGATATACCAGTTATGTTTTGGCCCACGGCCACCTCTCAGTTCGACATACCCAGAGAGTTGTTGGTAGAATGTGTGCATGGAATCCGCCATAATATATGGACAACCCTCCATCAACTAAAATCAAGCTTTCTACCCTAATACGGGTATGTAGACCATGTCAAGACAATAGGTGAACTCCTACATCACATTGACCTAGAAGCTCTTCCTTCGGCGCGGCAACAGCGACCCGAGAGGTGTAAAGGAAACATGGAGATAGACTACCTCCGTGTACTGCACTAGTTGCATCGCCTCATCGGTGAAGCTCTAACAGGAGTCCATATCAGGGGATGGGGAGAACATGGAGCTCTGTATTTCACTCCGCTCTCCGCCCAGAAGAACCTGTTCGGCATGGTGTCTTGCAACGTCATCACGTCAAGACGGAAATCGAGTGGTCTCCCTGTTTGATAAAGGCAACGCACCCAACAGAGTCAGGCCTTGAGTAAGTCCCAGAAGCGCCAGGGTCGATGGGAACGAGCCATTCAAGAACTTTTGAATCAGGCCACCGAGAGCATACAATAGGCCTCTCGCCTAAGAGAGGCCAATCAGCGGTCATTTCCTGCCTCCCCGGAAGGGATTGATTCACATAGGAACTCGCCACCAAACCCGATTCACCCCCGAATGGGGGAATGTGAGATCAGGTAGGTAGTGATAGAAGTAGCCACCACCGCAATCCAGGGTAAACCCCAGCCTGCAGCGTTGGGGGAATTGTTAGCAATAAATGCCCCCGTAAGACCAATAAAAATGGGAAGAGACTCAACGTCCAAGGGATGGTGCCAACCCCAGCCCTTAGGGCTGGGGGAATTATTACCTCCTCAACAACATCCTCCCCCATGAGAATCAGTATTCTCTCGTCTAGGGAGGAAAGTCAGAAGAGGAGGTTCCTGCCCTATCCTGTTATTTGAATCATCATCCCCTCTGAAAGGGAGGCGTACCATAAGATCACATCAGAGAACTCTCTGCATCACCCTTCATCAAGGAGCCCAAAAGCAATCTTAGGAAAGAAGAGGGAAGACCAATAAAAGATGCGGGAGATCCTATTCCCATTTGGAAGATGATATATTCTCTTCCCCACGATATGCATCCATCAACACCATAGAGGTTAACCCCCCGGGTAACACTGAAGATGTTGAAAATATGGATGGATCGGGGGATGATGGTTCTGGTTAGGCTGTGACTCACAACGAACCACCATGTGTGCACACCCGAAACTAGAGGGCCGCTCTAAACATGGCCACAACTTCACCTAACCTTCCACTGCTCACCCTGCAAGCTTCCAACAAGGATAAAAACAAAGGACTGGTTTCCCTTAACCCGCCTCCTTCTCTCGATAAAAATGAGCCACTTACACTCGAAGAGAGATTCGCTCGACAGGAAGAGGAAATGAAATAATTGAGGTGACTTAATGCCGAGCTACTCCAGAGGAACCGTCTTATTAAAAGAACGTCCCAAGAGGAGCCACATCATGCACTCCCAGTAAGTGAACCTCAAAGACAAAGGTTTTCCACGGCAAACGAAGCACGGTTAGGAATCCCACCCAACGAGGCGCATGTCCCATCCAACTACCTTAATGTAGATCCAAACAAATACCAAGACTTCCCTCCACTCAGGAAGCAACTAGAGTGAGTATGTATCAACCCTCCAAAGGTGTCACAAATGGAACATGCACCCCTGGTGCCAACCGAGCTGGATCCTCAAGTAATGCCTCAAGCTACACATGCCCAGGACCGGGCCCAACAGGATGTAAACCAGGGTCTCACCAACACCATCGAGGTAATAACAGCTCAATTGGAAGCAATGGGAGGTCGACCCTCCTTGATATAGCTAGAACGGAATCCCTACCCAGATTGGGTGAGAAACACGCCTCCTCCACCCAATTTTTGGAGCCCTGTATTCCCTATTTACAATGGGTCAGGCGATCCAGAACAGCATTTGATGCACTATGCGTGTTATTGAGACCCTATGATGGGAGCTCTGAAACAAAAAGAAGTAGTGAAACTCAGATTCTTTGTATGGACCTTGCAAGGATCTACCTTCATCTGGTATACGAGTCTGTTAGCCCAGGCAATAAAAAGTTGGGAAGACCTTCGGTAGCAGTTCATGTTCCACTTCAGCTCAACGCTACCTAAAACAATGGTCATTAACCTCATGAACTACAAGTAGATGGAGAATGAGAGGGTCTCAGATTTCATCGCCATATGGAAAGGTTTGGCCTACTCCCTGAACAGGCCAATGCCTCAAGATGAGTTTCTTTCCATATACATCGATAATCTTCAAGATGAGCTATGAACACCGCTCATACCAGTAGAGTGCACCACTCGCTTCCTCCATATCTCGGCCATTGCCCAAAGAATTGAGGACTCCCTACAGCGGACCAATTTGAAGTCTCTAATAGCCTTGTAGGCTCTTGCAAAGAAAACAGTTAGAGCTGAAGCATCCTCTGTCATGCTCAAGCCATCCCCTGTGCCTACTCCACCACTCAGGCCTCCGCCAAATTGTCAAGGGCCCCCTGTATATCAGTGGCCACCTCCTCCCAAGCGGGACGATCAGAGAGGATCAAAGCGGAACCAGTTTGAGGAATGAAAACATAAATTATACTCATTCTGAGAGGAACAAATCCGCGGCTACTTCATCACTGCCATGAAATGAAACTTTCTTTGCCTCCCGGAGCCGAGGAAACCCGAATAAGTCAGCCGCAATGATAGGCTAGATTACTATCCCTACCATCGAATGTTGGGGCACAATATTCAAGAATACTTCATTTTCAAGGACCTCCTGCAAAGGATGGTAGACTCTGGGCGGGTCGAGCTGGGTCCACCTCCAGCACATGTGACATATATTTCTACCACTGACTCCGATAAAGGGGAGGGGTGGCAGGAAGTCACCAGAAAAAAGGAGCAGAAATTCGATAAATGGAAGACTCAGAATACTATCAATCAATCCCAGGGCATACTCCAAGCTCAACTATAGTAGCCGGTGTTTCCACCAATAGCCCCTCACGCCGTACAACCGACAATATCAGCCTCACAACCCTCTACGAGTTGGTCATCCAAGTGTAATCAAAGAAGGAGGAGCCAAGGGAAAGAGGATCAGTCCGTGACAAGGCCAAAGTTATCCCCAACGCTCTTAGATTTCATGCCCTTGAATTTGGCACCACGGGCATCGACCCACCAAATGACACCATCAGGGACAAATGACCAGGTTGAGCTGTCAGAGGATGAAGAGATAATATTTGGTTCCATCAATGTCATCCATCTTATGGAATCTTTCCCTGACGAAGGGTATGGTTATGAACCCGAGTTCCCAATACGAGGAGTCGGGACGAGGAATCATAAAGGCATGGGATATCAGGGAAGACGCAGTCGCGGCCGAAACCAACCATATGGTTGGAACTCGTCTCGAACCGTTAATATCACAGAAACCCATGGGAGAGCTCTTCGACAGACTCAGCAGGAGAAAGAACATCCCTCCACCACCACAAGCGGCCACGCTTCCCCTATCATTCTATGGTACCCATCAGAGGATGAACAAGTGTCTAGACACCTAGTGCGCACAAACATACCAGCCAGGCCGAGTCCCCAGAACCTGGGAACATCATCGGCATCTGACCCCATAGTCGGTCCCTCCTCATCACGTATTCCAACTCTCAAACTGCCCGCTAAAACTTTCTCACCAATGGAGAAGTGTCAGTTGCTAGAATAGAAATACGACATCCTTAAGCAACTGGAATCGGTACCAGCCAAACTGCCGATCCTGGATGCCTTGAGTTTGTTAGCAGACCGGAGGGAGGCACTTATAGAAGCCTTGCTCAGCCCCCAAGAGTTTCAAGCTAAGGTAGCTGCCACTAAGATTTACCGGATGGAGACTGGATTGGCTGAATGCAATGCAGTGATTTCCTTCACCGATCTAGATGAAGATTCCATCATGCAGGGACACATCAAACCACTATATGTTTCTGGAACACTAGGTGATGTTGAGATCCGAAAAGTCATTATTGACAATGGATCTAGAGTTAACCTTCTTCCTTTACGGACACTTCGTAAGTTGGGATACAGTGAGGGTGATTTAATACCCTCAGCCACAAATCTGCTGGGATACGACAAGTGTGAGAAGAAGCCAATGGAAAAAATTAAGGTAAATACCCATTTTGATGACCTTGTGGCCTATTTGTAATTCCTGGTGGTCTAGCAGAACATTGCGTCCAATGCCCTGCTTGGAAGGTTGTGGCTCCATAAGCACATGGACATTTCTTCATCCTACCACCAATGTATTAAGTACTGTGTCAATGGGAAATGTGGGACATTACATTTTGACAAGACCCCTTTAGATCTCTCCAATTCACACTACTGTTGACGCTCCTTTTAATCACAGAGTTTAAATATTGGAAAAGGGGAATATCTTAGCTCAAATTGATTCATCCTTTGAAGAAAATATCAAAAATCGGAAAAGGGATGAACAAGGAGAAGATTTCCCATTAGTCACGCAAGTTTCCTCATAGTCACGCAAGTCAACTTGCACGACGCATTATGGTTGCGCAAGTGACTTGCGCGACCTAAGTGATAATCGCCCGAGGTCTTCTCCTGCCTATAAATAGACCCTGTGGGCCCCCCATTTTGGGGAGGAATTTTTTCCAGAAACTCAGATTTGATCTCCAGGCACCGTAGTCTCTTCTCAAAGCTTCTAGAATACTTATAAGGTAATTTCTTACCTAGAACGGAAGATCTAAAGAGGGGGGGGGAAGGCCTAAGTGTTGAAACTCATCAACACTTGCGTGCCGAGGTGGCCAGCCCTTAAGGGAAATGGCCACACTTGCACACCGCCTTACTCCTTCAATAGAACCTGTGCGCCCCTCGCTTGGAAGAACCTCAAGAGGATTCCAAAGGCCTTAACCTAAATTCGCTCAAGTATTACCCTGCTGGGTGAACACCGCGCAAGTACCCAACGTGTCGCGCAGGTATACCTGCATGACCAAGACTTGAGCACCCACGCAGTACCTGTGCGCCTGCCAGGACATGCGCACCCCTGCCTTTTTGGGTGCCCTTCTTGCCCATTTTACCCCTCATAAGCCATTCCACCTCTCCTATTCAAGATTTAGTCTTCAAGACACTCTTTAAACCCATTTATGGCGTGATTTCTTAAATTGACTTCTTTATCTGAAAGGAATTCTGTGGAATATACCTCAAAACATAGTAATTTACACATATTTATGTCACTAAAGATTTAAATTTCATTCATTCAACCTCATCCTTTAAGATGAGAGAATCTAATTTTGGGCCTCCTTTTCAGGAGTAAGTCCCAGTCATAATTCCATTAACCTTGGCCTCCTTTTCAGGAGTAAGACCCAGCTATAATTCCTTTAACCTGGGCCTCCTTTTCAGGAGTAAGTCCCAGCTATAAGTCCCCTAAACCTGGGCCTCCTTATCAGGAGTAAGCCCCTCTCTTAATTTCTATTAATCAATCCTAATTTACCCTTGATTTGGGATTCCTTCTCAGGAGTAAAACCTAATCATCAATCCTCTCCTAATTTTGGGCCTCCTTTCCCGGAGTAAGTCCCAAGTTAGTGTATTCAAATCTCCATGAAGCACATATACCTTTATGGACCCTATTCCTGGATTTCTTCTCTGAAGTTAATCCTAATCTTCATCTATTTTGGGCATTCATACATACATAAGTCCCACATCATTTCTTATGATTTCATCCTTCATGGCCCAATTGTCTAATTTTTACCAATACCTCTTGTTTCTCACACCGAGCATACTCACATGAGCTTATAGGGTAAAAGTAATTATGAAATCCTTCGTTGAGCCATCAATCATAAACATCATACTCGCCACTCGAACTACGTGGGTTCTAATTCCTTTTCCAAAACAAAGGATACGTAGGTAGCCCATCTGCGGGTTCGATCCCAACTCTAAAATAATCCTTGTCCTTCTGAATGAAAATAAACTTCAAGTGCCCCACTAAGTGGCTTTGAAACCATCATGGTCATCATAAT
Source organism: Viscum album (assembly GCA_963277665.1). Lineage (NCBI taxonomy): Eukaryota > Viridiplantae > Streptophyta > Magnoliopsida > Santalales > Viscaceae > Viscum > Viscum album. Next base: position 1,544,470,123 of record OY728129.1, read on the forward strand.
GACCAAGAGACTTTTATATAAATATTTCGAAGGATACCATTGACCAAGAATCTTTAATAAATACAGATGATTCCCTATCGATGAAGAACCTCGAATACATATAAAAGATTCTCTAAATTTAGTACATATTTTATCATTGACTGTAAGATCTAAAGGAAAGATCATTTTATACTTGGTAATGTAATAAGGATTCATGAACATAACTTAAATCTATAAAGAGAGTCCCAGAATAGACAATAATTCCCCTCAAAAAGGTGTGATGAGTCTGACCTCCCATCCTCTCGACCAATGAAAATTCCTAAGCCTCATCAGTCCACAAACTAATGAGCGCCTACCTTTGGACAGTAGTTCCAAATGCATGTGGAATCATTGGATGTTTCCGGTTCTATGAACAAACCCATTAGAAACCAATCAGAATGTTTGAACCTCCCATCAAGAGGTCATCCCCGAATTCTGAGGGAAACAAAAAATGGTGAACCCAAAGTGAATCCTTAACCAAATTAAAAATGATGTTTTACCTATTTTTTAGTCCCCTATTTGAACTCAATGAGAGGTCCAACAAGACAGTCAATAACATATGTGCTCATCTAGTAGCTGAATTTATCTAGATTACGTATGTTATATCAAACAGGCACTCTTTTCCAAGATCTTTTGCATTTCCATAATGGCCGCTCTCAAATTCACACCTATGAATACTGCTGCTGTAAATGCCACTGCTGTTATTCCTGCTGGATCGTCATCTGCTCTGAGGATGACATCACCTATACAGCGTCTTCAACGCTGGGTATCAAATGCCCTGGTTAAGTAGTACCGTCAACACGGTACCATCCCAACTCTGGAGGCTGCCCGACAAGCCCTCCAAGCAAACAACTCACACTAGTCGTCCGGACAACGACAACCAGTGATCGAGAAACAGGCAGTGCTTACTACTGTCTCCAACTATTTCAGGTCATTATCCACGGAACGCAATCACCATTCACTCCCTTATTCTGAGGAAGTGAATGACCAGGTCCCTCAGGGCCTTAATTCAAGAAGACAGGAGTCCTTCCTAAAGGCTCCCCCCAACAATCACCGTCAGACTCATGCGGCAGTGCGCCCTCAACATGATGAGGGTACCAACTCCAGGCGTTCGGCTTAGATTCCTCGAACCCGAGCAGGCAAGATGAACCACCAGAGGAGGAATCCGGTCAACAGTGAGCAGGTTCTCATCTCTGCCATCTCCGGAGAAGTCCACCAACCTAAATTGGTGGAAATCAATGAGCGGGCACATACACCTGCCTGTTTTAATTCCGCTGTCCAGCAGACTCGTCTGGGAGCATCACGCCAATCCCGCCAGGCAATTCTGGTGGAGTACTATAGGCAGGAACATACACCTGTTTATACATCATCAACTAGTTAACAGGCTTGTCTGACTACATATGATGGATCCCGTCAACCACGTTTGGTGAAGTGCAATCATCAGACACATACACCTGCTAGTATTAATCTAGCCTACCAACAGTCTCGCTTGGTAGCATTCATAGAAGTTAGTCGGAAAGCCCCAAAAACAAATAGGAAGCAGACTCAACTCTCTGTCCCCCACACTTGAGTACTGTCAGGATTCACTGACAGGAAAAGGTGGATAGGAGCAGGAATATACACCTACTCCAATCCCGGAATGGACATATATTCCTGTTCCAGCAGCTGAAGTCACCAAGCATATTCTATCAATGGTGAAAGAGCATAAGAAAATCCCTACTCATATTATGGATTCCTACCAAGATATTATAACAACTTCAGCAGCATCTCAGGGAAAGGCACATAAATATATCCCTGTCAGTGGAGTGACACATCAATAATTCACTCCGGAACAAACACACACATATGTTCCAGTCTAAGAGGGTTGTGAGGCATGCTCCCCCATATCATACGGACAACCAAGTCAGGCACATACACCTGATTTGAGTGGAGATCATCAGTCTAACCTAGCCATCTTTCCTGATCAGGCACATACACCTGCTCAGAGCAGCCACTTTTGTCAACATGTGGTTTCCAAAGTGAGTAAGAAGGCATCTAAGAAAAATACATGCCCAGGACAGCCAGTAGATCAAGGGCCAATCTGTAATAAGGCCTTGCTCGATGCTGGAGTTCTTGAAGCCCTCAGACAATTATCTGTTGAAATTCAAGATTCTACTCCCTCATTTCCCAATAGTGAGAACATTAATTCCGAAGGTCTTCAACAAACACTTCCTCATGAAGTCTTGCTTCATGACAATTCGGTTAATCTTGAAGTTTCATCTTTAGATGAAACCCACAGGAACCCTATGTGTGGTCAGAAGACCATGGAGCAAGATATCTCTTCTTTTACTGTAACCCATTATGGTGGTCCTCTCCATGATGATGAATTTCACTGCGAAAGTCCTCTCCGCAGTAGTGATGCACATTTCCCAGAAAATGCTCCATTGGACAATGTAGTGCCGAGAAATCCCTCTTATCTTGAGGCACTTGAAAATGCAAAATCAGTCGTGTCTGAAGCTTCATCGCTAGCAGGTGAAATACTTTCTCAATCAGAAGATAGCCCAGGTTGTAGGTCATTCTCCGAACCACCCCTAAGTCATGCATCTTCTAGTTTGATCAATGATTTCTCTACCAATCCTGTTCAATCCAATGAAGCAATAAGGAAACACCAACTCTGGTCAAATCAGGTAGAGGAATCTTAATCAAATGACAAAGAGGAAATGTTGACCATGAGAAAACAACAGGCGAAAGGTGAAGTGCCAGTTATGTTTTGGCCACTGGCTGACTCTTAGTATAATATTCCAGAAATGTTGATGGAAGATGAAATTCATGATATTCGTCTCAACATATGGAAAACTCTTTGTCAGTTGAAGAATAAAGTATTATCTTATGATGAATATGAAAATCATCTTAAGATAATAGAAGGGTTACAACGTCAGATTGATTTGGCGTCTCTATCAGTCTCTCAATATCCGAAGGCTGAAAATCAGTAGAGAGCCCTTCAACGTTCATGCCTTGGCGCACTAAGAATATTCTGTCAGTTAATTTCCAATGCCCCATCTGGTATTCGTGTCAGAGGATGTGGTGTTCATGGAGCACTGCATTTCATGGTGCACTCCAGTCAACAAAGTTCGCTGAAAATGGTCTCATGCAATGTTATTGCCTATAACCGGCCATAGTCAATGGGATTTGTTTGTAATCAAAATCTTGCCCAAGAACAGGCTTCAACTAGTTCCTCTCAAAATCAAGAATACAGAGAACAAGTTGTTGAATTACTATTGCATCAAGCAAACAAGAATATTAAACAGGCCTCTCGTTTGGAGCAAGCACGTCACCAAGTGAAAGAAGTGTCAGACACCATCTAACGGTCTTTTGAACTGGGTGATAAAAGCGGATAAAGGTTAATGCATCCAGCTAATTTCCGAAATAAGGTTCATAAGATCTGGAGGACCTTCAAGAAATTATCAGACATAGCATGTCAAGAACCACCCCAGCTCTCCAGACTGGGGACTCTTTTAATCCAACCCTCAGAATCAACAAATAGGTTCCAAGGAGTTGAGCAGGAACAGCAGGAACAACCCCAGTCCACTGGACTGGGGACTTTTTCAAATCTACAATCCCCTCCTTAGAGAAAGTCGGTATTTTCTCGATTGGGGAAGAAACCTCAAGAGGAACGAAGAGCCAAATTATCAGGAGATTCCCTCCAAATTACGGTTCGTCAAGAAGTTCCTGAGGGATCGAATCAACAAAAGGAAATGTCTCATCAAAGACATGGAAGAAGACAATATCATAGAAATGCTGATAGAAGGGATGCGATGTGTTAAGCATTAATCAATGTCATCAATTCCATTGTTTCTGATCCACCAAATGAGGCTCACTCGGGGGACTCAGATGAAGAGGTTCCTGCTCAAGAAGATGTATGCACCGACACAAATGAACAAGGTGTGCATACACGAAGTCAAAGGATTACTCAGAACCTATGTAATCCTTCGAGTAACCCACATCCCCCTCTCCGAAAAGGATCCAACAAAGGGAAGGGAAAGAACCAGGTTACATATCCTTCCTCTGGATAAGGTCAATCACTCTCACTAGAGCAAAGGTTTGTACAACAGGAGGAAGAAATGAAGGAATTAAGGAGGTTGAATGTAGAACTACTTCAAGGTATTCTTCATCGTGAGCGTGCTGGAGTCAGTCGGCCAAGGGAATTTGTTGCAGCTACTAATATGGATCAGGAATATCCTCCTCCATTAGTACACCCTTACAGGTCTAATCCTACGGGTCAAGTGCAACAACAGTTGGAAGTGCTACCATCAGTTGCAGCACCAATCGCCACATCTGTCTAAGCTCCAGTCATTGCACCTACCCAAGTCCAAGTTCAACTGGATGTTTCTCAAAAGTTAATAACTACTATTGAGTCATTAACAGCTCGGTTAGAAACTATGGAAGGGAAACATGCACAAGTTCAACCAGAAAAGAAAGTTTACCCTGAATGGGTAGATTCAATTTCTCCTCCATCTAGTTTTGGGAATCCTGTATTCCATATTTTCAATGGATCAGGCGATCCTGAACATCATTTGACGCATTAAGTTTCTTGTTGCAATCCTATGATGGGAACTCTGGAGCAGCAAGAAGCAGTGAAACTCAGATGCTTCGTGCGAACCTTGCAAGGACCATCTTTTGTTTGGTATACAAGCTTGCAATACCGGTCAATTACCAGATGGGAGGATCTTCGCCAAATATTCCCCCTTCAATTCAGCTCAACTTTTCCAAAGACAACAGTTTTCAATCTTACAATGCTCGCTGGAAGGGATTAACATATTACTTGTGTTTAGAACTCCCTCAAGAAGAATTGTTTCCAATCTGTGTGGCAAATCTGCGTGAAAAATTACGCATGCCATTAATCCCTGTGAAATACACAGGAGGGTTTCGAGACCTTACTTCAATCGCTCAGTAGATTTAAGATTCCCTTATACAGGCTGAGGCTAAATCTCATGTAATTCCATCAACTCCAGGAAGGATAATGGGTAAAGCAGAAACTGCTATAGTTTTGCTTAAACAAGCGCATGTACCTGTTTCAACTTCAAAAACATCATCTTCTCGAAGGGATCCACCTCCTGAGCGCCAACAACAAAGGTCGTTTCGTCCAAATGATCAAAGAGAACAAAGATGAAAACAATTTGAGGATTTGAAGAGCAAAACATACTCTTTCTGAAATGAACAAGTTCTCGGTTACTTCATTTCGGCTCTGGAAAATAATCTGGTTCAATTGCCAAGGCCCAAAATCCAAAGAAAGAATGAGATGAAGACCATCCCAATTATTTCCCCTTTCATCAAATATTTGGGCATCCCATCCAGGATTGTTTTTTCTTCAAAGACCTCCTGGAAAAGATGGTCGACTCAGGACAAGTCAAATTGAAAGGTTCTTCAGCTCATGTAGCATGTGTTACTGCTACAATTCCAGAGGAGGAAGGTGAATGGAAAGAAGTCAAAAGAAAAAATGCACAGAAGTATGATGATTGGATGGTCAGAAAGACCATCAATAGAACTCATGCTATTTTGCAAACACAATTAAAGAAACCAATTGTGTATTCTTCCATGAATGTTGCGGAAAAATCATCTTTGTCAAAAGTAAAGTCCTCAAAGAAACGACATAATTCAAAGAAGAAAAAAGAATCAGAAGAATATGAGTATGTGTCAAATCCTATGTTTTCTTTGACTCTAGCAGACTTCATGCCATCTACTTGAAAGTCACGGGCACCGCCCCACCAAACGGCATAGCCTAAACAGGCTAATCAGGCAGAGTCTTCATCAGACGAAGAGTTAATCTTTGGTTCTGTTAATATGATTCAATTAACATATCCATATGCCGGTCGCAGTTTCAATTTTGATGAGCCTAAATTCCCTGTATCAAACAAGGGAATCAGAGGAAGTTTCAGAGGTTCAGGATACAGGGGAAGACGTGGATCTTTCAGAAGACACTATTCTAATTCTACCCCTGCTAGAACTTTGTACGCGGCAGAAACTCGTGGTAGAGCCCTTCAGCGAGCTCAGAAAGAACAAGAAAGTTCTTCTACCAATAGCAAATTAAGTCCTGGCACAGTTATTTTGGAAGACCGGTTGAAGGTTCCATCTTCTTCCTCTCAGAAAATAAATGGTTCTAATCGGTCTAATTTTCCAAAACCAAGAATATTGCCAACTCTTATCCCAATACAAGATGCATCAACTTCCAAAGAATTTACTTCCAAGGTACCTGCTAAACCACATATTCATATTGGGAAACGCATACCTCTAGATCAAAAGTACGATATATTGAAACACTTGGCCCAAGTGCCAGCCAAGTTATCAATTCTGGATGCTTTGAATCTATCAAAAGATCTTAGGGAAGCACTCCTCGAGGATTTATCAAGTCCTCAGGAGTTTGAAACTTAAATTACTACAGCTGAAGTCTATCACATAGAGAATAATCCTGCAGAATTCCATGCAATAATATCTTGTACTGATAAAGATGAAGATGATGTTGTGCATGGGCATATCAGACCTTTGTATTTATCTGGAAAGGTCAATGGTGTAGACGTCCGATGAGCTTTTATTGACAATGGTTTAGGAGTCAACCTCATGCCCATTTGTACACTTTGTCGATTGGGCCTCATAGAATCTAATTTATTTCCTTCTACCATGATGTTACAAGGATATGACAAAAATGATCAAGAACCACTGGGCGAAGATACACTCAGAACTTAGTTTGGATATCTTGTATCCAATTCAGATTTCATGATTGTTGATCAAGACTCAGCTTTCAACGTCTTGCTTGGAAGACCCTGGCTACATCAGCATGCAGATATCCCTTCATCATACCATCAATGTCTCAAATATTGTTTCTATGGTCAAGTTGGAACATTATATGGTGATAAGGCCCCCATTCAAGACATATGAGTCTCAATACATTGAGGCGGAATTCTATCACATGATGGGAAAGGAGAAATCCACAACAAAGGAAATTAACAATGTTAATGCTCTATATGGTTTGGAGAAGATTCCAGTAAATCCATTTACACATGTGAGTAAAGATTATGTGTTGTCTATCAGTCAAATTGACAAGGTATAATCAAATCAAAATAATCTTATGGAAATATCTGTAATGTCAATTACGGCAATCGAGCTAGACAACAAGGGAGAAATTGGTAACCCGCCAAGCAGTAATGAAAGCACAAATGGTGACGTCTTCATTTCATATGCTGAAATCCAAAAAGTCTATAATTCTCTAATTAGGCCAGAAAGAGTTATAGAAACATTAGAGGTGAACAATGATGTCGATTCTCAATCCATCATTTCCTCTTTATTACCCAAAGAAAACTCTTCATCATCAATATGGTCAAAAATGGAAACTTCCTCTTCAAAATGTGAAAATTTTGACATCTCTTCTAATCATGAAAATTCTGCTGTGTCATCTACTATGCAAGTAGAAACGGAAGAAATAAAACATGATGAAGAAGAAGAGGAAGATCTCAGAGATGCTCCTCCAGCATTTGAAGAGGGTATCTCTACCACTGTGGATGAACTCAGAGAAATAAATCTGGGTACAAAGGAAGATCCAGGCCCCACTTTAATCAGGGCAGCCATGACCCTTGAAGAGCAAGAGATGTATATTTCTTTTCTAAAGAGAAATAGAGATATTTTTGCTTGGAACTATACAGAAATTCCCGGGCTTGATCCTGATGTTTCTACTCATCATTTGAGTTTACCAGAAGAACATCGAGGATTTAAGCAAGCCGCGAGAAGAACACACCCAACTTATGCTTCTAAAATTGAAGCTGAAGTGGATAAGATTATCAAAGATAACTTCGTCAGAGAAGTTCATTATCCCAAGTGGTTGGATAATATTGTCCCTATAAAGAATAAGAATGGAAAAATTTGAGTTTTCATCGATTTCAGAGATCTTAATCGGCATTTTCCTAAAGATGATTTCCCAGTTCCGATTACATAACTTTTAATTGATGCAACAGCTAGCTATAAAGCACTTTCCTTCATGGATGGATATTCTGGATATAATCAGATCCGAATGACCCCAGAAGATGAGGAATCCATAGCCTTCAGAGCCCCTTAGGGTGTGTTTTGTTACCGGGTAATGCCCTTTGGCTTAAAGAATGCAGGTAAAACATATCAGCACGCCATGCATCGTATCTTCAAACCCTTATTAGGGAAGTTTGTTGAATTCTATGTAGACGATTTGGTGGTTAAATCCAAACAACATTCTAATCACTTGTCTGATTTGGAAGTCATATTCTGCAAGCTTCAACAACATAATTTGAAGATGAACCCCTTAAAATGTGCTTTTGGGGTAACCTCAGGAAAATTTCTCGGCTTTGTTGTACGCCATCATGGTATTGAAGTCGATCCTGAGAAGACCAAATCAATCCTTGGTATGTCACCTCCTCAAAATTTGAAATAATTAAGAGGAATTCAAAGACACTTAGCCAATATTCAGCGTTTCATCGCCAATTTGGCAGGCAAAAGTTTACCCTTTACCAAATTGATGAAGAAGGGAGTCACTTACCAGTGGACTGAAGAATGTCAAGAAGCATTCGATATTCTCAAGAAATACCTCTTGAGTCCACCAGTACTCATGCCACCTGTTGAAGGAAGACCACTTATCCTCTACGTGACAGATCTAGAGCGGCCATTGGGTGCCTTTCCGGCTCAAAATAATGATGCTGGGAATGAAAACAGCCTCTACTATCTCAGTCGAACTATGCTTGAAGCAGAAACCCGTTATTCAAGTATTGAGAAGTGTTGCCTGGAATTAATCTTTGTAGTTCAGAAGTTGAGACACTACCTGCAACATCACGAGGTCCAATTGGTATCTCGCAATAACCTGCTAAAATTAATCCTTAGTCGTCCAATGCTTACAGGACGTCTAGTAAGGTGGCCAGTTATTTTACAGCAATTCGACATTCAGTATGTGTCTCAAAAGGTGATAAAGGGCCAAGCTCTGGCTGATTTCCTGGCTGAACACCCTTCAGTGGAAGACACGTCTTCAGATATTTAACTCCCTGATGAGGAAGTCTTCTCTATTCATGAAATTCCTCAATCATGGGAAATGTATTTTGATGGTGCTTCCAGAAGTCCAACAGGGAAGAAAATGGAAAATCCAAAATTCAACAAAGTTGTCTTAGGAATTGTGCTCATTTCTCCAGAAAAGGCATTGTTACCTTATTACTTCTTATTGTGGGAAGGTGGTACCAATAATGAAGCCAAATACCAAGCTCTTATCGCAGGTTTGGAATTAGCACTTCAAGCAAAAGTGAATCACTTAAAGGTGAAGGGTGATTCAGACCTGGTAATCAAACAATTCAATGGGGATTTTGCTATCAGAAAAGAAGAACTAATCCCTTTGTATGATTACATTAGAGAGTTAATGGCGGAATTCCCTTCAGAACCGACCTTTTCTTATGTCCCAAGATCACAAAATGCTCAAGCTGATGTGCTGGCTAATATAGCCACAGCTCTGGCAGATCCAAATGGGGACGAGACAACCATCAGTATTGCCCACCGTCATGCAATTTCACCTTATTTTCGAATCAGAACAGAGGAAATTAATGAAATTAGTCCCATTCCTAAACCGTATGGTCGTACTATAGTATGGAGGTCACCTATCAGGGAATACCTTCAAAATGGAACACTTCCACCTGATAGATCCAAGAAAGAACAAATTTGGTGGCGTGTGGTCAATTTTACTCTTTATGATAGCCCAGATCACCTAGTGAAAATTCTCTACAAACGTGGTTTTTATGGAGTTCTCTTCAACTGAATTGATGGTGAAGAGACAATGGCTATCATGAAAGAAGTGGATGCAGGAGTCTGTGGTGCCCACCAGTCTAGACATAGATTGTCTGATCAAATTCGAAGGCTTGGATACTTTTGGACTTCAATGATACGAGATTGTGTTGATTTCACAAAGAAGTGTCATTCATTCCAAGTACATGCCAACTTCATTCACCAACCTCCAGAATTGCTTCATACAGCTAAATACTCATGGCCATTTTCCACATGGGGAATGGATGTGGTGGGACTTTACCCTTCGGCTACAGCCAAGCAGTTTAAGTACATTCTTACTGCTACTGACTTCTTTTCCAAATGGGCAGAGGCAATACCTCTCAAGGAAGTCAGTTCCAAATGCATTGTTAGCTTCATCAAGTCTAACATCATTACCAGATTTTTTGTCCCTCATACCATATTGACGGACAATGGCACCAATTTCTGTTCATCGGAGGTGAAGAAATTGTATCAAGAATACAACATCAAATCCAACCATTCATCTCGATATCATATAGTAGCCAATGGCCAGATAGAAGCCTTCAACAAGACTCTTTCAAATATACTACAAACGATGGTGGATAAAGATAAGAAGTCATGGAATGATAAACTCTTTCACGCTTTATGGGCTTATCGGATTACCACCTGCACTGCAACGCGATCAACTCCATATTCATTGGTATATGGAATGGAAGCAGTCTTGCCAATTGAAGTTCAATTACCCTCTCTCATAGTAGCCATTTACGATCAGTCATCTACAGATGAGCAATCTCAAAAGCGATTGAATTAATTAGAACGGTTAGATGAGAAACGATTGTGCACTTTGCACCACTTGGAAGTCTATCAAAATCAAATAGCACAAGCTTTTAACAAAAAAGTTCATCTTTGTTCATTCACTCAGGGAGAATTGGTATTAGTTCTCAGAACTCCAATGATACCAGGAAAGAAACCTCCCAAGCTTGAGCCAAAATGGGAAGGTCCTTATTCAATACATAAGGTCTACTCCAATGAAGATTATTCATTAATCTCGATAGATGGAGAACTCATCACTACTCCAACCAATGCCAGATTTTTGAAGAAGTATTTTGTATAAACTGCAAAGTACCTTTCATGTCCCTGCGACATGACACTAAACTGTGCAGCATCAGTTCGTCCTTGCTATATGACGTTAAACTATACAGCAATGGTCTAGTAGGACCATAAAATGTAACTTCATCCCACACGACATTAAACTGTCAAAAAGTTCCTTAAATGGTCCAGTATGACCTTAAACTACAATTAGGTCCTGTATGACCTTAAACTGCATCATCAACGGTCCATGCATATGACCCTAAACTATTTGTGAGTCCCTTACGTCCAGAAAGACGTTAAACTGTAATTTCCTAACTACACAAAACTAAACTTTATAGAAGTCCTTTACATCCGGAAATAAGTTAAACTACATAAGCATCAAAGGTCCTGTATGACCTTAAACTACACTTTTGTCTAGCATGACATTAAACTGCACCATCCACGGTCTATGCATATGACCTTAAACTATTCACACTTTCGTCCAAAATGACACTAAACTGTGGAAAAAAACACCAATGCGTCCAACATGATGTTAAATGGTGTACTCTTTTGTCCTCAATACATGACATTAAACTGCACAGTCCCACCTTTCGTCCAACATGACGTTAAACTCTATTGTCCCCATCGTCCTAACTACATGACACTAAACTGTAAAGAAGGTCCGTGATACTTCCTACATGACATTAAACTGTACTTTTTCCCTACTACATGACACTAAACTGTGCAGCACAAATAGTTCTAACTGCAAGACTTTAAACTGCATAGTCCCTTCATACGTCCTACATGACATTAAACTATGTATCGTTAAGGTTGTTGCTACCTCTTTTTTATCACACCGAGTATGAATCACGTGTGCTTAGAGAAAACCTCAACCATAACACTCTCTTTGGGCCGCTAACCATGTGTAAGTCCCAACAACATTTTTTAGGTCGTTGTCCCCAAGAACAACTTGATCATTAATTCATTCTTTAATTGAACTACACGGCCTTTGATCCTTGCCTTCTAGGCTGGGTATGTAGGAATCCTCCCAAGCTTCAAGCCCAAAACCAATCTCTTCACATCAGTTCACCTCCATCTCATACGATGTTGATTCGTGAAACCGCCCCTAGAATCAATATCTTTACATTGGTTCACATTCGTCCTTGTTATACGACATCAAACTATACAAAACTTTTGTCCATTATGACAATAAACTACAATATTCTTTGATACCCTCACCTGAGAGGGAACCATTATTTACATTGATTTTTCAATCATGTTTCATTTCAGAGACTACATGCATACATGGAAATGCCCAAAACTTTTATCTTGGGTTAAACCATCATTGTACTAAATTCCCCTTTCACCCTTCATATGTACGAACCAAATTTGTACAAAGGGTATTTCTAGAACTACGTGGGATTTATTCCCATCCTTATGGGATATGTAGGAATGTTCGAGTGTCCCTCGAATCTAGCCCCAAGTCTTTGGGCCTAACCCCAAATTCCACTTTCAGTCCCTTGACTGAAAAGTCCCCATGAAAACACACACTGTGTATTTCTTACAATAGTCCAAGATCTATGACCCTAAACTATGATCTCTAATCCTTTTGTCCCACACGATGTTAAACTGTAGTTTAAGAACTATGTATGGCTTGATTCTCATCCTTATGGGATACGTAGTGAAGTCCAACATTTCAATTCAGGACCCAGCCACAACATGATTATGGTTAGCATTGATCTGTGTATCTCTGTATACATTGAACAATACCCATCTATATGTGTCATAATCCTAACCTCAAATATTTTCATATCCTCATAACCCTTTCCATGACTTCTAGTCACAAAAATGTCAAACTTCTGTGAATTATTTTTCCTGACTGTGCAGCACGTTCCCATATGCGGCCTTGCATAAACAGTCTACATAACAGACTTGTTAGCCAAATGATACTATTATTTGACTATGAAGCCAATGACCTTAGGTGGCCTGGCATAATTCAACCCCCTAACGGGTTTTTTGGATAGTGGTAACTTCATTCATGGGAAGAATGCCTCTTTTGTCCTTATTTTTATTAAATGACAGTGTGTAGGGATCCACAAAAATAGACATCCTTAACATACTTGTCCCATATCCTTTTTCATGATCTGAAAGTATTCAAGTCTATGGCTTATATTCTCCTTCCCTACGTTTGGTTCAGACCTTCGCAGGAGTGATATTCATCCAGTTCTTCAATAATCTTGTTTGGAAATATCTTTTCCATATTCAAGTACCTCTTTCCATACAGAAAACTCTATACTTTGGATGATTTGAATCTCCATAAACTTTCACTGGATTTTAATACTAGGAAAGTAAATTTTTGAGAGTTCTTTTTCCTGACTATGCAGCATGTGCCCATAGGTGGCCTTGCATAAACAGTCTACATAACAGAATTTTTAGCCAAAAGATACTATTTTATTTAACTATCCAGCCAATGCCCTTAGGTGGCCCTGCATAATTCAACCCCCTAACGGGTTTGTTAAATAACGGTAACTTCATTCTTGGGAACTACTTATTCTAATGCCTTTTAGCTCTTTTTCATATCATTCCTCAGATTCAAATATTCTTAAGTCATAATTTACATATTTTCCCTCATACTTGAGTATGGTACTATGTTTTCAGATGAGTTGTCAAGGAATTGAGTCAATTCTAATCCATTTCAGTCAAAGTTATTTTAACCTTAAACATTAGCCTTTTTATGTCTGATGTGCATGACTTTAAACTGCCCACAAAAGACAAAGGAACTCTGAATAAAAGTCAAGTTACAGCTCACTAAACATACATTTTGTACAATTTAGGTAACATTGAGCAATTAAAATATTTTAAGATTGTAGGGTTATTTACATTAATCCTAGTAAAAATAAAACTATGCTTACTAGGCTCATTGGCTTAGGTAAAATCTAAAACATGTAGCAAAAGAGAATGTAGGTACAAATGAGTGAAGGTGAAAGTGTTTTTCATTGATACATAAGATTTATAAGGACATCCAAAGATTGGAGTCTCTTCTCTTTTTCAAGAATTACAGGAGGCTTTCAACATAAGTCTTCAATTGATGAACCACATCCCTAGCTTCATCAGCGGCTACTTTAAGCTCATGCACTCGACCAACTTCACTCTTTTCAGCCTGATGGAGTGCTTTCTTGGCATCTACAATGGTCTTCATACCATTCGTTTGAACTCCCTCCAGTGAATTATTGAGTTGGTCAAGTTCCCCAGTAACAGCATCCAACTGTTGTTGAAGGTGCATTCGCTGGACTACTTTTTATTTGATTTTATGCTTCAGCTCCTTCATCTTGGAAGCATAATTAGCCTCATCTTGGGATACTGCAGCCTCAAATTCGCCGATATTAACTGACAATTTCACCCTGGTTAGATCTTCATGACACTTTTTCTCCTTCTCCCTCCTGAAAATGGTCTGTTTCACCGCGGAATGGATCTTTTCATATCCAAAACCGCCAAGTCCTAGTATGACAAATTGGGATGACAATAGAGGAATTTTTGATGATAGCTCTTCTAAAGGCACCTCAAATATGATTTTCCATATGTTGTTCCATGCCTTTCATCGTGAAAAGATAAATGCTTTAAGCATCTCTGGGTCTGATTCAACATCATCATCACAGGGGGACAGGTAATCTAGGATTAATGCACTTAAGGAAGTGCCATGTTCTGCTCTTTCCCCCCTGTCTTATGCTTCTTCGCTTTCAATTCCCATGGGGGAAGAGGCTGAGGCCTCACCTCCAGAACTAGCCACCGCAGTTGATGGCTCTGCCTGATTAATTGAAATCATTGGTTAGCTTCAAAGGATAACAAAAGAATCGATTGTCTTGAAAATTAAGTGCAATCACAGATTTTGTTATCCCTTACCCGACGGTGGGTCAGCAACCTAAGAAGACTCCTCCCCATCATTCTTAGTTTCAAAAGGATCTTCAAGATGGGTCTCGGGAGGGTTTACTGGGTTTAGCTCTACTTGAGCTAATGTTTCTGCAATGGTAGGGTTGACATCAATGTCCACACCCTCTTGAGGCATTGGCAGTTCAGCAGCTTCTACGGATGAAACTCCATATTATTTTCAGTCATGATTAGAAGTGTAAATTAAAACAAAATTACTGGGCGAAGGATAACACTCATGCCCAAGGTCTTCTAAATCACATGACAACTTAGCATGATCATAAAATTATTCTAAAGTCATGCCATGATTCATCATTTCATCCAATGATATTTCAGAATCCTGGTTATTCTCACCAGTGGGAGCGTTTGTTGCATCTTCTTTATGACTTACGTCCTGCAACCCCTAACCCTGGACAACATCTTCAGATATAATCACAGCATCAGTTGCAACAGTCACCAGAATCTCTAATGCAAGAGTTGAACCTAAAGTATCAGAAAATGGAAGTCAATCATTGTTTCGTTCAACATTTTTTATGAAGCATTGTTGACTTACCAGAAACAGGTTCTTCTCTTCTAGCAACAGTAGCAGGAGGGATACTGGGAATAGATGCTAGCTCTTCTCTAGGAGAAGCCAAGTCATCTTGGATCTGTGATTGTTCCACAGCACCCTCTATGGTCTTTGAAGGAGGATCAGTCCTTTCCCTCAGGGGGAAATTGAAGAAGCCCCTGCAATCCCCAGAAATATGAGTAACCATGTGGTCATGAGTATAAACTCATGATTACTTGAAGGACTTACCGCTGCTAATGAAACATTTAGTTGTGGACTCCCTCCTTCATTGCCTTTGCTTCTTTGGTTTTTTGGGAGTATCGGTAGTCTCCCTTATTGGAACTTGGATTGGAGAATGGAAGGCTATGTCCAGCACCTCATTCATGGCCTACTGGCCTAGAGATATCTCGCCAGACTCACGAGGAGAATTAGCAGCAGCACCGATGGCAGTACCACTAGGGCTATACTATGGTGAAGGAACCCCAGTTCCTTTCTTTGCAAGATGCAAGATGAAGAAAACAACTTCCTTAAGTAGTAAAGCTTGGACTGAAATCAAGTTGCAAAGAAAATAAGGAAAGAAAATTTACATCTTCAGGAGCCACAGACTCATGCCACTCCTCATCTCCAGAACCACCAGCCCCCTCAGTGGCGCCGCGATCGATCATTTCTTTCACCCGCCTGGTGACAGGAACATACTCATCAGTGGTATATATGAGCATTTCCAGCTCTCTGATTTAAGCCTGCACTTCATTGGGGTTGTCCTCGTATTCAAGATTTGTAGAAGCCATAATATTCCCTATTACAGGGAGTTGTAGGCCCTCACACAAATCTAGCCAGGTGGTCTCAGTACCACAATATAAACTCTGCCATAGCTGGACAACCTCTGGTCTTAGATATGAAGGTTGTGAGTAAGGTCCTACAATTTTTTACCTCAATTTCTTCCCAGCTCCTGCAACTACAGATAGAGAATAAGAAAGTAAGACTTATTGCTTTATAAATTAGCAGTGATTAAATTACTACAATGAAGTAACTCACCAAGAGTTGATGGAGTGGGTCTTTTAATTCTGACCGGAGGACTATATCGAGCACGAAACCGCTTTGCTACTGGTTGTGCCTCATCATCCCCATCATGATAATCTGGTGAATCAGTTCAAGAAGAGGAGTTTGTCGAATCAACTTCAGGTGGGGAAGCATCACCTTCATGAGGAAGGGTTTCTTTCTCTATAGTCCTCTTCCTTTTCCCCACCTGATAAACTGGGTGATTCAATATCCCTTTGGGGTATGATGTTATCCAGTGTTCGGCATAATATGTAGTCAAATTATGTGCCGGTTTTTCAACTGGTAGATCAAATACTGCCCCAGTTTTCTCCCTTGATGTCAGCATCCATAGTTGCCGAGCAACCATCAGATGTTTCTCTAACCTGACATGTACTGGAGGAGATACAACAATCTGGTGCAGACATTTTAATTGACGTGAAAATCTATATGGAGCATAGGCCTTGCATATGATTTCTCCATCAATCCTGGCAACTAGCACACCATCCCTGCAAGCTAGCATGTATTCCCTCAAATCCAAATGGGTTGTCCCATCATCAACAAACTGCCCAATTGGCGGACTTCCATAGGGAAAGAAGTTGAATTCCTTAAACATGCTCATCCTCACTTTCATGTCATATTCATTAACATCTAATGGAGAAACTCCAGAGAATTCTTGCACTAATGGCCTGAAAGAACTTCCAGGAATTTGTAATCCATTCTATACATTATAAGTCCGGAAGTGAGTAGCGATCCATCCCCACAAAACACGGAATGGTCAAACTATTCTTAAAAGAGATTTACCCATGAATACATGAAGTAAACTCCAGTGAATCTTTGCTAAAATGGGGGTATCTAACCCAACCATTTTTCCCTTAGCCAACTTTGCCGCAATAACGAAGGTCCCTGGCCTGATGCCTCCCTTCGAATCCCTGACCGGCAAGAGATAAACACTGAGACACATTTCCAAGAATCCCGCCAGACGAGTCTTCTTTGGGATTCTTTGATTCACTTCATATCTCCACTTCTTGAACTCTCCAACTTCTAGAGTTGACCAGAATGTGCCAGGATCACCCCTCTTCTCAGGTTTTGGGAAGGTGGTAGGACGTTTGGGCCTCTTTTCCTTGGATTTCTTTATCCTGGATCCTTTTTCATTCAGCTCCTTCTCCTTTGTCTCCCTCTCTTTCTTCTCAATGATAAATACATTCATACATTCCTCCGGATGAATATCCTTTCTAAAATGATTTAATGAGGTCTCTGAACTCTTGAGCCTGTGGAAGACCTTAAATAATTCCCGAGCTAAAGCAGAAGTCTTCTCTAAATCATTCCAAGTCACCTTGGGAGTAATGAATTCATCATACATATCACCTCAAATTGGAGCCCTTGGAATCTTATGGAAATCCCACAAACTGATACCTACTTCTCCATGAGTCAAATGGAATGAATTAGTTGCAGGGCTCCAGTGGCTAAGTATCTCTGGCACGAAGTTATCATGTCTGTAAACATATGTTTGCCCATCCCAGACAGCTTCGTATATTGTAGCTCTGTTCAAATCCTCGACAAACTCTGCACAGGTTTGTCGCACCCAGTATGCCCACATCCAAGTTGGCTTCACGCCTCCCCCAGGACGGAAGTCCCAACTTTTCTTACAGCCTTTAGATTGATCCATCTGAACATTTCAGAAGATTGAAGGATGACAATGTGGTTGCATCTCAGTTGTATGATTTTTTAGATTTGGTGTGCAAGGGCTATGATGCATCATGTAGGCCTTCTCCACTGTTCCAGCATTTAGAAATACTCCTCCACCTGAGATATTTGCTGATGCAAAGTTGGTGTAATTCTAAAACCACGAAAATGGAAGATAGTTCTTTGCTTCTGGAATGGTGACTTCGTGCAAATGACCATAGCCATACAAAGGCAGATAAGTGCTCTGTGGGAAGTCACGATGATATTTCTTCAGATACATGGCCAAATTCGGAAGAGTTCTATCTTTGACAGTATAATAATCATGGCCAATGATGTTCATCATATCATATATCCGCTTGCTAGCTAGTTCATCAACTATTTCG
This sequence comes from Viscum album, assembly GCA_963277665.1. Classification (NCBI taxonomy): domain Eukaryota; kingdom Viridiplantae; phylum Streptophyta; class Magnoliopsida; order Santalales; family Viscaceae; genus Viscum; species Viscum album. The sequence goes on from OY728129.1 coordinate 1,544,488,558, forward strand.
GGTCTAAGAACCATTGATTCTGCACAAAAGTTGAATAAATTAAATTCTTAAATGGATTGATTTTTCATAAACTTTGTGAAGAAATCCAAAAAATGGAAAAGGAACTAAGGCGCGCAAGTCTTAAACTTGGCGCACAAGTGTTCTTGTGCCGCGCTATTTTTTACTGCGCAAGTCTAAACCGCTCAAGTACAGATACCTAGACAGCAGTGCAGCGGCAAGGAAACAACGGAAAGAAGAGAATTGTGTGGCGAAGATAACTTGCGCATCGAGAGCTCGAGAATTCAGAAGCAGATGCTATGTGAGGCCAAGAATCCTATATTTATAGGCCAGGAGGCCTATCTGCGTGCCTACACCCAGTACGCTCAAGCCTTACGTGACTCTAACATGCGCACCAAGTGTTGCGCACTGAACACTTGTGCGCCACCATTCTTTTGGATGTATCCTTTTTCCTCAATGTCACATCCTCATTTTCTTTTAGATCCAACTTTGAGGGGGGACTTTTTTTGACACTCCATTTTGTTACAGAGTTTAAAGATTGGTAAAGGGGAATATCTTAGCTAAAATTGATTCATCCTTTGAAGAAAATATCAAAAATCGGAAAAGGGATGAATAAGGAGAAGATTTCCCATTAGTCTCCCAAGTTTCCTCATAGTCGCGCAAGTTAACTTGCGCGATGCATTATGGTCGCGCAAGTGACTTGCACAACCTAAGTGATAACCACCCGAGGTCTTCTCCTGCCTATAAATAGACCCTATGGACCCCCCATTTCAGGGAGGAAATTTTTCTAGAAACTCAGATTTGAGCTCCCGGCGCCCTAGTCTCTTCTCAAAGCTTCTGGAACACTTCTAAGGTAATTTATTACCTAGAACGGAAGATCTAAAGAGGGGGAGGAAGGCATAAGTGTTGAAACTCATCAACACTTGAGTGCCGAGGCGGCCAGCCCTTAAGGGAAATGGATACACTTGTGCGCCGCCTTACTCCTTCAATAGAACCTGTGTGCCCCTATCTTGGAAGAACCTCAAGAGGATTCTAAATGCCTTAACCTAAAGTCGCTCAAGTATTACCCTGCTGGGTGCACACCGCACAAGTACCCAACGTGTCGCGTAGGTATACCTGCGCGACCAAGACTTGCGCGCCCACGCAGTACCTACGCGCCTTCCAGGACTTGCGCGCCCCTGCCTTTTTGGGTGCCCTTTTTGCCCATTTTACCCCTCTTAAGCCATTCCACCTCTCCTATTCAAGATTTATTCTTCAAGACACTCTTCAAAGCCATTTATGGCATGATTTCTTGATTTGACTTCTTTATCTGAAAGGAATTCTATCGAATATCCCTCAAAACATAGTGATTTACACATCTTTATGTCACTAAATATTGAGATTTCATTCATTCAACCCCATCCTTTAAGATGAGAGAATCTAATTTTGGGCCTCCTTTTCAGGAGTAAGTCCCAGTCATAATTCCTTTAACCTGGGCCTCCTTTTCAGGAGTAAGTCCCAGCTATAATTCCTTTAACATGGGCCTCCTTTTCAGGAGTAAGTCCCAGCTATAAGTCCCCTAAACCTGGTCCTCCTTCTCAAGAGTAAGCCTCAGTCTTAATTTCTCTTAATAAATCCTAATTTACCCTTGATTTGGGATTCCTTCTCATGAGTAAAACCTAATCATCAATCCTCTCCTAATTTTGGGCCTCCTTTCCAGGAGTAAGTCCCAAGTTAGAGTATTCAAATCTCCATGAAGCACATATACCTTTATGGACCCTGTTCCTGGATTTCTTCTCTGAAGTTAATCCTAATATTCATCTATTTTGGGCAGTCATACATACATAAGTCCCACATCATTTCTTATGATTGCATCCTTCATGGACCAATTGTCTAATTTTTACTAATACCTCTTGTTTCTCACACCGAGCATGACTCACGTGAGATTAGAGGGTAAAAGTAATTATGACATCCTTCTTTGAGCCATCAATCATAAACATCATACTTGCCACTCGAACTACGTGGGTTCTGATTCCTTTTCCAAAACAAAGGATACGTAGGTAGCCCATCTGCAGGTTTGATCCCAACTCCGAAATAATCCATGTCCCTTTGAATGACAATAAACTTCAAGTGCCCCACTGAGTGGCTTTGAAACCAGCATGGTCATCATAATGACCAAGAGACTTTTATATAAATATTCCGAAGGATACCATTGACCAAGAATCTTTAATAAATACATATGATTCTCTATCGATGAAGAACCTCGAATACATATATAAGATTCTCTAAATTTAGTACATATTTTATCATTGATTGTAAGATTTAAAGGAAAGATCATTTTATACTTGGTAATGTAATAAGGATTCATGAACATAACTTAAATCTATACAGAGAGTCCCAGAATAGACAATAATTCCCCTCAAAAAGGTGTGATGAGTCCGACCTCCCATCCTCTCGACCAATGAAAATTCCTAAGCCTCATCAGTCCACAAACTAATGAGCGCCTACCTTTGGAAAGTAGGTCCAAATGGATGTGGAATCATTGGATGTTTCTGGTTCTATGAACAAACTCGTTAGAAACCGATCGGAATGTTTGAACCTCCCATCAATAGGTCATCTCCAAATTCCGAGGGAAACAACTACATTGAAGTCAGATTTTATGAGAAAAAGAAGAAGAATCCATTGGCCGATGGTGTCGACTGGATCCCCACCCCAAATGGTCTATAAATGGTTCCTGATGACCCCCTTAGGCAGCTTGACAGAGACTACGTACTACCCATCAACCATGTTGAGAGCAGGGGTTCAAGTTCGGACACACACTCAGTTTTCCTCATGACTTCAGCCATAACGGACAAGCGGGAAAATGAGGGAAAATCCGCTGACCCTCAGTTTGGGGGCGGATACTTGAGCGAGGATTCCCACAATGCCTCACCTCCGGACTCCCACGAGCCCGAGTCAAGAACTCTCCCCCCGTCAGATCAATAAGATGAGGATTTGGGAGAAGAATAGGAGGAAGATCTCAGGGATGCACCTCCCGAATTTGAGGAATGTATCTCCACCACAGTGGATGAGATCAGGGAAATAAACATGGGTATTGAGGAAGACCCGAGGCCCACTCTCATTAGTTCAGCCTTGTCTGTTGAGGAGAATGAGGTATACACCTCCTTCCTGAAGCAACACCAGGATGTATTTGCATGGAATTACACAGAAATGCCAGGACTCGATCCCGAAGTGGCGACACATCACCTAGGTCTACCAGAAGACCACTGGGGCTATAAACAGGCCGCTAGAAGGACACACCCCCGCATGCTGCCAAAATAGAGGCTAAATCCGATAAGCTCATTAAATATGGATTCATTCGGGAGGTCCGGTACCCCATATGGTTGGCCAACATTGTCCCCTTCAAGAAAATGAATGGAAAAATCCGTGTTTGCATCGATTTAAGATACCTCAATTGGCATTTCCCGAAAGATGACTTCCCGGTCCCAGTCACTGAGTTATTAATCGATTCAACGGCCGGGTATGAGGCTTTATCCTTCATGGATGGATATTATAGGTATAATTAGATCAGGATGTCCTAAGAAGATGATGAATCCACTGCCTTCAGGGTCCCTCAAAGAATATTTTGTTACAGGGTTATGCCCTTTGGTCTTAAGAAAACTGGTGCCACATATCAGTGTGCCATGCACCGTATCTTTAAACCATTCCTGGGGAGGTTCGTTCAATGCTATATGGATGACTTGGTGGTTATGTCTAGAAAACACTCAGATCACCTGTCATATCTTGAGATCGTCTTCAGAAAACTTCGACAGCATAGTCTGAAGATAAATCCCTTTAAGTCCACCTTCGGGGTTACCTCAGGTAAATTCCTTGGCTTCGTCATACACCATCGTGGCATCGAAGTTGACCCTGAAATACAAATTCTATCCTTGGCCAGCCACCCCCCCCCCCTCGGCCATCTCACCGAGCTGAGAGCATTCCAAGGGCACCTGGCCTACATCAGGTGATTCATAGCCAACCTGGCAGGAAAATGTTTTCCCTTTATAGGTTAATGAAGAAGGGGATTACCTACCAATGGACAGATGACTGCCAAGAGGCATTCAACAGTCTAAAGAGGTACCTCTTAATCCCCCCTGTGCTCATGCCTGCGGTTGAAGGGAGACCTCTCATCCTATACGTGACGGCCCTAGAGTGGTCACTGAGAGCCTTTCTCCTGCAGAAAAATGATGTCGGTAGTGAAAACAATCTCTATTACCTTAGTTGAACCATGATTGATTTTGAGACTCAATACTCAATCATCGAGAAGAGTTTTTTGGCCTTGGTATTCATAGTTTAAAAATTACGACATTATCTGCAGCATCATGAAGTCTATCTGGTCTCACGTAGTAACCCGCTCATGTACATTCTCAGCCACCCGATGCTGACCAGGCACCTATCTCGATGGGCAGTCATCCTACAACAGTTCGACATCCGGTTTGTGACTCATAAATCTGTCAAGGGCCAGACAATAGCAGATTTTCTGGTGGAGCACCCTTCAATAAGGACTATCGCACCGGACGCCGAGCTACCTGATGAAGACATCTTCTCGTTCCAAGAGAAGTCCCCACCATGGGAAATTAACTTCGACAGCACATCCCGAATCCCAACTGGGAAAAGGATGGAAGATCCCAAATTTAACAAGGTGGGTTTGGGGATAATACTCATGTCCCTAAAAAAGGCAGTCTTGCCATATTCCTTCTTCTTATTAGAAGGATGTACGAACAATGAAGTGGAATATCAAGCCCTCAGTATAGGCCTAGATCTCGCACTACAAGCACAAGTACAGCACCTTAAGGTCAAAGGTGACTCGAAACTGGTCATCAAGAATGTCAATGGTAACTATGCTATCAAAAAGGAGGAGATGACTCCCCTATTTGACCATGTACGAGGGTTAATGGCAGAATTCTCCACAGAACCGACATTGACCTATATTCCCTGGTCTCAGAATGCCTAGGCCGACGCATTATCCAACACGGCCACAGCCCTGGATGACCCAAACCGAGATGAAACAGTTATCATTATTGCTCACTGTCGAATGTTCATGCCATTTTTTCAAGTTAAGACGGATGAAATCCACGAAGTCAGTCATGTCCCTGAACCATATGCTCCCTCCACTGGCTGGATGACCCCCATTGCAAAAAACCTTCAACGGGGAGAACTTCTACCAGACAGGGATGAACGAGAGCAATTACAGAGAAGGGAAATCAACTTTGTCCTATATGGAGGCGCGGGTCAGCAAGAGGTCCTCTACAAATGAGGCCTCAACGGAATCCTCCTCAAATGCATTGATGGAGAAGAAAATGCTACCATCATGACTGAAGTGTATGTCGAAGTATGTGGACCAGATCAGTCAGGGTCCAAGCTTTCCCATTAGGTCCGAAGGCTTGGGTACTATTATCCCACAATGGAAAGAGATTGTGAGCACTTTACGGAAAAATTCCACTCATGCCAAATTCATGCCAACTTCATACACCAACCCCCAGATTCACTTCATCAAGATAAGTACTCCTGGCCATTTTCCATCTGGGGAATGGATGTCGGGGGACTATATCCCCCCACCATAGCCAAATAGCTAAAGTATATCCTCATGTCAACCGACTTCTTTTCCAAATGGGCAGAATTTGTACCCCTTAATGAAGTCAGGGAAAGAAACATTGTCAGCTTTGTGAAAACCAATATCATCACCTTATTTGGTGTCCCTCATACCATACTGACAGATAACAACGCCAACTTCTACTCTGTTGAATTGAAGAAACTATAACAAGAATATGCTATCAAGGCTAACCATTCATCCCGCTACCACGTAGCGGCCAACGGACAGATAGAGGCTTTCAAAAAGACCTTGTCCAACATTAACAAGAAAATAGTGGACAGAGATAAGAATTCATGGCCTGATAAACTCCTCCATGCATTGTGTAATTATCGAACTGCAATCTGCACCACTACTCGGGAAACTCCATACTCATTAGTATACGGAACAGAAGCGGTCCTTCCCATTGAGCTCCAATTGCCCTCGCTTCATATTTCCATTTGCGATCAATTATACAATGATGATAAATTAGAAAAGAAGTTAGGTGAATTGGAACAGCTAGACGAGAAGATGTTGCAAACTTTGCACCATCTGGAAGTATACCAGAACCGGATTGCACGAGCCTTCAATAAAAAGGTCTGTCTTGAGTCTTTCTTGGAAGGAGAAATGGTATTGGTCCTCTGGACCCCAATGATACCCGGAAAGAAACCTCCAAAGTTCAAGCCCAAGTGGGAGGGACCATATGTTATACACTATGTCTACTCCAACGGAGCATATGCCCTGATCTCCATGGATGGGTAGTTCACCACCGCTCCTACAAATGTGAGATTCCCTAAGAAGTATTTCACATAATAACTGAAATAAGTTATCATCTGAGCTACAGGAAGTTAAACTGCCAAGCACCCAATGGTACAAACTCTATGACCCTAAACTAAAAGTATCTCGTCCTCACCGGCATAACTAAGGCAGTTATCATCTAAGCAGTAAGATGATAAACTACCGAGCACCCAACGGTCCAAACACTATGACCCTAAACTAAGAGTATCACGTCTTCACTGGCATAACTAAAAGATTTTATAGTCCGAGCTACGGGACATAAAACTACCGAGCACCTAATGGTCCAAACTCTATAACCCTAAACTAAGAGTATCTCGTCCTCACCGGCATAACTAAAAGTTTTTATCGTCCAAGATGCGGGATGTTAAACTGCCAAGCACCCAACGGTCCAAACTCTATAACCCTAAACTAAGAGTATACCTTCCTCACCGGCATAACTAAAAGTAGTTATTGTCTGAGATGCAAGATGTTAAGCTACTGAGCACCCAACATTCCAAACTCTATGACGTTAAACTAAGAGTATTTCGTCCTCACCACATGACATGAAACTGCACAGACAAGAAGTTTTAAAAAAATTCCCCTTTCCCCCATGTATGGACCAGACCTACACGGGGTATGCTCTAAATAGAAATATTTAAGGCTTGATTCCTGCCCTCACAGGATACTTAGCGACATCGGGATCCCCCACCCTAGCCCAGCCACTCCCAAATGGAATAAAATTAAAAAAATGTCCCCTTCCCCCATGTATGGACCAGCCCTTCATGGGGTGTATTCATCGTCCTTACCGCACGATGTTAAACTGCATGGACTTCAGAAAACTATGTATAGCTTGATTCCTACCCTCGCAGGATACATAGTGACGCCAGGGTTCCCCATCCTGGCCCATCCATCCTCGAATAAAAGTTAAAATTCCCCTCTCCCCCCATGTATGGACCAGACATGCAGGGGGTGTATTGTCTTTTAGAGAACAATATAAGGATTGATTCCTGCCCTTGCAGGATACGTAGTGACACCAGAGTTCCACACCCTGGCCCAACCACCTCAAATGAAGCAAAAAATACATCCTTCCCCTGTATGGACCAGACCCGCATGGGGTGTATTTCCCAAAAAAACTACGTGAGGCTTGATGTATGCCCTTGAAGGATATGTAGTGACGCCTGGATTATGTATCCTAGCCCATCCATTTAAAAAAAATTCCTCATCCCCCCGTGTTATGACCATACCTGCACGGGGTGTATACAAGAAATAACTACGTGTGGCTTGATTCCTACCCTCGCAGGATACATAGTGACGACAGAGTCCCCCACCCTGGCCCAGCCATCCCCAAATGAAAGATAAAAATTCCCTTTCCCCCTTGTATGGACCAGACCTGCACAGGGTATACTCCTTGCCCTCACCGCACGAAGTTAAACTGCACGGATAAGATGTTAAAAATGCCTTTTTTCCCCGTGTATAGACGAGACCTGCATGAGGTGTATTCCTCGTCCTTACCGCATGGTATTAAACTACATGGACTTCAGGGAACTACGTGTTATTTGATTCCAGTCCTCACGAGATGCGTAGTGACGTTAGGGTTTCCCATCCTGGCCCATCCATTCCCGAATGAAGATTTAAAAAAAATGCCTTCTTCCCCCATTTACAGACCAGATCTGCATGGGGTGTATACTTCGTCCTTACCGCACGACTTTAAAACTGCACGGAATTCTTCTTAAACCACTCAAGATATATGGAAAAAAGAGATGGAAATACTCCTTGTGAATTTGGATGCATCCTCTCCATATATTAGACTCCACAACCTGGATAATTATGGATCTTCATAACCATTCACGGCCATCAGAAGTGGAAATTTATCGACCCGTGGACACCTTTGCATGAGTATGCATACAATGCCCTCAGCGACTCTACATATTGATATCCTCTAGCCTGACTACCAAAGGCAATATTTCCTCAGGCGATACTATTCCTAGCTCTGTAACCCTACCGGCCTCAGATCCCCCATATCATATTTCCTGATCCCAAAATTTATGGAGCAGTGGTTTACAAGTTCACCCCCCCCCCCCCTTTCTCATATCCAAACATTTCTAGGGTATCCCTACTCGGTTAGCCTATGTATCCACCTGTGGTTCACATGACAACTTGCATCAATAAACATCAAGCCACGACTAGGCTACTTTGACTCAACGGAAAATTATAGTGAAGATGTTTCTTGTATACTCAGACACCATTATCCCCACATTATGAACTCTTTACTGTGAGAAATGTTGAGTTTTCATAATCATTCATGGCCATCAGAAGTGGAAATTCATCGTCCTGGGGACACCTTTACATTACTATGCATACCATGCCCTCAGTGGCTCTGCATATTGATATTCCCTGGCTCTTCTATCAAAGGAAATATTTCCCCGGGTGGTACTCTTCCTAGCTTCGTATTCTTACCAACCTCAGATCCCCCACACCACATCTCCTGATCCAGGAAACCTCAGAGTTCCTATTTACAACCTTCATCCCCCACCCAGGTCAGAGTATATCAGAGGATGGTAACTCAGTTATCCTTCGAGTGACTACAACAATAGTCACCCAATGATTTGAGCTCTATGACCGCTAAACTAGGAGTACTTCGTCCTTACCACACAACATTAAACTGCATGGATTAAAGGTACACTGTCATGCACAAGATAAATCAGCGTAGGGAACTCTCTAAGATTTAACATCAACCAGGGCCGAATATTCCCTACATGTACAGATATTTTCTTACCAAATAACAGACTTCATGGCCTGGACAATTGCGAATCCTCATAACCATTCATGGCCATCGGAAGTGGAAGGTTATCAACCCGTGGAAACCATTGTATGACAATGCATACCATTCCCTCAGTAGCTCTGCATATTGATAGCCCCTGGCTCGTCTACCAAAGGCAATATTTCCTTGGGCAGCACTCTTCCTAGCTCCGTACGCTTACCAGCCTCAGAGCCCTCATATCATTTCTCCTGATCCAAGAAACCCCAGAACCACGATTTACACCATTAACCCCTCTCCATGTCTTGGGCATGCCGAGGTTTTCAATACCAATTACATTCTGATCAAGAGCAGCCTTTGAAACTACGTCCTTACTGCATGACGTTAAACTGCACTGAACATCTTGGCTGCTTGGCATAAAGCTTCAGAGACCAAGCATTAAAAATCCAGGGAAATGGATCCAACTACAAGCATTTTCACTATTTTAAAAATTCCCCTCTTCCTCGCTGCATGATGATAAACTGAATAGCATCCTTTAATAATTCCCTCGTCCTCGCTGCATGATGGTAAACTACACAACATCCTTGAATAATGCTCCTCATCTTTACCACATGATGTTAAACTGCACGGAATCTGTCCTTACCACATGACGTTAAACTACATGGTCAAGCCTTTCATAGGTTTAGTAAGGAATGGAGGCTTTTCTCTATCCCTCAGTGGACAGGTCAGACCTGCAAGAACCACCGTCTCCCACCAGTGTGAGAAAAAATGACTTCACCCATCCTCAAGAAATTTAGCCTAGTTGTTTCTCCCGTATCCAGGCACCCTCTCCTCATAAACCATACTCTGTACTTATAAAAAAGCCAAACTCTCATAATCCACCCCTGGTGGTCCAGAATCTCAACTTCCCTGAAGTTTCCCAACTATCGGGAGAGTGCAATCGTTGACCTAAGGATACCTTTGCAAGAATATGCATACCATTCCCTCAGTGGCTCTACATATTGATCACCCCTATCTCTTCTACCAAAGTCAATATTTCCTTAGGAGATGCTTCTCTCCGTACGCCACTTGGCCTTTGTGAACCCATATCTATCACTGGGTTTGGAAACCCTATGAGATACAGTTTACCAGCCTCTTTCACAACCCTGTCTGAATATGGTGGAACGTCTCTGATGAGATTACCGAGAACCAGGAGAATCCCTTCCATTCCAGATGATTTCCCAACTGCATGACTTTAAACCGCACCAAGTCCAACCCTCCTTTATTCTAGATAAATGCGTAGGATAGAGACCCTGAGTCCGCACTCCTGATTAATACAGATGTTTTCAAACCCTTTCAGAAGTCACATACCCTTTATATGCTTCCCCCAGTGGTTTTCATAATCCCCCAAGTCACCCATGGTGGTTTCCATAAGTCAGATTTCCATAAAGTCCTTAAGCCATCAGAAATGGAGAGTCATTGACTTAAGGACACCTTTGCATGACTATGCATACCATGCCCTTAGCGGCCCTACATATTGATAGCCCCTGGCCTATCTACCAAAGGCAATATTTCTTTAGGCGATGATCTTCCTACCTATGTACGCCGATACGACTCCCATGCCTTGAAACATGCCCTGCATGTTGCTCAAATCTAAATATACTCCCCCCACATGTGTCTGAAGGATATCGAGACATCTTTTAATCAACCAAACCTCATTGGGGCCCTCACCATACCATATCTGGTCAAAGATGTTCCCTTAAAACATCAGTAATGATAGTCTTGATGGTGGGACTTTAAACCACTCACAAAAAGAGGCACAAAGCCTGTTAGGCCGAAAACCCAAAAAGGGAAACCTAAGCAAAAGTCGGGTCATACCCACTGGGTCCACAATAAATGGGCCCAGGCAAAATTTGGGTATTAAAAGAAAAGACAAAAAGTTTGTGGGTTTTTTTCGACAAAACCCTAGAAATAGTCAAACTATGCTTGTTGTATCCCATGGTCCAGGAAAAAGTTATTGTTTGTTTCTATTTTCCTGAGTTGTGATTAATTTTGATTCAGTGAGTTGTTATTCATGCAACAATTATTCTAGTAAAAATAAAATTTTACAACAGCAAAAGATTGACATAGATTGTGTTCCATTAAAAAAAAGAGGAGGACGACCACAAGCTGAGGCCTCTCCCTCACAGCGAAAAAAAGGGGGGTCAGCAAAACAGAGTGTGGGAATGGATCCGACCATCACAAAGGATCCTAGCTCACTCTCTCCACCAGATTAGTGAATGTGCGGCAGAGGTTATTACGAGTCTGCTCCAGCACGGCCTTCTCCCTGGCCTCAACCTCAGCCACTGAATTAATATGCTGTAATGTTGTTTGGAGATCGTTGATCCCTTTCCTGGTGACTTCAAGGAGACCAGTCGTAGTCGACAATTGATCCCTCACCATTGCTGCTCGTACTTCACATTCATGCAACTCGGAGGATAGGACAGCCGCCTGATCTCAAAATCCCTCCTCTTGCGCTACCAGCTGATGGAGCTTTATCATGCCTTCCTCCAGGGCTCGGGTCCCGTAATGAGAGGTAGTGAGGTGAGCATGTTTTCATTTATTAGTGGCAACTTCCTCACAGGCCATGAAAACCTGGAAAGCGAGAGAATGGAACCGCCAATAGTCAAAGACGCCTGACCCCAAACCTAGGAAGATTTGTCGGAGAGCTTCTGTTTTAGTTGTCATCTTAGCTAGAGGTGTTTTGGCAACAATATCGAAAATTTAGGGCCAGGCCCACCTGGGAATTTCATAGTGATCTTCCATGACATGATTATCTTTGGTATCCTCGCTAAATAGCACAGGAATGAAGTCTGGCATTGCGATCAGCACAGACATGTGCACGCCCGAAGATTGTTCCGAAACTAGAAGGCCTGAAGCTTCTAACCCTGGTTCGGGCTTGGGAACCAAGTTACTGAGTCTAGTATCAGTCGGAAAAACTTCAGGAATTGTCTCTCTAGGACCCGAAGCCTCAGGGTCATCCACATCCACATCCAAGAATGTTGGGTCCATCTGAACTACGATCGCAGAGGGGATGGGAGAGGAAAATCCCCTGAGTCACTTTGACCAACGAGCCATCAGTCAATCCTCCCTCAGAGCTGATGAGGAATGAGCGGTAGGCACAGCCGCCATGATAACTCCTGATTTGGGAACTTTTCATAGAGCCTTCCCCATGATTTTATCAGGATAATTTTTTACCCACATTTGTGTGTACTCCAAGGATAGGATGCCAGCCGATCCTATGCCACGCAAGGGAATTCTTATGTCAGATCCTTCCCGCATCAGCATCAACCACCATTGAAGAAGAGTGTCCGGGTGCAATCTTTGAGCTTGAGGAGGAGGAAGGGAAACTTGGATTTTCATACACCCAAACTAGTAGGAAAACGGTTGGGGTGTACAACTCGAACAGATAAACCCTATCAATCTGTGTAGACAAAAACTCGTCCCGCAGTGAAATCATGTAAGAACATTCTTTGAGACTCACCCTACAGTTTTCAACAATGGCGCCGGAAGGTATGGTGTAGGGATATAAAGAAAACTGGGAGAAATCACTCAGAAGCTCGATGATTTCGTTGAAACAGAGAGACTTCAGACGAACCCCAGCTATATCGAGCAGGGTAGGCCGAAAGGTAGGAAGTTGGATGACTGTGTTATGAAAATACTCATAACAATGACAACTATTTTCTATCCAGTCGTATAATAATTGAAATGGACCACTCATACAGTAGGGTGACCCGCCCTCCTGCATGTGGCTCAGTAGTTCATAAATATGAGCCAATGTGGGCACGGCCAAGTTCGTAGGACGGCCCTCTGCCAACTCAACTGCCATCATCAAGGTGCAAGCTCTGACGCCCGGGTTGATATCCTGAGAAGGGAATAGCCACCCACTAAAAAACATAGCAAAAATACCTACTATACTGAGTATAGGTGGAACACTGGGGCACACCTTGTGACCCCATGAGAGGTAGTCTCTCGCTTCCAAAACCGCATAGTAGGAACCCAGGATGGTTTGTGACTGTTGAGAAGGATGAGTCATGGGGTGGTTGATCTTCGGCACAAGACCAATGATGTTCAGAAATAACCCTTTCCAGGTGCTATAGGGAATAAGAGAGTGGGCACGAAAGGCCTGACCTAGTGACCGATCTGCCATGACCAGCAGATCCCTTGCCAACGAAGGTACTTGTTCAACGTCATCCCATGCACAAGGAGTGGGAAGAAAATCATCATACATCTTACCAATGATCAGAAGCCCTCCCAATTGGTAGATGTCCCACAGACTAATGCCAACTTCACCATGGACAAGGTGGAAAGTATTAGTGCTTGAACACCAGCGAGTAAGCAGTTTGGGTAGGATCAAAGATGGGGGGTAAACAGAGAACTGGGAGGCCCACACTGTGGAGTACAAATTGACTGCTTCCAGTGACTCGGGAGATTCCCGACAATGATGGTGGACCCAGAAGGCCAATGCCCACTCATTTGAGAAAAGTCCACCAGACTGAAGATCCCATCTAGGAATGCACCCCACGTTAGGATCCACTCGAGAAATGTTGATAATAGAGGGGTAAATCTTGAAGACATCTTCTTGAGAAAAGTCATGAGTGCACTGATCACTTTGGATCCAAACAGAGCCTCTCAAAAATGAAAGTGTCTTTCGGATTAGAATCAGAGATCATCTCCCCCAAGGAGGTAAGGTTCTCATGAATGCACTTTGGTGATGCTTCCAAGCAAAGAGAAAGGAGACCTGAGAAAGTAGCGGAGATAGAGACTTCGTCCAGAAGACCGTAGCTGTAAAGAGGGAGTCGATTTGATAGTGGATAACCTAGGATCTCAAGAGAGACCAAGTACTTCAAGACACCGTCGTCATGAATGATGGACCGATTAGGGTCCTCTTTGATGCTCTCCGCTCTACGAATCATGGATAAATGCCTACTTGCACTAATTGGGAGAGGCTAAGCAGTAGGCCTGGGTACTGGGCAAGGGGGAACCATATTTTCTCCCTACATTATGAAAGAAAACAAATGGTTAGTCCAGAATAATAAAATCTGGACAAAAATACTAAATATATGGATAAGGATTCAGACAGGGAGCCTTCATAGAAAGGTCCCCGAGCAGGCCTCGAAAGGATGGTTCGCGATGACTGCATCCCGTGAACCAACCCTGTGCGGAAGTAGTCCACGGTACTCTGGCCCACGGAGCATTGGCTAGAAAACTGCAAACCCGGTTTCTCCACAGAATCTTAATCCTGGATTTAAATAAATAAGATTCGGAAGACTTAAGAAATTTTCAAAATTTGGAAGATTTCATTCCGCGGATGGTCAAAACCACAAAGAAAGTTCCTACGTAGCCCGTCATGACTTACTTTTTAATTAATTAAAATTGTTAGTTCACGGCTAGAGATTGGTTCGTGGGTGAAGGAAACTACGAATGAGAAATGGTTTGCGGAAATGGCAGCTAGTTCGCAGACGAGGAATTTCGCGAAGGGATGAGCACACTGAGAAAAAAAGCGAGAGAGCTCCAGTTTTGCGAAAAATCTGGTAAAAGACAAAGGAAGGGCCACTGTATTTATAGGTGTGGTCCCCTACTGGAAACTATCCAAGTTTGAGGACCACTCTACATCGGAATGTCCTCCTTTTCATTCTGATCAGACCCCATTCTGATGGGGGGCATTTGTAGGGTCCTGAAAAATCCGCAAAGGGGAATGAGAATCCCCTTTAATACAAGGGATATTCTACACAATATTTCCCCCCAAAAGAATATGGAAAGGTGGGGAAATACTCAAAGTATGGCCCAAGATAAACCAGTCTGCAGACTGATCCAATGATAATGCTACGCGACCGGTTCCGCGAGGCACCCCCTTTGGGGACTGCTATCGTTCACAGAATAGAGGCGGAGATCCTCCGCAGGAGCGAAGAAGGACGGACACCAAACCGGTCCATCATCACGAACCTCCCCAGCTGTGGACCGCATCGACCGGCCCAAACTGCATATGCTGTCGTTCATGGAATGGAGGTGGAACCCTACGCAACCGCAAAGCACTCCCCAAGTTAGTATGGTTCATGGGGGAGATATTTTCAATGCCCCCCGTTAGTTGCGGATTGACCAAGTCATCCATAAACTGGGTTTTCATTCATGGGCCTCCACAAAAGGTTCTGCATGACCACAGATACATATCTTTCCCCACTCTATAAAAGGAGATCGAGGGGGAAGAGGAAGGAGGATTCGGATAGATCGACCAGATTTGGGTGGAAGGATTTCGAAGGAAGGAGCTTAGGATTTTGCAAACCGTGAAGTTCCAGTCTATGAACCAGAATAGGTATAAAGCTGGAAGCGAATTAATAAGGAACTGAAAATTCATAATAACTTGGTGAACCGCGAACTTAAAATAACAAAGAAAAGAAGACTGTGAACCATGGCTCCTCCGCGGATGCACTCCCCGCGGACCAGGGAGTTTATGACCCTTTTCCGATCCGTCGCACCACGTAACACCCTCCTATACGGGCAAAGCCCAGACCGATGAACCCCCAACCGGCGCCGACCTCGGCCACCGCTGCTCACATGGATCCCTCCATGTACCACCATGGTACGCAGGCCAAACCCAAATCCATGAACCACCCTGATTCGCAGGATTCCCATCATTCTGCGGACCACCCTAGTTCACGAATGGCCTCTCCAGCCGCATAGAACCTCCCTGCGTGAAGGGCGCCACCACTCATACACGTGTGTGGCCCATGAGATCCTTCAGAGTTCCCATTCCCCGAGCCGGATAAAATTCTCCCAGTCCATCCTGATCCTCCGCAAACCCCTTATTCGTCCATTCATTGGCCCCGAGCTGAGGCCTCCACCAAAGCCACCAGACCCGTGTGATTTAACCTTCAGGTGCATCAGTGCGCCATTTTGAGTTCTCATACCCATGGTAAGTGAAGGAGATGGGTTTTCTCCATTCCTTGGGTGGATTATTGAAGCATTCTTGGGTTCACATTCCCAAGATAATGCAAAATTTGGGCCTAGGAACCCCCTTTCTTCCCCTTCACTTGTTAGGGTAGGGGAACTTCTCCCCTCCCCGGGGTGTGGTAGGATACCCATCAGAAGGAATCCCCCATGCAACTCTGTACTTCCCCACGTCCATGGCCAAGGAAGGGCATAGTGGGGAAGGGTGTTTCTCCGTCCCTTTTTGGGGCCAAGTCCCTCTCTCTCTACGCTTTGTCGCCATGGGAATCCATCCCGGAGTAAGCCCCGACTTTATGGGCCACCTCAATGCGTAAGCCCCACTCCACTTCCCACGGATGTAACTTTTGCGACGTGATTGTCTGGTCCCTACTTCCTCTTGTTTCTCACACCGAGCATGACTCACGTGGGCTTAGAGTAGGCATCGACTGTGACATCCTCTTATGGGCCTACTCAGAGTGTAAGCCCCAGTCCACACTATAGGCCTCCTAAGAGTGTAAGCCCCAAGCTCATTCGAACTATATGGACTTTGATTCCCTACCACAGGGATACATTGGAAGCCTCCATGAGGTTCAAGCCTGATCACCATCGGACCCCTGGGTCCACATTCACGTCGGCTCTTCGACACTCATTTTAGAACTACATGGACATTGATACCTGTCTCCTATGAAGGGTACGTAGGAAGCATCCCTGAGGTTTAATCCCAACAACCGGTCGATCCGACTATCTTCACATCGGTTCACCGCATCAACCCTGGGCAGCCTAAAGCGTAAGCCCCATACCAAGCTGAAATACATAGATTCTAATTCCTCTCAGGGAAATCAATGTCGTCTCAGTGAGTCCATACTCCTCGGTGTCATTAATCCCATGAGGGATGATAAACCTTAGGCATAATTGATTCTGAACCCTTGTGTCCAACTGACCATTTCCAACCAGAAGTAATTCATGGATACTATGGTTGGGTATAAACCAAAGACTCACGAACATATGAACACATCTTAAATCTATAAGAGAGTCCTGGAACAGGCAATAATTTCACCCCAAAAAGGTGTGATGATCCCTAATTCCCATCCTCTCGACCAATGTGAGTTCTTAATCATCGATGGTCAAACCACCCATCAAATTCCTGCCTTTGGAAAGCAAGTCCACATATCATCGGATATGGAACCGTTGGGCATTTCGAAACCGATCCAAAACAAACCATTATGAATATTAAAATGTTTTTTTAGAATAGTAACCTCTCATATTTAATGGTAAATTAATATTTATGTGTCTTATTAAATTAATATATGACATATTTATATCATAATACAAGTAAATAAATGTTTTAAAAATGATAAAAATTAGTGTTTGTATTTTAATAAAACATATATGATTTAAATACATTTTTCTAATAAATATAATGTTTTTAAATAAAATATATTCTTATAAAAAAAAATTATAAAACAATTTTATGTTTAATTATAATAATAATGTAATCTTATGAGACAATAAAAAAATTCAAAGGGTTATAAATTTGATCATAATATTAAAATTTCTATTTTTCAAATAAATTGTGATTTTATTTAAAAACTTATCTTCATATAATGGAATTAAGTTTTGGAATTTACACATTAATGAATGGTTAGGGTGAATTTTTTTATTATTATAAAATATTTAAATTTTTGTTCGATAGTGAAATATGGTAAAATATGACATTTACCATTATATGAAAAATACATTAAATTATGAGTCATGGATAATGTAAGAAACCATTAGTTTGTACTCACCAAACATAATTACTATATATAATCATAATAATCAATAATATTAGTAGTCTTTCAGAAAAATAAAAAAACTAATGTATATAATATTGAAAAATACCTCTCTCATATGCTTATAAATAAAACCCCCACCACCCCTTCTCCTGGCATCATCTAAGCCTTAGAGTTTACCTAAATTATTCCCCACTATATCCACATATCTCTTCCCACATCTATAATATATTTTTTCTCTAAAAATACAATTCGCAAGGTGTCATAAGTGGAATCTTAAGAGGAGACATCTAAAAGAGAAGGTTATACCCTCAATTAGCCATTTTAATTTTTCATCCCCCTCATCCTCTAAACAAATTCCATAGAATATGAAATAATTACTGAAATATCATTAATATCTAGAATTTTATTGTATTAATGGAATATCCATCATCCAAACTCTTCTCATATCATATTAATATGAAATCTATGTTCACAATATAGTTGTATCACCAGCTTCATGACCAACATACTTCATTTTTCTCCAATGCCTTCGTGGATGGTTATAGAAATAATATTATGGTTTTATATGATGATAATAAGTATTTTATAACCTATTTCATGTTATGGAATGTATTAACAATCATTTAATTAAATAAAATGTATCTAGATCATGGTGGTTGATAAAACTACCTAAATGAACTAACCATATAACGATAACATGTATACTAAATGAATAAACCCTATGTTGGAACACAAATAGATATTTGGGAAAATGTTTATTTCTAGTTTTAAATGAATATAATTTAATTTTACATATGGAGTTGTAGTATTATTTAGAGATAACTTTAATAAATATCCACAAACTAATGCGACCATTGATTTATGACATGAACAACCTTGGGATATGATACATATATTATATGATTATAAAATAACATAAAAATTTGATAATAAAAAAAATATTTAAATAATGATCCCAATAATGTATTTAATAAATATAATTTTATCTATCTGGATGTTAATTTCAAGTTTGAAATGATTTTACACCAAAGGCAAGGGATCTCACCAAACAGCCCTATTTTATTTGGGTTACACTTTCTCTCACTCTACCTCACTTTTTATATATATTATTCTTGTTTAATTATTATATAA
Organism: Viscum album; assembly: GCA_963277665.1. Classification (NCBI taxonomy): domain Eukaryota; kingdom Viridiplantae; phylum Streptophyta; class Magnoliopsida; order Santalales; family Viscaceae; genus Viscum; species Viscum album. The sequence goes on from OY728129.1 coordinate 1,544,507,528, forward strand.
TCTATATATATATATATATATCCCAAAAATATATACATAGCTTAATTCACCATTACATTATAGGGATATAAATTTATTAAAGGTTACCTTCTTAATTTCATTCATAAAGAAATGTCGATTGAAGGGAACTTATCTATTTTCTTACCTAATTTAAAGAAGAACTCAATTTAATTTTATTATGTATACTATGGTTTCTAAAAAAAATATTATTATTTTTTAAAAACAATTTAGTTCAGTAATTTTATTTTTTAAATCAATTTTTCTAAATTTAGATGTAAGGATCAAGAATGAATATAAGGCCCTCTTATTTTTTAACTCTCTGAAAACCCAATTTGTGTAAGTGGAATTATTGAGATTATCCCTAAACGTTCAATATATTTAATAATTAGTTAAATATAACATTGACTGAGGATCTATAAAAAACCCCTTTTAATCAATTTTTAACCATTTTGGGGGATAGATCATGGATTCAATTTTTTATAAAAAAATCAAAAAATCAAAAATTTGAAGAAAAACATATGTTGCAAACATTTTATTTAATTGGTTTAGATAGATCAATATGGTTATATTTCATATTTTTGGACTAATGCTGATTATATCAGTTAATAATATTTAATGTTTCAAATTAAATATAATTTTAAGATGTTGGAAGAAGCATTGAGACAAATAAGCCACTCTAGTTGATGAGATCAATGTTTTAGTTTGGGAACAACAATAAAAAATTTAAATTGATGATGAAGTGAAGTGTGTTACACTAATATTTCTAGTTAATGAAAATAATTAGGCCTTAATTAAATATATATATATATATCCATTCAACCTTTATCAACCATTTCTAGAAGATTGTTAAATTGAAAACACGTAATCTGCCACAATTGTGTGAAATCAAGACGATTTAGAAGAATACTGGTTATATATTGTAGAATTTAGAAAAAGGTGGGTTATTTTAATATATTTGATAAATAATAATCAATATATCCCAACCTATTTATTTCTTTTGAATAATATAAACATTTTTCCCCTGTTGATACTGAATTTCTATGTTATTTCTTAAAAAGATCAATTTTGAAGCTTCTATAGAAGAATGAGAAGATATGTATATTGATTCCTCTTTGTCTTATTAAATTAAAAATGATATTCACATTGAATTTACCCTTTCTAAAATTTATGATGTATTATATTCACTCAGATAGACCCTGGGATAAGTTAATAATGAGGCCAATGAAGTCATTCACAAAGAAAAGGACCCATTTTTTCTCCTTCCCCCACCATACAAGATGAATTAATTTATCATGGAGAGGGAGATAATGTACTCTATACCTGGGTTCCACAATGACCAATATATGTTAAATAGAATTGGAAGAAATAATTTTTTTTCATGAGAAATATACGATAACCATTATCAAATTGGGGATAACCAACTATAACTTCCTAGCAAGGGGTAGTAAAACAAAGCACCCACATGGGGGGTCTAAAACCGCATTCCATCTATTTTCCCATTCTCTTTATTTTTCATAATTTCTTTATGTTTCAATTTATTATTAATTTATTGTATTTTTAAAGTGGTTTTTCCTATGAGAGTAACTCAAAGCTACCATTTAATAGTAAATTGAGGTTATCTCTTTCCTTCTCTTTGAATTATTACAGCTTTTTTTCTAAAATAAGGTGTGGTTAAATTTATGTATGGGGAGAATCAACATGCATTGATGTTTTTATATTTTTTTGATTTTTGTTTTTCATTTTTAGATACTTTTATATTTAGTGAATTTGGTATAATTTTTCAAACTTTTATTAATTTTGATATTGTTTTCTTGATTTTTGAAAAAATTGATTTTAAATGATTGTAAAAGTGGAAAATTTATCCTAGAATTTGAATTCAAATTTTTTTTATAAGTTTGTAAAATTTATAAAATTTATTCCCCTAAAACACAGACTCAATATAGTTTCCATATCCTATGTTTTATTCAAAACCACTTTAATGTATCTTTCTAATACTCATATTTTCTTAAGAGAAACAAATGTTTTTTGTGAAAAATGGAGATTGTAATTTTTCTCTTTCAAAGCATTGTAGTTCATAAAATTATTTTGATATGATAAAGGCATGCCTCCATCTAGATAAATGTTTAAATTTATACCTAAAATTACACTAATCATCTATTATCACTTAATTTCCATGAAATTCCATATAGTATTACACCACATTTCAAACTAAGTTTTCTATACCTACCTACACACTTAATATTTTTTTATGGTTATTTGAATTATCAGTAAAGGGGAAGTGATTTATGTGTGTGATATTTAGGATATAATTAATTTAATTATTGTGTGAGGTTTTTGTAATAATTTTTTTAGTGGATAAAGACACAATTATTCGTGATTCATTATTTATTTTTTCTTCCTTTGTATCATTTGGTTCCCTGCAAAAAAATTGAATAAAAATTGTGTGTATATATATATATGTATATATATTGAAAATGGGTATGATATTGAATTGTACATACTTTTATGAATCATGTACCTCTATAAAATCATGGGTGTTAATTTTCATTCATTCATTTTATTCAATTGTCTTCTCATCCACCTTGAAAATTTGAAAACAAAATGAAAAAAATAGATATTTTGGATAATTTAATTTATTATAATCAATGCATGACCCATATCCCATATCACAAGGGTGTTTTGTAATTCACGTTTCTAAGGGTAATTTAGTGAGTAATTTTGTGGGTTTTCACTTGAATATTAATCATTTTACTTAAGAGTTCAACCACACATTTTGTCTATAAATTTTAAAATTATTTTTCCCAAAAACACTTATCCTCCAAAATTATTGGGAAAAAGATCACATGATTGAGAATATTTTAATTTATTCTTGTATAGAGATATTATAATTTTATAATAATATATTTATAAATAAAATTTACTTATATGATCATAACTATAGATTTAATTTCTATTGAGTGAAGAGTGACCTAAAAATTTCAATGTGCGGTTTGTTGTGATTGGTCCATTAATGAAATTTTTAGGTTGAATGATTTTAAATGTGAGAGATGATAATGAAAATAAATTGTTCTTAAAAGAACTAAATTGACATTTCCTTCTCATTATATTTTAATAAACGGTCGTTTTTATCTTTTAAATAGTTTTTAAATAGTTTTGGTGAGTGATATCCTATTGGATTTTATGTTCTTACACATAAAACGATATTTTATAATTGTATTTCAAACTATAGTAAAATAAAATTAAAATTTTAAGGAATTTCACAAAATATAAAATCACCTACTAATTTTTTTCTCTTACACCATTCATACAATACTCTATATATGAATCTCCCATAGTTTCCATTCAATTTTTATAGTTTGGGTCTCCAAGGCCAATATGTTCAGGTTGTGCATAATTATTTACTACGGATGTCGAGAGTTAAAAAGCGTTGTATTATGATTGATGGTAGTAGTTCATTTTAGTTTTTATTTGGTTTTATTTTGTGACATTTATGTATTGGCATATAGCTTATACCATTATTAGTTGAATTATTTATTCATAAGTTATGTGTTGTTTTTTTCCTTAAGATTAATTAATTCTATGTATTCTTAATTATTTTGTTTACTCTTATTGTATGTTTTTTTCATGTGATTTTATAATGTTCAAGTTAATATCCTTCCCATTGATTGGGTTATAAGATTATAGAACTATTTTATAGTCCAAGGAGATCAGGAATGTTCCTAGAGTATTCCATGGGTTAGTTCATCTTTCCAAATGACGGATGTCTTAGGTTGGTTCATGACACTTCACATCAGTTTGATGGTGGTATGTTGTACTCAAAAGCACCTAAGTATCAAGAGACTTTTTTAATCCTTCTAAAATTGAGATGTGAATGAATAATTATAATTAGATATAATAATCCTTATAAATAATTTTATTCATACTATCTTTTAAATATATAATATCCCAATATTATTAATAGATTGAGACATCTTGGTTGATAGGAAATGTGTGACCTTCATCAACTACTCAGCAATAACCCACACTATGTATCCTCTTTAAGAAAACATTATAAACCACTTTATGGAGTCTAAAATCACATTCTTTATTTGTAATAGGAAAATGATATTGACTGATTTAGGCCTCTAGGCCTCTAGTGATCATCTATTAACAAAAAATAGGTGATTAATCATGAGACAAACTCCCCAATGTCCTTCTTCATCTCTAGCCACCAGTAAATCCTATAGATGTCATGGTACTTCTTAGCAAGACATGGGTAAACAAATCATCAAGAGGCATGTGATTACCAGGTTAACTTATCTAGTAACTAGTACTCATATGAAAATCATCCCATTATTATCTTGGGTTCAATATATTGTGTCTCCTTATAATAAATAGATTCCCTGGTAAACCCATAGTATAATTCTAAAAAATAACTTTCATCCACTCTCCCAAGTAGTAAGTATGTCACAATAAGAAATATAAGGGTATCTCTACCCGGGTACTCATGAACATCAAGATTAATCTCATTTATAAGGCTTATCACATACCACTTTCTATTTTCCATTTAAACCACTTGATTCTTAGTATTTAATCTCATCTCATCAGTCTAAACATTGTCCTTCCCAAAGTTATGATCAATATTGATTTTGATGGATTGGAAATACTAAAACCATCTTCTCTTCCATAGTATTAGGTCACATTGTGAATAGATACAACTGAGATGTTGTAAAAACCTCGAATTTTATCAATGGAATTTTCTTTTTGATTATATAAATATATCATATTTAGTAAAGTAATTTTACCTAAATCACATGATCTACATGATAAGACTCATATTTAGTAAAGTAATGTTTATAAATCACATGAACCACATGATAAAACCTATAATATTTTATAAAATTGAAAATCAAATTTTTAGAATAAATATTTCTATAAGAATTGAAATTTTTAAAATGGGATAAACACTACCAAATAAGATTAATTTAATATGAAATTTTGGATATTCTTGATCCCCCGAAATAATCATTCTAATGAACAACACTCTAGAAATGAAACAGAATATTAAGTAATGTAATAATCATTTTGAAGATAAAAATATATATAACCTTGAGAGGAAATTTATGTGAGTTAATAATGAATTAAATATGGGGTATTTATAGAATGTATGGAACCCATATGACCATTATAAATCATACTATTAGAATACTAATATGATCATAGAAATAATAATCTGACCTTTAGGAATAGTGACATGACCGTTAGAATAGTAGTATGACATATGTAAATGTAAAATAATATTTTTGTATCTTATAAAATGAAAAAATGACATATTTATATTGTGATACATCTAAATAAATGTTGTAAAATTTAAAAACAAGTGTTTAATGTTTTATAAAATATTTACAATTTTCCTAATTTTTTCTAAAAATATAATGTTTTGAAATAAAAATTATTTTCATAAAATGGGTTTGAAAAATAATATTATGTATCATTATAAAAATTATTTTATTTTATGATACAATAAATTATTTTTCATTGGGTTATAAAATGATCATAATAATAAAATTTGTATTTTTGAAATAAAAGAGGATCTTATTTTTAAACTAAATTTCACATATTTGGAAAATTATTTTCATCAAATTAATTTAATTTTTTGAATTTAAACATCTAAAAATGGTTGGGTTGATTTTTTATAATTTTTCAAAAATAGTTCCTTTTTTTAATAGTAAAATATGGAAAAATAAAATATTTAACATTATAATCTAAATGCACTAATTTGTGAGTCATGGGTGATTTAATAAACCAATATTTTGACCTCACATGCTATAATTACAATATATAGTCACAAATATTTATAATATCAGTATTCATGATACAAAATAATAAACTAATGTATATAACAATCAAAAAAATACCCATCCTCAACTAATAAATACCACCCCTAACACTTCTTCTCCTTACAATATCTATGACTTAGAGTTTTCCAAAACACTACCCAACTATCTATTAATCTCTAACTTCACATCCCTAAAATATTTTCTCTCTTAAAATACCAATCCCAATAATTTTTAAGTGCAATCCATAGAGGATACATTCAAAAGAGAAGGTTATACCCTCAACCAAGAATTTAAATTTCTCTTCCTCCTCATCCACTGAAAAAATTCCGAAAAATAAGTAAGGATGACTCCACTATCATTAATATACTAAAATTTTAATATGTTAATGGAATATCCATCATTAAACCTCTTCAAATTTCAATCTAAATTGAAAATTTTGTTTATAATTTAGTTGTTTTACTGAATCTATGAACAACATACTCCGTTTTTATCCAATGCATTCATGTACAGTTATAGAAATAATTTTATAGTTAAATGAGATGACAATAATTATATTATAACTTTTTAAAAAAAATAATGTATTAATAATCATTTACTTATATACACTAGATCTAGTTAATGATGGTCCATAAAACCTTTGAAATGAACTAACCATATAACGATAATGTTTATTCTAAATAAAGAAACCCTATGTCACGAATAAAAATAGATATATGTGACCATTTAAATTTATATGAGGAAATTAATATCATTTCATTTATATTATATAGTTATTGTCCCACTTTATAATAACTTCAATAAATATCCAATAACTAATGTGGCCATCAACACATGGCACGAACAAACTTGGGATAGTAGAAACATACATGATACCTAAATAAAATGACTATAAACTAAAAAAAAGAATGATAATAAGTCAAATATAATTTAATAAAGATCTTAATAATTTATTCATCAAATATAAATTAATGATTCTGGATATTAAGTTCAAGGGAAGAATAATTATAAACATAAGGTAAGGGATCTCTTCAAACCACCATATTTTAATTGGTTTGTGCTTTCTCTCTCTTTACCTCACTTTCTCTATATATTCTTCTAATTTACTTCTTCTATATTTTTTAAATTTTCCCCACACATATATACCTAGATTTAATAACATTTAATTTATGGTCATATACAAGTTTTAGAGGTTCCCTTTAAAATTTATTTAATTAATAAGAGCAAATTAAAGGAAACATCTCTATTGTTTCCTCATTTCAAGTACCACTCAATGAAATGTTTTTTAAGAAAACTTGTTTTCTAAAAAAATACTTTTTTTGAAACCATTTTATCAAAAAAAAATCTATTATGTAAATTATTATGTCTTTACCCTCTTTAATCACACTTTATTGTTTTCCCAAAACCTCAATTAAAATAAATATTTCCGTAATTATTTATCCACTACCTTTTATGTATTCAATTAACTGAGACTTAATTTTCATGTCCTATGATTCTTTATTTATCTAAAAATTATAATAATGATTTAATACCTCCTTTCAAGGAATTTTTTATGATATGACATTTTTCTATGTTATAATATATTATTATGTAACTTATTTCATTTACTTGGGTTTCTCTAATGCTTATGTAATATGTATGATTTCTTTATGTGTCACACATGTTCATGTTCCTATTATGATGGGTACTCTAAAATAGTGATCCAATGCATTGTATAATTTTCATGAAATGATATGTACGGTATTAGGGAGTAAACCTAATCTATAATGGGACTATTTCCACCAAGTGATTTTGTTTTAGTTGTTTGCCTTAAATTATGATTATGTTAGGTTCTATGTTTCTATCACATCCCTATATTTCCATAATCTTACGTTTCCTATATACTTATTTCATACCTCCATGTGATAAATCAAGTACCTTGCCTCTTATGATATCATAATATATCATTTGATTCATATTTTATGGTTCTTTAAGAGGCTTATTCCCTTACTACAATTTTTTAGGTCACCCATTTTTTTATGTATTCCCCAAGTTATCATATGAAGTTTTAATATATCAAAGGTACTTAGGATATCATTATATATATTAAAATAAATATGTTTTATATTAGTTTTGTATTGATGTTTTATTACCTAATTCATCCAAATACACTAGGCCTCTCAATCCTGGGTGATGTATATTTGATATATATATTAAAAAACATCTAATAATATGTGTAAGACTTGATTCCCTAGATATACATATTTTTTCTCCTCATGTGGTTTGGGAATGTTGATCTATGTGCATCATTTTACATCTCCATAATTCTATCATGATTTTATTGTACACATTCTTGTGACCCAAAGCATATAACTCCTTTATCAATTTTGAATTATGAGGATTTTCCTTTTCTTATAGAATCTAATTGATACTTTATTTTGATATCATTCCATTGTTCATCCTTTATCTACTCAATAATAGATGTTTTTCCAATAATTTGAGCTATGTAGTATATTTTTCCTCCCTTTTTGACTTATATTCCAATCCATTGCAATTATAAGAAGATTGGATCCTTCTTAATTATCATAATTGATATGGTTATAGGATACTTTCTAATTAATACGTCTTGAACATTATTATCCTTCCCAAGATATTTGTAACATCCCAAGTAAGTAATGAATAATAGATATTTTTATCTATGTCTATTAATTAATTAGATAGTGTTTTAGAGGCTTAAAATGAAAATAAATCCAATCTTAAGCATGGAAAACACTAATATTTTTAAAAGATTGTTTTACTGCCTTTTAATTGCAAACCATTTTTAAATCTGTCTTTTGAAAATTTTATAAGCTATGTTTGTCAAAATAAACTTATTATTTATTATTGGGACATCAAAATTTACTTTTTGTGAATATTTGGTATTTTTCCGATAAAGTTCATTTTTTAATGAATAGTGAAAAATGTTGTATTTTAATTCAAAACCTCTTTTTAATATAATTTATTTATACGATTATATTATCTTTTGAATTGGTTTTAAAGTGAAATTATAATATATTTTTACCATCTAATCTGATAGTGGTCGCTGGAATTAATTTCACTTTGAAATTGGACTTAAACTAGTGTCAATCTTTTGATACTTATTGTTTCATAAAAACACGCTATTTGCTCTGACAACGGGAATTAATTATTAAATTAATTAATGTAACTTATATGTTTTTAATTTTTTAAAATAGACATCATTTTTGAATTCGGAATATCAAATATAGCTTAGGTTGAAGATTTGGTATTTTTCTGAAAAACTTCAATTTTTGATGAATAGTGAAACCACTAAGTGGTACTTAAGAAATTGATTTTTCGGTTAAATGAAATTTTACCACCTATGTGTTTTGAATTTCAAAAATCCTACATTCATGGTTTTCATTAATAAGTAAAATGTGGTTCAATGGGATTAAAATAATTTTTTGGTGAATAGTAACTTTTATGTTTTTAATCGCGATTAGAGGTAATTAGTGTAATTTAAGGTAAGAATAATGTTTTAATAATATAAAATGACCTAGACACATGTCCTCCTCTTATTGTATGTGTCATTTCTGACCAATACAATCCATGGGTCAACTTGGGGACCCCATGGAGCCACTTTGGTTGGGAAATGACATAAATAACTTTTTATTTAATGTAAAACTAAAAAATGACACAAACATGAGTTGTTTTACTAAAACAATATTTACATGGGGTTATACAAGTCAGATTTTTGACTATAAATATTCATTATAAAGCTAAAACGATTTCCTACATCATGATATTTGTTTTATAATTTTTATATTTTAAATATATTAAATTATTTATGACATCATGATGATGCAGCGATTACCTCATTAATAAAGGATTTAAATAAAATGAAAAGATAATGTAAAATCTATGACCTACACATGTCCAAAACCTATTGTATGGGTATATTTCGAACCCTTATCACCTTATACTAGAATTATATCAATGTGGTACCATTTAAATCCGAAACGCATTTTAAAATAAAGGAACATTTCTTTACTTTCCAAGAGTGCCCCTCCTCTCCTCTTATAAAAGGCCCCCACCTCTACCACCTTACCCACACTTCCAAAGCCTTTGGCTCGGCCAAACCCTTCCAATTTTGTCTCTCCACATCCCTCTATTACTACTTGAAGCCTCACTTTGAGTAGAAGTCTTCCCAAGGAAGCCTTTGAGCTCAAACCAAAGGGAGTTACCCGATTTAAAGGTAATGTCTTCACTTGAGTCCTTTCGTTTTGTTTTGCTTCTCTAACCCCATAAACTCTTTTTATTAATTTATTTTTTTTAAAAACCAGTATCTTCCATATACTTGGATGTTGTTATAATAAGTATTCAAGCTACACTTACACACACCTACATCTAATGGTTAATGGACATACTGTTTCCGTGGATGGCGAATTTCTGCCTCCCGAAACGATGATTGTTCAACATTATTTTAACACCTTCAAAGGTGGCCATTAAGATGACACTATATTTATATTTGATATATAATATGTTTATTTTTTCCTTAAGCTTCTGTATTTTTCATTTTGGGCATACCTTTATGATTTCCATTATGGGTAAACGTGATGTCTTCATTTAAGGAAGAGCGGACTACCGCCCCCTCAAAGTGATTTGATCCGTTAATACCATATGTGGGACGTATAAAGGATGGAGTTATGATATTATATATGATATTACACTGGAATTATAATATACCATTATATCATTATGATTCCATTCTATAAAATAAGAAATAGAAATGAAAGTAGTGTTCATGCATACGTACGGCTTACCGTCTCCATGAACGGTGCATTTCATTTCTTACCTCTAAAGGATTATGTAATATTATAAATGCATGTATATACTGGATATATATGATATATATGATATATACATCATGATTATAACCCTGGATATAATGGATACATGAAAAACTTGTAATTATAAAGAGCATATTTTGACTCAAGTACCAATGATCGTTAAAACGACCGTTATTAACTAAAATAATTACATAGTGTTCATGACATGGTAATAAGTGATATAAAAGGAATAATGAACTTGAAAAAGGCTCTTAAGCAAGTAGAAATTAACTAAAATTTATTATTCAGGACATTAAAGAACGATCGAGTCAAGTCAGACCCGAGGTATGGGACTTCGTCTCAACCTCCTTTCATTGAGGCATATTCTGTTTTATACACAACCTTATTTTATACGGTGTATAAACCCCTTTGACTTTTACGTTTATTCAAAAGGAATCTTTTTTATACGAAGCGTTTACTAAATGAAAAAAGGGAATGTTTTTGTTGTACGTATGCGGTGACAACGACTTCTCTGTAGCCATGACCATTATTTGAGTTTCGGCTTCCTCTACAAGCCATACCTTCTTTTTAAAAGAAAAATAAATACCATGTTTTACTTTTCTTTTATTTTGGTATTGAAAATGGTTTTCATAATGTTTTTATTATATCAATGTGTTGTATTGATATCTTGTGATTGAAATGTGGAAATGTTATGTTTCCTTTATGCATGTTTTATGTGATACGATTATGTTATGGTTCTTGGGCATTATTATGAAGATGGGTGGTTCCGTGATCAAATAAGGGCGGGTGAGCCCGATATAGCTCTCTAATGCATTGGGTAACGTGAAGGAGTGAAACGTTAAGGTTTCTCCAAAGAGATTTAGGGAATATACTGTGATGGGTATTCCAAATGTAACTAAGAGGGTTACTCCCTACGTATGAATGTTATGAATGACTCAAGTTACTTTTATGTCTTTTGATTTGTATGATTTATTCATTATTTGATGAGTTATATTAAAGTTCTTTTATTTTATGGGTAAAGTATGATTTCATTCTTATGTATATATGAACTCATGTTTTTTTCCATATTTTTATAACCCATACTGATCTTTTTTATGCTCATCCCAAGTTTTTTTTTGAAATGTTTTTCACATGTCAAGGGAAAGGTACATGATATGATGATAGTGTCAAGGAAGTGTCAAGAAATAATCCATGTTTTATTTTAAATATGTTTCCGTTGATGGGAAAAAATGAATACTATCTTTATGTAACCACTTTGTTTAAATGTGGGATGTAACGCAAGTTTTATGATCTAATTATCTAAAACTCTAAACCTGAAAAGTTCCTCAATGTGTAATCTTGTAATAACTCAATATTAAGTAAGGTTTAAGGCTGGGGCCTTATAGTTGGTATCAGAGGTCGGTTTAGATAAATTTAGGAGTTAGAATTCTATTAAATGATTATCCAAAAATATTTCTTTTATGGTAAAATTGAAGTGATGTAGAATTTGAATATTACCATGTCGCTTCATCTAGGACATGTTTGTTTAGAATGGTTTTCCGCAGAGGAAACAGGGAAGCAGTGCTAGGAAGGCATGTAGAAGGAAATAACCTTCCGAATCAGCATCCTGAGATGGTCAAAATTGGAACTGAACAGTTTGTTGCAGTAATGGAATAGTTGACTCAGGCGATAAATGTAGGTGGTATCCATGCACGAGATCAGCCAGAACAACCCAGAGGAACATGTCAGTGGTGGAACATTTCATGAGGAAACATCCCCCATCATTCAGAGGATCATCTGACCTTGTGCTAGCTGAAGGGTGGATTAAAGCACTGGAGAAGATTTTCGATGTCATGGGGTGTTCGGAAAATCAAAAGGTTAGTCTTGCTATTTACTTTTTGGAGGGTGAAGCAGATCAGTGGTGGTCGATGGTTAGAAATATCAGGGACGCTGATGAAATTCATACTCTCGACTGGGATGAATTTAAAGGTATGTTTCTTGAGAAGTATTTTCCTAAGGCTGTTCGACTTAGGATAGAAAATAAATTCTTGGAATTGAGGCAAGAGGAAGACTCAGTGGCTGCCTATGAAGAATGGTTCACTCGATTGGCAAGGTATGCTCCAAATTTTATCCGAGACCTTGATAGTAAAATCAATCGTTTTTACTCAGGATTAAAGGCAAAATATTGAAGGGAATTAGCTTCTCGTGAGTTTAAAAGTTATCAAAAGCTTGTTTGATGTGCTGAGAAGGTGGAAATGGAGTTTTTCGATGATCAAGTGTTCTATAACAACCAGAAGAAGAAGAGACTGAGGTGGAAGGAGAAAGGAAAGAATTCTTCAAAAAGGTCTGATGGTAAGAAAACTTAGTTTCCAGTTTGTGATAAATGTGGGAAAAGTCATGTTTGGGAATGTCTTATGAATTCTGGAAAGTGCTACCGATGCGGTAAGATGGGACATAAGGCTCGTGATTGCACTGAGAAAGATCAGGGTGATGGTAAGACCAAATTTGATTTACAGTTAGTGAAATTTTTTAAGTGCAATGAGATGGGTCACTATGCAAACGAGTGTCCGACAAAGAGCTTGAGTGATGGGAAGCAGTTAGACTACAAGAAGAAAGGGGTGGTGAAATCCTTTGCAACTACTTCATCAGATGTCGGGCCATCAAATGAAGTTGTATCAGCTCCAGGGAGCACAGTATTTTTCAAAGATTGACCTGAGATCGGGGTACCATCAGTTGAAGGTAAAGGAAGAAGATGTTCCGAAGACTGCGTTTCGTACAAGATATGGCCATTATGAATTTTTAGTAATGCCTTTTAGGCTAACCAATGCACCTGCTGTATTCATGGACTTAATGATTAGAATTTTCCATGAGTTCTTGGATAAGTTTGTGGTTGTTTTCATTGATGATATTTTGGTGTTTTCTAAAAGTAAAGAGGATCATGAAAGACATTTAAGGGTTATTTTTCAAACCTTGAAAGAAAAGAAATTTTATGGAAAATTCAAAAAGTGTGAGTTTTGGTTGCAACAAATTTCTTTCCTTGGTCATATTGTTTCTAAAGATGGGATAACTGTTGATCCTGCAAAAACAAAGGTTGTGGAAGAATAGCCAAGACCCACAAATGTAACTGAGATTCGTAGCTTCCTTGGTTTGGCAGGCTATTACCGAAGGTTTGTTAGAAACTTTTCACGGTTATCTAGTCCAATGACTAAGCTAACTCGGAAGGGTGTTAAGTTTTTCTGGACAAAATAATGTGATGATTGTTTTCAAGAGTTGAAAAGAAGATTGGTGAATGCTCCAGTTTTGGCACTTCTTTCTAGGAATGGTGAGTTTAGTGATGCTTCATTGAAAGGACTTGGTTGCGTCCTAATGTAGAATGATTAGGTAATTGCTTATGCTTCACGATAGTTAAAAACTCATGAGGTAAATTACCCTACACATGATTTGGAATTAGCTACTGTTGTTTTCGCTTTAAAAATTTGGAGGCATCATTTGTATGGAGTAAAGTGTGAAATATATACTAATCACAAAATTTTAAAGTATATATTCACTTAGAAAGAGTTAAACATGAGACAGAGGATATGGCTGGAATTAATCAAGGATTATGATTTTACAATTCATTACCATCCGGGAAAAGCATGTAAAGTGGCTGATGCTTTGAGTCGAAAAAGTAATGCTTCATTAATAATGTTGTGTTTGGAACATGATCCTTTGGTTAAGGATTTGATGAAATTTGGCATAGAAATTGTTTGTGCAGGAAGTTCTTCTGTTTTGTTTCAGGTATCAGTGAGATCATCTCTATCAGATAGAATCAAGAAAGCACAGAAGCAAGACAGTGAGTTGCAGAAAAAGGTAGAGCTGGTTCAGAAGGGTATGTTGCCTGAATTCAACATTGATAATGATTGTGTTTTGAGATTTGGGAAGAGATTGTGTGTGCCTTGTGATTCACAGTTGAAGAGAGAGTTGTTATGTGAAGCTCATAGTTCTCCGTTTTCAGTTCATTATGGCAGTACTAAGATGTACAGAGATCTGCGGGAGTATTACTGGTGGGATGGAATGAAAAGAGATATTGCTGATTTTAATGTGAAGTGTTTGACTTGTCAACAGGTTAAAGCAGAGCGGCAGTTACCGAAAGGGATGCTTCAACCTCTACCAGTTCCAGAGTGGAAATGGGAGAATATATCCATGGACTTTGTTGTGGGATTACCGAAGACATCTCGAGGTAATAATGCAATCTGGGTTATTGTTGATCACTTGACTAAATCTTCTCATTTCCTTCCTATTCGAGATACTTTTTCCCTATATCAACTTTCCCGTTTGTATCTTAATGAGATATTCAGGTTACATGGAGTTCCTCTCTCCATTGTATCTGACCGTGATCCCAGGTTCACTTCTAGCTTTTGGAAAGGCCTTCAGAAGTCATTGGGTACTGAATTAAATTTTAGTACAGCTTTTCATCCTCAATCAGATGGGCAGTCAGAATGAACAATTCAGACCTTGGAGGATATGCTACGAGCTTGTTCGATGGATTATTAGGAAAGTTGGGACCAACATCTTTCTTTGGTTGAATTTTCATATAATAACAGTTTTCATTCCAGTATACATATGACATCATTTGAGGCGTTATATGGGAAGCGGTGTCGAACTCTAGCTTTCTGGGATGAAGTGGGTGAAAGGAAGCTGATGGGACCAGAATTGGTAGAAGAGATGGCAGAAAAAGTTCAGCTGATATAGAAACACATGAGAATAGCTTAGAGCAGGCAGAAGAGTTATGCGGACAATAGGAGGAAGGATCTCTCTTTTGAGGTAGGTGATCATGTTTTTCTCAAAGTATCACCATGGAAAAGTGTGATGCAATTTGGTAAGAAAGGAAAGCTGAGTCCAAGGTTCATTGGACCATATGAAATTCTGGAGAGAGTTGGATCAGTTGCTTACTGAGTGGCTTTACCTCCGAGTTTATCTCAAGTACACAATGTTTTTCATGTTTAGATGTTGAGAAAGTATATGCCTGATCCATCTCATGTTTTGAGTTCAGAGGTAGTCCAGCTGGAAGAGAACCTATCTTATGAGGAACAACCGGACCATATTCTTGACCATAGGGATCAAGTGTTACGGAATAATGTGATTCATCAGGTAAAGGTTTTGTGGAAAAACCACATGAATGAAGAGGCAACATGGGAATCTGAAAATGCGATGAGGGATAAATACCCCCACTTATTCGATAAGTAAATAAATTGCGGGGATGCAATTTTCTAAAGGGGGGAAGGATGTAACATCCCAAAGAAGTAATGAATAATAGATATTTATATCTATGTCTATTAATGAATTAGATAGTGTTTTAGAGGCATAAAATGAAAATAAATCCAATCTTATGCATGGGATACCCTAATATTTTTAAAAGATTGTTTTACTGCCTTTTAATGGCAAACCATTTTTAAATCTATCTTTTGAAAATTTTATAAGCTATGTTTTTCAAAATATACTTATTCATTATTATTGGGACATCAAAATTTACTTCGTGTTAATTTTTGGTATTTTTCCGATAAAGTTCATTTCTTAATGAATAGTGAAAAATGGTTTATTTTAATTCAAAACCTCTTTTTAATCTAATTTATTTATATGATTATATTATCTTTTGAATTGGTTTTAAAGTGAAATTAGAATATATTTTTACCATCTAATCTGATAGTGGTCGCTGGAATTAATTTCACTTTGAAATTGGACTTAAACTAGTGTCAATCTTTTGATACTTATTGTTTCATAAAAACACGTTATTTGCTCTGACAGCGGAAATTAATTATTAAATTAATTAATGTAAATTATATGTTTTCAATTTTTTAAAATAGACATCATTTTTGAATTTGGAATATCAAATATAGCTTAGGGTGAAGTTTTGGTATTTTTCTGAAAAACTTCAATTTTTGATGAAAAGTGAAACCACTAAGTGGTACTTAAGAAACTGATTTTTCGGTTAAATGAAATTTTACCACCTCTGTGTTTTGAATTTCAAAAATCCGACATATATGGTTGTCATTAAGAAGTAAAATGTGGTTCAATGAATTAAAATAATTTTTTGGTGAATAGTAACTTTTATGTTTTTAATCGCGATTAGAGGTAATTAGTGTAATTTAAGGTAAGAATAATGTTTTAATAATATAAAATGACCTAGACACATGTCCTACCCTTATTTGATGTGTCATGGACGACCAATACAATCCATGGGTCATGTTGGGGACCCCATGGAGCCACTTTGGTTGGGAAATGACATAAATAACTTTTTATTTAAGGTAAAAGTAAAAATGACACAAACATGAGTTGTTTTACTAAAACAATTTTTACATGGGGTTATACAAGTCAGATTTTTGACTATAAATATTCATTAGAAAGATAAAATGATTTCATACATTATTATATTTTTTTATAATTTTTAGACTTTATATATATTAAATTATTTATGACATCATGATGATACAGAGATTACCTCATTAATAAAGGATTTAAATAAAATGAAAAGATAATGTAAAATCTATGACCTACACATGTCCAAAACCTATTGGATGGGTATATTTCGAACCATTATCACCTTAGCCTCGAATTATATCAATGTGGGACCTTTTAAATCCGAACCGCATTTTAAAATAAGGGAACATTTCTTTACTTTCCAAGAGTGCCCCTCCTCTCCTCTTATAAAAGGCCCCCACCTCTACCACCTTACCCACACTTCCAAAGCCTTTGCCTCGGCCAAACCCTACCCATTTTGTCTATCAACATCCCTATCTTACTCCTTGAAGCCTCACTTTGGGCATAAGTCTTCCCAAGGAAGCCTTTGAGCTCAAACCAAAGAGAGTTACCTGATTTTAAGGTAATGTCTTCACTTGAGTCCTTTTGTTTTATTTTGCTTCTCCAACCCCCTAAACTCTTTTTATTAATTTATTTTTTAACAACACCATTATCTTACATATACTAGGATGTTTTTATAATAATTATTAGAGCTACACTTACACACAACTACATCTAATGGTTAAAGAACATACTGTTTCCGTGGATGGCGAATTTCTGCCTCCCAAAACGATGATTGTTCAACATTATTTTAACACCTTCAAATGTGGCCATTAAGTTGACACTATATTTATATATGATATATAATATGTTTATGTTTTCCTTAAGCTTCTGTATTTTTCATTTTGGGCATACCTTTATGGTTTCCATTATGGGTAAACGCGATATCTTCTTTTAAGGAAGTGCGGACTACCGCCCCCTCAAAGTGATTTGATTCGTTAATACCATATGTGGGATGTATAAAGGATGGAGTTATGATATTATATATGATATTACGCTGGAATTATAATATACCTTTATATCATTATGATTCCATTCTATAAAATATGAAATAGAAATGAAAGTAGCGTTCATGCGTACGTACGGCTTACCGTCTCCATGAACGGTGCATTTCATTTCTTACCTCTAAATGATTATATAATATTATAAATTCATGTATATACTGTATATATATGATATATATGACATATAAATCATGATTACAACTTTGGATATAATGGATACATGAAAAACTTGTAATTATAAAGAGCATACTTTGACTCAAGTACCAATGATCGTTAAAACGACTGTTATTAACTAAAATAATTACATAGTGTTCATGACATGGTAATAAGTGATATAAAAGGAATAATGAACATTAAAAAGGTTATTAAGAAAGTATAAACTAACTCTTTTTTATTATTCAGGATATTAAAAAACGATCGAGTCAAGTCGGACCCAAGGTATGGGACTTCGTCTCAACCTCCTTTCATTGAGGCAAATTCTGTTTTATACACAACCTTCTTTTATACAATGTATAAACCCCTTTGACTTTTACGTTTATTCACAAGGAATCTTTTTTATACAAAGCGTTTACTAAACGACAAAAGAGAATGTTTTTGTCATATGTATGCGGCGACAAGGACTTCTCTGCCGCCGTGACCATTATTTGAGTTTCGGCTTCCTCTACAAGCCATACCTTATTTTTAAAAGAAAAAATAAATACCATGTTTTACTTTTCTTTTATTTTGGTATTTCAAATGGTTTTCATAATGTTTTTATTATATCAATGTGTTGTATTGATATCTTGTGATTGAAATTTGTAAATGTTATGTTTCCTTTATGCATGTTTTATGTGATACGATTATGTTGTGGTTCTTGGGAATTATTATGAACATGGGTGGTTCCGTGATAAACTAAGGGCGGGTGAGCCTGATATAGCTATCCAATGCCTTGGGTAACGTGAAGGAGTGAAACGTTAAGGTTTCTATGAAGATATTTAGGGAATATACTGTGATTGGTATTCCAAACGTAACCAAGAGGGTTACTCCCTACGTATGAATGTTATGAATGCCTCAAGTTACCTTTATGTCTTATGATTTCTATGATTTATTCATGATTTGATGAGGTATGTTAAAGTGATTATGTTTTATGGGTAAATTATGATTTCATTATTTTGTATATATGAACTCATGTTTCCTTTCCATATTTTTATAACCCATACTGATCTTTTTTATGCTCATCCCAAGTTCTTTTTTGAAAAGTTTTTCATAGGTCAAGGGAAAAGTACATGATATGATGATAGTGTCAAGGAAGTGTCAAGGAATAATCCATTTTTTATTTTAAATATGTTTCCGTTGATGAGAAAAAATGAATACTATCTTTATGTAACCACTTTGTTTTAATGTGGAATGTAATGAAAGTTTTATGATCTAATTCTCTAAAACTCTAAACCTGAAAAGATCCTCAATATGTAATCTTGTAATAACTCAAGATTAAGTAAGGTTTAAGGCTGGGGCCTTATAATATTAACGGATTGAGTAGTCATAGTCCTTGATTAGTTTTAACCATCTTTGATGATTCATATTAATCTTCTTATATGTGAATACGTATTTAAGGATCTTATGATCCAAATATAATTTAAAATTATACTCAGAAATATAATTCCACCAAATACATAATGATAATATCACTAAATCCAAATCCAGAACATGCATTGGATAGTTATGATCATTAAAATTCAATTGTCTTACATTTTAGGTTTTTAGTTTTCCATTTGTCATCAGTACAGAGATGAATCCCATTTATAAAGCTTTGTTATATACCAAGAAAATCTCCCCAGTTCAGGGTAGTATGAGGACTGTTGAAGTGATAAGTTTCTTTTTAATGTGCATGAATATTCTTTAGCATTCATAATTCTGTAAAAACATTACACACTTCTGATTCATCTTGTTTAGTGGTTTTGAAAATTTTGATAAGATTCTCACAAATATTTGGTATTAACTAGCTAGTAAAACAAAACTATGGATCTCCATTACATATACTAGTCAAGGAAATTCACCATTCACCTTTTTTCATATAAGGGTCCATAGATATCCCATTACTAGTGATAGTATACCCCAATAATGACACATCCTCTATCCAAAACTCACATTTACTATAAATTTCATATAGATTCTCCTTTTACAATGTCATTAGAATACTATTCAAATTAATCTCATGATCCTCCATGCTCATCAAATATATTTTATTATCATGTATAAAGAATACCAAAAAATTCAAGGTGATCTCTAAAGACTCTATTCATCAAGTTGAGGAATATTGGGAGAGAATCTATTATTCTAAAGGGAATCACTCTAAATTCATAGGGTTTGTGGCTTATTCAAAAGTATAACTTGAGAATATATTTCCTATTTGTAATGTATCATATTTTTTGTGTATTATTTTTAAATATTATATGGAATTATTACGAGACCAAACCTTTTGATGGCATGAGATTCTAAGGCCCGGAGTGCCCGGAATAAATGTTTGAAATAAATTGAACCTTTAAATAGAACGCACACGAAGATTTCCTAAAAAAGCTGAATATCATTTAAATGGGTGATTGGATCAGAAATATGAGCGCACTATTGCATTCAGAGCAGCAAATTTACGTTAGGTAGGGCCTAACATTCATGAGCGCAGGTCAACTGTGAGAGTTAGTTTTTGGACGTTTAATGGAAATAAAATAAAATAATAATTTATTTTATTTAAAAGTTTCCTTTTTTTGTTGTGACCTAATTACTCCATTTTTAAATACCTACTTATGGAAAGTTCTCAGGGTTAGCCTCATAACCCTATGAAATTGGGAGAGAGACTCTTGGAACTTTGGAGGAGAACCTGTTGGCAGACGACGACGACACATCTCAGATCCAACAAGCATCACCAAAGAACACAATGCAGTTATCGTTCTTCAACTGGATTGAGGTAGGGGTTGTTATTTCCATTATTCTTTCCCCATTTTTGTATTTAACAATGAACATGGATCAACCACGAACATGTTGATCTGTGGATTGTGTGTTCTTGCAGGAGGGTGCTATTTTCAATTTCTTTCAGGATTTGATTCGGGAATTTAAATTGTGATAATTTTTAGATTATCATTTTGATTTGCCCTGTTTAATACTTATAACAGGAGTAGATCAGCATCATGAATAATGGAGGAGGAGGAGGTTCATTCCTCATTTTGTCTTATTGGATTTCTTCTTTTTTTTTCTTCATGTTCTTCACGTTCTTCATAGGGCGATGAACAACGGATCGATGCGCATCTGTTTTGAGACGCAACAATCCCAACTTGAAGATCTGACATTGCAATGACCTAGTGGAGGTGTAACGATGATGGTGGACAATGATTCGGATTGGATTGGTAGATACCATTCTTTGAACGTTCTTCACATGGTTGGATTAACACGCATTTTTTGATCTGATTGGAGGTCAGAAAACAACGGAAATAGATTTGCGGCATTTGGGTGACCTAGAATCTAGATTTTCGAGGTGATCAGATGGGCGGATCAAAGAATAGATAACCACGGGAGGCATGCCGACAAGAAGAATCATCTATGGAAATTTCCGCAATACACAGCATGTATCCTGATGAATATGTTGTGTGGACCGGCTCAGCAGTGGCTAGTTTTTCGGGTGTCAGATAGGTAACACACGGCGTGTGACCCTAGTCACACGGCGTGTTCGACCTTCCCCATTTCTTGATGTGTATTCTAGGAGGTACATAGATACAGGATGAACTACACGGCTTCGAAGACATGGCGTTTAAACCCTACGCGGCATGGCAAAGGCGACTACGCGGGGCTCGGTGTGTATTCTTAGAAGTACACGGACACGGGATGAACTACACGGCTTCAATGACATGGTGTGTAAACCCTACGTGGAATGGTAGAGGTGACTATGTGGGACTCATGTGTATCCAGGGGATACATAGACACGTGGTGGATTACACGGTAATTCACTCCACCACATGGCCAGGCGAGGCTAGTAACGCGGGTCACCCTATGTATCGACTACAGGGGTTATCGTACATGGGTTGAGACCATGTATGGGCACATGGCCAGAGTACACGGGGTGGACCCCAAATACCTAGACATGGAATGTGATCATTTTTACATGTCGTGTAGTTTTTTTTACACGACCAGCCTTGTGACACAGGTTGTTGTACACGGGCAGTACCCTAGGTCAGAAGACACGGCGTGTAACACTTCTACACACCGTGTACTTTTCAGTACATGGCTTGATCTTCTTTTCCACATTATCTTGGACATGTTTTGTTTAGGTTAGTTCCCCTTTTTCTCATTCCTTTGAAGTCCAGGTATCATTTCATACTACCAGAATATGATCCCTTTAGTAGGACTTTCTGGGATATAGTTAGGTATCCCTCTGAGAGGCCCGGAGCGAGATCCTCTATCCATTTGTGATGTTAGGTAGAGTCAGGCATCAACGTGACCAGCTCCATAGGGCATCGATCCTCTACCTAGAAGGTGAATCTGGATGAATTGTGGTATCCTCCATGGCCATAGAATTGATACCAATCTGTGTATCGTGATCTTTCTCACTCAGGAGTGTGTTCTCCTGGAATGCGTGTATCTATCTCTTATGACCTTTCTCGGCAGACTTTACATCTCAGACGGATGTCATCATAGCTTTCAGACTCATGGAGTGATTTCTACCAAATGATTTCTTCATGGAATCTTTGAATTGAATCCCTGGCGGGGGTATGCGGTTGTGCGACTTGTCCCTATACTAGGGGTCTGGGTTTTGAGTAATCTGGATATTTATTGTGTTATCCTATTACATTTTTAGTAGACATATATTGTGTAGATATGACTGTAACTTTCCTTTGTGTAT
The DNA here is from genome assembly GCA_963277665.1 of Viscum album. Classification (NCBI taxonomy): domain Eukaryota; kingdom Viridiplantae; phylum Streptophyta; class Magnoliopsida; order Santalales; family Viscaceae; genus Viscum; species Viscum album. Next base: position 1,544,530,356 of record OY728129.1, read on the forward strand.
TGCTTTGTGGTTTTTGGGGTCCTCTACAGAGTATTGTTATACTCATCCCTGCTTAGGCTTTTCTTACACATGCCATTTCTTGTATAGACAAGCAGCCTTTTGACAGAGTCCAGGGCGAACTAGAAAAGGACTGAGATTTCTGAGTTCCCTACAGGCCGAGGTGATCTCATGGCTATGAGTAGCAGTTACATTACCTCTTTGTGTTTACGGTTTGGACTTTTTAGTTTTCATACTCTTGTTTTTGGTGGTCTTGTATTCGAGCCCAGTTTACTTTCAGTACTTTACTTTTCATCATACACTGTTGGTTGGGTTTAGTTGTATGCATGCATTTTGTTCCCTAGTGGTTTTTAAATTGCAGCACTTTGGGCTTGGAGATGTGTGTGTGTGTGTGTGTGTGTGTGTGTGTCTATGTACATAATCAATGCCTCTCATATTAGTAATATGCCTACTTGGGGCTAGTCACCAGCCCCTGGCCTATTAGAGGTGGGATTTGGGAGTCGTAGAGCAGGCCCCGCCGGGACTGGTTGTGACAGAGTGGTATCAGCAAAAGTCAGTTCTACCTTAGAACCAAGAGTCTGTGAGATTGGTTTGGGGAAATAGTGTTATGTGTTTCAAGCTTGGCTTTCAGACCAAATACTCAAGTGTCGGTGTAGGCGGACGATGTATCTATACACCAGGACTCTGATAACCTACTTTTCGACTCGGTATATGAAAACAATAGTTGAAGGGAAATAAAAAGAATGGTATATGCATCATATAGGAATGGGTTGTGTTTTCCATTTCCTTTGTTTCAGTTATCCAGATATACTCATTGACCATGGTACATCTTATTTCCTTACAGGATGCCTCCAAAATGCATACCAACTAGAATTCAGCAGCACTATCACGAGGATGACCCCCTCAATGATGAGAATTCTATAAAGGGACCAGTTCCCCAGGCATTTCCACCAGGTGGTGCACCTACTATACCACCACCAGTGGAGGGATCGTGGTACCCGCAATACCGATTGAAGAGGAGCACAGGTTGAGAACGCTCCATGAGTTTCAGAGACAGAGACCCCTTAGGTTCTGAGGCGAGTCTGACCCTCTAGCGGTTGAGTACTATCTTGAGGCGGTGACCAGATTATTTCATCTCATGAGGACACCAGTGGACCATATGGTGACCCTAGAAGCAATCCTTCTTCAGAGTTCGACAGGACGATAGTGGAGTCTGGCCACACAGACTCACAACGAGGAAACTCTTTCATGGACAGAGTTTGATCGACTCTTTAGAGAGGATTTATCTCTGGTTATGCTAAGAGCAGTACGCATCCAGGAGCTTCTTTATCTCAAGTAGGGCAGTTTGATGGTAGCTGACTGTTCATCGAGGTTCACCAACCTTGCCAGGTACTCGATGGATATGGTCAGGGATCAGTAATTCGGAGCTCAGACCTTCAAGTGAGGCCAAGGATAGTACATCTGAGCTGGTGTCATGCCTCTATGAATTTCAACTTATGCTGGAGTGATTGGCCGAGCCTTGGTGATCGAGAGCTTCTTAGAGGAGCAGAGACAGCCGACGATAGTCAGCAGCAGGAAGACAGGTATGGAGACCTCGGTAACAGGGATCCAACATTAGGCTCAGGGATCAAGATGTGGGAGAAGTCATAGGAGGACCTAGGACAGGGGATCGATAGTCCATGGCTCTCAAGCTAGGTCCAGTCAGCCTAGGGATAAGCGATGTTATGTGTGCGACGGTAGGGGACATCTCACTAGAGATTGTCTGACCCATCAAGCTGCTAACAGGGAGGCAGTTGATGGACCACCTAATTAGATGTATATAGTGGAGTAGGAAAACCCTCTATGAAGTGGACATGGTAGAGGATCAGTGAGAGCTATAGGTGGTGGCAGACGCTTTGATTTACTACAGCCACCACCCCTAGGAGGTTTTCACCGGGCTCAGGGAGCTAGGGGACAGGGGCGGGGATAGATTCATGTGGTCAAGGCGTATGACCCAAGGACTCTAGGGATTATTTGAGGTATGATATATGTCTTATCCACCTTATCTACCATACTTATAGACATAGGTCCTGGCCATTCCTTCATCGCCACATGTATTGTGCAAAACTTTGATATTCTGGTAGAGACGTTAACTCGATCCTTACGCTTGTAGGAACCTATGAAAGGATACTCGATGATCATGAACCTTTGAAGACAGTGTGATCTTACCCTTGGAGGTGATATTTTCAGTTGGAACCTCATGGTGGTAGCGTCGAGGCCTTATAACATCATTATCGGTATGGATTGGTTATCTTCGGTCCATGCCCAGATTGACTATTTTAGGCGGAGAGTGTGGTGTCTCCGTAGTGATGGGACAATGTTTTCTTTTGTCATATAAAAGGAGACCCAGGAAGAACAGAATGGGATCATGCTTAGGAGGGTACAAAAGATCACTCATGAGTTGGCTAGCCTTGCCCTCAGAGCAGTAGATGTTGTGAGCTCCCAGTTCCCAGCAATAGTGGCGGAGTATGAGGGCATCTTTCCTAAAGATGTTCCGGGACTACCTCCCCTTCAGGAAATTGATTTCTGCATCGACTTACACCCCGGGACGACACCTATTTCATCATCAGCATATCGGATGGCTCCTGCGGAGCTTCACGAGCTGAGGGTGCATTTGGAGGATTTTCAGAGCAAGGGTTTCGTAAGACCCAGCGTTTCACCCTGGGCGGACCTAGTCTTGTTTTCCAAAAAGGCAGACAGGAGTTTGAGGTTGTGCGTGGATTACTGGCACTAGAATCAGGTAATGGTGAAGAATAATTATCCACTTTCTAGGATTGAAAACCTCTTCGACCAGCTGATAGGGTCATACTGGTTCTCAATGGTTGACCTTCGATCAGGTTATCACCAGGTAGGAGTACGGGACGAGGATATACTGAATATGACATTCAAATGGTTCTATGGTCACTATGAGTATTTGGTGATGCCTTTAGGCATGAAAACTTCCCTCGCAGTGCTCACGGGACTAATTAACTAGATCTTCCAGCCATACTTACACCAGTTCGTAGTGGTTTTCATCTATGGAATCCTTGTGTACTCAGCATCAGAGGAGGAGCACGTGAGACACCCATGCATGGTTCTAGATATACTCTGAGAGCACTGACTTTATGGGAAGCTCTCAAAGTGCCAGTTCTGGATTCAGGAGGTCCACTTTTTGGGACATGTCATCTCAGCATATGGTGTAGTTATGGACCCAGCCAAGGTGCAGGCACTGTTAGCATGGGAGCCACCACGGAGTGTGGCGGAGGTGCAGATCTGCGGAGCTTCCTTGGGTTGAAAGGATATTACCAGAGATTCATTCTTGATTTCTCCCAAATATCAGCACTTATGACAGCCTTAACTAGGAAGGGAAAACCCTTCGTATTGATAGAGAAGTGCCAGCAGACTTTCGAGTAGTTGAGGCAGAGTTTGACGAGCGCACATATCTTGAGATTTCCAGAGGAGGGTGTCGGGTTCGTAGTTTTCAGCGATGCAACCGGTACTAGGCTTGGATTTTTACTAATGTATAGACAGGCGATGATTGCTTATGGTTTTCACCAGCTTAAGACACATGAGAAAAACTATGTGACCCACAATCTCGGGTTGGCAGTGGTAGTCTTACCGTTGAAGATGTGGTGAAACTACCATATGGGTGAGTGGTTTATTTTATACTTTGACCAAAAGAGCCTCAAGTACATCTTCTTGAAGAAGGGTCTGAATCTAAGACAAAGGTGTTGGCTAGATTTCCTCTAGTACTATGATTTCGAGATCATCTATACTCATGGAAAGGGGAACAAGGTGGTAAACTCTCTTAGTAGAAAGTTGAGATCTCAACTGTTGAGTGAGGTGATAGAGCATTTATCCATATTGCAGCTATCATTCGTGGATAGAGAGGATTCATCTTACCTTCAGTCTATGGTTGTCACCCCTCCACTCTTACAGTGAGTTAGAGAGGCACATCTTTGAGATGTCGACTATGAGGTTTTACGTGCTCAGTTATTCACAGGACATGCTCTCGATGGATATTCACAAGGTGGGGAGCACATACTTCTTTTCAAAGGATGCACTATTGTACTAGTGGCATTGTGGGAGGAGGTCCTGAGGGAGTTTCATACGTCCCCTTTGGCAGTACATTCAAGAGTGGCGAGGATGTACCAGGATCTCTGACGGCAGTTCTAGTTGTCAGGCATGAAGAAGGCAGTAGCAGAGTTTGTTTCTCGATGCATTACATTCCAGCAGGTGAAGTCTAAGCACCAGGTTATAGTGGGATTAGCTCACCCCATGGAACTTCCGGAGTGGATGTGGGATGGAATATTAATGGACTTCATGATGGGCTTACCATGGACATCAAAGGGGTATGATTTCATTTGGATGATCATTGACCGACTCACCAAGTCGGCCCCGTTCCTAACTATCAGAAAACAGAGTTCCATAGAGAGCTAGAGATGCCTCTACATGCTAGAGATAATTCAGCTTCAGAGCATTCCTTTGACAATAGTCTAAGATCAAGATTCCATTTTCACATATCGATTGTGGAAGGGATTACAGGAGGCTTTTGGGACTCATCTATTCTTGAGCACAGCATTTCATCCCCAGACCAATGGTCATATAGACAGGAACATCCATGTTCTGGAGGATATGTTGTGGGGAAATATCTTGGACATTGGTCATAGTTGGTAGGACCACCTACCACTAGTGTAGTTTTCATACAAAAATAGTTACCACTCCACCATTGGTACGACACCTTTCGAGGCTTTATATGGGAGACCCTTCCAGTTATCGCTTTGCTGGACATACCCCCGAGAGTTAGCACTCATGGGTCCAGAGTTGGTGAAAGCTACCACCAAGAAGGTGAAGATCATCCGGGAGTAGATGAAGACTACACAGAGCCAGTAGAAGTCTTATACTGATAGAAGATGGAGACCTCTGGAGTTCGAGGAGGGATACCATGTATTTCTTCAAGTCTCACATCAATGAGGGTTGCGGAGATTTGGTCGGGGCAGCTAGCTATCTCCAAGGTTCATTGGACCTTTCTAGATACTGTGTAGAGTTGGTGAGGTGGTGTACCACCTAGCTCTACCACCAAAGTTTCATTGGGTACATGATGTCTTCCACATGTCACAGTTGAGGAGGTATGTGCATGACCCATCACACATCATCGACTGGGGCGAGCTGGACATCGAGGGTATAGTGACCTTTGTTGATTACCCAATGGAGATTGAGGATCGACATGAGAGGATCCTGCGTGGGAAATCAATTACCTCGGTGCATGTCTGATGGAAGCATGGGAATCTTCAGGAGATCATGTGGGAGTGGGAGGCTCATATCGGTGCCTAGTACCCACATCTTTTTGAGTAGCCTTTGTTTTGGATTTTTAGGGACACAAATCCCCAAGGTGGGGAGAATGTAATGTCTCAGATTTTCTGTATATTATTTTTAAATATTGTATGGAATTATTAAGAGACTAGACCTATCGATGGCGTGCGATTTCGAGGCCCGGAGTGCCTGGAATAAATGATTGAAACAAATTAACCCTTTAAACAGAGTGTGCGAGCAGTTTTCCTAAAAAAGTTGAATATCTGTTAAATGGGTGCTAGGATCAGAAATTTGAGGGTAACTTTTCATTCATAGTAGAAACTTTACCTTAGTCAGGGCCTAACTTCTATTGGTGTGGGTCAGCTTTGAGAGTTAGTTTTAGGAAGTTTAATGGAAATAAAATAAAATAATAATTTATTTCATTTAAAAGTTTCATTTTTTGCGTAGTGACCTAATTTTTACCTTTTTAAACACATGATTCTGGAAATTTTGCAGGGTTATCCTCATAACCCGACAAAATTGGGAGAGAGACTCTTGGATCTTTGGAGGAGAACCTATTGGTAGACAATAATGATGCATCTCAGATCCGACGATCCTCACTGACAAACATGACATGGTAATCGTTCTTCAACCAGATCGAGGTAGGGGTTTTTATTTTGATTCTTATTTCCCCATTTTATGGATTTAACAATGAACACGGATCAACCACGAACATGTTGATCTGAAGATCATAAGTTCTTGTGGGAGGGTTCTATTTCCCATTTCTTTTAGGGTTTGATTCAGGAATTTTAATTGTGATAATTGTTGGATTGTCATTTTAATTTTCCTTGTTTGGTCATTCTAACAGGAGCGGGTCAATGTCGTGATAAATAGCAGTCGAGGTTTGTTCCTCATTTTGGTTTATTGTATATCTTCCACTTTTCTTTGTGTTCTTCACTTTCTTTATAGGGTGACAAAAAATGGATCGATGCGCATCCGTTTTTCAATGCAATGATCCCAACTTGAAGATCTAACATCACAATGACCTAGAGGAGGTGCGACGATGATGGCAGATAACGATTCAGATTGGATCGGCAGATACAATTCTACAAACATTCTTCGCACGGGTGGATTAACATGCATTTTTAGAGTTGATCGAAGGTACGAAAATAAAGGAAACGAATTTTCAGGATTGGGGTGTCCTAGAATCTGGAGTTTCGGGGTGATCGGATGGGTATATCAAAGAACAGAACACCACGGGAGGTGTGTCAGTGAGAAGTTTCATTTCTAGAAATTTATGCAATACACGGCATATATCCTGATGAACACGCCATGTGGACCGGATCAGCAGTGTCTAGGGTTTTGGGTGTCATACAGGTACGACACGACATGTGACCCTAGTCACACGGCATGTTAGACCTTCCTCAAAGCTCGGTGTGTATTCTTTGAAGTACATGGACACAGGATGAACAACACGTCTTCAAAAACACGGCTTAAAAAACACGGCATGTAAACCCTACGCGGCATGGTAGAAGTGACAATTTTGTACTCGATGTGTATTCTGGGAAGTACATGGACACGGGATAGACTACACAGCTTCAAAGACATGGCGTGTAAACCCTACATGGCATTTAAGAGGAGATTACATGGTACTCGGCGTGTATCCAAGGGATACTTGGAAACGTGGTGGAGTACATGGCCATGTACTCCACTACACGGTCAGGCATGGCCAGTAACAGAAGTCACTCCATGTATCGATTACATGGGTTGTTGTACATGGGTTGAGACCATGTACTGACATATGGCCAGCGTACACGGGGTGGACCCCAGATACCTGGACACAACATGTGGTCATTTTTACACACCGAGTAGTTTTGTTTTACACAACCAGACTTGCGACACAGGCCGTTGTACACAGGAGGTATTCAGGGTCAGAATACATGGTGTGTAACACTTATACACGCTGTGTAAATTTCAGTACATGGCTTGATCTTGTTGTCCACTGTATCTCAGACATGTTTCGTTTGGGTTAGTGCCACTTTTTCTCATTCCCATGAAGGTCGGGTATCGTTTCCTACTACATTAGTAGTATCCCTTCCGCAAGACATTCCGAGATAGAGTTAGGTATCCCTTCGAGAGGCCTGTAGAAAGATCCTCTATCTATTATTGACCCTAGGTAGAGTCAGACATCGATGTGACCAACTCCACAGGGCATTGATTCTCTACCTAGAAGGTGAATTTGGATGACTATCAGTATCCTCCAAAGCCCTAGAAGTGGTCCTCATCTATGTATCGTGATCTTTCCCACTTAAGAGTGTGATCTTCCGGAATGAGTGTGTCTATCTCTCATGACCTTTCCCAATAAAATTTACTTCTCGGACAGACGTCATCAGGGCTATCAGACTCGTGGAGTGAGTTCTCCGAAATGAGTGCTTCGTTTAATCTTTGAACTAAATCCCTGACAGGGTTATGCGGTTGTGCGAATTTTCCCTAGACTGGGGGTATGGGTTTTGAGTATATATGGATATTTATTGTATTCTCCTATTACATGTTCAGTAGACATATATTGTGTAGAGATGACTGTACCTTTCCTTTGTGTATTTAATTGGGGTTTTTGGGGTCATATACTGAGTATTGTTATACTCGCCCCATGAACGGCCTTTTCCCACACGTTTCCTGGCTTATGAATTTGAGCATCCTTTTGACAAAGTCCAGGGTGGACTAGTATATGACTTAGCTTTCTACGTTCCGTACAGGCCGAGGTGATCCTATGGGTATGAGAAGCAGTCCCAGTGCCTCTTTGTGTTTATAGGTCGGACTTTGTACTTTTCAGACTCATTTTTTTGTGGTCTTGTATGTTGGACCACTTTACATTCAGTACTTTAAATTCTGTCATACTCTATTGGTTGGGGTTAGTTGTATGCATGCATTTTTTTCCCTAGTGGTTTTTACATTACAACATTATGGGCTTGGAGATGTGTGTGTGTGTGTGCAAGTACTTAGGAAATGCCTCCCATGTTAGTAATATGCCTACTTGGTGCTAGTCACCAGCCCCTGGCCTATTGGAGGCAGGCTTGGGGAGTCACAGCGCAGACCCCACCGGGGCAGGTCGTGACACCCTTCAACTTTAATTGGGGATATCATGATAAATGGTCAACCATAGAGATGTATTTGGCCCCACATAGTTTATTGAATAATTAATCAATTTTTGTAGGGGGTTACTTTTTATTTATTATGATTTTTTCGATTTCAAAGTAATAAATTCAAATTCACATTTTTCTTATCCTTCTTCTTGACTTTGAGGACTGTCATGCAGCATAGGAGAGAACTCAAGTGTATATAACACTTATCAAGATTCTATTGAAAATATTTCATTAGTTTCTCTAAATCAATGGTGTCTATTCAATAAGGAGTACTGTATATGGGGATATATCCAAGTATAAGTTCAATTGAGAACTCAACAAATATGTTATAAAGAATACTATGAAACTCTTCAAGGAATACATTTGAGATTTGGTGATGTTGGATAGAATACCACTATTGATTATATCTGATTGAGTTCTATGTTTTACCTTCTAGTTTTAGAAAAAGTTTCATAAATTATATAAACATTGAGTTGAACTTCACTATAGCTCATCACCCCCAAACTGATGGCCAACCTGGGCAGAAAATATTTACACTTGAGAAAATTTTGAAAGCATGCTCGATGGACTTCAAAAGAACATAGGGTCAATATCTTCCTCTGGTTGAGTTCTTGTACAGCAATTATTTCCTCTCAAACATCCAAATGGTCCATGTAAATCCATTTATGGGAAGAGATTTAGAATACTAATGTGTTTAGATGAATTTAGTGAATACAAGTTCCTGGAACCTGAAATGGTTTAAGAAATGGTAGAAAACATCAAGACCCTTAAGTAGCACATCAGGACATCTCAGACTCTAAAATATAGTTATACTGATAAACATAAGGGATACCTAGAGTTTGAAGTTGGAGATAAATTATTCCTCCATATTTATACATGGAATATACTCATGAGATTTAGGGAGAAGTGAAATCTGATTCCTAGATACATCATACTCTTTAAGATTCTTTATTATATTAGAGTTATGGAATATCGACTAGCACTCCCACCAACTCTGTCTCAAGTACATGACATGTTCCATTTATCCCTCTTATGAAAGTACATATTAGATATCTCAAAAATACTCAATCCAAATGTGGTAGAGTTGTAGAATGATCTATCTTATGAGGACCAGCTAGTGAAAATCACGGACCATAGATATAAAGTTCTCTTAAAAAAATGAAACTCACCTAGACAAAGTACAATAGAAAAACTATAAGTAAAGGGATATGACATGAGAAGTGGAGTAATAAATGATGAATAAGTATCCTCACCTCTTTTAACCTTTTTTTGTAAAATAAAATTTTGGGCTGAAAATTATTCAGTGGGGAAGAATGAAATCACACATAATTTTATCGATGGAATTTACCTTCTGATTATATATATGTTTCATATTTAGAAATGTAGTATTATATAAAGTACATGAAACACATAAGAAAACCTACAAAATTTTATTAATTATAATATTATGTTTATATAATTGATATATCCATAAGAATTGAAAGTGTTTCTATGGGATAAAAAATAGAAAGTAAAAAAATATAATATAAAATTTTGGATATTCTTGATCTCCTAGAATAATCACACTCTAGAATAACACTATAAAAATAAAACATAATATTATAATGAAATATTCATTTTGAAAATAAAAAAATTAAAACCTTATGGAGAAATATATGTGGATGAATAATGGATTAAATATTGGATATTTATAAAAAGTGGGAATCTATATGACCGTTACAAATCTCACCATTAGAATAATAATATGACCATTAAGAAAAGTGAAATGGCCCTTAAAATAGTAATATCAACTATTTAATTTTAAAATAATGTTTATTTATCAAATAAAATGAAAATATGACATATTTATATCATTATACAATAATATAAATGTTTGAAAAATGATAATATAAGTGTTTGTATTTTTGTAAAACAAATGTGTTTTGTTTTTATTATTATAAAAAATATAATGTTTTGAAATAGAATTTATTTTCATAAAAAGTATCTATAATATTATCCTATGTTTCATTATAATAATAATTTAATTTTTTTAGATAATAACTATTTTTTCAATGGGTCAGAAAAATGATCCAAATATTAAAATTCATATTTTTAAAATAAATAAGGATTTTATTTAAAATTAAAACTAGATAATTATATTGATAAAATTTATTTAATTTTTTAAACATACAATAATGATATGATTTAGGTTAATTTATGGTAATTTTCTAAAATAGTTGAATTTTTTTTAATTATGAATATAGAAGAATACGATATTTTACATTATAATATAAATACATGAATTTATGAGTCTTTGAAGATGTATGAAACCATTTTTTCAAAACTATATTCTATAATTACTATATATAGTGACCTTTATTAATACTATTGGTTTCCTTGATCCAAAATAATAAATTAGTTAAAATAATATTCAAAAAAATACTTTTCTCCTCCCCAAATTAATTACCTCCCCCATACACACACACATATTCTTTTCTCCTAACACCTTTTAATTCATGGAGTTTACCCAAACTCTTACAAACACTCTCCTTATCTATCTACCTATCCACAACCCCGTAATATGTTTTCTACTAAAATACCAATTTTAATGTCTTGTAAGTGGAAGCTTGACAGGACACATCCAAAGGTGAATGTAATACTCTAAATTGAGCGTTTTAATTTTTCTTGCTCCTCATACTCTATAGAAATTCCATAAAACATTACATAATGACAATGAAATCATTAATATACTAGAATTTTATTTTATTTTAATTGAATATCTATCATCTAACCTCTTATCTTTTTATTCTAAAATGAAAATGGTGTTCACAAAATGGTTGGTTCACCGCCTCTGTGAACAACATACTTCATTTTTCTACACTGCCTTCATGGTTGATTATAGGAATAATATTATGATAAATATGATGATAATAAGTATATAATAAATTTATTTGTTCTATAATGTATTGATAATAATTCAATTAAATAAAATACATCTAATTAATTATGGTCGATAAAACCAACTAAATGAAGTAATCGTATAGTGATAATGTTCATACTAAATGAATCTTACCTATGTTTGAAAAAAAAATCAATGTTTTTGAGAAGTTAAATTTCATGGAAGAAATGAATATCATTATATTTAAATTCTATATTTTTATTCCCATTTTTCAAGAACTACAATAAATATCCCCAAACTGAATAGCCTATGGACGCATGACGTGAATGACCTTGGGAGAGTTGAAACATAAATGATACCTCAATTAAATGACTATAAACTAACATAAAATCTTAATAATAAGAAAAAAATATTTGAATAAGGATCTCAATAATGTATTTAATAAATCTAATTTTATTATTAAGTATGTTATTTGAAAGTGCTTAATGATTCTTGACCTAAGGTCAGGGATCTCTCTAAACCATCCTATTTTTTTTACATTATGGTTTCTCTTTATTTACCTCGATTTATCTCTCTATTATTCTTTATTTAATTATTTTAAATTATTATATATGTCCCAAAAATAAATACATATCTTAATTGAACTTGTATGTTTTCATACATCAATTTTAGTACCACTCAAAGGGTTGATTTTTAACCATGCATGGTTTCCAAAAAATAATCATTTTACTATGGAAATAAATTTCAGTTCATTTCTGTTTTTTGTATATTATTATTCCATTACCATCTTTAATGATTCTTTTCCCTTTTTCTTAAAACCCCACTTAAAAGAAAATATTTCAAAAAAATTACAATCCTTTTTAAGTATTAAATTCACTTGGACTTAATTTTATTATCTCATGATTCATTATTTATTTACAAACATCTAAAAATTATGTAATCTTTTGGTTCATGAAATTCATTATTATATGCCATTTGGTAATATTATAAGACACAATTATGTAACCAGTTTTTTTTCCATTAGTTTTTATAATTATTATACCTTATGTATAATTTTGTTTACAAGGATAACATATAATTTTTCATGTTATGATGGGTAAACCTTGATATTTCTTGAATAAATTGGGTAATTTTTATGTCTTATGAGATGACATGCACAGGATTAGGGAATATACCTAATCCCTGAAGGGACTATATCCATCATGTGATATTCTCTTGGTTATAAGCCTTGACCTATAATTATGTAATGTTAAATTTTTCTACCACATTCCTATGATGACCTGATATTTTGTTTACTATATTCATATATCATGCCCCCATTTGATTACTAATCTACTTTTCCTCTTATGATATCATGATATGTAATTTTATTCGTATTTTGGGTTTCTTTATCATGTTTATTCCATCACTTGAATTTTTTTCTCACTTTTTTATGTATTCTCTAGGTTATCCTATGTTATCTTATGATCTTAAATGGATTTAGAATATCATTATTAAAAATAAAATTAATATATTTTAGTTTAGTTTCATGTCGATGTTTTATATATCTAGTCTCCCAAAGACCATAGGCCTCTTGATCCTTTGATTTTATTTATTTGATAATTATGTTTAAAATAATGTAATAATGCATGTTAAAATTTTGGTCTCTATAAGATCATATGGTATGTATACACTAAGAACCCCTCACTAATGGGTAATTATACCAACATCTCAACACATGCATCATTGTTTCCAACTCGAGATCATGTGTTGGGTTTTTCTAATCATATATTTTCAACTTCCTAGACACATATGTGACTAATACATAATTCTAAATTATAGTTGTTCCAATAAAAACCTTCAATGCATTAAAAATGGTATATTCCATACATGGATCAGATTAGATCACATTTGTTGTCATTACCAACATAACATTCATTACATAAAATAATGCATCAGAAGAATCAAACCAGTTAAACCTCTCCCCCTTCTTTCTCATAGACATCATTGGAACATCTAATTGAGTTAACTCAAAAATAATATTTATTTAATAACCGAATAACCCGATGAAAGTATGGGTCTTTAAAATTATCTTTAGTTACACCCAGAAACTGATGACATCAACCATCTTATGATCCACTGATATATTGATCTCAAATACCACATGACCCATGAAACACAACACTCCAATAAAATAAAATTATTATTTAAGATATTTATATATATTCATTGTTATATTAATGAGCTCAAGGATATATCTTCATGTCAATTGTGTTTCTACGTAACAATGAGTGAAACAGGATATCCTATCCTAACCCATTTCACATCAGGAACTAGTTTTTTCTAAGAGAAAAACCCAAGATTTACATGGTGTATAAAATTTACATTCCAAATAAATAGATTTATTAATTTTTTTAAATGGATTTAGGGACTCAATTTTTTTTATAGAACCGTATTCCTCTCTTCTCCTGCATAGAAGGATCCACATGGGAGAACTCCTCCATTAACTCACCTAGGTTTCTAACTTTCTCCATCATCTAGACTCCGATAAGACCATCATCGGTTGTGTTGGATAACTAGCAGAAATCTATCAACTCCTATTCCTTATTTACTTTGTTTATCTCTCCATATTTTGTTCTATTTTAGTGTTAGATAATATGCCTAATTATCAATGCATTCATAAATTCTTATGATTTATTCCATTATTCATTGATTCAAAGGATGATTCTGGATGATTGGTTGTCAAAAGACATGAGGTAGGTGGTCTAGTAAATTTCTATATAAGTTTGGGAGTTTTTATCTCATATACCATTGTTCCTCCCACTATACTTATCCATGAGTTTCTTAAATGTTTTTTCTTTCATATTTACCAAAAAAATTTATTATATTCTATTATATCATTGTTAAACTATTATAGGATTTCTACCTCATTAGTATCCACCCCTTTGGTTGTGTTGAATTAAATACCCTAATTAATATAATTTTTTATAGACCAATACACCTCCTAAGTTATTTTTCATGACCTTCAAATGTAATTGTCGTGATTTTTTTAAATGTAAATGGTTTAATTTAATTTAATGTAATTTAGTGGCAAGGCTATGTCAAGTGTTATAATTTGGTAATGAATTTGTAAAATTTTTGATACCCATGGTTATATTGGAATAAATAAATGTAAATGATTTAAAATTAAATGCCTTATCATTATTATTATTATTTCATGAATATTGATTAGTGCACAATGGTTAAAGGACTTGTTGAGAATGGAATTTTAAACTCCCTTATATTGGTTGTTGGGCATGGAATATCACACCATTTATTTAGATAATGGGCCTAACATTCCATATTATTTTTCATTGGGTGTTGTTCATGAATAATCACCACATTATCTCGAGTGACGAGCATTCTGTCTCACATTCACATGAGATTCAGATCTAATAACCTTATTAAATCCTATTTCTCATTATACTAGCATGGATAGCCGAGTTACACCGAGAGTCTACCTAGCACCTAATATATATGTATATTACTATATATTTATTCACATATATATTGGATATATATATATTTGTGTGTGTGTGTGTGATTACTTATAAATTCTAGGTCACGGTAAATTGAGATCAGAGTTATCCTGGCATGTGTCGAATCAGGTAGTTTGTCCAATATTCTACATAAACTTGATCTTCTTAGAATTTATTTTTCAAAATTGATTATTTTTTATACTAGGACATTGCTATGATATACATTCTTATTGGTTTATTCTAGACCCCATTTTTGGTGTCCAACTAAGTTTATATCACACCCTTCTTGGGCCTCTGATTGGTACCCAGACAGACCATATAGATGTAGGTAGAGATAAGGGTCAACACCTAGTTATGGATACTTGATTTGTTTTTCTTTTTTCATGGGATCATGGGAGCATATGACTGAGCATATTCTCATGATACTGGTGGAGATGCCTTATGGTCATTTTCCCTTTTTGTATTGTATGTTATATATACCAATGCTTTGTATTCTGGTATCCCCTTTTTGTACATCGTCATTACATGACATAATTTTGTATATGAATTAACATATGGGTTGATTATTGTTACTATAGTTTTGATGATTATATTTAGCTATTGGTTATTATTATTTATTCTAATTTGTTTTTGATTATATATTATTTCTACTTTTTATATTTATTATTGTTTCTATTATGCCCCTCTGATGGTAGATGGTATAGTATCCCCACTATACCACCACATACCTTCACTACTAGATTGAAGACTCTAGTGTATGGGGTAGAATTCTTGTGGCCATGTGACCCACCAGCTTAGGGTACCATTTGAGTAGGTTCCTTGTTAGGATGTTATAAAGTGATATTATAGGGTAGTTTCTTTCCTTACATATTATTGTTAAGGTATACTAAATAGGATATTAGTAATGTGTCAAAGTTTTTTAATGAGATTTTTCCTAGGAGTAGTTAACCAATTTTTGGGGGAAAATTCATATTACCCGGGATGAGATATTGTTATTTAGGTTTGTGCCTATTATAGTTGTAATGATTTCACAATTTGGTGGGGAACATGTTTTGTGATGTTTCTAATTTTGATATTATTATTATTATTATAGAATTCATTTCCTTGGCTTGGTATAGTAATAAGGTAGTTGTCCATGAATCATTATAGGAACTTAATGATTCACATGTCATGCATTATGCCATAGGATAATTATATTATAGATTTCATTTTACGTTATTGTTGTGTGTTCTTTAATTTATATATATATATAAATTT
The DNA here is from genome assembly GCA_963277665.1 of Viscum album. Classification (NCBI taxonomy): domain Eukaryota; kingdom Viridiplantae; phylum Streptophyta; class Magnoliopsida; order Santalales; family Viscaceae; genus Viscum; species Viscum album. Next base: position 1,544,546,438 of record OY728129.1, read on the forward strand.
GCTAATATTTCATGAATGGATAACATAATTGAATTAATTAAAGTTTTTTTATTAGATATAATTTTTTTTCACATATAGAATGTTTATGGATCCTTAACTAACCAATTATGCCATGTTTGAACCCTGAACCACTGGTTCTATGGAATGATATATTAGTTGATTTTATTTCTTGAATGCTAATTATAATTTATTAAGAATGTACATATATAAATTGGTAAGGGTAGTTCATGAAATAAAATCATTATATACAGCCTATTCTATTCTGATACCATACATAAAGGTCATGTCATAGTTACATGACATATCAATTGCAATTTATAGATTATGAGCCTTTATAAATTGGAAGTGGTGATTCATCCAAATAGACATTGATATCCATATACATAAAAATAAGTATAAACTTAAATAAATATAAAATTTTAAAATAAATGGTTAATGCTAAATGGGAATAAAAATTGAAAATTAAAGGGTGTTTTCCTCTATAACATGTAATTGACTCTCCAAATATCAAGATATTATCCATCTGATGTTATACATGGAGCCACACCTAGATCTAGAAAGTGGAGATTTGTTAATGAATCTTATGAACCTTATTGCCTATTATGTTATTCCTTTATCATTTATACCTAGCTTTATGAGAAGGCATATAGGTGTTACTCAACAAATAGGAAGGATCATACCAATCCAAAACATCTATCAATGATCTTTTAATTATTTAATTCTCTTTTGAGGTGTGTACTTGAAATTATAGAATCTATCCTCCATGATAGACTTGATTTATACACTAGGAGGGTGGTGGAGACCATTCTTCAAAGGTGGTGGACCCTGATCCACCATTGTTACCTCTCATCGTGCCACTTATGGCTCCACCTACTACTCTAGACTTGGGAACTGATGCCTAGTTTCAAGAGGGTTTCCTTCATATGAGGCATTTATGTAAGGTTTTTCTCAACCTACCCCAACTATGGTAGAGTTTATGTGGAAATTATAAAAATATCAGAAACCTATTTTTTGGTGGATAGTGGACCTCAAGTTTCTAAGACATGGATGGATTCAATGATTTCTAAATTTAATCACCAGGAAATGCCTCTAGAGAGGAGGTTGAAGCTCACTTCTTATGTGTTACCTAGTTTTTCTAAGTAGTTGTGGGATTTTATTGCCCCAAAAAATGAAGATCATGATATTATCTAGAGGTATTTCCAAATGGTTTTCTATTATTACTTATTCTCATAGGAATCAATTCCTTATTGGGTTATAGTGTTCATGAACATGAAAATGTGATTTATATTGCTGATAGAGTATTATTCCCATTTTACTAATATTTAACGATTCACGTCGTCTATGGTTGTTGATGATCTTGTGACTATGAGTTAATTTAAGAATGGGCCGGTATATTCCATTTGATCTGAAGTTAATTTTTCTCAATTGAACACTTTTTATGAGATAGAGAACTAGTCCCTCATTACTGAGTGGAATTTAATGGAAGATAAAGGTGTGAGCTAGGTCATTTCAGTACCCATACTAGGTAGTGGTTCTACTAGAAGAAGGAAGCGATGTTTTTAGGTATCTCGTAGGGGAAATATTAGTCAAACAACTCATATTAATAGTTTCATTATATGTCACCAGTGCGGGAAGATGGGACACACAAAAACCTAGTTCATGTGATACCATGTTGAATGTAGGGGTTGTTTTAGGATGGTCCATATTAAGTGTTTCTATAGATCTTTTCCACCGGTTCCAAGTGAGAGAGGATATACACTGACTCCATGTTTCGAAGTGGGTCTAGTAGTACCTCACTAAGAATGTATCTAGAATATTTATGGCCACTCAGGCCAAGGAGGTGGCTAAGGTTGAGGGAACCAGACTCAGAATTCATAGCACCTATAGATTAGGCCTGCTCATGGTGATTAGGTTGTGTCTCAATGCCATGGTGTGGGCCAATTACATGAATTGAAATATATTCTAGAGGAGTACAGCACCATAACTTCTACTATTCTGGGTATTATTCTATAATCCTATACTCTAGTGACTTCTTTTTTGACATAGGTACATCAAAGTCTTTTATATCTATGAAAACTCTAGAGAATCTACACCTTAATATAGAGTACTTTTTTGGTGTGATAAAACTCAATACACCATTTAGTATCTGATTAGAGAGTGCTTTTTTATATAATTAATGTCCCTTAGAGGTCATTTTTTATCTATTCATGTGGAATATTTTGGTCCTTGAAATTCCAGGGTTATATTATAATTACCCACACTTGACGTACATGAACATTGCAATACTTTTGTGGAATACTTAATACATTACACAACTAGATTCCCAATAACCTTATTAATTAAGTTCCTTTGGAAACTTGGAACAAAATCTTCTAATTTGGTGAAAAATATTCAACATATCCCATAAAGTTAGTCTCATTAAGTTTTCCTAACTAAAACCTTTCTTTATATCTAGAGGAAAAGAAAATATTTTAAATGGGTGAGATCAGATGCTCATTAAGGTTAAACAAAGAAAATATTAAAAAACATGAACATAGGAATTTAAAAACAAGAAAATAGCTTTGGAAAATCATACCATATATAACATATACCAAAATCTTGAGACATGAAATAATTCTTGGATGTTCATAAGGGAAAAATCATCATGGAACATGATCCATGAGAAAATAGCATTGCCATAAAATATGGAATTGTAGCAAACACATAAGCATAGAATATAATTTCCATATTAGCTAAGGCTCATTTCCCAAACCATAATAGTGGGAAAATTCCTTTAATAAATTTAGTTCACTCCTCACTCTAATCCTTTATTACTGAATTGGGTTTACATACCATTTTATCCATGTATTACTGAACCAAGATCATTTTTTGTTCCAGTCCTATATTACTAAACCAATATCATTTCCCCTTCTAGTCCTATCTATCTCATGAGATATAAATATTAACCCAACGAATTGGAGGGAGATACAGGTATTAGCCATATCATAATGAAATCTTTCTTACGTGTTCTACAAAAACATAAAGCATTCATCATAGCATAACCCAAGGAATAAAATGGTTTTCTTAAACATCATTTCATCATAACATGATCCATGTAAAACAAATGGATTTCATAAATAGAATTCCATTATAAAAAAAATTAAACAATAGGATTAATAGGGATCGTATAATTAAAACAAAACCCTTTCAAATAATTCCATCTTACATGGAAACTAATTTTGATAGAATACTTGAAATTATTTCTTGAGGAAAATATCCTTTCTCCTTCAAAAGTATGTTATTTTCTCAAATTACCACCCAATTTTAAAAGAAAATAATTTATTTGATAATAACCATGAAATATTGTAAAGGAATATTTTTGGAAGTAAAATTTAATGAAAATGTTAAAATATATTCATGTCATATAAGTGAAAATAAAACATTCCTCTCGTACTTTTGTAGAATAAGTAAAAAAGTACCTCATATCGAAAATGAAAAAAGATTCTTTTCATACCATTTAATAAAATTTTACCAATGGGTAAGATTTAATTTAAACCATTGTAGAAGAATAAAAAAATATTATCAGATACCAATTTAGGAAACATGGATATGAATGATAAATATACCCTAGTAAATACATTTATATAAACAATCTTGGATAATAATGAGATTGTGAAATTAACCCTTACCTTTGTTATGGGTTCCTTCTTACATGTCCAGACCTCTTATATAATGGTTTAAATAATTTCATTAACTTTTTCCAAAATCATATTCATTCTTGTGATATCATAATTGATTATATTATTACCCATTTGTTACTAACATTATTAATCATCCTTTTGGTATTAATTATTTTATGTTCTTATGCATTTTTTATCAGTTAAGTTCATATTCATATTAAAATGTTATAGTTATATAATTTTCATAATTATATTATCATAAAATATATCATTTTTATTCATTCTAAATATTTATATGGTCATGATTTAATGAAGATCGTGTAGAATGAATCACATCGTATTGTGGAGATGGTAGACCATATGTACTCACGAGTGACGATATAATTCCCATAATTGTGGAATGGTATTGAAGTGTATGGTGTATATTATATGTAAGAAACAATAAAATGTTATAATAATATTATATAGTTATTATTTCCATCATTACACCCATCCAAGTAAAGTGGTGATGCAAAACATATTACCCCATGGTGTGGAAATGGTAAGTCATATGTATACACGTGTGGTGATTTCATTTTTCATATGATGGGGAGAAGGTGCAATATGATTGTTCCAAAACCATAATAACATCTTAGAATATAAGTTATACTGGGTTTATTACCTTAGTATGTAAAAAATCATTATTATGAAGTAGAAGAAATAAGTTTGAAAGAATCGTTAGTAGAGATTACCTCTTCTTCGATGAGTTGCCTCTATATCTCCTCTTAGAGGCACTAGAGTTGGTATTTTGAGAATACTAGAACCTATAGAATGTGTATAAGGAATTTTAAAAGTTAAATGGTTAGGATATAGTTAGTATTGAAGTCTCAAAGTGAAGATAAGTTGTGAGAGTGGGTGTGCCCTTTTATAATTGAGGTGAGGGGCACATTTGAAATATCCAAAAATATTAATTTATAATATAATAAATACACATAGAAAAACTTCCAAAATGTCATATTTTCGAAGATGATATGAGATAAGTTTGTAATATAATAAACCAATAAATTTTAGACAAGTTGTTTATAAGTAATATGCCTTAAAACATTACATAATCTTGAAATAAATGAATAATTTGCATTGATAGTCTTTTCAGGTTTAGAGTTTTAGAGAGATAGGCCATAACTATTACATTGAAAAATATTATAAAGTAGACACTTCTACTCATTTTCCATTTTTTCATAAAAAAACTCTTAAAAAAGAGTCATGTCCAGGTCCATATTTTAGACAGCATGACTTTTCTTGATACCATCCTTGACCCTATTCCACTTTTTGTCCTATGAAAAACATTTCAAAAACATAGGATGAGCATAAAAAGCTCAGTAAGGAATACACAAAGAAGGAAACTGTTAGTTTTTCAAAACAACAAAGTAAACCATGAATACATAAATGGAATAACCATATGGTAAACTTCCACTCATGTCACTAAATGGAATAGCCATACGGCTGACTTCCATACCCAATGAATTGGAGGTTATATCATAACCACCCATCCTGGTATTCACGGGACCACCCATCATTTGGTTTATCATGTAACCACCCGTCAAATGTCCATGTACCATTATAAAATCATAACACATAAAATATTGAAAATATAAACATTTCACTAATAACATTTAATTTGAAATCACAATAAATCATTTCAAGATATTGAAATAATCAATCCTTTTCAAAAACCATTTTCAATACCAAAACACCCAAAATAAGAATAAGGAATTTCCTTTTCGTTTTAGAAAACATTAAGGCTTATAGAAGAAGCCAAATAACGATTACGGTGACAGAGAGGTCATTGTCACCGCAAAAGTTAAAAACATTCCATATTTTGTTTAGTAAAATGATTTGTAGAAAAATATTCCCTTTTAATCAAATGAAAAGTCAAAGGTGTTTATACAATGTATAAAAGAAATTCTTGTATTAAAACAAAATATGCCTCAATTAAAGGATATTGAGACGAAGTCCCATACCTCGTGTCTGACTTGACTCCATCATTCTTTAATCTCATGAATAATAAACTAAAGTTAATTTATACTTGCTTAATAACCTTTTTCAAGTTTATTATTCCTTTTATATCACTTATTTTCATGTTATAATCATTATCAAATCATTTAAGTTAATAATGTCTGTTTTGTCGATATATGGTACTTAAGTCAAAAATGGACTTCTTATAATTACATGTTGTTCATGTGGTCAAAGGTTCATTATATACAGAATGATATTCATGATTTGGATATCATATATATCATATATATCCCGAATATACATGTATTTATAATAGTACATAACATTTATAGGAAAGAAATGAAATGCATCATTCATGGAGACGGTAAGTCGTACGTACGCATGAACGCTACTTCCATTTCTATTTCATATTTAATGGAATTAAAACAAAATGATAAATAGTAGTATTATAATTCCATTATTGTATCATATATAATATCATTAAACCTATCCTTTATACGTACCAAATATGGTATGAACGATTCATATCACTTTGAGGGGGTAGTAGTCCGCACTTCCTCTGATGAGATTATCGTGTTTACCCATAATGGAAACCATAAAGGCGTGATTTAAAAATAAAAATACTGAATAATAAAGTAAACATAAACATAATATATATCATATATAAAAATAGTTTCATCTTAATGGCTACCATTAAATGTGTTAAATGAAGATTGAACAATCATCGTTTCGTGAGGCAGTAATTCGCCCCCTACAGAAATAGTATGTTCTTTAACAATTAGACGGAGGTGTGTGTAAGAGTAAATAAAATCATTCTCATAAAAACATCCTAGTATATTGAGGATACTGGTGTTGTTATGGAATCAATGAATAATAATGTTAGGGGGAGTGAAGAAGGAAAAATAAAAGAAAGAAACTTGATAGAATACATTACCTCTAAATCAGGTAACTCTTTTTGATTTGAGACAAGGGCTTCCTTGGGAAGACTTTTTCCCAATGTGAGGCCTCTAGGAGTAAAAGAGGGATGTATAGAGATAATATGAGTAGATATTTAATGAGAAAAGAGCTTTAAAGGTGTGAGTAAAGGGGTATAGGTGGGGGCCTTTTATAAGAGGGAGGAGGGGCACTCTTGGAAGATCATGAAATGTTACTTTATTATAAAATGATTTTCGGATTTTAAAGGTCCCACAATGATATATTTTGAGGATAAGGTGATAAGGGTTAAAAATCCACCCATACAATAGGTTTTTGACAAGTTTAAGTCTTAGATTGTACCTTATATTTTCAGTTTATTTAAATCGTTCATTAATGAAGTAATCACTACATCATCATGGTATCATAAATAAATGTATTAATTCAATGTCTAAAAACTAAAAAAACCCGGATATGGGAAATATATATAGCTTTCCAATGAATATTTATTGTATAAGAGATCATTTATGTAAACAAAATTATATTTTTTTTACTTAGGTGATACATACTTTGGTTATATTTCCCTATCTTTAGAAATAATATGATAAAAGGTCGCTATCACACTAAAGTGATTCCTTGGGGCCCCAAGGTTTACACAAGGCATCCCATGGTCGACCATGACTCAAAAAAGAAGATTTGGACACATGTTGGGGTAATTTTATATTATTATGGTATTATTTTATTACCCTTAACTACCCAGTTACTAATTAATCGCGATAATTAAAGATAATTACCATCGTTACTATTCATAATGTCCAAAAACAAAAAAGGTTCTAATTACATAATTTGGACCTTATGATTCCAAATATGGAATAAATTTTACCAAATTCAAAATTCAGAAATTGCAGTAATTAATTTAAAAATACTTCATGTTGTCAAAACAAATAGTGTGTTTTTAAGAAATAATATCTATCAAAAGATTTATAATTGTTTATGTCCAATTTTAAAGTGAAATTAATTCTAATGACAGCCATTGGATTAAATGGTAAAATATATATTCTAATTAAACTTTAAAACCAATTAAAAAGATAATCTAACCATATAATTAAATTAGAAGAAAAATAAGTTTTGAAGTAAAATACAGTATTTTTTCACTATTCATTAAAAAATGAACTTTATCGGAAAAATTCCAAACAATTTACACAAAGTAAATTTTGATGTCCCCATCCTAAAGTAGGATTTTATTTGTTCATATAGAATGTATTAAAGTGACCAAAACTATATTTAAAAAGGGTTCCCCATCAAATGGTGGTAAATCGACCTTTTAGTGAATATTAGAGAATTTATGCTTCAAATTAGATTTATTCGCATTTTAGGCCTCTAACATTTATTGGATAAATGTAAAAACATTTAAAAAACATATATAATCATATTTTAGTTATTTATATTCATTCCTGCCAATACAATGGCTACGTGATAACTACTATTTAAAATAATATTATTATATTATTAGTGTGCAACGTAAGATTTCAAAGAAATATGTTATTGTGTATCGGGTATGATATCGAACATAGCAACCCCATTATGTAAAATTAATATTTAATTCAAAAATATAAATAAATATGAAAATTTCTTATTCTTTATTTACCTGGGATGTTACATCCTTCCCCTCTTTTGAAAATTACGTCCTCGCAATTTTATTCACTTATCCAAATAAGTGGGAGAATTTATCCCTCATAGCATTTTCATATTCCCACGTTGCCTCTTCAACCATATGGTTTTTCCACAAAACCTTCACCTTATGAATTACCTTATTCTGTAACACTTTCTCTCTTCAGTCAAGAATCCGGACTGGTTTTTCCTCATAAGAGATATTCTCTTCCAACTGAACTACGTCTGGGCTCAAAACATGAAATGGATCCAGCATATACTTCCTCAACATTGAAACATGAAAAAAATTGTTTACCTGGGACACACTTGGAGGTATGCCAATCTATATGCAACTGGTCTAACTTTCTCCAGGATTTCATAAGGTCCAATGAACCTCGGACTCAGCTTTCCTTTCTTGCCAAAACGCATCACACTTTTCTAGGGAGAAACTTTGAGAAAAACATGATCACCTACCTCAAAAGAAAGATCCTTCCTTCGGTTATCCGCATAACTTTTTTACTGACTCTGAACTATTCTCAGGTGCTTCCAAATCAATTGAACTTTTTTTACCATCACTTCTACCAATTTGGGTCCCATCAGCTTCCTTTCCCCTACTTCATCCCAAAAAGATGGAGTTTGACACCGTTTACCATATAATGCCTCAAATGGATACATCTGTATACTGGAATGAAAAATGTTATTATAAGAAAATTCAACCAAAGAAAGATGTTGGTCCCAACTTCCCTGGTAATCCATCATGCAAGCACGTAACACATCCTCCAAGGTCTGAATTGTTCGTTCTGACTGCCTATCTGATTGCAGATGAAAAGCTATACTAAAATTTAATTCAGTACCCAGTGACTTCTAAAGGCCTTTCCAAAAGTTAGAAGTAAACCTAGGATCACGATTAGATACAATGGAGAGGGGAACTCCATGTAACTTTACTATCTCTTTAACATACAACCGAGAAAGTTGATCTAGAGAAAATGTATCTGGAATAGGAAAGAAATGATTAGATTTAGTCAATCTATCAACAATAACCAAGATTGTATTATTACTTCAAGATGTCTTTGTTAATCCCACAATGAAGTCCTTGGATATATTTTCCCATTTCCACTCTGGCACTGGTAAAGACTAGAGAATCACTTTCGATAACTGTCATTCTGCTTTAACCTGCTGACAAGTCAAACACTTCATAGTAAAATTAGCAATATCTCTTTTCATTCCATTCCACCAGTAATACTCCCGTAGATCTCTGTACATCTTAGTACTACCTGGATGAACTGAAAATGGGTAACTATGAGCCTCACATAACAACTCATTCTTCAACTCTGAATCACAAGGCACACATAATCTCTTCCCAAAAATCGAAACACAATCATTATCAATGTTAAATTCAGGTAACTTACCCATCTGAACCAGCTCTACCTTTTCTGCAACTTATTATAATTCTTCTGCGCTTGCATAATTCTGTCTGATAGAGATGGTCACACTAACACCTGAAACAAAACAAAAGAACGTCCTACACCAATAACTTCTATACCAAAGTTCATCAAATAAAAAACCAAAGGATCTCATTCCAAACATATCATGGTTAATGAAGCATTACATTTTCAACTCAAAGCATCAGACACTTTATTTGATTTTCCCAGATGGTAATGAATTATACAATCATAATCCTGGATTAATTCTAGCCATCTCCTCTGTCTCATGTTCAATTATTTCTGAGTGACTATATACATTAAACTTTTGTGATCAGTATATATTTCACACTTTATAGCATACAAATGATGCCTCCAGATTTTTAAAGAAAAAACAACATAAGCTAATTCCAAATCATGTGTAGGGTAATTTAACTCATTAGTTTTCAACTGACGTGAAGTATAAGCAATTACCTAATCATTCTGCATAAGGACACAACCAAGTCCTTTCAACGAAGCATCACTGTAGATAAAAAACTCACCATTTCTGGAAGGCATTACCAAAACTGGAGCATTCACCAATCTTATTTTCAATTCCTGAAAAAAAAATCATCACGTTATTTTGTCCAAATGAACCTAAAACCTTTTCGAGTTAACTTACTCATTGGACTAGATAACCATGAAAATTTATCAACAAACCTCCAGTAATAACCTGCCAAACTAAGAAAACTACGGATCTTGGTTATATTTGTGGGTCTTGGACATTCTTCAACAACTTTTGTTTTAGCAGGATCAATAGTTATGCCATTTTTTGAAACAATGTGACCCAGGAAATAAATTTGTTGTAACCAAAACTCACACTTGCTGAATTTTCCATACAGTTTATTTTCTTTTAAGGTTTTCAATATAACCCTTAAATGACTTTCATGTTCCTATTTTCTTTTAGAATAAACCAAAATATCATCAATGAACACAACCTCAAACTTATCCAAGAAGTCATGGAAAATTCTATTCATTAGATCCATGAATATAGCAGGTGCATTGGTTAACCCAAAAGGCATAACTGAAAATTCATAATGGACATATCTAGTATGAAATGCGGTCTTCAAAATGTTTGCTTCTTTTACTTTCAACTGAAGGTACCCTGAACTCAAGTCAATCTTCGAAAAATACTGAGCTCCCTGGAGCTGATCAAACAAATTATCGATATGAGGCAAAGGATACTTGTTCTTAACAGTGATGTTATTCAATGCTCTATAATCAATGAAAATTCTCATTGAACTATCTTTCTTTTTAATAAATAATACTGGATCACCCCATGGTGATGTTCTAGGTCGAATAAAACCTTTATCTAATAACTCCTGTAGTTGCTTCTTAAAATCTAAAAGTTCAACTTGAGCCATTCGATAAGGGGGTTTTGAAATTGTCTTAGAATCGGGAACCAAGTCAATAATAAATTCAACTTCCCGATCATGTATAATACCAGGAAACTCATACTGAAAAACATCAAGATACTCATTTACCACTAACACATCCTTAATATGAACAGTTCCTTTATTTTCAACAATATGTGCAAGGTAACATTCATTTCTATCGTTTACTAGTTTCTCAACTTCCTGATATGTTATCAAAATCAAGGGTTCATTATTGTACACAAATTGAAAATATTTCTAAAAAGAAACCTCTTTAGCTCTATAGTCAATCTTAGCATGATAAATAGAAATCCAATACATTCCCAAAATAACATCAAACTCTTCTAGAGGAAACACAATATGGTGTGTTGGTAGATTCTTTCCACGCACAAGGATAAGAAGGTTCTAATAATTTCTTTTTGTCTCAACATTTCCTCTTGGTGTTTTTACCGTAAATTCAGGATTCATATCTTGAGATGGAATTCCCAATTTACAAGAAAACTTCTCAGAAATGAATGAATGTGTAGACCCTGAATCAAACAACACATTGGCATAATCTGAACAAACAAATAGTGTACCTACTACTAATTAATTCTATAGGCCAACATCTGATGAAGTAGTTGCAAAGGATTTCACCACCCCTTTCTTCTTGTAGTGTGGCTTCTTTCCCTCAATTGATTTCGTCGTTAGACACTAATTTTCATGATTCCCCATGTCATTACACTTAAAACATCTTACTGTTGGCTTTTCATTTCCTGATTTTCCATCTTCCTTACAGTTACGAGAAATATGACCAGACTTACCACACCGAAAGCACTTTTTAGACTTGGATAAACATTCTCCAGGATGCATTTTACCACACTTCTCACATGATGGATATTTTGTTTCCTTACCATTAGGCTTCTTGGATGAATTATTTCCCTTTGACTGCCAACTGGACCTCTTATTCTGTTGTTTGTCAAAGAAAATCTGATCATCAGAAAACTCCATTTCCACCTTCTCAGCACATCGAACAAGCTTTTCATAACTTTTGAACTCATGAGAAGCTAATGCCCTTCGATATTTTGGATTTAATCCTGAGTAAAAATGATTGATTTTACTATCAAGGTCTCTAATAAAATTTGGAGCATACCTTGCCAATCGAGTGAACTTCTCTTCATAAGCAGTCACTGAGTCATCCTCTTTCCTCAATTACAAGAATTGTCTTTCCATCCTAAGTCGAACTGCCTTAGGAAAATATTTCTCATGGAACATACCTTTGAATTCATCCTAGTCAAGAGCATCAAGCTCATCAGCATCCCTGATATTTTTAACCATTGACCACCACTGATCTGCTTCACCCTCCAAATAGTAAACAGTAAGACTAACCTTTTGATTGTCTGAACACCCCATGACATTGAAAATATTCTCCATTTCTTTAATCCATCCTTCATCTAGCACAAGGTCAGATGATCCTCTGAATGATGGGGGATGTTTCCTCATAAAATGCTCCACTACTGACATGTTCCTCTGTGGTTGATCTGGATGATCTCTTGTACGGATACCACCACCATTTATAGCTTGAGTCAACTATGCCATCACTACAACAAACTATTCAGTTTCGATTCCCACTATCTCAGGTTGCTGATTTGGAAGGTTGTTTTCCTCCTGATGTCATCCCAACATAGCTACCTTGTTTCCTCTATGTAAAACCATTCTGAACATAGAAATATCTTAGGTGAATCAACATGGTAATCTTTAAATGCTATATCATTTCAATCATACCATAAATTAATTTATGGACATGAATTTAACAATATTATAACTCCTAAAGTTGTCTAAACCGACCTCTGATACCAACTATAAGTACCCTGCCATAAAACATTACATAATCTTGAATTAAATGAATAATTTTCATTGAGGGTATTTTTAGGTTTATGGTTTTAGAGAGTTAGTCCATAACTATTAAATTGAAAAATATTACAAAGTAGACACTTCTACTCAGTTTCCATTTTTTCATAAAAAACTCTTAAAAATAGTGTCATGTCAAGTTCTATATTTTAGACTGTATGGCTTTCCTTGATCCCATCCTTAACCCTATTCCACTTTATGTCATGTGAAGAACATTTCAAAAACTTGGGATGAGCATAAAAATCGCAGTAAGTAATACACAAATAAGGAAAGTGTTAGTTTTTTAAAACAACAAGTAAATCATTAATACCTAATCATAAGTAATACTTTTAACCTTTATGAAGTAATAAATGATATTCACTGAATAAAAGATCATTTCTTGCCCTTTTGAAACCAAAATATTACCATAAAACCTATATAAAGAACACATAATGTATAAAGGTAACTTGGAACATAAACATACTTAAATGGAATAACCATACGGTGGACTTACACATATGCCACTAAATGGAATAGCCATATGGCCGACTTCCATGGACAATACATTGGAGATTATATCGTAACCACCCATCCTGGTATTCACAGCACCACCCATCATTTGGTTTATCATGTAAAAACCCGTAAAATGTCCAAGTACCATTATAAAATCATAACACATAATATATTGAAAATATAAAGATTTAACTAAAAACTTTTAATTTTCAATCACAAGAAATAATTTCAAGATATTGAAATAATAAATCTTTTTCAAAAACCATTATCAATACCAAAACACCCAAAAACCAAATAAGGGATTTCCTTTTCATTTTAGAAAACATTAAGGCTTATAGAGGAAGCCAAATAACGATTATGATGGAGGAGAGGTCACTGTCACCGAAAATGTTAAAAACATTCCATTTGTCCTTTAGTAAAATGCTTTGTAAAAAAAGATTCCCTTTGAATTAAATGAAAAGTCAAAGCTGTTTATACAGAGTATAAAAGATATTCTTGTATTAAAACAAAATATGCATCAATGAAAGGAGATTGAGATGAAGTCCCTTACCTCGTGTCTGACTTGACTCGGTCGTTCTTTAATCTCAGGAATAATACACTAAAGCTAATTTCTACTTGATTAAGAACCTTTTTAAAGTTTATTATTCCTTTTATATCACTTATTATCATGTTATAAACATTATTCAATCATTTTTATGTTCATAATGTTTGTTTTGTCGATATTTGGTACTTAAGTCAAAATGGACTTCTTATAATTACATGTTGTTCATGTGGTCAAAGGTTAATTATATCCATAATGATATTCTTGATTTGGATATCATATATATTATATATATCCAGAATATACATGTATTTATAATAGTACATAACATTTATAGGTAAGAAATGAAATGCACCGTTCATGGAGACGGTAAGCCTTACGTACGCATGAACACTACTTCCATTTCTATTTCATATTTAATGGAATTAAAATATAATGATACATAGTAGTATTATAATTCTTGTGTTTTATAATATATAATATCATTAAACCTATCCTTTATACATACCACATATGGTATGAATGAGTCATATCACTTTGAGGGGGTAGTAGTTCACACTTCCTCTAATGAGATTATCGTGTTTACTCATAATGGAAACCATAAAGTTATGATATAAAATAAAAATATAGAAGCATAAAGTAAACATAAATATAATATACATCATATATAAAAATATTTTCATCTTAATGGCCACCATGAAAGGTGTTAAAAGAAGATTGAATAATCATCGTTTCCTGAGGCTGTAATTCGCCACCCACAGAAACAGTATGTTCTTTAACCATTAGACGGAGGTGTATGTAAGTGTAAATAAAATACTTCTCATAACAAAATAATAGTATATTGAGGATAGTGGTGTTGTTATTCAATCAATGAATAATAATTTTAGGGGAGTGAAGACGGAAAAATAAAAGAAAGAGACTTGAGAGAATACACTACCTCTAAATCGGGTAACTCTTTTTGATTTGAGCCAAAGGCTTCCTTGGGAAGACTTCTGCCCAAAGTGAGGCTTCTAGGAGTAAGAGAGGGATGCGGAGAGATACTATGAGAAGAGGTTGGATGATCCAAGGGCTTGAGAGGTGTGGGTAAGGGGGTAGAGGTGGGGGCCTTTTATAAGAGAGAGGAGGGACACTCTCGGAAGGTCATGAAATGTTACTTTATTATAAAATGATTTTCGGATTTTAAAGGTCCCACAATGATATATTTCAAGGATAAGGTGATAAGGGTTCAAAATAAACCCATAAAATAGGTTTTCGATATGTTTAAGTCTTAGATGTTACCTTATCATTTCATTTTATTTAAATCGTTCATTAATGAGGTAATCACTGCATCATCATGGTGTCATAAATAAATTTATTTATTTAATGTATAAAAATTATTAAAACATCCATGATGTAGGAAGTATTTTTATCTTTCCAATGACTATTTATAGTATAAGAGATCATTTATTTAAACAAAATTAAAAAAAATTTACTTAGGTGATACATACTTTGGTTATATTTCCTTTTCTTTAAAAATAATATGATAAAAGGTCACTATCACACTAAAGTGATTCCATGGGGTCCCAAGGTTGGAAAAAGGCATCCCATGGTCGGACATGACTCAAAAAAGAAGATTTGGACACATATTGGGATCATTTTATATTATTATGGTATTATTTTATTACCCTTAACTACCCAGTTACTAATTAATCACGATAATTAAAGATAATTACCATCATTACTATTCATAATGTCCAAAACCAAAAAGGTCTTAATTAAATAATTTGAACCTTATGATTCCTAATATGGAATCCATTTTACCAAATTCCAAACACAGTAATTGTAGTAGTTATTTTAAAAATATTTCCTATTGTCAAAACAAATAGCGTGTTTTTAAGAAACAATTTCTATCAAAAGATTGATAATTTTATGTCCAATTTCAAAGTGAAATTAATTATAATGACCGCCATTGAATTAAATGGTAAAAATATATTCTAATTACACTTTAAAACCTATTAAAAAGATAATCTAACATTATAATTAAATTATATGAAAAAGCTGTTTTGAAGTAAAATACAGTATTTTTTCACTATTCATTAAAAATGAACTTTATCGGAAAAAATCCAAAAATATACACAAAGTAAATTTTGATGTCCCAATCCTAAATTAGGATTTTATATGTTCATATAGAATGTATTAAAGGGACCAAAACTATATTTAATGAGGGTTCCCCATCAAAAGGCGGTAAATCGGCCTTTTAGTGAATATTAGAGAATTTATGCTTAAAATTACATTTATTCGCATTTTAGGCCTCTACAGTTTATTGGATAAATGTAAAAACATTTAACAAACATATATAATCATATTTTAATTATTTATATTCATTAACACCAATACAACGGCTACGTGCTAACTACCATTTAAAATAATATTATTATATTATTAGTGTGCAATGTAAGATTTCAAAGAAATTTGTTGTTGCGTATCTGGTATGCTATCGAAACATAGCAACCCCGTTAAAGTAAAATTAATATTTAATTAAAAAATATTAAAAAATATGAAAATGTCTTATTCTTTATTTACCTAGGATGTTACATTTTTTCTATCAATTTAAACCTTACAATTTTAATTAACCCTTAGTTATTCTATTTTACTTTTAACTAAGGTAAAAAATGTTTCAATATTAAAATAGTGTAATTTTTACTTACTTAATTTCAATTAGACCATAAATTAAACATTTATAAAATATTATACCATATCAAAATTATTTATATTTTTAAAAATTTATTATGATTTTTAAATAATTTAATAAAACATTATTTTGAAAATATCAATAGTGTCAATTTTGACCTTATTCATTTATTAGATTTTTATAAATATAAATATAAGATCTTATCCTCTAAAAATTGTTTTACTATATCCATAAGGGGTCAATATCTTCCATAAATTTTTTTTGGATATATTAATTGTCCCAAATAATATTTATTTAAATATTTTTAATAACATTAATTTGATCTGTCCATTAATAAAATAATTACTACATCAGTTTTCTATAATTATTTAATAGACTTATATATTGAATAAAAATTAAAAATAAAATATTATGTTGAATATAAATCCACTATATTTCATAATTATTCTTATAGTGAAATATAGATTCTATAGAATCTTGTCTTAAAAATTTTATATTTATTTAAACATGATATGAAAACTATAACATTACTTTAGATAAATTATTATAAGTGTCATAATTTATTCCATGTGGATAAAAATGGTCAATAATTCGACCCTTTTGTGATTATTTTTAATATATAATCAACAAATAATATTGGTCCAAGTGTTTTGGTCATTTAATATTTATTATCATTTTTAATAATAATTATTTTATTTTTTTCTCACCAATTAAATAATTTCAGCATCATTAATGTATAATATTTTAAGGTTATTATTTATTTCATAAAGATTAAAAATAAATTAACATGATAAATAAAAATAATTTATATTTCAAAAGAGTATTTATAGTTGAACTTAACTTATTTATAACCTTATATAAAAAATGATATAGTTATTAAAATTTGACTAAGACATATTTAACTTTTCTTTAAATAAAATATATTAAATGTCATAATCTCATACAAGTGGCATAGAAATGATATATTTAGACCCATGTATGATTTAGTTTAAAACACACTCATCCAATGATATCAGTACAGGTGTGGGGTAATTTCATAATATTATTTTTATCTTTAATTGCAAGATTTACCATTTTAATGTGTTAATAAAAAATTACTGAAGTTATTATTCAAAATTCCCAAAAATAAAAGAAATATATTTAAATAATTTGGGCCCACTGATTCCAGTTATTGAATTTATTTTAAAAAATCAAAAAACATAAGTTTCAATAATTAATTTAAAGTTAACCCCATTATCGGAATGAGAAAATGGGTTTTAAATGTTATTTAAATGTTTTAACATCTAAATTCAATGTCAAATTAATTTCAATGACCTGCATTATATTAACTGATAAAATTATAATTTATTATACTTTAAAACCATTAAAATATATAATTTATCACTATAAATAAATTTAACAAAAAAGTAGTTTTCAAATAAAATGCGTTATTTTTATTATTCATCAAAACATGAAACTTATTAGAAAAATAAAAAAAATAAACCCAAGTGAATTTTGATACTCTAATTTCAAATATGAAGTATATTTTTTCAAATAGAATATAAAAAAGTGTAAAAACTAGATTTAAAATGGGTGCGCCATTAAAAGGCAACAAAACTGCATTTTTTAAAAAATACTTCTTATCCACAAAATTGAATTTTTTATTATATCATATCTATAAAAATATAAGATAAATTTTAAATATATTACATATGTATTTTATTAATTAAATTAATCAATATTGATTTTATTATTTTATAAACTCACTTATCTACATTTAAATAGTTTTTTAGAAGAAAGATAATATTGTTCATACCCCCGATTATAATGACTAGGTTTTAAGGTAACATAATAATATTTAGCTGCGCAATTAAACTCTGTCTTGTGTGAAATGAATTCTTTAAAAATAACATGAAATTGTGTATAACATAATAGAAACATAGTGTTGTGTATATTGTAAGATAAGTAGGTGTTGCATGTAGCGCAAGATTATCTTGGTGTAGTGTACAACACAAGATATCAAATAAATTAAAAAGACTCTATCTCATAAAAATATTGAGGTATTATATTATACCCCCTTAAAATGAATTTCACCCTTTAAATTATTTTTTTCTATAAAATAATTAATACTTGAAAATTTCTTTTATATAAACCCACATCAGAAAAATGAATAATAAAACTTCCTTTTAAAAAGGAATGCGAGAAACATAATGGTTACAAAAAGTCACTCATAACTGGGTTTCCAAATAGAATAATGTAGGTGGAAATTGAAAACATAGATATGGAAGGGAAATTTAACTAGCAAGTTATTATGGATAGTGATAGAGAACAATGTTAGGATAATGTTAACATTAAAAATCCATAAATCTGCAATAATTTAAGGGGCCATTTGATTCATCGGAAATGAAGGTACTAGGTTGACATTTTTGGTTTTAAGATCCTTTCACTAGAGTTGAAAAATGATAATAAATACTTACTTTATTAATTATAATATCATCCTTTCCTTGTAACTTGATCAATTTCCACTTCATCTATTATTCCAAGAAATAAATTTAAACTTTTCATTTGTAATTATTAGCAGATAATGTGATCCATAAATAGGATGATAGGTAATTTCATCTACATTTATCACAAAAAAAAGGTTAGAAAATGTTATCAAATATTCATAATTCCTCCTAATGTGAGAAAATAATTTATTCTAACTAAATTCATCTGAAGTTTAACTTAAACCTTCCATAAATGGATAACCTTGCAATACTTCCAAATATTAAAAATCAAAAATGTTAGAAAGTGGTTAACTAAATCATATTAACAGTTATCTCTCATATATCTTAAGGTATATATTTTTGGTCATATTCCAAACATGTGAATTAATTTATCATTTATTTTCATTAATAATTATCATAACTTGAATTACCATAGAATCTTAGAGAAAACATTCATTCTTTAAAAAATTAACTCTTCTCACATACCATAAATCCCAAAAAATCAATATTCTTAATACATGATATCATAAATCACTTTTCCATAATATCATTCCTAAGGTCATTAATACTATATCTTTATTTTATTATCCCAACAGTATTCACATATTAAGGGTTATCCTTCCCTTGATGTTTTTACAAAAATATCTGAATCACTTTTCATGGTTATCGGTACCACTTACCATATACTCTTAAATACATATTGAAAAACCATAGTGGACCATTACATTGATATTTTGTTATTCCATAATACCATAAAAGTAATTCTACAACATTATTCTTGAATCCTATTACATAAACACTAAACATTCCACCACTTTGTTGTCATAGTCTACATCACCAAAAGGGATTGCATGATATTTTCATTTTCACTGATCCTTAAGAGTATTCTAATGTATTTCATCATAAATAACCCTTGTATTAGGGTATTTTTTAGAATAATACCCCATTTCATTACACTTGTAGCATTAAAGTGTGGGAGGTTCATTCTGTGTAGCCTTTTTCTATTCGCATCATTAGCTATTTTTTCCATTACTTCGGTACTCAAATTCCTGATGACCTTATTTTCCATACTTAAAACATTTTATAGTCCCTTTAATAAGATATCCTCAATTCTTATTTCTACATTTTGAGAATAAGGATATGCTCATATTATTTTCACTATGATTTTTAGATTTTCCCTTAAACACCATATTATGTTTCTTATAAAAGCCATGAGATTGATATGTAACCCTAACTTCTATTTATACCTTGATAGCACAACACATAATATATTCATATATAATAAAGAATCATATGGATAACTCCCTTATAATATTTTGTTTTAATCCACTGAATAATCAATCAACATTACTTTATTCTTGGATGATAATGCCAAAAGCGTACCTTGCAAGTCTTATAAAATTTTTATCATCTGTACCAATATACTCATCATACTTTTTCTTAATCTCAATTAACTCCTTTTAAAACTTTGTACGAAGAATATGGGGAAGGTACTTGTTGAAAAATAAGTTTTTTTAACTTATCTAATTTCAAGGATTCAATTTCATCTTGATGCCTCATATTCTTGATTTGAATCCACCAATGTTCATCTTCTCATTCTAAATGATAAATATCTAGAATAAAATTTTCATGTTTTGAATAGTGAAGGATAGAAAAAATCTTTTTAGTGGTGCTGATTCATTGTTCAGCAAAAATTGGATCAGAAGACCCATTGAATGAAGGTGGGTGTAGCCTCATGAAGGATTCAACAGAATTTTGTTCCCTTCTCTACTCATTTGGAAGTCTAGAATGACTCATAACTTGTGTAAGTATACCAATAATATTTTTCATTCAATCTCACTTAAAATTTGGTTTTTAGGAGGAAAATCATTTCATTTCCCATTACATCCATCATTAACATAGTTCCTTTGGATTCTAACCATTTTCTAAAACCCTAAAATAATAGTGTGAGTAAAAAATAATACTAGGAAAACAACATAATCAAGGGAAAGTACTTTCAATCTCTATCATTATAAAGACCCAATGTTTTTCAATGTAAATTCCCTTCTCATAATTATTTCATAAAAGCCAATAAAAACACAACATAATTGACTACTAAGTGCTAAGTGACCTTTAAAAATAGGTGTGTCACTTCTGTGTTTGGAATTTCGAAAATCTGATATACACGGTTGTGACTCGTATGTTATTTGGAGTCCGATAGGAAAAACATAATTTTTATAGAATAGTAACCTACCCTTATGAATAGTGATATACCCTAATGAATAGTGACCTTACCTATGATATTATTTAAATAATATTGAAATACAATTATGATTTACCTGTATTTTAGAATAAGTAAATGAATGTTTTAAAACTGGGTTTTAATAATAAATTATGATTTTAATTAAATATTAAATTATCAATATATAGAAATTTATTTTTGAAAAATGTAATTCATTTTTGGATTCTACATGTCAAAAAAATGGTTAGGGTGAAGTTTTGGTATTTTTCCGAAATACTAGAATTTTTTATGAATAGTAAAATCTGATAATTCCCAATAAATGCTAAATAATGGATTAATTGAGTCATCGATGATGATCTGATGATTTAATTCCAATTTTTTCGAAGTCACGTGCATTTATTAATGTTCTTAATCATGGAATACTTACTATTCCTTGTCTTGTGATGATATAATAAAATAATGATTAAAAAATTTTGAAAACCCTCCTCCCCTCCACTATAAATATCACCCATTCCTACCTCTTCTCTTCACTCATCTCAAGCCTTTTTCCTTGCCAATATTCTACCCATATATCTCCCCAAGCTCCCCTACCATGTCCAAAATCCCCTATTCTCTTCAAAATACCAAAACCTCTCCCCTTAAGTTGTTGTCAAAGGAGTAAGTTTCAAGAGGTAAATTCCTCTTTCCAATTCCTTCTTTTCTTGTATGTTCTTTTCTTTTTGTTTCTTTCCTCACCTCCCTTCAAAAAAATAGTATGATAACTCCAATAAAATATATTTACTATAATGTATTTATGCTAATGGGATATTTTAGTATCTTCTCTCCTTTATTTGCCTTTTATTTTAAAGGAATGAAAGCACCGTTTGAGATGTGTTAATTTAGCACATTCAAGGACAACGGTTTAGAAAATTTCTATTATCATCTTTAAATCTAGTCAAGAAACCATTTTATTTTGTTTAACCAGATTATATATATGTAATATATCATATTTTGATTCTGTAATAGTTTTTTACAAATAGTATTAAGTTATAAATCAAAACTTGTTCTTTGTAATCAAACCCACTAATTAACAAAAACGCTTGTCACTTTGGTTTTATATAAAAGTTAGACTTCACTCTAAGTAACCAAATTACATTTAAAATGATTTAATCTCTTGGATGTTAACTAATATAATATAACTTCAATTCTAGATAACCACTTTCTTCTTATAAGCATATCCAAACATAAATATAAGAGAACTGGTCGTTAAAATCAAGTAAACAAACGAGCCCGAACAATGAAATTGAACCTCATAACCAATCAAAATGGTTATGAATGAACATTAAATTATTATACTAAAACAATTATATATATAAGGGGTTATGGATATATTAATTATAAACCTAATTTGTTTTATTCAGGTATTTAAATACAAGTGGAGAACACTAACAGAATTAAGGTAAGGTATCCTCTCTATTTCACTCTTAAATTAAGATTGTCCTCTAGGCTCTGCCATTTTATGTTTAATACCAAATGAAGAGGTTTAATTTTTAACCTCCCATATACTTATATATTGATGTATAAGTTATGAGAAACCCCTTTTCTCTCTCATCAATCCCTTTTAGGTACACCAGATACTATATTGATAATCTGTATTGAATTCTACCCAAACATTCTTTATTCCTTCAGGTTGCTCTATATTTATTTTTATCCAAATGAAGTTGTCTTTTCTTTTTATTTAAAACTTCTAAATGATGTTTACATACTCCAAACTCATGTTCCAAGATCCATATCTCATTCTCTTTCGGGGATATACATGATTTTAAGTGAATCCCTCCTCGATACTTCCCGATAAGCCTACTCATTTTAAGAGAACTTCCTGAATTCTTACCTGATTTAAAGTGAACTATATCTTCAGTTTTAAGCCACCATTTTCTATATAAAATCCTTATTTTTATTATTAAAACTTTCTTGGTTCACTTCTTGTTTTATATAAAATATTTATCCCTTTTCTATTTTAAAATCTCTATAGTATTTTCCTTAAAACCGCACATAATGTTTTATTGCTAAAATTTCACAAATACATCTCTTACAAGTTTTCACTGATTTTTGACATCACTTACTATAATATATTCCTATTGAATGTCCCTGTATAATTCCTTTATTTCATGAAAACTTTCATGATACGCCTATTGATTATGATTTATGTCATGGTTGTGGTACCTAATTCTTTCCATGGGTACCCTTATGTTTATATATGGTCGATTATGTATGATTTTTGGTGTGGAAAGATTATTTATGTGGCAATAACATTCATGGAAATGTTTATATGAGTGACCCTAGATAGCGCTCCAATGAATTGGGTAAAGTTAAGTCTCATGAGATGCGATGTGAAACGGGATTGGCGGTTAGCCTTGACCTGTACTAAAATGGGAAACGGGATTGGTGGTTAGCCTTGACCCCTACTAAAGAAATGTCTTATGATTATGCCACATATATATGATTACATGTTTATGTGATCCCATGCTTGTATTATATGATTTCATATGTTCCATTCTTTGTTATCATTACGTCATGCATCTTAAGTCATGTGCTTAAGATGTATCCTTGTGTTCATTCCCTTACTGGGATTTTTAGCTCATCCATTTGTTCATGTGTTCCGTAGGGTACCCTATGTAGATATAAGGGCTCAAAGGAAGTTAGGATCTCTTTTTGAATATTAAATAAAGAAATGTTTTTTTATCCCCATATTTTAGGTTTTATGTACCTAGTCTTCCAAGACACTAGACTTAATGATCCTTGTCTTGTAATCTGATGTTTAATTGTGCTTAAAATCATGTAATGTTATATGAAAAAGGTTTGGGTCTCTATAGTTGGTATTAGAGGATGGTCTTGTTATTTTTTGAGATTAGGAAAAACATAACCTTAGTGAGAACCTTAAGGATGATACGAAGTATAATAAAAAATCCCTAAATTTTTGAAAGTATAGAGTAAGTGGTTTATCAAAAAAAAATACATCCCTCTCTGGACACGAGCATGTAGAGGCAGCTCTGGCATAGATATACCTAGGAATGAAAACTCTTAGAATGAGTTTTGGATTTGACATGGGGTATCCAGGTACACGACAATGGTCATTTCTTTATTCTTAGTTACGACACTCCCGAGGGTTATACTTTGGTAGATTCATGAGCTTAGTACAAACCATTATTAAGGGACAAAAAATCCCATAAAAATATAAGTCAAGAAATAGATCGATGATAACCCATATTTAAACCTAAAAAATCACAAGTTTGTATGTACTTATTATTTATAATTTCATCCTTTTATGTTCAAAGTTTCCTTTTTTATGCTAAATAGCTATGTATTCAAGACCTCTAATTATACGTTATTTTTATTAGTTAATGGAGGGAAATAGAAGAATGTGTTCCAACAACCAATGTGATAAGCAATGTGAAGATTTCCCGAATGATATTCCTGGTATGATGGGAGCGGGTCCTCAAAACATCATGATAGTACTTGCTCAGTTGGATCGAGTTATGAATAATAACTTAAATCGTGTGGAATGCCATCCTCCTCTAAGGAAAGAGAAAGTTACCGTAGAATCCTTCATGAGACAAAGGCCTCCCTTGTTTATCAAATATTTTGAACCCCTTCATGCGAAATAACGAATTAACACCATTGAAAATATAGTATCTGTCCTCCAGTGCTCGGAATAAGAGAATGTTGTACTGGAATTCTATCATTTTTATAGGGATGTTGATCAGTGGTGGACACTGATCAAGAATACAAAGTCCCAAGATGTAATTGATTCCATGGATTGGGAGGAATTCAAGAGGATGTTTTTCAACAAATATTTTCCTCAAACCCTTCATCTCATGATGGAAAGAGAGTTCCTCAGACTCAAGCAGAAGGAAGATGAGTCCATTGGTTTATACGAAGAAAAATTTACAAGGCTTGCAAGGTACGCCTCTGGATTTTTCATGAACACCAAAAGCAAGGTGGATTGCTTCTTTAGTGGACTAAAGTCAGTTATATGAAAAGAATTGTCAATTCAAGACTTTGAAAGTTATGAGGATATTTTCCATTGTGACCTCAAGTTTGAAATGGAGATTGGAGACTCTTAGTGGTCTCATGGTCCTAGTGACAAGAAGTGGAAAATGGAGAACAACATGGGTGGTTCATCAAACAAATACCATGATGGAAAGAAACCTGAGTTTTCCCCTTGTAAAAAATGTGGGAAGAAACATCTTGGTAATTATATGAAGGGAACCAATAATTGCTTAAAATGTGGAAAGTTTGGTCATCTGGCCAATAATTGCATAGAGGATATGAAAAATCATGTTAATGTTGAATAAGAAATGAAGGTTCAAATCAATACTCAGCCAGTAGTGTAGTCTTACAACTGTAAGGATCATTTGCATTATGTGAACAAATATCCTAAGATGAGGGTTGTTGGAGGCAATCAATAACAACCTCCAAGGCAACAAGGAATGGCTTATGCTATCACCACTACTGAGGTGGAGTCGGACAACGATGTAGTGATAGATACTCTAGTTATTCATTCAAGAATAATGAACATAATATTTGATTCTGGTTCTATGCATTCTTTCAAATTTTGAACGTTTAGTAGAACTATTCAAACACCACCTGAAAATTTGGATGAAAAGTTATCTGTGAGAATAGTGAATGAGGAAATCGTTGTGTCCATGGTTTATAACTCCTTCTCGGTTAACGTTTGTGAATTAAACCTCCCAGCAAATCTTGTCATACTTCCTTTAGTGAAGTTTGATGCTATCTTGGGCATGGATTGGCTATCTTTTTACAAATACAACATCAATTTTTGGGAAACTGATATCACTTTTCACATCCCAAAGCATCCTTTGATTCTTTACAAGTGTAAGGAAGAAGATGAATCTCCTTTAGAATCCTCATCTTAAGTGTGGATATTGTTGCCATGTGATAAGGCATATCTAGCTCAAATGATTGAGATAAAGTAGATAATCATTCTTGAAGACATTCCCATAATGAGGGATTACACTGATGTATTCCTTGAAGAGTTGTCTGGTCTTCCTCTTAACTGAGAGGTTGAGTTCTCAATTGAACTTATTCCTGGATCTTTGCATATATCAAAGACACCTTATAGAATGTCCACCGTAGAGTTGGAAGAGCAGAAGAAGCAGTTACAGAAGAATATGGAGAAGGTTTTTATACACCCAAGTGCTTCACCGTGGGGTGCTCCAGTCCACTTTGTTAAGAAGAAGGATGGATCAATGTGCCTATGCATTTATTATTGTGAGCTCAATAAAATCACGATGAAGAACAAGTATCCCCTACCACGAATAAATGACTTGGTCGATCAGCTTCGTGGGGACAGTTATTTCTCTAATGTGGACCTTTAGTGAGGATATCACCAATTAAAGGTGAGGAAGGAAGATATTACCAACACTGAATTTTGAATGAGGTATAGACACTATGATTTCATAGTTATTCCCTTCGGACACACTAATGCTCCAACAATTTTAATGGATTTAATGAATAGAGTCTTTAGAGATTACCTAGATAAATTTTTGGTAGTCTATATTGATGATATTCTTATATACTCCAAGATAAAGGACTAACATGAGGATCATTTGAATACTTTGTTAAATACTTTGTGAAGGGAGATTTTGTATGAAAAGTACAGAAAATATTAGTTCTGGATGCGGGAAGTATCATTTTTGGTGCATGTTATCACCAGAAAAGGGATATCGGTGGACCCTTACTGGATGAAGGAAATTGAAGAGTGGCCCAGAACACCTTATGTAACAGAGATTCATATCTTTTTGGGTATAGCTGGGTATTATCAATGATTTGTGAAGAACATTTCATGATTTTCAAACCCAATGACCAAGCCTGCACGGAAGGGGGTAAAGTTTTTCTGGACTGAAGAATGTGAGGTAAGCTTCAAGGAGATAAAGAGAAGGTTGATCATTGCACTTGTACTCACATTACCAAAAATTGTATAACATATTGTGATATACAACAATTATTCAAATAAATTCTTGGGTTGTGTACTAATGAAAAATGATAATGTGATAGCCTATGCCTCATAGTAGTTGAAGATCTATGATCAGAACTACCCGATGCATGATCTAGAGCTGGCAGCCATGATTTTTTACTTGAAGATTTTGCGGCACTACCTTTATGGTGAGAAGTGTGACATATACATCAACCAAAAGAGCCTAAAGTATATATTCACTCAAAAGTTGCTCAACATGTGTCAAAGGAGATGTTTAGATCTAATCAAGGATTACGATTTCTCTATTCACTATCATCCTAGAAAGGTGAACAAGGTAGCTGATGATCTAAGTAGAAAAGAACATTCTACTATATCCATGTTATGGATTGAGAAATACCCTATCTTCTTTGATATGAAAAGGATGGATTTAGATATTTTAAGGGCAACGGATACAACCTACCTCACACAAATGATTGAGCAATAATCCATTCAAGAGAAGATTAAGGAAGCACAAAGGGATGATGTGGAGTTACAAAAGAGGGTGAATGCAGTAAAGGGAGGGAAGATTCAAGAGTTCTATATCAATGATGATGGTGTGATTTGGTTTGGAATGAAGCTTTGTGTGTGTTTATTCCAGAAATGGGGATGACCTTGTTTTTTTAAGGTTTACACTTTCCAATCGGTTTCTAACGGGTTTATTTTTAGAACCAGAAACATCCAATGATTCTATATCCATTTGGACTTACTTTCCAAAGGCAGGTTCTCATTAGTTGTGTAATGATGAGGCTTAATAATTTTCATTGGTCGAGAGGGTGGGATGTAATACTCGTCACACCTTTTTGGGGGGAATTATTGTCTACTCTAGGACTCTCTTATAGATTTAAGTTATGTTCATGAATCCTTATTAATTTACCAAGCATGAAAATGAGTTTTTTCTTTAGATTTAGCAATCAATGATTGATAAG
Source organism: Viscum album (assembly GCA_963277665.1). Taxonomy (NCBI): domain Eukaryota; kingdom Viridiplantae; phylum Streptophyta; class Magnoliopsida; order Santalales; family Viscaceae; genus Viscum; species Viscum album. Next base: position 1,544,574,709 of record OY728129.1, read on the forward strand.
TATGGGATTTAGAGAATCCTTTATATGTATTTGAGGTTATTAATCGATAGATAATCAACCATATTTATTAAGGATTATTATTAAATGGTATCCTTCAACACAATATAAAGAAATCTCTTGGTCATTATGATAACCAAACTGGTTTTAAAGACACTCAGTGGGGCACTTGAAGTTTATTTTCATTCAGAAAGATAGGTATTATTTCAAAGTTGGGATCATACCCGCCGATGGTCTACCTACGTATCCATGTTAAAAAGAAAGGAATCAGGACCCACGTAGTTTGATATTAAGGATATACTTTAACGTCGTATGGGATGGAAAATAATTAATGAAAGATGGGATTGAACCTTATAAAGGATTCCTACGTACTCTACTTTTAAGTCCGAGATCAAAGCCCACGTAGTTTGGGTGAAGAAGTATGAGGTTTATGCATGATTAATGGCCCAAAGAGAGATTTTGTAATTACTTTTACACTCTAAGTTCACGTGAGTCATGCTCGGTGTGAGAAACAAGAGATATCAGTAAATTTGATGATTTTTTCATGAAAGATGTAGTCATAAGAAATGATGTGGGGATTACGTATGTATGACTACCAAAGAGCAGGGTCCATAATGGTATTTTTACTTTTATGGATATTTGGGATTTTAACCTAGGACTTGCTCTGGAAAAGGAGTCCCAAATTAAGAGGGACTTATGATTGGGTTTTATTCCTGAGAAGGAAGCCCAAATCAAAAGAAATTAAGACTGGGGATTACTCCTGAGGAGGATTCCCAATGAAGGGAATTTATGATTAGGGCTTACTCCTGAGAAGGAGGCCCAATAAATTCCTCTCAGATAAAAAATCCAATGAAGGAACCATGCCATAAATGTCTTTGAATAGGGTTTTGAAGGCCATATCATGAATAATAGAGGTGGATTTAAGGAAAGGAGGTGACTAGGAAGGAGGCACGCAAGTATTTTTATGGCGTACAATTACTTTTCACGCACGTATACTTGTGCGACATGAGTCACCTTGGGAGACTAAGAATCCATAGGGTAATATTTCGGTGACTTTGAACTCGATCCCTTAGTATCATCCCTGGAGGATTCCAGAAGGGTAGCATGCAAGTTCCCTTGAGAGGGAATGGCAGCGCGCAAGTGTCTTCACTTCCCTTAAGGGATGAACACTTAGGCACACAAGTATTGATGAGTTCTAACACTTAGGCCTTATTATTCCTCTTTAGAGCTTCTATTATAGGTAAAGAATTACCTTAGAAGTGTTCGAAAGACGTTAGAAAAGGACTTGGGTGACCAGAGCTTGAATCTGAGTTTTGGAAAATTCGTCCCTGAAATGGGGGGGCCATAGGGGCTATTTATAGGCCACTAGGCACCTTGGGAAAAAGGAATAGGGTGTGCAAGTGAATTTTTTTACCCATATGTGGTGTGAATGTGACTTACATGGCACGCAGGATACTAGCGCAACACCCTCCAAATGAGTTCCTGGTTTATCCCTTTGTCAATTTTTTATGTTCTTCAAAGGCTGACCCTCATTAGGATTAAGATATTCCCCTTTTCAATTTGTTGGACTCTGTGATGGAAAGGAGAATCAACAAAAGTCCCCCCTTAGAGTTGGATCCGAAAAAGGAAAGAGAATTTGACTCTGAGGAAAACAAGAAACAAGGGTTCGACGGCGCGCAGATGTTGGCGCGTAGGTTCCAGCACACAAGTTCTAGTGCATAGGTTTGTGGGATCGCCTATATATATGGGTGTCACTTCGCGGAAACCATCCTGCCTTCAAATAATTTGTGCTCTCATCATGAAATTTTCTTCATTTCCTCTGTTGATATATTTTTTTGTGTCACGCTTCTTCAGTAAGGATATTGACTTGCGTGACAATACTTGCACGGCAATACCTGCGTAGCATTACTTGGGTGACAAGACTTGCGTGCCTTAATGCCTTGGAAATTTTTTTGTTTTCTTCACATGTATTTCATAGAAACAGACTTACTTAAAAGTTAACTGTTTGATCCTTGTGTAGATTCAATGGCTCCCAGAAGAATTGGATTGGGTGATGAGTTGGCCAGCAAGAGAATATATGATATGATGAACATCGTTGGACATGATTATTATGATATCTATGATATCACTCTCTCATATTTGGCTAATTACATTAAGAAATATCATGTCAATTTCCCATAGAGCATTTACATGTCTTTATATGGCCATGGTCATCTGCAAGGAGTCAACTTTCCATAAGCAAAGAATTATATTCCTCATTCCTGGTTTCAGACTTACACCAATTTTTCTTCAGAAAATGATTCAGTTGTGGGATAATTTTTCAATGCTGGAATAGTAGAGAAGGCATACATAATGCATCATACCCATGTGCTCCAGATCTGAAACCTCACAAGCCGGAGCTGCAGCCGCATTGGTATCCCTCTATTTTCCGAAATTCTCAGATGGATCAATCCAAGGGATGGAAGAAAAGTGGTTATTTCCATCTCGAAGGAGGTATGAAGCTAACATGGATGTGGGAATACTGGGTACAACAAACTTGTGCAGAGTTTGTTGAGGATTTGAAAGGATCTGCAATATATGAAGTCGTCTGGGCTGGGCAGACACATGTCTATAGGAATGACAATTTTTTGTCGGAGCTAATCAGACGCTGGAGCCCAGAAACCAATTTTTTCCATCTGACTCATGGAGAAGTATGCATCAGATTGAGGGATGTTTAAAAGATCTCAGGGGCACCAATTTTGGGAGATATGTATGATTAATTCATCCCCCCCAAGGTGACTTGGAATGATTCAGAGAAGACTCTATCTTTGGCTCAAGAGTTATTGAAAATTTTTCACAACCTCAAAAATTCAAAGTCCACCAAAACTCATTCTACAAAGTATATTCATCCAAAAGAGTGGATGGATATGTTTATTAACAAGAAGAAGGAGAAGGGGCCCACCTGTACTCTTCCTACTAGCTACCCTATAACAGAGAAGAGGGGTTCTCTTGGCACATTCTAGCCAACTCTGGAAGCAGGAGAGTTTGAAAAGTGGGGGTATGAAGTGGATCAAAGAATCCCATAGAAGACCCTTCTGGAAGGATTTTTAGCTTTGTGTCTCAGTGTTTATCTTCTACCAGTTAGGGATTCGAAGGGAGGCATCAGGATAGGGACCTTCTTTATTGCAGCCAAGTTGGCTGAGAGAAAAATGGTTGGGTTGGACACCCCAGTTTTGGTGAAGATTCACAGGAGCTTACTCCATGTCTATATGGGTAAGTCTCCTTTGAGAATAGTGGGACCATTAAAATTTTTGTGGGGATGGATCGCCACTCACTTCAGGACATATGTTGTACAAAGCGGAGTACAAGTACCAGGAAGTTCTTTTAGGCCATCGGTGTAGGTATTTTCTGGGATTTCTCCATTGTCCCTCAATCCCTATGATCTGAAGGTGAGGCTGAGCATGTTCAAGGAATTTCATTTATTTCCTTATGGAAACACACCAACTGGGCGGTTTGTTGATGATGGAACATCAATCCTAGAATTGAGGTCACATATGCTGGCTTGCAGAGATGGTGTATCGGCCACCAAAATTGACGGAGAGATTATATGCGAGGCCTATGCTCTATATAGATTTTCATTCCAATTCAAGTGTCTGCAGCAGATTATTGTATCCCCTCCCGTGCATGTCAGGTCAGAGCCACATCCAATGGTTTCCGGACAACTATGGTTGCGGACATCTATATAGAAAATTGGGGCAGTGTTTGATCTACCATTTTTTGGACCGGTGAGTCAATTGACTACATGGTATACCGAGAACTGGGTAGCATCATACCTTAAAGGGGTACTGAATCATCCGGTCCCTTAGGTGGGTACAAAAAAGAGAACCTTTAGGAAAGAAACCCTTCATCTCTAATGTGATTCTTCATCACCTGGATCTGATTCACCGGGTTCCTCACCCGGGGTTGATTCACCGGATTCCCAGGATAGGGATGATGAGGCACGACATGCATCAAAGCAGCCTCGTGCCAGATATAATCCTCCTACCAGAGTGAAGAGACCTACTCCATGGACTCCTGGTGAGTTATATCATTGAGGAAATTTATTCACCATTATTTTATAGAGCAATAAGTTTCAAGTTTCATTTTCTTATCCTTTATCTATGATTGTAGGAGCTGGGAAGAAGTTGAAGTCCCAGATTGTAGGACCCTCCTCACGGCCTTCTGGTGCACATGTTGAATATTTACGACCAGAGGCTATCCAGACATGGTGGAGTTTATATTGTGATTTTGAAACCGCCTGGATGGACTTATGTGAAGGGTTACATATCCATGGAGTGGGGAATCTCCGGGATTATTCTGATATCCACTTCAAGTATAACCCTGATGAAGTGCAGGTTTGCATCAAAGAGCTATAAATGATCATATATTCCACTAATGATTCCATTCCTATTACCCAACAGGTGAAAGAAATGATGAATCATGGCACAACTGAGGGGATTGGTGCTTCAGTAGACGAGGAGTGGCATGATTATGTTGCTCCTGAAGAAGTAAATTTCTTTCCTTATTTTCTTTGAAACTTAATTTAAGTCAAAGATTTGTTACTCAAGGAAATTACTTTCTTCATCCTACAGCTTGTTAAGAAAGGAACTATTGAGGTCCCTTCAATGTAGTACAACCTTAGTGGCACCTCTCTTGGAGTCGCTGAATCTCCTCATGAGGCGGGTGATGTATCACCAAGACGGCAAACCATGGAAGAGGAGTAAGAAAGGTCTTTTCACTCTACAATACCTATATTTGGAGGTGACAATGTCAACACACCCAAAAAGTAAAAGAAGCAAAGGCATCGAAGGAAGAATTCCATAGCTAAATGCTTCATCAGTAGTGGTAAGTCCTTCGGATAGTCATGAATCCTAACTCATGAAAAGATTTCTCATACTTCTTGGGATTACATGGGATTATTCATTTTCCCCTTTGAGGGTGAGGACTGACCCACCTCTGAGGACGAAGGAGGGTGATGGTGAACAGTCGCAAATTCATGACGCCCTAGCTGCTCCTGAAGAAATGAGGAGAGAAGAAGAGCCATCTTTTGTTCCCAGTACTACTCATGTTGCTACTACAAGGAGAGAATAACGTGCTTCTGGTAAATTAAAAATACTTCATAGAATGTTGAATGAAGACATCAACTGACTTTCATTCTATGATTATTTAGGTTCAACACCTGCAACAAAATAGTTGGCGACCACTGCAACTGACTCTGCAATTTTCTCTGAGGAAGTTGTTCGGGGTCAGAGGCCGCAGGAGGAGGGTCTCCAAGAAGACATGTCAAATGCTCCCATTGGTGAGACTAACTAGAAATCTGAGATATCATTGGATGAAATGATGAAACATGGCTCTTCTTTTGAAGAAATTTTAGATCATGTTAAAATACTATGTGATTTAGAAGATTTTGTACGTGAGTGTTATCCTTCATCCTATTAAAAAAAATTATTACATCTCTGACCATGATTGGTTGAAATGTTCAGTTCCTTCTAAGCAAGATGTTGTTCTGATGATGCCTGAAGTGGGTATAGACAACCCTATCATTGTAGAGACACTAGCTCAAGTAGACATTAACCTAGCTTATTTTCCGGAAATTCGTCCTGAAAATCCTGTTGAAGATAGGAAAGACGAGGAGGAGCATTCTCATGCTGCTAATCTACCATTGGGTAAAAGATGATAATATGTGTGGCTGTATTTAATTTTCAAGACATCTAATCTACTTTTTTTATCTTTTGGAACTAACCAAAGATTTCAATTGACTATGCAGGGTCGTTAATTTCAGTGGTTAGATCCGGAGGCGAAGCCTCAGCCTCAGCTCCAACGAGAGTAGAAAGTGAAGTACCAAGGGTCAGGGGGGAGGAGAAGAATAGGTAACTTACTAAAGTGCGTTAATCCCGAACTATATTCCCCACCTGTGATAGGGATGCTGAATAAGACCCAGAGCTTCCAAAGGAGCTCTATTTCCCACGTCGCAAGGCATGGAAGAATATATGGAAGATCATATTTCAAGTTCCTCTTAAAGAGTTGTCTTCAAATATCCCACAACTATATTCCTTATTCATCATGCTGGGACTTGGTGGTTTTGGGTATCAAGAGATCCATACAGCAATGAAATAAGTCATCTTAATGAGGGAGCAGGAGAAAAAGTGTCATCAAGATCTGAGTAGAGTGAGGCTGTTGACCAATATTGGTGAATTCGAGGCTGCAGTGTCCCGAGCTGAGGTTGATCATGCAGCAAAGCTGAAGGAGCTGAAGCATAAGATCAAGGAGAAAGTTGTCCAGCAGATGCATCGTCAGCAATAGTTAGATGTCATTACTGGGGAACTTGACCATCTTAACAATTCATTGGAAGAAGTTCAAACAAATTGTATGAAAGCCATCGCAGATGCCAAGAAGACACTCCATCAAGATGAAAAGATTGAAGCTTGTCGAGTGAATGAACTTCAAGTGGTTTTTTATGAATCTTGGCATGTTGTAAATCAAATGAAAAGTTATGTTGAAAGCCTCTTGTAATTCTTGAAAAAGAGAAGATACTCTAATCTGTGGATGTTCTTCTAATCTTGTGCATTAATGAAAAATACATTTCATCTTTAATCATTTGTACCTACATTATCTTGCTAAATACTTATATTATTACTATATTTTTTTTACCTAATACAATGGGCCTAGTAAGCATAGTTTGATTTTTGCGAGGATTATACAAATAACCCCCACAAACATTGCATCTTTTGTTGCTCAATATTTCCTAAATCATACAATATGTACGTTTAGTGAGCTAGGACACGACTTTTGTTCAGATTTCTTTTTACAAGTTCCCAATTTAATGAGTACATAGTATTTTGATGGCAGTTTAAAGTCATTCATGTTGGACATAAAAAGGCTAATGTTTAAGGTCGAATAGCATTGACCGAATGGACTAAAATTGACTCAATTCCTTGACAACTAGTTTGAAAACATATTACCACATTCAATTATGGGAGAAAACATGTAAACTATGACATAAGAAATTTTTGAATCTGAGGGATGATATGAAAAAAGGGCTAAAAGGCCTTAGAGGAAGTATTTCCTAAGAGTGAAGTTACCACTATTTGACAAACCTGTTAGGGGGTTGAATTACATAGGGGCACTTAAGGGCATTAGCTGCATAATCAAATAATAGCATCTTTTTGCTGACAAGTCCATTATGTAGACTACTTATGCAAGGCCACCTAGGGGCACGTACTGCATAGTCAGGCAAAAGAACTCTGAGAAATTTTACTTTTCTATTGCTAAAAGCTAGTGGAAGTTTATGGAGATTCGAATTTTTCAAATCACAGAGTCTTCTATATGAAGAGAGGAACTTGAATATGGAAAGTATATTCCCTATCAATATTGTCAAATAATTGGATGAATGTCACTCCCGCAAAGGTCTGACCTAAACGTAGGGAAGGTAAATATAAACCATAAACTTGAATACTTTCATATCATGAAAAAGAGTATGGGATAAATATGTTAAGGATAACTGTTTTTGTGGATACTTACATATTGTTGTTAAGACCAATAAGGAAAAAAGAGGTTTTCCCCCAAGAATGAAGTTACCACTATTTGACAAACCTGTTAGGGGGTTAGAATTATGCAGGGCCAGTTAAGGGCATCAGCTGCATAGTCAAATAATAGCATCTTTTGGCTGACAGGTCCATTATGTAAACTACTTATGAAAGGCCACCTGGGGGCATGTGCTGCATAGTCAGGCAAAAAAACTCCTGGGTATCAAACATTTTGTGACCAGAAGTCAAGAAAAAAGGGTTATGGAGATCTTGAAGTATTTAAGGTTAGGAGTATGACACATAAAAATGGGTATTGTCCAATGCATGAAGGAGATACATAGACCAATGCTGACTATAATCATGTTGTGGCTGGGTCCTGAATTGAGATGCTAGACTTAACTAAATATCTCATTAGGATGAGAATCAAGCCATATGTAGTTCTTGAAATACAGTTTAACATCATGTGGGACGAGAGTGTAGGGTATCTTAGTTTAGGGTTGTAAAGTTCAGACCATAATATAGGATACACATTGTGTGTTTGTTATAAACCTGATGTGAATAAGGACCAGGGTTTTCATACCACATTCATGTGCTCATAGGGGGACTTTTTAGCCAAGGGACTGACAGTGGAGTTTGGAATTAGGCCCAAAGACTTGGGGCTGGGTTTGAGGGATGCTCGAACATTCCAACGTATCCCATAAGGATGGGAATCAAGCCATATGTAGTTCTTGAAATAACCTCTATACAGATTTAGTTCGTACATGTGAAGGGTGAAAGGGGACTTTAGTGCAATGATGGTTGGATCCAAGATTAAAGTTCCGGGCATTTCCATGTATACACGTATTCCTTGGAATATAACATGATTGGAGATCAATGTCAATAATGATTCCCTCTCAGGTGAGGGTGTCAGATACTATTGTAGTTTATTTTCATATAGGAAAAAAGTGAGAATAGTTTAAGGTCATATGCATGGACCGGTGCTGCATAGTTTAGCATCATGTAGCTAGGACATATTGCTATATATTTTAATGTCTTACAGTGAGGACAATAGGGGACTGTATTGTTTAACGTCATATAGCAAGGACAATGATGAACCAATGTGAATATATTGGTTTCATGGGGGCTTCAAGGATCAACATCGTATGAGATGGAGGTGAATCGATGTGAAGATATTGGTTATGGTCTTGAACCTAAGGAGGTTGCCTACATACCCATCCTAAAAGGCAAGGATCAAAGTCCGCATAGTTTGATTGAGAATGAATTGGTGATCGAGTTGTACTTGAGGACCACTCGAAGATGGTGTTGGGACTTACGCATGGTTAGCGGCCCAGAGAGGACGTTATGGATGAAGCTTACTCTAAGCTCACATGAGTCATGCTCAGTGTGAGAAACAAGAGGTAACAACAACCATAACTATTAATTGTTTAATTTCATGTGGGACAAATGGTTTTTGTACACAGTTTAAATGTCATGTGTCATAGACATGGGGTGATTGGTAGTTTAATGTCTTACAGCTTGAACGAACAGTTTAACGTCATGTTGGATGATAGAGGGGTTATGCAGTTTAATTTCTTACAGTAAGGACAAAATTTGTAGCATCCCAAGCTTCCACAGTAATATTTTCTCTAAATAATACAGTATTGTGTGTTGTACGCAACTTCGAGTTCTAACACACACCACAACCAATCAAACTAGTCGTTATTAATAGTAATACCCACTTTTTGAAATTTTATAAATTTTATCTTTCAAAATTAACTCCATTATTGGATTCGGAATATCAAAATTAGCCTAGGGTGAATTTTTGGTATTTTTCTGAAAACTTTCAATTTTTGATGAATAGTGAAAAAACACTAAGTTATAGTTTAAACCCAAATTTTTATTTAAATAATTATTTATTTTATATAAATTTATTTTAGGTCAAAATAGATATATAATAACTATATAATTTCAATGTAATTCATTGGAATTAGTTTATAATAATTTTATATATATAAAAATTTTATTGAACTTTTCACCGTCTTTTACCAATCTCCTAAGAGAATTTGTAAATTCACATAATACTTAATTTTACCGCTTATGTGATTGGAATTTCAAAAATCCTAGAGACACGGTTAATATCATGGAGTAAAAAATGGCTCAATAAGATAAAACTAATTTTTGGTGAATAGTAACTTTTACTTTTATTTACCGAGGTTAAATGTAAATAGGGTAATTAAGGGTAAAAATGATATTATTATTACCCTAAAACATGTCCTAATTCTTTTTTATAAGAATTATTCAACCAAAAACAACCTTAGGAAGAAAATATGAACCTCTTTGGTCCACTTGGATAAGATTAGGACATTTATTATTATTTAATTCAAATAATAGTTAAAAGAGTTAAAATCAAAGTTTAATAACTAAAAAAATTTCAATATAGGGTTATACATAAGATATATTAAATTATAAATATTCATTAAAAATATAAAAAAATTACTACATAATGCTATTTTATTTATAATTTTTAGATATTAAATAATTTAATTTAATTATGACACAATGATGATGCAGTAATTACCTTATTAGTGAAATATTAAAATAATTGATATTATAAATACGCAAATAAATTTAATTTGAGACTTTTAATGAATTACAAAAATTTTATAGGTTACTATGACATGTTAGGGTTGATTAGATGAATTATTTTCGAAGTAATAATGGTGTTATGAATTTAGAAAAAACAAAATACCAAATAGTGTCAAAGTTGACATAAAAGAGTTTTTAAAACAAATATTATATTATTAATTGTTATTCAATTCATAAAAATCTAAGGTTCTTCCAAGAGACTTATATAATGATATTTTTATCATTAATGTACCACTTGGGGGTCTCTTTGAAGTATATAGTATGTTTACTAACTATATAGTATAAAAATACCAAGAGACATGGTAAATGTCAAACTATTTAAATAAGAGTTTAATAAAAAAGATAAGGTTAATATAGTGATCCTAACTAGTCTAAAACCTACTGGTTGAGTGGTTTTATACCTATACCCACCTTAACATTTAAATAATATACTTTTGATCCATTAGAAACCGAATATGAATTTATTATAAAATAATATTTCTAGCTTTTCCAAAGGTTCCCCTCACCCCTCTTATAAAAGGGCACTCCCCCTTATCTCAAATTAATATCTTCAAAGCCTTTTGGCTTAGACAACCCCAACCCAAATATTCTCTCAACTTCCCTAATTTCAACCAAGAGGCCTTATTTTTATCATAAATCCAACCTAAGGAGCCCTTTTGATCAAATCAAAAGGAAGAACCCGAAGAAGAGGTACTGTTTTCACCACCCTATTTCAAGTTCTTTTCTTCTTCAACTTCTTCTTTATTTGTTATTTTAATTCTAAAATAATAACTCCAGTATATTATATATATTTCGATGTTATTATAAATATGGTACAACCATATTCAGTATTCTATCCATCCTTTGAATGACATGTCACCATACATGCGTACATATGGCTTACTATCGTGGTGTAATTGTTATTAAAAACATTATTATTTGGATGGGTATAATAATGAAGTGTAATTCATGTTAATAATAAAAATAACATGATAATGATTCTGTATATATCATACACCATCCAATTTTATATCATTTTAATATTAAAAGAATGATATTGTCGCTCGTGAGTACGTACAGACTACCGTCTCCATGAACGTGATGAGATTCATTCCCCATTGTATCCATTCAAGACTAATTATAATTTGATGATTAAAAGTAATGTTTAAGGACTTTATTTCATTCTGTATATGAATAAGATAAAACCTATCCATAACAAACACATCTTATGTAACAAAACATATAAAATAAAACAAGTAAGTTAGCACTCGAAAGGACGATAATACTAAGATATTATTAACAAAGCAATGTTAAAAGATCATATATGATATCATATTAATGAATATGATTCTTGTATAATTTAATAAGAAATATTTCACCATTATATAGGAGGTTAAACTACCCTCAACCAAGGAAAATTACAATGTAAGGGTTTATTTCACAATATCTTCATTATCCGTGGTTGTTTATACGTAATTATCTACTGGGACCTCTTTATCATCCACATCCATGTTTCTTAAAAATGTATTTCAAATAATTCTTAATATTTTATAGACTATGGGTTAAAGTCATTTATACCCTTGTTTACTTTTTATCAGATGTATATAAAGGAATCCTTCCATCATTTTCCAAACTAGTTCCTTTTTAACCTTTTCGACCGAATTAATGTAAGAATGACTTGTTTTAACTTATACGGAGGGTGCGGCTATTTTCCACTGTTATAAAATCTTAGAATCTTCCCTTACAAGATTATAAGGATATTTTCTAGGTAAATGATTTTTTTTATAATTATGTGACTTTTAAATGATTTCAAAGAAAGAGATATTTCTCTCAAATAGTTTTGATTTCATCTTTGTCAACATCCTTTGATGGATTTTATGTTTTTTTGAAGTTGATTTTTTATGATACAAAACATTCATATAGTATTGAAATTTTTGTGATATGTTTGACTATGGATGTGTTATTTTTATACAATTCACGGTTTACGGAGAAAGTATTGACATTTTGTATGCTAGTTTTAATATGAATGTTTATGTTATGTTTAAACATATTCATATGAGGAATGAATTGGACTTAATAGGTGACGGGTGGATCTCGATATAGCTCCCCGATGCATCGATAGGTCTCATTAGACAAACTAGTGTCTTGGCACAAGGCCTTGACAAAATCTTATTTGTAGTCTTGGAACAAGGCCTTGACTATGTGGTTATGATAGTCTGGCATTATGCATTCCATCATTATGAAAGTGGTTATTGATATTGCATGTGATTATTTGACTAGTAGAATATCTATGTGAATAAGTAAATGGAATTATTTCATTTTATCTTTTCCATATTATTCTAAAGTTCAAGTTTAAAAGGATTTTGTTTTAGTTATACATTGCCTTAAATGTTTGTGATTATTTATGAAAGTTTCTGCTATATTGTTATCCTTACTGAGCATCTGAGCTCACCCCTTTCTATTTTTTATTTTTCCCAGGATCTGAAGAAATGTTTTATGACTGACCTGTAGGGGTAGTTTGAAGGGGATATGAGTGTGGACTATGGAGACTATGTTATTGTAGTTTTTGACTTTATCATGCAATGTAACATTTATGAATGTATCTAGTGATTCCAAGGCTACTAAACCATTCGGTATTTCGAGACTTGATCTTTTGTGATCATGAAAATGTTATGTAATAATGCACCGAATCTAGGTAACTGGGGTCAGGGCGTTACAGTTGGTATCAGAGGATGTTCAGTACAAACCTTGGAATCTATATTTAGATAAAATCTGATTAGGGAACATATCCCTAAGATATAATTTGAGGATGAGTATAGAAGAACTTCCTAGAATTTTGGTATTGTAGAGATTTTTTGATTTTTCCAAGAAATACATCCCTATATGGATACGAGCAGGTAGAGGCTATTTTAGCACAAATGTACCTAGGGGTAAAACCCAAAAATACCGCTTTGAGCTAGACTCGAATAGGAACTGGTGCATGATAACAGGCCTTGCTGCACTCTTGGTTACAACACTCCCGGTGGATATGCTTAGGATAATTCTCATTTTCATTACAAACCATTATGAAGGGTTTATGAGTATATATACTTCCTCAAAGAAAACATTTTTATGATTGTGGATTATATCCATAAACTATTCAATTTATGTTAAGTGTTTTACAAGTTTGGATTTACATATTGTGATTCATAAACTAATCTAGTGTGTGCCATTGTTTAGAAATGGTGCCCAGTGGAAGGAATGGAAACTGTATCAATGCAGGCACTCCATATAGGGATTTCCCTCTAGCTCAAGATAATTATAGTGGAGCTGGTGATGCAACTGGTACTGATCAGTTAATCACCATACTGGGACAACTCACTCAGGTTATGAATAATAACCTTACCCGTATGGAGCACCCTGATCCACAACATGGAGGATTAATGTTAGATAGCTTCATGAGGCAACAACCACCAACATTCAATGGGATTACAAATCCATTGGTAGCTGAGCAATGGATAAGTTCTTTAGAGAAAATATTCCATGCCTTGGGGAGTAGTGAAATGGAAAAAGTTACCATGGTAGTTTACCACCTCACTGGAGATGCTGATCAATGGTGGTGATTGATTCAAAACACAAAGGAAGATGATGAAATATCAAATATGTAATGGTGGGAGTTAAAAGAGTTTTTCTTAGAAAAATACTTTCCTTGTGACCATCGAGCAGATATGGAAAGGTAACTTCTGAGTCTGAGGTAAAAGGAGGATGAGAATGTCTCAAATTATGAGGCCAACTTTACAACGTTAGCAAGGTATGCTTCAGATTATATATGTAACCCAAGAAGTAAGATTGATCATTTCATTGATGGGTTAAATCCATTTCTCCGTCAAGCATTAGTTTTACAAACCTTCTCGTTGTACGAAGATATTGTCTCATGCACTATCAAGATAGAAAATGAATTCTCTAAGTCTTACGAATTTAAAGCAAAGTAATAGAAGAAGAGAACTTCTGATCAATTTGGAAATGGAAATAAGGGGAAGAAGGGGAATGTTGAATATACTTCCTGTAGTAAATGTGGGAAGAAACACCCTGGTACTTTCATGAAGGGAATGGGAGTCTGTTACAAGTGTGGTGAAAAGGGCCACCAAGCTCGTGATTGCAAGGGGAAGAAGGAAGCTACTGATGTTCAATGCTACAACTACAGGGTGATGGGACATTATGCAAATGAATTTCCTAAGCGTCATGGGAACATACCTCAAAAAAGGCCAAGGGATCAAGGCCAAGCTTATAATATCACTACTGCTGAGGTTGAAGCTCCGAAAGATGTGGTGGCAGGTAATATAATGGTTTCCTCAAGTTTAGCCAATGATTTATTTGATTCTGTATCATCCCATTGTTTCATATCTCCCTATTTTTCTAAGAAAATTAAATATTTCCAATTTGATTTAACACGGGATTTGTTAGTTAAAACTCCTAAGGGAAGTATCATTGCTACAAAGTTCTGTGGATCCATTCCCATTAGGGCATATAAATGCTCTTTATCTGCTGATCTCGTCATCATAACCATGATTAAATTTGATATAATTCTTAGTATAGATTGGATTTCGGACCATGATGCGAAAATTTATTATAAGAAGACGTAGGTTACGATTTTTGATGATGATGATAAAGAACACCTTATCTTTAGAGCAGAATCGTCACCACTTGATTCATACCTAGATCCACCCCCAGTAGCTCAACTAAATTCAATTATTGGGGAGGAAGAGAATGAAATAACTATGGGTAAGGAAAGGAGTGTTCAAATAGAATATGTGCCTATTGTGAAAGAATATGTATATGTGTTTCTGGAAGATTTACCTGGACATCCTCCAGAACGAGAAATTGAGTTTTCCATTGATTTAATTCCTGGTTCAAGGCCGATATCTAAGAACCCTTATAGAATGGCCACTGTAGAATAGTTGAACTAAATAAATAACTAGAGGAATTGAGTAATAAGGGATTTATTCACCCTAGTGTTTCTTCATGGGGAGCTCCTTTCCTTTTTGTTAAGAAGAAAGATGGATCTATGAGGTTATGTATCGACTACAAGGAGATCAATGCTATAACAATAAAGAACAAGTATCCCCTACCTCACATTGATGATTTATTTTACCAACTTCATGGAGATCAATGCTTTTAAAATATTGACCTTCAATCTGGATACTATCAGTTGTGTGTGAATAAGGAATACATTCTGAAGACAGCATTTTGAACCAGGTACGGGCATTACGAGTTTACAGTAATTCCTTTTGGGTTAACTAATGCACCCTCTGTTTTCATGGATCTAATGAACAGAGTTTTCAAGGAATATCTCGATGATTTTGTAGTGGTATTTATTCATTATATTTTTGTATAATCCAAAAGATAAAATGATCAAGAAAATCACTTGCACATTATCCTAAAGACTCTGAGAATACATGAATTATATGGTATGTTTAGCAATTTTGAATTCTGGCTTCAAGAGATTTCTTTTCTTGGTCATATTGTCTCTAAGGATGGAATATTTGTTGATCCTTCTAAGACCAAGGCAATCCAAGAATGGCTAGCACCAATGATTATAACTGAGGTACGCAGTTTTATTGGTTTAGCAGGTTATTATCGACGTTTTTTCCAGAATTTTTCCCGGTTGGCTAACCCATTAACGAAACTCACACATAAAGGGGTTAAATTTGTTTAGACAAAATAGTGTGAAGAATGTTTCGAAGAACTGAAGAGAATATTATTCAATGATCCTATATTGACTGTACCATCAGGGAATGATGGGTTTGTTATTTATAGTGATGCTTCAAAGAAGGGACTTGGTTGTGTCCTTATGCAGAATGATAGGGTTATTTCCTATGCATCACGATAGATAAAAATTCATGAGAAAAACTATCCTACTCATGATATTGATATAGATGTTATAATATTTTCTTTTAAGATATGGAGACACTATCTATATGGTGAAAAATTTGAGATTTATATTGATCACAAGAGTTTGATGTATATTTTCTCACATAAATAACTCAACATGAGGAAAAAGAGATGGCTCAAACTACTCAAGGATTATGATTGCACTATACACTACCAACGGGGAAGGAAAATAAGGGGGCAGATGCTTTGAGCTGAAAGGATCATGGAGTTTTGAATAAAATGAGAGTTGAAAGGGATCCAATTTTCATGGATCTAGTAAAGTAGGATATGGGAATAACCATGGAAGGTGAAACATCGATACTTTTTCAAATGGTTTCCAAAAAAATCTTTAATATAAAGGATTAAGAGTTCTCAAACCAATGATGAAGAATTTCAAAAGAATATTAAAACTGTGAATGATGGGAGATTGAGTTGACTTTGTGTATGAAAATGGGATTTTTAAATTTGGGAAGAGATTTTGTGTTCCCGATATACCTGATTTAAAAAGGTAATTGTTAGATGATGCTCATAGTTCCAATTTCTCTATACACCCTGGGAGCACCAAAATGTATAGAGATTTGAAGGAACATTTTTGGTGGGACAACATGAAATGGGAGATTTCTGATTTTGTGTCAAGATGTATGGTTTTTCAACAAGTGCATGCTGGAAGACAACTGCCTGGAGGATTCATGCAACCTCTTCCCATTCCTGAGTGGAAATGGGATAATATCACGATGGAATTTGTCATGGGACTATCAAAGAATCCTAGAAGGAATGATGTAATATGGGTCATTGTTCATCGTTGTTTCCCTTGGAATTTTGGGATGACCTCCTTGATGGGAGGTTCAAACATTCCAATCGGTTTCTAACGGGTTTGTTCGTAGAACCAGAAACATCCAATAATTCCACACCCATTTGGACCTACTTTCCAAAGGTAGGCGCTCATTAGTTTGTGGACTGATGAGGCTTAGGAATTTGCATTGGTCGAGAGGATGGGAGTTCAGACTCATCGCACCTTTTTAGGGGAATTATTGTCTACTCCGGGACTCTCTTTATATATTTAAGTTATTTTCGTGAATCCTTATTACATTACCAAGTATAAAATGAGCCTTCCTTCAGATCTGACAATCAATGATTAAATATGTAGGAAATTTAGAGGGTCTTTTATATTTATTTGAGGTTCTTCATCAATAGAGAATCATCTATATTTATTTATATATTCTTGGTCAATGGTATCCTTAGACACATTTATATAGAAGTCTCTTGGTCATTATGATGACCATGCTAGTTTTAAAGCCACTCAGTATGGAACTTGAAGTTTATTGTCATTCAGAAGGACATGGATTATTTCAGAGTTGGGATCAAACCCACAGATGGGATACCTATATATCCTTTGTTTAGAAAAGGAATCAGAACCCATGTAGTTCGAGTAAGGGAGTATGATGTTTATGATTGATGGCACAAAGAAGGATTTCATAATTACTTTTACACTCTAAGCTCACGTGAGTCATGCTCGGGGTGATAAACAAGAGGTATTGGAAAAAATCAGACAATTGTGCCATGAAAGATGCAATCATAAGAAATAATGTGGGACTTATGTATGTATGACTGCCCAAATAAATGAAGATTAGGATTTACTTCAGGGAAGGAATCCAGGAACAGGGTCCATAAAGGTATATGTGCTTCATGGAGATTTGAATACTCTAACATGGGGCTTACCCCTGAAAAGGAGGCCCAAATTA
Organism: Viscum album; assembly: GCA_963277665.1. Lineage (NCBI taxonomy): Eukaryota > Viridiplantae > Streptophyta > Magnoliopsida > Santalales > Viscaceae > Viscum > Viscum album. The sequence continues at coordinate 1,544,592,506 of OY728129.1, forward strand.
GGAGAGGACTTATGATTGAGTTTTACTCCTGATAAGGAATCCCAGATCAAAGGTATATTAGGACTGGTTAAGAGAAATTAAGACTGGGGCTTATTCCTAAAAAGGAGTCCCAGGTTAATGAGGACTTGGGGATTACTCCTAAGGAGGATGCCCAGATTTGAGAATTATGACTGGGACTTACTCTTGAAAAGGAGGCCCTAGTCAATTGAGTTATCTCATCTTTAAAGGATGAGGTTAAATGAATGAAATCTCAATATTTAGTGACATAAAGATGTGTAAATAACTAGGTTTTGAGAGATATTCCACAGAATTCCTTTTAGATAAGGAAGTCAAATCAAGAAACCATGCCATAAATAACTTTTTAGAGTGTCTTAATGACTAAATCTTGAATAGGAGAAGTGGAATGGCTTAAGAGGGGTGAAATGGGCAAGAAGGGCACCCAAAAAGGCAGGGGGCGTATGTCCTGGCAGGCGCGCAGGTACTGCGTGGGCGCGCATGTCCTGGTCGCGCAGGTATACCCGCGCGACACATGGGTGCTTGTGCGTTGGTTAACCAGCAAGGAAATACTTGAGTGACTCTTTATTAAAGCCTTTAGAATCATCTTGAGGTTCTTCCAGAAGAGTGGCGCGCAAGTTTTAATGAAGGAGTAAGGCGGCGCGCAAGTGTGGCCATTTCCCTTAAGGGTTGTCCACTCAGGCGCACAAGTGTTGATGAGTTTCAACACTTAGGACTTCCTCCCCCTCTTTATATCTTCCGTTCTAGGTAAGAAATTACCTTAGAAGTGTTTCGGAAGCTTTGAGAAGACACTAGGGCACTGGGAGCTCAAATCTTAATTCTCAAAAAAAATTCCCCTTGAATGGGGGGCCCACATGGTCTATTTATAGGCTGGAGAAGACCCGGGCGGTTATCACTTAGGTCGTGCAAGTCACTTGTGAGACCATTAGTCGGCGCGCAAGTGTACCTGAGTGACCATGAGAGAACTTGTGTGACCTATGGTAAATGTTCTCTTTGTTCATCCCTTTTTCGATTTTTTGATGTTTCTTCAAAGGATGAATCAATTTGGACTATGGTATTTCCATTTCCAATCTTTAGACTCTGTGACGAAAAGGATAGTTAACAAAAGTCCCCCCTTAGAGTTGGATCTAAAAAAATGAGGATTTTACTCTGAGGAAAAGAAGAAAACCAAAGGAAAGGAGGCACGCAAGTATTTCAGTGTGCAACACTTGGCGGGAAGGTGGGAGTCGCGCAGGGCTGGAGCGCGCTGGATGTAGGCGCGCAGGTGGGCCGCCTGGCCTATACATACGCGGTCATTTGCCGCGCATAGAATCTGATTTCCGGATTCTCGACCTCTCGTTGTGCAAGTCACCTTCGCCGCGCAAGTCTCTCGTTTTCTGTTGTTTCTTCGCTGTCGCACTGCTGTTAAGGTAATAGGACTTGCGCGGTGATACTTGTGTGAAAGAAACTTGTGCGGCACATTAACACTTGCGCGACACATCCCTACTTGCGCGCCTTAATTACTTAGCCATTTTTTTCAAATTCATTCACACATTTTATGAAAAATCAACTTACTTAAAAGTTAATTTATTCATCTTTTGTGCAGAATCAATGGCTCTTAGACCCGGAATAGTTGATGAAATGGCTAGAAAGCGAATTGATGATATGATGAACATCATTCACCATGATTATTATACTTTCAAAGATAGAACTCTTCTAGATTTGGCTAAGTATCTGAAGAAATATCATCGTGACTTCCCACAGAGCACTTATCTGCCTTTGTATGGCTATGGTCATCTGCAAGAAGTCACCATTCTAGAAGCAAAGAACTATCTTCCATTTTCGTGGTTTCAAAATTACACCAACATTGCTTCAGCAAATATCTCAGGTGGAGGATTATTTCTAAATGCTGGAATAGTGGAGAAGGCCCACATGATGCATCATAGCCCTTGTACACCAGATCTGAATGATCATACACCTGAGCTGCAACCACATTGTCATCCTTCAATCTTCTGAAATGTTCAGATGGATCAATCCAAAGGCTGGAAGAAAAGTTGGGACTTCCGTCCTGGGGGAGGCATGAAGTCAACTTGGATGTGGGCATACTGGGTGCGAAAAACCTATGCAAATTTTGTCGAGGATTTGAAAGGAGTGGCATTATATGAAGATGTCTAGGTTGGGAAAACATGCGTTTACATACATGATAACTTAATGCCGGAGATACTCAGCCACTGGAGTCCAGCTACTAATTCTTTCCATCTGACTCATGGAGAAGTAGGCATTAGTCTGTGGGATGTCCACAAGATCTAAGGGGCTCCAATTTTGGGTGACATGTATGATGAATTCATTCCACCCAAGGTGACTTGGAATTATTCAGAGAAGACTCCTGCTTTTTCTTGGGAATTATTTAAGATCTTCCACTGGCTCAAGAGTTTAGAGACCTCGTTAACTCATTCTAGAAAGGATATTCATCCGGAGGAGTGGATGAATATATTTCTTATTGAGAATAAAGAAAAGGAGCTAAAGGAGAAGGAGCCGAAGGAGAAAGGATCCAAGAAAAATAAATCCAAGGATAAGAGGCCCAAATGTCCTACCACCTACCCAAAACCTGAGAAGAGGGGTGCTCATGGCACATTCTGGCCAACTCTAGAAGCAGGAGAGTTCGATAAGTGGGGATATGAGGTGAATCAAAGGATCCCAAAGAAGACTCGTCTGGCGGGCTTCTTGGCAGTGTGGCTTAGTGTTTATCTCTTGCCAGTCAGGGATTCAAAGGGAGGCATTAGGCTAGGGACCTTCGTCATTGCAGGAAAGTTAGCTGAGGGAAAAATGGTTGGGTTGGCTACCCCCATTTTAGCAAAGATTAACAGGAGTTTACTTCATGTCTTCATGGGTAAATCTACTTTAAGAATAGTGTGAACATTCCATGTTTTATGGGGATGTATTGCCACTCACTTCATGACTTAAAATGTACAGAATGGATTAAAAATTCTTGGAAGTTCTTTCACGTCGTCAGTGCAGGAATTCTTTGGATTTGCTCCATTAGATGTTAATGCCTATGAAATGAAAGTGAGGTTGAGCATGTTTAAGGAATTAAAATTTTTTCCCTATGGAAGTCCGCCAACCGGGCGGTTTGTTGATGATGGAACAACCCATTTGTATTTGAGGGCATACATGCTAGCTTGCAGGGATGGTGTGCTAGTTTCTAGGATTAACGGAGAAATTATATGCGATGCCTATGCTCCATATAGATTTGCACGTCAATTAAAATGTCTACAATAGATTGATGTATCTCCTCCAGTACATGTCAGGCTAGAGAAACATCCAATGGTTGCTCGGAAAATATGGTTGCTGACGTCAAGGGAGAATACTGGGGCAGTATTTGATTTACCAGTTGAAAATGCGGCACATAATTTGACTACATATTATGTCGAACACTGGATAGCATCATATCCCAAATGGATATTGAATCACCCAGTTTATCAGGTGGGGAAAAGGAAGAGGACTGTAGAGAAAGAAACCCTTCCTCATGAAGGTGATGATTCCCCACCTGAAGTTGATTTGACAAACTCCTCCTCTAGAACTGATTCACCGGATTCCCATGATAGGGATGATGATGCACAACCAGTGGCAAAGCGGTTTCGTGCCTGATATAATCCTCCGTCCAGAATTAAAAGACCCACACCATCAACTCCTGGTGAGTTACTTCATTGTAGTAATTTAATCACTGGTACTTTATAACGAAATAAGTCTTACTTTCTTATTCTCTATCTTTAGTTGTAGGAGCTGGGAAGAAATTGAAGTCAAAGATTGTAGGACCTTCCTCGCAGCCTTCATATCTAAGACTGTAGGCTGTCTAGTTATGGCAGATTTTGTACTGTGGTACTGAGACCGCATGGATGGATTTATGTGAGGGCCTACAGCATCCTGGAATAGGAAATCTTCTGGCTTCTACAGATATTCAATATGAGGATAACCCCAATGAAGTGCGGGCTTACATCAGAGAGCTGGAAATGCTCATATATTCCACTGATGAGTTCTTTCCTATCACCAGGCGGGTGAAGGAAATGATTGATCGTGGTGCCACTAAGGGGGATGGTGGTTCTGGAGATGAGGAGTGGCATGAGTATGTGGCTCCTGAAGATGTAAGTTTTCTTTCCTTATTTGCTTTGCAACTTGATTCCAGTCGAAGCTTTGTTACATAAGGATGTTATTTTCTTCATATTGCAGCTTGCAAAGAAAGGAATTGAGGTTCCTTCGCCACAGTATATCCCTAGTGGTACTTCCATCGGGGCTTTTTCTGATTCTCCTCGTGAACCGGGAAAGATATCTCAAGGCCAGTAGGCCATGAATGAGGCGTTGTACATAGCCTTCCATTCACCAATCCAAGTTCTAATAAGGGAGACTACCGATACTCCCAAAAAACCAAAGAAGCAAAGGCAATGAAGGAGGAAGTCCATAGCTAAACGCTTCATTAGCAGCGGTAAGTCCTTCGAGTAATCATGAGTTTATACCCATGACCACATGGTTACTCAAATTTTTGGGGATTGCAGGGGCTTCTTCAATTTCCCCCCTGAGGTAAAGGATTGATCCTCCTTCAAAGACCACGGAGGGTGCTGTGGGACAATCACATATCCAAGCTGACTTGGCTGCTCCTGAAGAAGAGATGGCATCTATTCCCAGTATCCCTCCTATTACTGTTGAAAAAAGAGAATAACCTATTTCTGGTAAGTCAATAATGCTTCATAAAAATATTGAACGTAACACTGACTGACTTCCATTCTATGATACTTCAGGTTCAACTCCTGCATTAGAGCTTCTGGTGGCTGTTGCAACTGACACCGTGATTTTATCTGAAGATGTTGTCTAGGGTCAGGGGCTGCAGGACATAAGTCGTTAAGAAGACATATCAAACACTCCCACTGGTGAGACTAACCAGGATTCTGAAATATCATTGGATGAAATGATGAATCATGGCATATCTTTCGAATAATTTTATGATCATGCTAAGTTGTCATGTGATTTAGAAGACCTTGAGCGTGAGTCTTATCCTTCGCCCAGAAAATTTTCTTATAATTTACACTTCTAATCATGACTGAAATTGATATGTCATTCCATCCATAGAAACTACTGAACTGCCAATGCCTGAAGAGGGTGTGGACATTGATGTCAACCCTACCATTGCAGAAACATTAGCTCAAGCAGAGCTAAACCCAGTAAACCCTCTTGAGACCCATCTTGAAGATCCTGTTGAGACTGGGAAAGATGGGGAGGAGCCTTCTCAGGTATTTGATCCACCGTCAGGTAAGGGATAACAATATTTTTGATTGTACTTAATTTGCAAGACAATCGATTCTTTTTTTATCCTTTGAAGCTAACCAAAGCTTTCAATTAATCTTGCAGGGTTGTCAACTGCAGTGGCTAGATCTGGAGGTAAGGCCTCAGCCTATACCCCAACAAGAATTGAAAGTGAAGAAGCACAGGTCAGGGGGGAGGAGAAGAACAGGGCACTTTCTTAAGTGCATTAATCCCAGATTACATGCCCCCTGTGATGATGATGTTGAATCAGGCCCAGTGGTTCTTAAAGCATTCAGCTTTTCATGAAACAGGGCATGGAACAACATATGGAAAATCATATCTGATGTGCCTTTAGAAGATCTATCATCAAAGATACCTCGATTTGCATCCCAGTTTTTCATGCTAGGACTTAGCGGTTTTGGATATGAAAAGATCCATGCCGCGGTGAAACAGGTCATCTTTAGGAGGGAGAAGGAGCAAAAGTGGCGCAAAGATCTGACCAGGGTGAAACTGTCAGTTAACATTAGCGAATTTGAGGCTACGGTCTCCCAAGATGAGGTTGATTACACTGCCACAATGAAGGATTTGAAGTATAAAATCAAAGAAAAAGTCATCCAGCAGGTGAAACTCCAGCAACAGTTAGATGCTGTTACTGGGGAACTTGACCAACTCAATAATTCACTGGAGGGAGTTGAAAAGAATGGTATTAAGACCATTGAGGATGCCAAGAAAGCACTCCATCAGGCTTAAAAGAGTGAACTTGGTCGATTTCATGAGCTTCAAGTATCTACTGATGGAAGTTTGGGATGCGGTTCATAAATTGAAGACTTATGTTGACAGTCTTTTGTGATTCCTTGGAAAAGAGAAGAGAATCCAATCTGTGGATGTCCTTCTAACTCTTGTGCATCGATGTAAAACACTTTCACCTTCACTCATTTGTACCTGCATTCTCTTTTGCTACATGCTTTAAATTTTACCTAAGCTAATGGGCCTAGTAAGCATAGTTTGATTTTTACTAGGATTAATGTAAATAACCCTACAAACTTCGAACCTTTTAATTGCTCAATATTACATAAATCATACAAAATGTATGTTTAGTGAGCTGGAACATGACTTTTCATCAGATTTCCCTTGTCTTTTGTGGGCAGTTAAAAGTCATGCACGTTGGACATAAAGAGGCTAATGTTTAAGGTCGAAATAGCTTTGACTTAATGAATTAGAATTGACTCAATTCCTTGACAATTCATATGAAAACATAGTACCATACTCAAGTATAAGGGGGGGGGGGACTTAAACTATGACTTAATAATATTTGAATCTGAGGAATGATATGAAAAAGAGCTAAAAAGTCATTAGAAGAGGTAGTTCCCAAGAATGAAGTTACCATTATTTAACAAACCCGTTAGGGGGTTGAATTATGCAGGGCCACCTAAGGGCATTGGATGCATAGTTAAATAAAATAGTATCTTTTGGCTAACAAGTCTGTTATGTAGACTGTTTATACAAGGTCACATATGGTCACGTGCTTCATAGTCAGGAAAAAGAACTCTCAGAAATTTACTTTCCTAATGCTAAAAGCTAGTGAAAGTTTATGGAGATTCAAATTTTCCAAATTATAGAGTTTGTTGTATAGAAAGAGGTACTTGAAATATGGAAAAGATATTTCCAAACAAGATTATCAAAGAACTGGATGGATATTACACATACGAAGGTCTGACCCAAATGTAGGGAAGGAGAATATAAACCATATACTTGAATACTTTCAGATCATGAAAAAGGATATGGGACAAATATGTTAAGGATGGTTGCTTTTGCGGATCCCTACATACTGTCATTTAAGACAAATAAGGACAAAAGAGGCATTCTTCCCAAGAATGAAGTTACCACTATCCAAAAACCCCATTAGGGAGTTCAATTATGCAGGGCCACCTAAGGGAATTGGCTGCATAGTCAAATAATAATATCTTTTGGCTGACAAATATGTTATGTAGACTGTTTATGCAAGTCCGCCTATGGGCACGTGCTGCATAGTCAGGAAAAATAACTCTCAGAAATTTGACATTTTTGTGACTATAAGTCATGAAAAGGGTTATGAAGATCTGAAAATATTTAAGGTTAGGATTATGACACATAAATATGGGTATTGTCTAATGTATACAGAGATACACAGATCAATCCTAACCATAATCATGTTGTGGCTGGGTCCTGAATTGAAATGTTAGACTTCACTATGTATCCCATAAGGATGGGAATCAATCCATACGTAGTTCTTGAACTACAGTTTAACGTCGTATGGGACAAAAGGATTAGAGATCTTATTTTAGGGTCATAGAGCTTGGACCATTAAAAGAAATACACAGTGTGTGCTTTCATGGGGACTTTTCATCCAAGGGATTGAAAGCAGAATTTGGGGTTAGGCCTAAAGACTTGGGGCTAGATTCAAGGGACACCCGAACGTTCCTACATATCCCATAAGGATGGGAATCAAGACCACGTAGTTCTAGAAATACCCTTTGTACAAATTTGGTTCATGCATGTGAAGGGTGAAAGGGGACTTTAGTGCAATGATGGTTTAACCCAAGATAAAAGGTTTGGGCATTGCCATGTATGCACATAGTCTTTGAAATGAAACTTGATTGAAAATCAATGTAAATAATGATTCCCTCTCAAGTGAGGGTATCAAAGAATATTGTAGTTTATTGTCATACTGGAAAAAAGTGGTGTATAGTTTAACGTCGTATAACAAGGATGAAAGTGAACCAATGTAAAGATATTGATTCTAGGGGTGGTTTTAAAAATCAACATCATATGAGATAGAGGTGAACCAATGTGAAGAGATTGGTTTTGGGCTTGAACCTTGGGAGGTTTCCTATGTACCCAGCCTGGAAGGAAAGGATCAAAGTCTGTGTAGTTCAATTGAATAATGAATTAGTGATCAAGTTTTTTTTGAGAACAATGACCTAAAAAATGTTGTTGGGACTTACACATGGTTAGCAGCCCAGAGAGGGTGTTATGGTTGAAGTTTACTCTAAGCTCACGTGAGTCATACTTTATGTGAGAAATAAGAGGTAGCAATAAACTTAACTATACACAGTTTAACGTCATGTAGGACGTATCATGGACTTTCTGTACAGTTTAGTGTCATGTAGTTAGGATGATGGGGAAAATATAGTTTAACTTCATATTGGATGAAAGGGGGACTGTGCAGTTTAATGTCATGCAGTGAGGACAAAAGAGTACACCATTTAACGTCATGTTGGACGTATTAGGGATTTTTTCACAGTTTAGCATCATGTTGGATAAAAGTGAAAATAGTTTAAGGTCATATGCATGGTCCGTTGATGATGCAGTCTAACGTCTTGTTGGATGGTGATGTAGTTTAAGGTCATACAGGACCTTTGATGATTATGCAGTTTAATGTCTTTCTGGACGTAAGGGACTTTTATACAGTTTAGCTTCATGTAGTTAGGACGTCACAATTTAATGTCTTGTTGGATGTAAGGGACTTTAAAATAGTTTAGGGTCATATGCATAGACAGTTGATGATGCAGTTTAAGGTCATACAGGACCTAGTTGCAGTTTAAGGTCATACTGGACCTTGGTGTAGTTTAAGGTCATACCGGACCATTTAGGGAACTTTTTCACAGTTTAACGTCGTTTGGGATGAAAGTAAAAATAGTTTAAGGTCATATGTATGGACCATTGGTTATGCAGTTTAACGTCTTGCTGGATGGTTGTGCAGTTTAAAGTCATACCAGACCATTAATGATGTATTTTGTGTTTATACAACATACTTCTTCAAAAATCTGGCATTGGTTGGAATAGTGATGAATTCTCCATCCATCGAGATTAATGAATAAGATCCATTGGAGTAGACCATATGTATTGAGTAAGGTCCTTCCCATTTTGGATCAAGCTTGGGAGGCTTCTTTCCGAGTATCATTGGAGTTTTGAGAACTAATACCAATTCTCCCTGAGTGAATGAATGAAGATGAACTTTTTTGTTAAAAGCCTGTGCTATTTGATTCTGATAGACTTCCAAGTGGTGCAAAGTGCAGAATATTTTCTCACCTAATCGTTCCAATTCATTCAATCGCTTTTGAGATTGTTCATCTATAGATTATTGATCACAAATGGAAACTCTGAGCGAGGGTAGTTGAATTTCAACTACCAAGACTGCTTCCGTTCCATATACCAATGAATATGGAGTTGACCAAGTTGTAGTGCGGGTGGTCGTCCGATAAGCCCATAAATCATGAAAGAGTTTATCAAGCCATGACTTCTTATCTTTATTCACCATATTTTTCAGTATATTTGACAGAGTCTTGTTGAAAGATTCTATCTGGACATTGTCCGCTGCATGATACCGAGATGAATGGTTGGATTTGATGTTGTATTCTTGATACAACTTCTTCACCTCGGATGAACAGAAGTTGGTTCCATTTTACGTCAATATGGCATGAGAGACACCAAATCCGGTAATGATGTTAGACTTGATGAAGCTAACAACGCATTTAGAACTGACTTCCTTGAGAGGTATTGCCTCTTCCCATTTGGAAAAGAAGTCAGTAGCGGTAAGAATATACTTAAACTTCTTGGCCGTAGCCAAAGGGTAAGGTCCCACCACATCCGTTCCCCATGTGGAAAATGGCCATGAGTAATTAGTTGTATGAAGAAAATCTGGAGGATGATGAATTAAGTTGGCATGTACTTGGCATGAATGACACTTCTTTGTGAAATCGACACAATCTTGTATCATTAAAGGCCAAAAGTATCCAAGCCTTCGAATCTGATCAGACAGTCTATGTCCAGACTGGTGGGCACCACAGACTCCTACATGCACTTATTTTATGACAGCCATTGTCTCTTCACCATCAATGCATCTGAAGATAACTCCATCAAAACCACATTTGTAGAGAATTTTCTCTAGGTGATTTGGGCTATCATAAAGAGTAAAATTGACCACATGTCGCCGGATTTGTTCTTTCTCAGCTCTATCAGGTGGAAGTGTTCAATTTTGAAGGTATTCCCTAATAGGTGACATCCATCCTGTAGTATGATCATAAGGTTTAGGAATAGGACTAATTTCATTAATTTCCTCTGTTCTGATTCGAACATAAGGTGAAATTGCATGACAGTGGGAAATACTGATAGTTGTCTCGTCCCGATTTGGATCTTCCAGAGCCGTGGCTATATTAGCCAGTGCATCAGCTTGATCATTTTTTGATCTTGGGACATAAGAAAATGTCGGTTCCGAAGGGAATTCCGCCATTAACTCTCTGATGTAATCATACAAAGGGATTAGTTCTTTTTTTCTGATGGCATAATCCTCATTGACTTGTTTGATTACCAGGTCTCAATCACCTTTCACCTTTAAGTGATTCACTTGTGATTGAAGTGCTAATTCCAATCAAACGATGAGAGCTTGGTATTCGGCTTCATTATTGGTACCACCTTCCCACAATAAGAATGAATAAGGTAACAATGCCTTTTCTGGAGAAATGAGCATAATTCCTAAGCCAACTTTGTTGAATTTAGGATTTTCCACTTTTCTCCCTGTTGGACTTCTGGAAGCACCATCAAAATACATTTATCATGCCTAAGGAATTTCTTGAATAGAGAAGACTTCCTCATTAGGGAGTTCAATATCTAAAGATGTGTCTTCCACTGAAGGGTGTTCATCCAGTAAATCAGCCAGAGCTTGGCCCTTTATTACCTTTTGAGACACATACTAAATGTCGAATTGCTGCAAAATAACTCCCCACCTTGCCAGACGTCCTGTAAGCATTGGACGACTAAGGATAAATTTGAGCGGGTTATTGTGAGATACCAATTGGACCTCGTGATGTTGTAGGTAATGTCTCAACTTCTGAACTGCAAAGATTAATGCCAGACAGCACTTCTCAATACTTGAATACCAGGTTTCTGCTTCAATCATAGTTCGACTGAGATAGTAGAGGTTGTTTTCATTCCCATCATCATTCTTTTGAGCAAGGAAGACACCCAATGATCGCTCTAGATCTGTTACATAGAGGATAATTGGTCTTCCTTCAATAGGTGGAATGATTACTAGTGGACTCAAGAGGTATTTCTTGAGAATATCGAATGCTTCTTGACATTCTTCAGTCCACTGGTAAGTGACTCCCTTCTTCATTAATTTGGTGAAGGGTAAACTTTTTCCTGCCAAATTGGCGATGAAACGCCAAATATAGGCTAATTTTCCTTGAAGTCCTCTTAATTGTTTCAAATTTAGAGGAGGTGATATACCAAGGATTGACTTGGTCTTCTTAGGATCGACTGCAATACCACGATGGCATACAACAAAGCTGAGAAATTTTCCAGAGGTTACCCCAAAAGCACATTTTAAGGGGTTCATCTTCAAATTATGTTGTCGAAGCTTGTGGAATATGACTTCCAAATCAGCCAAGTGATTAAAACTTTGTTTGAATTTAACCACCAAATCTTCTACATAGAATTCAACAAACTTCCCTAAGAAGGGTGTGAAGATATGATGCATGGAACGCTGATATGTTACACCTGCATTCTTTAAGCCAAAGGGCATTACCCAGTAGCAAAACACACCCTGAGGGGCTCTGAAGGATATAGATTCCTCGTCTTTTGGGGCCATTCAGATCTGATTATATCTGGAATATCCATCCAGGAAGGAAAGTGCTTCATATCCAGCTGTTGCATCAATTAAAAGTTCTTTAATCGGAACTGGGAAATCATCCTTAGGACAATGCCGATTAAGATCTCTGAAATCGATGAAAACTCTAATTTGTCTGTTCTTCTTCATTACGGTGACAATATTATCTAACCACTTGGGATATTGAACTTCTCTGACAAAGTTAGCTTTGATAAGCTTATCCACTTCAGCTTCAATTTTAGAATCATAAGTTGGGTGTGTTCTTCTCGTGGCTTGCTTAAATCCTCGATGTTCTTATGGTAAACCCAAATGATGAGTTGCAACATCAGGATCAAGCCCGGGCATTTCTGTATAGTTAAAAGCAAATATATATATATTTTTCTTCAGAAAAGAAATATACATCTCTTTCTCTTCAAGAGTAATGGATGCACTGATTAAATTGGGACGTGGATCTTCTTTTGTACCCAGATTTATTTCTCTGAGTTCATCCACAGTGGTAGAGATACCCTCTTCAAATGCTGGAGGAGTATCTCTAAGATCTTCCTCTTCTTCTTCATCATGTGTTATTTCTTCCATTTCTACTTGCATAGTAGATGATAAATCGTAATTTTCATGATCAGAAGATATGTCAAAATTTACACATCTTGAAGAAGAAGCTTCCATTTCTGACCCGATTGATGATGAAGGGTCTTCTTTGGGTAATAAAGAGGAGATGATGGATTGAAAATCGACATCATTTTCCATATCTAATTTTGATATAACTTCTTCTGGACTAATTGGAGAAGTATAGACATGTTGGATTTCAGAAGATGAAATGAAGACGTCACCATTTGTGCTTTCATCACTGCTTGGTGGGTTACCAATTTCTTCCATGTTGTCTGGCTCGATTGCCGTAATTGACATTATGGATCTTTACATAAGAGTATTTTGATTTGGGTCTATCTTTTCAATTTTATTGATAGGAAATACATAATCTGTAGTCACATGTGTAAATGGATTTACTGGAATCATCTCCAAACCATATGGAGCATTAACTTTGGTAATCTCCTTTATTGTGGATTTTTTTCTCCTCTTCATGTGATAGAATTCCGCCTCAATGTATTGAGACTCACATGTCTTGAATGGGGCCTTATCACCACACAATGTCCCAAATTTACCATCGAAACAATATTTGAGACATTGATGGTATGATGAAGGGATAGTCGCATGCTGATGTAGCCAGGGTCTTCCAAGCAAGATGTTGAAAGCTGAGTCTTGATCAACAACCATGAAATCCAAATTGTATATAAGATCTCCAAACTGAGTTCTGAGTGTAACTTCGCCCAGTGGTTCTTGTTCATTTTTACCATATCCTTGTAACATCATGGTAGAAGGAGATAAATCAGATTCTATGAGGCCCAATCGATGAAGTGTACGAATGGGTATGAGGTTGACTTCTGAACCATTGTCAATAAAAGCTCTTCGGACACCTACGCCATTGACCTTGACAGATAAGTACAAAGGTCTAATATACCCATACAAAACATCATCTTCATCTTCATCAGTAGAAGATATTATTTCATGTCATTCTGCAGGATTATTGTCTATGTGATAGACTTTAGCTGCAGCAATTTCAGTTTCAAACTCCTGAGGACTCGACAAAGCCTCGATGAGTGCTTCCCGAAGATCTTTTGACAGATTCAGAGCATCCAGAATTGATAACTTGGCTGGTACATGGGCCAAGTGTTTCACTACATCATACTTTTGATCTAGAGGTCTGTGTTTACCAACAAGAATATGTGCTTTAGTAGGTACCTTGGAAGCAGATGCTTTGGAAGTTGATGCATCTTGTATCAGGATAGAAGTTGGCAATATCCCTGGTTTTAGAAGATTAGACCGATTAGATCCATTTACTTGCTGAGAGGAAGAAGATGGAACCTTCAACCGGTCTTCCAAAATAACAGTGCCAGGACTAAATTTGCTATTGGTAGAAGAACTTGCTTGTTCTTGCGGAGCTCGCTGGAGGGCTCTACCACAAGTTTCTGCTGCGTACACAGTTCTAGTAGGGGTAGAATTGGAATAGTGGATTCTGAAAGATCCACGTCTTCCCCTATATCCTGAGACTCTGGAACTTCCTCTGATTCCCTCGTTTGATATAGGGAATTCAGGCTCATCGAAATCGAAACTGCGACTGGCATATGGATCTGTTAATTGAATCATATTAACAGAACCGAAGATTAATTCTTCGTCTGATGAAGACTCCGCCTGATTAGCCTGTTTAGGCTGTTCCGTTTGGTGGGGCAGTGCCCGTGGCTTTGAAGTAGATGGCATGAAGTTTTCCAGAGTCAAAGACAACTTAGGCTTTGACACATAATCATATTCTTCTGATTATTTTTCTTTCTTTGAATCATATCGTTTCTTTGAGGAATTTCCCTCTGACGAAGAGGGTTTTTCAGCAACATTCATGGCAGAAGACACAATTGGTTTCTTTAATTGTGTTCACAAAATAGCATGAGTTCGGTTGATTATCTTTCTGACCATCTAATCATCATAATTGCATGCATTTTTGATTTTGACTTCTTTCCATTCGTCTTCCTCCTCTGGAACTATAGTAGTGACACATGCTACCTGGACTGAAGAGCCTTTCAGTTTGACTTGTCCCGAGTCAACCATCTTTTGCAAGAGGTCTTTAAAGACAAAACACTCATGGATGGGATGCCCCAACATTTGTTGAAAGGGGAAATAATTGGGACGGTCTTCAACTCCTTCCTTTTTTGGCCTCTTGGGCTTTGGCAGCTAAACCAAATTATTCTCTAGGGCCGAAATAAAGTAACCAAGAACTTTTTCATTTCGAAAAGAGTATGTTTTTCTCTTCAGATCCTCAAATTGTTTTTGTCTTTGATCTCTTTGATCTTCTGGACGAAATTTCCTTTGTTGTTGTCTCTCAGGAGGTGGATCCCTTCGAGAAGATGAAGTTTTTTAGGTAGAAACAGGTACAGGTGCTTGTTTAAGCATAACTATAGCAGTTTTTGCTTTACCCATTCTCCTTCCTGAAGCTGATGGAATTACACGAGATTTAGCCTTAGCCTGTATAAAGGAATCTTAAATTTGCTGAGTGATTGAAGTAAGGTCTCAAAACCCTCTTGTGTATTTCACAGGGATCAACGGCGTGCCTAATTCGTCACGCAGATTTTCCACACAGATTGGCAACAGTTCCTCTTGAGGGAGTTCTAGGCTCAGGGAATATGTTAACCCCTTTTGGTGATAAATGAAACCAGAGACTCTTTCATTCTCCCTTTTCATACAGTTTGTAAGTCAAAAACTTTTGTCTTTGGAAAAGTTTAACTGAATTGAAGATGAAATCGTTGGCAGAGATCTTCCCATCTGGTAATTGACTGGGATTTTAAGCTTGTATACCAGAGAAAAGATGGTCCTTGCAAGGTTACATGAAGCATCTGAGTTTCACTGCTTCTTGCTGCTCCGGAGTTCCCATCATTGGATCGCAAAAAGACACGTAATGTCTCAAATGCTATTCAGGGTCGCCTGATCCATTGAAAATAGGGAATATAGGGTTTCCAAAACTGGATGGGGGAGAGACTGAATCTACCCATTCAGGGTAAGATCTCTTTTATGGTTGAACCTGTGCACGTTTCCCTTCCATAGTTTCTAACCAAGATATTAATGACTCAATGGTAGTTATTAACTTTTGAGAAACATCCAGTTGAACTTGGACTTGGGTAGGTGCAATGACTGGATCTTGGATAGATGTGGTGGTTGGTTCTACAACTGATGGTAGCACTACCACCTGTTGTTGCACTTGACCTGTAGGATTAGACCTATGATGGTGTACTGATAGAGGAGGATATTCTTGACCCATCTCAGTAGCCGAAACAAATTCCCTTGGTTGACTGACTCCAGCACACTTAAGAAAAAGACTACTCTGAAGTAGTTCTGCATTCAACCTCTTTAATTCCTTCATTTCTTCCTCCTGTTGTAAAAACCTTTTCTATAGTGAGAGAGATTTTCCTTCTCCAGAGTAAGGATATGTAACCTGATTATTTCCCCTCCCTTTGTTGGATCCTTTTCGGAGAGGGGTAAGTGTGTTACTTGAAGGATTACCTAGGTTCTGAGTAACCCTTTGATTTCGTGTATGCACACCTTCTTCATTTGTGTCGGTGGGTACATCTTCTTGAGCAGGAACCTCTTCATCTGAGTCACCTGAGTGAGCCTCATCTGGTGGATCAGCAACAACGACATTGATGACATTGATTAATGCATAACGCATTTCATCCCTTCTATCAGCATTTCTGTGATATTTTCTTCTTTTATGTCTTTGATGAGACACTGCCTTTTGTTGATTCGATCCCTCAGGAACTTCTTGATGAACCGTAATCTGGAGGGAATCTCTTGATAATTTGTCTCTTCGTTCCTCTTGAGGTTTCTTCCCCAATCGAGAAGAGACCGACTTTCTCTGAGGAGGGGATTGATGATTTGAAAAATTCCCCAGTCCGGTGGACTGGGGTTGTTCCTGCTATTCCCGCTCAACTCCTCGAATCCTATTTGTTGATTCTGAGGGTTGATTTAAAAGAGTCCCCAGTCTAGAAAGCTGGGGTGTCTCTTGACATGCTATGTCTGAGACTTTCTTAAAATCTCTCTTGATCTTGTGAACCTTGGTCCGGAAATTAGCTAGATGCATTAACCTGTATCCACTTTTATCACCTGGTTCAAAAGACCGTTTGATGATTTCTGACACTTCTGTCACTTGATGATGTGCTTGATCTATATGAGAGGCCTATTCAATATTCTCTTTTTCTTGATGCAAGATTAATTCAACAACTTTTTCTCTGTATGCTTGATTTTGAGAGGAACTAGTTGAATCATGTTCTTGGGAAAGCTTTTGATTACAAACAAAGACCATTGACTATGGCCGACCATGGGAAATAACATTGCATGAGACCATTTGCGGCGGGCTTTACTAACTAGAGAGCACCGTGAAATGCAGTGCTCTATGAACACCCCATCCTCTTACACGAATACCATATGGGGAAGTGGCAATTAACTGACGCAATTTTCTTAGTGCGCCAAGGCATAAACGTTGAAGGGCTCTCTACTGCTCTTCAACCTTTAGATATCGAGAGACTGATAGAGATTCCAAATCAATCTGACATTGTAACCCTTCTATTATCTTAAGATGATTTTCATATTAATCATAAGACAATACTTTCTTCTTAAACTGACAAAGAGTTTTCCATATGTTGAGACAAATATCATGAATTCCATCTTCCGTCAACATTTTTGGAATGTCATACTGAGAATCAGCCAGAGGCCAAAATATGACTGGCACTTCACCTTTCGCCAGTTGTTTTCTCATGTTCACCATTGATTATTTATCATTTTATGAAGATTCTTCTACCTATTTTGGCCAGATCTAGTGCTTCCTTATTGCCTCATTGGATTCAACAGGATTGGTAGAGAAATCATTGATCAAACTAGAAGATGCATGACTTAGGGGTAGTTCGGATAATGACCTACACCCTGGGCTATCTTCTGATTGAGAAAGTATTTCACCTATTAGAGATGAAGCATCAGACATGACTGGTTTCGTATTTGCAGGTGCCTCAAGATAAGAGGGAATTCTTGGAACTACATCGTCCACTGGATCATTTTCCGGGAAATGTGCATCACTAATGCGGAGAGGACTTTCGTAGTGAAATTCATCATCATGGGGAGGACCATCATAATGGGTTATAACAGAAGATGAGATCTCTTGCTCCTTGGTCTTTTGACCACACGGAGGGTTCCTGTGGCTCTCATCTGAAGATGAAACTTTGAGATCGACCGAATTGTCATGAAGCAAGCCTTCATGAGGAAGTGTTTGTTGAAGACATTCGGAATTAATGTTCCCAGTATTGGGAAATGAGGGAGCAGAATCTTGAATTCCAATAGATAACTGTCTGAGGGCTTCAAGAACTTCAGCATCGAGCAAGGCCTTGTTACAGATTGGCTCTTGATCTCCTGACTGTGTTGGGCGGGTATTTTTCTTAAATGCCTTCTTACTAGCTTTGGAAACCACTTGTTGATGAAAGTGGCTGCTCTGAGAAGGTGTATGTTCCTGATCAGGAAAGATGGTCAGGTTAGGCTGACAATCTCCACCCAAATCATGTGTATGTGCCTGACTTTGTTGTCCGTATGATATGGGGGAGTACGCCCCACAACCCTATTGGACTGGAACAGATGTGTGTGTATGTTCCGGATTGAACTGTTGATGTGTCACTCCATTGGTAAGGATAGATTTATGTGTCTTTCCCTGAGATGCTGCTGAAGCTATTATAATATCCTGGCAGGCATCCAGAATATGAGCAGGAATTTGCTTCTTCTCTTTCACCATTGATAGAATATGCTTGGTGACTTCAACTGCCGGAACGGGGATATACGTCCATTCCGGGCTTGGAGTAGGTGTATATGCCTGCTCCTGTCCTCCTTTTCCTATCAGTGAATCCTGACAGTACTCAAGTGTGGGGGAAGAGAGTTGAGTCTTCCTCCTATTTGTTGTCGGGGCTTTCCGACTAACTTCTCCAAATGCTACCAAGTGATATTGTTGGTAAACTTGATTAATACTAGGAGGTGTATGTGCCTGGTGATTGCACTTTGCCGAACGTAGTTGATTAGATCCATCATATGTAGTCAGACAAGCCTGCTGACTAGCTGATTATGTATAAACAAGTGTATGTTCTTGCCTATAGTACTCTGCCGTAATTTCTTGGCAGGATTGTTGTGATGCTGCTAGACGAGTCTACTGGACAACGGAATTAAAACGGGAAATTTTGTGTTCCTGCTTGTTGCTTGCCACCAAGTTAGGTTGGTGGACTTCTCCGGAGATGGCAGAGATGAGAACCTACTCACTGTTAATCGGATTTTGCCTCTGGCGATTTTTCTTGCCTGCTCGGGTTCAAGGAACCTGAGCCGAACGCCTGGAGTCGGTACCCACATCATGTTGAGGGCGCACTGCCTCACGAGTCTGGCAGCAATTGTTGGTGGGAGCCCGCGGGAAGGACTCCTATCTGCTTGAATTAAGGCCCTGAGGGACCTTCTCATTCACCTCCCCATAATAAGGGAATGAATGGTGATTGCGTTCTGGGGATAACGACCCGAAATGGTTGGAGACGGTAGTCAACACCGCCTGCTTCTTGATCACTGGTCGTCATTGTCCGAATGATCGGTGTGAGTTGTTCACTTGGAGGGCTTGTCGGGATGCCTCCATATTTGGGATGGTACCATGTCGACGGTAATCTTTAACCAGTGCATTTGATACCCAACGTTGAAGACGCTGAGTAGGTGATGTCATCCTCAGAGCAGAAGACGATCCAGCAAGAGTAGCAGCAGTGGCATTTGTAGCAGCAGTATTCATAGGTGTGAACTTAAGAGCATCCATTCTAGAAATAAATAAGATCTTATAAAAGAGTGCATGTTTGATATAACAGACATAATCAAGATAAATTCAGCCACTACATCTTTCGGATGAGCACATATGTCAATGATTGTTTTTGTTTTCCCTCTCATTGAGTTTTAAATAGGGGCCTAACAAATAGGTAAAACATCATTTTAACTTAGTTAAGGATTCACATTGGGTTCAACATTTTTTGTTTCCCTTGGAATTTGGGGATGACCTCCCTGATGGAAGGTTCAAACATTCCAATCGGTTTCTAACGGGTTTGTTCGTAGAACCGAAAACATCCAATGATTCCACATCCATTTGGACCTACTTTCCAAAGGTAGGTGCTCATTAGTTTGTAGACTGATGAGGCTTAGGAATTTTCATTGGTCAAGAGGATGGGAGGTTGGACTCATCACACCATTTTTAGGGGAATTATTGTCTACTCCGGGACTCTCTTTATAGATTTAAGTTATGTTCATGAATCCTTATTACATTACCAAGTATAAAATGATCTTTCCTTGAGATTTGAAAATCAATATTAAATATGTATGAAATTTAGAGAATCTTTTTTATGTATTAGAGGTTCTTTATCGATAGAGAATCATCTTTATTTATTTAGAGATTCTTGTTCAATGGTATCCTTCGACACATTTATATAGAAGTCTCTTGGTCATTATGATGAACATGATGGTTTTAAAGCCACTTAGTGGGGCACTTGAAGTTTATTGTCATTCAGAAGGACATGGATTATTTTAGAGTTGGGATCGAACCTGTAGATGGGCTACCTACGTATCCTTTGTTTAGAAAAGGAATCAGAACCCACGTAGTTCGAGTAAGGGAGTATGATTTTTATGATTGATGGCTCAAAGAAGGATGTCATAATTACTTTTACACTCTAAGCTCACGTGAGTCATGCTCAGTGTGAGAAATAAGAGGTATTGGTAAACATCAGACAATTGTTCCATGAAAGATGCAATCATAAGAAATAATGTGGGACTTATGTATGTATGACTGCCCAAATAAATGAAGATTAGTATTTACTTTAGGGAAGGAATCCAGGAACATGGTCCATAAGGGTATATGTGCTTCATGGAGATTTGAATACTCTAACTTGGGGATTACCCCAGAAAAGGAGGCCCAAATTAGGAGAGGACTTATGATTGGTTTTTACTCCTAAGAAGGAATCCCAGATCAAAGGTAAATTAGCACTGGTTAAGAGAAATTAATACTGGGGCTTATTCCTGAAAAGGAGGCCCAGGTTAATGAGGACTTGGGGCTTACTCCTAAGGAGGATGCCCAGATTTGAGAATTATGACTGGGACATACTTCTGAAAAGGAGGCCCTAGTCAATTGAGTTCTCTCATCATTAAAGGATGAGGTTAAATGAATGAAATCTCAATCTTTAGTGACATAAAGATGTGTAAATCACTAGGTTTTGAGAGATATTCCACAGAATTCCTTTCAGATAAGGAAGTCAAATCAAGAAACCATGCCATAAATGACTTTGAAGAGTGTCTTAAAGACTGAATCTTGAATAGGAGTAGTGGAATGGCTTAACAGGGGTGAAATGGGAAAGAAGGGCACCCAAAAAGGCAGGGGCGCACAAGTCCTGGGAGGCGCGCAGGTACTGCATGGGCGCGCAAGTCCTGGTCACGCAGGTATACCTGCGCGACACATGGGTGCTTGTGCGACGGTTAACCAGCAAGGAAATACTTGATCGACTCTTGATTAAAGCCTTTAGAATCATCTTGAGGTTCTTTCATAAGAGTGGCATGCTAGTTTTAATGAAGGAGTAAGGCAACGTGCAAGTGTGGCCATTTCTCTTAAGGGTCGGCCACTCAGGCGTGCAAGTTTTGATGAGTTTCAACACTTAGGCCTTCCTCTCCCTCTTTAGATCTTCCGTTCTAGGTAAGAAATTACCTTAGAAGTGTTTCAGAAGCTTTGAGAAGAGACTAGGGCACCGGGAGCTCAAATCTGAATTCTCAAAAAAAATCCCCTTGAATGGGGGGCCCATAGGGTCTATTTATAGGCAGGAGAAGACTTAGGCGGTTATCACTTAGGTGGCGCAAGTCACTTGCGCGACCATTAGGCGGCGCGCAAGTGTACCTGTGCGACCATGAGGGAACTTGCGTGACCTATGGGCAATGTTCTCTTTGTTCATCCCTTTGTCGATTTTTTGATGTTTCTTCAAAGGATGAATCAATTTGGACTAAGTTATTTCCCTTTTCCAATCTTTAGACTCTATGACGAAAAGGGGCATCAACAATCGTCTTACCAATTCAGCACATTTTCTTGCTATAAGAGAAGATCGACCACTTGAAAGTCTAGAAAGACTATATATTAATGAATTTTTGAGACTTCATGGAGTACCCCTATCGATTGTTTCTGATCATGATCCCTGTTATACTTCAAGATTCTAGAAAAGTCTTCAGAAATCCCTGGATACTGAACTTCATTTGAGCACTGCTTACCACCCCCAAACTGATGGACAATCAGAACGGACTATTCAAAACTTATAAGACATGTTGAGATCTTGCTCACTTGACTTTCAGGATATGTGGGATCAATATTTACCTCTAGTGGAATTTTCCTATAACAATAGCTTCCATTCAAGTATTCAGATGGCACCATATGAAGCATTATAGGGAAAGAGATGTCTCACACCAACCTGTTGGGATGATGTTAGTGAAAGAAAACTTGTAATCCCAAAACTGGTGGAGGAAACAATGTAAAAGGTGAAGGTAATCCAAAACCACATCAAAGCAGCTCAAAGTAAGCAGAAGAGCTATGCCGATAACTGAAGGAATGATTTGGAATTTCAGGTAGGAGATCATGTTTTCTTGAAGGTATCTCCTTGGAAGGGAGTTATATGTTTCAGTAAGAAGGGTAAATTGAGTCTCTGGTACATAGGACCTTTCAAAATTCTAGAACGAATTGGGGATGTAGCTTATTATTTGGAAATGTTGCCAAATCTCTCCAAAGTTCACAATGTGTTCCACGTATCACTGTTGAGAAAATACATGTCTGAACCAACACATGTACTCACCTATGAGATTTTAGAACTGGAACCTGATATGTCTTATTCTGAAGATCCCATCAGGATTCTTGATATAAGATAACAAGTGATGAGAAACCGGATGACTCGTCTGGTGAAAGTTCTATGGAGAAACCATAAGATTGAAGAGGCAACGTGGGAACCCAAGGAACTTAAGATGAAGAACCACCTGCGTCTTTTTATCCAGTAATATTCTATAAATTTTGAGGACGAAATTATTTGAAGGAGGGGATAATGTAACACCCCAAGCTTCCACGGTATGCTTCTCTTTGAATAATACAGTAGCGTGTGTTGTACGCAACTTCGAGTTCTAACACACACCACAACCAATCAAACTAGTCATTATGAATAGTAATACCTACTTTTTAAAATTTTATAAATTTTATCTTTCAAAATTAACTTCATTTTTGGATTCGTAATGTCAAAATTAGCCTATGGTGAAGTTTTGGTATTTTTCAGAAAACTTTCAATTTTTGATGAATAGTGAAAAAACACTAAGTTATAGTTTAAGACTGAATTTTTATTTAAATAACTATTTATTTTATTTAAATTTATTTTAGGTCAAAATAGATACACAATACCTATAAATTTCAACGTAATTCATTGGAGTCAGTTAATAATAATATTAGATATATGAAAATTTTATTGGACTTTTCACCGTCTTTTACCCATCTCCTAGGAGAATTTAAAAATTCACATAAAACTTAATTTTACAGCTTCTATGAGTGGAATTTCAAAAATTAGAGATACCCAGTTAATATCAAGGTGTAAAATGTGATTCAATAAGATAAAAAAATTTTGGTGAATAGTAACTTTTTACTTTTGTTTACCACGGTTAAATGTAAATAGGGTAATTAAGGGTAAAAATGATATTATTATTAACCTAAAACATGTCCTAATTCTATTTTCTAAGTATAATTCGACCAGAAAAACCTGATAAAGAAAATATGAACCTCTTTGGTCCACTTGGATTAGATTAGGACATTTACTATTATTTAATTCAAAGAATAGTTAAAAGAGTTAAAATCAAAGTTTAATAAATAATACATTTTTAATATAGGGTTATACATAAGATAAATTAGATTATAAATATCAATTATAAAGCTAAAAAAATTTCCTACATAGTGGTATTTTATTTATAATTTTTATACATTAAATAATTTAATTTAATTATGACACACCGATGATGCAGTAATTACCTTATTAGTGAAATATTAAAATAATTGATATTATAAATACCCAAATAAATATAATTTCAGACTTTTAATGAATTCCAAGAATTTTATAGGTTACTATGACATGTTAGGGTTTATTAAATGAATTATGTTCGAAGTAATAATGATGTTATGAATTTAGCAAAAACAAAATACCAAATAGTGTCAAAATTGACATAAAAGAGTTTTTAAAACAAATATTATATTATTAATTGATATTCAATTCCTAAAAATCTAAGGTTCAGCCAAGAGACTTATATAATGATATTTGTATCATTAATGTACCACTTGGGGTCGCTTTAAAGTATGTAGTAATTT
The DNA here is from genome assembly GCA_963277665.1 of Viscum album. Classification (NCBI taxonomy): domain Eukaryota; kingdom Viridiplantae; phylum Streptophyta; class Magnoliopsida; order Santalales; family Viscaceae; genus Viscum; species Viscum album. Next base: position 1,544,616,442 of record OY728129.1, read on the forward strand.
AATTAACTATATAATATAAAAATACCAAGAGACTTGGTAAATGTCAAACTATTTAAATAAGAGTTAAATAAAAACGATAAGGTTAATATAGTGACCCAAACCGGTCTAAAACCTATTGGTTGAGTGGTTTTCGACCAATCCCCACCTTAACCTTTAAATAATCCACTTTGGATCCATTATAAACTAAATATGAATTTATTATAAAATAATATTTCTAGCTTTTCCAAAGGTTCCCCTCACCCCTCTTATAAAAGGGCACTCCCCATTATATCAAATTAATACCTTCAAAGCCTTTTGGCTCAGACAACCCCTGCGCAAATATTCTCTAAACTTCCCTCATTTCAACCCAGAGTCCTTATTTTGATCATAAAGCCAACTTAAGTATCCCTTTTGATCAAATCAAAAGGAAGAACCCGAAGAATAAGTAATGTTTTCACCACCCTCTTTCAAGTTCCTTTCTTCTTCATCTTCTTCTTTCTTTGTTATTTCCATTATAAAATAATAACTCCATTATCTTATATATATTTTGATTTTATTATGAATATGGTACAACCATATTCATTATTCTATCCATCCTTTGAATGACATGTCACCAAACGTGCGTACGTACGGCTTACCGTCGTGGTGTAATTGTTATTCAAAACATTATTATTCGGATGGGTATAATAATGAAGTGTAATTAATGTTAATAATAAAAATAAAATGATAATTATTCTGTATATATGATACACCGTCCAATTATATATTATTTTAATATCAAAAGAATGATATTGTCACTCGTGCGTACGTACAGACTACATCTTCACGAACGTGATGAGATTCATTCCCCATCGTATCCATTCAATACTAATTCTCATTTGATGATTAAAAGTAATGTTTAAGGACTTGATATCATTTTGGATATGAATAATATAAAACCTATCCATAACAAACACATCTTATGTAACAAAACATATAAAATAAAATGAGTAACTTAACACCCGAAATGACGATAATACTAAGATATTATTAACAAAGTAATGTTAAAAGATCATATATGATATCATATTAATGTATATGATTCTTGTATAATTTAATAACAACTATTTCTTCATTATACAGGAGGTTAAACTACCCTCAACCAATGAAAATTACAAGGTAAGGGTTTATTTCACGATCTCTTCATTATCTGAGGTTGTTTATATGTAATTATCTACTGGGACCTCTTTATCATCCACATCCATGTTTCTTCAAAATGTATTTCAAATCATTATTACTATTTTATAGACTATGTTTTAAAGTCATTTATACCCTTGTTTACTTTTTATAATATGTTTATAAAGTAATCCTTCCATCGTTTTCCAAACAAGGTCCTTTTTAACCTTTTCAAAAGAATTAAGGTAAGAATGTCTTTTTTTAACTTATACGGCGGGTGCAACTATTTTCCGCTGTTATAAAATCTTCAAATCTTCCCTAACAAGATTATAAGGATATTTTCAAAGTAAATGTTTTATTTTATAATTATGTGACTTTTAAATGATTTCAAAAAAAGTGATATTTCTCTCAAATAGTTTTTATTTCATCTATGTCAACATCCTTTGATGGATTTTAAGTTTTTTTGAAGTTGATTTGTTATGATACAAAACATTCATATAGTATTGAAGTTTTGGTGATATGTTTGACTGTGGATGTGTTATTTTTATACAATTCATGGTTTATGGAGATAGTATTGACATTTTTTATGTTAGTTTTAATACAAATGTATATGTTATGTTTAAACCTGTTCATATGAGGAATTCATTGGACTTAATATGTGACAGGTGGAGCCTGCTATAGCTCATCGATGCATCGGTAGGTCTCATGAGACAAACTAGTGTCTTGGAACAAAGCCTTGACAAAATCTTATTTGTAGTCTTGGCACAAGGCCTTGACTATGTGGTTATGATAGTTTGTCATTATGCATTCCATCATTATGAAAGTGGTTATTGATATTACATGTGATTATTCAACTAGTAGAATATCCATGTGAATATGTAAATAGAATTATTTCATTTTATCTTTCCCGTATTATGTTGAATTTCTAGTTTAAAAGTCTTTTGTTTTAGTTATACAATGCCTTAAAGTTTTATTATTATTTATGAAAGTTTCCACTATATTATTATCCTTACTGAGTATTTGAGATCACCCCTTTCTATGTTTTATTTTTCCTAGGATGTGAAGAAATATTTTATGACTGACCTGTAGGGATAGTATGAAGGGGATATGAGTGTGGACTAAGGAGACTATGTTATTGTAGTTTTTCACTTTATGATGTAATGTAACATTTATGAATGTATCTAGTGATTAAAAGGCTACTAAACCATTCGGTCTTTCGAGAAGTGATCTTTTGTGATCATGCCAATGTTATGTAATAACACACTGACTCTGGGTAACTGGGGTTGGGATGTTACAAAAAGGGGCCATGCAGTTTAAAGTCTTGCAGTAAGGACTATGGAGTGTATTTGTGTTACACAAAATACTTCTTCAAGAATCTTGTATTGGTTAGAGTTGTAATGAGTTCTCCATCCATTAAGATTAAAGAATAAGATCCATTGGAAAAGACCTTATGTATTGAATAAGGTCCATCCCACTTTGGCTCAAGCGTTGGAGGTTTCTTTCCTGGTATCATTGGAGTTCTGAGGACCAATACCAATTATCCTTGAATGAATGAATGAAGATGAACTTTTTTATTGAAAGCTTGCACTATTCGATTATGATAAAATTCCAAGTGGTGTTGGGTTCACAATCTATTTTCATATAATTGTTCTAATTCATCAAATCTCTTCTGAGATTGTTCATCTATAGATAACTGATCACAAATGGATACTCTGTGTGAAGGTAATTAAACCTCAATGGTCAAGACTTCTTCTGTTCCATATACCAATGAATATGGTGTTTACCGCGTAGCAGTGTGGGTGGTGGCCCTATAAGCCCATAAAGCATGAAAAAGTTTATCAGGCCCTGATTTCTTATCTTTATCCACTATCTTTTGCATAATTTTTTAAAGAGTCTTATTGAAGGCTTCTATTTGGCCATTATCCGCTGCATGATACTGAGATGAATTGTTGGATTTGATGTTGTATTATTGATACAACTTTCTCATCTCGGATGAAAAAAATTTGGTGCCATTGTCCGTCAATATGTTATGAGCGACGCCAAATATGGTAATGATGTTAGACTTGATGATGATAACAATGCCTTTAGAACTAACTTCTTTGAGAGGTATTACCTCTGCCCATTTGGAAAAGAAGTCAGTAGCAGTAAAAATATACTTACACTGCTTGGATATAGCTAGAGGATAAGATCCTAATACATCCATTCCCCATGTGGCAAATGTCCATGAGTATTTATCTGTATAAAGAAACTCTAGGGATTGATGAATGAAGTTGGCACATACTTGGTAAGAATGACACTTCTTAGTGGAATCAACACAGTCTTGCATCATTGAAGGCCAGAAGTATCCAAGCCATCGAATTTGACCAGAAAGTCTATATCCAGACTGGTGGGAACCACAAACTCCTGCATGAACTTCACTCATGATAGCCATTGTATCTTCACCATCAATACATCTGAAGAGAATTCCATAAAAACCTCGCTTTTATATAATTTTTTGGTGATCTGGGCTATCATAAAGAGTAAAATTGACCACATCTCTCTAGAATTGTTCTTTCCTGACTCTATCAGGTGGGAGTGTTCCATTTTGAAGGTATTCCCCGATAGGTGTCATCCATCTTGTAGTATGACCATAAGGTTCAGAAATGAGACTGATTTCATTGATTTTTTCTATTCTGATTTGAAAAAAAGGTGAAACTACACAACGTTGGGCAATACTGATGATTGTTTCGTCCCGGTTAGGATCTTCCAAGGTTGTGGCTACATTAGCCAGCACATCAAATTGGGCATTTTGTGATCTTAGGACATAAGAAAATGTAGGTTCCGAAGGAAATTCCTCCATTAACTCTATGACATAATCACACAAGGGGATTAACTCTTCTTTTCTAATGGTATAATCCCAATTGATTTGATTGATTACCAAATCTGAATCACCTTTTAACCTCAAGTGATTCACCTATGCATAAAGCGCCAATTCCAATACTGTGATGAGAGCTTGATATTCTTCTTCATTATTTGTACTGCCTTCCACCAATAAGAAGGAATAGGGTAGCACTGCCTTTTCTGGGGAAATAAGAATGATTCCTCACCTAACTTTGTTGAATTTGGGATCTTCCATTTTCTTCCCTGTTGGACTTATGGAGGCACCATCAAAGTTCATTTCCCATGTTTGAGGTTTATATTGAATAGAGAAGACTTCCTCATCGGGAAGTTCAATATTTAAAGATGTATCTTCTACATATGGGTGTTCAACAAGGAAATCAGCCAGGGCTTGGCCCTTTATTGCCTTTTGAGACACATACTGGATATCAAATTGCTGCAAAATAATTGCCCACCTTGCCAAACGTCCTGTAAGAATTGGACGACTAAGGATAAATTTGAGTGATTTATTGCAAGATACCAATTAGACCTCAGGATGTTGCAGGTAGTGTCTCAATTTCTAAACTACAAAGATTAATGCTAGGCAGCACTTTTCAATACTTGAATATCAAGTTTCTTCCTCAATCATAGTCTGACTGAGATAATAAAGACTGTTCTCATTCCCAGTATCATTATTTTGTGAAAGGAAGGCACCCAATGATCGCTCTAAAGCTGTAACATAGAGAATAAGTGGTATTCCTTCAACAGGTGGAATTAATACCAGTATACTCAAGAGATATCTATTAAGAATATCGAATGCTTCTTGAAATGCTTGCATCCACTGGTAGGTTAATCCCTTATTCATTAATTTGGTGAAGGGTAAACACTTTCCTGCCAAATTGGCAATAAAACGCCGAATATAGGCCAAGTGTCCTTGAAGTCCTCTTAATTATTTCAAATTTTGAGGAGTTAAAATATTAAGGATTGATTTTGTCTTCTCAGGATCAACTTTGATACCATGATGGCATACAATAAATCGAAAAAAAATTCCTGAGGTTACCCCGAAAGCACATTTCAAGGGGTTCATCTTCAAATTGTGTTGTCGAAGTTTATTGAATATGATTTCTAGATCGTCCAAGTGATCAGAACGTTGTTTGGATTTAACCACCAAATCATCCACATAACATTCAACAAATTTCCCTAAAAGGGTTTTAAGATATGATTCATGGCAAGTTGATACATTGCACCACCATTTTTTAGGCCAAAGGGAATTATCCGATAGAAAAACACACCTTGAGGAGCTCTGAAAGTTGTAGACTCCTCAACCTCTGGGGCCATTCGTATTTGATTGTACCCAAAATAACCACCCATGAAGGAAAGATATTCATAGCTAGTTGTTGCATCAATTAAGAGTTCTATGATCAGAACTGGAAAATCATCCTTGGGACAATGCCGATTAAGATCTCTGAAATCAATAAAAAATCTAATTTTTTCATTATTCTTTTTCATAGGGACATTATTAGCTAGCCATTTGGGATACTAAACTTCTCTGATGAAGTTATCTTTTATAATCTTATCAACTTCAGCTTCAATTTTGGAGGCATAAGTTGGGTGTGTTCTTCTTGCAGCTTTCTTGAATCCTCAATGTTCTTCTGGAAAACCCAAATAATGAGTGGAAAAATCGGGATCAAGACCTGTAATTTCTATATAATTCCAAGAAAATACATCTCGATTGTTCTTTAAAAATTAAGTATACATTTCTTTCTCTTCAAGAGTCATTGACGCACTAATTAAAGTGGGGTGTGGATCTTCTTTTGTACCCAGATTTATTTCTCTGAGTTCATCCACAGTGGTAGAGATACCCTCTTCAAATGATGGAGGAGCATCCCTAAGATATTCCTCTTCTTCTTCAATATGTGTTATTTATTTCGTTTCTACTTGCATAGTATATGATGAAGAAAAATTTCCATGATCAGGGGTGAAGTTAAAATTTGAACATCTTGAAGAAGAGACTACCATTTCTGACCCTACAGATGATCAAGGGTCTTCCTTGGGTAATAAAGAGGAGATGATAGATTAAGAATAGACATCATCGTTCTCCTTTGACATTGCTATAACTTCTTCTGATCTGGTTGATGAAGTATAGAATTTCTGAATTTCAGTGAACGAAATGAAGATATCTCCATTTAAGCTTTCATCATTGCTTGGCCAATCAAAAATTTCTCCCTTTTTGTCTGGCTCAATTATCGTAACTGACATTATGGAAGTTTTCATAAGAGTTTTTGGATTTGGATCTATCCCGTCAATTTGACTGATAGGAAACACATAATTTGTACTCACATGTATGAATGGGTTTACTATAATCTTTTCCAAACTATATGGAGCATTAATTTTGGTGACCTTCTTCACTGTGGATTTTTCATTTCCTTCCATGTGATAAAATTCTGCCTCAATGTAATGAGATTGATATGTTTCAAATGGGGATTTGTCATCATACAATGTCCCAATTTGACCATTGAAACAATATTTGAGACATTGATGGTATGAAGAAGGTATGAGCGCATGTTGATATAACCAAGGTCTTCCATGAAAAATGTTGAAAGTTGTGTCCTGATAAACAACCATGAAATCTGAATTAGAAACAAGGTCTCCAAATTGAATTCTAAGTGTAATTTTGCCTAGAGGTTCTGGTTCATTCTTATTGTATCCTTGCAACATAAAAGTAGAAGGAGATAAATCAGATTTGGTGAATCCCAATTGACGGCGTGTACGAATAGGAATGAGATTGAATCCTGATCCATTATCAATGAAATCTCGTCGGATGTCTATATCATTGACTTTGCCTAATAGATACAATGGTCTGATATGTCCATGTACAACATTATCTTCATCTTCATCTATAAAAGATTTCACTGCATTGCATTCTGCATGATCTTTCTCTATATGGTAAACCTCAGCCACAACAATTTCAGTTTTGAATTCTTGAGGACATTACAAAACCTCAATGAGCGCCTCCCGAAGATCTTTTGATAGATTTAAAGTATCCAGAATTGATAACTTGGCCTGTACTTGGGCCAAATGTTTAAAGGCATCATACTTTTGGGCTAAAGGTCTTTCTTTCCCATCCTGAAAATGTGGTTTTTCAGGTGCCTTAGAAGTTTATTCTTTGGAAGTAGATGCACCTCGTATCGGGGTAAGAGTTGGAAATACTCTTGGATTCGGAAGATTAGGCTGACTAGGTCAATTTATTTACTGAGAGGAAGAAGGTGTAACCTCTAACCAATCCTCTAAAATAACTGTGTCAGGACCAAATATGCCATGTGTGGAAGAACTTTCTTGTTCCTGTTGGGATCACTGAAGGGATTTTCCACAAGTTTCTACTACATATATAGTTCTAGCAGGGGTAGGATTGAAATAGTGGATTCTAAAATATCCATGTCTTCCCCCTATATCCTAGACCTCTGTCTCTTCCTCTAATTCCTATGTTTGATATAGGGAACTCAGGCTCATAAAGATTGAAATTGTGACTCGCATAAGGATCTGTTAAATGAATCATGTTAACAAAACCAAATATTAATTCTTCATTTGATGAATATTCTGTATGATTATCCAGTTCAAGCTGTATTGTTTGGTGAGGTGCTTCCCATGCTTTTGAAGCAGATGGCATAAAATCTTCCAAAGTGAAAGACAACTTTGGCTTTGGCACAAGCTCATATTCTTTTGACTGCTCTTCTTTCTTCGAATTATGCTGCCACTTGAAGGATTTTTGTTCTAATGAAGGGGTTTTTGTTTTGGAATTCATAGCAGAAAAGATAATTGGTTGATTCAATTCTATTCGTAAAATGGCATGAGTTCAGTTGGTAATTTTCCTAATGATCCAATCATCATATTTCTGCACATTTTTTACTTTTAACTTCATTCCACTCTCATTCTTCCTCTGGATCAGTAGCATTAACACATGCTACCTGGGTTGAAGAACCTTTCAGTTTTACCTATCTAGAGTCCACTATCTTTTGCAGGAGTTATTTGAAGACAAAACACTCCTGAATGGGATGCCCCAACATCTGATGAAATGGGTAATAGTTGGGGAGTTCTTCATCTCCTTCCTTGTTCAGCCTTTTGGGCCTTGGAAACTGAACCAGATTGTTTTCTAAAGCCGAGATGAAGTAGCTAGGAACTTGTTCATTCCAAAAATAATAAACTTTGTTCTTCAAATCTTCAAACTGTTTCCACCTTTGATCTCTTTGATCATCTTGATGAGGCATCCATTGTTTTTGATGATCAGGAGGTGAATCCCTTTGTTATGATGAAGGTTTTGAAGTGGAAGCAGGCACAGGTGCTTGTTTAAGTGTAACTGTATTAGTCTCTGCTTTCCCTATTCTCCTTCCTAAAACTGATGGAATTACATGAGTTTTAGCCTTATTCTTTGTAAGAGAGTCTTCAATCTGCTTAGCGATTGAAGTAAGGTCTCGAAACCCTCCTGTATATTTCACTGGGATCAACGGTGTGCGTAATTCATCACATAGATTTTTCACATAGATTGGAAACAATTCTTCTTGAGGGAATTCTAAACTTAAGGAATATGTTAATCCATTCCATTAATTAATGATATCTAAAAAACTTTCATTTTCCCTTTACTTAAAATTGGTAAGATCAAAAACTATCGTCTTTGGAAACGTTGAGCTAAATTGAAGAAGAAATCTTTGATGAAGATCTTCCTACCCAGTAATTAACTGTGATTGAAAACTCGTATACCAGAAAAAAGTAGGCCCTTGTAATGACTACACAAACCACCGGAGCTTAACTGCTTCTTTTTGTTGAGGAGTTCCCATCATAGGATCTCAATGAGAAACAAAATGTGTTAAGTGTTGTTCTGGATCTCCCAAAATATTAAAAATTGGGAATTTGTTATTCACAAAATTTGATGGGGGAGGAATTGCATACACCCATTCAGGGTAAGATTTCTTTTCCGGTTGAACTTGTTCCATTTTCCTTCCATATCTTCCAACTGAGCTATTAATGACTCAATGGTAGTTATTAATTGTTTAGAATCATCTGTTTGAGATTGGACCTGAGCAGGTTCAATAACTGGAGTTTGGATGGGTGTTCTGACTGGTACTGCAACTGATGGTAGTACTATTGATTGTTGTCGTGCATGACCCATAGGATTGGACTTGTGAGGGTGTACTTGTAAAGGAGGATATTCTTGATCCATCCCAGTAGCTGCAATGAATTTCCTTGACTAACTAACTCTAGCATGCTTAGGAGGAAGACTACCTTGAAGTAGTTCTGCATTTAACCTCCTTAACTCCTTAATTTCTTCTTCTTGTTGTGCGAACCTTTCCTATAATGAGAGTAATTGGCCTTCTCTAGAGGTAGGGAGGGATGTAACCCGACTTTTACCCTTTTCCTTGGCATGTGCCTTTCTGGAGTATGGAAGGGCATTACCCGAAGTAATATATTTCATCTTGGCAGCCCTCTGGATTCTGGTACGCACACCTTCTTCATTTATTTATGTGTGTATAGCCTCTTGAATAGGAACTTCTTCTTCTGATTCCTCTAAGTGAATGTCATGTTCTGGGGGATCAGTGACAATGGCATTGATGACATTTATCGATGCATAATGCATTACATCCCTTCTGTGGGTATTTATGTGATAATGTCTTATTCTATGTCCTTTATGAGACATTTACTTTTGTTTAGTTGATCCCTCGGGAACTTCTTCATGAACCGTAATTTGGAGGGAATCTCCTGATAATTCATCTCTACATTCCTCTTGTGTCTTCTTCCCTAATCGATAGAAGACTGACTTTCACTGAGGAAGATATTGAGAACCTGAAAAAGTGCCCAGTCTGGTGGACTGTGGCTGTTCCTGTTTTTCCTGCTCAACTCCTCGAATCCTATCTATTGATCCTGAGGGTTGGATTAAAAGAGGCCTCATTATGGAAAGATGAGGTGGATGTTGAGATTATACATCTGAAACTTTATTAAAATCTCTCCTGATTTTGTGAACTTTAGTGTGGAAATTAGCCGGATGCATCATCCGACATCCACTCAAATCACCTGGCTCAAATGACCATTGGATTATTTCTGATACTTCCTTCACCTGATGATGTGTATGCTCTAAATGAGAAGTCTATTTGATATTCTCATTTTCTTGATGCAGGAGTAATTCAACAACTTGTTCTTTATATTCCTGACTTTGGTAAGAACTAGTTGAGTTATGTTCTTGGGCAAGCCTTTGATTACGCACAAAACTAGCTAGATATGGCTAGCCATGGGAAATAACATTGCATGAGACCACTTTTGGTGGGATTTGTTGACTAGAGAGTACAGTGAAATGCAGTGCTCCATGAACACCCCATCCCCTAATATGAATACCAGATGGGGCATTGGTAATTAACTGGTTCAACCTTTTTAACTTGTCAAGGCATGAACACTGAAGGGCTCTCTACTGCTTTTCAACCTTTGGATTTTGGGAAACTGAGAGAGGTGCCAAATTAATTTGGCATTGCAATCCTTCTATTATCATGACATGATTTTGATATTCATCATAAGATAATATTTTCTCTCTTAAGTAACAAAAAGTTTTCCATATGTTGAGACGAATATTGTGTATACAATCTTCTATCAACATTTATGTAATATCGTACTGAGATTCATCCAAATGCCAAAAAATGATTTATATTTAACCTTTTTCCAGTTGTTTTCTCATATTCATCACTTCCTCTTTGTCATTTGATGAAGATTCTTCTACCTGATTGGACCAAAGTCAGTGCTTCTTTGTTTCTTCATCAGATTCAACAATATTGGTAGAGAATTAATTTGTCAAATTAGAAGATGAATGATGCAAGGGTGGTTCAGAGAATGACCTACACCTCGGGCTATCTTCTAATTGAGAAATTATTTCACCCATTAGCGGTAATGCATTAGAAATGACTGGATTCGCATTTTCAAGTGCCTCAAGATAAGTGGGTTTTCTCGTCACATCGTTGTCCATTAAAGAATTTCCCAGGAAATGAAAATTTCTTCTACGGATAGGACTTTCACAGCTAAATTCATCATCATTGGGAGGACCACCATGGTGGGTTACAACAAAAGATGAAACCTCTTGCTCCTTGGTCTTCTAGCCACACAGAGGGTTATTTTCACTCTCATTTGGAGATGATACTTCGAGATTGACCGAATTTTAATGAATAAATATTTCATGAGAAAGTTTCTGATGAAGTCCTTCGGAATTATTTTTGTTACTTTCAGAATCTAGAAATGAGAGAGTATAATCTTGAGTTTCAATAGACAATTGTCTGAGTGCTTCAAGAACTCCAACATCGAGCAAGGACTTATTGCATATTGGCTCTTGATTTCTCGATTTTGTTGGATGGGTCTTTTTCTTAGATTCCTTCTTACTCACTTTGGAAACCACTTGTTGATGAAATTGGTTATTATGGGCATGTGTATGTGCCAACTCAGGAGAAATGGTCAGGTTAGGATGATTATCTCCATTCAAATCGGGTGTATGTGCCTGAATTGATTATGTGAATGACATGGGGGAGTATGTCCCACAACCCTCCTTGACTAAGAAAGAGGTGTGTATCTGCTGTGGAGTGATATGTTGATGAGTTACTCCACTGATAGGGATAGATTTATGATTCTTTCCATGTGATGTTGCTGAAGTTGTTATAATATTCTGATAGGTATCTATAATATGGGCAGGGATTTGCTTCTTCTCTTTCACCATTTTCAGAATGTGCTTGGTGACTTCAGCTGCTGGAATTGGAATATACGTCCATTCTATATCTGGATTAGGTGTATGTGCCTGCTCTTGTACTCCTTTTCCTGTCAATGAATTCTGATAGTACTCATATGTGGGGGAAGAAAATTGTGTCTGCCTCCTACTTGTCATTAGAGCATTCCAATTGACATCTCTGGGTGCTACCAAACGAGACTGTTGGTTAGCCTGATGAATTGCAGGTGTATGTGCCTGTTGATTATTCTCTACCACATTTAATCAGCGAATGTCTTTGGTTGCAGTCAGATGATCCTGCTGACTAGCTGATGAATTATAAACAGGTGTATATGCCTACCTATAATACTCCACCGGAATTTCCTGGTGGGATTGGTGTGTTACTGCCAGATGAGTCTGTTGGGTAGTGAAATTAGGATAGATGGGTGTATATGTCTGCTCATTGTTTTTCATCAAGTTAGCTTGATGCACATCTCTAGAGGGGGTATAAATAAGAACCTTCTCCCTTTTGTCATAATTTCACCTCTGATGGTTCGTCCTGGATGGTCGGTTCTGAGGAACCTGAGTCGAACCCCTGAAGTCGATACCCTCATCATGTTGAGGGTGCACTATCACACGTGTTTGGGGGTGATTGTTGGTGGGAGTCCTCAAGAATGGCTCTTGTCTTCTTTAACTAAGTCCTTGAGTGACCTCTTAATTCACCTCCCTATAATATGGGAGGTACTGGTTGTTTTGTTCCGGTGATAAAGACCCGAAATGGTTGCAAATGGTGGTTGGCACCACCTACGTTTTGACCACTGGTCATCGCTGTCCGGACAACCAGGGTGATTTATTAACTTGGAGGGCTTGTCGAGGGGCCTCCAGAGTCAGGATGGTACCATTTTGACAATATTCCCTCACCAAAGAATTTGAGACCCAGCGTTGATGATGTTGAGTAGGTGATATCACCCTCAAAGCGGACGAGGATCCAGTAGGAGTAGTGCCTTAGGCATTCACAGGTGTGAACTTTAAAGAATCCATTTCTGTATTGCAGAGAGATCTTGGAAAAGAGTGCATGTTTTATATAACATACATAATCAAGATAATCTTGTCTAGACTACATATTTTGGATGAACACATATGTGTTTTATTTCTTTGTTGGCCTTCATATTGAATTTAATATGGGCCTAACAAATAAGTAAAACATCATTTTAACTTGGTTAAGGATTCACGTCGGGTTCACCATTTTTGTTTCTTCCGGAAATGGGGATGACCTTATTTATTTAAGGTTCACACTTTCCAATTAGTTTCTAACAGGTTTATTCATAGAACTAGAAACATCCAATGATTCTATATCCATTTGGACCTACTTTCCAAATGTAGGTGCTCATTAGTTGTGGAATGATGAGGCTTAAGAATTTTCATCGGTCGAGAGGGTTGGAGGTTAGACTCATCACACCTTTTTTGGGGGAATTATTGTCTACTCCATTACTCTCTTATAGATTTAAGTTATGTTCATGAATCCTTATTAATTTACCAAGCATGAAAATGAGTTTTTCCTTTAGATTTAGAAATAAATTATTGATAGGTATGAGATTTAGAGAATCTTTTATATGTATTTGAGGTTGTTAATCGATAGAGAATCATCCTTATTTTATAGAGATTATTATTCAATGGTATACTTCAACACATTATATAGAAATCTCTTTGTCATTATGATAACCATACTGGTTTTAAATCCACTCAGTGGGGCACTTAAAGATTATTGTCATTCAGAAAGACATGGATTATTTCAGATTTGGGATCGTACCCGTAGATGGGATACCTACGTATCCTTGTTAAAAATAAAGGAATCATAACCCACTTAGTTCAATAGGAAGGATATACTTTAACGTCGTATGGGACAAAAAATAATTAATCAAATATGGTCTTGAACCTTTGAAAGGCTTCCTACGTACTCTACTTTTAAGGAAGAGATCAATGTCCATGTAGTTTGGGTGAATAAGTATGAGGATTATGCATGATTAATGGCCCAAAGAGAGATGTAGTAATTACTTTTACACTCTAAGCTCGCGTGAGACATGATCGGTTTGAGAAATAAGAGGTATCAGTAAATCTGATGATTGTGCCATGAAAGATGCAGTCATAAGAAATGATGTGGGGATTACGTATGTATGACTTCCCAAGATCAAGGTCCATAAAGGTATTTTTACTTTTTTGGAGATTTGGGATTTTAACCCGGGACTTTCTCCTGAAAAGGAAACCCAAATTAAGAGGGACTTATGATTGGGTTTTATTCCTGAGAAGGAAGCCCAAATAAAAATAAATTAAGACTAGGATTTACTCCTGAGGAGGATGCCCAATTAAGGGAAATTATGATATTGGATTACTCCTGAGAAGGAGGCCTAATTAATTTCTCTTAGATAAGGAATACAACAAAGGAACCATGCCATAAATGGCTTTGAAGAGGGTTTTGAAGGCCATATCATGAAGAAGAGAGGTGGATTTGAGGAAAGGAGGTGACTAGGAAGGAGGCGCGCAAGTATTTTTCTGGCATGCAAGTTCTGGTCGCGCAAGTATACTTACGCGACAAGAGTCACCTTGGGTGATGAAGAATCCATATGGTAATATTTGGGCGACTTTGAACTCGATCCCTTAGTATCATCCCTAGAGGCTTCTAGAAGGGTGGCACGCAAGTTCCCTTGAGAGGGAAAGGTGGCGCGCAAGTGTCTTCACTTCCCTTAAGGGCTGAACACTTGGGGGGAAAGTATTGATGAGTTCTAACACTTAGGCCTCATTATTCCTCTTTAGAGCTTCTATTCTAGGTAAAGAATTACCTTATAAGTGTTCGAAAGATGTCATAAAAAGACTTGGGAGACCAGAGCTTGAATCTATGTTTTGGAAAATTCGTCCCTGAAATGGGGGGCCAAGAGGGGATATTTATAGGACACTGGGTACCTTGGGTGAAAAAAGTAATAGGGAATGCAAGTGACTTGCACGAACCATATGTGGCACACATGTGACTTGCGTGGTGCGCAGGATACTTGCGTGATGCCCTCCAAATGAGTTCTTGGTTCATCCCTTTGTCAATTTTTGATGTTATTCAAAGGGTGGCCCTCATTGGGCTTAAGATATTCCCCTTTCCATTCGTTGGACTCTATGATGGAAAGGATCATAAACAGTGTGCCTTCATCACCCAGGATAAAGAAGGAGATTTTAGAAAATGCACATAGCTCAACATTCTCTATCCATCCTGGGAGTACCAAGATGTATTGTGAACTCTGAGAACACTTCTGTTGGTATAACATGAAGAAGGAGATTGCGGAATATATATCAAGGTTCTTGGTATGTCAGCAAGTTAAATCAGAGCAAAAAAAGTCCAAAGGGATGATGCAACCATTGCCTATACCCATGTGGAAATGGGAGAATGTCACTATGGACTTTGTCATGGGTCTCCCAAAGAC
The DNA here is from genome assembly GCA_963277665.1 of Viscum album. Classification (NCBI taxonomy): domain Eukaryota; kingdom Viridiplantae; phylum Streptophyta; class Magnoliopsida; order Santalales; family Viscaceae; genus Viscum; species Viscum album. The sequence goes on from OY728129.1 coordinate 1,544,631,619, forward strand.
GTCGAATGGAAATAATGTGATATGGGTTGTGGTTGACCAACTCACCAATAATTCCCATTTTATTTCTATTTAAAAAGAGAACTCACTTTAAAAACTTGCAAAAATATATGTGAAGGATGTGGTGAGACTGTATGGTGTTCCACTCTCAATTGTCTTTGATCGTGATCCAAGGTTCACATCTAAATTCTGTAGGAATATTCAACATACTTTGAGTACTGAATTAAATTTCATCATATCCAATCATCCCCAAACTGATGCCCAATATAAAATAACTATTCAGATGCTTGAAGATAGCCTAATAGCCTGCTCTCTAGAATTAAAAGATGGATGCGATCAACATCTCCCATTGGTTGAATTCTCATAAAATAATATCTTCCACTCGAGTATTTAGATGTATTCATATGAAGCTCTGTATGGAAAGTGATGTAGAAATCCAACCTGTTGGGATGAATTTGGCGAAAGAAAGTTACTTATACCTGATCTTGTGCAAGAGATGTCGGAGAAGGTTTATGTCATCTAGAAAAATATAAAAGTTTCTCATAGTCGGCAAAAGAGCTACGCTGACAACTGTCGAAGGGACTTGGAGTTCGACATTAGAGATAAATTATTCCTTCGAATATCACCATGGAAGAGAGTCATGTGGTTTGGAAAGAAAGGGAAGATTATCTCAAGGTAAATTAGCCCCTTTGAGATCCTTGACCACATAGGAGTCATGGCATATCAGCTTTCACTTCCTCTGAATATGGATCAAGTTCATGATGTGTTTCATGTATCACTCCTGATAAAGTACATACCTAATCCCTCACATGTACCAAACTCAAGGGTGGTGCAGCTGAAAGATGATCTCTCTTATGAGGAGTAGCGAGTGAAGATTTTGGACCAAAGAGATAAGGTTATACACAACAAGACAACCCACCTTGTCAAAGTGTTTTGGAGGAACCAATAGTTTGAAGAAGCTACTTGGGAACCAGAGGAGGAAATGAAGGAGAGGTACCCTCACCTATTTACATCTTATAATGTAAAATAAAATTTCGAGGGTGAAATTTCATAAGGGGGAAGAATGTTAGGACCATTGTTTTTCAATGGAAAATCCCTTCTCATAATTATGTCATAAATTCCAATGAAAACACAACATAATGAACTACTAAGTTATAAGTGACCTTTAAACATAGGTTTTTCACTTCTATGTTTGGAATTTCTAAAATCTTACATACACGATTGTGACTAGTAAGTTATTTGGAGTTCGATAAGAAAAACTTAATTTTTAGTGAATAGTAACCTACTGTTATGAATATTTATATACACTAATGTATAGTAACCTTACCTATGATAGTATTAAAATAATATTCAAGTTATATTATGATGTACCTGTATTTTAGAATATGTAAAAGAATATTTTAAAACTGGGTTTTAATAAAAAATTATGATTTTAATTAAATATTAAATTAATCATCTTTAGAAAAATATTTTTGAAAAATGGACTTCATTTTTGGATTCTACACATCAAAAAATGGTTAGGGTCAATTTTTGGGATTTTTCTGAAATAATGGAATTTTTTATTAATAGTAAAATCTGATAATTCACAATAAATTCTAAATAATTGATTAATTTAGTCATTGATGATGATCTGCTGATGTAAACCCAATTGTTTCTAGGTCACGTGAATTTATTACTTTTCTTGGTCATGGAATACTTACTATTCTTTGTCTTGTGAATAAATAATAAACTAATGATTAAAAAATTATGAAAACCCTCCTCTCATCCACTATAAATACCACCCATTCTTACCTCTTCTTTTCACTCCTCTCAAGCCTTGTTCCTTGCCAATATTCTGCCCAAATATATCCCCAAGCTCCTCCCCCACGTCCAAAATCCCTTAGCCTCTTCAAAATACCAAAATTTAACCCCTTAAGAGGTTCTCAAAGGAGGAATTTTCAAGAGGTAAATTTCTATTTCCAATTCCTTCTTTTCTTTTATGTTATTTTCTTTTTGTTTCTTTCCTCACCTCATTTCACCCAAATAGTATGATAACTCTAGTAACATACATGTACTATAATGTTTTTATGATAATGGGATATTTAATTATCTTCTCTCCTTTACCCACCTTTTATTTGAAAGGAATGAAAACATCATTTGAGATGTGTTAATTTAGCACATTCAAGGACAACAGTTTATCAATTTCTATTATCATCTTTAAATCTGGTCTTGAAACCATTATTGTTATGGTTGAACCATATTATATATATGTAATATATCCTATTTTTTCTATAATATTTTTGTACAAATTGTTTTAAGTTATAAATTAAAACATGTTCTTTTTAATCAAAACCACCAATTAACAAAAACGGTCATCTCTATGGTTTTATATAATAGGTTGACTTCACTCTATGTAACAAATTAAATTTAAAACCATGTAATCTCCTAGATGTTAACTAATATAATATAACTTCAATTCTGGACAACCACTTTCATCTTACATGTTTATCCAAACATAAATATAATTAAACGGGTCATTAAAATCAAGTAAACAAACGAGCCCGAACAATGTCATTGAACCTCATAACCAATCATAATGGTTATGTATGAAATTTAAATGATTATAATAAACCAATTACATATATAAGGTTTTATGGATTTATTAATTAATAAACCTAATTTGATTATTCAGATCTTTAATAACAAGTGGAGAACACCAACGGGTTTATGGTAAGGGATCCTCTCCATTTCACTCTTAAATCAAGATTGTCCTCTATTTCATGCATTTTTATGTGTAATACCAAATGATGAGGTATAATTTTTCACCTCCCCCATACTTCCCTATTGATTTATAAGTGATGATAAACCCCTTTTCTCTCTCATCGATTCCTTTTTGGTACACCTGATACCATGATGATAATCTGTAATGAACTCTACCCGAACCTCCTTTATTCCTTCAGGTTGCTCTATCTTTCTTTTTACCCAAATGAAGTTGTCTTTTATTTTTATGTAAAACTTCTACATGTTTTTTATATACTTCAAAATCATGTTCCAAGATCCATCTCTCATTCTCTTTAGTGGATATACATGCTTTTAAGTGAATCCCTCCTCAATACTTCCTGATAAGCAAACTCATTTTAAGGGAACTTCTCGAATTCTTATTTGATTTCAAGTGCACTATATCTTGTGTTTTAAGCAACCATTGTCTTTATAAAATCAGTATTTTTATTATGAAAACCTTCTTGGTTCACTTATGTCTTCATATAAAATATTGTTCCCTTTTCTATTTTAAAATCTCTATAGTATTTTGCTTAAAACCGCTCAAAATGTTTTAATGCTAAAATTTCCCAATTACATTTCTTACAAGTTGTCACTAATTATTGACATCACGTACCATGATATATGACTATTTAATATCCATGTATAATTCCTTTCTTTCATGGAAACTTTCATGATACGCCCATTGGTTATGATTTATGTCATGGTTGTGGTAACTAATTCTTTACATGGGTACCCTTATGTTTATGTATGGTAGATTTTGTATGATTATTGGTGTGGTAAGATTATTTATGTGGAAATAATATTCACAGAAATGTTGAGATGTGTGCGCCCAGATATTGCTCTAATGCATTGGGAAAAGTTAAGTCTCATGAGATGCGATGTGAAATGATATTGGCGATTAGCCTTGACCCGTACGAAAATGGGAAATGGGATTGGCGATTATCCTTGACCCATACTAAAGAAATGTCTTATGATTCTGCCACATATATATGATTCCATGTTTATATGATCCCATGATTATATGATATGATTTCATATGTTTCATGATTTTTTATCATTATGTCATGCCTCTTAACTCATGTTCTTAAGATGTATCCTTCTGTTCATTCCCTTACAGGGATTTTTAGCTCATCCCTTTGTTCATGTGTTCCCCATGGTAGCCTATGTAGATATAAGGTCTCAAAGGAAGTTAGGAGCTCTTTATAAATATTAAATGAAGAAATGTTTTTTTAGCCCCATGTTTTATGTTTTATTTACCCAGTCTTCCAATACACTAGACTTAACGATCCTTGGAATGTACTCTGATGTTTAATTATTCTTAAAATAAATTAATGATATATGAAAAAAGTTTGGGTCACTATAAAAATCTTAGGATTAGTCCTAGGTTAACCATGATCATTACAAAAATTTTAGAATTGAAACCTGTACCTTCACTTATCATTAAGGACATCCCTAGACATATCCTTAGAAATATTTCCAGGGATCTCACTAAAGTTTTCTCATACTACTTTACAAAGTTTGAAGAAAACTTCTCAATAATACCAACTATAATGACATGTTTAACGTACATGAACATTACATTAATGTTGCATAATAATTAATACATTACACAACTAGACACCCAAAGACTATAGTACTTTAGTACCTTTGGAATCTTATAACACATTCTTCTAATTTGTTGAATGATATTCAACATCTCACATAAAGATCTTACCTTTTAGTTTTTATACCTAAAACCTGTCTTTATATCCTAGGTAAAAGAAAACATTTGAAAAGGGAGAGCTAAGATGCTCAGTAAGGGTAAAAAAGGAAAATATCAAACAAAACATAAACATAATATTGTTAAAAAAAGAACATATCTTTTTAAAATCGTAAAATGTATAACATATATCAAAATCTTGAGTCTTGAAATAATTCTTAGTAGTTAATAAGGAATAAATAATAAAATAACATGATCCATGAGAAAATAGAATTGGCATAAAACATGGAATTATGGAAAACACATAAGCATTGAAAATAATTTCAATATTAACCAAGGCTCATTTCCAAGACCATCAGAGTGGAAAAACTCCTTTACGGAACTGATTTCACTCCTCATTCCATCCTTGTATTTCTGAATCGGACTTACTTACCATTCCATCCTTATATTATTGAATCGAGATCATTTCTCATTCCAGCCATGTATTACTGAACCAATAACATTTACCATTCCAGTCTTGTCTATCTCATGAGATATAAATCAACACCCAATTAATTGGAGAGATATATAGGTCCCACCTATATCATAATTAAATCATTCTTGTGTGTGCCACAAAAACATGAATCATTCATCATTGCATAACCCATGGAATAAAATGGGTTTCTCAAACATCATTCCATAATAATATAACCCATATAAAACAAATGGATTTTATAAATATAATTCCATCATAAATGTAATTAAACCATCATAATAATAGGTATATTATACTTGAAACATATCCCTATTAAATAATTCCATCTTATATGGAAAATAATTTTGATAGAACGCATGAAATTAATTCTTGAGGAAATATAATTTCTTCTTCCAAAATCTTTTCTTTTATCAAAATGCCACAAAATTTTAAAAGAAATTAATTTATTTGAAAATTACCAGGAAATATTTTAAATTAATCTTCATGGAAATAATATGTTATGAAAACATAAAAATCTATTCTTGTCATATAAGTTAAAATAAAACATTCCTCTCATACTTTTTTTGAATAAGTCAAAAAATACCTCATATCAAAAATGACAAAATATTCCTTTCATACCATTTAATAAAATTTTACCAATGGGTAAAATTTACATTAAACCATTTTTTAATAATAGAAATAATTTTTTGGAATACCTATTTAGGAAACATGTACATATATGATAAATATACCCTAGTAAATACTTGCATATAAACAATCTCGGATAATAATGAGATTGCAAAATTATCCCTTACATTAGGTATGGGTAACTTTATACATGTAAGAATATCTTGTATAATGGTTTAAATAATTTCATTGACTTATTCCAGAATATTATTCATTTTTATGATTTCATAATTGATTATATTATTACCCGTTTTTCAATAACAATATTGCTCATCCTTCGGGTATTAACTTCTTTATTTTCTTACACATATTTTGTAGGATAAGTTCATTTTACTCTTATTAGGTTATAGTTATATAATTTTTAGAATGATATTAATATAATATTTATAATATTTATTCATTCTAAATATTTATGTAATAAATCTTTAATCAAGACCATTTAGAATAAATTGAATCGCATCATGGAGACGATAGACCGTACGTACACATGAGTGGTGATATCATTACCATAATCATGGAATAGTATTGAAGTGTATGGTGTATATAATATTTAAGAATCAATATCATGTTATAATAATCATATATAGTTATTATTTCCATTATTACACCCATCCAATTAATGTGGTGATGAAAAACATTTTTACACCACGGTGTGGAGATGGTAAGTCGTACGTACGCACCTGTAGTGATTTTGTTTTTCATAGGATGGATAGAAAGTAGAATATGGTTGTTCAATAACCATAATAACATATAATCATATAATTGATGTAGTATTTATTACTTTAGTACATAAACAACTCATGAAGAAGAATTAGAATAAGAAATAAGTTTGAATGAATTGGTAGAGGAGATTACCTCTTCTTCAACAAGCTCCCTCTAGATATCCTCTTAAAGGCACTAGAGTTGGTATTTTGAGAATACCAGAACCTATAGAATGTGACTAATTAATTTTAGAAGGTAAAGTATCAGGGTATATCTATGATTTAATTCTCAAAGTTAAGTGAACTTGTGATAGAGGATGTTCAATTTTATAATTGAGGTGAGGGGAACAGTTGGAATCTCCAAAAATATTAAATTATAATAAAATCAAACCACATCCAAAAACTTCCAAAAATTAATATTTTATAATATTATATGATATAATCTTTTAATATCATCAACTAATAAATTTTAGACAATTTTTTCTATCAATTTGAACCTTATCATTTTAATTAACCCTTAGTTATTCCATTATACTTTTCACTATAGTAACAAATGTTTCAATATTAAAATATTTTAATTTTTACATATTTGATGTCAATTAGACAAAAAAATGAAATTTTTTTAACCTTTTATACCATATCATAATTATTTTATATTTTTTAAAATGTATTATGATTTTTCAAAATTTTAATAAAACATTATTTTGACAAAATATCAATAGTGTGAGTTTTTACACTATTCATTTATTAGATTATTAAAAATATAAAGATAATATTTTATCCTAAAAAAATATTTTATTTTATCCCTAATGGTTCAGGTTCATCTATAAAATTCATTAGATATATTAATTATCCCAAATTATATTTATTTTAATATTCTTAAAAATAATAATTTCATATTTCCATTAATAAAATAACTATTACATTAGTTTTTTGTAATTATTTAATATACTTATATGTTGAAATAAAATTGATTATAAATCCTTTAAATTTCATAATAATACTTATATACAAATATATATTCTATTAAATCCTACATTAAAAATGTTATATTTATTAAAACATGATATGACCACTTTAACATTACTTTAGATAAATTATTATAAGTGTCATAATCTATTCTATGTGTCTCCAAATGGTAAATAATTCCAAACATAGTTTATTATGGTTGATATATACTCTACCAATAAGATTGGTCCAAGTTATTTGTTCTTTTAATATTTATTATCATTTTTTATATAATTATTTTGTTGATTTCTCATCAATTAAATAATTTTTGTATCATCAATGTATAATATTTTAAGGTAATTATCTATTTCCTATAAATTAAACATATAATTAAAAATATAATTAAAAAAATATATTTCAAATGATTATTTATAATATAACTTATATTTTGTACAACCTTATATCAAAAATGATATAGTTATTAAAATTTGAGTAAGACCTATTTAACTTTTCATTAAATAAAATATATTAAATGTCCTAATCTCATTCAAGTGGCTTAAAAAAGATAAAATTTATACCCAAGAATAATTTAGGTCAAAAACCACTCATACAAGGATATTAGGACAAGTGTTGGGGTAATTTTATAATATTATTTGTACATTTAATTACCAGATTTACCTTTTTACTGTATTAATAAACAATTAATGAAGTTACTATTCATAGTGCCCAAAAATAACAGAAATATATTTAAATAATTTGGACCCATTGATTCCAATTATGGAATTCATTTTTAAAAATTCAAAATACATAATTTTCAGTAATTAATTTAAAATTAATCTCGTTGTTGGAATGAGAAAATGGGTTTTAAAAGATAAAACATGCGAAAGATTTAAAAAATACATATAAATTTAATATAAATTTAATTCCAATAAACTAAATTATATTAACTAATGAAAATATAATTTATTTATACTTTAAAACCATTAAAATATATAATTTTACACTATAAATAAATTTTACAGAAAAGTAGTTTACAATTAAAATGCATTATTTTTTACTATTCATCAAAACGTGAAACTTATCATAAAAATTCCCAAAATTCAACCAAAGTGAATTTTTATACTCTTCTTTGAAATGTAAAGTTTATTTTTTCAAATATATTATAAAGAAGTTTCAAAAACAATATTTAAAATGGGTGTGCCATCAAAAGGCAACAAAATTTCATTTTTTTGAAAAATGCTTCTTTTATCCAAAAAAAATTACTTTTTTCTTATATCATGTCTAGAAAACATATAAGATGAATTTTAAATATATTACATATATATTTCATTAATAAATCACATTAAGAGTTATTTTATTATTTTATAAACTCACATATTTTCATTTAAATTATTTTTTTAGAATAAAGTTAATATTGTTCACACTCGCCATTATAATGACTAGGATATAAGGTAACATAATAATATTTAGTTGTTCACTTAAACCCAGTATTTATTGAAATGAATTATATCAAAAGAAATTGAAATTTTGTGTAGCATAAGCCAAGCATAGTGTTGCATATTTCGTAAGCTAAGTCGGTATTGTGTGTAGCGCAAGCTTATCATGGTGTAGCGTACAACATAAGACATCAAAGAAATTGAAAATAATGTAACTCATAAAAGTATAAGGGTGTTACATTTATGTAATTCTTAGGATGGACTGGTTAGTTCTCTATCATCTAAATATTGATTTCTATCACCAAAGGATGATGTTTACATTACTAGAGGGATGTATACATGCTCACAAGGGATAATGGGATGTTAATGTGACTCGAGGTAAACATGAGCAAAAAGGACTGGGAAGAGTGATATCCCATAATTCTATTATCATCTTGAATGATCAAGGGATGAGAAGTACCATTTTTCCTTTTATGGTGGATCATTTTAGGTATATCTTCCCTATCAAATATTTAGGGATACGACCAGTGAGAGAGATATAATTCAAAATTGAGCAAGAGCTTGTAGTGTCACCAGTTTTCATTCTTCCTTATAGAATGGAACCTAGAGAGATTTATAAGCACAAGAAATAATTAGAATAATTTGAGGTTAATGGATTTATATACTCAAATACATCTACTTATGGTTCTCCAATACTCTTTTCTAAAAAGGTGGATGGTACCCTCATAATATGCATGGATTAATTATAGTTAACAGCCTATATTCATTTCCTGGAATAAAAGACTCTTCGACTATCTTCAAGGAGATCATGCTTTTGAAAATATTTGTTTGAGGTAAAGGTATCACCGGGTTCATGCTAAATCCTCAAACATACCTTACATGGATTTTTTAAATAGGTATAGTCTTTATGAGTATCCAGTTTTACCTTTCAATCTCATGAATGCACCTATGATTTTCATAGATCTAATGAAATGATTTTTCCTCTAGTAAATGGATTATTTTGTGATAATATTTGTAGAATACATATTGGTGTATTCTCACACTCAAAATTACTATTCCTAACATATTTATAATATACTAAATAAAATTAGGGAAAATTAGCTTTACACAACCCACACCAAATTTCACTTTTGGATTGAAAAATTTAACTTCATGGGTTACATCATCTTGGAGTAAAGAGTAATAGTATACCCAAATAAGGTTACATTTGTAGTTTCCTAGGAGTATCCTACGAACATCTTTTATATATAAAGTTCATTGAGAATATATGGGTATTACAAACACTTAATTAGGTACTTTTATTTCCTAGAAGAAACTCTTATAGGCTTGACTAAAAAGGGTGTGAAATTTGTATGTTTGGATGTGTGTGAGTAAGACTTTACAAAGTTTAGGGGCGGGATAACTTCAAATATGATCCCCATTCTTCCAGATATGGTAGAAATCTATATAGTTAATTTTAATGAAATGATAATTACATTGGGAGTAGTTATGTTATAGGGTGAGTAATTCCTAACATGCGAGTCTTGTTAGTTAAGGCCTCATGAGTAATTTTACCCAACACACGACTTTGAGATGGCAGTATTTTTCCATGCTTTATTTTTTTTTGAGGAATTATTTTCTTGGAGATAATTTGGCGGTATTCACTAATCAAAAAATCATCAAGTATATCTTTACACAGTGTGTTATGAATCATAAGCAGTGTAGATGGTTTGAATACCTACAATTATTTGAATTTGAGCTTGCCTATATTCTTGGGAAGATAAATGAATTAGTCAGAGCTTTGAGCTAGAATAATTGGACTCATGTAATCATAAATGCCATTAGAGAGTGGAAAATTATGGCCTTTTTATTATAATTTCATTTTGAGGTTTAGGTGAATCACAGGTAGACAGTCCTCATAGATTTAGCGGTAACCTATACCCTTCATGAATAGGTAAATATGAGGCATATTTCTAATCCCGATAGTCTATTCCTAAGGGAAAGTATCTAAGATTATGATTTATCACTAGGATATACCATGGATGAGGATGATAACCTATGACTACATGGGAATGTTTGGGTTCTATCAAACATCCATGAGAAACTAATGATGGAATCTCATTCCTCAGTGTGGGTTGTTTATACCAATATCATATAGATGTATCAATACTTTCATTTCTATTATTGGTGGCCTGGTATGAAATGCAAGATATTCAACTGTATTACTTGGTGTTCCACCTATTAGTTGGTGAAGGTAGAAAACCAGTGTCTAGTAGGATTCTTATATCCATTGTCAATTCACAAGTGAAAATAGGTTGATGTCACAATAGATTTATTGATAGGTTTTCCTAGATCTCCTCAGAGAAATGATAGAGTTTAGTTCATCTTTGATCAGTTGATAAAGGTTTCCCACTTATTACATATTTGAGAGACGTTCTCAATGGACATGTTAGGGAGCTATATGTCAAAGATATTGTATTACTTCATGGATCTCCAAATTTTATCATATCTAAGAGGGATTCTCATTTTATGTCTCAATTCTATAAGGTATTGAAAAAAGTTGTGGGTACATAGGTACTTATGAGTATAGCCTACCACCCTTAGAAAATCAGTCATATAGAGTATATGATTCAAGTGTTGGAGAAAATTATCCATGCATGTTTCCTTGACATTGGGGGTTCTTAGGATAAATGTATACCTCTAGTTGAGTTTTCTTAAAATAATAGATTTTAGGGTACCATCCATATGTCTCTTTATGGGGCCTTATATGCTAGGGAATTCCAATCACATTTATTCTAGTTAGAATTGGGGGAGGAAGATTTACTTGGGATATTTATTGTTCATGAGACATCAGAGTAAATCAATTCAATCAGGAAGTGCATATTGACAGCCCAGTCCAAGTAGTAATCATATTCTAATCGCCATCAATGGCCTCTTGAATTAGGTTTTCTTGTGTGTTTCACATAGTTTGGTTCATCTATGGATTAGGATATATGGTAATCTTTAAACTAGACTTGTTTGAACCTTTATGATTTTGGAGATAATCATAACAGTGGCTTATAGGATATAACTTAATCATAGATATTGATCTATGCACAACATATTTCATGTGTCTCAACTTTATAGATATTATCTAGAACTCACACATGTCTAACAGACTGAGGAGTTTGAGATGGATGTGGATTCTTATTTTGAGGAGTACTTGGTATAGATCATTTTTGTCCAAAACCTATAAATTGTGCCTTAGGGTGGGTTGATTTCCTTTTTTGAAGAAGGTTTTAGAGGTTATGGGGCTTTGATATAGGCCAAATACATACCATTTATCTAAAATACATGACATTTATAAAATAAACAATGTGTGTTTTCCCAACCAAACCCCTTTCACATCATGAACTGGTTTTTCCCACGGAAAAAAATATAAACCTTACGCAGTATGTAAAATTTACACAATTTCTAAATTCTCTGGGTCATTTTTTAAAAAAATATTCAGGGGATCATATTTTTTATAGAACCCTCCTCCCATATTATCTTGCATAAGAGAGTCTGCACAGGTGATCTCCTCCATGCCCTCACCTAGGTTTATCTCTTTCTATTATACCCAAAATCTAATAGGATCATCATTAGTTGCATTAGATAGCTAGTGATAATTTATCCACTACTGTTAGTTCTTTCCATAATATATCTCTCTATATGTTTTTCTATTTTTTGTGAGATAATATTTTATATTTTCAAGGAATTCATCTATTCTTCCAATTTATTTCATTATTCTTTAATTCAAAGGATAATACTGGATGAGTGGTCATCCACGGACCTAAGGTTGGTTGTAAAGTAAGATTCTCTAAAATTTTGGGCCTTTTATAGCATATGTCATTGTACAGTATGCTGGACCTATCCACACACTATCGTAAAAAAATTATTTATAGATTAATTAAACCTATTTATTATTCTCCCATAGAATCTTGTTTAAGTATTTTAGGATGTTTACCTAGTTGTTTTCCATGCCTTTCTGTGTATTTAATTAAATTCCCTCATTAATATAAATTTTAATTTACCAACCCACCACTTAAGTGGTTTTTCTTGACCATTAAATGAAATTTCCTTGTTTTATAAATGTAAATGGTATAACATACTTAAATGGAAATTAGTGTAAAGGCTACATCATGTTTTATAATTTGATAATGAATTTGTATAATTTTTTATACCCATGGTTATATGGGAATAAATGAATGTAAATTATTTAAATTTAAATACCTTATTATTATTATTATTATTATCCTATGGATATTGGTCAGTGGATAATGGTTAATATACTTATTGAGAATAAAGTTTCACACTCTATTATATTAGTTGTTGGGCATGGTGTCTCACACCATTTATTTATACAATGGGTATGATGTTCTATATTCCTTTTCATTAGGTGTTAGTCATGAAGACTCACCTCACTATCTCGAGTGTATATCAAGTGATGAGCATGGCATCTTGAATTCGTATAAAATTCAGGGACAATGCCCTTTTTAGAGCCTATTTCACATTAGACTATTCACGGATTCATGAGTTATAGCCTGGGTCTAGCTAGTACCTAGTATATATATATGCCTATATATTTTCTCAAAAATATTGTGGATATATATATACATATTTTATATATATGATTACTTATAAATTCTTTGACATGTTAAACTGAGATCAGAGTTATCAAGGCATGTGCTGAAGTAGGTAGAGTCTGTTATGTGTCCTATAAGAACCTAATTTGGCCAGTATTTAGTTTTTAGCACTATTAATTATATTTTATACCTAAAAACCACTATGATATACACACTGAATGCAGTATTCTAGTCACAATTTTTGGTGACCTACTGAGTTTATCTCACATCCTACTTGGGCTACTGATTGGTACTTAGACAGACCTTATGAATGCAGTTAGGGATAAGGGAAATCACTTGTTCATGGATGCTTGAGTTTTTTTCTAATAGCATGAGATCATGGGAGTAGAGTACCAAGTGTATGATCATGATGCTTATAGAGATGCATTTTGGTCTTTTACCCTTTTTTAATAACATGTTGTATATTCCTTTGATCTGTATTCCAGCATCCCCTTTTTTACATCAATATGACATGATATCATTTTTTATATGACTCAGTCTATGGATTGATTATTATTATTATTATTGTTTCTTGTATGTTTATCTTCAAATATTGATTATTTTTCTTTTTTCCTCTTTGTTATCAATTATATTCTATTTCTTATATTTCTATTCATTATTATTATCATTGTTACACTCTTATAACAGAGGATATAGTCTACCCATCATTCCACTACATACCCTCACTGCTAGTTAGTAGCCTCTGGTGTATTGGGAGGTAGGATTGAGGCCATGTGACTGACCATCTCGAGGCACCATTTTAGTGGCTCTAGGTTGGGATATTACATGAATCAATCTTTATATACCTTATAGAACCTATACATTAGGTCTATAAATATAGTTTGTGTATTATTTATTCCAAATGGAATCATGGGGAAATCATAAAAACCCTACCTACTCATAGAAATAGTACAAGGAACATCCACTACACTCAACAATAACCAATGATATCAATAACTCACATTATTATAAGAGGCCTGGTTGGCTCCTCTCATGCTATTGAATAAATCAAATATACAAAGAATATGGATAATGATTATTGATCATTACATGGTTTAGAATCCTATAATACACATAGAACCATAATGAACCATCTAACTTTATATATAATGTCATAACATCACCCCATGGGTATGAAATTGATAAGATAGGTCCCTTTGAACCAATATCCTCTATATGAATGTTTAGTTATTTAATTTCTTTGGGAGTAATCTTATATATAGGAATGGATATGGGCTCTATATTTGGAATCAAATAGATTGTAAACTCAACCTCTCACTTCGGTAGAAACCATATGAAGTATTATGAAAATACATCATAGAACTTGTAACCAAAAAAGTAAATACCAACATTTATGTATCCCTTTCTCTCAAACCCATACTATAAAACTAGGAAAAACTAATCCCCAAATACCAAATATTTGAACTTGAACACACTACTTACAAATCCCACTCTCTGATATGGATAAAGAAATCGTACTCATCAGATATTGTTAATACACATCAGTGATAATATGTGATGGTTGATCAATATTGATTTATTTAATTCATCAAAATGATCACATAAAAATTTTGTATCTATAATATAAACAAATCATATGGAATCTTGTATCCACTGAACATGATATTGAAATCCAAAAATCTCCAAATACCCTCAAATTTAACCATATAGAACCTATTAATAGACATAAACCCATAAAAATACTCTATAACTTATCAATTAACCTAGGAAAACTAATAAATAAAAATGACTATGATACACACATATTGAACAATATAGAATAAATGGTGGAATCCACTATTATCATACGTTGAATATTCTAAGATCACTTCCTTTGTTAAACAAGATAATGATTGAAAACATATAACTAGATCAAGCCCATGCCTCTTCCCCAGTATCCTTTGAACTGAATTCCCTATAGAAAATTATCCCACTACCTCTATTTTTAGGTCACTCATCCCCCTGTACAGTATAACTATCCATAGGAACTCTGATTTTCACCCAAAAATAATTTCAATGATTCAAATCTAGATCCTTAAGCTTATCCATAATCATGGAAACTAACTATTTGAGAATAACTCTGATATAATAACTACATATACACCAATCAACCCATATGAATAACACTCTATATGTGTTTTGGTGGAATTTTATTCGATTAGGACTCACTTTGATATACTGATAATATACTAGAGGATTCCTACCTCATGAGGGAATAGATCATCCACAACCCTAACTGGACCATGTTTATTTACTCTTATCATAGTCACCTAATAATAATTTTTTCTACCCAAATATATACTCCCATAACCAATGTATGAACCAAATTTTTTTGAAGATTCACCCTATAAATTGAAAATTGTTGGATAATACATTTAAAACTCTCATGTTAAATCTGGAATTGAAGGCCTGCTTCATGGAGATCCATGTCACATATATTATATGACTTTAATAATCATTATTAGAGATACTAATTAACAAGAGGTATTGGAACTATAGGACACTCCATCTCGACCTTCGATGTGGTATACTCATCCCTATCCTACATGCACTATATAGGAAGCTATCATGGATGCATTTCTTTATAATGAAAACTACATGGATGATGACATATTTTTATCACATTTCTTGATATCACAGATTAGGAAGTGTAGCAATAGGCATTTTTTCTCAATATTCTACACACGAGACATATAATATAATGGGATCACATAAGTTGGGTGCTCACTCTATCCCTAACTACCCACTCTTTGGGGTTAGTATGAGATATATATAATATGAATGAAAATTAATATTTTCAAAATGAAGTGTATCTATACTAGGATATATAAATATTAGATCCAAAATCATAATCATTATGTAATAACAAAATTACAAAAGAATGAATTTGATCAAGTAAAATTACACTAATAAGTTACATATGAAAACAATATATAAATAATTCTTGACATTTTAAATGATCAAACATCTATTTATACCTAGGATATCAATAACATACATGCATAAAAATATCATGTGAATCTTACTTGATAATAATGATGAATAAAATTATACCATCTTTCCTCTCTAGGATATGATTAAAACAATATACTATAAATCATATATTATAGTTTATAAAAATATAAAATCATAATACTTAAAAACAAAGAACATTATCCCATCCTCAGTAACATAGAATTACACTATACATTAGGTAGATACCCTATAAATAAGTTATATCCCATGTATCGACAAAATCCAACCTCAAACTACCATTCCCAAATAGTAATACAAATCAAAACAAGGATCTAATGTGATTTTGTAATGTTTTGGACAAGATCACAGAATATAGGCCAAACTAGATGTACCACATGAAATAAATTGTAATTCCCCATACACAATAATCTTTCAACTATTTTTGAGTGTTTGTAGGTATCATTGGGAGAATATACCCTCTTGATTAGATATCCATAAATAATAGTGTAAGAAATAATATAAAACAATAACCCTAATAAAATAGAAACATATTTATAATACATCTATGTTCTAACAATAAATGAATAATGTAACACATTCTATATCAAAATATAATACTAACATTTCACACCAATCATAGTAAAATAAACTGGATTGATCATGTATTGATCATGTCTATACATATTCCAAAAATATATAAAAGACTTATAGAAACAATAAAATAAGACTTGAGTCCTTGGATAGTCCTATCTCGAAACTCCAACCCTGAAACTACAACTTTACCTTTCATCATAGGGACTTTACCCTTACCTATAGCATGAAATATGAAATCTATACCCTTGATAATATAGCCTTATAGGGGTTGTTATAACATAGTAGATAACAACAAGTGGCATCAATGATCAAATCCAACAAATACATGCGCATGAATGATCTAATATAATCATAATTAAATAATAATCATAAACAAAAATTATAACTGTCAGATATAAAACTACTATAAAATCCACCTGATGAGTGACCATAGCTGCTTCATATAACTCTATTATAGTTTGAACATATGACATATAATACCTCATGGTCAGAATATTTTCAACCAATTCAAAATATAATTATAATATGGGAATCACATCCCATGTTATAACAAGTCATTAGATGTTATAATATCTTGTCAAAAATAATATCTTGTATGTTGGTAGTATATCCTAGTACAAAAGTCACATTAGTGGGTATACTTCCCTAGAAAAAACAATCCATAAGTGGGAATGGATCCACAAAGAATAGGTACTCAATTAGGAATAGAATCTAGAGGATGGAATTATTACGATGCATAACAAACCTAGTTGTATATAATATCACATGAGGGAAAAGAATCCCAAGCCATGGGCCTCAATAAAGGAGTGGGAATTTCATCCAAAATATTAAACAGAAACATAAATATGGGCATCCTATTCCTTTTTATAAGAGAATTGGATAATGGGGTAGAATCCTTTTTCTATGGGTAATATAGTTAGCATGTAGAGCATCCTATGAAATTTATATCCAGTAATTTAATAATTGTCTCTCATGTCTATGAATATCTCTTATCAATAATCATGTCATCCCATACCATAGTCATCGAATAATGGATATGTTGAGAGTGTATCCCATGTCGTATCAATAATTTCATAACTATTATATCATATCATATTATAGGATATATTAATATAATAATCACATCATCCTTTTCCATGGGTAATAAAAGAGTAAATTATCACGTAGTCCAGTATTAAAGGAGGTCTCATGAATAAGTGTAAACTCATTCCACACTATCCAATTTAGTCACAATAGTAAATGATATCCCATAACAATACAATTCGAATGACACATATTTAACACAATAAAATATATCAAATATATTTATTATCAAATTTGATATTTTTTCTAACTAAATTTTATAACTAATATTGGGTTGATCCTCACACACCAACATCTTTCCATACATCAAATCAATTTTAAGAACAACTTGAAAGTAGTCAAAATGATTTTAGGAAGCATGAATCTCTTTAATGCATATAAGGATGTGAAAATGATATAAGGAAAATCAAGGTTTCAGTACAAGGAATTTCATATGCTATAATCTCATGTTAACAAACATATTTTTATTAAAGGAGGAAAATTGAAACCTATTAAGGTCTATAAAATTATAACATAGCCATATGCACCTCTCACGGGTTCTTACTTCAATTTCCTAGCTCATTTTAGTTTAAGTTCAATTTCATTAGTGATAAAGGCGTCAATTTAAAATATAAGAATGAATCATAGCATTAATAAATCCAATTAGGCCTTAAATATATATGATAATAAATTTAGAATAGATTAGTATTATGTGTACTTAATTGGTGTAACGTTCATATTACATGTCACGTTAAAACTACTATAAACTAATTTTAATGTTTATGAACCATATTCTATAGTATAGTCATGATCTTCAAAAATCATCAAAAGAAAATACCTCGATCAAATTAAATCATAAAAATTGAGTCCTGATATTTATAATTTTTGTTTAATAATAAAGAAATAGTGATAGAAATAGTGGTTGGATAAAATAGAGGGAGTATCCTTAGCCATAGATATTCCTTATGATAAATCGTGATTTGATATAGCTACAAATGATGAAGATCTTTCCTTATAATGAAGAGATGAAAAGAAGATTTTGGAAGATGGTTATGTGGATAATAAGATAAAATAAAAGGTATCTCAATTGATAATAATTTTTAATAAAAAAATAAAATTATTTTTTTTAAAACTACCCACATTGCTATTAGGTACCCAGCCCCTTATGGTTGGTTACATGATACTATAATGGGTACCTACCCTAGGGATATGGTTTAGTAGATGGCCCAGTAGGGTCTCCCTTATTTTACAAATTCCATTGAGTATTCAGTACACTAGAACATGAAATCTAGTTTCATTTATATTTAATGAAATATAATCCACATCAGGACCAACACCTAAATATCATACCCCTAACCTTAACCTGAGATAGACACTTTAGGATATATTCAACACTAATAGGGGGTTGAATCAGTTTTAGTAACCTTTTTACTAATTAAAACTATTATGCCTTTTACTTCTTAGACCAATTTTGATCTTGATTGTCCTATTCTCTTTTATTTATTAAAGAAAGTATATGAAATTCAGTAATGATGAAACATTATTTTTTTACAAGGTTCACTACTCAATAACACTATCTGTTCCTTATAATAGTTTGTAAATAATCCAATCACATTGAACCACTAGAAAATAATACATTAATGGGGTTACAACAAGAAAGGAATATCCTTTCAATTTAATTATAAAATAGTCAATGGACAGGGCTTATGATCCTTTCACGTTCTCTATATTACTACTGAAGATAGTTTCAACCTTCTAAAAGGTACTTTATAAGACTGAGAAAGTCTTCCGCCTATTGATACATCTGATGGATGTCATGGTGATCATTTGTTCTTCTTTTCCTAGTATTCTTACTTGCTTGGAAGTGATCAAGTAACTATTATTCTTATTTACAATAGAAAATTAAATGTTTTTATTCCTTCTTCTACTTCTTCCTATGAGAACAGATATGCATAGTACTCTCTTATTATCTTATTCTTCCTTTATTCTTAAGTGATGAATATAATACACAAGTTATCCTTATTATTAACCCTATTTTTCTAATACCAAATTATAATAAAATATTTATCTAGTATCACATTAAACCTTTCTTCTTCTTTATCCTCTGGTATCTATTCATCCAGTGTTATTGCTCAGTCTGATATATTCTATTTATTTCAGTACTTATACATTCGATCCCTTATAAATTTATTCTCCAATCTAATACAATGAATTTAAAGTATTTCTAGAATCATAAAAACTCTTTATGATTATTTAAATAATTAATGTTCCTCTTAGCATTGTCACAATTAGTATCCTTATAAAAATTTCGGTCCAATATGAGAATTTCTATCACCTTTGTGGTTTGCATTTTATTCTTTTTTTATTAATTTAGTTTATTTAAAATCAATTAATGTATAAAGAATGATAAATTTTTTATGAATAATCCTTATCACATATAAAAATCCATCTTATTATTTCATGTGATTTTATTAACTTCTTATTTACTACCTTTTTGGGAGATCGTTTATTTTCTCAGATTCAGTTTTCTTGAAATTATTTTGGTAAATAAAACTCAATCTATTTCATGAACCTATTTTTTATATGAATCCACATATTTAATTCATACATTCATTGTATTCCTCCTAAACATGAACCAGATAGATCACAAAAACAGTCTTTCTTCATGATCACTATTACTTTACATAAGGATGCAAGTGTATAATATAACTCTACCTTACACACTACATGTTCCTTCATGCAATTATCTCAGTTTATTCTTTAAAAAATACCTTCATGAAAACCTAAAAGTATTCATGGAACTCAATCACGATTTTCCTCACGTAACATAGTGTGACTGAGTAACTCAACCACTAGCTCATTGAATCAATACTGCTTCATGTAGTTGAGTGGCTCATTACTGTTCTTCACACTATAGATGAGTGTGGAACTCACCTTTTTTGTATAAAAAAATGTTCACATAGGATCTTGGATTCATCATGAGACTCTTTTAGTGTTCTTAAAAAAATTAATATCTTCAGTATCTGAAAATATTTTTGAAAATATTGGGTGTGAATCTTTTTTATAAAATGTGTTTCATGGGTCTCTATTTCTCTAGAAAATGATGGCCTCTCAAATAGAAGCATTGTTCTTGAAATTGTATATTATCCTTTTATAATTAAGGATCACTACCTTGTACTCAAGAATCATGCCACTTCAAGTATATATTTAATTATTTTTAAAATACAATATTTTCATCATATTTCTAATCATTATAGATCTCGTCATTCATATTTTTGAAACATGGGTTTTCATATTAAAAGAAACCACAAAACAGGGAATCCTTACCTTCACAGTTAACTTTTTATTTTCTAAAAAAGTCTCACATTCATGAAAATTTCAAACTCATCCTTGCCTACTTGAACAAAATGTTGTATCTTCATATTTTCCAAAGTTAATAGAATATTACTCAACCTGATTCATGCATTAAAAGCATGTTATCTTCCTCATCATCTCAAATTCGCGGCCTCAGAAAAATCATGGATTCCTCATATTCGATCACTAGAGGTTAGTTATATAGAATCCAATGAAAACAAGCCCTCAAGTAAATTTTAAGTTTAAATATTATCTCTTGATTCGATCAAACATATTTTTTAGAGAGAATTGGATGGCACTCATTCTACCCTTATGTTTTAATGATGAACGAATATTGTACCATGTTCTTATGTATTACATAGAACTGTATCTCTGTCATGATATTTATTTTATACTTCCTCCTTCCATAGACCACTCGATCCAATGATAGGTTACATCACCTTCAACACTACACACACTCACCCTCATCGGGTCATTCCACACTTGTGCAGTCCTCTCGGAAACCTCCATGCATTCTTTGTGTATGATATTCAAACCATATGTATGCTCATATGGATACTATTCATCCAACAACACCACTCTTCCACTATTATGACCAGTTGGGTACCCTTCTAACCTAAACAGTGCTTGTGGGGTCCCCTTTTCTAGCTAGGTGGTTTCATATTTTTTCAATAAATTTTAAATAACAACTAAAAAATTAAATTCCATGCATATTCTATATAATTCTCACAACCAAATTTCAATAAAAGGAAAAAACCTACTTTAAATATTCCTCATGAAAAATATAATTCTATTTTTCATGGAATTCTATTTTTTATGGAAAACAACTCAATTCCTCATGAAACTCTTAATATAAATAAATATTTCCATGGTCTTCACATATTTTAAACAATCTTCCTCTATATCAGATGTATTTGAAAATAAATATTACTTAAACAATCATCAAATTTGTAATCTCACGTTCATAAAAAATTCTTTATGATAATAAGAATTTTTTACTATCCTCTTCATCAAATCATTCAATATACATTCACTTTATTATAAATCTTACATATCTAGGATAATTCAGTACAACATCCAAAAACATATTTATTTATAAATTCATAAAAATATTAAAAAAATGAAAACATTAAATTTCATTAACCATCTATAAAAACCAATAAAATCCATTAAAAAAAGATATATCCCATTAATAAACTGGGATCTTAAATCTCCTCCTTTAAACTTGTTGTAAATACCTTCAATGCTCTTTCTAAATTAATATGTCAATATGTGAATCTATCCCCCATTACTTTTACAAATAATCATTTTACTGTCTACCCTATATTAACAAGAAATAAAAATTTCAAGGTAAAATGGTATTAGTACATACTTAAGAAATTTTTTATTTATCATTTCACGTTAATTATACCTGATCCAATCCTAGTGTTGAAAGAAAGAATATTTTATTTAGAAAACAGATATACCATTTACCAACGTATATTGATATCTATTGAAATGAGAACAAATATACTTGTATTCAAGGTTTTTACAATTTTATTATATATATAAGATACTAAAAAGATATATTAATTTTTTTTAATAATGATCAAGATGAAACTCCTACAATCACTTCAACAAATAGATCAAAAAAATAAAGTGCAACAAGAAGGATAATTAGCCTAAGAGAACTTCTATACTTCCAAATTTATTTTTCCATTGATCAATTAAATTACTCATAATTTTTTAATTTTATTATATTCTTTAACCAAGGATTAGATATAAATAAAAACATACCTTTTCCAATCATGTGAACTTTGAGAAATTTCTATAAAAATTATATTTGTTCCAAACAAAAAGTTTATTTTGACCACTTAATCTTTATTTATTTTTCTCCCCCTCAAATGAAACAACCCTAAATATATTAATAATTGTTATTATATTAAAGAATGTATTTCATGATATTCAAATATAGAGAATACTCAAAATTGGTTCTTCAACTTATGACTATCCATATTTGAAAACTTCCACAACTTCACCATGAATGATCTTATTCTATACTTTTTCTTTAGGATACCAAATATAAGATCAAAACAGGAGGGTAAATTATTTATACTTTTTTCTAGGATATTAATTCACGTTATTCAAATTTTTCAAATATGATCTTCTATCATATTTTTACTTGAATACTAATTAAGGAATCATTCAAGGATGAGGAATTATTTATATTTACTATCAAGAATTCGTAGCACTCACTTATTCTTAGGTTCTCCCACTGAGAACTTGATTGAAATTATATTACATGGATTATAATCACAAATAAAATAATAATATTTTAATAGAATAATATAGATCCTTCATTACTTATAAATTTGAATAGTAAGGTTTAGATAGTTTTATCATCCAAGTTTCCCCATTTTATCTTTTATCCGCTCTTATACATATGAACTTATGATTTGATTTATGTTGTGGAGGGATGGATATCATAAAATTATATTCTACATTATTTGGATAATTTTTATAAATTCTTAACCATCTTAAAGACTACTTCTTATTCTTGTAAAATTATTAAAAAAAAATTTCAATGTAATTATCTTTCTTACATATCTCACATAGAACTTAATTAACATGTGAGTTTTATTTTTTTAACAACCTATAATATAATTATTATTAATCATGTGGAATAATTTATTTTCTATTTTCATTATCCTTTTCTTTTTATTTTTCTATTTTTCATATTCTCTTCAAATCTTTTAGAAATATTACTAACATATAATTAGGAACATTTTAAGTAATTTTAGATTTTCCACATAGATTCTATTGAGTGACATCCATATTATTATTCTTTTTTGATGTTACAATTTTCTTCAAATTATTGGATTTAAAATACATGATATTATCACTTTTATTATTGGGAGAAATTTTTATTATAACATTATTCTAGTTTCTTCCCAAGGTTTCTTCTTATTTCTTAGCAAACTTCAATGGTCTTATTTTCTCATAAACTTTGGATACATGTTGAGATGATCGTGAATCATTCTTATGACCACTATCATTATATGCATCCCAAATATTTTCAAGTTTTCCAAATCAGTTTTAAGTATATATATATATTTCTTAACCTATGTATATTTATTATATATCTCTAGATTACTCCCCCTTAACATGGGTATTATTTTTAATTTATCTTGTACCAATAATATAGTGAACAATCCACATATTTGTTTCAGCGCCAATATTAACCCACAAACCATGGTATTTTTATTTCTTATGTATGATGATTTTTGATATTCTTCATTACTTATTGAGATATTCATGGGGAACTATCTTCCAAATTCTTTTTCCTATCCACTCTAGTTAGGGTGGTAGGATTCTCCTAACTTTTCTTCATCCAAACTTGTGCAGATTTGTTTTTCAACCTAAACAATCCATGATAATAGATTTAGATACATTATTACAATATGGTATAGATAGTAACTCTTTCTTCATAGTGTATAAGATAAATTGTTCAACAAATTAATTATCTACTTATCACGTTTTGGAGGCCTTTTAACCATAGAATCCTCTAGTGAACATTGCGTAGTATCATATAATGTCTCCTTATTTTATAAAGTCCCAACATGTAACTTCTCAAGATTGAATAACTAAACTCAGAAATCTAGATATTTAATATTGATGATTTTTTTATGATCTTCAATCATATTCATCTTCTCTTCACAAGACTTATCTCTTCCTTTATCTTCCTCTTCATGGATCTTAACATTGTTTTGTAACAAAGAAAAAAGTTCCATTATTTTCTTGAATTTTACCTCTAATTACAACTCCTTGACATCAATTTTATTTTTCAACTTTTCTTCAAGTTCATGAATATTTTCTTCTATATTCTTCTTGAATACTTATTTATCTTTAGCATTATTGATCCACTTGTTTTAAAATTTTGAGTTATTTATCTCTAGCTACGTTCTTTCTATTCCAAAGGCACCAAATTTCTTAAAGAGATTTATAAATTATATAATTTTTCATTCAAAATCCTTCTTTATTTATTCTAACTTATATATAATTTGAGTGGTCTCTTATTTTATGCTTTCAGATATCCCATAGATAATAGAGACTAATTACTTAGGATAACCATTTATAAAATCCTTTAATTCATCCATTGAAAATTAAATGAAATTTAATCACTCCCACTAGTTATTGAATCAACTTGCAGACAATTTTTATAGGAATAAAATCACATCGCTTGATTTCTTGAATCTATTGATCTATTTATGGTGGAGAGACTATCCATCTCTTTAGTGGAAACTTGAGCCACATGATCTTCACTTTCCAAGCCTAATTTGTCTTTATTGTTAACATACCGTGGAGAAACTGACACTTCCTCTTTTTTAAACAAGCGGGATAACATATTTAAATTTATTTTCTCTTTATTTATCATATTTATCATAGTCTAGTTAGTTATATACTTATTTTATAGATAACTAAATCTTCACAAAAAATGAACTTCACCATCAACATAGGAAAGAAACTTTAACCTTAAAATAAGAATAACTATAACATACAAAATCCAATGTAGCTAAAATTTCCCCCCAATACCAATTGATAGAAACACTTTTGAATATACTAAACACTATGATGAGTTGAATAGATGTTGTAAATTTTTCACAAATCAAAAAATTTATCTTTTTTACCACTTATACCTATTTAGATCTTGATTCTCCTATTATCTTTTATTTATCACATATAAGTATATAAAAGTAGTTAAATATTACACATGATATTTTTATAGGGTTTTATACTCAATAATGTTTTCTATTCCTTGGCATGGTTTGAAAATAATATAGTACCACAAAACCTATAACATCCCAGGTAAATAAAGAAATATAACATTTTAATACTTATTAATATTTGTGAATTAAATATTAATTTTACTTTAAATGGGGACTATATGTTTGATGGCGTACCTGATACACAACAATGGCTTTCCTTTAAATTTTATGTTGCACACAAGATGCAGTTATATTGAAAAATAAAATAATAAAATAATATTTTTTTTAAATGGTTGTTAATGCCAAGACGTTGTAATGGAGACAATGAATAGAACTAAATAAAATATGATTATACATTTTTTAAAATATTTTTATATTTATACAATAAATTTTAGAGTCTTTAAATAAGAGAGAATCCAATTTTAAGCATAAATACTCTGATATTCTTTAAAGGATCATATTTACCGCCTTTTTATGGAGAACCATTTTAAAATCTAGTTTTTGTCACTTTTATATGTTCTATTTGAAAAAATAATATTCTTATTTATTATTGGGACATAAAAAAACTAACTTTGGATGAAATTTTGGTATTTTCTGGTAATGTTCATTTTTTAATGAATAGTGAAAATGCTATATTTTAATTCAAAATTGCCTTTTATTCTAATTTATTTATAAGGTTAGACTACATTTTTAATTGGATTTAAAGTGTAATTATATTATTTTTTTACCATTTAATAAAACTTTGGTCATTGGAAGTAATTTTACTTTGAAATTGGACATAAAAAAGTGTCAATCTTTTGATAGTTATTATTTCTTAAAAACATGCTTTTTGTTTTGACAACATAAATAATTTTTAAAATAATGTATGCCACTTCTGTGTTATTAATTTGGAAAAATTGATTCCATATTTTGAATTAGGAGTTTAAAATTGTGTAAATTCGTAACTTTTATTTTTAGAAATTATGAATATTTACTTCTGTAAATATTTTATTTATTATGGTTAAAGGGTAAATCTGGTAAATAAGGGTAAGAAAATAATATTATAATAATATTAAATTACCTTAACATGTGTTCTAATCCTATTGGTTGATACATGTCTGATCATGGGCATCATTGGGTCGATTTTGTAACCCCATGGAGCCACTTGGAAGTGATAATGACACTTTATATTAATTAATTTAAAGTAAAGACAAAAATGACATAAACATATATCTTTTAGTAAAACAATTTTTACATGGGGTTATATATGTTATATATTTGACTATAAATATTCTTTAGAAATATAAAAATATTTTCTACATCATGATATTTTATTTATAATTTTTAGACATCAAATATATAAAATTATTTATGACGCAATGATGATGCAGTGTTTACCTCATTAATGAATGATTTAAATAAATAAGATTATAAAAATTAAAAAAAATATCTCAAACCTGTACAATTATTATTGTATGTTTTTATTTTGAACATGATTCATCTTTTATTCTAATTTAATAAGTTTTAGACCTTTGGAAACTGAAGATATGTTTATAATAAAATAATATTTTCAAACTTCCCTAAAGAGCCCCTCCTCCACCTTATAAAAATCTATCACCTCTAACCCATTACTCACACCTCTGAAGCCCCTTGGCTTGACCAAAATCTATCAAATTAATCTCACAACATTCATCTCCTCCTCCTAGAAGTATTACCATAGGCATAAGTCACATCAAGTAAACCTTTTGGTTTTAACCAAAGGGAGTTACCCGATTTAAAGGTAGCATCTTCTCTTAAGTTCTTTTCTTTTATTTTACTTATCCAACCCCATAAAATCTTTTTATTAATTTATTTTATACAAAAATTATACTAAATATAATAGTTTTTTTATGAGAATTATTCTAACTACACTTACACACACATCCATCTAATGGTTAAAGAACATATTATTTTTGGGGATGGCGAACTACTACCTCACGAAACGATGATTGTTCAATTATCTCCTACCGCATCTCATGGTGGACATTATGATGTAAATATATTTATATGTGATATATATTATATTTATATTGTTTATATTCTTATGTATTTTCCATTTATAGCATACCTTTAAAGTTTCTATAATGGGTAAACGTGATAATTTCATTTGAGGAAGTGTGGACTACCGCCTCCTCAAAGTGATATGACTTGTTCCTGCCATACGTGGAAAGTATAAAGGATGGAGATAATTAAATTATAAATTATATTATAATATAATAATAATATACCTATTTATCATTGAATTCTCATTTCATTAAATATTAAATTTAAATGAAAGTAGCATTCATGAGTACGTACGGCTTCCGTCTCCATAAACAGTGCATTTCATTTCTTATCTCCAAATGTTATGTACCATTATAAATACATATATAATGTATATATATGATATATATGATATATAAATCATTAATATTATTCTATATATAATTCAATTTTTACCACATGGACAATTTGTAATTATAACAAGTTCATTTTTGACTCAAGTTCTGAACGTCGACAAAATGTCCAATATAAACTCAAATAATAAACTAATTGTTATAGTAAGGTAATAAGTTATATAAAAGGAATAATAAACATGAAAAATATTATTAATAAAGTATAAATTAACTTAATTTTATTATTCATGAATAACAAGGAACAAATGAGTCTAGTCTGACACGAGGTAAGGGGTTTCTTATCTCACTTTTAATTTCGTGAGATTTCCTTTCTTCGCAACTTATTAATTGCATGTGGTATATTTAGTACTACCATTTGATATATATTATAATTATTATATTTATATAAATGTTTTTATGTGATTAATTTTGTGGTTATTAAATTTTTGTTTCATACGACTCGATTGATTACAACGTGGTAAGGGGGTTTTCATCTTAATGTTATTCTCATGAGATTCAGGCTATATTTTCCACTATTACATCTTGTGTAATATATGTACTGACCATGATTGTATTATTTATGTAATATACATTAGTTTATTGGTATTTTAATATTCATTTTATTATCCTTCTTTCATGGGGTGTATGTTTCGTAAGTTACCAAATCGTTAAGGAAAACTTTCAACCTCCTCTTTTTAAAAGACTTCGTTTAGTTATGTCTTTTAATTTACATATTCTTATGTTGGGATATGTTCTTATATATCCTTATTGTAGTAAATTTTATTTCCTAGTGATTATATACCCTTTTCTCCCTCATTAACTCATTTTTTAATTTCAAAGTGATGTCGTTAGGCTGTCAAATTTCTGTAAAGGAACTTCTTTACCCAATTTCAATTCTTTGGGTTAAACTTCTATTTGCTGATTTTGTCGTGCTATTAATATGTGTGAATAACCTATGATTGTTTTACACTGAATATACAATCATATAGAGTGTATTTATATTTTCTACACAAAATTATATAATTTATTTATCCTTAATCTAAGGATACCGTCTTTATAAGGGATTTCATCTCAATTTACATTCCATTGAGACTTTATTTATTGTTATACACCAATTCACTTTTATATGGTGTATATACTTCCCTTTGACATATTATATCCTGAATCTACTTATTCTCATGATATTATAATCTTTGATTAATGTTATTCCAAAAATATTTGTATTCAAGTGTCTCCCATTTAGTAAGGAACTCTTTAACTAAAATATCATTTTAAATGTTTTAAAGACTTATTATTATAAATATTTATCATTTATATCCATGTTTTAAAAAATGTTTTTAAGGATTTATTTATATGGAAGTGAATGTTTTTAATTTAAAATTTATTTTAAAATTTTCAAAGTGGTATGGGACACTTCGATTAAAAAATCTCTTTATTAAATGTTTTAAATGGTTTTGAAAATGGTTTGATAAAGCATTTATTATGTTAATAACTTGAAATGATATATTGCGATTGCAATGTTGAAATTTTATCTTTCCTTTTTTCTTGTTTTATGTTTTATTAATATGTTATGGTTATTGGGAATTGTTTTACATATATGGGTGGTTCCATGATAAACCTTGGGTGGGTCAGCCTGAGATAGCTCTCCAATGCATTGGGTATCATGATGGAGGTAAACACAAATGTTTCTACTAAGATATTTAGGGAATATACTATGATGGGTATTCCAAATGTAACTTCCTATATAGTTTTGAAAGCTACAATGTAAGTATTTTATGAATACCATAAGTTACCTTTATTATTAATGACTTCTATGTGTTATTTGTAAATCTTATGATTTCATGAGGTATGTTATGATTGAAAAGTATGGTTTCATTTATTTGTATTTATTGATGGGATAATATTTTCTTTCCTTATTTTATAACCCTTAATGAGCTTTTTATACTCATCTCGTGATTTTGAAATGTTTTCCACATGACTTAAAGATGAATAAGGTCAAGGTTGGGATCAAGGAAAAGTCGTGTTGTCTAAAACTTCGAACAAGACATGTTTTTTTTAATATTTTTTATTTTATCAAAAAATGGATTATAAGTTGTAGTGTCTACATGTAATTTTCATGTTGATATGGAATAGTTATGCACTAATTCTCTAAAACTCTAAACTTGAAAATATCCTCAACGTGAATTATTAATTAAATTCAAGATTGTGTAATGTTTTAAGGTCAGGTTCTTAAAGTTGGTATCAAAGGTCAGTTTAGATAAAATTAGAGGTTAGGGTGTTCTCTAATCATAAGTGAAATAACCATAATGGTTAGGTTTTTAGAAAGAGTCATAGTTATTTTTGATAAATTGAATGATTTTAAGATAAAATGAATAAGTATATGTTAGTATTTACCCTCCTTATAAGATATAATATGATGGTTTTACTGATAAACTCACACAGGCCTTTTTGGTTTTAGTAAATGGCTGGATCTAGTAGTAACCAAAGAAACAGTGGATGTGAAGAAAACTATAACGGTTTTCTGAATGAGAAAATAAATGAAATGGGAGCTACAATGAGAACTCATGTGGTCATTCTCAACCAACTATCTGGAGTCATGATTGACCACCTAAACCTTGGTGATCTTTATAAGGCATCGTATATGTGAGGAACAAATCGCAATGGAAGTTCAGGTAATAATCATAAAGTTAAG
Source organism: Viscum album (assembly GCA_963277665.1). Lineage (NCBI taxonomy): Eukaryota > Viridiplantae > Streptophyta > Magnoliopsida > Santalales > Viscaceae > Viscum > Viscum album. Next base: position 1,544,662,718 of record OY728129.1, read on the forward strand.
TATATTCAAAAACCTGTGTGTTAAGGATGTGGAAATAAACACTTAGGAAAATTATTCAAAAGTACAGGAAGATGTTTCAGACGTGGTAATGAAGGTCATGAAGAAAGAACCTTCCATGGAAAAAGGAAGCATCTAGTTGACTCTAGTAAAGGGAAAGAAGTTATTTATGATGGGTCAATTGAATGTTTTAAATGTGGTTCGCATGGTCACTATGAAAATAGATGTCTTACGAAGAATTTTCGGGAAAGGGATCAGTAGAATCATACAAATATACATTTACCGATTCCTAATGTCATTCCAATTAAAGATGAGGAAACTGAAAATGACCAATGAAAGGTATGGATTATTTCTTAGATCATGTTTTGAAATTACTAAAATATTAGAGAAATTATGCATGATTTTATTTTTTGGAAAGAATTATAAATGAATAATATGAAAAAACATGGATAAATGATTAGGAATGATGTTTAATGACTAAGATGTCTACATTTTAGGAATTTAAGAGTTATGGATGATGATATTTTTGAATGTATTAATGATGGGATTACATTGGAAACATTTTCTAGTATGTGTAACCCTAAAGTTTGATTTGTGAAAATGTTATTAAGAGAATAATAATATCATCTTTTTTGGATATAGTTATAACGAACCATTTGTGTTTATATGATCCTCTAATTTGAGATAATTACAGGTTATTACATTTTGGGATGAAAAATGAAAGTTATTAGATAACCTTTGTGGTTAAAATATGTTATGGTTATTTTTTTTTGAATTTATCTAATTTTTTAGAATGTTATAAAATTATATAGTTTTTGAAAAAGGACAACATGTAGTCCGTGTGACAACCCGTCATATCAGAGAAAGCTGCAGGAATCGAACCCACAACCAAAGTGTGACTGGGATTTATCGCCTACCACTGGACTATGTAAAGTCCCTGGTTAGTATGAATAATTATTTTTAGTTATATGATTTTATGAATCAATAATAAGTTGATTTTGGGTTATATATATAAATTATTAACCTATCATGGAGAATATGTGATTAGGTTAATTACTTTTCAGTATGAGACTTTAAGAGTAACTGATGTTATTTAGAGATAAATGTTAAGATTTATCTTGGAAGACTATGTGATTAAATCCTTCTAAGATTTGGGATTCAATATTAGTTTGGATTAATTTGAATAATTTTAAGGATAGTTGTTTATTGAATGGTATTTGTTGAACTTTGGGTATTTTTTTGAAAATTTTGGAGATTAAGAGTATTTTTTGTTTTTGTAAAAGATAATCCTTTTTTGGGATTATCTGATCTTGTACTAACCATTTTCGTTTTGGTTGATGTCTAAAGACATGGAAAATATATAGTTAATATTTTTTGAAATATATTATTTTCTATAAGTTGATTATAGCACTTTAAATGTGAACAAGTCATCTTGAATACTCATCATTTGGAGAAAAGATGAGTTTATAGTAGAAATCTAGTAAAGGATGAAAGTTTACTAAAAATTAAGTATGTTTCCTTTTGTTCTTATTCAATATCGTAAATAAATTATTCATCTTTATGAAAAGGGAACATTAAACAAAAACGTTTTCTATTTACTTTTCTTACTGGGGAATCAAATACTATTTAACCCATCCCAAGTTTGTGATTTTCTGGTGGTTATTTTTCTTCTAATCATGTTTTTTATCACTCTCCATCATAACTTGATGGTTTTTTCTCCTCTATATCCATGTTTTCCTGGAATACTATTATATATTTTCTTAGGTGACCATTTTTCATTTCTTTATTTTATTCAAAGTGATAGTTTTATTGACACTTTTTTGATGTGGGACGTTTAATGAAGTTTCCGAACCCAATTTTAAAATTACAAGGATGCAATTCCCAAAAGGGGGGAAGGATGTAACATCCCAGGTAAATAATGAAATATTATATTTTCATACTAATTATTATTTTTGAATTAAATATTTATTTTATTTTAAAGGGGGATTCTATGTTCGATGGCATAACTGATATTCAACAATGAGTTTCTTTGAAATCTTACGTTGCACACAATGTGGAATTATACCGAAAAATAAAATAATAAAATAATATTATTTTAAATGGTAGTTAAAGCCTAAATATTGTAATGGAAGGAATGAAAATAACTAACTAAAATATGATTATACATGTTTTTTAAATATTTTTATTTTTATCCAATAAATTTTAGAGGTTTAAAATAAGAAAGAATCTGATTATAAGAATAAATACTCTAATATTCTTTAAAGGGTTGATTTACCGCCTTTTGATAGAGAAGTGATTTTAAATATAGTTTTTGACACTTTTGTATGTTATATTTGACAAAATAATATTCTTCTTTAATATTGGGACATCAAATTTTACTTTGGATAAAATTTTGGTATTTTCTGATAATGTTCATTTTTTAATGAATAGTGAAAATACTGTATTTCAATTCAAAACTGCCTTTTAATCTAATTCATTTATAAGTTTAGATTTTCTTTTTAATAAGTTTTAAAGTGTAATTATAATATTTTTTTACCATTTAATCCAATTTTTTTCATTGGAAGTAATTTCACTTTGAAATTGGACATAAATAAGGGTCAATCTTTTGATAGTTATTATTTCTTAAAAACATGTTTTTGTTTTGACAGTGGGAATTAATTTTTTCCACTTCTATGTTTCGAATTAATAAAAATAGATTCTATATTTGGAATCATGGGGTCCAAATTGTGTAAATAGGTAACTTTTATTTTTATACATTATGAATATTTACTTTAGTAAATATTTTATTAATCATGGTTAAAGGGTAAATCTGGTAAATAAGGATAAAAAATAATATTATAATAATATTAAATTACCCTAACATGTGTCTAAATCCTATTGGTTGATACATTTCCAACCATGGGCATACTTGGGTTGATTTTGGGACACCATGGATCCACTTGGGATTGATAATGACACTTTATATTAATTAAATTAAAGTAAAGACAAAAATGACATAAACATGTATCTTTTAGTAAAAAAAATTTACATGTAGTTATATAGGTTATATATTTGACTATAAATTTTCATTATAAATCAAAAATGATTTCTTACATCATGGTATTTTATTTATAATTTTTAGACATCAAATAAATAAAATTATTTATCACAGAATGATAATGTAGTGTTTACCTCATTAATGAATGATTTAAATAAATATGATTATAAAAATTAAAACTATATAAAAAAAACCTGTCCAATCCTTATTGGAATATTTTATTTAGAACATTAGTCATCTTATCATTGACTTTAATGAGTTTTAGACCTTTTGAAACTAAATATAAGTTTATAATAAAATAATATTTTCAAAATTCCGTAAAGAGCCCCTCCTCCCCCTTATAAAAATCCATCACCTCTAACCCATTACTCACACCACTCAAGCCCCTTGGCTCATCCAAACTCTAAACAATTAATCTCACTACATCCCTATACTCCTTCTATTATCCTTATCTTTGGTATAAGTCACTTAAAGTAGACCTTTTGGTTCAAACCAAAGGAGTTACCCGATTTAAAGGTAATGTCTTCTCTTAAGTTTTTTTCTTTTATTTCACTTATCCAACCCCCTAAACTCTTTTTATTACTTTATTTTATAATAAAAACAGTTTCCTAAATATAATAGGTTTTTTAGGAGAATTATTATAACTACACTTACACACACCTCCATCTAATGGTTAAAGAACATACAATTTCTGTGGATGGAGAACTACTGCCTCATGAAATGATGATTGTTCAATTATCTCTTACCGCCTCTCATGGTGGCCATTATGATGGAACTGTATTTATATGTGATATATATTATATTTATATTGTTTCTATTGTTCTTTATTTTCCATTTATATCATACCTTTAAGGTTTCCATATTGGGTAAACGCGATAATTTCATTTGAGAAAGTGCAGATTACCGCCCCATCAAAGTGATATGACTCATTCATGCCATACATGGAAAGTATAAAGGATGGAGATAATTAAATTATATATTATATTATACTATAATTATAATATAACTATTTATAATTACATTTCTATTCCATTAAATATGTAATATAAATGAAAGTAACGTTCATGCGTACGTATGGCTTACCGTCTCCATGAACAATACATTTCATTTCTTATCTCCAAATGTTATGTACTATTATAAATATATATATATATACTGGATATATATGATATATATGATATCTAAATCATGAATATTATTCTGTAGATAATGTAATTTTTACCACATGGACAATTTGAAATTATAATAAGTTCATTTTTTCCTCAAGTTTTGAACATCGACAAAATGTCCAATATGAACTCAAATAATTAACTAATTGTTATAGCAAGGTAATAATTGATATAAAAGGAATAAAAAATTGAAAAATGTTCTTAATCAAGTATAAATTATCTTAATTTTATTATTTAGTAATAACAAGGAACAAATGAGTCAAGTCATTCATGAGGTAAGGGGTTTCTTATCTCACTTTTAATTCCATGAGATTTCCTTTGTTCACCACTTATTTGTTGCATATAGTGTATTGAGTATTTCCATTTGGTATATATTATTATGATTCTATTTATATAAATGGTATTATTTGATTCATTTGTTGGTTATTATAATTTTTTCATACGACTCGATTGATTACAGCGTGGTAAGGGGGTTTTCATCTCTCTTTTATTCCCGTGAGATTCATGCTATATTTGCCACTATTTCCTTTTGTGTTGTGGATGTATTTCCCATTATTGTATTATTTGTGTAATATACATTATTTTATGGATATTTGAATCTTCATTTTATTATCCTTCTTTCATGGGGTGTATGTTTTGTAAGTTACCAAATCGGTAAGGGAACCATTCACCCTCCCCTTTTTAAAAGACTTCGTTTTGTTATGTATTTTAATTTAAATCTACTTATGTTGGGATATGTTATTCTATATCCTTATTGCTGTAAATTTTATGTCCAAATTACATGATAACATTTTCTCTCTCATTGTCACGACCCATCCTCGGGACTCGTGTCGTGACTACCCCAAGCCTGCCTTCCATAGGTCAGGGGCTGGTGACTAGCACCAAAGGCGTAATTCCCGATATAAGGGAAGATATTGCCTTTATAAAAGAAAACAAACACCACAGAGTAAGCAAGAAGAAGTAAACACTAAGTAAACTGAGTACAATAGTAAGTGCGGAAAAGTAAGTAAGCCAGAATACAAACCCCAATTGAAAGTAAAGTACAACTGAAAAAGAAGTACAGCAACTGAAAAGTAAAGCAGCAACGCCGAGCCGTCCACTGGAAATCGCACCTGAAGGGTGGGTAAAGATAGTCTCCTCAGCTCCTCGGGTCTAGCCGTACGATCCGTGTATGTCCTGTCCAGTGGTCCACCTCCAGGTACCGTCCAAATCCACGAGCTCCTACCTCTATCAGCGTTGTCCGTCATCTGCATCCAACACAACAAAGTGCAGGCAAAGCCCGTGTAGGGGTGAGTATACGCTACTCAGTAGGGACCCTGAGACCCCCGAAGGTCTCCCAGAATCCACAAAGGAAATATACAATCACAAAGTTACAACCAACTCTACTTAGGTATATGCCCATAGATATACCTAAGTCATCAATTCCAGTTCGTCTTCAACATCCAAGCCCAAGTTTGATCTAGTCCTCACAGGATAGCACAATCCAAATCCACACAGGATAGCAAAACAATCATATCGAAGATATTGATTGAAATTCAAGACTCATCTCACACAGGTATACTTCTTCCTAATATGATAGAGATAATCAGATGTAGCCACTGATTCATCTAAGCTATCGGACCCACGTAGGATACAAGACCAGCTAAGTTGTCGGACCCACAAAGTATACAACACCAGCCACTCTACCGGACCCACGTAGGATACAAGTACAGAGTCAAATACTGCCAGACCCACGTAGGATACAAGAACAGTAGTCACGTACTTCCGGACCCACATAGGATATAAGAACAGTAGTCATCGTCGTCGAAACCATCCAGTATTCTAGTACGGTCTTCGTCACTGCCAAACCCATGGAGGATCCCAGTACAGTCATCATCGTCGTCGCAGTCGTAGCTAGCTCTAGGGTTCCCGCACAGCATGCTCAATTCCGAGATGGTCCACTCCATGAGCCAAGGGGGTCGATACATCAACTGACACGTAGTCTGGAGTTGATGTATATCCCAAAGTTCTGCCTCGACAAAAGGAACTCAACGTGACTGACGGCGTGTCAATCGGACGCTCGGTCTGAGAGTTATTGTCTTTTTCGTCCCAGGGGCCTGATTGGTTTTTAAGTCAAAAAAAACCCAACCATAAACCAACTACATCCAAACCTTGAGCAGAGTAATCCAAAAGAACCGTCTCACTAAGAGGAAACCAACAAAGTTGACGGCACGTCAATCGGACGTCCGGAGCTCAAGTTATAAGCGTTTCCGCTCCAAGGGCCCGGTTGGTTTTGTGTTCAAACCAACCCGAAAATACCCAAAGTTCTCTAAAACCTTGCGTTTAATATACCGAAATGACCGTATCGATCCAAGGATCGCATCGCAACTGACGGTGCATCGATTGGAGGTCTGTAGCCCAAGTTATGGGTCTTTGTACGAAACTATCCGATTTTAGGGGGTTTTGGGCCAGGACCGACTGAACCCGAGACCCCCTGGGTCTGGCCGAACTAGGTCAACCTGTCCCGGGTCCAGTTCCAGCCTGGACAGGCGTGACCGGTTGTAATAGCGCGGGCGCAGCTCGCGTGGCTAGCGGCTCGGCCGTTCGGCCGAGCGGGATGCGGAGGGGGGCACAGCCCCCATTGATTGAATTAACGACCCCCGCATGGGGGGCGCCTTTTTTCCAATCGGGGGTTATGACCCCCGGATCATCCGAAAACGACCAGCCGAATTGGCTAGCGGGTGAGCCACTACGGGACCCCCGCGGGTCCCACCTTCCATGTGCCGGTGGCCGGCGGTTCTAGCCGCCCCTCCCTACACCACAACGGCCTTAGGCCACAGCCTTGTCTGACCGGTGCGGCGCGATGGTGCCACACCCCTCCATCACGGCCCACCCCAGCCGCGACCCTCCATGGTTCTCCGGCGCGGTGCGACGGGGCCGCGCCCCTCCGCCCCGGCCCCACTTTGGCCGCGGCCTCTTTCAGCCTCAACGGTGTGGTGCGACGGCGCTGCGCTCCTTCACCGCGGTGAAATTCCTCATTCCCGCGTGGTGTTGTTGCACCGCGCCGCCTTCGTCCCAAACCGCAACGGTGAACATAAACAAAGGGGGGAGGAGGATCGGCCGTGTTTGTGCGGTCCGACCTCCTCCCGTTAAAATGATAAAAGGCATCCCAAATAACATAAAACAATATAGATAAAGAAAATCACAAATTTAATCCATTAAATTTGAACTTAAAACCCCTACCTTGAAGTAGTTTTTGAAAGAATATTGTCGCGGAAAATTGCGTTGCGAAGAAAAGCTTCATACATGCTTGACGGAGAATGTCTGAGGTGGAGCGGCGTCTCACACCAACTGTGGGGAGGAGAAGAAAGGCATGACGATCACTCCTTGTGGTGACGGCGTTCTTCATCGAGGTCTTAACATTCTTCGCATTCTTCAATGAGGAAGAAGATGTCCTTCAAGTCTGCAAGAGTTCTCTCCTATATTCCACGCAAAAAAAAACCACCAACAATAAAATAAATAAGGCTTTGCCTGATTTTATTACCCATTCCAACCTTTTTCAAAATTCCAATTGAATTCACCTAATTAATTAACTTGCGTTTTCCAATTAATTAGGCATTTTATTGGCATGTATTTTAATGTGGAAGAGTGTAAGAGTTACAAAATTAATTGCTAAAGGGGGTTTCAATGGGGTGTTAGGGAAATTGAAGGAGGTGGGGCTCGTGTGGGCCCCACCCCAACTTCCTCACATCTTCCTTTCCCACAACACTTAAACCATCAGTAAAGAAATAAAAATAAAATTGTAAAACAATTATATTTTTATTCCTCACATTTTTAACATCTCCTCCCGAGCAAACGCAACTCCAGAAAAAGTCTTCCTAAGCAATTACTGGCGCTGCGGTTTCATCGGGGTCCTCGGATTTCGATTCCGAGCACCAGTTCAAAAGTTAGAAAAACCCGCTCGCTCGTTCACTGAACGTACCCAAGATAAACTTTGGAAATTGATTCTAGGCACACTGGGCCTCGGAATCAGGTGCCGTCAGAAACTACGTACTCGTAAAATCCCAAAGAAATTAAGAAAAAAATTTCCTTGAAATTTGACTTTACATTACTCCCACCTCAGGGATTTACGTCCCCGTAAAGATACATCACAAACTTGGAGAAAAAATGAGGGTACTGAGCACACATCTGAGCCTCCCGCTCCCAAGTTCTCTCCTGGAGGTTCCTGTGCAGCCACCTGATGTGCACTAGAGGAATCGACTGCCCACATAGGACCTACTCCTATCGATCCTCGATCTCCACTGGGACCTCCACAAATGTCGCCCCGTAATCAATGTCCAGATCCCCATGGTCGATGATATGTGTCAGGTCATGCATGTATCCCCTCAGCTAAGATACGTGGAAGACATCGTGCACCCGGTGCAACTGAGGTGGTAGAGCCAGGTGATAAGCCACCTCGCCTATCCTGCTGAGGACCTGGAATGGTCCGATGAAGTGTGGAGATAACTTGTCGTCTTGACCAAATATCTGTAATCCACGTTGAGGTGAGACCCGCAAGAAAACGTGGTCGCCATCCTCAAACTCTAGTACTCTCCGCCTCTTGTAAGCAAAAGACTTCTGTCGACTCTGAGCTGTCCTCATTCACTCCTGGATGACCTAGGCCTTCTCTGTCGTGGCCTAGACCATCTTTGGTCCCACAAGTGTTGACTCCCCAGGGTCAGTCCTGCACATAGGTGATCTACAAGGTCGGTCGTACAATGCCTCGTATGGTGTCATCCCAATGGTGGAGTGGTAGCTGTTGTTGTACGCAAACTCCACCAAGGGTAGGTGATCCTCCCAGCTGTGACCAAAGTTGAGGACACATGCATGGAGCATGTCCTCGAGAGTCTGAATGGTCCTCTCTGTCTGACCATTCATCTAAGGGTGAAAGGCGGTGCTCAGACGTAGCTGCGTCCCGAATGCCTCCTGTAACCCCTTCCAAAGTCAGGAAGTAAATAGAGAATCTTGATCGGAGACGATAGATGATGGCACACCATGAAGTCGTACGATCTCCTGGACGTAGAGGCGTCCCAATCTCTCCACTGAGCCCTGCTCTATGATGGGTAAAAAGTGGTCCGACTTGGTGATTCGGTAGACAATCACCCAAATGGAGTCATGACCTCTGGGAGTACGAGGAATTCCAGTCATGAAATCCATAGATATCCCATCCCACTTCCACTCTGGGACCTCCAAGGACTGTACCAATCCTGCTGGTACCTGGTGCTCCACCTTCACCTGCTGGAAAGTGAGGCATCAAGAAATGAACTATGCTACAACCTTCTTCATACTCGGCCACCAGTGCTGTCGTCTGAGATCCTGGTACATCTTCGCTACCCCTGGATGTACCGCTAAAGGGGAAGTGTGAAACTCTCTCAGCACCTACTCCTGTAAAGTAGTTGGTACCATGGTACGTCTTCTAAAAAGGACATCGCGCTCTCCTCCTACAGAGAATCCATCAGGTGCATGTCCTGAGGATATCTGTGCATGTCGCATCTCACAATCAACATCCCCATGTTGTGCCTCTCTGACTCGCTGTAGTAGTGGATGAGTGACTGTGAGTGACTGCAGAAAGGCTGCTCCATCTCTATCCATGAAGGATATCTACAAAGTGGCTAGCTGCTCTGTCGCCTCCCCATGTAGCTGAATGCCCGTCCTCCTACTGAGATCGGCTACTACATTCCCCTTTCCAAGAGTATAAACTATCTCAAAGTCATAGTCCTGGAGGAACTCGAGCCATCGTTGTTGTCTCAGGTTCAGGTCCTTCTGCGAGAAGATGTACCTGAGACTCTAGTGGTCAGAGTAGACTATAAAGCGCTCACCCATCAGATAGTGCCGCCACATCTTCAGAGCGAAGACCACTTCTGCTAACTCCAAGTTATGGTTATCATAGTTCTTCTCATTCCGCCTCAACTATCGTGATCCATAGGCGATCACTGCCCGCTCCTGCATCATTACACACCCGAGTCTAGTCCCTGATGCATCACAGTATACTACGTACCCTACTCCCTCCTCTGGTAGCCTCAATATGGGTGTGCTGGTCAATCTCTGTCTCAGCTCCTAAAAGCTCTACTGACATCTATCTGACCACACGAAGGGTTTCCCCTTCTTCGTCAAAGATGAAAGAGGTTTCGCAATTATGGAGAAGTCTATAATGAATATCCGGTAGTACCCAGTCAAACCTAGGAAACTCCGCACCTTCGTCATGCTCCTGGGTGGCTTCTAAGATAGCATTGCCTCAATCTTTGCAGGATCCACCGAAACTCCTACCTCAGAGATGACGTGTCCCAAGAAGTGGACCTCACGTATCCAGAACTGACACTTCGAGAGCTTACCATAAAGCTGGTGCTCTTGGAGTGTGTCCAGTACAACCCGCAAGTGGTAGGCGTACTCCTCCTTAGTGGTCGACTATATCAAAATGTCTTCAATGAAGAACATGAAAAATCGATCGAGGTAAGGCTGGAAGATACTGTTCATGAGGCTCATGAACACTTCTAGAGCATTGGTTACACCGAAATGAATAACCAAGAACTCATATTGGCCATACTGACATCTGAAGGTCATCATCTGCATGTCCTTGTCCCGAACTCTGAGCTGATGATAGCCTGACCTGAGGTCTATCTTCAAGAACCATCGTGCTACCTTGAGCTGATCGAAGAGGTCTTCAATCATCAGAAGTGGATACTTGTTCCTCATGGTCACCTGGTTCAGGCGACGATAGTTAACACATAGTCGCAAGCTCCCATCCGCCTTGTTGGCAAACAAAATCGGGGAAGCTCGGGGTGAGACACTGGGTCGGATTAATCCCTTGCCCTGAAAGTCCTCCAGCTGTACCCGTAGCTCTCGAAGCTTAGCGGGAGCCATCCGATATGCTGAAGTGGATATCGGGGATGTCCTGGGGAAAAGGTCAATATACAAGTCTACCTCTCTGTGAGGAGGTAGTCCTGGAACGTCATCAGGAAAAACGTCTGCATACTGATCCATCACTACAGGAAAACTCGGACTCTGCACGTAAATTTCTCCTAGGATGAGGCTAGCCAACTAGTGAGTGATGGGTTGTCCTCTCCTCTGCGTGAGTCTATCCTGCACTGCAAAGGCTCCCTTCTCGCCGGTAAAGGTGAACATGTGCCCATCGGTGCGAACACATCGCACCTTGCGCCTAATATAGTTGATCTGAGCATGGACTGTAGATAACCAATCCATGCCCAAGATGACGTCATAAGGCCTCGACGCCGCTACTAGAAGATCCCAGCAGATGATCTCACCTCCTAGAGTAATCTCACACCACCGGCACCAGTGTGTAATCGTTGAGTCTGCTCCCGTAGGAGTCTCTAGCTGTAAGGATCGAGCCAACGGCTCCATTGGAATCTCTGAGCTCCGAACAAGGGAAGCAAAAATGAAATAATGAATCTCTCATGTGTCTATAAAACTACAGCAAGGGTGGAGTAGACAAAGATAGTACCTCGAATCATCTCTTGTGCACCGTGGTCGTAGGCCTCCGTTGCCTGAAGCTGATCCTGCCTCTGCCCGCCAGCTCCCTGTGGTTGGGGTGGACCTCCTGGTGGTGGTGGTGGTAAAGCCTCAAAGCACCGCCCACAACCTGTTGCTCGGCCAGATCCTCTGCCTCATCCTCCTGCTCCCTGCGGACCACCACGGTCGACCCTCTGCCTCTGCCTGTGTGGTCCCTCAACCGTCTACTGCTCCTCTGCACGGCGGGTCGGGAAGTCACGACCCATGTGGACCTGCCCACCGCATGCGTAGCACTATCTGCTCCTTGAAAGACTGGCTCTGCGCTGTGTGCCCCGCACCTCTGAGCCAGCGTCCTGATGTCGTCCTCCTGATTGTATGGTCTGCCTGGACCCCTGTGGCATCCGTCTACTACCAGCTACAGAAGACTCTACTACGTTCCGCCCTGTGGTAGGTCTCGTTGCTGGTGTAGGCTCAGAGAGAAAGCTCTCTACAATAAGGGCTCTCTCTAGTACTCCTGCCTGCGTCAGAATGCTGAGGGAGATCATCGATGCCCTGATCTCATGCCTCAGTCCCTGCTCGAATGTCCGAGCCCAGTAGAATGGGTCATGTACCATGTCCATCGAATAGCGCGAGAGATTGGTAAATCTCTCCGAGTACTGGGCTACCGTCATGCTGCCCTGCCACAGCTGTAGTAGCTCCTGAATGCGCACCGCACTGAGGGTGGCTAGGACGAACTCTGAGCAGAAGAGGCTCTTGAAGTCCGACCAAATGAGAGATGCCTCGTCATGAACCTGGAGCATCAGGATCCACCATCTGCCTGCTACCGCATGTAGGAGACTTGCTGCAAGGATCACCATGAGGTCAGCTGGTATCCCTACTGACCTGAAAACTTGTACAACAGCCTCCATCCAATCCTCGGCTGCCTGAGGTTCCATCTCCCTATGGAACCTGGCCGGTCTCTAATGCTGAAACTCGTGCAGTGCACTAAGGCGATGTGCACTCTCAGAGGCTGGAGCTGGTGGCATCGGTGGATCGACGGGTAGAGGTACCATCGGTGCCTCCACTGTAATAGGGCCCTGCACCTAGGCCTCGTCACTCGGTGGGATATCGTCTCATACAAAGCTCGAAACCCTAGCTGGTTTCCGTCGTGGGACCATCCTGAAAAGAAACAGGTGCTCCACGGTCAATAAAGTATACCTGGTGAGCTGACACAATGTAATCACAAAGAAAACATTTGAAACACACATGTAATCAATTTCTTTGTGCATTGAGTCGGAAATCATAAGTCAGGGTCTTGGTGTATGGATACGTCGGCTGTCGTACCAACACTGGACTCCCTGGACTGATAACCACACTCAATACCCTTAACACTATTGCTTCACCTAGAAGAAAGATCAGAGTCCTGAGTTCTGCGGTAGAACCGAACTCCTCTAATACCAATTTGTCACGACCCGTCCTCGGGACCCGTGTCGTGACTACCCCAAGCCCGCCTTCCATAGGCCAGGGGCTGGCGACTAACACCAAAGGGGTAATTCTCGATATAAGGGAAGGAATTGCATTTATAAAAGAAAACAAACACCACAGAGTAAGCAAGCAGAAGTAAACACTAAGTAAAATGAGTAAAATAGTAAGTGCGAAAAAGTAAGTGGGCCAGAATACAAACCCAAACTGAAAGTAAAGTACAACTGAAAAGGAAGTACAACAACTGAAAAGTAAAGCAGCAATGCCAAGCCGTCCACTGGAAATCCGACCTGAAGGGTGGGTACAGATAGTCTCCTCAGCTCCTCGGGTCTAGCCGTCTGCTCTGTGTATGTCCTGCCCAGTGGTCCACCTCCAGGTACCGTCCAGCTCCACAAGCTCCTACCTCGATCAGCACTGACCATCATCTGTATCCAATACAACGAAGTTCAGGCAAAACCCGTGCAGGGGTGAGTATATGCTACTCAGTAGGGACCCCGAGACCCTCGAAGGTCTCCCAGAATCCACAAAGGATAATCCACAAAGGATAATCCACAAAGGAAAGATATAATCACAAAGTAAAAACCAAATCTACTTAGGTATATGCCCATACATATACCTAATTCATCAATTCCAGTTCGGCTTCAACATCCGAGCCCAAGTTCGATCTAGTCCACACAGGATAGCACAATCCAAATCCACACAGGATAGAAAAACAATCATATCGAAGATATTAATTGAAAGTCAAGACTCAACTCACATAGGTATACTTCTTCATAAGACGATAGAGATGATCAGATGTATCCACTGATTCATCTAATTTGTCGGACCCACGTAGGATACAAGACCAGCTAAGCTGTCGGACCCACAAATGATACAAGACCAGACACTCTGCCGGACCCATGTAGGATACAAGTATAGAGTCAAATACTACTGGACCCATGTAGGATACAAGAACAGTAGTCACGTACTGCCGGACCCACATAGGATACAAGAACAGTAGTCATCTTCGTCGAACCCACATAGGATTCTAGTACGGTCATCATTGTTGCCGAACCCACGGAGGATCCTAGTACAGTCGTCATCGTCGTCGTAGTCGCAGCCAGCTCTAGGGTTCCCGCACACAGCATGCTCGATTCCAGGAGGGTCAACTCCATGATCCAAGGGGGTCGATACATCAAGTGACACATAGTCTGTATTTTATGTATCCCAAAGTTTCGTCTCGACAAAAGGAACTCAACGCGACAGACGGCACGTCAATCGGACGCCCAGTCTGAGAGTTATTGGCTTTTTCGTCCCAGGGGCCCGGTTGGTTTTTAAGTCAATACCAACCCGACTGTACTCCAACTGCATCCAAACCACTAGAGGAGTAACCCAAAATAACCTTCTCACTAATAGGAAACCAACAAAGTCGACAGCACGTCAATCGGACGTCCGGAGCTCAAGTTATAAGTGTTTCCGCTCTGAGGGCCCGGTTGGTTTCGTGTTTGAACCAACCCGGCTGTAACCAAAGTTCTCAAAAACCTTGAGTGTAATATAACAAAACGACCGTCTTGATCCAAGGATCACATCTCAACTGACGATGTGTCGATCGTAGGTCCGTAGCCCAATTTATGGGCATTTGTACTAAGATGTCCGATTTTAGGGGGTTTTGGGCCCGGACCGACCCGGCCCAAGACCCCCTGGGTCGACCCAACCGGGTCGACACGACCTGGGTCCGGGTCCGGCCCACTAGGACGCGGCCCGGCCCGGTGAGGCCGGTTGGCCTGGTGCGGGCGCGGCTCGCGTGGCTAGCGGCTGGGTCATTCGGCCGAGCGGGATGCGGAGGGGGCTGCAGCCCCCCTTGATTGAAGAAACGGCCCCCCGCGTGGGGGGCACCTTTTTTCCTGCCAGGGGTTACAACCCCTGGATCTTTCGAAAACGGCCAGCCGAATTGGCCGGCAGGTGAGCCACTACGGGACCCCTGTGGGTCCCGCCTTCCATGTGTCGGCGGTCGGCGGTTCCGGCCGCCCCTCCCTACACTGCCCAGGCCTTAGGCCGCAACCTTGTCCGACCGGCGCAGCGTGATGGTGTCGCACCCCTCCACTGCGGCCGACCCTGGCCGCGGCCCTCCATGGTTCTCCGGCGCGGTGCGACGGCACCACGCCCCTTCGCCGCGGCCCCGCTTCGGCCGCAGCCTCTTTCGGCCTCAACGGCGCGGTGCGACGGCGCTGCGCTCCTTCACCGTGGTGGAATTCCTCATTCCTGTGCGGTGCTGTTGCACCGCGCCGCCTTCATCCCAAACCGCAATGGTCAACATCAACAAAGGGGGGAGGAGGATCGGCCGTTTTCATTCGGTCTGACCTCCTCCCATTAAAATGATAACAGGCGGCCCAAATAACATAAAACTACTTAGACAAAGCAAAGCACAAATTTAATCCATTAAATTTGAACTTAAAACCCCTACCTTGAAGTAGTTTTCGAAAGAAGATTATCTCAGAAAACGGCATTGCGAAGAAAAGCTCCGTGCGTGCTTGACGGAGAACATCTGAGGTTGAGCGGCGTCTCACACTGGCTGTGGGGAGGAGAAGAAAGGCACGACGATCACTCATTGCGGTGACGGTGTTCTTCGTCGAGGTCTTGACGTTCTTTGCATTCTTCAACGAGGAAGAAGATGTCCTTCAAGACCGCAAGAGTTCTCTCCTCTATTCCACACAACAAAATGACCAACAATAAAAAAAAATAAGGCTTTGCTTGATTTTATTACTCATGCCAACCTTTTTCAAAATTCCAATTGAATTCACCTAATTAATTAACTTGTGTTGTCCAATTAATTAGGTGTTTTATTGAAATGTATTTTAATGTAGAAGAGTGGAAGAGTTACAAAATTAATTTCTAGAGGGGGGTTTAATGGGGTGATAGAGAAATTGAAGGAGGTGGGGCTCGTGTGGGCCCCACCCCAACTACCTCACATCTTCCTTTCCCACAACACTTAAACCATCAGCAAAGAATTAAAAATAAAATTATAAAACAATTATATTTTTTTTCCTCACATTTTTAACATCTCCTCCCGAGAAAACGCAACTCCAGAAAAAGTATTCCTAAGCAATTACCAGCGTTTCGGTTTCATCGGTGTCCTCAAATTTCGATTCTGAGCATTGGTTAAAAAGTTAGAAAAACCCACTTGCTCGTTCACTGAACGTACCCGAGCTGAACTTCAGAAATTGATTCTAGGCACACCGGGCCTCAGAATCAGGTGCCGTCAAAAACTGCATACTCATAAAATCCCAAAGCAATTAAGAAAAAAAATTCCTTGAAATTTATGGGTCTTTACACTTATTAACTCATTTTATGAATTTCAAAGTGATGTTGTTAGGCTGTCGAATTTTTATAAAGGAACTTCTTCACCCAATTTCAATTCTTTGGGTTAAACTTCTACTTATTGATTGTGTCATGCTATGAATATGTATGAATTATATATGATTGTTTTACACTGAATATCCAATCATATATAGTGTATTTATATTTTTCACACATAATTGGAAAATTGATTTGTCCAGAATCTAAGGATGTCATCTTTATAAGGGATTTCATCTCACTTTACATTCCATTGAAACTTTATTTGTTGTTATACACCAATTCAATTTTATATGGTGTATATACTTCCCTTTGACATATTATATCATGAATCTCTTTATTCTCATGATATTATAAGCTTTTATTAATGTTATTCCTCAAATATTTGTATTCAAGCATCTCCCATTTGTTAAGAAACTCTTTAACTAAAATATCATTTTAAATGTTTTAAACATTTATTCTCATAAATATTTATAAATAATTACCATGTTTTAAAAATGGTTTTAAGGATTTATTTATATGGACATAAATGTTATAAAATTAATTTTTTTTTCAAAATCTTCAAAGTGGTATGGGATAATTTTGATTAAAAAATCTCTTTATTAAATGTTTTAAATGGTTTTTAAAATGGTTTGATAAAATATTGATTATGTCAATATCTTGAAATGATATATTGTGATTGCAATGTGGAAATTGTATCTTTAATTTATGATTATTTTATGTGTTATGAATATGTTATGGTTATTGGACATTTTTTGATGTATACAGGTGGTTCCATGATAAACCTTGGGCGGGTGATCCTGGGATAGCTCTCCAATGCATTGGGTAAATGACGGAGGTAAATATAAATGTTTCTCCTAAGAGATTTAGGGAATATACTGTGATGGGTATTCCGAATGTAACTCCCTATGTAGATATGAAAGCTACATTGTAAGTATTTTATGAATTCCATAAGTTGACTTTATGATTTATGACTTCTGTGTGTTATTCTTAAATCTTATTATTTCATGAGGTATGTTATGATCGAAAAGTATGGTTTCATTGATTTGTATTTATTGATGGGATAATGTTTTATTTCCTTATTTCATAACCTTTACTGAGCTTTTTATGCTCATCCCAAGTTTTTGAAATGTTTTTCACAGGACTTAAAGATGAATGGGGTCATCATGGAATCAAGGAAAAGTCATGTTGTCTAAAACATGGAACTAGACATGTTTATTTTTAAGAATTTTTTTTATGAAAAAATGGATACTGAGTAGTAGTGTCTACATATAATTCTCAAGTTGATATGTAACATTTATGAACCAATTATCTAAAACTCTAAACTTGAAAAGATCATCAATATGAATTATTCATTTAATTCAAGATTATGTAATGTTTTAAGGTTGGGTCCTTATACAACCACTAGAAAAAAATATTTTGAAATTGTTACTTTCACTTGCATTGCACTATAGTCAACTGATAGTGCTTATGATCCTTTAAATTTTTTTATATAACCACTGAAGATAGTATACACATTCTTAAGGTTACTTTTTATCACTAAGAATTTCATTCACCTATTAATAATTTTGATGTATTTCACAGAATTACTTTGTTCTTCTCTTCCAACTATTATTACTTACACAACAGCATACAAGTAACTCTTTTTCTTTTTTAAAACAATAAAATGAAATCTTCTCTTTCGATTTCTTATTCCTTATCTTTATAATAATATGTTAAATTATCTCTTATTCTCTTATTCTTACTTTCTTATTCAGTGCTGGATAGACTACACTAGTTATTCTTCTTCATCATATTCATCTAATGCCAAATGCTAATAAAATATTTTTTTTATTATTTGATCAAACCATTATTATTCATGAACATTTGGTATATATTGTTCTTGTGTGACTACTCCATCTGATATCTTCTCTTTATTCTAGTACCTATACATATGATCCCTTATTTATTTATTCTTGCATCCATTACTTTGAATTTCTAGTCTTTCTTGAATTAATTTTTTTATGATTATAGAAACAGTAAATGTTCACCTTATCATTGTCACAATTAGTATCTATTAAAAAACATCACCCCAATATGATAATTTATCTCATGATTTGTGGTTAACAATTTCTTCTTGAAATATAAAAATGTTTTATTTATAATCACTTCATTCATAAAGAATGATCCATTTTTTATAAACAAATCTTAGAACACATATATATTATTTTTATTATTACATATGATTTTATTCACATCTTCTTCACGTAATTCTTTTTTGATCTTCTATTTTATTAAATTTTGCTTTCTTGAAATGGTTTGGTTATATAAAACTCAATCTATTTCATGAATTTATTATGCATGTGAAACCACATATTACAAGAATTCATGAATTATATCCACCCTTTTCATAAATAAAATGGATTATGGAAATTTGTTTCCTTCAATATTAGTATCCCTTTATATAAGGATACAATAATTCATTATAAAACATCCTTACCCAATGATTATGCCTTTCTGGAAGTGTCCCAATTTCCTATTCATGAAATAACATCACACAAACCTGAAAGTATTTATGGAAATCAATCTCAATTTTCTTTTCATAACATAGTAGGAGTAAGTAACTCAAGCACTGGATCACAGAATATGTTCTTATTTTTATAGAAGAGTGTATTGAGGATCTTATTTATACTATAAATGAGGGTTTAACTCCTCTAATCATGTAACATAATGTTTATATGGGATCTTGGCTTAATCATGAGAGTCTTCAACTGTGTTTAACACAAGAAAAATTTCGACATCATCTGAAATGATTTACGTAGATAGTGGGTGTGGAACTTCTTTATGAAGGGTGATTTTTGATGCTCTATTTCTCTAGAAAATTAGATCCTCTTGAATTGAAATAGTATTCTCATCATTGGTTCTACTCCATTTATAGGCAAGGATTGTTTCCTCATACTTGAGAATCATGTCATGTTAAATCTATCATTAAGGATCCAAAAAATACACTTTGTCGATCATATTTTAAAACTCTAATGATTTTTCCATTCATATTATTCAAACATTGGTTTCAATATCAAAACACAGTAAAAAACATATCTTCCTTACCATCATGATTGGATTATTATTTTATAACTAAGTATCACATTCATGAAATGTTTAAACTCATCCATTCGTGTATAAACAACATGTTGTGTCTTCATATCATCCTCAATTAGTATCATTTTATTCAACCCAATTCAGGCATGTAATATGAATATTGAATCTATGGAGGTTCTCTCCCTTGTCACCTCAATGTCAGGGCTTCATAACAACCATGGAATCCTTATGTTTGATTATCAATGGTTTAGAATAAATATAAAAATGAACAGAATCCCTTATGTGGTGGCCAATGTTGAAGATGATCTCTTGAGTTGATTGGAACACCGTAGTATATCTCATTGGATAGTGCTCATTCTATCCATATGTTTTAATGATAGAGGAATAGTGTTCCATGTTCCCATGACCCACATCTAATTAGAGCTCAGTTGGGTGCTTCATTTTATAATTCCACATTCCAAGGACTTCTTGATCTATAAAAGGGGTTAAGAACCCACAACAATACACACACTCACCCTCATCGGTTTGTGCCACACCTGGATAGTCCACCCGAGCACCTCCATGCACTCTCTACACATTCCATATACATCATTTGTGCACTCTTTTAGAAGTTATATTTCTACATGGACCCCTCTACTACCACTATGGCTGACTGGGGTTTACCCTACACACTTAAGCTATGTTTGGGGGGTCCCCTTTACTACCTAGGTGGTTTTCCATTTTTTTTAATAAAGTCCATCTAAGAGAGTTATCCAATCGAAAAATAAAGTTTATGTTTTATTCTATTTAATTCAAAAAACTAAATTCGAAGACACTCAAAAAACATATTCAAATATTAATAATAAAAAATATAATTATATTTTTCATGGACTTCAATTTTTTCAAGGCACACACCTAAATTCCTCATAAAACACTCACATAAATAAATATTTTCCTAGTCTTTACTTGTTGTATATAATTTTTCCCCCTTAGAATATGTCTTTCAAATTTATGATTATTTTAATGATCAATGCATTTAAAAAATAAATGTATTTAAAAGAAATTAATTAATATAATAATACTTTAGTACTGTCTTATTCATCCAATCATCCAAGATAAATTCACTTTATTATCAATCTTTGATATCTAGAATACTTTGGCAGAACTTCCAACTACTATTTTCTCTCTAACTTCTTCAATATATTCACATCCATGAAATATTTCTATTTCATTGGACACCATTTAAAACTAATAACAACCATTGATGAAAAAGTAAAATCATACACAAAGTGATCTATTCACAAAATAATAAAATACAATTAATAAACACATGATTTGGTGAGTATTTAATAAAAATATTACATGAAAATATACATGGTGTTATACCATACCACGGAGTAATGATATTAAATTTGAAATGGAATTACATTTAGGTTTTAGACCAATATATATGTCACGTTATTAGATAATTCCAATATATCTTCATACATTTTGATTTTTGATTGATGATTTTCTATAAAATGGTTTCATTTATATATGTGTGTCATCATGGAGATATTTTGATCTATTTGTGAAGAAGGATGACATTATAATGTGATTCTATATTTATTTTCAATTTATAAACACGGTAATAATGATGAATTGATGTTTATTTCTTATTATTAATGACTTATTTGATCGGTTAAAGGAAGTTAACAAGTTTAGGAAGATAGTTTCAAGATTAGGGTAATTTTAGATAGGAGTTAAGGGGGATTATATTCTATAGAGATCATTTAGATACAGATAGAGGATATTTTAATTCAAATTGATATCATTCAGAGTTACGAATGAATTGGTGTTATTTGTGGTGTTGATATAATCATTATTTTTTACTTATAATGATAAATTTATTATGGTATTAATTGATAACATTTTATTCTGTTAGATATATTAGGAAAAATATTTTGAATATATGATGACATTTTTAGGGATTCATCTCTAGCATTACTTGTATCTAAAGATGTTAAAGTAATTTTTTTGATGTGTGAGATTAATTTTCTTGACATTTTATTTCCCAATTATTTATATAAATAGATCCATCAAATATTAATATATATCTATTTCAAGGTAAATACCATTAATCTTTCAAAGGAGTAAATTTTTCTTTATTTAAGAGATTATTTTATGAATTTTTTGTCTTATTTGTCCCATATTTCTAATCTAATCACTATAATATCCATGAAATATCATGATTTTTGCTAGACTGTGCATTGTTAGATTAAATTTGAGTGTCTAAAGAAAAGTTTTATTACCTCTCATGTTCTTTGTTTACCTGAGGAAGGAATTATGATCGAGGATTATTACGATGTTTATATTTATTTATTGAGTTGTGTGTAACAGCCAAAAATGGAATTCATATCTGATGGGCAAGATAAAATATGAACCAATGAATGTAAATACACTAATCATAACCATATGATTGTAGTTATTGTATTTTATTTGAAATTACAAATATATCACATGATTGGAGAAAAAATTAGTATTCAAATACCACAAAAGTTTTCACTATATATATTCTCATTGAAGGATTTGATCCTAAATTAGTAAATATGGGTGAAATTACATTAGAATTATGACTTAATGATTGAATATACTATTTGAAATGGTAAAGTTCTAGTTGATACATTGATTATAAAATAGAATAGTGATGTTTCTCAAGAAGAAAGTGATATAACAAAGATACTTAACTAGAATGTAGACTTGAATTTAGACATGGACGATGTTGGTGGTAAAGGTTTATTGTATCTAATGATAATGAATTCTTATTTGTTTCAATAGGTGGATGATTATTAATAATTCAACCCTTAATTTGAGTTATGGATAGATAAGTTAGTAATAATAGATGTTGTTAATAGTTGGATAGTTGATCAGGAACCTTGTTTGTTGTTATATAAATATATATATATATATATTAGAGAATGTGAGAATCAATATTATATTAGTTATATAGCCCAAATTTTATGGTATATCCTATATTACAATTATGTATCATGATTTAATGAAACAACTTTAGTGTCCAGATATGGAGAAATTAGTGATGGATTTTGTATCTAAATGTCTTATATTCTTCCTGGTGAATAATGAACATCAGGTTATTTTTTTCACAATAATTTCATACATCAAAATAGAAGTATAAATAATTTTCATATACTTTTAATGGTTTCCTAATTAATTAAGAGGGAATTGTTTCATATATTTCATTATTGATTTATTAAAAAACTATTCCCATTTCATAATACCTGTATAAATGATCTTAGTGGATGGTTAGGAAATAAATTTTATAGAAGAGGTGTTAAAGCTTCATAGAGTCCCCAAAATGATCATTTCAGTCTAAGATAATCAATTAGCATATAGGATTCAATGATTATTTAAATATAATTTGTGTATTGTGCATTCATACTATATTTCACGTATAAACTAACAATTAAATTGATTGAATGATTTATACATTGATGAACATGTTAAAAGAAAGTATTCTTATGTTTAATTAATCATGTGAAAAATAGTTACAAATTTTTTATTTTCCCTATAATAATATTTACCAACTATATGTTAGTGTGTATCAATTTTAAATCATTATAAGAAATACCCTTTAAGTCACATTTTTACTATGTAGATATTAGTAATTTGGTCATCATGGGTCAAAATATAGTTCATGAATGATGAATAAAGTGTTGATAGACTAAGAGAGGATATATATGGAATATAACGGACAAAATTCACATTATTATTATAGAAATATATTAATATAGTTTTAAATTGATGATAACATGTTATTAAAGTTTTTACCTCATTATGGGAAGTTTTATTTTAGTTGATGTGATAACATATCATTGATATTTATTATACCATTTTAGTTTTTGAGTTAATTGAAATATCAATTACTACTTGCATTCATGTTAGATTTAATTCATTATATTTTTTAAGTCTCGCATTTTTTGAAGAGTCTTTATGAAAATTCTTATGTGATTTATTAGGTTGATCAAGATATTTAGGGGGATGAAATGTTAAAAAAATAAAATATAGAGATCCAAGATTAATAAGATAAAATGTTTTATACAGGATTCATACCATTTATATGATATATATTGACACATTTTTTTTTTGAATAAGTTCACTTATGTAAGGATATTTTTATGAAAGTTCTATATTATTTATTTTTAAATTTTTTTAATGTTTTTATATATTTGTTTTATAAAATTAGATATGATAATTATTTAAAAAAATTAGAAGATATATATAATAATTCCATGGTTGAAAATAATTTAAAAGGTGTATATTTTAGTGAATTTAAATTTTGGTGATTATTTATATTCCTTAATTTTATTATTTTTTATAAGATTATTATAGTTGGGCTATTTTATGATAACATTTTTAAGGGGTGTTTAATGTAAATATAAAAAAAATATACATTGAATTTATAAATTTTAAGTTATATTTTTTTATTATTTAAATGAAAAAGTGTGAAATAGTGAATTAATGTTCTCAAAAATGATATTTTTTGGTGGACTAAGAATGAGTGACTATATTGTTATATTATTTTGGTGAAAATATATATTGTTGATAGAAGTTCAAGAAGGTTTTGAATGAAGAATGTTTTGGTTCATGGTATGTAAAATGTGATTTTTTGAAATATAAAGGTAGTAGATAGTATAATATTAATTACAAATCTTAATACTCTTTGCAAAAAAAACCATGTATTTTAGAAAACTTTTAGCTGTAGTGAAATGCAGGGTTAGATGTATTTTTTGACAAAAAAAATAGTTACTAACAATTCTTAAAACTTAAAGATACATGATTTCACTTATATAGTCTCCAAAAACAAAAAAATAACTATAATAACACCTATTTAACGATTATAAAAAAATCTTGATTGATTTAAGAAAATTTTAGAGTTTTTTAATCATTTAATCATTTATTCACAAATTATATATATTGAAAAAATAAAATCCTTAGGTCTATATTTACACATGGTTGTTCATTCTATTTTATTTATTTCTCTATTAAAGGATATTCTTATATAATTAGATTTTGGATTATATGGATCATGAGATGTGGTAATCTTATATAGGAAATTTACTGTATTAATCACACAATAGATATATTTATGGGAATTAGGATTAAGGAATCAAGAGTTAGGAATTTTGGATGAATCATTTGATACAGGTGACTCCAAATTATAATTTTATTTTATTGATGTTCAATTTTCATGAATTTTTTATCTATATTGAATGATTAATCATTATTTTCTAGTTAAGATTACTTAGATGAATGTTTTGAGGAAGGACATTATGATTATTTTTATGATCAATGTGGAAATTATATTTTGGATATTTGATATTGTGTATCTTAATAGTTTATAATACAAGAATGTGATAATTATTAAGGATAAGTGGATAATCAGATGTTATATTTTATGGATAATTATTTTATATTTTATTTCAAATAATGGATACAGAATTATAGTCATGGGGTCTCATTTTTTAATTTCAATAGATTAGTATGAAGAAGGAATTACCATATGATCAAAGAATTTATGAAATAGATAGATTTATTTTAGGTATTTAATTTGTAATAAATTATTAATATATGTATAACTACTTTAATATTTTATTAATATATAGGTTAAGTATAAATAATAGTATTTTCCAAAAAAATGGTATTTTAAGGAAATTTGTGAGTTTTTTTATGAGATATTAGGGGATGTGAGTTTAACATTTTATATTTTTTATTTAAGTGATGGGTTTATATTTTATTATACACTCACTACGCTACCACAATATGACTTATATAAATCAGAACCCGATGTCTATTTTATATTCGATTCATGGAGAAAATTATCACCCATGATATATTGGATTGATAACTACAATTTTTCTTACTCACAAGATTTTTTATTCCCTAAAATGAATATATAATTATATTGATATATTTATTATGTGTGGTTTCATTATTTAGCAGTGATAGAGTTGGTGTGAAGTAGGTTGTGGGGGGCCATTATAATATATAATTTTTTCTAAAGTAATTATTTATATTATATTGTGTTTTATATGAGTTTGATTGTAATGGGACATGCATAGTTGTCAACATACCTGTAAGTGTGTTTGGATTTTCTTGTTTTTTTATTTCATTTATAAATTTATTAATATGATTTATCTATATTAACTCTTGAGATTTTGAGTGGAAGAACATAACATAAATAGTGTATACTCACAACTAATTTTATCTACCATTTTTTTATTTAGGGGGCCATATTGGTGGTGATGTTAGGCTTTAATTTTTTGGATTACATGGTAGTTTACTATATTTTTAGTTGTTTTTATTTCCATTTAATTTTCATATCATGTATATTATAGATTTTTTATGTGGATTTATTTATTTAAAATTGAGATATTTTAATTTTTCTTTTTTAGATGATACATTTTTCATGAAAATACAATAATTTTTTTTAAAATAAATATGTTTTGGTGGTTCTAACTATTATTTGATATTGATGTGTGATCTTATTATCAAAAATAGTAATACCTCCAATGATGATAATTTTAATATTATTACTGTTAGTCACCACCCTATGGCCTTTTGAAGGTGGTATTTTTAGGCTACTCAATATCATCACTGGCTATAGAGTCATCAAGGTTTACTAGAGTAATGACATTGATCTGTAATAAAATAAGAACACCGTGAAATAACAAGAGATATATCACTTTATCTAAAATCATCTCACATTTATCACATTTTCTATATGAAATTATCTTCAATGTTAGTCACGTACTAACTAAATAAATTATCTCAAATGTATATATAATTTTTAAAATAATTCAATAAAAATTCAGAATCTTTACTTAAGATAAAGCTAAGTATATGTCATTAAAAATAATGATAAAATTACTCTCTAAATAAATCAATTATTCACTTTATCATATGAGTACAAGATGATCTTGAATGCTTCACACACTATTTTTCATGATTCCTCAATGACGACTCTTTTTTATCTAGTATAGAAGCTCTAATAAACCCAAAAACATGCAATAATAGGTCATACACATCAAGTATAATGACCACCTATATTTGAATATGATAATAATTTTCAAAATTATTTTGTTGTTCATTACAAAACATGTTAGAATTATTTAAATCATGACGTATTAAAATAATCCCCATTTATTTAAAAACATGTATAACATGTTAGATATTTAATTTTATCCCTACATAGATACCAAAAAAACATCTTATTTTGGGACCAACTTTTCTAATATAGCTCTGATTAAGGAAATTAAAAATTATTTATAAATCATACATAGTGAAATAAATTAAACGTGTTATAATAAAAACATGGATTATCCACTATCATGGTCCTTAGATTTATTTAATCCAACTCATAAAAATTGTTATATGTTTATTCCACTATTAGTTGACAATAACTTGTTGAATCCATCTAGGAATCTTTCATTTAAAGAGTCAAAATATATAAAATGTATATTATATCCTTGATGATCCTCAATAGTACTTCTATTAGACTAAATCATGTCAGGGACATAAATGTTTCTAAAAAATCCAATGATTTAATTTAAAACATTATTGGAAAAGTAACAGTCATTGATACAATTTATTAGATGTAATAAATGAATGATTATGTAATTTTAAGGTTTAAACACTTTACATATAATATGTTATATCTGCAGTAAATATGTTTTATCCTCATTCATTACACTATTAAAATTTTATAATCATAGTTAAAAAATATTCTCTAAATGTTCTCAAACTACATATAAAAATTGAATACATGTTTTTAGAATTTAAAGTCACTTTTTGGTGATTTAGTTCCACAGAAAATCTATTTATAAAAATTGCATGTGTCTTTACTTGATAATAGATAAAAAATGTTTTCCCTATTTATTTTCTTCTCATTGTAATATTCTCATATTTTTTATCATGTGGTCCTCTTTAAAATAAATCTTGGGGCAGGTTCTCATTGATCCATCATATTATTTTCTCTCATATTTTATGCAATCCCCCACTATTATTATTTTAAACATAACCTTTTAAGAAGATCAGCATTCATGTTTCTTATTACTTATCATAGATTTCATTGTGATGAATTAAAAACACATACAACATACTATCATTATGAGATCTTAAAGTTTTATGAATCATTATAGAGTAAACCATTTCTCACAATGTTTGGTTCTAACCTTTAGATAAAAAAATTATTTGTTGTCCATTGAATTGATTAATTGTGGATACAATATAATAATATTCTAGATAGTCATGTAATTATTGAATTATTTTCCCCATCATGAAATTATTTTATTATATTTTCATGTGGATTAAGTACTTCATTTTTTAACTCTATAATAATTTTAAAATTATTAATATGTAGGTTTTATATGATATCTATACCAATACCTACTAAATTTATCTCTAAAGGTGAAAAAGTAATGAAATCAATCCAGAGAAACATTACTAATATGACCACATACATATGTAAATATGAAATGTAATAAATATTATGTCTTCTTCCTTTCTCATTCAAAGGAAGTTTATTAATTTTAACTAATAAACAATGTCCACATATATAAAATGATTCATAATAAGATAGATCCAAGAGTCCATAATTATAGAGTAGTTGGGGATATTATTATTTATATGTATCACAAGAAATTTACAAAGATAAGTGTAATAAAGATTATTAGTTTTCAAATAATTTTTATTTAAATTATATATTTTATTTTCAAAATCTAATTTATATAATTTTTTACAATTTTAATTAAACCATAAATCACATAATTTATTTATATATAATAAATCTTTTTATATAATTCTATTGGAAAAAATATTATTAATTGATAATAATATTGGAACTCATGTTATCAAGTGGGATAATACATAAAACTATGTCGATAGATTGGAAAGGTGTTGTTTTCATTATAAATATAATACTGTAAATTTGATGTCCATATTTATACCTTTTAATGTATTAGGATTTCATATAAATAGAGGAGTATCATTTATTTTAGATTGTATTATATTTTAATTGAGGAATGGTAGTTTATGTCGTAATTTCCTAAACATGTCAATGTGGGTCTACCCATGATGAAATATTTTTTATGGGACTATATAGGAATCAATTTTATTTTAAAAAAAACCTTTTAACTATACGATGTTCGATTATTCCATGGTAGAATTTTTGGTTGGGTTAAAATGGGTAGGACCTCATGACAACTAATTATTATGGATAAAGATGAGGTGATTATGTTTCTTATTTAAAATTTAAAATTGGGAAAACATATATAAACACATTTTAGTAAATTTTATATTTTTCTTCAAATCTTGTAATTCCTTAGTGGGTGGATGTGATCATAGTGTAGGCCATTTTTAGCTGAAAATAGGTAAAACCCAAGATTATATCTATGGATCTGAGTATTTTTATATATTTATAATCTAGCCTAAATCCTTACATGGTGTTTTTTTGGTTCAATAAGTGTCTAGCTAGTATTACAACTGATTGTGAAAAAGTTTAGTTTTGGTACCATTAGGGATAAAACAATCATTTTTTCTTGGATTATTTTGTTTTGTGGTCTATAAAGTGGATTTGAAATATTTAGGGGCCATTTTATATGGTTCTTGAATGTTTAAGGTTAAAAATATAGTTTTTATGAACAAAAATAATGTTTTAGTGGTCATTTTTTAAAAGGTTTTTGGTGGATTACTTGTAAGAAATGAGGATTTTTAAAACACCCATTATGACCCTCATAGTGCATCTATAATTTGATAATCTGATTTATTTTACCATGGTCATGTCATAAATACTTGGTATAATCTATTAGAAATTGAAAGGTTTTTCCCTCTACATTGTGGTTATCATGGACTAAGAGAAACTTTTATAATTTGAAACATCAGTTTTGGTGGGCCAATAACGTAACTACAATCAATATAGTTTTAAAAGAGTGAAATGATAAATGCTATTTTTTGTGATTTATGAAATTTTGAAATCCATAATCTCCATATCTCATTTTGACCTGTATCTTCATGTTTTGGTTAACTTTTCCAAACTCTGGGAGGTGGGGAGTCAATCAACATTGTTTATAAATGCATCCAACCCTTCTCCTCCTATTTATTCCCTTTATTTTCATTTGATTCATATATGACCAAGAAAAATTCTTTATAAATTTTGGATTCCCCATTAATGAGTCTTTTTTCCCTAACTTTATAGGTTGTTTATCTTGGATTCAAGGTTTACATTCTTCCTCTTCTTTCTATTCCCTTCTTTTTTCTCATTACTTCTTAGTTTTCTTTTGAATAAGGTTATATCAATAATTTTATTTAATTTTTGTGTGTTTTAGTTTATGTTTTAAAGTAGGTATAAAGTGATATAATTTTTTGAACGGTTCTTATCGATTTATGGTTGTTTGAATTAAGTTTTCATACTTTATTTTATCATGGTGTTTCTCATTTTTTATTAAGGTTGGGTATTTATATAATCTTCATATATCACCTAGAATATAATGATATTTTTAATTTATAGGATCTAATCTAATTAACTTCCTTATATTAATTTTAATTAGGTTATGGTTTTTTTAATTTTCATGGATTTATCTTTAGTTTTTTTGGTTAAGGTGATTGAATTAATTAAAGATACTAACTTAATTAATGTCTAGGATGGGAAGATTTATGCATGACTTGTTATTAATATTTTTTCATGATTTATCATAGTTTTTTTAATGACTAATATAATTTTATAAGCATGTAAATAGGGTCAATGAAGTGTATGAATTTAAATTCCAAAAACATAGTCTAAAGATAAGGTACATGTAAAACAATTTGTTTAAGAATGTTTATATATATTTTATTATTATCGTCACTATTAAAATACACATATCATTTTCATTGATGATTCATGTATGTTAAATAGTGAAATGGTTTAAATGGTAATCATAATGGGAATTGGAAGTATAGGATAAATTTTAATACTTAAGAGTTAAATTAAATATTTATTATGGAATGGATGTTGTGTTGTCATTATGCTTTGGTGGAATTTTTTTCCTGTTGTGATCCCAGTAATGGTCTCAAATTGTGTGTAGATATGATATTTTTGTATTTAAAATCTATTTTTCCACTTGGGACTCATTGAAAATGTTTATTTAATGATTTTTTCATTGTTATAAAGGTTGTAGGAGTTTGTGTTTTACTGATATGTTTAATTTGGTATGATTACTGGGTTGAGTGATGGTGATTTTATACAAAGTAGTTTGTCATTTTTTCTTCATGTTATCAAATGTTGTTTGTTGAGTTGAGAATTAAGTGGTTTTGGGATAAAAGGAAGAAAATTTTAAGGAGGTATAATAAGAAAGTAGATAAAAAAATTTATGAGGTAAATAATTTGGGAACATAATTGTATGGATTTGTGTTAGTTTGTATTCCTTATTACATTAGCATCATAGAATATTTGGTTGGCCTAAAAGATTCATGTGGTTTCTAGAATATGATAAGGAAAATGTGTTTTTAGTGTTTAATTGTCCTAGTATCAGATATTTCTAATTTAAATTATAATGGGTTTAAAGTCAATGGGAATTATAATGAACCTATTAAATAGCATGAGGTTTAATGGATTATAGAAATTGAAATTAAATTTATAAAGGATAAGCATAATATGAATAGATATATATAAATAAACTACTTTAATAATCATTTAATGTGGTTAGTAATATTGTTAGTAAAGTGTTTTTTGTTTATATTGATTTTATTCTATTATTTTTAGTGCCTAGTTTGTGGAAATTATGATTCTTTACTATTTCATTAATTGAACATGAAATTAATGATGAAGTAATATATTATTATGGGTAGTATTACTTGGGTTATAATTGATCAAGGTTTAGGATTATATATGTTGGATTTCAAGGGTTCATGTTATGTTATATGTATACTAGCTCAGATAGTTTGGTAGGGGAGTATGTGTAAGGAGGGGGCATGAGGTTTATGTAATTCATGTTTAAATTACCCTAATATGATTAGGATGAGGGGGATATGTTAAAATAAAGTGGGTGATATATAGAAGGATTAGGGCATGATATTTATGCCCCCTATAATTATGTACCTTTCTATGAAGGTATTAATGGGGATGAGGATATAGTTATAGGATTATAGGATGGAATCTAGTAATGGAATATATAATAAAATGTTGTGTGGTTATTATAGTACATATAAAATATTTTATTTTTACATTCTTAATTATTTTTTAAGGGTTTTTCCTAATGATTTTTTATACCTAGGTGTGAGTTGGAACAACCTCTGAACTGGCCAATAAGAGTGGTGATAAATTTCCCAACCCTTTTTCCTTTTTATTGATTTTTTTTATGTTTATAGATTTAATTATATTTTTATTTAATGATCCTTTATTTCCAATCATAATATTTTAAATCCTTGGTTGGACTAAAAGTAGGCATTGATAGTTTATTGGGAGGATGTGGTTTTATGATATATAGAAATTATGGTATTTTTAGTAACTTGAGATTGAATTTTTGGTTATGTGACTTGTGAATTTTCTAAAATATTATTCTTATCCTTTTCATGTATATTATATACGTATTTATTGGGTAATTTCACTTATGTATAATCTTGCATATTTTTTCAAATGGATGGTTATTTTTTTAAAATGATGATCATACTAAGAACACCTAAGTTACCAGCCCTCTATAATATTATTAAGATATTTTTTAGTGTGGTTGAGGGAGATTTAGAAATAATTTTGGGTTTATTGAGTAGAGATCATGGAAGTTATTCAAGAATATTTATTTTTTATGATTGTATGCATTAACATTATTATGACATTGGGTTATGAGAAATTATTTGTTTAATTAAATTTGTATCATTTATTGGTGGGTTATTTTTATCATTATATATTTTTATGAGGATATTAACTACCATTTTAGAGTTTTATACCTTATGTTTTAGTCTCTAACTCATTCCATTTTAGAGGAAGGATTTAGTGCTATTATCCTCATCATTATCTACTCGAGAGGGATCCTTATGAGGGTGGGTCATGAAAATGTGGTATAAGATATTTGGTTGAGAGTTTGGATGGATTTTAGAGTTTATAATAGGTTATTATGAAAAGTATTGGGTATGGAAATGGGGTTATTTTTTCTTAAATATATGTTTTTTTTTCAACGACACTAGCTAGGGTATAGACGTTTAGGGCCCCCTATGGTCTGATGGGTACGACTTGATAAACTACAATATATGTTTAAGGAAACTTTTAACGGTTTAAATGTATAAGTATTATGATAATTACATTCATCATTTTACTTTCTCTAAGTTTGGGATTATAATGATGTTTTTAATTTGTTTTGATGAATTATGTAGATTATTACCTTATACTTTTCTTTTATCAACATAATTAAGTCTCAAAAAATAGATAGTAGTAGTGTTAAATTGGTAAAATTTATTATGTTGGTATGTGTTTTCCTTATGAAACAAATGATATATTAATTATTTTACATTTTAGGTATTTTAATTATATATATTTGATATTATGACTCGTGATTCAAAATATAAAATATTAATGTAATTTTACTTATTGTTTCAAAATCAATGGCATGGTGGTCAGCTTCTGTGGTGTTTAATGTGATTAATAGATAATGCTTAAGAAATTATTGTTTAGATCGTTTTGAATTAATTATTCCTTGAAAATAATCTTGTGTATTCTAGTATGTAATGAATTATATAGTATAAAGTAATGTGGAATTTTAGTATCTTGTTTTAAGAATTTTTTATTCCTTAATATTTAAACTATTATTCCTTGTGTTAAGTTAAACTTATGATGTATAGATACAAAGCATGTTTTAAGTGTGAATTTACATCATTGAAGAGGCTAATGTGAGAATAAATTTATAATTCATATCTCTATATGTTGGTGAATAGTATATATGTGTTTTTATAGAGAATAAAATAAACATAAAAAATTATCCATATATTTATTTATTTTAAAGGAAAACATGACTAATATTTTTTAAATATAAGTGAATAGTTGGATAACTATTTTTGTAAGCATGTTAAGATATATAAAATGTTATTGTTCATAATAAATTTAGATTATTTTGAGATTATTCAATATGTGATAAGCCTAATATGTACCTCTGTGAAAATGTTAGACCTTGAATATGAAATCTTTTCTTGGTTCCTATTTAATAATTGAAAATAATTCTTTAATGACAAACAGATAATTAAATAATGTTTAGATTAATCATGTTGATTATTATACTAAAAAAACCCAATATATCTTTCTTTAGATAATCTAAAATCAATTTTTTTTAATGATATAAATTACAATGTATAATTATTTCTCCATGCTATGAACAAAGAGACCATTTTTGTATGATGAAATGGATTTTGAATGGTATGATATGTTGTTTCTTTTGTTTGTTGGTATGCTTTTTTTATATCATTTTTATTATGTTGCATGTTTATTAGTAATAAAGTTTATATAATGAATTAATTATTGTAATATTTTAGGTTTTGTGATAAATTTAATGTGAAATGTAATGTGGTAGAATTAATAATCATTATTGTTAATATTATACATTTGAAATCAGGATTCCATTATTGTGATATATATGTGATAGATAGATAGGGATTAATATTAAGTAATAGGTTTTCTCTTGGTAGTTGGATTTTGGGTTCAAGATGTAGGAGGTGGGGATTTGGGAATATGGTGAATGGAAATGTGGTAAGGATGGGTTTATTGAGAAGGATATATGTTTTTTTAAAAGTATGGATGTGTTCCTCTATAGAATGTTTTTATTCTATATGATATTGATTTCATTTTCACGATCTATCCTAACTTTTTTTTTTATTAATTTTTAAAATTGAAGACATGTCATGTAACACTCGAATTTCAATTATATCAATATATTCTTCCTTGAGAAATAATTTCACAATAAACATAGATTTATAAAATAGTGTGATTAAAACATAAATTCTCTATATTTATAAATTTTATTATATTAAATGAAATTAATTTTTGAATTCAACATGTCAAAATTATATTTGAGTGATTTTTTGAGATTTTTTAGAAATACATTATTTTTGGTGAATGGTGAAAATTTCCAATTTAAAAAAATCACTTTTAAGAATATAAATTTATTAAATAATATAATTAATATAAATATATAATGATTAACTTATAAATATATGCTTGACATTTTGGAAATCAATGTATTGTTTTTGTTAAAATAAAAATGTTTTTTGGATATTTTTTTTAATCAAGTATTTATAATAATCCTTTTGGTTTAGGTTTGGTTTGAAAAAAATAACTCTCCTTTGATTTAAAATGTTATAATTAATTCCATTTTAATCCACATTATACTTTTTTTATATAAAATCATTTTTATACTTAAAAGTAATTTTTCTGGAAAATGGTTTTTCATTGCCTTTTGTCGGTTTTTCCGCCCTCTAGGCCCAAAGTTTATTAATTTTTATTTATTTTCCCATATTTAATTAGGTATAGTGGTAACCTTATATATATAGAACTCCTTGAGGAACTTAGGCATAATACATGGCCATTGAAGGCCTAGAGACACCCAGATCATACACCTCCCTAGTTGTTTTTAATAATGTTTCAAAGCACCCGACCTGCAAGGCTAATCAATAAGAAATTCCCCATACAGAACTACATGTTTCAAGGTCCCAATAGTGAAAGTCATACCTTCTCATTAATCCAATATGATAGCTATGTTGATGGGTACTCCTATTATGAACCACATCTATGCTGCACTTGTGATTATTATTTTTTCAAGGACGTCGAAGTCCGTGTGAGCTGTGTGATAGTCTACTACTGTGCCCCGCCATAGAGCCCTACTGTCGTCAAGGACATTACACTCCTATCACTGACCTCGGTCTGTGCACCATCTTTTTTCATTACTGAGGACAACCAAAGGGCCTCCTGTCATCACCACTGAAGAAATCCCTAACTCACCCAATATCTATATTTCTTGCATGTCGGTTATTGACCATTGCTCCTGATTTAGACATCCCAACAAACCATCAAATATCCACCAAAAATTCCCATCATCCCCATTTCTCCCATTGTCATGCCAGTCAAGCCCAGCGCCAATGCAGGAACATCCAGCCTAGTCACCAGCATCTATCCAAACTGACCCCCTTTCATTTAATTGTGTGATCCATGCACCAACATTGCCATGACCATGATGAGTGTTGAACTATTCCACCACAAAATTGGCCATGTATGAACCCTATTCCATTTTCAAACCAACAACCGAATAAACTCTCAAATATGAGTCCATCGAGAATGAGACCATGAAGTGATGCAAGTTTGTGGGTTATTCATTATATTTATTTCTTCCACTTATAGAGATTAAATTTTATAAAATGGACTCCATATTTGGAATCACAATGTCCAAATTTGTTAATGAGACCACTTTTATTTTTTTATTATGAATAGTAAGTTTGGTAAAAAAAAATCAGTTACCAAGATAAGAGTTAGAACAGGTTAATAGGGTTAAAAATAAAATTATAAGGGTTATAATGACCAAAAACCTTGTCTAAATCATATTTTATGTTTATATATAAATATTATCATAACACCTATTTGAATATGAGTATTTTTTGAACCATTTTTATTTAGTAAGACATTGATATATTTAAATATTTTCAAAAGCTCTAAGTTGGTTATCTCCATTTCTTATAAAAGACACCACCTATCCTCTCTTATACACAATTAAAGATCCACATAGATAAATCAATCCTTACCAAAACCATTTCCTAAAATCCCTTACCACTTCATAGAAATCCATGTTTTGTTATAATTCCAACATATGAATGATTTAGGTATAGACCTATGGAGGTTGTCCGAAGAAGAGATATAGTTATTAACCAAGTGTTTAATATTTACTTCTTTTTAATATCCTTTGACCCACTCCTAAAAATTGTTATATTACACCGAAATTTAACTATGTTTATAGTATTACCCTTTTTATATATTTATCCATCTACTGTAAAGTGAAAGCATCTTTCATGTGTACATGTGAACTAGGATGTATTTCATTTTTTGACACTACCTCTCATAGTTTCTCAAAATGATGGATATAAAAGCAATAATATTATATATATGATATATATTTCATTATACATTGGTATATAAATATAATAATTCTTTTTTACCATCCAAAGAAAAATAATAACATCACTCATTTGTATGTATAGCCTACCGTCTCTACTTATCAGGGTAATTTGTTTTTCACCACCACTTAACTTGGATGGTTATAAAGATGGAAATAATGAATATATTTGATTTTTATGTCATTAAAAAAATTTAGATGATTTTACCAAGAGAAACATTCAAGGATTAAAACTACAAAACTAAAACATACTTCAAAAAATGAAACAGTTAACACTATGAAATAATGATTTTAATAAATAATTATTAATATAAAAGTATTAAAATGTTATATGGGTATAATATTTCATAATATTGTATATGGTTATAGTATATAATTATTAAAAAATTAAATTTTTTATACATAAGGTCACTTATGAGTAAAATTTAACTTGATATAAGAGATTTCTATTACAATCTCATTTTATTTCGGGATTGTTTATGTTAAGATTTCCTTTGGGAAAATCATATGATCCCAATATTTTATTACTAATATGTTTTTATCACTCTAGTTATGTGGGATTTTACATGTTTATATTCCTTTTCTTCTCTTTTTAAATAATAAATCTACAAGTAATTTATATGTGAGAAGATTTCGTTTATAAATCATGTTTTGAAGTTTTCAATCCAACTATTTTTCTTCTATTTCCATATTTTATTTAAAGTTTTATAAAGATTGTTTTTATTATTATAAAAATATTTATTAAAGTCATTTTTACCCATTTTTTACTTTATATTCAATATTTAAAAAGATAATTCTTGTCTTTTTTTTGGATGAGGTATTTTTTACCAATTGTGTGAATGGAATATTTGTTTTAAGGTACACCACAAGAATGGATTTTCTCACCATCATGAATACTCTTTTATTTGAATATTACATTAAAATCTTTAAGGTTTATTTTAAATAAAAATATTTTTTCAATATTTTGGAAATTTTATTTCAAATTATATCAAAATAAAAAGTTTTTATTTTCTTAAAGGAGATATAATAATTTTGAAAACTTTTTTATAGCACCATTATTACATGAAGTAACAAGTTAGTTATTTTTATATTTTGATTCTATTTTATTTTCTAAAGGTGTTTTTTTGAAATTGAACCATTATTTATGATGAATAATTGGTTTACCAATACTAATAATTGACTAAACCTTATTTTTAGACCATTCACTTTCTTGTGGTCATGTTCATTATCACTCTTCATTATTCATTGGACATGAATTTTTTTCATGTCAATATTTTTAATATCATGGATGAATTCAGAATCATTTTTTTAATTTAATTATTTCCAACTGTAAACCATTTCTATATATAATATCATTTTAAGAAAGTTTATTGAGTAAGTTATTTCATATACTATGGAAATATTGATGTTTTTTATTCTTGATCATATATGGTTAATTGTTAACTTATAATCCATTTTTAGAATGAATTTTATTTATCATTAAAAATATAAGGAATGAATGTGACCTGAAAGTGATGGGTGGGGTTTGGTTATAGATACCCCTCGATGCGTTGATAAGTCTCATGAGACAAAATAGCAAGCATTCCATGTTAGATGGGTATCTAGTTTATACCAACCTATTTTAAAAATATATTTCTTGGTTTAGAGTCATTCATAATAAGATTTATGATATCTTGGATGAGAGGCCTTAAGCATGAATGTCTAAAATTATTCGTTTCCATGATTAAGAATTTGGTTTCCATTATCCATGTTATTTCTATATTGATATTATCCATGGAGGTTCATTGAACTCGAGTTATTGATTTAATGGAATGTTTTTTTATTATCCACTCTACCATAATGATTATTCATTATCTATATACAATAGATTCTGTTGTAAGTTACCCATACTAAGAATCATAGATCACGATTTATTTTTTCCATTTCCCATGGATTTGAAGATGGGTATTATGAATGATTTTAAGGATGAAAGAACTTTTCTTATGCTATGATTTTATATTTCCGGTTTAATATGGGAATCATGTATGTATCTGTTTTTCCTAGACTTCTAAACTGAATTATTATATATGGTGAGATGCTTTATATCTAGTACCATATTAATAAAGTATACATCGACTATGGGTTACTGGATTTAGGGTCTTATAGTTGGTATCAAATAATGTTCAGTAAGAACCTTGTGAACTAGGTTTGAAATTAACATAGATAACATGATAATTATGATAATCCATTAGGGTATTTGAGAAATTTCACATTTATAGGTATCTTTATTTTAAACTCAATAATCATGATGGTTATGATATAACTTAGTGTGATTTATTTTTTAGAGATGGAGCCTAGTGGATATAAAAGAATAAACTGACATAGTTAGTATAGGGATTTCCTTATTGAGTAAGCCAGTATATATGGTGTTGTAAATGAGCTCATTAGGGACATATTAGAGAATCTATATCTGGGTATAACAATTAAACATGACTGTATGGAGAATCCTATTATTACATAGTGTGATTCACCTCTGTTATATTGCTTCATGTGATTGAAAATTACATATTTTAATGGAACTATTAATCCATTGGTATCTAGACAATGTATTAAGTCCATTGAAAATATATTTCTGGATTTGGAAAGTGATAAAATGGAAAAGGTTATTCTAGAAGTATATTGTTTGAAGGGAGATATTGATCAATGTTGATCATTGATCTAGAACACCATATATATTGATTAAATAGAAATTATAAAAGTAATTACTCCAAAAGTGTTATTATTCAAAAAATACATTCCTTATGAACATAGATCTTAAATGGAGAGGAAGTTCCTCATATTAAAGTAGAAGGAATAAAAAAATAATTATATAAGGATAACTTTATAAGATTAATTAGGCATGTTGTGAATAATATATGTAATATAGAAAGAAATATTTAACATTTTATGGAAAGGTTTAATCTAGTCTCTATAGGGTATTATTTTTTAGAATGTTTTCATCATATGATAATATAGTATCAAGTTCCATAAATGAGAAGAAATAATTTTATAGTTATTATATATTCAATAGAAATCAAGAAAGGAATAGGTTTACTGAAAATCAAGAAAAAAGAAATGTGTCTAAGAAGAATAAAGGGAGGATGAGATTTACAACATGTGATAATTGTGG
This sequence comes from Viscum album, assembly GCA_963277665.1. NCBI lineage: Eukaryota > Viridiplantae > Streptophyta > Magnoliopsida > Santalales > Viscaceae > Viscum > Viscum album. The sequence goes on from OY728129.1 coordinate 1,544,702,579, forward strand.
AAAGAAACAACCATGTACTATATCAATGGTAATATGATTTTTTTTATTATAGAGAAATGGTTAATAAGGATCTTGATTACAAAGATAAGAAAAAAACCACTAATATCCATCACATTAAATGTAAATAGATCATAAATTATTCAAAAATAATTCTAAAACATCAAGGGAACCTTCCTGAGAAGAGGCTATGGGGAGAAGGGAAAGATTATATGATTACTACATCGGGGGATGAAGTTTCATAAGATATGTTGGTAGGTGCATTGATCATACCCTAATATTTAGTTAATGCTTTATTTGATTATGGATATTCAAACTCTTTTATATCTTCTACATTTTCCATGAAAAATTTATATTTACCTATAACCCTAAGAAGTGAGTTATCAATCTAGACTCCTAGTGGAAATATTATTACAAAAAGGATGTGTTAGTAAGTTACCAATATGACACATAAACATACCCTATTTTATAAGTTGATTATAATTCTAATGGTTCCCTCTGATATAATACTTTTCATATATAGGATTCCAAATTATAATAAAAATTATTAATAGGACAGGTAGATTATGTTTCATGATATAGGTATTGAATCCCTTATCTTTATATAGGATATAAAACCATTAGAATCATTTCTGGATCAAACTCCAGTAGATCTTCTTAATGAAATTCTTAGATAATAATAGTGGACACAACCAATGAATGAGAATGGTATCCTTAGAATATAGGATACACTAATTATGAAAGAATATATTTATGTGTTTCCTAAATAAATACCTAGACATCCGCCAGAGTGTGACTTTGAGGTTTCTATTGATCCCATCCCTAATGAAAAACCTATATCTCGTAATCCCTATAGGATTTTCATAGTGTAAATTGTGTAACTAATGAAATAAATATATTATTTGGGTAATATGGGATTTATATGCACTAGTGTTTCACCATGGTAATCCCTTGTTCTTTTTTTAAGAAGAAATATGTGTCTATGAGGTTGTGCAACAATTATAGTGAATTATCCATTGTCCTATATTAATAAATTATTTGATCAAATTCAAAGAGAGAATTATTTTTCAAATAATGATCTTTATTATTGGAGTTGATGACTATGAGTGAATAAGTGAGATATTATAAAGATGACATTTAGAATGAGATTTAGACATTGAAAATTTATAGTATTTACATTTCTATTAACTTATTAACCCTCTATTTTTAAGGATCTGGTGAATATAGTATTCAAGGACTATCTTGAAAATTTCTTTGAGGTATTTATTGATATTTTCTTGACATATTATAAAATTCATGTAGATCATAAGATTCATTTTTGAATCATTCTTAATACACTTAGTGAAATGGAGTTAAATTGAAATGTTTTAAAATTCCAATTTTGGAATGAAGAAGTTTTTTTTCTTAGACATATTGTCTCTTAGGATTTAATATAAATTAATCCTTCAAATAAAAACATACTAATGGAATGTACAACACCAAATAATATATCTAAGGTACTATTTTAATTGTATTAAAAGGTCATCATCAATGATTTGTTCAAAAAAATTATCATTTATCTAACTCATTAAACTTGTTAACACATAAAGGGGTTAAGTTCATACGATCATAATAATGTTAATAATGTTATGAAGAATTATATAGGATACTGGTTAATTTATTAGTATAAACTTTACCATCAAGAAGGGATACATTTTTGATATATAGATATGCATCAAATAATAGAATTTGTTCGGTTCTTATGTGAAATGATGGAGTTATTTCTTATGTATCAAGGACGTAAAATATCTATTAATATAATTATTCAAACCATGATCCTATGTTGGAATATATTTTTCCTTAATGATATGGAGTAACTAACTTTTAAATGAATTATTTTAAATATATATAGATCAAAAAAGTTTTAAATACATATTTTCATAGAAAGGTCTCAACATTAGGTGAAGGATGTGGATAGAGATACTCAAGGATTCTGATTTTTTTAATACACTACCTCTATAATTTGGATAATAATATAATTGATGTGTTGATTAGTAAATAACATTGAATTTTGATTAAGATAAGTATTGATATGGACAATGCATTCATGGACTTAGTAAAGTTGGATATGGGAATCATTAGGGAAAGTGAACGTCTATCCTTTTCTAAATGATTTACAGACAAACCATATTAGAAATATTTGAAAGTTCCAAGATTAATGACAAGATTTTACAAAATAAAATTAAAGTTTTTAATGATTAAAACATACAGGATTTTGTTTATGAAGATAACTTTCTAAAAATTAAAAAATATTCTATGCATTTTATCTATACCTGAGATGAAGATAGAATTATTAGACGAAGCCCACAACATAAATTTTTCTATACACCTTAGTACACCAATATGTATCGATATTTGGAAGAAATCTTTTTGGGATAATATGAATTGGAAAAATGTATATTATGTATCAAGAATCTTGGTTTTTCAATAAGAAAAGTTTTAGATACAATATCCTAAATGAGTCACGAAACCACTAAACTTTTATATATGAAAATAGGATGATATTGTTATTGACTTTATCATTAGATTTCTAAAGACTCTGAGAAATAATAATGCCATATGGGTTATTTTTTATCCCTCTACCAATTCCATGCATTTTATTTCTATAATAGAATATCTCCCTCTTGAGAACCACATTCAAATTTATATTTATGAAATTTTGATACTTCATGGTGAGCCTATTTTGATTATATTTCATTGTGACCCAAATTTTATATCAAAATTATAGAAAAGTCTTCAGAATGCCCTCAACACAGAACTAAATTTAATAACTACTTATCATCCTTAGAAAAATGGATAATCTAGAAGGACAATTTAAACATTATAATACATTTTGAGGTCATGATCACTTGAATTTCAAGGTACATGGGATCAGTATATACCTTTGGTGGAATTTTCATATAATAATAGCTTATATTAGAGCTTTCAAATGGAACCGTATAAATCCTTTTATGGGAAATTATATCATATAAAAACTTATTTGGATTAAAATTGGTGAATCAAAAAAATACTACTTGAACGTTTTTAGGAGACGACGGGGAAAGTAACAACTATTTAGATCCATATCAAGGAAACTCAAAGAAGGAAAAAGAACTATGTGGATAATCAAATGAAGGATTTAGATTTTAAAGTGAGGTATAATGTTTTATTAAAGCTATATAAATTTAATGGTTTTATAATTTTCATAAATAAAGGGAAACTATGTCCTGGGTATATCAAGGCTTTTGAAATTCTAAATAGAATTCGTGTTGTATTTGACAATTTGGAAATTCTAACTAACCCTTGTAATGTTCAGGAGGTTTTTTATATCTCTTTATTTTTGAATAAAATTATAGACCTAGAACATTTGATAACCTCTAAATTAATATAATTTGAAACTATATTATCTTACTATAAAGATACAATATAGATTCTTAACACTATGGAATAAGTGTTGAAGAATAGGATTACTCAGCTAGTAGAGGTGCTTTGGAGAAATCATAAGATAGAAGATACAAAATGGAAAAATAACGATTATATAATTAATAAATACCCATATTTATTTTTTAAGTGAAATTATGGAAATTTTTAGTTTGTTACTTATAAAGGAGGGAATAATTTAACACTCGAGATTCAATTATAGTAATTCTTTCTTTCTAAATAAATAATAGAATAATACAGATAGATTTATTCATAAATGTGATTAAATAAAAAATTATAAATTTTTATAAATTAAATTTTATGGAATTAATTTCATTTTTTAATTTATTATGTAAAAATTATCATTAGTTTAATTTTTCATATTTTTCAGAAATAATTGAGTTTTTCGTAAATAGTGAACAATACCGATTTTACAAAAACTATCATGTTTGACACATTATAATGATATGAGAATAAATAAAAGAATAAGAAAACTTTTTTATATAAAAAATTTATATTTATGGAGTAATATAATTCATATAAGATTAGAATTTTGAACTTAGAAATAAACTCTTTCCATTTTTGAAATCTATGTAATTTTTTTATTCAAATAAAAATTGTTTTTTGTTATTTTTTTAATAGATTATTTGTAAGGATGCTTTTAGTTTTTTTTGGTTTGAAATAAAAAAATATACTTTTAATTAAAATAATTTATTTAATTAAATTTTAATCCACATTATACTTTATTTTTTCATAAAATATTTAATATACTTAAATAGGCATTTTTTTGGAAGACAATTTTCCATCACGTTTTACATGTTTGTTTTCAAGATAATTTATGACCCTTATATAAATTAAATTTAAAAAAAAAATAGACTCCATATTTTGAATCATAATTTACATATTTTATAATTTATCCACTTTAATTTTTTATCATTATGAAATTTTTATTTTCTTAAAAAAAGTCAATTACTACGGTAAGGGTTAAGACGGGTTAAAAGGGTTAAAACTAAAATTATAAGAGTAAAAAAAATTAAAAAACATATTTAAATCAAATTTTTGGTTCATATTTACAACCTATATCATCTCATATTTTAATATGGATCCTTATGGAAATATTTTTCTAGAGTGAGACATCAATATATTTTAATATTTTAAAATTTTCTAAGTGTGCCCTCTACCCCACTTACAAAAGAACACCACCTATACCTTATTCTCTACACATTAAGAACATATTATCTCATCCAATACCTTAAAAAGTACTTTTATAACATCACTAACCATTTCCTATAGGTCCTTTTCAGATTAGAATATCGTTCTAATATTTATTTAGGTATAAACCTAAAGAGGTTGTCTGAAAAAGAAGGTATAATTATTAACTAAGTGTTTTCTTTTTTATTTATTCTTTTACCTCCTTAAAACCACTCCTAACCATTGTGATATAATAAAATAAATATCTAACTTATAATTAAATTTTATTATTTTTATGTTATATCCCTTTTCATTAACTTATCCTTATAAGGAAAAATTAATACATATTTCTTATGTACGTGTGGGCTACCACCTCACAAAGATGATGTATTTCATTTTTCATCACTGCCTCTTAAGGTTGGTCATAATGATGGATATAAATTAAATTGAATGATATATATTTTTTAAATTTCATTATGGAATGGTAAATATATATTATAATTATTTCATTACCATCCAAAAAAATAAAAATATTGCTCATGTAAATGTACGACCTACCGTCTCCATATATCAGTGTAATTCATTTCTCATCACCACTTCACCTAGATAGTTATACATATGTAAATAATAAATATGTATGATATTTATATCATGATTAAATTTTTAAGATTATAGAACCATGGGAAATATTGAAGTACCAAAACCACTAAATAGAAACTTACATGAAAAATGAATGAGTCTTAACTCAGAAACAACAATTTTAAAAAAGAAATATTAATGAATAGGTGTTGAAATTTTATAAGTGGGAAACATCTGATATTATAAGTATCTATATGTTTCTGGTATATATTTATAAAAAAATTATTATATAGTATGTTAAAGGAAATTATGTGTAAAGTCAAACTTGAGGTAAGGGATTTCTTTTATAATCTCACTTTATTTTGGGATTTTTTATGTTTAAATTTCCTTTGGGAGAATTAGATGATCCTAATATTTTAAACTCAATATATTTTATACTCAACTATTTATGTATGGTTTTACATTTTTATATTTAATTTTATATCTTTATGAATCAATAATCAAAAATTAAGATACATGTATAGGACTTTCTTTTAAAAATCATGTTTTGGAGTTTTCCTTCTAACTATTTTTCTTTCATATCCATATTTTTTTAGAAAATCATTAATTTTTTTATAATTATTTAAATATTTATTAATTTATTTTTATACTTTTTTTAATTTATATAAAATATTCCAAAAATAAACTACCTTTATTTATTATAATGATATTCTTTTTATGAATGGTGAGAAGTGGATATTTGTTTTAATAAACACCGCAAAAAAACTTTTATCACCATAATGAATACTATTTTTATGATGTTTACTTTAAAATTTTACATGGTTTTTTTAAATAAATGGTTTTTCTCAATATTTTGGAAATTTTTATTTAAATTATATCAAAAGAAAGTGGTATTATTTTCTTAAAGGAATTAAAATAAATTTTAAAAATGATTTATAACTCCCTTCTTACATGAAGTTACAAGGAATATATTTTTAATCTATTGATTCTATTTTATTTATTCATGGCCTTTTTTACTAAAAATGTCATTTTTAAGGAATTTATGGTATTGATTTATTGATAATTTATTAAACCTTATTTGGACATCATTCGCTTTCTTTTTCCTATTTTCTATACCACTCTCCATTTTTTATTAGGAATAATATTTGTACTTCACGTATATATTTTCATTATCATGGTTGAATTCAAAATAATTTCTTTTAATATGATGATGTTTCAGCTATATACCATTTCTATATACAGTTTCAGTTGAATTAATCTTATTAAGTAAGTTATTTTATTAACTAGGGAAATATTGATGTTATGTATTATTAATTAAATATTAATATTTGTTGACTTATATGGAATTTTGAGAATGATTATATTGATTATTCAAAATATAAGGAATGTGTTTCCATATAATTGAATGGATTGTGTTTGAAATCTCTTATTTTAATGATCACAAACCATGGTTTATTTATTACTAATGTTTCACATGTTGTATAATATAATTTTATATCAAAATATTACTTCTATAATATTTCTGTTAAGATTTATGGTATGACACCATTGGCTACAAGTAATTGTTACCTCCAATGGTGAGTCATTGTTACCACTAGGATGAACTACCACCAAACTCAAGTCACTATTTCCACCTGGATGAGCTGCCTCTAGAATCAAGTCACCATTACCGTCAAGATGAGATACCTCTATAAGTGAGTCACTAATACCTATAAAGGAGTTAATTTCAGCAGAGTAACCACCAGATGCTGAGTCACCACCATAAACCTTATTACTATTATTGTTCGAGATCTTCATATTGAATGGTTCAATGAAAAAGTATATTACTGGATAGTTTAGAAAAGTCTTTAAGACTTAGTAAAAGATGATCTAAGAAATTTGGATATCCTTCAACGAGTTCTCATATATATTCAAGAAGGATCTCTCTCTCAATAATAACAATGAGGCTATACTAATACAATAATTACTGACGACCAAGAAAAGTGTGTGATCAAATATCTGGATTCTCTTAATATCGTTTATTCACATTCTATGAAGATCAATGACATAAAATAATTTAAATCCTTACTAATATTGATTGAGAAAATAAATAGAGATCATCTGAATCATACCTATAGATTTCTATGATCCTGTATTCTGCCTCAAATTTCTTGAACAAAGCACAAACTCTACACCATTGATGATCTGAATATTACAAACATATAGAACACATCAGACTATGCCCTTTCTATTCTTTTGTCTATTTTAATTTTGAGTAGTGTGTTATCTTCCTATTATCCAACACACACTATCTCCTTCAAATTTTAGGATAATACTTTTGATTCTCTCCTTTATCAATCTGTTTACCACTGTGTTTGGGGAAGTGGTCTCTATGTGAACTATGATTTTATTTCATCCCATGTATAACTATGGAAGAGTATTTTTAGCATGAAAAAAAATTGTATACCTAATCCATGTTGTAGATTTATTGGATTATATTTTTAATCTTCTTGGAAGTAGGTGGTTTCCAAGTAGAGGGGATTAGGTCTCACCGTGAGACTGAACCTATTTTTTATTCCATTGTGTTACTATATTATTTGTTTTTTTCTATCTTATTCAAGATAACATTTCACTAAAACAAAAAACCAATTTCTTTTATAATTAATCTTATCTAATTTATATATATATTTCTAAGTAAATTTATCTCAAAATTTATGTTATTTCTAAACCATATTTTAACTAAGACCTAGTCACTCTTTAAGAAATATTTTAAACATTTATATCTTATATTGATATGTTATTTTGATTAATTAGCCCGTTTAATTGCATAAATTTTTATTGGGGAACTCAATTCGCCCCCTATTGAGTTACTCTATCCGACTAACATTTGGTATCATAGGAGTGTTTAAAATTTACATCTTTTTACTATGATATCATTTTTATTATAAAGATCTCAAATTTATGTCATTTCTAAATTATAGTTCTTTATAGTTAATATATAATAAATATATTCTACCAACAGACCTCATTATTTTAAAATTGATATCTATAATCAATGTAAATTCAAAATTATAATGCATATGGAAAGTATATGTTTTGAAATATGGACTGTAATAGAATATCAACATGAAATACCATGAACTCATAGAAGTGAATCTAGAAATGTTACAAAAACTGAATACAAAATAATTGTAAAGCTATGAATGTTTTTCAATTATTTGGGAGATTATTAATTCAATAGAATATCTACTTTAAATTTGATTTTGAAATATGGGATACCTTATCTGTCTCATATGAAAGAACCTAAAATGTCAAGGAAATGAGAATGAATACATATACAATCATGTATGATACTTTTAAAATGAAATCTGATGAACCTATTTCTGATATGTATATCAGGTTCAATAAAATAGTGAACGCTATGCACTCACTTGAAAATCAAGTGGAAGAAAAATATCAAGTAATGAGACTTCTTAAATGATTATCTGGCAGATAGAGAGGAACATTTGTATCAATTAGAGAGTAATCTGATTTAAATAAACTACATGTCAATAAATTTATAGGAAATTAGGTGATGTATGAAAAAGATATTAATGTCAATAAAGGAATTCATTAAGATGAACCAAAAATAAAATCAGTACCCTTCAAAATATACTACCTCCAGACAAAAATAAAAAGTAAAAATAAAAAATTCTAGTGAAGAAGGATCTTCTAATGATAGTGATGAATAAATAGAACACATGGCCACACAATTTAAGAAATTCTACAGGAAAAATAAGTTCTTAAAAAATCAAATTTTAGAGGAGATAATAAATACAAAGTAAAGTGTAAAAAGGATTAGATAAGGATGATACTCAAAATGAAGTTACCTATTTTGAATGTAAGATGAAAGGACACATTAAAGATTACTATTCAAAATTAAAATATATAAAGAAGTATGAGGATAAATATAGGAGATACAAAAATTCCAAAAAAAGAAATATGGAGTGTCTCTGAAGATAGTTCAAGTGAATAAGACACTAGTCAAGAATATAGGTATGACAGATCCAAAATTTGATTTATAGCAATCACATCTGAGGTAAAAAATTCTATTCTTATGTCTCCTGCTAATTCTTAAAACATTTATAAAAATGAATAAAGTAATGATAATGAGGAAAATATGAATAACAAAGATCTATAGGATTATTGTAATATGTTTGAAGTCACTTTTCATGAACTGAAAGATAAATATAACTCTCTCAAAAAAATAGCATACTTTAACAATAAATGTAAAAAATTATCTTACTATTAAAATAAATGAAAATGTTCAACTACTGATAGAAAACAACAAATTAAAAATTTCAAGTGAAAATTTAACAAAATACATTGAAAAATTTACCAATAGTAATAAATAATTAACTTAAATACTAGGAAAACAAGTTTCTCCCAAGTATACAACTAGTACAGGTTACCAGCCAATACAAATAAAAATTAGAAAAATAATATTTACATCAAGTTCCAGTGCTAAAACTTCATATACTGAAAACACCTACTCAACTGGACCAAATAATATTTTTACTTCTAGAGATATTCAATATATTTATAAGAAACATGTTAGAAAAATATGGATACCAAAATCTATTTTTACAAACATATCTAGACCTAAGAGAATTTGGGCACAAAAAACATTTTTTCCATAAACTTTGTTTTGTAGGAAACCTTTTTGAAAACCTCCATCAAAATCATATGGTATATGGATAGTAGATGTTCCAATCACATTACTTGTGAGTATTAAAACTTCAAGAATTTGATTAAATTTGAGGGTGTACATGTCATATTTGGTTATAATACAAAAGGGAAAATCATCAACCTTGTCCAAAATGGTAATTAAAATTATGTGTTAATTTCCAAAGTATTATATGTAGATGGTTTAAAATAAAATCTTCTTATAATATCGCAACTACGTGATGATGGTTTTTATATGAAATTTGAAAACAATGCCTTTCATGTTTTTAATGATAAAAATGATTTAATTTTTACAGTTTTAAGAAATGATAATATTTATTCTATTGATTTGCATTATTTATCTGCTAAAAATATTTCTTACTTAAGTTCCTTTCATAAAGAATCTTGGCTTTGGAATAGGAGACTAGGCCATTACAATATTCACTCCCTTATAAATCTAATAAGGAAAGAGTTGGTTATAGACCAACCATGGCTTGAATTCTCAAATGATGGAGTTTGTAATCCCTTCTAAAAATGGAAACTTCATAATATTTCTTTTAAATCTAAGAAATAAGTTTCAATCTCTCAACCTCTAGAGTTAATTCATATGGACCTATTTGGACCTACCAGTGTCTCTAGTCTAAATGTAAAACACTATATCTATGTCCTTCTAGATGACTTCTCTAGATATACTTGGGTATTCCTTCTAGATCACATAATTAAGGTGATTTATTATTTATTATGTATTCCAAATCTATAAAAAAACCTTAGTGGATATAGGATTAAGACCTTAATGAGTGATCATGGCCTATAATTTTAAAATCAATACTTGGAGTCATTCTATTCTCAAAATGGATATAATCACAAATTTTCTTCTCCTAGGACACCACAACAAAATGGTGTGGTAGAAAAAAGATATATGACTCTTCAAGAGATATCCTGAACAATATTAAAATAGTATGACCTACCGATCTACTTTTAGGCTGAAGCTATTAATACATCTTGTTAAATTATTAATAGAGTTTTGATTAGACCTCTCTTAAAGAAAACACTTTATTAGTTATGGAATAATAGAAAACTAAAGGTAAATTATTTTAGATTTTTTTCTTGCAAAGTGTTTATTCTTAAATCCAAGGACAATTTGGACAAATTTTCTTCCAAAAGTGATGAAGGAATTTTCCTTAGGTATTAAACTTCCAGTAAAGCCTATAGAGTGTATAATAAGAAGACCAGAACAATTGAAGAATCTGTTCATATCAATTTTGATGAAACTTATCCCAATGAAGATAAGACCAACTTAGAAGACCTTGAGGATGATATTTCATATTTGAATCTCAATTCCAAACCTATTTAAAGTTTTGTTAAACAAGAAGACACTATTTCCAGTGAACTTCCAAAACCTGAACAGGAAAAAAAACCTTAACCTACCATCCCTTCTTCTAAAAGACCCATTATGACTCATAGACATCACCCATTAGATACAATAGTAGGAAAATTAGATAGAGGTATACAAACCATATATTCCCTGAGAAATAAAATTGAAAATCAAGCTTTCTTGTCACAAATTGAACTTAATATCATCAATGATGTCATCAATGATAAATTATGTGTAATATTTATGTAAGAACTTAATCGGTTTAAAAGAAAAAATGTTTGGGAACCTTTTGACTGACCTAAATATACCTTGAATATTGGAACTAAGTGAGTGTTTAGAAACAAGGTTGATGAATATGGAACTATAGTAAGAAATAAAGCTAGATTAGAAGCACAAGGTTATAATCAAGAAGAATTTATTGATATTGAAGAAACTTTTGCATGTATAGCAAGACATAAAGAAATAATGATACCACTTTCCTATTCAGCACATTTGGACTTAAAACTATAAAAAATGGATGTCAAAATTTCATTATTAAATTGGTTTATAGTGATCAAAAACCCTTGGGATTCCAAAACTCTCATTTTCCAAATCATGTTTTTAAATTAAAAAGAGCTTTGTATGGTTTAAAACAAGCTCCTAGAGCATGGTATGAAAGTTTTACCTCTTTCTTTATTTCATTTTTTTCAAAAGGAATAGTTCATCCAACTCTCATTATAAAAATAATTTCAAAAGATGTTTTGATAGTTCAAATTTATGTGGATGATATTATTTTTGGATCTACTAAATTTTCTTCATGTATTGATTTTTCAAAATTAATTCAAAGTGAATTTGAAATGAGTTTAATGGGTGAACTAAAATTCTTTCTTCAATTTTATGTTTTTGGAAATAAATAAAGAATTATATTAGATAAAACTTAATACAATAAATATATTTTAAAATTTTTTGGCCTGGAATGTACCAAAAGCAGTGGTACTTAGATGAGTACCACCTATAAACTAGACCCTGGTGAAACTACAAAATTAGTAGATGAAACTAGTTATAGAGGTATGATTGGTAGCCTTTTCTACTTAACTTCTAGTAGGCTTAATATTTTGTTTAGTGTATGTATTTTTTATCTATTTCACAAAAATTCAAAAGAGTTTCATTTATTAGATGTCAAAAGAATTTATGAATACCTCATGTATACAACCAATTTAGGAGTGTTCTCCCAAGAGGACATGATTTTGATTTAGTTAGTTATTTAGATGATAATTTTGTTGGATGAAAGTTATATAGAAAACACACATTAGGAACATGTCATCTTTTAGGAAAACCTCTAGTATCATGGTTTAGTAAGAAGAAAAATTTTGTTGCACTATCTATTGATCAAACTGAATATACAGTGCATGAATTTTTTGTGCACAAATATTGTGAATGAAACATACTTTAATAGACTTTGTATACCAATTTATACATGTACATATTAATTCTGATAACATAAGTTCAATAAACATTTCCAAAAATCTAGTATCTCACACTAGAACAAAACATATTGATGTAAGACATCAAATTTTTGAGAGATCATTATCAAAAGGGTGATATAACATTAGAATTTATTAGAACGGAATATCAGCTAGTTGTTTAATTCACAAAACCTTTAAATTTTTAAAGATTAAACTACATCAAACATGAATTAGGAATGATAAAATTCATCTAATTGAGTCATTATTGATGAGTCACTGTTGATGTGTCGTCGTTGATGATTCACCATTGATGAGTCACTATTGATTAGTCACTATTGACGATTCATCGTTGATGAGTCACCATTGATGAGTCACCATTGATGAGTCACCATTGATGAGTCACCACTAATTGAGTCACCATTGATTGATTCACCATTTGTTTTTATGTCACCATTATTTTTATTACCATTACGATTTTTTTATACCGATTAAATTTGTATTATCTTAATTTTATTATTATTATTTTGGAATACCTAAATGATACAAATTTCTAGATTACTCAAAAACAATTGACTTCTCCAAACCCTTGTAATCTTGATTCCTTTCCTTCCTAACGAACCAATCTATCCTCTTCCTTACACCTGAAAACTTCAACCGATTTGAATGGGCCATATGAAGAGAGTTACCAAATCAAATATAGAATAGGTGAGGCCTTCCAAGATATGATGAGTATCAGCGATTAGTTTGATTGTCGTTTTAGTAAACCCACATTTGAAGTACAGTGTATTCGAATCCTAAAAAGAGATTGATGCACAGTGTATTTCAACTAGCAATATGCTAGTGTTAAAGGTAATAGAAAAACAAATATAGATGGACTTGTTTTCCCGAATCGTAGATTGTTTTATCTGAGTATAGTTCAATAATTTTATTAGAATGTTAAATTTATTTATGTGGAGAATGTAAATAAAATTTGAAGCAGAATAGATAGATAATATATTTATTTCTCTTTAAATGAATGGGAAAAATGTTTAAATATTCCACACAATGTAATTTATTAAGAATTTCAAGGAAGTATATCTAATGATAAGATTGAATAGGATTTCCTATAATTTATTGGAGATAGAACCAAGATAATAACAACATATGTAGATCTTGATGGTGAGTGAAATCTTCTTTTTATGTTTGTACAGCATGTTTTATGTCCAAGAAAAGGGGACTTCAACACATTGAGATTTCAAGATGTCTACTTCCTATATTTGATGAATAAAGAAAAAATAATAAATCATTGTATATTTTTTATGGTCCATATGCATGATATGTGTGAGAATACCTCCAGATAAAACTCTCTCAACTATCCTAAAATGATCTCTACCATTTTAGATGCCATAGGTAATGTTAAGTCTAGAGAAGAAGTTGAGGATAAAGTGGGTGGTTTTGTCTAACCAGATCTATCTGCAAAAGAGTGAAAGTAAGTTGGAATCCTTGGAAGAGATGTTGGGTCAGTAAAAATGATAAACTATATGATGATTATAATCCGGTTGATCAACTAACTAGAATAAAGGATAGGGTAGATCTTGGTGTTAAACCTAATGAGATTCTTGAATATTCTATTATAGATATTTCTGAAAATAATTGAAGAAGAATAAGATGTATCAGTTGAAGAATTAAGTGATCCAGAGATCCTAAAATCTCCAACTAGAGTATCCAATGAAAATTTCAGCTCTATAGGATCTCTACCTTTTAGATAAACACTCTTACCTTAGCATTATGATGATGAAGATATAGATCTTTTTGGAGAAGCTCATTTTAAATTGACCACCTATAAGAATTTAAGTTAAGAGAGCGATGAGGGAGGAAATGATATTGTTTCTAAAAAGCTATCTGAAGAGATTGTGGATCTTAAGGAACTAGATGAATCTTCAAGTGTGGTATCTAAGGAAAAAATTTAATGAAACTATTAATGAGATTATTATTAATGGAGATGATAAAAGTAGTCCTAATCACAGAGTTTATCAAGACAAATAAGGTGATTGTGATCATGAGGAAATTGCAAATAATAGTGTCGATTCTATTGGTCCTTCTCAAGAATTGGTTCTTTCAAATGATAAAGAAGCTGTAAGTGAGGGGGATAAGACTCCCAATCCTGATGAGCAGTTAGTTGAAATGGATCAGTTGGAATTAATAGTGACCTTGGAAACCAATTAGACAGATTTTCTACTAGCTACAACTGAGGGGGGGATTCCTATAGTTCAAAAAATATTAGCTAGTTCTAGTGTATCAAATTCCACAAAAAATCAATTTTCAACTTCCATAGATAGTAATTGTGCCCTCATGAACTAAAATTGGAAAGAGTTATTAGAAACACAATGACACACCAATTCTTCCCTATGTTTGATATTCAATTAGAGGCTTTGAATAATGGGATAAATATCATGGTTTTTCCAGACTTGGGATAACTTATAGTGATTCAGAAGATGACTCAGAAATCAAAAGAGAAGGATTCTTAGTGAATAAAATAGATTAATATAGGGATTTAGATCCTCTCAATCCCATGGAAATAGAAAGACTAACTAAGGTTGCGGTATCTCATGAGAAAGAAAATATTACCACTACTTCAATAGTGTTTCCTCCTAATGTTGTAACCAGATATGATTTAGATTCTTTAAAAAGGATTGTTCATTTGGATATGGAAACATTAAGAAGTAATTTGGTCTTAGAATTTTCCTAAGTCTTGAAAAACCAACCATATCCTACTGCTCACCTTAATGAAGTCAGTGTTAGATATTTAGCTGAGTTGGTGATATCTCATATTCAACCCAAATTTCATTTTCATATTGTTCAAATGGAAGTTAAAAAGAGAAGATTTAAATCTGGGGTAGAAATTTTTAAATCATTAGTGGAGAGTTTTCAAGACTCTTTTTCATAATTCTTGAGTTCCACTTCTCATAAATTGGATTGTTTTGCTTCAATTTCTTATACATAATCTACACCTTATCTTGATACAATATAGTTTTATAGAGATCTGATGAAATAGTTATTTTAATTGGAAATCAAAAATTCCTTGGGTGATGTCAGTACTCATGAAGAAGAGATAAGAAAGATTCACCTTCATGGAGAACATATCCTTGAGTTTTTAAAATAGTATGTTGGTGATATCAAAAAACACCAGAAACTAATCAAAAAGTCTATCAAATATTATATGTCAAGGATCTACACCAAATATGACATGTTTGATCATTTGAAATATCTTTCTATGAACTTGAAAATACCACCAGTAACAAGAGCCATTAAAGAACATGTGAGTCAGTTAAAGGTTCTCACACCATTTCTTAAGAGATTTATGGATGAAAAGGATGATTTCTTTAATTCCATGGAAAGGGGAGGATTCATAATTATGGACTTCATAAATATTATGAAACCTTACCTCCATGTCCATTAGACAACTATTATTTCCAAATAAGTAATCCCAGTTTCACCAACTTTTTCAACCACAGTCATAGGGTTAGTTTAGTATAGGCTTGCTCTAATCTCTCAGTCAACCAGTCTTATGCCTTCACCTCTTCACCCTTTAATTTTTTCACTAGTTGAAGCTATCAAACAACTAAGACCATTTATTTTCAGAGAACTACTACCTCCTACTACCACTCTACTATCTTATACAACCTTTTTTTCAACTTATACTTTGACAGTCTCTTCTCAGGACGAAGACATCGATAGGGAAAAAGCCAAAGGAGAGGAGAAATATGATCAGCCACCAACCTCTAAGGAGTGAATTTATTTTTGGTGATGTCTCTTTATTATAGATACTATAATTTCTTCCTTTCATTTTATCTTATATCTTTTTGGAACGAAGTTAATGAAATTCCTTTTTGTTCTTTTCCTTTCAACATTTTTTTATTACTATTTAATAATCTCAATGGGGGAGATAATTTGTCATTTTGAATTTGGATAAAATCATATATATATATATATATATTCATTGATAATTACATATTTAGTGCATTTTTTATAAAATTCTAGGTTCTTTTATCATCAAAAATTGGGTGGATGTTGGCATCTCCTTGAGTAGAGTGTGTTTAACATCTCTTATTTTAATGATCACAAACCATGATTTATTTATTGTTAATGTTTACCATGTTTTATAATAGCATTTTATATGAAAATATTAATTCTATAATATTTCTGGTAATATTTATTTAAAGACAACATTGGCTACAAGTCCCCATTACCACCAGTGAAGAGTCACTTTTACCGCTAAGATGAGATACCACCAGACTCAAGTCACTATTACCGCTATGATAAGTTATCGCCAGACTCAAGTCACTGTTACCACCAAGATGAGCTTCCCCTATAATTGATTCACCGCTACTGCCAAAGAAGTTACTTTCAGTGGAGTCACCACCAGATGTTGAGTCATCTCTTGCACTCTTTTTACCATTACTGTCCTAGATATTTAGAGTGAATGGTTCAACAGAAAAATCAATTCTTGGATGGTTTGACCAAGTCATTAAGACTTAGTAAAATATGATCCGATAAATGTGGATATCCTTTAACAATAACTCCTATATATTCACGAAGGATCTCTCTCTCAATAATAATTACGAATCTTTACAAATATTATGATTACTGACGAGCAATAAAAGTGTGTTATCTAATCTATGAATTCTCTTGAACTTGTTGGTTCACATTCTATGAAGATCAATGACACAGAAGCACTAAACCCTTTACTAATATTTATTGAGATAATAAATAGAGATCATCTAAATCATACATGAATATTTATACAATCCCCTATTTTGTCTAAAATTTTTGGAACAAAGCACAGACTCCTCACCACTGATGATCTGAGGAATAAAAACATAAAGAACACATCAGACTAAGCTATTTCTATTTTTATCAATATGTTTTACTTTTCAGTAGTGCTTTATTTTTTCTATTATCCAATACACACTATCTATTGCACTTATAGGAGATTACTTGTTATTATCTCCTTCATCAATTTTTTTTCCACTGTGTTTATGGAAGAGTTTCATGTGTGACTCATGCTTTTCTTTCATCCCATGTATAACTGTGGAAGTTTCTTTTTAGCCTGACCAACTTTTTTTGTAGTTTGTATACCTAATCTAGGTTATGGATTTGTTTTATTATATTCATAATTTTCTTGGCAGCATGTGATTTCTAAGTGGAGGGGATTAGGTCTCCCCTTGAGAATAACCCTCTATTTTATTCCATTATGTTACTGTGTTGTTTGTTTTGTTTTTCTATCTTATTCAAGATAACATTTCACTAAAATAAACCAAGCAATTTTTTTATAATTAATCTTAACTAGTGTTTATATATATTTATATCTAAGTAAATTGATCTCAAAAGTTAAGGTATTTCTAAATAATATTTTAACTGAGACCTAATAACTCTTTAAGAGATCTTTTAAAATTATAGATCTTATATGGATCATCTATTTTGATTAATTGTCCAGTTTATTTATAGAAATTTTTATCAGGGAACTCAATTTACCCCCTCTTGAGTTACTCTCTCTAACCAATAGAATTCATTGATCATGAAAGTGATAGGTGGGTCTCAATTATAGATATTCCCTTTACTAATCAATAGTTATCATGAAAAAAATAACATGAATTTCATATTAGATGGGTATTTGGTTTACACCTACCCATTTTAAAGATTTGTGTCTGGGTTGAGAGGCCTTTATGGAAATATTCTTGATATCTTCGTTGAGAGGACTTGATCATAAATGTATAGAGTTATGCACATCAATTATTAATGATTTAGTTTCCATTATCCATTAGATTTCTATATTAATATTATCCATGTATGTATATTAAACTCAAGTTTTTGATTGAATGGAATGTGTTTTTATTATCCACTCTACCATATCGATTATGATTTATTTACTCTTATAGCTTCCATTATATGTAACCCTTGCTAAGAATTTGAGCTCACCGTTTATTTATTTTAATTTCCCTAGGATATGAAGAAGGATATTATGAATGAATTTATGGATTCAAGAATGTTTCTCATAATATATTTTTAAATTTACATTATAATATATGAAACATAAATATATAAAGTTTTACAAGACTACTAAAATAATCAAACATGAATGATGAGATACTTTTAATATTGTACCAATGTAGTAATTTAGACACTAGCTCTAGGTTTTTAGAGTTTTGGTTTTACATGTCACCAAAGCATCGCTGGGGTATTGGGAATGTGAAGAAGAAATATGAATTTTTTGATAGATCATTATTGATGTTTCAGTAGCTAAAATTATTAGAGTTCATTAGTGGGGAATATATCCATGAGTTTGAGGAATGGTTAGAAATAATTAAGGTAGATTTTGAATTAGTCAAACCCTTATATTGATTCTAAGTTTCTTTGGTGGTTGGTTTACTTTGAAGGGTGGATCGAAAATAGTAGAGGATGAGCCACAGCAATATAGAAATGATATATTTAGAAGTTTTTTATCATCTATTTATATAATATTTTATTCTAATGTATTGATATATGACTATATGAAAAATAATATAGAGATCCAGTAGGAGGGTATAATATACATATCATTGGGTGTCACTTAATAGTTATGATTAGTCAGCTTCCATGTTTTCTTACTAGAGAAGAATATCAGACATAACATGTCAAGTCGTATTTGAGCCAAGTGGTTCAAAAATCCAACACACCTTTCAAGTTGATGCCTATCTCAAATATAATGGATCGATCAAATGTTTCATAGAGGTTTTTATCTATAATAAAAAAATTAATGATGGACCCTTCCAAGAATTCAGTAAGTTTAACATGAATTCTATGATTTTTTGGTCTCAAGGTCCATAGATGTAGCGAGTAAGGTAGAATTTTAGAGTTTGAATGTGTCTTTGTGCTTTGGATTTGAGTATGTCAAGGTGTATCATTTAAGGTGAATTAATCTTTCTATGTTATAATAATATGGGGAATCAATAGTAAGAATATCCTAAGGTGAAACATGCCTCAAATTCCTTGATTAAAGGTTTGTTATGGTTGGGGAATGTAATATATTGTTAAACTAGCTACTTTAATTTAATCCTCTAATATAGATTTTCAATCCCTATTTTAAAGGAATTCATTAATAGAGTTTTTTAAATCTAATTTAAATGTGTTTTCTTATTATATCATTTATGTTATTTATAAAGGTTTTAATTGGAATGTGGGTTGGTTTTAAAAATTCTTTTTGATTTATGTTGTTAGTGGTTTATTTCAAAGGATAACTATATTAAGGGATGTTTGGTTTATATTAAAGGAGTAGTTATTATTTTGAAACTCTATTTTTTGGTCTACCTTAGTAATTAGTTTTTATTTTATTGGTATCAAATATATGTTTTATATTTATCAGAATTTTTTTAAGAGGGCCAGTTCCATAGCTTGACCCTTGCCTTGAGAGTTTTGGTATTGTGTGTGTACTGTATGAGAGGTATCTATCCTTATAATTTAAATATTTTGGTTTTAACCCTTTGTATTTTTCTTTGAATATAAATTATGAGAATCATTTGAGAGGTATATAATTTATATACTTATGTTTTTTTATATTAATGTAATTTTCAGAGGTTTTAAAGGTTTTTAGAGAGTTTTCGGGGTGGACTAGAGGATGATGAGTTGATTTTTTGAATCATTTTGGATAAAAAACTTGTTTTGGTTTTTTATACTATATATGGGATTAGAGAGTGGTTGTTCCCATTTTGGTGGTTTTTTCTGATATGTTTTGAATGTTTAGGTTTAAAATGACCATTTTTTGGAATGTCCTAGCCATTTTAATTGTAATTTATCTTAGAGAATTTAGGATAAATACTTATAAAAAATCGGGAGTGATGAAATAATCATTTTAGTCACTATATCACATATATGACTAGGTGTCGGGTGATTTTAAACAAGGTAGATTCTTCAAGAATTATCTCATTCTAGTATAAATTTTGAGGGTTATATGATTTATTTATGGTGGTCTTGGGATTGAATTAATATTCCTGATCTAAAACCCTTGTTTTAGTTGGTCAATGTTATTATGGTAGTTAGTCTCATTTTAAATGGGGAAATGATAAAAAAATTATATATTTTTTAATTTTAAGAATCTATAATCTTCAGATCTTGTTTTTTCAAGCATTACCATGTCATGGTGCTCCTCACCATGGAATGGTGGGGGGATTCAATTATTTTTAAATAAGGTTAACCCTTCTCCTTTCATTTTACCCTTTTTTTCTCTCAATCCCTTGACCAAGAAGATTGTTGTGGTGATTTTCGATACCCCTTTCTCAATTATTGATTCCAAATATTTAGAGGTTTTTTCTATTTTATTAAAGGTATAGATTATTTTACTTCTCCTATATACATCCTTCTTTCTCATTACTTTTTATTTTTCTCTCTAGTAAATATAATATTGTGGTTTTATTTAGTTTTTTTGGGTTGTTTTGGATTGTTTAAATAATTTATGATGTGATATAGGTTCATGGAAGGTTCACATGGATTCAAAAGCATTTGAATTCATATTTTCCTCTTTTTATTAGTGTTGTGTATCTCTAGATTCATTGATGTATGGGATTTATAAACTATTTTTCTATCATGTTCACTATTATTATAATTTGAATTTCATTAATTTCATTTATTTATATTCCTTATATTCATTAAGTTTTGTTATTTTTTTTATGTTTTCTTTAATTTTAATGTATTTCTATTTAGTCAATGGTGGTAAGGTGATTGTATTAAGTAAAAAATTATAATTAGATTTTTGTTTGGGGTGTATAGATTCTAGCATGCCCCATTATTCCTCTTATTGTTTTTTTTTATTTTAGTTGGTTGTTTTATCACCTTCATAATTTTATAATTATGTAATGAGATTAGAATAAAAGGATAACCTAGAATTCAGAAGAAAAAAATTCATAAGTAGAGGTGAATTATTTATTAAGATAGCATATTTGTATGAATTTGAGGTTTTTTGTTACTATTGTGATACCATTATATTTTTTTATATTAGTTGATATTTAAAACAAAAATATGAATGGTTAGTATAAGTATAGTATAAATTAAAAAAATAAATAATTGAATAAAATATGTATTAAACCATTGGTTTTGAAGATTATTGATTTTGGTTTTCCTTGTATAGTATTATCATCGTATTGTGATCTTGGATAAGGACTTAGACTAGGTGGAAAAATGATATTTTTTTGTTGGGGATATTTCTTTCCTCTTGGGTTTCATTATAATGATTTAGTTATGGTTTTTTTGAATCATTAGGAAGGTAATAAAGTTTTTTTAGATGTTAATATGATTAGAGTTATATAATTACCAGGTTGTGTGATGGTGAGTTTTACAAGGGGGTATTGTCATGTATTTTTCTTACTATAATGGGAAGTGTATTCAATTTAGAAGTGAGTTTGAATTAATTTTAAAAGATTAAATAAAAATTATTTATCATATTAAGGGGTTTTGAGTTAGTTTAATATATGATGAGTTTGAAAATAGAGTGGTAATGGTTTGTGATAGGTTGTATTCCTTATTACTTTTTTATCATGGTTGAGTTAGTTAGCATGGGGGAGTTGTGTGGTTTCTAGAATAAGAGAGGGGTAATATGTTTGTGTTTTAAATTTTTTGGATATGGGATGGTGTTAATGGGAAAAGTAAAGGGTTAAAATTAAGTGGGAATCTGAATGAACCTATTAGAAAAATTCATGTTTAATGGATTTTGGTAGCTGAAACAAATTTTATAAAGGATAATATTAATGTGGAATGAATGGATTGGAATAAAATATATTAAAAATTTTGGTAATGTGTTTGGTAATCTTTATAGTGAATTTTTATTCATTTATTTTTATTTTATTATTTTATTATTGATGGTAGGTTCATGAAAGTAGTGATTCTTTACTATCTTATTAATATAAATTGATATTGTGGAATTGATTTCAAGAAATTATGTAATAATATAGGATAAAGGGTGGTATATAACATGTTTTTATGGATTAATTATTAGGAGTGTGTGTGTTTGTGTGGATTATAATATATTTATGTTGTAGTATATGTAAACTAGCTGAAATGGTTGTGTATTTTTAATATTGTTGCATGGTGGTGGTATAAATGGAATAGGGAAGGAATGAGTTTGATTTCCTTAAATTTTATGTTACCCTTATATGATTATAAGAAGGTGGATATGTGCATATATGATTGGGGTGTACATCGTTATAGGAGTGAAAATGGTTGATGTATTCCATGATTAAATACATTACAATGAAGGGAATTTCAATGATGAGGATAAATTTATGTCATTATAGGATGGAATCTTGTAATGGATTATGAAATAGGAGTTTGTGTTGTTATTATGGTATGTATATTCATTCCTATTCTCACATTTTTTATCATTTTGTGAGGGGTTTTCATAATATATATTTTTAACAAGTTTTTAGTTAGAACGACCTCTAAATTGAAAAGTAAGATCTTTGATAAATTTCAAATCTTGTTTTCCTTTTTTTGGTGATGTTTATAAAGTTAATGATATTTATCCTTCTTTGATAATTTATTTTTATTCATGATATTTCTAATACATGGTTGGCTTGAATTTTGAATTTGATATTTTATTATGGTGGTGTGGCTATATGTAATATAGGAAAGGAGGAAGTTATGTATAGTCAATAAAAGAATGTGAGTTTATATGAATTTTATTTATATAAATTATTATACTTGTTATATTATTGTTTTTTATTCTTTTATTAGATTCACACATGAATACTCTTGAATGTCTATTTAATTTTTATTTTAATATTTTTAGGAATATTTCCCTGTATAGTTCTCTCATGTGATCACCCCTATGCAGCTTTCATGGTATGTTTTGAAGGGTAGTTTTTAAGGGATATTGAGAGTTGTTTTATGGGTGTATTGAGTTGAGTTATTAAATTTTTTTCTTGTCTTTTTTTAGGTTCAAATACCAATTTATTAAAATTAAATGAAACAATAAAACAATGGTGTAACATCCAAACATAAAAAAAATCAAGTCACTTGGGAATGAGTTCTCATACTGTGGTGGGGGAGGTCTACCACCCCTACCTAAAGGGTGACATCCCCAACGCCATGGTATAGCCTACAACCAAGGACCACCTCCATCGTCAGGAAGATCAAAATATATAGTAGTCATCATCTCCACTATGCATGACACGTGTTCACAACTTTTTCTTTCCTCCACACTACTTCCAGATGTAAGTGCATTAAAGGAGTTGGATAAACTCACCTTCGAAATATATTTAATCTTGTTGGATGAAATAGATTCAGGGTCCGCATAGGAGAATATTTTCTTTGATTTATTCATCTTGTGGGTCTCCAATTTTGGAAGCCCTTGATTATCTCTTCTAGTGGTGTGACCAGGTCTAACATTTTGCAAGTATGGACTTACCAATGTCTCAGATGATGAGGATCCAATGTGTTTTATAGCATAAAACATAAGTTTCTTTAATCCCATTATATCTAGAGTTAATGGGTCCCCTAAAGAATCATTTTTTTTCACTTGGAATTGCAGCAACTGGGATTTGAGTACCCTTAGGTTGCAGCAGACACTAATTATTTTGTATTTTATAGGAGCTTTCCACCCATCTTGCTAAGGTGTCAACATCTCTTTTTATTAATTGGAAAATTTGAAGATTCATGCAATTCCTTTCCAGTATTAGGAGAGTCTTCAATCGCATCCTTGCATGCCCCTAAAATCTAAACAGAGTCTGGTCCTTCTATGTCCCTTGCACATGCTTGACTCATTTTAGTTACAAGATGAAGATTTGGTTTTTCTGGGTTGTATAGGCATCCAAGTCCATGGGAGCTATAAGCCTGATTTTTGAAACCAGTAGGACCAGATCCCTCATAGAATTACTTCCTATTAACATGATTTTGAAAGTTGTAGCCTAAATCCACAGGAGCTCCAACTACACTTTTTGATCCCTCTCCATGCCTATATGTTTGGTAGATATTGGACCTTGAAGTGTCAATATCCATTTTTGTTTTCCCTTTTCTATTCCTTGAGGAAATCACTGGTTGCTCCTACCAAAAATTAACATCAACTTGATCCTGTTCATCACACTCTTTAATATCTTGGCTATCATCAGATTCTTCACACTCATTTTCCTCAGCATTCCCCTAGATAGGGAATCTCTAAAAGTGAATCCACTAACAATTAGTTGTGTATTCTCATCTATGTCTGCCCAAGACTTGGAGTATTGTTTAGTTTGGGCCTCAGAAACATGACTGTCAGTCTGAAGAGTAGAGATAGGTCTGGGATTGAATAAATCAGTACAACCATCATTCAAAGGAAGGAAATTAGAGTCAAAACTTTTAATATATAGAGAGGATTCTTCAGTATTAATAGGGTTAAAATCTCCAACATAGTTTACAGTTCTATCTAGTGCTTGACCATCTTGATTTTTAGACTGATCATTTTCATGAATTCATTTCCTAAGACATTGTTGTATATCATGACCCTTAATCTGACAAGTATAAAAGATAAGGTCCCTCCTACAGGAATATTTTTCATGCCCAAAAATACCACAAACATCGCAAAAAGGTGGAGTTATCTCATATTCAATTCTGATATTTATCTCATCATTGGGTGTTGACAAAACCATTCTATCAATTAGCATTTAACTCATATCAACCTCGACTAAAACAAAAAAAAATCTTGTATATTCCTTTATTATGATTGTATAAATTGAAATTTAGTTGAAATTTGGGTTATGGGAGATTATTTTTTGAATAATATTTTTTGGAATTGGTTAGTTGTTTTTTTATCTTTAATGTGATTAATGATCATAATTTCTCTAATTACTAAACTGTATACACTTAGTACTAGTTCCCAACCCATATCCTATTTGATGTGATATTTGTGGGCCATTTTTATCCTCTTAACCAACCTAATATGGATTATAGTTGGGATGATATATGAAAATTCTCATATATTAGAATTCTAAAGGTGTAAACATGTGGATTATATTGTCGTTTGTGAAGAACTATACCATAATGGTATAAGATAAAGTAAAAATATAAAATTTTAAATTTATAATTAATTTGTTTCATTTTGAACTTATTTATCATGATATTAAGTATTGGGTATATAGATAATATATTTCCACATCATAGTGAGGTTTTCCACACCATGGATGGTCGATATTTCATGATTTTTGAATATTTAGGTTGATTTTTATTATGAATTAAATATAAATTTTAGTGGCCACATAAATTCATTTATAATGTTTTAATTTATGGGATAATAATAGGATTACACATGTAATTCAAAGGAATATGAATTTATAAGTTTGAATTTTAGGTATCTGAATAGGGGGATTAGAGATAGTTTTAAAGAAAGAGAAAAATAGCTGAAGTATTGTATCTAGAATTGTGGGAGAATTCCCCATGAGGAATATTTTAAGGATAAAAAGTTAGTGAATAATATTTAATCACATTTAAATTACCCATATCGATTTTTTGCTTCATCATCATATAAATATACATTTTTAATGACCTATGTGACTACTTTTCATATGTTCCATGTCTTATGTAGTGATTAGATGCAGTTCTTAGAGAGATAAGGTAAGGGTGTGACCATTGGATCCATAGAGAGACTTTTATAAATAATTTTTAACACAAAATAGAGTATTTATTCCCATGGTAAATTTACTTTTCATCTATTTATTCTATTTGGATTTTCCCTTAGTGATCAACCACATAAAGTTATTATTCCTATTAATTTAGATTTTACACGTTGGTATATTGCATGTGTGATTGATAGTGACAAATCCATATAATTCATTCCAAAAATAGGGATAGGGTATATTTAAATATGTGAAGAAATTGAAACACTAATTCACCACCCCTCCCCCCTCTTAAGGTGTTTTTGGGACACCCTACTATCATAAATGCTATTAAACCTATTAGATTGTTTTTAATGAATTTTTCAGAAAAAGATTTTTTATGGGAAATGTTATGAATGAGAATGGTGTTCCTATATTTAATTAGTTTAAATAAAATATCTATTAAAATTAAATTATATAATATATATGTTCAATTAGACTTGATTTTTTAATTTCTTTCATGTATAGATTATAGGTGGGGTATGATACTGAGTTGTCTATGAATAAAGCATACAAAAAATTAGTCAATGAAAATTATAAGATAAATAATAATTTATCTAGATCATTATAAAATCATATCTATTTTAATTTTATGACTTATTTATCCACCAAAGTGGTTTTTTATAAATTGGTTAATATTTACAAACTTGAAAAAAATAGAAGGAAATGTAGAAGTTCTTTACAACAAGTTTGATGATTTGAAGATTTATTATAATAAACATAATAATGGTTTCTTGATATAAATAATATTGGTTATTATATACATTCATGGGATTGGTGAATAAATTATATATTTTGATATAATGAAGTAAATTCATAGTTGATTTTCACCTTTGTACAATCCAAATATTCATCACTTAAAGAAGGAAATTGTTTGAAGTTATATATTTATGACTTACATGGGAAGCTAGTGGAATATGAAATTCATATGAATGTGAAAGATACATAGATCCAATCAAAAAAATAATTTAATAATATATAGAAAATAGATATAAATGAAAGATTTATAGATAATAATTTGTTAGTAATTAGTTTTTATCAAACAAGAAAGTAAATTCAAATGAGAAAAAGGATAGTTTGAAAGCAAGTTATAATTGGATTGTTTCAAGAGTAGAAAGTATAGGAACATTGTAGTGAAGTGTATATGGATTTATGATGGAGATATCAAATTTTATTGTCAATAAAAATAGTAAATAAATTTTCTCCATAAATGAATAATTATATTTCTATCTTTATCTAGGGAGGGGTTTAAATGGGAAATATTAGTGAAAAAAGAAGAATATGATGATTAGTTATTCCAATAAAGAGGTGAAACTGAGTTTAAATCATATTTTAAAGATGTAATAATGGAAATGGAAGAGAAATTTCAATTTAAAACAATGTAATAAAATCAATTATAAGATATGATAAATCTGAATATAGAGATCTTTGGTTCTCTTAAGGTGATTGGCGTACAAGGGAAGAATAATAATAATATTTATAAACTATTAAAGGAATATTTAGATTATATAGACTAGTAAATTTTTTAAATTTCTTATTGTTATAATGTAGGGGAGGTCCAATCTATTATATAGGTAAATCAAAGAGATATTGTGTATTTCATGCTGAATATTAAAGGGAAGGAAAAGTTAATCCATAACCTTGATGATTTTATGGAAAATATTGTAAATAAGACTAAATATATTAAATAAGATATAGTCAAATTAAGGAATAAATTTTTGTATTAAAAAAATATGGGATTATCCAAGAAGTTGTTTTAGTTTGAAAAGGTTTAGGATGAATATTTTAAAGAAAGGGATGAAATTTCTATGAGAAGGGATATTACTATGTTCATTCATCTAATACCCAATAACATGTGTAAATTATAATTGTTTATAAACGAGAATAATTAAATTTAAAAAAAATGTTCAAGAGAGAATGGAAATCCAAATATTATAGAAGATCTCAAATAATGTTCACTTATCAAAACCCAAGGAGTTATTCAGAGGCCAAAAACATATGGAGAGATGGTATCATAATTTTATCTCTAATAAAGGGATAATAATATATCTATCTAGGTTAAACCATGACCTATTACAATGAGCCTAAAATTTACTTGTATGTAGATGCACTCAGATATCAACAAATAAGAATGAGAACATAACAATCACCATAAAAAATAATTTTTTTGTGGATATTATATTTATTTCACAAATAAGGGTTTTAAATCTATTCTATATAGGAAAATATTGTGGAAAAATAATTCATATAGAAGGTCATGGAGAATTGATTCTAGTACAATGATGACTATTCCATTGGAAAACAAATTTACCGCTTTGTAAGAGGAATAATATTACTATATTTCTCATAATAAAGTAATTAATGAGATATCCATACTTATCTAAACTCGATATTTTTTTTAAGACAGGAAAAAAATAAAGAAAATGATATCATTAATGATATTTCTATTAAGGTGAAAAAATAATAGTAGACCATGGATTCTTGATATTGGGTGTGCATCCCACATGACTGGGAATATAAATTTACTAAAAATGTGACGGGATTTTTTAATAAAATCATTTAATTTTGAAATAATAGAGCATTGAAAATCAATCTAAGTGGAAGATAATGATTACATGGGATAAACTGAAGAACAAAATAGTGCTCTATGTGGATAGATGTTTAACATAATCTATTGACCATATGTCAAATTTGGGAATTAAAACTTGAAGTTATATAATTTAATAAGGGATACTTAGTCAAATGGAAGTATTAAAATTATTTTATTAATTTAAAGAGAATAAATGGAAACTTATAAAAATTTCAAAATAAGGAGAATACTTTTCCTCTCACTATAGAATAATATAATAGTTTTTTTCATTAGAGGATCATCCATATTCATTAATAAAGTATGGATAATATCTAAATGTTAAAGCATAAAATTGATATTTAAAATAAGAATTGGGATAGATAAAATAATTATGATGCTTTTTTTGAGAGGTAAGACAGTAAGAAACCAGTATAAACAAAGTAAAAGAGTAATCATCAAATTTATTGTAACATATTCACATAAATGTGTGAATTATAATGAAACATTCTACAGTACGAGTAAAGAGGTACTTTATTTTTTTTATTTATGATTATAGTAATATGGTATTCATTATGATAATAAAAACTAATAAGGGAGTGATAGAACACATAAAATGATTTCAAATGTGAGTTAAAAATGAAACCAAAAGAATATTAAAAATCATTAACTTGGAAAATTTCATAGAATATACATTTACTGAGGTAAATAATTGATTAAAGAAACATTATTTTAACTATGATGTGTTATAAATGAGGAATCTATAGTAAATGAGTTAATGAAAAAGTGAAATTGGATGGTAAAAAATATTGAAAAAACTTTTCCTATTGACAGTGTCATCTCCTGACATTATTCAAAGGAAGTGATCCAGGTGATATTGTATACAAAAAATCATGATTTATTATGTGATATAGAGAAAATAAAACCATACTAATTTTATTTGGAAGTAAGATAATATTAAAACACATTACAGTGTTTATAAGTAAATTCTATATCCAAAGTTTAGTACCCCGACCTGAGAGCCACTTAACCAATACTTCAGGCCAAAGGGACACTAGGAATTAAGAGTACCTCCCCATATACTAGAGGCTTCATAGTAGAAATTATGGAATAATTAGATGATGGTGGGTAGAATATACCATCTAGTGATGATATAATAAAAATGGAAATGTTATTAATATATAAAGGCACTGTGGAAGCAAGTAATCAAAATTAGTGGAATAAAAATATAAACATACTCAGTGGAAGAATAAAAAAACAAAAATAATATTCCAAACATACTATCCATACATATCAGATAATGTATACATATAAAATATTAATACAAAACATGAGAGATTACTCATGGGATGATCATATAAATTCACACTCAAAATCAGAAAAAGAAACTGTATAATGATGCAAAGAACCCCCACGGTCCATCTTCCATCCATACCATATACTCATAGTGTATCCTTTGTATCTAAGGCCATATCCTTGTGTCTAATCCCTTACCACATCTCAAATCCATAATCTACACATATCTTGAGGGGCTCATATAGTGTGTGAGTATGAACTCAGTATTATACCACTAACATGTGTCTATCTTACATACATATTTATACTAGTGAATTAATATGAAAATAAATAACAACAACACTTATGTATAAAATACAGAACCATATTTTATCACTCTCAATAACCATGAAGAAGAATTTACCTATTTCGGTCAACACTAGAAATGGAATTACGTATCCATAGTCAGTCACATCCAAAGAACCCTCAGTCTCTACCCATAACTTATTACACAAAACTTTATACCAACCATTATATCATATATATATATACATGTGTGTGTGTTTCACCAAAACTAAACTAAAATCCCATTGGTACACCCAACAATCACGTCACAAGTCCCTGGGACTTCCTCTTTCACAATCATCATTGGCTCAACAGCTTGATGTCGCAAGGCACAGTGATGTCCATATTTCTTGAAATAATGATCCACCATCAACTCTATGTCCCAACATCTAAGGAATGGTGATATTTTCACTTTTATAAACTTGGACCATCATCCAAACAAACATTATGAGCCTCATCCCCCATCTGATGTTCTCACATTTCATCATATATGACATTCTATGGTGGGAACATCCTCCATAAATAATAGTCAACACCATCACCTATGCCTCTAATTCTACGGAGAACTCTACCCCCATCAAGTGGTCAAAACTGCCTCACTGATACCTTATCTATGTAAACATGACTACAATGGAACTATCATTTAATCATGGTGAAAGGAAATCAACAACAATTCCTAAGACATGCCATCTGGTGAACCTCGTCGCCACATGCGAACCATGTAACTCAACTGTGGCATGGTCATCACCATTAGCCTCAATATTACAATCACATCACCTCAATTATAATGTTCAACACCATCCCAAATCACTTGGGACATGCCCTCAGCAAGAAGAACCTCTTCATCTCAATCCAGGTGATCAACATCACCCAAAGTATTCTAGGCCTTTCCCAATACACTCCCACAGAACCAATATAATCCTAATAAAATATTAATAATTAAATTAAAATAACGGTAATAACCTTCCTAGCCAACTAAAACCCCATACCACTGAATTCATTCCATTTATGGATCAGACTATTTAAAAATGTATAGAAATTCTCATCCGTATCCTCCAAAAATAAAACCATAATAATAATAATAATAAATTTAATTAAATGGATATCAATCAAAAATCATACTCATGCATATTTCAATATGAATCCCATATCATGCGTATATATGAGGATGAACCTAGGAAACTCCTACCTTATGCTTGTTGGTGCTCACTACCAAATACAAGCCTCTGATACAAGTTTAAAAAGAAAGAAACAAAGAATTTGAAAAAGACCCTAGAAATAGGGAAAGTGATCTTAGATGGAAATATCATTCCAAATAGTGAGATAAAAGAATAAATTAAAGAAGATTATTCTCATTCTTAAAAATATCTATCCAATGTCATTGATGATGCTCAAATGAGACAGATGTGCCAAATCTTATGTGGGGGAAGAAGTTGGAGAACCCCCTATTGTGTATGTGAGTAAGAAGGATAATAAGGAGAAGAAATATAAAAGAAAGGGAGGGGAAATTTTATAATTTCATACCCATTTATGATCCACATAGTTTTTCTAGCTGTGTAATACCATTTTCCAAAGGGGTCACTCCCTCGCATGGATAGGAACATGGTTTGTTAAACCATGCACAGCCCATGCACATCCTCTAAAATTTATTTAAGGTGCCTTTCATAGTTCTCTGTCAACCTTTCTTGGTTTGTTCTAACCATGATCTAGTGTATATGGGGTGCACGATTTCGGCTACACAGTTAGCACTAAATGTGGAGCAATTTTTCATCCAGTGTTGTGTCACCTAGTTTTTGGTTTTCTAAGCCTGAACCAAACAAAACCCCTAAGACACATATCAGGATTTAACCCCCACCAAAAAAAACACATTAATGTTTTCCAATTCAATAAATTGATTTCTATATTGGACTCACTGGTTTGGATAATCCCAAATCATGTTTCATCTATATGATAATCATGTTTAATTAGTGTTTATAGTTTTTATCATGTAATAATTATGTATTTTCAATATCACTGCTTTTTTTATTGAGTTTATATTGTAACATTTTCTAAGTAAAAGGTCACCAGTATAAAGATCTCTATTAAGATCCTTCTGTTTAAGTCACCAGTAAAGGTTACCACTACATGTTACCCCTGTAATATTACTGCTAGAGGTTACTACTAGAGGTTATTGCTGGAAGTTTACTGTTATAGGTTACCGCTGGAAGGTTATCACTGGAAGGTTACTGCTAGAGGTTACTGTTAGAAGGTTACCATTTTAAGCCTACTACTGGAAGCCTACCAATGAATCTTCCATTGAGAAGATACCATTTATAAGATACCGTTGGGAAGCTACCATTGATAAGGCTATCGCTATCAATCTATTGATACCTATACCCTTCTACTCTATACTTTGTCAATTTTCTTAAGATTATTCTAAAGGTCAGATTTCGTAAATTTAATTCTTTTGAAATTAATTAATGTTGGTTATAGAAATATCTGGAGACTGTACGAGGTACGAGTAAGACAGAACATGGTTTTATCATTCCTACTATCGGATATCAAGAATATAAAATAGAATAGAAGATCGATCAAAAAGAATAATGTTGGGCGAGAGACAATGTACCAAAAGACCTAAAGGATGAGGAGAACATACTAGGACTTACTCTATGAACCCAATAGCTTCACGAAGATTATTTGGGAGAACAAATTCAACATTGCCTTACTTTGCTTTATCAAATCTCTTTCAAACCAAGAATCTAAACACCACAGAACCTGGAATCCAGAACCTAAAGTTGCGACACTCTATTTTGGAGACAACAGCCAAAGAAGGACTCAAACTCAAATTTCTTGCCACTAAGGAGTCCAAAGCTGAACTGCAAACACATAGAGCCTTCTAAACTCAATCCTCATAATATTAGCTCTATTTTGTTCTTAATTTTACATTTCTGAGAAATGTGTGTTTTTCTGTTACACACACATTGTCTCATATTCTTAAACTTGATGATACTAAAAATAATCACACCAAACATTACTTACACTTTTTCCCACATATAATTGTGGAAGAGGTTGTGTGTTACCACATTTTTTTTCATGAAGAACTGTGGTAGAGGTTGTTAGAACTAGACAGTTTTTGAAAACTATTGTAAATCCGAATACAGGCTATGTGTCAAAGTTTATTAATATAAACTGCTTGGTGGCAGGTGATCACCAAGTGGATAAGATTAAGACTCAGCTTGAGATTGAACCTCTTATTTAATTATATTGTGTAATTTATTTTGTAATACTCTATTTTTCTATTCTCTACTTCTTATAATTCCAAAAACAGAAAAAAAAAATTACATTATCTCTGATAGTTAGTTTTGGTTGGTGTGTATAGGTGTTTAATTCGGTAAACCTCTTTCAAAAGTTGGATAACTGTTTATACACGGATTCATCTGAGTACTAATCAATATTTGAGAGACTTGTTGAGAAATAGAACATTTATATATCTACTACCTTAATTAAATAGGATGTTTCAAAATGGGGATTTTATCATAATGTTTTTAATAGAAATTTTAAGTAGGAACTCAATTCACCCCCTCTTGAGTTTCCACCTCGACCAACATTTATTATAAGAGGGTTGTTTATTGACACCTTCAGAACTGTTCTTCAAGCATTTAAAATTCTTTTAAACTATAATTTTATTTGTATCATAAAGATCTTTAAATTTTTCTCATATCTAAATTTTTAGTTATTTAAATTCTAATTAGCTATGGATAACCAAGTTGAGGGTGCAGCTAATAACAGACCACCTTTATTTAATGGTAATAACTATGCTCGGTGGAAATTGAAAATGAAAATGTATCTAGAGAGCATGTAACATGAAATCTAGGACACAATTGAATAACAACATGCATTACATACTACTGCTAGGGAAACATGGTCTAAGTTGACTAAAGCTATGTATAATAATAATTGTAAAGCAATTAATGCATTGTACTGTGATTTAGGTGATGAATAATTTAATATAATATCTGTTTATAAAATTTTATATGACATTTGGGATACTTTGTTTGTTTCCCATGAGGGAAAAACCAATGTTAAAGAAATGATATTAAATTCTTATACTATTAAATATGATTATTTTAAAATGAATTCTGATGAACCTATATTTGAAATGTATCTCAGTTTCAATGAAATAGTAAATACCATGAGTCTGCATCGGAAACTAGTAGATAGTAAGGATTAGATTATGAGATTTATTCAATGCATACCTGACAGATGGATAGGAACTTGTGTTTCTATCGGAGAATCATGTGACATAATCACGCTACCATTGAAGGAACTAATTAGAAAACTAATGATGTAT
This sequence comes from Viscum album, assembly GCA_963277665.1. NCBI lineage: Eukaryota > Viridiplantae > Streptophyta > Magnoliopsida > Santalales > Viscaceae > Viscum > Viscum album. The sequence continues at coordinate 1,544,737,434 of OY728129.1, forward strand.
GAAGAAGAGCTTAAATTTAATCAAGAAGAAGATGAAGAACCAAAAAAGAAATTTGTAGCATTCAATACTACTACCTCAAAGAGGAAAGACAATGAAAAGTATCAAGTTCATGTAGACAGTTCTACCAGTGAATATTCAGATTTTCACAATGATGAGAAGATGGATCATCTTTCTAGAAGATTCAAAAAGATCTACCGAAAGAATAAGTTCTTTAGAAAGTCAAACTATAGAGGAAGGTATGGTAGTAAAATACATTGTAAAAAGGACAGAAAATGGAATGACAACATAAATGAGATAATCTCGTATGAGTGTAAATGAAAATTTCATGTGAAGGTTGATTTCCACAAGCTGAAATTCAAGAATAAATATGAAGACAAGGGAAAGGGATATAAAAATGCTATGAAAGATACTTGGAGTGCTTCAGAAGACATCTCCAGTGGATATGACACTTCTGATATTGAATAGAACAATCAATCAAACATGTTTTTCATGATAGAAACATCTGAGATAACACTTAATTCTCCTACACACAATGCTTACTATTCTGGGAATGAAAGTGAATCAAAAAATGATGAAAATATGGCTAAGGACTAACTGTTTGAATACTGTGGAATGCTTGAAGGTACCTTTAATGAGATCAAGGATAAATATAAATCATTTAAAAGACAACATACTTTAAATACAAATTATATGTTTTATTTGGATATTGAGAAGGAAAATTTTTCTCAATTTTTAAAAGAAAATATAGAACTTAAATTATCAAATGATCAATTAAAAAGATATCTTGATAAGTTTACTTCCAGCAAGGACAACTTGACTCAGTTTCTTAGAAAACAAAATTGCTCCAAAATACACAATTGGTCTAGGATATCAACCAGTATAGAGAAAAATTATTAAAAACAAATTTGTTCCAAAATATGGACAGTTCACTGCTAGTTCAAGTTTTGGATCATCTCTTGAAAATAAATTTTCTAAAGGACCTAACAAAGTTGTTATGTATCAAAAACATGTCTATTGATTATAGGAAACCTATAAGAAAAATATTGTTTACCAAAACTTTACTTTCTAAACTTTTGAGATCCAATAAAATTTGGGTACCAAAGTTACCCTATGCTTAATTTGTTTTGTAGGTAAATTGTCTAAATAATTCTTATAAAATCCTATGATACTTGGATAGTGGATGTTCAAGACATATTATAAGGGACTATTCATTCTTCAAGAGCCTAATCAAAGTTGGTGGTGTACATGTTTCATTTGGTGATAATTCTAATGGAATGATCATCATATTATGCCAAATTGGAAGCCCTGATACTATATTAATTTCAAAAGTAGTTTTTTTGATGGGTTAAAGTAAAATCTACTAAGTATCTCTTAGTTTTGTGATGATGATTTTAACTTTAAGTTTGAAAATGATGCATGCAATGTTTTTAATTCTAAAAATGATTTAATATTCACTTTTTGTAGAAATGAAAATGTATGTGATGTTAATTTAAACTCTTTAGCTAAGAAAAATGTTTCTCGTTTGAATATTTTTCATAAGGAATATTGGTTATGGAATAGAAGAATAGGACACTTCAATGTTTGCTCTCTTAAGAAAATAACTAGGAAAGTTTTAGTTAAAGAATTAACTAAATTGGAATTCCAACTTAACAAAGTTTGTAATCCTTATCAAAAGGGAAAATGACACAAAGATTCTTTCAAACAAAATAAAGAAGTTTCAACTTCTCAACCGCTTGAGTTGGTTGACATGGATTTGTTTGGACCATCTAGAGTTTCAAGTTTAAATGGGAAGAACTATGTCTATGTTCTTGTAGATGACTTTTCTAGATACACTTGGGTATACTTTATATATCACAAAAGTGAATCATGTTCTTACTTCATTAAATACTCAAAGTCTATAGAATATCTTAATGGAATTATAATTAAGACCTTGAGAATTGATCATGGCTGTGAGTTTAAAAATCAGGAGTTTGAATCTTTTTTCTCAAAAAATGGCTATAATCACAATTTCTCTTCTCCTAGAACACCTCAAAAAAATGGAGTTGTAGAAATAATAAATAGTACACTTCAAGAGATTTCCCAGACTATGCTTAATAAGTATAACCTACCTATCTATTTTTGGGCTGAAGTTATTAGTACATCTTGTTACATCATCAATAGAGTTTTAATTAGACCTATTTTTAAGAAGAACCCTTATGATCTATGGAAAAATTATAAGCCTAAGGTCAATTACTTTAGAGTTTTTGGTTGCAAAGTCTTTCTCCTTAACACTAGGGATAATCTTGACAAATTTTCTTCCAAAAGTGATGAAGTAATTTTCCTAGGTTACTCAATATATATTAAAGCCTATAGAGTATTCAATAAGAAACCAAATGTGTGGAAGAATCAGTTCATTTCAAATTTGATGAGACTTATCCACATTAACTAAAAACCTCTCTTGAATATTTTGAGGAAGATATGTAAATTCTAGACCTTAATGATAAAAACAGTGAACCCCCATTGAAAACAACAAGTTTAGGAAATTTTCTAGAATCTATGCCTGTTGAATCTGAATCTATAGAAAACCATGAGGAGTCTAGTACAACCCTTTCAAGAGGTATTAAAACTCTCAAGAATCATCCTTTAGATATTTTAGTAGGTGGTCTAAATAGAGAAATTAAAACTAGATATTCCTTGAGAAACCAGGTTAAACATCAAGATTTGCTTTCACATATTGAACCCAAAAATATTAATGATGTTGTCAATGATGAATTTTGGGTGATAGCTATGCAAGAATAATTAAATCAATTTGAAATAAAAAATGTTTGGGATTTAATATGAAGGCCTAAGGACACTTCGACCATAGGCACTAAATGGGTGTTTAGAAACAAATTTTATGAGTCTAGAAATATAGTTAGAAACAAGGCTAGATTAGTTTCACAAGGATATAATCAAGAAGAAGGAATAGACTATGAGGAAAACTTTACACCAATAGCTATACTAGAATCCCTTAGGATACTACTTGCTTATATAGATCATATGAATTTTAAACTCTATCAAATGGGTGTTAATAGTGCATTTCTAAATGGGTATATATTTGAGGATGTGTTTATTGAATAACCCCCTCGCTTTACAAATCCCCATTTTTTAAATCATGTTTTTAAACTTTCTAAAGCCTTATATGGTATAAAACAAGCTCCTATAGCTTGGTATGATAGTCTCAATTATTTTATTATATAAAAAGGTTTTACTAAAGGGATCGATGGTCATACTCTTTTTATTAAAAGGATTTACAAAGATTTTTTAATAGTACAAATTTATATAGATGAAATTATTTTTGGATCCTCTAAAAATTATTTATTTTCTAGTTTTTCAAAGATTTTGCAAAACGAATTTGAAATGAGTCTAATTTGGGAATATAAATTTTTCCTTGGATATCAAATTTTTCAAAATAAAAATGGTATTATTTTTAATAAAATTAAATATACTAAGGATATTTTGAAACGGTTTGGTTCGGATAGTAATAAAGGCAGTGATAGTCCTATGAATACCACTTGTAAGTTAGATGCTAATGAAACTAGTAAACCAGTGAATCAAACCAATTATAGAGGTATGATTGGGAGTTTTCTCTACCTTACAACTAGACGACCTGATATTATGTTCAGTGTATATATGTGTGCTCATTTTCAAGCCAATCCCAAAGAATCTCATTTAACTACTGTAAAAAGGATTTTTAAATATCTCAAGTACACTACCAACTTAGGACTATTTTATCTAAGAGGAAAATCATTTGATATGATAAGTTATTCAGATGTTAACTTTGATGGTTGAAGTTACATAGAAAAAACTACCTCTAGAACATGTCACATTTTGGGCAAGTCACTAGTATCATGGTGTAGTAAGAAACAGAATTTTGTTGCATTATCCATTACGATGCTAAATATATAGATTATGGTAGTTTTTGTGATAAAATTATCTATATGAAGAACACTTTACTAGACTATGGATATCAATTCAAACATTTCTTTATAAATTGTGATAATAAAAGTTCTATTAACATCTCTAAAAATACAGTATATCATACTAGGACAAATCACATTGATGTGAGACATCACTTTTTGAGAGATCGTTATCAAATAGGTGATATCGCTCTTGAATTCATTGTCACTGAGCATCAATAGGCTGATATATTCACAAAGCCTTTTAATTATGAGAGGTTAATTTATATCAAACATGAGTTTGGTGTGATTAATTTTAGTTAAGGACACCTCACCATTAGGACATCTCACCGTTGGACCTCACTATTAGGACACCACACCATTGGAGCACATTGTTAGGACACCTCACCGTTGGACCACACTGTTAGGACACCTCACCGTTGAACCTCACCGTTAGGACACCTCACTATTGGACCTCACCATTAGGGCAACTCACCATTGGACCTCACCATTAGAACACCTCACCATTGGACCTCACCATTAGGACACCTCACTATTGTACCTTACCATTATGAAACCTCACCATTAGACCTCACCGTTGGACCTCACCGTTCGGACACCTCACCATTGGACCTCACCTTTAGGACACCTTACCGTTGGACCTCATAAATAGACCTTACTGTTAGCACCTTACCACTATTCAACCTTACTAATAGGTCCTAGACTTTGTGTTTTCTTCCATAATCTGAAACTTTTTAATTTTATTCAATTTATTTACTTGATTTTTTTTCAATCCCTAAATGATAAAAACAAAGTACAAGTCACATTTTGATCCATTTCAATTCTCTCCCAAACCTCTTTCTCTAGAATACTTGAACCTAACCTACTACTAAAAGCCTCTAACCTCATCAAGTCGCAATGGAAAGAGTGAAGAGACTGATGGTTGTTGATGAAGGAGATGCAGCAAACCCTAAGACACCTCGAACTGGGTCTAGTTGTGGAAGCTAGGTTGTGGTAAAGCTAATCAATACTCATTTTTCAAAGAGGGAAATCATGGATGAAAATTAATTAAGTTCAAATTGGTTGCTGTCGAGAAAATATCTAGTGTTGAAAGCACTCGGAGCTCAAGATTGGGTAGAATCCTTCGCAAACAACAATGGACTATATTACCCAAAGATAGTAAAAGAGTTTTATGAGTTTATGAAGTTTGAATAGTATGAGGATGAGAAACAAATGATTTATAAGGTAAATGGAGTAAGTTTGAGATTATATTTTACTTAATGGGTTGAATGCTTAAGGGTCCCACATGAAGGCATATTCTACTATTATTCTAGAGTGATGTGTAACGTCCCGGTTCCGAAAGCCACCCAGAGGCGCCCCGTACTCGGTTGGTCACAAGGCCTCAAGTGCATTTCCCCAAACGCCAGAGGCTACTGACTAGCAGCGATGGCCTTAGGTGTGATAGTGGGGAAACTATGCCCTCATTGGTAGAGTACACAGCAGAAGAAAAACAAATAGATAATAGTAGAAACTATAACCATCATACAAGAGTAAATGATAAACAGTGGGAGACTAATAGTAAACAACTGGAGCACGCACACATGTATATAAAATGATGCATGATACATATGTCTAAGAAAACAGCCAAACAAGTCACAATGCTGAACACAATACTAAACCAAAGTGAAAAAGAAAAACAGGTAAACACCCCAGCATCGCAAGCCACAACTTGGTCCCGTGCTCACCAGCTCCACAACAAGTCAAGTACCTGAAGTAGAAGGGTGATTTCCCTTATCTAAACCTGCAACAACATAATCTGTTTGGTCCCAAAAGCATGACCCAAATAGGGTGTGAGATAAATTCCCAATAGGTAACCACCCAAAGATTTGTGCCTAACAGTCAGTGAATATATGGCAGGTAAAGTACAGTAAGCTGTAAATAGTAAGCAGTAAACAGGATAAAACACAGCAATAACAATCCACAGTTTCTAGTATATAATCTACAAACAAGAAACAGCCACTCAAGGAAGTAGAACAAAAATTTAACCTCTGGGTATTTCTCACAGCCTAAACCCTAAGGTTCAACCTACAAGTACTACCAACCCTCTGGGAGGCACACACAGTCGCATCCCTCTAGTTCTGCTAAATAATAGACTCTCTGAGGAAGCACTCACCGTCAATTCTCCCTATAGTCTCGTAACGTACTAAAGGCTCTCTAGGGAAGCACTCAATGTCTATTCCCCCTGTGGCCCACGTCGAGGAACTACAGACTCTCTGAGGAAGCACTCAATATCAATTCCCCATGTGGTCTCGCATTGTAAATTAAAGATACTCTAGATAATCCCTTACGTCCATTCTCTCTATAGTACACTACACTAGGTTCTCACAGCCCTATGTAAAGCAAACATGCATAGTGCACGTATCGGCCCAAGTAAACCTCAAGAACTAATTGTCTATCATTCTAAGGCACAACAGCATAACAGTTCAACATTTCCACTATCCTACAACTAGGCATGGCAACTGGAAAAACGCCGAACTAGAAAAACAAGCATAGAAATACATCCAAAGTACAATAAAAGAATCACTCTACACACAAGAAATTACCTCTACTCAAGTAATCAAGAAAAGCAAGAAAACAACAGGGGAAAAACAAGAAACATGCAATACCCCGTTGAAGGGTATTGGTGGAATTTGCACAAAATATTCACAGACTTCCTACAGAAATTCACACACCACCTACCATGATGCTAGGAGAATGATATACGTGAACCACAATGATTGATTCTCCTTAGAACGTCAAAGATCTGAGAAAACGTCAAAAATGCTCAACCAATGATAACTTGAGAAAGAGAAGTAATTGGAAAACAAGGCCCTAGGAGAAGGAAGAACTCACTACTGTGGTTTCAACACAATCTATAGTGGCTGAAATGTAGATTAGATGGAGGCACGAAGGCTCGGAGAAGAATCGTGGTCGTATGGATTCTCTCGGATGAACGAAACCTGGACGAAAGGTGTTTTGTCCGTCAGGTGCGACACCGGTCCGTTTAATGAAAAAAAATGCATGGTGTGTACTTCTGGGGTACAAGGAGTGTAATATATTTTTCCATACTCTGCTTTAAACAGCCTCCACATCACCCCTACACACCATGTGTGTGGCCCGGACACGGCCAGCACACGGATTGGTGTGGCAAGGGAGTACACGGCGTGTACTCAAAAAGTACATGGCGTGTACTTAAAAAATTTCCAGAAACCCCTAATTTCTCAAAAACTCCAGGAAAAAGGAAGACATACCTGAAATAAAGATCTGGGTTCTTAAAAGCTTCCCCCCTTAAAGAAATTCATCCTTGAATTTCCCTAACGAGGTGGAGAAGAAGAAACCCCAAACAGCTCCAGCCACGGCGATCGTACATCGGCCTCCCTTTCCCAGGTCTCGTCCTGTACTCACTCGTGCTGCCATAGCACCCGTACTAGAGGAACATACTGCCCATGGAGAGCCTTTGTACTATGATCAACAATCCGTATAGGATGCTCCTCAAATGATGCATCCACTTCGAGCTCAACCTCCTCAGGCTGAAAGACATGAGACGAGTCTGAAAGTAACATCGGAGCTGAGAGACATGGAAGACGTTGTGCATGGCCTGGTACCTTTGAGGTAACTGAAACTGATAAGCAACCGGACCAACTCTCTCCAATACCTCAAACGGCCCGACATACCGCGGTGAAAGCTTACCCTATCTCTGAATCCTTCTGTGTCCCAACCTCGGTGTGACACATTGGAAAACCTAATTCCCAGCCTCATACTCTAGAGTTCGTCTCCACTAATCAGCATAAGACTTCTGTCGAGACTGTGTTGTATTCATCCTCTTCCGAATCATCTCTATCTGCTCTGAGGTCTCCTGAACTAGACAAGGTCCCAATAAAGCTACCTCTCCTGCCTCCAGCTAGCATAAGGGTGATCGGCATGGCCTACCGTACAAATCCTCGTAAGGTTCCATCTGAATAGTCGCCTAAAAACTATTGTTGTAGGCGAACTCCACTAGAGGAGTATGCTTCTCCCAAGAACCACCAAAGTCTATATTGCAAGCTCGAAGCATATCCTCAAGCACCTGGATCATACGCTCGGACTAACCATCAGTCTGGGGATGGTATGTTGTACTCCAAAGTACATGTGTACCCAAGGCCTTCTAAAGTCCCTACTAGAACCGAGACGTAAAAACTGCATCCCTTTCTAAAAAAATGGAGTGTGGAACTCCATGCAGACGTACAATCTCTCGGATGTACAGTCATCCCAGATCATCAACACTGAAGGTCTCCTTGATCGGTAAGAAGTGAGAAACCTTTGTAAGACTTTCGACGACAACCCAAATAGCATCGTTCACTCGGGGCGACCTCGGCAATCCGGTCACGAAGTCCATCGCGACATCATTCCACTTCCACTCCGGAATGGGTAACTACTACAAAAGGCCTACTGGTCGTTGATGCTCCGCCTTCACCTACTGACAAGTAGAACACCGCAAGACGAAAACAGAAACATCCCTCTTCATACCTGGCCACCAGTACTGGTGATGAAGATCCCAATACATCTTGGTGATTCTAGGATGAACTGCCCAAGCCGAGGAATAAAAATCTTGCATCAGCTCCCCACGTATGTCTGCTGGCACCCATATGCGTCCCTAGAAATGCAAGATCTCATCCTCACCCACTATCCATCCAGGAAGAGGGTCCATTCCTGACACACTCTCCCATAGGACTAATCCTTCTAAGTCTGATAGCTGCCTCATCTGCACCCAATCTAGAAGTGTAGAGGTAACAGGTATAGAAGATAGGTAAGTCACTCCCCGTTTGTCATGCACCTACAGATGCATCTCAGAGAACATAGCCATAAGCTTCCACTCACTCCTGGCCTCCTGAACTGCCTGAATCTGAGTTCTCCTGCTCAATGAATCTGCCACTACGTTCCCCTTTCCCGGCGTATAGGCAAGATCGAAATCAAAATATTGAAGATACTCGACCCACCTGCGCTATCTCATAATCAAATCAATATGAGTGAAGATGTACTTGATACTCTTATGGTCGGTGAAAACCACAAAGTTCTCTCCTAGAAGGTAATGTATCCAACAGCGTAAGTCATGAACAATAGATTCCAACTCCAGATCATGTGTCAGGTAGTTCCTTTCATGTGGCCTCAACTGCTGAAACCCATACGCAACGACTCTATCTCCCTGCATAAGCACAGAGCCCAGCCCGATACCGGAAGCATCGCAATAAACTGTATAGATCTTGCCTGGCTCTGTAAAGACCAGTATTGGTGCCAATTTCAACCTTCCCTTCAACTCCTGAAAGGCTGACGCACAAGAATCTGACCATAAGAACTTCACCCCCTTCTTGGTCAGACCTGTCAAAGGTGCTGCAAGGTGTGAAAATTCCTTAATGAAGCATCTATAGTATCCAGTAAGCCATAGGAAACTCTATACCTAAAAAACATTCTTTGGATACTCCCAGGAAACTACATCTCTCACTTTATCTAGTTCCACGGATACTCCTACCTCTAAGATGACATGACCCAAGAAGTGAATTTGATCCATCCAAAAGTGGAACTTCGAGAGTTTAGTATAAATCTGATGCTCTCTCAGTGTACTCAGAATGATCTCAAGATGGGTAGCATGGTCATGTAGAGTGTGAGAGTACACCAAGATATCATCCACAAAGACCACAGTGAAGGAATCCAAGTAAGGATGGAACACTCGGTTTATTAGTGCCATGAAAACTGCTAGCGCATTCATGAGACCGAACGGCATAACCATATACTCGTAGATACCATACCTAATACCGAAGGCTTTCATAGGTATATCTAATGGTCTAATGTGCAAATGATGTTAACCGGACCTCAAATCGATCTTTGAGAACATGCGGGCTCCCCGAAGCTGATTGAAGAGATCATTAATCCTTGGCAAGGTATATCAGTTCTTGACCGTCAACTGGTTCAACTTTCGATAATCCACATAGAGACTAAGGGTATCGTCTTCCTTCTTTGCAAATAGGATAGGTTAACCCCAAGGATAAGTAATGGGTCGGATGAAACCCTTTTCCTGCAACTCCTCTAACTACTTCTTCAGCTCCTACAACTCAGGTGTAGCCCTCCTATAAGGAGGAATGGACACCGGTGCCACTCCTGGAACGAGCTCAACCGAGAAGTGTACCTCACGCTCCAGAGGCAAACATGAAAATTCCTATGGAAAGATGTCTTTGAAAAGATCCACGACTGGAGGAAATTCCAACTGTGAAGTCCCCTGTTCATCCAGATAAAGACTAGAAATTTGGTCTATAACCCTTTCTAGCCCATGATTCTCAAGTCCTACTCAACTCGTCTGGACATCCCATTCACCTCTATGAAGAAAAGATTCACCCTCTGGTGAAATGAAACTCACCCTACGGTGATAACAGTCGACGAATTTCTGGAAGGGAACCAACCAGTCCATCCTGAGAATGACATCATAACCTGTCATCTCTAGGACATAGAGATCCCATAAGAAACGATTCTCTGCAACCTCGAGAGGGCACTCTCTGCACTGATGTACACTAGATGTCCTCATCCCCATGGGTGTTTCTAGTGTCAAAAAGTCGGAATAAGAAATGATACAGATCTAAAGGCTCTCCACAACAGCAACAGAGATAAATCTATGCGTAGAACCAGTATTGAAAAGAGCTAAAGATAAAACTGAGGCTACTAAAATCGTACCTCAAATGGTAGAAGGTTCAGGATCCTGCCCCTGATAGGTCTGCTCCACCACAAAATTCTGGCCTTCCCTGTGGCCCTGTGACCCTGCCTGACCACTCTGAGCTGATCCTCCATTCTTACGCTGAAGGACTGGTGACTGACTACCACGACCTTGACCTCCACCTCGGCCTGAATAGCCGGAAGAACTCCAGTTTCCCAACTGGTGAGAAACTAGTGGTGCTGCTCCTGAATGAGGAGTCATGAAATAACCCCCGTCACCATCTACTGGTGAGAAAACCTGGTACAAACATTGAAGGTGATCCATATTGCCGCAATATCAGCACTCCACTGGGTCTCTCTAGCACTGCGGCCTCTTGTGCCCTGCCCTTTCACACTGGTGGCATACTACCTAGCTATCTGAAGATGTATCTCGCCTCCTCAGTTCACCATGTGTAGACTCCCTACTACGCTTCCTGCTATCAACTAGAGGAACACTAGCTTTGGAAGCAGAACCACCCTGGATCAAAACTCCGGAGTCTCTCATATTGTGCTCCGCAATCAGTGTCTGGTTGACGATGGAAGTGATGGAAGTCAACTGGAAGATATTAACCTGTGAGAAGATCTCCGACCTGAGACCATCCTAAAACTTCCATGCTAAGAACACCCCACTTCCATCCCGGAGGGGTGTGAAACACTACAGATCAGTGAAACAAGAGGAATACTCCATAACAGAAAGAGTACCCTGCTCCAGGCTCATGAACTCCCGGGCTCGATCGGCCCTTAGGGTCTCTGGGTAGAAGTAGTCGTAAAACACACGTCGGAACTCCTCCAAAGACATAACCTACTGATGGACCACCTGTGAGATCACGTCCCACCACCTCTTGGCGGAGTCTCGCAACATATAGGTAGTGAGCTTGAATCGCCGCTCTGGAGGTGTTTCCAGATGCTCAAAGATAGTAAGCATGGATTCCAGCCATGTCTTTGCAGCCTGTGGTCCTCCTTCCCCTGAGAAAGTAGGAGGATGCTGCTGCTGGAAAACCCGCGTCATGTCTTCCAAAGTCGTGCAAGGAGGTGGTGCTCCTTGAAAGTTCTGAATCATCCTCATAAAACCTTCCCTGAACTGTACATCAATGCCTTCAACTGGTATGACAGTCAGTGCCAAGGTTGACCTGACTAGAGGATCAGAAGGAAGTCCCTGATCAGCCATATCTGGCATCTGATCACTACCTGACAACTGACGTACAACTGGAGGATGTCTCAAAGGCATAGCTCTGAAAGATCAAAAGCATACCTTAAATTAGGAAAACAAGGATAGATAAAAAAGGATTACAAAATGGTAATAGGAGAAGGAAACATTCAATTTTACAAAACATGACTACACGGTGTGTATAAACTCTACACAGCGTGTACTTAACTCTATTCCCCTGCCCGTGTCTCCTTACACGGCTAACTCACATGGTATTCTTAAACAGAGACTACATGGCGTGTTCCCGGTGGACACAGCGTGTAGTGGATGAGGTTTCACAACCAGTGTTGTTAGTTACATGTTCTTGTACACGGCTGAGACTACACGGCATGTTCCGAACAAACACGGCGTGTACTTGATGATTTTTCCCAACCCGTGTTGTTGGCGACACGGTCAAGTACAGGTATGACCCTTACACGGCATGTTCCAAATGAACACGGCGTGTATAGGAGGATAGAACACTGACCTGTGTTGTTCGTGACACGGCCGGGTACTGAGAACAAGGATACACGGTGTGTTTATACACAACACAGCATGTATGACACGAGCTTCCCCGACCCATGTTATTAGTGACACGGACGGGTACACATCTTACTACTACACGGTGTGTATAAACTCTACACAGCGTGTTCCTAGAGATTTTTTACAACCCGTGTTTCTGCTCACACAGTCAGTGACATGGTTTAAAACTACACGGCGTGTATATATAAAGTACACGCAGTGTATTCTGGGTTTTTCCGGGTAGTAGCTCTGAAACTATAGTGAAGCCCAGAAAACACCGAAAATTGAGCATGAAGGTGCCAAATTCCGATCCGTGAGGGCCCATACTCCCCACGAATAAAAGCTTGGAATCCAAAATAGTCATATATAATGAAAAACAGGTCAATGATTCACCAATTTCCGATTCAATAGGGGACATAACACCTCAAGAACCAAAATTTAGAATTCATCTAAGTATGGTACAATACAACAGTCCTCTATCAACAGTAGAGATTATATCAAGCATCTATCACAACAGCATGCATAATCTACACAAGGTCTATCACAACAACATGAAATTGCTAATGCACCCTAGATGGCATGGCAAGAATGCATGGCATGTGATTTCTAACAAGTTCCTATATGATGCATGAGATGGCATACCCTCATCTCATAAGGTTGTGACAGAAATAGAACCAGAATAGAAACAACAGTAATAACACAAAACATGTGAATCACTCTAGGTGAAATCAGGTCAACTGTAACATAGAAAAACTAGAAAACTTCAATAAGCGAGGTAGATTGGCTTTTCCCTGTACACGGGTTAGCTACTCCCGAGCACAGCTTAATACCAAATACCGAATCCATCCTATCCCAAGATAAGGGCTCCAATCGTAATAAAGAGAAAAGAAAACCCTCTGATACCACTTTGTAGTGTCCTAGTACCGGAATCCACCCAGAGGTGCCCCGTACCCGGTTGGTCACAAGGCCTCAAGCGCATTTCCCCAAATGTCAGAGGCTGTTGACTAGCAGCAAGGGCCTTGGGTGTGATAGTGGGGAAACTATGCCCTCATTGGCAGAGTACACAGTGGAATAAAAACAAATAGATAATAGTAGAAACCATAACCATCATACAAGAGTAAACGATAAACAGTGGGAGACTAACAGTAAACAACTGGATCATGCACACATGTATATAAAATGATGCATGATACATATGTCTAAGAAAATATCCAAACAAGTCACAATGCTGAATACAATACTAAAACAAAGTGCAAAAGAAAAATAGGTAAACTCCCCAGAATCATAAGCCATGGCTTGGTCTCGTGCTCTCCAACTCCACAGCAAGTCAACTACTTGAATTAGAAGGGTGCTTTCCCTTATCTAAACCTGCAACAACATAATTTATTTGGGCCCAAAAGCATGACCCAAACAGGGTGTGAGACAAAGTCCCAATCGGCAACCATCCAAATAGTCAGTGAATATATGGCAGGTAAAGTATAGTAAGAAGTAAATAGTAAGTAGTAAATAGGATAAAACACAGCAGTAAAAATCCACAGTTTCTATCATATAATCTACAAACAAGAAACATCCACTCAAGAAAGTAGAAAAAAAAGGTAACCTCTGGGTAGTTCTCATAGCCTAACCCCTAAGGTTCAACCTAGAAGTACTAGCAACCCTTTGGGAGGCACACATAGTCTCACCCCTCTGGTTCAGCTAAATAATAGTCTCTCTGAGGAAGCACTCACAATAAATTCCCCCTATAGTCTCGTAACATACTAAAGGCTCTCTGGGGAAGCACTCAACATCTATTCCCCTTGTGGCCCGCATCGAGGAACTACAGACTCTCTGAGGAAGCACTCAACGTCAATTCCTCATGTGGTCTCGCATCGTAAATTAAAGACCCTCTGGAGAAGCCCTTACATCCATTCTTCCTATGGTCCACTACACTAGGTTCTCAGAGCCCTCTATAAAGAAAACATTCATACCGCACGTATCGGCCCAAGTAAACCTAAAGAACTACTTGGCTATCATTATATGGTATAAAAGCATAAAGGTTCAATAGTTTCACTATCCTACAACTAGGCATGGCAACTGGAAAAATGCCGAACTAACAAAACAAGCATGGAAAAATATTCAGAGTACAGTAAAACAATCACCCTACACACAATCAATTACCTCTACTCAAGAAATAAAGCAAAGCAGGCAAACAACAGGGGTAAAACAGGAAACACGCAATACCCCGTTCAAGGGTATTGGTGGAATTTTCACAAAATATTCACAGACTTCCTACGTAAAGTCACAAACCACCTACCTTGATGCTAGGAGAATGATATACGTGAACCACAATGATTGATTCTCCTTAGAATGCCGAAGATCTGATAAAACGTCAAAAATCTCAACCAATGATAACTTGAGAAAGAGGAGGAATCAGAAAACAAGGCCCTAGAAGAAGGGAGAACTCACTATTGCGGTTCCAACACAATCGAAAACGGCTGAAATGGAGATCAAACAGAGGCACAAGGGCTTGGAGAAGAATCACGGCTGTACGGATTCTCTCGAACAAACGAAACATGGACGAAAGGTGACTTGTCTGTTAGGTGCAACCTCAGTCCGTTTAATGAAAAAGAAGAAGAAAATACATGGTGTGTACTTTTGGGATACACATGGTGTACTCTATTTTCCTGTACTCCGCTTTAAGCGGCCTCCACATCACCCCTACACACCGTGTGTGTGGCCCAGACATGACCAGCACACGACTTGGCACGGCAAGGGATTACACGGCGTGTACTCAGAAAGTACATGGCGTGTACTTCAAAAATTTCCAGAAACCCCTCATTTCTCAAAAACTCCAGGAAAAAGGAAGACATACCTGAAATGAAAATCCGGGTTCTTACATGATTCCTCCCTCTAGTGAGTTTTTCTGTTATAAAGAGTCTTTGGATGAATAGATAGGGAGTGGATTCCCGGGAAAGGTAATTTCTACTGAGATGGATAGGGAAAATAGGTTATTGTTTAAATTTTTCTAACATGTCTTAAGTCCTAGGATAGGGAACTTTGCTACCTTTAAATATTATTACATATTTTTCTATATTTGTTGAAACATTGAAAAAGGATAAACCTTTACAGACTTTTGATGGTTCAGTTAGAGGATATGACTCGACAGGGTTCCAAGTCAAATACTTTATTTTATGACAAGTTTATATCTATGATGTTGAAAGTGAAAGGTGTTGCTGGAAATAAGGAAGAAACTATCATTGTAAAGGAAAACTTATGTATTACCAAAATGATTTTCAAGTTTATGATGATAAATTGGAACCCTTGGAAAAGGGAATGGGTGAATAATGAGGCTAAGATATATGAATAATCCAACCCTATTTCCAATCCTACTGGGCCAAAGGATAAAAGAGATCCAGGTTTAAAACCTAATGAAGTGGAACCAGTGTATTCATATGAATAAGAAGAGGTTGATGGTGTGAAAGATAGAGAGGATTCTCTTTTAAATGACAAGAGTAATCCTGACCTTCCATCAAGTCCCCATTTTGGTGGTGTATCATTTGGTTATCCTAGACCTCCAAAGAAATTTCCTAGAAAAGATATTTTCTTAAGGGGTGGTGATGATGAGGAAACCACTGAAAAAATATGAGGATAATGTCTTAGGAGACATTATTGTTGGAGAGACCTCAGAAGAGGAGGATGAAGTGGAATATGATCATGAGGAGTTTGAAAATACTGATGATGATGAAAGTAAAGAAGAATGCCTATGTCTTTTTCCTTTTATAGGAGCTATAGTAATTGTAGAGAATGAAAAGGAAGAGGAATTTGAATCTTTTCAAGCAGGAATTTCAATAGAAGTGGTTGAAGATTTGGTAGAATAAGTAACAGTAGACTCTCTTGCTAGTTCAGTAGATCAAGGAATACTAGCAGAGGAGAATGAAATTGTCCAGGATGATGCTCCAAATAAGGGGGGGAACCTGTTTCCACATGTTTACTTTTTGTTAGTCATGATATAGAATATTGTTCAGAGGACCCTAGATTCCTTGTGTTGGTCTTAGACTATGAAGACTCTGAAGATGACAAACCTAATAGAAGACCTTCAATTCATTCTAATTCAGATACCACTATAGTGCAGCTAGTGGTTCTTCTACCTCGAGATTATGTAAAAAAGGATGACCTTGAGTCTTTGAAATCATATTTTCAAATATAAATTGATGATAGATCCTTTGGGATAAATAGAACAGTGGATTTGAATCAAAATCTTGTAGCATCTACTTTGTAAAGAATAATGTCTAGAAATCAATCTCATATGTTGCATAAAGTGAAGGAATACCATAATTGGGTAAGAACCTTGGTAGAATCTATAGAGTTTGTGAAATATTCAATTGTGAATTTATAATTATATATGGATTCAAGAGTTCAAGTGTAAAAATACATTCGGTATGTTAAGAGTGATGTTCAGCAGATGATCACTGTGTTTGGGGACTTTAAGAAGTCTATGGAGGCACATGTGACTGGTCAAGAAGATGATGTGAAGAGGTTGATCAGTGGATTGACCAAGTATTTTAAGGAGATAGTAGCTTTTACCATTGCACCTCTATGTGCATCTGCTTTCTCATCTGTCTCTCCTCATGTTGATCTAGAAGCCTTCAGATCAGTTATTAGAGAAGAAATGGAGAAACTCTCTGGTGTAAGTACCTCAGACCCTCAATCTTTGACTCAGGTCATTTACTCTACTAGAGACATTCATAAGCTTGTATGTGATTACCTAAGAGAGGCTACCCAATATCAGAAATACATCAAATAGGAGTTTGATTTCTTTTATAAAAGGTTTTATACTAAGCATCAGATGGATAGTCACTTCAAGCTACTGTTGGAGAACATGAGGATACCTCCTGCCACTCAGGCATTTAAGGATCAAGTTAGAAGGCTTAGAGATTTGACTCCGACTTTGGAAAAGTTCATACAAAATAAATATGATTTCATATCATCTATGGAAAGAGGAGGAAGCATCATTATGGATTTTAGGAATCTTCTTTTTCCATTTCTCCATGTGGATAGTACTCCCATTATTGTACCTCCTGCCTTTTCTTCTTCCTCAGCAGCATCAAGATCTACTAGTGATGACCCTTTGATGACTCCTTAATAGGACATAAGAAGCTTGAATCCTATGATTCCTCAAATATCTACTCATTATTGTTCTATTGATGCTTCTTTAGTAGCTCCTCTTATCTTGCTTACTATTAACCCTCGGCCTGTACCTCCATCTTCTGAACCTGCCTCCTCTGCTCCCAAAGCAAAGGATCACTTGGAAATATTTGATATAGATTGAATGTAGAATATATTATTTGATAGGTATACTTGTATTCTTTTTTGTATAATGTACTTTTATTTTATTAAATATAAAGATCTCTTTTTTTATCATTTTTTCTTTTTTTTCGCTAATCACAAAGGGGGAGAATAGTTTAGATTGCAGTCCCTGTATATATGAAATTCCTGTACATTTATGATCTAATATATTTTCAACAATACAAATAGTTAAATATTATGCTATTTTATCCCTCATACAATGTATATTGATACCACTTAATAGATTATAAAGTGTACTTAATTCTGATACAATACTACTTATTCCAAATTTCACTTCCATAATTTTGATTATCAAAACGGGGGAGATTGTTGGACTCACCTGTTTTGATAATCCCAGATCTTATTTCATCTATATTATAATCATGTTTCATTAGTGTTTATAGTTTGTATCATGTAACAATTATGTATTTTCAATCTCACTACTTTCTTGATTGAGTTTATAGTGTAACATTTTCTATGTAAAAGATCACTGATATAAAGGTCTCTGTTAAGAGACTTTTTTTAAATCATCGGTGAAGTTACCACTAGAGGTTACCGCTAGAAGGTTACTGCTAGAGTTTACCACTATAGGATACCACTGGAAGGTTATCTCTAGAGGTTACCGCTGGAAGGTTACCACCAGAGGTTATTGTTAGAAGGTTTCTGTTTTAAGCTTACTTTTGGAAGCCTACTGATGAATCTACCATTAAAAAGATACCATTGAGAAGATACCATTGAGAATCTACCATTAACTCTATGAAGGATATCGCTGATAATTCTACTAATGAAGCTACTATTGAGAAGCTTCCGTTGAGAAGGCTACCGCTACCAGTCTACCGATACCTATACCCTTCTATTCTATACCTTGTCAATTTTCTTAAGAATATTCTAATGGTTATATTTGGTAAATTTAATGCTTCTAACATTTTTAATGTTAGTTATAGAAATTTCTGGAGATCATATGAGGTACTAGGAATACCTCATGTGGTTTGATCATTCCAATTGTCATATCTCAAGAATATAAAATAGAATAGAAGATCGATCAAAAATAATATTGTTGGGTGAGAGACAATATAAAAAAAGACCTAAAAGAAAAAGAAGAACATACCATAACTTACTCTATGAACCCAAGAGATTCATAAAGATCATTTGGGAGAACAAATTCAATGCTTCCCTATTGTGCCTTATCAAATCTTTTTCAAACCAAGAAGCTGAAAACGTCAGTACCTGGAAGCCAGAAACTAAAGGTGTGACACTCTGTTTTGGAGACAACTCCCAAAGAAGGACTCAAACTACAATATCTTCACAAAAAAGAGTCCAGAGATGAAATAAAAACACATAGATCCTTATAAACTCAATCCTCATAATATTATCTATATTGTGTACTTTATTTTACATTTTTAAGAAATGTTTGTTTTTCGGTTACACAGACATTGTCTCATGTGCTTAAATTGGAGGATACTGAAAAACCTCACACTAAACATTACTTACACTTTTGTTTCCCCTGTATAACTTTGGAAGAGGCCATGTATGGCCTAGTTGTTTGTTTTTTCCACAAAGAAATATGGTAGAGGTTCTGAGACATGGACAATTTGTGAAAAAGTTTTGTAAACCTGATATAGGCTGTGTATCAAAATTTATTAATATAAACTGCTTGGTGGCAGGTGATCACCCAGTGGAGAGGATTAAGTCTCATATTGAGACTAAACCTCTTGTTTAATTCTGTTGTGTACATTATTTTTTAATACTCTATTTTTCTATTTTCTACTGCTTATATTTTCAAAATTAGAAAACTATTTAACATTATCTCTGATAGTTAGTTATGGTTGGTGTGTATAGGTGTTTAATTCAGTAAACCTGTTTCAAGAGTTGGATAAGTGTTTCTAAATGGATTCAAATGAGGACTAATCATCCTTTGAGAGACTTATTGAGAAATTAAATATTTATATCTCTACTTCCTTAATTAACTGGGTTGTTTCAAATTGGGGATTTTATCATAAGGTTTTTAACATAAATTTTAAGTAAGAACACAATTCACCCCCATCTTGAGTTTCCACCTAGACCAAAATCCTAATTCAAATGTTATCTGATCCATCAATCTTAAAATTAAAATATAACCCTAAATTTAAACCATTTAAAAACATGGGATGTTATAATCTCCCCGCCTTACAATAACTCATCCCTAAGCTATTCGGTCTCACTTTGAGATGGAATTGAACAAACCAATCTTATAAACATCACCCTTGTGTACCTCAGTTACTCAGTCACATGTCAATTCCTCTTGTGGATCACCACCTTATTAATTTCCTACCTGGCCCCTCCCCCCCCCCCCCTAAACTGACATTATTAAAGTTCATATGACCATCCCTTTAGACATACACTGTTTGAGTTAGTTTCCTATAACCAACTACTTTGTACTTTATTCATTAATAAATACCTTATCACATCTTGATTGTTCTTCTTCATGAAAATGCATGTGATAATGTCTTAAGGATGGATATTTTACTAAAAGGTCATAGTGGATTCCTTCTATAATGAGAACCTGGATGTTCCATAACAATATTCTTGAATATATGTTCTGTGGCCGGATGATGTTTTTTGAGGGACACAAATAATACTGTCCATTAGGGGTGAGGACTCATGAAACATTGAGGCACCTTCTCATGGTGTGCACCCTTGGTAATATCCAAGAGGATATTATGAAAACGAGACCCGCTAGAAGAAAATCCACATTTATAGTGTCATTAGATGTTCATATCTGCGGATGTGTGTATTAGTCCTTAGACTTTAAGATTATTATTAATGGGTATTACAAATCACACACTTAGATGTATTGATAAAAACTATGACAACACACTGTTCGTAGTGAGGTAGGATATGTTGGGTGCATCACGAGTAATACTGCATTAATAGATAATGCATGAAAGGATTTTTCCCTTCTATTCCATAACAAAAGTAGATATCTCAGGCCCTTTGATGGAATTGATATAGCCTAAATAAATCCATGTCCTTGGTGAGAAATGGGAAAGTTCAATTCCTGGAATTCAGAGAAATAATAATTGAGCACATGGATTGATGGCACCAGCATGAAACCCTCTTGATTAGAGATATCAAGATAAAGTTATTGCATTACATGATAAGTGTTCGTAGGAGGTGACACGTCATTGTGTCATTAACTTATTTCTCTATGGGTTCCTTGGCGTGTTACAAGATGCTAACCTTGGACTTTAACTAGGATCCATCTAATTCCACTGAGAAAGAGGCCTAGAGGTTCACAAACTAAGTGTGTTAAAGTATCTCAGTTAAATATTAATTTAACAAGTTGAATAAATATTATTCCCAATTTTGGTTTAATAATTATTCAAGGATGTCTGATCGCATTTATTTTGACACTAGTTATTCGAGAAAATATATTTTGGGTGAAATAATATATTTATTAGTGAGTAATGTAGTGATATTTATTTGAGAAATAAACACCCATTATTCAAGGTCTAATAAATTTGGTGGAATAAATAAATAAAATGGAAAAACAAAATTACATGTTAGGTATATTAATATACATGTCACGTAGTTCTTCTAGGGATTTGTGAGAAATAATTATATTTATTTAATTAAATAATATTAGGTGTAATTTGTTGGGCGCATGTCAAGTAATAATAATAGTCACCTATTATTATTAGACATGGAGTCTTACTAAGAATTAAATGAAATGAATAAATGATTTTGGGTAATTAATTCATTTTATTATTCTAAGTAATTAAAATCTCAATTATATAATTATCATTAGCCTAGGCATTTTATGGGGTTGTGCACAATGAATCTAGAGAAATCTCTCAATCCAAGAGAGACTTTTTTTTCTTCCAAGAATGCTTTCAAACTATGAGAGATATTCTCCTCCATTGAATCAAGGAGAGATCTTTGCAAGTGGTGCTCAAGGAAATCGAAGGCGGACATCACAAGAGACGGGTATTTTGTACTAGCACCCATAGATCCCTTTGGTGACATCCAAAGATACTTGGAACACATGTGGACCACCACTAGATAAATCCTACACTTGGATTCTATGACACAATGATGTATCACATCATATCGTGACCAGAAACATCAACAAAGAGAGAATTACATCAATATAATTCTTGAATTTTAATTAAATTAATTATAAACAACATATGATGATCCTCTCTATGGTTCCAAGACTCCCTTATTTTCTTTCATTCTTTGTTCTATTCTGAAGATCCAGTATTTTATTATCATGATGGATCTTGAATTGATCATTGATAATGGAAAAATTAAATTTGGGTATACCCACCAACGCGCTTCCGCTGCGCCCAGAACCTACAAGTGGTATTAGAGTGGTCATATCGTAGATTATAATTATTTATTTTTTTCATTGATGATTTATGCATTTAATAATTTATTTGATTCAATTCAAGTTAATCGTTCATCAAATTTGAATCTCGAGATCTATTTCTCCTCTCTCGTTTCTCGTTCACCTTACAGAAATTATTTTTTTATTTTAATTTTGATTAAAATAAAATAGAGGATCTCATCCAGAGGTGACAAACGTTCCTGGTCGTACAACACCAGAACACACGGCGTGTATTAGGCGGTACACATAGTGTAGTATAGGTTCAATGCATCGGATTGGTCTTCCAAACCAGATCGTTTCAATAGATTATATCTATGTTTTTAAGACTCTGTGTGTTGACTAGAAATAGGTGGCACACGGTTTCCAGATTACACGCCATGTGGCCCACTGAACATGGCATGTAGTCCCTTAGGGTTTTGGTGTGATCGTGTACCCCGTACACAGCTTTCTCGGTTGGAAACCTTGTAACGTGGATACTACACGATGTGTGTCCCACTAAGAACACCATGTACTCCGAAGATTTCCAAAGTACATCTACACGCCATGTCCCCGGGCATGTACTTCGTATGGACAGTGAACAAAAGTACACGTTGTGTAGTCAGAACTACATGTTGTGTACTCATCAAAATTATGCATATTTATTATAATTTATTATTATATTATATAGAACCTTGAGATATGTACCATAGTGCAGTTGTAAGGCTGAGGCAAAACACATGATAGGTGTTTTATATATGTGTGTTTAATTTAACATCTGTGTAATGTTCATTTCTACTCATTAAGTAGTTATGAACGAGAATTCATTGGGTTTACTCTAAGGTACAAGTTATGTAAAAAGATAATTTTAAATGAATTTATTTGTTAAAGTTATGATGGATGAGAATCTCAAGGAAATTCAGAAAAAGGGTTTAAGATAAAAGTATTGATTAATTAAAGATAATTAAATAATTTCAGCGTGATTTATCTTAAACAATAATGATTAAAGAATTGAATGCTAGTTTTATTTATGTGTAAATATTGTTTCATGTATGAATGATCATGAGCTAGACAAAGACCTTTGTATGTGAATGGTTTCATTTAATTTATTTATTTAAATTAAATTTGTTGTCTTGCGATCCTTCTCCTCATCAATATGTAGGGCCTGCATTCCCAAGGTTTCTTTTATGTAAAACCCCATTTTACCCCTCACCTATGGGTAAGATAAAGCATATGTAATGGATAGAGCTCCCAAGCTGGTGGAGGCAACTCAAGTAAGGAGTCAAGGTGAAACCAATCCAAGGAGATACAAAGGTGAATAGATGGAAAGCTGTAAATATGAACCCAAAAGGTTCAAGGTGTTTCTACCCCAGGTATTGGGTTAGTTTATCAACCTCTATATAAATTAACCAATAGAAAAATATCACGATCATACCATTTATTTTATTTCTATCAGTTGTGTGGTTTATTTATTGTGGATGTGTTTTCACAATTACACAATTAATGAATTAAACAAGAATGAAATATGGAATTAAAATAAGACCAGGTTATACATAAATATTATCTTATACATGGTTAATCACTTAATTATATCCCAATTAATATTAACAATCATGTAATAAAAGATAATAAAATGACAATTTATGTATAAGGATAAAATCCCTCAAAGAAAATATTAAGTCGGTATATCCTTCCATAGTCTTGGTTAGAATTGAACAATAGTTCAATGTGCTTGACCAACCATAGTTGGGGTGCTTTCAATTATTGGGGAATTCTAATTCAAGGTTTTGGGTTGAATTGACTTGGTTCACATCAAGGTTTGACTTCTATAGTAGGACTTGGTATGACCAAGATGCAAAGGTTGAGGAAATCCAAAAAAAGTATTTTAGGATTGGGGAGTCCACTCAGCAGATCATGGAGCTATGATTTAATGTAGTTAGCATTTCTAATGCCTACCTAAAAACCTACAAGTTACTTGACCAACCCCAGTTGGGGTAATGCGAAGGGAAATATGGATCCTTGTCACTAGAATATTCAAGAAACATAATATTCTGAAGTCAATGGTGAGGGATATTAGATTTCAATTAAAAAGTGGGATACTAATAAGAAATAATTTATTTATTTGTATCAGTTTTATCATGATAAATTACTAAACCTTTGATCATATAAATTTGTATAAACAGAAAGAAAAATGACTTAAAACATATCATTGAAAACCATACTTGAGAATGAAAACCTTCTCACCCGCACCAATTTCAAGGAATGGCAAAGGTGTTTACGTGTCATCCTTCTCCATGAGAGGAAATTGTATGTGCTGGAAGAGCTTATTCAAGTTACACCTAGATTAGAGGCCAGTTATGAGGAACTATCTCTCTATATAAAACATATAGATTATTCCATAGATTTCCAATGTTTCATGCTATCGGTCATGTCTAATGAGCTCTTGAAATAACATGAAAACATGGACACGTATAGAATGATGTCTCAACTTAAGGATATCTATCAAGAGAAGGTGAGACAAGAGAGATATAAGATCTTCAATTATTTGTTAACAACTAATCTTGGAAAGTCTGTGCCAGCTGGGCCATATGTAGTCAAGCTTATTGGGTACATTGAACTCATGTAAATTTTAGGGATTATGTTCCCGAATGAGTTTTGTACTGATATCATCCAATCATCACTTCCCAAGACCTTATCTATATTTATTTTCAACTATAGCATGAGAAAAAATGAGGAGAGTCTATCAGAACTTCTAACATTAATTCAACAAGTAGATAAGGACATGGGGCGTGACAAACCTGCAGTCCTTATGGTGAATAAGAAAAGGAAGGATGTGGAAAAGGGGCCAAGGATTCATAAATGATCTGAAGCCACTAAGCATCATCCCTCCAAGAAGGTGAAGATCTAGAGGCAAGGAAAGGAATAGGAGGTGGTTTGTTTTTCAAGTGGAAAGACATTCCATTGGAAGAGGAACTTCACCCAAAAGTGTGGGGATGATAAAGGTGCATTCATTATCAAGTGTAATCTTTCCATTTCTACACATTGGGTATTAGATACAGCTTTTAGGGATCACATTTGTATTCAAATGCAGGAACAAAGTAGATTTAGAAAGATTTCCATAGGAGAGGTGGATCTTCGAGCTGCTAATGGCGTGAGGCTAGCTGTGTTGGTCATTGGAGATTACCATCTCTCATTTCCAAATAAAATGCTTTTGGTTTTACATAACAGTTATTATGTGCCTAGTGTTACCAAGAACATAATTTATGTATCTTGTTTGGATATGGATGTATTTATTTTCAAGTTTAGAAATAAGGGTTATTTCTTTTATAAGAACAATGTATGTTATTGTATGGTGAATTTAAATAACGGTTTGTATGTATTCAATTAAGAAAAACAAATTTTGGAAATCAATATTGAAACAAACTCACATTACTCATACATCACCCAGTTGTGGCATCACCATCTCAGTCATGTAAACGAGAAGTGCTTGACAAAGCTCTGCCAATATGGTTATTTTGACTTTACTAAGATAAAACCACTTGATTGATGTCACACTTGTTTATAAGGTAAAATGACCAAGCTGTCTTTCAGTGGACAGGGTGAGAGGGCCACAGAGCTTCTAGGATTGGTGCACACAGATGTGTGTAAACCATTTTTAGTAGAATATAGAGGTGTATATTCTTTCTTCATTAATTTTACTAATGATTCGGGTAGATATGGATATGTATACTTAATAAATTATAAGTCAGAGTCCTTAGATAAATTTAAGGAATTCATGAATGAAGTGTAGAATCATCTTGGTAAGAAGATAAAGAAACTTCAATCAGATTGAGGTTAATAATATATTAACCAAGAGTTCATCGATCTTCTACAGGAGTCTATGATTCTATCTCATCTCACTCCTCCTTATACACCACAGTGGAATGGTGTTAGTGAAATGAGTAACCACACCTTGTTGGACATGGTGAGGTCGATGATGATTCATGCAGATCTTCCATTATCCTTTTGGGGATATTTATTACAAATTGTAGCATACTCATTAAAACGAGTACCAACTAAGGTGGAAAATGGGATTCCCTCTGAGATATGGAATGGAAAGAAACCCATTTTGTCACACACATGTGTATGGGGATGTGAGGAATTTGTTAAGTCCTTCTCAGGAAACAAACTAGTACCCCGGGGCACGAAGTGTATCTTTATAGGATATCCCAAGGAAATGAAAGTATATTACGTATATAAACCTTTAGACAAGAAAGTAATTGTCGCCAGACAAGCCATATTTCTTGAGAGGGATAACATCCTCAAAAAAGATAGTGGGAGCAAGATTGACTTCGATTAAGTTGATGCTCAAGATACATAGGAGTTGGTACAGAAACAAGTTCCACAAGTCCCCATGGAAGTGGTTCCAGAAACACAAGTACTGCGTAGGAGCTCAAGAGAGGTAATGGAACCAGAGATATTTGGTTTCCTAGTCACTAAGGATGATGAATCATTATTTTTGGACAATGATAAACCTATCTCCTATAAGGAAACAGTAGAAAGCTCATAAGTTGTAAGATGACTAGAAGCTATGAATTCTGAGATGGATTCCATGTATTAGAACCAAGTTCGGGTTCTGGTCGATGAGCCAATTGATGTAAATCTTGTTGGATGAAAATGGGTATTCAATAGAAATATGGACATGGAAGGTCAAGTTAGCACCTATAAAGCAAGGATATTGGGTAAAGGATTTAGATAGCATCAATGAATTGACTATGATGAAATCTTCTCATTAGTTTAAATGTTTAAATCCATAAGAATCATACTTGCCATAGCAGCTTACCATGACTATAGATGGATGTCAAAATAGTAATCCTTAACGGTAACTTTTAGGAAGATGTCTATATGACACAACAAGAAGGGTTTGTGACACCAGGTGATTCCAAATGGGTTTCAAAGTTACAGAAATCCATTTATGGATTAAAGCAAGCATCCAGGTCATGGAATATTTGATTTGATGAATCCATAAAGGAATTTGGTTTCATTAAGAATGAATGTGAGTCATGTATTTATAAGTGGTTTAATGGGAATGCGGTCATTATCCTAGTAGTATATGTTGATGACATATTACTTATTAGAAATGATGTAACAGTCTTACATTCAGTTAAGGACTGTTTGAAAAAGTGTTTATCCATAAAGGACTTGGGTGAAGCACCCTAAATTCTAGGGATTAAGATCATTCATGATAAATCCAAGAGGATTCTTAGACTAAGTCAGGGTACATAAATTGACCAGATACTAAAGAGATTTAGTATGGAACAATCCAAGAGGGTATTGGTTCCAATGTCATTTGGCCTACATCATTCTAAGAAAATGTGTCCTCATACACAACAGAAGAAATATAGAATGAGTAAGATGTCATATGCTTCAGCTATAGGATATATCATGTATGTCATGTTATGTACCAGGCTTGATGTTGCCTATGCATTGAGCATGGTAGGCATATATCAAGCAGATCTAGGAGAATAGTATTGGATTGTTGTTAATACCATCCTTAAGTATCTAAGAAGAACGAAGGATATGTTCCCAGTGTATAGAGAAGATGATGATATTTTCATCAGAGGATATGCTGATGTTGGTTTTCAAACGGATTAGAAAGATCTGAAGACGCAATATGGATATATTTTTTGTCTCAATGGAGGACTTATGAGCTGGAAGATTTTAAAGCAACTAGTTATCACCGATTCTATAGCAGAGTCTGAATATATATAGGCTTCTACTACAACCAAGGAAGCTTCCTGGATTGGGAACTTTGTCCATGATCTTGATGTGGTACCTAGAAGTAAATATCCTACCACATTGTATTATGATAATACTGCAGTGGTGGATCTTGAAAAAAACCAAGGTCACGTCAACGAAAAAGCACATGCTCCAAAAGTATCACCTTTTGAGGGATTTGTATAAAAGGGGTGAAGTTTCAGTGAGCAGAGTGTCCACATAATAGAACATGTAAAACCCCATGACTAAAGTCCTATCTCAGCAGAAGCATGAATATCATGTGAGAGTTAGTGGGTTAAATGTTTTTAGGAGTTGGATCTAGTCTAAGTGGGAGTCTCTTGGAGTTATTATCCTAGAACCAACTACTTTGTACTTTATTCATTAATAAATACCTTATCACATCTTGATTATTCTTCCACGTGACAATGCATGTGATAATGTCCTAAGGATGGCTATTGCACTAAAAGTTCATAGTGGATCCCTGCTATGATGAGAACCCAGATGTTCTATAACACTATTCTTGAATATATGTTCTATGGTTGGATGATGTTATTTGAGAGACACAAATAATACAGGCCATTAGGGGTGAGGACTCATAAAACTTTGAGGCACCTTCTCACGGTATGCGCCCTTGGTAATATCTAAGAGGATATTATGAGAATGAGACCTGCCAAAAGGAAATCCACATTTCATAGTGTCATTGGATTTTCCTATCTACAGACATTTGTATTGGTCCTTAGACTTTAATATTATTATTAATGGGTATTAAAACTCACGTACTTAGATGTATTGATGAAAACTATGACGACACGCTATTCACAGTGAGGTAGGATATGTTGGGTTTGTCATGAGTAATACTGCTTTAATAGATAATGCAAGAAAGTATTTGTCCCTTCTATTCCATAATAGAAGTATATATATCATGCCCTTTTATGGAATTGATATAGCCTAAATAAATCCATGGCCATGGTGAGGAATGGGAAAGTTCAATTTTGGGAATTCAAAGAAAGAATAATCAATCACATTGGTTGATAGCACCAGCAAGTAACCCACTTAATTATAGATATCGAGATGAAGGGATTACATTACAAGGTAAGTGTTCATAGGAGGTGACATGTCATTGAGGCATTAACTTTTTTATCTATGGGTGTCGTGGCATGTTGCTAGACACTAACCTTGGACTTTAGGCAGGCTCTGCCTAATGCCACTGAGAAAGAGGCCTAGAGTGTCACACACTAAGTGTGTCCAATTATCTCAGTTAAATATTATTTTAACAAGTTGAATAAATATTATTCCTAATTGTGGTTTAATAATTATTCAAGGATGCCTGATCGCATTTATTTCGACACTAGTTATTCAGGAGAATATATTGTGGGTGAACTAATATATTTATTAGAGAGTAATGTAGTGATATTTATTTGAGAAATAAATACCCATTATTCAAGGTCTAATAAATGTGTTGGAGGAAATAAAGAAAACAGAAAAAAAAAGTACATCCCATGTATATTAATATACATGTCGTGTAGTTTTTCTGAGGATTTGTGAGAAATAATATTATTTATTTAATTAAATAATATTAGGTGTAATTCTCTGGGCACGTGTCAAGTAATAATAATAATCAATTGTAATTACTAGACATAGAGTCTTACTAAGAATTAAATGAAATGAATAAATGATTTCGGGTAATTATTTAATTTTATTATTCTAAGTAATTAAAATCCCAATTATATAATTCTCATTAGCCTAGCCATTTTGTGGGGTTGTGCATAACAGATCTAGAGAAATCTCTCAATCCAAGAGATAATTTTTTCTTCCAAGAATGCTCTCAAGCTATGACAGAGATACTCCTCCACCGGATCAAGGAGAGAGCTTTGCAAGCAGCTCTCAAGGCGATCGAAGTTGTATATCTCAAGCGAAGGCTCTTCCATGATAGCACCCAAAGATCCCTTCAGTGATTTCTAGAGATATGTGGAACATGTGTGGATCACCACTAGAGGAATCCTACAATTGGATTCTACGACGCAATGAAAGATCACATCGGATCATGACTAGAAACATCAACGAAGAGAGAATTCCATCAAGTTAATTCTTGTTATTTAATTAAATTAATTATAACTAACATATGATGATCCCATCTATGGTTACAGGACTCCCTTCCTTTCTTTCCCTCTTCGTTCTATTCTGAAGATCTATCTTTTTATTATCATGATGGATCTCGTATTGATTGTTGTTTATAGAAAAATTAAAGTTGGGTACACCCACCAACATGATTCCACTACGCCTAGAACCTACATACGCATCCCCAAATTACATAACTTCATTCTTGAAGCTCTTTAGATACTCAATTCATACCCTTCTCACTCATGATAACCATATTCCCACATCACAACTGATGCACAAGAGTTCTTACATCACATTTGATGCTAAAATCTATACCCACATCACACATGACTCCAATCACAGTCTTGCATCATACTGATTCTCAAGTTTCACGCATCACACCTAATTCCCAAAAATAGATCATGTATCATATAGTTATATTCATTACCATAAAACATCTTGATATATACACATCTTATAAAAATCACGCATCATGCTTAATGCCCACATATTAACCCATATCTGGTTAATTAAGATTTTATATGTGCACCAAAATCATTTATATCCAAAAACAAAATAAAAACATAACCACACTCATAGTATACCTCTAACCATCATCTTCTCTCTGACATAATTTGACCCTACCAGATCAACAGCATTCACCTGGCCTGAAGCGTGACTACTTGAGGCCTGACCTCCCTATAGCACGACACTAACTACTAGCCATTGACTGCATTGTTGGGTCTCTTTCTCCCTTACATGACCTATGTTTATAGAATTATCCCATATAATATCTCCTAGTAACACTCTTGGTCCTGCCTCATATCCCTGAGTCTAACTTGGTCCCTGCCACTTATCTACATAAGAATTATTCCTGAAAAATCACTCCAAATTCCTGATCTGGTACACACCCAAAACTCATTCGGTGGTCACTCACATTATGTATGAAAATGACCTAGTTTCCAAAACTATAATCACATCATTGGAGACTCACTCCTTAGTGGTTTTCCCAAATCCCTGGTCTAGCTACCCTATTGGGACTTTTCATGATCTAACTTATGACTACCCGAAGCACCACATCAATCCTCACTTGGTTTTATCACTCGAATCGAATAAGTATGGTCCATTAAGTTTCCCTTGGTTATCTAATCCAAGTTCACTACCTCTAAGAATAAGGTCAACCTGGAGATGTTTACTTTCACCCTGATGGCATTTTATAATCCATCCTTAAATCACCTCACCCTAGAAATGTCACCACCTACCAAAAAAGGTGAAAATTGGGATAGGTCATTGAACCTACCTATATAGTCTATGATAGATGTATCCCCCTAATATAGGTTCATGAAATCAAAGGCTTGGTCCGCCTTCAATGTCTTCGAGAATAAATGATCGAAGTACCTGGCCCCTAAATCCTTTTATGTCATCCCCTCATGTCTTCCTTCCTATAATAATACATCCTAATATAGCTTTTATTGTCCTCTGAGAATATAATAATCCAACTTAACCCTCCAAACTGTGGGTGTCTCAAGCTATACAAATATCATCTTCACATAATTAATCCAGTTCTTCGATACATGTGGTCCACCCTCACCCTAAAATAATAATGGGTGCTAAGACGGGAACTCCCACGTACAATAATATATGGATGAATCATCTCCCTAAGATACCTTAAAAATACTTTGTATGACCCGTACCAAGATCATCCTAATATTATCATATAACCATCACCCAAAATCTATTATCATATTGACTGACCCACCTATCTTGAAGCCTTTACCTATGAATCATGATTATACTAACTCACAGGTTCCTCATCCCAACTCTTAGTGGACCCATCCCATTCATTCTCTATATGTACCACATATTCACCCCAATAATTCTTCATTAAAATCCATCTAGGTGGAATCACACTAAAGACTAATATCATGGTTAATAACAACAATAATAGTTTTATATTATAAATAGGGAAAGCTATAACGAGAAGCGCATCTCAACACCCTTAAACTTCCCTACTGAACCCATATCACATATCATCTAGCCACATGGACGCCTACCTACCCAAATCAGAGTCTGGTATCACATATCGTGCATATAAAGAAACCCTAGTCTGGGGTGGCTGAATATAATTCCACCAAGAATCTATGAAGAAAAACATAGTTTAGCTGGTTTTTTACATTTTAATCATCTCATCCATTTCCTTTATCCCTGCCTACCCATATTAGAGTCATAACCACATTCACCATACACATATGATCACATTTCAATCTCATCAGTAACCACATACCTAAGTTGTCTTAGTATAATGCCGCCAAGAGACTATATAGGAAAACACTATTTAGTATGTTGTTGACACTTTAAAAAACCCAACCCCTTTTCATGTATCCCATGTTATAGTCAATATTCACAATAACATACACATATCATATGATCCTAAGTTCCTATCATGATTCATAAATACTCCTCCCTTTCCATATCAGGACAAGGTTCAAACATCCACAAACCAATCACAACACACCCAAGTGCACCAATCAATGGGTAAATTTGTCAATGGTAATAGTAAAAAACATAACATGAATTTATCACTCATTTAAACATGGTATATCCCCCCATGAATGGGGTTTTTAGAACCCATGCATGATCTATTTATCCATTTTTTATTAGATATCAGTATTTGGTCTACCATAACCCAAATAGTATAACAAAAGGAAAATAAAATCCATTTATATAATTAGTATCACCCCAACCCAGGATCCACTTAACTGTTTCTCTGGTATGGATGGACACTAGTCCTTAGGCATACAACCTCATATTCCAAAGGCTTATGACTAAAATTGTAGAGACTCGAAGCTTAACGTACATGGACATTACATTACTTTTGCGGAATACTTAGTATATTACAAAAACACACACACAAGGACCGTAATAGTTTAGTGTCTTTGGAAACTCGGAATATAATCTTCTAATCGTAGTGAAAGATCTTCAACATCTCCCATAAAGATCTTCCTTTTTTTTCTTACCTAAAACCTTTCTTTATATCCTGGGGAAAAGAAAACATAAAAGGGTGAGCTCAAATGCTCAGTAAGGGTAAACAAAAGAAATATCAATCACATCATATTCATAAGAACATAACATTTTGGAAATCTTAACCTGAAAAACAGATCATAAAATCATAATATGGGATAAATCATAGTAGTGAAATGTAATCCCAATAATCATAACTTAAAACATGAAACTTTATCGCATACACACATAATCATAGAGAATCATTTCTTATTAGTCAAGACTCATTGCCAAGACTATCTTAGTGGACAAAGTCCATTTCTGAAACGAGTTCACTCCTTGTTTCAGCCCTGTTTCACTAAACCGGTTTAACCTGCCGTTCCAGCCATGTCTATCTCATGAGATATAAAATCTTTACCCAATGCATTGGAGGGAGATATAGGTCCCACCCATCTCATAATGATATCATTATTATGTGTGCCACAAAATCATAAACCATACATCATAGCATAACCCATGTAATAAAAATGGGAATCTTAAACATCGTGACATCCTAAAACAATTCATATAAGATAAATGAATTCATAAAAATATTTCCATCAAAACATAATCAAATCCATGTAATAATAGGGATAGAAACAGAACCCTATATTATGTTATATGGAAAATAATTTTGGTAAAACACTTGAACTCCATTCTTGAGGAAAATATCCTTTCTACTTCAAAAACATTTTCCTTTCTTAACATGTCATACAATTTTAAACTAAAAGAAGTTGATTAAAAATAAAATTGAAAACTTGTAAAGGAAGATTCTTGGAAATAATTTTTTAAAAATCCATTCATGCCGTATAAGTTAAAAAAACATTCTTCTCGTACTTTTGTCGGAAAAGTCAAAAAGTATCTCGTACGAAAAACGACAAAAGATTCCTTTCATATCATTTACTAAAAACTCACCGAAGGGTAAAATTGGATTTAAACAATTTTAGGTGGATGGAAATAATATTACATATTGAGGAAACATGGATGTGGATGATAAAATACACCCCAGTAAATACCAAAGTATAAAAAATCTCGGATAAAAATGAGATTGTGATATTTTCCCTTACCTTAGGTCTGATTTTCTTCGTAAGTGTCCAAACCTCCTGTATAATGATTTAAATAATGTCATTGACTTATTCAAGAATCTTACTCATTGTTATTATATCATATATGGTTCACTTATGAATTTATTTTACCCGTTCTTTTTTAAATTCCATGTTAAAGAGCATTTTGGGTAAAATCGTTTCATTTGCCGTCCGTGTTTTGACTTGTAATTATTCATATGATTACTTAGATCATGATTACATAATTCCATAATATAAAACATGATTTATATATAATATATATTCAGAATATACATATATATAATAGATCAATAAATAGAAAGAAATACATCGTTCATGGAGACGGTAGGTCGTACGTACGCATGAACGCTGTTTTCGTTTCCTTATTGAGTTGAATGGAATTAAGTAGATGACATACATATATATACACATAAATCCAGTATCATTATTATGTCATATATTTCATGATTACTTAATATATATACTTTATAATCATTCATTAATGGTTAAAGTGGATAATGAATCTCATCGCGTCGTGGAGACGGTAGTCCGTACGTACGCACGAGCGATGATATCGTTCTCATGATCGTGGGACTGTATTAGAGTGTATGTATAATATTTAAGAATCACTATCACTTTAAAATAATCATATATAGTTATTATTTACACCATTATACCCATCCAAGTAAGGTGGTGGTGGAAAATAGATTTCACCACAGCGTGGAGACGGTATTCCGTACGTACGCACGCGCGGTGATTTCGTTTTCCGTAGGATGGATAGATGGTGAAATAGGGTTGTTTCATACTTATAATAAAATATAAGTATATGAGTGATACTGATGTTATTAGTTCATAATGAAACAACCTAATAATAAGAAGTGTAAGAAGAAATAAAGTTGAAAGAATCGGTAACAGACATTACCTCTTCTTTGAAGCGCCTCTTTGAGATCTCCTTTTAGGAAACTAAAATTGGTCTTTGAAGAAAACCAGAACCTCTAGGAAGTTACTAAGGAAGTGTAGAAGAGAATTTTTTAGGGGTTGGACGAGCTTGAAGGCTCAAATTGGTGTGAGGAAGAGGGGGAGGAGGTGCCCTTTTAAAGGGAGGAGAGGGGCACCTTTAGAATAAATAAAACTATTATTTTATTATAAAGTAAAATTCGGTTTTAAATAGCTCCAAATTGATTGATTTAGAAGATAAGGTGGGTATGGGTCGATATCCTCTCATCCAATATAATTTAGACAAGTTTAGGTTCCTATTTTAACCTTATAATTTATATTTAACATTAAGTAAACTAATTTTACTTTTACCGTGTCTTCTTGTGTTCTTATACTATAAGGTTAATAAACTTACTATAAGAAGCCAAAAGAAGCCCAAGTTGTTTATTATTAATATATATAACCTTATCTAAGTCATTTAGCTGAACCTTAGATTTTTATGAATAAAATAACAATTAATAATATAATATTTGTTTTAAAAACTATTTTATGTCAATTTTGACACTATTTTGTAATTGATTTTTGTGAAAATCATAACAGAATGATTAGTTAAAACAAAGTTAATTAAATCTATAATAACATGTCATATTAACCTATAAAATTAGTTGATTTCATAAAAAGTCTCAAATTACATTTATTTGGTTATTTATAACATCAATTATGTCAATATTTCATTAAAAATATAATTATTACATCATCTTTGTATCACAAATAAATTAAATTATTTAATGTCTAAAAATTACAAAACAAATACAATTATGTAGAAAATATTTTTAGCTTTCTAATGACTATTTATAGTAGAATTTATCTTATGTATTACCCTATATTAAAAATTATTTACTTATTAAACTTTGATTTTAACTATTTTAACCCTTCTTTAAATAAATTAATAATAAATGTCCTAATATAATCCATGTGGTCCTAAATGGTCATATTTTATTCCTAAGGTTGGTTTTGGTCGAATTAAACTTATACAATAGAATTAGGACATGTGTTAGGGTAATAATAATGTCATTTTTACCCGTAATTACCCTATTTACTTTTAACCGTGGTAAAAAAAATTAAAAAGTTACTATTCACCAAAAATTATTTTCATCTCATTGAATCACATTTTACTTACTGACATCAACCGTGTCTCTCGGATTTTTGAAATTCCACTCACAGAAGCGGTAAAATTAAGTTTTATGAAAAATTCATTTTTCTTAACTACCACTTAGTGGTTTCACTATTCATCAAAAAATGAAAGTTTCCAGAAAAATACAAAAAATTAGGCCTAAGCTATATTTTATATTATGAACTCAAAAATGATGTCTATTTTACCAAATTCAAAACATATCAGTTGCATTAATTAATTTAAAAATTAATTCTCATCGTCAAAACAAATGGCGTGTTCTTAAGAGATAATAACTATCAAAAGATTGACACTTGTTTATGTCTAGTTTAAATGTGAAATTATATCCAATGAACAACATTGTATTAAATTGTAAAAATATATTCTAAATATACTTTAAAATCACTCAAATTAATAATTTATCACTATTAATTATTTCGATTAAGAAGGTTGTTTTTAATTAAAATTTAGTAATTTTCACTATTCATCAGAAAATGAAAGTTATTCGAAAAGTACCAAAATTTCACCCTAAGCTAATTCCAATATTCCGAATCCAAAAATGAAGTCCATTTTGAAATATAAAATTTACAAAATTTCAAAAAGTGGTTATTACTATTCATAACGGCTAGTTTTAATAATATTTTAATAGCATATCGTTGTTTAATGAAACTCGGTATTGCGTACTACACACGCTATCGAGGAAGGTCGTGATTGCGTGTAATTCAAGGCAAGTCAAGGATGTGTGTTGTGCAAGCTCCTTTTGGTGTAGCGTACAACACAAGACATTAATGAAATTAAAAATAATATTTTTCATAAAATCTCGGGGTGTTACATTCTACCCCCCTTAAAATGAATTTCACCCTCGAAATTCGTCGGGGTTATAAATGGTTTACTACTTGAAA
Organism: Viscum album; assembly: GCA_963277665.1. NCBI lineage: Eukaryota > Viridiplantae > Streptophyta > Magnoliopsida > Santalales > Viscaceae > Viscum > Viscum album. The sequence goes on from OY728129.1 coordinate 1,544,774,454, forward strand.
GTTTGTTTAATAGAAACCCACATCGTAAAAAGGAATACCCAAACTTGGCTTTAAAAACTAAAGTATGAAATGTAATGGTTACCCAAATTAACTCATCACTGGGTTTCCACGTAGGAGAACATAGGTGAAAATATGGATATGGAAGAAAAATCTAACCGTCAAGTTCTGATGGAGAGTGGTAGAGAACATGGCTATGGAAAAGCCAGCAATCACAAAGCCATAAATTTTTGACGATCTAAGGTACCATCTGATTCATCAGATATAAGAGCACTAGGACAACAATTTTGGTTTTCAAGATCATTTCCCTAAAGTTGAAGAATTTTAATTAGAATAAATACTTACTTCATTTTGGTACAATCTCACTATTGTTCGTGCTTTGAACAATTTCCACTTCATCTCTTAAAGAAATGAAGTTGAATTTGTTATTCATGAAGTGTTAGCAGATCATGTGATAGAATGACTGGTCATTCCATCTGTCTCAAACAAAAGGTTAGCAAAAGTTATTAAATATACATAAGTCTATCTATAGTGAGATTAATCATATATGGTTCCTAAAATGGACTTATACTTATTATATCATAATAAAACTAGTTTCTACTAAACAGGGACTTCCTGTAAGCCAGTGGTAGGTGATAAAGGCCAGTCGCACTTCGGTTGTGGGTTCGATTCCCACAGCCTTGTCCGACGCGATGGGTTGTCTCCCATCCTGCAGGTTGTCCTTGTTCTAAAACTAAATTACTATAACATCCCATAAATAATATCGAAAAAACTTCTATCCTTAAACAATACTAACTTATGTCCAACATAATCCATCCCAATCTTTAGGCTTATCCAAAATACTTTGGTCCAAGCTCATAGTATAAAAATGATTACTTGAAATGTTACATAACAATCATGTGAATGCCATCATTTATCCCCCATATATCATAAGATATATCTTGTTGGTCAAATTACAAACATGTGAATACCTTAATCATATATACCCATTGAACCTTAGTGAAAACATGAATCCAGTTAAAAGTTAACACTTTCCACAAACCAAAATCCTCAAAATTATTTATACTCAAACCATGATATCACTTAATCCTTATATCAATCATGAGCTCATGAATACTGTCAAATATTTCATTTTCTCGTTTTCCCTTCATTATGCGCATATCATCCTTTTTCCAAAAATATCTCAATCACTTTCCATGTTTACCGGTACCAAAAAATTATTGAAAACCACAATAGACCAATACATAAATATTCCAATATTCCACGATACTATATACAACATTATTTTGGAATCCCATTACATAAACACTTAATCATTCAACCACATCATTATCATATTCAACATCACCAATAGTGATCGCATGTGACTTCCCTTTGTCTTTTGCCTTAAGTGGTTGCTCATGTCGATCATCACTAACCCTTGGATTAGGGCATTTATTAGCATAATGCCCCATTTCCTTGCACTTGAAGCATTGAAGTGTTGTTGGTGCATTCTCTACAGTCTTTTCTTTATTCACACCATTAGCAGCCCTTTTTCCATTACTTCGACACTCAGCTACTCGATTACCTTCTTTTCCACACTTAAAACATTTTCTAGTCCCTTTAAGACAATCTCCACCATGCTTCTTTCCACACTTTGAGCATAAGGAAACATTCATCTTCTTTTCACCATTATTCTGAGATTTCTCCTTGAACTCCATCTTTCGTTTCTTGTCAAAACCATGAGATGAATATGTAACACCAACTTCCATTTCTACCTTAATAGCATAGCGCACAATTTCTTCATAGCTACTGAAGTCTCTTATAGCTAATTCCCTTCAAAGATTTGGTTTTAAGTCACTGAAGAATCGATCAACTTTACTTTCAGGTTGGATGATAAATCCAGATGCATAACTTGAAATCCTTGTAAAATTCGCTTCGTATATACCAAAAGATTCATCATCCTTTTTCTTTAGTTCAAGAAACTCCTTCTCCATCTTTGTTCGAATAATACGAGGGAAGTACTTATTGAAAAATAAGTTCTTGAAATTGTCACATTCCATGGACTCAATTTCATCTCTTTGCCTCGTATTCTTGATAAGATTCCACCATTGATCAGCTTCATCTTCCAAACGATATACTGCTAAGATGACTTTATCATGTTCAGAACATTGAAGAACTGAAAATATCTTTTCAGTGGTACTGATCCATTGTTCAGCAACAAGTGGATCAGAAGACCCACTGAAAGAAGGTGGACGTTGCCTCATGAAGGACTCAATAGAATATTGTTCCCTTCTCTGCTCATTTGGAAGTCCAGAATGATTCATAGCTTGTGTAAGTATAGAAATAATATTTTTCACTCCATCTCCCATAACATTTGTTTGTTCATGAGGAAAATCATCGCATTGTCCATTACATTGATCAACAGGATTCCTTCGGGTTCCAGCCATCGTCTAAAACCCAAAAAGAATAGTGTGAGAGGAAAATATCATGCTAGGGAAAACAACATAATAAAGGGGGAGTACCTTCAATATCTAACATCTTAGGTTACCTTAATTCTAGTACTATAACCTATACTTATACTTAACCTTAGGGACATCCCTAGACATACCTTAGAAATATCTCTATGGATCTCACTAAATTTCTCGCATCCTAGTTTCCAAAGGTTGACTAAACCTTTCCTCTGATACCAACTGTAGAGACCCGAAGCTTAACGTACATGGACATTACATTACTTTTGTAGAATACTTAGTATATTACAAAAACACACACACAAGGACCGTAATAGTTTAGTGTCTTTGGAAACTCAGAATATAATCTTCTAATCGTGGTGAAATATCTTCAACATCTCCCATAAAGATCTTCCTTTTTTTTCTTACCTAAAACCTTTCTTTATATCCTGGGGAAAAGAAAACATAAAAGGGTGAGCTCAAATGCTCAGTAAGGGTAAACAAAAGAAATATCAATCACATCATATTCATAAGAACATAAAATTTTGGAAATCTTAACCTGCAAAATAGATTATAATATCATAACATGGGATAAATCACAGTAGTGAAATGTAATCCCAATAATCATAACTTAAAACATGAAACTTTTTCACATACACACATAATCATAGAGAATCATTTCTTATTAGTCAATACTCATTTCCAAGACTATCTTAGTGGACAAAGTCCATTTCTGAACTGAGTTCACTCCTCGTTTTAGCCCTGTTTCACTGAACCGGTTTAACCTGCCGTTCCAGCCATGTCTATCTCATAAGATATGAAATCTTTACCCAATGCATTGGAGGGAGATATAGTTCCCACCCATCTCATAATGATACCATTCTTATGTGTGCCACAAAATCATAAACCATACATCATAGCATAACCCATGTAATAAAAATGGGAATCTTAAACATCGTGACATCATAAAACAATTCATATAAGATAAAGGAATTCATAAAAATATTTCCATCAAAATATAATCAAATCCATGTAATAATAGGGATAGAAACAGAACCCTATATTATCTTAGATGGAAAATAATTTTGGTAAAACACTTGAACTCCATTCTTGAGGAAAATATCCTTTCTACTTTAAAAACATTTTCCTTTCTTAACATGTCATACAATTTTAAAATAAGAGAAGTTGATTAAAAATAAACTTGAAAACTTGTAAAGGAAGATTCTTGGAAATAATGTTTTAAAAATCCATTCATGTCGTATAATTTAAAAAAACATTCTTCTCGTACTTTTGTCGGAAAAGTCAAAAAGTACCTCGTACGAAAAACGACAAAAGATTCCGTTCATATCATTTACTAAAAACTCACCAAAGGGTAAAATTGGATTTAAAAAATTTTATGTGGATGGAAATAATATTACATATTGAGGAAATATGGATGTGGATGATAAAATACACCCCAGTAAATACCAAAGTATAAACAATCTCGGATAAAAATGAGATTGTGATATTTTCCCTTACCTTAGGTCCGATTTGCTTCGTAAGTGTCCGAACATCCTGTATAATGATTTAAATAATGTCATTGACTTATTCCATAATCATAATCATTGTTATGATATCATATATGGTTCACTTATGACTTTATTTTACCCGTTCTTTTGTAAATTCCATGTTAAAGAGCGTTTTGGGTAAAATCGTTTCATTTGTCGTTCGTGTTTTGACTTGTAATTATTCATATGATTACTTAGATCATGATTAAATAATTCCATAATATAAAACATGATTTATATATAATATATATTCAGAATATACATATATATAAAAGATCAATAAATGAAAAGAAATACACCGTTCATGGAGACAGTAGGTCGTACGTACGCATGAACGTTGTTTTCATTTCCTTATTGAGTTGAATGGAATTAAGTAGATGACATACATATATATACACATAAATCCAGTATCATTATTATGTCATATATTTCATGATTACTTATTATATATACTTTATAATCATTCATGAATGGTTAAAGTGGAGAATGAATCTCATCGCGTCGTGGAGACGGTAGTCCGTACATACGCACGAGCGATGATATCGTTCTCATGATCGTGGGATTGTATTGGAGTGTATGTATACTATTTCAGAATCAATATAACTTTAAAATAATCATATATAGTTATTATTTACACCATTCTACCCATCCAAGTAATGTGGTGGTGGAAAATAGATTTCACCACGGCGTGGAGACGGTATTTCGTACGTACGCACGCGCGGTGATTTCATTTTCCATAGGATGGATAGATGGTGAAATAGGGTTGTTTCATACTTATAATAACATATCAGTATATTAGTGATACTGATGTTATTAGTTCATAATGAAACAACCTAAGAAGAATAAGTGGAAGAAGAAATAAAGTTGAAAGAATCGGTAACAGACATTACCTCTTCTTTGAAGCGCCTCTTTGAGATCTCCTTTTAGGACACTAAATTTGGTCTTTGAAGAAAACCAGAACCTCTAGGATGTTTATAAGGAAGTGTAGAAGAGAATTTTGCAGGGTTTGTCCGAGCTTGAAGGCTCAAATTGGTGTGAGGAAGAGGGGGAGGAGGTGCCCTTTTATAAGGGAGGAGAGGGGCACCTTTGGAATAACTAAAACTATTATTTTATTATAAAGTCAAATTCGGTTTTAAATAGCTCCAAATTGATTAATTTAGAATATAAGGTGGGGATTGGTCTAAATACTCTCATCCAATAGAATTTAGACAAGTTTAGGTTCCTATTTTAACCTTATCATTTAGATTTAACATTAAGTAAAATAATTTTACTTTTACCGTGTCTTCTTGTGTTCTTATACTATAAGGTTAATAAACTTACTATAATAAGCCAAAAGAACCCCAATTTGTTTATTATTAATATATATAACCTTATCTAAGTCATTTGACCGAACCTTGGATTTTTAGGAATAAAATAACAATTATTAATATAATATTTGTTTTAAAAACTATTTTATGTCAATTTTGACACTATTTTGTAATTGATTTTTGTGAAACTCGTAACAGAATGATTAGTTCAAAAAAAGTTAATTAAATCTATAATAACATGTCATATTAACCTATAAATTTAGTTCATTTCATAAAAAGTCTCAAATTACATTTATTTGGTTATTTATAACATCAATTATGTCAATATTTCATTAATAAGATAATTACTGTGTCATCTTTGTGTCATAAATAAATTAAATTATTTAATGTATAAAAATTACAAATAAAATACAATTATGTAGGAAATCATTTTAGCTTTCTAATGACTATTTATAGTATAATTTATCTTATGTATAACCCTATATTAAAAATTATTTACTTATTAAACTTTGATTTTAACTATTTTAACCCTTCTTTAAATAAATTAATAATAAATGTCCTAATCTAATCCATGTGGGCCTAAATGGTCATATTTTATTCCTAAGGTTGTTTTTGGTCGAATTAAACTTATACAATAGAATTAGGACATGTGTTACGGTAATAATAATGTCATTTTTACCCGTAATTACCCTATTTACTTTTAATCGTGGTAAAAAAAGTAAAAAGTTACTATTCACCAAAAATTATTTTCATCTCATTGAATCACATTTTACTTACTGACATCAACCGTGTGTCTCGGATTTTTGAAATTCCACTCACAGAAGCGGTAAAATTAAGTTTTATGAAGAATTCATTTTTTTAACTACCACTTAGTGGTTTCACTATTCATCAAAAAATGAAAGTTTCCAGAAAAATACCAAAAATTAGGCCTAAGTTATATTTGATATTATGAACTCAAAAATTATGTCTATTTTTCCAAATTAAAAACATATCAGTTGCATTAATTAATTTAAAAATTAATTCCCGTCGTCAAAACAAATAGCGTGTTCTTAAGAGATAATAACTATCAAAAGATTAACACTTGTTTATGTCTAGTTTAAATGTGAAATTACATCCAATGAACAACATTGTATTAAATTGTAAAAATATATTCTAAATATACTTTAAAACCACTCAAATTAATAATTTATCACTATTAATTATTTCTATTAAAAAGGTTGTTTTTAATTAAAATTTAATAATTTTCACTATTCATCAGAAAATGAAAGTTATCTGAAAAGTACCAAAATTTCACCCTAAGCTAATTTCGATATTCAGAATCCAAAAATGAAGTCCATTTTGAAATATAAAATTTACAAAATTTCAAAAAGTGGTTATTACTATTCATAACTGCTAGTTTTAATAATATTTTAATAGCATATCGTTGTTTAGTGAAACTCGGTATTGCGTACTACACACGCTATAGAGGAAGGTCGTGATTGCGTGTAATACAAGGCAAGTCAAGGATGCGTGTTGTGCAAGCTCCTTTTGGTGTAGAATACAACACAATACATTAATGAAATTAAAAAGAATATTTTTCATAAAATCTCGGGGTGTTACAAAAATCAATGGTCTAATTAGGTAATAGTGGGTAAACTATACACTCTAGTGATGATTTTATAATAATTGGAATGGTATTAATAAATAAAAGCACCATAGAAGCATATAATTAAACTCAAAAAAATAAAAATATAAATAGACTTAGAGGAATCATAAATAATTAATGTAAATAACAAGACAATCATGTTAGAGATATAAGATAATGTATACATATCATACAGTCATACAAAACATATAGCATTTCCAATAGGCCAATATTATAAAAACATACTCAAAAGAACAAAAAGGAACTCCATATCGATGAAAAGAACCCCCATGGTTCATTTTCCATTCATATCATTTAGTTTTGGAACATCCCTGGTCACTAGTTACTGACCCTTTTTTTAATCCCTTACTTGATCTCACATCTATGAAGTATGAATGCATCCTGAGGGGCCCATGTAGGGTGTGGGTATAAACTCAGTAGGCCACCACTAACATGTTCTTAACTTACATATATATTTATACCAATGTATGCATATGTAAATAAATATGAACTACACTCATGTATAAAATACATAACTCATTTTACTCTTTCTCAATAACTATAAGGAAGTGTTTCTAATGTTGAAAATGGAATGATGAATCTATAGTTAGTCAGATCTAGAGAAACCTCGATCTCCACCCATAATGTGTCACATGGAACTTCATTCCAACCATAATCTTATATATATATATATATATCCCATAAAAATTAAACTGTAGTCACATTAGAAGGCCCAAAAATCATATCATAAGTCCCATAGACTTCCTCTTTCACAACCATCATCAGATCAATATCCCAGTATCCTAAGCCACGAAAATGTCCTTCCTTCCATAAATAATGATCCACTATTATATTGTAAGCCTGAGGTACAAGTAATGATGATATCTTTCCTTCTATAAACTTATCCCATTGTCTAAACATACATGGAGTACCTCATCCCCCATTTTATGGTCTTATAAAACATCATTTTTATAATTCTATAGTGATAACCTCCTCCATAACTGATGGTCAACACCATCCCCTATGCCACTAATTCTACAAAGTCCTCCACCCATATCAAGTGGTCAACATAGCTCATTGAGTCTTTATCTATATGAAAATGACCAAAATGATGTTATCAGTCAATAATGATGAGCTAAAATTGCCAAAACATTCTTAGCCACGCCATCTGGAAAACCTCATCACAACATTCAAACCACTTCACTCAATTATTGCATGATCATTACCATACACCTCAACTTGATGATCACATATCCTCAATTACAATGGTTAAAAACATCCAAAGTTCCCCAAGCCATTCCCTTAGCCTGAAAATCCTCTTCATCCTAATCCTGATGATCAATATCACCCCAAAATTCTGGGTTATTCCTAACACATTACCATAGAACAAATATAATCATAACAAAATATTAATAATTATATTAAAACAACCATCATAACATGCCTAATAAATTAAAAACCCAATTCCACTCAGGTCATGTCATTATAAGCTCAATGTATTTAAATAGATATGGAAATTATCATCAGCATCCTCCAATAATAAATCCATAATAATAATAATAATAAAATAATTAATTAAATGGTTCACACTCAGACCACTGATTGATATGTATTTAAATCCACATACCATAGAATGCGTATATACAAGGAGAATTTTAGGAACCACCTACCTTATACTTGTATGTGCTTACTTGTTCAATATTGGACTCTAATCCAATCCAAAATAAGGGGAAATAAATAATTTAAAAAATAACCTAAAAATAGGGGAAATGAGCTTGGATGGAAATAGCATTCCAAATAGTGAGATAAATGAATAAATGAAGGAATAGAATGTTGGATTTGTTTCCCAAGAACCATCATTTTTGTACTTTATGATAACATGTATTCATATTTTTGGATATTAACAAACTTATTATTACATCAAGATTGTTCTTCTGCATAACATAGTATGTGATAATTTCCCGAGAGTTGCTATCACACTAAAAGATCAAAGCAATTCCCCACTATGATGAGAACCTAGAAGTACTATGAAACTATTCTTAAATATATGTTCTATAGATGGATGATATCATTTTAGGGATAGAAATGATACATTCTATCAGGGGTGGTGACTCATAGGACTTTGAGGAACATTCCCATGGTGTACTCCCTTGGTAATGTCCAGTTGGATATTATGAGAACAAGACCCTCCAATAGGAAATACACATTTATATGTGTCATTGGATGTTACTATCTGTGGACATGGGTATTGGTCCTTAGACATTAATATTATTATTAATGAGTATTATGAGTTATGCAATTTGATATATTGATGAATACTGTGATGAAAAATGTTCACGGTGAGGTAGGATACATTGGGTTCGTCACATGTAATATTGCATTAATGAATATTGTGAGAAATGATTGGTTCCTTATGTTATTTAATAGAAGTTGATATCTCATTTCTTTTTATGTAAATGATATATCCAAAATAAATCCATCTCTATGGTGTACAATAGTCAAGTTCAATTTCTATGAAGTCAAAGAAAGAGACATCAAGCACATAGGTTGGTGGAACCAGTATGCAACCTACTTGATTAGGATATCATGATAAAGGTATTATATTACATAGTAAGTGTTCGTATAAGGTATCATGTAATTTCAGCATTAACTTCTTTCTCTATGGGTGTCTTTATGTATTTCTAGATTCTAACCTTGGACCTTAAACTACTTCACCTAGGGCCACTGAGAAAGAGGCCTAGAGGCTCACACACTAAGTGTATCTAGAATATCAGTTAAATAATATATTATTATTTATTATTTAAAAAGTTGAAAAATATTATTATTGGGTGTGGTTTAATAATTATTCATGTATTATTTATCACATATAAATATTTATTTACAATTTATTGTATATAATATTTATATATTTATTGGTTAATAATACAGTGATATTTATTTAATCAATAAATTACAATTATTCAAGGACCGATAAATATTATGGAGTAAAGGAGGATCAGGTTTAATGGTCTGGTGAGAAATAATAAATATTGAATATTATTTGATTAAATAATATTTAATTTAATTCACAATTTAAGTGCATGTCAAGAAAAAATATTATTATTATTATTTGAAATGGGGTTCCACGTGGATTAAATAAATAATAAAGGGCACTTGAGCAATTATTTTATTTTAACCCTAGTTATATATAAATCCAATTATATTATTTTCCCAATAATACAATTCATTTTGTTTGGTTGTGAACAATAGATTTGGAGAATCCCCTCAAGGCCCAGAGAGCTCCCCTCTCTAAGAATACTCCTAATAACGGAGACTGAACTTCCTCCACCTCCCACTATCGAGTCAAGACAGATCCAGGAGAACACTTTGGAAGTGGTTCTTGAGGCAATCAAAGTAAAATGACATAATTTCTAGGATATATCATTTTAGAACCAAGAGATTCCTATGTAAACGTTTAGATATTTTTGGAACACATGTGAATCACAGCTAGATGTAATCTGCTTTGATACCTAGAATGCAATAAAGGAACAATGTAGATATGTTTTAAGATCCATAAATGAATAAATACTTCCATAAAGGTAATTATTTATTTAATTAAATTAATTATAAATAATATGTTATGATCCTCTCCCTTGGTTCCAACATTCTATCAATTTTTTATATTCTTTGATTAAATTATTTAGATCACGACACTTATCACTGTATGAATCTCATATTGATCATCGACCATGGAAAAAAGAAAAGTTAATCACAACCCATCGCACACTTCATTTGTGACCGAAAACTACAAGTGGTATCATAGGGGTCACATGATTATTTATAATTATTTAAATATCATTGATGATTTATGCATTTGTGATTTAGTTTTTCAATTCAAGTTCAATCATTCTTTTAATCTGAATTGAGAGATCTTATTCTTCCTCTTTTGTTTCTCATAGATCTAATCAAGATGATTAATTTTATGGATAAAATAAAATTTAGGAACTCATTTGAGGTGATGAGTTTTCTGGCTGGACAAAACTGGAGTACGCACTGTGTAACCAGGGTTACATGTTGTGTACTTGTGTTCAATGCACTAGGATTTAATTTGGAAATTAATCAAATTGTGTGTATTGATTACACAAAGTGCAGTTAATTCTTACACCACATGTTGACTGGGATATCTTGGCATATGTTCATCCATATTACAAACCATTTAGCCCATGTACATGGCATGTATTCCCTTTGAGTCAAAAATGGTCCATGTGTTTTATACATGGCCTACCTGACTGGTGACTATGTAACTCAGAGTACACACACCGTGTATTCGCTTTTACATAATGTGTACTCCATTTTTCCTAGGTACAATTTACACACTAATTCCCTAGCCATGTACCTTGGATAAACTGTGATATATGTACATTTCATGTAGCTCTCATGTACACATTGTGTACTTATACCCAATTATGTAGATTTAAAATATATTTATTATACTGTGTAGACCTTGAGACATGTTCTTGTGTGTGGTCATTAAGTTGATAGGACACACTATGTGATAGGTTTTTAATATATATATATATATATATATATATATAATATTTGTGTAGTACTCAGATCTGTATATCATGTATGAGTTGTATTACAATTGTTACTCTACGTTCATTGAAGAATAACAAATGACTGAAAAATCTTGTAATTCATGTGATCATTAAGTTGATAGTACACATAATGAAAGTATGTGATAAGTCATGTATTCTATATGTCACAAAATTAAAATTGTATATGAGTATAATACATCATGGTTGGATTTTAATGGGTATTCATTGTGTTTCTTCCAAAGTATATTTAATGTACATAGAAAATTTTAAATATTTTATTAAATTTTTTTAAAATTATGATGGATGAGAATCACAAGGAAATTTAGATGAAAATTAAGATAAAATAATTAATTAATTATATGTAATAATTAATTGATTGGATCATGATTTATCTTAAATAAAAACAATTAAGAATTGAATTATAGTTTTATTAAATGTGTAAGTTGTTTCATACATGTGTATGATCATGAGTATAGACTAGAACTTTGTATGTGATTAGTTTAATTTAATTTATTATTAAATTAAAATATTGTCTTACATGACTTCTCTCCTCTTATTATGTAGGGCCTGAGTTTCCATGGTTTCTTTTATGTAAACATTTTTCCCTCACCTATGTTTTAGTAATATCATGTGTAATTGATGGAGCTCCCAAACTATTGGAAGTGGTTCAAGTTGAGGAGAAACTAGTCTAAGAGAGATACATTGGTGGATAGGTGGAAAACTACAACAAGGACCTTAATTGGGTCAAGGTGATTTTTCCCTAGTTCATTGGTTAGTTTATCAATCACTAGATGAACTCACCATTATTAAATGATAATGATCATACCGATTTATTATTTTATTTCTATAAAGTTTCACAGTTATTTCTTTATGTATGTTTTTTCACGATCACATAATTTAATGAAATTAATGAGCATACATGATAGAACTAAAATAAATCATATTATGTGTAAATATTATCTAATACACGGTTAATCACTTAAGTAAATCACTTCAATTTTAGTAAGCATGTAATAAAGATAATAATTGAAAATTTAAACATAACAGGATAAAATCCCTCAATTATATATATATATATATATATATTAAGTCGGTATAAACTTCCACTACTTCAGTTAAAATTGAATCATAGTTTAAAGTGCTTGACCATCCAAAGTTGTGGTGATTTAAATTATCAAGGAATTCTAAATTTATGTTTTTTGGTTGAAATAAATTAGTTCGCATCAAGGGTTGAATTACAAAACCAAACATTTTGTAACTAAAAGTAAATGGTTTAGGAAATACAATTTTAGGATTTTGGGATTGGGGAGTCCACTCAACAGATCAAGGAACTGTGAGTTAATATAGTTGGCATTTGGAATGCCTACCTAAAGACATTCAAGTTGCTTGAACAACCAATGTTGGGGTAATGAGAAGGTGAATATGGATCTTTTCCACTAGGATATCCAAGTAACAAGATATTCAGAAACCAATGGTTAGGGATATTAGTTTTTGATAAAATAGTGGGAGATTAATAAATATAATATTTATTTATTTTTCTAAATGTATCATATAAAGTAATAAAATTATTTTTATCTTATTTTGTAGAAAAAACATTAAAATGGAATCAAACATATCATTATTATCCATACTATAAAAGAAAAACCACATCACAGGCATAAATTTTCAATAATAGAAAAGGAACTTACGTGTCATCCCTTCCCATGAAAGGAAATTATATATTTTGGAAGAACCTTTTCCTAAAGTGCCTAGAAATGATATTAGTGATGAAGTGTTAAAACACTATGAGAAACATTTTAATGATTCCACAAATGTTTAGTGTTTCATATTATCATCCATGTCTAATGAGCTTTTGAAGAGGCATGAGGACATGGATGCATGCAGCATGATGAATCACCTTCGGGATCTCTATCAAGGGAAAGCGAGACATGAGAGGTATGAGATCTCTAATGTTTTGTTTACAACTAATATTCAGGAGTCTTTTCTATTTGGGCCTAATTTAGTCAATCTTATTGGGTACATTAAACAGCTAGAAATCATAGGGATTAAATTCACATATGAGTTGTATATAGATCTCATACTTTCATCACTTCCCAAGACCTTCTCTAGTGTTATTTTTAATTTCAACATGATTAATAATGAGAAGTGCCTTTTGAAACATCTTACTTTGATTATCCAAGAGGATAAGGACATGGGAAGTGATAAAACCATGTTCCTTATGGTTTATAAGAAAAGTAAGAACTAGAAAAGGGGTCCACAACCTATAAAAAATCTAATGATCATGAGAATTGTCCTTCCAAGAAGAGGAAGATAAAGAGGAAAGGAAAAGAAGATAGTATGTTTTGTGTGTGGCATGCTAGACCACTAGAAGAGGAACTGTGCCTAGAAGCTAAAGGAAGGTAAATTTGAGTTTGTTATTAATTTTAATCTTTCCATATCAACACATTATTTATTAGATATAGCTTGTGGAGCTCAAATTTGTATCCAATGTAGGAACTAAGTAGATTCTGAAATATTTCTATAAGAGAGGTGGATCTGAGAGAAACTAATGGTGTGAGGATAGTTTCTTTGTCCATTGGGGACTACAACCTTTAATTACCAATGGGAATGATTTTTGTTTTAAAATATTGTGAATATGTACCTAAAGTTACCAAGAACATAATTTTTGTATCACTCCTAGATGCAGATGGTTTTATTTTCAAGTTTGGAAATAAAAGTTGTTTCTTTTATAAGTATGACATGTGTTATGGTATAGCACATTTAAATAATAGTATTTATTTATTAAATTATGAAAACCAATTGTGGGAAATTGATAATGAATCATGTTTAAATGACTCATATAACACCTAGCTTTGGAATCACCATCTTGTTCATCTAAATGAGAAGAATTTTAAAAATCTATATTAAGATGGTTATTTAGACTCATCTTAGCTAAAACCACTTGAAACATGTCATGCTTGTTTACAAGGAAAGATGATCAAACCACCATTTGGTGGATAGGGTGGAAGGGCCATAGAGATTATAGGATTGGTACACACTAATGTGTGTGGACCATTTCTAGTAGAAGATAGAGATGGATATTATTACTTCATAACTTTTACTAATGACTTGAGTAATATATATCTACTTGATAAGGTATAAGTTCAAGTCCTCTAAGAAATTCATGAAATTCAATAATTAATTAGAGATTAATATTTGAAATAAGATAAATAATCTTTGATATAATCAAGGTGGGGAAAATATTAAACAAGATTTCATCAAATTTCTACAATATTTTAAGATTCTATCTCAACTCAACCCGAATTACACATCATAGTTGAATGCTGTTAGTTAAAGGAGAAACCATACCTTATTAGTCATGGTAAGGTCGATGATGAGTCATGTAGATATTCCATTATCCTTTTGGGGATATAAATTAAAAACTATGACATACACATTAAACTGAGTGCCAACTAAAGTAGAAAATGGAATTCCCTTTAAGCTATGGAGTGTAAAGAAACCCATTTTTTCACACACACGTGTATGTAGTTGTGAGGTATTTTTAAAAACCTTATCAGGTGAAAAACTAGTAACTTGAGGCACAAAGTTTATATTTATAGGATATCTCAAGAAAATAAATGGATACTACTTATACAAACCCTTAGACAATAAAGTAAATATCACCAGACAGGTTGTATTTCTTGAGAGTGAGCACCTCCACAAAAAGGATAGTAGGATGAAGATTGAATTCGTTAAATTTGGTGTTCAAGATACATTAGAGTTGTTATAGGAACAAATTATATAGGTCCCTAGGGAAGAAGTAGTTCCTAAAACACAAGTACTATATAGAAGTATAAGAGAGGTAAGAGAACCAGAGTGATACGGGTTTCTAGTCACTGAAGATGGTGAATCGTTATTGGTTAACAATGATGAACCTCTCTAATAAAAGGAGGAATTAGAGAGATCAAAAGACATATGATATAAAAAACCCATGAATTTTGAAATGGATTTCATGTATCAAAACCAAGTTTAGGTTCTGGTCAATATGCTAGTTGATTTAAATCCTATAGGATGCAAATGGGTATTCAAGAGGAAACTAGACATTGAAGGTATATTAAATGCCTATAAAGGAAGGATAATGGATAAAGGGTTTATATAGCGTAAATTAATTGACTATGATGAAATATTTTCACTAGTTTTCATGATTAAATCCATCAGAATTCTACATTCTATAGCAGTTTACAATGACTATGTGATTTGGAAGATGGATTTCAAAACCCGTTACTTAATGGAAACCTTCATGAAGATTTATATATAACAAAACCAAAAGGTTTTGTGACTCCAGTTGATGCCAATAATATTTTAAAGTTACAGAGATCCATTTAATGGTTGAAGCAATCATCTAGGTCATGGAACATTCAATTTGATGAAGCCATAAAAGAATTTGGTTTCATTAAGAATGAATGTGATCCGTGTATTTACAATATGTTTTATGGGAATGTGGTCATTATCCTAGTAGTATATGTTGATGAAATATTACTTATTATAAATGTCATACCAGTCTTACAATATGTTAAGAACTAGTTCAAAAAGTGTTTCTCTAGAAACAACTTAGGTTAAGTGGCCCATATTCTAGGGGTCATGATCATTCATGATAGATCCAATAGGTTTCTTGGACTACATAAAAGTACATATGTTCACCATATACTAAATAAATTTAGTATGTAACAATCCAAGAGGGTATTGGTTCTAGTGTCACATGGATTACATCTTTCTAAGAAAAGGTGTCCTCAGACACAACAGTAGAAAGAGATAATGAGCAATATCCCATACAATTCAATGATAAGATCAATAATGTATTCCATGTTATGTACTAGACTTAATTTTTCCTATGCATTGAGAAGTTTGGAAGGTATCAAACTAGTCTAGGAGAATACTATTAGTCTGTCATTAAAGCTATTCTTAAGTATCTGAGAAGAACTAAGGATATGTTCTTAGTGTATATATGAGAATAGGAGTTGGTAATTAGGGGTTATACTAATTATAGTTTTTATATAGATCGTAATGATATAAATTCACATTTAGGATATGTTTTATGTCTCACCGTAGGAGTTGTGAGCTTCAAGAGTTCAAAGTAGCTAGTTTTTGTTTATTCTACAATTGAGTCCGTGTATATAGCAGCTTTTGATGCATTTAAGGAAGCCATTTGGATTCATAATTTTTTCTAGGATATTGATATTGTAGCTAGTATTAAATACCCTAACACATTTTATTGTGATAATACTATAGTGGAGTCTCTTGAAAAAGAGCCAAGGTCACACCAACGGACAAAGCACATACTCTGAAATTATCACCTCTTGAGGGATTTTCATCAAAGGGGTAAAGTTTTAATAAGTATAGTTCCCATAGAAGAGAACGTGGTGGACCCCTTAACTAAAGTCTTATATAATTAGAAGCATGAGTTTCATGTGAGTGTTAGTGAACTAAAGGTTGTTAGTAGTTGGCTCTCGTACAAGTGGGGGTCTGTTGAAGTTGGTGCCTAAGAACCAACTTATGTGTACTTTATGATAACAAGTATTCATATTTTTGAATATTAAAAAACTTCTTATAACATTATGGTTGTTCTTATACTTAATATAGTATGTGATAATGTCCTAGGAGTAGCTGTCGCACTAAAAGGTCGTATCAGTTCCCCGCTATGATGAGAGACCAGAAGTACCTCAAAACTATTCTTAGATATATGTTCTATAGCTGTATTATATTATTTTATGGATAGAAATGATACAGTATAACAAGGGTGGAGACTCATAGTACTTTGAGGCACCTTCTCATGGTGTACGTCCTAGGTAATATCTAGTAGGATATTATGAGAATGAGACCTTCCGGTTGGAAATCCACATTAATATGTGTCATTGGATATTCCTATATGTGAATTTGTGTATTGGTCCTTAGACTTTAAGATTATTTTTAATGAGTATTATGAGTTTTGTACTTTTATGTATTGATGAATACCATGACAACACATGTTCACGGTGAGGTAGGATACATTGGGTGTGTCACGAGTAATATTGCATTAATGAGTAATGGGAGAAAGGATTTATCCCTTATGTTTTTTAATGGAAGTTAATATCTCAATACCTTTCATTGAAATGATATATACTAAATAAATCTATGGCTATGTTTTATAATAGGAAATTTCAATTTTTGAGAATTCAAATAAAGAAACATCGAGCACAGAGGTTGATGGCACTGGCTTGCAACCTACTTGATTTGAGATATCATGATAAAGGGTTTACATTACACAATAAGCATTAATATGTGGTATCATGTCATTGTGGCATTAAAATTTTTCTCTATGGGTTCCTTGGCATGTTTTTAGATACTAAACTTGGACTTTAGGCTGCTTTGCCTAATGCCACTAAGAAAGAGTCCTAGAGGGTCACACGCTAAGTGTATCCATAATATCAGTTAAATAATATATTATTATTTATTATTTAAAAAGTTGAATAAATATTATTTCCGAAAGTGGTTTAATAATTATTCATATATGCTTGATCTCATATAAATATTTATTTTTTATTTAGTGAATATAATATTTATATATTTATTGGTGAACAATGCAGTGATATTTATTTAATAAATTAATTATCATTATTCAAGGCCCAATAAATATCATGGAGGAATTTCGAGCTGAGTTTAATGGTCTGGTGAGAATTAATAAATATTTTATATTATTTGATTAAATAATATTTAATTTAATTCTAAAATTAAGTTCATATTGAGAAATATTACTATTATTATTATTATTATTGTTATTTTACATGGGGTTCCATATGGATTAAATAAATAATGAAGGGAACTTGTGAAATTATTTTATTTTAACCATAGTGATATATAAACCTAGTTATATTATTTTCTCAATAATCCAATTCATTTTTTTGGTTGTGCACAATGGATTTGGAGAATCCTCTCAAGAGATACAGAGCTCCATTCTCTAATAACACTCCTAAGAACAGAGAGTGATATTGTTCCACCTCCCACTCTCAAGTTAAAAGAGATACAAGAGAATGCTTTGGAAGTGGTCCTCAAGGTGATAAAAGGATAACGATGCAAGTGCTAGGATCTGTTGTGATAGAACTAGGAGATTTGTACGGTGATGTTCTAAGATTTGTGGAACATATTTGGATCACCGCTATAGGTAATTTACTTTGATTCCTACAACACAATGTCAAAACAATACTGATCTATTTTAAGATCCATCAATAAAATTCCCTCAAGGTAATTCTTTATTTAATTAAATTATTTATAAATAATATGTTATGATCTTATCTCTTGGTTTCATCATTCTATCACTTGTATATATTATTTTATTAAATTCCTTAGATCATGATATTTATTTTTGTGTAAATATCAGAATGATCATCGAACATGGAAAAAAGAAAAGTTTTTCCAAGCCCATCACATGATTTTGTTTCACTTATAACCTACATAGTATTCATATACTTACCTCTTTCTATCTAATTTACTGATGGATCTCAAATCAGATCTAAAATGTGAGAGATATTCTTAATCCTAAGTGGGAGAGTTGGAAGAACCCCCTGCTATGTCTGTGAGTGTGGAGGGGAAGAAGGAGAAGAAAGATAAAATAAGTGAGGGGAAATTTTTAATTTGACACCATTTAATGAGCCACATGGTTAAGCTGCATGGTTTGGCTAACCATGAACCAATCATATAGCACCATTGTCCTAAGGGGTCACCCCCTACACAGCTAAGTGTATGGTTTTTCAAACCATGTGTAGCCCATGTGTACCATCTATAATTTATTTCAAGTATCTTACATGGTTTTTTTCCTCCACGTATGGGTTTTTATAATAGTTCTCTAGTTAAAATGGGTCGTATAGTTTGGGTGGAATGGTTTGCACGAATCATGCACCAATCATTTTCCCAGTGTTATGTCTTCTTATTTTTTGTTTTCGAGTCCCAAACCAAACTAAACCCTAGAGAAACTTACCTAGCCTTAACCATAGCCCAAAAATCACACATTAATGTGTTCCAATTCTAAAAATTAAGTTCTAATGCTCAATTAAAAAATTATCCAATCCACCAAACATAAGATTAAAATTTACCCTAAAATTTGAATCATTTAAAAACCTAAGACATTATAAATAAATGAAAGAAATCAAGGAATTTATACTGATGAATTTGACCCAAATTTTGTATTACATTGACCCTTAGTAAATGATAACAATTACAATACTAAATCAATTGAAGAAATTTTTTACTAAAAATTTCAATTATTGACTCATCATTGAAGAAAATTATTTGAAATTGGCAGGTAAAATTTCATTAGAATTAAATTTAATCTAACATATAATCTAGGGATAATGAGTGTAAAACACATTTACTTATTATCACAAGTTTTACATTCATCATTTTAAGAATTTTTAAATTATATATCATTTTTTAGCTCCTCAAATGAAGAGTTGGATAAAATTTTGAAAAATCATACATGGGTGTTTGTAAAAAAATATGATTATTATGATTTCATCAGAACTAAATGGGTGTTCAAGAGTAAGTGTGATGGTCAAGTAAATGTGATCAAAAATAAAAAAAATTGGTGTTCAAAGCCAATAATTATATTAAATTTGTAGATATTGGAGAATCATTTCCACTAGTGGATATACTTGAATACACTTAAATGTTTTAGTAGTAGCAATTCAATTAGTATTTAAAGTTTATTGAATGTATGTGAAAATAATATTCTTGAATGGAGTGTTAATTAAGGTAATATATATTGAGAAATTAGTTGGTTTTAAAATTAGATATGATTAAACTAAAGTATTTGTTTCGAAGAAATATGTATATAGCTTTAAACATGTAATATAATCTTTGAATACTTGATTGGATTATTAATTTAGAATGGTATAATTATATAGAGAAGATGTTGATCAAAAACATCATGTGAAATATTAAAAATATGAGTATTTTATTATAAATGTATATGTTGAAAATTTCATCTTTATAAATTAGTGGAAGAATATTCAAAATTAATAATATCTTAGTTCAATATGTTAATGATTTGTGAGCTTGCTTATTTTTTATATAAGTGAATTAAAAGTAGGAACACAAATTTATTTCATATGAAAAATATGCAATGTAATTATTAAATATGCTATTCATGAATGAATGGAAACCTATTTTTACTCTAATCACGGTAGGAACTAAACATGGGAAGTATTATAATGGAATATTTTTAAATTATAGCGCTTACCATAGAATTATTTTACATTAATTGTACTTGATATTTACAATACAACTTATTGTATGTGAAAATCGTTTTGAAGCTTAGTTTCAATGTAATCTGAAAAAATTAATATCTCATAGTTGGGAAAATAATCACATGGTATGTCTAAGGGACTCCTAATTATGGAATTTTATTTAATATAGAAAAAATAAAATTTGGATTTGGATTGAGATATATATATTATACATATAAAATCCTTGAGTACACATGCATTTTTTATAATAAAGAAGTAATAAAGTACATATCTTAGAATGGTTGAAGTGGAATATATTATTTCTATTTTATGTGCTAAATTGGAAGATTATTGTGAATATGTGTTCCAACTAATGATGATATATTACAAAGAATGAGTGGAAATGAGTTGTTGAAGAATATGGTATAACACTAAATCATTAATCACATTGAAATTTGTTTTCATTTTATCTAGGACAAAGTGATCCAAGTAGTAGTCATAGAGAGGCATATTGGAACACATTATTAATTAGTAGATATATTATAATTCCATTAACCATATTGAAATTTGATAAGAATAATTTTAAACTTAGTGTTCAACAACCACCATCATATTAAAGGGTTTTTACCCTTAGGGTTTATATACAAAGTGATATAAATTAATTTAATTAGATAGAACTCAAAGAAAGTGTAATTGATGTATGATTACATCATCATGTAAATCCAAAGAATAATTACTAAATAAAGGGGGAGTAATATACCCTTGAGGGGTATAACATAGAATATGGGATAAGATATAAGAAGATATATGATCCAAGAATATTATTATCAAAAAAATCCAATCAAATAGTGAGTCTAAATAGAGGGAGTTCTCTAAATTTAGTTATGTTTTAATATCAACAAGTAGTTTCACAAAACTGGTGTTCAGAGTCATTTATAGAATCATATAATTTTCTCTTGAACTCATGTTTTCTACACTAATAATTTATTGTATAATCATATAGTGATGGTTGAGTTATTAGATAACCATTTAGATTTGTGGGAATATAATTAACATTGAATTTCACTTAAGATCTCCAAAAAAATTAGGGGAGAATATTGGAACCATGTTTATTACTTGAGAAAAATATCATTGCACAAGTTAATAATAGGAAAATTGTTGTAACCTGTGTTAATAAATTATAAAAAAATCGATTTCAAACTAAAGTTTGAAATTTGGTGTGTGGAGTAATACATTTCCTAGTATAAATCTATGAGATGATCAGAGTAGCCTTGGTTAAGTTAATATAGTTTTTTGGAATAATGAGTATAATACACCATAATGTAAAGGAATATTATATAGTGTTGATAACCAAGATGAGAGATAGATTTTTCCACCCTTGATGAAATATTTATATATAGAAAATCCTTCTCTATAATGTTATGTTGGATGATTTCATGGTGGAATGTGAGGTTGGGTGAAAAAGGGGAATACGTCATGTTGGTTGATTATTGTGGTTGAAGAGAAAGTAATCATGATTATTATGTTGAATTGGAAAATGAGGAGACACATATTACCATTCCATAGAGAATTTTATAGTTGTTTATAAAATCCAAATATAATGTGTGTGTATTAATTATGCTATAATGTAGGATATTTTTAGTGTAAAATGATAAAAAAGGTCATTGATCTGGCTGTGGAGCAAATTATTTTTCTATAATTTAATTTTTTAGGTGTGAACATGAGGATTATGATATTATCTAGGAAACAACATTTTTTAATGGTACAATAAAAAATATTTTTTTTACATTTTTAATTTATAAAATATTTGGAAATTTAGAACTAGTAATTAATTATTTTTGGATCAGATAAGAAAGGTTGATGAAGAACATATAATATTGGATTAGACTAAGACCTAGTGTATCAAGATTGGGTAATTTTTAAACATCCGAAATGATTTGTATTATGAATGGAATATAGTTTCTATGGGTGAATGTAACAACCCTAGTCTAGTAACCTAGAGCTAATATCTACTTTATTACATTGGTACCAAATAAAAGGGATTGGAGTATTCAATATCGGTCAATTTAATAGTTATCAAAAACAAGAAACATACTTGATTCTCATATTAAATTGGAAATATTAAATAATATCATATGAAAAAAAAAATTAATTCTTGAAATAATTCATAATATCATACTTTATTTCTTGGGGAAAGGTAAAATATAAATGGTTAGCTAAGATACTTAATCAGGGTTACATACAGTGGAGTCTAGCATGAGTAAATATGGAATAATAAATATGGTAGAGTGGATGATATAAACACATTCCCTTAATTCAACAACTTGAGATCAAATTACATCAATGTATAATATCAACATAGAAAACACAAGGATAATAGAATCTGAATTATTAATAAATTAAATTCATAAATCTAGATATTCATGATCTTACCTTCAAGGCCTCACCCAGGATATCATGAATCTTACTGTTAATTCCTCAACTAATATATCATTATTAATAAATGGGTAGTTGTAAACCAAATACCCATATAACATGGCACGAATGTTTTTTTTTGTTTCATGATACCTATCAATTTGTCAAGGATCTATCTATCAATATTTGGGAACCACCCATCACTTTCACATCCTATTCTTTTCTTATATATCGATTTATCAATACAGTTTATTCTAAAAATTCCTTATAAACCAAAATTTATCCATATTTATTCAATAATATGAAATATTTCCCCAATCAATGAAAAAAATTTCATAATAAACTTCCTTCAACAAATGTTGCATATAAAAATTATATGATTCAGAAAACATAAAAGTGTTGAAAATGGTGCTATATAAATATATGATACATAAAATATGGGAATGGAGGATTTTAGGTCCACAAGGCTGAATACCCTGAGAGGGGGGGTGAATCAGGGTATGACTAATTTAAAATTAACACCTGTTCTGATCTTGTTTCGTTGTTAAGAAAAACACTCTTCTCTCTCTTTCCTGTTGCACAAAGTAAACAGAAATTAAAGCATGCATAGGACACAGCAATTTTACTTGGTTCACCGCAAAGGGCTACGTCCAAGGATCATACACCAAAAAGTTGATGGTCGTACCAATTCCACTAAACTTTACTAGCTGTGGATTACAATGTTCGGGCTAGATCACTTCTAAGCCCAGGCTCACTGCCTTTACAAGTTTAGGGTCAGTTCACTGCTTTCCCAAGGGTCACTCCCTATTTCCCTCTCTTTAGCTCACTGCCGGTGGAGAGGATCACCTTCTTTCTCTTCCTTTGATCACTGCTCTTGGAAGGAATCCACTCATAGTTTATAGACATTTAGGTCTCTTCATTTGCATGAAGGAATGCATCTTCCTCTGTAAGTAGATGCTCTGTTGAAGCCCAATTTCACCCGTAGATAAATATCTCTTTGCACTGAAGGAATCGGGCAAACTCCCAGCTTCCACGCAGCCAGAAAATCACTGCTAGAAATAATCCTTACTTGGCGCGCAATTATATCTCGGCGCGCAAGTATCAGCGCGCAAGTCACAATGGTCACGCAAGTCCTCCTCAGACACTTGCGTGACTCAAGCTTCCTCAACTCCAAACTTGCACGACTCACTTCCAATTACGCCCAATCCAATATTGGTGTGCAACTCCACACTGGCGCGCAGCTTCAAACACTAGCGCTCAACAATCACCATGGCGCGCAAGTCCCACCTGCACGACCACACACACCACTTGCGCGACCACCACACCTGCGCGATGGGAGCTCTGATTTATCAAAGTTTTGAACTCCGGGGTGGAATGAAGAGGGTTAGTCCAGTATTTATAGGCAAATTGACCACCCTACGTGACGGCGCGCAAGTCACCCGCGCGACCCAGTCTCGGCACACAAGTCTTCTGTCCTTTTAGACACTTGCGCGACCAACTCCCAAACTTGCGTGAACCTGTTTCCTTAGTCATATTCTGATCTTATGATCTTGAAAAACATATGGAACGCAAGTTTCATATACTTCAAGTCCTTGGCACGCAAGTCCCTTTTCCAAAAATACTTTCTTCATTTGTCGATTTTCAGGCCCAAAAATTTGGCAAACACTGGAAAACGGCGCCACCTTGTATCTGTTCTTTTTGTACCGCCTCCAGATCGTCCATTCCATTATCAATGTTCTTGAATCAATCATGGATCGTTGACCATAGCTCTTGAAATCGACATTCCACCATGAAACCCCCATTTTCAACAAATTTGTATGTCATGGTTTGCATTGTCAACAATCACAACACAGATGTTCACTTTGTCAACAAACACAATCACCTCAAAAATAATTCAATGATGCCTTAGGGGATTTTTGCCCAAAAATCTCCCCCTTTGGGTTTGTTGACAACTCTTCCATAAAAATATGTATTATTAATTCTCCAGCCACCATTCGCCTTTTGTGATTCTGATAGCGATCAAGGATTTACTCAACACATACTCTAAGACCACATGAGAAATGCTCGGCGTGAGAAACAAGAGTAAATGAAAAGTTAATCAATGAATCAATTCATCTCTGACATCCACTGTTGACACCAAACTGATACCAATTTGTACTAAAATGATACCAATTGTTGAAGGACTTGTTGGAAGACCAATGTTTGGTTTGGAAAAATTCTTACCACTCTCCAACACCACTCTTTTGTTGTTATCACGATCCTCAGCTGTCGTGATGTCTATCCTTTGATCGATCACTTCTAGCATCATCAGATTTAATACGCTCTCCCTTTCTGTTCACAGCTTTCATCCCTTGTCAGCTTCAAAACCTCTTTAGCCCTATTTCCTGTATTGGCCAAGCTATGTTTTGGCTAAACACATTCAACTATCTTCAACTCCCCCTATCTGGATGCTCCACCTGTCAGCTTATCCCTATATCATTCATGATTTATCAAATCTCTACATTGTCTCCCCCTTGAACAATCACTATTTTCTCCCCCTTTGTCAATGAACCCAAAGGACACTCCTTTTTAGTCTGTAACATAGTAGAGAACACATATCATCACATTAGGGAAAAACACATCATACCTTGGGGAGAGGGGGTTCCACATCCACACAATCTCAAGTGCGGGGAATCGACTGAACTCCCAGAGCCAGTCGATGCCTCTCAAAATCTTCCTTGGGTAAGGCCTTTGTTAGAATGTCTGCAACCTGGAGCTCTGTAGGCACAAACTCCAACTTCACGATTCCCTGCTCAACCTTCTCCTTGATAAAATGATACTTTATCTCAATGTGCTTTGTCCTTGAGTGATGGATGGGATTTTTTCTTAGATTTATAGAACTTTAGTTATCACACTAGATTCCGATCGGAGACTTCACTTCAACTCCCTTATCATCAAGCTGCTGCTTCATCCACAATAACTATGTGCATGCTTGAGTGGCCGCAATATACTCAGCTTCCACGGTGCTCAACAAAATGAAATCTTGATTCTTTCTTAGCAAAGAAATACACAATCCACCAATATAGAATGCACCACATGATGTTTATTTTCTATCATCTGCTGAACCGGGCCAGTCTGCATCAGTGTATCCCAATAACTCTGTTTGAGATTTTTCAGTATATGTCAAGCCGAAATCTACTGTGACCTGGATATACCGAAGTATTCTTTTCACTACAAGCATGTGGATTTCCTTGGGATTACTATGATATCTCGCTGCTTGGCATGTGTAGAAAACAATATCAGGCCTTGTTGCGGTTAAGTACAACAAACTTCCAATAATTTTCCTGTATTCTGTGATATTAACTGCCTTGTCATCCTCATCTTTTGATAATTTCATCCGGGTAGCAACCAGAGTCTTCATCTCCTTGGAATTCTCCATTACAAACCTTCTCAGAACCTTCTTGGAATATTTAGATTGAGAAATGAATGTTCCATTCCTTCCTTGTGTCACCTGTAGACCAAGGAAAAACATTAGTTCTCCAATCATTGACATTTCAAACTCATTTTTCATGAATTCGGAAAACTATTTGCACTGAGCTTCATCTGATCCGCCAAATATTATGTCATCGACATACACCAGCACCATCATCCTTTGATTACTGTCATTACTGAAATAGAGATTGTAATCAACTCCTCCATGTTGAAAACCAAGCTTCTTCAAGTACTGATCAAGCTTTGAGTACCATGCTCTTGGTGCTTGTTTCATCCCATATAATGCCTTCTTCAGCCTGAAAACTTTATTCTCGTCCTCATGAATGAGAAACCCATCTGGCTGCTCAATGTACACCTCTTCTTCCAGAACCCCATTCAAGAATGTGGATTTGACATCCATCTAGAACACTTTGAACTTTCTTTGTACTGCTATGGCCAAAAATAATCTGATTGTCTCCAGCCTTGCAACCAGTGCCAATGTCTCATCTACATCTATTCCCTCTATCTGGGAGTATCCCTTACACACTAGCCGTGCTTTGTTTCGAATCACAGTTCCATCTTCATTAATCTTGTTGTGATAGACCCATTTAGTCCCAATGACATTCTTTTCTATTGGCCTCAAAACAATCTCACATGTTTGATTCTTCTCAATCTGATCTAGCTCTTCATTCATATCCTGAACCCAGTTTTCATCTTCAGCTGCATCGGAAAAACATTTCGGCTCCATCTAGGATAAAAACGATGTTTGATATAATGACTTCATTCTTCGAGTCTGAACTGGAGCTGTCTGATCACCAATGATATTCTATCTATCAATTTCAGCTCGACTCTTTGGCTTCCCTGCAGATACAGACTTGACACTTTCTTGTTCTCATTAGTATCTTCTTCTGAGTCATCCTCTGCCACTTCTGCTCCCCCTGTGTTGCTTACCTCATCATCACTTTCATCCAAGAACTTTTCACTGTATCATTGAGTATTCTATTCATTTTCAACTATAGTGACATCATTGCTCTCAACAAATTTTCCCAGCCTCTTGTTGAAGCATTTATATGCTTTGCTTTTCCCTGAGTAGCCAAGGAATATCCCTTCATCTCCTCATGCCTCAAACTTCCTATGATTTTCTTTGTTGAGAATGAA
This sequence comes from Viscum album, assembly GCA_963277665.1. Classification (NCBI taxonomy): domain Eukaryota; kingdom Viridiplantae; phylum Streptophyta; class Magnoliopsida; order Santalales; family Viscaceae; genus Viscum; species Viscum album. The sequence goes on from OY728129.1 coordinate 1,544,802,194, forward strand.
ACACTTACTTCCAAAGATTCGAAAGTATTTCAACTTTGGCTTCTTTCCATACCACAATTCATAAGGAGTCTTCCCTTGCTTCAGACACAACAGAGACCTGTTTGAAACATAGACCGATGTCAAAACTGCTTCCTTCCAAAATTTCTCTGGGAGGTCTTTATCAATAAGCATTGTTCTGGCCATGTTGTTGATGATCCAATTTCTCCTTTCAACCACTCCATTCTGTTGGGTTTTTCTTACTGATGAAACTTGATGCCTTATCCCATGTTTCTCAAGATAGTTTTCAACTTGACTGTTTGTGAATTCTGTACCGTTATCAATACGAAACTTTAGAATTTTCTGCCCAACCATCTTTTCTGATTCCATCCTATACTTCTTTATATAACTGAACACCTTTGTGTTATGGGTAATGATGAATACCCATTCCATTCTGTTATAATCATCAATGAGGAATTTAGTACCTTTTCCCATTTATAGCTCGTGGTGAGATGGGTCCACATACATCAACATGAACCAATTTGAGCACTCTTGTTGATTTCTGTTCCTTTGGCCTGTATGTCTTTCTGATGATCTTCCCTTGTTGACAAGCATCACACGTATGAGTGCAATCATGTGATAGTTTGGGAAGGTCTCTAGCGGCATCACACTTTACCAGATCTTCCATGGATGGTTGACATAGATGGCCAAGTCACTTATGCCACAGTTGGTTTTCTTATTCTCTGGATAAAAAGCACGAATATTCTTCCCCACCTACCAGGTAAAGATTTCCCTTTGTCCGTTTTCCCTATAGAATGACTACTCCATCTTTTCCTTTAACAATACACATCTTCTTGGTAAATCGGATAGAGTTCCCAGAGTCACATAGTTGACTGACGCTAAGCAAGTTATGACTGAGACCCTCTACTACCAAGACATCAGCACATCTCATTTCTTTTCCCCCAAACTTGGCTTTCCCTGAGCCAACAATCTTCAGGCCTTCATCATTTCCAAATTTGACACCTCCTTCTTTGTCATATTTTATGTCTGTAACCAGATCCTTATTGCCTGTCATGTGAGACGTACAACCACTATCAAGAATCCACACACCAGAACGATCTGATGATTTAATGGCAATTTCAGCAACTACGACCTTCTCAATTTTCTTCTTCTTGGTCCATACTTTTTCTTTCATACTAGGCATGGATTGAGGCTTCTATTCTTTCTCAGAGTATGATGGACCAGCTTCATCTTGCAGAGCTGCAAATCTGTTCTGAAATTTTAACTCACTTGTCGGTTTATTGATCTGCTGTTTGCGAACATTTTGATTCTGCTTTGGCACATTTTTCTGAATGGTTGAAGTGCAGTACCTAGCCATGTGTCCAAATCCTCCGCACCAAAAACAGTGTCCTTCGAAATCTGTTCTGGAAAACCATTCTCTGTTTGGCTGCCATCTTTGTTCCTGTTCCCTTCTATATATCTTGGCTATAGAACACACATACTATGAATGTCCCATTTTCCCACAGCAATAACATCTAATATAGGATGCATTCCTTCATGATACTTCAGCACTACGATTTTCCCTTTGGGATCTCTGAATATTCTGATTCTGTTTTGTGCCCAAATCAACCTTCAATTTCAGGATGGTTGCTTGCGGTTTGACTATAATTGTCACAGATTTTTGTTCCTGATTCAGCCCTGAAACAGCCTTAACATCTGAGCTCAATTGCTGCTTCTTCCCTACTAAACTGCTAGGCTCCTCTTTCATCTTATCTTTCTTCTGAATGGCCTGCTTTTCTGATATCACATTGGGGGTCAAGAGTTTTTATTAATCCTTAATTTTTTGTCGCAGACTGACCACTTCTTATTCAAGCTATTTGATACATATGACCTTCTCCTTTCCTATTTTAGTCAAACAATCAATTTCCTTCTTTTGTTCCTCAATTTTAAGCTTATAATCAACAATATTTTCTGGGCTCTCTGGTGTTGAGGATTTTAGTATATCAATTTCTTCTAACAGCTCAGACATTTCTTCATCCTGATGTTGCATATATAGTTTGGCATCATGAACCACTTTATTGGATTTCTTTGTTTTGGCTCTCCAAACGTCTATCTCCTCAAGAGCTGCTTCCAATTCGGCTTCCATATCAACTCTCCCTTCAATTTCTTCTTCTTCAGCGTCAGCTTCTTCTTTTTTCTGAGAACTACCAATAATCACCACCAAGGTATTTACCCCATGATCTCTGCAATTCTCTATCTCCTCAACCTCTTTATCCTCAGACTCATCTGAACTTTCAAATTCTTGTGAAAGAAGATTCTTTTTCTTGAAGAAATTTCGCTTGAATTGTTTCTTCCCTTTCACAAATGCTGAAGTCTTCTTCTTGGGAATTTCAACTTCATCATCATCATTATCATTATCCTGAATCTTCTTGGGACATCTTTCCGCAAGATGACCAACCTTTCCACATCGAAAGCATGCCAGTGGAAGTTTCCCTTTAAACTTTCCTCTTCCTCTTTGCAGATTTGAAGAAAGGAATGACATCACCTCATCTGTCTCTTCTTCCTCATTAGAATATTCAATGGTGAGCTTCTTCATGGCCTTGAATGCCACCTCTTTGGATTTCCCTTTTTCCACAGTCTCGTTATCATCATTTCTCATTTCATATTCAACAAGAGTATTGTGCAGGTTATCCAATGTCAGTTCTTTTGGGTCTTTATCTTCCAAAACAGAAACTTTTGGATTGAACCGAGGTGGTAGTTTTCTCAATATGCACTTCACAATTTTTATATCTTCGATAATTTCTCCAAGACCCCACATGTCTTCTACCATAGCATTTACCCTGTCAAGGAATGCATCAACAGACTCATTTGAGTTCATTCTCAGATCTTCATACTTATTCCACAACACTTGCATCTTTGCCTCTCTGACCTTTGTATCCCCTTCATATATATTCAAAAGCTTTTCCCACATGGCATGTGACGTTTTGCATGACATCACCTTTGTATAAATGGGATTGGAGAGGGCTCCCCCTAAGGCATTGATTGCTTTGGAATCAGCATCCAACTCTCTATGTTCAGATTCTGATAATGCACCACTATAAATATCAGCTGTGATACCATGCATAGCTACTGAAAACACATCCATTCCCAAAGATCGGAAATAGTGTTGCATTCAATTCTTACATATCTGAAAATTACATCCGTCGAAGATCGGAATCCCTTTATGATTAGTGACCTCCATTGAGAGTTGAACAACTGTCAACCTTTCCCTCTGATACCAATTATTAAGTCCACAAGGCTAAATACCCTGAGAGGGTGGGTGAATCAGGGTATGACTAATTTAAAATTAACGCTCGTTCTGATCTTATTTCGTTGTTAAGAAAAACACTCTTCTCTCTCTTTACTATTGCACAAAGTAAACAGAAAGTAAAGAATGCACATGACACAGCAATTTTACTTGGTTCACTGCAAAGGGCTACGTCCACAGAGCATACGCCGACAAGTTGCCAGTCGTACCAATTCCACTAAACTTCACTAGCTGTGGATTACAATGTTCGGGCTAGATCACTTCTAAGCCCAGGCTCACTACCTTTACAAGTTTAGGGTCAGCTCACTGCTTTCCCAATGGTCACTCTCTGTTTCTCTCTCTCTGGATCACTGCCGATGGAGAGGATCACCTTATTTATCTTCCTTTGCTCACTGCTCTTGGAAGGAATCCACTCACATTTTATAGACTTGTAGGTCTCTTCATTTGCATGAAGGAATGCATCTTCCTCTATAAGTAAATGCTCTGTTGAAGCCCAATTTTCACCCGTAGATGAATATCTCTTTGCACTGAAGGAATCGGGCAAACTCCTAGCTTCCACGTAGCCTGAAAATCACTGCTAGAAATAATCCTTACTTGGCGCGCAAGTCTATCTCAGCGTGCAAGTATCGGCGCGCAAGTCACAACGGGCGCACAAGTCCTCCACAGACACATGCGCGAATCAATCTTCCTCAACTCCAAACCTGCGCGACTCACTTCCTTTTACGTCCAATCCAATATTGGCGCGCAACTCCACACTGGCGCGCAGCTTCAAACACTGGCACTCAACAATCACCCTGGCGCGCAAGTCCCACCTGCGCGACCACACACACCACTTGCGCGACCACCACACCTGCGCGACGGGAGCTCTGATTTCTCAAAGTGTTGAACTCCGGTGTGGAATGAAGAGGGGTGGTCCAGTATTTATAGGCAAATTGACCACCCTGCGTGACGGCATGCAAGTCACCTGCGTGACCCAGTTTCGGCGCGCAAGTCTTCTGTCCTTTTAGACACTTGCACGACCAACTCCCAAACTTGCACGAACCTATTTCCTTAGTCATATTTTGGTCTTCTGATCTTGAAAAACATATGGAGCACAAGTTTCCTATACTTCAAGTCCTCAGCACGCAAGTCCCTTTTCCAAAAACACTTTTCATCATTTGTCGATTTTTAGGCCAAAAAAATTGGCAAACACTGGAAAACGGCGCCACCTTGAATCTGTTCTTTTTGTACCGCCTCCAGATCGTCCATTCCATTATCGACGTTCTTGAATCAATCATGGATCATTGACAACAGCTCTTGAACTCGACATTCCACCATGAAACCCCCTTTTTCAACAAATCTGTATGTCATGGTTTGCATTGTCAACAATCACAACACAGATGTTCACTTTGTCAACAAACACAATCACCTCAAAAATACTTCAGTGATGCCTTGGGGGATTTTTGTCCAACAGAGGATAAAATAATTTCTAATAAATTATGGAGAATGATATGGAATTTGATCTTGAGAAAGTTATTGACCACAGAACTAAAAATAAGTAAATGAAAAAAAGACCATAAATTCATAAAAAATGATTATTTTTAGTAAAACCAAGCCTTTTATAAATATAATTGAAAATAGAATAAAAACAATAAAAATAAATTCTATTTAACTTTTTTTAATAATGAAGTTATAAATAACTTTCAAAATTAATTTCATTCCTTTAAGACAATAGTATTCTTTTATTTTGATAATGTTTTAAATAAAAATACAAAAAAATTATAAAAAATAATTACTTTGAAAAAATGAAAACATGTAAAGTAATAATTTATTTATGTTACAGTTATTATAGTAGTAAATTTCATTTATATGGTAAATGTTGAAAAAATATTCCTTTCACACTTTTAGTAAAAATTCAAAAAATACATCATTTGTAAATCGATAGGAAGATTACTTTTAAAACATTATAAAGAAAGTGAAATATGGTTCAAAATGACTTCAATTAATTATTTTAGTTTAAAAAAATATTCTTAAAACATATAAAATAACCATGGAATTGAACAAAAATATTTATAAGGAAAACTTTAATATAATATTTTTAAAGTAAAGTCAATTACATATAACACACATATTGATTCTTGATCCAAAAAAGAGAAGAAATTGAAAATAAAAATATAAAACCTAAAAATAAATATATAAAAAGAAAATATATATAGGTTTTAATAGATTAGGATCATATAATTTTCCTAAAGGAAATCTGAAAATAAACAACCCTGAAATAAAATGAGATTTTAACATGAATCCCTTTACGTGGGTCTCTGATTAGTCGTACGTGTTTGATCATCCTATATTATGAATTTAAATTTTTTAAATACCTATATAAGAAAATTTATTATCTTTATGATATTTTTTAAATTTCCTTTTATAATAATTTTATTTTAATTCATTTAATAGTTCTTGCCTACATCTCTCATTTAAGGTTGTTCGATTAATTTCTATAAAAATTAATTTAGTATATTTGCCATGGTTAAATATGTTTAAAAATTGTTACATAATCTATTGAATGTTAATAATTTCATTAATATAATTTTTATTCATTATCTATAAATTTATAATCATCCATGCATGGTGTTAATAGAAAAAATAATCACACAACTTTGTGGATGTGGTAGTCCACACATATGCACGAGTGATGTTATCATTTTCCGAAAGATGAAAGGGTAATAAAGTAGATGATATATTATGTTTACAAAATTTCATTATGTCATAAATATAATATATATTCATTAATTCTATCTTTATAACCATCCAAGTAAATTTGTGATGAATAAATAATTACATCACTACATGGAGATAGTAAATCATACGTACGCAAAAGAAATGTTATCGTTTTCCATAGGATGGAAAGGATATATAAAATAGATGTAACATTTACATATAAACATATAAGTATTTTTATTATACAGATATAATTATTTTATAATAATTATTGAATATTGGGATAGTTTTAAGTAGAATGGAACTTTAAAAATATCGGTAAGAACATATTCCACTTCTTTTGGTAACCTCCTTTGCCCTACACCATAATCCTTATTCAAGTGCTCTTTTGGTGGGACTAGGAACTTTTCTCTATGGGTATGGATATTGGGAAGGTAATTTTTAAGTTACTTATTTAACAAATAGGAAAAATTACTATGGATAATATAGGAGAGTGGGTTCCCTTTTATAATTAAGGGTTGAAAACTTATAAATACAAATAAATTTATTATATAATATATGTCTTAATCAAGTAAAGTGCCTTGAAATTATAATATATTCTAATATTATAAGGTTAAGTTAAAAATAAAACCCACCAATGAGATTTTAGCAAGTGTTTTGTGTTATATTTAAGCCTTATCCCTTTATTTTTTACTTTTTTAACTCATTTTACCCTTAAGTGATGTGATAAATATTTACCATGGTTATTATTCATTATGAAAAAAATTAATTTGAACTTAATTCATAATATTAATTATGTTAACTCAAAATATGGAATCTATTTTACATGATTTTATTTCCATAAATGATAAAAATTCTTTTAAATAAGTGTTTTCAAAACATAATGAAAACCTTTTTTAGAAAATTATTTATTTTCAGCATAAAAATGATTTTACAGTAAAATAAAATATAATGTTGATTAAAATGGATTTAATTATATTATATTAAATTAAATGAGTCTTATTTTTCTTTTAACCCAAACCAATACCTAAGTTAAACTTATAAATACTTTATTAAGATTGAATAACTAAAAGCAATTTTATTTAAACAAGAACACTACTTAGATTTCCAAAATGTTAAGCATATATTTCTAAGTTAAAAATTATATTTTTATATGAATTATATTGATTATTGAATATATAATAGTTCTAGAAAAAATGTTTTAGAAACTTTTATGTTATTATAATATAATTATAATTTCATAAAATTGATTTTTTTTTGTAAAATTGGTATTTTTCACTATTCACCAAAAATAAACTATTTCAAAAAAATATCAAAAATTCACCATAAATTAATTTTAACATGAAAAATTCAAAAACTAAATTCATTTCACCATATTAAATTTATAAAAAAATTAATTTATTTTTTAATCCCATTCTTGGATAAATTTATGCGCATTATGTTATAATTTCTTTTTAAATAAAATCTTACTTACTATAATTGATGGTTATGTTTTACATTAATCCTTATATCAAAAAAAATCATTTAAATTTTTAGAACTTAGACTCATAAATAGATGTGTGTAGTTATTGGTCATAACTTCTTTATTTTCACATGATTCTTCTTCTATTTTATAATTTAAGAAAGTACCATCACCAATCAAGTCATCTGATTTTGAAACACTTATTCTCTACTGTCAAGAATCTAGATAGGCTCTTCATAGTAATATTAATTAGGTTACACTCATATTTCCCCAAATTTGAGAGTATACATTGGGTTTGGAATTTAATTCCTCAATAAAGAGATATGGAACACACCCATAAATTTAGAGAGGTTGTGTTGTATTTCAAAATGGTAAGACACAACTCCAATTCATTACAGAAATTCAAATGGAATAATGTACTTGGGAATTATTTTCCCTTTCATTGGAAAAATTATAATACCCTCCCACATATATAACTTTAAGAAAACATGATCCCCAACTTGAAATTACAAATCCTTCCTTTAGTTATCAATATAGATCTTTTTCCTAATTTGAGATGCCTTTGTATACCTCTTAATAGTAATTAATTTAACCATTATCTCCTAAGAAAGTTCTAGACCCAAAATCTTAATTTCACAAACTTCATCAAAAAAAATTGGTGTATGAAATATTTTCCCATATAATTATTTATATAGTTTCATTTGATTTCTCAAATGGAATCTATTATTATAAGAAATTTCCACCAAATGTAAATACTGATACCACATACCTTGATTTTCAAATTAGCATGACCTAATTATATCATCTACTATTTTAATATTCCTTTTATAATATCCTCATATTTTAGGATGATAAGAAGTGCTCAAATATATCTTGGTGTCGAGATCCTTATGAAGTCTCTTCCAGGAAATTGATGTAAACCACGGATCACGATCAGATTCAATCAAAATAGGTACACCATGAAGTCTCACAAAATTATTAATATAGATCTTCATGAGGAACAAAAGAGGTGTATGATACCTTATATCAAAACAAAATTCAAACTTGGTGAGGCAATCAATAATAATCCATATGGAATCATTTTTTCATAGATTTTTTGGAAATCCCGTGAAAAATTATATAGTAATGTCATCCCATTTCCAAACTAGAATAATATAGGTTTCTTGAATCTTTTAGGATATTTTCTCTTAGAATTTACATATTTTAAAACCAAGTATCTTGATATATAATATACAATTTATCATTTTATATTATCCTACTAAAAATCTTCCATCAAGTATTGATACATTTTAGTCTTCTAGGGTGTATAGGGAAATTAGAGTCATGAAATGCATCAAATAATTCTCTTTTTAAATTATTTGTGGATGGAAAACATATCCTCTTTCCAAATTTCAATATACCATCTTCATACATAAAGTATACCAACATTTTATCCCTTGTGAATTTTATTTTATTTTGAATACTCTTATCGTTAAGTTGAAAAAAAAAATCTCTAATAATGATAGTTTTTTAATCACTTAGAATATATGTGATGTTTCACTTTCCATAATCATACCCATATAAAAATTTACTAAATCTATGAATATAGTATCTTTCTCAATACTCATTTTATTCAAAACTTCATGATATTTCTTACTTGATGCATCAACCACCTTATTTTCTTTTATAGGGTAGTAGTGTATTAAGAAATCAAAATCCCTTAGTAGTTATATCCATCACCTTTACCTCATGTTGATCTAATTATATGAGAATATGTATTTAAAACTTTTTTAATTCATATATATTTAACATTTTTTACCATAAATCTAATACCTCTATATATTCACTGAAAACATTATGACTACTAACTGAATATCATGGGTAGGAAAATTCAATAATTGAATCTTTAATTTCCTTGAGAGATAGATAAAAAATATATCAGTTTGTATAAGGATACATCCTAGTCCCTTATTTTATGAAACACTATATATCACAAATTCACACCTTCATGATGTTAAATTCAATATCTGTGCATTGATAAATCTCCAGTTTAATTATTTTAATTTTTCTTTAAATTCTTATAACTATATAAACTTAACCCATTTACTAATAAAATTGTTTAATGGGTATTCTAATCAATCAAAAATTTGAAAAAATAATCAATATAAACCTATTAATCCAAGGAAACTAAGTACCTCAGTTATATTTATTGATGTTATAAATTTCATAACTTACATTGAATTTGAAGGACCAATTGATATTCCATACTTAAACACAACATGGAAAATAAAATAAACTTCTTAAATCCAGAATTCATACTTTCTAAATTTTACATATAACTCCTTCTCCCTAGGTGTATTAATAATAATTCCCCAAATAAATATTATGCTCATAAATCCTTTTGAGTATATCCATATATTATGAATAAATACCATGATGAAATTATCAAGATAATCCTTGAATACTCTATTCAACATATCTATAAAAACAAAGTGTTAAATAGTCAATAAAAAGTTCATTACTGTAAATTAGTAAATTTTATACCTCATAAAAATTCAATATTTTTAATAACTTTATTATTTACTAAGAGTTAATGATACCCAGAATAAATATTAATATATAAAAAATATTAATCTTCTTGAAGTTAATCAAATAATTCATTGGTATAGGGAATAGGATAATTATCATTCATAGTAATAGAATTGATTTTCCCAAAAATAGATGCATGACCTCATAGACAGACCTCATAGACACATATTACTTTTAAACAAAAATAACATGATCTCCCCTTGGTGAAACACTAGGTTGTATAAATACCTTATCACATAACTCCTATAGTTGTTTCTTAAATTCAAATAATTTCAATATGTCCATCCTATAATTAGTCTTAGATATGGTGTTTAAATTAGGGATGATATCAATAGAAAAATCAACCTCACTCTCAAGTGTATGTCTAGGTAGTTCTTTAGGAAACACATCAATTCTTGCACAATAGGTACATGCTCTATTTTAAGGATAAAATTCCCATTAATAAGTTAAGTTACCTATACTTATCTAAGAATTTTATTAATAATATGTACTGGAGGTGGGTCCAAAAAAGATCTAGATAATATAGCCACCCCTCTAAACATAAGGGATTACACATCTCAATCATGAATCATAATATCTTTCTATTGGTAATAAAGTTTCACATTATAATTTCAAATTCAGTCCATAAAAAGTATTATATCAAATTCAAACTTAGGTATAATAATCAAGCTTGAAAATAGGGTATGTATATGTGTCATAACAGAAAATAACTGACATATCCTTTTTGTAATAAAAATTTCACAAGGATTCTAGATTAAAAACTCCCTTCTTAGGGTTTTGAAAAAACATATATAATTATCTAGGAATAATAGAAGATATAAAAGAGTATGAATATCAAGAATTAAATAAAACATTGTATAAATATGAGGTTATGATGAAAGTTCATACCGCCACATCATTATGAACTTTAACTTTAGCTATAGTAATTTCATAATCCTGGTGTTCTCACTGTGTCCTTTTATGTGTTAGGTTCCCTTGATGCTTAGGACATTTTTTTGAATAATACTATATTTATTTAAATCTAAATCACTTGATAGAAATAGTTTCTTTCTTTAACTTCCATTCATAATCCTTGTATCCCCTTTTTTACACTTTAGATAGACTCATATTCCCATTAAGCATGTACTTGGGTGTTTATTTTCATAATTATCACATGTTTGAAATTATATCTTTCCTTTATTCTTCTTTGAGAAATTTATTTTTTCTTAGTGCTGAACCAACCTCTTAATTTCATGATTTAGCTTGAAAATTTAAGACCTAGTAAATTCTTTATCGATCTTTATAGCACCTTATACTTATCACAATATGATTAAAACACCTGAGAAACTAGTTCTATTTGGGTAATTAACTAAATTATATCAAAGAAATGATCAATATTGATTTTAAGATTACATATATAGTATGTAGTATGCATGGATAACCATGTTAAGTTAGCCTCATAATCTACAACACATTATTATTCCTTATTCTTTTAAGTGGGTAACATATTCTTCATTTCATCTCACTACTCTTGAGAAATGTATTTTTGGATTAATACCACTTTAAAAGTTCTTAATTCCATACTTTTTATTTTATCAACCACTTTAGTGATCAGAATCAATGTCCACCAATAACTAAAATATCATTTCAAACAATACACTTCCATAATATACATTTCCCTTTAATTACTTCTTAAATCCATTAATATATTTTCTGTGGAACTAATACATTACTTATCTACTAATGTATTTATAGTTTCATTAAAAATAGAGGATTATATCGCATGAAGTGAACCAACATAGGTAAATCATATTGTAGAACATTAGGTTTTTTCCATATGGTAAATATAATTCATCATAACCTAAGTAAACTTACAAAATATATACATGATCTAATCAACTCCATCACTAGCTGTGTTGGTCTACTCAGCAGGGAAATCCGACATTGACAATGGGTGTTGATTCCCTTTCTTTTATTTGGAGACATCTCAAAAAAATGTAACACGCTAATTAAGATGATAATAATCATGAATATTGATCTATAAAATTAAATTATCTATGATGGTAAATGTTATAAAATTCCCTAAGGTATTATCATAATTCTCATGTTATCTATGTTCATTTAAAATTGAGTTCCCAAGGTTCCTACTAAACATCATCATATACTAACTATAATGACCCAAAATATAGTAACCTAGAACGAATGTTTACTTCATTACATTGGTACAAGATATAAAGGATCACATCATGTAGTATTGATTAGTTTAACTATATTTTAAAACTAGATACATACTTGATTCCCATATAATATTTTAAATATAAAAACATAATATAAGAAAAATTATTTCATCCATAAAATAATTCAAAATTTCCTTCTTTATATCCTTTGAAAAGGGAAAAAAATAAATGGTGAGCCCATATTCTTGGTAAGGGTTACGTAAAGTGGTATATAACCATATTAAATAATTCATAATAAATATGGTAGATTATATATACAAAAACCATTCCATTTAATCAATAATATTAGTTCAAAGTGAATTTATGGCTTATAACATCTTTGTAATCACATGTATAATGGAAACATAATTAATAATAAAAGAAATTCATAAATATAAATATTCATGATATTAACATCAATACCTCATCTAAGATATCATGAACCTTATAATTAATGCTTCATCCATGACATCATTCTTAATAAATGGGTACATGTAAACCAATTTCTCACAAAATATGGCATGCCTTTTTTTGTATCATGATACATGTTGATACATTGAGGGTCTATCTATAACTAGGACTTTTTCGTCACTTGTATTTCCTATTAATTCCTCATATACTTAATTATCAATACAATTAATTCTCAAAAGGCCTTATAAATCAACATTTATTTTCATTGGATCAAGAATATGGAATATTTCCTCAGTCAATGAAATAAATTTATAAATAAACTTACTTATACTAATACTATATATATAAGTGTTATATGGTTCATAAAACATTAAAGTGGTGGAAATGATGTTGTATAAATCTTGATGCTTAAAATATAGACTTGGAGGAGAAAATAATGTGTAATGAAATGATGGATAGTGATAAGGATTGTGATCGTAATAAAGTTAATGACCATAAAACCATAAATCATAAAAGGATGAAAGAAGACCGTTGATTTATTAGAAATTAATGCATTTTAGAAAAACCAATTTTATAAGTATAAAATAAAATAGATAAAAAACATTAAATATAACTTCCTTGTAACTTTGTGTAAAAACGACTTTATAAATCCCTTTCAAAATTATTTTTATTCTTTTATGAGAATAATACCCATTTATTTTAAAAATATTTTAAATAACAAATAAAATAATATTGAGAAAAATATTTTCATTTAAAATAAACATGGAAACTAGTAATTTAATTTATGATTTAAATAAATTTTATGATGGTGGAAATTTTAATTCGTGCGACAAATGTTAAAAAAATATTCCTAGCATAATTATTTTAAAAAGTCCAAAAATACGTTGTTTGGAAAATAAGAAGAATAAAACTTTTAAAACATTCTAAATAAAATAAATTTTGGTTTAAAATTAATTAAAATAATCATTAGAGTTTAAGTAATAATATTCTTGAGACATTTAAAATAACCTTAACATGGAATAAAAAAAGTTTGAAGGAAAACTTTAAAATGTGATTTTTAAAAGAAATTCCTTTAAATGTAACCCACTTATTGATTCTTCATAAAAAAATAGAATAAATTTAAAATGAACATATAAACCCCAAAAATAAACATATTAGGAGAAAATATATGGGATATATTTGGATCATATATTTTTTCCAAAGGAAATCCAAACATAAAAAATCTGGAAATAAAATGATATTGTAATAGAAATCACATACCTTGGATCTCTACTTAGTTGTATGTGTTTTATCCTCCTATTTTATGAATTAAAAATTAATAAATACCTTCATAAGAAAACTTTTCAACTATATTACTTTATTTAATTTCCTTTTATAATCATTTTAAATTTATACATTGAATTTTTCTTTCGTACTTCGACTATGGAAGGTTTTTTTGGTTAATTTATCCAGAATTTCTTAGGTATATTTTACATGGTTAAAGACATAATAAAATAGTTACATAATATATATAATATTAATATTTTAATTAATATAATTTTTATTCAATAGATAAAATTTTATAATCATTCACGTATGGTGGTAATAGAAAAATGAATCACATCACTTCATGGGGGCATTAGTCTACATATACTCATGAGCGATGATATCATTTTCAAAAGGATAGATGAGTAAGAAAGTATATGATATATTATATTTCCATTATAATAATTATTTTATAAATATCATATATATATTGATTAATTCCATCTTTATAACCATCCATGTGAAGTAGTGATGAAAAATGAACCGCACCATTATGTCGAGGTGGTAGGTCCTATGTACGCTCAAGTGATGTTTTCATTTTATATATGATGTAAGAAGATATAAAATTGATTTACCATTAACATAAAAACATATAATAATATTTAATATAATTATTTAATTATTTTAAAATGGTTATCAAATATTTATGTAGGTTTAGGATAAAAGGAACTTGGAAAAACTTTATAAAATCATATACCTTCTCTTTTGGTAGCCTCCTTTGGATTACAACTTAAACATTATTTCATTAGTATTTTGGTGATACAAAGCTATATTATAAAGGGATAAGGATTTTAGTAAGGTATAATAGTTGTTATTTCGTTAGATAATATGCATAGGTGGAGTAGAGTGGCAGGGAGAGTGGATTCCTTTTTATAAGTGGGGAAATATTTAAATATCTTATACTTTATTATACAGTATATGACTTAATAATTTTAAGGGGATCAAAATTAATATATATTCAATGTTTATAAGTTTAATCTCTAAATATAACAAATCATTGAGATTTAATCAAGTGTTTTGTTTATTCTGGAACCCTTATCCCGTTATTTTTTACCATTTTACCTCATTTTACCAATAACAAAAGCGATAAATATTACCATTGTTACCATTCATTATAAAAATAATAATTTGGAATTATTACTTATTATTAATTATTATTTTTAAAAATATACAATCCATCTTATAGGATATAATTTCCAGGAGTGATAAAAATTACTTTAAATATATGTTCATAAATTGCAATTAAACCTGTTTTTAGAAAAAAAATGGTTTTATAGAAAAATAAAGTATACTATTGATTAAAATTGAATTAATTTGATTATATTAAACTAAATTATGCTTATTTTTATTTTAATTCAAACTAAAATTTAAAGGTACCATGTATATAAATGATTAAAAGAGAATAAATATAAATAGTTTTTATTTAAACAAAAACATTATTTAGATTTCCAAAATGTTAAGAATATATTTCTATGTTCAACATTATATTTTTATATGAATTGTATTAATTATTAAATATATATTTTTTATACAAAAAACATTTCATAAACTATCATGTAATTCTTATATAATTATAATGTCATAAAAGTGATAGTTTTTTTGTAAATTGGTATTTTTCACTATTCAACTAAAAATCAACTATTCCTGAAATTTTTTCAAAAAATCACCATAAGATAATTGTTGACATGATGTATTAAAAAATTAAATTAATTTTATCATATTAAATTTATATAATTTTTAAATTTTGTTTTTAATTTCATTCTTTAATTAATCTATGTGCATTGTGTTATAGTTTCTTTTGAAATAAAAACTTACTATAATTGAAGCTCTAGTTTTATAGTGATTTTTATTTATAGTGGATGAATTTAAGGTCCAATAATATTCTTGCACATAGAATTTTATGGAGATTGAATTTGGATGTTTGAATTGAAGATATTCAAAGAGGGATATTAGAGATGGTTTTAAAGAGATAGAAAAGATAGGTAGAGTTAAATCTATAATTAAGAGAGAAGACACTATGAAGAATTTATGAATGATTTAGAGTTATTAATGGATATTTTAGTGTAAATAAAACACTCATAATTATTTTTTATTCTGTCCAATTTTGTATATTAGGTGTGAATAACCTACATGTTAGTGTTTTTTATATTCCTTATCTTTAAGAAATATGTGGAGAGATAAGTTGATGGAGTGACCTAGGGATTAGTAGTAATCCATTAATAAACACTATTAATCACAGAATATAGTATTATTATCCTAGTAAATTACTACATTATTTATGTATATTAATTTTAGTATCCTTTAGTGTTAAACTAAGTAAAATCATTATGCTCATGAATTTAATTTTCATACAAGGATTATTTATATGTGTGATTGGTTATAATATGTTCATATCATGATTATTAATGTGATAAAAAGGTATATTTAAATACGAGAATAAATATATACACTAAGTCACCCTTCTTATAGTGTGTATAGGATGTTGTGGTTACAACAGTTTCAAATAAAAATTTATTCATTCCTAAGAATAATATACAAATCCAATTTCCATTTATTTATGGTATATGAAAACAATTTTCTAGTGATAGTGGAAATAGACTATACAAATCCATATTATCTATATTCATAAACAATGGAACAAATCATTCTTCATTACTAGCCCATAAGTCCACCTATCCCTTAAAAAAATTCCTACATCCTTAAATAAGTTTACATTTTTAAAAATATGGGTTATGAATTCAATATCTAATACCCATGATTAAGAGTTAATTATATTGATCTCCATAAAATATCACCCCTTATAAACATTAATCTTTTATTAATTCTTAGTAAATTTATATTATTGAATTCATTCATGTTTTTTCAATTCATGAAAACAAAGGTGGATAAAATAAGATATTTCATATCATATAGATCCTTTCTATATGTTTCATAAGATTTACTTTCTAATAGTGATCTAGAATAAATTATTTCAATTTGTATAAGTTTAAAACATACAACTTATCTTCTTGATTGTGAACACTTCTTAAATTATGATACTAATAAATGAAGTAATTATTATTTAATTTATCATTCTTAATTTATTATTTCAATGATAAGTTTGAATTTGTATTTGATTCCATGAATATATATATATAACAAAATTATATTTGTTTATAATTATTATGTGTGTTCTTATTAAATATTGATTTTTATTGAATATACTCCCATTGAAATAATTTCTCTCACTATTATTTAATAAAATCTAATGGTAAATGATCAATATTTCAATGTATCAACTATATAAAGGTAGTCTTTTAAAAATTTAAATCATAGTTATAAACCTCTTTTTAGTTATATCAAATATAACTCTTGGGTTTTTGAGAGGGAAACATATTTCCCAATTAATCTTATGATTTTAATCAACACCATTCCTATAGTTAAAAATATAATTAATTTACCCTATAATGTGTCACATAATATTTATAATAGGATTACTGTTGTAATTATCATTTAGAACAATATAGATCAATGAAGATCAACTAATAATGGTTCATCTGTTTGATAAATCAATGCTATAAATAGTGTAATTATTATTATAAGGCTTCTAAAATATATATATATATATATATTGTGATGGATTTTTATATTCTCAATAATCACATTATATGAATTATATGTATATATATATATATATATCCTATATTAATAGATTCATTATTCATATTCAGTATAATACAAAAGTAAATATCATACACACAAATGATTCATATTACTCAAGTTAACTACTTATATATATTTAATTCATTTATTTTTATATCACATATATAGATCAATACTTTAATCATATACTTAGATGAAAAAAATATATATAATAATTTAAATTTCTATAAGAATCTAAGGTATATGATCAAAAAAAATCTGCTGGAAAAAACACTATAAATTTCGTATTGCATAGATAAAGTCACATAGGTCAAGTAATGACCCACTTATAATAAATTTAACTTATATATAACAACATTAATATCAAAAAATCCACCATTATTGATTACATTATTTAAATAAATTTTTCATAACATGAATATATCATTAAATATATACCATGAACTAATCTTTCTATAGTCAAATTTCTTACAGGGTCATGTTTTTCTTTAAATGCTTTATATGAGGAAAAAATCATTTATAATAGGAATATGGTCACCCCAAGGTAATTATTAATTCCCTTTGGGTAAACCAGTTTATAATTTATATAAAATGGAAACATAAAACACTAAAACTACTAGAAATAGTATATGTATGTGAGTGTTGAGGTCAAATCCACTAATACAAAGTATGGTAAATTCTCTAACTAAATATTTAAGACTACTGTCTAAGATAAAATAAACCTAAAACTACTTTTATTTTATAAGATTAATAAATGATAAAAAATTTCAAGTAATTGAAAATTTAGTTTCATGAAGTAATAAAGCATAAAAAATATGAATGAGTAATCAGGAGGTTGCCATAATAGGGTCTAATTGAATTCATTGGTCTATATAAACACACTTTTTCTCCAAAACTCCCATTTTCCAATGGTTAGGGAATTCATTTTGTTAAGGAGATGAGTTAACTAAAACCATGTGTAGTCATAGATTATATCCAAACCAATTTTCATGGTAAAATATATAATATATTTTAATCACTAATGATCACTCTCTCACACAAAGGCAATGGTCGTCCTCATATAAATGAAATAGTGATATGAGAAATAAGATTTGTGAAAAAACAAAGTGAATTACCATTAGAAATATAAATACCTCAAAATATTCAATTCCTCTATATTATAACCCCAAAAATCCAATGAATACCCCCTCATTCTAGTTATTATAGGATACAAAAATTAAATCCTAAGTAAACCAGTCATAGTAGTAGACCCAACCGAAGACTCTAGCAGCAACCCTCTAATTCCTATGTTCCAAATCTGTATCATATTTTATTAGAAACTAGGCCTCTCTATTTATAGATAAAACTCCACTCCATATCATCATATCTTTATCAAGACAATATTTATTTATATCAAACTCAAATTTTGGGTAGGCATGCAGCCAAAACCCCTTGTGAGATTACCTCAAATTTTACTTTAAATGAATCCTTAAAATTCATAATGAGAGAGAGAGAGACTAAAACTATAATTTGGTGAATATATAACCTTCACATTGTGACACTATACACCACAACATAATCATCACTTCAACCCAAACTATCCCACAAGGGTTATTCATAAATGCATCACCAAAATTCTAATCTTAGCGTGAACTCCCAATTAATTATTTGAAGATTTGGAATCTTCTCATCCAACAGGCTTTATATCCCATGGAAATATTATAAAAATGTATATTTTGTGATTATTAACTATGAATTAAATGGTTTGAATAACCAAGAATGATACAAGTTAATTGTACCTTTGAACATCCTCTATATTAATAAATGGTAATATAGTAACTCACCCACGAGACTTCATCCGAAAATATGTATCACCACTGTCTCTTATAATACAGCACAAAACTCTCCAATAATTCCATAAATCACTTCCTTTAAAATCCCTCAGCAATATCTTCATCTTTAGGGTCATTATAGTCAACCAAAATGGTAGTATGATAACTACAACTCTATCAATATTTCTACACACATTAAGCACAGTGTAACAGATCCAACTGTGGAGTGAGCTCCTTTCATTAGGATTTGTAAAAGTACTATAACCTTACAAAGTTTCATAGCTAACCATAAGATGTCATTAGAAATTTTTTTGTGTGAAATCATCTCTACTTCAACCTGTGGTCTCAAGATTCAGAAAGGGGTGATGATCTTTAATATCCAACCTCAGGGAAACACCAATATACACAACCAAAATTTTATCATGTTTCATTTTTTAAAAATTTAATGTAGGAATCATAAACTTTATAAAGATATATCTTATGATCATAGATTCATTATGAAGCTCCATATGTTCTCTTATGGAGTTATGATCACAGTGTGAGTCAATACAGGTGTGATATGAGGATCGCATGCATGTGAAAATTCTAGTCATAGATGACACTAATAGTTTCATAGCAGGCTTCCATGTCTGTGTTTTACTTAATTAAATAGTTCTATATCTTTATATTGTACAACATTTATTTTTCATCCATTCAGGAACTCCTTTATTACTCATATCGTCCATTTTACACTTGTTTCCACCCAATATTGTCACCCCGTACTATGAGAACTACTAATCAGCGCTACAACACACTAAACATGCCATCCACATGCTTTAATCACAAAATGTTGGCCCTATATATCTTCATGTCCCTATTGGTTGACACCACATTTGATTTTGGTTGGTTAAATCCTGGTGGATGGTTTCATGGGAGGTGCTAACTTATGAGGTTTACACAATTTTTTGACCTTTAAAAAATATATGGTTTTTCCTTTTTCAAAAATTGATGCCCTCTTCAAAAAATATTTTTTTCAAATGTTTCTTCAAACTATGAATATAAGAAATCCCAACCATAATTCATTAAAGGCAAGAAATATTGGGAATGAATATCCCAAAATTTTATTATTCTAATAATATTTACATGAAATATAGATATTAAATCTCCCACTCACATAAACTATTGATTTTCCCTAAGCATGAAATCTCTATATAATCGCAAAGGAAGCCCCATCGTACCATTTTTCAAATATAATAGTTAACAAAATTTAATAATTATCAATAAGAAATAAATTTTCAAGATTCACATAAGGATAATATCAATGAATCCTCATTATTCATGAAAACCAATTTAACCATATATTTTAATCCTCCCATTCTATTGATAGGTCTCTTCCTAACCACCATTCACAATTATCAATTCATTATTATCATTAATTCCATTTTATGATCTAATTGACCATGAAAAACTTGTCTCTTATCAAATAAGTTAACTATTTAATTGAGTTATGATCATACCTTAAGTATATGAATCTTAATTATAGGATTGAAATGAATCCAAAATCTCCACGACATAGAGAAAAATATCATCATTAATCATGATGAATTACATTAAAATTCAGAAATGACTCTAAGGTTGAGGGGTGGTAGGTAATTGATGTCAAAAACAAATAGACTCATAATAGAGGTAAAACTATCAAGAACTTTTCATGAAAAAAATAGAAAATATCAATGAAAAACTCCTCCCCTTAAATATGAAATTACCCCACACTCCCCAAACTCAAAAAAAAATCCTCACAAACATATTAATAGGTAAGATAAATAATACACTCTATTATTTAATATATATTTTTTATTTTTTTCATTTTTTAGAGAGTAAATAATGAAATTTAATGAAGAAAAATTTATGAATCTCCCCCAACACCAAATAAAAACACCCCAAATATTCTCTTAAATATATATAATTCCCTTTCATACATGGAAACATTATCTTCAAATTCCTAAACCATTGTATATCATGCAAAATACAGAGTGTAATGGGAAGAATATATTAGAATTGAAATAGAATGATTGGAAAAGTCCATTCTTACAAGTAATAAGTACAAAAACAACATATTGAAGGTATTTTAAAAAAATTAATCAAATAAAACCTATCAAGGATGGGTGGTTTGATGTATTTTTATGACATAATAATAAGTTTTTGAGAAGTGGATGTTTTTTTATAAAATTGTAAAAGGAGATGCAAATTATATAACTCTAACACATCAATAATTCATATATTACTATACATTTAATTGAAATTCATTAAATTATAATCCTTTGATTTATCAACTTCTAAACCCTAAGGAAATTAACACAACCACTAAGATTAATGGGTTTAAACCATAGGTTTACTTCATAATGTCCAATCTTAACACCTTGACATGATTTTCATTCCAAGGTGAACTTATGGTTAGTGGTTAAATAAGAAAAAAAATAAAAAATAGAATTTATAATAAATATAATCTATGAATTATATTTGGAATGTGAAAATTGACCCTATTTTTATTTTATTTTTCCAATTGACATTGCATTCTTAAAATTCATACATTACTCAACCTCATGATTAAATTGATTATCATTTGAATGATTTTAAAATTAAAATAAAATTAATGTATTATATTTATATAGATTATAATAAACTTTTGTAATAAATAAAAAAATCATTTATGGAGGTTATAATTAAATAGATTATTGAGAAAATATACTCTTTTATGGGTGGAGTAGTTATTCTATAAACGAATTACATATTCAAATGTCTAGAAAGGGTTTAAACTAATAAAATTTATATTATTGATTTATACCCCAATTAAGTGAAGAAAATAAGATGAATATAAACTAGAAGAATTGAAATTGGAGAAAAATAGAAAATTTTATTATAATAAATGAATGTTAAAACACAAAGAAGAAGAAGAATGTCTCATTAAAGGGATCCCTTCTTTAAGAGATATCCATATTCTAATTAATAGATAAATGGATTAAAAATACACATACACTACCTTTTACTTACTAATGAATATACAACCCTATCCAATTGATAAAATATACATTTTTAGAGTGGAGGGAATTCTAGGGTTATCCAGGGTTAAATGTGTGAATGGGAAATTCAGCTAAATATTTTAATCCCACTTAAACCTACTTTTTAAGCTACAAAACATGAGAACTAGATTTCCCTATAAAAGGATGATTTTTTAGGAATTGAATAATATATACACTATCTATGTTAAAACATAATATAATCTATAATGAATAATATATAGCTCAAATAGTGAAGTTTTTTCTATATTGATATGTCCAGTCCATCTTGTAATTAATGACACATTTGATTCCATCTGTTATAGAATCCCGGAAGGGTGTTCTAAATGAACATTATATCCCATATAATGGATACCATTTACATAATAATTTAATTTTAAATAAGGAATAAAAACCCAGGGTAATGTCATGCTAGCCTTTACGAAGAATTTTGGAAACAGTGGCCCCCTTCAAGCTGAGGCGAGAGCCATGCTGATAGGCCTATCCGTATGCAGGTAGGAAAACATGAAGATGTCCCAAGTGGAGACTGAATCTTTGATCCTATATGAAACTTTTCATGGAAGACGTGTCACCCCATGGTCCATATCTTATATGGTCAGAAAGTGCAAAAATCTGCTGAACAAAAACACTTAGGTGGCTCACATATGGAGAGAAGGGAATAAGGTTGCGGATCATCTCTCTTCCATGGTGGACTCGGGGCTAACTATTTTACCCAATACCCACATTTTAAAGTCAGAGGGGGATAACCTGATTAGAGGAGATGCTTTGGGTCTCCATTATTTTAGACCCCCTAAGACTTTGTTGATGTTTGTTTTTCAATAATAAAATATTTGATGTTGGATGGAATAAAGAATATAAAAATATTTATGTCAAAAATAATAGAGTTTACTTTAAAGGGATAAAATTAGAATTTTTATCAAATTTCCAAATGCATGATATAATCCAATATTTTTTATAAATATAGATATTTTAAAAAAATGGGTATAATATATAATTTATTGTCGATGAATTATTAAACAAAAAAAATTATCAACCCCCTACACTTGCACTTTTTCACTCCTAGGTAAATTCATGAGTCACATATTCCAAAATAATTATGAAGGATATGCATGTTGGAATTTATTAATCTAATATAAAATTATAAGAAAAGAATTAATGAAATCAAGAAGTAATTATACATAAATTTTAAAATCATTCTATCATAAATTGTATCAAAATAAAATCTGGTGTGCTTAATTAAGCTACTCATCATGAAACAATTATGAGTCCATTATACCATTAATTATCCATGTGTGTGTTTTTCAACAATTTCGAGATTTTATTTTCATCCTGCGTTTAGTATATTTAGGTCTAGAAAAAATTTTCTTGTTACCTATTTCTTTTCTACTAAACCTTTTCTACAACCTTTTTAATTAATTTTCAAAACCCACTCACTTAAGAATCCCAATCATTCAAACATTAAGCTTTGAACCTAGGTATCCCCATATGTTTTACATTTCACCACTCAAATATTAATAATTTTTTTATTATTATTTAAAAATTTAATTATTTATAAGGGAATAAAATATTGAAATATCAGGTACACACATAAGTAAATTTGATACAATATTGAAATTAGTTAAAAGAGAAATAAATGTATGGAAATAATTTTATTATAAACCCAAAAAAAATACTTCACTTGATTAAACCTTCAATTGAATAGGAAAAATTTAACAATTCATGTCTATGTTTTAAGTTTTAAAGAGAATTAAAATATAAAAAAAAATTAATATAAACTAATATCATAAATATGGGATGTTTTGAAATCTTGAGTCTGGTAGAAATATTTATAGTGTTTCGACAACATGATCATGAAATACAAAACAAATAGGAATTATGGAACAATTAGGATAATATAATCCAAATACTAAGACTTTATTCATTGTTATTCTATGTTCAAATTGTCCATTATAAGCAAGTGTGTGGAAAAAATGTGAAACAAACTCAAATTTATGATTTCAAACACACCTCTTAATGACATAGTCACTACACATGTGTCATAAGTAGGGATCATCCCAACCATAAAACCTAGAATATAACTTTAATTTTTCAACCTAATATTTTATTAGATTTATAGGTATTTTATAGGTTATAAGATATTTAACTAAATCATCATAGTAAGGATGTATCACTGAGAGTTGATAAATATGCATATCGGGAAATGTAGCATGAAGTGGTACTTGATCCAAGATGTTTTCCTCTGGTGTGTGAGTGATCATACTCATGTTGTCTACCACAAAGTTCTATAAACCCTTTTTATACCCTATCTTTATGTCAAACTATTAATGTAGAAGAATCCAATGGATATTTCTGGGCCTTTCATCTATCTTCTTCAAGAGGTACCTTAAAGTTTCATATTCAAAGAAACAACTTTAGATATAAATAAATATAAACTTAATTTATCTAAAGAAAATGATATAGTAATATAATCCATTTTTTTGTCTTGTAGTTCATTTTTTTTAATATAGTATCCTTGGATCATTTGAAATCAAATGTGGGCATCCTCCACCCAATGTGATAAGATCTCTACAATTGTGAAGTTTTATGTGTCATGTATGAGCTTAAATGTAAGCTCCCAATTTGGGGTGATTGGAAGAGTACTGAGATGCTTTATTATATTTTAAAATTAAATCTTCCATGAATAATCAATAATTAAGTAGAAATATTTTGAATTAATTAGTATACAGGTAAAGAAACTTTACCAAAATCTCTGATGATGTGTCGATAAAAAATAGCATGTCAAAGGAATGATCAGACTTCACATTCACTTATTGAATATGGGAAGGATGAAATAATTTCTACCTTAGATCAATAAACTTTAATTTCATTATATAATATTACATGAAATAGGAAAATTCCCTTCTCTACTATGAAATAACATTTTTCAAAATTTAAAACAATTTTTTATCAATACATCAATGCAAAACATTTTCCAAGAAAGAGTGATCATGACATTCATCCCACACTACATGAAAATCATTGAAACTCCATATATATTTCTACGCACATATAGTGTGGTGAGATATCTCCATCTATAATTCCATCACCTTCCTTCAGTGTTTGTAAAAGTACCACAACCTTACCATGTGTTAGAGATAACCTTAAGAACACTACTACAGATTGGCCCTTTAACAGAGTCCAAAAAAGACTTTAACAGTGATAAATCATTATTATACTTATATTTTTTAATTGTGGGGTCCCTTTAACACCATTTAAAAAATAACTCATAAAGGAACCTTTTATCAGTGCAAAAAAACAATCATAAAAGGGCTCTTTTATCATTGCTAAAAAGCACTTATAAAAGTCAAAAAAATAATTTTTTTAAAACAAATCTTCTCGAAGGCCAACCCCCTATTAGTGATGGAAGCCCCCCCCCCCCCAATAGCGCTAGACCCAACCTTTATCAATGCTTGAATCTCCCACCCCCCCTAACAATACTAGGACCTCCTACTTTATTTGCTCGCAGGCACACCCCTACTAAGTTTTGAACCTAAGACTTTCCCTTCATGGATCTACACTTTTACCATTCCTCTATATTTTTTTACTCTTTTATACGATATATATATATATGTGTATATATTGTTGAATTTTTTATCCATATGTATATATAATTATTTTCAAATACCTATATAAAATATATATTTTTGTGTTTATAAATACACACACTCACACACAAATATGTGTGTGTGTGTGTGTCTATAAATATAATTATAAATATTTATATTTATTTACATATATTATATATTAATATTAATATATATATAATAATATATAGATAAATATATAATTGTTTGTCAATACACACACAAATATATTTATATATATATATAAACATTATATATAAATTAATTTTATAGGTGTATAAATATTCATACATTTTTAATTTTAAATAAAATAGATATTATTATTATTTAGATATGGTTTATATATATATAATTATATTTTGTATGTAAATATGTTTACATATTTATTTATAATATTAAATTTTCATGTGTGAATATATACAAATATGTATACATGTGTATATATTTAATTATAAATAAAACTAAATTATGAAAAATGATAAAATTTTATAACAATAATATCAATATAAATATAATTTCTGGGAATAAATTCAGTCCCCACTAAAAACGGGCAAAAAGACCCCCTTAAACAGGGTTAAAATTCCATCTAATGTTAAAAAACAAGGTTACCCTGACTAAAAACTCTATTTTGGAGGCCTTATGGGCCTTTTTGGTCTCCAAAAATTTGACCAAGGTTCCCCATTGTCACTATTGTGTAGAGCTCATCATAGAAATTTGTTTGATATGTGGTAGAACCCAAACGAATACCTAGATCAAAAGTTATGACCATTTGAAGTTTAATTTACTTTTTTAAATTATTTAAGATCTTTTATTCATTTTTTTGATTTTTTTTCTATCTTAAAATTGTTGTTAAATGACTATTACTTGATAACAATTAGCAAATTGTTAATTCATATTATTTTTTAAATTATTTTATAATCCATTTTTCACTAAATATCTCATATATTAATTGTAAATATATATTTATCCTTATAGAAATCATATTTAATAAAATATTATATATATATCAATATAAATATATTTTTATGTTAATATATTATTTTTAATGATTTATAATTTTTTTATGAAATCTACCCTTTATCAGCACTTGTAACAAATGATGATAAAGACCCCACCCCCATCAGAGCTACTAAAAAAGCACTGATAAAGGGGGTACTTTTAACAGCACTTACAAAATCATAGATAAAGGGTTACTTTTATCAGGACTAAAAAATGCACTGATAAAGGGGTATATTTAATAGTGCATTTTTAGCACTAATAAAAGCACCTTTTATTAGTTCTTTTTTTAGCACTGCTAAAGGGAGGCACTGTGTAAAGCCATTTTCATGGTAGTGGAAGTCACTAATCCGTCATCTCTTCTTCAACCTTGCAGTTGTGAGCTTCATAGAGGGATGGTCATCTTCCATCCGTGTGAATTTCCTCATGTTTTTTTCATTTTTGGCTTCAATGTGGGCATCTTCAACTTTATGTAGGAAACTCTCATGATCAAAAATTTGGTGTCGACCTCCTCAGGTGCTCATGTGGTCTTGTGGTCACTTTGTGAGGCAACATAGGTATAATGTGAAGATCACTGGCTCATGAAAACCCTTGGTACAGAAATGAGATGGCACAGATGTCATCATATCTATCATTCTCCCACGTCCATTTTTCATATGTTTTGGCACTTATTTATTACTCTCATCATCTCTTCCTTTCTCATTTCCTCCATCTACTTGTACTTAACACTACAACTACTAACCATCACTGACAGGTTGGTGTCATGACAATGGGGCATTGGTGGTCAATAACACATCTTTGACACTTACATTTTCAAAAAAATTATAAAAGTATAATAAATATATTTATTATATTTATAATTATATATTTCTATATATTAATATATATATATATATGATTATTTATAAATATATTCATAAATACATATTTGAACATCTTTAAATATATTTATAATTATATAAATATTTTTATATAATTATATACATTTATATTTACTTATAAATATAAAATTTTAATTATTTATTCTAAATTGTTAATTATATTATTAAATATTAATTATATTATTTCTTATATTATTAATTATTAATTAAATAAAAAATTAAATTTCCAATTATTACTTTATTATTAATCCAATTGAGTTTAGATAATATTTTTAAATTTATATATTCATATAATTATATATAATATAAAGTTGGGGCTAAAACCTCTTTATTATTGAAACAAAGGAAAAAACACTTTTTCTTGGTAGAGGAGACCCATTACATGGTATGTAGGTCTAATGGGAATTAAAAGCCATTACATGGCCCTGAAAGCTCATATTTGTTTCCCAAAGGTCCTCTAATGAATAGTACTTCTATAGTACTAGGGGTGTTATAGAATCATCATCGCTATAGTGTCATTGGTGCTACAGTTCCACCATTGTTATAGTTCTACTACAGTACCACTACGGTGCTGATACAGTGACCTATGTCCAATGGTTTTTGAACCCCCATCCATGATGTAGTATTACAAGGTGCTTACCACTAAGTCAAATCACAACTACATGTAATTATATTTATTTATAATTATAATTATACTTATATTTATATTTATATATACTTATATAAATATAATTATAGTTATATAAATATATTTATAATTATAATAATATATTTATAAGGTGGATTATATCCTTCACTATGAAACACAATGTAAGAAAACAAATTGCAGTAAACTTGCGACCCTGGGGACTTGACCCCACAACCCGCCCCACCCTAACCCCTACCACCCCACCACCAATGGTAGGGCTTGTAAATATATTTATATTTATATATTTATAAATTTATATATATATATATAATTATTAATTATAAAATATATTTATTATATATATATATATTTACTTATATATGTATATATATTTATGTGGTCAAGGTTGCGACTAGGGTTCTAACCCCAGCAACATCAAAATCCCCACCCCCAATAATTTTGGGGTATTGTTCTTGTGGGGATGGCGTCATTAAACACCAGCATAAGTTGGTCTGTGCTCTGCGTAGGTAGTGCAATATGACCCCCAGTTGATAGTGGTGGTGTTTGATGATTGGTGGACGGCAGCATGAGGGCTTGGCAACATTCAACGGGACGACTTCCATGTGGAAATGACATGTGGGCCTAGGGAGTCAGTATTCTCTAGAGCAAGGGGTGGCGATGTGCGGTATTGTGACCTCTAATGACATAAAATCCATGGGGGCATCAGAGTACAACTAGCTCAATGCGACAGTTCATAGCAGGGTAGAAAGGCAGGAAACCTTCTCCAATGCTTGAGAAGGCACGATCCCCCCCCCCCCTAATGACAGGGTTAACACAAGTGGTTGACGTTAATCGACATCGGTGTGAGGAGTATCCCTACATGAAAATGGGGGCGGTGGAGGAAGGGGGTAGCGTACATGCCGCCCATTATATATATAATATATAATATAAATAAAGACTATGATTATCCCTAGGGTGGGGGCAGGTGGCTATGGTCTAGATTATGCCCTTGGGATGTGTTTATGTGTGTGTGAGTTTGTTTGTAATTGTACTCTCACCACATAATATATATATATATATAATTATATAAATTTATAAATTTAGAAATATTATCTGAACTTTCCTGGATTAATAATCCAGTAATAATTATAAATTTAATTTTTTATATATATTTGGGGTACAATTACAATGAAACACACACATATCTCACACCCACAGGTTGTAAGGGAGAGTTATAGTTGCCCCCATGGATATCTCACCCATTAAGCCCTTATTATTAATATTATTTATAGGCCTATAGACCCCATTTATTAGAAGGCCCCATAAGCCCCCATTATATGGCCCAAAGGCCCAAAATTACTATCCTTAAGGCCCTGAAACGTTATAGCATACCACTTCATTTGTGGATCCTAACATGAACAACCTCCACCGTCAGAGAATAAGATCCCCACATCAAAACTAAGGTGTTCATACACCGCATCAGCCTTCCCCTTAAAGGTCCAATGTAAATTTAATTTTATATATATATATATATATATATATATTGGGTGTATAATTAAAATTAAACACACACACCACACGCACAAGCTGGAAGGGCATGTCATAGCCCACCCATCAAGCTATTATTATTATTATTATTATTATTATTATTATTATTATTATTATTATTATTATTATTTATAGGCTCATACGCCCCCTTCATTATAAGACCCCATAAGCTCCCATTATATGGCCCAAAGGTACATAACAACGAGCACTAATGCCCTTAAACGTCACAACAAACCCCTTCATTTGTGGATCCTAATGTAACCAATCTTCACCATTATAGCATAAGCTTCATGTGTCATAACTGAGGTGGTCATCCATCACACCAGCCTGGCCCTTAAAGGGCCATACCAAATGATGACAGCTTCACAAGAAGCCTATCAAAGTCCAATGCAGGAGAACTGCTCAAGGTCATTCCATGGCCCCACCATTGTTGTCATTGGTCCACCTCCCCCACACCACCAAACACTGGAGTTTCTGGTAGTCATTGAACATTGATCACCCAGTACCCACCCTACCTTCATCATCCTTTAGGACATCAATCAAATCACCTCTGTCGGTACTTCCCATCCTTAGATTGTAACCCCTCCCTAGCTGCAGCTGCCTGTGTTGCATCGTCGACCTGGTTGGTAGCTGAATTTTGCTTGCTATAACCGCCCCCTATTCCTACCATCTTCTTGCATCCATTGTTAGGTTGATGCACCATCAGAAGACCATGCCTCCTAATGACACATTATTCAGAGTTGTCGCACACCACCAAATCTCTCATCGCCAATGTCGTGCCTCTTGATGTCATCGTCACACCATATGCCCCCTTCGCTGACATTTTTCAGAAACGATCGATGCCTGCACACTACCTGCGCAAAGCACGGGACCACAGGCCCGCTGGCATCAATCCATTAAAATTTATAACAATGCCCCCAATTTAATTGGGGATCAAATAATATTGTTTTTGGGTTTCGAAACCCAGCCACCTAGATGTAATTTTTGGGATTAGATTACCACTAAGTCAACACCCAATCGGTGTAATTTTTTATATAATTAATAATTAATAATATAATTACTAACATCATTAATACAATAATAATTAATAATTAATAATTTAATTAATATTAAATAATATAATTAATATAATTAAAAATATAAAATAAATAATTAAATTTATTTATTTATAAATAAATATAAATGTATGTAATTATAAATAAATTTTTATATGATTATAAATATATTTAAACTGTAAATATGTATTTATAAATATATTTCACTAATTATATTTTAAATTTATTTATAAATATATTTATAAATTCATTTAAAATTTATTTATAAATATATATTAATAATTACCAGTTGGGGCAAGCCTTAATGGTTGAGGTTCCATATAATTCCAGCATCTGTTCGGGGGTAGCTGAGGTTAAAATCTTAGTTGTAGCGTGATTTGGATCCCGATTTTTGAGATCCATGGTGTATTTGGCTGGTGTCAAAAGACACCAATGTTACATATAGCCCATCTTAGTAGGAAATGTTCAAATCAGGCGTCCCCGATGTAGGCAAAAAAATGGTGGATGTTCCAAGAACCACGACGATTGATTATGACACCAGGTGTGGGGGGTATTGATGTTAGCGGCGACAGGGGGAAACATGATGCGGTTCAACGGTGATCCAATGAAGTGAAAGGGGGAACAACTAATAGGAAGTCGACAATCTGGAAAAATTTCGTTGGTGACGCAGTGATCGAGATGATCTAGAGGAAGGCAGCCCTATAGGATGGAAAATTCAGGGTATGCAGGTCGGGTTACCCTTGGGTGTGTGTGTGTTTATTTTTATATTAATAATTATATTACTATAAATATATAAATATTTATTTATATAATTATAAATATTTATTCATAAATATATAAATATAAATTTATAATTATAAATTTATTTATAACTATATAAATATATTTATATAAATATATGTTTTTAATTAGAAATGTATTTAAATAATATTAAATATATATTTACCAATATAAATATAAATATTTATTTATAAGTATAATTATAAATAAATATATTTATATGATTATAAATATATTTATGTAATTATATATATTTATATAAATATATATTTATATTTATATTTATAAATGTATTTTTTAATATAATTATATAAATATGTTGTAGACGCCGAAAAGTCCGTAATTCCCAAAGGAAGTTTCAAAATGAAAAAGCGAAGTCATATTCAGACCCGAAGACCTGGTCCGGAGGGCCCGAAACTGTTGCATGAAATAAAGGGGAATGCGTGTGAAAAAATGTGGGCCACGCGAAAGGGGTCTAGGATTCACGAAGGGATACCGGCGTAGGTGCGCAATAATTGTGCTCCCATGGCCGCACAGCTAACGTTCCATGATTCCATATCTGGCGTGCAAAATTTCACATTCCACCTGGATTCTGCGACGCCTAAGGCCTATACATAGAATGATACTGCTTCCATTTTGGGGTTGTGGAATTTGAACCGGCTCTTGTGAGCGAAATAGGACTTCCAAGCGTGAAAGATGGCCTTCAGGTACTGATCCTTTTCATGCCTCCTTACCTTGGGATCCGCTGTTGCGCGCAATCCCACTGACTTAAACAAAATTCCAAACCCTTCAGGGTTCCTTTCTTGTGCGCAATTCCTTCCATTGCGCGTAAAATGGTCTAATTGTGCGCAATCCCTTTCTTTGGGTGTGGCCTTGCCTTTGGGTTCGGCCTTTTCCACTCGCATGTAATTCACATCCCTTGGGTGCGATCCTTCTAGTCTCGTACAAATACTCTGCACCGATTACGCGTTGTCCTGGTGTTTTGCACGCAAACCATTTCTTTGCGAGCAATCCCCGGGACCCCTCACCTTGATGCGCCCTGGGTTCCTCCCTGCGTAGGCACCAGATGTCCTCCTTTTGTATTCCCCAGGCACACACATAGGGCATACACACCATGTTTTGTTTTCCTGTACAGCCTTCCAGGCTCGTATGAAGTAACCTCAAGGTCCCTTGGGCGGTTTTTCCCGTTGTATTGCTTTGCCTCATGCTTCTTCGCATAGTCACACTAATGGCTATTTCTTCTTCGCATAGCCACGCTAACGTGGACCCCTCGATGGTTCATTCTGCAACCCTCCTTCACTATGGCCTTGTTGGCGCCTTCTCTTCCCCAAGGGGCAGAGGGTACTGGTCATGTAAGTCCTAGGGGCGTGGAGTAAACCTGCCTCGTCTGATCTGCAAGACGTTAAACTATCAAGCACCTCGTCCTCAACACATGATGTTAAACTGTGATCTGGCCCCATGCCTCACACGCAGGGTCCCCCCAGCTCGGGTATTCTTTATGCCCACTTGTCTCTATGGGGATGGGATCACCCCTCACATGGGCTGATTTCCTCCTTCTCAGAGTGGCGTTTGTCCACGGGGGATGGGCAGCCTCCTTGGTGTAAGCCCCTAGCCCCTCTTGCGGAAGGTAGAACCTATGCACCTTCGTACTTCCCCACCACCAGATCCAGTGGGGAGTGTGATAGGGAATGAGGCAAATCCTTTTTTTGGTCCCAAATCCCTCTCCCTCTACGCTTTTTCACACCTCAGACCTCCATCCTGGAGTAAGTCCCAGCACCATGGGCCGCTCAACGCATAAGCCCCTCTTCGCTTCTCACGGATGCATCCTTTGAAACGTGATCATCAGGTCCCTACAACCTCTTGTTTCTCACACCGAGCATGACTCACGTGAGCTTAGAGTGAGCACTGACCCTGACCCCCGTCACTAGAGAACTATGAGGACTTTGATCTGTGCTAATGCATGGTACGTAGGAAGTCTCTACGAGGTTCAAGCTCACCACCCGGTCGTTCCGACCTATTCACGTCGGTTCTCCAATCACGGTGGGCCGCCTCAGAGCATAAGCCCCAATCCATTAACCCGGGCCACCTCACAGCTTAATCCCCATCAATCCATCCACCATCGTGGTCCGTCTTAGAGTATAAGCCCCATCCATCCTGAACTACGTGTATTTGATCCGTGCTAAGGCATGGTACGTAGGAAGAATCCACAAGGTTCAAGCCCAACACCCACATCTCATCCTGACCTCTCCCTCAATCCCACATTCCTCAGAAAGCTCATGCCCTAGCCCAGAGGCCCTACTCCCTCTGGGTCCCATCCATGCATTCATTCTCACGGGTCGCATTTTTTGGTGTCCCACCGTATCATCGAACTACGCGGACTTTGATTCCCTGCCATAGGGATACATAGGAGGCCTCCATGAGGTTCAAGCCCCTTCACTTCATCACTCATCCTGATTCTTACCCGGGCTGCCACATCCCGGTGGGATCATTCCACCTCATTCTACTCCACAATATCAAGGAAGTCGCCCACGTGATGGCCCCAACATCGGAGTTCCCTTCAGGGGTTCTTTTATCTGATCCACTCTCAGTGTTTTGATCAGTCTGATCTGTCTCCATTGGATGTTAAACTCACGGAATACCCCATGTTAAACATGGGAAGCTGAGGAAAATCTCAGATGCATGCCTATGGCATACAATTCCCCACGTTCGATTTGGGATGCCTCGGGCTTCTGTGCCCTCAAGAAACCCTATAATAAGGGACATAAGACAGACATGTCAATCCCCCAGTGTCAAGACACGCCAATGATGCCTTAGTGTGACCACTCCCCTAACCGAAGGTTGCTGTCTCGACCAGACCCCTTCGAGCGTCTCGATGGAAGCATCGTAATTAACTGGTGTCCATAAAGATATGGCATCGAGAGCGAGATTCACGAATATGTTTTAAATCTATGAGGGAGACCCGGACTAGGTGATGAGATCCTAGGAGGTATCCATGGAAGGAAGAACCAACATCCCATCATCCTGGTTTCGATCAAGGAGCAGATATCCCTAAATAAATAACGGATTCCGCCCACCTTTGGAAAGCAGGAATGTGGGGCAACAAGTCGTGCATCCTCTGCGTGAAGAATGTGCGCGCAAGCCCCAGCAGAAAGCATCGGAAATAGAAAATGGTGAACCTGACGTGAATCTCCTCTCCTCAATATGAATACTGGTAGTGTTTGGGGTGTCGGAAGTTTAGCATGTCACCAGGTTCGGGCACCCAGCACCATGACGTGAAACCCGCCAGGGGTTGGGGCAGTCAGGATGTTGAGCACTCCGTTCTGTGACGTGGGAAGCATGGATCCATCTTACCGACCATGGAAGACAGAATGGCGCTGGGCTACTGGTTATCGATTTCTTTTCCTATCAGTGTTAATGGGTTCATCTTCCTGCTTTAGGGAATCATATCGCTGCATCCGGAGCTCAGTTTCCACCTACCCATTGGCGTAGGGGCATGGGAAGTACCGACATGGCTACCCCGCGTGGTTCTGCCTCTTTCACAGCTGCTCCGACCGCCACAACCGCTGGGTGCTCACGCCCCCTCTCCCCATCAGAGATTATCCAACAGAGGTTCATCAACGACCTTGTGTGTAGGTACGAGGAGGAGGGGGTCATCCCCACTAGGGACATGGCCCGTTTGGACCTCGATGCAGTTGCGCCTCACTGCCAATGCTTCCCTCGAGGGTCGCACAGGGAGCTGCTGCTCCCCACCCCGACATTCAACCATTTTGGGAGATTATCCCCAGAATGCCTTGACACCTCCCTCCCCTACGTCGATGAGGTAGGGGATGCCTGGGTCAGCCCAATCCAAGAACTGCTTCAAGGGTTCATGGCAAGGGCCCCATCCAGGACGCGTCGGCACCACCGCCCAACTCCCCGGGTTGAAGAGCAGGCAATCCATGTGCCTGCACCACCATCTTCAACCCACCTGACCCGATGCCAGCGTCGGGCACGAGTGGAAGAGGATGCCCGCCCTGGGGCATCAACGTCAGCAACCACTATGGCCCAAGACACTGCTGACTCCTACCATAAAACCCCCACACACGTTGAGCAGGGTAGTTATATGCCCGATCCGGATTGAGGCCCCAATAGCCCCACGGGCAGGTTGGGTCGACTCTCCTGGTCGCTAGCACATGTAATGGTTGTTGCGGACCAATTCATGGTAGTGTCATCCAGCGTGAAGGCCTACTTCGTGCCACATTTCTGGAAGGTATGGGTCTTCCCTACTTCCAACCTCGGCCCAGAGGCTTTCTTGGTGCCACCCTCACTGTAGGTAATGGACTCCCCCGCGACAGCAACACTCCGGGTGGGGCTCTCTCCAGCGCTCACTACATCGGGTATGAGGTCACTTCCCCTAACACAGGCCGTGAGTATGGATTCATTGTATATCCGATCACTCACCCACATAGAGGTCCTCCCCGTGTCCCTTTATACATTTGCCCCGGTGCTCCCCGCACCTCGGCCTTCAATCCTCTTCACCCCAGCACCAGTGCGGCCAGAGGACTCCGTGATGGAAATCAGCCTTGCCCTGAGGAGCCACCCAGGGGAAGGAAGGTGAAACATTGTCACCGTAAGAGAAATGTTAGGGAAGTCTGGACAGAAATCAGACCATTCCATTTCTCAGACTCTGAGGTGGGGTACAACTCGGCGATGGAGCCCTCCCTTTAGTCCTCTGAGTCAAGGGATGGGATAGGGACGCGGTGCGTCAGCCTCCTTCTCCCCAAATTCGATATCCATATGATCCCTGCCTCCCTCTGAAGGTATATCCAGGAGGATGAGGACTTGGAATACCCCCAAGGATCAAACTTGCAATCACCATTGGCATCTCTCGGAGCACCTTCCACCTCGACCAGAGACGGCGAAGAGCTTTTTTGGGGGTCGATGGCGAAAGTGTCGCAACCTAGCACACCCCCGACAAGCACCAGCACTATGACAGGAGGTTCGTTCACCGTCCCATCCTATCGTGACGTGGCATCCATGACACTACAACCCTTGGAGGGAGACATAGGATTCATCGGCCAATCGGCCTGCTCGCCGTATTCTCCATCGGCCAGCCCACCGGCCCAGCGGCCTGCCTCGGCACCACTTCCAGTTCCCCAGCCACTCCTAGTTGATTAGCGGGGACATCAAGGTCCAGATCCTGAACCTGATTCATGGAGCTTCTAGACCACCCTCGCAGTCGGCCACTTCCCCAAGAATTTTTGGCCGGTCGCAGGGTCAGATTTTGATACACCAGAATCGCTCACCCTGGGAGAGTTTGAATGTTTCTACCAGACCCTCCAAGCGACTCACTCCCTTCTTCGCTATCAGCAAGTGCCTTATCCCAGGAGCCAAGCACACCTCGAGGATGTCAGCGAGCAATGTCATCGGGTCGACCAGGCCTCCCTCCTCGCGGTTCAGCACCCCGAGTCACTTGGCTACCACAGGGCCCTCCAAAAACAATGCATTTAGAGATTTCAAGTACTCCGCAAAGTTATCTAGGAGGCCACCCCCCCCCCCCACGAGCACGTCTTTGGATGGGGCCAGTACGCTGCCCTTTTCTTCAGTATGATTCTCCAGCAGCCCGACTCACCGGGCAGCTCTGAGGACATGCCCTCGAGGGAAGCGGCGGTCAACATGGTCGATCTATCGGGAGAGGGGAACGGCCTGGAACTTCTTGATGGTGACTCACCCACTGAGGATAAGCTACTACTGGACCCATCAGGGGGGATTAATCGCTAGCAGAGGAACCTCCTAGGTCTCCCTGCACCCATTGAGGCATTAACACTGAGCCGGAATATCAGTAAGGGTAAGGATCACGTTGGGGATGTCAAGATCTCCGACCCCTCTACCTCAATGTAGAAGGCAGAGGAAGATCCCGAGAAGGTCACACTGTGCCAACAACTTGCTGAGTAGAATAGGTTGGTTGATGAGCTTCTGGCTGAACGCATTGCAGAGCGGTGACCTGACTACAGTGATCCTAAACGGGGGCAGTAGGGGGAGGAACAACTACCCCTCAGAGAGATTCTCCTAGGAAACCTTGATCATGTCGTGTTCACTAACATAGGAGAGGCCGGAGCTTATGGAAATAGGGTGTGATATGTTTCTCCGAACCCTCCTGAGTGGCGTGATCACCCAAGAGACCCCGCTCGGGTTCCTCCAGTCGCCCCAAGGGGCGCTCCCCCAGCCGCTCCATGAGCTGTTGAAATTGTATACCATGTTGAAGAGCTCGGAAATGAACTTGTGGTTAGGGATCCTCATTAGGATAGGAACCCACATCCATATGATCTGATGGAAGCACTAATCGCCCGCTTAGAGGCTTTGGAAACTCAACAGGTGGCAATCCCACCAAATGGTAATCCATACCCAGCATTGGTGGATGATATGCTAGCACCTCCAGGGTTTGGGAACCCCACTTTATCCCACTTTAACGGGAAAGGAGACCCGTCGTAGCACCTGGCCAACTTAAATTCAAGGTGTGGGCCTATGTTATAGACTCCAGTGCAGCAGGAGGCCGCCAAGCTCTGTTGCTTTATTCAAACACTGGAGGGGCCGGGTTTCATCTGGTACATCCAGCTCTCTGTCAAATCTGTGACTAGTTGGGAGGACCTTCATAGGAAATTCCTCTACCAGTTTAGTTCCACAACCCAGAAGACAAACATCGCAGACCTCTTCAGGTGCAAGCAAAGGCCCGATGAGCGAGTCTCAGACTTCATCGCCCGGTGGAAGGGGCTCACATACTCACTTTACATGCCACTGACTCGGGAGAAATTACTAAAAATGTGCGTAGGGAACTTCATGTCCGAGATGGTTCCTTCTCTGATCACTCAAAACTACCCTGGAGGGTTTTGGGACTTCTCAGACAAGGCTCAGCGCCTTGAAGAAGCCCTACAACAGGCCAGTCAGGCACGCCCGCTGCCTCCTGTGATCCCAGAAAGGAGAGCTGCCAGAGCCGAGCCCACTACTATGGCCCAGATAGAGGCCCCCAGGAAGCTATAATTTCTACCAGTGAGGCCATCTCCACAGCCCTATAGGGTTCCACCCCCATAGGCACAACTTCCATCCGAGCAGCGACTACCTCAAAATCGGCAAGCGCCTCCGCGTAACGCGCCGTCACTGCCTAGGCGAGATAATCAGGTTCCGCCTCCTCAGCATGCTCCTCCGGCCCCCCGTCAGGGTCAGCCTACTAGATCCCCCTTTCTAGACAAAAGGAATTAGACCTACTCATTTTATGAGGCTCAGGTCCCCAGTTACTTCCGCAGTGCCTTGGAGTAGATAATTATGTGGCTGTCTGAGTGTCGAAAGCCAGAAGAGGCACATCTCACTGATCACCCAAACTACTTCCCTTATCACCGGATACTGGGGTACACCATCAAGTGATGCTACATGTTCAAGGACTGGATCCAAGACCAGATTGACCACAATATAGTCAGGTTGGGCCCATCCCCGGCATAAGTGGCAGGTGTCTTTGTGAGATCGGATGGCAGTAGCGGTGACGAGGGTAAATGGCAGCAGGTTTCCGGTCATGGTTCCCAGAAGTATAATGACTGGATGTCCCTTAAGATGGTTGCTTGCTCCCATAGCATCATTCATGCATGCTTGAATCAACCAGGGCCCTCAAAAGCTACAGTAACTACTTCGGCATCGTCGTCTCAGCCAGCCTCTTCCCAGAAGAACAAGCAGCAGCGGCGCAAGAAGAAACAACATGCCCTGCCAATGCTATCATCATCCCGCACTCTTGGAGACTTTATACCCCTAGAAATGGGGATCCCTCCAATACTCCACCAGGTAGTGGATGAATCCTCAAGTTACAGTCAGGGGTACACTTCGGTTAACACCGTAGAGTTGGTAAATCCCTATTTGACTCTCGGCGATGGAGAACGTCGGGTAGACCTTCCCAATGTCCTCAGCCATCGCCAGTGTCATCGAAACTATGGTTACATGAATCGTTGGGGAACGACAATTAGCACCTCTTTCTAGGCTGTGCACACCTCTGAGACTAGACAGCAGGCCCAGTGCAGAGCTCAGCACATGCGTCCCCTTCATCCAGTGTCGACAGGTCCGCCTCCACCACCGTTTATGTTACTGGATCAGGAGGAACCCCATCATTCATGTCGTGACCAGCTTCGGCCTGCTACCAGCCAACCCTAGCCTTCTAGTCCTCATCCCCAAGCCACTCCCCAGGCTTCGACTAGTGAACAGCGAGATATGCCTAGTACCAGTTAGCCGCCGGTCCAGCCGGCAGGGCCCACCGTGCCTCCAATTGCAGAGCGGCCTCCCGTAGGCAGAGGCTCATG
Organism: Viscum album; assembly: GCA_963277665.1. Taxonomy (NCBI): domain Eukaryota; kingdom Viridiplantae; phylum Streptophyta; class Magnoliopsida; order Santalales; family Viscaceae; genus Viscum; species Viscum album. The sequence continues at coordinate 1,544,842,447 of OY728129.1, forward strand.
TTTGGTGTGGAAGTATGATGTTCTGAATCACCTTTCTGGCATTCTAGAAAGGCTTTCTATCCTTTAGGCTCTTCGCCTATCGTCCGAAATGCGTGAGGCGCTTGCCGAGGCCCTAAGGATCCCCCTCGAGTTTGAGACGGAGGTAGCAGCTGCGGAAGCCTTCCACGCTGAGGCAATTGAGAATACCGAATTCCAGGCAGTTATCTCATTCTCTGGTGAAGATGAAGACCCTCCTATACAGGGGAACATTCGCCCAATGTACATCACTGGCCAGTTCAATGGCGTGGAAGTCTAACGCTATCTTGTTGACACAGATTTTTGGATTAACCTAATCCCGATTCGTACACTACAGAAGCTGGTTTTGTCTGAGGAGGATTTAACTCCCCCTAACCTCAGAATCTAGGGATACGACAGGACCGAGCAAACCTCGGTCGGCAAGATCCACTTGAAGACCCAGTTCGGTGGCATAATTTCCAGCACCAAATTCATGGTTATCTCCCAGGACACCACATACAATGCATTGATGGGCAGATCGTGGCTCCACCTTCACGCGGTGGTCCCCTCATCGTATCAATAATGCCTCAAGTACTCCCATAATGGTCGAGTGGGTGTTCTCCAAGGGGATGCATCTCCTTTTGCCTCTTGTGAAGCCCGTTATCTGGACGCCGACTATTACAAGAGCAAGGATAAATAAATCCAGGCAACTGGAGTTGAGCCCACCCCAGTCGCAAGTGATCCTTGGGCGGGTTTGAATGACACTTATGTCTTCCCAATCCATCAGTTGGAGGCCACTACCCCCGACATGGGGCAATTCTTTGTCATTTTGGGTACAAGAGGAAGGTATATTCCCAGGTCCAGGCGACGGCAGAAAATGACCTCGTACTCCTACACCGACTAGGATCAGGTGATCCCGGAGCCTCCTACCCCTTTACGGTATTGGGACGTCAGGCTCATGGAAACAGCGATACGTTATACATGCCTCTTCCATCGGGCTGGAATCAACCAGCTCAGGCCGACGCGCCACTACTACTTTGATGTCATCAAGCGCAGCCCCATGGGACGAAGACCAGATGGGATTGGATCGACGGCCTTCATCGTTATGGTCTCAAGGGTGCATGAATCTTCTGATGTGATGACCACTGCCGCTCAAGCCAGAACCAGCCTCCCGTCAGAGTCTGGTGGCTCGGAAGCAACTCCCCCCACAGAAGATCCCTCCACGAGTGGAGAAGGGGATCTAGAGGATGCTCCTCCCACCTTTGAGGATGGCGTCTCCACCACAGTCGATGAGTTGGTACAGGTGAATCTCGGTAGCGAGGCGGACCCAAGACACACATTGGTCAGTGCCGCCATGCCCCCCGAGGAGTAGTAGAAGTATGTGGAATTCCTCAAACAGCACTGTGATGTGTTCTCTTGTAGTTACGATGAGATGCCAGGACTAGATCCTCAGGTAGCCGTTCACCACCTTTGTCTCCCGGCAAACCATCGTGGGTTCAAGCAGCCTCCCAGAAAGATGCACCCTTCTCATGGTGCCACGGTTGATGTCGATGTTGATAAGCTCATCAAATCCAAATTCGTTAAGGAAGTCCAGTACCCCAAGTGGCTATCCAATATCATGCCAGTCAGGAAGAAGAATGGACAAATCAGGGTCTATATCAACTTCCACGATCTCAATCGCCACTGTCCGAAGGATGATTTTCACCTTCCAGTGATAGAGTTATTGATTGATTCCACGACCGGGTTTCAGGCCCTCTCCTTCATGGATGGGTATTCCGAATACAACCAGATCTAGATGGCCCCTAAGTACGAGGAGTCCACTACCTTCAGGGCACCCCAAGGTACTTTCTGTTATTAGGTTATGCCCTTCAGTCTGAAGAATGCGGGTGCCACCTATCAGCGGTCCATGCATCGCATATTCAATCCAATTCTGGGAACATTGGTGGAATGCTACATGGATGATCTGGTGGTCAAATCTCACCAGCGCCAGGACCGTCTCAAGGACCTTGAGAAAGTGTTTGGCTTCCTTCGTTCCGGCCACCTAAAGATGAACCTGTTGAAGTGTGATTTCGGGGTCACATTTGGCAAGTTCCTTGGATTTGTTGTCAGGTACCGAGGCATTGAGATCGACCCAGAGAAGATCAAGGCCATCATCCAGATGCCTCCCTCGAGCAATATTCGGGAGCTCTGAGGTTTCCAATCCCACTTAGCCTATATACGCTGATTCATTGAAAATATGGATAGAAATTTTAAGCCCTTTTCTTGGCTCATGAAGAAATGTGCCACCTATGAATGGGATGAAGAGTGTCAGACCTCCTTCAAGGAAATTAAGCAGTATCTGCTCCAACCTCCGGTCTTGCTGCCACCCATCTCTGGGAAGCTACTGTTCCTTTACATGACCGCCCTAGAATGGTCCCTCGGTGCACTTCTTGCCCAAAATAACAATGAGGGAAGAGATAACAGCCTCTACTACCTCATTTTCATGCTCCTCAATACGGAAATCAAATATTCTCCCATCGAGAAGAGCTGTCTGGTGCTTGTATTTTCCATACAAAAATTTCAACACTACTTGCAGCACCACGAGGTACAGCTGGTCTCTTAGGTAGACCCACTGAAATACATCCTGAACTGACCTATTTTGACTGGCCGACAAGCGTGGTGGGCGGTGATCCTCCAGTAGTTCGACATCAGTTTTGTGGCTCAGAAGGCTATCAAAGGATAGGAATCGGTAGACTTTCTAGCTGCCCACCCAACCTCTGTGGGTCAGCCATTGGACCTAGGTTTTCTTGATGAGGAAATCCTCTCATTCGATCATGTCGTCCCATGTTGGAAGATTCACTTTGATGGTGCCTCCAGGAGCCCCACCGGTAGGAGACTCAATGATCCTAGGCTCAACAGAGTGGATCTGGGTATTGTCTTCATCACCCCGGAGCAAGTTGTTCTTCCATACTCATTCTTATTGTCAGAGGACTGCACCAACAATGAGGTAGATTATCATTCCCTCATTACTGGTCTCAAGCTGGTCCACGAAATCGACGTGCCCCATCAGCATGTGAAAGCGGACTCTGAGCTGGTCATCAAGTAGTTAAATGGTGACTATGTTGTTAGGAAACCAGAGCTCGTGCTGTTACTGGAGTGCACCCTCAATCTAATGGCCTAGTTACCTTCTCGGCCAGAGTTCATTCACATCCTGCGGTCACAGAATGGTCGAGCAGATGCTTTGGCTGGCCTGGCTGCGTCGCTTGCAGAGCCCGAACAGGACAACCTGATTATCCATGTGGCGCACCGGAGAGTCATTGCTCCCATTACCCTGAAGGATGATCGTGGCCCGTGGGTAAACCGTCTTACCGATGGTTCCCCTACATCAGGAGCCCCGAGTACTTCAGATACGGTGATCGAAATAGTTCTTGATTGGAGGACACCCTTGGTTGAATACCTCTAATATGGTAATCTTCCGACAGACCGGGCCGAGCGCGAGCGAATCCGATGCCGCGCGCTACAGTTTACCCTTCAAAGCAGTCCCAGCCTTAAGAAGATCCTTTATAAATGCATATTTGATGGTGTTCTCCTCCATTTCCTTCAAGGAGTCGAGATTCCACAGGTCATGCAGGTGTTTCATGCTGGTTCCTATGGCGCCCATCAAGCCAGGTAAAAGTTGTCTCAGCAGATATGGAGACTGGGATACTTATGTCCCTCCATGATCCATGACTGCATCGAGTTCTCCAAGATGTTCCATGCATGATAAGTTCAAGCTAAATTTGTTCATCAGCCACTGGAGCCTCTCCACACTACCAAGTATTCTTGGCTCTTTGTAGTCTGGGGGTTTGATGTCGTAGGACCTTACCCACCGGTAATGGCTCGCCAATTCTAGTTCATTCTGACCACTACGGATTTCTTTTCAAAGTGGGCAGAGGCAATTCCACTCAAGGAATTCAAATCCCACTCTATCACTGACTTCGTGAGTTCCAACATCATCTATCGATTTGGAGTACCTCACGCTATCCTCACTAATAATGGCACCAACTTTCGAGCAGCTGAGCTAAATAAATTGTACGCCAAGTAGAACATTTGTTTCAACCATACCTCCAGCTATCATGCACAAGAAAATGGATAGATCAAGGCATTTAAGAAAACCCCCTATAACATTCTTCAAAATATGGTTGGTCAGAACAAGAAGAGTTGGCCAGATAAGCTCCCCAATGCCCTCTGGGATTATCGGACAATGACTCGTAATTCCACCCAGGTGACCCTGTACTCCCTGGTGTACGGAATTGAGGTCATCCTGCCCGTCGAGATTCATTTTCCCTCATTTCACACAGCGGTCTACAACCAGCAAGCTCCAGATAGAGTTGCTGAAATCCATCTAGCTAAATTGGAAGCGCTGGATGAGAATAGGCTTCGTGCGTTGCACGGCCTAGAAAGACATCAGAGCAGAATGGCTCGAGCTTTCAACAAGAAGGTTCGCCTCTACTCCTTCCTACAAGGAGATTTAGTCTTGGACCTTAGGGCGCCAATGATCCTCGGTAGGAAACCGCCCAATTTGGAGCCCAAATGGGAAGGACCTTTCATTTTTTATAAGTTATACCTCAATGGAGCATACTCCTTGGTGACCATGGATGGTGAGCATATAATTCATCCCACCAATGCCAAGTTCCTCAATAAATAATTCAATTGAGACTCATGGTCCTTCACAACCTTAAAATGTATGGTCCCTCATGACTCGAAACTACCTCTGGTCCCGTATGACCTTAAACTGCACGTTCGTCCCACAAGACGTTAAACTGCAAGATGGTCAGGCCTCCCTGACCAAGGCCCAGCCTCGGGCCCCCGGCCCAGGATCTCTCCTGTGGGATTGCACGGTGTGGTGTGTGATTATGTCCTCATTCATGTTGGGTTAGTCTCTACACCATATACCGCCCTTATTTGAGGTGTCCTCCTTCTCTCCCTATCCCCACTGCAAGACATTAAACTACAAGCCAGTCAAGCCTCCCTGACTGAGGCCCAGCCTCGGGCCCCCAGCCCAGGCTCTCTCCTGCGGGATTTCACAGTGTGGTGTGGGACTATGTCTTCATTCACGTTGGGTTACTCGCCATGACATACACATTACTGGATGAAATGCCTCTCATTTTCCTACATGACTTTAAACTATTCTTCTAGAACTACGTGTGGCTTGATTCCCATCCTTATGGGATACGTAGGACTGCCTGAACACCTAGGTTTTAGGTCCAGCCCCGTCTCTCAAGAGATCCCACGATTTCCCGGTCACCTCGGCCTCTTGGTCTGTCCCTCTCCACAAGGGGGATATATAGGTGTGGTACAGGGTTTTTGGCGCTATGCCCCCTTCTCCCGGGAATCCGCCATCTTTTGGCTGCTCCCAAACTGAGCCCTTCGACCCTTTTTAGTGGTCCTCTAATGTGTTCAGAGTACTCTGGTCTAGAACCTGGAGTGTCAGATTCAACTTAGGAAAGTTCCGTCCACTTGTCGAGCTTCGTGCTCCCCTTCATTCGGGCCCCCATTATCTTTCACACCCAGAGGGAACCCCAAGAACGGCCTGGATACAATGCCTAAGGGATCTCCTACCATTATGGGCCAACGCCCCCAAGGGTTTCAGACAGCAAATTGATACAAATCCCACGTTGCGAACATGGTCAGCATTTGATGCTCATTTGTTTATCCCCATTTCAGGATAACACGACAGGATGTTGTGTTGTGAACATGGTCAGCATTAATCCTTCATCGTCACGTCGACTCTTTCAGGCCCTGAATATTGGTTGCATGATTCAAATTGTGTTCCACCCCATTGTGTCAAGGTGGAATCTCGACACTCTTTGCACTAACCCTCAGTGAACTTCCACACGTCAGTCAGACAAAGCTGTGTTACGGCATCTCTCGGGACTCCCACGATCCGAGCACTAAGATTATAGGCTTGGGTCTTTTCTAAGGGTCATGCAAAGCTTGACCCTCATCCACACGAGAAATTATTGGTCACCTAGACATTGAGTTTCGGGCCCAGCTCATCTAGAGGCTAGTGTCTCCTACCCCCTTGATTTTTAAAACCCTCACCAGCCCCTTGGCCCAAGGCTCTTCTCCCAGAATCGCGCGCGGTGATGGTATGAGATTATGTCCTCATCTACATCGGGTATGCTTTATCGCGTCATGCGCATTCTCCTAGGTCCAAGACATATGACCTTAAACTATACTGATTAGTCCTACCACATGACCATAAACTGTGATGATATCGTCCGGCCGCATGAAAAAAAACGGCACTGCATTGTGATGACCTCTCCATAAAGGGCATCATGTTGGGTATTGGTCATTTACCATGCCATTTTTCAATGCCTTACGACTTGATTATTTTGGCGATGATAGGAATTTCTACCCTAGGTTGGTCACTCCACAAAAGAAAACCATTCACCTTCAAGGACAAACAAGATACATCAAATGCTGCTTCTTTTGGTGTGAGGGCTAGACCCGCACGCCCCTTTCATCCTTGGCACATTTACCTTCCCGTGTCCTGCCACCTTCCATAACTATGTATGTCTTGATTCCCATCCTCATGGGATACATAGGAACACCCAGACCTCTTGTCTTTGGGTCTATCTTGAGGTTTACTAATTCATCATTTTTGTCCTGCCTTTAGGACCTTGACTACGGGACCACATGGTGTGGTATGGGATTATGTTCTCATTCACGTCGGGTTTGCAATAGTCACACCACGTGCACCCTGTTATAAGAATTAGTCCTCCTATTTTCTATCCTACATGATGTTAAAAGGCACCCCAAAGAACTACGTATAGCTTGATTCCCATCCTTATGGGATACGTAGGAGCACCCGGGCACTTCCCCACGGGACCAGCCTAACTTTTGTGATCGGTCCCTTGACCGGAACACTTTTCCAAGGAACACATGGTAAGCAGGACCTTTTCCTCATTCACGTCGGGTTTCGTAAATCACCTTTCTATGTGTCTCCCGCCCTCCTTACCAATCCTTGGTCCGAGTTCTAGGACTTAAAGTAAGATTCTTTCCAGAACTATGTTCATCTTGATTCCCATCCTCATGGGATACGTAGGAACGCCCAGACCTATTGTCTTTGGGTCCATCCCCTAGAATCACAAGTCTATTCCCCCTCTCACTGTCGGCCCTTTGTCCTGACTTCTCAGAAAGTTGTGTAACTGTAGTATTAGCCCCAAATAAGTTCGGGATGTCCCACAGTGATACTGGGAAGTGACGGTTCCCTCACCATAGAGGTCCTGTCTAAAAGTAGGGATGATTCGTGACCAGATTAATGCATCTATCTAATGTATCTTCACCATGGTGGAGTAATTTTGGGAGTGTTGGATTATGTTTGAACAAACCACCACTTCACTTTCAAAACTTTGTGTGCCCCTTTATTCGGATATTCATCCTCTTTCACGTTTGATGGGACCCCCTAACAGTATGGATCCTCGACCTATGGTCCGCCTACTGTCCTAGGCCAACATTCTGGAAGACTGGTCACATTTTATGGGACCCCCTAATAGAATGGATGCTCGACCTATGGTCCACCTACTGTCCTGGGCCAACGTTCCGGAAGACTGATCAACAATATTGAGTTAGCTCCCATGTTGTGAACATGGTCAGTGGTCAGCCCTCATTTTTTGTCCCCATTTTAGGCCAGTACGATATGGATGATGCGTTTCCGCCACGGTTAACAGCTATCCTCCATCATTACACCCCTCCCATAGTGTTTTGAATTTGGGTAATGTGATTCACCTTTTTCATCTCCTTATGTTCTAATTGATTCCAATGCCCCCGAAAATGCCATGCTCGTGTATTAGAGCATGTTGAGGAGATGATACATTGCTCGGTCTGAGGTCCCCTCCATTTGGCTGGGCCTCCCTCTTCTCCTCGGAAATCTGGACTCGATTTCGGATGCATGAAGCTTGGTTGATGCCCCCACGGTCGAACGAAATGATAATACAAGCATCCTTTGTTTCTTACATTGGGTACGACTCACATGATCTTAGGGATGAATTGTTATTTATTTTGGGATTATGGACGAGAAGGATAAACCAAAGGTACAAATAAATGGATATGACCATACATTGAGAGCAAAAAGTTCATGAGCTGGCCAAAACAGGGCCCTTAAGGATCATCATTTTGGATTGATCTCTCCAACGCTGCTACCCTTTGTCTGGTGGCCTCCAGGGATGTTTCTCACTCCCTGAAGACTCTCTCCTCATCAGCAGCTGCAGAACGCAGTTCACCAATCCTAGCTTGTGCCTGCGCCCGTTCAGTTTGAAGCACGATCATCTGGTGACTTGCCTCCATCAATTGTTCTTGGGCGTCAGCCAGATGGGTCGTCGGTTGCTCCACGATCTCAAAGCATGCTACGATGAAGGCCTTCTTCTTTATCGCCTGCTCTATGAGGTTTCGGACTTCCTACTCCACCCTCAGGAATGCTCGGGTGCTCACCGATTCTTCCCGAGACTAGGCAACGTCGGTGCGCCAGCTGCTCTCACATATATTCTCAGCCATGTAATCACGGACTGTCAGATGGAGGCATTGAGCATCAGCCCCTATGGCACATAGGAAACACAGCCTAGTCTGGAGAAATCCTATCCGCCTTAGCCAATCCATCTGAGGCTGCCTGAGAAAATGTTGGATGCACTTCCACCCTTTGCATCATGTCATCCAGCTCTCCTCAGTCGCTTCTGAGTCTGAATCATCTATCTCCTCGGGATCAGTGGGCCGGTATACAGAGAAGACAGCCAGCATCTCAGTAGCAGGATCTGCCTCAAGGATGCCTTCTGGAAAAATAGGATCCTCGATATCCGGGCGACCTTCCTCTCTCGCCCCGACGGCGGCGGTGCCTTCGTTAGCTTCCGGCCTTGCTCTAATGACAGCACCACTAGTGTCTGATGCCCCCAGCTCACCAATTGTCGGGGCCGACCCAGTTTGGTAAATATGTTCTGGAGGAGGTGGTATGTCCGCCACTAATTCACTAATGTACGGCCTGGGCTCAACAGCCTGACGAGCCTCCAACGCTGAGATCACTGTATAGGTAGCATCCTGATTAGTTGAGTTCTCTGATAGTGAGCACTAGTTGCGAAGCAAGGGACTTACATGAACCTAGAGCATTAGCCTCCAGTGTTCTGGATGCTACAAGAGCTATCATGGCAGGAGACCCCTCAGCGCTTGTTAGTTCGATAATGGGCGTCAGAGCCCCACCCTGTTCCATCGGCGCCTCATCTCCTTCCTCTTTTGGGGATGCCTGATCAGTGCCTATATGCTCCTGAGTGAGATAGATAAATGGATTAGAAATTGTAGAAGAAAATGGATAAATAAGGGGGATAAATAAGTATAGAGACAGACCTCGAGTAGCTCGAATATGTATATTCCAAAGCTGAAGATCTCGCTACTCTTCTGCAGGCTCCCTTGGCAGGACCCTCCCTAAGATCCTTCATCTTCTCTTGTTTCCTCCACTCCCTCTGACTCATCACCACCGTCATCATCCTCCGAAGGCATCTGTTCAAGATCATGCCCCTAATAGAGCATCACTTTCACTAAGAGAGATGGCTCCACACGCCAACCCCATTGGCGCGCATACATGTCCATGGCCGTCAGGTAGGCATGTCGTCGATGAAAATTTACCCGGTCGGTAACCTGAATGAGCCCGACTTCTGGCAGCTGGATCCCATCCTACATTATCTTCTTACAGAGGGATTAATCACTCATCAATTGCCGCAGGGTCATCCAGGCCGACCACAATGCTGGGAAGATCGCATCGTGGGAAGGTTTGAGAAGGTATCTTATCTGCTTCCCTGGCAGTTCTATGGCCACCCCGTGTGACCCACCCCTGGGCAATGAGGTCGCAGCAACACCATGCGATGTCCCCACTGCTAAGGTCCCGGCCTGCATAGGCCTCGCTGCCTGGCATGCCCCTGGTCCCCCCTTCTAGTGGCACCTTGCCTGCTCTCTCGTCGCCTGGGTTCCACGTGGGTAGTCTCGAGTTGCCGAACTCGCTTGTGCAAAATCCCCTCGGGGTACGCGATGGTCTAGTGTTTGGCATACTCGGTCAATAGGCCAGCGTCGGCCCCGGTGGGAGGAAGGGTGATGACGTCACCAGAGCCATAAGTTGTGAAAATTAACCACATCTAGCGAAGGACATAGGGATTCCTCTCCTCCCAGACATCCATGAATACCCTCTTCGGCATTCGTTAGAGGCACCCGAATTTCCTGGAGAATCGGGATGGCACATAAGGCTCGTAAATGATCTTCCCATCAATCCGAGCCACAAGCACCCCACCTCGGATGCTCTGGAATTATTCCTGCTGCTCTAGTGAGCCTTGCCTGTTGTCTATAATTTGGTCGATCGAGGTGGGGAATGGGATGAAGTTGAAGTTGGAATGGTTACCAATTCTGATCCTTAATCCCTCCTCGCTGAGCATCATTAGTGCGACCCCGGCAATGTTCAACAGAGATGGTCGCAGGCTGTTGCCTGGAGGACGAATGGCATTTGGGAAAGTGTACTCGCCAAGATGATTTTCCACCCAGCTATGGAAGATCTGGAAGGGGCCACACACCCTCCGAGGTGCCCCCCCCCCCTCTTGAGATGTGTCCTAAAATGGCATAGAGCCTAGCCAGCATGGGGACCCCTAGATTAAACATTTTTTTGGAGGCCATGGTGTCCGCCATCACCAGGGTTATTGGACAGACACCCATCCTTGCGTCCCATACCTGCAAGATCCACCCGCTCAGGAAGGTGGCGAGGAACCCGGCATATCGAACATTTGGGTCTCGGGCCTCATTAACGCGGTAGCCCCATGATTGGTATTGCCTCGCCTCCAGGATCCTCCAATACGATCCGTCCTTGCTCCTCTGAGTCGTGGTTTGAAACTGTTTTCCCTGTCCCGGCATCTTGACCGACGAATTATTCTTCAGGAACAGGATGAACCAGTCCTTGTAGGCGATGTCCTTCAGGAATTCCTTGACCTCCATCCTCTCTTTGTCCAGCTCCAGCAGGTGCCACGTCAGCATGGGGGTCCATAATCTGTCCTCCCAGGTGTTCATTGGGGGAAGGAACTCATCATATTAATAGCCCTCCAGTGGGATAACTCTGATGCATTGGACGTCCTAGAGACTGATACCAACTTCCCCATGGTGAATATGAAATGTGTTGGTGTCAGGGGACCACCAGGTGAATAGCTTCGGCCCGAGCTCAGGCTGATAGTAGAAGTGGAACTGCGACATCCACACCGCCTCGAACAGACCAATGTGCCGCAGCTCAGCCCCAAATTGGTCGCATGTATGGCGAACCCGGTATACCCAGTCCCACTCACTAGTGAATTTGCCTCCGGACCGCAAATCACAATCTTGGAGCTATCCCTTAATGTCATCTGTGATGCTCTAACGGAGTGTGCTTGCGTAGAGGGCTGGGGAACTCTCCACAATGGGATCACCCCCAGCAATGGTACTGGTCCTCAGGTTCAGGACATATACATCCATGTGCCTGGTCTGTCTGGCAGGACGACCATTGTTGGTGATATTGTATTGGGGAAGGTCATCCTCCCCGGTCACCCATGACCGTGGTGTATCAACCTCAAATCTTGGCAGTGGAACCTCCTCCAGAATGTCGAAGTTCCATAGAGGAAGGTTGTTGGACAAAGGATAACCCTTCTGGGCATGGGTTAGCATGTTGAACAAAGTATGTTTGTTGGAAACAAACACCCTGGTGCCATAAAACTCCTCATTTTCCACCATTTTAGCTCTACGAGCAGCGGCCTCCCCCTCATCGATTTGGTTTGCAGCCATCTTCTTCCAGCCAAGTGCTTCGAGAGTGTTTTGCGGAATCTAGAGGTGTTGCATAAAATTTAGAAGTTGGGAACAAAATCGGAGAAGGCGGCGCGGAAAATCCCACGTTTACGCGTAAATAGAGCCAAAACTCAAAGGAATTATGTTGTGCCAAATCGGGTTTTACATGCAGGTGCAGAGGCAATTTCGCGCATGAGAGCTCTGAGCCTATTGCGCGAGAAAGTTGCGTACGGATTATGGGACCCATGGCCCATTTTATAGGTGAATCCGGGGTTCCACGCCACACGGAAGGCGGATTCCGCGCCAGATGTCATTTTGTGTGTCATAACATTTTTTGCATGCAGGGGGGCCACGAAAACCAACACTTCTGCATTTCGGCATTTCCCTCAGAATCCAATAATTGTGACCCCTCACTGATCCAATTCTGAGGGGGGGAATTTGTAGAGGCTGAAAAGTCTGTAATTCCCAAAGGAAGTTTCAAAATGACAAAGCGAAGTCATATTCAAACCTGTAGACCCGGTCTGGAGGGCCCGGAAGTGTTTCATGAAATAAAAGGGAATGCACGCGAAAAATTGTGGGCCGCGTGAAAGGGGTCTGAGATTTATGAAGGGATCCCGGCATAGGCGCACAATAATTTTGCGCCCATGCCCGCATGGCTAACATTCCGCACCACTGTCTCTAGCGCGCAAAATTGTGCGCGCCGCCTGGATTCCGCAAAGCCGAATGCCTATAAATAGAAGGAGACCCCTTCCATTTCAGGGTTGTGGAATTTGAACCAGATCTCATGTGTTAAATAGGACTTCTTCATGTGAAATATGGCCTTCAGGTACTGATCCTTTTCACACCTCCCCGCCCTGAGATCCGCCTTTGTGCGCAATCCCACTAGCTTAAACAGAATTCCAAACCCTTCAAGGTTCCTCCCTTGAATTCCATTCCTTCCGTTGTGCGCAAAATGGTCTAATTGCGTGAAATCCCTTCCTCTAGGTGCAGCCTTGCCTTTGGGTGCGGCCTTTGCCACTCATGCGCAATTAACATCCCTTGGGAATGATCCTGCTATTCACGCGCAAATACTTTGCCCCGATTATGCGTCGTCCCGATATTTTGGGCACAAACCATTTCTTTGCACGCAATCCTCGGGACCCCTCACCTTGATGCTCCCTGGGTACCTCCCTGCGTAGGCACCCGATGTCCTCCTTTTGTATGCCCTGGGCACACACATTGGGCATACACACCATGTGATGTTTTCCCGTACGGCCTTCCAGGCTTGTACGAAGTAACCTCAAGGTCCCTTGGGCGGCTTTTCCTGTTGCATTGCTTTGCCTCATGCTTCTTCGCACAGGCACGCTGACGGCTATTGCTTCTTCACATAGCCATGCTAACATGGACCCCTCGATGGTTCATTTTGTGACCCCCCTTCACTACGGCCTTGTCGATGCCTTCCCTTCCCCGAGGGGCAGAGGGTACCGATCATGTAAGTCCTAGGGGCGTGGAGTAAACTCAACTCGTCCGAGCTGCAGGATGTTAAACTAACAAGCACCTCGTCCTCAACACATGACGTTAAACTGTGATCCGGCCCCATGCCTCGCATGTAGGGTCCCCCCAGCTCGGGCATTCTTTACGCCCACTCGTCTCCACAGGGATGGGATCACCCCTCATATGGGATGATATCTTCCTTCTCGGAGTAGCGTTTTTCCATGGGGGAAGGGCAGCCTCCTTGGTGTAAGCCCCTATCCCCTCTTGCGGAAGGTAGCACCCATGCACCTCCGTACTTCCCCACCGCCAGAGCCAGCGGGGAGTGTGATAGGGAACGAGGAACTTCCTTTGTTCGGTCCCAAATACCTCTCCCTCTGCGCTTTGTCGCACCTTGGGCCTCCATCCTAGAGTAAGTCCCGGCACCATGGGCCACTCAACGTGTAAGCCCCTCTTCGCTTCTCACGGGCGCATCCTTTGCGACATGATCATCAGGTCCTTGCAACCTCTTATTTCTCACACCGAGCATGACTCACGTGAGCTTAGAGTGAGCACCGACCCTGACCCCCGCCACCAGTGAACTAGGAGGACTTTGATCCATGCTAAGGCATGGTACATAGGAATCCTCCATGAGGTTCAAGCCCACCACCCGTTCATTCCGAACTCTTCACGTCGGTTCACCAATCACTGTGGGCCGCCTCAGAGCGTAAGCCCCAATCCATTACCCTAGGCCGCCTCAGAGCGTAAGCCCCATCAATCCATCCACCATCGTGGGACATCTCAGAGTGTAATCCCTATCCATCCTGAACTACGTGGACTTTGATCCATGCTAAGGCATGGTATGTGGAAATCCTTCACGAGGTTCAAGCCCAATACCCACATCTCATCCTGACCACTCCCTCAAGCCCACACGCCTCGGGAAGATCATGCCCTATCCTAGAGGCCCTACTCCCTCTAGGTCCCATCCATGTGTTTATTCTCACAGGTCTCCTTTTTAGGTGTCACACCATATCATCGAACAATGATAACTTTGATTCCCTGCCACGGGGATACGTAGGAGGCCTCCACAAGGTTCAAGCCCCTTCACTTCATCACCTATCCTGATTCTTACCCGAGCCGCCACATCCCGGTGGGATCATGCCACCTCATTCCACTCCACAGTATTCAGGAAACCACCCACGTGCTGGACCCAACATCGGAGTTCCCTTCAGGGGGTTCTTTTATCTGATCCACTCTCAGTGTTCCGATCTGTCCGATCTATCTCTGTTGGACGTTAAACTCGCGGCATACCCCGTATTAAACATAGGAAGCTGAGGAAAACCTTAGATACATGCCTATGGCATACAATTCCGTGTGTTCTATGTGTGATTCCTCTGGATTCCGCACCCTCGAGAAGCCCTATAATAAGGGACAGAAGACAGACATGCCAATCCCCCAGTGTCAAGACACGTCAACGATGTCTCGGCATGACCACTCCCCTAACCGAAGGTTACTTCCCCAACCAGACCCCTTGGAGCATCTCGATGGAAGCATCATAATTAACTGGTGTCCATAAAGATATGGCACCAGGAGAATGATTCACGAATATGTCTTAAATCTATGAGGGAGACCCGGACTAGGTGACGAGCTCCGAGGAGGAATCCATGGAAGGAAGAATCGACATCCCATTATCCTGGTTTCGATTAAGGAGCAGACGTCCCTGAATAAGGAACGGATGTTGTCCGCCTTTGGAAAGCGGGGATGCGGGGCAACAAGCCACACGTCCTCTACGTGACGGATGCGCACGCGCACCCCGGTGGAAAGCATCAGAAACATATGTATTCATAAATATATTTTATATATAAATATAAATAGAATTATATAAATATATATTTTTATAAATATAGTAAATATACATTTATAACTATATTTATATATAAATATAAAATTATTTATTTATAAATATTTATTTACAAATATATTTTTATAAATATATTGATGAATAAATATTTATAAATATGGTTTGGGTTCGAGAACCTCGAAATTGGGTTCGAACTTAACTTGAATTTTATAAATAATATATGAACCCATCTATATTAATAATTATATAATAATTTAAAAATTAATTTTATTATATATATTATTTAAAATATATATATACAATTATATAAAGATATTTATAAATATATATTTATAATTATATAATTATTTTTTAAATATATATATATATATATATTTCATATATTTAAAAATATATTTTTATATAATTAGAGATATATATATAAATATGTATATTTATGAAGACATATTTATATAATTACATGTAAATAAATAAATACATATATATTTAAATATATATAATTATATAAATACATTTATAATTATTAAATATTTTTTAAAAATTAATTATATCTATTTATTAATATATATATATATATATCAAAATTAAATTTTTTATAAAGGTAGGGGTGAATTCCACATGAAGCGGTGTTCTTGAATTTCCCTAAAATCCACTTCTTGCATCACTTTTTGAGTTCCATTTAGTGAGAACCAATTCATCTGGCGTTTTTTCCTCCCATTTCAGAAAATAAAAAAACTAATCCTATAGAATTAAAAAAATCACTCTAAAAATTTTAATCACATAAAGCATCACATAATACAATAATTTAATATATATTGGGAAGAGAACCAAGATTATAAAAGATTGACATCTCTATATTGGATTGCCTAATCACTACAAGTGAGTCTGTCACAATGTTTTATTTTTAACATGTATTATTTTTATGAAAATTATTTCCTTGAATTTGTATGCTTCTTATATTATTTACTTAAAAATATAAATTATACTATAAATTAATTAAGACCATTGTGTAATGAATCAAACATAATTTTATTACATATAGTTAAATTACAAGAAAAATATATATATTTGATAGGAACAATATAAGAATAATGATGTGATAAACACCTGTAAAAATTTTATGAAATGTGGCTATATGAATGATATTAAAAACAATTATGGTGTTCTTACAAAGTTTCAACATAAAGCATCACACTATATAATAATTTCAAATATATTGGGAAGAGACCGAGCTTGTCAAAGATTGAAATTTCTATAGAGGAGTGCCCAATAAATATCAGTGAGCCTGTTAATATGTTTTCTTTGTAACATGTCATGTTTTTATGAAAATTACTTCCTTGAATTTATATGTTTCTTCTATTATTTCATTAAAAATATAAATTATATTATAAATGAATTAAGTACATTATGTAATGAAACAAACATAATTTTATTTCATAAAATTAAATTACAAGTGAAAAAGTAATATATTTGATTGGATCAATAAAATAATAATAAAGCAATAAAAAAGTAAAACAATTGTAAATATAATTGGTCCTGGTCTCTTAGAAATACCATAGATGTGAACAATATGCTAAAAATGAAAAAAAACATTTGAAATAATATTATAATTTTATTACTTCAGTATCAAGTGAAAATTATGTGAATAACAAAATAATGAAATGAGAGATATTTATAGGAAGTTTGAGTATCATCTGATAGTTGGAATATAAACTGAACATTGGTATAGTAAAATTACCATTAGAATAGTAACATAATCATCAGGAATTGTAAAATATATTACATATAATATTTTACATTAATTAAATAATTAAATATAAACATTAAAATAATGTAATATGATTTCTCAAAATATATAATATAATTCATGTATAAGTGTAAATTCTTAAATAAGATATATTTTAACATATTTTGTAAAAAATTATCTTTTTGTAAATGATTAAGTTAGAATTATATAATTTATAAAAAAATATTTATATAAAATAAAGATTTAAGTCTTCAAATAGTTTGTCGAAATCATCTTAGAGTGATTTTTTGGTATGCTTTTGAAAAATAGATTTTTTAGATGAATAGTAAAAATACTATTTTTTTCATATATATTAAGATTTATGAAATAATTGTGATATTAAAATTACTCAATAGTTATAACAAAAGTTTGAAAAATTAAAATAGATTTAATGATTATAGTAATGTATTTAAAAATAATAAAATTAATTTTGAAATCTATAAATCAATTTCCAAGGTCTAAATTTTATTTTTTTTCTAATAAAAACATTTTTAGATACATTAATTTTAATTAAATATTCCAATGATACCATTTGTTTTTGTAAAGTGTTTAAAATCCATGAAAAAAATATATTATTTTAATCAAATACTATTAATAGTTACAAGAATTAACACTCTACGTAGTCTTGAGAAAAAATAATACAACACTTAATATTTTATTTAAAAATACACCCTCCTTCACCTATAAATGACGACTAACCCATCCACCCATTTATCATTACTTAAAAACCTCTTTTATATCCAATTATATACCAAAATATCTCTCAATAGCCTCTTAACCATGTCTTTAAATTCCTAATCTAATCTAAATACCATTCCAAGAGGCCTTATAAAAAATTGCAAATGAGGCATCACAAAGAGTAAGATATTCCTTCCAAATTATAATTCTTTAATTTACTTATTTTTCTTATAACATATTTATATCTAAGTTAACATTATAAAAAATTAAAATATTAGTATAATTGTACACTAATTTATTTATGAAAATGAAATATTTAATATTTTATCATATTTTAAACTATCTTAAAAAACAACATTCATCCATAATATATTTGTACTACCTATTTAAATAATGATGTTTTATTTTCACTTAATCCTTTAATGATTGTTATTTAAAATAATTTTCAAGTATTTATCAAAAATTAATAATAAACTATTTAAATTTTTAAGATTATAATGATAAAATTGTTAAGATTTAATAAACATTAAAAATAAACAGTAATGGATTATTTAAATTACTTAAAAACTTCCATACTATGAAATTTATTTTAAATTATTATTATTATAGATTATAGATTTAATTATTCAAAATTCTATACTACTCAATTGTCATTACTCTCAACCTTAAAACTTCTAGAACTTATGGGACCATGGGACAAATATTATTTACCATCACTATTAATTCAAAGGAATTTTTGAATTGTGAACTGAACAAACTCTAATAATTAATGTGAACTAAATGATTATAAAACATGAATAATATATGATAATAAATGACTGATAATAATTTAAATAAACATTAATCTAGTTTTATAATGTATAATTTATTTATTTAACTTGGGTATTCAATTGGTTAAAGTATCCAAAGTGATTCCTGACTCTAGGTGAGGGTTCATAAACATTCCTTCTTTTATATTATTATATTTATTGATCCATATCACTTTACATTTCTCATATATTGTACTTATTTTCATCATAATTTATTTTAACATCTTTCTTCTAGGTATATTCATGTCTTTTTGGTTTTTTTCTAATATTTTCTTAAATTTAATCCATATGAAGTGTATATGAGAACTGTTTCCACTTATGCTTATTATCCTCAATTATTCTTATGTTCTTTTAATTCACCTTTATTCTTCTCCTAATATTCCCTAATATTATTTTTTTTATGAAATTTTAATGTCCAACATGATATATTCCTTTCCTATTTTGGGTATCTAAATGATTTTTCATTTGATTGTGTTTTGGTCATCATAATGTAACCCATATTTCTTATGGGTTAATATCATGTTTGTATTTGATGAAAGTTTATTTTCTATGTTCAAAACATATTAATGACATATTATAATGTGATGGGTTAGTCTAGAATTATTAAAACCCCCAATAAATTTTCAAATCCTTATATCCCAGGAGATATTATGTATGGTTCATGGGTAGTGAGCATAACACATTATGTTATATTGTCTTAGAAGTAAGCCTAAAATTTTTTGTGATGAAATGTATTATGTTTGTTCCATATTATCTGGATTCAAAAAACTATCTGTATATGTTGATTAAAAAGCATCTCATGCACTTGGTCAAGAGGAAGACTATTGCAAACCTTTTAGTGTTATGGAAAAAGAAGTGTCTATGAAACATGAGAAGGATAAGAAGGTTTGTAACAACCCAAAATATTAGTGATTATTTCCACTTAATAAATACTATATTGAGTATATTATGTTACATTAAATACTATACTAAACCAAAAATCATGAAACTTTAATAAAATTATATCATTAAAGATATTTTTTATAACTGTTAAACTAATGAGAATAGATAGTAGTAAATAATTTTTGAATTACTATATTTATTTCATATTTAGAATTTTAATTTTAATATATAAAATTAAATTTTGGATTTAACATATCAACAATATCTTAATATTATTTTTTGATTTTTTTCTAAAATAATATATCTTTAGGTGAATAGTAAAAAATAGGATTTTGTAAAACTATATCACCTTTTTGATACAAGAATGAATTAAATGTTTATGAATACCTTTTGATATACAAAATATATATATAATAAGTAATATAATACATTTCAAAATACTATGTTTAATTAATTAATCATGTGTTTAACATTTTTTAAACTCAACTAATATTTAAAAATATAAGCCGGTTTTACTTGCTTATAAAAAAATAGACTTTATCACCTTCAAAAATTAAATATAACAAAAATTATTTACTATTTTATTTAAACATGAAAATATTTTTTAACAAGTTCAATTTCATTTTTACACATAAAATTAATATTAGTATTATTTTTGTAAATTACCTTGATGATGGTAAAACAGTTTTTTAAAATGAATTATTTTATTAATATATTGAAATTTTAAACCAATAAATAAAAATTATCTAATTTAAATGATGAGTATAATATGATTATTAATCTTACATATAAATATATTAACACTCATTCAATTTTTATTCAATACTAAATAATATTAAGAACATACGTTGATTAAAAGTCATTTTTTTATAAAAAAATGTTTTTTAATATATTATATATTTAAATTTAAAATTTGATTTCCACATATTTAGAAAATTAAATATAATAGATAGATATTAAATTTAGGTTCAAAGTATAAATATTTAAAAATAGGGTTTTCCTTACATTTTTTAAATAAAATGTAAATTACTTAAGTTAAAAACTAGTTAACAAAGTTGAAATCAAAATGTAAAAAATGCAAAAAAATATAGTAAAAGACATGATAAATGTTTGAAAAATTTGTTGAAATTCTTTGTTGAATATTTATCGACCCAAGATCCTGCAAAAAACCATTATTATGAAATTTTGGATCCATTAAACAATGAATAGTGTAATGATATCATTGAAGTGTAAAGGGTATTCCCAAAAGTGCCATTTTCTTCACTTATAAAAGGGTATCACTTACACCCCTCCCTTGTAAAACTTACCATTATATTTCCCCTTAAAACTATACTAAAATTACCTCTCATATAATTCCTTTTCTCAACCATAGGCCCCTAATTTCTATAATTTAACTTTAGACCTTCACATCCAAGCAGATCTCTAAGAGAATATCCAGACTCTTACTTAAGTATTACATTCTTTGTAATATTTTATCCTTAATAATCCTATTTTATATATCTAATATCTATGAAAATATAATTAAATGATTATTTTTATTATAATAATTAATTATTATATTAATGGGATAATCATTATTTATTTCTCTCCATATGCTAATAAAAACAAAAGCGTAGCTAGTGCGTTGTGTGGATTACCTTCTCCACAAAGTGACGTCTTCAATTTTTCATCCATACCATTAAAGGTTGGTAAAAAATATGATATTAATGAATACATGTGATATATATAATATAAATATAATTTTATAATTTTATAATTATTATGTACACTAATTCCCTCTTGTTAATTGAGAAATGGAAACATTAATCACGCGTACGTGTGAACTACCACCTCCCCGAGAAATGAATTTTATTTGTCATCACACTCATCATGGATGGTTTTAAAAATATTTTTAATATATATAAATTATTTCCATAACACTATTAATATTCTAGATATTGTGGAACCATTTTAAAACTCTTTCGATCATGGTTAACATACATAAGGATTTATGGAAAAATTGACCAAACAACCTCAAGTAACTGATATAGGCAAGAAAACTATATTAAAATAAATAATATAAGGAAATTAAAAGACCTTGATATATTAAATATAGTTTAATAAGGTTTATAATTAATTATATAATAAAAATAATTTGATTATTCAAGTATTTAAGCCCAAGTACAGAGCACATTCAAATAGGAGGCAAGGAATCTTCCATATCGGCCTCATTACCTTTGAGTTACATGTTTTATTTTTATTCATTGTTATAAAATATTATTAAAATGAACTTATTTTATTCATGCATATATGTAACCTAAATATATACCTATTTAAATATCTTTTTCATTTAATGGGTTATACATGTATTTATTTCCCTTAGAAATTCCCACTTTCTAGTAAATCAAATTTAAGGGAACTTTCCAATTTCTAGTCTCATGTCAAGAATCACCACCATAATTAATATCTTCTAAATATACTCATTATTATATGGATAACTGTCTTGGTTCAATTCTAGGTTTATGGGAAATAATAGTTTTATTCCTTCTTTAAAAATGTCCTTTAGTTATTTCATAAAATCTCTACCCAAGTGCTTCATTTTTATTCTTTTTATTAAAAATATTTATCATGAATTTTCTAAAATAGAACTCCATGATAAATACCCATGTGTAATTTTAAATTATAGAGTTAAAAAAAATTAATTACCCCTTTTTTTGAGAAACATTATGATATATACTTTGATTATGAATTGAATTAGAATTATGAAACTATGGAAACCCTTGTCTTTATTACACATTAATTCATGATTTATTACATAAGAACACACATATTAAATCCCGTAATATCAATAAGTATAGTGTATTTGGAAAATTGGGTACATTAAATTACTAATTAAAAATATTTTGTACATAAACACTATTAAAAACTTCCTTAACATGATCATAATATACCATCATTCTTAACACTGCATGGGATAACTTGGAGATAAACATAAGAATGGGTAGGGTATAAAACCCAATAAGGGAATAAATATGGAATAACATGAATAAATTTTTACATGTTAAAAAATAGTAATTTAAATGGGACATAAAAGGATTTATAATCGTAAACATGAAAAAATAGGAATGATATATCATGCTAAAAAAAGTTAACAATGGAAAGTGGAAACAAATTTAAACATTGCATTATAAACATAGGTCAAAGATAACTACAAAGACATAATAAAATGGTGTGAAAAGTCCCATAATGGATTAGGTTCACTCCCTAATCCCATAAATGATTTCTTAAGAGACTAAAAAATTACCCAATTCATTGGAGCACTATATAATTCAGGGGGAATCTTTCACTTTCATATCATGTTATGCATAAGTGTGCCATATAGATCATTCAATATTGGATCATATTTCATCACATTTAATTAAAAAATCAAGTATTGTGGAATAAATACATGTAATTCCCCAATAAAATGATTATATGTATGTTTAGGTGAATACCCTTGAGTGAAAATAGAGAATATATTCACAATACAAACGTTTGGCATGAAAAAAAATCGCAAATAAATTTCAACACCATAACGACAGTACTTAAATATTAATAAAATAGTTTCATGAGAGATAAAGTGGTATATAATAATTTTAAAATCAAATTTAAATTAATAATTAAATGTAGAAAATATACCAGCATTAGGAATTGGAAATAAAATTCATAAAATAAAGAATATGCTTGAATAAAGAGGGGAATAAAAGGATCTATTACCTTGAGATGGTGATTCCAAATGATTGGGAAGAGATTATTGAAAGAATGGGATCGCATTAGTAGGAATCTAGAGAGGGGAGTTAATATTAAGGAAATTATAAAAGGTTTTTTAGTGAAGAGGAGGGGAATCTTTGGTTGGTTTGTATAGTAAAATAGATGGGAGTTCTTTATTATTTCTCAAACTTAGGTTTTGGTCTCTATATAATAAAGTAATTAAAACCACAAACATTCTCATGGTTTTTTACCATGGTTTCTTCTAAATAGGTGTGGTTTCATTTATTTTATATTTAAATGGGACTATATCATTAAAATATTATCTTTGGTGATGCGTAAGTGAGTCATATTCATAAATAAATGATTTTAAAACCTTAAAATATAATATAGGTTTTGGGGGATTTATAAAGGATTTATAAAATTAATAAAATAAACTAAAAATAAAATTATATTAAATGGGAAACATATATTTGTTAGTAGATACCTTTTTTATCACTTATTACATCACTTTTGGGTCATTATGATGTCATCAAACACACCATATATTTATACTGTATTTAATCTTTACCCAAAAATTTAGCTATCATAGAAAATTATAAAAAAATAACTATTGGATAATTTCAACTTTATGATTCCAAAAATAATATTTATTTTATCAAAAAAAGTTTTCTAAATATGTGAATTTTTACTTTTTAAATAAGGAATTATATTTATTGAGAAATTTTGGGCTTTTTGACAATAACAGTTTTTGAACCCTTATAAAAATTATATTTGACTTTATAAAAATTATATTATCATTTATATTTAATAAAAATTGTTTAATTTTATTATTTTACTAAAATATAATTTATTTTTGAAATTCGTGAATTCTTCAAAAATGAATATCATAATTGAAATTTCATATAAAACAAAAATATATTTTTTATTTTATCTTTTCAAAATAAAAATCATTTATAATGTAACAATAATAAGAAGTAAATATATTAATTATTATATAAAATATGCATATTCATATTATTATGGTCTTGATATGTATCCCTTTATTACACTGATAATATCCCTAAGGGTAATGTGCGTGATGGTGAGATTTTCATGGGGTGGTTCGACATACATGGTTTGGGTCATGATCTTGATGAGCTTGACCCCCCCCCCCCATAAACAATTTTGATCATGATATGGTTATTGGATCTTGGATTGGGATTGGTCAAGGAAAAATACCAGTGATGTTAACTCCCTAGGAATCTCTGATAAATGGGCTTCATAGGGCATGATCCTACTGGTCGAGGCCATCACTTCCATTGAATGTGTCAATTGAATTTATCAGAATCCTATATTTATACTAATCATATTATCACTATTAAATGGATAAATTATCAATGGTTATGATGCTTCATGATCTTTAAAATCCAGTATGATATAATAAAAACAAATAAGTGCGTGTTTATTCTATAACCATAATACATAATGGGTCATTTAATTCAATCATAAAGGGAATTTTGTTTATAAAAGTTCAGGTCGTGAAAATCTTTCCACCTTTATAAATTTCACCCTTGAAATTTTCATTTCACAATCTAAAATAGATGTGGGTAACTCTATTTCATCACCTCCTTTGATTACTACATTTATTCTTACAACTTTTGGTTTCTTCATAGCACTTTGACTAGGTTCATTGTCTTATTTTGTAGAGCATTCTCTCTATGATCTAAGATCTTCACTGACTTCTCCTCATATGAATGATCATTCTCCAATGATACCACCTATGGATTCACCACATGTAAGGGGTGTGATATTTAATTATTCAAGAGGGATACATTAAACACATCATGTACTAAATATATGTTAGGTGGGATTACTAGTAGACAGGCCACCACTCTGATGTGATCAGGGATCTCAGATGGACTGATGTATCTTGGGATAATTTTTCCATTCATCCTAAATATCATGCTTTATTCCATAGATATATGTAGATTAATACCTTATATCAAACCTCAAATTCTAGGTATCATCAACGATTTTTATCATAGATGTCCTACTGACTTTGAGACACCCAGATGTGCTTCTGAATGGTCTTGACCATTTCAACAATTTCCTCATCAATTTAAGGACATAGTAGTTCGCATCCACCAAAATTATCCAAGTATGCAGATGTTCTAAACTTCTTACCATAAAGGGATTAATAGGGATACATTTGGATGTCGAGGTGGAAAAAATTATTTTATGATATATCAACCATATAAAGATGTTTATCCCATACTCCTTTGAAGTCTATTGAGCATGATATAAATATGGACTCGAGTGTTGGGATATTCTACTTAGACTGTCCATTAGTTTGAGTGTGATAATCCATAGTGAATTTCAACTCAGTATTTAGATAATGTTAGAGACTCATCCATAACTTAGATAATCTCATATCTCGATCAAATATAATCGATAGTGGTGTTTCATGAAGCCTCTCTACTTCTCTAATTAATATCATTGAAAGTTGATCTAGTGAGAATTCATATTGAATTGGAATGAAGAGATCGGTATTTATAAGATGATCCACCATAGCCCATATAGAATTATATATTCTTGATGTCATGGGAAGACTAGTGACAAATTCCATGATTATTTTTTACCATTTCCATGTAAGTATGGGTAATTGTTGCATCATCCCCTTGGATTTCTTTCTTTCATCCTTCGCTTGATAACATATAAGACACCTTGATGTATATTTTGTGATCTCTTTCTTCATATTGTCCCACTTATAGTGCTCTAAGATATCTTGATACATATTTTTACTCCCTGTATGGATGGAGAAGGTTGATCTATGTGCATCATGCAAAAACTCCTTCTATTACTCAGGATATGATGCTACATATAGTCATGACCCAAATCTTACAACTCTTTATTCATTAATTTTGAAATCTGAGAGTTTCTATTTTCTTATACCTTCCAACTTCTTCTGAATTTCCATATCATCTCTTTGATAATCATTTATCTTCTTGAAAATGTATTCCTGAGAAATAATTTTTGAAATGATTAATGAAATTTCTTCCTTTATGATTCTTATGTCCATCCTTTTCAAGTCAAAGAAGATCAGATCCTTCTCAATTCTCATTGATGATAAAATTTCTCGATCCTTTATACTTATAGTGTCTACTTCTTTATTATCTTTCTGAGTATTATAGTGTATTGAATATTCATAGTCCTTAAATAGATCTAACCATATTCATTGTTTCATATTCAGTTAGTTCTATGTGAATATATACCTGAGTCTCTTATAATCTGTATATATTTCACACTTCTCCCAAAATAGGTAATGAAACCAAATTTTCAATGTGAATATTATCATATCTAACTACAGATCATGTGTTGGGTAGTTATATTCATAGAATTTAAATTTTCATATGGAATAAGCTATCACTTTATCATTCTATATTATTACACATCTCAATCCCTTCTTTAAATCATCACTATATACCATAAAAAAATCCCCACTTATGGGTAGCGTAAGTACAGGTGTAGTGATAAGCCTGTTTTTTTACTCTTTAAATATCTCTTCATATTCATTATTCTAAACAAACTTTAATCCCTTTTTTTATCTTGGTTGTAGGTTTTGACAATTGTGATAAATTTCTCACAAATCATCAATAATACCCAACCAATCTAAGGAAACTATGAATTTTTGTCATGGTAGTTGATCTTGTCCATCCTTCAATTGATTATATCTTTAAAGGGTCCATATATATCCCATTTTTTGTGATCATATTCCAAAATGATGATAATTCCTTCAACTATAACTCATGTTTTATATACTTTTCATGGAGATTATCCTTTCATAAGTTCCTTATCATAGTGCTTAGATGCTCCCCATTCTCATCCTTGTTTTTTTATAATATTATAATATCATTTATAAATAATAATAAAAATAAAGATAATATATAAATACTCTATTCATAATGTCCATGAATATTTATAGAGTATTATTGAGTATGAATGGAATTATTATGAACTCATAGTGCATGTACCTTGTATGGAAATAAGACTTGGGGATGTCCTCCTTCTTCAACCTTGCTTAATAATACCCGGACCGAATATCCACCTTGTAGAATTATTGGGATCCATGTAGATAATTGAATAATCCATCAATCCATGGTAGAGGATACTTGTTCTTTACCATGATTTTTTATCTCATGATAATCAATTAAAAGTTTCATTGACTCGTACTTCTTGACAAATAGGACTGGTGCACCCCATAGTGAGGCACTTGGGTGTATGAACCCTTTATCCATATTCTCCTATATTTTTTTCTTAAGCTCTTAAAGTTTCATAATAACCATTATATATAGAGTCTTGAATATTGGAAAAGCCCCAAGTATAATATTGACTTAAAATTCAACCTCTCGACTTGGAAGATGACTATATAATTATTTGCTAAACACTTTAGCATATTCCATCATAATGGTCATGTGTTCAAGGATTATATTTTCCTTAGAATCAATAATTTGAGCTAGATATGCTTTCTTATGGGGAAATAATATCCATTCTAGATATTTTGGTGCTAAATAATATTTATCCTCCTCCTAGTACTTCTAAAGAATAAAAGGACAATTCATGATATGGAGAATGATTTCCTTCTTACAGAAATGTATGTTGTATTAATGAAAGGAAATCCAATCCATACCCTGAATTTCATCAAATTACACTAAAGTGAGTATCATAAGGTTCTCTGGGAAGTTCAGCCTACAAATTTAGACAAGGGGGAGTTATATACTTAGGATTCAATAATTTACTCATTTTCCATTTTCATCAACAACTCTACTTCCATGCTTTTTAGGGGTGTTTGTTGGTCTTCCACATAACCTCAAGCATGCCTCACCATATGCCTAAGGCTATCGACTAGAAAAAAGGGTTTGATATCGATCATGGAGAGACTATACCCTCTTTATCAGTGTAATAACATAGCCTAAAATAAACAATAATAATAGAATCACATATAACTATAACAAGGATAAATACCAGTATCACACAACTAGAATTACAATATCAAAAATGAATAGTAGATATTTCATAGTACATTTCATGTGTCAAAATTAAAACCCAAAATTAAATACACTGACAACTCCCATGTGGGTCCCAAACCACATCCAGTTCCCTTGTCCATGATCCATCCCAAATCTGCTATATAATATAGGTCATTTTTTCTTATCTTGTCCTACAAACATGAAGTCTATTTGGGTATCGATCAGGCAGCCTGAGTATGGTGTGAGTATAACTCAATAGGCCACCACCAATGGAATATAAGACAATATCCAGTCTATAACAGTGTATATAATTTTAAAAATAATAAATAAACGTAATAAATTAAATAGTTTACATTTATTAAATTACTCGTTATTTAACTACATGACACCCAAGTTCCTGAGGAAACATCTACTCTCAATGCCTGCTTCAGCCCGTGTTGGAGTTTGAACTATCCCAAAGGGATATCATATATATTAAATTCACTGTTACCATTCATAATATCAATTTAGGTATGAATTCCATTGTCACCATTCATCATTTCAAGTCACATATTAACTCCATTACTACTATTCATCATTTCAAGTCAAATATGAATGTCATTGTTACCATTCATCATTTTAATTCACACATTAAGTCCATTGTTACCATTCATCATTTCAATTCACATATGAATTTCATTGTTAGCATTCATCATTTCAATTCACACATGAATTTCATTGCTACCATTCATCATTTAAATTCACACATGAATCCCATTTTTACCATTCATCATTTCAATCCACATATATCACAATATCATATTAATTAATTCATAAATTAATTAATCAATTTCAGCATTTTTATATTCACATAATTCCATTAATTAATTAAATAATTAAATAACCACATAAATTTTATTACTAATTCAACAATTAGTTTATCACATCAATATCATTAATGAATTTACCAATTAGTTAATCACATCAATCCCATTAATTAATTCAAAAATTAATTAATCAAAATCTACAATCCCTACACCCACATAATTAATTCAAAAATTAATTGTTCTAACTCAATAAATTTTAAAAACACAATAATTCCCATTAATTAATTCTAAAATTAATTAATTCTATTCAATGATATCAATATATCTATAATTAATTCAACACTGAATTATTTTAATTCATTATCCCAAAATTTTACAATCCCTTAATTAATTATTTTACCCAATTAATTAATTCAATTCAAGAAACTAAATTTCTAATCATCCAATAGAAATTCTATAATTACATACACATAATTGAAATCATACTTTTGGATTTGAATTATAGACCACCTACCTCAAAATTACTGAAGAATGCTCACCAAAATAAATCCCCAATTTAAAGTGGATCAACCATAATCACAATGAAGAATGGGATTTAGATTTGAATCCTAAATTCATGATCAAAATAATCAATATATAATAATCCTATTTCTATATCTAGAACCAATAATGGATAAATATCCCTCTTTTATCTAGGAAGAGGAGATAGAGAGGTATATAGAGATCTAAATGGGAATAAACTGCATACCCATGTGGTGTAGATCTTCAATACGGGCTTTGAATCATGAATACCAGAGGTTGAAAGCCTTCATAATTCATTTAGGAGTCTCTGAAATCAAGATAAAACATGAAGGTTGATTAGGGCTTAATTTGAGGTTAATTTGGGGGTTCGGGTATTTTAAAATCTAATTTTCATATTAATTAAAATTGCATGCATGGTTTTTTGGGTAGGGGCACACGGTTTGAAAAACTGTGTGCCTTAATCATGAACCTCTTCTAGGGGGTGTATGGTGTATCCTAATGGGGCACAAATTTTTCCAAAACACATGCCAGCCATGTGAATCCCATCTGCTAAGGTTTGCATGGTTTTTTGGGTTGGGGTGAATGGTTAGGGAAAACTATATTCCAACCGTGCACATTCCCTCCTCCTTCCAAAAATCTCAAATTTTTACCCAAACTCACCCTAAGGTAAAACCCAAATGAAAAGTACTCAACAAAAGGAAAAAGAGAACCTTAAAAAATCCCAATACATCTCTATAAAAATTCAGGTTCTTACAATCTCCCCACCTTATAACTGCTCATCCTCAAGGTGTACTCCCAAGTATCTCTAAGATTCCGAGTAAAAAAGAGAATTCCACTAAGCATGAATATCCATTTCTCTCTCCCAAGTTTCATCCTACACACATCTATATTGCCACAATACATGAACTAACAACATGGTATTTCCCTAAAACACTTTCTCATTATGATCCCACACACATATCAGATGATCCTTAATAGAATCATTGGTCTTAATCTCAACAACATTCACATCGATCACATGATAATGGTTAGGGTGATACCACCGAATTTGTGACACATGAGAAACTTCATGCATATTAGTGTGTCTCTGAGGAAGAGCCAATTGGTACACCACCAGCCTGATTCTCTCCCCAACCTCATGTGATCCAATGAACCCAAGCACTATATTTCCCTATCTATGTATCCTGTAGTGACCCAATCATGGTGAAACACAAAGAAATACATGATCACCCTTTGTAAACTCTAGGTTTCATTAATATTTGACAGAATATGACTTCTTTCTACTCAGAGACATATCCATACACTTCTAAATCGGTTGTACCTTCTTCGACATATCCTGTATGAGACTCAGTCCCAAAAAATCTGACTCACCCACCTCCATCAATTATAGAGGTGATCTGTATGTCCTACCATAAAGAGCCTCTTATGGTGCCTCATAAATAGTTTCCTAATAAATGTTATTATAGGAAAACTCTACCAAAGCTAGGTGCTTCTCCCAAGACCCAAAAAATTATAGGACACATGCTTGCAGCATATCCTCAAGCACCTATATAGTACGCTATGACTTCCCATCTATCTATGGGTATAATGTTTTACTCAATAAAACATGTTTAACAAGAATCTTCTACAAGACCTTCTAGAAGAGTGATTTAAAATTTGAGTCATAGTCATAAACAATATTCCATGGTACCCCTTGAAAATGAAATATCTCTTGAACATGAAACTCTTCCAATTTCTCCACTAATAAAGTCTCTTGAACTGGTAAGAAATGTGCTACCTTTTTCAAACGGACCAAAATCACCCAAACAATGTCATTCTTCTGAGGTATCCTCATAAGACCCGCTATAAATCCCATATTAATGTCAAATCACTTCCATTATAGAATAATAAATGGTTATAGCAAACCATAAGGTCGTTGATTCTTATGATTCACCTGTTGGAAGGTGTAGCATTATGTCACGAACCTTGTTATCTCATTTTTCATGCCCGAACACCAAAACTGTTGGTATAGGTCATAGAAAATTTTGGTCACACCTGGATGTACCACCCACTTAAAGGTAGGAAATTCATACATCAGCTCCTCCCATATACTCATAGGAACAACAACCCAATTCCTGACATAGATGATCTCATACTCATCTATGTTCCAATTATAAGGTGACTCTCCACCTTCAAGGATTTCCCTCACTGTAAAACACTCCAGATCCTCATACTATATATCAATAATTCATCTCAAAAGTGCAGACTCTACTAAAATTGTTACAAGATTTGTCTACTCCATACTCTCCTAAACCACAACATGTATATCAGCCAGCAAATTCATTATCTCCCACTCAACACTAGACTCCTGAATAGCTTGAGTCTAAGTTTTACTTCTTAAGGCCTCAACAAAATTGTTTCCCTTCTTGGAAATATGTTCTAGATCAAAGTAGATTGACTGCATATACTCAAACCATATACACTATCTAAGATTCCAATATTAGTGGGAGAATATATACTTTAAGATTTTTTTATTAGTATACATAGTAAACTTCTCACACCATAGATAATTCCACCAACACTTTAAAGAATAAACCACTACTTCCAACTCAATGTCATGTGTAGGGTAGTTCCATTCATGAGGCATCAACTGTCAAGACCCATACACCACAACTTGATCTCCCTACATTAACATTGCTCTAATTTCTATCATAGAAGCATCACAAAACACCATATACTCATTACATGGATCAGGTAGGATCAAGATTGGAGCCAATGTCAATCGCTTCTTCAACTCCTGGATAGAATTATATCATGCTTCTGACCAGTCAAACTTTATCCCCTTTTAGGTCAATACCAAAAGTTGTGCTACCAGTCAACAAAATTCTAGGATGAATCTTTGATAATATACATATAATCCTACAAAGATAAGGATATCGAAAACATTTTTGGGCTACTCCCAAGAAACAACTGCCTAGACCTTCTCTAGGACCACTAACACACCTTTCTTTGAGCTGATGTGACCCAAAAAGTGTAGTTGATCAAACCAAAACTGAAACTTAGATAGATTGGTGTATAACTGATTCTCTCTCAGTGTAGTTAGGATGAGGTCAAGATGTTGGGCATGATCATCATGGTTCATCGAGTACACCAAGACTTCATCCATAAATACTACAAAAAACTGATCCATGGATGGATGTAAAATTTTGTTCATAAATACCATAAATATTTTTGGTGCATTCATCAACCCAAATGACATTACAAAAAATTCATATAGTCCATACCTACTTCTAAAAGCATTCCTCTGTATATCATAAATTTGAACTCCCAACTAATAATACCCTGATATCAAGTCAATATTGGAAAATAAAAAAGCTCCCCTCAATTGGTCAAATAGATCATTGATATATATATATAAGTGGATACCAGTTCTTCATAGTCATTGGTTCAACCTCTAGTAATAAACACACAAGTGCAGAGTCTCATCAGCCTTCTTATCAAACAAAACTAGAGAACCCCATGGTGATGTACTCAGATGAATAAACCCCTTATCTATCAAATATTCTAGCTGATTCATGATCTCTTGAATCTCTATTGGTTCCATTCTTTACAGTAGAATAGAAAATAGTTCAACCCCCGAAATGAGCTCAATTGTAAAATCCTCATATCTCTCTAGTAGAATATATGGTAAATATTTAGGAAACACATCTGAAAATACATCCACTATAGGTAGAAATACATCCTGATTTATACCTCCATCATCCAATAAAATACTAGAAACATGGGTCTTATGCTCCCCCAGTTGCTAGTGATTTTTCCTTTCACAACCTGCCTTGATATCCCACTCTCCATGGTGAATATAATTTTCACCCTTAGGAGACGTAAAATTCAGTCTCCTGCAGTAACAATCTATGTGGGCTCAGTATGCTACTAGTTAGTCTATACCCACAATTAGGTCAAATCCTAACATGTCAAGGATGTAAAGATCCCAAAGAAAAATATACTCCTCAAACTCGAGCGAACACCCCTTGCACAAATAGATGTCCCTTGAACATACTCCCAACAATGTATCTATCGTCAACACCCCACTCAAGAACTCAACCTTTAGGCTCAAAAAATTAACAATTTGTGAAGAAATAAAGGAATTAGAGGCACTAATATCAAATAAGACACTAGATAATGTATAATCTAAAAGAATAGTGCCTCTCATTGTCGATGGTCTAGTCTCATTAAGTGTAGGATGAATGACATGTAATTTTCCTGACCCTATTTCATATGATGTAGTATGAGTCCCCTAAATTGCACCACTCTGCTGGTATGGGTACTTTTTCCCCAGATACCCAAATCCATTAGCCCTACTACAATGACCAATAAAACATCAGGTTCCGGACTGATATGGTGCATTTGATCCCCTTCTTGCAATTTGTTTCTATCTATATCCTCCATCACTACTCATCTGTCATGGGTTCCTGTAGAACCTATATAGATTCTCCATATGTCCATAAGATTGAAACTCTATATGTGGTAGGGGATAGTATCTATGATAGTGATCTGACCTACCTTACTGATGAAAACCACATAATCAAGGTCCTGTGTAACTAAACCTTCACCCTGGATATTTTTCCTAATATCCCCTTGGCTAACATTCTTATAGAGATGCTTCCTGCTCTCAGAAGATGTTTTTTCTGATCATCCAGTAGAAAACATGTGTCCTACACTGCAAGCCTCTTTCAAGTTCCCCTCAGCTATGAGAGCCGAATCCACCACCTCAACAAACTTTTTTAACCGAAATAGGTTAACATGGGACTTAATATCACATTTAATGTCATCCTAGAAATTAATTGTTGTAGCTATCTCATCCCCTTCCAATACTGGAGAAAAGTGTTGTAAATCAGTAAATTGTCCATCATAGTCGATCATAGACATACTCCCCTGAATAAACCTCATGAACTTAGCTACTCTCTCCAGCCTCATAATCTTTGGATATAAATTTTCTAAGAACTTCTCCAAAACTACTTCTAATCCATCCCGTCCTTTTTCCCTATTTGGGCCAGAACATCCCACCAGTGTTTCATTGATCCTCGCAACATGTTGTTGGAGTTGGTACCCTATAACCAAATTATGTGTACTTTATGATAACCTATATTCATATTTTTGAATATTAATAAACTTATTATCACGTCATTATTTTTCTTCTATGTAACATAGTATGTGATAATGTCTTAAGAGTAGCTATCATAGTGAAAGGTCATAGTAGTTCCCTACTATGATGAGAACCCATAAGTGCGACAAAACTATTCTAAAAATATATATTCTATTTTTGGATGATATCATTTGAGGGAAAAAAATGATACAGGCTATTAGGGGTGGAGACTCATAGGACTTTGAGGCATCTTCTTAGGGTGTACACCATTGGTAATATCCAGTGGGATATTATGATAATGAGACATGCTAGTAGGAAATCCACATTTATATGTGTCATTGGATATTCCTATCTATAGATGTTTGTATTGGTACTTAGACTTTAATATTATTATTAATGAGTATTTTGAGTCAGGTACTTTGATGTTTTGATGAAAACCATGATGACAGATATTTTTAGCGAGGTAGGATACATTAGGTGAATCACGAGTAATTTTGTATTAATGAATAATTAGAGAAAAGATTTGTCCCTTCTGTTCTTTAATGGAAGTTTATATATTAGTTCCTTTGATAGATATGATATAGCCTAAATAAATCCATGTCCATGGTGTTCTATAGGCAATTTCAATTTTTAGGAAGTTAAAGAAAGAGACATCGAGCACATAGTTTGATGGCACCAACATACAACCTACTTGATTTGAGATATCATGATAAAGGGATAATATTACACAGTAAGCGTATGTATGAGGTATTATTTCATTGAAGCATTAAATTATTTCTATATGGGTGCCTCGGCATGTTTCTAGATGCTAACCTTGGATTTTAGGCTGCTTTGGCTAATGCCACTAAGAAAGAGGCCTAGAGGGTCACACACTAAGTGTATCTAGAATCTCAGTTAAATAATAATATTATTATTTTATATTTATAAAGTTGAATAAATGTTCTTTATGCATGTGGTTTAATAATTATTCATGTTTTCTTGATTTCATATATTCTATCACTTGTTATTTGAGAGAATAAAATGTGAGCATAATATTTAATAAATTTTTAATTGCTATTTAGTGAATATAATATGTATTTATTTATTGAAAAATAATACAGTGATATTTATTTAATAAATAAATAGTCACTATTCAAGGCTTGATAAATATTATGGAGGAATGGAGGACAGATTTTAATGGTCCAGTGAGAAATAATAAATAATAAATATTATTTCATTAAATAATATTTAATTTAATTCAAAAGTTAAGAGTGTGTCTAGAAATAATAATATTATTATTATAATTAGACATTGGATTTCACAATTATTAAATAAATAATAAAGAGAACTTGTGTAATTATTTATTTCTAACCCTAGAGATATATAAACCCAATTATATTATTTTATTTAAAATACAATTCATTTATTTGGTTGTGTATAACAGATTTGGAGAATCCTCTCAAGCCCTAGAGAGATCCCTTCTCTAAGAACACTCCCAAGAATGGAGAGCAACCTTCTTCTACCTCCCACTCTTAAGTTAAGAGAGCTTAAGGAGAATGATTTGTAATTGGTTCTTGAGGCTATCAAAGGTAGATGACACAAGCGATAAGATATGTTATTCTAGCACCCATAGATTCCTATGACGAGGTTCTTATATTTTAGAAACATGTGTGGATCACCACTTGGGTTAATATACTCTTGATTCCTACAACACAACGAAAGTACAATGTAAATCTGTTATCAGATCCATCAATGAAGAAAGAATTCCAACAAGGTAATTTTATTTAATTAAATTTATTATAAATAATCTACGATGATCCACTCTTTGGTTCTGAATTTTTATCCCTTTTCTATATTATTTGACTCAATTCCATAGATCATAGTATTTATCATCATGTAAATATCATATTGATCATCGATCATGACAAAAAGAAAAATTGGGCACGACCCATCGCATGCTTTTGCTATACCCATAACCTACAAGTGGTATCATAGCAGTCACATAATTGTTTGTAATTATTTAAAGATCATTTATTTATTTACGTGATTTTAATTTAGTTTTCAATTCAAGTTTAATTTTTATTTTAATACAAATTGCAAGATCTACTTCTTCCTCCTTCGTTTTCCATAGATCTAATCAATATGATTAATTTTATAAATGAAATAAAATTGAGGAACTCATCTAGATGTGCCAAGGATTCTGTTCAGATAACACAGGAGTATATTCCATGTAATCGGAGTTACACATCATGTACTTATGTTCAATGTATCAGGATTTAATTTAGAAACTAATTCAAACCATGTACATTATTGACATAAGGTTTATTAATTTCTTACATTGTATGTTGACTAGTCTAGGGTGGTGCACGGTCAGCTGGAGTACATTCATTGTAGCCCACGTACATAGTGTGTAGTCTATTTGAGTCATAGATGGGTCATGTATTACTATAAACGACCTACCTAATTGGTGACCATGTAACTCAGAGACCACATGTTGTGTAGTTTCTTATATACATCATGTACTCCAATTATTTGAGGCATAGTTTACAAGCTAATTCCCTAGGCGTGTGCCTCAGATACATGGTGAGATATGTACATGCAGTGTAGCTCAGTTGTACACGCCGTGTACTTATACTAAATTACATAGATTTAAAAATTATTTATTATATTATGTAGAGCTTATCAACATGTGATTTCTTGTGGTCATTAAGTTGATAATACACACCATGTGATGGGTTTTAATATATATATATATATATAATTAATTAATATCTGTGTAATGTTCAGATATACATATCATGTATGATTTGTATTACATTTTTTACTCTATGTGCATTATATCATGGCATGTTACATAAAAATCATGTAATTCATGCAATCCTTAAGTTAATATTGTATGTTGTGAAAGTACGTGATAAGTCATGTATGCTATATGTCATAAAGAATAAATAATATATGATTTTAATATATGTTGAGTAGATTCGGATGGGTATTAATTGTGTTGGATACAAGGTATATTTCTATACACCATTAATTTTAAATAATTTTTTTAAATTTGTTAAAATTATGATGGATGATAATCTCATGGAAATTTGGATAAGAATTAAGATAAAACAATTAATTAATTAAAGAAGGTAATTAATTTATTTGAGCGCGATTTATCTTAAATAATACATATTAAGAATTTAATTCTAGTTTTATTAAATGTGTAATTCATTGCATGCATGTGGATGATTATGATCATAGACCATACCTTTGTATGTGATGGGTTTTATTTAATTTATAATTAAATTAATTTGTTGGAATGCATGCCTTCTCTCCTCTTGTTATGTAAGGGCCTACTTACCCATGGTTTCTTTTATGTAAACCTGTTTCCCCTCACCTGTGTGTGAGTAAAATAATATATAATGGATGTATATTCTAAGGTAGTAGAGGTGGTTCAAGTTTGGAGCTAAGGTGAAACCAATACAAGATAGATACATAAGTGGATAGGTGGAAAGCTGTAACACGAACCTTAATTGGTTCAAGGTGTTTTCCCCTAGGAAATTATTAGTTTATCAACCATTATATAAACTAACCATTAGTATAAGATCATGATCATATCGCTTTATTATTTTATTTCTATTAAGTTGCATGGTTATTTCATTATGGAAGATTTGTTGTGATCACATTAATTAATAAAATTAATGAGAATTCAAGATAGAACTAAAATAAATTAGATTATGTATAAATATTATCTAATACATGGTTCATTACTTAAGTAAATCCACTTAATATTAAAAAAACGTGTAATAAAGATAATAATTGTAAATTTAAACATAAAAGGATAAAATCCTTAAATTATATATATTAAGTTGGTATAGCCTTCCACTACTTCAATTAAAATCGAACCATAGTTCAAAGTTCTTGACCATCCAAATTTGGGGAGCTTCCAATTATTAGTAAATTCTAAATTGAGGTTTTGGGTAGACTTAACTTAGTTCATATGAAAAATTGATTGCTAAAGCAGGACTTAGTGTAACTAAGAGGCAAAGGTTGAGTAAATCCAATTAAAGGATTTCAGGATTTGGGATTCCACTCAACGGATCAAGGAGTTGTGAGTTAATGTAGTTGGAATTTGGAATGCCTACCTAAAACCATTCAATTTTCATAACCAACCAAATTTAGGGTAATGAGAAGGAAAATATGGATCCTTTATAATTGAATGTCCAAGAAATAGGATATTACGAACCCAATGGTGAGGGTTATTGGGTTTTTGATAAAATAGTGAGAGATTAATAAATATAATATTTATTTATTTGTCTAAATATTATCAGATAAAGTACTAAAATATCTACTCATCTTATTTGTAGAAATATAAATAAAATTACATCAAAAATATCATTGTGATATATAATTGATAAGGAAAACCTTTTCACTAGAAAAAATTTCCAAGAGTGGCAAAGGAACCTACGTGTTATCTTTCTCCATGAAATGAAATTATACGTGCTAGAAGAACCTA
Organism: Viscum album; assembly: GCA_963277665.1. Classification (NCBI taxonomy): domain Eukaryota; kingdom Viridiplantae; phylum Streptophyta; class Magnoliopsida; order Santalales; family Viscaceae; genus Viscum; species Viscum album. The sequence continues at coordinate 1,544,881,364 of OY728129.1, forward strand.
TTCCTAATGAACCTAGTAATGAGTAAAGTGATAAAGAGTTATAACTCTATGAGAAACATTTTAATTATTCCATATATATTCAATTTTTCATGCTATCATCTATGTCCAATTATAATTTGAAGCAAAATGAGGAAATGGATGCATATAGCATGATTTCCCAACTTCAGGATCTCTATCAAGAGAAGGAGAGACAAGAGAGGTATGAGATCTCCAATTCATTTCTTATAACTATTCTTGGAGTGTATTCACTATATGGGTCTCATGTAGTTAAGATTATTATCTACATTTAATGCTTATACATCTTAGAGAGTAAAATCTCAGATGAGTTTCATATAGATATCATACTTTCATCTCTTCTAAATACCTTATCTAGTTTTATTGTTAATTATAGTATGAGAAATAATAAGAAGTGTATTTTATAACTTATTACTTTAATTTTATAAGTTGATAAGGAAATGGGGCATGATAACCCCATGGTCCTTATGGTTAACAAGAAAAATAAGAACAAGGAAAAGGGGACCAAGACTCATAACAAGTCTAATGCTCCTGAGCACCATCCTTACAAGAAGAGGAAAACCTAGAGGTAGGGTAAGGAAAAGTAGGTGGTATGTTTTTCATGTGACAAGAAGGGACACAAGAAGAGGAACTGCACCTAGAAGAAAGGGGAAGCTAAATGTGCATTTGTTATTGAGTTTTATCTTTCAATATCTACACATTGGGTATTAGATACTGCTTGTGATGCTCACATTTGTATCCAAATATAGGAACCAAGTAGATTCTGGAGGATTTATAGAGGAGAGGTGGATCGGTGAGCTACCAATGGTGTGAGGATAGCTTCTATATCCATTGTAGAATACCACATTTCATTTCCAATAGGAATGATTTAAGTTTTAAAATATTGTTATTATGTACCTATGGTTACTAAGTACATAATTTCTGTATCATGCCTAGATGTAGATGGATTTATTTTCATGATTGGAAATAAAATTTGTTTCTTTTATAAAGAAAACATATTTTATAGTATGAATCATTTAAATAACAGTATTTATGTATTAAATTATGAAAAATGTGTATTGTAAATTGATAAAGATTCATGGTCACATGACTCATATAACACCCAAATATGGAATCACCATCTTGGTCATGTAAATGAGAATCATTTGACAAATATCTATCAAGATGGTTATTTGGACTCATCTAATATAAAATCACTTGAAAGATAACATGCTTGTTTATAAGGAAAAATGACCAAACCAATGTTTGGTAGACATCATGAAAGGGCCACAGATCTTTTAGGATTGGTACACACTGATGTGTGTGGGATATTTCTAGTAGAACCTAGAGGTTGATATTATTAATTCATAACTTATACTGATGACTTGAGTAGATATGGATATATTTACTTAATTAGGTATAAGTCTGAGTCCTTTGAGAAATTTAAGGAATTCAAGAATGAAGTATAGAATTAACTTGGTAAGAAGATAAAGAAGCTTAAATTAGATCGAGGTGATGAATATCTTAACTAAGAGTTTGTCAATTTTCTATAGGAGTTTAGGATTCTATCTCAACTCACTCCACCTTACACACCATAGTGGAATGGTGTTAGTGAAAGCAGGAACTGTACGTTATTAGACATGGTAAGTTTGATAAAAAGTTATGAAGATCTTCTGTTATCCTTTTGGGGATATGCATTAAAACCTGTGGAATACACATTAAACTGAATAATAACTAAATAGGAAAATTGAATTCCATTTAAGCTATGTAGTGGAAAGAAATTCATTTTCTACACACACAATTATGGGGATGCGAGGCATTTTGTAAGGCCTTCTAAAAAAAAACTAGCAATTTGAGGAACAAATTAAATCTTTATAGGGTATTTAAAGGAAAAAAATGGATACTACCTATACAAACCCTTAGACAAGAAAGTGATTATCACTAGAATAGTCATCTTAATTGATAGGGAGAACATCCTTAAAAAGGATAGTGGGAGAAAGATTGGATTCAATGAAGTTAATTCTCAAGATAAACAAGATATGGTATATTAATAGATTCTATAGGTCCCCAGGGAAAAAAGTAGTTCCTCAAACACAAGTATTGTGTAGGAGAATAATAGAGATAAATAATCCAAAGATATATGGTTTTCTAGTAACTGATGATGGTGACTCGTTATTAGTTGACAATAATGAACCTCTCTCATACAAGGAGGTAATAGAGATCTCATAAGTTGCAAGATGGAAAGAATCCATGAATTCTGAAATGGATTTCATGTATCAGAACCAAGTTTGGGATCTAGTTAATGTATCAGTTGATGTAAATACTGATGGATTCAAATGGGTATTTAAGGGGAAACTAGACATATAAGGTAAAGTAAATATCTATAATGAATGGATAGGGGATAATGATTTTAAACAAAATCAAGGAATTTATTATAATTAAACATTTTCATTAGTTTCCATGTTTAAATCTATCAAAATTATACTTATTATAGCAGCTTACCATGACTATGATATTTGGAAGATGGGTGTAAAAAACTAAATTACTTAATGGGAACCTTTAGGAAGATGTCTATATGACACAACCAAAATGGTTTGTAACCCCAGGTGATGCCAAAAGGATTTTCAATTTTCATACATCCATTTACTGATTGAAGTGGGTATTCAAGTCATGAAACATTTGATTTGATGAATCCATAAAATAATTTGGTTTCATTAAGAATTAATTTGAGATGTGTGTTTACAATAGTTTTAATGTGAATGAGGTAATTATACTAGTAATATCTGTTTATGACATGTTACTTATTGGAAATTACATAACATTCTTACAGTCTATTAAGGAATGGTAAAAAAAAGTGTTTCTATATGAAGGACTTAAGTGAATTGGCCGATATTCTAGGGATCAAGATCATTCATGATAGATTAAAGAGGTTTCTTGGACTAATTAAAAGTATATATGTTTACTAGATACTAAAGAGATTTAGTATGGAAAAATCCAAGAGGGGATTGGTTCCAGTGTCACATGGTTTACATCTTTCTAAGAAAATGTATCCTCAGACACAACATGATAAAGAGAGAATTAGTAAGATCCCATACTCTTTGGTGATAGAATTAATCATGTATGCCATGTTATGTATGAGAATTGATGTTTCATATGAATTGATCATGGTAGGAAAATATCAACTTGATCTAGGAGAACAACTTGTTATACTATTAAGGATGTCCTTAAGTGTCTAATAAGAACTAAGGATATGTATTTAGTTTATGGAGGATATGAGAATCCGGTCATCAGGGGATATACTGATGCTAGTTTTTAGATAGATCAGAATGATGTGAAGTCACTGTCAGGATATTTTTTATATCTCAACGAAGGATATATGAGCTGGAAGAGTTCAAACTAGTTGTCACTAATTATATAGTGTATTCCAAGTATATAGTGCCTTCTAATGTAGCTAATAAATCCATTTGTATAAAGAAATTTTTCCAGGATATTGATGTGGTACATAGTAGTAAAGACCCTATCACATTGCATTATGATAATACTTTAGTGGTGGCTCTTACAAAATAGTTAAGGTCACACCAATGGATAAAGCATATACTCTGGAAGTATCAGGTTTTGAGGGATTTTTATCAAAGGGGGTGAAGTTTTAATAAGAAGAGTACCCAAGGAAGATAACATGGTGGACCCCTTGACTAAAGGCCTATCTTAGCAGAAGCATGAGTAACATGTGAGAACTAGTAGACTGAAGGTTGTTAGTGGTTGGATCTAGTGCAACTGTAAGTCTATTGGAGTTGGTTCCATAGAACCAACTTATGTGTAATTCATGATAACTTTTATTCATAGTTTTTAATATTAATAAAATCCTTATAACATCATGATTGTTCTTCTACATAACATAGTATGCGATAATGTACTAGGAGTAGTTGTCACACTAAAATGTTATAATAGTTCCCCGATATGATGAGAACCTAGAAATTTTGTGACACGATTCTTGAAATATATGTTATATAGCCGAATGATATCATTTTAGAGACACAAATGATACAGAATATCAGGGGTGGAGACTCATAGGACTTTAAGGAATCTTCTCATGGTGTACTCCCTTGGTAATATCTAGTAGGATATTATGAGAATGAGACCCATTAGTAGGAATTCCAAATTTATATATGTCATCAGATGTTCCTATCTACAGACATTTGTATTGGTCCTTAGAATTTAAGATTATTATTAATGAGTAGTATGAGTTAGGTACTTTGATGTATTGATTAAAACCATGATGATATATGTTCGCGGTGAGGTAGGATATGTTAAGTGCATCACAAGTAATATTTTATTAATGAATAATACAAAAAAGTATTTTTCCCTTTTGTTCTTTAATGAATATTGATATCTCAAACCCTTTTATGGAAATGATCTAGACTAAATAAATCCATGTCCATAGTGTTCTATAAGAAAGTTCAATTTCCAAGACTTCAAAGAAAGGGACATCAAGCACATAGGTTGATGGCACCATCATGCAACCTGCTTCATTTGAGATATCATGATAAAGAGATTGTATTAAACAGTAAGCATTTGTATGAGGTATTATGTCGTTATGCCATTAAATTATTTCTCTATGGGTTTCTTGGTGTGTTGATAGATGATAACCTTGGACTTTAGGCTTTTTCACCTACTTCCACTGAGAAAGAGGCTTAGAGAGTCACACACTAAGTGTATCCAGAATCTCAGTTAAATAATAATAATAATATTTATTATTTAACAAGTTAAATAAATATTATTCCCGTATGTGGTTTAATTATTATTCATGTTTTCTTGATTGCATATATTATGTCACAAATTATTCGAGAGAATATAATGTGAGGAAAATATTTAATAAATATTTATTTTCTATTTAGTGAATATAATATTTATTTATTTATTGGATAATAATGTAATGATATTTATTTAATAAATAAATAGTCATTATTCAAGGACTGATAAATATTGTGGAGGAATGTTGGACCAAGTTTAATGGTCTGGTGAGAAATAATAAATATTGAATATTATTTGATTAAATAATTTTAATTTAATTTAAAATTCAAGTTCATATTGATAAATAATAATATTATTATTATTATTAGACATGTTTTTTCTCAAGGATTAAATAAATAATAAAAGGCAATTGTGAAATTATTTCTTTCTAACCCTAGTGATGTATAAAACCAATTATATTATTTTCTTTGAGATCCAATTCATTTATTTGGTTGTGCACAATAGATTTGGAGAATCCACTCAATCCCTAGATAAATCCCTTCTCCAAGAATTCTCCCAAGAATGGATAGAATATTCCCCCACCTCCCACTCTCAAGTCAAAAGAGATCAAGGATAACACTTTGGAAGTGGTTCTTGAGGTGATCAAATTCGAATGATGCAAGTAATGGGATATATCATGCTCACACCCAGATATTCCTACAGATATGTTCGTAGATTTGTAGAACATGTGTGTATCACTACTAGAGGTAATCTGCTCTTGATTCCTATAATTAAATGATGGGATAACTTAGATGTTTTTTCAGATTCATCAATAATGAAATAATTCCAACAAGATAATTTTTAATTAATAAAATTGAATATCAATAATATGTGATGATTCTCTATTTGGTTCCAACATTATATCTATTTTATATATTCTTTGATTCAATTCCATAGATCATGACATTTATCATTGTGTATCATATTGATCATCAATTATGAAAAAAAAATGCAAAGTTGAGCATAACCCATCACACGCTTCCTTTGCGCTCGTAACCTACACATGTATGCAACCAACTTGACCCTATTCTCAACAGGACTCTCCAAGTGGTCTAGTATAGTCTGGATTGACTCAATCCAGAACTAATGTATACCCACTCCAGTAAAATTTAGAGGGTGCTGCAACTGAAACTTCCCTCGTCAGATCAGACATACTCTTTACAATCCACCCTGGATTTATCTATATAAACTGTAGTAAGAGAGAAAAGTTATCTTAGAACTGCTCACCTACTTCCTCACCCAACACTACCGGTGCCTCATGTTCCACCACTAGATGATCATCCCCAGCCATATCCATATTTCATCCTCTCAACAAGAATCATCATGGAGGAATATCTCAACAATTCCAAAAACACATCTCAGGACACATAACACCACTTTAACGCATTTATGGGAAATCACATAAAGTCGTAACAAGTCATTTTCCCCAAACCTCACCACATAGTCAAAACCAAGATGCTATCACTACACTTAACCATCCTATGTCTAGTTTATGGTTAAAAAAGGGTAAACTCATTCTTATATTCAAGTTTCTCATTCATACACCCAATTATTCAAATTTTTCATCATTTTATCACTTTTAATTTCATGTTAGGAACCATTTTTAAATTAAATTACACAAGTAAGGAAAAAAAATCAAGTTCAACAACTTACCCAAAACCTATTTTCCCATACATGCATAAAATGATGCATGCCACAAAATAATCCTGAGTGCCTAGAATGATGCATGCATACTCAAATATCATTCCATTCTAGAACATGATTCAAATATCAAAAATTTCAAAAACAATTATCTCATCACACAAAAAGTGAATCACCCAAGGTGAAATAAAATATAGATGTAACAACACACATCAATAACAATAATCCCACCCTAGGTACTTTGGTTTTCCCCCATACACGGGTTTTCAACTCCTATGCACATGATCATGTTCAAGGACCAACTCTTCCCAGACTCCTATCTACCTTTCCCAAATAGAATGACAAAAGAAAGTTTTCTTATCATACCACTTTGTGACATCTCGTCCCGGGTGCCACACACCAATGCCCAGAGCCAGTCTACCACATGACCATAGGTGTGCCTCCCTATAGGCCATAGGATGCCGACAAGGGGCAAGGGTCTGATATTGGTCATGGAGAGACTATACCCTCATTATCAGAGTAATACCACAACAGAAAATAAACAAAAATAATAGAATCACATATAACCATAACCATGATAAATACTAGTATCACAAAACTAGAAATACAATATCAAAACTGAATAATAGATATTCCATAGTACATGCCAAGTGTCAAAATGAAAACCCAAAAGTAAATACATGGACAACTCCCAAGTAGTTCATGAATTGCGTCTAGTTCCCTCATCTATGATCCATCTCAATCCATTCATCTAACATAGGTACTTTTCCCTTATCTTATCCTACAAACATGAAGTCTATTCGGGTATTGATTAGGTAGCCTGAGTAGGGTGTGAGTAAAACTCATTAGGCCACCACCAATGACGTCTAAAATAATATCCATTCTATAATAGTGTATGAATTTGTATAAATAATAAATAAAATCAATAAAGAAAATATTTTACACTTATTAATTTACTCTTTATTTAACCACATAACACCTAGGTTATCGAGAAAACTCATACTCTTAATACCTTCTTTGGCCCATGCCAGAGTTTGAACTATCCCCAAGGGATATCATATATCATAATGTTGTCTTTACCATTCATCGTATCAATTAACATATGAATTCCATTATTACCAATCATCATTTAAGTCACATATGAATTCCATTGTTACCATTCATCTTTTCAAGTCCCATATGAATCTCATTGTTACCATTCATCATCTCAATTCACACATGAATTACATTGTTACCATTCATCATTTCAATTAACATATGAATTTCATTATTACCATTCATCATTTCAATTCAAAAATTAATTCCATTAGTACCATTAATCATTTCAATTCACACATCAATTTCATTGTTACCATTCATCATTTCAATTCACACATGAATTCCATTGTTACCATTCATCATTTCAATCCACGTATATCACAATATCACATTAATTAATTCCCCAATTTATTAATCAATTTCAAAATTTTCATATTCACATCATTCCATAAATTAATTCAATAGTTAATTAATCACATAAATTTCATTACTAATTTAAAAATTATTTTATCACATCACTGCCATTAATTAATTCACAAATTAATTTATCAAAATATGAAATCCTTATATCCAAATAATTAATTCAAAAATTAATTATTCTTACTTAATAAATTTCATAAACACATAAATTCCCATTAATTAATTCTACAATTAATTAATACTATTCAATGATATCAATATCTCCATAATTAATTCAAAAATTAGTTATTCCAATTCAATATCCCCAAACTTCACAATCCCTTAAATAATTAATTTACCCAATTAATTAATTCAATGTAAGAAAATAAATTGCTAATCATCCAATATAAATTATAAAATTGCATACATATAATTGAAATCAAGACTTTGGGATTTGAATTATATATCACCTTCCTCAAAATTGATGAAGAATGCTCACCAATAGAAATCCCCAATTTGAAGTGAATCAACAAAAATCATGATGAAGAATGAGATTTATATCTAAATCATAAATCCATGATCAAATTAATAAATATCTAATAAACATATATCTAGATATAGAACAAACATTATATAAACATCCCTATTTTATATGGGAATGGGGATGAGAGAGAATGAGATCTAAATGGAAAGAAACCATATGCCTGGGTGGTGCATATCTTCAATCCGGGCTTTGAATCACGAAGAACAGTGATCGTAAGCCTTCAAAATTTATTTTAGGGCCTAAAAAATCAAGAGAAAACATTAGGGGTTAATTGGGGGTTTATTTGGGGTTCATTTTGGGGTTCAAGTATTTTAAAATCTAAATCTTGGATTAATTAAAACTACATGCACAGGGTGTTGGGCAGGGTCACACGGTTTGTCAAACCATGCACCTTAACTATGCACCTCTTTTAGGGGGGTACGGTTTCTCCTAATTGGGTGCATGATTTGAAAAACCATTCCTCAACCATGAAAATCTTTTATTCTTGGGTCTGAATGGTTTGTTGGCCTGGGGAACACGGTTAGGGAAAACGGTGCGCCAACCATGCACATGACCTCATCCTTCCAAAATTATCTAATTTTTACCCAAACACATCCCAAGGTAAAACCCAAACTAAAAATACCCAACAAAAGGAAAAATAGTACCTAAAAACAAGCCTGATAGATCTCCATAAAATGATGGGTTCTTACATAAACTTGAGTTATATGAAGAAATGTGTAGATGCAGAATTGAAAAGTACATTCACTATTCTTGAATGAATAACTAGCATACCTATCACCACTTCATTTTTGGGATCCACCTCAATGGTTGTGGTGGAATAATCATAGCCTTACTGCCTTGGAAATTTTTATCACTAAGTTTCTCTGACCACCCTTGTCTTAGTGTATTGGTTTGTAAATTTCCCTTATTCCTCATAGTTTAATCATTAGACAATAGGATGAGGGTTGACTAGATAATTCCTCTCTTCCATTTCATTGGTGGGTTTCTCCCATTAGCAATCACTAGCTCAGTTTCCTTTTTTCTTGCACTTAAAGTATTTCTTTTTCTAATTTAGATAATTTATTGGGTGCTTATTTACATACCTTTGACAAGTGTAATGTTGAAATTTCTTACCATTGGTAGATTTCTCCATCACATAGCCAAAATTAAACTCTACCTTCTAATTATTATCCCTATGAGACCATTGAGATTCTCATATCTTCAATTCAACATTAAGGCCAAATCATAAAATGTATTATCTATTAAATTCTTGTATTTCTAGGTATTTTCCTAGACTCAGTTTTTTCCCATAAAAGAAGCGGTCAAATTTTCATTCAGGGGTAATGATAAAGTCGGAGGTGTATCGTAAAAATAATGTGAATTTTTCCTCATACACCCTGATGGATTCATCATCTTTGTTCTTAAGGTAAAGTAAAAACCTTTCCATTTCAATTCAAATAGTATGAGGAATGTATTTTTTTTAAAAAAAAATTCTGATATTCCTTATACCCCTTTACTTCAATCTATTCCTTAGGATTCGTATTATTGATCAATGTACACCACTAATCAGATTCTCCCTCCATATGATAAAAAACCAGTATGATTATCTCCTTCTTAGAACATTAAAAGATGGATAATATCTTCTTGGTGGATTTGATCCATTTTTCTGTGATTAAGGGATCAGATTATTCATTGAATTTAGGAGTCCTTTTTCACATAAAGGTCTCAATTTCAGCTTGTTCTTTCTTAGGGGGTTTAAGAATTCCTCATGATTCAGGTTTATATTCATAACTTGATTAAAATTAGAGATTATCATCATAAAGTTCATGATTCCTTCTCCCATTGGACTGGGAATCTCATTTGGGAAGTCAACATATTTCTCTTTACTTGGTTGTTTACTCAGTTCCTCCTATTTTTGGCTATTGGCTAGCATAAAGGAAAATTAGGGATGATTATTTTTAAACTATAAAACACATATTCATAAAACTAATAACATTAAATGGTTAATTTATAAATGAAATTTGTTTTCTTGACTTATGAATTTCTTGGCTTCAATCTATGTTATCCATGATCTATTTCCTAACATAAACTCTTGTGGGAGTTTTTTTTACCTTAATAATGGTTTATAACAAGATTATAAATTAACCAAACCATATCCTCTATGAATGTTAAAATAGGTGTACAATAAGGCATGTTTTCATGCACTAGTTCCTGATCAAGTCTATCTCAATACAGTGTTTTTTGGTGTTACCCCTAGGTACATCTATGCCAGAGCCACATCCACTTGTAGTATCTAGGTGGGGGTTTATTTTATAAGAAACCACTTACTCTATACATTACCAAAATTCATGGATTCTTTATTATGTTTAGTATTATCCCTAATCCATTCATTAGAGTTTTTTAATCTTAATCCCAAAAATAACTAAATTTTCCTTTGATACCAACTATGACAACTCTTGTCCTTATTACACATTAATTCATGATTTATTACATAAGAACACACATATTAAAACCTAGAAGATTGATAATTTTGGTGTATTTGGGTAATTAGGTACATTACATTACAAATTTAAAATAGGTGGCATGTCAGAATTATTGAAAACTTTCTTAACATGCTCATAATATTCAATTATTCTTAAAACTGCATGGTATAACCTGGGTACATACATAAGAATGGGGTGAGTAATAAATCCCATTAAGGGAATAAACATGGAATCATGTGAATAAGTTATTACATGTTAGAAAATACGTATTTTAATGAGACATTAAAGGGGTGATAATCATAAACATGAACAATGAGGCATGATATAATACAATAACATAAATGCAACATAGAAAAGTGGAAACAACTTTAAACGTGACATCATAAACACATGTCAAGGATAACTAAAAATATTTCATAACATGGTGTAAAAATTCCCATAATTAATTAGCTTCACTCCCTAATACCATACATGAAATCTCAAGAGGATAAAATATTACCCAATGCATTTGAGCACTATATAATTTCATGTGCACCCATCGCCTTCATATCATGTACATGTATAAGTATGCCATGTAGATCATTCAACATAGTATCATATTTCATCAAATTTAATTCCATGATCAAGAATTTTTTAATAAATAAATGCAATTACCCAATAAATTTAGTATAGTTATTTTTATGTGAATGCCCTTGAGTTTAAATAATGATGTTATTCACAATAAAAGGGTTTGGTATGGAAAAATCGTAGTGAAATTTCAATAGCATAAAGGTAATACTTAAAGATTCATAAAATAGTTTAATGAGAGATAAAATGGTATCTTGTGATTTTTAAATAAAATAGATATTAATAGGGATGTGGAATAAATATCCTTGCATTAATAATTGGAAGAAAAATGCATAAGTTGAAAAAAGATGCTTGAATAAAGAGGAGAAAGAAATGATCCCTTTCCTTGAGAGGGTTATTCCAAAAGCTTGTGAGGAGAATCTTGAGAGATTAATGGAACCTTGGTAGGACTCTAGATAATTTATTTAAGAGTAATTAGATGATATAAGGTTTTTTAGCGAAGATGAATGGGATCTTGGGTGGGTTTATATAGGAAAAGAGTGGGGAGTTTTTATTATTTCTCAAACTTAGGTTTTGGACACTATATAATAAATTAATCAAAACCATAAACCTTTCCATGGGTTTTGACCATTTTTTATTATAAATATGAGTGTTTTCCTTTATTTTATAAGGTTTAGGTCCGAACTCATTAAAATATTTCCCATGTTTATGTGGAAGTGAGTCATGTTCTTAATGAAATTATTTCAAAACCTTAAAACATAATGTAGGTTTTTTAGAATTCATAAATGAATTATAAAATTAATAAAATTACCTTAAAATTACAGTATTTTAAATTTAAAACATGTATTTGGTTTTTTATACCTTTTATATCATTTATTACTTCACTTTTGGGTCATTATCATGCCATACTACACACCATATATTTATACCTATAAATATATTTACCTGAAAATTTGATGGTCTCAAAAATTATATAAAATTAACCATTGGATAATTTTGAAATTATAATTCCAAAAAAAATATTTATTTTATAAAAAAAATTCTAAATATGTGATTTTTTAATTTTAAAATAAAAATTAATTTTTATTGAGAAATGGTGGGGTTTTTTTAAAAAATGGTTTTTAAACACTTAGAAAAATTAAATTTGAGTTCATAAAAATTATATTATCATTTATATTTAATAGAAAATAATTGTATTATTTTATTAAAATATAATTTATTTTTAAAATTTATGAATTTATAAAAAGGAATATCTTAATTGAAATTTCATATTAAAAAAATATAATTTTTGTTTTATCATTTCAAAATCAAAATCATTTATAAAGTAACAAAAATAAGAATTAAATATGTTAATTATTCAATAAAATATACATATTTTAGTTATTAGGGTCTTTATAAGTATCCCTTTATTGAACCAGCAAACACCTAAAGGGTAAGGTGCACGATGGTGAGATTTTCGTGGGGTGGTTTGGCATACATGGTTTGTGTCACGATCTCGATGAGCTTGAACCTCTCTCAAAAAATGTTTCACTCATGGTTTAGTTTTTGGATCTTGGGTTGTTCTTGGTCAATAAAAATTCCTTGTGATTATATCTCCCTTAGAATCTCAGATAAGTGGGCTTCATAGGGTATGTCACTATTGTCAAGGCCATCGCTTCCTTTGTAGTAAATTGAATGTATTAAAAACCTGTATTTGTACTAATCATATGATCATTGTTCAATGACTATATTAAAAATGGTTAAAATACTTAGTGATCTTTTAAATCTGATAGGATATAATAAAACCAAATAAGTTCATGTGTTTTCTATAACCATAATACATGATAGGGCATTTAATTCAATCACAAAGGGAATTTTATTTATAGAAGTTCAGTTCATTATAAAACTCCAATTCCTTCTCATGGGTTTGATCATTCTTATGATTTATGTATGGTTTATTTTCCTCACAATGCATTCATATATATGATTTTAATTATATTAGAGGTGGGATGACAATTATAGATCCCTATAATTCATTAAAAAAATGTGTATATCTAATTATATGTTATGTAATATATTAGGGAGTGAACCTAATCAACCATGTGACTTTTTCCACTATGTTTATGGGAATGGGGAATGAACCCAATACACCATGGGACTTTATCCACATTATGATAATGGTCTTGGGAGTGACCCTTATCTTGTGTTTATGATGTCATGTCTTATGCTGTTTCCAAATATTCTATGACTTCGTGATCTTATGATGTCTTTTACTTATTCCATGTTCCCATTCTTATGATCACTATCGTTATGATATCATGTTATGCCTCTTGACTCTCATGTCATGATTTATTTTCATGTTTATTCAATTATTGGGATTTTTAGCTCACATTTTTTCCCCCAAGGTATCCTATGCTATTTTAGAAGATCTATGGGAGTTATAATAAATATGTGGAGTTTTAAATAAATATGTTTGTTTAAATTTAAGATGATGTATTTATGTATCTAATATTCTAAATATACTAGACCTATAGTCCCTTAGTTTGTATTTATTTGAAAGCTATGTTAATAAGTATGAAATAAATCATGTTTAAGGCTTGGGTCACTATTGTTGGTATCACATAAAGTTATAGTTATTTTTAGATATTAGGATGAGATACCATTAGTAAAAACTATAAGGGTAAGACTAATTTTAGGAAAAAATATTAAAAATTTTGTAAGTAGAGATTATATGGTTTTCTTTGCAATTACATCCTTATCTAGATATTGGGAAGTAGATTAAGCTATAGAACCAATGCACCTAGGTGTAATAACACTAAAATTGGTATATTGGTTATTAAATCAATTATCACTCAGTGCATGGTAAGTGGAACTAATACTACACATTTGGATAGACACTCCTAGGGAATATGATTTTGTTTATTCAAATTCTCTTTACAAAATATTTTGAAGGAATTGGATAATTTTATATGGAAATCAATTATGTTAGAGAACTAACTTTGGAAATGACCATGAATAATGTGGATTTAAAATTATAGATTCATAATTTAGGTTTTGCACATAACCTCATGCAGCACATGATCCTCAGCCTAGTTGGTGAGGTATCCTTAAGTGAATCCACAATACTCAGGTTTGAAACTAGGTGGAGGCATATTTCTGGGGGGTATTATAGCAGTATTGTTGCAGGCACTGTGAAATATTGTAGCAGGTAGTATAACAGTTATTGTAGAAGGTATTGTTTGGTACTATAGCAGTTGGAACTATTCACCTTGGGCAATTAATTTGGTCTTGGAGTCCTTAAGGCCTTTAGGCCACCTTTAAGGCCTTCGATCCACCTCAAGTCCTTCAGGCCAGATACAGTTACCCCAGATATACTCTATAAAAAAGGAGTAGCCCCAAAGGAGAATTCAAAGCAGGTGCACTCACCAGACCAAAACCAATGGATTTGGAAGAATGAGAGGGTATGGATACACCATCAGGACTAGTCTGTGCTTGCATGAGAATCTTATCCAGACAGCAATGCGAAGGTGGACAGCTACCATCACAATGCAGATGCTGGGGAGGGGCAGTTTACTATAGTTATAGTCTATTTGAATTCCCTAAGACATACGGGTTATGTAATTTCTCTTAAGCATATGGTCCATGTGATCACTAAGCCTACGAGCCTTGTAATGGTTCCCCCTCATCCCTTTAAAGAGGGGTTATCAAAAATCAATAAAAATGAAGTCCTTTGGGCCATTCGGGCACATAACCTCATGCATTCATCCCCGTATGTAAAAGGCTACTGACTAGAAACAAGGGTCTAATTATGTTAGTGGGAAGACTATACCCTCGGAATTATGGAATGAAAAAAACAATATAATAAATATATAATCAGAGTGTTTTTGGAAATATAAAAATTACATACATTTCATAAAAATAAGTCAGATCCTAAAATTTTAAGCCAAAACAGAGCAAAAACTAAAGGTAAATAAATAAATGAGACAATGGTCCTCCAGATTCTATCCAGGTCCAGTGAAAAACCATAATCCTCTATTGAACCATCCATTATAGGGCCTTTTCCCTTCACCGGATCTCCAGTTATAAAGTTTACAAGCGCACTTAAAATCCTAAGTAGGGTGTGGGTAATAGACTTAGTACGACACCACTAATGCTTCCTTAACCAAGTTTTCTCAAGTATTGTAGGTTTATTCCATGAATATAATAAATTAATAACAAGTATAAACTGCATAAAATCAAAACCAATTAGTCATGCGCTAACCAAGATACCACAAACCCCCGACCACACTTTCTTTGTCTCCCTATCAAAAGCATGATGTGAATATATTGGAAGTAACAATCTAGCAACTGGACCAGTAAATCTATTGTTTGAAAACCACATGGAATGTGTGTACATGAGACTTTTTGTAGGTCTCATGTATGAAATAATGTTCATAAATAAACTAGGAATAGAGTTCTTGATATATTTCATGAAACTCGCAGGTCAAATAGGCATCAAGAAGTTTGATACATAGGCATCAAGTGCATCCTTAACATTTTTTTCATGGTTTCATCACATCTCCACCATGTTCTTGGGTCTATATTCTCTATCATCACAAGTCAAGAACAACCCCCCTAAAAGGGATAAACATGTCAAGTTGGTCAAAATATTCTGAGCACTAAGAATGATACCTCTAAATCAAGGTAACATATGTACAAGGTTTATCATAAATGGAAATCATATCAATATGAGAATAAAGAAAAAACACATAATAAAATGTGATCAAAATCAAAAATGGTAATAAGATACTCTAGTATCACTCATGGAATAAAATATCTCAATAGTTATTACAAGATACACACACACACCAACATGTGATCACAATCAAGCACAAATATCAATTATGCCAATAAATAAATTATAATATGGAAATATGCATAACAAAATATCCAAGAGGTATGGAACTTCCTTACTCAAATTCATTAATGTTACTTGAAAAAACTATTGTAAAGAACACCTCCTCTAGGGCCTAATTATCATAGTTTTTAACACATCAACATTTGAGGTTCTTCAAGTGTTCCTATAACCAAAAACAACTATTTTATTCCAAAAATTAATAAATATCACATGTGATGATCATTTCTCTCTCCTAGATAATTTCTAAATTGGAATTTTATCCCAAAATATGTGCTAGAAATATTCTCCTCAATAATAATTATAAAACCATATTTCATAATATATTTCTATCCCTCGATAAATATGGGAACATGCATGGTAGTTATTTATAATTATCATTGATAAAACTATATAATTATCCATGAAAATTGTCATAATATCCTTTGATAATTTTTTACTAAATTATCCTTTAATAATTCGTTATCATTATCTCTTGATAATTCCTTTTAATTATCCTTTGATACTTTCACAAAATTATCTTTTGATAATTTTCTTTATAAATTATACTTTGATAATTCATTATGATTATATTTTGATAATTATTGATAATTATACATTGTTAAATAGATGTAATTATAATTATTGATAATTATCTTTTTATAATATTACATAATTATCTTTTAATACTTTTTATAAATTATTTTTTGATAACTATATGAAATTATCATTTGATAATTATTCATAAGTATCTTCTGATAATTTCATGTAATTATATTTTTATAATTCTTTATTATCATGTTCTGTCAATCTCATGTAATTATCCTTTGATAATTTATTTAAGAATTGTCTTTTGTTAATTTTAGTTTTATTATTGTATATTAAATTCAAAAAATTTTCTATAATTTTTAGAAGAAGTAAAAAAGGGAATAATTTAATGAAAATAATAATAAATAAAACATATTTAACTCATATAATTTGTGTATAGGGAAGAAGAATAGAACACATGGGAAGAAGAACTGTGCTTGTAACTGGAAACATGAATTGAACCAAATCATTAGAGCTTTACCAATCGCCTACAAAGAAGTCCCAGGGTCACTCAAGCTCGGCATGATCAACTAACAAGGAAGGAAAAATAGTTTGACTATTTTAGAAACAAAGTTTTATATGTTTGAAATTTTTAAAACCCCAAATAAAAATCCCAATTTAATTCATGTTTCGTCCAAAACTTGAATTATGAGTATTTATTTTCACCCCATTAAGGAGTTGCAAACATAAATTGGTCAAAAAAATTGATTCCATGGATTTTGATTCAAATTTGTGTAAAGAAAGGGTTGCATCAGCATTAAGTATGAAGAAGTTAAAAATGAAAATAAAAATAAAATAAAAAATAAAATAAAAAAGGGTAAAAAAATATTACTCATACACATAGGCATGCACTTAAACTAGACACCCGACATGAAAAATGGTTATGTAATTCCTATGGTAAAACATACTTCCTAGATTTAATGGTAGTCTTAGATTTTCCATTTGAATCATTGTTCAAGAGATATTAAATTATTCTAAAAAAAACAATGTGTGTGTGGTATAATATAATAATTTTTTTTATTATGTCAACACTGACACTCTATGGGCCCCATAATCTCATGATGACTCTGTGCATAACTCTTAAACTATTCATTTTAATATTCCAAAGTGTTACAATACAAAAAAAAAGATTTGTTGCATTAGCAGGGTTTTTACCTTTATGTAAAGCTATAAAAACACAAGTATTGTAAAAATAGATTTTCAAATTAAAATATGTGTAATTGATTAATAATAATAGATCAAGGGTTGGTTAAAATCAAGAATATTAATATTATCCTCCTTTGATGACTTATCATACCTGAGAAGTAACTTTAGCAGTCTTGCTCAAACAACTTCATCCATATAGCGACCCAGGGTTTTCATACAAAGATATTACATCTTTTTAGATGAATATTCAATACATTACACAAACACATGCCTAAGGACTATAATAATTTAGTGTATTTGGAGAATAATTATACAATATTCTAATTTGGTGAAGTATTTTAAACATATCCTAAAAAGATCTTCTCATATTGTACTCCTCTTAGGCATACCCTACCTAAACCTTTCTTTATAACCTAGGGAAGAAAACATCAGAAGGGATGAGATCAGATGCTCAGTAAAGGTAAACATAATATATATCAATCTATGATTATATGAAATAATAATAAAATTATAAGGATATATGATCATGAATACAAATTATAAATTTCATACCCAACCTATAATAGATCATAAACACGAGTCATGGAATAAAAATTTATCATTTCTGAAAACATGGCCCATAAGGGTAATAAATCATCATAAATAAATCATGAACCATAATCTAAAGTCATAAAAATTTAGTACCATCAAAAATATTTAAAACCATTGTATATGTCAAGGTTAACTACCAAGACCATCAACATAGTGGATTGGGACTCATCACCTATTTCCTATTGTGGATCAGGACACGCCTATTTCCAAAAGTGGATCAGGATGCACCTATATCCCATTAAGGATTAAGACACACCTATTTCCCATAGTGGATTAGGACACATCTATTTACCATAGTGCATCAGGACACAGTTGTTTCCCATAATGGATTAATCCATAGACCTATTTCCCATTGTTATCTCATGAGATATAAATCGTTGACCAATTCATTGGAGGGAGATATTGGTCCCACCTATATTTGGTTATAATGTAACTATAGTCTTTGGTTATAATTTAACCACTATCCCATAATGAAAATCATACATATTTGTGCCACAATATCATAAAAAATCATCATATCATATCCCATGAAATGAAATGGGTTTCATAAACATTTTTTCATATCATAACCTATAGAAAAGAGATAGTTTTCAAAATCATTTCATTATAGAATAACCCATGAAAATAAGTAGGTTTCGTAAGAGTTATTTCATGTTATAACCCAGGTAAGAGAAAAAGATTTCATAAACATAACATCATCATAAAAATAAATAATTTAGATAAAGAATAATAACGATATCCTTGGATCATATCCCTTATAAAGTATAAGTAACCTCAAAGGATGTCATCTTAGATGCAGGATGATTTTGAAATAAAATCACTTAGAACATTTATTAATGAAAATAAAATGGCTTGGGAAATCAATTTTTTAAAAGTAAACTTTTTAAAATATTTTGTAAATCATTTTCATTGAAAATGAACTTGAAAAATTATAAATGAATCTTTTAAAAATAATTAAAAACTTTTCTTGAGGAAAATATCCTTTAAAAACACTTTTTAAAACATATTTTTTTAAATAATTTTATTTTAAAATAAACTTGAAAACTTATAAAATAACCTTCAAAAAAATAATGTTCATGATAGTGGGAAGTTCCATTCATGTCGTACTTGTTAAAAAAATATTGATTTCACATTTTTGTTAAAATAAAAATGGGAATTTTTTTGAAAATGACATGAATATTACTTTTAAAAAAATTTAAAATAATCAAACATGGGTAAAAATGTATATAATAAATAAATTTTTTAAAAAATTATATTTTTTTAAACATTTTTATAAAACATGGTTTTGGAAGAAAAAGGGTTTTCAACCGAAAAGGAAATTTTTCTTAAAAACACTCTTTTTGAACTCTTAAGTACATAAAGAGAGGGAAATGAAGGGAAACATGTATTATCATGAAATTAATAGAGGATTTAAAAATTCATGAGTTTATTGAGACATTGATCACAAAATTCTATCATTTAGAATATAATCATAAACAATCCTGATAAATAATGAGACTGTAACATAAAATCTTTACCACTTTGGTAACTTTAAAATGTAATACCCATGAAGGAATATCATTAAATGAAACTTAAAATATCATGAGGATAAATTAATTCTTTATATTAAATTTTGAATGGGATACATATGCACCTTGTACAAGAAGATAGGTTTATAATATAATCATATGTCTCAAAGAAGGAAAATTCAGACAAAATCCCTCACCGATTCGATAACTTTTGAACCATAAAACCTATAAAAGAGATATACTAAAATGAATATAAAAATCCTCATAATATACAGGATAATAATCATAAGATACATTCATAGGTAGTATATACACCACATAAAATAAATAGGTGGTGAATATGACATGTGTCTCATAAAAGTAAAAAGTGAGATGGAAATACTTTACCTCGAGTCTCTGATTCGTTTATACACATTCAAAATTACTTTGTAATAAATATATGTTTATTATATATATTTTAAAGAAACATAAATATATATGATAACTCTGCTCTTTATTTCACATTAATACTTGATTTATTATATAAGATTATACTTAATACAACCTGAATGATCAAGAAGTCTAGTGTCTTTGGGAATTAGGTACATTACATAACAAAATAAAATAGGGAATACAACATCTTTATTGAAAAAATCTTTAACATGATCAAAATAACCCTTTGAACTTAAAATTGCATGGGATAACCCGGGGACATACATAAGAAAGGATGAGCTATAAAGCCCAGTAAGGGAATAAAAATGGAATAAGTGACACATGTCAGACAATAAGCATATAAATGAGGAATAAAAGGAAAATAAATAATGAGACATGATATATAATGGTAATCATAACATGTAAATGTGGAAACAACTTAAAATACTAAATCATGAACATTGGTCAAGGCTAAACCTCCAAGACATCATGGTGGAAAAATTCCCATAAAGGAATCTGGTAAAACCCTATAACAACATGACATATCATGATATTAAACATTACCAAATTTATTATAGCATTATTTGTGTTCACCTATCATAATCATTTCACTCTCATGCTTAAGTGTGCCAAATAGATCATATGACATTGATTCATTAATCATCATAATTTATTCCACGATCAAGAAATGTGGATTGCATATAGTATTTCCCAAAATAAATAAGTATATGTTAACAAAGGTAAATACTTTTAAATATAATAAAGGGTATGGTATTCACTGCACAATTTTTTTGGTATGGAAAATCGTGGTAAAATTTCGGCAGCATAACGGCGTTACATAAAAATTCATAAAAAAAATTGATGAGAGTGACAGGGGACTATCATTATTTGGTAATAAAATTAGAAGTAATAGGTAAATTTAAAATCATATCCCAATATTATAAATTTGTAAATATAATGCATAAGGTAATGAAGAAACATGAATAGATAAAATAATCTTGATGAAATTTCAACATGGTAACGGGTGTACATAAAGGATCATGAGAGGCTTAATGAGAGTGAAAGGAAGATATCATGATTTATATATATAATGGATAGTAATGGGAATATGTAATATCATATCCCATCATAATCAAATGAAAATTAAAAAAAATAACATAAAATGAGTGCTTGATAAAAGATGATAGTGGAAGATCCCTTACTAAATTTTGACATAGTAACCGTTGTACATAAAGGTTCTTGGGAGGTATTAATGAGAGTAAAAGGGGATATAATCATTTATAAATGAAATGAAAATTTATGGGGATATATAAGAACATGTCCCAGAATAGTAAAATGGAAATTAAATCACATAACATAAAATAAGTTCTTGATAAAAAGAGGAGAGTGGAAGATCCCTTATGAAATTTTGGCATAGTAATGGATTAAGGGTAAAAATGAGAGAGTATAAATGATCTATCATTCATATAAAATAAATTTTATAGTAAGGGAATGATTATAAATGAATGAAAATATAAAAAAAAATTAAGAATAATAATTTCAAATAAGGTTCTTGAATTGAAAGAAAGAGAGGAAGGTGAGGGTCCCTTATGGATTTTTGGCATAGTAACAAATTAAATAAGGGTACAAATGGGGGAGGATAAATGATACCTCATTAAAATAACATCAAATTTATAGTAATTTAATTATTTTAAATTAATTAAAATATAACCATTTTAAATTTCAAGAACTAATTTCAAATAAGTTGCTTCAATTTGAAAGGAGTAGAGGAAGGTCCCTTACTTGAGTGTGTGACTCCAATGGCTTGGGAGGGGTTTCTTGAAAGCTTGGGGGAACCTTGGGAGGAATCTAGATAGGGTAGGTCCGAGTAAGGGTGTTCTCAAATAATTTTTTGTGAATATAAATGGGATTTTGTGTTGGTTTATATATGAAAAGAGGGGGATTTCTTTATTGTTTTGGTTTTGGTTTCTACATAATATAATATCAAAAACCACAAACCATATCATGGTTTTTACCCATGGAAACCCATGGTTTCTTAAAAATGGGATTATTTTTCATTATTTTATAATTAAAAGTTCCTAACATAATAAAATAATGCCCTTTCTTATGTTGAGGTGGGTCACACTATTAAAGAAAGGATTTTAAAACCTTAAAATATATTATAAGTTTTGGAGGATTCATAATGGATTTACAAACTAAATTAAACTAAATTAAAATCATATTATTTTAAAATTAAAACATATATTTGGTCTTTCATTCCATTTATAGTAATTATTAAATCACTTTTGGATCATTATGATGTCATAAAACACAAAGTATATTTATACGGTATTTAATTTTTACCCAAAAATTCGGCGGTCTTAGAAAATTATGAAAAAATAACTCTTGGAAAATTTTGATGTTTTGATTCCAAAAATATTATTAATTTTATCTAAATAATATTCTAAATATGTGAATTTTTACTTTTAAAATAATAACCAACGTTTATTAAAAATGGCGGGTTTTTGAAAATAACAGTTTTTGAAACCTTATAAAAATTACATTTGACTTCATAAAAATTATATAATCATTTATATTTAATAAAAATTATTTATTAATAATATTTTATTAAAATGTTATTTATTTCAAAAAATATATTAATTCATTAAAAGGAATGTCTTAATTGAAATTTCATATTACTTAAAAATATAATTTGTGTTTTATCTTATCAAAATGATTACTTAATAATTTATAAAGTAAAAAAATAAGAAATAAATATAATATTAATTTCATTGAAAAGGGAAAATAAATATTCATACTATTAGGGTTAAATTTTTTCTAATCATTATAAAATTATTTTTACTCTTAATTAACCTATTTTTATTTTACCATGGTAATTAATATTTTATAATTTTACAATTCATCTTGTACAAAAATTAAGTTAATATTATTTAGAAATATTAGTTATGATGATTCAAAATATGGAATAAATTTTATTAAAAAAAATTCATAGGGGTGGAAGAATTTGATTTAATATAAAACTCGTAAACATGATGGAAAGTAGTTTTTCGAAAAATGTATTTTTAAGTAAAAGATGATTTTAATTTAACTATATTGTTGACCTCACCTAGTTTGATAATCCCAATCGTGTATTTATATGTTTTGATAATCCCAATTATGTGTCCATATTTTATGATATTCTCAATTACTGTTGATCTACACTTTAATTCTTTCAAATCAGTGATCCAGTTAATAATAATGTTTAAATAATTTCTGATTTATGTTAATCTCGATTATCCTTGTTTATACAAGCTTTGAAACAATTCTAAGTCAATTAGATGTGGTTTGCATAAGAGTTTGAAGAGCTACCGATAGCCATAGCTACCGATATCCAGAGCTACCGATAGCCAGAGCTACCGATAGCCAGAGCTACCGATAGCCAGAGCTACCGATAGCCAGAGCTACCGATAGCCAGAGCTACCGATAGCCAGAGCTACCGATAGACAGAGCTACCGATGGATAGAGAGCTACTGATAAGAGAGATACTGATGCACAGAGCTACCGATGGATAGAGAGCTACCGATAAGAGCTACTGATAAGAGCCACCGATAAGAGTTTGAAGAGCTACCGATGGAAGATCCTACAATGAGTCAACAGTACACGTCTACAAACAAATGGCTACCTATAATGAACTGCGGAGTCAAATCCTATATCCTCGACACTATTTGTTTATTATACTAACGGTTACATTTTTTACTTTTGATGCATTTAATGTTATTAAATGATTTGTGTTGCCATTTCAGGAAATCGTACCAAGTACGATCAAAAAGCATAATCATTCCTTCTTCTCAAAAAAACATAAAAAGAGGACATCGTGTATATATCAAAAAGAAGGGAGAGAGACACGAGACTCAAAGAGATCGAGCACACAGAACACACTTGCGATCAAGCTCAAAACGTTCCAAGAACAACTGGAGAACTTGCACTCACGATACTACTACTACCAGCCTCCAGAACATAGAGCATGCATCGAGCAATCTATGCTAAAGAAGAACTACACAAAACTCTTCATTCTTTGAGCCGATAAGCAAGCTGAACCTGGAAGTTAAGGAAACAGATGATACTCTGTTTTGCAGACAAAAACCAGAAGAAGACTCAGAACGAATTCTAATCAACAAAAGGAGTCAAGAGCTGCACGAAGATCACTAGAGCCATTTCTAAACTCTAAATATTTATCTCTGTGATTTATTTTTTACATTACGAGCAGTGTGTGTCATCTGTTGTATTTTACACACACACTGTCTCCTGAACCTTAACTGGAGGATTTTTAAATCCTCACTCACTATCTTTTCATTCTTTTTCCCACTGTGGATAGTGGTAGAGGTCGTGTGTGACCTAGACAGCTGGTTGCTATTGTTTTGTTTCCCATGAATAACAGTGGTAGAGGTCTTGGACCTGGACAGTTGTAAACTGTGGAACCCCGATCTAAGGTGTGGATCATATTTATATAAACTTTTTAGAGGACTAAGTCTCGGCTTGAGACTGAACCTCTTGGTTAACTCCTCTGTGTTTTTTTTGTTAAAGTTTATATCCATACCGTACATATTTATTTCATATTCCGCTGCTATTACTTTGAAATATAATTTATCTTCAAATCTACTTTGATAGTTAAACTCGCAAGTGTTTATATTTATTATAAACCAGTAATTTAGTTTCAAAAGTTAATTTAATCATAAGATTAAGTCAACTGAGAATTAATCAATCTTTGAGAAACTAATTGAAGCTTTATAATCTGTATAAATTCACTACAGTTTAATTTGTTTTTGAAATTGGGGGATTGTAATAGAAATTATTTTTAGCAGAAATTTTAATTGGAACTCAATTCACCCCCTCTTGAGTGTCCACTCCGACCAACATTTGGTATCAGAGGTTGGAAAATATTTTCTATATTACTCTGTTTTCAACTGTGATTTTCATTGTATTTTAAAGTTCTTAAAATTTCTGTTATTTCTAAATTTTTATCTCTTTAAAATTCTTTTTGTGATATCATGGATAATAGACTAGAGGGTGCTTCTACTAACCGGCCACCTTTCTTTAATGGAAATAACTATGCTCAGTGGAAGCTCAAAATGAAAATCCATTTGGAAAGCATGAGTTTTGATATTTGGACTGCCATAGAATCTAAATATAAAGTTCCCACTACTGATAGATCTACTTGGGATGAACCTACAAAGACTGCTTACAATAATAATTGTAAAGCTATGAATGCTTTGTACTGTGCTTTAGGAGATGAAGAATTTAATAGAATTTTTGCATGTAAAACTGCTTTTAAAATTTGAGATACCTTGGTTGTTTCTCACGAAGGAACAACTAATGTTAAATAAATGAGATTAAACACTTATACTATTAAATATGATAATTTCAAAATGAAGACCGATGAACCTATTTCTGACATGCATCTCAGGTTCAATGAGATAGTAAACACAATGAGCTCACTCGGAAAGATTGTTCCTGCAAAAGAACAAATTATGAGAATACTGAGATGTTTGCCAGATAGATGGAGAGGTACATCCGTTTCAATTAGAGAATCCTGTGACATTGGAGCACTGCCTGTCAAGGAGTTAATTGGTAAGCTGATGATGTATGAAGAAGAGCTTAAGGTAAATAAAGAAGAAGATGAGGAACCCAAAAGAAAATCTGTAGCGTTTAAAACTACTACCTTGAAGAGTAAAGACAAGGATAAACTACAAATGGAGACTGAGAGTTCAATGAGTGAAAATTCAGAATCTGACAGTGATGACGAGATGGCTCAAATAGCCATGAGATTCAAGAAGTTTTATAGAAAAAAGAAATTCTTTAGGAAAACAAATTACAAAGGAAAGTATGATCAACAAGGCAAATGGAAAAAGGATTGGAAAAAGGCTGACAGGACTGATAAAGTTGTTTGCTACGAATGCAAGCGAAAAGGACATATCAAAGCAGACTGTCCAAAGTTAAAATTCAAAAAGAAATATGATTAGAAAGACAAGAAGTACAAGAAAGCCATGAAGGATACCTGGAGTGCTTCAGAAGACAGCACTAGTGAAGCCGAATCTTCGGACTCTGAAAGAAATCGAGCCAACATGTGTTTCATGACGAATACTTCTGAGGTAACATCTCACACTCCTGTTTTAAATTCATATTATTCTGGAGATGATTCTGATTCGGAAAACATGTCAAAATCTGAACTATTTGAGTACTGTGATTTGTTGGAAGAAACCTGTAATGAGCTTAAAGACAAATACAAAGGTTTAAAGAAACAGTATGCTTTAAGTGTTAAGCATAAATCTAATCTTGATATAGAAAAGGAAAATAATGCTCAACTACTAAAGGAA